>OX439484.1:23740685-26617410 GCA_949320155.1 Melangyna quadrimaculata | reverse complement strand
TATTTTTACAAAAAAAAAGTGCTTTGTATTTAAAATGTGGAAATATATATGCATTAAACAAATTAACAAACAGTATGTATGTATGAAATATCAAGAAAAGAGAAAAAGAAATAAAATTTATGAAAATTCAAAATTAACTGAAAATTTAGTTTAAAAATTCATCATCATCACAATCACCATCAACATCATCATCAATGACATCATAAAATAATTACAAGGAGCTAGGAGAAGAATTCTCTTAGCATTCTTGCAAACAAGGTCGGGCTGCTTATAATTCTAACAGAGCGAGGGAGGGAGTTCCATAAACGAATAGAATGCACATAAAACTGCCGTTCAGATACCAAGAATCTGCAGCGTACTGGAATAAGGTCGCAAGATCTTTCAGAACGCGTAAAATTAATTTTATTATATAAATATTCAGGCTGATGAGATTGTAATATATTGTGAAGCATGGTTAAAGTTCAGTTAGGTACGAAGTCCTAAATCAATAAAATTTGTGAAAACATTTCGTTTTGAAAAGCAAACGAATAAAAGATTCAGTTAGAAAGAAGATATTGACTTAAAAATTATCACATTTGTGAGTGTCTATGAAACTCCTTAAATTATTTTAACATAATACCGACTCCGACCTTCAAAAAATATTAAGACAACTAATTTTTTTTAGTGAGGTAAGTTTTCTGATTTTAACAAAAGAAATGTGTAGTTTATACAAAATTTCAAGATTGTTTGCTATAAATGTACATTATATATATATGTAGGTTGATTATGCAAAAACATCCTGTCTATTAAAAGCTCCTAACAGTCATTATTATCACTTTTTATTGACCATGTTTCACGCAACATGCTTTAAATTAAATATGCTGACTCATCATAGTTCTATAAACACTAACAGCCATGTCGATTGTTTATAACTCAACCAAATTTAAAACTTCCCTTAATCAATTATTGTTTTCAAACACGCAAGTCTACTCAATATACATTATGTATCTAATCCATATCGTGAGGAAACCTCTTTTGAGCATAATTAAATGGGACGAGGAAACACCTTTCGATTTTATTTCAAATAGAATATCCTTTTTGAATTATGTCTCCGTATTTTCATATAAAATTTTACATATTACAAAAGATCTTATTCCCTAGCACCTGACAGTCAGAAAATCATTTTATTGCAAATGCCTTTTCAAGGTTAACAGCTGATTTCGAGTATATACCTATATGTAGGTTGCGGTACATATGTTTGTAATTAAGAATATCTATCTATCTATGTATATATTCCTATGACATGCAGTTCATAATAGGTTAATCAAATATAAAAATGTGTCATCAAAATATTTTCCACCTTTTTGTTGTTCTTGTTGTTAACAACTCAACAGATTTTATTGCCTTTAATTAGCTTAATTGATTCAATAAAAATAATCTTATAAACATAATGAAATCATTTAATTTCAAATTTTTGGTTATGCAACTATTTAAGCTTATGAGCTCTTATTCAGATTGACCAAGTTTTAAAATGCTTGCAATAATGTTCAATCGTCATCGATAAGAATGATTGGACAATATGTCTATTAGAAACCATAAGTTGAATAAAATATTATAACATGTTTACTTTAAGAACACAATTTTTGATTGTTTGCTACTTATTTCGGTAATAAAAAAATAAAGTGCATGATTGAGTAGCATTTACCTGTTATATTATGCCCAAATATATTCAGAAAATTTAAACAGATTATTATTATTGCAGTATCCACTGTGTGAAAACAATTTCGTAATTGAAGTTTCTTTTCTTAACTTTTTTCTCCAAAAACTGACAGAAATGGGCTCCTAAGTTCTAAGTAGCAACATAAACATTATTTTTATCTCTATATAAACGTTTCACTGCCTCCACCGTTTAATAAAAACTAATTTCTCAAAAAAAATGAAAAACAGTATCTCCCAAACTAACTCGAAACTTTCGCTGAAGTATGTTTTTTGTTGTTATTTAGTAATGTGTATCTGTCATTTTTTTGTGTCGTTGCACTGTTTCGCCCCGATTTCTCTGTAAACCCTAGTACGCAGCTGATGTGAAACGAAAAATCCCATACAGAAATGACATGACGGAATCATAAACGAAAAATTTCGTCGTTTCTTTTCGTTCTGTGGTACACTTTTCGACCAGCGAAATTGATGATTATATATGACGAATATAGCAGAGCCGTGTTTTTTGATAGAGGTGTATAGCAACTCAGCAAAATGTTTACACGCAAACAATAACAACCAAACTTATTATAAGCTAATTTTGTTTTTGTTTTGCGTGAACAAATTTAGCTGACTTTCTATACACTCTCTCAAAAAACACGGCTCAGATTGTTTTGAGAAGTCTCCACTCTCTTTTCAAACGGAATTAGTATTTAGTTGCCGGACCATTGATTGTGTGCGGAAAAATGACATTTGGGTTTGTTCGAGTTTTTATTTGTTGCTTTTCTATCATAATAGCATGGTTTTCTATGATTTTTATCGTTAAATTTTATTTCATATACAGGGTGTCCCGTAAAGGATGGTCCAAACTGAATATGGTGATAGGCCAGGTCATGACGAAAGTCCTTGCCCAAATTTAAGGTTTTTATTTAAAAAAAAAAATGCGTAAGACATCAAAATGAAGCTCTCCACAAAAATAATTCAGCTTTGTCGGAGTTATATTTGAAAAGATATTTTAATTTTATCGATATACTTGAACAAAAGTGTTTTATTTTTGTTTTAATTATAACCTGTTTTATTGGATTCAAACGGTTATAACTTTCTAACTTAGCACCGCTTTAGCAAGTTGTATACCTTTTTAAAAACTACAGAAAAACGGAATATTTTTGGAAGATAAAACCTGTATTGTGTCATACGAATTTTATTCATGGAGCTCTTAAGAAGATTGAAGTCAAAAATTAAGTTTGGTCAAAGTTCAAGTTTATCTTTTAGTTTGTAGGCAAATGGTGATGTAAATGAACATTTTTTTATTCAGTAAAATAAGTCAAACTATTAGCCAAAATTTTAGTGTAAAAATTGTAAAAAACAAAAGTCAATTGGGCAAAGTGAGCAGGTGAGCAAAAAACTGGTTCAAAGTAAAGTTTTTTTTTTTAAATTTCGAAAAATAGCCGTTACTCGAAAACCGTTATGATTCGGTATGAACAAGTTACCAAATTCTGAAAGGTCATCGCCTGGCCTATCACCATACCTAGTTTGGACCATCCTTTACTGGACACCCTGTATGTATTTGAATTTTGTGAAACTCTCCATGAATATTTTTCCCGATGTGTTTTCTCAAGCATTTCTTTGTCTTGTTGGTGACCACAGGAAAATTTCGTTTCGCATCAGCAGTGTATTGGGCTTAGGAAATTAACGATTCTATCGTATAGTACTTACTGGTTTGGAATGAAAATGTCTTTAAAAACAAAACAAGTTACTAACAAGGTAATAACAAAATGTTTTTATAAAATTAATAAGACTCGTTGTAAAAACCAACAAGACTTTACAACCACTGGTTTTGTAGAGGTCTAAGCTTTCATTTATTCTACCACATTTATTATTATTTGTTTAGTATTGTCAGTCAAAAACTACACCAGAACTGACCATTTTCTAACAAACGCAATCTAAAAAAAAGCCTGTATTATTTATTAGCGATTTTGTAAGTTTGTAGATATTAAGTTATTGGTTAGTTAAATTAAAAATTATTACTAAAATGCCATTCATTACCAATTATTAAATAATGTCGCAATTGTTGTACCTTCATCCTAAGTATTGAACAAATTTGTGTCTTTAATAAATACATTGTTTTAAAATTTCGTCAGTTTGATATATACTGTGTTTTTTGTATATCTTCGAAGAAATTAATCAATTCAAAGTAATTTGACTACTTGATTTCAACAGTGATTTCTTATCCAGACATAAAAGTACAAGATTTTATATTTGGTCTCCGACATTGTGATCCTTGATCATGCTTAATTCGTAAAAAAAAATAAGCTTTCAGTTTTGTTCTCTTTTTAATAAATAGTTTTCGTGGGAATAAGAACCGAAGAATTAAATAAATGCGTTTATTAAACATGCACTCTTTCAAATGTGTTGAATTATATTTACAAACGATTTTTTTGTGGTGGTGGTGGGGTAACATGTTCTTGGGAGAGAGTATCCCAGACCGCAAGGGAACAAAGGTCTTCTTGTATTTTTTTTTAAATTATTGATATGATTTTTTTTTTAAATAACACCAGATATTTATTCATAATTGTTTAATTTTTCGACTTTGACTGATTTTACCAAATAAACAACATTTTAGTAAATAAACAACAAACAACTTACGTTAGACAAAAGAACAAGCTTGATAAAAATGTATAAATAATCTCCGTTTACAAAGTCTGAATTTTCTTACGGCAGCTGATGTAGCATGTATGTAAATAGCGTAATTAAATGTTATCTTAGTGTCCGAGTTATTTTGGATCCCCAGGTTTCCCCACACAAGACATGACATTGATATCTGACTTTTAAAGACGTCACATATAATATATGGAATACTTTGTTTCATTTTCATAAAATTTGAATTTTGTTAAAAAAACAGTTCAAATATTTGTACAACTGGCGTTACGACCCGTTTTCTAATACGAAACATAAGTATTTAAATTCAACTTAATGATTAAAATTTTGCTTTTGCCTCTGCATCAAAAAAGTTCTAAAATGTCCTTAATCAAATTAGTGTCTTATTAAACCTTGAAAACAAAAAAAAAAAAAAACATCGGAACATTTTAAAATAATTTTACATTCAACTTTTAGGTAAACACAATGAAAGATTAAAATTATTTTCGTCGATGTCTTGTCAATAAAAATAAGTCTTTGATAATCTAGTCAAACAAAAGTATCTTCAGTTGTTAAGATTCGTTTTGCAAAAAAAAAAAAACAAAATCAGCAATCAATATAAACCAGTTGTGAATATAGAATTAGGTACATACATACGTATTTTTTTGTTTTTATAAAAAATGCAAAATATAATCATTAAGCTTTCATTAATTAGCGAAGAAATATAACTTCGTCAAAAATATGTATATTAATAAATAATTATACAACTTGAAACAAAAAAAAGTTATCACAATTAAAAGTTGTTTTTTTTTTTGTAAATGTCAATTGATGAGTGTGGTTAATATGGTAATTAAAAAACTCGATCGATGATAACGTTGACTTGGTAAAAAAAAAGTAATAATAATAATTTGTTTATTTAAAATATGTCATTTCTAGGAATAGCAGCAGTGCAGGTGCAGGACGAACAAGAATAAAAGAAAAACAATTTTATTTAGTTCAGGGATTTCGAAACAAATTCAACATAAAACTCTTTTTTAATTGTTTAAATGAAGATAATATGCATACATATATTTAAATTTTAAAGCAATATTGTTCAACATCTGAAGGAAATAATTTCTTATATAAAATGGAAGCAAAAGCAGTTTAAAATCAATTGGTAAATTCATCAAGCTCGATTTTCACTTCTAAAAATGTATCAAATGATAAGCAGTTCTTAAGTTATATGTTCTTAAGTTCTTAAGTTATTTAAAATTAGACGATACGATTACAAAGACAAAAATAAATCAATTTTTAATTATGTTCCATTCGCCACGGAGCAAAGGAAACACCATTAAAGAATTGTATGATATAGGTAGAGAACGCGAAAAAAGTGGGCCGCGCAATTCTGTCCGTATTTCTGTCTGTGTGTACCTCGGCTGCAGCCTTAGGCCCTGAAGCGATTTTCTTCAAATTTTGAACTTATTAAATTTTTTATAGGATTCTCTAGAGGGCATTTTTTTAGCTCAACAAATAAAGGTTTTGCCACACAACCAATATACAAAAAATTATTTATTTCAGAAACGACCCTAACGATTTTAACAAAAAAGGTTACCAGATACTACAAAGGGTTTGGCCAATACTTTGGTAAAAAAAAGTACCTGTCATATAACCGAATATCCTATTTTAAAATTTTGATATCTTTTTTTAAGCAACTTTTATAGCGATTTTAAAAGTTCCGAAATGTTCACCAAATTACATATTTACTTGAAAAGTGAACAATTTTCGGAACTTTAAATGTTGCTTATAAAAGTTGCTTCAAAAAAGATATAAATAATATAACTATATCTTATGATAGTTAAGGGTTCCAGGTACGTGTACAAAAATCAGTGCCAACTTAAGTGACCTACTTTGACCACAGCAATGATGCAAAAATTGCTTGTTGCACTTAGTTTACATCATGTTTCTTGCCAACACTATTTGACCGATTTAAATCAAGTTTTAGAATTTCGTCTTGTAATACTATAGACTACTTGATTCCAAATTTTTAGCAGAATTGGACAATTTTTGACCTTTTTCCTGAGTGCTTCAAAATTACTTAGTTTTTTTTTTCAATTCATGGTAAGATAGCAACACAAATATAACATGCATGAATTTAAACCTAGTGGTGTCTTGTAGAAAATTTTATAACAAAATAAGTTTATAGTGGACGGGTTTTTCCTAAGTTGCAAATTTCCAAAGTTATAAAGGAAAATGTCGTAAAAAATTGGGTGATTTTAGCGTTTTTTCACCGTTGCATTTTTCCTGCAGCGAACACAGGTTTTTTGAAGTTGCAAACTTGGCTATAGACTACTCTAACATGCCCCAACAACATATCAAAAATGCAGAACTACATCGCGCTTTGCGAATTTATTGTCGAATTTGACTGGGCTTATATGTTTGTATATATTTCTATAATAACATACATTGTGAATTTCTAGCTTCGTTAAAGTTGTTAGCTACGAGAGCAAGTTTGAGCGATCCAGTCTTGGAGCTTAAATTTTTTTTTCGTGCAAAAATGTATAGGTTTTTCTATGTCACAGGAAAAACTTCTTAAAAATGACGCATGCTTCCAACCAAGTTGTCATAACGTATGGGTATGGCAGGCGGTATAAAGGATAACAAATGTTTTCATAATATGTGTTAATTAGTAAAATTCGTAAAATTTAATTGAATGCTAAATCAATTATTAGACATAGGTTAGGTTAGGTGCATGCAAATAATACAGGATCACGTTATTTCACTTACTTCATTTGACACCTTCCACTGATCCAGGCACCTACACTGGGAACTAACGTCAGCTAATTATGTCATAGTATCTAATATTCTATTTATGGTCTTTCGGCAACTGTTTCAACAAATATTTCTTAACCAGTCAGACACCTAAAATGGGCCTCTTAGATCAAGCAGACACCTTAAACTTGCCGAAATAATAATGATACTCACGCAATGATTATTTTGTTGGGCTTAAAAAATTTGGTTGGCGTTAGGCCCAATTGTAGTTGTGTTACGGCCAATTTCTTGACAAAGTTATAAAATTAATTTAAAACTGCATCTAGTAACTCTCGGTTTATCTTTAGAACTTAGTTTTCAAAATATTTAGAACTCAATCATTATTCTTCACTTCTTATCATTTACTGACTTTATAGATCTCGGTTTAATGAAACGAAGTTCTAACGTATATTTTATTTTTTTCGTAGCGCCCGGTAGCCTTTTTGACATGAATTTCTAACATATAATAAATAAATTAGAAAATATATTTCAGTTTTGTTTAAATTGTTTAAATGTACTACTTTTCTAACTATGAAGTGGGAGTGAGATAAATTTCAGAGAAGTCAAAAATAGTCGGAAGAGTCAGTCCAATGTGAACACCGTCTTTAACTTCAAATAAATTTTCATTTTCGTTTTAAATTTGTGTCAATTTTCATTGTTTTGGTGTTATTTTAATTTTACTTTCGATACTTTTGATTCTTTTTCGATACTTTTGATGTTTTTTTACTGAGAGATTCCAGAAGATTTTTGCAATTGAACGGAAAATCAAACTATATATATAGTTCCTAGACCCTCAAATTTAAGGGTCCAAATAAAGCGAAGTTCTTTCTCAAACTGAGATCTAAATCAGAGTTATAAAGCGTTAGAACTTAGTGAAGAAATGAGTAAGAACTCGATCAAGTTTTAATTTTTTGATAAACTTAGTTTTAGGAGTTAAAACTTTGTCAAGAAATTGGCCGTTATTATTCGAAAATACTGATAATTAATTCTGCAAAGATCTTAACCTATACACATTGGCGCAAAATTTTAGTTGATTTAGTAAGATGTTAAATCATTTTTAGTATACTACTAGGTTAAAAAGTGTATTTTGCTAATTTTAAACGAGTTTAGCATCATATTATCTCCTAACATTTTACTAAAGTTAAAATCACCGAATGGCTATTTTATCTTTTTAGTATCGTACTAAATCCATATGACACTTTGACGTTTAAAATTGTCAAAATCAGGAGTGTTTGTGAATTTTTTGCACGAGCTGTCACTTTTTTGGACGTGTTCAGCTGAATTTTATGAAGGAAATTAGTTTAGTATGATACTAGTTAAAAAGTATTTAAAATTAAGAAAATTTTAGTAAACTGTTAAAGAATTAATAAAATGTTAAGTAGTATCATACTAAATCCTTAATAATAGGCTGTTTAAAATTTTGCGCCATTTTTTTTATATAATCGACGCCACCTATAATAACGTGGCTTATAACGACGAGACGCTCATAATGACTTCGGTTTCGCCGCTTACAACAACGGAATAAAGAAAACACAAGCAACTACGTTTTCGAATATAGGTGAATCTTCGCGAATGAATAACTAGGTTCTTTATTATTCTGTTTCTAAAACTTTAAAAGCGGATACCTATGTATGTTAATCTGATTTTTGTATCGATAATTTTTGTGGTAAGTCGGATATAACGACCGCCCGCTGACTATTGTGACCACATTTGGCTGGTCCCTTGGCGGTCACTATAAGCGGCATCGACTGTACATATCAAGACACTATGTCATTTTCTCTAAGTGCAAAAAAGTAACATAATCAGTTGATCCAGTTAATAGAACTCAAGATATAAGTTTTTGTTAGCTTTTTGGGCAAACCGGCTTCAAAATAAGATTTATAAAACGTATAAAATCAACAAAGCAAATTCCCAAACAAAAACCCAATAAGGTTAGCTTGAAAAGTTTATATCTTGAGTTCTAATAATCAGATCATCAATATTTGCACTTAGGGAAAATATGACAGAGCATCCTAAAATTTCAAACTTCAGAAAAAGCTATTTTGTATGGAATATTTTTGCTGTTGTTGAGGAACTATCCTTTATGTGCAGATTCCAAAATGCTATGCCCATAACATTGCTCGAATCTAGTACATTATCCTCTCTAAACAATGTCACAGAAAATTCCAAGATCACAATATTTTTACTTAAGAACAACAACTTATAAGAATGCGAATAAATTTTATGTTATGAAAAATGAAACGAATAAAAGAAAAATGTGCACCAGAGCAAAATGTTATGTTTTAGCAAGAAGGTGTCAACCTAATTTTCTCATTGTTGTTTATCAAACATCGTTTGGAACATAAAAACGTCAAACAACATTGCTGTTATTTGTTTGCCAAAAAACTTACCAGAATTCAATATTCATATATATATATAACCCAAAAATCAGTATCAAATATGACAGTTGACAATAGAAATTTGATCTACGTATTCAATCACTCAGAATTATAAAAGATACCACATGAATAGAGCTACATCACTTCATATGTACCTACCTAGACCTATACAAATGTAGAACGAAGATAAATATGCTAAGCAGGTGCTAATTCCAACCTTCACTTTAAAGATCAGGTTTCAAAAAAAAAAAAAAAAAAAAATGCATTCGAAATTCTATACATCTCGCTCGGTAAACAAAATAATGTACAAACATAGATGTGTAGATACATTATGTACCTACAATTTAGGTATATATTATTAGCTATAGTGAATTGAAATTTAACGAAATTTAGCCCAGAAAATATTCACATACCTAATGTAATGCAAATCTATTTAAAATATATTTTAAATTTAGTTTACAGTTATCACAACTATGACAACTTTTATTTATTTAATTTGAATTGTTGTTGATTGTGGGACATTACGTACATTTCCTCTTTCGATAAAAATAAGAAACCGACACCATTTATTCAAATTTAAATCCACGAAATAGTCACTAACTAACTATACATATTTAACTTGCAAGCACAATGTCACACCCGAAAATAAATAATTCATAAAAATATATGGCAGATGCTGATTTTGCATAAGTATACGGTATACATATCAATAAATTAAAAAAAAAAAACAAAAAATTAAAAAGACAACTTACCATTTTTTTTGTTGCTATATTCAATTCCGGTTTGACAATTTGAAAATTATATTTCTGTTTTTGCAGGATAATCCACAGATAGCCGTTGAATCGGTTTTAAATGTCCTCAAGTCAAAATTTCAAGAGGCAAATGGTAAACAGCTGAAAATCGATGAAATTACTACTGAAAATAGTACACAAAATATAAACTCGTATCAGAAAGAGGGTAAGTATTACATTAATAAATTTATTAATAATGTAGCTATACTCTATTAGAGTGGCGAAGGAGGTAGAGTGCTAGAGGACATTCAAATGACGACGATTGACAACACAAAAAAAATGTGTGCAATGCAACAGATACACACATTAACAATATATTTTTTTTTTATCAACTTCTCATGCGGGCCTACAAAACAACGGACGAACTGATTATATACTTTGTTTTTTATTATTTTTAATTTCCAATACACTGAATCTCTACCCTCTTCCCGATAAATTGGCAATTTAACTCCGATTCGGAATGATTAATAAAATTTATCTTTTATTTTTTTTATCATAAAGTGACCAAAAAAGGTACACACTCTAGTAAAGGCAAGCAGCAGAAGCAGCAGTTTAAAGAAACCCGACAGAATAATGTATCCAAAGCTAATGTAGCAAGCTGCAGCAGTAAGAACGTTAAGGAAGACAGTACGGAACAAACTGAAAGATATTCTCGCAATGAACTTACGGACACCAACACCATATGCGATAAACAATCACAATCACTGAGAAACATCGACGACGTCGTCACCGCTTTTGTCAGCGAAATCGGTTCGATGGAACAAAAAACTCGTAGTGGAGCTTTTCTCTCAGCCACAGCCGCAAAGGCGAAAAAACCTACACCGGCACCAGATGCGAATGAAGTTGATGGTGGAATAGCAGCTCCACCACCATCGACACCGTTAAGCATAATAAAATTAGATGACGTAATGCCACCACCACCACCATCACGAGGTTTAATGACGTCAGAACAATGTTTAGATTACTCCTCCGCTGCCTTGCCGTTGGGGTTACTCCGGACTCAGGCAGATAGATACTTCTCCGAAAGTCAGAAAGAATTAATTGGAGATGGAAAACATCGAAAAGAAGATGCTGCTTCTCATCAGCGAAATGTGAGAGATGGCGCCGCCAACGCATTTTATAGGGCTGAAGACAACCAAGGGGCTTGGCGAAATAATCTTCCGGTGTCATCGTCAACAGTTAGGGATGAACCAACAAAGTCTGGTGAAATGTTAGTGAATTGCTATTGTTTTTTTGTTTGCTTTAAGAATTTACTTGTTTATGTTGTGACTAACTAAAAGTGGGGATTGTCTGGTCGGAAAAGTTCGATTTGATATTGTCAGTGTGAGAGGTATTTTACGATATAGCCAACAATGACGATTTATAATGCAGCCCATTCTAATATTAAAAGTAAATTTTTAAACGATTGTGAGGAATTTCAACAGTTAAAGTACTGAGTATAAATATGTTATTCGTGTATTGGACGATAAATAAAGCACTTTAACTTCCAGCAGCCTTTTTGGAGCGCACGTGATTTTGGGAACCTAGCTGATAACCTCTGCCTGCCAGAAAAACAACGAATGCATGAATAAAAAATAATTTTACTGCCTACAACTTTGCTCAAAACAACTTTTCCTCCAAAGCAAATAGTTTCGGAGATAGTGATTGATCCGTGTTTTCTATTATGGCGGATTTCACCCGGGCAATGGGGTCTCAAAAACCGAGATTTTAGCTTCTTCAATGGCCCTCTTTCAGACGTGAAAAAATCAGCCTAGGTACCCTGTATTTTATTCCACACGGGTTCCACAAATATGTTGTTTTTTGACTAACTTTACTGTACTATAGGCACGATAGTCAAATCAAATGTTAAAGGGCCGCTCATGTGAATTTTGACTCAGGTAGGTACCGTAGGCGATCGATGGTACAAGCCCTGACTATCAATATAAGAACCAACATATGTAAAGTACATAATAAGGTATTACGTACTGATACCTTTCTACTTTACCCAATGCTTTCAATAAAGCTGTTGATAAAAAAAAAACAAAAAGCTGGATTTTGGTCTTTGATTTTACATTCCCTTTTTTTTGGCTAAGGTTCAATAAGAATTTAAGTTTCTTAAATTATAAAGAAATAACTAAACGACAGACCATAAATCAATCCAATCGGTATAGGTTTTTATTTCCAATCTTTTTAATTATTTTAATTCCAATTGCAATTCAGCTTGTTGGACAGGGAACGCAAGTATTTTGGTAATGAAAATATAAAATTATGCTCATTGTTTAGTTTTTCTATTTCTAGTTTTTCTCAAGTAAACAAACTCCAAAATAAATCATTTTGAAAGTAGTTTTTTCTAGCTCTTGATTGATAGTTCTCATTAAAAAGCCTGTTTGTGTGACGTAATCAGGTATTCTATCAATGGTTTAATAATAATTTGTTTGATCAATATTATAATCTATACCTCTATGAAATGAATAAAGCAATAGAGGAAGAGAGAGCCTTTATCGAAAGTTGAATTTTTATATTTAGATGATGAGTAGTTCAGACAAATATGTATTGTGTAGGTGGGGTGGGAACATTATATACATTTGAATTTGGTTTTACTTTAACCTTGATGCAAACTCGTCCCTACCTAAAATTAAATACCTTATTTAGGTAGATATACATACACTCCACTCCACTCGAATAGAAACAAACTTTTTGTTTACTATCAGAGCGTGTAGCGCTTTGGTTATTTTATAAATTAACCTTTTGGTTTTTGTTCCTAAAAGAGGGATCTATGGCGAATAAAACTGTATGGACAGACTAATGCAGGACAATACCATTAGGTTGTTTTTTACGACTTTTCTAATTACTTCATTAAAAACACTGTTTTTTTTTTGAGCCACTTGAATAGAAACATTCTCTTCAATAAGGAGACAAATTAAAAAAGTGCAGTAAAAGTGGGTAGTTTTCTATTTGTAATCATATTTTAATAATGTCTGCTACCATCTTTATTTGAAATAACTTGTAAAACCCAGTTGGAGACTGAATTATGCAGTTATTTTATATAATTTAAAAAAATTGCACTTCATGCTTCATTGATTGCAACAATAAGTGATTCTTTGTCCTCATATTGTCAGTCAGAATCGTAAACCTTACGAACCATCCATCCCCATACGTTTTCAATAATATTTACATCCGGAGAATACAGTGGCCATTGAAGTTAGGTAAAATTTGTCTCGGATATCCAACTGTTAATGATCCTTGTGTTGAGGATTGGCACGTTATCTTGTTGAAATGTCCATGGTATTGGTCCAAAGACATCGGTAAACTTAGGGAAACTTCTTGCAATATTTCCTTGTTGGAGTTTGCCGTCATTTTCAATGTGGGAAAGTCCAGATCAATTGTTCAAAACCAGAAAACCGCACCCCACCGTCTTCTCGGCCATGGTGGCGTTCCAGGAACCTGGGTTCCTTCTTCCTTATAACATGAAAATAGTAATTACATCCCACCGGGCCATCTAAATTGAACTTTTTTCGTCAGAAAATACCAATTTTGTCCATTCTTTCTTTCACGTCATATTCTTCCTGCAAAAATCTATTATATTGTGTCTTCGTATTGGATTTAACAGTGTTTTTTTTTTTTCTTTAATTTTAGGTACTTAAAATGTTGTAACCTACGAATAACCCGTCTAATAGTGGTAAGACTGGCTGTAATACCACTCTTTGCCTTGATTTTAGCAGGTTGAATTTTCAGCCAGTCTAATTATCTTTCTTCAGTCTGCTTCTGTTGTGGCTTTTGATTGCCTACCTTAGACATTTTTCCATAGTTTTTTTTATTTCTAAGGTTCGACCAAACAATTTTTACACTTCTACTTATTTTTTTGGCAATTGTGCGTATGGGGAAGCTTGTTTTCAGCGTCTACTTCTATTTTGGCTTCTTCTGCAGGGTTTAACGGTTTTCCAAGACCCATCTTTTCCCTGATAAAACAACTATGTGTTATTTTTAATCTACACTTCTTTTATTAGAACAATTTTGTTTCTTCTTACCGTAATCTATAGAGACAAAACGCACACTGTTTCTATTCAAGTGGCGCAAAAAAAAACAGTGCATTTAATGAAGTACCTAATTAAATAAGTGGTAAAAAATGACCTTATTGTCCTGAATTATTCTGTCCCTGCGGCTTTTTTCGCAATAGATTCAGAAACTAAAACCAAAAGGTGAATTTATAAATGTACCCTACACGCTCTGATATTAAAAAAAAAATGTTGTTTCTATTCAAGCGGCGCGGAGTGTATGTAGATTCGATGTAGACGCTAATGCCCAAAGAGTCAAACACAAATTGGTTCTATTGAAAATAACATGAAGTGTCACGAGAAACGAGATAGTAAAATAATTTATTTATATGGAAGGATTCGAAAAAAGTTTTCAGCCCCCTGTTTTTAAAAAAACTTGTCTATTAATCTTTCGTTTCGTTATTTTGAAATGTAATTAGTACATCCATAAAGTTGGTAATTCTTTTTTGGCAAAGCAATCAAAATACACTTGACCGATGGTATTGAAGAGTGTTTATTAAAACGTTCAAGAATAACGACCCTCTGTACCTATAAATATGAATTTTAAGATCTACTTTAAAAATCGCTTCCCAGCCTCGTCCACCTAAAAACAAAAAAGTTTTTTTCAGGGCTACTGCCTCTTGCGAGGAATTGACAAATCCTCCAAGAGTATCACTTGTCACGAATAAGTGCTTCTCGTGTAGCCGTTCGGATTCGGCATAAAATTGAAGGTCCCTTCCATTCCTGTCGAAAGGCGCACAAAGGAATGGTTGCGAGTTGCTAGTCACTAGGCCCTGGATCTCATGAGCCGTTGTACCACCCGATTTATTTTTTATTTTATTTTTAAAAATAAAAAACTTTTATATTACGTATACGCCACGGTGTACCTGACAACATACTTTATTATTTATCTCCAAAATGTATCCACGGTTTGAAAAATTGTACATACATTATGTTGTACATAGGTTAGATTTTATTATGTTTTTATTATGCTTTTAGTTCTTATTTTAACCTCGCGACCCCCTAGCATTTGTTTCGCAGAAATGTGCTTAGTAGTTTCATGAGGGTATTGGTATTTCCATGTTTTCGACGGATTAAGTGCACTATTTTACATTTAATATACAGAACAACAAAACACTTTTATAAGGAACTTGCTTATGAACTTGCTCTTTTCGTTAACAATACTATAATGATGTAGCTAGAGTGGGTATGTGTAGTGTATACATTATGGTTCGATAGTGTTTTTAAATCATTAACGAAAAGAACATTGAAAAAAAGTTAAAATAATAATTTTAAAATTAAATAAAAAAAAAAAAAATTGGGTGGCACAACGGCTCATGAAGAACCAGGGCCTAGTGACTAACAACTCGCAACCATTCCTGTTTGCGCCTTTCGACAGGAATGGAAGGGACCTTCAATTTTATGCCGAATCCGAACGGCTAGACGAGAAGCACTTATTCTTGACAAGTGATACTCTTGGAGGATTTGTCAATTCCTCGCAAGAGGCAGTAGCCCTGAAAAAAAAACTTATTTAGTTTTTTAGGTGGATTTAATAACTCGACTAGGTCACATGTTCTTTCTAAAATGTTCAAGTTGCCTATGTGGCATATTATCTTCAAGTGGCTTATGATAAATTACAAAAATTATTTTGTACTTAAAAGAGTATTATTTAAATACATGGGCGCAAATTTTATTCAATTTAGTACGATGTTAAAGCATTTTTAGTATGATACTAATTTAAAAAAATGATTTAAATAATTTAAAATGAGTAATATTTCATAACATTATTATAAAAGTTAAGATCACTTAATGCCTATTTTATCTTTTTAGCATCGTACTAAAATCAAATGAATCTTTAATATTTATAAATGTCACAATGGGTATTTTTATAAGGTTTTTCTAAGAACTGTCATTATTTTGGACGTGTTCAGCTGGAGTTTTAAAACGAAATTGAAATCTTAAAAGGAAATAGGGTGAATATAGTTTAGTCAAACTGTCTGCCGAAAATTAGGGAAGCGTTTTAGATTTTCCAATTCTCCCCATCACTGGAACTCTGATATCTCTATTCTTCGAAACGATTTGAGCTAAAGAAATTTCAAAAAAATATACATGGTGTCCCTTAATTCATCAATAGTATTTAAGGGCATGATTCTTGGGTGTATTCTAAGAAAAAAATTGGTGTACAGTAAGGGCCTTTCTCCAATTTCATTTATCGGGGATTTAAGAAAGTCTTACTTTGGTGTACCCTGACCCATGTTAACAGTAATTGCGCTGTTAGTAATAATAATAGAAACTTCGTTTATGTTTTTACTTTTAGAAGAAATACCGGTCTTTGTAACTGCGTTCAAATAAATTTTATATCTTTTCTCAGTCTTAATAGAGTAAGAGAGCCCAGAGCCGCCAGACATACGTTATTTTATCAAAGCTAAGATTTTTTCTGCGAACAGGTACTATGGTAGCTAAGATCAAATGGATACTAAGAATCTTCAATCCGGTTGCAATTAAAGGTTAGCGAGTGTTAAAGTTGCATACAAATGTTGCAACATTGCGTTATTTTATCAAAGCTGAATTTTGTATGTGTGTTAGGGGATAGTGCTATTTTATTTATTTGACACCATCCAGACGTCTACAGTGGGACCTTACGTGAGCCTGACACTTAAAATCTGTCAAACTAGTCGTGCCATTTACATAACAGAATCAAATCAAGATTTTATGTTTTCTGGGGGCAAATATTCTACAATATTTTGTAATCAGCAAGACACCTACAGCGGGGCCTAACATCACCTTAAAACTGTCAAAATAATAATTCTTTGTTACTAAAACGTGATTTGTTCGCTTATTTTAGCTATTTTTAAATTACTGGCTGATAAATACGCCCCACTGTAGATGTATAGCTGATGGGGAATTATTTTTAAACAGTTGCGCATAAAACATGTAAATATGAGCTTTAAGACTACAACGTAAATGGCACGATTAGTTTGACATATTTTTAGTGTCTGGCTCACGTAAGGCCCCACTGTAGATGTCTGGCAAGTGTCCAATAAAGTTTATGACACCATCCCCTAAGACATATCAAAAATTCAGCTTTGATAAGATAACGCAATGTTGCAACATTTGTATTCAACTTTAAAACTCGCTGCCTCTTGATTGCATCCGGATTGAAGATTCTTAGTATCCATTTGATCTTAGCTACCATAGTACTTGTTCGCAGAAAAAATCTTAGCTTTGATAAAATAACGTATGTCTGGCGGCCCTGGGCTCTCTTACTCCATTAAGACTGAGAAAAGATATAAAATTTATTTTCACGCAGTAACAAAGACCGGTGTTTCTTTTAAAAATAAAGGCCTAAACGAAGTTTCTATCATTATTACTAACAGCGCAATTACCGTTAACATGGGTCAGGGTACAGCAAAATAAGACTTTTCTTAAATCCCCGATAAATGATAATTGGAGATAGGCCCTTACTGTAGAAAAATTTTTTTCTTATAATACACCCAAGAATCATGCCCTAAAATACTATTGACGAATTAAGGGACAACCTGTATATTTTTTTTTATTAAAAAAATCTTTTTTTTTTTTAATTTCAATGGTTCCATATATCATTTTATATTATTTGAGCTTTAAAAAAATAAATAATTTTAATTGGTTCATTAAGCAATGAAATATTCGAAAATATTAAGGTTCTGTAGGAAGTATACATACCTACCACGATAATAAAAACAAAATAAAATATTTTTTTGTTTAAGAGTAGGTTGCACAATTGAGTTTATACACATAGAGGAACCACCTGAGTGTTAAGTTATCACCAATCTAGGTGGCGCCCTTATTTGTATCTAGAAGAAGAACCAGTGATAATCAATACAAGAACCATTCGCTCCTTAAGATAGACTATTTCCACCTTCAAGTAGACTATTTGTGGAAATAGTGGGGAAATAGTCTACCTTATAGACCAAGAGCCGGCAGCAAATTTTGGGAGTGGAGTTTTGGTTTCAGCCTTGTGCTTGCCAGACGCTCGTTAACTTTTCTGAACTGCATTTTTGAACTCAAAACCTTAATAACTTTTATCCTATGAGATATTACCAAAAGAATGGTTCGCCGAAAAATCAAAAACACTCTTGTCAAGCTTTATGACTTTGGGGGTTTTGCTATAAAAACGCAATGTTGAATAACTTTTGAACGAAGGTCTAAATTTTTTTTTTTTTTTGCTGGACTAACCTGGACAAACGATTGGGATTAAAACGATTTTTTGGTGTTGCTATAAAAAAGAAATGTTGAATAACTTTTGAACTAAGGATGGAAAAACGATTATTTTGTATAGATAATCTTAAACAGCCGGTGGACAAACGAACACACTTAGTCTCATCCTCCTAAGTCATCTATTGGGGGCAGTAGACGAGTTTTTAGATTTTGGGGAGTTGCTATAAAAAAGAAAAGCTTAATAACTTTTTTCCTGAGGGTGGACAAACGATTTTTTCGGTTGGACAAACGTGGACAAACGATGGACAAACGATTCTAATAAACCCCACCCAAATATTTTAACTTCGGGGTTCCCACTTCACACAGCTCAATCTCCAGCTGCCTGAACAAAAAAACTCAGTTTAGCTGTCAAAATACTAAGCAAACAAATTTTTGGGTTCGCTTGATCATTTGTTTTGAATTTTATTCAGAATTTATTTTAATCCTATCAAAGTTTTTATTTCAGCGAATTGAAGTTGCAGGAAAAATTAGTTAAATATCATAGGTACTGTGCACTGTTTTCTGAAATTCAAGTAAATAGATATAAATATTCACTACTGAAAATGAAAACAATAGCTCTGATTTTCAAAAATAACAACTTGGGTAAATTGCTCTTTTTACAGTAGTGGAAAAACTAAAATACGTTACAAATTCGTATATTATAATTGAATACAAAGATTCGTTTTCGTTGCGTTTCAAGAAATGTGTGAACAAAATTCACGAGTGATTTTGATATGCCTCCGATTTGAAAAAAATGTATGTCTCTAAGACTGCCACCGATGGAAAAGTGAAAGGCACCTTCCAAAATAAATATGTACATCAAATATACCTAATCTTTTTATCTTTCTTACAAGTAAGCGTTTCTGATAAAAATAATGAACAAAGTTGTTAAATTCTACGAGCCTTGTCGCTTTTCGTCAATGATTACATCCGACTGGTCAAACGGTTCACCGCAAGGAGTTCCAAAAAATCTCCTTTACCATAGCTATTGGCTTTTGCATTATGGGATTCATAGGTTACTTTGTAAAAGTAATCCACATCCAAATCAATAACATTATTGTTCGATCGTAAATGTTGAATAAGTGCAAACAAAATCCTTTCATAATAGGTTTTCATCATAGTTTTATATATTTATGTCTTTTATCATTGACATTAATATTTTTTGGTTAGAATAACTATAAATCGAAAGGTATCACTTTTTTTGCTTTTAAAAATAATCTATCATACAGAAATCAAACAAAACAATTTCTGTATGTGTTCTATTATGTGTTTAAAGATTTTATTTTCAGAATTTACTGAGTGAAAATTTGGTAACAACCCCGCACTTTGATTTCTGTTTGGTTTAACAGGTTTTGGCTGTCATCTCAAAACGGAAACTAGCCTATGCATATATTTTAAGATTTGAATGTATTATCATATGAGAAGTTTGTGGTTATGTTAAATTTGAGGTACGAGGAAGAAAATCTAAGTATCATCGATTAATTACAAAAAAACGTAGGTATTGTATTGCCATGAATGGGGGCGCACATGACCCCGTGACCCCCCCTCTGTATACGATGTTGACACTTACAGTGACAAATTAGCATCCCCTTCCTTCAAATATATTTGCCTTGCTACGGCCTAAAAACTATTCCTTAAGGGTGCCTTCACAAGCCACACAAATTAATGTATTTACGTATTTTGGCCGACTCTGGGTTGGCCATCTTCTCTAATTTTTGCTGTATAATACTTATGAAATAATTTTGATTTTGCTTTTAAGACACTTTTTTGATATCCCAATTATTTACTATATACATATATAAATAGAAAAAATGATATACTATTAGCGTTGTGTCTGCAAGAGGTTGCTAGTTAATATGACAAATCTTCAATTGCTTACCAACATCTAGATGTCGCCCACTTAAGTTTCCGTTTGGGCTACCACGATGACACTTGACGTTTTAACATCGTTTTTCCGGCCACAGCTTATATGGGTCACTTACATTTTGGCTTTCCTCGTGGACTCATCTGTGCTCAACACCACTTAACATTTAAATATCCGAATTCCAAAATTATAATTAGTAATAACTAATAAGTTAATGAATTTATATTAAAGAATTAAAATTAAAACCCACAATCGCATTAATAAGTATATAATTTTTTCTACATACCTATTATAATACCTATTAATATTAATATTAACTTTATATTTTTTTTAGGGACAAATTATACTACCGAAGCAATGCACTATATACTTTTGTAAAATATTTGGAAAACAGTTCTATTTCCCAAAATGAAGAAGTTCTAACTGAAAATTTAAACGAAAATCCGAATGATTCAAATGAAATCAAACCACAAGATGAAGATACTTCAGTAAAGCCTGCAGAAGAAGATAATTTTGAGTCTCCTATCGGAACAAAACTAATGATCGCAAGCAGTTCCTTTGAAAAATTAACAAATGAAGAACACAACAACGATATCGATATAAAAGCACTACTAGAAGAACGAAATAATTTTATCGAACGATGCAGAAACGATCCTTTTTACGCTAACCCCCAATTTCCTCAACCTTGGAAAGTTCTTTCAAAGTATAAAATTTATTTAAAATCATAAATACATAGCTACACTCTGTTCAACAAAAATTGTCAGTACAGGGCTTATGGGCGAGCTTTTTTCAAAACAGTGGTGCCTGTGTATACTCTCACGACACTGAATTCTGAATTGAGAAAACTGCCAATAAAAAAGATTCTAACCCACTGAACAACGTACAGGAGTTGTTGTTGTAATGCCCTGCAAAATATCGTACACTCCACCATGACCGTCCTCATTGCATGCCCAAACCCCAAAGCACACTGAAACTGATCATAATCGTTTCTAATCTGGCTGTGGGAGCTAAAAAATATATATATTCCAACAGAGTTACCTTACCCATTGAAAGCAATACATAAGAGCTTTTTCAGTGGATTTTGTAAAACAGCTTTCTGTTTTCAAGCTTTTGAGAACAGAATTAATTAAGGTGAGATGTACTGCAAAGTACGGAAACCCTATGAGAGCTTTTACTTGAAATAGGTATATGCAAGCCAATGCGACCAGACATAGATACAAACGTCCTTTCTTCCCTGTACTGACAATTTTTGTTCAGCAGAGTATAGTATGTTCGTTGATTCAATTTATTTTTATTTAATTTTTTTTTCAGAATATCTAAGGTCATAGCACGTGAAATCGTTGAAAACTTCGAGGATGATTTGTCATTTGGAGAAGAATCTTACATTCGAGACTTCATTGATATGGAAATGCAGAACTAACATTTTGTTGCTTGTTCCTTTTTTTGAAAACTTATATTTGTTTAAAATAATAATAATAAATTGTTTTACTCACTATATCTTATTTTGTCTCTTAACTTTATATGATTTTTTTTAAACACACAACTTTTTTATAATTTTTTAGAATACTAATGACAGAATATTTTGATAACGTTAAAAACTTTGTATAAACAAACAGCTTGATTTTGTTTAAAACAAATTCAGCAAGGTACTGTTACAATACAACGCAAACAAAAATATATTTCAGTGCGGGGTAAGGACCTCAATTTTAAACCTTCGTACGAAGTTATTAATTTTTGTTCGTGGATGCTACTTTACTTTAGTTCTTGTTCTCTAGAAATGAGTTTTTTGTGCTAAGTTTTAACTAAAATTGACTGTTTATTTATACTTATTTGTATTCTTGTTAATAAATAAATAGAATTAATAAGGAATCAATAACTAGCCAGTCACCTGAGAATATCTAATGTCGGCCTCGAGTGGACGGTTCAGAGCTACTTTTTCTTCTCCAAACATAACAGTAACTCCGGACGACCAATCGAAAACGGCATAGTAAAAAATATCTATGGAGTCTAGTCATAACAGCATAAGTCAGTTTTTTTTTTCGAAAATAAGTTAAGTACCTATGGAGAACTATTTGAAAAAAAATCTATTTTCGTTTGGTCTTAAAAACATAACTTTAAGTTAACTGGTTCCAAAGATATTCAATCGTCCTAACCACATTTTACTCCTTTTTCTAATATAATGTTTGATCATAATGGCAGAACTCGACTTGTGCTGTTTGGATCAATCAAAAATGTTTACATTTTTAAATAAGTGTTTCGTCAAAACAAAATAACTCAGTTTTTTTTCGCTTTTTTTATTATTTTTAAAAACTCATTTTAGTAGACAGGTAGGGGAGAGGTAGGGGCAACAAAAAGGACAACCATTGTTTTGCTTTATTTTTAACTTTATATTATTTTCAATGATGAGAAATAATTAAGAACGTCTTTTAGAACTTCTTTCCCGACCGAGAGCCCACAGAAATGTTTGGTTGTGAACGATAGCAAAAATTCCTTTTGTTTTAAGATAGGTCCATACTATTCATCTGCAAATATAAAAGTCTGGCAGGTCGGGGTCAGGGCCTTTGTACGTAATGCTGTATGGAAAATTAACTTTTTTCTTAAATAAGTAGCTACATTATGGTAAGATAAAGCGCGAAAATATATAGTTTGTATAAAGCATTCAGCTGCAAGCCTAATACAAATCATGTAACGTGGATTTGCATATAGCGAACTGTGAAGGGATCACACTAGTGATCACTTAATTCCGGCCATTGACTTTAATCCACACTACGCTTCACAATAGCCAACCTATATTTTAATGCACTTGCATTTCCATTCTATTTTTCTAATGCACTCGCATTTCATTCATGGTCATGATCATGAGTATCAACCTTATGCACTCCATACCAAAATTATTGTGTAATGTTTTCAATGCCACTGACGATGACGGGACGCGACGTTTCAGATTACTTTGGTCAAGTGTATCTACCTACTCGCTAAGGTTCAATGCACTGCATGCTGTGTAGTGCATATTGCTGGATGTATTTGGATACATTTGTGCATTGTATTAGATGAGCTATGCATATTGGCTGTTAATTTGTTAAAATGACATAGCAAGTATGCTACCTGGTTCCGTTGTTCGTCAATTTCCCACAGAATTCGGAATATAGAATATTTCTATGTTTAAGTTATAATATGTATAGGCTTAAGATATTAGTGTGTAAGTAAATTATTTTGTATAAATAGCATAAGTTCGATCTTATAAATTCACTTTCGTTTTGGAAGTTAAAAGTGAACATTGGCTTCTCAGCCTTCTTTTTAATTTATTCAAAACAGGAACAGATAGGCTCATCTAGCCATCATCCATATTCGGCTTGGGGAAGGTGAGGTAGGTTAGCCCCACATTACAGAACTACTACAAGCTATAGCTTTTGCATTTTGTTCTTATGCAAATGCCCAGGTTTTGCTCGATTATCCCGAGAACTAAGCATCATAGAGGGTTAAAACAATCTTTTTCGTGATCTAGGAGGTGTCAGCTTTCCAAAGATGTATCATAATCTACGAAAACCTTAAGTTGAAAATTCGACTTTATCTTTATCTTTAAACTCGATTCTCTCGAGAACTAAAAATCGTAGAGGGTTAAAACTATCATTTTCGTGATCTTAAAGATGTATCCATAGAAGTGTCATACTCTACGAAAACTTAAAGTTGAAAAATCGACTCTATATTTATCTTTAAACTCGATTGTCTCGAGAACTAAGCTTCGTAGAGGGTTAAACCTATCATTTTCGTGATCTAAGAGCTGCCACCGTTCCAAAGATGTATCATACTCTACAAAAACATTAAGTTGAAAAATCGCCTCTATCTTTACGCATGCGTAATGCAGCTCTGTGGGTTTCTGGTCGGGTGAAGAAATGTCAAAATCTGAGGGCGCCAATCGATTAAGGAGGGTGGTATTTCCTATTGTCTTGGCCAGTGCCTTAGCACCAACAGAAACCGAGAAAATTTAACTTTGAAATTAACGCGTGTGTAACGCAAGAGCAACGCATACGTTATGCATCCTGAACGGTCTTAAGATCCTGAACGGTCTTGAGATCCTGAACGGTCTTGAGATCTTGAACGGTCCTGAAGTCTAAAACGGGCCCGAGATCTGCAAAGTAACGCGTGCGTTACACATGCGTTACTCACGCGTTGCGCATGCGTTATGCATGGGTTATACATGCGTTCCACATGCGTAACGCGTACGCATGCGTTACGCACGCGTTACCCATGCGTTACGTACGCGTTACGCATGCGTTACGTACGCGTTACGCATGCGTTACGTACGCGTTACGTAACGCATGCGTAACGCGTACGTAACGCATGCGTAACGCGTGCGTAACGCATGCGTAACGCGTGCTTAACGCGTGCGTAACGCATGCGTAACGCGTACGTAACGCGTGCGTAACGCATGCGTAACGCGTGCATATTGCGTGCGTAACGCGTGCGTAAGGCGTGCGTAACGCATACGTAACGCGTGCGTAACGCATGCGTTACAAGTGCGTAACGCGTGCGAAACGCGTGCGTAACACTTGCGTAACACGTGCGTAACGCGTGCGTTACGCGTGCGTAACGCAAGCGTAATGCGTTTGTAACGCATGCGTAACGCGTACGCAACGCATGCGTAACGCGTGCGTAACGCGTGCGTAACGCATGCGTAACGCATGCGTAACGCGTACGTAACGCATGCGTAACGCAACGTGTACGTAACGCATGCGTAACGCATGCGTAACGCGTGCGTAACGCATGCGTAACGCATGCGTAACGCGTACGTAACGCATGCGTAACGCGTGCGTAACGCATGCGTAACGCGTACGTAACGCATGCGTAACGCGTACGTAACGCGTGCGTAACGCGTACGTAACGCATGCGTAACGCGTACGTAACGCATGCGTAACGCGTACGTAACGCATGCGTAACGCGTACGTAACGCATGCGTAACGCGTACGTAACGCATGCGTAACGCGTACGTAACGCATGCGTAACGCATGCGTAACGCGTGCGTAACGCAAGCGTAATGCGTTTGTAACGCGTGCGTAACGCATGCGTAACGCGTACGTAACGCATGCGTAACGTGTACGTTACACGTAACGCGTGCGTTACGCATGCGTTACGCACGCGTTACAAACGCATTACGCTTGCGTTACGCACGCGTTACGCATGCGTTACGCATGCGTTACGTACGCGTTACGCATGCGTTACGTACGCGTTACGCATGCGTTACGTACGCGTTACGCATGCGTTACGCACGCGTTACGCATGCGTTACGTACGCGTTAAGCATGCGTTACGCATGCGTTACGCACGCGTTACGCATGCGTTACGCATGCGTTACGTACACGTTGCGTTACGCATGCGTTACGTACGCGTTACGCATGCGTTACGCATGCGTTACGCACGCGTTACGCACGCGTTACGCATGCGTTGCGTACGCGTTACGCATGCGTTACGCACGCGTTACGTACGCGTTACGCATGCGTTACATACGCGTTACGCACGCGTTACGTACGCGTTACGCATGCGTTACGTACGCGTTACGCATGCGTTATGCATGCGTTACGCACGCGTTACGCATGCGTTACGTACGCGTTACGCATGCGTAACGCGTGCGTAACGCATGCGTAACGCGTGCGTAACGCAAGCGTAATGCGTTTGTAACGCGTGCGTAACGCATGCGTAACGCACGCGTTACGTGTAACGTACACGTTACGCATGCGTTACGTACGCGTTACGCATGCGTTACGCACGCGTTACAAACGCATTACGCTTGCGTTACGCACGCGTTACGCATGCGTTACGCACGCGTTACGCATGCGTTACGCACGCGTTACGCACGCGTTACGTACGCGTTACGCATGCGTTACGTACGCGTTACGCATGCGTTACGCACGCGTTACGCATGCGTTACGTACGCGTTACGCACGCGTTACGCATGCGTTACGCACGCGTTACGCATGCGTTATGCACGCGTTACGTACGCGTTACGCACGCGTTACGTACGCGTTACGCATGCGTTACGTACGCGTTACGCAAGCGTTACGCATGCGTTACGTACGCGTTACGCATGCGTTACGCATGCGTTGCGTACGCGTTACGCATGCGTTACGCATGCGTTACGTACGCGTTACGCATGCGTTACGTACGCGTTACGCATGCGTTACGCACGCGTTACGCATGCGTTACGTACGCGTTACGCATGCGTTACGCATGCGTTACGCATGCGTTGCGTACGCGTTACGCATGCGTTACGCACGCGTTACGTACGCGTTACGCATGCGTTACGTACGCGTTACGCATGCGTTAGGCACGCGTTACGCACGCGTTACGTACGCGTTACGCATGCGTTACGCACGCGTTACGTACGCGTTACGCATGTGTTACGTACGCGTTACGCATGCGTTACGCACGCGTTACGCATGCGTTACGCACGCGTTACGCATGCGTTACGCACGCGTTACGCATGCGTTACGCACGCGTTACGCATGCGTTACGTACGCGTTACGCATGCGTTACGCACGCGTTACGCATGCGTTACGCATGCGTTACGTACACGTTACGCATGCGTTACGCACGCGTTACGCATGCGTTACGCATGCGTTACGTACGCGTTACGCATGCGTTACGTACGCGTTACGCATGCGTTACGTACGCGTTACGCATGCGTTACGCACGCGTTACGCATGCGTTACGCTTGCGTAACTTGGCACTGGCCAAGACAATAGGATATACCACCCTCCTAAATCGATTGGCGCCCTCAGATTTTGACATTTCTTCACCCGAACAGAAACCCACAGAGCTTTAATATTTTTTTTATTAATATTTATTTATTATTTTTATATTTTTACAGCGTTCGATAAAACGTTAAATTTGTCAAATCTTAGGTGACTCACCCGGTATAGTTTCCTTATATTCGCTTTTTTCGCGCGAACGCCTAAGTGCATCTCCCACAATTCTACTTCTACCTTTACTGATAATAATAAAAATAATATTTCATTAAAGTTCATTGGTAACTCTAGTTCCTAACAAAGCCCTTTCTTCTACGCACATGAAATCATTTTGACGGCGACATTCATCCATTTTAAAAAACAACAACAACAATCAGGTTTGGTTTTTTTTCTGCAAAATAAAGCAAATAAGTTTCAATAATATTTTCCTCGATTTTCAAACTCGCATTATTCTATTTTCGGAGTTCGAATCCGGAGTCCGAAATGCTGGTACCAAATATTTTTGTTTTCCAAACAATGAAGTTAAAAAAATACTAAAATACTCATTAAAATTTGGACTTTCCACTCGTAAATCACAAGGTGGCCTAGTGGAAGTGTGCTCGGACAGTTGATCAGAAGGACGTGAATTCAATCCAAGGAAAAATCATGTAAGTAAAAATGTAAGTTTTTTCATTTTAATAAACTCTATACATTTCATATAAACAAACATGCTGTTCCTAGGCTCCACAAAAGTTGAGACAATTATGTAACAATAAAAAAATGAAATGAAAATAAGCTAGAAATTTGTTTATTTTTCAACTGTATTGATAGGCTTTTATAAAGTCTTACATAAAAGAACTTATTAGGCCTTTTGAAGAACTTATTATACAAGTTACTTGTTTTCAAAAGTAACTGTAGCCATTTTAAGACCTTATTATACAGATTATTGTTTTCAGTATCTTGTTTCTTTAAGGCCTTATTATAATGTTCGTGGAAAGGTATTGATTTGCATAGCACTTGTGATGGAAGTTCATATGGGAGTTAAGCAGCTTGTATAACCTGCGCCAAAATGATTTGCATAAGACCTGTTTTGGTTACTATACAAGCCAGAAAAAAGCTTCTTTAAGGTCTTATTAAGATGTTCGTGGAAAGGTATAGGAGATTTTGTGTCTTCCTTTTAAACCCTTCTCGCCAACAAAATAAAAATCGCCAGCAACTCAGTTTCATTGTGTGAAAGGGGTCTAACTTTAAAACGCATTTCTGTTAAAACGAAGATTTTGGACTTATGTTGTTATGACCGAACTCCGTAGATATATACGACCGAGCAACTGTAGCAACTCGCTCACCAACTGGATTCCATTTTTCGAAGTTAATAGTTGAGAAACGAGTACAGAATGAATGAATGAATGAATGAATGAATTTTATTGAGGCTTTAAAAATAAATCTACAAAGATATAATAAAATATTTCGTTATTTACAAAATTAATTTTTATAAGAAATATCTACCAACTTAGAATTCGTCTGGTATAATTATATAATTGAATCATAAGAACAGAATCATAAGAACAGAATTCTAAAAGTAACTGTATATTTTAATCCATCAGATTATCATATACCCACACTTTTTAATCACAATTTATTATTTACCCTACAACAGCTTCTCTGTTTGTATAATTAACAACAACAGCAACAGCTTCTCTGTATGCTTTATTTTCAAATCATATTTCTCGCATATTTTTCATAACAGTCAGCAGTTTTCTGCAGGTAAAATAGAATCACAATAGTCAGCATTCTGCATGCAGGTTCAAAACATACCTGGCAGAAATATATCATATTTCTTTCTTTCCTCTGTATTATAGTAATTATGTATATATTTTTGATGTTTGTAAATTTAGCTAATTAAGCAAAATTATTGTATAAATAGCATTGTAAGTTAATAAAATTCTATCATTCACGATCAAAAAGGTGTCCAGTCTACTTTATTATTATTGCTTCCCCCCACCAGTGGTAAGGGGCAATAATATTCAAAAAAGAAAACAATCGCTGCAATATACGAAGGTACAAAGAACCTTTTGTATACTCCACGGTCTGGTCAAGGTTTATGTGCCCTGAACAGCCAGTCGGAACAAAATAGTTCCGACTTTCACAGTAACATTAAATAATTTACAAAATAAGATATAAATAAGTGTCAATTACTCTATCAATTACACTAAACATATTTCACTCCACTTAAAACAGAAGTAATTTCAATATTTTAATATTTAAATTTCTTCATCTTCTTATTCTAAACATATTGTACATTTTTTGTATTAATTCTTATAACTAACTTAAAACTAGGTAAACAAGGAGGAAGAGAAAATAATTTTACGGAATGAACCATCAAATTTAGTTTTCTTCTGAGCATTATGCTGCCATAAATTATTCATTTTTCATAACAATATAATTACAATTTTTAAAATTTTAATTTTTGTTTGAAATAGTGTTAATCTTATGTCTAGAATAAAAAATAAAAGGTCAGAATAGAGATTTCGGTGGTTTTATCCTGTGTGATTATTGGAAATTACTTTTGTATAAAAGCGAGGAAGGTGAGAGGCGTTGGCATCTTCTAATTTAAGAACTTCTTCATTCCTTTCATTTATTATACTTAAGGTTAGACCGCACTAGGCGGAACTGCACTGCAGCGGAACTGCGATTCAAAATAATTTGTATGAAATTGTATGAAGTTCAGTTGCCTCTTAGTGCGATATAGCTCATACAATTTCATACAAATAATGTTTTGGCGCGTCGTGAAGTGTAGTTCCGCTGCAGTTGTGTGCGGTCTAACCTTTACAGGGGATATATAGTATCTTTCTTCAATCGCGAATTCTATATTGTCAATTGCCATCAAAAACTTTTTTTAAACCTGGGTTTTCATGATTTTCAAGTCTGGATAATCTCTTTTTTGATAGGCCCAACAGAAAATGGTTCTGTTTTTTATTCATTATTATAATGTTGTGTTATGATGCCACTTACCTGATGGACGTCTAAACTTTGAGATGCATTTCCTTATTATCACCCTTTCAAAACGTTGAAGTTCATTCGCCTATGACAGAGATAATTGAAACCACGCTAAGAAACAAATGTCTTGTACATAAGTGATTTTGTTGTGTTATGTAGATCGGTTGAATTTAATAAGCGTTTGAGTAGGGCTGCTGCTGCTTTAGCCTTCAATATTGCAAGTCTAGCAATACCCGTAGATACTTTATATTTTGTTTTAATGGGACTAGAGTAATTTGAAACACTATTGTGTGAACCCAGCTCGCTCACTAGTACTCGCTCACTAGTACTCGCTCGTGTGACCCAGAGTACAACCCAGCAAACGTAAAACTACATAAATAACCGGTGAAATATATACGTAATATAATTACTTCTTTTCCACTGAAAAAAGGGAGGGGCTTGGAAAAAACTCAGTTAAATACTTCCTATACATGAGAATACATGAAGCAGCTATCTCTTTCTAGCATGCGAAATGTAGTGAATTTCTCCTCCATTAAAGTACTCACAAAGGTACTTCAAATGTATATCAGCGAAGCACTACTGGAAGTACTTCTCATGTCTATTCGCCAGTAGTTTCTTAAACCGTAGCAAAAGCACTGAAACTTAAAAGTACTTCTTATACGCACACATTTCACCGATTATATTTGTACTACTACAATTTCTGAGTTCTCGAACCTAGATGTACGGATATAACTGGTTAAACTTGTACGTAAAAGAAGTAGTTTGTTTCTTCTGAAACTGAGCCTTTTGAAATTATATATGAAATAAATTTATATGATAAATTGAATTTTACGAATAGTTTTCATTAACTAGTTTTAATAAAAACTATTTGTTAAATTCAATATTGTTCATATAAATTTGTATCATATTATGCAATCTAAAATCGGATTTAGTTTCATTAATGACAACCCAACTAACAATTTTACTCCTATACTCATCCATAGAAGCTATTTATAATCGTTGATTGCACTCATTTAATCACTCTTTAGTACTCCATAGACTTAAAAAGGAGAACTTTTTAACTCCTATAGCACCTTAATGAAGGAAATTCCGTTGCTATGAAGAACAAGAGAGTTCGAAAGAAGTGCTAAAGGAGTAAGTTATAGAGTGTGAAGAAAAATAAAAAAAAAAATCATGTAGGTAGGTATGCCCAGGGATCGAACTCTAGATGCCTCGCACTACTCGTCGAGCTCATTAACCGCTCCAGCCAATCTCTTATATGAAATAATTAGCATTAAAACCAATTGAATTTCTCCTTCAAAGAATTTTATAACTCACAATTTATCTAAAAAAAATCAATTGAAAGCGATTTCGCCTGCCGCACGTGAATTAATTTGCGGCTCGCAACTGCTTTCATTGCACATAGATATTTATGCAAATAATAAAGATGCTCACATTTTTGCAAAACGAAAAAAGCGTGCGCTCATTCACATTATTACAAATTAATTATTACAAGCACATAACACGTTTTACTTGAAATGCAAATGGTGGCAAAATGGAGTCACGGCGTTTGCAATATAAAGGCTCTCCCAAACCAATGCGGAACATTCGTTGCGGCGAAGAAACATTCGCATGTCAAAATTTATTTACATGGTGATATATGAGAGTGGCCACCAGTGGCGTGGCGTCAATAAATTTAAATGGGAAGACGTAACGAAAATGATTGATCTGCGAAAGTAAACAAAACTTACCTCTTTGTATCTTGAACAAAAAAAACAAGCAGATACATTAAAATTAGTTAAAAAACAACTCTTCCATTTGCAGTCTATTTTCATAAGACGCATAGAGTGGCCTTTCATTAAAACGATTATTAATACAAGATACATAGTTTGCTTAATTCATTTGATTCCTCCAAGAGAAAAGCTGTTAAGAAACAATCGATGCTTTAAAAAAAATATTTAAAAACCAATCAAAAACCAAGACTAAAAACTTAGCTCTAAAGTATTTTTATAGCTATCAAACAAAAAATAAAGAACAAAACCTTCAACTTCACAACTAACTAAATTAACACTATTTCATTACAGATATTTTTAGGACCTCTTTTGATTCTTGTTTAACAACACGGCAATTAAACTTTTATTCCAAATCTACCATTTTTTTTTAAATATTTAACTTGTTCTAAAAAAGTCCCATAAAAAAGAATAGTTTTTTTTTTAGATCCAGCGTTAAAAAGTACCCTTAAATCAAATGCTGATTATATAATAAAAGTTATGAAAAGATCTGACTCAAACCTCCAAAAACAAATATTAAAATATGCACTTCGACGTCAAATATCGCCTTTTAAAGAATGGAACGACTTAGCATCTAGACATAGCGTAAATCTCGACCTTAATAATACAGCACTCAACTATTGGCAGGATGTTTTCTATGGCTGCAAACACAAATAGACGATTCTCTTTATTTGCAATGTCTGAATAGAGCGCAAACATCGCCAACTAGGCTATTATACAAGGAATTAAACCATACACTCTTTATTAAAAACAATTTTAACGAAAAACTCACTCTCAATCAAATGAGTGTTATCTTTAAAGCAAGGACCGAGATGCTCTGTTTAAACTATAGACCTCATAGAATTGACCTTCGCCCGATATGTAGTATGCCCAATATTACAAGAAATCCGCAGGTTTTATTTTTCAAAGAGCTTCCTTACACTTGAAGATACAAAGGATCTTTTAAATGGTTGTTCAGGTTGGAAAATTATTTGTCGCTTTGTGAATCATGCGTTAGGTTACCGTAGCAGTTTCATAGATTGAATGTAAGATTGAATTTAAATTGTTGAACAAAATGTAAATTAATTTTTTTCTAAATATCTCTTTTTCAATTTATATTGTATTAATTTAAAATTTATTAAATTTGATAAAAATAATTGTATATTATTGTAAGCTCAGATTTTCTTATACTTTATCTTATTTTTTGTTTGATTATATACTTATAACTTTGACCTTTTCTTTTTTATTAAAAACTCGAAATAAGTCAACTAGGCAGACGGCAAAATTTTGTCATGCTTTACTATTCTTAAGTAAATCAAAAATGTTAAATTATCGAGAAATAAAGAATTAATAATAATAGTAATAATAAAATAATAAATCATGTGTCATATTCTTACATTTAACCATACCAAATATTTCAGATTGATAAACGGTGTTTATTCGATAGCTTATGGTTGTGTGTTTGTGCGAATTTTATAATTCAAATTGGTAGGGTTGCATAGTTTATGTTTATGTTTATTTGATAGTATTTTTCGTGCAATTTTTAAAAGGGTAGACGGTAGGAATTGTGTTATATGGACGCCACGCCACTGGTGCCCACACCAACGAGGCGCAGAAACATATGAATTAATTTTGACTGACGAATGTTTCTTCGGCGCAACGAATGTTTCGCATTGGTTTGGGAGAGCCTTAAGACTTTCCATATTTGCTTATATCAACATTATAGGAAACCGAGCAAGACAATAACTTTAAGGATCGCATTAATATTTCTTTGGATCACTATTGAATATGATAGTAACGCTGATGTAATGCTAATTGAAAGTCTTAAGGCTTAACTACATAGGACTACTTTTAAATAAAAGTACAAAAGTGAGAAATAAATATCTTTTCTGAAGACACCTGCTTGCAAAAAAAACAATGGAAAATTGTGCATGGTGGCTTACAGCCCCATTCTGCCGTTGTGAGGCTCACAGGTCACAATTTTTTGTGAGTTTGTTTTTGTATAAGGCGGTCACAATTTCGGATTCTTTGGAAGCCCTCATAATAAAACTCACAAGAACAACGTGAGTTGTAATTTTTAAGGTCTTATAGGCGAGTTCACCACGAGTTATGAGGTTATTGTGACTTGTGAGGCATCAGTGAGGTTGCCAGAATAAGGCCGTTAATTTATGTGTCAGAACAATTTTCGTATGGTTTTTTGCAAGCATGTTTCTTTAGCAAGTATTTTAATTTATCACTTTTATACAAAAGTAGGTCTATGTAGTAAGGGCTTAATGGATCAGTAATATCACCTTTGACTCCTATACCGATTTGGCTTCCCGTCAGAAGGATTTCTGGGTCACTAAAGAAACGAATGACACTTTAATGTCTGAAATCGGAAACAATTTTATTAGTTGGGAAATTCACCAATTTATTGCGAGTTTTATCAAAATAAATTAAAAAATTGATCAGACTTTAGAGCAACCAATTATAACTCGCACTCGCCGATAAAATTTCTGTTTTTGTTTGTCATGTTGTGCACATACGAAATGAGACAAAACTTTGTACATCGTACATCGTACTCTTTCTTCCCTTTTACGATAGAAGTTTTATTTTGTGGGGAGAGTTTTTGGAAACACATACATTTATAGAATGCGTTTTGTTTGTGGTTGTGTTTCAAGGCAAACTACTGAGTTTTGGTTTGCAGGGTATCAACAAAAAGCCAATATGAAAACAAACATGTGTTAAAACCTCAAACCTTTTTGAAAATAACGACATCGTATTGTACTAGACATTCAAGTTTCCGGTTTTAAACTGTTCTTACCCTGCATGCGTACCAACACTCTGAGAAAAAAAAAATGACAAATATTTCTGACATTTGAAACGTCAAATCGGCTTCCTTCAGGGAATAAACTTTTGTTCACAAAAGTTACAACACCAAGCCAAAACTTACATATTTTTTTATTTTGTTTAATTTATATCACTTACAAGTTTTATTTTAGTTCTCATTTGAATAATTGTTAATGTAAAATAAACCGTTAACTATGTCTGACGATAATGATTGTCAAATTATTGAAAGCAACACAAATTACAAATCAATAACGTGAGTGTAAACATTTTGCCGCCCTTAGTTTTTTTTTTCGATAAAATTATAATAAATAATTGGTTAAATCTTTTAGGTGCGAAAAGATTCCTGATCTTTTTCTAGACAAACTAATTGCAAAGAAGCATTTTGGAAAGTATGGTAAGATATCTAGATTCATTTTGAGACCTAATCGGTTCTGCTGCACAGTAGACTACGAGCACCAAGAAGACGCCGCTAACGCTCTGCGCAATGGAACAGTATTCAATGGACAAGAATTTAATATTCGCTTTTCAATGCATGAGGTGGGTCATGTTCAGAATACAGAAGAATGGGTGGATCCGGATGTACAAGCCGAACTGGACATTATGGGCAATCATGCGAGAAGAATGCCAGCTCCAGCTATAAAACTTCCGCCTCATTCGCAATCTATACCAGTTTCTAAAGTTGTCAGACAGAAGACTTCAAAAAGTCACATCTCGGAAGCACCAGCTGTGCCAGTACAACGAATTGTCCCTAATTCTGTGCGGGCCGAATTGGAGGCGATATTACGTAAACCTGCCAATAATGATGAAGACAAATACCGTATTTTGGATGCTCGAGATAAACTCATACGACTGACTACAGTTCGCACCACCGATATTAAAAAAGTTGTCAGCATTAAGGGGACATGCCCGGATATGTGTCCGGAGAAGGAACGATTTATGCGAGAGTTCCAACACCAGGTTTCTGGTTTCGAAATGGAAGAAGGGGGCAGTCGCAGTGAGATGAATCACAACATCGCCATCAAAGAGTACTCCAGGAGTAGTGCTGATCAAGAAGTGCCACTCGCCCACGAGCTGCGACCAGAAGCAGTGCTTAAAATGACCATGCAATATCTCATGCATCGCATCATGGGTTTGTGTGACATACCAGAGCTAAACACCGGTGATTGGTTTCACTTCGTGTGGGATCGAACGCGAAGCATACGCAAGGATATCACACAGCAAGAATTGTGTTCTACTGGAGCAGTTACATTGGTGGAACAGTGTGCTCGATTTCATATTCACTGCGCAGCCCGATTGGTTGCCGAAGACCCTTCAGTATTTGATCAGAAGATCAACACCGAGAATTTGACCAAATGTCTGCAGACTCTCAAGTATATGTACAATGATCTGCGCATCAAAGGTATTCGGTGTGAAAACGAGCCCGAATTTCGTGGTTTTATTGTTCTTCTCAATTTGAATGATTCCAATTTCCTTTGGGAACTGCAGGACCTACCCGAAGAGATTCAAAATTCCCAGGAAGTTCGTTCTGCTATTGGCTTCTACAAATGCATGGAAAGCAACAACTATGTAAGGTTTTTCAATCTGGTTAAAAAGACTTCATACATGAACGCCTGCATCTTGCTGAGATATTTCACACAAGTCCGACTGAAGGCGACCAAGATGATAATTAAAGCGTACAACTGGCCGAGGCATTCGGTTTCACTGCCACTTAGGCATTTGGTTAAGATTCTGGGATTCGAAAATGAAGATGCTGCCTTGGATTTTTTCTCCTACTATGGACTTGATTGTGATGAAGAGAAAGTGCGATTGGATAAAAAGGCATTTGAGCAACCGGACGTACCAGTGCTTATGGATCGAGCATTTGAGGTAAGTTTTCAAAGATGATTTTCAAGATTTTCAAAATCCTACTAAAATAACTGAATACTGACAGTTTAAATCAAATAAGATTATGAGGTGCAGTTGTTTTTAAATTGTTTGAACATAAAGGCAGAATTGTAATGGATGCTTGGATGCATACTACACGCCCTTATTTCAGATGTCCTTTTAATACAGCGCAGGTAGAACAAAACTAGAAGTGAATTGCCGAACAAGTAGAAAAACCACCACAGAAATAAGGGTGATTGTAATTCTTAGCAGGGCAGACTTTATATATGTATATATGTACCTTATTGTGGTGGAATCGGCTAAGGCGATAGTTGACTGTCGCTGTTTTGATCATCAATTTTGATTATCAACTTTACTTTGTTCTGCGTAAAGTGATTATTAAAAAAAGCAGAACATTTGTAGGGTTTGATTAATTATCGTAAATTAATTATATATGTTGATCATGTGCTTTTAATAAGTACTCGATATTTATATTTTTATCATTTTAACTTCAATATTTACAAAAAAAAAAGAAAATAAGAAAAAAAAGTTGAGTACCAGCAAGACTCGAACCTGGAACCTTCGGGTCCATCCTATACATGGAGTAAAATTCTACATTCTCCAGTCATATGGATTTCGTACGACACTAAAAAGTTAAAATAGCCAGTTGGTGATTTTAACTTTAGTAAAATGTTAGGTGATAGTACGATGCTAAACTCGTTTAAAATTAGCAAAACACAATTTTTAACCTAGCTGGAGAAGTACTATGTACAATAACTTGTTGAGCTCTGGGCGAACATTCCAAAAGAATCAAGCGACCAGCTGGGGCCTTAATGCAAATGGATCGCCAACAAAATTGTTTTCTTTTTAAACACTTTGTTTGTTCGTATGGTATATGAATAAAATGCTTTAGAAAACAAACGTTTTTTGTGAGTTTCTTTTTATTTACTTAACAAATATTATTTGAGATATCATAGGTAGGTACATTGCGTAAGGATGTTCCAGAATATTTCCTTTATTCCTTGATTTCTTCCTGAGCAATTGAAATTTTTTGTAATTTCTCGTTCTGTTCGGCGCATGGAAAATTTGCTTTGAAGAACCTATATGAGTATATATACAAACATTACTGTTCACTTATATTTTATTTTAACTTTGATAACTTTTTTTCATTTTACTACGATTTATGGCGGAGCTTAAGCTAACACAGTTTATCTATCTCAAAAATATTAACCAAAATGTATGAAAGTGACACCTTAATAGCAGTCACCCATAAACCATAGCAAAAAAGTGAAGTGAGTCAATTTGATAATCACCTTATGTAGAGCAAAAGCATTTATTTTGAAGATCAACTATCGCCTTAGCCGATTCCACCCCAGGACTTCTGAGTTCATTTTAAGTCGAAAAACTTAATAGGTAATTTTCTCTTTTTCGCATTCTTTTCGACTTAACGATTTTTATGATTTTTTATCTTATTTCTTTTAACTAGCTATAACTTTGCCAAAGCGGCATCCGATTCTTAATTATTTTTTTTTGTTTTACTTACATATGTCTTTGCGGATAATAGTTTCCCACAATAAAATTTTGTCCTTACATATACAGCTTTGGAAAAATAAATAGCACATTCATGATTTTTCTTAAGAAAATTAAATGTATTTGTAACTTATGAACTTAAATATTTTAATTCTTATTTCAGTACAATGATTTACTTATAAGGATCCATTAAAGTGATAATGAAAATTTATTTCATTTCAATAAATTTTTAAAAAAATTATTTCGTAGTGATGACGTAGTTTCTTGTGGACAAAGAAATAGCACACGTTCCTGTAATTATAAAGAAAAAACAAGTTCTTAGCAATTAATTCTTACAATTTCCAATAATTTTAGTCTTACCAAGTTAGCACTTTGTTGGTTGACCACGATTTTTCAATTAGCTTCTGACATCTACTTTATGGGATAGAGTACCAGGCTTCTTTGATCCGGCCTACAGATCGTTTGAATTTTTTAATTTTGTTTCCATAAATGTTCTATGGGGTTAAGATCGGGACTTTGAGTTGGCCAGGTGAGAACATCAATTTTTCGTCCGTAAGTCAATCTTTTACGACTTTTGATATATTTTTGGGGTCATGCATGAATACTTTTCCCCTTTCATCCTGGAAAATCCATGGTGTCCGCTAAACTGGAAAGTCAGGGAAAGTCAGGGAACAAAATTTTGTCAGGGAATTCGGGAAGCGGTCAGGGAATTTTTTCTATATCAATTTAAAAAAAAATCACTGAACTCCTTTTTCACTTTCTCTCATAAGAAACTTTTTTTCTGATCAAACATTTCGTTTTGATTACCTCTCTGTTTTAAATTATTCATTTCGTATGTTGTGCCATACTTGTGAATGTGTCAAAAAAATGAGTGAAACAAAACTAACTTCACTTCATTAGGTTTGTTCCCGAGATTTTTGGGCAGAAATTGTTGCTCTGTCAAATTTCAAAAAGTGGGGATGAAATTTTCTCACAGAGAGAAAAACTGCCGAAAAAGTTTGGAACGGTTTCTGGGCCAAAATTCTGCCACACCATTTCACACGAATATTCTTTTAATTTATTGTATCCTTTTTTGTTCCAACGCGAAGCAAACTGAACCGATGACTCGACAACAGTAAATTTTGTATACGACGAACCTCAACCTGACATTCGACATACCAATAATAGGTCTGTTCCACACCTTGACCAAAATTACCAATTGTCAACAATTGTTGCCCAAATGCTGTTCCAAACTTCACAAACTTGGTAGTTTTGGGCAGAAGAGAACGCTCACGAGAGAGTAAAGCAATTTCCCCTCCTGACAAATTCTGCCCAAGAAATTTCTTTGGGCAGAAATTGTTGGTCTGTCAAATGCCAGGTTGAGGTACGTTGTATATAAAATTTACTGAAGAGTCATCCGTTCAGTTTGCTTCGCGTTTGCATACAAAAAGTTACAAAAAATTAAAAGAATAATTCTGTGAAATTGTGTGGCAGAATTTTTGCCAAAAAACCGTTCCAAACTTTTTGGGCAGTTTTTCTCTCTGTGAGAGAATTTCATCCCCACTCTTCAAAATTTGACAGACCAACAATTTCTGCCCAAAAATCTTGGGAACAAACCTAATTTCTGCCCAAAGAAAATTATTGGGCAGAATTTGTCAGGAGGGAAAATTGTTTTACTCTCTCGTGAGCGCTCTCTTCTGCCCAAAACAACCAAATTTGTGAGGTGTGGAACAGGATTTTGGCAACAATTGTTGACAACTGGCAGTTTTGGCCAAGGTTGGGAACAGACCTATTGTATTGTGTTATTACGTACAGTAATGGCCGCGATCGGAAACCTATGTAGAGCTATCCAGATAGGTTGTTGAAATCCCGTGTAAAAACAGCTGATGACAAAACAGCTTTTGCTGTTGGATAGCTATCCATGCTAGCTGAAAAATGTTGGTAGATATACGTTTGTATCCCAAGCGAAATTTCAAAAATAACCAATTCGGTCGAAAACCTATGGATACGAAACTATCTTAAGATCGATTCACAATGCGACGAGAAAATGCAACGTGAGCGTGACGAGGGCTCGTCGTAGTTGGCAAACCATTTAAGTATACGAGGGAACGCCAGGGTATGCACAATGAAACGTTTCTCGTCGTCACGTCACGCCAAAGTTGGGAAAATTGAAAAAAAAAGACGCTGTCGTCGACGTTTTTTATATTTGACTAATGGTGAAATTTGTGAAATCTTTTTCATTATTTTGAACGCACACTGCACAGCAAGAACAAAAACAATAAATAATTTAACGCTGTCAAAAAACTCGTCGTCAAGAAACTCGTCGCATTGTGAATTGGGCAACGATTTTCTGACTAGAAAAGAATGACAGCGAATCACGTCACGCTCTCGTCGCGTTTACTCGTTGCATTGTGAATCGACATTTAGATAGGCTATCGCATAGGTAGTTTCCGATTGAGTATTTAGAAGAGTACACAATGAGGAAATGCATTATTGAAGTTGTTGGTTCTTTGAAGCCGAATATCTCTTGAACCCCATGACTTAGAGCTTATGGGCCATATAATTAAATGATGCGATTGCAATTACATTTTCAAAAACGTATGACACATTACTGTTGAGTCGGTTGACCATTTCCAATGACGAATTGTACTGTTATTCTATTTGTCGATTTTAAGGCCTAAATACCTCTCTTCATACCGGTCTACATCTTAACGGCTTTCAAAAAATAAAGAACATGCTTTGGTGCAGCACCTTCCAATGCGGAATTGCATTATTGCTTTTTGTATGCATTTTTGCCAAATGCCTCGCGAACCCCACTACCTACACTTTATAGGTTCTATACAAACATTAAGTACACACAATAACCTTTTCACTGACGTATCACACATCACTGTTGAGTTGGTAGACCATTTACCAATGAGGAATTGCATTATTATTGTTTTTGATGCTTTGAAGGCAAATAACACACGAACCCCTTGGTTTAGAGCTTAATGGCCATATAGAAATGAAGCACATGTAATAACCTTTACAACGATGTATGACAGATTACTGTTTAGTTGGTAGACCAGTTGCCAATCAAGAATTGCATTATATTTTGTTTGCTGTTTTTGATGGCTTAATAACTTTTTAAGACCATGATGTACATCTTAACGGCTAGATAACAAAATGAAGTAAACATAATAATCTTTTCAACGATGTACGACACTTAACTGTGGGTGGTAAGACAAGCTCCAAATGAAGATGACACGTTGGTGTTGAGTAGGTAGACCAGCTCCCATACATTTTTGCCCATTCTCCTTTGACTGTGAGATTCAACCAACGACGCGTCCAAGTTTATATATTTCAAGTGCGATTATTTTCTTCATACTGTTTCTGCATACCTGAATTAATACATTTTGATTTATTTAAATTAATAAACTATTAAATTTTAATATCGCAAAGATGTATGATTTAAAAGGATTTTATTTAAATGGTCATTTCATTACTATGAACTACATTGCATAGGTATAGTCGTTTTGTTAAGCAAAAAAATTTTTTTTAAATTCATGCAGTTATTATAAAATCGCTTATATACTTTCAGATAGATCTTGGAAAAATACAAGCTGAGTTCTTTTTGCCTAAGGTTTAATTAACTCCATTCAAATATGAACATTTTCTACCTACTCATGAAAAAATATTTTTTTTAATTTTTCGGTCAAGCTCAGTAAGGTTTTGAAATTGGGCAGGGAAAGCCAGGGAAATTTATTTTGAAAAATAGTGGACACCATGAAATCGAAAGTCCTTGCCCAAATTTAAGGTTTTTATTTAAAAAAATGCGTAAGACATCAAAATGAAGCTCTCCACCAAAATTCAGCTTTGTCTGAGTTATATTTGAAAAGATATTTTAATTTTATCGATATACTTGAACAAAACTGTTTTATTTTTGTTTTATTTTAACCTGTTTTATTGGGTTTAAACGGTTAAAACTTTCTATCTGAGCACCGCTTTAGCAAGTTTTATATCTTTTTAAAAACTACAGAAAAACGGGATATTTTCGGAAGGTAAAACCTGTATTGTGTCATACGAATTTTTTGTAATGGAGCTCTTAAGATTGAGGTCAAAAATTAAGTTTGGTCAAAGTTCAAGTTTATCTTTTAGTTTGTAGGCAAATGGTGATGTAAATGAATATTTTTTATTCAGTAAAATAAGTCAAACTATTAACCAAAGTTTAAGTGTAAAAATTGTAAAAATCAAAAGTCAATTATGGACATGTTGAGCAAAAAACTGGTTCAAAGTAAAGTTTTTTTTAAATTTCGAAAAATAGCCGTTACTCGAAAATCGTTATGATACGGTATGAACAAGTTACCAAATTCTAAAAGGTCATGACCTGGCCTATCACCATATTCAGTTTGGACCATCATTTACGGGACACCCTGTATACAAAATTAATTAAAACAAAAAAAAAAATCGCTGTAACGGTTTTTGAACTTTAATATATCAAACAAATCAGATGGCATTCTTTATTTTAAGCTCTAACTTTTTTAAGCTATTGAAATGCCAAATTTTGTAGTTAATCAGACCTATCACAAATTCCATCGTAATCAGAATCTTTTTACGTATCCCGAAAAAACTATCAGCAAATCCGTTCGTAGGGGCAATTTGTAGGGGATTTTCCACTACGATGAAGTCTGTGATCCGTGTTTAAGGGGTAACAAGTTTCCGGTTACGATGGAATTCGTGATGGGGCTGATTAAATTTTTATTTTTAAATATGCGCAGTGATCAGCAGTACAAAAACGAATATGACAAGTTCGTGATCGCAGTCGTGCATTTAATTTTATAACTATAGACAATCTCTCTTCCATACTTTTCATGAAAGCGCTGTTCTTAGTTCTTATATCCGCAAACCGTTGCTTAACAATAGGTTCGTTCCTTTACTTTAAATTTCTGTGATTTTCTGTGCATTTGTGTGGTTTTCTGTCCAAAGTCGTTCCCATACTCAAAAATTTGGCAGTTTTTAACCAAAAGACAACGCTCACGAGAGAGTAAATAATTTCCCCTACCTGTGATTTTAGTCCGAGAAATTTCTTCGAGCAGAAAATGACAGCACAACAAAAAATGTGATTTTGAGAGTAAAAGAGTTAAAAAGCCAAACTTCGTGCCGTACTGGAAAATTAGGTTATACGGAATTTGGTTGAATTTGCGTTCCCGTACTTTTGCATAGTTCTGATATTTTTGAGAATATTTCAACGTTGCTCTCCAAAATCTGACAGTTTGTGATTTTCTGTGCACAAAGTAAAGGATCGGACCTTATATGTTCCTTTTAGAACATACATTCGTTTTAGTTCGAGAAACCTGATTTCTTGTATAGACAACCGGATGCTATCAATTAAAATAAAATGTTTGGTGGTTTGGACCCCCTGATATTTTTTTTTATTTGCAATATATGTACGTAGTATAGTAGGGCAAGTTTAGTAATCGTGCAAAAAATCGAACTCCAGATATTACTTTTCCCTAACATTAAATTGATAGAGAACGCGAAAAAGTGGGTCCCGCAATTCTGTCTGTCTGTTCCTCGACCTACAATGCAGCCTAAATCACTGAAGCGATTTTCTTCAAACTTTGGACTTAAGGTTATTTGGAGATTCTTGAGAGGAGAAATTGAATTATTTTTAGCTAAAAATATTAACGGTCCAATATTGTTGATTAACGGTCGATTTATTTCAACAACGGCTCTAACGATTTTGAAAAAAAAAAAAACGAGATACTATTATTTTATTACTATACTTACCCCCAATTTCACAGTGGAAGTTTAAACTCCACTTTTAGTTTGAACTCCAGATCATCAGTATAAACTCAGTTCAAGGTTTAAACGAAACTGTGAAATTGGGGGTTAATAGTTTTTACTATACTTAATATTTTTTTTATTTATATCGGTTATTAACGGTACCTGTCATAGAACCGATTTGTTGGTTTTCACATTTCTCGTTAACGGCTATACCAGGCGCGAACGCAGGTAGGGTTTCTTGGGGGTTCAACACATCAACATATCGTTTCTACTCTGGCTAAAAGATGAATATTTACTACATATGTAGTATTTCTACTACATACTACGTGAACTGCGTAACAGCTACGTGAAACTTAAAAAGTAGTCATATAGTATAACATTGTTAAAAAAACGTTTTTTTGTATATTCATTTCGGTTTTTCATTATCTATTAAAAATTTTTGAAATCTACTTCGTTTTTTTTTTGCCAATTTGCTTCACTTTCTGGGCTCAGCATTATCATCCCTGCTCTGGCTGTGTGAGCTAAAAAAAATATATTCCAACAGGGTTACCTTACCCATTGAAAGCAATACAAAAGAGCTTTTTTAGTGGTTTTTATAAAAAAGCTTTTTGTTTTCAAGCTTTTGAAAACAGAATTAATTAAGGGGAAATATAATGCAAAGTACAGAAACCCTATGAGAGTTTTTACTTGAAATAGGTATATGCAAGCCAATGCGACCAGACAGAGATACAATCGTCCTATCTTCCCTGTACTGACAATTTTTGTTGAACAGAGTATAACATTCGGAAAGAAAAGGATTTTTCAATTTTGTTTTCATAAAAGCGAACTCTTAAACTTTTGTTTATGATAGTCAAGGTTTACATTTTTGACATGGTGAAGTTCACGAACGAGCAAGGTTTAGGAATTATTACAAATTTGATTACGTACTACTGATATTTTGAATCGTGGCTCGCACTTAAGAGCGCAAAACATCCTAAATTTCATAGAAAATTCAGCGATGATACACATTTTTGACTTAATGGCCTTGTTAATGATAGCAAATTATAAGCACTTAAGCAGTTTTTTTTAAATTCAATTAAAAATTTAAATATTTTTTTTTTATTTTTGAAAGGTCAAGAAAAAACACAGACACCCTACTAAATATTTGTATAAACTCTTTTCATTCTTGATTCTCGTGATATTCTTAAGATTTTTACCAACTTTTATGAGGTTTGCATTTTTTTCACAAGTAAAGTCCCACCTCTTTCCCCTTGACCTCAAACCATAGATATTTGTATGGACCATAGATATTTGTATGGACTCTTCTTATTCTTGGTTTTCATGACCATTATTTCTAAGTCGTTTTCGGAAATATTTACCTGTTGTACTGAATATATTGTCGTACTTACTTTTGGCATCTAAGTTTTAGTCTCATTAGATTCATTATTAAAATGTACCTTTAAACCATGTGCCGTATGCATAGATCGTACCAAAGTAATTTGTTCCGTTCGATACACAACAACCTCGCCCCCTCTACCCCTCGTAAAAACATCCTTCCTTACAAGATATTTTTATGTACTCTTTTGATTTTTCATTCTCATGGTAAATTAAACTTTTATACCAACTTTCATTAGAGTAGGAATTTAATTTTTTCGACAGATTTTGAGTACTATTTTACCTGACTATTAATGTAGTTAGAGTTCTCTTCTACAAAGGTTCGCCATCATTGATAAAACATATTTAATTTTCCTTTCCAAATAATGTGTAACTATAATAAACAATTTAAAACTTCAGTATAACATTTATATTCCATCCCTTTCTTAATTATTTCCTTCGCAGATCGTAGAATCCAAGCGCCAAGTAGGAGTGGGTGAAGCAGTATGTGGTCGTCGACTTGACTCACCGAAGATCTTTGAAAATCATCAACCGCATGATAGTTTCGATGCAAATGGATATCTCCGCTATGAATCATTCACCGCAGAAGATCAACTCAGGGGTGATGGAATTGCAAAGACACAAACACCCACGATGGCTGATAAGATATTCAAAATTCCAGCTGCTTCGCCTGCAATGACGCCCAAGCAAAAACTCAAAGCAATGTTTACCAATACAAGTCCCAAAGAGGATAGCGATTTCAAACCTCTCCCCCCACCTACAACCGTATCAGAATCTATTTTTAATCAAAAGTCATTCAATGTACCATCAGACAATTCACCACAAAGTTCATCAATTTTCAAAATACCCATTCCAGCACCACCAGTTCAAGCACCTAATAGCCCTTCTGCTTCAATATTTGGAAGCAGTTCGAGCTTTCAAAAGACTTCGGAGAAGCCAGCAAGCATATTTGGAGGATCTAGTAGTGACTCGGAGTCATCAAAGAGCAGTACGAATATCTTCGGAGCCGCAACTCAATCGTTTTCTAGTGATAATATTTTCCAGCATTTCAACTCTAAGCCCCTGGAATTCGACTTGATTCCTCCGAAAATAGACAAGCAACAGGAAATTCGTAAACTAGAGGACGAAGAAGAAATTCGTCGTCGGCAGGCAGAAAAAGAGGAAACTGCAAGACGAAAAGAAATTGAAGAGCTAGAACGCCAACAAAGAATCTTAGAAGAGCAGAAAAACCAGAAGCGCCTAGAAGAGAAATACCGAGAAGATGCACTCATAAAAGTCGAAAAATGTTCCGATAGAATTCTCACGCAATTGTTAGACGATGTTCAAAACGAACAGCTGAGGAAAATTGCTTCTACTGAACTGCAAAACCACCAATGCTTAGAGAAGCTGGCAGAAAGTGTAATTTCCGAATACATTCTTGAGTACATAAAGCAAATTCATACCAACGAGCTAACAATAATGAAAAGAGATCATTCACTTTTATACAGATATTTCCATAGATGGCGTGATATGGCTCATAAAAGAAAAACACACCGTGAGCTTATCGAAACATTTCCGATTTGGATGACAACAGATACTCTGGATGAACAGGCAAAGAAGATAGCCCATCCCCGACAAGTTGAAAACCTGCAAATGATCAAACGGTACCGTTTCGGTGTTCCCTGTAACTTCAAAGCACTCCTCGGAAATGATGACGTTAATCCACAGATCGATATGTTTACTTGCCTAATGCGAAGTTTCAAAGAATCGCAGAATCAACTGCCCACGGGGTTCCTCAAGCGAAGGAAATACTTAAAATTAGTCATATCCCTCCCCGGAGAAAGAGAAGAACAGCCTGGGTTTAATTCCTATGCCAGCAATTGGCTTGAACAGAATGTGAAACGAAAGTCCCCAGAACCAAGTCTAGCATTTGTATGCTGTTGCAAAAATGATTTAGCACTTTGTGTTCGGAAAATATCATGCAGCGTTCCAATGAACGAAGAAAATAAAAAAGTTCGTAAGGAATGCGATAATGCAGGTGCAGTTCTCTTCATGATGGCAACCGGCAACCCGCGTAACTCTAGAAAACGCCTTCATCATCTTCTGAAGTTGTCTAGAATTCATCAAGCTATTCCTGTTGCTATTATAATCTACAATCCCACAGATGTCGCTACAGTACAATCGGATCTTCATCTGGAATCACTTGTGAATGCTGGAAAGATCTCAAACTTCAGTGTCTTTCAAAGTAGTGACTACAACATGAAAATTAATTTTCAGAAATCTCTACAATTTTTGGCCGAAAATGAAAACTCCGCCTGTCCGCTTGAGGCCCAGAGTATTGAAGAATTCTTAAACACTTGCCTAGGAGATGAATTATGGCGGAAACTACATAAATCCTGGACTGTAAATCCGTCATTTAGGAAAATTTGTTGTACTCCGAAGTTCTTGATAGAAATTTTTAACTCTGGAATTGATAGGTTAATCCAAGTAATCGATGAGGACTTTGCGGACTATCCCGAATTTCCAGAAGAACTGAGACAGTTTGTTCCAGTTGCAAAGTTCGATATTCCTGTGGGGTTGGAACAATTTCCAGAAGATTGGAAGAATATCAATCGAGTTAGAAAGTTGATTCAGTTCCTTGAAAAATTAAAGCTACCATCTCCACCAAAAGAAGAAATTCCTCGGGAAATCGATGATTTAGAATTGTGGCTACTGAATTACACCAGCACATGTATTCCCAATGATGATGACTTAGCCACAAAGGCGGGTTACAATGCCATTAAGTGTTTAATTGATGAACTAAATAATGAGAGTCTTCAAGATCTTTCATTGGATCTAAGACTGAATTGGATTTCTTGGCTGCCAATTGTTCGAGAAATAGCTATAGCTGTTATGAACCAACAGTGGATGGATGGAAGCAGCAGGTTACCACGGGAAGTCATATACAATCGAGATGAATTTATGGATTTTCAATCAGAGCCCTGGTGGCTCAAAAGTAAATCAGTGAAGGCAGTGAAAATGATGACCGAAGAGGAAGAGGATGTTAACGAAGACGAGGAATCACAAGAGGACATAGATTCCATCATAGCCAGGGCAGAAATGGCATCTTCACTTGCCGATAGTAAACTAAAGCTTTTACAAAAAGAAGCAATGGAAACGACTACAGATCCGGAACTTACCAGACAACTAGATGAGACTATTTATAGTTTTGAAGTGAATGAGAAGTGTCGATCGTTTGAGGGCACTAATACAATAATAATGGACGATGATGAGGATTCATTGGAACTACCACCGAAGCCCAAGAAGTTCAAGGAAAATACCGAAAGAGCTGAAATTGAAGACACAATGGAACGTGCATTTGCAGTTCTTAAAAAAGCAGAAGTTATAATGGATAAATATTTGCGGCCATTGCAGCAGATTCAATTATTAGAAGATTATGTTTAAGAAAAATTTATACCAAGATGATTAAAGTAAACAACAAAATTATTAATAAATTTATGGAAAAAGATTTTACATTATAATAACATTTTTTATGTGAAATATTCTGTTTTTTGTTTGCTCTTTTTTTTAAATTAAAATGCAATTGCTTTTCAAGGAAGATGTATAGAAGTTAAAAGTGGTTCTCCAAAGAAAATAAATAATGTCAGTTTCATTATTTGTTTAATGTAGAATGCTTATAAAATCTTGTCAATGATCTGATCGGTCCCTATCAGCATGGTTTTAGCTTTAAGCCCAAGCAATTCAAACGTCGATCGAATTGACAAACTACTACAGATGTACGAAACAAAAAAAAAAAAACAGGAATTTCAGATCGTTATACACCGCCTGATTATTGCTGTCATCGAGAAAGGAATCGCAACATCGTCGACTCGAGTAAAACGTCACGATGGATATAATTTAACTTCGAAGTTGACAAGGGCTTTGTCTACCTGTTTACCAATGTCATTAGTGCAGAGATCAAACGAAGAATAATTAATCTTGACAAACGCTGTTTCTTTATTCTAAGAAGGTATTTAAGTAGGCCCTCTCTCAGAGAACCAAGGAGACTTTATACAACACCTTACACATCCCGGTCCTGTTCTATGGAGCAGAAACATGAACATTAAAGATATCAGGTGAAACTCGGCTAGGGTGCTTTGAGAGGAAGATTCTTCGTTTAATTTTTGATGCGGTGTATAATATCGAAGGAGTGGGGAGAAGATTCAATCAAAAACATCGAAGTTGACCTAATCAAATAGCTGAAAATACAGCGTCTGAGATGGTTGGGACATATAATGCGCATATACAACAATCCACCTGCCCGTTGAGTCTTCGAATCCAACTATCCACGCAGCAGAGAAAGAACGACTTCAACTAACTTGGTGTTCGCAACTTGAAGCAGCGAGGTAAGAACAAAGCTGACTGGAAGGGCTTGTTGGTTAAGGCCATACTGGACTGTAAGCGGCATCTAAAAGTAAGTCATTAAATAACTTTAATTAAAATTTTTTAATACACACGTCATACAAATGCATGCATACCTAAATAATCACCCCTATTGCGATTAATTGATTGATAGTTAATAAATATTGATATTTTGGATTTTTAAACTCAATTTACTGAAAATGTGAACTATTCATTGATATTTGTCAATTTTTTTTATAATTCACAACGGTCTGCAATATTCACAATGGCCAAAACTTTTTTTCGGTTGGTTGGTTTAATGAATAATTGTTTAAAATGGAGAGCTCTAAGAAAAATTTTTTTTTTAACGATGAAAAGATATAGTCCGAAAGCTAGTTAAAATTTACTCAAAGTGTTTTATACCGCTTCAAATTTGGTGGCCATGTCGTTTGTATCAGTGCAAGCTACATGTCTTTGGTCTGGCAGCGATATCGCGGCCCCAACACCACAACTAAAATGCACTTTCGAAGTGCAACAACAAAAATAATCCCTCTAAAAGAGCTTTATACGTCTCCAAATTTTCATCACTAAAGTCTTGTGCCTATACTAACTAGAATCTACCGGTCTGGCAGCGATAATCAAAGCAGATGCTGACTAATAATTTTAGAAAGTCATAATATTAACCAAAACTAATCTAGGTATTTTATAAATAAACAATCCTTTCATGAAAACAAAACAAATAAATATTTTTGTTTTTGTTGGACTTTATGCATCTACGTCTTTTCAGCTAAAAATGATGAAATTCAATTCTGCAGTAAACAATAAATAAATGCAAGTCATGCTGACCAATAAATTAACCTTCAAGAAAACAATTGAATGAGCCGACTTAAAATAGATTAACAACTTCCCAGAAAACAAGCCCTTCAACTCTCTTTCTCTTGAATCCAAATCAAGATTTTTTTATTGAAACAAACGTTCAAATCATTTCTAAAGTTTAACTTTAAATTAAATAAATACATAGCCTCAGTTTTCTTCTTTTTTTTTTGTTTGATTGGACCAGCTGATTGGCCTTTCATTTTGTTAGATGTCTGCCACTTCAAAGAATTTAGGTATATATCTTGGCCGAGCGTCAAAGGAAAATTCTCGACCATGATCATCACGCTATGTTGCCGGATGTTATCTGTGACGTGTCAGCCTTAATTCAGCCACGCGCATCCAATCAGCTGGCCTATTTTGCATCTATATTTTTTAATAATTAACAGATAGATACATTAGGAATTATATGCGATTTTTGTAAAATTATATTCGTAGCGGAAGGTGGTAAATAGTTTGTTATAGTTGTTTCAGGTCTTAGATCATTTGGTTTTGCATCTTGCACTGTCTCAGAGCCTCATTGAATCCTTCGCACAGAGACAAATCGCTCTGTCCTTGGGCGCACTGGAGGAATTGCTTGATTTCCCAAGCGCAAGCTCCTTGTGGTTGATTTGGTTGAGCGGCATACTGTTGAGCTGGGGCTGCTGCAGCTGCAGCTGGAGCAGCGGCGGCTTCCTTATCGCCACCGCCACTGAACATGCCAGAAATTCCAGCTCCCACAACGTGGCCCTGGATGACATTGAGAAAGGGATTAATACAAGTTTATTTTATCGTAAAATTGTCCACTTACCACTGCGGAACCGACAGCAACACCTCCGGCTGTTGCAGCCATTTGTTGGAACATGGAAGGTTGTTGTTGTGGTGCTCCAAGGGCCGAGGGAGCTGCAGCAACTGGTGCTGGTGGTGGTGGTGGAGGGGCGGCACGTGCTGGTACATTTGCCGAAGATGATGGAGCCATCCTAAAAGAAACAACAATGATAAAGGTCAAAAACGTGTGTGATGAATATGAGAGGTTACGTAACGAGGAAAATCAATGTTACAAACGCTCAAATCAATTTAATTTTTTTTTTAGCTAATTTAATTATTTAAATTGGATTTCAACAATAACAGTATTGGTTTATGTAATTTCAATCAAAAAATTATGAAAATCAATGAAATAAGTTACCTCCTTGAGGCTGGTGGTGGGCTAGCAGAACGTCCTCGTCGAACCATTTTCTTTTTTCTTGTATTTACTTGTTTATGGCAACACAAAAATTAATATTATTTGTTTAAATCGATGCAATTTCGATTAAATTTTCGATAAATATATATTTTTAAACAGCTAGTTTATGAGAGTTTCACAACTTTCTTCAATTTTTTTCACAATTTGACTGACGTTTCAGTAAATTGCTCTTTGATTTTTATATAAAACTGGGAAATTATGTAGTAGTTGCCAGAAATTTCCTTGCAAAATGCTATATGGTTTATTCATTCGAACACATCGTAGTACGCGGATGGAATGAAGGAGATAGATAGACTTTGTTAAAATACGTTTTCTTGTAGTAGAAGAATGCAGTGCTGGCAACTGTAGAAATTTGAATGTAGAATATAGTAGTAGTTTATATAGCGTTAAAAATAAATATAAAATATAAAATGCGTATTAAGTCATTAAGTGCGATTTGTAAATATTTTTAGAAATTTGTTTGTTTATTTTCTTGGTAGGTATGGGATGATAATATTTACATGTTTTTAATTCTTGTTGTTATTTTTGAGATTTGATGATGATAAACATGCAAGACCTTTGAAATATATGGTCTTATTAATAAAAGTTGGCACTCACTTTAATTATTTAAAACGTTGATCAGTCAGTTGATTGTTAAAAAAAAAATTAATACTATGTTTTCATTAGAGCCGAAATGAGGTAATTTCGAAATTTGGCAAAAAAGTATTTTCATTATCAAATTTGCTAATTTCATTTGACATCTCATGTCATTTTGAATTTGGAATGGCAGTTAGCCGTTTATTTTTGTTTTCATTTATTAAAAAAACTTTGAAAATGTCCCTACAAGTTGCACAACACTCCAAAACAATATTCATTTAAACAGTTTTCGCATTTAAACACAAGTTGTTCGGGTAACAACGAACACCGAAATTTCTGACCTGCTTTGAATTTGCACGTTCTTCATTCGTTCTTAGTTCGTTGTTCGGTTTTCTCATTTACATTTTCGTTGTTCCGCGAACGAACAACAACGAACAACGTACACCGATGATAACACCGAAAGTCTAAAGCCAGCTTTAGATTGGGAAGATTGAGTACGGACTGGTGGGTACCATCGTGTTTACATTACAAACTGTGAGGCGCCTCAAAATACATTGAAACAACAACAACTTCCACAATTAAAGAACAACAAAGCAGACTCATGAGTCCGGTGTTTATATTTTCTACATGCCACACGAGACCTCTTACCCTGTACTTCTCTTTCCTAAAAACTCGCGTGAGCAAAAATATTATACTATTTGCCCTGCTAGTCGGCTCTCTCGTGTTCATATACACTAACACACATATACGCTACTAGTTCTTCTCGCTTGTCTAAACCCCGGGTCAAGCTGAAAAATTTGTTATAATACAATACAATCACAAACAAGAAAATATCAAACAAAAATTGAATTCACGCATGCACAATCACACAATCAACACCATACACTCGCAGTTTGCATGTGCAATCACTGTATTGCGCATGGCCCTTTGGCACTTTTAGCAGATCACCCTATTTGGTGAGCTGGAAAATCGGGAATAGAATTGCAAAACAAAAATTGCAAATTACTGCGTTGCCCTGCTAACTTCACAGACGTTGCAAGGGTGCTACATGAACAGGTATAAATAACTATCTAGAACCATTTGAATGGAAGAGTCACCAATAAATTAACTTAAGAATGAAAAAAACTGTTTTTAAGGAGCTACAAAACCAGCTAGAAAATGTGCCGTCTTTTAATATTTGCCGCTATGGGATGTCCCTATATTCTATAGAAAAAAGGCTCTGGCACGCTAGAAAAATTTTAAAACTTAATTTTTTTGTATGTATTTGTACGTGTTTGGCACATACACATATTTGATCAATTGTCTAATCTCCAGCTAGATAAATAACCCACACTTACTCGAGATACAAGTCTAGCGATTTTCCAATAACTTCAGAAAATCATGTTTGACATTGGAATTCATTTTCAATGCTTTTCTTTTGGCATTTAACCTTTAACTTAGCAAGCTTGTATTCGTATGCACATGTTTGTACAGTAGCATTTGATGTGGATTCTTTGGAGTCAATTAATTAATTTGAAGAATAATGGATTAATAAAAATAAGAAAAAGCGAACAGGTAGGTATTTTTTTTTTTTTTTTTGTAATTTCTTGTCGCCCGATTTGCCGCCCCTGGCAAAGTGCCGCCCGAGCCTTTGTCCACTTGCCCCCCTCACGCTACGCCACTGAAAACAATCTAATCATATGACACATGATTTTAGGGTGCTTTTCAACGCTGATTCTAAAGATGCCAAAAGGGAAAAGATACATGTAGTATCCTTTAGAAAGTTAAAGTCCTTTTTATGGAATGATGGCTTTTTTCAAGTTCAACAACTATAATACTACCCAAAACAATTTTTAAAGAATGGGATATTAATGAAATTTGGTTTAAATGTTTCATTCGGTATGTTTAATATAATAATTCTTTGATTTTGAAAAATATAAGTTGGGGTTGGTGAATAGGGAGATCATTCAAGTTTTAGGATTTTGAAAAATTAATATTCCTTGAACTGAAAAATAACGCCATAGTTAAGTTTTGTTTGAAATAAAAATTCAAACAAATATATCGGTTCTCTGTTACGAAACAAAAACTAAATATCACAATTACTGTACTAATTCATGACTCCCACTTGGAAAAAGTAAGCTTGAATTTCACTCACAGTCACCGTAGGCTACTCTTTTTATTAATACCTTAAGGAAAAAAACTCAGAACGTCAAAGTTAAAAAGATTAGGATCACGATTAAAACCTTTGTATTCCAGGCAAATTAGGTTTTTGCATGGGTGTTACATACATATGTATAGTATCTTAGATTTTTGTGGGATTCGGTCATAAATAATATAAATAATGAGAATATTGGGTTGCTCCCGCTCAAAAAGATAAACATTTAATTTAGCGCTAATTTTGTACACTTCTTGGAACCCTAAACTATCGTAAAGTATTGTTATAATATTTATTTTATTTTCTTAGTAACTTTTGTATCAGTTATAAACAAACACAAATCATATGAAAGATGCTTTTTTTTAATAAATTAAAATAATTATTTTATTAAAAAAGGCATTTTTCATATGATTCATGTTCGTTTAAATTCGCAAAAAAAAGTTATTATAACGATACTTTACAATAGTTAAGAGTTCCAAGTACCTATGTGTACAAAAATTAGCTCCATAGATTAAGTGTTTAACTTTTACCATAGCATTGACGCAAAAATTTCGCGACGCACTTACTTAACATTATCTCATGCCGAACCTATGTCTGACCGATTTGAAGGGTTTCGATATTTCATTCTGTAATTTTCTAGAGTAGTTGAGTCCACATTAATAGTAGAATTGGACCATTTTTTAGCTGTCAGTTTAGCACTTAAAACTAATCTGTTTTTTTACAGCTTTTTTTTCGATTTCAATGCTATATAGATACAAAAATATAAGATCAGGATGTTTGATATATGTAAATGTAATCTTGTGCAGAATTTTATAACAAACAAATTTTGTGTTGATGTTTTTTATCCTAAGATGCATATTTCAGAAAGTTATATAGGAAAATAACAAAAAACAGGGAGTGAATTATGTACTTTCTTGCACGTTTTGATTTTGCCTGCTATAGATAGCACACCTTTTTGAGCGGGAGCAACTTATATTCTCATTGTTAATATTATTTCTGATCGAACCCCACATAAATCTGAGATACTATATATTAAATCCACATATGCTTCAGTTTTTATCCTAATTTGCCTAGAGTAACATACATACATAATATGCAAGTTGCTGGCAATTTTCAAAACCACACCTTCTGTATTTTGAATGGTTTAAATTGCGTTTAAAACATCAACAAATAGATCTATATCATTCATCAATATTTATTAAAAACCTGCATTGCATCAATCAAGTGCATTTTTGTTTTGGTAACTTGTAAATTATGTATTTTTATAGATACTTATCCATGTATATACCTATTCAAGTTGTATAACAGCGTGCCAACTCTCTTGACTAAAGAATTTTCCAATGTGATCTATTATTGACTCGATCTTGCTATAGAAATTTAAGTAGCAAAACTTACATGATTTACTGATTTAAGCAAGCATTCTCAAGCATGAAGATATACATAGGTACCTACATAGCTCATATGGGTAAATGAGATCATTAAGTCTATGTTTACATAAATAATGATTATGATTAACAAAATTAATAAAGATTTTATTTCAAAACATGACCTTGAATTGAGTGTAATCAATTTTGTTTGTGAGAGCAATGCTAAGAACTTTGGTGCAATATTGTATTCAATATTTTTATTTTAATGTATTTATGACTTTATAACACGTAAACATTAATATTTATACATAGAGAGCTCAAATGCACTGAACTAAAGCTCACGTTGGGCGCCGTTTCTCTTACATTCATGTACAAAAACAATCCTAATGACGTATATCTAATTTAAGATAATATGTGCATAATGCATGTGATGTAAATACACATGCATATACATACATATAGTCCGGATGCTTAGTAGCTATATTGCAATTTCCTTGTAATTAGTTCAATAAATGTTTAAAGTGCAATACTGAATAAGTGCACAAATCAATATCGTTACATCATCGGCTTCTTTAAACCATATTTCAATGAGACGACAATTAAAGTGATATCGTCTATCGTCACTCGGGAGGCTTTTGCAGTTGGTAAGGTTCCCAAATCATAATGATGAGAATTTATAATTTAACATACGATTCGTTTAGTTTTTGTTTAATCTACGGAGCTCTTTAATCCACCCACACTATTTTTTCCAGGTTAAAATGCTCACATATTTATCACATGATAACGACCTTTTTTGACCTAAGCCAACACAAATTGTGTAATATTAGGGTGGGGTAATATAAAAGAGTTGATGGCTTTATGTGATATTCCTTGATTCCTCTGCTGGCAGAATATCAATTTTCGTACAGACGACGAAGACACACCCAAAAATGCATTAATGAATCAAAGACAGTTAATCTTATCTACTGCTTATAAATTATAACAGTATGGTTAACAAATTTGAAAACTGTAGATTGAAGTTAACTTAAAATTGAGCAATTGAATCGAAGCAAGAAACACCACATCTAAGACCCCTTTCACACAAGGAAACTGAGTTGCCGGCGATTTTCAGTTTCTAGGCGAGAAGAGCGTAAAAGGAAGACAAAAAATTTCCCCTCACACCCTTCTCACCTACAAACTAGCCAGTTTCTGGACACTCAATTTCCTTGTGTGAAAGCCGTCTAACAAATGTTTAAATACAAAGGTACATTCCGGAAAAACTGAACATTTTTTGTTGCTGTAAATTTGTGTGAAGGCCGGGACAAATTGCACGTGGTCTGGCGTTGCGGTCAACCCTTCACCACCAAAGAAAAACGCGACAGCGACGACGGTGAAATTTTTTTTGTAAATGTTTGCAAATAACGCTTTGATCCGGCAATATCAGACTGAACTTAGGCCCGGTTTTTCAGTCGTGACTTAAACCAGAGATAACTAACTCTCGAAATAGATTTGTCTATAGTTATGTCCAGAAGCAGTTTTTAGTTTAGGACGTTGTAGAAGGCTTAAAAAGACAGAAGATTAAATACCAAAAGCATTTGTTGAGTTAATCAAAAGCTTACTCACCAAGATTGTTGAGTTAATTCGGGTTTAACCTTAACCCCACACCAGTTGCGGATCTAGGAATTGGCTGTGGGGGGGGGCTTGGAGTTTGGAGATTCAGTTTGAGACCTTAAGTAATAAAACTGGCTTGTTCTAAGATCAATTTTATAATTTATAACAAATAATAGAGATCAGTTTAGGTTTAATGAAAGACCGTACTCAACTTCAGACGAACTACACTTTACGACAACGCGGCAAAACATTATTTTTTATGAAATTTTAGGAGCTATGTCGCACTAAGCGGCAACTGAACTTCATAAAAATTCATACGAAGTCGTGTAAGTGTAGTTCCGATGCAGTGCAATTCCGGCGAGTGCGGCCTATACTTTAAGGATCAAGTATTTTTTTGTGAAAAAGATATATGGAGATTCATGTGTCGTTATATAAAAGACGTCGAATTTTGACATTCCCACTTTTCCTTTAATGATATCCGTTTTTTTGTGCCTTTATATCCGCTCCTGTCGCGCTTTAAAATGTTTTCAATACAAAGTACAATAACAATTATTCATAATTGCTGTAGCGGAGACAGAAACAAATTCAAAGGCCACCAAAAGATGATAGTATCTGGTATAACTAGTTATTGTATTAATAAAATTAATAATTTTTAGCCATATATGCTTGAACCACGCGTACAAATTCGTTTATTTATATTATTTAAAAATTGATTAGGTACCTACATAATGTAGTTATATTTTTAAATTAGCTTTGGGTATGTTTGGAACTTCCCATTTTTGACAAGATTTGAGAACTGTTTATAATTGGCTAGTTCAGAAAAATTATATTTAAGTGTTCGTACTCGCAAAAGCTCATATACATATGTGCTTTGACAAGGTATCAGTTCTCTGAGATCTCATTTTTCCTGAATTAGCCAAATCAACGAAACTATTTTGCTCAAACTGACACTTTAGGACATAAGACAAAGTTGCTCTAAGAAATAAGCCGCGGCCCAATTCTGCCAGCGTGAATGAATTTTCGTGTATACGCTGCATACACTTTATATTCATGCTAAAAAAATATGTCGACAAATTCGCACGTCACTCGAGAGCCTAGAGGGATTGCAAATATTCATTTGCTTTTGCATGATTTTCTGAGCGCGCACAGAGAAAACTCACGCTTTTGAAATTTGGCTCCTTGACTAGAGAATTTGTGTACAATTTCCTAGTACAAAAATGTTTTGTATGTACAATTGCCTTCGACCTTTCTAATTTTGAAAACGTAAACCGAAAAATCTCTTAGCGCAGCCAAGGCCGTAAGAAAGAATTTCTGTTGTATTAAACATTTACACTTAACTTGACATTCCGTTGTTCTCCAATGGTTTAAGCCTCAACTGCGTTTCTTTCGGTCAATTAGCTTTGTTTTTAGTGTAAACAGTTGGGGCATTTGACACGTTAATGTTAAGCCCCGACAATTTTTTATCTCTTTTTACTTATCTCTTCAAGCCTAAGCCCCAACTTCGGACTTTGACAGTCCCTAGACTTGAACACCCAAAACTCTCTGGAATTAGGTTAGTTTTTAGGGAGTAAGTTGCTTAACCGTGGCTAGGTTTTTTGTCCAAAATTCTCAGACCTTATTGTTCCAAAGCTGTTTTTTTCGTCCCAATTTTCTAGGTTTTATTTTTAGGGAAAAATTGTCGTGGCATGAAACATGTCCATATTCATAGCCTCCAATTTGGTTTTTGTCCAATTCGCTTCAGGCTCTAGCCCCAATATTTGGGCTTAGAAAAAAAAAATTACATAACTTGACGTATGTGAATAGTTCAGCCACAACCACGTTATTTTGTCCATCAAATTTCATATCTTAACTATATTTTAGACGGAATCTAAAATTCTACACGTTGTAATGTATTGCTTTCTATATTTCAAATTATTTTATGATTCGGCTGTGGGGGGGGCTTCAGCCCCTATAGCTACCCCCCTGGATCCGCTACTGCCCCACACTGAAAAACTGGACCTTATGATCTTGAATTAAATTTATAAAATTGCAGTACATATGTACATTACATATGTACCTATATATAAATGCAATTTGTCGAAAACCCAAGAGTGTTTACCGATCAGTTTCTTAACATCGCCAAAAGCCATTAACATCATTTTCAGCACATAAATAAGACTAGTATCGCCAGTGGCCTTCGGCCTTAAAAAAAACCACGAATTCAAGGATGCGTTATGAATTCTTTTTTTACTCTACTATACGGCATTCATGAAAATTTAGTTAGGAAACAATATACCACTATTTTAAAATGGTTTTGGGTTATATTTTACTTTAAAAAAAGTCATCATTCCATAAAAACGACTTTAAATTTCTACAGGATAAATGTATCTTTTCAGTTTTGGTCTCTTTTAAATCAACGTTGAAAAGCACCCTTAAAACATGTGTCATATGATTAGCGATTGTGTTATACTTAATATTTCAGCTTGATAAACTCCTGTTTCCCCCCCTCACCCCCTCTTTAATTGCGTCTATACAAAAAGCCAATTAGGCGATTTTGGGGGACTTTGGATATGTTGTAGAGAATGAAATTCTGCATCGATACCAACAATAAAATTCATGAATTAATTTTCGCCCGCTTACCCACATTAAATTTTCTATTTTTACTGAATTGGCGTATACGTACTTTTTTTAAATTTGAAAATTAAATTTTAGAGTAATCACAATTCCTTTGTATTCCTTTCAAATAAATATAAATTTGACGGAAAGAATTTGGTCAATTTCTTGTGTCGTTACATTTTTTACAGTACAAAATTTGTCTCAATCAAACATTACCCTTACGTTTAGTACAAAACCAAACCCCCAAAGCCGAACCCCCAGTTTGGTTGATTTTTGCGTTGTTCCACAATTCAAAATTTAATGAGTACTGGACCGCCAGACAAAGGTTTTGTTTTTGTTTGTAATTTATGGTAGGTAATTAATGACAAATGGATACGAATGTAATCTTGAATCTGCGAGGACTTCAAGGAGGTTGAGTCTTAAGGTTTATTCATACTAATTTGTATATGTTAGGGGATCATTTATTTTATTATAAACCTGCCAGCTACCTACAGTGGGGTCTTACGTCAGCGAGACAGCTTAAACCTGTTTAACTAATCGTGCCATTTACCTTGTACATAGTATAAAATCTGATTTGTATTTTTTTCTTTGAGCAACTTTTGACCGCTTTTCACAATCAGGCAGACTTTTAAAGTGGTTTCCTAAATCAGTGGGGCACCTACATACATACATACATAATGTACACACATCCATACATAGGTACCAATTAAATTTAACGTAATATAAAAGCATGATTATTTTGACACCTCTAAGTTTTCCGGTTGAAGTAAGGCCACTTTAAATAAAGTTTAAGCCTTGGTAGATCCTCATTCAGATGGTTAAAAAATCGTCGTTTGCACACCACTCACCATTTTTACAAAAAAAAAAAACACAAACTAACATAAACAAAAGATTTAATTTTTGTTTAATTTTAAAAGTTAGCCTACTATACATTTATGTGTTTCGTATCGAAGTTATTTTTAAGCAAAAACAAAGAAAAATGTAACTTTCTCCGCCTAACGGTAAAATATAAATTCCAATTTTTCACCAAAAAATCCAAATCAATACTTTTCATCCTCTCCCGAAATTGCAGACTTCTAAGCAAACCCCTTAAAATTATAAAAATCATTTATCTGAAAAAAAAAAAAATGCAAATGTCCATTTAATGCTTTAAAGGCTGCATACAAATATAATTTTTGGTTTCTGCACATCTGTGGGGCAAAACCTTTCCAACGTTATATAATTTATGTAGTTCCGTTGAGTATTTACAGAGAAAAGTGTACCGTTAGGTTTTCCTTAGGTTTTGCTAAGCGTATTAATATATAGATTTGCCTCTGGGGTCCTTTAGGTCAGTTTTTGGTTTTGTTATTTAAATTTTTAATTCAAGTGACGTTTTGATCGTGTTTACGACCTTCTTCAGACAGCTTGGGTATTAAAAGTTATCTATAAAATTGGATGATTATAGTTTTTTTGTTTTTTTATACAACTTAATTAAAATTGTAAGAAAGACGTTTAAGAAAATTGTTTTATATTAAACGTCTTTTACAAGGTTTTAATTAAATTGTATAAAAAAAAAAAACAAAAAAACTATAATCATCCAATTTTATAGATACTTTTAAATACCCAAACTATCTGAAGAAGGTCGTGAACACGATCGAATCGTCATTTAAATTTTTTGTTTAAATAACAAAACCAAAAACTGACCTAAAGCCAACTAGAGGGAAATCTTATTTAGTAATCAAAAAGGTCACGAAAAAAGGAATTAGTTTTTCAGCACATAGACGTCATACCCAAATATCATACAGAAAAATCCTTATAAAAAATATGTCTGTCGTGTCTGAGGTAATTGCGTTGACAGTTAACATTGGACGTTTAGAAAAATTATGTAAAGGTTTTTGATATTCATGGACGAAGATGAAACCTACCTACTACAATAGTCAATGGATGTGCAAGTTTTTTTTTTGCACACTGAGTATCTAAACTAACATGGGAACATTTTTTTAATTGAATTGATTTTATTGAGACTTTAAAAACGTTTTACAGAGTAGACAATTTAGAGTTATATATACTTAAGAGTACAAAGAGCAACTGCGGCTATAAAGTATTGCCTGCTTTTTCTATTACTATTTTGTTCGCCACATGGCAGTTTTTACATAAATGTTATATAGCTCCTGCTCTAAAAGCAAATACAGGAACGTGTTGGCTTATTGATGCAACAAAAAAAATATACATATATACAGGATTCCTAATGATAACTTAAAAACTAACCTAAAATATACCTGTCTCCTGAGTAAAGCAGTCTTAGCTATACACTAACATAAATAGGCGAATTATAATTATATTTATATTAACATTTCATGTGATAGAGCGAGTACGCTCTATGATAAGAACATTTATATTATATTATGAAAACAATCACGATTATTAGAGCAGATTACTCAATAACAATAAAAATGAGTTTTGGATATTAAATTAAATGTTTCGATTACTTTTCTTTACATTAATCACTTTCATTTAGTTGCTTTTGTATTTAATAAAATTATAACATTTGATGGTATTAAATAGAAAAGTGAACTGAGGTTATGTAATTGAAAAAAAGGATACAAACACTAGTGCATTGGAGCACTAAATCCCTGAGAATTAATATGTAGCGTTAAAAAAAAAAGCTTTTAATATATTATGTTGTCTTCTGTTGGGTATCACCTCGTCTGTGGTGCAATCAGTTGTTTTTTTTTTTTGTGCAGGTGTAATAATCCTTTGTCTTTTTAAGTCGTTGCACCGTTTGGCATCTGTTTCAGTAGCGGTAACGATGTACGGTACAGGTGGTTGGTGCATTGTCATTGACAATGGTATTGTTATCAGCCGTTATGCGGCTGAAGCTGTTGCTGGGCAGAACTGGAATCCACCTGGAGACCATTTTCACGGGAAATGGAGAAACGAATTTAATTTAGTGCTGGCGATCTAGTCTGTCCAGACTAATTTGTTACGGGAGTGTAATCTCCAGATACCCAGAAGGAATTCCCCCCCTCAAAAGGAATCAATCGGGGATTTTTAGTTTAAATTACTTTTTTTTTATAAAAATAATTATCAGTGTGAGATACTGTTAAAATTAAAATTAAAACTGTTTATAGACGGCTGTGCGTGGCACAACCGTCCTCGTTGCGATCCTCTACCAAAAAAAACCTTACATGGGAAAATATATAACTGTATAACGTTGCAATGCGATTTTACAAAATAAAAAACTTTTTTTTACAAAAAAAAATATTAACTTTTTTACAAAAAAAAACTACTTTTTTTCAAAAAAAATTAACTTAAAACAAATAGCTTTTTTACAAAAAAAAAAAATTAACGTTTTTACAAACAAAAAAAAAATTAAATTTTTTATAAAAAAACTTTTGCAAAAAAAAATAATAACTTATTACAAAAAAATTCTTTGGACTTTGATGATCTCATTTCTGATTTTTTTTTTTTATTTTTTTATAAGGCCAGAAAAGTATGTTTAAACGTTTCCCCTCTGCCCATTTCTTCGATGCGTTTTAGTTTATGGTTTTACTTTTTTTTCCTAAAACAAATTAACTAAAGTTCCGTTTTATTTTGTATATGTATACATATGTATGTATATATTTTTTTATTATTTTGTTTTTAAATTAATTAATTTTTTTTTTTTTTTAAATGAAGTTTATATATTTTTTATTTTGTATATGTATATATAAATGTATGTATATGTATATGTATATGTATTTTTATTTTATTTAGCTTTTAGTTTATTTACTATTTTTTTGTAAATATGTACTTTTATTACATTTGATACACACAATCATATATGTAAACATATTTGTTTGTTACTGAGGATTAGGCCTACCGGGCATACCTCAATAGAAAAAACGCATTGAAAGTCTACTTCCAGGGTAATGTGGAAAAGGCTTATGCATGTGTATCAGTGTATGTGTGCAAATATAAAAAAGGGGCGCTTTCTGCAAATCTTGCACAGGGCGCAAGTTTGGCTGGGTGCAAGTCAACAGTTTCGGGCTATAACATTTTCCTATTCCAATTTACAAAATATCAAAACAAATTAAAACGACCACCCTAATACATACATATGTACAAATACATTATCTATATTTAAATATGTCATAACCTTAAATACCCTTCTTCCTGAAAACTATATTCTTTTAGTTTCCTCAATTTCTGAATATAATAATAAATTACCTACGTACGAATTTATGCTGAACATGGTTCATTTTAAAGAAATAATATATTACATTATTTAGCGTGACGTAAAGCTGCTTTAGTAGGCGATGCATGCAAGAGATGTCTTGGAGCCAGAACTATCAATTTATTTCTGGTTAACATATATTTTAAGTTTAAACAAACTTGGATTTATAATCAAAAAACTTGTTAAATTTATAGTAACGTATATCTTTTACTGAAGTGAAGGTTGTAGCGATTTACAAAAAACCATCACATATATCTTAACTTCCTGCGAAACACCTGATTGGAAAATGTAATGAAGTGTGTGTAAATGAGAATACATCATATTTATACGCCAATGAATGGCATTGCCGTTGCCGTTTGACTGGCGTCAGTCAGTATATCGTTGATATTTTCTCTCTTTCGTTATTATGGGTTGAAATAGGTGGGAATTATGTTAAGTTCGATTTCAAATTGGCACTAAATCAATTGACAGTAATTAATTTTTATTTTCAACAACGAAAAAGAAGTACGTATACGCCCAAGTGTCCAAGAAGGCAGTTGTAGCAATTCACATTTCAGATGTTTTCCATAATGTCCACCGTCCACTTTGTGTTGCTGTCAGTGCGGTGTCGTTGTTCGACACGCGAATAAATTCACTATTATAATGGCTATTGAATTTCGTTTCAAACAAAGTGGGGTCATGTGAGTGGAGCGAATATGTTTGCACAAATAAAATTAGTACTCCTATTTTTGTAGTAAGTGTTTATGGAACAACGAAGGTCAATAATAATATCGTTGATGTTTATGAATTTGTAAATATGAATTGCCAAATAGTGACAACTTATAATGTGCGTTATGAGCAATGAATAGTAATGAGTTTACAAATAATGTAAATTTACTATAGAGCTTTAAGTATTTAAGTATGCCTGGGTGTGTGTTTTGTTAAAGTTAAGAACAAACAGTCCCTGACCCTTCCTAAAATGGAAACCATCTCGTTTTCGTTGATACAGTATAAAATTAAAAGATATGGATTTATTAAGTTCATCAGCGGGGATTATGTTATGAATAAAACAGAGTACCTACTTAAAACTACACTTTTATGAGTAGGTTAATCCATTTGGTATGAATACAGAGCTTAAATTCATGAAACATGGGTATTATAATTCAATAATCGTTAATATTTTATTAATCTTTCCAGGCTTACGGAGATCGATAATGATTTCTAGTCTATGGCATGCTGCCCATCATTTCCAATTAACTATGGGAATAAAAAACACATCTTTGTAGCAACTCTGCTTTGAAAATCAACTTAAATTCTCGTTTTATGGTACTACCGAGATAACATTTTCCAATAAGGGTATTTTATAATTTTTGTTAGCGAAAGAAAATCTTTATATTGCTTTTATTATAGGATAATAATTCATGCAAGACATTTCCTTATTTTAAAATTCGTGAAATAAAATCTTATATCTATTTTATACAAACAAAAATGGTTTGAATAATAAAGTTATAAATTATGAAGATCTGCTTTTGTGTAAAAAAAAAACAATCTATCAGTTTGTGATCACAAAACCGTTTGCTTACCTTGATGTGAAGTGTTAAAGAACTTTACTATAGAAGCTATATTATCTTATTTTTTAAGCCCTTGAGAGTTTAATGTACAGTCATTGCACCTTCCAATTTGTTTTATCAATGTTTTATAATTTGTTTGAATAAAAAAAAGTGATATGATAAGTAATTTGACTTTAAGTTTAGACAGGGAAGAAGAACAACAGCTGTCATATAGTTTAACTTTTCTTAATAATAAGCCAAACTCAAAAATTAATGGAGATTTGTTGTTGTTTTTTTATTTTTTGTAAAGTTTTCATAGACAAACAACATCAACATTTTGCAACAAAGTTGCAATGTTTAGATCGATCATGAGTTTTTCCATGAAGTGAACATTCCTGAAATTTTATCGTACGTAATTGCACATAAATACATAGTTGCATTCACCTTAGGTAGCCGTGTGAACAATTTTTGCCAACTTGGAAATCAGTCAATAATTGAAAATAATATGTACTTTGACACCATGTCGATCATCTTTCAGTTTAAGGCTATTGGAATTTTGTAGTATTACCTAAATGATATTTATTGTATATGTATGTAGGTAGGTGTACTTGGAGTAACTTAAATTGTGTTAACTTGGATTATATGTTGTATTGGCTAACATCTCTTCTTTTGATTCTATACTTTCTGACTGCCACGATTGCGTAAAATACATGCAATTTTATATTTTTGATGATGCTGTAGCAGCAAGCTATTTATTTTAGAAGTAACTATTTTATTCTCATGGTATTTTTTATGGGCAACTTTAATATTTCAATTCGACTTAAACGCAAACATGTTAATTTTTGCTCTGCGTATTCTATTAAATAAATTAGTGTTTTCATAAAAAAAATCAAATATAAAATTAAAACAATAAAGGCTGCATAAGTGTTTGGATTGAGGGCAACCGCAGCTTGCTGCCAGAGTTTAAATATCGTTCATAATATATGCACATTATATTCTCTTAAAGGCTTAAAGCAGACTTATTTCTGTTAAATGATTTAAAGTTATTTAAATCTTGTGTGATAACATAAAAGCTTACATTTTCTGCCTCAAAGTAAGTTTAACTTTAAAACCCTAGACCACTACTGATGCGAAACGAAAAATTCTATAAAAAAAATGACAAAAAAGTTAAGTTCTGCGCTTTTTGTTTTGTAGTATATGCTTTTCAATGAGCAAAATCGACAATTATAGCAGATTATTCGGAAAAGTCTCCACACTTTTTTCGCACATAATTAACTGACCAAACAATTATTTGTGGGTGTAAAAGTGACACTTGAGTGTGCAGGTAATTTTTGGCCTTTATGCCGTGTGCGGACTTAACTAGGATAAGGAATACGACAATCGCGTATTTTCCCTCTCAGTGATTCCGTAACTTGTCCACTCTTTGAATTCTTGTTTTATGTTTTTTTTTTTTTTTTTTCAATTTTTTTCTAAAGCTATTTATCTGAGAAAAATAAAACTGTCAAAAAAAAGGACTAAATTCATAGTCAGGCATCATAATGTAGATTTTTTGAATATAATAACCAAGTATTTTAAGCAGAGCCAACATTATGTATAATTTCGAAACTCACAGAAAAAGTATGTTTTCGTTTAAAATTTTCTATAATTAGTATTTTTTTGATAGACCATAACATTTTGAATTTCAAATAGTGATTAATCGTTCATAAATGCTGTTTTCTTTTTCTGATTTGTGTTCACATTTTTTAAAATTTCAATAAAAAATAGTTTTGGGAAAAAGGGCCTTTTCGGGCCGAACCCAAAAATTTCCGTAAATACAAAATGTTTTGATGGAATTCATATATACCTTTTTCAACCTTTCGGATTTTTAAAAATGACGTTATTAAGGGGAATAGGTTGTTGTGTATCAAACGGAAAAAAGTGACTTTGATGCAATCTATGCTTATGGCACATGATTTCAAGGTACATACTTTTTAATGTAGAATAGAATGACATTAAAACTAAGACGATGAGACTAGCCAAATAAAAATTATAGTCGTTTTTATGTTAGTGTGACTATATTTTCGGTACGATATGTTAATATTGCTGGAAACCCTTTGGATGGATGGCCCTTTAATGAAGCTTGGTATAACTGTTGTATTTCTCATGAATACCAAGAATAAGTTTATTTGATAAAAATATATATCGTAAAAAGTTGCTTTTCAGTTCAAAATCACACATTTTCTTTAACTTTAAAAAAGACCCTTCCTTCCCAAATATGCTTACAGACTTTTGAATTCTGACACTTTTAAGATTTGCACCAAGTTTTATGATGGTATAGCATTTTTTGTCACAGGTGTTTTGGTATAGTCCAACACTTTTTCCTCCCTGTCAAGAAAGCACCATTTTACGAAAGATATTTTTATCGAATATTATTATTCTTGGTTTTCATGCGAAATGCAACATTTATACCAAGTTCCATCAACGGACCATTATTTCCAAAGGGTTTCTAGCAATATTTACATACTGTACTGAAAAAATATTCACACTTACATAATAAATACTCCAACTTTTGTTTGGGTGTCCTATCGTCTTGTTTTAATACCAATAGATTCTCCGTTAAAAAGTTCCTTGAAATCATGTGCCATATTATATACAAATACATAGATTGCACCAAAGTAATTTTTGCCGTTTGATGCACAACAACCTCTTCCCCTTGATAACCGCATGTCTAAAAATCCTCAAGGTTGCCAGAGGTATACCCGGCATTTTCAGATTCAGCACTCTTGCCATATTATGGAAAACTTTAAGACATTTTTTATATACCGAAATTTTGGGTTCAGGTCAAATTTCCTTAGACTAAAACAGCAGGTACGACCAAAAAAGCACAATAACAATTCTACAAAACTATAATATCAAAATAATTGGTCACATATATAATCTCAAAACAGGTCCGATCATTTACTTTGTGTATAGAAACCCACAATTTTTTATATTTAAGAGAGCAAGGATGAAATATTCTCAAAAAATATCAAAATTGTGCAAAAGAAGGAACACAAATACACACAAATCCCATTTTATCTATAATGTGCCAGACAAGTACGGTACGAACTTTGGCTTTCATTCTTTTACTCTCAAATTGATATTTAGCTGAACAGTGATTTTCAGTCCAAGGAATTTTCGCGGATAAAAAATCACAGGAAAAAGAAATTTATTACGCACCTGCCAAATTTTTTAGTACGGTAAGGGGGCTTTGGACTGAAAATCATTCAAATGCAAAGAAAATCACAGAAAGTCAAAATAAAGTCTTGCAAAGCTCTTCAAAATGTATTCAAATCGGACGCATTCACCTAATTTCCAACCTGATTTCGACTTAATTTTATCAAAATTATATCGTTTTTATTAAAACAATGTGTTGTATGAGAAATGTGACAGCTTAAATAAAGAATTTGAAAATTACTTTTATTTAGTAATGTTCTATAATGCAAGCGTAGTTATATCGACAAACTTAATTTCTTATTGACTTACATGTACTTTTCAACGCCTAATAACTACAAAATGTTAAATCGTAGCAACTCATGTCATTATGATTCCCTTGCACCGCCGTGGTCTACTACATACGAACATTATATTCACCTTGACAAAAAAAAAAAGGAACTGTCACTGTCAGACAAATCAACCCAACTGTCTGTTCACTCTTTAACACAGAAAAAAAGTAGTAAATCCCCAATAAATCAATATGTCAACGGTTAATTGACAATTCAGACAAACTCATGGGGCCAAGTTTTCTCCACTTGCTACACTATGCCTCTGTTGCTATTTCTGAAGGAGTGTCACACTGCTTCTTCTCTGGACATTATTAATATACCTACAGACTTACTTAACACGTGTCATTTAGTTGTTGTTATTGCTGTTATTTTTTTTTTGCATCACGGCCTAATAAATGTTTTGTGAGGCTGGCGCTGCACCAACATGGAAATCAATGCACATTGACATGTTCACTGCATTGTTTATTTATGTCACATTCACAGAGAGAAAAAAATCGAGTTTGTCCTGTCGTTCGTTTGTCATATGCATATAGTACATATGCTATGTATAATATGCAAATAATCTCTCCACGCAAAACATCAACGCCAGCGCCAGCCTGCCACCGCTGCTGTGTTTGTGGTGTTTCGTCTTTTGTTTAATTTAAGAAGTCACACAAGGTTTCTGGCATACAGTTTGTCTCAAAATTGTTTGGAATTAAAACGAGGGGAAGATAATCGAAACTGTGTTAAAATTTAAATCTATCAATTTTGTTATCTGCTACTAACCAACTATACAAACAAAAGAATATGCGGACAATATAGACCTTACCATGGGCATGGTTATTATGAAATAACCGGGTAATTCTATTTCTTTATGATTTAAACTTTTTACGATTCATAGTATTATGATATGTCGCTGTAAAATTCTGAAATTTGAAAATTCTAGCATTTACCACTAAAACTTTAAATTTACCAGCAACATGGGTAAACATATTGTTTTCATAACTCATTCCGCTGCATAAGTTATTCATTTTTGTTGCTGAATTTCCCTAAGCAATGTTATGATAAGTTGTTGAAAAAAAATGTCAAAGTAATGAAACAATTTATCATGGACCTCAAGATCTCAAAACCGCTCATGATCTCAAGGTCACTTAAGAACTCAAGACCCTTGAAGATCTCAAGACATCAAGACACTTCAAGATCTCAAGACCTCAAGCCTTCAAAACCCCAAAATCTAAAGACTTTATATGACCGCTCAAGATCTCAGGACCGCTCAAGATCTCAAGACAGTTAATACTTCAAGACCGTTAAAGATCTCAAGACCTCAATGCAATTGGATTTTGGGGGCCTAATAAGTCTGGAACGTAATGTCCAATACATTATTTGAAAAAACAATATTCATTTTCTACAAAATGTAGATATAACCTTTCTTCATATTTCTGATAGTGCAAAAATGTACACAACAAACATAGTAGCCCAGGAACTTTGTGCACAAATCCTAAGTTTTGGTAAAAGGATTGGGATTTTGACGGGTTGTAGAGCTTTTTAATAGGAGTATTTGAGGAATTATTCCCGCCTCTAGCTGTTGAGCAATCCGCGTAATCAGCGTTTGATAAAAAAAATTGGTGATTTTTGGATAAAAACTAAAAAAAAAGATTTGTCAACCAATTAATTCTGCGTCGATTGATATATCTTACAAGCTTGTGTTGCACACCCCTCTGTAAAAAAAATATTTTGTTTAAAGACAAATCACGAAAAAAAAAATTAAGGTATGAATTAAAAAAATATAACGGTACACTTAAGAAAGTTTTAAAATACCTCAAACGATGCAGAATTGAATTTAGAACAAGATAGCAAATATTTTATTTTATTATGTACCGTTAAGTCTGTCAATTTTTTATAAAAACTTGCAAAAATGAACATTTTAAACAATCTTTCACAGTATTTACTGTTAAAACGGAATTGTAAACAAAATATAACAAAACCAGAAGACCCATGCGAAAATTTGTTGCAATAAAAAATTTTTTTGATTATTTTCATTCTAAATGAGTTTCGATTTTTTTTTCAACCCCTTTCGATTGACATACCAATAATGTTTTTAACATTGATCGTTCCTAACCGAAATGTTACACAGTGTAACACTTTTAAAAATGACCTTTTAAAATTTAGTTTGACACAAAAACAATAGTTAACATTTTATAGAAAAAGAACGCACCACTGTCATTTTGCCGAGCTAGAGGAAAGTGTTTAGAGATTTCAAAACGTTAAAATAGTGAAAACACTAAACAAAAAAGTGAAATAAAAGTTAACATAGTGAATATTTGCAATACTTTATTTAAAAAAATATGCGTTAAATCGTGTAAAAACACTTATAATAAGGTGTTTACAATTTTTGCATCTAACGGGCTGATTGTGTCTTATATTCCACATAATGTTTTTACAGAATTTAACGCAGCACCGCATATGTTATATATTTTTTTTTTTTTTCAATAAAATATTGCATGTATTCACTATATTTAGATTTATTTCACTTTTTTATTTAGTTTAATAATAGTCTAAGAGCCCACAGCAATTTTTGGGTGTGAACGATAGCAAAAATTCCTTTTGCTTTAAGATAGGTCCATACTATTCATATGCAAATATGAAAGTCTGGCATTCCGGGTTTGGGGCATTTGTGTGCAATACTGCATTTAAAATGCAGTGCATTAAAAATTCAGTGTAGGAGCTTCAAAATCATATTTATTAAAAGAGCTGGGTAACCTAGACATGAATATGGAGTCCAAAATATATTCCGAAGAGCCAAATGGCTGCAAGATGCACTAAAAGCTTCAATCTTTGAGTGCGTCTTGCAGACATTTGGACCCACAGAAAAGGTCTTGAACCCCATATTCATATCTAGGTTGCTCTACCCTTTAAAAAAAAAATGCATTTTCAATGCAGCAATACATACAAAGGCCCCAACTTCAACATACCAGACTTTCATATTTTCATATGAATAGTATGGACCTATCTTAAAACAAAAGGAATTTTTGCTATCACATTTTTGTTCACACCCGAAAATTGCTGTGGGCTCTTGGTCTATAAGCTTTTTTACTATTAAACTTAAATCTCAAAAATACATCTCTCAAAAACACAACTAAAAATTCTTTTGGGACCTCAGCATTTAGCTATCTCACTGCATTCCGACCCTGTGTGAATGAATTTGTGTTTGTGTAACTCACACTATTTTGAAAAAAGCCTCACTTTTACCTCGATATGCCCGTCCCTCTATTTCTTCTTCTCAGATTTTAAATTAAAGAATTAATAAATATGTTTCTTTTATTCATGCAATATAGTGATACCTAATAAATGCATTCGGCATAAGAAAAAAGATTACAAACAACAAAAGAATGTAAAAAATATGTTTCTCCACCACTCACTCAATGTGCAAGCGAAAAAAGAGGATTGTACATTACAAAAGTAATAAATATGCTTCTTTCTTTCATGCACGGACGCATGGTGTAACTAAAGAATGTTTCTCCCCCACTCACTCACGGTGCAGAATTTTAAATTACTGAAGTAATACATATTTTTCTCTTTCATTCATTCAATGGGTTAAAAGTGAGGTATTCTTTATGTAAAATTTGTTATTTATTGAATTATTTGAAATTTCCGAAATTTATAGAAAGTAGTGTGGTATAACATAAAGTTTTTGTGCAATGTGATGAGTATGTGTAAATTCCTATTCAGTGATACCTATTTTAGGGGATTTGACTATTTTATAAATGAGAAAAAAGGAGTTTGACAACAGAAATAATATATATGATCAAAAAATATAGTTTTTTCACTGTTAAATTTTACATTGTCTGAGATATTTTTAAAATTTTTCTTGTAGATATATCTTAATTCTTAATTCTTAATTCTTAATTCTTAATCTTAACTTCTTAATCTTAATCTTAATCTTAATCTTAATCTTAATCTTAATCTTAATCTTAATCTTAATCTTAATCTTAATCTTAATCTTAATCTTAATCTTAATCTTAATCTTAATCTTAATCTTAATCTTAATCTTAATCTTAATCTTAATCTTAATCTTAATCTTAATCTTAATCTTAATCTTAATCTTAAACTTAATCTTAATCTTAATCTTAATCTTAATCTTAATCTTAATCTTAATCTTAATCTTAATCTTAATCTTAAACTTAATCTTAATCTTAATCTTAATCTTAATCTTAATTTTAATCTTAATCTTAATCTTAATCTTAATCTTAATCTTAATCTTAATCTTAATCTTAATCTTAATCTTAATCTTAATCTTAATCTTAATCTTAATCTTAATCTTAATCTTAATCTTAATCTTAATCTTAATCTTAATCTTAATCTTAATCTTAATCGTAATCTTAATCTTAATCTTAATCTTAATCTTAATCTTAATCTTAATCTTAATCTTAATCTTAATCTTAATCTTAATCTTAATCTTAATCTTAATCTTAATCTTAATCTTAACTATTATATAAACACGAAAGAATTATTTTGTTCCTTCGCGCATAACTCATAAAATAATTAACTGATTTACATGAAACAAATTTTATAATATTCTTTATGTTTATGAGACTGTTTAAGGCTATTTTTTATTTCTTAATATGTTTAAATTTTCAGAATATTATTGTTTTTTAATTTTTGTACCTTTTTTCCAAGAGTTTCTCTCAGATATTCACTCATATACTCAATACGGTTTGATATTTTAAAATAATAACAATTTTCTGATAAATTCAACATGCATACGAAAATTTTATGACATATATCTTTTCTTAATGGTATGCAACAATAAACAAACTCCTTTAATATTATGTACCTACTCATAGCAAACAAAATATTATTTGTTTAAAGTTTGTGAAGCAGCGCGAGCACGGGTCGGCTAGTCTTGAATAATTTCAATGAAATGCATAAGGAGCCATGAACAAAAATTAAAAAGTTTCAAATAATAAAAAAAAATATAACGGTACACTTAAGAAAGCTGTAAAAAATTCAGATATTTTAAAATATTATAATATTATATTTAACATAAGATAAAACCATTTTTTTTGTAAAAAATTTAATTGTCGACGGATTTTTATGAACAAAAATGTAATTTATTTTGTTTATTATTCAATTTCGCATTATTTGAACAATTTGGTTATAAATGAAATATTTACCATTCGTACCATGAAAAAAAAATGATTTTGGTTAAAAAAAAAAAAAATCGGTACATTTTTCAACTTCCAAACTATTTTAAATTATGCAGAAATTAATGGCTCTTAAGATTGTATGTTAACTTTTTTTTTATAAAGAAGCATTAAATTTGTCAAATTTGTATACAAATTGAAGAACATTTTTTTTTTTTAATTTTTTTAAAGTGTTTTTTTTTTTTGGTAAAATGGAGTATTTAACGGAACCCAATTAAACTAAATGCAGTTTTAATTTGTTTATTATTCTATTTTCCATCATTAGTGGTATTACAAAAGTTTGTAATAAGTACTACTTGGAAATTTTTTAATTTAATTCATCAAGAAACGTGGTTCAAAGTATTTGAGTTCTAACTAAAAAAACAATTTATTCGAGGAAAACAATGAAGAAGAACATACTTTAGTTATGCATAGATTTTTATAAATATTTTATTTGCTTATACATAATGTAAGTTTTTTGTTTCAGGTACATTAAAGTTTATATTTAAAGTTATTTTACTTACAAATTTGATGTTCAAAAGGGTAGTTATGTGCATTCAAGAGGACACAAAAGTGTCCACAGGTTTTTCTCAAAACCCACCTCTGTCTACCAACTCCTACTCTCACCTCCTAGTGGTGAACATCGGGTGTATAGTACCTCAGCTGGAGACGGGATTTAAATCCCCGTGGAAAGCTGTTGGGGACAGCCAACGAGAGAAGGGGGGGGGAGTGTTCCCACTAAGGCACTTCTCCTTTCATCGAGGCGGCAGCGGACGAATTCTCTAGATGGAATCAACGGTGGCGTCTACAGTTCCAGTTAGGTTGAACTACTTAGTGAACACCTTATATGGGCTACTACGACATATTTGTAGCTCAGGCCTATAAGGAGCGGTTTATCCGGCTCCCTACCCTTGGAGTTATACGAAGGGTCTGGTCCTCCGGGTCGGGGTTTGTGCGTCGGGGTAACTTCCCTACCACGTAAAAAAAAGTTGTTCCGAAACAACAAAAAGCCTCGGATATGGATGATCTTAAAGTTGACGACCCCAGCAAACGAAACAAGATCTGCACGTGGAACAGGACGTTCACAGGTCCTTATACAGAACACGTGCAGCTGAACAATTAGTGGAGAACCTGGACAGGCTAAAGGCTGACGTAACAGCCATCCAGGAAGTGCGATGGGATGGAGAGGGCATACGGAGACTGAAAACGTGTGACATCTACTACGGCGGGTGCTTGAAGGAACAGGGTCAGCGGCTGCGAAATGTCATCATCTCAAGCACCTACTTCCCACACCTCAATATACACAAGGGGACTTGGCGGTCGCGTGATCAAGTAACCGTCAACCAAATCGACCACGTTGCGATAGACGCGAGACATGCTTCCAGTATCTTGGACGTCCGAACGTTCCGAGGGGCAACATTGACTCGGATCACTACCTGGTGGTAGCTAGACTACGTATGCGGATATCCATGACGCGACAACGCAGAGCAGATGCTGTGAAAAGATTCGATGTCGAGAAGCTTAAATCGCAAGAGACCGCCAGAACTTTTGCAAACCACGTAACTCTTAATCTCTCAGGAGGTCCGCCACCAGCATCAAGTGCAGAGGACCAGTGGGAACACTATCAACAAGCCATCAGAAGTGCCGCCTCTGATGTGCTGGGTTTCACTAGGCGAATACAACGAAACCCCTGGTTCGATGAAGAGTGCCGGCTAGCGCATGCAGCTAAGGACGAGGCCTACCAGGCAATGCTGCAGACTCGAACAAGAGCTGCTGAGAGAGTGGCCCGGGAGCTCTACGGGCTGAAACGAAAAGAGGAAAGCCGACTTCTCAGGAGGAAAAAGAGAGAGCACGAGAAGCGGGCGGTAGAGTCTATTGAGGGTTGTAGCGGTAGGGGAGATCTTCGAAAATTGTATCAGAGGGTGAAGCGATCCACCCAAGGATTCAAGCTAGAACGGAAGCCTGCCGAGATGAGAGTGGGAATATGGTAGTAGCCACACAGTCAGTGCTGAGGATCTGGAAAGAACACTTCTCTAGACTGCTTAATGGCGAAGACAGCCAAGATGCCGCTAATAGGCAGAACGCTCCATTCAACTTGGACGATTATGGCCAAGAGTTCCGTCCACCCGACCTAATCGAAGTGCGGCTGGCGATATCCAAACTTAAGTCGTACAAGGCTGCTGTTGCGGATGGCTTACAAGCCGAACTATTTAAATCAGCGGGAGATGAATTGGCTAGGAGCATACACCAGCTTATCTGCAAAATTTGGTCGGAGGAAAGTATGCCCGATGAATGAAATCTCGGTATAGTGTGCCCCATCCATAAAAAGGGAGATTTTCTGAAATGTGCCAACTACAGAGGAATTAGTCTCCTAAACGTCGCTTATAAAATCTTGTCGGCCATCCTGTGTGACCACTTAAAGCCTTTTGTCAACGATCTGATCGGCCATATCAGTGCGGTTTTAGGCCAGATAAGTCAACCGTCGATCAAATGTTCACACTCCGACAGATTTTAGAAAAATCCCGGGAATTCCAGATCGATACACACCACCTTTTTATCGATTTTAAAGTCGCGTATGATAGCGTGAAAAGGGACGAATTATACAGAGCCATGTCGAGTCTCGGCATCCCTGCCAAACTCGTCCGCCTGTGCAGGATGACGATGGAGAAATCTCGCTGCTCCGTCAAAATTGGTAAGAACACCACCGATTCCTTTGATGTTGAGAAAGGATTGAGGCAAGGCGACGCGTTATCATGCTACCTATTCAACATCGTTCTTGAAGGCATTGTACGCAACGCACATGTACAACGCACCAGCGGTACAATCTATCAAAAGTCCGTTCAATTGCTTGCATATGCGGATGACATAGACATTGCCGGCAGAACGAAGCGAGCTGTGGCAGGGGCATTTGCGAGCATTGTATCGGAGGCGGCTAGAATGGGATTGGCGGTTAATGAGGACAAGACGAAGTATATGCTGTCATCGAGAGAGGAATCTCAACATCGTCGACTCGGGCAAAATATCACGATGGACAGATATAACTTCGAAGTTGTCAAGGACTTTGTCTTCCTGGGCTCCACTATTACATCGCAAAATGACATCAGTGCAGAGATCAAGCGAAGAATTACTCTTGCCAACCGCTGTTTCTTCGATCGAATAAGGCATTTAAGTAGTATGACCCTCTCTCAGAGAACCAAGGAGACTTTATACAAGACCCTAATCATCCCGGTCCTGCTTTATGGGACAGAAGCATGGACACTGAAAGATTGGGATAAAAATCTGCTAGGGTGCTTTGAGAGGAAGATTCTTCGTGTGATTTTCGGTCCGGTGTGTATCGAAGGAGTATGGAGGAGAAGATTCAACGACGAGCTATATGGGCTATACAGCGACGTTGACCTGGTCAAAAAGCTGAAAATACAGCGGCTGAGATGGCTGGGGCACGTGGAGCGTATGGACGCAACGCACCTGCCCGACGAGTCTTCGAATCCAACCCCGATGGGGAACGCAGCAGAGGAAGAACCCGTAACAGGTGGCGCAATCAAGTGAATGACGACATCAAGCACTCGGTGTGCGCAACTGGAAGCGGCTAGCTAGGGACAGAGCTGGCTGGAGGGGCTTGTTAGTTGAGGCCGAAGCCCATCCTGGGCTGTGAGCGCCATCAAAAGTAAAGTTAGTAAGTAACTTACAAATTTATTAGTCTTATACAAAAAATTAAATTAAAACTCATTGGCATCTACTTCGTTCAGATGGTCGCCTTCGACAATAGTAGCCGCGTTTTATTATCCACCAAGATCCATATGGATCATCCTGTGATAATAAAACGATCCAGATCCCAAAAAAGTTTTGCATTAAGATTGTGGTATTCCTGAGTTTTTTGACGTTTTCAAATTGACATGTAAAACAAAAATTAAAATGGAAAAGTAGATGAAGTAAGTGTTTTATTATCTTTTATCGGGATCTGGATCTGGATCTTGTTTTTTTTTCGCAGTGCTGACAACAATTAAGAATCAAAATGGACACCCGGTGCTGATAATTAAAGCTAATTCTTGGATCTTGAAATAGATTCAGATAGAAAGCAGGATCCCAAATTGTTTTTGTATTACGTGTAAAAGATAATCCAAATCTAGATCCAGATCCCGATCCTGATAAAAGATAATAAAACACAGCTAGTATTATTGCAGTCACTGAACATAACATTCCTGATCGCCTACATTCGCATCTTCATGAACATTGTGTCCGATTAATTAACAAATGTTTTATGTAATTCAAAAAATGAGGATTTCTTCAAAATTGGTTCTTAAAAGGGTGCAAATTCTAATTTTTTTTTTTTTGTTAGGCTACGACAAAACCAAATTAAACCAACATCCATTACAACTTTTTAACAAAAAAATTGAATTTTTGTGTATTCTTTAAAAGTTTAACGCATGAATATACTTTGTTTCATATTTTATAATTTAAGAACAAACAATTTCTAAACATTTGATGTATCAAACTTATTCCTACATCAATAATATCCAAAGATATAGCCATTTTAATGAAACAAAGAATTCCCAAAAATTAAAAAAAAAATCACACTAAAATCCCGTTATTTTTTTTTTTTTACTCAACAGCTACAGTCGGGGATATTTCTGAAAAGTTGTATAATAGTATAAGATACAATAAACATATACCTATGTAAGTATAAAAGTTTTACCAAAATTTTAAATTTTGTATGGAGCCATGTTTTTGTTTCCTGGGCTATAGATAATTAAATGGAAGTTATAAACTGAGTTGTTAAAAGCTTTGAAAAGTTAATTTTTAGAGATCGTAATAATTGCATATCCATCAATTTTATTTTATCTACGATTCAACTTACAAATAAATTTTCACTTTTCAATCAAAACAAAAATATCATTTTTTAACTTGTCATGGATTAAAATTTAAACAATGCGTTTGGAATAGAGGTAAAAGAACCAGGAAATAGTTTAACTATATATACGAATACGACATACAAAGAATTCTAATAACTTTATGAATTCTCGGTAATCAATTGGACATAACTCAATCTACCAGACAGATTCTCCGTCGATATTATCTAGGTAAGTATACAAAAATAAAGTAACAAGTTGAAATTTATATTTTATTCAAACCACATGGTCATCACATCAGACATCAAAAATGATTTCCTCATGCAGTGCGCACGACCTGCTGTATTTTTTTGTTTTGTCCAACCTACAGGATAGGAATAGTATTTTATGTGCTGAGCTGAATCGGAGGTACGTACTTTAGCCGAAATTGAAAGCTATTTGAGCTTACCTTTTCTTTTTTACGTTATTCTTAAAGAAACCAATTGTTGTCAATTTTATTTTTAATTCCAAGCACGTTATTTTAGTGCGTGCACAATTAAATTTAAATATTATTATTCGTACGTCTGTATTTACATGTGCCTCGTTTGAGTTTCGAAGTTCTTTTAATGTTTCTTTTATGTACAAACAAGGTTAAGAGGCGACCTCGATAGAGAGTAGGTACAAAAAATCAAAGAATATTTAGGAGAGTATTGGAGACTCCTTTAGATGGATTGATAATAATTATCAGCTCGTACAAGTTTTCACTTTTATTATAACTCTAAGGCTAGAAACCCACGTGTGATTTCGGTTGCATAAATTTAAAAAACATGATTTAAAGTTAACGAATAAAATATAAAGTACAGGTCATAAATAACTACCCTGTGGTATTCCAGGCTTAGGTATTTTATTTGGCAACCGTCAAAAAAAAATGGACTAAGGTTTTTTGTTTTAATTATTTTAAATAAAATGAAAGTCACATTACAAATTTTCGTTACATTCAGGTTTTTCGAGTTAAAACAGCCTAAATTCAACCAAAGTTTCTTTAATCGGGAAATATGTAGATTTGTCTACAGTTACTTCAAGAAGCAATTTTTAAGTGGAGAGTGAACACAGAAAGTCTTAAAAACAAAGAAGATAAGATAACAAATTAATTGTTTAGTTAATCCAGAGTTAACTCATCAAATTTGTTGACTTAACATGGGCTTAACTTTAGTGCCGCACTGAAAATCTGGCCATAAGAGTTTTGTTTTGGAGACGTCTGAAAGTCAAAGAGTCTTGTCTCGTGATTCGAAATAAAATATCTCTGTTAAAATTAGTCCAATGTAAATGTAAACACAATCAACCGATTAATTTTACCTGCAACAACAACAAATTACAAATCAGATCACCTAATGCGGTAATAACATTTTTATTTTCTTATTAATAAACATGTGTCTTTATTCAATCCTAAGTTTAATTTATTATTAAATGAAATTAAGTAATTTACTACAATGGTCATTTTTATGTAACGGCAGCAATAAGTAACAGCAAATTTAACTTTTTATGGATAAATAGATCTAAACTTAATTTTTTCTCAAATATCATATCGGACAGTATAGCAAATTGGATATGAAATCTTACAAAACGTGAGCTAGAAATTATATCAAAAGATGCCATAAAAAGAAACAAACGTGTAAATCAATTTAAACATCTAAAACAGGTTGTCAATTATAATAATCATTCATCGCATCAGTCTATAAAATAAGTATTACATACACGTCCTTCCAATGGTTAAATAAAACATACTGCAATAAGACTTAGAATTGAATAAACAAAAAAAGTAGTTTATAACTTATTTAAATGAAATGAGTAGCGAATATAATGTACTGCCCAACGTGTTTTTAATACTTATATATGAAAATGTACATCTTGCTTTCAAACCGTTTCCTTTAAAGAATCACATAACGTGCAACTTGCCACTTCAGTTTTATATTTTGCTCTTAAAGTTTTCTTTGTGTGTTTATTTAATTCCCTAGAGGAAAAAAAAAACAACTTCACCCAGGTTAGACACCTTCACTAACAGTTTAGGTTATCTTTAACACTCTTAAAAGATTTTAATAAAACATCGTATTTGTAATTTTTGTAGTGGGCAAAGGTTTACTAGATAGAAAATTGTAAATAAGTTTTTTGACTCAAAATTAATATAACGGAAATATGGACTATATGTACGGTTGTTTTACTTTCGAAAATTACCATTACTATTTTTTGAGCATCTTTTTTATCGTTTTTTTTTTATCCATTTAATTATTCTATTTATGTTTCCAAATTTGTATTCAAAAAACTATGTCTGCACATTGACCTGCAGCCTAAACCACTGAAGCAATTTTCTTCAAACTTTGAACTAAAGGTTTTTAGGGGATTCTCTACAGGAGAAATTGTTCTTTTTTTAGCTCAAGACTTAAATAAAATATACTCAAAACCAATTTAAAAAAAAAAACAAATTTTCCAAAAAATATCTTAAAAACGGGTTTGTTTGAATAACATATTTTATTTTAGAAAATGTTCAAAAAAATTTACATATATACATACATATGTTCCTATGTATAAAAATTTAATTTTTAAGAAAAACGCCCTAACGATTTTTGATTTTTTGTTTTGATAAATTAATATTTTTGAAGTGAAACTTCTTTGCGCGCGTTGAGAGTGAAATTTCAAGGTTGAATTTTTGTGAAACGAAAAAATGCAACACCACATGTGCAACGCTGAGATCGTTGATTAGCTTAGTGGTGGGAGGTAGAGTAAAAGTAAATATTTTTATTGATAAACTAATATATTTTATAATGCAATAAGTTTGGATTCTTTGACAAACTATATATTGTAGCAGATAAAAGGGAAAATGTCCTTCTATGTCTTTTTTCTAATTTCTTTAATTAGAATGCTAGAGTTTTGAAATTTTTTTGGTGAATAGATAATGAAATTCTTAGAATCTTAATAGTTTAAGATTTTTATCTTTCTCCTACTGGTATGGAGATATAAATTATTTTAAACATTTTATCTCAAAATAGGCTAATTTCAAAAAATTGAATTAAATCAGGAGAGTCCGCTAAAAATTTGAATTATATTTGGTTGCAAAATAAATAAAACCAAATTAAAGTTGACAAATACAAATTTTTGATTTGGAAGAGATTTTGAGTGTAGGGATTTTTGGAAATAGTCGGAAAACTTAATCAAATAAACTGTTTTATATCTTTTAAATTTTCACCTTTCTTGGCTTTAAATGTTCACCATTATTATTTAATTTTCAAGTTTACAACCCCAACCCATCGATCATTTTGATATAGAACACATAGCTTAATATCCCTATACATATCGAGATTTTTATATCACCAAAGAAGTTTCACTTCTGCCACGAGTACTGAGTTACACGCGTTTTTTTTTATCAAACACGTATACAGATACAGATAACATAATTTATTCAAGCTCGAGCTATTTAAAAAGGTTTTTGTAGCTATTAGTCCTGGCAAATTAGATTTTGGCATGTATGTAACATATAGTATCTTAGATTTTTGTGGTATTCGATCAGAAATAATAAACTCAAATAGCATATGAGGTTGCTCCCGCTCAAAAAGGTGTGCTATTTGCAGCAAAAATCAAAACGTGCAAGAAAGTCCATTATTCACTCCCTGTTTTTTTCTGTTTTCCGCCTATATAACTTTGGAAACATGCATCTTAGGAAAAAAAATTGAGACAAAATTTGTTTGTTATAAAATTCTCCACAAGTTGACATTTATATAAAACTTTTTGGTGTTATATTTTTGTTGCTATACAGCGTTGAAGTCAGAAAAAAGTTGTACAAAACAGAGTAGTTTTGATGCGCTAAACTAACAGATAAAAAATGGTCCAATTGTACTATAAATGATGACTCAGGTACTCTAGGGAGTTACATAATGAAATATTGAATTCCTATTAAAATCGGTCGGTGCACCGTGAAATGTTTGCATCAGCGCTGTGGTCAAAATTAGACATTAAGATGGCGCAAATTTTTGTACTTATACTTGTAACCCTTAACTATCGTTGTAATATTTATTTTATTTTTTTAGTCACTTTTGTAGCGATTTTAAAGAGCAAAAATTGTATGAAAATTGTTTTTTTTTTTAATAAATACAAATAATTATTTTATTAAAAAAATCATTTTTCATACGATTTTTGCTCTTTTAAAAAGCGACTAAAAAAAGTGACTAAAAAAATAAAATAAATATTATAACGATACTTTAGGATAGTTAGAGGTTTCTAGTATGTGTACAAAAATGTACACCAGCTTAAATGTCTAACTTTGACCACAGCACTGATGCAAACATTTCGCGATGCACCAACAAAAAACAGGGAGTGAATAATGCACTTTCTTGCACGTTTTGATTTTTTCTGCAAATAGCACACCTTTTTGAACGGGAGCAACCACATTTTCTCGTTGTTAACCTATTTTCTGATCGAATCCCATAAAAATCTTTTATCCTAATTTGCCTAGACTATACTTAAATAATAAAGGAGAGTGCCCAAAAAAAACCCAGAGTCGATAAGAAAAAAACATATATGGTTTGAAAGGGCATTGATTGTAGATATCAAATATTGAATTATTTTCTTTAAAAGTTATCGCCGCCGCCGCGCCGCCGGGACTGGCTATGAGAATTTATTTATTTTTAATAGCAAGGTGTTTTTTCATGTATACAACATTGGTAAAGGCAGTACAGAAAAGAACAGGTACCTATTTATTAAAAAACATACCTACATATCTACTTGGCACATATGGTTGTCCGCAAAAGTTTCTTAAAACAAAGTTTCTATTGAGACAAGGCTTCGAAAACTATTTTTCGAAAAAACTGATTTTCATAAGGCGATGCTCAAAAATACAAGGTTTTGAAAAAAAAATTGTTGCAAGCTTGGCGGACGCTATATTTTCTTGGAATTTAAGGTAGCAACAGTATAGGAAGGTATGAGGAAATACACGTGCCTTGAATGTTGCATTCTTTTAATGCGAAAATGAGTTAACTGTTATAAATTGGTACAACTACATTACTAATCTCGTCAATATATTAAAAGTACTCTTATCCAAGAAATCAATTAACAAATTCCGGAATAAATTATGAAAACGAAACATTTCAAAATTTTACCACTGCCGTTGAAAAATTCTTAGTTTTCACGTTTTTGTTTTCATTTCGGAGTTTTAAAGTTACAAAGCGGGTGGCAATGGAACAGTGGATATAGTGTTTGACTGCTAACCTGGACGTGTGGGTTCGATCCCCAGTCTAGGTAGCATTCTTTTCTATATTCCCCAACTTCAACTGGATGCCACCCGTGGAATTTAATGAGATAATTAACATCTAATTCTCAATCCACTGTGCCAACAAAAATCTTTCCTTTCCTTCTATTCCTTCTAACTAGTGCCGTGCATTGCATTTAAAAGACCTGAGGTCTTACAGGCATATAGTTAAAATTATAAAAAAATTATAAAAAAAGTAAGGAAAAGCCAGGTCTAAATTATTCATTAGTATAACAGTATGCGAATGATTTATAAGTTGTTCTTAATTCTTACGCACATACTATTTCCTCAAACTATTGTCCGGTATGATAAGGTAGGTAACTACTTTTTTTTCGAAACTGTTGAGTAACGGTATGGGTGATAACTGCCATTTTATAAATGAAGACAGAATCATCTTGTGGCTGCTGATTTAAGTGACATGTGGTGAACCTATTTATTGACATGACTCAACGACTATAATGAAGATGTGCCACTATTTACTTTGTTTTACATGAAGAAATACTGTGTTTTTAAACATTTTCGACTCTGGGTTTTTCGCACATACATTTGTGGGCATTCTCCTTTACAAAAAAAAATTAAATAATTATTTATATTTATACTTTTTTTTAACATATAGTAATCAACCAGTGAGTTGCATTCTCCCCTTAAACAGTTCAACCGTAATACTCGCAATTTTAGGAATGTTAATCAGTTTACCCTTGAGCCCAACTTCGGACGTACTGTTAAATATAGAGATTCTTTCATTATTCGCACAACACGAATGCGTAATGCCTAACTTGGCCCTACCCCCCCATTTTGATATTCAGAACTTCAGAAAACTAATGTGCATCAGTATCTTCTCTTAAATGGTTCCTTATTTTCCTAACGTTCGCACTGTGCTCGTTCATATTATGGGTAGCCAAATCTCCTTTAGTGCGCGCCCTCCTGCTTAAACGAGGGGAAATCGACCCGACTTCCAATACAATTTTGTTCTTCTCTTGCACCAGCCTTTAGCCTTATGTACTGACTACAAAAATTTATGTACCTAATAACTTTTTTTTGAAAACTGAATTTTATACTTAAATATATGTCAATTTATTTCTTCCAGGTATACCGATTAGAAAGTTATGTACTCTCGCCCATTTTTTCGAAGTATTTCCAATTTTAAAGCAACTTCGTTCAATTATAAAATTCCGAGAGCTGGGCAACATTAACTCAAAGTGTTTTATAACGCTTCAAATATTGTGGTTAGGTTGGTTGTTTCAGTGCAAAGTACATGCCATAGGTCTGGCAGCGATATCGCGTCGCTTATACCACTAAAATTCACTTTCAAAATGCAACAACAAAAAAATCGCTCCAAAAGAACTTTATACGGCTCCAAATTTACATCACTAAAGCACTCCATACACGATTTAATTTTATTTTCAATTCAATTGTCAACAAAATTGATGCTCCGCCACACAAACTTAGTTGAAAGACTTCTGCTTCAACTGTCAAAACATCATTCTTTCTTATAAGAATTATATTTAATCGAATCAAGATGTGTGAAAAAGAAAAGTATTGACATTAATAATTATTGCAGACTGCCCAGATGACGATGAACAAGCACAAATAAAAAGAAAAAGAATTTAGATGAAAGAATGGCTAGTGGATAAGAATCCCAATGAAAAAAAAAAAAAAATGAAAATTAATTGAGATTATTCACGTCGCGGTTTTTTTATCCCACTTTTATTTCCTGGTAAGAAAGAGATGGCTTGACAGTAAATCAAATGACTTGCATAGACACACCTCAACTAAGTTGAAAACATTCTCATCAACTTGAAAAAATTCAAAATAGTTTGATTAAGATTTTTTTCCGACTCAATCGCCAATCTTCAAAAAAAATCAAATTCAAGCCCACACACGAGTTGATTTGATGAACTTGACATTAAATTGCAAGACAAGTTGAACTGTGTATGGAGTACTTAAAGCCTTGGACCAAGCACCATTAAAAATGCATTTTGAAAGTGCACTTTGAAATGATATTTTACTGATGCTAGGAAGGTTGTTTAAAAAAGCATAAAGGCTGATAGCACCAGAGACGTATTTTAACATTTGGCACTCCGGGCCAAAGGTTTGCCGCCCTATAGCACAGGAAAAAAAAACTAATAATAAATAATGAAAAAACAAAAAATCGAAAAAATTCAGATTCTATATTAAGTATGGCAAAACTCGAGATATAAGTTAAAACACGTTTTTCAAAATAGCAGCTGAAGCACAATACTTACAGCCGCAACGATTTTTGTTTATACTAATTGATAACCCATCTACCAATTTCAATGTGTTTTGATGCATTACGAAAAATCATTTTTGTCTCTGCCGACTGGCGTATCGCACAAAAATGCTTCACACCAAACTTGAAGAAAATCCGTCCAACCGTTTAGGATCTAGCTCGATGTACATCAGGAGGCGCAGACACACAGATCGACGGACGTCTTGTCAATATCACTTTTCTGGACTTCTCCATCATCGTTATGTTAAGTTTGAAATTTAACTAAAGTCTCCACATTTTTTTTTTTGACACGAAACCAATACTTGCCCTACAGAAAGACTAAGTAAAAATTATTGCTGAGGTTCGTATTAGCTGTCGCATTAAATATATACCAATCAATTCAATTTTAGGAAAAAAATGTTTCGGCGATAAAAAGAAGTGTCAGCATATTTTTTGGTATCGGTCACTTTTTCTAATTACAAACAATTAGATTTTAGCCTAAAGCAAAATCTAAATGGAGTGTTATCTCTTAAGGCTTTTGTTAATGAATTCAAATTTGTTATTTTCCCATTTACAGAAGCTTCAAAAGTGTTACAATATTCAATTTATGATAATAGATTCTAAAAAAACCAAGATCATATCGTTAAAACTCTTAACTATATGGATCGAATCAATCAACTGTGCGTGTGTCCATCATTTTTTTTTTCTTCACCTCAGCCTCAGCCTCAACATCAACAGATTCCAAAATGAGGTAGCTACAAGACCTGCTATTGCTAAAGTGTTCATCACATTGGGATTAAATTGCTGATTTCAGATAAAACATAAAAGATACGGTGGATTAATAGATTATCCAATTTGGGAATTGTTTTCAAGTTTCAACATATCGTTGGATTTGGATGTTTTAATTTTTCAATCGCTTGACCTCGTGAATCTTTTGAAATTTAGATCAAACAGAACGAATCATATAATACTCGTTGCTGTACAAGAAGAAGTATTTAGATCTCTGGCATTTAGAATGAAGTCCTAAAAAGGCATGCAATCCGTCGCAATAAATATCTTAAAGTTTGCAACTGACATGTTTTCAAAACGTCAATTTAAATTTTAGGTATCTATGTATTTAAAAAATATTTTAGGTCTCTAAACAACTAAATTTCAGGCTAAATATTTTCGGAAATTCTTAAACTAGCATGTAAATGGTCAAAAACAATTTAATGCCTTTGCCAAAATTGGAGACCAATCAAGTTATAGATTGATTTATTTACTCTCATTGTGCTGCTGCTGCTGAGACGCGGCGCTTGTTGAAGAAGTTGCCTGCTTTAAAAACCGCCACACACGCTGCGCAAATTCTTTCGCATCTGGTTTCACCTAAGATGTAAAAATTCAAAAAGAATTTCAAAAGCAACAATAAAATCAACCAATATGCTGTTGGCTAGCCCGGAATTCTTTTGACCATTACCCACGGAGCTTTAGTTGTTTGACAACAAGTTGCATGTGGCTTGTTGGGTAGGCAGAAGTAGTTGTCAGGAGCAGTTATTGCCTATTTCAATGGAGTGTTAATTTTGTTACTTGTTGGTAGATTTTGGCGGTGCGCGCACAGGTCATGTTCTTTTGGACAAAATGTGACAGTGTGGTTGGTGGTAGATATACAAATCCGCTGGGCATTTTTGGTTATTATTTATATTAATCTGCTGGAGAATTTTACTAAATATTTTTGCTAGTTATGCTGGAATTGTGCAATGTATGGGGAACACCTGTGTAGTTCGCTTTGAAGACAAAATTGTCTAAGTTTTTTTTTTTATTGTGGTTAAGGTATGAGATGTTGTATTCCTGGAAAATTGATACAAGAACAATGCCATTTATGCTGAAAATTCATGAAGAAATATAATTTTGGTCCTAGGCCCAGTTGCCTGTTGTCTGTGAAGTTGGCAGGACAGCTTTAACCTAAAGTAATGGCACCAACGCAGTAATTTAATGTTTTTTTTGCATTTTTGTTTTTCATTTCTATTCCCGATTTTGTAGTTCATCAAATAGTGGAGAGGTGGGTAGGTAGAAGGTAGAGATGGCGGCCACAAGCATCATCGCTCGTTTGACCTGTGGATTAAAGAAGATTTTTTAAAGAAAAGAAGGGTCAATGGATCATCGCCTACGCCCTGAGTTCGGTTGCAGTATGCTACGCTAGGATGATTTGCCTAAGACGCACACGATCTGATCCCTAGGGTGATAACCTAGTCTCACATTCGGATATGGTAATCTCTGTACACACAGCACGACTTGTGGTCACCAGAGAAAATACCATCCGATCGTATGACCAGACGCTTTTCTTGGATTTGAACATAGTGGGTGTAATAAGTTGTTCAGTGATTTGTGATGTGTCTACAGTGGAATAAATGTAGAAGCAGTTTTTCAAAGGATGAATTTAAGAAACACTTACAAAATCTCTAGACTCTGAGACTTCCTACATATCGCACATGTAGTACAAAAGTGTCACAACTCAAAAATCTTCGTTTTTGAATAGAGTCGAAAAACCATTTTACGTAAATAGAAACAGTAAATTTATAAACTAATTAATGTTTACAAAAGTAAATACACTTTAAAGCAACCATACATAACAATCAGCATCAATTTTAAATCTTAAACCATAAAAATTCACCATAAAAATTCACGTTCTTAGAGTTATGACATTTTTCGTGATTTTTTCATAAAAAAAATAATGTATTATTTTGAGTTCAGCCACTTTAGTTAAAAAAATTTTAGTTTTGATCATGTTTTTTCATGACTTTGATGTTTTTTTTAGAAACGTTATTAGGATTATGGGGATTATTCTTAACCAAAATGTAGAATAATGGTCTATATTATGTGAAACACTTGTTCAGGTTGTTGTTTTTTGGATTTCGGTTCCGTTTCCGTCCTTCTTATTCTTCTTCAGACTCACAGGAACTATCTGCGCTGTTACAAGAACTGGTTGAAATGGTAGAAGAATTGTTGTGAAAATGAGAATGTGCGTCGGAATCACTTTCATCTATGTGTAGTGTATTGGGGAAACTGTGTATTATTTTTTGGTTTGGCCTTGGTAAGACAAATTTGGGTTGGGACTTTTGGGTTTTGCTAATTTTTTTAAAAATTAAACAAAGTGTTATTTAATGTGGTTGGCATTTTATCAAAATCTTCATTTTCTCGTTTACATGTATTGGCGTTTCCCCTGTGAAGCTCGCTGTATTATGTAGGATTGAATTGTGTAGGAGTGATGTAGGGTGTTGAGAAGCTGAAAACATCTTCAGAGGTCGTCAAAGTTATTAATTCAGTTGGCTCGTTTTGAACCAAATCAGAAAAACTCAAAATATTTCCAACTGGAATTTGTTTTTTGGTAGCTAATTGCGCCATTAATCTTGAGCGACTCATCGAATTCATTATAAAATTAATACTGAAAAATAGCACTGGTAAAAATAAGGAAAATCCAAGAACAAAACTACGTTTTCTAAAGGTTTTTGATACGATGAGTCCCAATCTGGATTTGAGGTCAGCGTACCAAAAATATAGTTTTTCTTAGCTAGTGTAATTTAGTCATCTAAAGTGTCAGAACTCGAAAAAACATGCAAAAATGTATGAGAAAAGGCTTCGTTTCAAATTAAAGTGTTTGGAAAATATGTGCTATAACAAGTTAAAGGTTTTATATAAAATTGGAAACATTTGGTGTTTAACTGAGCTTTAAAAACTTAAATTTTTATTGAAACAACAAAACTGTACTAACTCTGAATTACAACTTTTCATTTTTCTAAAGTGTAGTAACTGAAAATAATACAAAGGGTTTATAATTACCTCAATCAACTTAAACGTCACAAATCAGAATGAAGCAAATATTTTTCCAAAGAAAAGACAGCAAAAATGTTTTAACTCAAAATACAACACTTAATTTTTTGCAAATTTAACCACTCAAATGACACAATTTAAATTAAGACACTTTTGATATTTATTTCACAACTGTTTGCAACAAGAATCACGTCATAACTAAAAATATGTCATTTTTGTCAAAGCACCTTTTATTTAAACTTAAACATTTAAAACGACATTTTAACTTAAAAAAAAAAAAAACTATTAAACTTAAGTCAATAGCAACCAAATAGAAACGTTCCAAAAATTGTCAAGTATTTTTTGCGTCTAAAACTCAAAAAAATGTGTTTTTTGAGTTGTGACACTTTTGTACTACATGTGCGATATGTATGTACATCTCTTACAGAAATATTGGAAAAATTTTAATGCTAATGAATAGGGCGAACAACGAAGGCTGCAGGTCAGAGAAAAATGAATGACTTGGTTGAATATTTCTCTCTTCTTTTTTTTTTAATTTTATTCCATCACAAAGTAACATCATATAGTCATTTTTGATATTTACTGTCAACCCTCATAAAGAAATGATTCAGCTTCCTACTTATTACACTTGACACCTTCTGTTTTTGTATAGTAAAAGAAACCTTCAAGAGACGAATTTTCTTACAAAACAAAAGAATTGTGTTTTCAAGGACAGCACCCACTATAAATATGAATATATGTACAAGTACATTTCTATATCTACGAACAGCCAATTAACAAAACAAACAAAAAATATTATTCATCAGCAAATAGAGCTTGATTCTAGAATTATAGGTCAGTGGAACATACACTCGAATACAAGCAAAAGATAACCAGTATATTGACAGAGTTTGTTTAATTACAAAATTATAATGACAGATTAAAAATATTATGACTGACTCCTAATAGGTTTTGTTAGTGAAAAATAAAAACAAAGACATAAATATAAGAGGACATAAAAGTTTCTCTTAAATTCAGACTTCGGTAAGCAGAATAGTCTTTTCAGCACTAAGTTTAGCAACACACTTAGAAAAAAGCTAAAGTATGGAGATTGGGCCAAGGAAATAAATAATTAAATCATATAAATAATACTTATATAACAATAATTTTTTGTAAACCAAAAAATTCTTTAATTTATTTTATTTTATTTTCAAATAAAGTTGTAAGCAATTTTTGAAAAATAAATTTTCAAATTAAAAATTTTGAATAAAAGAATTATTTTTTTTAAAAAATTTTACATACTTACTTCAGTACGCTTTTTGTTTTCAAAATTCAATTTTCTTAAAATAAATAGACAAACACTAAAAAAAACCTCACCTAAGACATTTATTTTTCAAAATATTAAATAAAAACTTACATTTCCATAAAAAATTCAAAACCAAGCTTATGATAATTAACCGGTTACTTTAATGATCATTTAGCCACAATAATTCTTCTTAGTTCTACGTAAAAGTTGTTTTAGTTTGTTTTTTTAATATTTTGAAAATTTTAATATTACAAAAAATTAAAGCTCTTGTATCAAACTTTAAAATACGATGATGGAGAAGTCATCAGACTGGCTTAGTCAACATACTGTCCGTCCGTGTTCTAATCAACCTTGAGCCTAAAAGATTAAATGGAGTTTATTCATATTCGGTGTGAAGCATTTTTATGTGATTTTCTAGAGGGGAAATTCAAATAGCTGCCATACAATAATTTCGGTTTTATCAAGTTTTCTCCATAATATCTCGAACGATTTCTTCGTACGTGTAATTTTTAAAACAGTGTTGATACGAGGTTTGCGGAAGTAAAATAATTGAGAAAATTGCCTTTTTTTATGTTATATTCCCAAAATTAAATTGAAACAAAAAAAAAAAACTTGCCAATGATATGGTTTATTTTAACAAAATTTTACATTCCGGTACTTCTAAGTAAGTAATTTTATTTACAAATAAATAAAATCAAAGAATTTGTTCCTTTGAAAATTCTCTCTAGTTTTTTTTTCGTAATGAACTATAAAATGTAGTTAACTTTGAAAAATACTCAGACAAATTTAAATTGCATTCTTCATGTTATTTTCTTTTATAAAAAAATTATAAAGAATTGTCATACATAATATACATAAAATAAAATACAAATTTTGTTTTAAAAATGAAGCTGAAGCTCCAAAGAATTAAAATAATTTGTTTGTGAGGGAATCTGGAGGTATTTTGAAGAAATTTGTCAAAACTGTAAAATGGATTTTGTTGTGGTCGAAATTTTCTAGACGTGACTTTTTTTTGTGTTATTTAATTTTTTTTTTAATAATTTAATAATAATTTTTTTTGTCGGGGAATCTAGGCCGCAATAATTGCTTTTTGGACAAAATAAAATATGTCAAGTCATGGGTAGAATGGATTGAACGTTACTTTTTTTTTATTTTTACCCGTTAAGATTTGTTTCTACGTTATATGAAAAGTTTTAAGCAAAACTTTGTAGCTATATAACTCGGAGCTGAGAAATGATAGAATAAAAATAAAAACACTGTTTCATCAGAATTTAAGAATTCTCAACGTGACTATTCTTTTTTTTAATTTACGATTTAAGCTCTTTTTCTTACAAAACAAGAGACAAAAAATGTATTGCAGACAATATAAGTTGGAAGTTCTATGATGGCAATATATGATACGTCGTTGAAAAGATCATTTTGTGTTCTCTATTTTGTTATACAGGGTGTCCAGTAAATAATGGATAACCTTGGAATGCCTCATAGTAGACTTCATGACTGTCCTGAAAACTAATAAAAAAAAGTCTATCCCAACCACATGAAAAGATATGTGCATTTTATTGTTCATTATTTTTTACGTTACTTTACGTTTTTGAATACCACGACTACAAGTGAATGAATTCCACCGTTTTTTTTTCGAAGCAGTATTTAACATTGCTTGTGCCAAAACATAAGAAGAAAAAAATTTTAATCACTGTTGGAATTCTTAGAGAAAAAAATTATTTAACTTTGATTTTCGATGCAAAATGTGAAAGAAAATAATTTTTGAAAAAGTTAAATCATCTCTGGTATGAAAAAATGCATGAATACCTAAGTGGCCAAGTATTTTAAAAATATTCGCGTTAAATGCGGATTTCAAAATGGTATAATTTATTATTGCATCTTCAACCAATAGGAAGTTATTGGTAAAAATCAGCAACAAGAGAGTCAATTTAGCAAAAACAAATGTTTTGAAAGTTAGCAAATTAAACGTGAAAATAATATCATGCGTCCAACATGGTAGATTTTTGATTGATTGCCTGTTTTTATGATATTATCCTAGTGGTAAATCCAAGCTTTTAACTTCTAGGGCCGATTGCAACATTACCAAAAATGTCAACAAAGTGCAAAAAACGGCTGCATTTTCAAGCTTGTTTTGAATTATACCTGGTCTATTAGGTCCTAACAAAACCATCAAATATTTTCGCAGTTCCTTTTGGTTTATTTTCTTATTTTCTTCAAACAAATAGTATTTTGAGTTTTGAGCCAACTTTCAATCTCTTGATCACTTATTTAGAAAACAAAAACTAAAATAGATATTTTCTTTTAATTTAAAGCAAATGCTGAAACTGTTTTCCTACCATTTTCTAATACAGGTTCTGCACCTCCGAATAAATGAAAATCTTATACTAATCTTGTTAATTTTTGCTCAGAATCTTGTAATGCAGCTGCCTCCCCAAGATTTCTCATCTCTCCTCTAAGGACCTAATGGGCTTTCTGTAGGTACACGATTTTCTTAATGCAGCCCCAATAAAACAGTCAAGTTGATTTAGGTCCAGTGAACGGGGAGGCCATAAAATTGGTCCCAGACTTCATATCCATCTGCCTGTATATCTGTCATATTTGTGCAGCGGCTGGCACAAGATTCCATACCTGATCTGAGAAGCTGTTCGACTTGCTGTATTCGATTTATTTATTGCACCTCTTATAAAAAAATTAATTTGGTAATTAATTTGGAGACTTACAAAAGTCTCGCAGAGTCTCGTCTCGTGGCCAGCCCTACCTATATGCAATTTAGTTTTTTTCAACTTTAGATTTAGAAATAACCAAGAGACCAATCGAAATAAAAATGAAAGTTTTAGTAGAACTTAATGCACAATATTTTAATAAATTTGTTTTATGGTTATTGTATTAAAGGATTTTGTTGTATTCGTATTCAAACTTAAAAAAGTCTTTTTCTCGAAACTAGGTTTTGTTGGTTGGGGCACTTAAATACTGGGGTGACGACATGCGTTACAGCTTCTTGTCCATATAACAAAATAGAGAACACAAAATGATCTTTTCAACGACGTAGGTATCACACATTCCTGTTGAGTTGAATAAAACCATCATAGAACTACCAACTTATATTGTCTGCAATACATTTTTGTTATAATTCTCTTGATTTGTATGAAAAAGAGCTTAAATCGTATTATTAAAAAAATCTATCACTTGAATTAAAAAAAAAAAAATCTTTTGATAAATTTCGTCTGTGAATATTTTCTAAAGTAATTTAAATAAATTCGTATTTTGTACATTATTTAAATATTTAAAATGAAATTAAAAACTCAATAAGGATTTTATGAGCTTTATTTCAAAATTTGATAGAATTTTAACACATAAACTTCAAAATTTTTAAATATTGAAATTGTAATTTCATAAAAATTGTTTTTTTTTTTTTTTTTTTTGAAAATTCAATAAATTGAAAACGGGTCAGCGAATTATTTTTTAATTTTGTGTAAAATTGTATTTTATTAAATTTAAAAGTTGGCATACCACATTTTATTTTTTAAAAATAACAAATTTTATGTAGGTACCTAGTAAAAATTAATTTTTAAGAACTCTAACGATTATTTAAATTTTCTTTTCATAAAAGATTAAAGATTAATTAAACACGCCTTAAATTGAATGGTTGCGCATGATTTTTAGTCAAAATCCAAAATATTGTAAATTTACAGTGTCACCACTGCGTATCATTTAAGTCAAAAGGGACTCATTTTTTTAACAGTTACAAACACTTTATATAATACGGTTGAGTCAATTTTGATTTCATTTTGCTGAAAAAAAATTAAGTAAATTAGCTAGTTAGTTTAATAATATTTATGAATTGAATATTTTTTTATAATTTCAAAGTAAGGCTGGCCACGAGACGAGAAAAGTCTCGGTCCCGCATAATTAGACCGAGACGAGACGAGATTGCCTTTTAAGGATCCGAGACGAGACCGAGACGAGAATGTATATTTGGACCGTAATTTACAGAGAATCTAATAAATTAAAAAATCCAATTTCAGCTAAATATTTATATTCTTCTGCACTTATTCGAACTTTAATCCAATATATTTCGCTCTAATAATCAACAGGTTGTCAGGAAATCGTATTTTTTAGAGACGGGGACGAGACTTAATTAAACGAGACCGACACGAGACCGAGACGAGACTGAAAATTTTCGAGACCGAGTCGAGACTTACAAAAATCGCCGAGTCTCGTCTCGTGGCCAGCCCTATTCAAAGTATATATTTTTATTATTAAAAAATCAAAAAAGTCCAATCATACACCTTGAACAGATCTTTTTTATTGGGACTCATTTATTTTCAAAATGACTCATTTTTTCAGCCTCCAGGACTCAATCAAAATTAAACCTGCGGTAACACTGTAAATTTAGCTAAATCAATATTATATTACCAAAATAAGAAGTGTAACTCACAATTTTGTTTGCAAATATTTTGTATCTTATTTATAACTAGTTTCCACTACTTCTTGCGCACACATTACAAATAAGTCCCATTTCATAGATTTCATAGATGTAACGTCTTTAAAGTTAATTGCGATGTGGTGATGTTGCAATACATCATTTCAGTTATGGTGAAACTCAGCACATCATTGACTAAAGTGTGACAAGACAACAACAGCTGCTGCCACCACCAAAAGTGTACACGCTCATTCGGTCAAAAGATCTTCTTATTGTTCATGACACCTCTTTGGTGCCAACTACTGCCAACCTTCTGCTATTATTTGATGAAATCTCCATAGATGTAGGTAGGTACTTGTGTATTTGGCGGTGTAGTGCAGAGTGGCGTTATTGCCACTTAATATTAATGGACCATCCAACATGATCGTCAGCCAGCATAAGATGGCCTTGACGATATGCTAAGTTTGAAGCTATTATGTACGTATTCCGTCTATTCTTTGTCATGATAATTAAAATATCGTGCTCATTTTTTAGGGTACCTCTGTTCACTTTGGTTCGCGTGCCCAATTTAGTTTTTGTATATTGAAATTTGAAACAAAGTGGCAGACACGAATAATTGTGTTGCGTATTCGCTACTGTAGCTTGTAGCAAATGCATATATGATAATATACGAATATATAAATCAGAATATACAGGCTTTCATTAAATTTAGCTTCTCATCGTCATCAGCACTCATCATCATCAGCATCACAATAAATGATTTTATATAGAGGTCGTGTGTTGGACTTTATTTCATTATTATATCTGCTGTTGTACATGTTTAAGAGTGGGCACAAATTGAATTGTAAGCTGATTTTAATTTACACATTGCACATAACGCTTGTAAAGGCTAATTTATACTTGAACTGAAATGTTTGTATTTGTTTTTAACTTGTTTTGATTTTTAAAAGAACTCTAACATATGAAGCAATATTCGAATATAATTATTATTTGTTTTGATAAATTTGCGTCCACGCTATGCCGATACATTTTTTTTTATAATGTCGATTAACATGCCCAACATTATTCCTCATCCACAAAGTCTCAGTTATTTTGTACGTGTTTTTCTTCAATTTTTAGTTCTTTTTAACAAAAACTTACACACACACTTAAACTGGCAAGACATGACTTTGTTTTAATTTGAATACAATTCTGCGTTCAATACAAGGTTACTCGACTTTTACTTTTCTAACCATATGAATCGGGTTCGTTCGCGTCAACAAAAGTTGATAAAGCTAATCTACGCGTCCGCATTAATTATACTATGTTGATCAGCACTGTTGATATACAGGGTGATAAACCTTAAGTGTTACAAATAACCTGAGCGTGTGGGTTTTTATAAAAAAAAAATCACGTAAAACATAATGGGGTATATTCATAGTCGCAGATATACCCAGGTTTAACTAAACTACAGTTTAAGACAATTTTGGCTCAATGAATACAGTCCGATTTTAATTCCAAATTGTTGGTTTTATATTTTTATAAGATAATTAACTTCGTATACTACACAAATAGCTTCAAATATTTTGAAATGATAAACTTAAAAAAATAGAATCAACGTCCGAAAATTCAACCAAAGCTATGTTTAACGTCGACCCAGGTCTAAAATGACTATGAAAACGCCCCAATGATAACACCTACAAAAAAAAAACAAGTGCACTGCTTTTTGCACTTGTTTTTAAAGTAAAAAACCCTTCTTTTTAAATCAAGAAAAATTAATTTTCAAACTCAAAATTTTTTTTCAAAATTTTACGTAATTATGTTTTCAACATTGAACTGTCTTATCAATTCATAATCAAACACTGAAAACAAGATGGTTTTAGGACCTTTACTTTTCAAGATATTAAAAAATAAAGAAACCAACTTCTAAGTGAAAACAAGAAAAAACAAGGTTGATGTATAAATCTTCTTTTATACAAACATGTATAAGAGGATGTGTTTATGGCTTAAACCAATACTAAGGAAATATTTTTAACATTATATTAAAGTCAAAAATAAATCTGGCAAATAAGCTTGTTAGTGTCCAGTAGTATATAACTTTTCTTTTGCTGAATAGAAAAACAAGCATCGGTGGTTCAGTGGTAGAATGCTCGCCTGCCACGCGGGCGGCCCGGGTTCGATTCCCGGCCGATGCAAATAAATTTTTTTTTGATGCTTTTGTTCAAAATTAGTAATGAACGAAAAATTACTTTAATTTTGTTTAGTCAAAAACTTATCCTAAGCAAAGGAGGTGGTACCATTTTAACATGAAAGACAAAAGACTGATCTGATGGCCCGATAAAAATTGTTTGCATTGGCTTGTCCATTATTAAAATTTATATCTAGAGTTTCGTACTCTGAGTAAAGTCATACATTCAATAACATCTACACATTACTTTACAACTATGTTATAATTTAAAAAATAGACAAAAACTTTAAATTCTATTTCCAACATAAATTTTATAGGAAAAATTATAAAACAAGAATCAATAATTGGGAATAACTGTTGTAGTTCGCGATACAAAAATTAAAATGTAAATAAAACAATATTCACAATAAAATCTGTATGGAAATTTTTTTGTTGCGGAACGGTTTTTTATTTACCTTAACTTTCGATTTGAGGGGCGTCAAGTTCAAAAAATGAGTTTTGGAAATAGCCTTGGAACGGAAGCCTAAGCAGTTGGACGTTTTTTTTTTCAAGTTTGATGTGTAGTATTGTTATGTAATGTAATGTATGTCTTAGTTTATCAAGAATTGGTAGCTGCTATAGGGGAAAGTGGCCTAAAATGGCCCACCAAGGTAAAATGGCCCCCTCGCTAGAAATCGTAGAATCGAACAGATTTAGAAAGTTTTGTGAACACAATTCTCTAGTTTATCTCGCATAACCGACATATACGAAATGTTAGCAATTGCAAGATATTATTTGAAATTTGAAAAATGTCTCTAGCCACCTCCAAAAGTAGAAACAATAAAATTTTGAGAAAAATATGTTGACAAAAAACTGTATACGAAACGGTGAATTTTGTAGAAAGCAGTTAATGCGTGTAAGTGTTAAGTACTTCTTTTTAATTTACTGAAATTGTTTGGTCTAAAACTATTTCTGTCTGTTCGGAATTAAAACTTAAATAAATAAAAACATACTTAACATTCGGGTAAAATGGCATAGTGTGCCATTTTATACTTATCCCTACATTTTCATTTTTTTGTATGGTGAAAATGGTTGAAAAATATGAACGATCTACAGATAGGCAGTCCTGGACTGAGGACGCATTATCAAAAGCCCTAAATGCATCCAAAACGTCCAATGTTCGATGTTGTTTGTTTATGTTTATTTTACATATAAATTTAAGTTGTTTTAAATGAATTGTTGATTTTATTTTTTTTGTCGAGTATTGCTTATGTTTATTTTACTTTGAACTTTGATTCGTTTCAATTAAAGTTTAAATTAAATTGAAAATGGTTTTTGGTCAACTTGCCTGGTTGGTTTACTTGCATGGGTAAGATTGCATACTAGTATGCCATTTTACCCGGGCAATTTTGATCGTTGGAATTCGAAGGCATTTTGAAAATTAAATACTTAAAATACTTTTTGGAACTTCTTTTACTCGTAAAGCAAAAAAATGTAAGCGTTATTGATTAAACTTTGCAAAGAATATAAGATTTCAGTTTGAATGTCACTTTTTTCCGAGTTATGGGACATTTTCCTTAGGGGGGCCATTTAAGGCAACCTTCCCCTACAACATTTTGGTTTTACCAAGTTTTTCTAGAAAACGTCTTAACGATTTTTACTAAACTTTGTACATCTAATCTTTGGGATGGTTTCAATAATACTGCATATCTAACCGGTTTCTGTCAACAAATACCAATTACAGAAATAAGGTTTTGAGATTTTTTAAGCAAATTGCCTTTTTTGGAATATTCGTGAATATCTCCTTAGCTTAAGTCTTCGTCTTAAAAAGGTATGACCGACTAACTGAAAATCCCACTGTCATATCTGTGCGAAACATATTAATTTCTGGAGTTGAGTTCACTTGTTCTTTTTAATTAAATTATTATCTCGTCAATATGTCTTTGTTGATTTTGTCATAACATAACTTCTCGTCAGTTAAAAAAAAATATGTTGCAATTAATTTTGTAAAAATATTTTGTTTTTACTATCTATTAAATAAAATCAAAGAAAAAAATCTATTTTTGAGTTTTATAAATTTTTTTTCTACAAATCAAACATTTTCAAAATATTATTAACTTGTTTGAAATTTGTTTTGTTAACGATATAAAAATATCTTAGGACTAATAATATCATGTCTAGCTACATTTAAGTTGTTAACTACAAGATCCAGTTGTGCATTTTATTTTGTTTTTAGGTAGAGATGTTTAAGGGAACTATTTTTGATAAAAAAACTAAAATTAAGCCCTATATTTTATGGTAACAAAAATTAAGAAAAAAAAAACTGTTATCACGACTTTTCCAAAAATTTTACTGACATATGCATTTGATGAATTTAATGTATTTATTAATTATGAGTCGAACTTTGGAAATTGGATATAACGAAAACTAATTGTTTTAAAGAAAATTTAAGAAAACCGAGTAGGAAAACCGACATCTCCCTTCTTTTTGTCCGACTTTTTAGGAATCACACTGATGTATGTTATAAAAAACGTAATTAATTTAAAGAGGATGCAAACAAATCGGAAAATGTATTTTTTTGTTCATTTGGAGCTGATTAAAGATCATCTAAATATAAAAATGGTAAACAAACAATTTAACGACCACTCTATTGCACAAACATGATCTCCTCAAGTATGAAAACATTCCAACCTTTTGACAAGACTCCGGTACCTTTCAATCTTTTTTTGTTAAACGTTTAATTTTGTACAAATAAAATATTAAAATGTGTTTCTCTTACTAATTCTACAAAATCGTTCGATTTTAAATGAAATATCACTGAAACGAGATTGAACGACAAATTGCACAAAGTCAAAGTTCTTTAAATCGGGTTCATTGCTTGACATTCCTTCGATAAGCTATTAACCCCAACTTCCGTTCGATCACCCCTAATATAACAATAGCGGCATTTATCGAATTAAATTAAACTGTTGTACGTTATAGCTATATATAAAAAAAAAGCATCGACTATTGACCTGTTGCTGTTGCAATCCCAAACAACACCCACATCTACCTGGACATGACGTTTTGTGCGTCTTTTTCAATATTAGGTAGTTAAAATTAAATTTGTTGTATCGAAGAAGAAAAGTAAAAGTCCATAGGTAGGCAGTGTTGAAAATGTTTTTTAACTCAGAATGGTCTTATTTTAGCCCTTAAATTAGCTATTGCAGGTAGTAGAAAATTATATAGCTATGTTTAATTATAAGCTAATGTTTAATAAAACTTCGAAGAGTCTTATGATTTTGATATACACTTTTCTTATTTATTTATTTGAAAACTTAAAATAATGCCTGTCACTTTATATTTTTGCAAAACTATTGTTTAAAATTCAACACTAACTTCAGAACTTGTTTGTCATGCAGTCACATAGAAATACCTAATTATTATTATCGTATAACTACATACTGATCAGGTTTTAATATGCTCTTCAATAGCTAGACAAGTAGACATGCATTTGAATATTTGTGTGTCTTCTAAGGGTGCTTTTATGGACTTTGCTTAATAGCGCTTAATAGCAGAACCATGAAACACTTCATTCATAAAAAAAACATAATTTGAACAGGTTAACGAAACAATTAACTCCCTTAAACAACAAGTAAGGTTCATTAAATTCAGTAGCAACAAGTTTGTTGATCTGTGAAGGTGCAAATTTGTGACAGAGACTTATGTATTTTTAATTTATTTCCCGTCATGGCTTGTTAAATTAATAAAATTAAATAAAATTAATGCACACAAAAATATCTCACGCGATCAGATTACCTATAAATGACAGTTATAGAAAAAAGTTTTTGTTTATAAAAAAACATTTTGAGTGCGAAGTTTTTTGTTTACAAACATTACAACAATGGAGTTATTCATTACAACATAGAAAATAACACAATTGAATGCTGTCACTTTATTGTATGATTGACGTTAATCGATCATTTAATAAGTGTAGCACGAGTTATAAAAGTTTTTTGTCTGCACTTGTTGCTAATTGATAAGCTTTTGGGCTTTGTGTGTTTTTGTATAGAATGATGGAGGACGGAATATGATAAAATAAACTTCATTGCAAAGTTCAAGGTAAATATAAATATGTATATCAATGTAAAACAGTTTTGTTTTAACAACTTAATTAAAGATACTAAAACTAATTATAGATTTTATATAAGGTTACATGTCATTCAGCTCAAATTTCCATCATTTATGATTTAGTTTTACTATTTTATTTATAGTGATCTTTTTTTTCATGAATAAACAATTTGAAGGCTGTTGTAGTTTGCAAGGTAAACATTTTAAAAAATGGTTAAAGTCGTTTCAAAAAACTGTAAGTATTCTTTGTTTTTTAAAATTTTGCACCATTTTCGAACCGTCCGTCAGTACCTACCTATATTCAGTTGTCAGATTGATGAGTGTAAATCAGTACAATAAGGAATTTGTTAACTACACGCCAAAAACATTAAAACAATAATAGGCCTTTTATATTGGTAAGTGTATACGCAGTGCAGCAAAATTTTATACTGTAAACAACGACAAATGAAAAGTGCGGATACTACCTAACGTGTTATTACTTTATTTTGGGATGTTTAAAAAATATTATAGACAAAAGAAATTTCTCCTAGTTTCCTTCAAAATCGGGCGATTTCCTATGAAGTGCCTTACTTCCTTCTTTCTTCCTGATTGCATAAACTGCATAAATTAGGCAGATCATCACGATGCGGCATATTATTCAGGTGTACGAGCTCACCCCTAAGTTTTACCATCATAGATATTTGGTCCACGCTGATCTCGTCTCGGAAATAATTTGACTGCCTCAAATTGTAACTTGATCGGCTGCATACTGCTCTATGCACCGAATTTCTAGCATCTTCCATAAACTTTTCTCTAAATTTTATATCCACCATTGAAATTAAATTATATAGAGTAGGTTTCCAATCACTTATGTTTTCAACATCCAGATTAAGTTGGATTCCACACCACTGCACTAGCTCCATCCACTCAGCAAACCAACTACTTTTCCGATGAATAGCTTGGAGGGCCGCTTTCTTTGGTAATCTCTCGTTTGGCATGTTTAGAACTTTTATAATGTAATCCACATTTAGCTTCAGTGTGCCTATGAAGATCGGGGGAAGTCCTGTTTCTAACATAACCATGTAGTTTGGAGTATAAGCAGGAAGATGAAATATTCTTTTTATATAAAACCTTAAAAGTTTTTCCACAGTATCATATTCCTTGTAGCCCCATACTTGAGCTGCGTAGAGCATAATTGACTCCGAAACAGCTTCAAAGACACGAAATTTGCTACTATGGGCTATACTTTTGTTGGCAAAACAGTTTTTCCAGGTATAACCAATTCCATTCTTTGACATCATAAGTTTTTCATTTAGGTGTTTTTCCATACATAGATTCTTAGTGAAATAGACACCTAGATATTTGTACTCCTTTACCACTTCAATGTTTTCACCATTATACATCCACTTTTCATTATAACAGTTCCGTCCACCACCCTTTCTAAAAATCATAACTTTTGATTTTCCCAAATTAACTGTTCCACATTTTACAGTACCTAGAAAGTTGGTTAATCATCAGTTGTAGAAATTCTGGTGATTATGAGAACAAAACTATGTCGTCTGCAAATAAAAGTGCCTTGATAAGGTTTCCTGCATACTCTATACCACCAGATAAGCAGTCCGTGAGATCTTCAATATAAAGTGCGAACAGCAGAGGGCTCAGCGCGCATCCCTGTCGTACTCCAGTTTTAGTTTGGAACCATTCAGACATCTCCTCCCCATTCCACACAGCTGATTTGGTTTTTTCATAGAGGTTCTGAAAGACTGTACCTAATTTGAATAACATTCCAGTTCTATATAGCTTATACATTAGAGCATTTCTTTCTATTCCATCAAACGCTGACTTAAAATCCACAAAAAAAGCAGTATAGTTTCTTTTCATTCAATAAAAAAGACTCTGCAATACTCCTGGCCTAAAACCAGCTTGGAATTCCTTTATTAGGCTATTAGCTTCAATCCAAGTACTGATTCGACGTTGAAGGATGGAAGTGAACATTTTGTATGAAGTGTTCAAAAAACTTATACCTCGATAGTTCTCCGGATTTCTCGTACATCCTTTCTTCTGGATTGGAAATATCAGGGCTTCTTCAAAATGCTGTGGTATATCTCCGGTATCCATTACTTGGTTGTACAATACTTCCAGTTTGTTTTTCAACTCAATGGTACCGTATTTGAAAAATTCCACGGGAATTCCATCGGAACCTGCTGCTTTACCATATTTTAAACCATCAAGAGCATAACCAATTTCTTCAGAAGTAACAGTAGCATCCAGTATCGTATTTTCGAAGTTTGGTGTCGCATATAATATAGTGTCAGTAATACAGTCCACATTCAGTTGTTCCCTAAAATGTGTACAAAGAATCGACGCTGTTAAGTCTTGGTTTAAAGTAAACTTCTTGCCGTTCAACTTTTTCGCCAATTTCCAGAAATCTGTAGCATAAGTGCATTGTGCTAGTCGCCTAGATTCAGTTTTTTTCCGTTTACAGAGGGATTTGAATTCCTTGTTTGCTTCCAAATACTGATTTTTATAAAAAACGTCGGCATTATTTCGAAATGCTCGTAGCCACGCAAATGACGTTTGTCTCGCCTTTACACATTCCTCGTCAAACCATGGTTCTTTCGGAATCAGTCGATTTTTATTTGTGCCGCTACAAGTAGGGTATGATGATTTAATGATTTCAGAAATTGTTGTAAAACTGACTTCATTAAGATTTCTAAGTGCACTGTTAAGGTTATTCCGATAACTGGGTCCATTGTTCACGTTCCATTTCATTTGAGGTAATAGCTGTAAGTTTCTATTTCCCACTGTTTCAGTGCCATAAACCTGGAAGTGTGTGACAATTGGAAGATGGCCCGAATAAGACAAAACTTCAATTTTGAAATCTTCTATGTGACTGTTCCAGTCACCTCCAGCTAATCCATAATCAATAACCGAGGTCCCTTGCCTTCCTACAAAAGTATAATTACCATACTTATCAGACGCGCTTGTCCCATTTAAAATTCTGAGGCAAAAAGTGTTACACACATCCAACAATTTTGTTCCTCTTGCATTGCAAATAATATCTTTGGATTGACGTTTAAGTCCCACAGCATCGTTCTCAATTCCTGCTTCACTTCCCAATCTCGCATTAAAATCACCCGTTAAAAGTACGTTTGAATCAGTATTGAGCATCATAAATTCGTAAAGTTTTCCAAAATCTTCTTCCCAATTGTTGCAATTTAAGTAAATATTATATATTTTTTAAATACCACAAAACAAAGCAATAACACGATATGTAGTATTCGCACTTTTCCTTTGTTGTTGTTTACAGTGTAAAATTTTGCTGCGCTGCGTATACACTTGCCAATAAAAAAGGCCTTACATTAAAAAAGAAGCAAAGTTTTTCTACGCATATAAAAATATGCAATAATTCAGTCCAAAAAAGGAACTAAGTCAAGTTATAAGTTTATGAATGTTAGATATCAAATATTGTAAGCAGGCTAAGAGTACCTATAATATTGAAAAAGAATAAGAAATAACAGCACGACTGCATTGCACTAACTTGCTGTTGAAGTTAGCAACTAGTGTAGCTAGACATACATTGACGGTTTATAGTAATGGTTCTATAATATTTGTATATCTTTAACGAGCACAAAAAAAAGCAGTATAGTTCCTTTTCATTCAATAAAAAAGACTCTGCAATACTCCTGGCCTAAAACCAGCTTGGAATTCCTTTATTAGGCTATTAGCTTCAATCCAAGTACTGATTCGACGTTGAAGGATGGAAGTGAACATTTTGTATGAAGTGTTCAAAAAACTTATACCTCGATAGTTCTCCGGGTTTCTCGTACATCCTTTCTTCTGGATTGGAAATATCATGGCTTCTTCAAAATGCTGTGGTATATCTCCGGTATCCATTACTTGGTTGTACAATACTTCCAGTTTGTTTTTCAACTCAATGGTACCGTATTTGAAAAATTACACAGGAATTCCATCGGAACCTGCTGCTTTACCATCTTTTAAACCATTAAGAATTTAAACAATTTCTTCAGAAGTAACAGTAGCATCCAGTATCGTATTTTCGAAGTTTGGTGTCGCATATAATATAGTGTCAGTAATACAGTCCACATTCAGTTGTTCCCTAAAATGTGTATAAAGAACCGACGCTGTTGAGTCTTGGTTTATAGTAAACTTCTCGCCGTTCAACTTTTTCGACAATTTCCAGAAATCTGTAGCATTAGTGCATTGTGCTAGTCGCCTAGATTCGAAGTTAAAAAAATCAGTTTTTTTCCGTTTACAGAGGGATTTGAATTCCTTGTTTGCTTCCAAATACTGATTTTTATAAAAAACGTCGGCATTTTTTCGAAATGCTAGTAGCCACGCAAATAACGTTTGTCTCGCCCCTACACATTCCTCGTCAAACCATGGTTCTTTCGGAATCAGTCGATTTTTATTTGTTCCACTACAAGTAGGGTATGATGATTTAATGATTTCAGAAATTGTTGTAGAACTCACTTCATTAAGATTTCTAAGTGCACTGTTTAGGTTTTTCTGATAACTGGGTCCATTGTTCACGTTCCATTTCATTTGAGGTAATAGCTGTAAGTTTCTATTTCCCATTGTTTCAGTGCCATAAACCTGGAAATGTGTGACAATTGGAAGATGGTCCGAATAAGGCAAAACTTCAATTTTGAAATCTTCTATGTGACTGTTCCAGTTACCTCCACCTAATCCATAATCAATAACCGAGGTCCCTTGCCTTCCTACAAAAGTATAATTACCATACTTATCAGACGCGCTTGTCCCATTTAAAATTCTGAGGCCAAAAGTGTTACACACATCCAACAATTTTTTCCCTCTTTCATTGCAAACAATATCTTTGGATTGACGTTTAAGTCCCACAGCATCGTTCTCAATTCCTGCTTCACTTCCCAATCTCGCATTAAAATCACCCGTTAAAAATACGCTTGAATCAGTATTGAGCATCATAAATTCGTAAAATTTTCCAAAATCTTCTTCCCAATTGTTGCAATTTAAGTAAATATTATATATTTTTTAAACACCACAAAACAAAGTAATAACACGATATGTAGTATCCGCACTTTTCCTTTGTTGTTGTTTACAGTGTAAAATTTTGCTGCGCTGCGTATACACTTACCAATAAAAAAGGCCTAATATTAAAAAAGAAGCAAAGTTTTTCTACGCATATAAAAATATGGAACAATTCAGCCCAAAAAAGGAACTAAGTCAAGTTATAAGTTTATGAACGTTAGATATCAAATATTGTAAGCAGACTAAGAGTACCTATAATATTGAAAAAGAATAAGAAATAAAATGCACGACTGCATTGCACTAACTTGCTGTTGAAGTTAGCAACTAGTGTAGCTAGACATACATTGACGGTTTATAGTAATGGTTCTATAATATTTGTATATCTTTAACGAGAAAATACAATTACAAACAAAATAAGTTAAATTAGGAATTTTAAAATTTGTTTGATTATTTGTGAATTATTTGTTTTAAGATTTATTTTTTCGTAAAAAAAATCATTCAAACAAATTTTAAATGCAATATTTTTTGACTAACTTCGAAGTGCCGAGGTGCAAATTATGACAAAATCAACAAAGCTACTGGCGAGGTGTTCGGGAATATTCCAAATAAAGTAAAAAAAGGCCAATTTTCTCAACAAAAATCAAACTAATTATTTCCGTTATTCTCGAGATTACATTTACGATGTTTAATTAAAATCGCAAAAACAATTTTCGCCGAGTGAACTTGATTATTTGAAATCATTGTATGGCAGCAACAATTTCTAGATGAGCTAAAACAAACGTTTGAATTATTCCTCTGGTCACATAAAAATGATTCACACTAAATTTGAAACAAATCTGTCAAACTGTTTAGCATCTTGCTCGATGTTCACCAGGACGCACAATCTTACAAACGCACAGACGTACCGACGCACAGGACTGACGCACGCATTTTCGGAACCATATCATAAAATAATTTTAATCGGTTCAACCAATGCTGACAAAGTCGAAAATGGTTTAGGGAGTTAAGGAGTACCTACAGATAATCACTCTTATTGAATAACACACTCATTCTCTTATCGAAATTGTTCAAGCCGTTTTCGAGAACAATAAAAATTTTCTCAACAATTTTTCAAAATGCGATGTATGGTACACAACAATACGATATTTTCAATTATTCTAAAAAGGTAAAAGTAACAAAATGGCCCTTAAAGAAGTTTAAAAAAAAATTAAACTTTTTAAAAATTTTTACTTAATCGTTTTTTTAATCACGAAAAAAAAATTACTGAACATTTGTCGAAAACATCAAAAGTCAAAAATTTAGTTCACCATTTTTCGAAAAATATATTAACTTACAAAAATTTTAATATAAAAAAGTAGGTAGGTACCTAGACTTTTAACAGCAACTAATTTTTTTTTTTTTTCAAAATCGTATTAGGTAGGCATTTTTGAGAAAAAAAAAATAAATTATCTTTGCCAGCGACAAAAAAAAAAAAATGTATGGGAGGTACCATTATTTTTAGTTCTTGAAAAGAAATCAAAACAAGTTAGGGCTTTTATCCAAAAAATAAATACTAGTTAGTTTGTCAAACAATTCAGATGGCATACTTTTTTTATAACTCTATCTGTTTAAGCTATTAAAAAACAAATTTATAGTAATTTTTAGTAATAATTTATATTTTAATTGTTTTTAAAACTTTTTTAATGATATCATAATGTTATAGAACCACTACATATGCACTTTGTCAGTTTTAAGCTACGTTCAAGTTGTTAGCTAAAAGAGCAAGTTTGTGCGATCCAGTTGTGCCCATTTATTTTTTTAAAACGCTGCAACGATTTTTAATTTTTTCATTCATATTAGTTCGAGAAATCATTTGGCATCTTTTTTGTTAAGCTCAAAACTACTACATATAGCTAAAGGAACGTAAGCAGTTACAAGAAATTAATTTCATGTTTTTGAGCATTATTTTTTGTAAACCATGTTCAGATAATACTTTTACAAACAATGTTGTATTAAATCTGAAAATTACAAAATTTTATAATAATTAATTTTTTTTATTACATATTATTAAACCATTTACATAGTACATCGTCGATACGTCAATGTAAAGCTTCATTCTAAAAGCAAGTTCGTGCGATTTAGTCGTGCATTTCATTTTCTCAAAAAAACCTACTCCCAGTAGGTTCATACAGTAACACTGTGATTATTAATACAAATCGTCTCTAAAACAACTTGATTTAAATATAAAATTAAAGAATGGTCTTGTAGCTTTCAAAAAAAGCTATGACATGACATTGTTAGTGTTGTCTATAAATTAGGTGGCGTAACGGCTCGTGAAGAACCAGGGCCTAGTGACTAACAACTCGCAACTATTCTTGTGTGTGCGCGTGTCGACAGGAAAGGAAGGGACCTACAATTTTATGCCGAATCCGAACGGCTAGACGAGATGCATCTTTTTATGACAATTGATACTCTTGGAGGTTTTGTCAATTCCTCGCAAGAGGCATTAGCCCTGTTAGTGTTGTCGGTATTTATTTTGTTAAATAATTTGTTTTCTTCTTTAAGTCGTTTTTTATTAGAAAATTGCACTTCCTACGTTAAGTGAGGAAATGATACCCCTCCCGTAGGATTGTTTTCTTATTCTGACCCAACCAACATGCTCCATTATTTTATGTTGCATCTTCTATACTACCTAAAACCTACACTTTATCCTACATTATATTTATCAAAATAAAACACATACATACAAGTACAAGCATACTCGTATACAGATATAAATACAAATTTCTCAATTATTTGTTAATTTCCTGATAAAATCCCATCCCATCGGCACACGCTAGCTGACTTATACTTCATAAGAATCGACAAGATGATGGTGGGTAATTATTAAAACTAAAAAAATGACCTACCTAACCTACCCACCCGATTGCAAACAAAAATACCTATAGTGAGCAGTCTTGAGCGTCATAAAATCACAACTTCGTGCGCGTGCCGATTCTTCGTATCAGTCTATAGAATATATTATAGTAGAGGTTGTGCTTATAGTTCTTACTCACCAAGTTATAAGATTAAAAAGAAATTCCCCGCAGTTTTGTCGATTGCAATTGAAGACAAAAACGAAAATATATAAATAAACATACACACAAATTATTATAATTTATTGGAAGGGAAAACACAATTATTGAAATGTAGTACCTGCTATCTAATTTACTCGTACAATTTTAACAAACGTTTCATTTGTTGTTTTCAGTATCGAAGAGTGATTTTATTCTGAAGTCTTCGACCGATAGTTCCGTGTTGTCGCACCACACAACAGTTGTTTTACAAACATCGTCGGAGTCAGCAACGCTATAGTGTTTATAGGAAGATATCTTTTTTAGCGACCAGTTGATTATTATTATTTCATAATTTCTTCGAAATATTTCGTAATAAAGTGTGTCACTCAAAAATTATACAATATTCGCATTGATAACTGACCCAGAAAATCGATTTGATCATAAACATTTTTTAAAGAACAAAATCCAAAAGATTCAACAGCTGAATCCCAGAATCAAAATAAACAAGAGCAAATAAATTCCGTGTGAAAATCCCACACTTAAAAATAAAAACAAAAAGCAGGGGAAACCAACCAACAAGAACTTTTGAATGCAAGAGATTTCGTCACATCTATCTTCGATTTACGTCATTGAGCATTTTGAGCAGAGCGAAAGCTCCCTGTTCCACATACCTACCGCCATATCATCTATTTGACTTAATCCAAAACAAGCTACAAAGCTCTCAAGCAACAAAACAACATAGTGCATTGTATATACACCGGAGAGAGAAGAAAGAAAGAAAAAGTATATCTCTGACTAAAAATATCAACTTCTTCTATACTTCGGTCGGATGTATATTGTGTAGTGATTTTATTGTATCTCAATCTTCGGACGTGCATAAAATTCGCTGATTTTTGTTTGGTCAAATTCTTCTGCCACTGTTGAGAAGATAGTGAAATAATTTCAAATATTTAACAAATCAAAGCAACATCAAATTTCAGCGTTGGAAAAGCCAGTTTAAAAGACGAACCTTCGTTCAAAGTATCTGCGTACCTTAAAATCTATAAAATCAGCTGGTCGCAGAAGTTAACTAGGTACGACGAGTTAAAGTGATGATCGTGGATAAAATAAATTAATCAAACGGCAACACTTTGTTATTTGTTTATACGCGCTCAAAACAACAACAAAAACACGACCTACTTATATATTCTTTGTTCTCGTGAATTTGGAGAGAAATTTTTTAGTACCTACCAAATATTTGAAATTATCAATTTTCATTTAACGTAATCAACAGAAGTAAAATAATTGAAAAAGTGTTTGTTTGGAGTTTTATCTCAAGGAGTAATGATTAATTACAAATTTAGTCACATCCCTATAACTAAAATACAAAATCCTAATGAACAGTTTTTAATTAAATACATAGGTGAATCAATACAAATAACACAGTTAGTGTATCTTTTGACAAAGAATAATCTCAAAACTCTTATTGATTTCACTTAAAACAAATTTGTTATTGATGTGTTTCTGAATTTGAAAACAAAGAAAGAAAAATATAACTTAAACAATACGAGATAACACTTTTCAGTCTGCCGAAGAAAGATATACGAAACAAAAACAGACAACAAAAATAAACGAAATTCGAAAATTAAGAAATATAAACAAGAAGAAAGAAATTGTTTTGTTTCTTTTTCCTGGGCAAAATGAATGTCAATAGTCCGATATTTGTGCCAATGGGCCATGTATCGGGTCCGGTTCAACACACACAGCCAGTACAATCAGTTTTTGTAATGTATGATGTCGCCGGTCAGAGTTCAGCTGTGATCTCAGCTTCAACAAGGCCATTTCAGCAGTTTACAACTACCAATCATTATCGAAATGCTTATCACAATCAGCATTTTCAACACGAACAACGTGCTAGATACTTTCAACGAATGCAGAACAACAATAGTGCAGCTTTGATGAGTCAAGTGGCTGGTTCCGCTGGCTCTAGTTCATACCAATTCATCCAGAGTCAGCAGTTTTTACAGCAACAAGCACAGCAGCGCCCTCTTATAACAAAGGAAGAAGTAGAATATATGCTGCGTTTGCAGCGCCGATACCGCAAGGTCAATACGGTACACATGCAAGTGGACGATCAACAAAGTGAGTACAGATAAACTCTTCTTTTGTTGTATATTTAAGTCTAAATGTATCGAGTTCTAAATTTCTATTCAAAGTGTACCTACATACATTTATTTGGCACGACAAAGCTAAACCGCTAGTTCAACGAACGACAATGAACTTGAACGAATCGATGTTTGATGATTTCTTCGTTGTTTTGTTTGATTTTTTTTTTGTCTACGTCGGGAATTTATAATGTGTATCTGTATCTGAAAGATGATGTATCTTTGCGTTAAATTTTTTGTGGGTAGGTAAAACCCAAACAAAGAAAGTACAAAATGTTCACAATAGGGGTGATGTAGAAATTGCGAAAAAGCCGACTCTGTCTGGGTCGTAGCTATATTGTTTTGTTATCAGCAAATCGGCAAACACCAGCAGGGTAGCACATTGTTGTTATTCTTTTTTTTATATTAAAATGTGGTGGCGGCTGATGTGGGTGAGTTTAATGTACCAACAAGTTGAAGGTCATGGATTTTTTTTTTGCACATTCTACGAATAATAATACTAATTTGTATCAGAGAGCAAAAGCATCAAGCAGTGGCAATGTACGTGTACGTAAGTAGGTATACATACCTACCTACAATCAGATGATATTTGAGTTCATTCAGCCTGTTTCAGAAATTATGGGGGATAATATGCATGATAAAAGGGTGCATTAACATTTAACTGCCAAGGCCAAAATAAACTACCTATTTAATTCCAGGGCTGATTTAAGATGAAATGGTTGGTGGTGGGGTGGGGTGGGGTGTGGTGGGAGACTTTGTTTTGTTGATTATATGGGTGGATTTATTTGTGTACGTCTGAGTGGTGTTGACGATGGTGGGGATTCAGCAGAATTATAAAAAAAAAATTTAAAAACTCACGTAATAATTTTAATTTTTCTTACATTACTCTTCAAAAAAATTAAACATTTTGGTTTTGAATCCCTTTTTGCGTTATTATCAAACTCTGAAATGAGGAATTTCTAGAATTCACCGGTACAACAACTTAAATGATTTCAATTCCCTTTTTGAGGCGTCTGTCCCTCTCACACAACTTCCTTGCTCCCATCAAAGTATGTGTAGGGTGGATATTCTTCACCATCTAACTATCGTCGCTTATTTCCAAGTTCATGGAAACAGTGATCAATTTTCAGCTAAAGAAATATCTCAAAGAACGAAAACTTCTTACTGACCGGCATGCAGTACGGCTTTCGTAGCAATAGGTTCACTGGTGATCTGATGGTTTATCTCCCAGAGCAGTTGAACCAATCTTTCCATCGTTTTGGAGAAGGTAAGATTATTGAACTTGATATTTCAAAAGCGTTTGATTGAGTTTGACATCAAGGTCTCTTATAGAAAATGCGCCATTATGGTATCGATGAATTTCCTCTTCGTTGGATTAGAAATTACCTTTTGGACCGTTGCATACAAGTTGTATTTGATGGTTTTAAGTCTGAAGTTCACAAAATAAATGCTGTTGTGCGACAGGGCTTAATTTAGTGTCCACCCTTATTCCTAAAATAATATGCTGTCTGAAACTTTTAATCCATTAAACTGGTTTGCTGAAGACAATACCCTCAGTTTTTCATATTCGTTTCTTGATTCGCATTCATGTCTTTTGGATGTAGAAATTCAACGGAAGCATATGATAAGCTCATTAAATTCGGATCTCGACAGACTTATCCAGTGGGAAATCAATATCCGCGTAGAATTTAATGCTTCAAAAACTCAATGCTGTCTACAGTCGTTAAAAAGAAACCCATCCCCATTCTTCTTTCAATGAACGGCACTTGCGTTGACGAAATCGAAAAGCTTCCAGTCATCGGTATGTGTATCACAGATATAGGTTTTATCGGCGATGCAAGAAATTTGTCTCCCCTTCTGATCTGGCTGTAATTTATAAAGCATTTATTCGCCCAAAACTCAAGTACAATTCTAACATTTGGGCAGGTGTTTTGTAGCAGGTATATGTACATTTTTTTTTTTTATAATTAACACGCACTCAAGGGATTATGACTACCCTTTAAATGTTGTTTAACACAGTGCGAGCATTTAGGAAACAGTAGGAGGATTGAGAAGGAGAAACCGATGCACATTCGTCTTAAATGTCTGGACATTGAAATGGGGAGGAAAAATAGAGTCGGTACAATGTACATACATACATAATTTATTATATAAATAATTCCTAGTAAATAATCTTTATTTAAAAATAAAATACAGTTTTTGCCCAGAAATTAAAAATGTTTATGTATTCTTTCGCAATTCTTTTGGATGGAATATAAGTTCCTAGAAAAATAATCAACAAACGCATAATATGATCTTAAATTTTATAACATTATATGACATGATATGTAATTGGAAATTATTTATTATCACTGAGTTGAGTAAATAGCCTATTACAAAGAATTGTTACATACATACAGTTACATATTTTTTTTTTAAATAAGAATAAGAGCCCGATTACACGATTCGCTTTTCTGGTTGTTTCCTCCTTCTACTTTTGGACAGATTAGGTTAGGAGTGTAGAAATGAAGAGGGAAGGAAGTAACGAAAGCAGGAATGAAAATTTCAAGACTTTTTCTGGTTGCACTTTGACGTTTCCGAATTGGCAACCACAATGTTAGCAAAATATTATTTAAACAAATATGATTGAATTGCAATATTGTTTTTCGTGATTAGATATGCCTAATAAACGATTGTATTTGAGAAATAAGTGATTAAAAAACACTTTTATTTATTACTACTGATTATTTCCTTGCAAAAGAACCCCAGATCCCATGAACGTCAAAATAACGAATGAAAGTGCGTACCTATTTTCATGAACCATGTAATCATGAACGTTCGTGCCTGTCAAAAAGGCGAAAGAGGAAACTACCGAAGAAGCGAATCGTGTAATCAGGCACTAAATCCTTATTATGTTATATAATAATAAGTTTTATTGAAGATTTTGAATGTTGCAAATAAATAATCATGAAACTATAAACCAAAAAAGGAGGCTGGGTGCAACCCGTACTAGTATAACTTCCCTTTGCATTGGTGCCCTTGAAAATCATATATTAAAATAAATATTTTAACGATACTTTACGATAGTTAGGGATTTCGTGTATGTGTACAAAAATTTGCGTCAGCTTAAATGTCTAACTTTGATCACAGCATTGATGTAAACATTTCGCGGTGCACTTAATTAACATTACCTCTCATGACGAACCTATCAGACCGATTTGAATAGGGCTTCAATATTTGATTTTGTAATTCCCTAGAGTATCTGAGTCCACATTTATAGTAGAATTGGACAATTTTGTATCCGTCAGTTTAGCGCTTCAAAACTAATCTGTTTTGTACAGCTTTTTTCTAATGTCAACGCTGTATAGCAACAAATATATAACACCAGAAAATTTTATATAAATGTCATCTTGTGGAGAATTTTATAACAAACAAATTTTATCTTAATGTTTTTTTTCCTAAGATGCGTGTTTATATAGGAAAACAACAAAAAACTGCAAATAGCACACCTTTTTGAGTGGGAGAAACCTCATATTCTCTTTGTTTATATTATTACTGATCAAATACCACACAAATCTAAAATACTTATGTTAGATACATTCTAAAATCTAATTTGCCTGGACTATTATAAAACTATAAAACTCATATCACTATTTTTCCTAACTCCTCTCAGTATAGAGGTATAAATTATCTAAGCCAATTATTTCAAAACAGACTATTGGCAAAAAAAATACCATAAATCTGGGGAGTGTACTTTAAAAAAAAAAATTACATGATTTGCAAAGAATATAAAAACACGAATTAAGTGTCATATTGGCATATTTCAATTTTGAAACGATATTGAGTGTACGAATTTTTCGAATTAATACATTTTTTGAAAAGTCGATTTTGGCAATGTTTTGATTTTAATCTTCTCAAAGAGCGGTTTCAAACATTTCAAAAATACACAACATATAGTTAGTACTAATATATATATTTTTGGTAAAAATTTAAAATCTATAACGTTATTTGTTCTGAAGCTATTCGAATTGAAAAACATTTTTTAAGAGTTGTTAGTAGTTTATTTTGCAGTTTTGTTTGCTTTAAAAAAAAACTGGCTTATAAAAGACAAATTTCCCTTACAACATTTTAGTCATTAATTTTTTTAAACTGCTATTTTAAATTTTCAAATATTTGTACTTTTGGCATGAAGTTTCAAAAAGTAGATACTCTATGAAGTAGGTAATTTTTAAATATTCGTGTCAAAACTCAAGTTCAAATTTCGATTTTTCAATTTTTTTTAATGAAGTGAATTTGTTAAGGTTCATCATGCAAATTAAAAAAAAAAATACTTAATAAAATTTAAATTTCGTTGGTCCCTAAGTATTTTATTAAGTAATTTTAATAAATTCGTTTTTTATTCATAAAACAATGCCCTCAAACTATCCTAGTTATGAACATACATAAATCTACTACACTCTTTAAAACCTTCTGGTACATTTACATAATTTTCACTTCCGTCAAGATTAATTTCCTCTTTCCTGAAGATATCTGCAAAGTATACAGACATTTATTAACTGTTGCCTTAAATCTTAATCTTAAATTTTATTGTAATCTCATGGTTTCTGCACCATAAAGAAAGTTCTTCTCATTGAATTAATTGAAAATACATAAAATAATATTAATTAAGGAATTTTAATCTACTTTATCATATTATATGGATTAATAAAGAATTCTTGTCAAATTAATTTCTGGAAGTCTCTGTATTATAAAGAGGTTCAAGATCTTCAAGAGACACAGGGGGTCCACAACGGCCCCCTGGATCCGCCACTGAGTCCAACTGCTTTAAGACACACGACTGGGCGGTCAATGCTGATCACTAAAACGGAAATTAAATGACCATACAGGAAATGAATTATGAATCAATTACTGAACTTCTCTCATGGGTTGTATGGCATGTGACATCGTTTTGTTGAAACCACATGTTGATCACATTCATATTTTCCTATTTAGGCAAAATTGCATTTTTTTTAAATTACTAGTTATTGGATACGTCATTATGTGTAGAAAAATTCAGTTTGGAATCAATTTTCAACTGTTATCCTTAGTTTAAAAAAAGTGTTGGACAAAAAAAGTATTCCAAACGAACTTACATGCACACATACAGACATCTTTCTTAAAACGACGCATTCTGATTCTAGTGACCTCAAAACGTAGAGATATGTCAATATTTTCAATTCGACAAATCGCATCAATTACAATGGTCTTTACCAACTTTTAAGAACAATTGTAACAATTTGTTTGAGGTAAATTCTATATATTTTCCGTAGATTTAACTGGCTACTTTTAAAGTTAGAAATATTTAATTGTATAGCCTTGTGTTTTTCCATTGCATTTTTGACAGTTTTCTTTGACGGAGAATTTGTACAAATTCGGTAGCTGTTCTATCTTTAGAAAACAAGAGAAATGTGAAAAAATAGCCCATGGTGGCTATAGCAGCAGGGGTCATTTATAACTTCCTAAATGCAGGACTAAAAATTTTCTAATATCAGATATGAACATGGTATCAGCCTTCCTATATAAACAAAACAAAAAAAATATTTCCTAGAAAAAAGTTATGAGTATGTATGTAGCTATTGTGTTTTTTTATTTGCATTAAATACAATCATATGTACACATAAAAAGGTACATAGCATGTAATGTACATTTACCTAAAAAGTGGGAGTCTGTGAATATATACGTTGGATGGTGGTTGAATATTTTCTTCCTCGAAATACATCACAAACAGAAATAAGTTACATATGCCTTGATGCTACGTCAAGGGAACACTATTTCCTATTTTTACGTTGCTCATGTCAGAAAAAGAAAATTTCCTTTTAGTTTTCTGTTTTCCCTAGTCGATATGACGCATATAAATGTGTACATTCTTCCAGTTAGATATTGCGCTGATAGCATGGTGGTTAAAAGGTTTTAAATGCGACTTTCTTGTAATAATTTTATAATATATATTCACGTAATAGTTAGCATAACATTCACTTATAATTCCAAAAAAAATAAATAACAACAATTGTAACATGTATGTTAAAAAAATTATCAGACCCACGTAGCCGGTTGGAATAAAAACAATTAAATACGATAAGTGTAAGTCAATATTTTTCGATAAAATATTTTCGAACAAGCCCAACGAATCTATTTATAGCTTTGGTTGTATTTATAGGATACAAATAAATACAATAAAGTGATAATTTATTGAGGATGAGCAAACATTCATACGCCCAAATAGATTCTTATCGCTCATTTAGTTTTGTTATTGTTACCTTTAACCTTTACCTTAACGCCAATTATCACCTCTAGGCACATCAGACCATTGTGTCATATCTGCGAATTTCTCGAGCCACCAAAACACAGTTAAAGAAAAAACTCCCAAGAGAACCGTTTGACAGTATGAGAAAGCCAACTGGGACGGTCTCAATGTTTTCTTCAGGAACTTTAACTGGTCACTATGCTTCCTCGATAGTGACGTAGACTCCAGTGCAGATATGATTACAAACTTAATTCTTTGTGGAATGAGAAATTTTATCCCGAATAGGGTGAAATCTATCAAACCCAAAGAAAACTCATGGTTTGATTCGAGCTGTAAGGAGTTTATTAGGGTTAAAGAAGTAAGCTTCCGTTGTTATAAAGCCAACCCTACTGAGGAAAACCGGAAAAAGTTTCAACAAGCTAGAAAGACCTGCAAAGTTCATATTCGACAAACCAAATTTTTACATGCAGTTGCTAGAGTTCTAAAAGATCTCGACAAACACAAATCCGCTGGCCCGGATAGTATCCCTTCCATTGTTCTGAAGAGGTGTTCTTCAACGCTGGCAAAACCACTGCGTAAGCTTTTCCATCTGTCCTACTCTACTGGTCTCTTTCCGAGTGGATGGAAAACAGCATTTGTCCAGCCTGTCCCTAAAAAAGGCGTATCTTCTTCACCCTCTAATTATCGACCAATTGCACTTACGTCCCTTCTTTCCAAGGTCATGGAAACGCTGATTAATTTTCAGCTCAAGAAATATCTCGAGGAACGAAAGCTTTTTAATGACGGCTTAAATACGGCTTTCGTAGCCATAGGTCCACTGGTGATTTATGGTATATCTCACCGAACAGTGGAACAAATCTTTACATCGTTTTGGAGAAAGTAAGATTATTGCACTTGATATTTCAAAAGCGTTTGATAGAATTTGGCATCAAGCCCTTTTATCGAAAATGCGCGCATTTGGTATCGATGAATCTCTTCTTCATTAGATTAGAAATTATCTTTCGGACCGTTCAATACAAGTTGTATTGGACGGTTTTAAGTCTGAAATCCACAAAATAAATGCTGCTGTGCCCCAGGGCTCCGTTTTGTCTCTGACTCTCTTCCTTATTTTTATAAACGATCTTTTGTCTGAAACTTCTAATCCATTAAACTGTTTCGCTGACGACAGTACCCTCAGCTTTTCATATTCGTTTACAGATTCACATCCATGTCCTTCGGATGTGGAACTTGACAGCGTATGATAAGCTCATTAAATTCTGATCTAAACAGCATCGTTCAATGGGGAATCAAAATCCGCGTAGAATTTAATGCTTCTAAAACTCAATGCTGTCTCCTGTCGTTAAAGCGAAACCCACTCCCAATGCCGCTATCAATGGACGGTACTTGCATCGAGGAAACCGAACAGCTCTCAGTTCTCGGTATGTGTGTCACAGACCACCTTTTGTGGAATGACCACATATTTGATGTCGCCAAAAACGCTGCTAAGTGTTTAGGTTTTCTGCGCAGATGCAAGAAATTTGTTTCCCCTTCTGATCTGGCTATGATCTACAAAGCCTTTATTCGTCAAAAACTTGAGTACAATTCTCATGTCTGGACAGTAGCTCCAAAAACTCACTTAAGTTTATTGGACAGAATACAAAAGAGAGCTTTAAAAATGATAGGTGAAGGATCTATAACGGAAACAATTACATCGCTCGAACACCGCCGTAATGTTTCATGTCTTTCCCTATTTTACCGTTATTTTTATAAACAGTGTTCTAGTGAAATAGCCAGTTGCATTTCTCCCCTTAAACAATTCAACCGTAATACTCGCGCTTCTAGGAATGCCCATCAGTTTACCCTCGAGCCCAACTTCGGACGTACTGTAAAGTATAGAGATTCTTTCTTTAGTCGAACCACAAGAATGTGGAATACTTTACCTGGCTCTGTGTTTCCCTCTTATTACAGTATTCAGACATTCAAAACAAATGTACATCGGTATCTCCTTTTTAACCCTTTCCAATTTCCTGAACGCTCGCACTGTGTGTAAATATTTTAAGGGTAATAATAATCCCTTTTGTACGCGCAAAGTTCATAAAAAAAAAAAAAAAAATTAACAATCGCAACAATGTAATTTATTTATTTTTATATCTAATATTTTATCTTCAATTTTCAATCTAGTTATACAAATTAATATTTTAACCTTGTAATTCTCCATTTAATTTTGTAAAGGATATTTTTTTATACATTTCTAAGCGCCAACATAGGATCAAATTGAAACAAAATCCTTTCAAAAACTCTAGTTAATTTTTTTTGAATAAAGTTTCACACTCATAACTTCCTTTGAATTTTATATTTTGCCGTACCCGTATCTGTACCTACCATTAACATACATCATTTAAGCGAGATGAAATTTTGCTAAATGTTAAATTTTATGTTGTGTTTTTAATTGCTTCATTAATGCATGGATGATGTTTTTTTATAAATCAATGATCATGTAGCATAATCTACAAATAACCTCTGATATCTGAAACTAATCAATCAAAATAACATAACTCAATCCATATACTTGATTTAAACTAAAAGTATATTTGCCAACAAAAATTGGAGAAACTTGTGTACTGATTCTGTACTTGTGTTTATATTGAAGTTTACCTATATAAAATAAACGTTTCAGGACAAAACTTATTTTGGTTATTATTTCTTATTTATTTCCGATTTAATGGTAACAGTAATTCATTGCATTATTTGAGGAAATGAAAAATATAAAACAGCGACTGGATTAAGAAAAAGTTAGTTTAGATTTTAAATTATATTAATTATATGAAAAAAAAAGTTTTTTCATAATGTAAACTAACGATTCAACTACACTTGTAGTAAACCGCACCTATTAAGTTGCAGTTTTTTTTTAATTTGAGTTTTTTAATCAAAAGTAACATCACTTTGACTTCTACAGTTCTAAGAAGTGTTTTTCGACAAGATTTCCATCGGTCTCTTTGTCTGGATGCACATGCGTCCTTGAGTATTTTAAGCTACAGCCTAAGCCGTTGGAAATTTTATTTTAGGTTTCAAGAGAAAAACTTTTTACAAATGCGTCACCTAAGAAAATTTAAGTATTAAAGACGACTTTTACATGTATGAAAGGGTCCGTAGCGAAAGTCACGAATATAAATTTCGTTGTATTTCCTTATTGAATCCTTAAAGAAAATTCAACAAGGTCTTAGCTAAATTTAAAATGAACTCGCTTTTTCGATTACTTGGAATGCCTCTTACAATATGATTTAAATATTAAATACTTGTTGCTCTTATAAATTTTTAGTTGATGGCTTAAATCGGTTTGATTTTATGTCTTATAGTTTTTTGAAAATAAAAAAAAAAATTAAAATTTTAAAAATTACCTTTTTGTTAAAAATAATTTAAAAAAAAAAATAATTGGTTGCATAGATTTTGGTAATTATCTGTGTCTATATATAAACACATTAATAATTAATTTAATAAATTGAAGGTTTTGATCAAAATTGTTACATAAAATACAATATTTTGATACTAAAATAAATGTGCAGTGTGGCGTATACGTAACTTTGTTTTCGTTAGATTTTTGTTTGTCCCAAAATTACATGCACTAACAGTTCAAATAAAATAGATTTTCAAAATATATTCATTTTATTTAATTATTAATTTGTTTAATCAGTTTTTAGTTTTGAGTTTGTATAATTTGAAACGTTAAATTAATAAAATGCACAGCTGGATAGCACGAACTTGCCATTGTAGCTAATAACAGCTAGAATGTAGCTACACTTTGACGATGTATAGAAATAGTTCAATAATATTCTTATATTGTTAACGGGAAAATGATAAAAATAAATTAAAATAGCAATTTCTAACATTTTTCATTTAATACAAACAAAAATAAAAATAAAAAAAGTTGATATTTTCCTTGATTTTATTATTCGTAAAAAAAAATATTCATACGAATTTTGAATTTAGTGTTTTTTAACTAAAAAAGAAGTAATAAATCGCATAAAGTCAGCTAAGCAAATAACAAGAAATTTTGACAAAAATATCTCAAAACCAGCAAGTTACTCGATGTTTATCGGGACCCACAGACGAACAGGCAAACAGATCGAAAATTACATTTGGACTTCTCCTTGGTCTACTTAATAATAGTTGTGATTTAAACCTCGAATTTTTGTTTAACACAAAACCAATAGTTGCCCTTTAGAGCAAGTAAGAATGAGTCAAGTGATAATATACTGTATTCAATATAATTATATAATATTTATTGTCTTTCTAAGTTCTCTAGCCATTTGCTTCGTATTTCATAAATTTAATTATTCAATAAATCTTTAACAAAAATTGGTTTTCTTATTTATAAATAAAAATCCAATGACCTCATATATATTAAATTTAAAGCTCATACAAAATTAAGCATATATTTTATCAACAGTCATTTATACCATCTTTATATTTTAAATTAATATCAGAAACATCGTCAAACAACCAGCTTGTTTATTTTTATATTGACGCTTTCTAAGATACAGAAACGGAAGTGCCATATTAAAAATAATTAAATTATTTCAAAGTAGATAGAATATCCTTTGTTGCATTAAATCAAAAATAAAAAAAACACAAAACACAGCAAAAACAAAAACAAATATACACCTTGCATTTTTGTATCTTACAACAGATATTATTATATTTACTTCAAGGAGTTTTCTTTATATTTTGTTGGCGGTTATTGCCATCTTGTTATTACTGAATGAAATAATTGTTCTTCAATTCTTACGAAAGATGTTTTTTTTTTTTACATTACATGTTGCTTTGTTAAGTGGTGGCTAAGTATTTTTTGTTCAAGAGAAAATAAGAAAAATAAATATTATTTTTTCGCAAGTGCTAAAAATACACCCACGTATATCTAAAAGAAAAAAGCTTCCTTTATTCATATTTATTTCAGTTTATACATGTCCGTAGACAAGGTGAGTTTTGGCAAATTTAATTTTTTTTAATTTTCTTTTAAATTTCCAATAAAAATTGTTATAAACATTTTTGCTTGAAGTTTTATATTGATAAATTGTTAATATTTGATTTGAATTTTTGAAAAAATAGCTAATATTATTCTTCTTTTTTATACTTAAATCTTATTTAAGATTAATAAGATAAAACAAATAAAAAGATTAATTAAACATATAATGGTGTGTTCTTAAAAGCCAAGACCTCGTTGACTACATTGTTTTAGCTGTTTAATGGCTACTGTCCTGGAGTGTTGTGTATTTTTAACGAACACATGATCGTGTGACTTTTTTTTATTTACATTGCAACCCACTTCCTGATTAAATTGCGAATTGATAAGAATTGTTTTTTTTCGTCTACCTGAATTTTATATCATAAAATTTAAAACAAAAAAATAAAACGTAGACAAATAAAATGAGATTATGGATTGGTTGACAATCTTAACTTTTGAATGATAACCTTGTAACTTCCTTTATATCGCAATTTTAAGTTTCGTGTCAAAAAATAATTCGAGGCCTCAATCAATACTAACATTACTATAATGGAGAAGTCCAAAAAAGTGATTTTCGAACTGTTTCTACTTGCGTCTGTCTTTTTCCTTCCTTTTTTTTCCTTAAAATTTGGGGTGAATCAGTTTAATGTGATTTAATAGAGAAAAAAATGGACTTTTTGTTTTAGCTTACCTAATTTCTTCTACGAACAAATCAAATCACGAAAAAAATCAATAATTTTTTTATTTTTAACTTTTTCTCTGCATTTGCTTGTATTAAATCAAAAAATTTCAGAATTGCTAATTTAACTTATTTTTTTTTTTTAATAATATAAAAATATTATTGAACAAATACTTTTTAAAACAGCCTAAAAGGAAATTTTCTAGGAACAACTTTTCAAAACAAAAATATTTCTTGAGTCGGAAGAGTGGTTTGTAGGATTAACCAACTTTTAGAAGCAAATATAGAAACTTTTCAATGAACCGGCCGACGGCAGCTACAGCGTGCCTTTCTTCGCTTTGTTGCCAAACTGTGAGCCCTCAACAATCTTCTTACATAAAATAAAACAAATAGTAAAATTTAAAAAAAATGGACACGACTGGATCGCACAAACTTGCTCTCGTAGCTAACAACTTTAACGTTGCTTGAAGTTGACAATGTGCATATGTATTGGTTACATAACATTATGATATCATTAAAAAATTTGTAAAAAACAAGTTAAATTATAACTATAAATTACTATTTATTACTATAAATTAATATATTATTTTTTTTCATTTTAATAGTTAATAGAGAAAAAGCTCAAAAAAAGTTTGATAAATATACATTTATGCAAATAACAATTTTAAAAATAAAATTTGTTATGTCAACTTTTAGTATTTAATAAAATACAATTTGAACAAAATTTTAAAAAAAATTATTAACCCCTTTTCAAGATATTGAATTTTCAAAAAATATTGACCATACCCCTTATACTGATTGCTAATTTTTTATCAAAATCGCTGGAGCTGTTTTTGAGATAAATTGCTTTTTTCATAATAGTTGTATGGTAGGTACTGTTATATCTTTAGCTAAATAAAAAATTCAATTTCACCTCTAGGTAATCACCTAAGAACCTTTAGTCCAAAGTTTGAAGAAAATCGCTTCAGTGGTTTAGGCTGCAAGTCGAGGTACAGACAGACAGACTGACAAACAGAATTGCGGGACCCACTTTTTTCGCGTTCTCTATCATCATAATAGTAGGGAAAATTATTATCTCAAGTTCGATTTTTTGCACGAATCTTAAACTTGCCTTATATAGTACCTATGTATATCGCAAGTAAAAATCGCTCTATTGCTGTACGTTGCTTCGCCTTGTTGGCAAACAGCTTGACTACTTGCAATTAAACTTCATAAGAAAACACTCAAGCATTTACCGAAGATGTCATGAAAAGTTGGGCTCAATCGGACCAGAGCGTTTGAGGTCTATATCATAGAAACATCGTTTTATACATCGATTGTTACATAAAGATTATACGGGTATGGTACGTTTCGTCATTTTTCTTCCGTTTTTTAATTGTTTCGTCTTAGTCGTTTCGCATTTTGTTGGTTTGCATTTCAGTATTTCACTTTTCATTTATTTGGTTTCTTTTTGTTTCGACAACTTTTGTTTTATTTTTTAAGTTTTTTGTTTTAATTTCATTTCGGTTTTTATTGTTTCGTTATTCGATAATTTCGCTTTGGAATTAAATCGTCTTACGTTTGTTTCGTCTTTAATTGTTTCGTTTTCGTTTAATTCGATTTTAATCATTTCGCCACCGTTTGTTTATTTTTGTTTTAATTTTTGTGCATGTAAAGAACCTAAATGCGTTAAAATTCGCGCTAATTTTAATGCCTTTATGTTTTTTACATGCACACAAATTAAAACAAAATTAAAAAAACGGTGGCGAAATGATTGAAATCGAAGTAAACAAAACATATTTATTTTCACAGCTATCAAACATGCCTTGCGTCATGCAATCATTTTATAAAAAATTGATAAAATCCAAAGAATTTTAAATTGGCAAAGTTTTTTGATTACCCAGGTCCCAGGTATAGTAGTAAAACAAAGAAAAACTTTAAAATTTTATGTTTCTAATAAGGTTACTTTAATTTAACGAAAATATTTTTTTCAGACAAAAGAAGGTTTACAAAACAAGGTACATACAAAATACAAAAAGATAAATTAAGAACAAAATAAATAATTCATTAAAAAAAAAAAAAAAAACAATTTCAAAATAAACACTATGAGGATACAACTTTATATTTGATGCCAGGGCTTTTAATCATCACATATCAGAATACTCGTCTTGTTTTTCAAGACTACCAATCAATCAATCATAAACTAACTAACCGATAACAAAATAATCGAGTTCCAAAAAAATACTTATACATAGAGACAACATGCGAAACATAACCGTTGTCCAAACAACCCAGGTTTATGTACACCGTAATATAGTTGTAACGGAAAAGCGAAACTAGTAAAAAACAAAAAAAAGAAATTGGAAATAACAGTGAAACGAAATGAACTCGAAACAAAGTACCTACAAAAACAAGAAACATTTTAGAAATGAACAAAAATAATTACAACAAAAACGAAACAACAATTATCAAAACAAAAATAACGAAACAATAGGCACCCAGATTATACATTATACAAATTGCTTATTTCTTAAAACTATATTAATTTAAAAAAAAAAAATAATTTTTCTTTGCTATTGAATGATTTATTTAAATATTTTGTTTAATAAATCCCAAGTTTTTTAATCACAAAACAATTAATTCTCATAATAGAAAAAAAGTGCACTGTGGCGTATGCGTAACTTTTTTAGCGTATAATTTTTGTTTGCCCGCAAAATACATACAAAATATACAATTGTATTGACTATATGAATACCTGTACTTTTTTGCAAAATAACAACCTACGAATAATACTTTATAATAAAATTCATAAACCTTATTTATTTCTTTACACTTTGAGCGTTACATTTATAAAAATTTAATAAAAACCATTACAAAGTTTTTGAAATACTTTTAAAATTAGAAGTAAATTCATACCTATACATACATATATGTATGTACATAATTATGGGAACTAAGCCATTATACAAATACGGGGGGGTCGCATAAGGTGTGGCAGAAGGATAAAGCGATTAGGTTTGGGCAAGGCAAACAAAAATCGGAAAGGTGTAGGGACTTTTCCTCTCGTTTAAACGAGAAAGGCAATTTTCTAAAAAAAAAACTTAGAAAATATCAAAAACCAACGGTTACACTAAAATCAACATGCTTTAGAATAAATCCATTCCGAAATTATCTTTTTTTAAATAAAGTTGTTCAAGTGATTACAGTTGAAAAAATAATTTTTAAACTCAAAATGTTTAAAGAAAAAAAAATTAAAAAAATTTTAAACTAATTTATTATCAAAATTTTACGTTATTAAGTTCTATTTTGTTTTGAAAATCGACGCTTAAATGCTAGATATGTCTTATAACTTGTGACAAAGATTAAAATGTCTCTGTTTTTTTTTCTCTTTAACTGAGTATACAAAAATTGAATGTTTTTGAAAGTGCAAATTCTGCTCTACATAAATACGTAGATACCTATTTTATTTATTATGGTAACTTTTTTTTAATTAAAAAAAATCTGTTTGTTTAAAAAAAGTAAGCCCTCTTTTGACGTATGTACATTTGTACATCCATTTATGTGCATGCAATTTCTCTATCAACAAACATTTAACCAAAAATCATGCACATCAATTATACAAACGAATTGTGTACAGTGTATACCTATTTTCATCTCAAAACAGTCTGCCTTTTTAGTGATATTAGGTCAACTACTAGTACTTGAGTGCAATTACGCACTTAAATAAATCATTAAATATACATTTATGTAGTTTCGTTTAGTGCTTGAAGATTGAACTATTAAAAATATAACGCAATTTAAAATAGAGATGATTGTTTTCCAAATCAAACGTAATAATGTTATAATGATGCCACAAATTATGAAATAGCGTGCTACAAATATTCTGAAATCATTAAAGAATATTTTGTTTGTACGAAAATATAACATTTTATTTTAGTTATACAAGTATTGTGTGGGAGTAGAGTAGATATTAATTTCTTTTGCAATACATTTAAGTTCAAAGCAACATATCACTACTATCAAAAACATTATCGTTCACTGTATTTTATTCATTGTTACCGGCTCGAGTGCAGTTTTATAAATATTCAAATAAAAAAAACGCAAATGAAAATTTCTAAAACGCGTTTTAAATTAATCACAGATAATTTTCTCTGAAGAGCGTCAAAAGAGAGTAATAAAATAGCACTCCACATCTCCCATGTCGTATTTCTTATACATTATGTATATCGTAGGTATCTTATAAGTTCTGATTCTGGCATTAATCTGGACCACATTATACACTAACTACGCACATCAGGCGTCTCATATACGATTTGCTTGTCTCCTGAATCATTATATGGGCAAAGTAAATTCCAATAAAAATTTATCTGACGCAATTTACTTACAGCATTACGAACAAAATTTATAAATCCAGAAACGCAGATGAATACAAAAGAAAGAAAATATAATAACATTGTGTAACGCAATACGCAAAACAAATGTGATAAACGTCTAATTAAGCTGATCAATACCAACAATAACTTCTCATTCTGATTAATGCATAACAAAAAAAAAATTGAAGTCGATCTTTAAAATGCGAGGGACGCAAGGGAAGTATAATACTTCTTGAAAAATCTTGAGAATATTTTTGGATTTTGATACGTACGCTACCAGCTTTTATTGATTTATTGAATGGTGTGTATTTAAGTTGCATCTGTGTCATATTCAGCTGGCTGCTATTGCGCCTCATATTTGTTTGTTTTTTATTTTGTCAAAACAATTTATGTGAAAGTTCATAGGAATTATAACCTATTGCAATTTAATTATGGAGAGAAGTGGAATTTTTATATTTAATTTATTTTTTCTTAGAAGTTCAACGATCTTGAACGTATGTACATATATGTCTCATTTTAGCTTTAAATGTGTTTCAGCGATCAGGAAAACACATCACAACAAAAATTTCAAATGTATTTTTTGCACTGTTTTTATTAGATTTGAGACACAAATACTGCATTAATCGATTACAAATAAATCATAAATTTTTTTAATGAAATAATATTTTCAATTAAACAATTAACATATTATGTTAAAAATGGTTTTATTTATTTTCCTGATGGATTTATATAAGAGGAAAATACATAAAAAAAATTTTAACAAAAAATAGTATTGTTTAATTTAAAATTTTATTTGGTCAAAAAATTCTATGAGTTATTTTGTCATCGATAAGTTTGTGTTTTAAATCCAATAAAAACTGTGCAAAAAATCCAATCGAAAGTTTTTCTTGATTCGTTTTCCTGAACGCTATAATTGGCCCCTGATCTACTAGCTGTCGTGGTAGCACGTTGATCTGCCTTTTTACGATGGGTGGTGTACTTAGTAATACCTTAATTTTCCCATGGCAAATATAAAATGGGAAAAATAAAACGCTGCGCAAGGATTTACATAATAATTTATCGAAATTTCATCACAATTTCATACCCTTCATTTGCTCACATATATGCTTACACGTAGTTTTATGTATTTAATGAAATTTTGTCTAAACAATTTTTTGGCAATTTTGTGTGCATTGTATGGTGAGTTTAAAAGAGTTAATTTATCAAAGGGCAGGGTAGTGGACAGCCAAGTTCTTGAACTACACCCTTTTACAGGATCAAACTCTGGCGATTTCCGACCCCATCTAACTTCAGTACCATTAAAGTCATAAACTTAAAACTCGTAGCATTTGCTAAGGTTCAGGAAATTCACCAAATTTAAATTTCCTAGTATTAGTGGTTCTCGAGATATAAGACTACAAAAATCCCAAAAACCTTAACTGACTGACTAACAGATCATCAAAAAAAAAAAAAAAAAAAACCCTTAATTGGGTTTCTAATATCTTTTCTTTATATAAAAATATATTTATAGTTATATTTATACATATTACAAACAAAACATGAGCATGTACATCTGCATGATGCCCATGATATTTCACAAAATCATTAGTCAGTTGCAATAAACCACGAAAACTCAAAGGGCATTCGCCTTCAACTTTTACCACTCTTTGTGTCCCATACTCACGTTCTTCGACGATGTCGTTACAAATAGAAATTAATCAATTTCACTTTTTGCTTTCCTCTGTTATTTTTATTTTGTACTCATTACACTGAGTACAAAATCAATTTATTCCTCATATCAAAGAAATTTATGTTAGGGGAAACACAAAACATGTAGATACTCTCTTTGTCACGTGGTGCTTTGCTTCGTGCTCGATGAACTTTTGTTAGAGCTTTTTCAGGGCATTTTTACAATATGTAAAGAATGAGATTCACTCTTTGCATCTTTTTCGGATACATTTTGAAACAGGTTCAATTCCAACTGGTAATGGCTGCAGCATGGCGCATTTGCAAGAGTTAATGGTGTGTATTTTTTTTTTTGTTTGTTTCTTAGTTAAATTTGACATAAAGCTTTATAAACTTGTTGTTTACAGTAGGATTTGTATTGAAAAAATGTATATACCTGTCAAGCAAATCATGGTACCATGTGGTACCGGTGTTTTGCTGCGCAATTATTTTGGTCAGGGGTCAACGACTATTATAAAATAAGGCAATTTGTTTCAAACTAAAAAAAAACAAGTCATTTATCTTATCAAAAAGGCAGTTTTTATTCCTTATCGATTAGGAAGTGATTACGTAGGTATCCAATAAAGAAAAACTATTGTTAATAAGTGGTGAAAACGTTCAAAAATAAAACTACCTATGAACTATGAACCTATTTCGACACGAGTACGATAACTTGGGCGCCGACAATTGATAACGGATTTTTGTAGAGGAGTCAAATACAAACATTTTTCACTATGGGTGGGGGGGTCTATCTCATCCGTTGGGGCAAGAGGCGCAATTTAATGAAAAAAGTACTAAAAATGGAAAAAAATTATTACAAAATAATGGTAATACCTACAATTAAGTTTTATAGCTTTTTTGAAAGCCAATACTCTGTTTTATTAGCCAGTTTTTAAATCAAGTGAAATCTATCCATAGTTTTTGAAAAAACTACTTTCAAACTCAAAATTTGTGAAAAAAAAAAACATACAAAAATGTTTAAAATGTAATTTTTTCAAAACTTTAAGATCTTATATTATATTTATTATCTTAGAAATCGTTGCTCATATTAATTCTTAATCAGAAACAGAAAAAAATGATTTTGTCTTCTAGTTTTCGAGAAAATTAATTCAATTAATTTTGTTTTGCTTGAGTATTTTACGTGGTCTTATTTTGATAGTAAAAATAGAATATGGATTAATTCTTACACAAATTGACTCTTAATTATCATACTTTCCCAACACCCAGCCTTACGGCGTATAAACAGTGAGGTATGTTTGGTGGGGCATGCCGCCCCCCTGCAGCCCCCTACTTTGGCTCACTATAGGGTATGTGCGAGGTTCGGTGTATGCAAAATTTGATGTTTAAATAAAGTGCTAGTACCCAGCATTAGGTGGGTATTTTAAAAGTGAGGTATGTATGGGGTGGCATGCTGGCCCCTGCAACCCCCCTGCTTGGGCTGACTATAGGATTTGGGGTATGTGCGAGGTTCGGTGTATGGCAAATTTCGTTAGCATTTAAGGAACTTTGAATATATTCACTGTTTTCAATGTCAACAGCTACATATGATAAATGTAAATGTATGAAATAATAAAAAAGTACTTCTAGTAATTTTCAATTTTCTCAACAACTAGAGGACATAAAAGCTTTCGGTTTTTTCTGTTCGATTCAAAATTGTTATGAGTATGGACCACAAAAAGAAAATTTAGTTCACCATTTCACAATTTTGAGCAAAATTGATCCAACCATTTATTTTTGCGTTTTTTAATCAAAATTTTGAGTTTGAATGTTAAGTTTTTGAAAACTATTGACACAAATAATTTAATTTAAATGTAGGATTAAAGATCAGACTCCTGGCTTTTAAAAACTTTATTGTTTTGCATTTTTAGTATTGTTGTTGCTTTTTAATATTTGTTTTTCCATTTAAGTCGTTTTTATCGTAAATCTCCCCTACCTCCTAAACGGGGCGAGAGAGACCCCCCCTCCCATAGTAAAACATGCTTGTATTTCACCCTTCTACAAAAATCCGTAATCCATTTTCGGCGACCAAGTTATCGTACTCTCCCCCCTATTTCAATTTCAACGGAAAGCATGAAGTACGCAAGCACCTAGGAATGAGTTGATTCGTGTGATTTTATAGTGTTATTGAAAGTGAAATTTTAGGTGTTCCCTCATTATCTATATATAAATAGCATTAAAAAAAAATTTGTAGTACCAATTGCTCGAAGAGTATCAAACCGATTTCAATAAATTTTATATGGTTGGAAAGCCATACATAGGTGTGGAGATATGCAGAATATCCATACATACCTGAGGCACGCATTAACAAACTTTGGGTCATTTTTGTTTTTACACTGCCGATCACCGTACATATTAAACAAAAAATTAAAACTATCATAAATCAGAAGTCAAGCACAGGTCCTTCAAATCAGATTATACCTAGCCCGAAGAAACGAGTACTTGTATTGCTAATTATTGGTAATTTTATCTCATTACGGTAATAAGAAAAAAGGTAGATATAAAAAAAATAAATAACCGTCATAAAACTATCGTATCTTAACCCACAATAAAAATATATGTAGTACATATATATGTACAAAGCACATTAATGTGTCAAAAAATTCCTACTTTCTTAATTCGGTGCAGCACAAACCTGAGTATTTCCAACCAAACTCACTGATAATTCTTACAGTATCTTTAACAACGATAATAATAAATACAAGTGGACGTCTCTATGTTTTTGTGGTTGAATTTGCACCTACATTTGTACTATTTTGTTTGTATTTAGTTTCTAACCTTTGCTTTTATACTTGTTGTCTTAAACCAAAATAAAAATAACGCATAGTCGATAGCAAAACGCATATGTGGTTTCCTGAGGCTTAATATGTAGGTACTTTAAAAAAATGTGTAATGTAATGATAAAACGATTACCGCCTTGATGGTGGTATCGATTGATTCCTTAAAAAGAAAGACTGAAAACAATAAAAATAGGCGTGTTATGTGCGCTCGTTCTTTTCTACAAAAGCAGCTGGTAGTCTCTATACTATACGAACTTCGGTGTGACCATTGTGGACGCCTCAAATGCTTGTTATATTTAATCCATTATTTGACGTTTTGTTCTTGTCGATTTAGGGTTTGTTGTTATTTTTGGCAATCTCTCCAAAACTATAAGCTATAATTTGTGGGTTGGCTACGAAATCTCGCAATCTAAAATCTCGCACCCGAAATCTCGCAATACGAAATCTCGCAATTACAGAAACCCGCTCTTCATAATCTCGCAATTACAAAAACATATAGGACTTAAAATGTACGTTATACAAGGTTTTTTCTTTGTGTATGTTGTCAGTTAGTGTGCTTTCAGTTTATGTGCAGTAAACAGTACATTGGGTGGCACGCTTCGCGGGTTCAAGGATTTTAAATACCTTTTCGGGTCCTCTGTCCTCCGTCGCTCCGCTTAGGGTATGCTCAGTCGCCAGGCAGGCGCCTATGTTGTCAGTTGGTGTGCTTTCCGGTGGCGGCGGCGTATCGCGTTCAAGGGCATTATCTCCTTTTTTTAGGCCTCTGATTTTTTATTTTTTATTTGCAGGATCTTATTTTTCACTGCGGAATTTTCCAACGTCACGTGTTAATGTGAGATTTTAGTTGAAATTTTGTGAGATTTATGGTTGTGAAATGTAAATGCGATTGTTAAAAGCGAGTTTTTGTTATTGCGAGTTTATGAAAAGCGGGTTTATGAGTTTGGGAGATTTCGTATTTCGAGATTTATAAAAAAATGCAAGATTTCGTTATTCGAGATTTTAGTTTGCGAGATATTGTAGCGCTCCCATAATTTGTACCTATAAGGCAATTCAAATTTCTAGTAGTTATAGAAAAAGTTTCTTTAAGTTTTTTTTTTTTTCAGAAAAATAAAGTAAAAATGATGACAATTAGTTTTTTTTTTAAACAAAGGTTTTATTAGGCTCGTTTCACATACATTCGGTTTCATTCGGTTCGGTCTGTATTCGTTTCGATTTTGGTTTCCTTCAATACCTGTTCAAACACAGACGGTTCATATATTCGGTTTGTACTCACTAATAATTAAAATTAAATAAAATGTATTAACAAAAATCAGAAAGAATATGTGTGAACGCTACGTTTACTTTGTGTGCCCTAGACCCGAATACGTACCAAATGAAACCGATTCGTGTCGAGGGATCTTTCGGTGCTATACGGTTTCTATTAGGTTTTTATTTTTGCCGATAAAACGGTGCTCTACGGTTTCTATTAGGTTTTTATTTTTGCCGTTTTATCGTTTCACACATATCAGGCACAGCCGAATACAAACTGAATAGAGACCGAACTGAATGAAACCGAATGTGTGTGAAACAAGCCTTATGAATGTTTAAATTCTCAACATTTAATTTAATTAATTAATTTGAAAGTAATTCAAGAATTATGATTTTCTTTTACAAAAGTTGAAACTGAAATCGTTTCATCATGTATGTAAACAATTTTATACAAGATGACTCAATTCAAAATATAATTTTATTACTTAATCGTTTAGGGACAATTAAGTAAGATTCCACAATTTTTGTATTAATCATTGGTAATTCCACATTTTTACGAGACTTAGGGTATTATAGGAGAATAATTAAAAATATTTTACAGCTGTCATAAAATTATATTACCTAGCACCTTTCACTATAATGTAAATGTTTATTGCTTAAGTAAGTAGAATAACAATTTGAACGTTTGAAACAGATGCTTTGAGAAAGGTTAGTTATGATGAATTATTAAAAACATAGTATGTATACAAAGAGTAAACTGTTTTTTTTATAATCATTCATGTAGGTGAGGTTTACATAAAATAAATTGAATTACAAAAATTAGAAATTTATAATTTGTACTTAATACTTTTTTAATTACCTCAGGAAGATGAAGAAATTTATAAATTAAAATGACTTCTGTTTTAGGTGGATTGACTGAATTTAATTCATCTTAATATATAAGTGACCTCAACTCCATAAAGAAATGCGTTTTGCCCAGATATGACAGTGGTGTCTTCAGTAATACTGTAATATTCTTTATAGACGCCATTTTGGCCTATGTTTACTGACTCTTATAAAAAAAACCTTCCCACGGAAATTTATTTTATTGGTGCACGATTGTAAACAAATTTCACTAGCATACAAAATTCAAAGTATCATATTTGATAGGATTTATAAAAGAGTTGAGTTGGTAAACATCGAACAACATTTGCGTCTTAGAAGCCCACTGTCATTTACGCTTATTTCTTTTTGGAGCTAAGATCACTATTAATTGATTTAATAATAAACACAAATCAATATTAATTATTCCTTCTACGTGACCTTTTTTAAACAATGTTTAAATTCTAAGTGGGTTTTTTTCATATATAAAAACGTCTTTCTTAAGATACATATAAAATAACATTAAAAGAATAATAATTGAATAAAAAAAAATACAACTAAAAGAGGATTAAACCTTAATATTATTTGTTATAGAAATAAAAGTTAGACCTGAAGAAAAACGTAACCACGTTTGAAACGTCGTCTGATTTAGATATTTATGCTTAAATATTCTTCTGTCTATACTAGCTGACAAAAAAAAAAAAAAAAATCGGGTGGCATAACGGCTCATGTAGAACCAGGGCCTAGTGACTAACAACTCGCAAACATTCCTGTGTGCGCCTATCGAAAGGAATGGAAGGGACCTGAAATGTTATGCCGAATCCGAACGGCTAGACGAGAAGCACTTATTCGTGATAAGTGATACTCTTGGACGATTTGTCAATTCCTCGAAAGAGGCAGTAGCCCTGAAAAAAACTTTTTAGTTTTTTAGGTGGACGAGGCTGGGAAGCGAACCCAGACCTCCAGCGTGACAGTTGAACGCACTAACCATTACGCTACAGGCTACTACATACTAGCTGACAATGAAGTCTTTATTCTCCTAATGGCCTGATTGATGTTTTCACGATGATGACAAATGAAATTCTTAAAGATTAATCAAACCTATTCATCAACTTAATTCAAATTTATTTGTACATTCATGCTTAGTTTATACAATTTTCGCTTAACATAACTTAAAATTTAAAAAAATAAATAGCTTTAAAAATAGGTTGGAAACTTCTTAAGTCAAGCATTTATAATACCATGATAAATCCCAGTTTTTTTAAGAAAAATAAAATAAACGTTTTATAGAAACGCCAAGTTGATAGGTATTGCCAGGTATTGTGCAGTTCAATCGCCAATACAAATTTATTATTTACTATCAAAATATTCCAATTTAGATTGTGTGAATTCCACAATATTAATTATACATACATATACAACATAACAAAATCAATATTTGAAAGGAGATAAGGACTAACTCAATGTATTCCATCTTGCGAAAACGTATAACCGGATTTCCTTCATATAGGTAGTATGAAATACCAAAAAAAGTTACATACGCGCAGTTGCGTTGCAGTGCAGTTCCGCCGGGTGTAAACTAATTTAACAGTAAAAACTCAACGGAAATTCTATTTTGAATTTCCGATTCGAAGAACTGCAGTACCATAATAATTTATTTATCAGAATTTATGAGCTTTTCGAAAATGCAACTTTCCATCCCAAAACTGGCTTTTAATGTAGCTTTTAGTTTTATTTTAAGATGTGAGCGCTTCTCTTTCTACTTGATTAAGAAATAAAAAAAAAATAAAAAAGCTCAAACAACGCGCACATGGTCTTAAAAAAAGAGGAATGCAAGCGGCATTATTTCTTTACGTCACATGGAATTTCTATTGAATGGGAGAATAAAGGTGGTGATTGGTGAGTGTTTCAAATAGAAAAGGGGGTCTGTCAACTATCACACCGCAATATCACATAAATAATTTACGAACCTTACTAGCAAAAGTTTAAAATTTAGTGTGCAGAGAATTAATAACACTTTAATAAAAATCATTGAGAGTCAAAGAGAAACCGGAATTTTTGAAGAGAAAAAAAAAAAACGACCATACACAACAACAAAAATCATCGTCGTTTATAATTCAACAATAAAAGAGTAAAAGGCAAATAAATGAATGAATAAAAAAAAACTAAATTAACATTTTTTCTTTTTCGTTTGGTTGTTTTTGGTTTTATTTATTTCTTTTTGCGCGAACTCCTCAACTTGCGACGATATACGTTCGCTGCCGCCTCAACTTCGAATTCAGTTGGCTGAAAACTTTTCGCGTATCAACTTCAGTTCAAACTTTCGTCTATGCTTAAGCGGTTTTTCTTTTTTCAATTTTTATTTATATAAAACCGTTAATATCGCTCGGAGTGTATGAGAGAAAAGTTCATTCGAAAAAAAATAAAAACAACGTATATTTAGAAAAACTACGACTTCCTGTTTATTAGTTCGGTAAAGAAAAATATTTGATATATTTTCTACAGCAGGGGGACAATTTTCAACCCCTTTTTTCAATCAAATCTCGTGACTTACTCGTTAAGTTATACGTTAGACCTTTTTATTGATTTTTCGTGTTGTCTTCGGTCGCGTGACTGTTCGCTGACGTGGGTTTTTGCAGATTATATATCAATTTAATCGATAAAGGATAAATATTACATCATTAAGGACATTTAAAGTTTTGTGAACATTTTTGAAAAAAAAAAAAAAAATTAAATGCATTGTTTGTGACAAAAGACGTTAATAGTGATATTTAAAAAAAAAAAACATTTAATTAAAGTTTGCAACTGTTCTAATTGAGCTTAATTCCTTTTTTCAAAAGGATCATGGAGATATCATTTAACTGGAATCGAATGATGATAAAAAATTATTTTAATATTTTCAAACATAATAAGGACTTTTTACACAGATTCATAACTATATAAAAAAAACAGGAAAACGGTAACAATTGATAAAGAAGAAAACAAAAAGAAAAAGAACAAGGACTATAGTGACACATGATCGGTTTTTGCTTAATAAAGAAAAATAAAATGAACATAAAGAAAAAATAAACCAACAGCATCTTTAGACAGTTTACACGAATAAATACTTATACTACAGAAAAGGACATTAAAAATCAAATAACACAGCATCTGCTTAATATCCTGTGTAGGGTACAAAACCAAAAAATAGAACACCAGTCGCACATGTTGGAATAAATTTTATTGCCCTCTCTTTCGAAAGGATATTATATGATCCATCGCAATATACCTACCTGAAAACTGGAATTGAATAACAGAGCACGTGTTCGTTTAGCTGCCGCATAATAATCGAGGATTATTTCTTTGAGGATCAGTTAAAGTCTGGCATTCGATTTGCAAGGATCATAATTATTGTTTTATTTTTAATTATACATAAACAAATCCGTTGTCAAGTTTTTTCTTCTAAAACAAAACAAAATAATTTAAAAGGAAGTTCGCGTAATTTTATTAAATAAGGATATTTGGTTTATAGTTCGGTGACAAAAAAAAAACAACACACATACTGCAACAATGGATTTTATGGATTTAACCAGTTCAGCAATTATTATAGTGTCTCTTGTAGCACTTGGTGTTGCTACGTTCTTTATTCTCCGAAGGACAAAAAGTAAGTTTTAATCAAAAATGTACTAGTTATGTAATAGGAGGTGCATATTATTGCTTATTCTTGTGTACATACCTATACACCCATTATTGATTAGATTTTCATAGTTCCAGTTTCTCAGTGAAAGATCGTCCAAGTTTTAGAGTTAAACACGAATTAACCTCTTGAATTTGGTGAGTTAACTCGAGTTTAACTATAATCTCGTCACTGAAAAACTAGGCCTCAGGCAGATGGCTAGTTTTTAATAGATTTTTAAATTGAAAAAAATGTCACTTTAGACAAGGTTAAGACAACCGATTCCCTTGTCAATAAGTTACCCAGTCAAGTCTTAAGCAACTACGAAAAATTTTGCTCTACAACTTTCAAGAGTTGTCTATGTATAGTTAGTTTTAAAAAAAAAAAGGACATTCATAGGTACCAATGGTGAGCTCTGTTAGTTAAAAAACATGAATTTTCCTAGATATAAGTGCGAAAATGGGTTAGTTTTATTTTTATAAGTGACTAAGAACAAAAAGTCACTATTTATGCACTCCCGAAAATTCAGCACTATCCTTTGGTGAACATATGTATGTGTACTTCGGGCACGCCCATGCGTTGAACATTTTAAACTCTTAAACGAATATGCCCTATTATACTTAGATTGGAATTTCTATCGATTGATAACAATAACATGCTCAAATCTATAGATCATTTCCTCCCGATGCAAATAAACTTGTTCAGTAGTACAAAATATTTATTGAATCATTTTACTCAAAACTTAATATTTTATCTTTAAAATCAAAAACTTTATCTACTATTTTACACATTTTTTTATAACGTACAAAAAAAATTATTACAAACTTCCTGACCATTAGGTTTTTATTTGTCATATAAACTTCTTAAGTACCTAGTAGAAAATATTTATTGAATCATTTTACTCAAAATTTAATATCTTTACTTTAAAAATAAAAACTTTATCTACACATTTACACATTTTTTTCTAGAGTAAAAAAAAATTACTAAAAACTTCCTGACCATTAGGTTTTTATTAATCACATAAAACAATTATTTTATTGTTACCATAGTCCGTCAAGACCATTTTTTTGTATCTCAGATTAAATTCAATATCAAGAACTTGACAAAATGATATGACTTTTATTATAAGATCTTTGATGTTAGATAAGGTACTATATTAAGCTATTTCTTCATAGAAACTGATGAATTTCATAAAATACAATATATTTAACTCGTAATTTTTCCCAAACATTTTTCTCAATCTCTGATGTAATTCAATGACGACTTTCTTCTTGTGATTATACTTAATAAATTAAAAATTGTAGGATCTAATTAAGATATTTATAATCTGATTATTAAAGTGGGTACTTCAGTATGACAAATCACGCAGTTCGCACGCACTTGGTCAACAAAATCAAACCCTTTCTTTAAGTACCTAAAAATACAAAGTTATTCAACAAATCATTACTAGAACACATTTAAAGAAGATAGAGACTAAGCTTAAATATTAAATAGAAAGAGTAGGTGGTATAATATTTTTAATTATTTAAATAATTTTTAAACAAAGCAGTTTTCCCATTGCGCAGTTTGTAGCATCAGTTAAATTAAAAACCATAATCCTATTAGCACAACAATGTCATATAAGCTAACGTCACGTCAAAATATTTATGTACCTCTCCTACCGACTATATGTATATAAATATCGCAATAGATAAGCTTTTGATCAAGCCGAAGAGGAAAACAAAATATCAGTTTCTTAAGTCATTAACATACTGCTTCTAGCTATAACAAATAGAATCACCACATAATAATACTGATTAAAACAAAAAATAGTCGTCACTATGAAACACATATGCTTGAAAGCAATGATATAATTAAGTGAAAAGTTACATAAATAGCTATACAATTTAAACATTGCTTGTGTAGAAATTACTATTGAACTCTTTTAAGATTGTCAATCATATGTTATTGTTGAATTTTAGAGCTATTTAGAATTATCATAAATCAGAAAGTTTCTTAAAATAATAATTATTTTAATTTTAGCATCATACTTTGCTACCCAGCAAACTGATTGTTATAGGTCATAAAGGTTTAAGGCAAGAATAGAAATTATTACTCAACAGATTGTTGAAATTTTTTACATGATTGTGGAGCAGTTTAAAATTTAAAAATAATACTTTAAGATTTTGAGTTAAAAGCTTGATACGAAAACAAAGCTTCTAGCGCAGTAGTCAAAATTAGTACGATTATAAACTATTTTAGTGACATTTGCTAATTATAATCAAGTCTAAGCATCAAAATTTATCGTAGCATTTTATTTCAGTTAAAATCGTCAAGTTATAATTTTATCTTTTTTAATAACGTACTTACTTCAGAATAATGTTAGTTGTTTTTCTCTTTAAGTTCAGAATAGAGCACTGCTCAGAACCCGATCATTTCGAGAATGGTTTGAAAATTCTCTGAACAGAACGTGTTTTGAGTGCCCTGATGTATGTTTGAAATGCACTTGAGCATTTGCGTATTTCCTTTTTTTCTGTATTTGTTCTTTTTTCTCACCAAACATGTTCAGAACATTCTGATATTTGTTTAAAAATTACACTGGAGCACATTTCACAAAATACACTGGAGCACATTTCTATAGTCCGCCATATTAATTTTTTCTTACCTCTTTCTAGTTATACCCCCCTTTTTCTGTGTGACATTTAACGCTCTGAACATGTTCAGATTATGTTCTAGAAGATAAAAACATAAGTTCTGAGCTAAAAAAGAAACACACTTTTTTTGACAACTCAGGCTTTACACAGAACTAAAAAATAAAAACGCACTTTGACAACAACTGTTAAAATTTTGTATGTTAAACAACTGTTTAAATTGTTTAAATGGACTATCTATCTATCCACTGTCATTGTTTTAGATGTGTTCAAATATGGTTTACTAAAAAAAATAGGTTTAGCATGATACTAGGTACAGAGTGTTTAAAATTAAGAACAAGTTAAAAAACTGGTTTAAAATTAGAAAATTGGTAATAAGTAAAATATATACTTCAACATTAAACTAAAACAATCTGTCTCACTTTATCTACAATAGCAAAAGTTAGGTAATAATAATTTCGAGGAATTTGGCACATTAACGAAATCTTAATTTCACAAATTTCGCTTGTTCAAAGAGTGAGGAAGTGACTTCAAAATGTTTGTCAGTATTCGATAACAAATTTTATGTGTATCTGATTAGAAAAGCACTTTGCTGCTACGAAATTTATGTCGTTTAGGTGCCTGTCACATGATCTGCAAACTGAGAATACTAATAAAACTTTTGAAGCAATTTCAAATTATTTTTATTTTAACTATTTGACGGTGACGTGAAATAAAGCCCAACGAAATAAAGCCAAAAATCAAAAATTTGGCCTTATTTCGCTTTTAAAATGGAATAACAAATCGACGATTAAATAAGTCTATTCCTTTACTCTAAATTTATGTGATTTTCAGTGTATTCTAGTCCAAAGTCCTGTCAAGTCCTTATACCGAAATCGAAATTGACAGAACTTCGGAGTGAATTTGAACATTCGGAAAGAATGCACAGAAAATCACAGAAATTCAGAGTAAAGAAAAAGACCTAATAATTCGCTCGAATTTAACTTCAATCACCGATTTTACTTATTTGTGTTGTATGAGCATTTGCAGCTGTCGGTGCGGCGATCATTGAACATGTGAATTAAATGTCAAAATGCACGATTGTTTGCAATGCCCAGTTCGAAAGTCGTGTGCAAGTCTCTTTACAAAAGAATTTTCGGTTTTTGTTTGATTCCAACAAAAAGTTGTTAGACAAAATTCAAGGAACCCTACGTAATTATTGCTGAATTCAACAGAATAGTTCCATCGAGCATTTGTTACTTTTGGCTTTGACAAGTAATCCGATAAAAAACTTTATGTGTGTTCGTGTGTGTTTACGTAGATAGCTACTGATTTTATTTTCTTATAAGAGATTTGTCGGACTATGGACCAAAAATGAAAAAACACAGTCTAATTTGTAGAAATCATGCTTTATGTATTTATCTATTTTCGTCTCTAACTAAATTATGTTAAAGCAAGATAAAATACGATTATGTCAAAATAAGTCATAAATTTAATCTTATTATACCTAGCTCAACCCTCAACAAGAAATGGGTAGATACCATATGCAATAGATGAAAGCCTTTTAGTTCTCTAATTTTTAAATTACCTTTCTTCATAAAACAAAAAAAAAAACGCAAGATAAAGCATGGAACAAAAATAAGAAACCAACTTACCACTCCAGTTAAATAAATAAAAAAAAAACGCACAAAGAACTAAAATTAGCTTTTTTTCTCAAAATCTCACCAACAAAATAAACCATTTAAATTAAATGTCATAAAAATGATTTGGTAGCATAACAAAATGCAAATAAGAATTCACAACTACTTACATACATTGGTATACTATCTACCTCTCCATCATCGATTACGTAATTTTTGAGAAGAAATCGAAATGTCCCAATCTTTTCTGACATACTACAATATCATAACTTATTTTGTTGTTATGATTGCATAAAGAGAAACTTAGACCTTTTGACACCTTTACCCTAACCTTACTTAATCAAATTGTCAGACAACCAAAAAAACAAATCACAGTCATTAACATGAACAAAAAAAAATATTCAAAAAGGCACAAAGTCAAATAAACAAAGAAGCAGACAAAAAAAAAAACTTCAAAATTTAACCAACATCAACAAAAAGTCAAGAGTGGGAAGAAATTTGTACAACTCACAGTAAGTTATTAAACTCACTTCTTTATCGACGTGCAGCAAGTGAAAGTTTTGCCGTGTAAACAATAAAAAAAAAATAAAACAGAAAAAGAAAGAAGGAGAAGCCAAATAAAATTTCAAAAAAAAATGCTTACTAAACAGGTTTCTTTAAGTTTTTCGCAAAGATGTGAAGTAGGTAGGTAACTCTCCGTATGCGGGCTTCACTATGGCTACTTTTGGTGAAGTGACATGATTTCATCACAAGTGGTGTTTTAGGTTAGGTTAGTTAAACTACTATACCTACTACAACAACTCTCTGGTGTTAAGTTAAGTTGCGAATTATTTGCCATCGATCGACTGGTGGCAAATAAAAAAAAAATGCGAATCACTATGATGATTCACGAAAGAAGTAAAAAAACGCGTTATGATGATGGTGAATGGTAAGAAAATTTGTTGGTTGGTGGGATTAAGCGAGATATATTGAAGACTTTCTTTCTTTGCCCCAAAAACTTATGGAAGGAGAGTTGAAGCTTTTTTTATTTAATTTTTTGAATTTCGTTCAGCTTAATCATTCAATCTGACAAACCAAAAAAAAAAAATGAGAATACCTTGCGGTTGATATTGGCGTTGCCTAATAAGTCGTTAAAAAGTGTGTAATCATAATGTGGTTGGGACTTTAAACTTCCGGGTTTCAATATATATGAGTAAGGTATAGTAGGAAGATAGGTAATATATATTCTGTAACTGACAGGAAAGTTGGTGTCATCTTTATGAGGTGGGTAGAAAATACAAAAACAAAAATAATATAAATTGGACATTTTATATGAGGTATTGTCATCATTTGGGAATGTTGAAAAATATTCTAATACGAAACGTCAAATACAAGTTCTTTGTTTAAACCAAATTTTAGGAGATGATTGATAGAAACGATTTATTCATGAATGATGACGTTAAGTATTTGTCTGTTTGTTTGATAACTTGAAACTCTGCATACACACGACGTTCGCATTATTTGCTTTCAAAAATCTATAAAAAAAAAACAGTTTTATGAAGCTTGGCAAAGTGTATTAAAAAAAATTAAGCAGAACTTCTTAAAATTAATTTTATAAAACATTATTATTGTTTGTCAACAGTGGTTTTGCAGCGTGGTTTGGTGGAAAAAATATTTTTACAGTATAGGATTGACAATTTACATTAATAAATTTAAAGTATTGGGCGCCATTTAATTAAAACATTTTAAAATGGTTAATAGATTTGTTTGAAAATTGAAGTATAGCGCACAAAATATAGGCAAAAATGGTTGGTAAGTTATTTTTTTTTGTACGCCATTGATTATTAGCATTTCTTAGAAAAAAATTGTATTCAACTATGGTTGAATTTTTAAATAAATGAATTTTTGAATATATATTTTTCCTTATTAGAATTCATGACCTTGAGGAAATTTTATTTCGTGAATGACATTTTGAATATTTGGTTTCATTATTAAATGTGGGTCGGTGGCAGCATAATATTGAACTATAATTTAAACCAGTTAGTTTATTTTAATTTTACCTACGTAGGCACCTACTTCAAATTTGTACTTAAAATTTGTATATTCTTTTGTGATAGGAGCTTTATATCGTATACATTAACTTAATCTGCATTAAAAACAATGCTTGTCTATTTGAAGTTGGAAAAGTTAGAAGAACTAGTTAGTGTTTTAAATTCATACCTACTTATAAGATTTTAAACAAAGAAGCGTATTTATTCAAATACAAAATAAACTACCGGCTATGCAGGTTTAACAATGTATCTATTTAGTTGGTTGACTTAAGAGTCTAGGTAATTTGAAAAGATTATGATAGAGAAAATTGCATAATCTTAATTTTAATTATTTCAATGCGATTTTAGTCGAACATTAACCTCATTATGAAGTCAATTATAAAATTGTAGCAAAGTCAACATGTTTTCCCCCACGAAAACTGGTACTTTGATGATTTGTAGGTTTTACCATTACCATGAACTCTCGTTTTCGTTTCGGGAAATGATTAGAGTCAGAAAGTAATATTAAAAAAATACATCATTTACTTCTATGTCGCGAATTAGTTATGGATTTCGTTCCTAATTTATTGCTAGTAAGTTAAGTAACAGATTCTTCGTTATTTATAACTGCAGATTGTAAGTAGATATACGAGTGTGTTCCCCTGAAATATTTTTCGATAGAACTGTCTTCATTTTTATTTAAAATTAATATTTATGACGTCAAGCTGACCCCATTCCCACTGTGTCATTATTTTAATAATAAATTTTGATTTCAAAATCGATTGCATTTCTATCTCTCCCGATTTCTTGTCTTGAAATCCAATAAAACTATCATCATCTAATAGCTTCTCTTTGTAAGCACGATATAATCCATTTTAAATAAGAATAGTAAGGTAGGTAAATCAACCTACTATCTCTACTACGAGTATATACATATGTACATACAAACACTCCGTCCTCTTTTAGATCTTTTGATTCACTCAATTTAAAAATACTTTTGACATTTTTATTGGATGAGTCTTTATTTTGATACAACAACCATTCGCGATGGGTTAGTAAATTGGAAACGAGTTGTTGTCATCATCTTTACTTTACGTTTTGTTGTATATTGTACGAGGAACAGTAGACAATATTTTTTTGCATTATTTTATTATACTATAGCCCCACTTCCTCTGTTCAGAACCGGAAATTTGCAAGTTCCCATAGCCACCACCATCACGAGAACCACGAGGTTTCTTTCGGTATCGGCAAGAAGATGTATGTATGTAGGTAGGTAGGTCCACGAAGGAAATTCAATACAAAATAATGTTTGAGAACCCCATGTGGTCGGCATCAATGCAGACAATAACAATGCAAAATAAATATGTTCCTCCTTCTCACTTCACCCGCATTTGGCACATAATTTCAAAAGATTTACCACACACACACACACAAGACACCACCAAATGCCAACTTAGCTGGTTGATTTTATTTTGCTGTTTTTTGTGTGTTAAGCTTACAGAAAAGAGGGCGATAAATCTTCTCTCTTTCCGGTGTGGTTTACATGTTCTTAAAAAAGAAATCCATTTAAATAAAGAAGAATCAGTTATTTAGTCCAAAAAATAACTTCCAGTTGCTACCCAAAACATTCAGTCCAAACCACACTCACCTCTTAAGGGGGTTGTGTTCAGTGCACGTCAGTGTAAGTCCCCCATCCACTGTTAAATTCTCCTCAGAATTAGGGTTCATTTGTACCGACTACCGACCGACCGACCCAAACATGGCCAAAGCAAAGTGGAAGAAAAGAACAGAACAGAACTTAATAGCCAACAACGACCAAGATTGGCCATGCGCGCTACATCTACCATCCATAAAACAAAGAACAATGCAATTTATATGCCTTACCCGCTGCTCTCTGCCAACTCCTCTTTAAAGCTGAAAAAAAAGAAGTTCATCGAACGACCAAACAGTTTTGAGATTGTGAAATTATTCTGCACTTTTTCTACAGCAAGGAATACGATGTTATAAAGGTTTTAAATTTTCTTGCACACTTTTGAGACTGCTGACAAAACGTTTTTGAGATACAAACAGAAGCAAAAAATCGAGACATTTTTTGTTGTTTTTTTTATTTTTTTTTAAAATCTGCGAGTATGATGTACCTAGAAGAGAAAGACAATCTTTAGCTTCTTGTTGTAGGATGTGTGACGACGAAAGATGGGGTTAGTAATGGTGGTAGGAAAAAAAAAAGGAAAACAACCCACCTCTGACGAATATTCGCATCTTAAGAGAGAACAACAAAGAATTTCAAGCAAACAAAAAAACTGCAAGCTTTGTCTGAAGAGTTTTAGCCAAGAACAAAAAATACTTTATCTTATGAATGATGTTAAAGAGAAAATTAATTTATCAATGAAAATCCATTTGGCAAAGTATCAAACAAATATGAAAAAAAAAAAAAAAAAAATAAAATGACAAATGAAATCACATGAGATTCATAGGAATGAGAAATTAAAAATTTTATTACACTTAACATATTATATTATTTTTATTTTCTTTCATTTAAACATTTTATTTAGAAAGAAAAACAGACAACCTGTTAATAAAACATTATTATTGTTTGTCAACAGTGGTTTTGTAGTGGGATTTGGTGGAAGAATTTTTGTTTAAGTGCCCTTCATGCAGTATACATTATTAAATTAAAAGTGTTGGGCGCCAATTAGTTTAAGCTTTTTACAATTATTAATAAATCATTCAATTTGTTGAAAAGCTATGGAAAGTCGCGAACAAAATATAAAAAAGGGTGGGTCAAAGTCATACTATTGTTCAACGCCATTAAATTAAGATATATAAAACTGCAAAAATAGTACAAAGAAAGAGGTTCTTTTATTGGGTGCTATTTTGAAAGATATTTTAAGCAAACAACTAAAAACTTATTTCATACAAAATTGAAAGTTTGCTCCAATGAATAATGGAAACTAACAGAAAAGTTGCATAACAAGATGGTACATTTTTTGGGCACCATTAAGAAAAAAAAGTTATGAAATAACCAAAAAAAATTATTCTACAGCAAGAGGTGGTTATTTTCAATCTTAATGGGTACCATGAATAAATTGTTCAAGGATGACATAGACAAATAGTATTTTTGTTGGGCGCCATTTTATTTGATATTATTTTGATGAAAAAAAACAAGTACAAACGTATCATTTGTTAAGATAATTGAATACAAATGTGAATGTTAATCAATAATGTATATCGTAGAAAATATTACAAGAAATTTAAATGCACAAATGAAACATTTGTTGGGCGCCATTTAATTTAGAAATTTAAGAGATTTAAAAAAAATCAAAATAGAATATCAAAATTCAGTGAAATAAAAACAAATAAAAAAAAGAACTGAGCACCTAAACATTTATGTCATTGGCAATTTATTTTAAAAAAATATACAATAAATAGTTATTTTCATGCTAAGACAAAACTTGTCATAATTATATTATTTCTAGCAAACAAAATGCATTTTAATCCAATCTGTCAAATATGTTTCAAATATTTAAATAATAAAAGTTATTTTATATGAAAGGTTGAAATTTACTTGAGAGATGAATATGACACAGCAGTTTCTTAAATTTAGTTTTTACTTGTTCAACTATTATATGCTTTCTGATACTATTTTATTTAGTTTTTTTTTTTTTTGTTAACTTAAGTAAAATCATTTCAATTAAATAATATTTGACTGTAAGTTATTGAACAAAGTTTTCCCTTCGGCGTTTTTGTTTTGTATTAATCAATCAAGCAAAACGTTGAACATCGTACATCGCATAAATTTTTCCACTGTTCTAAGAATTAATTATTTAAATTTAATATTTGCCTCGACAAGCACACCTCTCAAATCTTCTTTGTGTTCCTCTATTCTTTAAATTTTCGCTTGGATTAATTCACTTTGCAAAATTATAATGAATTGCAAAAATTAGTAATCAGTAAGATTTATTCATTTCTACGCTCAATCACGTATTAAAAGAGTTAAAGAACAAAACAAAAAAAACATTTAAAGTTGGCAGTTCTTCTAAAAAAATCTATACATTTTGGGAAACACCCCATACAATTAAACAACAATTTTGTTTGTTTGTTTCTTCGGTACCAGGTACCAAAACGCGTGTATTATCTTTGATGTATATTCTTGTTAGGCAAATTATCTTTTTTTTTATTTTATATTTTGCCTTTCTCACCAAATTTCGCAAAAATAATGAAAAAAAAAAAAAAACAAAAACAAAAAGGAAAAGAAAAAAAGTAGACATACTTTATTTTGAAAATAAATAATAATAAAGAAATAAAATAAAAAAAAAAACAATAAAATAAACTTAAAACTGGTTAAACGCGTGTTAAAATGAATGTAAGATATAGTTTTTTCTAGCATTTTGTATTTTGATTGTTTTGATATGGATGAACACAAAAAAATGTGTTAAGTATTTTGGACTAAATAAGATTAAAATGATTTAATTTAAATTTTTAACATTTTATTGTTTCTAACTGTTAGCTGTTGATATAGTTTGTATTTTGTTAATATAGAGTGTATGTTTTAAACACACGCATACATATGTACATTCATAGATAAATACATACATTTACTGTAGTTGAGGTGAATTTCATTGTTTTTTATTGAATTTAATAGCTCACAAGCTCATAAAGATTTTCGTGCGGCGAATAACATAAATTTTACCTGTTTTAAAATCAAAATAGATATCAAGTCATGAACCTCTCTTAATAAATCGAGTAGTTTAAGCCATTATCCAAAAAGCTTTGATTGGATTGAAGCTATCAACTTAAAAATGTATGGTTTTGCCCTCAAATGCGGGATTTATTTAAAACTAGAGGACCCGTTCTAACGTTTCTCCACTTTATTTTAAAAGTGAAAGTCTATGTTTTTTAATCAAGACTGGAGATTTCTCAGTAGAAATGCCAATTTTATAGGTAAAGGGAGCAAGGGGTTAAATTTGATTGTAGACAAATGGCAGTATTGGATAATGTGAGCATTGATTTTCACACAGTTAAAGTGATTCTTATTGAAAAGGACTATTTATATGAGAACAAATTAGCTTTATAACGCACGCTGCCGTTGAGGTTACGCATCCAAAGAGTGAGTATGAGGTGAGCTCAGAAACAAATACGAGAAGCTAAAAGTTATGTTCTCAGCTAAATAAACACTTGGTTAGAATTTATAAACTGGTATCTTATAAAGATCATTTATAAAATAAGAACAAGGTTCGGTGATAAAACAGAACCCTGTGGAACAATATTATTTATTTGTTTGAATGTCAGTCTATTGGAAGCTCAATGCCCAATCAATACTTCTTGTATTAAACGATACGAAAAAGGAAACTGGATGCTAATCCATTCATTAAGGTTATACAAATATAGAATGACGATTCAAAACCTATAGTTTATAACTGCACACTTAAAAAAAGACAAGTGACAGACATCGTTTAAAATCAAAAGTTTCTTGCGACCGACGTTTAGTCCAAATGGGTTTTGGTCCGATTACAAACAGTTGCCCTATCAGCTAGAGTCTTTTGCTATACATACCTTTCTAAGACGCATCATTAAAACTTATTTAATAAAAAGTGAAGCTCTACAAACCTTGTATCAATATACTTACAAAAATATAGAAAACAATAACCTGAATGTATTTAAAGCAATACAAAATTGTCACCAAAACATTACAATAAACATAAAGAGTAAACAGAGTATCTAAAACAAATAATTTTGATTGTCAAGTTCAAAACTTAAACTGCAATTTCAGCACTCCAGACAATTTTTTTTTTTTTTTTTTACTGAGTCATTAACATTGAACGTCGGGCAAGTTAACCTCAGTAAAAAATATCTAAAGTATCTACATACAGCTAGTACCTATATAGGTCAGAAATATTTCGAGACACTTTTGAAGTTCGTATCTGAAATAGGGAGACGTGACGATAAAATTATATTATTAAAAAAAAAAAAAATCTTTTGTAATGATTTCCTCGAAATTTTAAATTCAAGTGATAATAAAAATAAAAACAAAACAGAGATTATATAGTGGAATTTAAAAATGTATTATTATGATAAAAAAAATTAAAGTATCAAAATACGTGATATATTTTTTTCTCGTCATAGACGTGTTACTTTATTGGTTTCCTGTTTATTGACTGATTTATGATTCCTTTATATGCCTATAACGATTTATTAAATAGTTCACAGTTCAATAACATCCTAAAGGTCATGTGCATGATTATTTTCAAATAAATAAAATAAAGGTTATCCTTAATTTACATTCAATTTGTATAGATCAATATTTCATTAACTCACAGAGTGTGAAGTAGTCAACTAATTTTTTTTTTGTGAATGTTCAGGTTTTTGTAGTTTGTATGCTTTCCTCGAGCTCAAAATGAATGGATTGACTTAATATACATATTTCCAAAAAATAATTCATTATTGGTTTGGGCACTTTGGAGTTGCTATATAGTATTTTTTTAAACACAATATATAAATATATAAATATAAAATGCTTTTTATTGTCCTTTTTTTAGGAGAGAAATTATATATACTTATTATCAATGAGGAAAAGTAAGGCATAATAAAAAAAAACACCTTTTTGAATCAGATGGTTCCGTATAAAATTAAATATAATGTTTGGTTGAACCTGTACCTTAAGTGTAAGGTCAACTGAATTTTTGTTTTATTAAAAATCTCTATATTATTATTTTGCTGCTGAAAAAGTGAAACAAATTAATCTTAAGACTTTAGTCGCCAAGCTGAGAGCAAATCGACCCATTAGCAGAAAGAACAGCCAGATGAACATAATTTAAAACCCCACTTTGCTTGATCAAAATTGTATGTTTAATTTTTGTATACGAATCCATAATTTGATTTAATTTAACTACATTTTTGTGTATAGATATGTAGATATGTATGTATGTATATCGCAAGCAAAAATGGTTTATGCTAAATCATACACTTCGAAATAAACTAAGTTCACAAATTATTTGAACTAAATAAATTGTATAATCATGAGAAAAAATTCAAGTTATAATGCCAATTATTTTATAATACAAGCAAATGAACCAGTTGCTAATGAAAGTTGCTAAGCCAAAAAATGACAAATTAGTTGTTGATGTGTCAAAACAAATATAAAAAAACATACACAACTGTCAAATAAATATCGGGAATTTTGCCAGCTGTATTATAAACGTTTTTGCTCATATACAGTTTGAGGTAGTATTTTAAATTAATTTGCTTAGCCTCTTTTAATTTTCTATATATGTAGGTAAGTATGTACTTGTACATGTGTTCAAGTCCTATATTCATTTTCAATTTTAACTTAACAAAACGAAGTTATTTTATTTACCTTCGCAAATGTTTCAAGGTGAATGTCCATACATACTAACGCATTTGTATGTTTTGTATTGTATATAGATAAGATGAAATTCTTCATTTATGTTTGAAAATTTCCCAAAAATGTTTGAAAAAATAAATATGTACTAAAATTGTTAACATTTAACTCTCTATATTTACCTTATTTGACGTAAAACCCCATTTTGGTGTTAAGACACGGGGAGACTTTCAAGTCTGCAATTTATAATTTGTTTGGATTATAAAGACAAATTTAAATAAATGTAAGTATTTGCAGAACTAAATAAATTTGATAGCACGAACTTACTTTGGTGATTTAAAGCTACAATATATGTAGATAGATTGAAAGCTTAAATTATGTTAGTTTTTAAATAAAATAACATTGTTATACAAAAAATATGCACGACTGGATCGCCACGAACTTGCTCTCGTAGCTGGCAACTTGAACGTAGCTAGACATTGACGGTGTAGTTACAGTAAAGGTTTGCTAGTATTTTTATATCTTTAACGAAAAAAAAAATCAAAAGATGTTAAAATAGCAATTTTGGATTTTTTTTTTTTTTGATTTTTTGATTTAATACAAATAAATTAGGAAAAATAAGTTAAAAATGGAAAACAAATTATTTTATTATTTATTATTTTATCAAATTTAAATATAATAAAAAAGTTTAAACAGCCTTTTATTTAGGGTTATGTATGAAACTACTTAATATTGTTCTAATTCTCTAACTGTTTACTAAAATTTTATAAATTTTAAATACTTTTTAATTATAGTATCATACAAAAACTACGTCCAAAAAAGTGATAGCTCGTGCAAACAAATCACAAACATTCCTTATTTTGACATTTATATAAACTTCAAGCCATTTGATGATTTTAACTTTAGTAAAATGTTAGGAAAATTAGAAAAAAAAAAACAAATTTTAACAACGTAGTAAATCGACTTACATACATTTTGCGCCATTATTTTTTATTTAACCTAGAATTACTGAATTGCAAAATTATTATGAAAACAATGAAGTTAATGACGATATATGCGGGAATATACCTAAACAAGCCTGCCGAGATGAGAGTGGGAATATGGTAGTAGACACACAGTCAGTGCTGAGGATCTGGAAAGAACACTTCTCTAGACTGCTTAATGGCGAAGACAGCCAAGATGCCGCTAATAGGCAGAACGCTCCATTCAACTTGGGCGATGATGGCCAAGAGTTCCGTCCACCCGACCTAACCGAAGTGCGGCTGGCGATATCCAAACTTAAGTCGTACAAGGCTGCTGGTGCGGATGGCTTACAAGCCGAACTATTTAAATCAGCGGGAGATGAATTGGCTAGGAGCATACACCAGCTCATCTGCAAAATTTGGTCGGAGGAAAGTATGCCCGATGAATGGAACCTCGGTATATTGTGCCCCATCCATAAAAAGGGAGATGTTCTGAAATGTACTAACTACAGAGGAATTAGTCTCCTAAACGTCGCTTATAAAATCTTGTCGGCCATCCTGTGTGACTGCTTAAAACCTTTTGTCAACGATCTGATCGGCCCTTATCAGTGCGGTTTTAGGCCAGGCAAGTCAACCGTCGATCAAATGTTCACACTCCGACAGATTTTAGAAAAATCCCGGGAATTCCAGATCGATACACACCACCTTTTTATCGATTTTAAAGTCGCGTATGATAGCGTGAAAAGGGACGAATTATACAGAGCCATGTCGAGTCTCGGCATCCCTGCCAAACTCGTCCGCTTGTGCAGGATGACGATGGAGAAATCTCGCTGCTCCGTCAAAATTGGTAAGAACACCACCGATTCCTTTGATGTTGAGAAAGGATTGAGGCAAGGCGACGCATTATCATGCAACCTATTCAACATCGTTCTTGAAGCCATTGTACGCAACGCACATGTCAACACCAGCGGTACAATCTATCAAAAGTCCGTTCAATTGCTTGCATATGCGGATGACATAGACATTGTCGGCAGAACGAAGCGAGATGTGGCAGGGGCATTTGCGAGCATTGAATCGGAGGCGGCTAGAATGGGATTGGCGGTTAATGAGGACAAGACGAAGTATATGCTGTCATCGAGAGAGGAATCTCAACATCGTCGACTCGGGCAAAATCGATGGACAGATATAACTTCGAAGTTGTCAAGGAATTTGTCTACCTGGGCTCCACTCTTACATCGCAGAATGACATCAGTGCAGAGATCAAGCGAAGAATTACTCTTGCCAACCGCTGTTTCTTCGGTCTAAGAAGGCATTTAAGTAGTAAGGCCCTCTCTCAGAGAACCAAGGAGACTTTATACAAAACCCTAATCATCCCGGTCCTGCTTTATGGGTCAGAAGCATGGACACTGAAAGATTCGGATAAAAATCTGCTAGGGTGCTTTGAGAGGAAGATTCTTCGTGTGATTTTCGGTCCGGTGTGTATCGAAGGAGTATGGAGGAGAAGATTCAACGACGAGCTATACGAGCTATACAGCGACGTTGACCTGGTCAAAAAGCTGAAAATGCAGCGGCTGAGATGGCTGGGGCACATGGAGCATATGGACAGCAACGCACCTGCCCGACGAGTCTTCGAATCCAACCCCGATGGGGTACGCAGCAGAGGAAGAACCCGTAACAGGTGGTGCAATCAAGTGAATGACGACATCAAAGCACTCGGTGTGCGCAACTGGAAGCGGCTAGCTAGGGACAGAGCTGGCTGGAGAGGCTTGTTAGTTGAGGCCGAAGCCCATTCTGGGCTGTGAGCGCCATCAAAAGTAAGTAAGTAGTAATACCTAAACAATTATAAAAAAGACTATTTTCTTTGATTTAAACATAACTTTATTTCCATTATTTTAACTTTTTGGTAAGAACTCGGTATAAAAACTGTTCTAAAGATTAAATGTATGAATTTTAATCAAAATCGTTACAGCCGTTTTCAAGAAATGTTGATAAAACCTGAATCTATGTAGGTCTACTAAACGTTCTAGATGAGCTATGGCAGCAACTCTAATTTATCCTCGATTACAAAAAACCCCAAACTTGAAGCAAATTCGTCCAAGTTTAGGCTCTAGCTCGATCTACAGACAAAGGACGCCGCCATGGCGAAAATCACTTTTTTGAACTTATCAATCATCGTAGTGTTAGTTTTGATTAAAACCTCGAAATTGTTTTTTGATAAGAAACCAATACTTGCCCTATAGAGCAAATAAAAATTGAAAAAAAAAACAAGAACGAAGTTCCCATAGACACGTTTTTTACGCTATCTTCGGGCGACTGAGTAAATTTCTTCGTATAACAATTATTACAATATAAAAATCAAAAACCCTTTAAAAATCATCTTAAAAATGTATGGTTTCAAAGCACCCACAATTCCACCTTAATTCAAAATCCTTAAACCATTGAAAATTTTGTACTTGAAATATATTTTAAGTAGTGGATTCGTAAAAAAAAAAAATTGTATCTCGATATTTTTATCAAACTTAATATACTGATGATAGGGCAGACGAAAAATATGCGTCTGCCCGCGTGCATAAATCGTAAAGAGATGTTTTCTTTCAAGCTTAGTACCAAGTACTTAGTAAAATTTTTTTTAATCAAAATGAAAAATCTTATAGTTTTCACGAAAACAGCTCCGATATTGATAAAATAAATTCAGTTAAGTAATTAATATAAAGAAAGGTGGTAACAACAAAAACATTCAACAACAATCACCAAAATTAACATAATTATGAATTCTGTTATTATTTATGTTTTTTTGTTATTTCTTTTGTTCATTCACCATTCATTATTCATTCATTCTTTCGTTTAATAATTCTTATGCAATATTTCTTTATCGTTATCATTCATTTATCCTTAACTTAATTATATAATTATTTCATAAATTCATTTAAACTTTTCAAATATACTGTATTAATATTATAAACCCAACATATTACTTGTCAAAAATACTGTACTTATCAATTAGAGAAATAATTTTTATATAAAAATTAAAATATGTAGGCTTTGCATTCTAAAGAAATAATTATTATAATTTTTGTATGAAAAAGCTGAGACAGATTTAGTATAAAAGGACTTGTTAAATTAGAATAAAATTACTTCTGGTTTTGATTGCGAACAGTACACTTCGACGGTACACTACTGCCTTTTGTACTATAGCTTTCACAACGAGAGGACTGAGTAATATTTGTTGTGCCCATTGACGGAGTTATTTCGCCTCTTTGGGTTGAACTTTATTTTCCTAATTTATTTAATTTCGTTGTTTTTTTGTATCGCCTATTCAGCGGGTTACTGCGTCATTTCGCATATCCTGCGGTAAAGGGTGAACCAAATACCTTTCATTGGAACTACTTCTGCCTAAGCATTCAAACACATCGAATCAAACTAAATACCAATACTGTTGAATAAATTGTTTATGATATTAAATACAAAATATAATCGTTTTAATTTCCTTCTCGGGAATAGAAGTTGGACTAAAACTCACTCCCTGCTCAACAACTTGTTATATTACCTTGTTATAAAGTTACTTTTCGGTACATTTTGTTTTCTTTCGAAAAATGGTTACTTTTTCTAACTCCAGCTGCATCATTTTTCTTTGGTTTTTGAAACGGTTTAGTTAGTTTTTTTTTTTTTTTTTGAATTTTTACTATTATAGGGCATGTTTTGGATTCGTTAAAAAAATCTGACTCGCAATATAATAATTTTCTCTAACATTACGATATGAAAAAGGGATCAAACCTAACCTCGTGATCACTATGAATGTAATTTTTCCGAAACATCGTAAGGAAGAAATTAATAATATTTCTAATTAATATTTTTAACGCGACAAGTACCGAAAATCTTTAAAAGTTAAAATATGTATGTAGCTTATGATGTTGTATAACATTGACAAATGGTCAATTTGTTGCAATTTTATAGTTGGTTTCAATTTATGTACAGGCTAGTCTTATGGTAGCTGACCTTTCATAACTCATCATTAAATGAAATAATTGTAGGTTTTATTGTATGTAGGTTCTCAATAATCACAAAAATTAACGAAGCGTAAAACTTAATGAACCAAAAAACTACCAGTTCATAAGTTTTGATATTGTTTTCAAAACAATTCGTTTTGTCTGTATCTCTTTTTAAAAAACGTCATGCGTGACATTAACAAACTTAACTATATAAAATGTAAAGTAAATGTCAACTACTATTTTCGTAACTTTATTTCATCAAGCATAGAAAACATTTTCTTTTATGTAACTACGTAAATACAATGTTAGTCTTATTTCTTTTAAATTATTTTGCACAGTTTCAGGGACATCATTTAATAATAATTAAAATACAAATCTTATTAAAGTATTACTTAATATTTATTTTTTTTTATTTTGTTATAAATGACGTAAGTTAACATTCAATTTTTAATTGCATAGTGCGTTGAATTATAAGTTTCTTTCAACTTTTTTTAAATTTGTTTCATCGTTTAGTTACGAGAGTCTGTTGAATTTTCAAGTGAGATTCAGATTATAAAAGTCGATTCCGATTGTTGTGTAAATTAAATTGGTTTGCGGTGATAAACTTCGAATGATGTTGTGTTGTAGATATAGAATTTATTATTAACATAATCATTAGTAGTATCGGCCTGTGATAACATACAGACTAAAATTACTTGCGTAACAAAATACTCGTATATTGTGATCTTACTATGGTGGTAAATTTGTGTGTATGTATAAGGAAATAAGGTATGTTGATAGTGATTTTGATTACAAAATGAATCAATGATTTTTCAAAGTGATAACTTTGGCCTTTAGTGACGTTTCCTTTATTTTATCTAAAATAATATTCATAAACACAAATACATATGTATATTATGTATTATTAGTTGTTCAACTAAATGATTCAAAATTTGTCATTTCTGCAAACAAAAAATTGTTCATCATAGCAACAAAATCTCCTATTTTTGTTAAATGAGTCTCAGTATTTTATTTGCGAAGTATGTATACTGTACAACATGACTTATGTATGTATGAATGTATGTACATGACATAAATGTTCAAAACAATAACACCTTTCAATTAATGAAATCCAAACAAACTCATTTATGCCAAAAATGAAAAACAATTCTGAGAATTTTGGAAATTCCAGTCAAATATTTTTGTAAGAATTCGCTCAATTGTAATGTTTTGATCAGACACAAAAAAGGCAGATGAAATGTTAAATAAATAAAAAAAGGTAGTCAAGGCTAAGATATGTGATAATCAACTTTTGTCTGAGTGCCGGGACTCAGGAATAAGATTTGCCTAAATTCGCTCATTCCAAAATCCAAACGCGGCATTCTAAACTAGCCACTAAAACTATACCCACTAAACTCTACCTTATACATAGATTAGTAAACTTATGTATCTACCCAACACCAACATAGCGGTCTACTTGTTAGGTGAGTACATGAAATTTACATTTTATTTACTCGTAGACGGCACTTGACACGTAATTCAAAAAAATGTTTATACACCTCAAAAATGACGACCCAAATGTATATACATTTATCTACGCATTAGTCAAGACTCCATTTCTTTTGTATTTTAGGCAGCTAAATAAATTTAACCAACCTTGTTTTTTTTATGATAGACTTTAATCAAAAAACAAGCAGAATTATTAATCTTGTTTTTTTTTTTTTTTGCTAACGCTATTCATGGAAATGTACGCATTGGTTGATAGCGAACCACTCTTATTATATAGCACGCTCCAATAGCTTGTATTGTAGATCGCATTAAAATTTGTTTATTTTAATTTTTAATACGCAATAATTTAGTCTTAATAACCCTGTAAAATTGTATACACCCTATATTCCAGGAACCTTAATGAAAAAGTGTTCAAAGTGATTGTACAAATCTAAACTATTTCCTTCTTGAACAAAATGTGAAAAAAACCTACATATTTCCGATTTATACTGTATCTATTATCTTAATCCTAAGTGAAGTATATTTTTTATCATTATCTAATCAAACACATTTTTTACAACCACTTTTTACCATAACCTGCATTATTTTCATTGTTTTTTTTTTTTTTCTACTTTAAACTAATCATAGTAGGAGATATCGTTTAGTATGACGAAGTCAAATAATATTCTATTCGTTTTTGTTGCTAGCAATAGCAAATAATATTCAACTAGAAAATACAGCCATATGCATGTATTTATATATCTACTCCAAAACAATATTCCATTATTGATTGTTTGTATCTTATAGTGCAAAGGTTTGGCATCGTCGTCGTTCTCGTTCGTCAGTGTCATCATACACACTGTGCTTAGAAACAAAAAAGTACTTGAAAAGTTTATTCAATATGTATTTGTATATGCACATTCTACAATATAGTTGAATGAAATCAATAATAACTGTCTGTGAGTTAAATGACGTCTAGTTTATACTTTGTTCTGATCGATAAGCACATAATGACAACTTGGACACTGGGGCGTATACGTAACAAAAAATTGATTTTTGTTTAATTTTGTATGTATTTCTGTTTAAGCGGTATGACTATGGTAATGGTATTTAGACAATTTGAAGTGGATTATCAATTATGTAAATATTTAATTAATAAGAATATTGTTGCATATATGTTTACATTACGTACTATTTCCACACATACATAAAATTCATAACCTAATAAAGTGAATATTTACTAATTATATGTTGATTTTTGCTATCTTTCCAGATGACACTTTGCAACGTGATCGTAGTAAGGCAAGTCATTCCACACAACGCAACAACAAAAACGAAAAGGACACTAAGCACGACAATAAAACCGATGGGTTATTGACAGGCAAATGTCAAAAACATAAATCGGTTAAAAATGTTCAAAAGCATAAAAGTCAAAAATTACACCATCATCATCATTCGGAAAATAATCATAATAATAACAATAATTACCAAAAGAAAATATCACGAGCAAATGATAAGGAATTTGACACATTATTGACAACAAAATTAAATGGAATACGGGATATGAATTTTACCAGCAATGGTGAATATTTTGCTTCAGGAACAGAAGGTAAGTTTTAAAATTGAATTTTAGTTATGTACATACATAAACATTTTATTCGGTAATTAACTAAAGTCTATAGTCAGTTAATGATTCTCAGATTTTACGATTTCAAACTTGATGGAGTAGGAGTGGAATTCTTCAACCAAAAAAACACTTTTCTCTTTGAATATTCTTTGGCAGACAAAATGCATCTAAAAGAAACCAAACAAAAATCGGTTCAATTTTTTTAACCCAAGAAATGAAGCATTTCAAAAATTGTTGTTCTGTTTTTTGAGAATTTTAGAAGAAATACAAATTTAAATAACTGCCACTGATTAAAAATAAATCCCTTCAGAATTATCAAAACTTCTAAATTGATTTGGTGATTGAGTAGGCCAAAATTAATATGACTTGAACGTCACCTCAAGTGACGAATTTGGAAAAAAATAAGTAGAAACGACACATTATGTAAGTTGATGAATCGAAAAATACAACTAGACCTGGATTAAAAAATTATAGAATCCAGTTTAAAGTGTGTGTATTTCAATTTGCTTTAATTTGTTTACAATAAGCTTTTATCTCTTAGTCACCATATTCAAAAACTTAATTCCGCACGCACACGCAGTAAAAATTAAAGTGTCAATTCAAGTGTACTTCGATTCTTTTTGAATTCGATCCAGTGAGCTCGTATACCTACATATAGATAGAAATCTCAATCTGATTCCTGTTGTATTACTACAAAAAAAAAAAAAAAAAAAAATAGAGGAGTCATTCGGGCGTGTTAATATAGTCACTTATTGTATTTTTGTTAGTTAATATAATTTTATTAAATTATTCAAATATTATTAGATTAAAAAATTCGAATGGCTGAGTATTACAGATTAATCAGAAAATTAAATTAAACTTACTATTCACATAGCACCATTTTAAAAATTAATCTGAGGTAGGTACCTCATTTCTACATAAATATGTATGTACATTTTGTATTTATCTCTTGTATTTTTTTTTTCTTACGATGGGGGTGTAGAGTATAGTTATTTGTTATCTACAGGATAATTCGCATACAATGGACACCCCAACTAGACAGGAGGGGCAATTTTCTTTAAAAAAAATACATTAAATACAAAAAAAAATATTTGTAGAACTACAGCAACACTTACAATAATATATTACGATATAGCTTTTTAAAACCCACAAATCAATATTTTTTTTTTTATTTTTAAATTAAGTTGATTTTAGTTATTAGTTTTCAAAATCAAGATTTAAAAAAAAATATTATTTATTATTTTTTTCTACCCGATTGAAAAAAAAAAAATACGTTACGAATTACTGTTTAAAATTTGTATATTCAATGCTCTTATTAATTTTAAATAAAACACTGAAAATCGGATCGTTTTACATCTTTTACTATTTATAATATTAAAATATAAAAGAAAAAACTGCTTTAAAAAAATCAAGATAAGGTGATGTTGATGATAATCCACCGGTTTGTAGTCGGTTCCTTTGTTTTTAATATTTTTAAAAAAAAAGTGCAGTTTTCAGTGTTTGACTTAGAACTAAAATAAATATAGAATATAATACAGAAATAATTCTTAACGAAACAAAAATAAAAAAAAATATTTTTATTTTATGAAAATCTCTAAGCCGTTTTCGAAATATTAAATTTTCAAAAATGATTTGCCATTCTTTTTAAAATCCAAAATATATTTTTTTAATAATGTTGCATATTTTTAAAATTATTTTTGTAGCTTCAGAATAAGAAATTTAATTTATATCGATTAAGCTAATAATTAGACAATAGAAAATCATAAAAGGCCTTAAGCAAAATTGTTTTTCCATGATAGGGTATATAGTTTTAATTTTTGAAAGATATTTTTTATCAAAATCGTAGGAACGCTTTTTAAGAAAAGAAAAAAGATTTTCCCTAATGGTTTTAATACTTTTATGGAAGTAACCGTTGGTTTTATTTCTTAAAACAAGTTTTTCGTGTTATCTTTGATATTGTGTTATTTAACCGCTCTGTGCCAAGATTTAAAAATCGTTTTAATTGATTTCCAAATTTTGATTTTTAGTAACTAGTTTTGAAAATATTTAAAAAAAAATCGAAAAAAAAATGTTTTGAAAATGCGGGAGCGGCCTTATAATGTAAAACGAAAACAATTTGACGATATTGTTTTCAATATTGCTAATACATACAGCTGTATTCAAAACGATATCGTTCAATCGTTTTTTTTTTACGTGATGAATCGACTGATTTACTTAAACTGCTTAGAAGCAGTTAAACCGTTTTTGATTAAGTTATACCACTTTTCAGATACAAATTATTTAATCATTGCCGCTGATTTTGAGACAAATAATATTTTCACCCCTTATTTTTGGTCCTAAGAAATGAAAACACGTATAGAGGGATTGTCTAAAAAACACTAAGGTATCAAGTTTAAAAAAATTGATGCATCCTAATTTTTTCGGCATTCCTATATCTTCGTAGTATGAATTAAAATCAAAAACTGGAATTCAATTTGTTTTACGAATTTTTACATTGCCATATAATTTCACGGGCATTTAAATTTTTGAGTACATTTATACGGAAATATTTTATTTAAAGTTAAATGCTCTTTTATTTTTTTGTTCAAATTGGTTCGGCTCTCAAAAAAGGATATACTAAAGAAATAGTGTACCTGCTCTATAGCTGGATATGTACTGTAGCCACAACTTCGCTCCAAATGAACGAATTTAATCCTACGTACCTACCAGTGGCGTAGCGTGGGGGAGGGGGCATAAGCCCTGGACGTCACTTAGCCGGGGGCAGAAAATCTTAAAAATTTGGACCTAGCATTTCTTGGAATGCAAAAAAGAAAACTGCAAATTTGGAGCCTTACTTGAAATCACTGACACTCTTGGCTATCGAGATACACTGTGACTTGCTTATTACACTGTGAAGTTAGCCAAAGTAGGTCACTCGATTACAGCCACAATATGGTTAGCTCCAAAATTAAGAATAGAAATGCAAAAAAACTGCAAATTACTACGATGGTCCCGTTACTCTAGCTGAAAGTTGCCCTGTACACTTTACAGACGTACCCTTGCACCCGCGGTAAGAAATCGCCCTACAACGATTTTTTTTTATGTTTTGTTATTAATTTCTTATTTTACTGACTCTGACATAAAAAGTGGTAGGCGGTTAAAATGGGCTCTGCGCCGCTGGTTGGCAAAAAGCCACGCTGCGTCACTGGTACCTACATAGACCATGCATTGTATTGCAATTAAATTTCTTTTTGGACTTTAAGCCATATAGCACTTTATTCAAACTCATAAAAAAAAACTTGTTTCATAACAAATGTTCAATTTTGACATCCCACCTCATATACATAATATCTTACTAACCAACCATACTTATCCATCATATACGAACAAATATCTTACTAACCATCAACATGGCACCCACGTCATTTCAATAATATTTATGATTAAAAAACAATAAAACTTCCTACAATGTTTTTGAGTGAGTCATATTATTTTCTTAAATATTTATGACGAAACAAAAACTTCCCCCTATAAAATCGTACTAAAAATAAAATTCAATAAAAAGTTAGTTATATTTTAAACTTTTTTTTTTTGCAACAGGGCTATTAGTAAGGCTAAACCTTGGAGGTGAAAAACAAAATGATATAGGTACTATCCAGTATATGAAACATGAATTGTCGCTTTTAACATTTTTACAACTATACCTACTTCTATTCGATGAGAAAAGTTGAGTAGATATCACGAAACAAAACAAAAACAAAAGATTAAAAAAATGAAAACAAAAAATTACTCAGATAAATGACATTTTTTTTGATTTATCGCATTAGGGTCATAATGTGTGTGTAAAATAAAATACAACTCTATATGCAGAGAAAGTCACACCAACTTTTATATTGTTTTAGTCTCTGTCTACCACATTTCCTGACCTAACATATACTGTTTCTATACCAGGTGCAGTAAGACATCTTTAAAGAAAAATATGCTTTATAATACAGGTTAAGTGTGAATATTGTAGAACTTGGTTATAGTATTTTATTTTTGTCTAAAGGTCGCTCAAGTATAATTTGTTGATATTCTCAAACTAGATACCTTTATAACTAGTAAGAAATGAAGATGGAGGTATAATCATGACACAGTAATAGAAAATCTATATATGGGTACCTACATATATCACTAGCATAAAGAGTCTATTGAAAAGTCTGGCTGAGAATTTACTATAAAAACCAATAGCGGTTGTGGTTTAATAAATTGGCGACATCGTTACAGCGATATATATGTATGTACTTGTACATAATTTATATACTCGAACTCGTTAAGAGTACTAAGTATACAACATTAAAAGCTTGTTTATTCTTTATTATGACTATGGGTTGTTTGACTATAATACATACACTTATACAGACACTTCCTTGTTGTTATCATATTTATTAACATAATAACGTGAGAGAGGTTTTGTTTTAAGCCATCACATCTCGTACGCCGCCGACTGTTCGTTGATACTTTGGACATTTTCAGCATTGATTGAAGTTTTTCCGCATCTGGTAGTAAGTGATATTATAAATAGCTGAATCAAAAAGATCAAATAGGTAAGGTACACTGTTTATCTACTTTGCATTCAGCTGACACTTAAATAAACCAAGATAAAAACCAATACTGCTATTGTTAATATTCAGAACATCTCAATAAGGACCGAATGTTAATTTTATTTAATCATAAACCTTGTTAACATAATTAAACAGTAGTGCATCATGAAATGCAAAAGAGTGTTATACCGGTTTATTTAATTACAAATTTTGCAACATTTAACAACCACGATTAAGAACTTATTTTACAGACAAATCATCGTGAGTTTGAAGTCGGAACCCATCCTATGCGTTATAATTTATAACAAGTTGAAGACATATTCTCTACAATTGACTGACCAAATATTGCATCCATCTTTTATGACGCCATTCGTTTAAACTAACGAATACTAATTCGTTATTTAAGATCTGTTTGCACTTCCATTAGAGTTTCTTTGCACTTTAAAACATACCATTTACAAGCCATATGCAAATGCAAGCTAGTTTGAGTGTGAAATTAAGCTGTTCAGAGTTTTTAGGAATCCCAAGAATCAATAATCCTATAGTTGTTGAAATCAGATGGTGATATGGATTTAAATTTTTTTCACTTGACCATTGCTACCCAGAGTGAAGCAAATGCCATTCAATTCGTAAACCATATGGTATTAGTATAATTCTGACGTAGTCATCGGTTTTAAAGTTCAGATGATTCATAATGGTCTAAAGGCAAGAGTTTTTCCATATACATACAAACCAAGCACTAATAGACAACCCCGGTGTGCTATAAATGGAGTTTACGTAAAGTTTAAATAATAATACAAAAACGATAAAAGTTCGTTCTCGAGTCGTTTTTTTTTTTTTTTTTGTTGTTTGTATTTGTGTATATTTTCCATGAACTACACTAGTTTATTTCCAACATGGAATGAGTCAATATTTTTAGCCATCGCCATTGTCGTTGTCGACTTTGTTGAGGCATAGTTTTGTTGATTGTTTTTGTGTTTCATGTGATTCCTCCATGTGGAACAAGCAAAATAGGCACACTATCGTTTTTTGCGATGCGCCATGCCAGCCAGCCGCATCACACTCTGGCAAGGCTATTGAACTGAAAACTACAGTGACATGGAAGAATTCTTTGATTTTTCATGGCTAAATTAGACACATATTCCTTAATTTGTCATAAAAATAGAAATGTAGAATGATGCATGGATGCAAAAAAGTTGATATTTTGTAAAGTTTAATTGAAGTGTTTTTTTTTTTTTTTTTGTAGAAGATAAATACGAGTGGTAAATCTATAAATAAATTAGTTGAATTTTCTAAATGTTATGGATTTTTTTGATTTAATAGAAACAAGTGCGGAAAAAAAAGTCAAAATGAAAAAAAAAAAAATTGATTTTTTCTTTGATTTTATTTGTTCGTAAGAAATTTTATTTATAAAAATTTTAATTGCATTATTTTTTTGATTACTCTGAAGAACCTAGTTGCTTAATTATGAAAAAAACAATCCAACCAATAACGAGGCATTTGGAAACATCTTAAGACAAGTTCAAATCCTACAAAAAAATCTAAAAAAAAACTTTATTTATAGTCTTTAAATTTTTGGTAAAAACCTTGTATACATGTATGAAGTTTGATCAAAATCGTTGGTGCCGTTTGGAACCGTATGGCAGCTACCCGTTCAAGATGAGCTTAAACAAAAATTCAAATTTGTCCTCTAGTGAATCACATAAAATGGCTTCACACCAAATTTGAAGCAAATTTGTCTCTAGATCGATGTATTTGACTCTAGATCGATGTACATCAGGAAGCACAGACTCACAGATGCACTGACGCACAAACAAATAGACCGACGAACGTCTTTTTTTGGGTCATCATCGTGATGTTATAGATTTGATTAAAACTTTGAATTTTTTGTTTAACACAAAACCAATACTTTTCCTTAAATTAAGGGCCCTATTATGACTCGCGAGTCGAACGTTCGACTCAAGTCGAACGTTTTTAAAATCACATATGTCGTGGTTTTAAGAATAGCAAACTGCGACGTTCGTATAGAACAACATCTCAATGCAACACATTTTTGACTTTTTAGCAGAATATAGTTAGGCGAGCCATAAACGGTAGTGCCGAAAGTCAGATTCAACTAATATTTCTTGCGACTCGCGATTCATAATAGGTGCCTAAGTAAAATATAAAATTAAAGGCTAGATTCCGTCTGTAAATAATTGGGAAAGAGCTCAAAATTCATACTACTTTTTACTTTTTTAAATTCAAAATTCTATACAAAATCTCATAATTTAAACAAATTATACACGGTTATTTCTCCAACCCCAATCATCCTCTACAAAAATTTGATCGATTTTATGACTGCAAATTTTACAGGAAAGGCAGAGCACTTGCATAAAATTTCCGCTTTATGCTGCTTATATCTCTATATATCTAAAGTTATATTTTTCGGATGTTTAAGAATGAGCCATTTAATAAAAGATAAAATATCAGTCTCTTGTTTGCAATCTTACTTAAGAATCATACTAAAAAAATATTGAGTGAAAAATCAATTCAAAACTTGATGAAAAAGGTGCTTGCGTGCACACTATCATTCAACCAGTGATTAAAAAGTATTAAGTTGCGGTACGAATTGCATGTGTACGCCTTCTCTAGAGCAGCTCCTTGATGTGATGAATCCTCAATCATATTATTTTCTATTTCATTTCTATTTATTAATTCTATTATTTGATTCAATAGTGGCGTCATTCAATGATGAAGTTTCATATAACATCAAAGAATCTTATCTACCAATTATAATCATCCCGGATAAACTTGATTTTAAAAAATACTTGCAATCAATTCTTATTTTAGTTTGCAATACACGTTTCTATTTACATATGAGTGAACTAAGCGCCAAATCTTAAATTGTTTAAACTGTGTCGATTACGTACAAAAATGTGCGGTGCATCAAATGAAATTGAAAATAGAAATAGCTACATAGACTATGACTTCTTTTGTTAGACTGTAGAGTTAGTCATTGCAATTTTTAAATTCTTGCAGTTCTACAAAAATGTTAGCAATAACATGAAACCACAGTTGCTGTAAGAATAAAACTACGAAATTACAATTGTTGCTTTCTGAAATTCAAAATTTAGCCCCACAAAATATTTTAGGGGCCATCATTGAAAACCATCATTGAAAATATAAATTGTCAATTTTGAGAGATTTCGAAGAAAAAATATATGATTATTTTGATGCCAAAGTAAAGCTAATTGACTTAATAATTATTTCTAGGTAAAACAAAATTCAATTTTGCCAACTTTTCTCTTAAAATGACCTTTAATTTTTCAATGATGAACTACCTTACCAATGGTCATTGATAAAATTAAAAGTTACGTTATGGGGAAGATATGGGTCGAAATGAATTTTTTTTGGAGGAGAAATAATTTTGAGGTCGTAAGCTATATTTCTGCATTAAAATATTCAATGATTAGACTTTCCAAGGGTCTCCAAATAAACAGCTAACCTTTTCAATGATAGTTTTCAATGATAGCTATAACTGGCACCCGAGTTGAATTAAAAATAATGGAAAGTTTTTCCAATTTTCTTGACATAGCTTTTACCAGCACCAAATTTAGCGCTTTGCACATCAGCTTGTTTGTCGAAGAAGTGGGGCTAAGCATTGTTTCACAGTGAACACTTACGCAGTCTGAGTTAGTGACACTTAGTGCAACTTATTCATGAAATGATGAAATGTGTACTGCGAAAATTGGCATTTTGCATCCTATATTGCGCACTTAAGTGCTACTCCTGTTATTGTGAACTGGGACTTACTTCCTTAAATCAAGTGAAGACATTTTTCTAAAGTGAGTTTAAAACAGTACAATACAAGACCTTGAATGCAGATTGTAAATTCAAAATTTCAGTACTGCGTTCTACAGGGTAAACACAACTTTCTGGACAAAGATAAATAAAAATTGCATCCCAAAACCCAAACTGCGTAGTAAGGTTATTTACAATTTACAATCTTATCTTTTGCTACAAAAGTCACCATCACCAAGAAAATAATTTATAATTTTGGGTTTGGTTTTATAATTTTTTATTTGAATTTTTAGTTTTGTAAGGTTTAATGTACTTTAAGTTATTTCCATGGTGAGATAGGTATTATAAATTATATTAAACCAATCGGCCATTCCTCTTATACACAGTATCAAATGGGGTTACTGGCATCAAATCAACTGTCAAACCACAAATAAAATATATACAAAATGTAATCATTATGCCGCCACCCAACTCTTGGCGCAATACAATATAATCACAATGACACACTTTGATTTGTTTAATTAATTAGTCATATACAAATTTAGTCGATAGCTAAGTAATAGCTTATTGCATGTAGGTATACAGGTTTTTTTTTGTTAAAACTCCACGAAAATAATGACATCATGCTTACTTTATACTGAATCTTTCCCATCATAAGTATAGTTTAAACATTCAGTTTTCAACACAACACAAACCAAACAAAATTGCGTTGTTCGTGCAAAAATATTTTAACCAAAAACAAGACTAAGTTTTAATTAAATTAATTCACACATGTATAAGCCTATCTGACCATTTTACCTCGTGTTTTCTTAACCAAAAAATCATAAAAGCTCATAAGCCACCAGGTTTACAGGGTGTTTTCTTAAAGTTTGAGACTGGGTTCCATGATGTGTTGTCTTGGATGGTTAAACAACTGCAAGTTCACATTCAAAAACTAAATACCTCGAAGGGCTTCTATAATTTCTACAACATGCTGTTGACTTATTTGAAATGTCTTTCTGGAGTTTAAAACGAAACGTCGATTCGGCAGTTTCAAATCCAACAAAAATTAATAAAATTAACACCAAAAATAAGTACGGTGCCTACCTATATGTATATCACCCTACATACCCTACGTGATAACAAAATAAACACCCTGTACCTATACAAAAATTATTCTTAACACATGGTAATTTTTGTCGGTAGACTCTCTTTATGTCTACTTGGCTTGATAAAATAAAAAAAAAAAACTGAGTAATAAAAAAATATTCAAGGTTTTGAGTATAGTTAATATCACACACTTTACGTGCATAAGTAGGTAAATATAGACACGTTTCGTGATGAGATTTATTTATAGACTTAAATTTTCAACCGTCCTCCTGACTATGTCTATGATTATTTTTTATGTAAGATTGTACGACTCTGAGATTGTCTCAATGATTTGATTGTACTTTTTTATCGTAGTATTTTATTTTTCTATTAATGCTTGACATGAGTTGAGGTTGTTCTACCATTTCCATTGCCATAGAAGGCCGGTATTCTAGTCTATTGACACTAATTGGTCAAATGACTTCGAATTTGCAATCATAAAAAAAAACTGCAGCACAATGAAATAATAATTTGTAGGTAGGTATTACCTATTTTGTCTTATTCTTAAAAATATAAGAAATATTTAGCAGACAAATAATTTTGTTTGCTATCAAATAACAATTAAATGACATAATTAACATCTAATCCACTGTGCCAACAAAAATCTTTCCTTTCCTTCTATTCCTTCCAACTAGTGCCGTGCATTGCATTTAAAAGACCTCAGGTCTTACAGGCATTTAGTTAAAATCATTATTAAAAAAAAAATATTATCAAAATACTCATAACTTATTCATTTGAGGCATAGTTTTAATTAGTAAGAAAAATTTGAAGTTTCATAAAACGCTTAAGCCAAGTTTTGTGGATGCTGAAATTAATACTAAGTTGAATAAAATGATTTCTGTGACGTCAGAATCATCTTTGATTATTATTTTCTATTAAAAGTAAGGACGACCATAATTCAAAGTTTATCTGTAAATCAATTATTTTTTGAAATACGAATTTAAAAATAAAAACAAGAGCTTATAAAAACAATCCTTTTCTCCAAACGAAACTAGACAATTGTGACATAACACACATAATATAAGCACATACCTTGTTTTAGGTTATCCTGGGAGGTATACGCTTCCGACTCTGATGCGAAACGAAAACTTCAATAAAAAATTGATATAACTGAATAATTATAAACGATTTTGTTCTGCAGTACATACGGTTATTTGAAAAGTCTCCACAGTTCTTTTCCCACAAAATGAATTACTCGAACCATTATTGGCATGATGTGGAAAGGTGGCATTATCAATTTACATGAATATTTCCGGCTGTGTTATAGCAAACTTTTAGTTGTCTTGTTGGAGACTTGTAGGAACACGGACAAAATTCGTCTGGCATTAAGGCCTTGTATGACATACTTTTCTATTATGCATTTCTCGTTAGTATATGGTCAGGGCCAAGGATACCAATAGCTGCATTCGTACACAAATGTTGCTGATAACTTGAAAAACTTCCAGCCAAAGCATAACTTTTTTTCTGTGCGTATGATAGTGCTGCGTTAGGCCCACATTTTGTTTAAAACAATTTTTTGTATATATACTACAGTTTTCGAACTACGGCCTTTCAAAGGTGTCTTATAACGTTACAAAATTTGGAAGTAAATGTAACGTAATTTGAAAGTTCGTAGTTCAAAGACTGAAGCAGATATAAAAAAAAATGTTTGGAAGAAAATGTGGACCTGACCCAGGCCTATGCACAGAAATTTGGGCTTTGGCTAGTAGTTTTTTTTTCAAGTTATGAGCAAAATTTGAGTACGAATGCGGCTATTGGTCTCCTTGGCCCTGTCCATCATATACTTGTTAATGCTTCAAGTGCCTAGCATAAATCTGTGAAAGCTACAGCAACATATTCACGTACATTTTGCTCCGGAAATCATTCGTGAACGAAAACTCTCCACTGTCTTTTCAATCGTCTGTGGAGAAAGCTATCTTTTGGCATTTCTCACTGGTACATACTTGTGAATACCTTAAATGCCTAGCACAGAACTCTTCAAAAATCTACAGGAACATATTCCCGTATATTTTACTCGCGATTTGGTTCGTGAACGTAAACTCTCCTCTTTCTTCTCTACACGACCTCACGCGCACGTTCATGGGGTGAATAACAAATCTTTATTTGTATGGATTCACGACATAATGACAAGTATATATATTTAGGAAACTTAACGTCGCCGTCGTACTAGAACATACAAATATTCAATAATAACGGAGTCAGAATTAAAATAAATGCTATAGAAAAAGATTGAGTCAGATTCCTAGACAAAAAAAAAAAAAATTGACTTGATAAACTGACAGTTTCCATATCTTAAGAAGCAAAAGCTTTAAGATATTTTAAATAAATTGCCCTAGTCGCCAATAAAATCACTACATATTTGCATAAAAGTTGTGTTTTCCAAAATTTGTATGACTTCTATACGGAATTGTGTGGAACAAAGTAAACAAAACAAAAACCGTAATAGTATGTGCTTACATACAAAAATGTATACGGATATATAACAATAAATTTACTAGGGCATGAAATTTCACTTCACCGCTAAGTAAGTCAGCCAAAACAATTCCAAACGACACAACAGCAGAACAAGACCCATTCAGCATTCAGCACAACAATGCTGGCCCAAAAGTTTTTTTCTTCTGTAATTAAAAACAAACAACAAAAGCGCATTCGTTTGGTTAATAAAATACAAAAAACCAAGAAGGAACAGAAAACCAAAAAGTAGATAGGTACAGGAATGGGTATACATTACACATAGGCTTTGTCCGTGTTATATTGCTAGTCTGCGCGTGATTCCGCTCGATCTTTTTTTTTTTTTGTTCATACTTTTTTTGCGTTTCACTGCGGTATAATTTACATTACATATAGTACACACTTGAATTGAAATAAATTTCATCGGATATTATATACAGCTACATAATCCATAGAAATTTTTAACAGAAATGCAATATACGGATTCGTATTTTTTTTTTCTCGCAGTTTTTTTTTTTTTTTTTTTTTTTTTTTTGCTGTGCTATAATTGTGTTTCAAACTTAACTATACCGATAGAATTTTAACGGAAGTTGGTAACATAAAACGAACGGTATAGGTGTTGAGGAAAAGAGAAGTTAATCATACGATATAGTATGCGAACGGGCGGCGATGCACTTTAATAGTTCTTACTTCAGCTTCGTTTATTTATATATTTTTTGTGGCTTAAGATCGAGGTATATTATTTCTGTATCGTTTATCGTTGTTCAAGTTTCATGGATACTCGTAGAATAATCTGCAAGCATTTGAACTTGACAGATAAACATGATACTAACAATGTCAGATACCTTGATATAGAAGTGATATACAAAGTGATGGTCACTTTTTTGTATTTCCTTAAAACTAGTACACAAGCATATTATACCTATGTACGTTGTTTTATTTTAAAAATGTAAATATCTACTTGTAGAAGAGTGCTGAAGTAAGATTCTCATAGTAGCCGCGTTTTATTATCAACCAAGATCCATATGGATAATCCTGTGATAATAAAACGATCCAGATCCAGAAAATTTTGCATTAAGATTGTGGTATTCCTGAGTTTTTTGACGTTTTCAAATTGACATGTAAACAAAAAATAAAATTGGAAAAGTAGTTGAAGTAAGTGTTTTATTATATATTATCCGGATCTGGACGTGGATCTTGTTTTTTCTTCTCAGTGCTGACAACATTTAAGAATCGAAATGGTCACCTGGTGCGGAGAATTAGAACAAATTCTTGGATCTTGAAATAGATACAGATAGAAAGCAGGATCCCGAATTGATTTTGTATTACGTGTAAAAGTTAATCCAGATCTAGATCCAGATCCCGATAAAAGATAATAAAACACAGCTAGTCTAAGGTGTCACAATTCTCTATGACGTTAGAAGTGGCACTTCAACTTTCACCTGTCGAAAATATACACATGAAAATGCAGTTTCACTATCAAAATAGAGAGAGTGTAAAAACATTGGACTTGTAAACCCTCTCTCCTTCCATATTTCAATAGTTTTTGAGATCTGGCATACATTTTTAAGTTAAATCTCAGTTAACTCGAGATCTATAGTTCTAGATTAAGATTTTAGTGTTCCATTCGTCACAATGCGCTTACGAAAACTTGACAGCTCTGATTGCCTTATTGGCATAGTAAGAAACAGATACCTACTTCCTTGACTATATTCACATCTTCTCGTTGCTCGTTTATTTAAGATATTCCATCCCGGTTCAGATTTTCGCCTGAATATAACCAATTCTATCGTTTTAAAAAAAGTGGTATTCTAAATTTCCTTTTCAATTCTTGCCAATTGTGCTTTCCGGAAAACCGCCGTATTGGCAATTCACAATTATTTTGAAGTTTTCCAAATTGACGAGCAGAAATTCGAAAAGCTTAAAATGTAAATTATTTTTAAATAAATCTATAAAAATAATGGCGCAAAATTTTAAACGATTAAGTAAATTTTTAAAGCCATTTAAGTAAGTTTCCAAGTTAAAAAGAAGATTTTGCTTATTTTAAACGGTTTTAACATATTACTATCTCTTAACAATTTACTAAAGTTTAAATAACAAAATGGATACTTTAACTTTTAGCAATTTGCTAAAAAAATGTCTTACCCATTTTAGTTGGAAAAGTGAATTGTGTTTTTTTTGTATGATTCATGAGCTATAATTGTTTTTTAAAGTAAATAAAATAGTATAAAATGTTTTCGGAAGACGAAGATTTCGAAATAGTTGAAGATTTTTTTTAATACTACTTCTTTGAAAAAATTGTTAATGCTTCTTTTGAGAGTATGAAGTGCTGATTTAAAAAATGTATCAACCGCCGAAATCGAAAAGCTTTACGCTCTTCTCTTTGAAAAGTAGCATCAAAAGTTTTTACAGATTCGAATCAAAAAAGGGTAGTAGGTACTGTTCTAAAATCGAAAACGACATTTGTTAAATCTACACCATTGCCTTCAGCCAGTAAAGAAATGTAACTTCCAAAACATTTCCATCCATGAAATGAAAAAAAAATATACCTGTTCATTGAAATGAAAATTTCACTTCACTTTATTCTTTTCTTTTTTCTTCTTTACAAACTTTTTTTATTTTATTTTTCTTATTCTAAAGATACACAAAAAAACTCCTCAGTCGAATTCAACTACCATGTTATTCTTTTGGGGCAATTTTTTTGGCTAATCTCTTCAATTGGCTTGGAATATTCTTCTTCGGTTTCAGCAAAGCAAACAAATCAAAATTTAAAAAAAACAGAATTCGCCATCACTTCAAAACAAGTTCACCTTCTTCATTTTCTCAGATTTTACTCCTCGAAACTCTGACTTCTTTTTTTTTTGGTCTTGAGACTTGAGTATTTTCCATCTGAAAATATAACACGATAAATAAAGTGATTCAGTTTTATTTTTAATTTCAAACTAAACTCTCTTTTAGTTTTGACCATTTGCTTTTGTCCCGCTCAACTGTGAGAATGTTAACTATGTTCATGAGAGAATGTATGTGTATACCATTCATCAGTTTCAGCTTTCGATGATGCAGAATGCAGTAGTGTGGAAGGTCGAGCCGTTTTAGTTATTCCAACTACATAAGATTTCTTTGATATAACTTTGCCGCATACTTTAAATGTCACCCCACACAATTGATCTTGACACGGTACTGTAGAGCTCTTGGGCGAATGTGACTTTTTTAATATATGTTTTTTCACTTTTAATACATTCATTTTCGATAAACTTATTAAAAAAAAAATATTCTTCACCCGGGGCTTAGACAAGCGAGTAGAACTAGTAGCGTATATGTGTGTTAGTGTATCTGAACACGAGAGAGTCGAATAGCAGGGCAAATAGTATAATATTTTTGCCTGCGAGTAGCCTGCCAGTTATCCTGCTAGTGTAGTGTATTGTTTTCATTTATTTGTTTTGTTTCCATAGTTTCCATAATTTGTATATTTTTCTGTATGAAATATTTTAAAAAAATCATTCTAGCTGACAAAACGCGCAGTTACTAGTCACACATACATCCATAAAACTAACACTATGATACAAATGCTACTAGTTCTACTCGCTTGTCTAAGCCCCGGGTCAGAGAGTAAAACAAAATTAAAATCACAAACAAAACAAATGTGACTTCTGACTATTTCCCAAGATTTAGTATTGTTTACTTTGTTTTGTCACTGCGTAGACGTGTTCATATGCACCGTTTTTAGTAAAAGGAAATTAGCAATTTACTAGTTAGCAAATCAAAAAAGGTTTACAATTTTGAAATAGTTAGTAAATTGCTAAATATTTAGAAAATTACTAACTAGTTAATTGCTAAGCCCTTAACAATAGGTTGTTCAAAATTTTGCGCCAATTTTTTTTTTAACTATTTCATTCATTTGAATCCAATTTTCGGAGTTTGAATAATTCATGCTTAGTCTCACCCAAACCGATGACGCGAAACATACAAAGCTTAAACTATGAACTTTAAAAGTCACAAGACCTTATTAAATCTTTATGAATATGCCTCCGTTTCTTTTTGTTCCTTTTTATAGATCTCTTTCTTCTTCCACAATTTATGCGCAAGTCTAGTACTTCAACAATAATTTGGTCATTTTAAATATTGTATGTGCTGGCAAATATGTCTTAAATGCTATGGCCATATAAATTTCAAATTGACAGGTAAATTGTTTTTAAAATACGTAATTATACTTTCAATAAACCTTATTGCTTTTGGCCAATCGCATACAAAATCAAAAAAATACACACAATGTAATGAATTGTGTTTTTGTCTGGAAAAAGAAATCTATTTATTGTTTTATCAACTCACAAAAATTGCAAAGCAATTTTTAATATTTAATTTCCTTATAATTGCTGATTGCATTATCTTATTAGCCAAAAATGATAAAATATCAACAAAAAATAATATATCCCGAGCCATAAAAAGTCATTGAATTGCCATGACCCTTTGCTCTGATGAAAGTCTTTGTATGATATCAAATAATTTGTATTTGTAAGTGCGCCATATAAAAGTCACATTACTGTTAAATTCTATATCATTCTATTAAAACCTTCTTCAAAGTTCTTTGAACTTGCATTATACTCCTATCTCATCGTCCAATTTCCATTTATAGATATCTTATTCTATATATATGTATACATATCTATATTATCTCCTTGTTTTTTTTTTTAAATTTAAAAAAAAATTCAACTGACACAAATAAAAAGAATAGTAGGGGAATACAAAAATTATTGGCACGCCTCCCCCACATCGTCATAATAATCGAACTTATCTAATCTAAGACAAAAACTGATGAAAAACGATCTTGTCCAATCCAATTGCTTTGAATTTTATGTTTTCAAAATCCGGTAATAACAAAGTTAGCTTCGCGCCTTAACTAAATGAATCATAAGATTGGTGCATAATTACCTACCTTACCTACCGCTTCCTCTAGCACCAATAAAAAAATACAATTTTTTACCGTAAAACCCTATAGTCGTGATCTCCGATGAATTGTGATAAAGAGAATTCCTTGTAATTTCCGATGATTAGGCATTCTGGTATGGCAATCGATATTAAAAACATGAGTAATGCACCAGCTATGGATATACACTGACGATGACGTGTTGAATGAAAGCTTAGTGTTTTGTTTTATTTTTAAGCATTTTGTTTCAGACATCCACATCACTTCCAGTTTAATCGTATATAATGGCACAGTATGATAAGAACTCTCTGAGTATTGGGACTTTTGTAAACAAAACAAAAGTCAAGTGACTTTATTTTTTGCCATAAAAGTGAATCAACCGGTGAATCTTTAGCCATTAGTATCGCGAATTTCTTAAGTGATTGTTATGTTAAATTCAAATACAAAAATTATTAAAAATATTAAACCGTTGAGAAAAGTCTTAAAAGATAAAACATAAAAATGGGTTTTTACGATATGATTGCAATTTTAAAGGGTACGTGTTTAATTATGATAAAATAATATCTCTCAGCTAAAACCGAATTGAATTACAGTTTTTCTTTTTTAATAAAAAAAAAAAAAAAAAACAAAAGTGTTGTGTTTTCGCTGTTTTGTTTGTTTGTGCTTGTTGAAAAGTTTTAAAAATACCTTTTTGTTTACTGTTTGGGGGATATTTGCTGCGCCCACATCCACTTTATTTCAGTTTGTTTATGATTTTTTTTATTTAAATATTAAGAACAAAATGTTTGCATATTTAAAAATGAATATTTTTTAAGGCGCAGTTTTCTATGATAATCTCTTTTGTGAAGATCATAATATACATATTTGTGTTGAACAGTATTACGCGTAGTGCATTGTAAGGATTGTTTTTAAAATTGTATAAGTATTTTAGGAAGTTTTAAGAGTTTTTAAATTTGTTGTATTGTGCGTTGATACTATAATGTTGTGACCTTGCGGTTCTAGTTCTAAGTGATAGCATTATTGGGATCGATCTATGAGTTTGTTTTAATGAAAAGCAATACCTATTTTCTTGCTGAACAAATGTGCTATTGTTTGGTTTTTTCTCAAACTCTATAATAAGTTCTTTCGTTTAAGATTGTGTGTACAGTTTCAAGGTTTCACATCATTAAAAGATTTATTTAATAAAAAGATGATGCAAGCGAGTGAATATTAAATGATTTTAATTGTAGGTATTTTTTCGTTGGAAAAAAAAAATCCTCGTGATGATTTATATAACTCTTTGCTCAGATTGCTTTGTTATCATTCAAAGAATTTATTAGATTCTATAGCTAAAGAGGAATTAATAATTATAATCTTTTTGTGTGTTTATTGCACGTTGTTTTAGAATATTTGTAACTATTTTCTTTTGAATTCTGTAAGTGTTTGTGTTTCTTAAATTGATTGGCATCAATCTATTAAAACAAAATAGCAACACAATTTTAAATTTCACGAAACACAAAATACATATGTTTGTATATTGCAATTTGTATGAAATATGTACATTTTGATTCCTAAAGTTTCTTGTTAGTTGTTCTTTTAGGGAGTTTTAACAAAAACAAAATATTAGCCTTAACAAAAATAATGAGTCATTCCATTTTAACTGAAATTAAATATTAATATCCGTTTATTTGAAAATATCAAATAGGTATGCATTTCAACTCGATAAAAACAGACAAGGTTGAAAAAGGCGTGTTTTTACCAAATTTGATAGCGATTGGATGAAAAAATTACGTCGGGGCTAAACTACTGACATGTTAAATACAACACCAACTAGGTAACTCGAAAATTCTCGCGGCTTAATTGCATAGGCAGTTTCTTACTAACATGGCATTTTCTCCATCGAATCGCTTGGGCTAACAAAAACCACTCTTGATTTTAACATTATTAAATCGAATTCTTATGTCACTGAATCTCTTTGGCAAAACAATTTTATATTATTTGTTTTTGTAATTTAGTAAACATTTAACCAGTTTTATTTTGTTGTATTAATAAAAAAAAACTTAAGCTTAATATATTTGAACTAACTCAATTTTGGACCAAGTAGATTGACAACATCTTGATCCTTAGACCTCGGTCGGCAACAGCAATGGCAAATTAAGAAAAAAAAACTCAAAAATTTCAAATTTTATAATAAATGGCGGGAGAATCGAGAATTGTTTTCCGAGTAGGAACAAATTATAAACCAGGTTTGAAAGATTCTTTTAACACTAAAATGACGAAAGGAATACTCATTGAAATCGTTCACTGACATCTTAGAGTCAGAAAAATAATGTACTAACTTTATACCTATATTTTTTTTTTTTTTTTTTTTTTGTAAATCTAAAATAAATTTCAGTCAGATGTTTTATTAGATAGGTATTATTTTTTTTTGTAATGCATACTTGATCTTCTTTTCTAATTTAGCTATTTGTTTGACTAACAGATAGGTATATCTACCTACAATAAAAGTGAATCGAAAATTACCTCTGTCAGTGTAGAGTATATTGCCACTTTACTCGTGCCAAATATAATTAGCACTTGAGTGTATATAACAAAATCTTATTTTCTAGGTACAATTTATGAAAAAAAAAAATTAAATAGAAAAAATAAATAAGATACATCTTCTGAGAAATTTACGTATTCACATGTATGTACCTACCTTTGTAAGCTACATAGGTATTTTATATGTATATGTACATATAAATCATTTATAAACAAAAACAATTAAATTGAAAAATAGTAGGTATTTATTTAATTTTACGATCGACTTACTAAAAAAAACACGCTTAGCTTTTTTTCGCTGATTTGCAGCACACTCTGTTTGGTGTTTGTGAAGGTCAATTTTGTTATGACACATTAGAACTATGTTGATTATTGAATAAACCTTGAGTGCTGATGGATTTTAAAGTTAGTTTTGTTTTTTGTCTATAACACCAATGATTTAATATTCGATCAGATCTTTAAATAGACAAAAGTACTGATATTAAATTTTATTTTCAAAACGTCTAAATAGGGCCTGATTCGTATGACCCATTCATAACTTGCCATTACAAAAATCAACGCATCACAATTTTTGTTTGCAATTATAATACTATTTTAACGGATATTAAACGCACTCATTCAACACGTTTTTTTTTGACTTCACATTAAAAAAATGTTTTTTGTAGTCCAACTAAAAAAATGTTCATGTCGTTTTGATTTATTTTATTTATTTATTTAATTTAACAGTGAAAACACTGGGTTGATAAAAAGAGCGCCTAAGATAATTGGGGATATATGAGACATTAGTCAAAACGCAAGGACTTCTACTGTTCTAAGAAGTCAGTAAAATTATTTTCCCAGGATCAATTGGGTGCCGACCTTGGAATTTTATGAGATAAACAACACTTTATTCTCAATTCACTGTGCATAGCCAACCGAAGTTTTTTCTTTTCGTGTTTCAAACAAAAAAATCCAACCTCTTATATCTTAAAATATCAAAAAGGATAACCCAAAAGAAATTAAATTCAATTTTCTTCGATGAAATAATATTATGGTACCTTCAACATATTTATAGTGAGTAAATATAACGATTTGAATCTCCCGCCTAAAATTTAATAATTTAAATATATTTTTTTAATACATTTTTCAATCGTGTACTTGAAACCCCCATTATTTTTTGAACCTATTTGCTTTAATTCTTATCAAAAGCCAAACTCGATTTTATTACTTCTTAATGTTAGTACCTAACTAAAAATCGCAACAATATTTGTAAGAAAAACAAATAAAAATAAAACAATCATAACCTTCAGTTTACGATAGATAGCGTTTCAAAAAAACTCCAAGTATGTATGATGTTGAGAACTATTCGTTGAACAAAAAACTAAACCTTTTAATTAATATTTATTTTTCCTACACTTACAAATAATACAAACATTACTTTAGGTACCATTTAACCATCAAGGCAACAAGGAAGTAATTTTTTTTATAGAACAAATAATCTAGCTAAATTATTATCATTCTTAATTTTTTTTTATTATACTCATTTTTTTTGTTAACTAACATTAAAGTTTGTACGATACGTGCTGCATACATAATTATCTTTCTTATCATTGCTATATAATGCGTACTAGAATGTTTAAAAATAAAATACAAATATGTATGAATTACTATGGTGTACCTACAGCTGGTTTGTGGTAATGGTTTTTAGTAAGATTAGCTCATAATGGTTGTTTGGTAGATAAAAGTCTTCAAGATAGCTTGACTTATTTATTTTAAAAATTCATATCTACTTAAAGTGGACACAACCCAAGTGGAACCTAATTTGTATTTTATTGTGTGGTGAAAAAAATATAATATATAATAGGTACACGGAAGAGAATCAATAGTACTCAACAAATTTAATTTTTGAAATTAATAAAAAACTTAAATTTCTATGTGTTAGGCCCAGTTTTTCAGTGCGAGATCATTTTTATTTATCTAAATCGTTAAATGCTAACGTTACAATTTCGTATGCCCTTAATTAGAGATCATTCGAATTTCAGAGTTTACTCTTCCAATTTGATGAGTTTGAATTTAATCTCTTAACTGATAAATTGTTCTTAAGCACAAAGGTTATGTAACACTTCGTTTTCTGTGTTCAAATCCCAAACTCAGAATTGTAGGAGACTTACGGTTAACTAGATATGTCGAAATACATGCCGTTTTCAAAGATAGCGGAATTGTAGGAGACTTACGGTTAACTAGATATGTCGAAATACATGCCGTTTTCAAAGATAGCGGATAGATAGTGTTATTGGTAACCTTAACAACCTGAGAGTAATAACTACTCCCACTGACTCCCTCTATATACAGAATGATTCGCATGAGTAGTTGCCCGTAGCGTAATGGTTAGTGCGTCCGACTGTCACGCTGGAGGTCAGGGTTCACTTCCCAGACTCGTCCACCTAAAAAACTAAAAAGTTTTTTTTCAGGGCTACTGCCTCTTGCGCGGAATTGACAAATCCTCCAAGAGTATCACTTGTCACGGATAAGTGCTTCTCGTCTAGCCGTTCGGTTTCGGCATAAACTTGTAGGTCCCTTCCATTCCTGGCGTCCTGGCGACAGGCGCACACAGGAATGGTTGCGAGTTGTTAGTCACTAGGCCCTGGTTCTTCACGAGCCGTTGTGCCACCCAATTTAATTTATTTTTTTTTGCATGAGGTATAACAAAAAGCTATAGTGTGTAGGCAATACAAAGTCTTTTAGGGACGAGGGTTCTATCCCCCCCCCCTTTTAAGGCGAGTGGGACAATTTTCTAAAAAAAATTGACTTAAAATTATTTAAAAACCACGGTAACAAAAACGAAAATAGTAGGTACGTACTTAGAAACGTAAAATAAAACAATTTTATATAAAAAAAAAGAAGAGACTTTTTGCCTTACAAAAAGGTACAATAGAGCATTGCACGTGTTACCGTCGTTTTTAAATATTTTGTTTTCTCTTACAAATAATTTTTGTTTAAAAATTTCCCCTTTCTCTAATACGAGAGCAATAGCCCCTCCCGCCAATGCAAAATTTGGGTAAAACTTTTTTTACATTTCAATGAACCCAAACGTTAAGTCGCAACGGGTCGTCGATGATATATTACTGTATACTCGTCACTCATGTATATCTATAAGTTAAGCAACACTGCATCAATAATTTCTTAAATTTGACAATTTTGTTTAAAAAGAAAATTTAATCAGAGAATTTTGCAAAACATTTTAGATTGTATAATTTGTTTTCGTTTTTTCGTAGTTTACCTATGTGTAATGCTGTTGTTTTCAGCCAAAAGAAAAATAAATTAAATTTTCAAAATTTCATGGAATTTTTAAGAATTTTTTCATATTGGTTTTCTGAGTAATAATCCCAAACTTACCCTTCGCCCTCCAAAAAAAAACACCCTTTTACAACAAATATTTCGGTTCGTTGTTTTAATGACAAATGAAATATTTATGCTTTAAGTTTCAGCAACAAACAATAATTATGTGACTATTTTCAAAGGGTTTTCGGTAATAGTTTAACGGTTATATGTAGGTACATTAGGGGTGTCTAATAATTTTTTTTGTCAGATATTCAAAATGGGTATCGTGGATCTTGTAGAGGATACCCACACAAGTATTTCTACGTCTCGGAAATTTTTTAAAATGGTACTTCCAGACCCCGCGGCCGTTTTTTATGAAAAAAAACACGTTTTTTTCAAAGTCAACAAATGATCAAGAAATTCGCGTATCAAACGTGGTTTGACCGACTTTTTAATATTTCTTTTGACTCTCTTGGGATGCTTATAATAGAATAGCAAAATATGCCTTTTTTACTCGATAAACGGCTGAAAACCCCCCAAAAATCCGTCGATTTTTAAGCTTTTCTCGATTTTAAAGACCTCCATGGGTTCAGGAACGAGCAAGTAAGACTCGTTTCATAGGAAATTTTGCATTTGTTTTGAAAAAAAGCATTTCGAATTTTTATAAAATCTCAAAAATAGGTGAAAAAATGGTTATATTCCATTTTCAGACTGAAATATCTCAAAAACAAGAGCTGACGGCGTAAAACAGATTTCCTATGAATCGAGTCATAATTGCTCGTTCCTGAACCCATGGAGGTCTTTAAAATCGGGAAAAGCTTAAAAATCAACCGATTTTTGGGGGGTTTTCAGCCGTTTATCGAGTAAAAAAGGCATATTTTGAATTTTTAAGGGGCAGTTACTTATGCTATTTTATTATTAGCATCCCTAGAGAGTCAAAAGGAATCTTTTAAAGTCGGTTGAACTACGTTTGATACGCGAAATTCTTGATCATATGTTGACTTTGAAGAAAAACGTGTTTTTTACATAAAAAACGGCCGCGGGGTCTGGAAGTACCATTTTAAAAAAATCAGAGACGTAGAAATACTTGTGTGGGTATCCTCTACAAGGTCCACGATACCCATTTTGAATATCTGACATTTTTGAATTTGAAATATTAGACACCCCTAAGGTACATACCTAAAGAAAATTTGTGTCTTCGTATTTTTTAAGCATTTAATCTCAATATCTTATAATTCAGTGTGGTTAAATTATTGCTCGTAATTATGTTTATTTTTCATAAATAAAATACCTGTTATATCTCATGTTCGCGGAATTAATGATAAGAAGTCAACCATAGATAGAATTTGGGATTTTCCCAGAAACAACTTATATACATATATTTCTTTTCAGTCAGTTGAATTTGTATCTTGTTACTCTTAAATTGAATTGGTTAATCATATTCATTTTAATCGTTTCGGGTTTTATACAATTTGCTGAGGACCAGTCTTAATTTAGAAAAGCTTTAGAATTTTAGTCTATAAATATAATATGAGTGATGCGTTATTTTTCTCGCTTAATAATAATAATTTGCATGAACTTAGGTACACTTTTTGAACTGACACGGAACCATAAGTTTATACTTTTATAATCATACGTCTTTGAATCTGTAAATGTATTTACCCTACAAAACAAGTCATGTTTCTAAATCTTACTCTCTTACTAAAACTACCAGCTAAATCAACAATCTCTTGTAATTTACATAAAAAGCCGGTCGATTTGTATTTTTTCTTTCAAATCGAAGGAAATATGCTAACTAATGATGATTTCATTTAAATATCATATCAAAAGATCTCATTTTGAAAAAAAAAACTTCCCCATTTCACTATGATTAACTTATTAATCCAATTTATTTATATAATGATTAAAAAACTAAGTCAATTCGAACACGCCTCATAACGATAAAACAAAACAAAAAAGAAGTATAATCAGTTATGTGTTTGGTGGTTTTGGTGTTGTGTGTGCTACTTTAACATACTCATAGGACAAATTCCTAAGGCCATTACCAGTTTTGATATGCTTCGATCTACCACTCACCATTAGCCTACATTTATTTAATAAAAAAAAATTAAAGCTAATGCTTGCCCAAAAATCACCAAAAAAAATACCACGCACACAGACACAAACGTGTTAAATCTGCAAAAGAGAACCTTATTGTGTATTTCTTTCATATTATAAATATTAACTCATAGTTCTCTCGGAGTGAATCTGTTTATTAATTGTGATATGAACACACACCAAGCAGGTATTGATTTTTTTGTTTACATTCAACCACGTGGTTTTTCATATATGTATATTCAATTGAAAAAAAAAAATGTAAACAGACCTTTGTTTGTATGAAAAATAGTTAACAAAAATTAAATGTATGTATATTTAATTCGAAAACAAGGGACCCATTCCACGAGCCAAGATATATACGTATACGGAAATGTTTTATCAATTAACATTAACTTATTTATATAATAAAACAAAAATCAAAATTGTTGCTGTGAGGCTCTTATGGATAATTAAATTTAATGACATATCAAATGACATATATTAATGACATGACAAATCATAGCTAGGTATATGTAAGTGTGCTGCTCTTCATAAATATTATAAATACATGAACAAAAGCTATTGCCCTTTTATCTCCCCAGCAACCTGTATTATGTCATGGCTAGTTGAATTTGTTCGCACGCTTATTTAGCCGGGTGTGATACACGACCTTGTAATAGATCATTAAGTAATACCTACCTATTTTGAAACGCTATTCAACAACTCTGATAGGTTGGTACGAGTATATTAGAAGAACTCTTGACTCGCAAATTAGCATAGACTGAAGACTTGTGTCTTTATTTGAATTTCAAGTTGAAATTGAGTAGATCTTCCACTGATGATGATGTGAAGTTGAAGTGGATATCATTAATAGTAGCTTAATACCTCGGTTCCCAAACTGTGTTCCGCGGAACCCTGGGGTTCCGCGACTTTCTCGAAGAACATACAGTAAAAATACAAAAATATTTTTTAAAGTACCGTGAAACCGGATGATTTTGGCGCATTTTCAAATTAAAATATGAATACCTTTTACAAAGATTTTTTTATAAAGTAAATATTTTTTGCAAAAGCATCGTAAATTTTATACAAATCAGTTGGCTTATTTAAATAAAAAATTGGATGGCCAACGTCATCCTGCAGTTTTGGGTGACTTTATTGGCCAGGTAAACGTTTTCCTTATTATCTCACTGACTAGAATCAATCAATGAGCACCTACCAATATTGATCTCAGAGTCATTTTCTTACACTGAGGATTTTTTGTTTGTTTTTAAGGGTTTCATTTATCTTTTGTTTGTTTTTTAAATACATGAATTACATTACATATGACTGGAACAATATTAGGAGGATCACTCTTTCTCTGCTCTTTTGCAGCCTTGTAGGAGACTTGTACTTGTAAGCTTTGTATGTTTTTTGAGGGCAAGTTTTCTGATAATTTTGATGCATTTATTCATACTTTGTCGTAGTCAAAGTCACTCAAACTGCCGGCATTTTTATATTCCACATAACTGAGTTAAAATTATTTGGCTGTAGTATTTCAACAACATATTGAAACCTTTTCACATTTGTTGGTGTTTTTTTAAGGTTTTTTAATAATAAATAACTTTTTTTCTAAAAGCTGAAAAGAAAGAAAAGGCCTTTATATTTAAAAAAAAAAATAAATGTCAAAATCACCCCACCAGGCCAATTTTTACCCAGCTGCACGATACAACATACAAACATGTTTGACGTTTACATTTTTTTATCGAAGTGTGAGCTTCTCATAATTAAATAAAAGCAAACAGATATGATACAACAACCACTCACTTTCCAAAGGAAACTTCGAGCCACACTCACATAAAATACCTATAAACAAAAAAATGGTTTTTAAAATGTGATTGTGTTGCTTTTCATTTTGTGATATCGTTAAGAGTTGGGGTTCCAAAATATATTTGGAACTAGTTAAGGGTTCCAAAGCTCAAAAAGTTTGGGAACCGCTGGCTTAATATATACCTAACCTACTTACCTTTAACTCTTTAAGATGCTTTGGAAGTAGGTACCTATGAATTTTGAGTAGATAGTCACGCTTTAATTTTGTTTAGCATTTAAATAAATTTGAATAGCTGAATACTCTTTTTGAAGATTTAAAGTCTTATTGAATTGCTTAAGGCAAACATTTTTTTTTTTCATTTTGTTAGAAAAAATCCAGTTCGAAGGACCATCAAAATTAAAATGACCAAAGTAAATAATGTTCTTTGTCGTTAAAAACAAAGTATAGAGCAACGTATAATTTGTTTTTATTAAAAAAGCAAATAATTTCAATAAAGCGGTTTAAGTTCTGTTTATGTCAAGAATTTTCTGCAAGACAATCTCAAAACTCTGAGCTTTTAAGGAATCAATTTTCCCTTCTCACTTAAAAGTTATTTTAAAACAATTCATATTTAGTTTAAATTATTAGATCATGTTTGTTAAGCTGCCAACTTCCACCAACTCTAGTCCAAATTTCTGTCAAAATTCATATAAAATAAAAAAGATTCAAAATTTTCACTAAAAGGGACAATTCGGATATTTCCGGATCTTCTACTTTCTTTACAGCTTGGAGGAGTTTTTCTTGAAATATAGGTGTCCCTTTTTCATAATTTCATTTGGTAGATTATGTTTCAATACAATTTCAAACACTTAATCTGATAGACTTTTAATTTCGCTACAAATTAATATTTCAATAGGTAAATTATTATTAGTTTTGTTATTATTATTAAAAATAATCTAATTTTTGTTTTTTTTTTTTTTATTTAATTTCAGAATCAATAATAAAACGGCATAATCCCAATCATCGCAATAGTACTGCAAGTGATGTAGCTAGCACAAGTGATGAAGTTAATTCAGTAAGCAGTCATGAGGATCTATCTGATACATACGATTCGGTAAAAGTAAATAAGAAAACTGCCAGAGCTAGACGAAATCGTAAACAGCGCCGTCAACAGCAGCAACAGTTACAAGAACAACAACAGCTTCCAAATCCACAACACCAACAACAACAAAATCAACAACACCAGTCGACACATCAAAAGAAACAAAATATAAATATTTCAAATTCTTCTTCCTCGATATCATCCTCATCGTCGTCAACACCTTCGACACCAAATACACAAAAATTAATTAAATCATCTCGAAGAAATGGCAAAAACACCATCGCAAATAATACTGCCACAGCACAACAGCAACAACAACAACAGCCATTGTCAAAAACTGCCAAGAATCTATTGCAATCATCAATCGAAACACCATCTTCATCGGCATCAAACTCGGTTTCATCATCACCAACTGCCTCTCCAAAAGCAAAAAGAATCGGAAAAGTTCGTCATCTATTTGAATCTCCCCTCACTTTGGTTGATGTATTATCTGAATTTGAAATTGCCAGTTATTTGCGACAGTATGTTCCCGATGCCAAGAAGTTGAGGAATTTTGGCTATCCCGTTGAGAGTACTGTTTATGCGGGTTGCATTGAGATCTATAAAAGTGTACCGAGCTTTTTTCCACCACGTGCCAGTGTTGCCAGGCATCATCAACATGTCGGTGTGGTAAATTCCACCGACGGCCTTAGGAGTTTCACCTCACCCAATCGAAAACTGTCATCGGGTGACAGTGGCAAGGGTAGTGGGACATCAACGCCATTGTCATACAATGCCAGTCCAGCTGACAGTGACTATTCGGAAGAAGAGAACACAGCTGATTTGATTTACTCGCAAGTTGTGGAGAAAAATTGTGTGCGCTGTAGAAAACCGTTTAAAGTCACCACTAGTGGTGAGTTTATCACTCGAGAACCATGCAACTATCACTGGGGAAAGCAAGAAGCCGGCGAATATATGGACGAGAAGGGTGATTCAACATCAATAACGTTCTTTTCGTGTTGCAAGAAAGTACCGCCAGAGCCGTGCACACAAAATCACGTCCATGTCTGGACAGACATCACATCGGGTCTTAATGGGCCCTACACAGACTTTGTGCACACAGAACCTAGACGTCGAATGAGGAAAACTGATTTCGAAGACGATGTCAAGATTTACGCCCTGGACTGTGAAATGTCCTACACCGGCTTCGGCATGGAAGTGACAAAAGTCACTGTCGTCTCATATAACGGTACTCCCGTATACGAAACAATTGTTCATCCTAGATCAGAGGTTGGTGATTACAATACGCGATTCTCGGGAGTAAGTGAAAAAGACTTCGCACCCGGAAGTGAAGCCAAAACCCTCGAAACAGTACAAAATGATTTGCTTGATCTCATTGATGCCGACGATATTTTAATCGGGCATGCGCTTGAAAACGACTTAAGATCCCTGCGGATAGTTCATAAGCGCATTGTGGATACCGCTATAATATATCCACATCCAAATGGTTTTCCATTTAGGCGCGGACTGAAGAGCATAGTTACAGCAGAACTAGGTCGGGAAATTCAAGTTGATGAAGCCGGTCACAGTAGTTTAGAAGACAGTTTGGCATGTCTCGAATTGATGCTCTTAAAGGTGCGCTCCGACTGGAGAGCGAAATCCACCAAAAAGGCAAAGTCCGAAACACAGCCTATTATACCCAGGTCCGAACAGTTCGTCGTGATCTCCCAACATCATTCTGTTTTGTTGCAACACCAGCAGAAAGCGTAGAGTAGTAAACACATTTTGCAACTACGATTTTTCTTTGTTACTTAGGCTTAAAACAAATATTTTTTTTTATAAATTACTGTTTCATTTTAAAATGAAAATATTTAAAAACAAAACCGTCAATGGGTAAAAATTATAAATTCACACGTTTGACTTTTACAAGAGTAAAAAATAGGATCAAAAAACACCTAACCATATAAAACACAAGCAAAACAAATAAAATCAAGTGGAAATCTATTACTTACAAAAAAAAAAAAAATGGAGCGGAATTTAAAAAAAAAACTATATAATATAACGAACTGATTTATTGCTGTGATTTTCTCTTTTCTCATTTTTTATTAAATATAAATAAACAAAAGATATCTAGACCAGACATTTTTTGTATTTTCCACAATATCATTTTTTGTATATCAGTTGAAAAAAAAATCAAAAAAAAAAATGTCCACTCCATATTTTATCGTTGTGAAGAAGAAGAATTCCTTTTCTTCATTTGTCCATAATTTTTTTTTTTTTTATTTAACTTTTATAATATTTATTGAAAGCAAAAAAAAACTTACTGAATCATCTACCATCATCATCATCATCTTTTACATTTTATTTTTTGTTGTTAGAAAACTTCTTTATTTTTAAATTTAATGAAAAGAAAATATACAAACTAATTTAAGATTAGATAATAAGATACAAAAAAAAAAAAAAACAATGTTTTTAATGTAATAAAACAATATATAAAACGTAAAAACAATGCAACTTTATTTTTCATTTTTTTTTAGGTTTGTTCCTAGTTTGTACAGAGAAATGTAATTAATTATTTTTAATAACAACAAAATTGTTGACTTAAAGAAAAACGAAAAAAAAGAAGAAATATTTTGTTTTACAGCATTTAGTCAAGTAGTACTTTTTGTATTTGCGAATAGAATTTTTGGCAACATTTTTTACAATATGTTTTAAAATAGCAAAACCTTATTTAATGCTATACAAGTACACACGAAAGTTAAACTGAAGAAGTTAAGTTTCTGAAACTGATCGAGAGGAATAAAATGCTAACTTTTATTTTTTTACAAAACAAAACGAATGTCTTTTATTTATTTTTGAGGTAAACATGATTATTTTTTTCAATTTTTTAGGATAATACTAAATTTACAATGACTTGTAGGTACGTCAGTACATAGATAATTTTAGCGAAAAGCTAAATATAAGGATTGATTGAGTTGGTTAAATAGTAAGTCAATCGCCTAGCCTGACCTTATTAGAACAAAATATCAAGTTTTGCAATGTTTTTGCAAAATTTAAACTGATTCACTTGACTTTATACAGAAGTCGATTTGTCATGTGAATTATTTACTACATACATATATAAAATTTGTAAAAAGGCAATAATTGGAAGACTCATACAAATTTTTACATGTGCGTTCCATACTTCTGACTTATTGTAGATATTCATCACAACACAAAAAAAAAACCAAAAAATGTAAAATAACTGGCAGACATATTGTTGACGTAGTACGTGTAACATGTTAAATTTTAACTGACTGTATAGAAACTTTCTTATTTGATTATACACCATGATTGCGGTTTGAAGAAAAGCGATAATATTTAGGTTTTAAAGACTATTTTTTAACTAACTTTACTTAACTAACCTAACTTTCAGGATTTATACCAGTTTATCAAACCAACTGTTACATCAGAACAACTTATGCTATTAGGTCCGTGCATTTGTGTGATTTTCAGTCGCGTTCTCAAAAATTTGGCAGACGTTTCTTCCATCGTTTTAACTTGATTTTGACACACATTTCCAATAGTTCTTTTTTCATAAATTCCGAAAATGAACACAAACAAATTATTTGAAATTTTAACAAGACAACGTCCGTGGGGCCAGCTAGTAAGAAATAATTGTTTTGTTCTAATTTTTTTTTAATTTTGTATTAGGTCGGTTCGAGTATCTTTATAACTTCTTCTATATAATTCCTTATTACACAATTTTACTTATAGCATTATTGGTCCACTTAAGAGACCTAAGGAACAAATCAATGTCGTTTGATACAAGGAAAAAAAATGGGAACGACTGGATCGCATAAAACTTGCTCTCGTAGCGTACAACTTTAACGGAGCTTGAAATTGATAATGTGCATATGTATAGGTTCCATAACATTATGATATCATAACAAAAAGTTTTAAAAACAATTTAAAACAACTATATAAAAATTTGTTATTTTAATAGCTAAAACAGATAGAGATGAAAATTAAATATGCCACAAAAATTTGGGTTGAAATCGATGTAGCCGTTAACAAGAAATTTGAAAACCAAAAAATCGGTTCTATGACAGGTACAGGTACTGTTATAAATAATTTTGTTTTCTACCAAAATGTTTATTATAGTAATACCTAATATAATAGTACCTCGTATTTTTTTTTTTTGTTTTCAAAATCGATAGAACTGTTTTTGAAATAAATCAATTTTGTATGACAGGTACCGTTATTTTTTTAGCTTAAAAAAATTCAATTTCCCCTATAGGAAATCCTCATAACCTTAATTCCGAAGTTTGAAGAAAATCACTTCAGTGGTGTTGTCTGCAGGTCGAGCACAGACAGACAGACGGACAAAATTTGCGAGACCCATTTTTTGTCGCGTTCTCTATCATCGTAATCTTAGGGAAATTTATTATCTCGAGTTGGTTTTTTTATTACGAATCCAAAACTATCCCTATACCACGTACATATATCGCAAGTAAAAACAGGAGGTACTTCTCATGCAAACATTTTTCATATTTTCTACTCTCTCTTAGGCCCTCATTAAGATTAAGAATAGTGAATCGAACGTTCGCTTAAAGTCGAACGATTTAGCGAATTTCGCTTATCTCGGTCATGTTGTTAGTGAGCTTCCAGATTCGCTTCAGAAATCAATGCCGTCAACAATTTTCATATGAATTTACACATGTTAAACGCCAAATGTCTAGACTTTTTATTTCAGTTTGTGAATTTTTATTATTTATTTGTTGAAAAACAAAATTATATTTGAATGGAGTATCATTTACATATTTGTTTTTTATATAAAAATAAAAAAATCGGGTGGCACAATCGGCTCATGAAGAACCAGGGCCTAGTGACTAACAACTCGCAAGCATTCCTGTGTGCGCCTTTCGACAGGTATGGAAGGGACCTACAATTGTATGCCGAATCCGAACGGCTAGACGAGAAGCACTTATTCGTGACAAGTGATACTCTTGGAGGATTTGTCAATTCCTCGCAAGAGCCAGTAGCCCTGAAAAAAAAACTTTTTAGTTTTTAGGTGGACGAGGCTGGGAAGCGATCCCAGACCTCCAGCGTGACAGTCGAACGCACTAACCATTACGCTACAGGCTACTACTTTTTATATAATGGTTGGCTAAACTTTCCAATACATTCAAAATAATTTAATTATTCGGTACATACCTACTTGTATAATGTGTATGTACAGTGAAGAATGCAAAATAAAATTTCTTGTCCTGAAATGTTTCCAGAACGATGTGGTTAATTAATTACGGTCGTGATATTAAGAAGAATTCCTGTAGCGCGATAGTTCTAATTCATTTCAGCTCCTTGATTATTTGCATTTTGCAACTGTGGTCATTATCTATTCCAGTTCATATTTCTTATTTTTCAAGTTTTGTGTTTTTATCTTCGCATTTCTGTTCCCAATTGGCAAAATAACATTTCCACACTCATGTTCATTACTCTTACAAAATTAGTGAGTGATTCCGTGTCATTTCCTCAAATCTAATAGCTTTTTGCAAGCTCAGGAAAGTGAGAAAGCGAGTTAATTTTTTTTTTGTATGCTCAGTATTTTTACCTTTGAGATCCTGAACTTGCCTTACAAATCGACCATTTATTCGATCCAGGAGACCTACAAATTTGGAAATCGATTGAATTTGTTTTAAAATACATATCAATTTATTTAATTTTAAAGTTTTTTCCTTAAATAAACAATACGAACTAATTTAAAGGTCCTTAACTTTTAATTCGATAGTGCTATCACATAGAACTTTAGTTTTATAAGTTTTGACACTTTTAGCCAACAGATTAGCGAAAGTTCGCTATTTGTAATACAGTGATAAACAAATTCGCTAAAGTTTTGACATTTGAAGCGAACTTAGTTTTATCGAATTCGCAAAGTTTTAAGTTCGATTCGCTATTCATAATGAGGGCCTTAAACTTGAATGAAACGAATAGCTAAATTTATTTTTTATACAAGATGCTTCTAAAAACCAGGGCATGTTTTTGTTTGCAGTTCTACGATTCTATACAGTTTTAAAATTAAAATTTACAGTAGTTGTTAATCTAGATTTATGTAGTTGTTATTTTTCACAAATAGGTGTTCCAAAAACAAGTCGACAACCTCAACACATTGAACGCCGCAATTTTCTATCGAAACAAAAATGACAATGTTGTAATAAAGTTTGAAGGAGTTATTTTGGATCCAGAAGAGGAACGCTCAATACGAAATGTACCTTCAACAAAAATCGTTCAAAAACAATGGCTGATTTGCTAAAATTCATGTAGGTAATAAACGGTTTGAACTTCATAAACTGGAACAAGAATAACTGCAACATATAAAAAGATCAACAACTGATTGCTCCAGATTTGGACACAACTTTTCTCTATCTTTAAATCAGCTTATCTCATTTGAAAACCAGCGAACACACTTCCATGTATGACGAAGTGATTGTTAACGAGTTATTCCAGCGAATGATTTACTCAAAACTGATGAATCAAAATTGATGAATAAACAAACATTAAAAAACTGATTCATGAAGTTCTTCGAGTGTGGAAACAGAACACAGATATCTTTACATTTTTGTTTCAAATATGGCACCATGAAGAGGCCATCATTAAGTCTAGCAAATATTCGGCTCTAGGGTAATATCCGTTGGAACGGAATTTTATAATAAGCGGAGGATTTTTGGCTTCGAGGTATTCTTTCGAACAGCCCAACGAAGGCAAAAATGCCTGATTCCTATGAAATTGGAGAATTTTCCTTTCTGACAGATATTAACCATACTAGATCACTAGGTCTGATTAATATATGCAATGGTATTTTTAATTAATTAACATTTTGTTTTTATGTTTGAATCATAAACAAAAACAAAAATAGACTTTCCAAAATTGTCTGCAGTTCCAAATTTGCACTAAAAGACAGGCCCTGCTTAAAATTATAAATTAAAATGTACCTATATCAAATTTTCAAAGCAAATAGTTTTATTTCCAAAAATTGGTTGATTAAAATTTGTTCATGTTTTATTATTTCTAGATACATTACATACGAGTACATTAAAAATTACATACAATTTTATAAATATAAATTATTATCTTCCTCTAAAGGACAAGTATTCGCTTCGTGCAAAGCTAAATTTTGACGGTTTCGTGATTTTCGACAAAAAGTTTGTCGGTTCGTTTGTCTGTGCATCGTAATGTACATCAAGCTAGAGCCGAAATAGTTTGAAGCATTTTGTATGCGATTCTCTAGACGATAAATTAAATGTTTGTTTAAGCTTATCTATGTAGAACGTGTAGCTGCCATACAACGATCTTGGTTTTATCAAATTTTCTCACAAACCACTCTAACGATTTTGATAAAACTTCGTACAATAAATCTCTAAAAGTGTTTTAATCATACTTCATACCACGTTTTTACCCGAAAATTCGAATAATGGAAATAAAGTTATGTTTTTTTTTTTAATTGGCTTTTGTATACGTACTTTTTTAGGTATATTCCCGCATATATCGTCGTTATAGTTTGGTTGATGTAATCATTATTTTGCTTTGCACTTCGATACTTCCAAGTTAGCAACAAAATATTGCATTTAAAATTTGTATGAACATTTTTTTTTGTACAAAAAAATAAAATCAAAAAAAAATATTAATTTTTATTTTTTAAAATTAAAAAAATTCTGTAGTAAAATATTGAAGGTTCTAGCTGTGTTTCAAATTTCGTGAAATGTGCTTTGCCTTACAAACCAAATTTGAAGTTTCTATATTTCAAAATTTTAGGCCCTTCAGTTGTGTATCCATTTTCTAACCGCAGACTAGATATGTCCATATTGCGATAAAAGTTCATATAGTTTTGTGGAAATATGTTAATGGTAAGTACTTGAATATTATCATTTTCCTTTAGATATATTCCGCCACGCACTTTAGCGACGAATTCTGATTATAATTCTGATTGCGTTTATTTGTCGATCCAAAAACTATTATTTCTACGTCCTTGTATTGTTATTTCCTAGAGGGTGCCGCCACTATACCGCATACTATAGTAATTATAATAATAATTTATTATCAACAAAGCTCCGAGTAGGTAGTATATGATGATAATAATAAAAATAACCAACGATACTATAATAATACTAAACAACAAACGTAAATAAATAAAAAAAATTGTGTATAACTAGGAAGGAACAGAAGCGCCTCGTGAATGGTGAATCAGAAGTTTGTGACGATAACCATTACATGGCGTCATCGCATCAGTAACTTTAACACTCAACAGTTGTAGTTGTATATTAGTTGCACCGGTACGTTGAAGTTGAAGTCTCAGAAATCTTATATGCGCTCATCATTTAATGAATTTTTTATTTCAATTCGATTCGAATGGTTAACATCATATTACCTACCTTCCAGACGGAGAAAGTTTTCCGTGAAATATTGTAAGAAGATATTCTGCTTTTGCAATCTTATACCTACCTATCCAAAGAGAGTTTTATTTCATTCCTTTTTATTTTCATTAAATATGAGATGTTTGTACTTCATTATGAGTTTTCTCTTGGTTTGCCTTTGTTTGGGTTTTATTTTTGCCATAACTGCAATAAACTATGACATTCACTTTATTTTCTGTCTGATTTCTGTTTGTCTGTCTGTCTGTCTGTCGTTAATTTCGACGATTTACTTCGCTGAGTTTATCACGCTTATATTTAACCGTCAATATCAGCACGAAGTTAAAGTTGTAGGTATTATGTTTTAAGCCCCCTGCCTACTTTGTCCCAAGCTCGGCTTGAACTTATAGTTATACTTTAACAATAACTCGGATTGTGTTACTTATTATTTTATTTATTTGTGCACTTTTAAACGAATAGCATTCAGGGTTTCCACGCAGAGACGTTGAACTTGAATTAATATAACAACAAGAGACTTACAAAACGTTATGGAGATTGATTTGGTGTGGAACATAAGCACAGATTATCTTTACTTTATTTTATTTTATTTTTATTATTTTATTTTATTTTTCAGTGATCCTGACGTTGTACAGATTATATATTCGGTGAGCTAAAAAAAAAGGTAAGATGAAAACCGTTTAGGACAAAATTAAGTCGTGCAACGCACATTAGAATGGAAATTTAAAACTTACAGATTCTCACCAAATTGCGAAGTTGTTTCCCCGAATCATTTTTTCTGAGTTGCATGCATTTAATAGAGTTAGTAATTGATTTTTTTTTTAATTGCAGCCCTCTTAACTCCAACTGCAAGCAAAAATAAAATGCACGACTATATCGCACTAGCTTGCTCTTGTAGCTAACAACTAAGAACTATAATTTTGCGAGACATAACAATGGTTCGATTAAATTTTAATATCGACAACGAGAAAAGAATAAAAAAGTTATAATAACAATTTGGAAATTTTTTGATTTAATATACAAAAATGTAAAAAAAAAATTAAACTAAAAAATTACTTGGAACAAAAAATAGTAACGCAATTTATAGTTTTACAAATTTTAAATGCAATATTTTTTGACTAACTTAAAAGTACCGAATAGCCAGATTATAACAAAATCAACATAGCAAATAACGATACATTCTGGAATATCACAAAACAAGTAAAAACCGCCAATTTGCTCAAAAAACCCAAAACTTTATTTCCCTCCTTCCTGTTTTTTGGCAAAAACCTGGTATTTAGTGTTATTGAAACTGTTCTGTGGATTTATAAGAAGTATAATCAAAATCATTATAGCCGTTTTCGAGAAAATTTGATAACACCGAAAATGTTGTATGACAGTACGGCTTTCGTAGCAATAGGTCCACTGGTGATCTGATGGTATATCTCACCGAACAGTGGCACAAGTCTTTACATCGTTTTGGAGAAAGTAAGATTATTGCGCTTGATATTTCAAAAGCATTTGATAGAGTTTGGCATCAAGCTCTCTTATCGAAAATGCGTGCATTTGGTATCGATGAATCTCTTCTTCGTTGGATTAGAAATTACCTTTCGGACCGCTCAATACAAGTTGTATTGGACGGTTTCAAATCTGAAATCCACAATATAAATGCTGGTGTGCCCCAGGGCTGCGTTTTGTCTCCGACTCTCTTCCTAATATTCATAAACGATCTCTTATCTGAAACTTCTAATCCATTAAACTGTTTTGCTGACGACAGTACCCTCAGCTTTTCATATTCGTTTCTTGATTCACATCCATGTCCTTCGGATGTGGAACTTGAACGGCAGCGTATGATAAGCTCATTAAATTCTGATCTCGACAGCATTGTCCAATGGGTAATAAAAAATCGTGTAGAATTTAATGCTTTAAAAACTCAATGCTGTCTACTGTCGTTAAAACAAAACCCACCCCCCATGCCACCATCCATGAGTGGCACTTGCATTGAGGAAACCGAAAAGCTTTCAGTCCTCGGTATGTGTGTCACAGACCACCTTTTATGGAACGACCACATATTCGACATCGCTAGGTGTTTAGGTTTTCTCCGTCGATGCAAGAAATTTTTCTCCCCTTCTGATCTGGCTGTGATCTACAAAGCCTTTATTCGTCCGAAACTTGAGTACAACTCCCACGTTTGGGCAGGTGCTCCAATAACCCACTTGAGTTTATTGGATAGAATTGAAAAGAGAGCTCTTAAAATGATAGGTGAAAGAACTATAACGGAAACATTCTCATCTCTTAAGCACCGTCAAAATGTTTCATGTCTTTCGTTATTTTACCGTTATTTCCATAAACAATGCTCTAGTGAAATAGCCAGTTGCATTCATCCCCTTAAACAATTCAACCGTAATACTCGCGCTTCTAGGAATGCCCATCAGTTTATCCTTGAGCCCAATTTCGGACGTACTGTTAAGTACAGAGATTCTTTCTTTAGTCGCACTACTCGAATGTGGAATGCTCTACCCAGCTCAATTTTCCCCTCCCATTGTGATCTACAGACGGTCAAAACCAATGTGCATCGGTATCTCCTTTTAAATCCCCTCCAATCTACCTAATCGCTCGTGCTGTGTATATCATCTTAAGGGTAGTCACAACCCCTTTTGCACGCGCTTAATATAAAAAAAAAAAAAAAAAAAAAAAAAAAGATACCCGTTCCAGATGAGATAAAATTAAAAAATAAAGAAAGGAACTCCTTAATAGTACGTTTATTTATTTATTTATTTTTTTTTTTGAAATGTTAAGAATTTCAAATACAAAAATAACATTTAGTTATGTACAAGTTTGAAAAAAAAATTAGTTTGAACCTGTTTTCCTCTTTTTTTTTATTCTGAGTTCGAAAATTAGTTTTTCAAAAACTGTTCAAAAGAATTTTATCTAAAAAGAAAATAAGATAAATGCAAAATAAAAATCATCGTAATAACAGGTTTGATCGAAACTTTCCATACAATACCTAGTTTATGTATCTATACATAAATCCCAAGTATAAACCAACATAGGCATTTAAGTGTTCATCAGTTACAATGTTTTTCTTTTATCAAAATCAATAGAAATTTAAATTAAAATTGACAAAGAAATGCACTGAGTGTCGGATAGCCTTTGGCAAATAAATGTATTCCCCACGAAAAAGAAATAAATTGTTTAATTTTTTTTTGTTCTATCATCAAAGTTTAAAATAGATTGATAGCTGGGCAAAGGACACAAGTAAATTCCAATCTATCCAATGCATTCTTTTCTAGGTGATCTAAATTTATCATCAACGTCGGTTCATCGCGTTAATCGATTTTATTGTTACTAGCTGGGGTTTAATTTAAATTGTTGATTTTTGTTGATTTTTGTTGATTTTTGTATAACATCAATTCTCTCTCTTAAATCTGAAATTATGGTACCATCTGAACGAGTGGTATGTAATTCAAACAACTAAGGAGTATACACAAAATACTCAAATATGTTTGGTTCAATCCAACTGACGACGACCAACGACCGACGACGACATGAATGTACCAAACATTTTTTTTTTGAAAATATTAAATCTTTAATCAGACCTCGAGACTTACTCGAATTTTATGTAATCTTTCAGCTTAGGTTCTTTAAAATTAGATTTGCACATTCATTTGTGAAAATATCAAGTCTGGTCATTGATTTTTTGTTATTTTTAAATCGAAGAAGGAACCATAGGACATATGTGCATGTATGTATATTGTACATACATTACATACGTACCTAGTTTGTAATTTTAAATGAAAACTTCGTGTATAATCAATGGTATTTCGAAAACTTTAAAAATTCAGGTAAACATTTTCTTTGATTGACCCCATCACACTTGTCGCAACGCAAGCAAGTTTTTTGAGGTTCCCTTTAGTTACGAATACCACTTGTATTGTTATCTTCCTTAACTGCACTGTCCCTCGGAGTGATTGATTCAAAGATTTTGGATCATTGGTATCCATCTAGTACTACTAATTTTAGTAATTTGGAATCAATTCTATAAAAAAAGTTTATTGTACAACTGTTAACCAATTTTAAATTTATAAAATTGTAAAAACAAAAATCAGTTATTGGCGTGGTGAGCAAATTCAAATTTGTCAAATTTTAAAAAATAGTCGTTACTCGGAAACCGTTATGATTTGGTATGAACAAGTTACCAAATTCTGATAGGTTATGACCTGGCATTTTACCAATTTCAGTTTGGAACATTGATAATGGGACATCCTGTATACAGAGTGTCCCTTAATTCATCAAGAGTATTTTAGGGTATGATTCTGGGGTATATTCTAAGAAAAACATTATTTTACAGTTAGGGCATATCTCCAATTTTGATATCATTTATCGGGAATTTAAGAAAAGTCTTTCTTTAGGGTACCCTGATCCATGTTACCGGTAATTGCGCCGTAAGTTCTTATGACAGAAACTTTCTAAGGCCTTTATTTTTGGAAAGAATACCAGCCTTTGTAATTGCATTTAAATAAATTTGATACCTTGTCTCAGTCTTAAGGTATCCAGTCTTTAGCCTGTTTCATTATTCTTGCCCATGCTAATTTTTTGACTTTGGGGTCCATTTTCTCCAAAAAATGCGTAATCAACATGATGTTTTAATAATTTTTTTGAATGTACGTAAGAACACTTAACATAAAAATCACAAGAAAGTTTGCCGAGAAACCCATAAATTTTATGATAATTTGGAGAAACAGCGGCAGGTAAAATAAGAAAAAATGTTTTTTTAGCTTTAAGCTCGAAAAGCTTTAAATAAAAGATGATATGTGTGGTTATCGATAATTTTTATTTTATGTGTGAGCTAAAACAGTAATAACAGGTGTTCAAATGAGTCCTCTTTGACTTTGTATGCATGCTAGAGCCCGTTTTCGTATTTCAATGATATTGATATTAATGATCCTTGGTACTGCCTCACTTCTGAGGACGCTTTGAGCATGCGCTCTTCTAATTCACTTTAAGTTGCTGTTTTTGTTGAAGAAATTATTTATTTGATTCTTCCCCATTCAAGAACATCCAATATTGTAGGGTCAGGTGATCTTGAAAGCCATTGAACTGCTCTAACTTTTTCCTATCCAACGATTACCGCTTACTCTTCATATTGTCAATTTTAAACCTCTCGAGCAAAGTGGGCGGAAGCACCATCAAGTAATGAATAAGATGAAGCTAGTTGAACCTATGGAATGTCCTTCAATAGTTCTGATAAATCATTTTGCAACAACTGCAGATAGTTTGTAGAATTCAACTTAAGTGGATACTAAAATGAGCATTTTTTCTAACCAAGGAATGTCAAAGCGCACCCGTTATAACTGTTTTAGTAAAAAATATACTTCAAAAATTATCTAAAACCACAAAAATAATTTTTATTCATAGCTTTTTGAGCTTAAAGCTAAAAAAAAACATTTTTTTTTTTAATTTTACCTGCCGCTGTTTCTCCAAATTATCATAAAATCTATGGGTTTTCGGCCAAATTTGTTACTGACTTTTCTTTTAAGTATTGTTACATACATTCAAAAAAAATTATTAAATCGTCATGTTGATTACGCATTTTTTGGAGAAAATTGACCCCAAAGTCAAAAAATTAGCATCGGCAGGAAAAATGGAACAGGCTAAAAACTGAATATCTTAAGACTTAGAAAAGATGTCAAATTTATTTAAACGCAATTACAAATACTGGTATTTCTTCTTACAATAAAGGCCTAAACGAAGTTTCTGTCGTAAGTACTTACGGCGCAATTACCGATAACATGGATCAAGGTACCCTAAAGAAAGATCTTTCTTAAATTCCCGATAAATGATATCAAAATTGGAGATAGGCCCTCACTGTTGAACAATTTTTTTCTAAGCATATACCCCAGAATCATACCCTAAAATACTCTTCTTCTTCTTATAATCATTTTATTAATTTTATTTTATAAGGATGATTCTCCATGAAATAATTTAAAATACTTTTTCGGACTTATAATGTTAAAGAAATATAAGATATAAATTATTATTACAGCGATGGCGATGGTGCTAATTCGCAAATATAAATTTCGTTAACTTTATCTTTTGAAGAATAAAGAACCATCAATTAATTCAAGCCATGCAAATCACCAACTACTGTCGTACGCAAACAATTTAAAACAATCTTTATTATATAAAAATTGATGGTGGTTTGTGCGAATCCTTAAAACTTGAAAAGCACTTGACCGAATTGAAAACTTCCTTAACTGCGGGTTTGTTTGAAATTATATATTGGTCGGATTGCCAAGATTTTGATGTTTTGGACTTAATAAAAATGACAGGGCACAGTAACATACTTTTTTTAAATTTATTGAAGTGGTATAATACCTCTGACAAAAACTTGTAAAATCGATATTTTCAAACCCTCACCCCATCAAAGGCTGAAAAAAACTGCTTAATTTTTGTTTTGCTACCACGATATTTTGGTTATCCATCCACTCCCAAAATTTGCTGTCGGCTCTTGCTCTGTTCTGGTCGTTGTGTTGCTAAAACAAACTGAAATACACGACGCAAGGTCGAGTTTCTTTAAATAAATTGTTTTCAAACTTAGATTTTTAAAATCGAAGAATTTCCATTCATTTCTAACTATCACACTTAGTTCATTTGCCAAGAAATTTTCAAAAACAATACGTTTAAATATCCGGCTAAAAAAAACTGAAGACTTTCTTAACGTATGCCAAGCGAGCTGCGTTTTTTTGCTAAAAAAAATCTGTGTAAATTTTGTCGCATTCAGATTAATTTATCGTTTCGATTAATTTAAATAACCTTTAAGAGAATCTTGGTTCGCTTGGTCATAAAGCAATTTTCTTAATAAACTCCAGCTGAACAGACCTAAGACAGTGCAGAAACTAAGCAAACATACATTTTTTTACATTTATAAATGTCAGCAAAGTATCATAAAGAAGTAAAGAATATATGTTAAAAAGATATAATAGGCATTTGGTGGTTTTAACTTTAATGCAAGAAATCACAATGCTTAACTTATTAGAAATTAGCAAAATCATGATTTAAGCTACTATCATACTTTGCTTTAACACTACTTACTAAATCGACTAATATTCTGCGCTATTAAATTTTAAACCTATTTGGTTGCCTCCCAAAAAGCTCTAGTTCATTGTCGGATCTTCAATATTAAAGTTTTACATAAAGGCATAGGCTCTGAGAACCTAATAAATTTATTGAATTTAGAGTCGAGTTTAACCTTAAATCAAGTTAAGTCCCTAGAAAAAATGTACGCTAAGTTCGACTTTTTTTTTTTTTGTTATTACTCGGGACCATAATGTGAGTCTAAATTCGTGTATAAAAATTATTGGAAAAAAAATGTTGTACTATAATCGCGTTTAGTTCCCCGATGTATACATAGCTGTAAGTCTAAATGATAAAAAAAATAATTATTTAAAATGTTTGAAATTAGAAAATTCTAAAATTAGAATAGTTAGGGCGTTAAGGGAGCCAACCTTGCACTTCATTCTGACGGGATGAGCTTTGGTACCCTAATAGTCCACATCCTAAATCTACTTTTGAGAAGTGTAGTAGTTTGAGAAGGTGGCAACACTGGTAGACCGGAGATATAAGGGTTGCCTTCTAACCATGTAGTTGCCCGTAGCGTAATGGTTAGTGCGTTCGACTGTCACGCTGAAGGTCTGGGTTCGCTTCCCAGCCTAGTCCACCTAAAACTAAAAAGTTTTTTTTCAGGGCTACTGCCTCTTGCGATGAATTGACAAATCCTCCAAGAGTATCACTTGTCACGAATAAGTGCTTCTCGTCTAGCCGTTCAGATTCGGCATAAAATTGTAGGTCCCTTCCATTCCTGTCAACAGGCGCACACAGGAATGGTTGCGAGTTGTTAGTCACTAGGCCCTGGTTCTTCATGAGCCGTTGTGCCACCCGATTTTTATTCTTACCATGTTATAACACGTAAGGCCTTAACGTCCTAACTATGACGGTTTAAAATTTTAAATGAATAGGTAATTGACAAATATAACAAAAATATATATTCTTCTCTATTGTATTTCAACGCATAACTATCTATAACCCTTTATGATAAAAGGGTTGTTTTAGTTTTTAATTTGATTGCAAAGGAGAATGGCCAAAATTACATGGGGACTGGTCTACCTAGTGCCCAGAAACAAAACCTATGAAAATTTGAATAAACAGAGACGAATTGTTTTATATGTTGTAATATACTGCCTTAGCCTCATGGTTTACAGTTCTGTGTCCATATTCATAAATGATGCTCTTGAACCAAGCTTTCTAACGTTGTGTATTAATTGTGGGCACTGGACGCACAATTATTCACATTCATCAAATTCGCTAAATCGAAAAAAAAGTAGAATTTTATACTGTTAAGCGAATTATTCGCCAACCATGCTATTATTTGCTATTATTGGCCATTGGTATAAAAGTTCCTTTATTTTGGGGTCTATTCAGTACATCGAAAGTGACTAATACTGATGCCATTCCAATGGAACAATATTGCAATTAATTTGTTGCTCTAATTGCAAATATGTTTCCATATGCTGCCTGAATCCCATGGCTTACAGCTTTGTGCCCGTACAAAAAAATGATGTACTAGGGCTAAGCTTTAAAACGATATTCATTCGTGGGCAATAGGTAGACCAAAATGCCCATTCCCCTTTCCAACTTTTTTAAGATATCAATGAAGTCATATCTTGGCAATATTATATTGCATACTATACATTTAATTGAAAAATTAAATCTCTTCATTTTAAGGTTTATCTTTCTTGTGGTATCTGAATAAAAAAGCTTGAGTCGTTACTCCAGACTGTTACTGTTTGCTATGCTAATTTATAGATGCGATAGAGATAGACAAAAACAAATAAAGCGAAGACTACTTCTTAATCTCAATTTTCATACATTGTACACGACGTAGTATTTAACATGATACATTATATTTTTATCACTGCTATAAATTAAAGCAATTTGTTCACAAAAGTATATTTATACAATTATGCATACAGATATTCATACGGAAAAGGATCTGATATTAAATGTTTTTATTTTTTAAATTTTTTAAAAAGTCAACCAAAAATATTATATTCATATTAAAAAAAAAATATTAAAGGTGTAAGAAATTTGACAACCTTGAATATCCATTGTTAGTTTTTGTTTTTATTTGTTTAAGTTTATTGTATATATGTACATTGTACATACTTAAAATTCAATGTTTCCGTGTAGACACAGTGAGACCTAAGTTAATATTATTTATTTGTTAACTAAAACTTATTCTTAGCTGAACCAACAAATTAGTTTAAATGACCTTCTTCACGTATGTAAATGGAACACTATTTCGTCATTCGGTTATATTTATAAACATACATAATATAAGGAAAGCGGTTGATTATATCGAAAAAGTAGCACTATAAACGAATAAAAAACATTAACGAAACAAAAAATAAAAAACTTAAATTAATGAAATAAAAACGTAATAATTAAGTTCACTTTCACTCTCTCGAATCAAAAATAAGTGAACACATTTGTATAGCTATATTATGGCCGGGTCTTATGTAATTTTTGTATCGAATTTTAAATCCACTCACAAGCTGGATTTATATCTTTACCTTGAGGGTGTATATTTTTTAAGTTTTGTTTACTCTCACTAACATAAAATTTTTGTTTACTTAATCTTAAACCATTTGAACTCACCGTCACCATTATGTTATATACTATAATATAAAATGTAATAAAAGATAAAAAATAATGATATAAAAAAGACGGTTAAGAATTTTAAAACAGAAATTAGACCCTTGTTTTTCTTGAAAACGAAAGTGTATTATTTGTATGCAAGATCGTGAGCGCGGCTGAAGAAGACATGTTGACATTATAATTTCGGTGGTATATTTTGCTTTAATTTTATAGAATTATAAAAACTTTAATATATGTACTGAGACCTACCTATACTCAACTTGATTGACATAAACGGCGCAGTGAAAAAAACAATTAAAATTGGAGGGCGTTTGTAAATATATATATGTACATATTACATATGTAGTTTAATTGAACAAACATTTACTTAGATCTTGTGGCTGCGATGTCTGCTAGTATTAAGCAATTGTATTAATATTGTTTGTATTTTAAAAATAAAACAAAAATAATTTTAACCCAAACATTCAAGAACTTTTGGCAGTCAATTTAGATGCATTCAGTTTAACATTTATAGTAATTAAAATAAGTATGAGTTCACTCACAAATAAATTTTATATTCAACGGGTAACGCCCGCCGACCCGCCGCGTGCTGGCCGTCTTCCGGTTGCTTTCAGTTTTATGATGCATAAATGTTTAATATAAAACCACAAACACTACGCTCCAAGCTGTGACATTGCGTTGTCAAAATTGGTTGTTCAATTAGCTAGTTCATGTCTTCATAAAAATTAGGGGTTACGTACGAATGATCGACAGAAAAATCTCGACCAGTCAAAATGTCAACTTGTATCTACTTTTTTAAAATTTCAAATGCCAATTTTTTGATCGACTAAGTAAAATGTCGACATTGTGAAATCTCGATCTTATAGAGAAAAGTAGATCTAAGAGACCTGACGGTAAAAATACATGACCATGATCTTAAATCTGTTAAACTAATAGCGCCATTTACTTTATAGTTTTAAGGCTATGTTCTATGTTCTATATGGGCAACTGTTAAAAAATAAATCGGCGAGACTTTTGAAAGTTTCGTCTCGGTCTCGTTAAAATCAAAAATTGTCAGTCTCGTCTCGGTCTCGTGACGGTCACGTATAATTAAGTCTCATCCCGGTATCCTCTCCGAAAAATCCGATTTCCAGATAACCTGTTGATTATTGGAACGAAATATTTTCGTTTATAGTTTGAATATGTGCAGAAGAAAATAAATATTTAACTGAAATTGGATTTTTTAATTTATTAGACTCTCTGTTAATTTTGGTCCAAATATACAGTCTCGTTTCGGATGCTTAAAAGGCAGTATCGTCTCGTCTCGGTCTCGTCATGTGCGACAGAGTCCGAGACCGAGACTTTTCTTGTCTCGTGGCCAGCCCTACTCAAAAAACGTCGGCCCACTTGTTGAAAAGAATTGATGTAACTAAAAACAAATACCGTCTTACAGTACCTACCTTTAATAGAATTTTAGAAATTTAAGGGATCAACTGATAAAGATTTGTATTAGAAAATTCATATGCGGTCTCTCAGACTAAGAGCCGATTTTTTAATCCATCAGTTAAACTATCAGAGGAATAAATACTATGGGCGCTACCAATAATAAAATTTAGTAACGACTTAAAAATTTAAGGAAAATAGACCATAGTGGTATGGACTATAAAAAATGAACCATACATGTAATGTTTCATATTTAAGAGTCCATACAATGTAATATTCATTATTAAGGGTCCACCGAAATATTTAGATGTTCAAAAGGGTAGTTATGTGCATTCAAGAGGACATAAGCGTCCACAGGTTTTTCTCAAAACCCACCTCTGTCTACCAACTCCTACTCTCACCTCCTAGTGGTGAACATCGGGTGTCTAGTACCTCAGCTGGAGACGGGGTTTAAATCCCCGTGGAAAGCTGTTGGGGACAGCCAACGAGAGAGCGGGGGAGGAGTGTTCCCACCAAGGCACTTCTCCTTTCATCGAGGCGGCAGCTGACGAATTCTCCAGATGGAATCAACGGTGGCGTCTACAGTTCCAGTTAGGTTGAACTACTTAGTGAACACCTTATATGGGCTACTACGACATATTTGTAGCTCAGGCTTATAAGGAGCGATTTATCCGGCTCCCTACCCTTGGAGTTATACGAAGGGTCTGGTCCTCCGGGTCGGGGGTTGTGCGTCGGGGTAACTTCCCTACCACGTAAAAAAAGGTTGTTCCGAAACAACAACAAGCTTCGGATCTGGATGATTTTAAAGTTGATGACCCCAGCAAACGAAACAAGGACAATGAATTTCGGATCTGCACGTGGAACGTTCTGTCCTTATACAGAACACGTGCAGCCGAACAATTAGTGGAGAACCTGGACAGGCTAAATGCTGGCGTAACAGCCATCCAGGAAGTGCGATGGGATGGAGAGGGCATACGGAGACTGAAATCGTGTGACATCTACTACGGCGGGTGCTTGAAGGAACAGGGTCAGCGGCTCTTTGGTTGTGGTTTTGTGATAAGGGGAAGACTTAGGCAAGAAGTCTTGGGTTAAATATTTAAGTCATGGTTGGTTTATTATTTAGAGCCTATACAATTATGGTCCATTTTACTTAAATATTTAAATCGTTACTAAATTTGATTATTGATAGGGTCCTATAGCAACATAAACAAATTTATATATTATTCGAAGAATATCTCAGATTTAACTGACTATTGAAAAATTGGCCCTAACCGGAATTATTCTAGAATATTTTTTGACATTTTCAAAATTATTTTGTTTCATTTCAATCGGAGTTGTCGTGATTAAGTATAATATTTATGAACGTCTTAAATTTTGATCTCTTTAAGGCCCTCCACACTATCCCACTGAGTATTAATACATGTCAAAAAAAAGAACCCAATCATGAACCTATAATAATGCGGTTGTCTGTTCAAACTAACGTGCGCTACACACAAGATGCACATAAGCCTAGTACGACTATTCCAAAACACTTCGTGTGTATATTGCCTACTTAACATGAATTAGTTCCCATTTTTTTGACATGTATTAATAGTCAGTGGGATAGTGTAGAGTGCCTTTTACACCCATCGTCAATAAATTTGGAGAACAATTTTCACTGTAGACTGTAGCTTTAGGCACCGATATTTTAACAGTTTCTAAGAAAGCGCGAGTGATACTTTAAATTTTAATAAAAATGATATTGACGTCATAACGCACAAAAGGGGTTTTCAAAAATATTCAGTCAGCTCTCTTCGTGGTTTTCTTATAACAAAATAACAAGGGCACCAATTAAAAGTTACAAGAGTGTGTTTTCACCCAACCATTTTTTTTTATATGAGAAGTTACTAGTGTGGACCACACCCAGCCTTTCTTTTTGGTCTAGAAATTTAATATATATAATAAATTACAATTTGAGAAAACCGCTCTGACAATTTTTGTTTTTTTTTTTTCATAATTTCATATTTGTAATACAAATCAGATGGTACATTTTTTTGAGCTATTTAAATGATTTTATAATTAGCTATTTAAATTATAAATTTGTAAAAAAAAAAAATATATAATAATTTATATTTAAACTTTTTTTTAACTTTATTTTACATTGTCAATTTCTAGTTACGTTTAAGTTGTTAGCTATGAGAGCAAGTTCGTGCGATCGAGTCGTGCATTTCATTATAATATTCCTATCAGTCAAAATCAAAACAATTTTGTGAAACGCAAAGTTAATGGGAGAATCTATTTATCGGATAACTATAGTCAGAAGTTCACTCTGACATTGTTAAAATAAGCCTTTACACTTTTTCTCATAATTATTTCTCTGCCTTCACCCCTGAAAGTATCATACAAAAAATAAACAGAACCTTTAGCGATAACTATTTGACAAGAGTGATGACAAGAGAAAGGTGAGAATACTTCACTCTACTATGATCGTGAAAAGAAAAAGTGAAATCACAACAAATATGATGCTAGAGGTGTTATGTCACGATTAAATAATAATAACTGCCGTACTTATACATACAAACCTGATACCTCCATGTTAACATTGATTCTTGCTTAAAAAAAAAAAAACTTTACAAAAAAATGTTTAATTTAAAACCAATTTTAAGGCGTTATAATATTATAAGGATTTATTGTGTCTTTTGATGTGTTTTTCTTTCAAATAAACACATTAAAAAGTCTCATGCAAACCTACCTAGCAAAGTTCGAGAGCAGAAACTTGAATCTACATCTTAAAGACAAGACATCTCAAATTAAAACTCAACATATCTAACCGCCAAGATACCAAAGTTCGTTTTAGACGTAGGTATAAAGCAATTTTTGTTGGTATTAAAGAGAAACATCAAGTCATTCGAAGATGAAGAATATTTGGAAAAAAGTGAATGTAGTCAGATCAAGTTTGGGAACTTTTCAATGGTTCGTTTATTAGGTTCAACCAGGAAAAGTCAAAACAATATCAAATCAATATCACACACATATACTGTCTTAACATTTCCACCATGCATCAGCTTCAGCTTACACCGAAATTGGAAGTATCGTTTAACCATTTTTCTTAGATAGCCTTTCGCTGAAGAAATTGATATTTGTAAAACTACTCCTTAAAGCGAATATGAAAGTACTACACAATGATGTACATGCATCAACATACACACATAATTATCTTTATGTATGTATATGTATGATGATTGTTAGGTATTTGGAACTTTAACTTTACGATCGACCGGCCTGACAATAATGATGAATAAGACAATTTGTGGCGCTAACTGGTGGCGCCAACAATATCCCATTCACCTTGCGGAAGGAGCTGCATGACAAGTAACTTTTGTGTATGTGTATGTTGAGTATATTTAAATTATTTATATTTATGCCGGATAAACGTTTCGTTTAGTTTAGGCATAGTGTAGAGTTGCAGGTTGCAGAGGCTGATTGCTGTCAAACAGTGATAAATAATTATCTGATAACGATAAGGCGGTCTTTTGGTGAACATTTTTTTATGCAGGAGGAATAATAATGGGATATTAGTTACAAAGTGAAAGTGAACTTATAATAATAATTAAAGTAATTATGATGATGCATGATTAAAAAAGAAGGCAGTAGAATTTTATTTTCCTATTATGGGGAAACTGTGTTATTTTTTTATTAATTATAGTATTAACTTCCCATTGGATTTGGTGCGATTTGTCGAATTGAAAATTTTGACATATCTTTACGTGTTGAGGTCTCTAGAATCATGATTCGTCGTTTTTAGCAAGATGTCTGTATGTGTGTATGTACGTACGTTCGGGGTTCTTTTTTCGTCCACCATATCTCGAGAATGAATAAAGATATCGACCTCGGATAAATTTTATTTTACAGATAATATTGTCATAACGTGGTGAAAAGGTTTTCTAACAAATTCAATAAACGGTTTTTTTACTACAGCAATTTAAAAAGGAGCTGTAAATTGTCATTTATCTGGAATATCTTGAGAACGGAATAAGATATTCACTTGAGACTAATTTTAATTTACACATAATTACACAATACCAAATTGGTAAATATTAAAAAAAAAGTTCAACAGACACTTTTTTTTAAACTAAGAAAAACAGTTGAAAAATAATTTTCGTCTCAAATATTTCAAGAACAAAAAATGATTCCGAACCCAGTCTATTTTTTTTTTTACATATAACGACGTAGTCAACAACTGATAATTTTTTTTAAAAAATTCAATAAACAGTTTTTTTTAGAGCAAAAAAACTTAAACAAAAACTATTAAAATTCTTAACAAATTTTTGTCAAGTCAAATATTTTGAAAAACAAACAATGATATCAGTTTCAAAATTCTACCAAAAATATATAACTATACAACCTAAATTTTGTGTAATTTTAAGATTTTTAAAACCACCCTTAAAAAAACGAAAATCAAAATGTTGCAAGAAACAACTTTTCAAAAATGTGTTAATTCGCTAAATTCTTACACTCAAAATCGCTACAAAATCGAAATTTTGCATTTGACACTTAATTTGCCTTTTTATATTCTTTGAAACCATGTTTTTTTTTTTTAAGTACACTTCCCTGATTTTTGGTATTTTTTTTAGCCAATAGTCTGTTTTGAAATAATTGGCTTAAATAATTAATACCTCCGTACCAAGAAGAGATAGGAAAAATAGTTTTATAAGTAAGATTCTTAGAATTTTATAAGCTTTTTACAAAAAAATAAAAACAAAATTACTATTATAAATAGCTAAAGTACAAGATATAGGTATAGGTAATGTCACATTTTGCCCTGTATCTCTATATCTTTACCTACCTATATACTGATTATCCAAAAACCCAAAGTTATTACACTATAAAATATAAAATTATATAATATACACTTTACCAACCACCACTTAAGAAAATATGTAAACAATACACATGTATATGGTTTTCAAGTACACCAATGGGAAGTTACTAGTAAGGGTCGACCCCAGACTCATTTTTTAAATTTTATAAATTAGATATCTTAGGAAATTTGTGACTTAAAATTGATTTGTCGATGATGTAAGCTCTTGTAAATCGAATCAGGGGTGGAATCGCGTAAGGTGATTTGTGATCATCACCTTTGTGACAGTCACAGGTGATAGGATTTGATTTTCCATCTACGTAAAGTGATCACCAAAAAATAGTGCAAATTTAATATCACTTTGAGAGAAAACATTATTTTGCACACATACTAGTAAGATTTGACATTTCTCTCAAGTCGACTCATTGCCGTCACTAAATTACATAATTCAAAAGTGTTGAAATTAAACAATTTAAGTGAATAGTTGCAAGTTTATTAAACAAAATTGTGCGGTGGTTAGATTTTAAATATTGAAAAATATAAATGAGAGTTTCGAGTTCAAGTGAATAAAAGAAACCGTCGTGAATGTTTTTCTCAGCTGATTTAAAGAAACGCGCGCTTCGAATTCCCTGTATCCCTTATTGCATATTAGTTTTTTTTCTGGAATAAAATCACAATTGTTTGTGTTAATTTTGGCAACTTTTCACTGAAATCAATTCATTTTAATACTTTATAAAAAGACGTGACCATTCAATGCACTTTTAAACCATTTTTAGGAGAAAATCTTCATTGGACATACCTAATAATTAAATAAACCTACTCCTTCATAAAGTTTTTTTTCATGTCAATTTCTATTTTAATATTCTTTTATAAATAAAAAAGACTGGTTAGATATTCATTGAATATAAATTTATTTAAAATATAAGGTACTTTACTTGACAATGCAGAAAATAAAGCATACATGAATAGATTAACATAAGAGTGATAGCTAAATCGCTGTCACCAAAAATATTCACAAAAATATGACTATCACTGGTGACAGTCACCTTACGCAGACGAAATGTGTCGATAATGACTATCACTTATCACATATCAATTTAGCCGATTCTACCCCAGGTCTTTGTCATGAGATTAGATAAAACCCCTTGCTCATAGACTTATATTCCATACGAAAACTTGTAATTGCAAGATGACGTATCGAAATCTGACAGCTGCCAGCAGAACGATCATATTCACATCTGGTTCTAAACTAACATGCATGACTGATGGTGATTGATGATACTTGCTCCCTTAGTTCAAGCCGCTTTGAGTTTTCAGGACTTATAGCGATATGTTTGGAAAGGGTATAATGTGGCGGACTTTTGTTTTGAATTTTGTTTTCATTTTTCAATAATCATTTCGCAAATTTATTATTTTGTTTGGCTGCATTTTATTTTTCGTTTCGCAAAATGTTCATGATTTCGCACATTTAACATTGGAATTGTTTTCAGTAACGATTTCGCAATTTTTCGTTTTACCTATTTCGATTTTTTACTTGCGATATACGTAGTATAGGGCAAGTTTAGGATTCGTGCAAAAAAAAAACTTGAGATAATAATTTTCCCTAACATTACGATGATAGAGAACGCGAAAAAAGTGGGTCTCGCAATTCTGTCTGTGCGTCCGTCTGTCCGTCTGTCCGTCTGTCTGTCTGTAGCTCGACCTGCAGCCTAAACGGCTGATACCTGTGAACCTGCCATACAACCAATGTACAAAAATTGATTTATTTCAAAAACAGCTCTAACGATTTTGAAAAAGAAATTAGGAGCTACTATAATTACGAAAATTAATATTTTCGTAGAAAAAAAAATTTATAACGGTTTTTAACGGTACCTGTCATAGAACCGATTTTTTGGTTTTCAAATTTCTCGTTAACGGCTACACTGATTTCAACCAAATTTTTTGTGTAAGAGTTCGTTTACAATTTTAACAATTTTGCAAATAAAATTTTTCAAAAAAAAAATATTTTTGGATTTTTAAAAAAATACGGGTTAACAATTTTTTTTTTTAATTTTGTGAAAAATTGTATTTTATTAAGTACTAAAATTTGGCATACCAAATTTATTTTTTTTTTTAATTTTCAAGAATTTTTATATATTAAAAAATTATTTAAAAAAAAAAAAATAATAATGAAATTTTTTTTTCATAAATTCATATTTATCAAACAATATCTATCAAACAAAAATGGCATACTTTTTTTTAGCTCTATCTGCTTTAGCTATTAAAAAACAAATTTATTTTTAGTAATAATTTATATTTTAAACTGTTTTTAAAACTTTTTAAATGATATCATAATATTATAGAACCACTACATATTCACATTGTCAATTTTATGTTACGTTCAAGTTGTTAGCTGCGAGAGCATGTTTTGTGCGATCCAGTCGTGCCCATTTTTTGATTTAATACTCGTATAAATAAATTTGGAAAAAAAAAATTAAAAATAAAAACAAAAATAATTTTATGTTTGATTTAATTTTTTCGTTAAAAAAATTATTCATATAAATTTGAAATGCAATATTTGTTGACTAACTCAGAAGTACAGAATTGCAAAATAATAACACAATCAACCAAGACAATGACGAAATATGAGGGCATATACTTAAAAAAACAAACCCGTAACTTTGTTTCCAATATTCGATTTTTTTGGTAAAATCATGCTATGCAGTTATATTAGTACTGGTCTAAAGATGACATGTAAAATGTTTAATCAAAATCGTTACAGCCGTTTTCGAGAAAACTGGATAAAACTTAAATCGTTGCAGCTCCCCGGCCAGAGCAGCGGCGCGGCGTTCTACATGAGGTAAAACAAAAAATTCGAATTTCATGTCGTACTATAGTCCGATGTATGTACCTCTATCGGAACGCACAGATAAACAGACCGGGGGACGTTTTCCACATCTGAGCTGAAATAATGGCAAGAAGTGCACTCTGGCAAAGAGACTTTCAAAAAATTTCCTTAAAATATAGACAATTTTTATGAGAAAGTAAAATCATCTCTGAAAATTTAAAGCTTCTCCATCGCCGGCCGAATGAACTATGTCAATCTTTTGCAAGTTTAATGTCAGAAATACTGCCAATTTTCCAATCATTTAAATAGGACATACGCATTATATTTTGAAGAACGATAATGTAATAAAATAATAGGTCCACATATGATCTTACAGCTAGGATCTTCCAGTGGACTTTAAGTCTCAGTTGATATTTGAAGTTACAAGCCTTGTTTTGAAAAGTTGTATGTTTTTTCAGCTGATTTCGAAACCAGATTAAAAATGTTTTAAGAAGTTTTTTATAAGTGCCACTACTTTATCCATTTTCACTTTCTTGCTCTAAGGACCAAATATTGGTTTCGTGTTGAAAAATAATTCGAAGTTTTAATCAAACCTCAGAACATTTAATATCCAAAGTCCAAAATATATAATAGGAACAATAAAAAGCATTATCAGTTTTTGTCGACAAAATTGTCTTATTCCTTAGTTATTTCCGTATATTATCTCGTTATCTGTAGTTCCAATTCTGTTCGAAATTTAACATCTTCTAATCTTTATATCTTTGATATAAACATACAAATGTACACCTTACTAATCCACATTATAGACACGTTTTCAATCATTAGTGTAATTTCGTGTGATCCAGACGGGCATTGAATTTTTGAACGAATTTTTGAGATAATGTTGCATAACACAACCATTTTCTTCAAGATAAAATGTACATTACATATATTTGTCAACGAAAAGTAATTTACTTTTTGTACCTACTCATAAGCTGACTGGTTTAATCTTATAGGCCTACACACCACAGGAACATATTTTCTATTTAAGCTGTGAGATATAAAACTAAAAGCCTTTCCCTATTGATGGTTGTGTTTTTTTTTTAATTTAATTTTAACAACATCAACAGCAATCGCCTTTCCTTCGAAAATTTCTGTGTCCACCAGATATAATTCAATCAGAGGTGCTTGCAAGTTGCAACCCGAGATGCCTCAAAAACACAAACCTGATAATCACTTACACTCGTTATTTAGCAATAAAATTAATTTTTGTTTCAATCTTCTACCATGGGCTATATAAGTTTAACTATATTATGTTGGATTGTGTCTGCACACGGCTGGTACGTGCTCTAGTTAAAGTGTAACACAACTTTAAGTACTTTCTCCTCTCTCACAGATTTGATGCCTTCTTTTTTCCCTAAAGGAAAAAGAGTTATAAATATAAAAAAAAAAATACGAAATGACACGACGACGAGGCAGATGGCGAGCTTTACTGCTTTTAACGTATCATAGAGTAGTATACCCAGTATGTCGTCTGTACTCCTGGGGCCTGTTTGTCTACGCGATTTTCGTCTTTTTTTCAATATGTAGTATAAATCCCACTTAAATGAGAAAATTTTTGTACATGTGTCTTATTTTATTTCTTAAAATGTTTTATCTACGAGTAAATACAACCAACCACGAGTGACTTCGTTCGAATTGTTGGTCGTTTTGCGATTATGTGAATATTGAATGTGTACAGTATAGGTACATAACATTAACATACCATGTGGTACCTAAGTAATTTGTTTAAAAATTAAATGCTCTTCGGTGGTAAGTGTATCACCTGAGAACAGCTGGTATCCGAAAAAGCTTTTCAAAGAAAGAAAATTAGAGAAGTTATCCAGAAAATCCAGTTCTAATTGTTTCAAATATTACTACAAATTTTGAATCAAGTTTCATTTGATAAAGTGAAAAGTAAGAACATAAATTTTAAACGAGTAAAAAACATCGTCAATCAAATAACTTGACAGACGTTGTCCTGTCCAAATTTAAAAAGATTTGCTCGTAATCGTTCCATCCGACTCTCTAAGCTTAGTGCCTAAAAAGATATAGACGTTGGCAATGTTTCCAAGCATATTTTTCTTCACATTATAAGTGGTCGGAAAATTACAGCCTTTTATCTTTTTAGGTACTTTCTGTTGAAAATAATAACAAACACTAATATGACACAAATACAAATTTATTATGTAATGAATATCACTTGGAAACACAGCTATTACAGGGAGCTGGATTTTGCGTTCACTACGGCGTATGAGTACTTTTTTATTTTATCAAATTTTAAACTATTTCCTTTAAATTATATTATGTACATTATATATGTACAATGTATATGAATATGCACCTTGGTGAATAAAAGGTAAAAATATAAGGACCATCGCGTCTAGACTTATTGAGAATTAAAGGTAAAAACTTTACGTTAAATAAAATGCACGCCTGGATCGCACGAACTTGCTTTCATAGCTAACAACTTTAAGCTGTAATAACAACTAGCAGTGCATATCATTTGGTTCAAAAATATTATGATACGATTACATTAAAACTCTGAAAAACAAGTTAAAATATAAATTATATCTCTAAATTTGTCGTTCAAATATGTAGTTCAAAAAAAAAACATTTAAAATTGCTTTAGCTGAAAATAAAGTATACAATTTGATTTTTTTTTAAATTTGAATTTATGACAAAAAAAATCAAAACTCCTTAGAGCAGTTTTCTTAAAAAAATATTTTTTAAACATTATATAATTTTTTATTGAAAATCAAAAAGTTGGTATGTCAATTTTTGGTAGGTATTTATTAAAATATAATTTTTAATTAAATTTAAACAATTTCATTACCCCTTTTCAAGCAATTACATTTTGAAAAACGACAAAATAACATTTTTTGAAAATCAAAAAAAAAAAAATAAATTGTTGAAAATTTGTATATAAAAATAGACACGACTGGTTAGCACAAAACTTGCTCTCGTAGCTTACACCTTTAACGTAGATTGAAATTGCCAATGTATATATTTATTGGTTCAATAACATTATGATATCATTAAAAAGAAAGTTTTAAAACAATTTAAAAAAATAAAAATGATTACTATGAATTATTTTAAATTAGTTATTTTAATAGTTACAAAAGATAGAGCTCAAAAAAAAAGTATGCCATCTGATTTGTTAAATAAATATGAATTTATGAAGAAAAAAAAATTAAAAAATCGTAAGAGCGGTTTTTTTTATTAGTTTTTTATATATAAAGTTCTTCAACATTTTTTAAAACAAAATTTGGTATGCCAGCATTTGGTATTTAATGAAAAACATTTTTTCACAAAACTAAAAAAAAAATATTAGCCCGTTTTCAAGATATTGAATTTTCAAAAAAAAAAAAAATAATATTTTTTTTTAAATCCAAAAATTACTTTTTCGAAAATTTTTATATGCAAAATTGTTGAAATTTTAAGGGACATTTTGTGTTTTTTTGAAATCGGTTTTTTTTTGGTTGAAGTCGGTATAGCAATTAAAGAGAAATTTGAAAACCAAAAAATCGGTTCTATGACAGGTAGCCTTAATAACCATTATAATTTTTTTTCTACCAAAATATAAACTGTAGTAATTAAAGTAGCTCGTAATTTTGTTTTTTCCATTTTTCCATTTTTGAAATAAATCAATTTTTGTATGGCAGATATTTATATATGTGGTACCGTTATTTTTTAAGCTAAAAAAAATCAATATCCCCTCTAGGGAATCACCTAAGAACATTAAGTCCAAAATTTGAACCAAATCGCTACAGTGGTTTAGGCTGCAGGTCAAGGTACAGACAGACAGACGGACAGACAGACAGACAGTCAGATAGTCAGAATTGCGAGACCCACTTTTTTCGCGTTCTCCATCATCGTAATGTTATAGGGAAAATTATTATCTCGAGTTTTTTTTCTGCACGAATCCTAAACTTTTGCCCTATACTACGTAGGTATATTCCAGGTAAGAAGGAAAAAAAATTAAAAGTGGGCATGGAAGTGGATGGGTTTTAATAAACCCAATTTTTAAATTTTTAAAAGAACAAATTCTGAATATTTCACTCAAATCGTTGAAGCTGTTTTCAAGAAAACAAGAAATATAAAAATTGGACATGGCCAGTGGGCAGTTTTTTTTGTACATATGAACAAACTGAATATTTCATCCAAACCGCTCCGAGAAACCAAGAATTAACGAAAGTGCGTGTAACAATAGGCAGATTTTGACAAAACGTATTTTTAATTTTTTATCTCATTTAGCCTAGTAGGTACTCAGTTGAAGTGAAAATGAAATTTCTTTATAAAAGTGACATTTATTTCACAACGATGAAATTCATATCGAGAGCTGAGTACCCAAAATGTGAGAGCGAAATGTGAACCGGTTCAAAACTAATTTCATTTTATATTTTCCATTTCCTAACGTACGACCACTATGAAAAAATAAAAGAAGTGTGGAAAGGTTTGACATTTGTCAATAAATTAAAATAAAAGTTGTAATAATTGAACAAAAAAGCTTACAAAACTATTTAAGATCTTATAATCGTTTATTTTTGAACATTAAGTGTTACCGACAAGCCTAAAACCAAACTATGGCATTAAAATAGTCATCTCAAGCATTTCAAGATTCTGTCAAAAAATCAGATAAATGAAATTTTTTTTTTCATTCAAAGTGAGTATTAAAAGTTTTTAAATTGAGGACTGAAAATTCACGTGGAGAATTTGTTATGGTTTCACAATGGTTATTCACGTAAATTTCAAACCGCTTTTATTTTTCATTTCACACAGAGGTGAGTACTAGACTTTACTAAAAAAAAAAAAAACTGTGAAAATTGTGTTCAAATCGTTTGAATCCAAAAAATAAGAAAAGTGAGATTGGCAGTCACTGCCCACATTGTGGGCGGATTTTAATATTTATTTTTTTTTTCGTTCCCAAAAGAAAACACAATATTAATTATATTCATTATAAGACCCGTTTATGAGAACCAATAATGCTCGGTTAAGGTACAAAGGTCCAACTGTATATTATGGCGCGAACACTTTCCAGCATTATACCTTACTATGTAGCTCCTGCATGAGCTCGTATGGTTTCATTATCACAAAAAAACACTTTCATAAAATTATATTATGCTGGCTTTAGACTTTCGGTGTTATCATTGGTGTACGTTGTTCGTTCGCGGAACAACGAAAATCTAAATGATAAAACCGAACTAAGAACGAATGAAGAACGTGCAGATTCAAATCAGGTCAGAAATTTCGGTGTTCGTTGTTGGTTGTTACCCTTACAACTTGTGTTTAAATGCGAAAACTGTTTAAATGAACATTGTTTTGGAGTGTCGTGCAACTTGTAGGGACATTTTCCAGGTTTTTTTAATTACTGAATGGCACAAGAAGCCTAGTTATTTATATAAACAATTTTGTAAATAGAATTTAACTTTCTAATGTAAATGCTTTCTTCGTTGTTCGTTGTTGAGAGAAGAACGAACACTGAACAACGGACAACGAATGAAGAACGAAAGTCTAAAGCCAGCTATAGCCTAACCTAATAAACCGCACTGTATGTATTTTTCTTAACATATACTGAAAAGCCATTCTCTCAAAATCTCTTCTCTGGATCTGTACAATAATGTCATCAACGCCGATTCTACAACACTAATCCATTATGTTCTGGATAGCACATACCTACACATTAAAGCAACAGCTGTTTTATCAAAGATACATCAATCATCAATTTCTTTTTAACTGGATGATTCTTCCAAAATGAATACACATACATATTAAGGGTATTCATGCGACGAGATAATTTTTCACTTTGTCCCGATCTACATTGCCCGATATTTCCACGAAGATTTTTCCAGAAATCGTGTGAAATGTATACACAGAACGATTTTTTCCTAGAGATTTTTTCCTTGTCTTCTTCATTTTTTTATTTCAGTGCTCTTCATTTTGCATTGACATTCACTCACCCCATAAACCCAATGGCACACTGACACCGAACACACACAAAAAACTGGAAAGAGGGCGAAAGAGAACATAAACAGACTGGAAAAATCGTTCGAGTTTTGTGGTACAAACGATTTGATCCCTACCCCTCACTTTTCACTCCCTTCACCTACGAATAAAAGATCGGCACTGGAAAAATCGTTCAATGTAGACCGGGACTTTGCGGAAAAATATAAATTTCCCCAAGATGTTTTGATGAACACCCCCTTAAAAATACTTGCGTTATACTACGTTTTCAATAGTGCCGAAATGAGGTAATTTCGAAATTTGGCAAAAAAGTGTTTTCATTATCAAATTTGCTAATTTCATTTGACATCTCATTTCATTTTGAATTTGGAATGGCAGTTTAGCCGTTTATTTTTGTTTTTTTTTTTTTTCTTTCTGTTTTATGTTGTTGAGTATAGTGTAAAGTGTATTGATATTTTCATACAAAAGCTTTAAGGAGCTTTTGAAACTGATTCCCGCTGGATGCATTCACCTAATTTCTAACCTAATTTCGTGCAAATGAGGTTGAAATTACCTCATTTCGAAATGTGATTTTGTATGGAAAATTAGGTAATTTCGGATCTCATTTGGAAATTTGCAACGAAATAACCTCATTTGGTTCAGTGAAAACGGCATATTATATACCCTCATATTACCTCATTTCGGCTCTGATGAAAACGTAGTATAAACGTGGGAAATAATCAAATTAATCGTCACAAATTACTTGTCCCAGTGTATCTGGTTTATTTCGGTAGTTTCTGCATCAAATTCGTGAGATAAAATTACCGGTTTTGTAGAATATTTTTCCCATACAAATTTTGAACGTTCATTTCTACCGAGATAAAATTATATGGTTTACCAGGATTATCTGGGTTTTACGCCATTGCATGAATATAATTATATACCCCTTTTATATTGAAAGTGATTAAGTAGTTTGCATTTGTATTTCGTACATTTCTATTGGATTCAATACAGATAGTAAACATTTTTAACTCTATGTTCCTTTAAAAAACGTTAAATAAATAATAAATGGGTGTTATTATTACAATGTGCACTGACTGTAATTTGTAATATGTTCTATTTATCAACCCTCAGCCACAATTCTCAAATTAGAAATCATCCATCAGGAGCGGAATAGTTGTAGTATTGACAAAGCGAACATTTTTTGAGAGCCGGTTTACGAGAGGGGGAGGAATGTTTTTAATGCATGTCTATATAGTTATAGTTTATAGATATCTTTATTTATAGATAAAACTGTTTCTTACAAAAATTGATTTTATAAATAACTAACCTACAAACATTATTTTTTTCTAAATTGTTGTGGTCTTAATATGTGATAATTATTTGTTTATATTAACATAAAAGTTTTCTTTCACATCTCAGGTAAAACGGATGCATAAGTTATAAATTACCTCATTTCGGCTCCAATAAAAACGTAGTATTAGACACGATTGCAATTTTTTTACGTTTACCTATAGTTTTCACGCTCATGTGAGTCGTTTTTGAGATATTGACCTTGATTTGTTTTTTTAGTTATTTCGTCTTTCATCTTTTTGGCAGATTGGGTCAGGGGTAGAGAAATACGTAGAGGGAAGTAAGTAACGAAAGCAGGAACAAAATTTCAAGACTTTTTCTGCTTGAACGATATTTCGGATTTGATAATGTTATAGTTAAAAACATTTTGAACAAAAATGATTGAATTGGAAAATTGTTTTTCGTAAATAAATGAATAAACATATGTACGTATGTATATAAAAGTATGTTTAAGAAAGAAGTGATTAAAAAACACTTTTAATTATTATTACTGACTAGTTTCCCACAACAAAAAAAAAGAGCAATACTTAATAGTTTTTGTTTACATTGGTTTTTGCTAACATCGACGTTCATTGTGTCTATCAGATCAGAAACGTCAAAACACACCTTGGCCGCATAATGGTGGATTTACATGTATCTTCATCTGCAAAATGCAGAAAAGTAGAGCAGGACAGATGTATACAAAAAATCCGAGCGAGTGAAAGAGAACCATCAAGAAGATGAACATGTTCGTCTTCATTTCTGCATTATGGCATTTTCCTATAATGCAAAAACGAAGTTCTTCTGCATTTTGATCTTTTCTCTCTACCTAACAAATATACGTTTTGTATTTGGCATTCCTTTTTTGTGCAGAAACCAAATGCAGATACATGTAAATCCACCATAAATAATTCACAAGAAGTTGAACTGAATTATAATTTCATAGTTGGAAGTTTTGACAATAACACACTTGATTCTTTCCAATAATAATGTTCCCTTTATTTGCAGACGATTACTTGCCTTACTTGGAAGTTCCCTGAACGTACCCATTCTAATGCTGCATTTACACGAATGGCAAAATGCCATTATATCCGTCAAATTATAGCCATTTTTCTTTTCATCCTGTAAACGCTCTAAATACTGGCAATATTTTTGCCAAAAAAAATGGCAGAGAGAATTTGGCATTAAAATGCTGCCAATAATATGGCTATGTGTAAAGACTTTATTGACGCCATTTTTCAAATTATGTCATTCTAGAATAATGCTGCATTTACACGAATGGCAAAATGCCATTATATCTGTCAAATTATAGCCATTTTTCTTTTCATCGTGCAAACGCCCTTAATACTGGCAATATTGTTGCCAAAATAAAATGGCAGAGATAATTTAGCATAAAATGTTGCCATTAATATGACTATGTGTAAACACTTTACTGATAGAAGTAATTCTGCTGGCGATTGGATTCTTTTTGGTTTTTTATTAATTTCTTTTAATATTTTTATAATTAGCCAGTTGCTTTGTTGGTTTTTTGTGTTTGCAAACAAAATTAAAAATATTTCCATGAATTGTTTCGTTCACTCACATCGTGATGTTTTTGTTGAGGAGAAAAATAAAAGGGTGGTGCTTATTTTCTAATGCTTAACATTCATTTGTATTTTCCCGTGAAAGTGATGAAAGTGAATCTTTGTAGATATAATTTTATTTAAATCTCGCGCATGCCGTCGAGCATTTTCAAAAGTTGTAAGATTTGATAGAAAATCTTTAAATCTTTTACATTTATATAGTAGATTCTATAAAATAAAGTGTACAAAAAAATATTCTTAATTTTATTTAAACAATATCACAACAAAAATGTACAATAAATTAACAAAACCAAGATTATTTATTGTTGCATTTAATTTTATAAAATATTTTGATAGTCAGATTTCAACACCTCAAAGATTACAAAAATAAGCGCCTCCCTAATATCTATCTACATTAGGATTGTTCAGTGAGGTTTTTTTCAGATCAGAACAGAATAGAACAGAACAGGATAGAACAGAAATGTCAGACAAGATAGAACAGGTAGCTGCCTGACAGTTGTCAAAAACCTGTTCTAAGTTGTTCTACCTAAAAAGTTAGAACAGAAAATCCTGTTCTATTCTGTTGCAAACTGTTCGGAACAGACTGAACAGCAAATCATAACAGTTTGGAACAGAAAATTCTCATTGAACAGCAAAAACTTGTACTTTTCTGTTCTAAACTGTTCCAAACTGTTCGGAACAACGTCACTGAACAAAGCTATTATTGTTGTGTGTGAGTCAAAGTGACATTCCGATACTAGACAACCCTAATGTTGGCTCTATACAACCTCCAAACGCGTTAAGCTTATGTTGCTTCTATTCAACGTTGCAAAAGTTTATGAATAAGGTTTTTGCGTTCAGAGGCATTATAAAGAGTGCACTCGCTTTAATTTGTTTATGCATAAGGCTGATAGTTTGTATGTAAAATCGCAATTTTGTTACGGAGCATTTATAAGAAAATTATTTTTTTTTTTATTAAAACACACTAACAAACTTAAATTTATAGCGAAATTCTGAAACGTTTTTAACCTGCACTCCGTCCCTTTTTTAGTACATCATCTGTGCCTGTGGTATTTCTGTTACAAAACACAAACACTGTTTTTTAAACGCACACAATCATCGTGTCAGAGAACAATTGTAATCATTTTTTGTATATACTTCTTCTTGATGCCATCCATACCAGATACCACTGAGAGTGAATGAGTTAGTCGAATATGCCGTACATTATACATACATACATTGAAACCAATATAAAAATATACATAGATAAGAATGTGGATGATTCACTTTGGATGTACACCAAAAGTGATTCAATAATCAGAAATCAGTTCTCAGATTTTAGTTGTAAAGTGAAAATTGCACTTAATGGTTTACATGTGTTTGTTCCTTGGCCGAGTCACTTTCCCATGCGTTATACAACAGTGATTTTTTTGTACCTTACCTACCTAATCTATATTTAATTATTTGTGTGGTATATATTCTAAATGACGATGTCATTCAAGTGGCAAGACAAGCACATGGAATTATTTCTTGAAGCATACAAGCAGTACGAGTGTTTGTGGAATAACAAATGTAGCAATTACAGTAAATCAAATGCGCGCGAAAAAGCTTATTCCTTAATGCTTAGTGATTTAAATATTCCTGGATTGACCGTAGGAGATATAAAAGCCAAAATAAAAACTATTAGAACACGATATGGTGCAGAACTTGCCAAGATTAGAAATTCGCAAAGAAATGGAGCTGCCGATGATGAAGTTTATGAGCCTCGATTATTCTGGTTTAAAGATGCAGATGAGTTTCTACGTAAGGTGTGCACTTCGAAACCAAATTATTCAATGGTGAAGGTACATATTTTTGTTAAGTAGATAGGTAATGTCGGTACTTATTATCATGTATTTTATCACATCACAAATACTCATTGATATAAAATGAATTTAATATATTTTATTGTTTTTAATTGGCTTTATGTACCTATATTTTTTGTATTTTTGTAAAATATCAAACACTAACATTTGGCTTCCAAATTGTTATTAAATTTGTGAAAATTCCTAAAAAATATACCTACTGTAAAATGATTGTTTTTGTTTTTAAACAATATCTTGATAAAAGAATCATACAACACGAGAACAAAATTTAGGTTCCTACTACTAACAATTCTGTGACAACTTGTATGAGAGAGATAGGGCGAGAGCATATGCGGGACCATGGGATGGGACGATGGGAGCATTCTTTTTTAAGATGGGCAAACATTTTACAGAGAATGCATTTGCAATTTGTATTGCATTGTTTTTCTGGAACTAGGTTTTTTATGCATTTTTTAGATATATCTATGTATAACTATAGTTTCGTGAAAATTCCAATTACATGATTCGTTTTTTTTCGTTCGTTTCATCTAGGTAGGTATAGTCTTTTTGACCGATTGGGTGTGAAAATGTAGCGAAAGGAAGCAACGAAAGCACGAATGAAAATTTCAGGACTTTCTGGTTGAAATTTGAAGTTTCTGTTTGACAACCACAATGATGCTCCTCAACGAGCCTGATTATGCGGTTCGTTTTTTCGTTCGTTTCGTCTTTTGACTCTTTGACAGGCACGAACGTTCATGATTACATGGTTTGCAAAAATACGTACGTACTTCCATTCGTTATTTTGACGTTCATGAAATTTGGGGTGGGTTGTTTTATAAGAAAATAATCAATGGGGATTTTTACCAAATTGTCAAACTCAAAACTGACAGCCAAAATTTTGGGTTAGTAAAATTTGTGCGTTCTTTTTGTTTCTAAATTTAATTATACCACAGATAAACAATATAAAGATACACATCTTTCGTACGTTTTACCCCCCAAAACCCATTTGTTTACATTGTTGTTTTTGTAATTAAATTCTGTGTCCATGAATAAATGTGAAATCCAACAACAAAGTTACGGTGGTGCAAATCAGTAAGTTGCACTAGTATGCGTGTTTTAAAGCACACTAGTAGATTTCTATCTTTATTTGTTTATCTATGATTATACTTAACCTTCAGCGTTCTTTTATTAAGAGAAAGTAATTTTGAGTTTTCATTTTTGGGTTAAGATTGTGTTTGCTTTTCGTCTTCCGTTTTGGAATTGTTTTCAATTTTGTAATAATTTATCGTAAATTTAATTGTTTTATTATTGATTTTTATATTTGGAATTGTTTTCTGAATAATTCACTTTTCATCGAAATGTTATTCTTCCGATTGGGTTAATTTTTTAATAATGAAATGTGTGGCTCATAAAAAATTAACAAAAAAAGCAAAAACAAATTACTAAAAATGTTTTATATAACGATTCAATTTCATGCAAAAATAAAGTTGATAGTCATTTAATTTGAAAGAACCATGCATTTTTGGTAGTGAATTATTTATCAATAAATTTAACGCAATCAAAATTTTGTCCTTTGTTTCTTATTTCCTATTTTTTCGATTTGTTTTCAACCCCTCCCATTTTATTAACTTTGATCGTTCTTAAATAAAAAAGTAACTTTTTTAACTTTGACATTGCCACTCTTGTTTTTGACCATAGTTACAAAAAAGAACGCACCACCAAACCAAATAACGCCAAGCACTCAAACGTCATTAACCCAACTCGGCTTATCCCAGAAACGTCAGAGGCTAAAAAAAACTCTAAATCAAGGGAAAAAACATCGTTGCCACAATGTTACAAATGTAACAAAAGTGTAACACTATTTTTAAATTTTATTTCGTTGTTACAATAGGGGTGTTCATGCAAACGCGGAAAACTCATAGAAAAATTATAAACCATAGACTTTTATATCGGTAGAAATGAACTGTCAAAATTTGTATGGGAAAAATAATTTGCAAAACATAAAATTTTATCTCACAAATTTGAAGCGAGAAGCGTAGAAATTAAAACGAGCCAAAATCTTGTAACCCATATCTTAAAGCTCCAACTTGATCGCTCAATTTGGCATAATAAACACTGCAAGAAATGTGTTCATCAGTAAAAAACTAAAGTTAAAATAGTATGCTGGTCCCTTGATTTAGATTTTTTTTCTTTAATTTTGTTTGTAATGAACTGTCAAAATTAGAAAGAGAAAAGACAGAGATAAATCTGCGAAAAACCGCAAATTTTCCAATGCAATCATTTTTGTTCATATCGTTTTCTGATTACATCAAGGAGCATTGTAGTTGCCAAATCACAAACGTCAAAGTTCAACCAGAAAAAGTCTTGAAATGTTCATTCCTGCTTTCGTTACTTCCTTCCCTCTAAATATTTCTACACCCCTCACACAATCTGTCAAAAAGACGAAAGAACCGACAAAACGAATCGTGTAATCGGGGTCAAACAGTGTGTAATCAGGCTCTTAGTCTCCTTTCACACAAGGAAACTGAGTTGCCAGCAACTGGGAGTTTGTAGGCGAAAAGGGCGTAAATGGAGGGAAATAAATCTTCCATTACTCGCTTCTCACCAACAAACTCCAAGTTGCTGGCAACTTAGTTTCATTGTGTGGAAGCGGACTTATAACTTTTTTTAAATAGCTATTTCAGGAAATTAAGATCTCAGAGATCTCCTAGTTAAAACACATGAGCAAAAGAATTAATTTCAATATTTTAATATTTAAATTTCGTCATCTTCTTATTATAAAAAAACTGACCACGGGTATTTATTTTCTGGGTGCACGAATTTAAACAAATTCCCCTAGAATAATAAAATTTACAGTATCTTTTTGCTGTGATTTTTATAAGAGTCGGTAAACATCGACCAAAATTTGTGTCTTAGTAGGGTATAACAGACTGGCTGAAGAGCCCACTGTTATGCCTTGGGCGAAATACAATCATTTATTGAGTTGAGGTCACTTGTACTTTTTAATTGAATTTATAATGTCTGTATGCATTGAGCCAAAATTGTCTTAAATTGAAGTTTAGTTTAACCTGGGTCTATCTACTGCGACTATGAATATGCCTCTTTGTATTTTGTTAATGCAATCCCATTTTTCTATTTGTCTCTTTTTCAAATTATAATTTATATAAACGTTTATTTTTCAGGATCAAGAAGTACCGGAAAAAGAAGTTTCTTCTGAAAAGATAATAAAAAATGATACTCAAAATAACGACGAGCATTACTCCAGTTCACCTGAAAATTCTAGAAACTCTACAGAGGCTAGTCTTTTAAATACTTCTGCTAACTTCGAATACCGTAGAAATGCGTGGAAACGTGCTCTTCCCAATCCCAATAATGATCCAGTGGTAAATAGACCAAATAAAAAATTTAAGCAAATATCAGTCGACAATAAGTATGAGGATCGTAATGAATTCGATGTTTTCTGTGAGAGCCTTGCCATACAATTGAAAAAAATGCCCTTGCAAAGGGCAATTATTTGTCAAGAAAAACTACAGAGTGTTATGACACAAGAACGTCTCTTCCAACTATCAGATTCATCCCATTCACCGTTACCGATCACGTCTACTTATCAACATAGTTCGCTGAGTAATAATACTCAAAATTCAGATCATTATTGTACGATATCATCAACGGGACCACGTATCGATGCAGTTATAGGATCGAACACGAAATATTACGAGTCTAATAATGAAAGACATAACACAAATGAAAATATTTCCGAAATGAAAAGAGAAATTTAACGGGTCGGGTCGCATTTATGGCGCTATTCACCAGGTACACGTCCCATTTTTACATTCATTAATGCCAAATAATTATAGTTTTATTTAAATAAAAAGAACTTTTGTATTAAGAAAAATGGAAACATAAGTTGGTTTTATTTACGATAAACCTACTCATATACAAAATAAGCAAGTATAGCTATACGAAATCTCAGAAATCTAAACAAAATTCTTTACAGGCCGGCTCCACAGGCCTTCATACAGATGTCCATCTTCCAACATCACAATCTAATCAACAAACAGTGCATTTTTACTCACTGGGCAAATCATGTCATGTCGTTCATCAGCCTTTCACAACTACTTCTATCCTTTACAACAAAATTCACTTACACTCAAGAAAAACCAGACAAAAAACACGCACATGAAATGTCATCTCATGGCCAAGCTTTGAACAGCCCTCCCTGTCTTGTTCAAAGCGTTATTTTTTTCGACATGTACCCCGTTTACGTGAGGTATTCGAGCGGGCCTCAGCTCGCTTGGCCGCTTTGTATACCTGCGTTGACTTGAAATGAGCTTCAACCGACTCGATTCCACTTCAGGAGCGGAGTCGAGTCGAAATTGTTGATAAAAAACCTGGGTCGAGGAGCCGGTCTTGAGGATGTGTTCACCACAGTGTTCTTGCACATGTGCGAGTAAAATTATTTATTTGTTTTGATAGCTATGTGAAGTATGTACTAAAATTCATTAAATTTTAACTGTTTTTGTGTAAAATAAATATATTTGGGCATATTCATAGTCGCGGATAGACCCAGGTTTAACTAAACAACAGTTTAAGACAATTTTGGCTCAATGAATACAGACCGATTTGAATTACAAATTGTTGGTTTTATATTTTTATATGACAATTAACTTAGTAAACTACACAAATAGCTTCAAATATTTTGAAATTATAAACTTAAAAAAATAGAATCAACGTCCGAAAATTCAACCAAAGCTATGTTTAACTTAGACCCAGGTCTAAAATGACTATGAATACGCCCCATTGTTGCCATTCCATTAAATGTAATCTCAACACATCAACTCAACTTCAAATGGGGCCCTCAACTCACGTGACAAAACACCTGGGTCGAAAATCCTACCCTAATCCAACTCGAGCTCTCGATTCTGTTTGTAAACGGGGTATTGGTTGCTGCATGGACATGGATTTTTTGGACACCATGGGATTTTTTTTTTAGACATATGTTCTCCTTTGCATTGAATAAGAAGTACAGGAAGCGGCATATCGAGAAAAAATTGAATTGAGATTTTTTAAATTTGGTTCATATTTATTTGATCAAATAAATAGTTGATAAATAGTTTTTAAGATTTATTTGCTGAGCTGGACTTTAATAATAATAACGAACAAAGCACGCTTGAAGTAATAAAGTAAAACTCACCTATTACAGAAACCTGAAAATTGAAAAAGGATAATTGAAAACATAATTTTTAATTTTAATGAAAATGGGCCATCACACACTGGCTCAATTTTAAACTTAACTAAATCCTTTAATCGCAAATGGGGTGAGCAAAGCTGGCTGAAAATTATGTGTACATGAACCCGCTTTAATTGCATTAGTACTATCAGTTTGAGAATCAAAAAAAAAAAACTAAATTTTTTTTAAAATTTTCAGTTTTACATGACAATAGATTTATTTTTTTTTTTTTGCCTAGAAACGAACAACTGTGTATTTATTAGTAATTAAATTTTATTAGTCCGCTCAAAACAAGGATGCACATTTTAGTCTTTTCATTCCTCACTCTTCAACTCCCTCGCCTACAAACTTTCATTTCCCCAGTTTAGTCCACTTCGAAATTGAGCCTGTGTGTGATGGCCCAATAATAGTATCACAGATATTTTCCTTAGTCAATTAATTTGAAATTATGTACATTTTATCTCTGTAGTTACATTCTTCTATAATGAACTATTTTTGTCAATTTAGTTCTAATTAGTAATTTTTCGTTACTTCTTGAAGCAGTATAAAATATCTTGTAGTTATTTGAGCTTTTTTTCACGTAAACAAATTCAATATAACCACACAAACACTTCTTGACGAAGAACAAAACCGACACGATAGACAGGGTAACCACAGAAATAACTTACAAATATTTTCTATTTTAAATACATAAATTATATCCAAAACTAAAACGTAGAAAAATAACTCTGCACTAAGGGCGCTCAACGGTTTTGAGCGCCTTGCCATTTCCCACAAAAACTAATCCGTCACTGTAAAAGAATTTCTCATTTGACAGGTCAGTTTTAGAAAATTACATGATGAAAGTATATTTTTATTTTCAACAAATTTGACTTTTTTATAGAAAAATACCATGAAATATCAATTAAAAAGAATTCTAAGATAATCTATTTTGCTAACAAACATCACTTGAAATTACTTTTTGTGTTATATGAGCCAAAACTTACTTGTGAAATGAAAACTTTTTTTTTCTTTATTATAGGTGTGCGTGTAGCACACCGCATGTTTTTTTTATATTTTTTTAATAAAATATATCAATTGGTTCCAGTAATCACTTTTATTTCACTTTTTTATTTAGTTTTAAAGTCTATTTTTCGTTAATTTACAATCTCAAAATATTAACACTCTTTTTTTCAGTTAGGCAAAATGACAGGTGAGTTTCAGATATTTTATTTTAATGTTTCACTCACGTACACTGTATGAGCCTGATTATACGGTTCGTTTTCCCGTTCGTTTCGTCTTTCGTGTTTTTGACAGGCAAGAACGTTCATGATTACATGGTTCGCGAAAATACGTACGTACTTCCATTCGTTATTTTGACGTTCATGGAATTGGGGTATTTTTTGTAAGAAAATAATCAGTAGTAATAAATAAAAATATTTTTTAATCACTTATTTCGCAAATACAAACGCATATTAGGTGTATCCAATTACGAAAAACTATTTTTCAATTCAATAATTTTTGTTCAAATCGTTTTTTGCTAACATCGAGGAGAATTGTGGTTGCCAAATCAGAAACGTCAAAGTTCAACCAGAAAAAGTCTTGAAATTTTCATTCCTGCTTTCGTTACTTCCTTCCCTCTACATTTCTACTCCCCTCACCAAAGCTGTCAAAAAGACGAAAGACTAAACAACCGAAAAAACGAATCGTGTAATCGGGCACTATATGTGACAAAAGCCTCTTCCTCTGTTTCTTATTCAATGCTCCTTTGGAGGCGGCCCGTTAGTAAAGTTCCAAGCTTTTGCTGTCAAAAACTTTAAAGGCTCTCCCAAACCAATGCGAAACATTCGTTGCGGCGAAGAAATATTCGCATGTCAAAATTTATTTAATGGTGATATATGGGAGTACCCACCCAACGCGGTGACGAATGTTTCTTCGCCGCAACGAATGTTTCGCATTGGTTTGGGAGATTACACAATTCGTTCGTTTCGCCTTCTTGAGAGATTGGTCGCGAGGGGTCTAGAAATGTGGTAGGTAGAAATGAAGTAGGTACTGAAAGCACGAATGAAAATTTAAGACATTATTCTGGTTGAAAATTGACGTTTTTATTTTGACAACCGCAATATTCCTCGATGTTATCAAAAAACGGTGTAAGCATAAATTACTGAATCCGTAATTAAATTTACGAGTATATTTGAGAATGAAGGGAATACAAAATTTTGTTTGCAGTTTATTTACCCACAAAATAACCCCAAATTTCATGAACGTCATAATAAGGAAAGGATAAGGAAGTAGGTAGGTTTTTTTTCGCGAACTGTGTAATCACGCACGCACGTTTCTGTCAAAAAGACAAAAGGAACGTCAAAACAAACCGCATAATCAGGCTCATTCTATGCAAATACATTGTACCGTCTTCCGTGTACATACATTTTTATAAAATGAAGGACAAAATATAAGCTTTTTATTATAATAATGTAGTATTAGTTAAAAACAGAGTACAAAAAGGAGTACTTACCCTTCTCTAAATAATAAAGTCAATAACACGACAGCTCTGTAAAAATTTCCATTACTGGAATCCCTTCAAGCAAAATCGCGGACCCAAATTTCTCGGTTCACTTGGGACTCCAAAAAAAATGAATGTCTCACACACAATAACAAATTTTCTGTGTACGCATGTAAAAAGAACGAGAATCGAGAGTATTTTTTTCAAGCATCGAGAAATAGAGAGAGTATAGGCGAAGTTTACAATCATTTTGCCTTAATTTCCACCACTTTTTTTTTTAGTTCAGTTTTGTAGGTAGCGTGGCGAAGACGAGACGGTTGCTTTTTTATCTCTTTTTTCTTGTTAAAACTTTTAAACATTTCCAATCAGAAATGCAAGTTTCTATTTATTAAATGTAAATTTATATTTGTGGAAATATGTCATGTTTATTAGTGCGAAATAGTCTTTAGAAAACCTTTTATGAATGATAAATAAAAAAAAAACTCTTGAAATGAAAAAATTCTGTTTGTTTTATTTTTGTAGGCAATGGAGAAACTGGAATAGATGGTATGCCTCAATTCATTCATTTTTTTTGGAACAGTTTTAGATTCCATTTGGTTTCGGTTCTCCGAGTATGGTGAATTGAAAATCTCTCTCTCTCACAATACATTCACATAATGGCTCCGTGGTGATTCTAATTTCCATACTAATTTGAGCCGCAAAACGCAGTTTTTCGATCCGTATTTGGATCCGAATGCGAAGTCGTCCATACGTTGTTTGATACGTTTGCGGACCGAAAAAGAGCTCGCTTGCTTGAAGGGATATCACAGACATAAGCCACTCGTCATTCAGCGCTTGAAAACAAACGAATCGTTTAAAGTTTAACGAATAGCTGTCACTAGTGTCAAATGTCAACCTTGTGTCAAATGTCAACAAAAATTTTCCCGGATAATTGGTTTTTACAAATTTATTTCTAAATTTATTTTTATTTTAGCTACAAAAATACACAATTAAAAGTAAAGAAAGTTAATTTAAAATATAACCCCCAACTTGAGGCATCTCGACCTCGGATAGAAATCCCGTGAAAAATCTGTGATGTGATGATTGTTTGCGAGCACTGTTTGCTGCGCTCCGATATTTTGATGTTTTTACCATGTGGTATGCGGCTATTCTGAGATTTATCCGGCGACGGCTCGTCTTGGGTATTATCTTCTTGTTTTCCCTTACATATTGTTTGGTCAATCTAATGGGAAATGTAAGAAACATTCGATTATATTTCTTCGTGGTATCCATTTTATTTATTTTGGAAATATTTTTTTGTTTACTGAAGGGTGGACCACTGTCACTGGAAGCAGACGAATTCGAAATCCGCCGCGAAAAGCCAATGATCTGGCGCACCCTGCAAGAGGAATCCAATAGAACAAACGACCTTACGGCAACTTGCCGCAATTCAGTCCAGGGCAAAGTTCTTATCGTCGACGACAGGGGCTATGTCTGCCAGCGTTCAGATCTCCTTTGGACTGGATGTTGTAACGTTGAGACAGATGCAACCAAATACTATAGCTGCGAGACCTGTAACAATGCACATTGCTGTGCCATTTACGAATACTGTGTGTCATGTTGCGCACATCCTCTAAAACGCGACATACTTGAAAAAGTACTCTCAAAAGCATCGGGGAGACAATCTGCGGTGTTTGCCTCGGTGCAGGATCAATTTGAATTGTGTCTCGTGAAATGCCGAACCAATTCGCATTCGGTTCAACACGAGAACAAGTATCGCGATCCAACGACAAAACATTGCTACGGCGAGACGGAAGCACACGAATCACAGAAAGAAGTCTCGGGAATCGCTGTGCACTAGCACCTATCACACATTTTTTGGCTTTTTACTGGGGGGAGGTAGTAATATTGAATGATTTTGTGTATTTGGTGTGAAAGTTAGTTTTAAAAGGAATATATTTTTTGTGTGAAACTTCATTTCGTGTTATACCCTACCATTTTAAGAAGAGTTTTTATTTTCTAGCATAAATAAAATATTAGAAAATATAGTACATAAAATTATAATGCATATACCAACGTATGTATATGTATTGTACATATAAAATATTATATAGAAGAAACAAAAGAAACGGTAAGAAAATTAGATAACTATTCAATAAAAAAATTTAAAAAAAAATGTATACCTACCTATTTTTTTTTAACAGTGTTGTACGCGATGTTTTGTATGCATGTTAAGAACTTTGGATTCAAGATATAATAATTATAAATCAAAATTAATCTGGTAAGCTTACGAAATTTTTCTATATACATAAATCCTAGAATAAATAAGTCCATTAATTAAAATAGAAAAAGAACATAAAGAATAAAACTCTTGGTTCGTTTAGGCGAATTCTTGAACACGCAAATAGAAAAAAAAAAAAAAAAAAAACAAAATAATATTAATTATCTTGTTTTTTTTTCTATTTTGCTTGTTAAATCTCAAGAATTATCATTAATGGATGTTTAAGAGCCGTTTATTGATACGAAACATAAATATTTATAAATTAGTGCCCTCAACTGGAATTAAACCTAGACCATCTACCTCTGAGGCCGATGCAATACGCATTGCGCCACCTTGGTCATCTGATAAATGGGCATGATCAGGTGACCTCGGTGGCGCAATGCGTAGTGCATCGGCCTCAGAGGTAGCTGGTCTAGGTACTATTCCAGTTGACGGCACTAATTTAAAAATTAAAAATTGAACATAAAGACTATGAATGAATGAATAGAAAATTTGAGCTATATTGCACTGAACATAAAGACTAAGAACCACTAAAGAAATCTGAGGATTGGTGTGGCAGCCATTACATTGCATTAATTCCAGCCAAAAATGTAATGGTGGTAGCCCACTCAAGTGGTTGTTGAACATTTAAACATTCATAATAAATACTTTAGTTCAACATAAACTCTTATTATCTACTTTTTCCTCAGCATAAACTCTCATATGTTTTTATGTTGAACTTTAACACTTAAGTTTTGTTTTAACAAATTTGGCCTAGAGCTGGACTTAGACTTTCGGTGTTAAGCTCCATTTAGACTTTCGTTCTACATTCGGCGTTCGTTCTTTCCTCAACAACGAAGAACGATCACACAGTTCCACAGAATGTGTTCTTTGAAACACATACCAAGGACTAAAATCTTTTCGGTTTCCTCAATGCGAGTGCTGCTCATGGATAGCGGCATGCGGGTTGGGTTTCGTTTTAACGACAGTGGACAGCATTGAGTTTTTGAAGCATAAAATTGTATGCTATTTTCGTTTCCCAATCGGACAATGTTGTTGAGATCAGAATTTATTGAGCTTATGCTGACGTTGAAGTTCCAAATCGGAAGGAAATGGATGTGAATCCAAAAACGGATATGAAAAAGCTGAGGGTACCGTCGTCGGCAAGAGTTTAATGGATTAGAAGTTTCAGACATCATATCATTTAAATATGAGCATTTATTTTGTGAATTTCCGACTTAAAACCATCCAATACGACTTATATTGAACGATTCGAAAGGTAATTTCTAATCCAACAAAGAAGAGATTCATCAATAACAAATGCGCGCATTTTCGATTAGAGAGCTTGATGCCAAACTCCATCAAACGCTTTTTAATGTCAAGCGCAATAATCTTACTTTTTCCACTGTTCGGTGAGATATCCGGTCATTTAGAAGCTTTCTCACATCAAGATATTTCTTGAGCTGAAAATTGATCAGCGTTTCAATAAATAAATAAATAAATTGGGTAGCGCAAAGGTTCGTGAAGAACCAGGCCTAGTGACTAACAACTCGCAAACATTTCTTTGTGCGCGTTTCGACAGCAATGCAAGGGACCTACAATTTTATGCCGAATCCAAACGGTTAGACGAGAAGCATCAGCGTTTCAATGACTTTAGAAAAAAGGAACGTAAGTGAAATTGATCCATAGTTTGAGGGCGAAAAAGATACGTCTTTTCAGGGACTGGCTGAACAAATGTTGTTTCCCATCCACTCGGAAAGTGAATAGGACAGATGGAAAAGCTTACGCAGTGGTTTTTCCAGCGTCGAAAAGCACCTCTCCAGAATAATGGGAGGGGTACTATCCGGGCCAGCGAATTTTTGTGTATCGAGATCTTCCCCGAACTCTAGCAGTTGCACGAGTGCAAATATTTGTCCCATAAAACCATCGGGACTTTTGCCCAAATAGGTCTCTTCTTTTTGTTTTCACCGCCAATGCAAAAAATCTATTGATATCCATTTTGTTTTTTAAGAACGAGCTGATGAATAATGTAAATGCTTCTTTTTTGTTAAAAGAAGAAATTACAACGTATGTATATCGAATGAAGAATGATACGAACGCCTAAATGCAGCCTTAGGGCCAGTTTCACAGTGAACACTTACCGGAAAAAGTAGCACTTAAGTTTAGCATATTGGTACTTTGTAGTAATTTTGGCAGCCTGGGTTAGTATAGTTTACACTGCGATAGCTTACACTGCGAAAATTGCACTTTTTTATCCTATATTGCGCACTTAAGTGCAACTTCTATGACTGTGAAACTGGCCCTTTGACTAATAAAATCGCTCCTTAAAGTTTGTATAAACTTTGACCATTCGAAAAAAGGAAAATGGTTTAACCGATCAACTTTTAAATGTATAGACATTTTAGGTCAAACTGTATATTGTACTGGCATAATATGTACGACTGGAACGCATGCACTTGTTCTATTGTGGAATTTCACATCACACTGTTTTTAAAAATAAAATTGATAACCTCCAGCTCCCCTATTAATGGGCTTAGCTTTGTTATAGTCAAAATTATTATTACAAATATAATCCAGAGCATGATTTTTTACTTTTTTTTTATGATGTTTGGTCTTTGTTGACTGGAACATTAGCTCCATTATAATTATTTGCATTTTCCCAGTTACTACCGAGGAATAAAATTGCTTTTCTGACTAGGTTAAATTTAGTATTTTATACGAATACAAATTAACTAGATAAGTTCTCAGCCGACCATTCGCTTGAACGAGTAAAAGACAAAGTGCGGTGCCAATTTACTGACGGTAACTTTTTCATGCCAATTAAATTTTTAAAAATTAATTTTTTTCTAAAGTAAGAGTAAAAAAAATAATTTTAAAAATCATAAAAAAATATTATAAATATTTCAAATATTTATTTCAATTATTTACAAATCTTCTCTGAATAAATCTCCCTTATTAATACCGTAAATTAATTGATTATCTTTTATGTACCCCCAGGCCATTCTCTCCGATGAAAAATATATTCCTATATTGCCTTGCTTATCAATTGTAATAGCACCTCCAGTCCCAATGAGTCTCTGAGTCATTTCCTTAGTAGCATCTTCGGTTGCTTGCTGAACAGGAATTCGCTTAAGACTTATGAGTTGTAAAATTCGCTGGGCAAGATTGAAACGCATTATCGTTTCTCCATGGCCCGTTGTTGACACCCCACCGATTTCGTTATCAGCATAACTGCCACAACCCAAAATGGGAGTGTCACCAATACGACCAGGAATTTTTCCTGTAATTCCACCAGTTGATGTTGCTACAGCTATGTTTCCATTGGCGTCAATAGCAACTGCACCAACAGTCTCTCCCAATTCTCCGTGCTGTTTTGTATCCAATTCGGTTCTAGAGAAAATCGTATCGAGCCCTTGCCTCTGGCGTTCTTTAAATTCTTCCAATGCTAGCTTTGCACTTTCTGTAATCAGAGCACCCTGTGGTAATATCTCAAAATTATGACTGCGAGCGAATTTCAAAGCACTCTCGCCACCAATGAAAATGTGATTGGTTTTATCCATAACTGTGCGTGCCACAGAAATGGGATGCATTATGTCTTGCAACAGAGTAACGCATCCAGCATTGAGATCTTTTCCTTCCATGATGCTAGCATCCATTTCAACGACTCCATCGGTGTTTAGGCAAGCTCCGTAGCCAGCATTGAAATTATCATCGAGTTCCATACTGCGAACAGCTTCTTCAACTGCGTCCAAGGATGACCCACCATTTGAGAGTAGTTTAAAACCATCGCGAAGAGACTTCTTAATACCATTCAGCTTGCCAGGCACTCGACTATTTGGTATATCGCCTGCACCGCCATGGACAAGTAAAATTGGTTGCATATTAAAAAAAAAAAACTTGACTGAATGAAATTTTATTCAAAATGCTGTTTGTTTTTATAGTGTAACGATTAAGGTTTATCAGAAATGAAAAATGTTCAATGTATGAAAAATTTACGATTTTATTTACCATGCTTTATCAGTTTAATGTGTGTGGTCACTAGTCACTTACATAGCCTTTACAAATTGATAAATCATATATAAAAAAAAATAGAACCCAATTACATTGATTATTCGGTTCGTCAACATACATATTATAATTATTTATCAAATTAAATGTCCTAATTTGCTGAACTTTATCTGATAGATTTAACATTAAAACAAAATATAGACCGTTATTCTTCTAAACATGGGCATGAAAAAAATCCGTATATCGAATCGAAAGTTTTGATGAATTGCGTAGCAGAATAAGGTTCAGTAAAGTTCGTATGACTGTACTAGCCCATAAAAATAATGAAAACATCGGTCAATGTAAATCCAGACTTGATAAATATTAAGAGCAATATAAAATCCGTATCAAAAATGTTTATTTTGTTTAATGTTTGTATAGGTAGTAGGTATATCTATATCTACAAATCTTCCGTAAAGAAATCTCCCTGATTAATGCCAAAGATCAATTGATTTTCTTTATTATATGCCCAGGCCATTCTTTTTGAAGAAAAATATACTCCCACATCTCCTTGTTTGTCGATTGTAATAGCTCCTCCGGTACCAATGAGTCTCTGCGTCATTTCACTAGTAACATCTTCCGTTGCCTTTTGAGCACTAACTTCATTATATGAAATACGCTGTAATATTCTCTGAGCAAGATTGAAACGCATTATGGTTTCTCCATGACCTGTAGTCGATACACCACCAATCTCGTTATCAGCATAAGTGCCGCTGCCTAAAATTGGAGTATCTCCAATTCGACCAGGTATTTTTCCTGTGATTCCACCAGTTGATGTGGCTACGGCAATGTTCCCATTGGTATCAATAGCAACTGCACCAACAGTCTCTCCCAATTCTCCTTGCTGTTTTTTATCCAATTCAGTTCGGGAGAAAACCGTATCTAGTCCTTTTCTTTGCCGTTCTTTAAATTCTTCCAATGCCAGCTTTGCGTCTTCTGTGACCAAGGAGCCCTGTGGCATAACTTGAAATTTGTGTAAGCGAGCGAATTTCATGGCACTCTCTCCACCAATAAATGTGTGATTGGTTTTTTCCATGACTTTTCGTGCTACAGATATCGGATGCATTATGTCTTGCAATAGAGTAACACATCCAGCCTTTAGGTTTTTGCCTTCCATAATACTAGCCTCCAATTCGACCAATCCATCGGTGTTAAGGCAAGATCCATAGCCTGTATTGAAATTTTCATCGAGTTCCATACTGCAAACAGCTTGTTCAACAGCATCCAATGCAGAGCCACCATTTTCAAGGATTTTGATTCCAATGCGAAGAGAGTTCTTGATACCAGTCAGTTTTCCAGGCACTCGACTGTCTGTTATATCTCCTGCACCACCTTGTACAATAAGGATTGGTTTGGGTTTCATTTTAATAAAAAGTTAAATTCAAATGAAACACTACATATGGTAACAGTTTAGGTATAAATTTTATAGGGAGTGCGCCAATATTATTTGCAAAACTGTTTATATGCAGACAACAAATATAATCATTGGACTTTTGCTCTAAAAATAAATTCAATCAACAAAGCAGAAATGATAAAAGCTTGCGAAAATGCTTTATTTTTTCTTTATCTTTATTCTTATTATCTTGTTATTCTTGTTATTCTTGTTAATTGTTATTGTTATTAAAAAAAAGTATGTGTATATGTATGAATGTAGGTCTGTTTAATATCTGTTTGGATCGGAACAAAACAGAACATAAAAGACCAGAAAAATACAAGAATGTGTGTTCCATGAGTGTGTTTCACATGAGCTGCTAACTGCGAATTAATCTTTTTAAATCAACAAATATCAATATGAAAAATGATCTTTAGAAAATTTAAAATTAAAGACTGAGAACAATGGGTTTAAATAACAATACATTATATTTTAGTATTTTCTACGCGACCAGACCAACAGCAAGTTTCTGCGACTTGTCAATTGTAAATTCTCAAACAGCAACAGCAGGAAGTTTTCCACAAACGCGAATAAATAATTCACTCGAACCTCAATTATCGGTTTTACATGTTTATTTTGATGATTTTCTTTTTGAAAAAAGTTGACGCTCTCAACTCAAATTTTTTTAAATTTCAAAAAACCAAAATTTGTAAAAAAAAAAATGGAATATTATTTGTAAAAATATATAAATCAAGAGTAAAAACACTTCAAATATTTATAAATTGTTTTAGAAATTATTAAAAATTAGTTAAAAACCTAGTATAGTAAAACCCGCTTATATTCACGAGAATATGATAGAATTTTGTTTTAATTTCAATTAAAATAATAAATAGTAATAATTCAATTTAAAATAATAATAACCCTTTTACAGTAAAACCCGCTTATATGCCCAAGTTTTGTGTATAGGATAGACGAATAAATTTGTTTGTTAAATATTCAAAATGCGTATGATGGATCTTGTACAGGACATACAATCACGTGACTATTGATGTGGGACATTTTTTCAAAATTATATTTTCAGACCCTGCGGGCGTTTTAAGATAAACAAACTCATTATTTTTCAAAAATCAAACAAATGGTCAAGATATTTGCTTAAGTAAGTGATTACACCTACTAAAAACTATTTGTTTTGTCTCTATAAGGGTGCGTGTAATAACGTATCACAGATAAATTGTTCTTTGAAATGCCACAAAACGCATTTTTACGAGAACAATTACTGAAAATCCTGAAAGATCGATTGATTTTCAAGCTGTTTTCGATTACACAGTCCTACAAGGGTTTGAAAATGAGCCAGTAAGAGTCGTTTTAGGGGCACTATTTTATGCTGAACTCAAATCCATCATCTGTTTTTTTATCTGCTCCGGTTTTCAAGATATTCTTGTTAGAAAATAAAAAAAACGATTTTTCACTATTTTTGGAACTATTTTGTTAGTTAAATCGAAAACTAAAGAGATATTTGAAAGATTGAAAGTGGAATTTGAAAATAAAGATAAGGACTTATAGAAATCGATGCAAATTTTTTGAAAAACAAGCACTTTGAGTCTTAACATAACCCCCAAAAAAGGAAAAACGATTTAACTTTGAGATTGGAATATCACAAAACAGGAGCAGATAGAAAAAAAAATAACAGATGATGAATTTAGTAATAATGCCCCTAAACTGACTATTACTTGCTCGTTTTGAAGCCCTTGTAGAGGGGGATAATCGAAAACAGCATGAAAATCAATCGTTTTTTTTTAGTATTTTATCAGTAATTGTTCTATTAGAACTGCGTTTTATATCATTTTAAAGAACAGTTACCTGTGCTACTTTATTATAAGCATTCTTCAGCTGGCTTATGACTTTCAGTGTTATCATTGCTGTACGTTGTTCGTTGTTTTTCGTACGCGGAACAATGAAAATTTAACTGATACAACCGAACAAAGAACTAAGAACGTTCAAATTCAAATCAGGTCAGAAATTTCTGTGTTTGTTCGTTGTAACCCGAACATAAATAAATAAAAAAAAAAAATTGGGTGGCGCAACGGCACGTGAAGAACCAGGGCCTAGTGACTAACAAACAACCATTCCTTTGTAAGCGTGTCGACAGGAATGTATGGGACCTACAGTTTTATGCTGAATCTGAACGACTAGACTAGAAGCACTTATTCATTACAAGTTTCTTGGAGGATTTGTCAATTCCTCACAAGAGGCAGTAGCCCTGAAAAAAAACTTTTTAGTTTTAAGGTGGGCGAGGCTGGGACACAGTCCAACGCACCATTACCATTAAGGAAACCACAAACCCAACATACAAACAAATACGACTCAATGATATGACTTTCGTTATTAGGGTGACTTTTGTTTTATTTGTCGAATAAAAGATTTTGACATATCTTTACGTTCTGAGGTCTCTAGAATCAGAATTCGTTGTTTTTAGAAAGATGTCTGTATGTGTGTATGTACGTACGTTTGGGGTACTTTTTTCGTCCACCATATCTCGAGAACGAACGAAGATATTGACCTCGGATGAATTCTATTTTACAGATAATATTTTCATAACGTGCTGAAAAGGTTTTCTAACAATTTAAAAAGGAGCTGTAAAATGTCATTTATCTGGAATATCAAGAGTCCATAAAAATATCTTTTTTTTTTTTTTTTTTTTTTATATTCCACGCGCGCAAAAGGGGTTATGGCTACCCTTAAATTGTTTTTAACACAGCACAAGCGATTAGGTAAGTAGGAGAGGATTTAGAAGGAGATACCGATGCACATTGGTTTTGAATGTTTGCACATCGAAATGAGAGGGGAAAGTCGTGTCGGGTAAAGCATTCCTGAAGAAAGAATCTCTGTACATTACTCAAGGGTAAACTGATGAGCATTCCTAGAAGCGCGAATATTACGGTTAAATTTTTTAAGGGGAGGAATGCAACTGGCTATTTCACTAGAACACTGATTATAATAATAACGATAAAATAGAGAAAGACACGAAACATTACGTCGGTGTTCGAGAGATGTAATTGTTTCCGTTATAGATCTTTCACCTATCATTTTTAAAGCTCTCTTTTGAATTCTGTCCAACAAACTCAGGTGAGTTTTTGGAGGTCCTGCCCAAACATGAGAATTGTACTCAAGTTTAGGACGAAAAAAGTTTTTTTAGATCACAGCCAGATCAGAAGGGGAGAAAAACTTCTTGCACCTACGGAGAAAACCTAAACACTTAGCAGCGTTTTTGGCGACATCAAATATGTGGTCATTCCACAAAAGGTGGTCTGTGACACACATACCGAGAACTGAGAGCTGTTCGGTTTCATCGATGCAAGTGCCGTCCATGGATAGCGGCATTGGGGGTGGGTTTCGCTTTAACGACAGGAGACAGCATTGAGTTTTAGAAGCATTAAATTCTACGCGGTTTTTGATTCCCCATTGGACAATGCTGTCGAGATCTGAATTTAATGAGCTTATCATACGCTGCCGTTCAAGGTCCACATCCGAAGGACATGGATGAGAATCTGTAAACGAATATGAGAAGCTGAGGGTACTATCGTCAGCAAAACAGTTTAATGGATTAGAAGTTTCAGACAATAGATCATTTATAAAAATAAGGAAGAGATTCGGAGACAAAACGGAGCCCTGGGGCATACCAGCATTTATTTTGTGGATTTCAGACTTGAAACCGTCAAATACGACTTGTATTGAACGGTCCGAAAGGTAATTTCTAATCCAACGAAGAAGAGATTCATCGAAACCAAATGCGCGCATTTTTGATAAGGGAGCTTGATGCCAAACTCTATCAAACGCTTTTGAAATATCAAGTGCAATAATCTTACTTTCTCCAAAACGATGTAAAGATTTGTTCCACTGTTCGGTGAGATATACCATCAGATTACCAGTGGACCTATTGCTACGAAAGCCGTACTGCCGGTCATTAAGAAGCTTTCGTTCCTCGAGATATTTCTTGAGCTGGAAATTAATCAGCGTTTCCATGACCTTGGAAAGAAGGGACGTAAGTGCAATTGGTCCATAGTCCATAGAGGGTGAAGAAGATGCGCCTTTTTTAGGGACTTACTTACTTACTTTACTTTTGATGGCGCTCACAGCCCAGGATGGGCTTCGGCCTCAACTAACAAGCCCCTCCAGCCAGCTCTTTCCCTAGCTAGCCGCTTCCAGTTGCGCACACCGAGTGCTTTGATGTCGTCATTCACTTGATTGCGCCACCTGTTACGGGTTCTTCCTCTGCTGCGTACCCCATCGGGGTTGGATTCGAAGACTCGTCGGGCAGGTGCGTTGCTGTCCATACGCTCCACGTGCCCCAGCCATCTCAGCCGCTGTATTTTCAGCTTTTTGACCAGGTCAACGTCGCTGTATAGCCCGTATAGCTCGTCGTTGAATCTTCTCCTCTATACTCCTTCGATACACACCGGACCGAAAATAACACGAAGAATCTTCCTCTCAAAGTACCCTAGCAGATTTGTATCCGAATCTTTCAGTGTCCATGCTTCTGACCCATAAAGCAGGACCGGGATGATTAGGGTCTTGTGTATTTTTAGGGACAGGCTGGACAAATGCTGTTTTCCACCCACTTGGAAAAAGACCAGTAGAGTAGGACAGATGGAAAAGCTTACGCAGTGGTTTTGCCAGCGTTGAAGAACACCTCTTCAGAACAATGGGAGGGATACTATCCGGGCCAGCGGATTTGTGTACATCGAGATCCTTTAGAACTCTAGCAACTGCACGAGTGCGAAAGAAGATTTGTCCCATAAAATCATTTACGCTCTCAAGTACAGGAGGAGTCATAATACTTTCTGGCAGCGTCGAATTAACAGCAAACTGTGCTGCAAGCAAATTGGCTTTATCTTCCGAGCTGACAAAAGGAGTATCATTGAAGACGAGCGTTGGAACCGAGGACGAGGTGGTATTTCGTATGTTTTTTACAAACGACCAAAAATTTTTACTACCTTTGGGATATTGTAGTATTTTTTGCCGCAATTTCTGATTTTTCGAATATGAACGTTACAGGTCTTTCTAGCTTGTTGAAACTTTTTCCGGTTTTCCTCAGTAGGGTTGGCCTTATAACATCGGAAGCTTACTTCTCTTACCCTAATACCTCTGGGCTATTATTACTATTACCAGTAAACCCCTCCCAAAACTGGTATGTTGATGAAAGTTGGTAGAAATGTTTTATTTCTTGTAAGGACCAAGACTCAAAATTATCCATGCAAATATATTGGTTCCAGGGGTGTTTTTTTAAGGCGGAAAGAAAATATGGGTTACAAAGCCAACATGTTATTTTTATATAATCGGGGTACAAATATTCAATATGGAACATGATTTTAAGGGATTTTTTAACGTTGAATCCAATTTAAGTACAATTAAGACGTTACAAGCAGATAAAACACTTTCCCTCAAAAAGCACATTTGAAAATAGATATTTGATTTATCGTTTTTTTATTCATGGTAACAAAAAAAAACAAAACATTCCTACCAACTTTTATCAACGTACTAGTTCTAGGGGGATTTACGGGGCATAGTTTTACACTTTTCTGTTTCACTCAAAAAAACACCCTTTAGCCCCAGAAACTTTTATGGACTTTTTTGAAATTTGTTAATCTTATGCTCTGAAAATTTAGTCATCATTTTATAAAAAGGTAGTAACTTTTTCTAGCGAAATTATATTGAAAATATTTTGATTGCATAAGATTGGGCATTAAAAATTACCCAAGGTCATGTGCCATATGCTTAGATTATACCAAGACAAATATTTTGTGGTTTGATATACTCCCACCATCCCCTCCCCAATTTTGAAAGCGATTATACAAAAAACTAATACATGAATAAAAATATACTTCGGATATGCTGTAGAGTATGAAATTCTACGTCGATGCTCATCTTAAAATTTTATGAATATTCACTTTATAACCATTATTTTCTGACAAATAAAAATCCTTATTTGCCGAGGTTATTTTGCTCCTCCCGCTCACAAGGGTGGGGAAGGGGTCAAATAATGAACATATTCCTATGGCTTCAAGTATTTTAAATGCAACGAGATATTCAACGAAATCAACCGATGTCTGGTTCCCAATTTATAAGCTAATTTATGTGAAATTTCGTGTTAAAACATGGTTAGAAGGCAACCCTTATATCTCCGGTCTGCCAGTGTTGACACCGTGGCAATACTTCTTTAAAGTTAATTTAGGACGTGGACTATTACTGAACCAAACCTCATCCCGTCAGAATTAAGTGCAAGGTTGGCTCCCTTAACGCCCTAACTAAGGTTTTTTTAAGAGCAAAAAAAAACTAATAAAAAGAAAATTAACTAATAAAAATTCTTAACCAACTTTTCAACTGAAATATTTTGAAAAAAAAAAACCATGATATCGCTTTCAAATTTCTACCGAAAATATATACCTATACCATCTAAATGTTGTGTAATTTTTATTTTTTTTTAAAACCCACCCTTTAAAAAGCTAAAATCAAAATGTTGCAAGAAATAACTTTTCAAAAATGTTTTAATTCGAAAAATTCTTACACTTAAAATCGCTTCAAAATCGAAATTTTGCGAATGACACTCAATTTGCCTTTTTATATTCTTTGAAACCATGTTTTTTTTTTAAATACACTCCCCTGATTTTTGGTATTTTGTTTAGCCAGTAGTCTGTTTTGAAGTGATTGGCTTAAATAATTAATACCTCCATACCGAGAATAGTTAGGAAGTTAGTAATAAGTAGGATTCTTAGAATTTTGTAAGCTTTTTACAAAAAAATTATAAAAATTTTAGTATTATAAATAGCTAAAGTACAAAATATAGGTAATGCCACATTTTGCCCTGTATCTCTATATCTGTACCTACCTTTATACTGATTATCCAAAAACCCAGTTATTACTCTTTAAAATATATAATTATATTATATATACTCTACCACCCACCACTTAAGTAAATATGTTCAATATGTATATGGTTATCAAATCCTCTAATGGGAAGTTACTAGTGTGGGTCGGCCCCAGACTCATTTTTTGACTAAGAATTGAATCGGACATAAACAACAATCATTTAAAAATTGTAACTCATTTAGTTTGGCTGGAATCACTTACCCGAGTAGGTGTGCTAACTTGATGACGCGCAGTGTTTATGTTCGGTAAAATACTACGAAATAACTGCTGAAAAGTAGATTTAGAATTGCAGATTTCAATTTTAGAACTGAAGACAAACATAAAACATGTAGACTAAAACAGGCCCTGCTAGGCATTATATAGAATTTGTATTATAAAACAAAAAATAATCTAGCAGCTTTAGCTACATCTAGTAGCGGATCTAGGATTTTACTGTGGGGGGGGGGGGGCTTGGAGTTTGGAAATCCAGTTTGTACATATAAAGTTGTATATCAGAAAACGAATTTTGACATCACTTTTCCTTTAATAATAGCCGTGTTTTTTGTGCCTTTTTATCCGCTCCTATCGCGCTTTAAATTTTATTCAAAATAAAGCACAACAACAAGAATTTTGGATTGATGTGTTAAGCATGGAAATTATTTTTAAAAGCTTATATTAAGGCTCAGCAAAACATGGTAGTATAACTAATTTTATAACTTTAAGTTCTAGCCACGTTACAGCCTCAAACCACACGAACAAATTCGTTTATTCATAGGTATATTGCTTAATAATTGATTAGGTATCAAGTGCCCACCTATGTACACAAGTGTTTGTTTAAATTAGCTGAAGGTATGCTTTGAACTTCACAAAATTTAAAAACTGTTTATAATGCTAGTTCAGAAAAATGATATTTAAGTGGTCTTACTGGCAAAAGCTCATATGTGTTTTAGCAGTATCAGTCCTCTGAGATCTCATTTTCTTTAATTAGCCAAATCAACGAACCTACCTGTTTTCTTCAAATTGTCACTGGAAATCAAGAAAATAATATTTTGTGGATCGAAAAATAAAATATCAAAATTTCAAGACTTGAGCTGCTCTAAAAAATAAGCTGCACGGCCCAATTCTGCAAGTGTCAATGAATTTTCGTTTACACTGCACCTACATACACTTTCTATTCCTGCTCAAAAAATGTGTCGATAAATTTGTAAGTCACTCAAGAGTCTATAGAGATTTTAAAAATATCCATGTCCACCTGCAAGATTTTTCTGAGTTCACAGAGTTTCTCACGCTTTTGGAATTTGGCTCCTCAACTAGACAATTTGTATTGAATTGCTTAGCCCAAAAATGTTTTGTATGTATTGCCTTGGACCTTTGAAATCTTAAAAACTAAGCCCCAAAATGCTCTAAGTCCAGCCAAGGCCGTAAGAAACAATTCCTGTTGTATTAAACATTTACACTAAGCTTTACACCACGGTGTTCTCTTATTGTTTTAGCCTGAATTGCGTTTCTTTCGTATAGTTAGCTAAGTTTTTAGTGTAAACAGTTGTTGCTTTTGACATGTAAATGTTAACTTCGGACTTTGAAAATCCTTAGACTTATGCCCCAAAAGCTCTCTGGAATAAGGTTAGTTTTAAGGGAGTTAGTTGTTTAACCCTGACTACGTTTTTTGTCCAATATTTTCAGACATTATTAGTCCCATTTTATTTTTTTTTTTTTTTCAATTTTCTGGGTTTTGTTTTAAGGGAAAATTGTCATTGCATGAATCATGTCCCTTATTCATAGCCCCCAATTGGTTTTTTTCCAATTCACTTCAGGCTTTAGCCCCAACCTTTGGGCTTAGAAAAGAAGTTGCAGAACATGTAAATTGTTCAGCCCCAACCACGTTATTTTGTCCATCAAAATTCTCATCTTAACAATATTTTAGACGAATATAAAACTTTACACGTTGTAATGTATTGCTTTCTATATTTCAAATTATTTTAGCAATCGGCTGTGGGGGGGGGGCTATAGCCCCTATAGCCATCCCCCTGGATCCGCCACTGGCTACATCTCTTATTCTAGTTCTATATTAAAAGTTTAACCACCAACTGAAAAGTGATGCTAAAACCACGAATGTAGTTTAATATTCGTAAGATATCATCTCCAATTTCGGGAGCCACGATAATGCGGCGTGGTGATTTGATAATAATTTTACAGTTTGACTTAATTCATTGTTATGAGGTTCTATTGTGTTTTGCTAAAATATCGGATTAAATGTCGTTATTTCAAAGTCTTGATAAAATATAATCGTCTTATTGCGCATTTTAATATTTTTATTGGCATAAATCGTTAATGACTATAACAACAAAAACATGTCTTTTAACATTTACTGCATTTCAACAAATAAATGCAGTCAACTCCTCTTAACTGAACTCCGTTTAACTAAAAACATCGGTTATCTGAATCAAGAAATTTCCCGCGCAGAAAAAAATTCTAGTGTTCGACATAGCTTTAGAGAGTTTTAACATAGCATGGCTGAATAATGGCCAAAACTAGGGCCTTGTCGATTATGAACCCTTTTGCCTCGTCACGAGAACCACTCTAGGCCCCGGACCAGCAAAACTATATTTGTTCATATTTTAGCTAGAAACATTAAAAAAGGGTATTTTAGTATCGGTTGTGATCCGATAGATAAATAACTCAGATCAAAAATAAAAACCTGAATAAGAAAAATAATAGGGCAAAAAAACGTATATGAACCACTTGAGATGAACCATCTGGAATTAAGTAAATACAGTTTAAGACAGTAAATTATAATTTTTGGTTAATTTTAATGAAAAGTTTTTGAAACCAAAACTGATCAATTATAATAAAAGTTAAAATTTGTATTTTTCGATTCATCGATTCAATTTATTTAGTTAAAATTTTGCATATGTATCAATAACGATAGTGCTCAGTCTGATAGGATGCAGAAAATGTCCAACAAGTTCTTACTAGCGAGAACCTCCCTCACGAGTGTATGAAACATTTTCCTCGTCTAAATTTTTCTTACTGAAAACTTGCCAGGGCTTGACGTATATTTGACAAGTTTTCCTCGTCTAGATTTTCCCTAAAGAAAACTGACTAGTGCCATGTTGAAACTAGACTGAAACTGGGCATTTTTCCAGCCGGGTTATTCCGGAAGCTTTTTAAAAATTTTTCACACAAACTGCTTTGCATAACTTAACACCGCAAACTCGGATAATTGAAAAAAAAATTGCTTTGCCCAAATGAACATTTTTCACTTATTCAACTTCGCATAAGTGAAACGACCGATTTTTTGTTTTTAAATATGTTATATTCATATTCGGTTCATATGGAAATATAACTATTTTGACACAATACAAAAAATCATTCCTTCAATCTTTTTTTTTTGATTTTAAAGGCTAAATTAAATTAATTTTTTTTTTGTCAAACTCTGCTTATTTAAAACAAGTTTCAGTTATCCGAAGTTCCGTTAACTTAAAAATTCCACTTAATTGAAACAGATGGTCTGCAATTATGGTGTTCCAGTTAAGCGGAGTCGACTGTAATTAAAAACAATAACAAAATTAAAACAAAAAATACAAGTATGATCACAGGTTTGATAATGAATCATATTGTGAACAGCAATAATTTTAATGTCCAATTTTTACCCGTGGGTATTTTTCTGCTATACGAAATCGAAATGTCGCATTATTATCTTTCTATCAAATTTGGTATGTTTCTAATTCTTGTTTTGTTATTAATGAAAAAAACAATTTTGGCTGAAAAATCCAAAGAGGAGGTTACTAGCTTTCTGGCTTCGATTTTGGGACCGAATTTAGAAGCAATTTCTATTTCTTCTTTTGCTTCTTTTATGGTGAAAACAAATTTCATCGCATTAAAAAAGGGTAAAATAGAGCCGGCCAAATCATTTCACATATTCGGGTAGTGCCGCAAAAAAAAAAAAAGAATCTCCACACTTGACAGTATGTCCAAAATTGGGCTCAAATGTAAACTGATGTGCATTCCTGTATCTGTATATATATGTATCTCTCTCTCGTTTATTCTTAAAATTCAAAGTCATCACTCTAATGACATTGACATTTAAATTGTCATTTTGTTTATTTAGACATAGTGCCCCATTACACGATTCGTTTTTTCGGTTGTTTCGTCTTTCGTCTTTTTGACAGCTTGGGTGAGGGGAGTAGAAATGTAGAGGAAAGGAAGTAACGAAAGCAGGAATAAAAATTTGAAGACTTTTTCTGGTTGAACTTTGACGTTTCTGATTTGGCAACCACAATTCTCCTCGATGTTAGCAAAAAACGATTTGAACAAAATTATTGAATTGAAAAATAGTTTTTCGTAATTGGATACACCTAATATGCGTTTGTATTTGCGAAATAAGTGATTAAAAAATATTTTTATTTATTACTACTGATTATTTTCTTACAAAACATCCCCCAATTCCATGAACGTCAAAATAACGAATGGAAGTACGTACGTATTTTCGCGAACCATGTAATCATGAACGTTCTTGCCTGTCAAAAACACGAAAGACGAAACGAACGAGAAAACGAACCGTATAATCAGGCTCATAGAGTATGTAATGAAGTCTTCTGAAACCATTACATTGGCACAAAAACAGGCTTATGTAGATTCTGAGAAGAGAAATTCGATTCATGATTTTAAATCAGAATCGACACAACAAACAGCAATATTAAAAAATATATTAAATAATATTATTTAGAAGTTCAAAGTTTATACAGTCGTGTTTTACATTTCACTTTTTGTGGCAGCAAATAATTTGTATTTGAAGATTCACCTACACAACCAAGAATTGAGTGGAAGCAACTTAAAGTGTTCCATTGGATTGCAGGATCAGTGAAACCTTGAGTGAAACCAATGGAAAACGTCACTAGTACTGTAGTAAAATTTATAAATCATACCTATATACTAAAATTAAAATTAATATTATTGCCTTTTATTTTGTCTCAAGGTACAACTTGGCTTGTCATCTGATGTGTGCTAGCTAAGTAATGACTGTCACTATTGACGTTGACAGTTTCGTAAAAGTTCCCTTCTGAAAAATAAGATAAAAGCTTCAATAATAAGTATACTCTCAAATATTTTTTAAAAACATTTTGTTTATTCATCATAGTTCTTTTTTTTTTTAAGACATAACACTTTGGAGAAACAAAAGAAATTTAAACATAACACTATACACACACAAAACCAGAAATAAAAAAAATTGTTTATTTTTTTTCAAGCTCATCAATAACCAAAAAAAAAAGAGAAAAGAGAAAGCAAAGCAAGGAAAAAGGAGGTCTCGTCTAGGTCTGATGTTAACACCGCACTGCAAAGTTTAATTTAAATTTTTAATAATTTTTGGCTCTGAGGTGTTTTCTTTTTTAAATCCAAAAGTAAGGTGTTGTTTTATATACATTTTGTTTCTTCTCTACAAACTACTCGTACATCATCCGCTTTTTATGTTTGGGTGGGGTTTTGAGGATTGATGGAAATCTTTGGGACTTTAATTAGACATAATTTTGCATTAGGCAACCTTGGCCGTTCGCTGCCTTGGTGTTAGCCGAACTTTGAAGCCTTCTTCGCGCTTCAGAATAATATCAGCTTGCAATTTGAAGTCCTTTTCGGGAACATCCGAGTGGATTCGGTAGTTGCGAAGAATGGTAGAGAGGAGAATCTTCAGCTTGAGCATGGCGTACTTGCGACCTTAAATTAAATCATATTTTATAATATCTGCAAAATCATAAACAAAAACCAAACGAAAAAACTTACCAACACAACTCCTTGGTCCAGCAGAGAAGGGCACAAATGCATAATAATGCCTGTTAGCTTGTTTCTCAGGCAAGAAGTTGTCAGGATTGAAGACTGTGGGATTTTCCCAGATCTTTGGATTACGGTGTAACTTGAATGTTGCAACCACTACAGTAGAGCCAACTGGAACTACATAATTTCCAGATGCTAGCTTAAGATCTTCCTTTAGCTGACGAGCGATAATTGGTACTGGTGGATACATACGAAGGGTTTCCATCAAACAACGTTCCAAATACTTCATTTCGAGGGTATCTTGGAAGGTTGCCGGCCTATCGGAATCACCAAAGATTTCATCCAATTCAGCCAAAACACGTTCTTGGATATCTTGATGAATGCCCATCATTGAGAGGAAGAATGAACTTCCAGCAGCGGTTGTGTCATGACCTTCGAACATAATTGTATCAACCTGTTCTTTGATTTCGGTGTCAGAGATGAGGGCACCGTTTTGTGCGCTTTCCAAGAGTAAATCAAGGAATGCCAACCGCTTCTTCTCTCCAATATCATTATCTTCCACATCCAAATCATCTTTAAGCTGTTCAGCTTGTCCATATGATAGACCCTCAACAACGGTAGATTTCTTTGAATCTACCTGGAAGTTAAAAGCTTCAAAAGACTTGCTAGTTTGTGCAAGAGATCCTCGGGTTCCCTTGGCAAAAGCTTCCTTTTTGTTTCTGATTACCTTGGTAGTTAGACCATGAATGATCTCCAAGAGTTTACCTTGATTCTTGAAATGCTTGGTAAGACTGAAGAGGAATTCACTGCGCAACAAGATGTTGCGATGACGCAAGTGAAGGATATCACACATCTTCATGACAGCCATAGCATATTCAAAACCACTCTTTCCTTGTGTCTTCTTGGAAACACCCATAGCAGTTTCTAAAATTATAAAAAAAAAATTAAGAATAAGAATAAGAAAAAAGGAAAAGTCGGGATCTAAGCTGTCATTGATCGAATTTAAAGCAACATCTATTTAAAACAAAATTAGAAGGCGCCATCTATTTAACAATCTAAAATTGTTAGATCTTCAAAATATTCATCTTTCTCAAAAAGATGTGGCCACATAAATAATTTCAAGTCTTAGGTACATCTTCGACGTTTACTAATGACTTAATACCTAATCTACCGATTAGTGGTGCCATGAAAACTGGAGAGAATGGCAACCTTACAATTAAAACTACAAGTGTTCAACTAAAGAAATATAACAGATTCAAACAGAAGAGAATACTGGCTAAATAATCAAGTTTCCTAACCGCCTTGAGCACGAGCATTAGCCAATTCATAAAATGACAAACCCACTAAACTCAAGGCCATTTTTATTTAATTTTTAAATCCTGGCTTTCTGCTCCATGTCAATAAGAAAACAACACCACGTTTATAAAGTTATCCTAGTAAATTAATAAATAATAAATATACCTTATAGTCTCTGAGAAACCACGATAGCTATTAACTAAACTCATGCAAACTATTATAGTCTCCAAAGTCTAAACTACCTGCAATAAATCCAAATAAAAACACTCGGCCAAATGCAGGTGATTAAAACGAAACAAAAAATCTTGTCGGCAATTTTCTTCATTTAACACGTGCGAGCATTGAGTGAATGATACAGCTATGAGCGTGATGCTATACAATGTTTCGTAACATAACATTAAAACCTCAAAACATACAACATCACACAGACCCAATCAAGTGATTTCTCTTTCTCTGCGAATTCGCAGTAATTTTTCGTAGTTTCTTTACTATATTCCTATTAAACTTAAAAAAAAAATAACAGATATTCAGCTTTAATAATCGAGAAATGGTTTTGTAATTTTTCATGGGGCACCAAACCATTTGGACTCAACTCCAGTTCAGGTCCGGGCTGTTTTTTTTTTTTTTCTTAGGTTTTCTTAAAGTGTCGCTTGAATGATTTAATCGAATTACCACTTGCCACCTTGACCTCGGCATTGACCTTTTAATGGACTTATTTTCGTATTTCTGAACAATTATTCTTGAGTTTTTAAACACCAAATAGCAACTGAGACTAGATTTTAGCAGCCCTTGGATTTATTGCAGAACGAATAGGCGGAAAGGAATTAATTAATGTCAAATCTAGATTTATGAAATTTTTAGAATCTTTAATCACATAAGTGCAGTATAAACAGATCTTAATAAATCACGGAATTTAAGAAAAACTAGGTCTGTTTAGTAATGTGAAATTCTTATCAAATTTTGCAAAACATTTTTTTCCTATTGATTTTGATAATTTTCCACTTTGCGGAAAAACATAACTTTCCACAAGATGTTTACATGAACACTCCCTTAAAAATTCTTGCGTAAACGTGCGAAATTATCAAATTAAACGTCACAAATGGCTATCCCAGTGTATCAGTTTTAATTCTGCACTTTCCACATCAAATTCTTGAGGTAAAATTATCTGTTTTGCAGAATATTTTTCCCATACAAATTTTGACAGTTAATTTCTACCGAGATAAAATAAACTGGTTTACCAGGTTTATCTGGGTTTTACGTGTTTGCATGAATACCCCTATTATTTTGGAGCGAGATTACTAAGAAATCAAACAAAGTCGGAGGAGAATGTGAACACCGAACAGCGAATGCGTAAAAAATATTTTTAAGCAATTCCAGTAGAAAATATTGACTTACATATTTTGTTTTAACTTTTCGATGAAGTGAATAAATTATCTTATTTACAAAATTTAAAATGACTAAAACTACGAAAAATGTGTTTAAATAACAAAAAATTACATTTTAATATTTTCTACGCGACCAACAACAAGCTTCTGCGAGTTGTGAATAAGTATTGCAAATTCGCAATACACAACAACAGAACGTGTTCCACAAACTTGCGAATAAATAATTCGTTCGAATTTAACCTCAGTCACTGATTTGTTTATGTTGCATCATCTCAGGGACCATTCATGTGATTTAAACGTCAACATTCACAATTAGCAGTTCGCAGCTCACGTGAAAGTCACTTTACTCTCTAAAACTGCCAATAGAAAAAAAAAGAATAATCGGCACTATACAAATCGGTCAATGTAACTCCGGGCTTAGTTTAACTTGATAGAGACCAAAAGGTACTGGTCTTCAACTTTTTACAATCCGGCACTGAATGTACCGTATCTGTATCAGGTGCTTCGAGATTTTATAATTTGTCATCAATTTATTTTGCCACGAGTGGTGTACCTTGTGTGTACCCGCAGCCCGCACAAGAAAGTTATGTAAAAGTTACTTATTACAAAAATAACTACGGTTTGAGGTGAAAAAGGCCAGTTTTCCAAGAGGTGAAGAGTTTTCAGAAGAGAAACATAAAAAAAAACTATAAATCGTTAGATAATAGAAAAAAAAAATATTAAAAGAAAATAGAGGTTACTCGGGTTCACTGGCATGATTTTTCTTTCGTTTAAAATTATTCATAAAAATTTTATCAACGATAATTTATGCGTTTCGACTTTAATTTCGAGCAGTTAAAAATAAATACGTATGGTATTGTGATAGTGATATGCGATTGACAAAAGGCGACACCCAGACATGATAATCATTTTTGTGAGTTGGCTATGAATCAATGTCTTATTGTTTTTTCTAACTTTTGGTTAGGGTAGCTTATACATAGCTTGTATTTGAAAAATTGTTATTTAAAAAAAAATAATTCTATTTAGTTTGCATCGAACGTACATATTTGGATAAAAACAATTTTATTTGATTATCTCATGTGGGTGGGAGGGAATAAATGCACTTATTTAGTAAAACCAATGCCAAGGTCAAAAAGCGACGTCGGCGTCGTGACGGACGGATGGTTTGGGTGTGGGAGAATTGTGAATTTGAATTTTTAATGTAAAATTGTGTGTGCATGTTTTGGCTGCTGAACAAGAATGTTAAACAGTCATGATCATAGTTTGTCGCCACATCACTTGAACGACAATGGAACCGAATTGATCAATTTAAATTAAACTTTGATTTTTTGACAGGAAGATGACATGCATTTTCATTAATTGGGCGCATTTAGATTTGTATGCAGATCTTTCTAGAATGCGTTTAGTATCCATGTTTGTTTCTGAACATACTCAGTTGTATTTGTCGTTTCTTATGATACTGCTTAACATCTTCAAAATTTTCGGAAAATTGGAAAAAGTTTTGACACACTCTGTAAAAATCTTTAGAAATTATGTTCATCCTATAAACCCTAACGATAGATACATATAAAGGTATCACCCACAAAATTACAAAAGTGGTTGAATGTTTCGCCTAAGCATTTTTAATAAATCAAACTGGATTTGGTAAGTAAAAAAATTCCATTTAGCTAAAATCCTTTTTGTTATTGTTCTTCTTTCTTTAACCTGCGCAGGAGTGTTATGTAAAATCAGTTTATGTATACGATAGTGAAAAGATCCACTCGAATCAAAAACAAAAAGAACATTCAATATTACTCACCCAATAAAATTTCCACAGTAGCCTCACTCATATAATCATGACAATCGAATGTCTTTTCACCTTCGGCCTTCAATTTACTTACAACGTTTCGTGAATTTTCATTAAAGAGTTCAATGAAGCTCTTCAGTACATTCAAATGGAATGTTGGAGCAATGAGTTTCCTGTGTGAGCGCCATTTGTGACCTGTAAATAATAATAATAATAAAAAATAAAATAAAAATACAAAACAGTTAAACAATACCAAAGCAACAACAAATTTTAGAATTATATTTAAGTATTCCGAATGAATAATTAATTAAGTTCTTAAGTCAATGAGATCAATTTTTATTTAGGTTCCGCACAATAATATTATTTACTACCCGTGTCGTTATTTGAATAATCGTTGTGTGTAGTGAAAAAAAAGGAACTTTTATTCATAAACAAAAATTCCTAATTAATACCAGTTTTGGTTTTTGGAAATACCATTTAAAATACGCGAGGCTGTGGGTGTATCCCAAATATGTGGTGTCTGGATAACGGTATTGATTAATTTAATTTGTATTTTGTATCTAAAAAATTACCTATAATGATAAATTACTCCAAATGAAAACTGTTCGTGGGGTTTTTAACCTAATTTTTAATTTTAATAAAACCATATAAATAATATTTGAGGCTTATGAATTTTAGAGATGAGGTAATGAGAAAATATGCAAGTATGCATGTTGAAATAAATATAAGAAAGTATACCTAATAAAAAGTTCTACATTTCGGAGTTCTAAATTATCTCTTCAAATTTAATAATCGATATAAAACGGATAGAGGAAAACTTTAAATGGGATTTCAGTCGAGAAAACAGAACTCCGAATTTTTCGGAGTTTCACAAAAATGATAAATCCACACAAATGTGACGTAAAATCAAACACAAATACATTTAATATCTCACTTCAAATAATTTTCATTTTTTGAGTACTCCGAATGTTGTTAATTATAAGTTACTAACAAGATAATAAAAAAAAAAATTGATCATGTACATATATTATCGAAGTAGGTATGCCTTACTTTTGTTAGTCAATTTTTAATACAGAAATAAAACCTCTCTTTCCCTCTATCCACCCTATCTTAACATTTCGGAGTACTTACTAAATATTTATTTAAATTGAAATAATAATAATAAAAAAAAAACACAAAAATACAATACAGTTAAACAATACCAAAGCAACAACAAATTTTTGAATTGGATTTAATTATTCCGAATGAGTAATTAATCAAGTTCTTAAGTCAATGAGATCAATGTTTATTTACCGTACAATAATATTATTTACTACCCATGTCGATATTTGTATAATCGTTGTACGATCCTGAAATTTGCATATAAGAATTTCTTTAAGTAAGCGAAGTTAGGTACATACATATGTATGTGTGTAGTGAAAATGTAGGAACTTTTATTCATCAACAAAAAGTTGAATTAACAAAAAAGACCTTGTCAAAATTAAAAACACAATTGGAATTAAAATTAAGACCAGTTTTGGTTTTTGGAAATACCATGCAAAATACGCAAGGCTCTGGGTGTATCCCAAATATGTGGTGTCTGGGTAACTGAATCGATTAATTTAATTTGTATTTTGTATCTAATAAATTACCTATAATAATAATTTTCCCCAATTGAAAACTTGGGTTTTGTCACCTATTTCTAAATGAAACAAACATATAAATAATATTTGATGTTTGTGAAGTTTAGCGATGAGGTAATGACAAATAATTATGCATATAAGAACAAAGACTAGAAAAAAGTACTTAGTTCTAAATTATCTCTTTAAATTTAAGAAATTCATATTAAACTGATGGAGGAAACTTTAAATGTGATTCCAGGTGAAAACAAATAACTCAGAATAAAAAAAAACTCAACACTCTTGTTTCGCACCTAAGGCGTTTCTTATAAAGTTAAGTTAAAGGCCAAAGTAAATATGTTTGTCTCTTGTGTCGTTTGTTTTCTAAAAAAACTACCAATTTGAATCCAAAGTTATGAGATTTTTTTCAACTTTGTTAGCACTTTGAACTAAAATATGCAGAAACTGTTAGTCTTTGGGCTTCAATAAATAGACACATTAAAGCTTTTTAAAGCTTCCGATTTCAACATCTTTAATTTTTGTATATGAATTTTAACGGATCTTGGCTGATGAGAGAGTAGTAGGTTAACGAAGAGACTTTAAATTAGGAATGTAATTCCGGAGAAATTGACATTTTTTGAAATATTGGAGTTTCTCAAAATTGATTAAGCCACATAATATATCATGTAAAATTAAACTCATAATTTGCTCATTTCAATGTAAAATTCGTTTTCGGAGTGCTCCAAATCATTTAAATTACGATAAACAGGAAGAAAATAAATCATACATAAAATCTAAGTAGTTCTGGTTTTGATAGTTAATTTCCAATACAGAAATATAATTTCGAAGGGTTCATGCCACTTTATTTTAATTTTTGGACTACTAGATATTTCATCTTTTTTTTAATTACTGTTTGTAAAACTGTCTTAAATCAACTTTATAGTGTTTCTTATAAGAAATATGGAAATTACGTTGATAGTAAGACAGTTATTCCAACAAAGCTGTATTTCGGTGAAGGGCTTTTTGTATGTCTTAAGCATTTCTTAAGTTTGAGTTATAATTTGTTTTTGTAATTTTAAGAACATAGAGTTCTATGAAAAGTTACGATAAAGCAGAAAGGGACCGCATACAGTCTTGAATATATCGTTGGCTCCGTGAAGCTCTATCTTAATTTTTCGGTGCACGTTTTGAGTCTTTATATTAAATGCTGTTTTGGAAACGTTACTTTGAACTTTTTCTTGGTTTTGTTAGAAACCCTACAAAATTAAGACAATGTCAAAATTTACGCTGAAATTCAGGAATACTTAATCCGTATCACCGTTATTCTATTAAATTTTTACTCACCAGTACTAATCAAAAGACCATCTCCCAACCATGGCTTGAAGAATTCATATTCTGGTGCTTTGTCAATATACACCTGGCTGCTAAGTAAGATCTCAACATCACGTGGATCATACAAGAATATCACCAATTTAGGTCCAATCCAAATCCTAGCCACATAATCAAAAGGTTCACCCTTTCTTAGAACGGTCTCGAACACCTCTATAATAATTAATATCAAACAAGGATGTTTGGTCAGTTAATTTAAAACACTACGAATTTCTGTTTTTATTATCCTACTTGATGGTGAGCCAATAGCATCGAATAAATTTCCAACTAAAGGTAGTCCATCAGGTCCTGGTAATTTGGCTGCACACTCATAAAGATGCCTGCGCGATAGACGCCAGTAGACAAACCACAAGGCGAATGTTGGTAAAAGTAGAAAATAGAAAACACTTGACGCGTTAATCATCATCGGCTCCTTGATCACTTCCTGAGCGACCGACATGATTGTCTTTTTTTTGTTTTATATTAAAATCACTTAAAATTCAAATAAGTCCGAATGACTCCGAAAATCATATACACTACGTTTGTTGTTTAGGATCCGTATCTGTATGTCGTTTTACCCTCCTGAAGTATGAACGAACCGAACCGGACTGTTGGCTCAGGTAAGCTGATCGATTTCTTATATAGGCTTTCCTGTTAGTTGCAGTCACGAATAAATGCATAGGTAACAAGTTTTTTTTTTACATTTCATTGTTCGATTATAATTCAATTGTATTTTGAGCGAGTATAATAAATTTGATAGAGAGCTGTGTGTGTGGTGATAAAATGGGTGATATGCGGTTGTTTGGTTAAATAGTGATGATGGTCGTGGTTGGAGAGTTTGGGGTGATTACTTGGGTTATTATATTCCATGTGCAATTGCACTTTTAGGGAACTATGAGAACTATTATAGAAAAGGTTTTTTTTTTGTTTTTGTAAATGTGCTATTTCATTGGGTGTTTTTTTATAAATAAATTAATTTTTCGGAATTGATTTAAATTTAGTTTGAACTTTATTATTTGACTTTGAATTGGAGCCAACACGTACTTAACATTGGGTGCAAACTAATGTATTAGCATTACGTTGGTTACTATATATGCCTGTATATGGCCCTAATTTATATACAATTATTTTGCGTATGCATAGTATATATGTTTGTGTTTTGAAACAGTATATTGGGTGTGATTTTAATAACTAATAATTTGAAGCTTTTTAATATTTTGGTAATTATTAAGGAAATAGCTATAATCCAGTCATATCGTAGTTTAGGTTTGCGATAAACCAAAGTCCAAAGAAATTGCAACTGCAGGTAGAAGGCATTACCAGAACATTCCCACTTAGGTTTGCCCCTCATTTTGCATAAGGTGTAGCGGACTTCTTTAATTTTGTGAGTTTTAAGTGTTAATTCTATTATCTCGTTAAGTATTGGTTTTAGACAAAAAAAATGTTAATACAAACATTTTTCATCATAAGATCCCAATATAATGCCGAATAGTTTTTTTTTTTTTTTGATATCTAGATGTTTTTAAAAAAGATTTATTTAAGATAAAAGAAAACTAAAATTTAAGTTTTTAAAGATTTCGACAAAATAATTTGACTTGAATTATTGAAAATCTTATGCTTAACAATAAGCGTCTAGCCTTTTTTCTCAAAACCCAATGTTTATAAGAAAAATTAAATTAATCCTTAAAATGTACAAAACTGAAGATGGCGGCCAACCCTTAGGGGAAAATGATAGTCCTACATACATAATATAGTTAAATTTGCATTGTACTCCAATTTTCCGACGATTTTACTGGTTTATGTCATTGTTCATTTATTTGGCGGAGTCTTTCAATAACTTTTTATTTCCAATTAAATATGAAAAAGAAACGGTTATTCATTAATAAACAGATCTCAATACACAAAGATATTTAAAATTCCATTAATGCACCTATAAATGTATTCATCATCATTTTAGCATAAGCCAGGTACAGAAGGTGCAAGTATCTAGATATACCTACCTATATAATTAAACTTTCCACTTCATATTAAAGATTTCTGGATTCGATAAAAATGCTCACTTCCCATCCACTGCTAAGGGTTTATTATTATCTTATGTAATTTAAAGTTCAGATGAAGATGACCGTTAAAAGTCTATTGTATGTAGTCAGTTAATTAATGAATAGTACGTTTATTATACTTTGAATGAATCAGACCACTTGCTAGGTCACTTTTATGATGTTGCATCTTGTTAATAAGAAGGATTTGTGTTCTTTTTTATAAACAAAGACACAAGAGTTCTTTTTTTGAATATAAAAAGGTCTTCATCGGGCGATGTTTTATAGATTCACTTTTATTAAATTTAAAAATCATCCCCGTTAGGTCATTAAAACTTTATGTTTGTTTCATCAAATTTTAAAGTGCAATCTGTTTAACAAATCGTCTAAATTAGATTTCATATACAATTACATAATTACCCGTGTTTTTTTGGCATTCTATAAATAGTACAGTAGAAAATTACCAAAAAAAACGCATCCGCAGTAGCCTGGTTTTCGTATTACAAAATTGGTTTAACTGAACGAACACCTGTCAGAATATTAAAAAAATATATATATAATATTTGTGAGAATCAGAAGCAGGCAAAATTAACTTCACGAAAAAACTAATAGTAACCAACATTTGAGAAAGAAATCACCAAAAATCCATTCGAGACTCGGAAAACTATCCGCAGTATGATTCTACTTTAACTTTTATCGGCAGTATGTTGTATTTGTTATTCATGAAAAATCCTACTATGGATAGCTACTATGGTATACTACTATGGATAGCTTTTCCAATAAAACACGACTATTATATATTATAAAGTGTAATAACTTTGGGTTCAGTAGGTAGGTATAGATAAAGACATACAGGGCAAAATGTGACGTTGCCTATATTTTGTACTTTACCTATTTATAATAGTAACATTTTTATATTTTTTATTTACAAAATTCTTAGAATCTTACTTTAAAACTTTTTTACTAACTTTTCTCGGTATGGAGGTATTAATTATTTAAGCCAATTATTTCAAAACAGTCTATTGGCTAAAAAAAAACACCAAAAATCAGGGGAGTGTACTTAAAAAAATAAAACAAAAACATGGTTTCAAAGAATATAAAAAGGCAAATTGTCAAGTGTCATATGCTAAATTTCGATTTTGAAGCGATTTTGAGTGCAAGAATTTTTCGAATTAAAACATTTGGTTTTTTCTTGCAACATTTTGATTTTTAGCTTTTTAAAGGGTGGTTTTAAAAATCTCAAAATTACACAACATTAAGATGGTATAATATATTTTTGGTAAAAATTTGAAATCGATATCATTGTTTTTTTTTTTCAAAATATTTGAGTTAAAAAACATTTGTTAAGAATTTTAAATAGTTTTTTTTTCCAGTTTTGTTGCTCTAAAAAAAAACATGTAAAAAAAATAGATTGGGTTCGGAATCATTTTTTGTTCTTGAAATATTTAAGATGAAAATATTTTTTCAACTGTTTTTCTCAGTTTAAAAAATAGTGTCTGTTGATTTTTTTTAAATATTTACTGATTTGGTATTGTGTAATTATGTGTAAAATAAAATTAGTCTGAAGTGAATATCTTATTCCGTTCTCGAGATATTCCAGACAAATGACATTTTACAGCTCCTTTTTAAATTGCCTTAGTTTTGTTAGAAAACCTTTTCAGCACGTAATGACAATATTATCTGTAAAATAAAATTCATCCGAGGTCGATATCTTTATTCGTTCTCGAGATATGGTGGACAAAAAAAGGACCCCGAACGTACGTACACATATATACAGAACTTTTGCTAAAAACGACGGATTCTGATTCTAGACACATCAAAACGTGAAGATATGTCAAAATTTTCAATTCGACAAATCGCACCAATTACAATAACTTCCAATGGGAAGTTAATAATTGGAGATACAAAAAATAAACTTTTTTTTTTTTTTTAAACATTACGTTTATAAAAACGTGGTAGAAACTATCAGTTTTTGACTAATTAAAAAAAACGCATATTTTCGGGTTATGTAACGCTGGGTCAGTGTTCAAAAAGATAACAACTGAAATTATAAATCCAATTAAAAACAATTAATTTTCAGCGGCAGAGTTCTTTTACCCTTCCTCTGCCATTTTTCAAAATCGATGTCGTCTAAAACGGAGTTTTTGGTGGTGAAAAATAGTATTTGGACACTTTTTGGGGCCAAAAGTGGTATAATCCTTTTTTGAAAAAAATCCCTTATTTCGTTTATTAAAGTAAATATTAAATAGTGAAAACATAAAAGTGTATAAAATATAAAAACTTTAATAAGGTTTCGGTTTTCCCTTATTTTGTCTGTAATTTTTTAAGTTCACGGAACAAAAGATTTTGAAATGATACTTAAAAATAATGTGCAAGATTGTGAAATAGACCACACAAATCAACAAGTGTATTGGCGATTGTTTTATGACTCAACAAAATTTATTTCACGGAAAAAGGAACTCTATGTAGATTACAGACAAAAATAATGTTTTAATGTCATTAACTTATTTAAAAGAACATCGTTTAAACTCATTGATTTAATTTTAAAGTACCTATATTATGAATTTAATTGGAATTGGGTCGCGATAAAGTTCAATAAACAAATAGTTTTATAAGCATTATTTCTTTTTTTTTTACGTAGATGTAGAAGGGGTATTTTAGAACATAAGTTTGTGAAAGTTTGTACTTTGCACACACTCAAAACACTGCAGGAACCCATAGCTTGCCAAGATAATGGAATCAATTAGCTTGTGAAATGGCAATTATGTCTCCAAGTAACAAATGTAAATAATTTGTTACACAATGATGACAGTTCTAATTAAGTTATACAACACATCAGATTCATATATTGTCCTTTCAGTCGAAGGGATAGTTAAAATCTTGTCATAGAATTTTCGTATAATAATTGCACAGGCATTAACATTCTCATTGTGTATAATTAGAAGATTAAAAGACCAAAGGATGAAAGAAAATGTAAATATCCGTGTCGTCCAATTATTGCAATAAACTCGTTAATTTTGTATCTAATTTTATATGAGCCATAAAAATAAATCTGAAAATAAAAAGACACATACAAATAAAGGGTCCGCCAAATTCCTTTTTTTTTTGAAAATGCATCATCAACATCGAGTGTAGCTTCGGCTGTGTGGCACGTAGCGCCGTCCTGTTGCAACCAAATGTTCCTCCTCTTCTTCTTCAATTTTTGTGAAAAAGATTCGTTCAACATGGCCCGATAACGATCGCCATTGACTATAACGGCCACTCCTTGCTCAGTTGAAGAAATGTGGCCCAATTATGCCTCTGGACCAAAATCCGCACCAAACAGTGACTCGTTTTAGGTGTATCGGATTTTCAATGTATGCGTGTGGGTTTTCTGTGCCCCAAATGCGACAATTTTGCTTGTTTACATACCCGCCAAGATCAAAATGAGCTTCATCTGAAAAGATGATTTTTTTGGCAAAATCGGCAAAGTAATGTCGCAGTATTTCCCAGCGTTGTTCAAGCGAATACACAACCATATTCGTTCAGCGGAAGGATAAAACTAATTATCTGTCGAATCAGACATGAGCTTAGTGTTACCATTTACGAAATAAGCACTAGTTGAAAAAAAAACGATAGATGGCGGACCCTTTATATAATGAGGTTTTTGCGTTTTTTATTATGATTAGTTCAATTATTAGGTATTTGATTCTAATCCATAGAATTTTTAATTTATTTGAAGTGAAACATCTTTGCGTGCGTTGAGTGTGAAATTTCAAGGTTGAATTTTTGTGAAACGAAAAAATTTAACGCCACATGTGCGACGCTGAGATCATTGATTAGCTAAGTGGTGGTAAGTAGAGTACAAGTAAAAATTTTCATTGGTAGGTTACTGGATTTTTTGATATCCTATATTATTGTAGCAGATAAAACGGAAAATGTCCTTTTATGTCTTTTTTCTAATTTCGTTAATTAGAATGCTAGAGTTTTGATTTTTTTGGTGGATAGATAATGAAATTCTAAGAATCTTACTAGTTTCAGATTTTTGTCTATCTCCTACTGGTATGGAGATATAAATTATTTTAAAAAAAATATCTCAAAATAGGCTTATTTCAAAAAAACATAAAACCAAATTAAAGTTGCCATATACAAATTATTGATTTTGCAGAGATTTTGAGTGTAGGAATTTTTGGAAATAGTCGGAAAACATACTCTCATAAACTCATTTATATCTTTTAAATGTTCACCTTTTTTACTTTAAATTTTCACTTTTATTATTTAACTTTCAAGTTTACAACTACAACCTACCGATCATTTTGATATAGAACACATAGCTGCGTCTTACGCATATAACCTTAATATCCCTATACATATCGAGATTTTTAGATCGCCAAAGTAGTTTCACTTCTGCCACGACTTACACGCGCTCTTTTTATTAATTTAAAATATAATTAGAAGATTAAAAGACCAAAGGATGAAAGAAAATGTAAATATCCGTGTCGTCCAATTATTGCAATAAACTCGTTAATTTTGTATCTAATTTTATATGAGTCATAAAAATAAATCTGAAAATAAAAAGACACATACAAATAAAGGGTCCGCCAAATTCCTTTTTTTTTTGAAAATGCATCATCAACATCGAGTGTAGCTTCGGCTGTGTGGCACGTAGCGCCGTCCTGTTGCAACCAAATGTTCCTCCTCTTCTTCTTCAATTTTTGTGAAAAAGATTCGTTCAACATGGCCCGATAACGATCGCCATTGACTATAACGGCCACTCCTTGCTCAGTTGAAGAAATGTGGCCCAATTATGCCTCTGGACCAAAATCCGCACCAAACAGTGACTCGTTTTAGGTGTATCGGATTTTCAATGTATGCGTGTGGGTTTTCTGTGCCCCAAATGCGACAATTTTGCTTGTTTACATACCCGCCAAGATCAAAATGAGCTTCATCTGAAAAGATGATTTTTTTGGCAAAATCGGCAAAGTAATGTCGCAGTATTTCCCAGCGTTGTTCAAGCGAATACACAACCATATTCGTTCAGCGGAAGGATAAAACTAATTATCTGTCGAATCAGACATGAGCTTAGTGTTACCATTTACGAAATAAGCACTAGTTGAAAAAAAAAACGTTAGATGGCGGACCCTTTATATAATGAGGTTTTTTATTATGATTAGTTCAATTATTAGGTATTTGATTCTAATCCATAGAATTTTTAATTTATTTGAAGTGAAACATCTTTGCGTGCGTTGAGTGTGAAATTTCAAGGTTGAATTTTTGTGAAACGAAAAAATTTAACGCCACATGTGCGACGCTGAGATCATTGATTAGCTAAGTGGTGGTAAGTAGAGTACAAGTAAAAATTTTCATTGGTAGGTTACTGGATTTTTTGATATCCTATATTATTGTAGCAGATAAAACGGAAAATGTCCTTTTATGTCTTTTTTCTAATTTCGTTAATTAGAATGCTAGAGTTTTGATTTTTTTGGTGGATAGATAATGAAATTCTAAGAATCTTACTAGTTTCAGATTTTTGTCTATCTCCTACTGGTATGGAGATATAAATTATTTTAAAAAAAATATCTCAAAATAGGCTTATTTCAAAAAAACATAAAACCAAATTAAAGTTGCCATATACAAATTATTGATTTTGCAGAGATTTTGAGTGTAGGAATTTTTGGAAATAGTCTCATAAACTCATTTATATCTTTTAAATGTTCACCTTTTTTACTTTAAATTTTCACTTTTATTATTTAACTTTCAAGTTTACAACTACAACCTACCGATCATTTTGATATAGAACACATAGCTGCGTCTTACGCATATAACCTTAATATCCCTATACATATCGAGATTTTTAGATCGCCAAAGTAGTTTCACTTCTGCCACGACTTACACGCGCTCTTTTTATTAATTTAAAATTCCAATCATAATTATTTGATCAGTACCTTTTATTTATTTGTAAGCCACAACCATCCGCCGATTGGCCACTGAGTTTAAAAACAACGCTCTAGTTCTAGCATTCTGAACCTTACCAGCAACGGATGTGTCATTTTAATATTTTGTACAATTTAATATTAAAGTTGTATTATTTAACTAGCTGACCCGAAAAACATTGTCCAGAGTACAAATTTTCATCAACTTTTAAAGTTTCTGAATTTTATGGCGCGTAAAAAATCAAATCTGATTGTTTTCTGGCATGGAAATAGGCTACACGAAAAGAATAGATGCGCTTACTTTTACTTTGCTATTGAATTAAATTCATTCACTCCACTTAAAACCGAACTAAATTTAATATTTCAATATTTAAACTTTTTATCATCTTCATTATTATTAAAAACTTGACCGAAGCTCCCCTAGAATAATAATATTTACAGTATGTTCTTGCTGTGATTTTTATAAGAATCGGTAAACATCGACCACCAACATTTGAGGTTTATAAGTATAATGACAGACTAACAGAACATCCCATCACTGTCATATGTAGGCGAAACAAATTAATTTCTAGAGTCGAGGTCACTTGTTATGAAAAAAAAAAAAAAACATTATCTTATCCTCTTAGTCCATCCCCTTGATTGATATTCATTCAAACACTTTTTGTTCATTTTTAAATCGATTTAACTTCTCCTAAAATGGACAATTTTTGTCCAATTTTCTACATATTTTTTTTCCGTACAAACCTTATATCTACTTTTACAAACATTTAAACAAATTGAGCCAAATCAGTCCAACCTTTCACAAGTGATGCATGCATAGCAACGACCAGCATTTCATTTTTATTAATATAGAAAAATAGAATATTGATTGTTTAGTTTACAAAACATATACCAACCTAACCCCCACAGACTAAAATTGTATACAATTTTGTTAGAAATCAATAAACTAAGAAAAGTACGTATACGCCCTAGTGAACAATTTTGTTAATATTGGTTGTAGAGAGAATTGAAATGCTGCATGTTTTGTATATGCAAAATTATTTGAATTGTGAAGGAGCTCCTGTATACAAATTTTGGTTGAAATCTGAGCAGCCGTCAACGAGAAATCGGTTCTGTGACAGGTAAGTACCGTTATTAACCGTTATTGGTAAAATTTGTTTTCATCAAAATATTCACCATACCTTAAATAGTACACGCACATCTTTTTATCAAAATTCTTGGAGCCGTTTCCGAGAAAAAGATTTTTTTTTTCTTAACGGTTTTTCAACATTTGTATGGAAGGTACCGTTATTTTTTTATTTTGAAAAATGATTTTTTTCAAGTATTCTACAAAATAATAAAAAACTATCTTACACCTAGTTTTGAAAATATTGACCAAGTCGTTTTCAAAAAAAAATTGATTTTTTTTTTTGTTTAATTTTGGTTCATAGTAATGTTTATATTTCTTAGAAAATTTACCAGAAATAAATGAAAGTTTTCAACTCAACTGTTTTCGAGAAAATCAAAAACCAAAAAAATGGTTGTACTGGAGGTAACCAAAATATTTAATTTATGAACATACAAAATTATTAAAAAGTAGCATTTCCTGACTCAATTTTTTTGATATTTTTTTTAACAAATTCCTCGGACCCGTTTTTGAGAAAAATATTATTTTCCTTTTTGGCGAAATATGGCAGGTACCGTTATTTTTGGTCCTAAAAAAAATTTAAAAAACCTCTGGACATATTAGTCAAAAAACACTATATACCAAGTTTGAAGAAAATCCCTTCAGCCGCTTAGGCTGTACGGGCGAGGACAGACAGACAGAATTGCGGCACACACTTTGTTCGCGTTCTCTATCATCGTAATGGTAGGGAAAATTATTATCTCGAGTTCAATTTTTTACGAATCCATAACTTACCATATACCTACTCGTAGTACCTATGCATATCGCAAGTAAAAACCGAAAGCTTCGCTCAAAAACCTCATATCTTAAGTAAATATAAATTAAAAATGAAAGACTACCATAATATTTTTTTTTAAACCGACTGAAAAAAATCCTGACACAAACCTCTGTAAATCACTATTTTCAACCACCCATTTGGGCCAAGGGCAACAACATAAACCTGAGGCTTTTGTTTTTGACATCACGGCACATGGAAATAAGAATGGGAAGGTTCAGAGGACTTAGGAGGCTTGCAAGTAAAGCAAATTTTTAGTCTGTGATTTCTGTCGAACAATTGTTTCAAATGAAGGGAACTTTCGACAGCTGGCCAATCACATCAGTATAATTTTGCCTTACTTGCAAGTCCTCTAAGTCACCTGAACCTACCCAAACCTAATTGTGAACAAAAACGTAGTTAATACAAGGAAGAATAATTCGGACGTCTACTTTTACTCAACGACTTCGTTAATTATTGAAAGGCTCTCCCAAACCAATGAAAATCATTCGTTGAGGACAACGAAACTACATCTACATCAACAACGTTTTGTTATTGTTGTTTTCTTAGTGGCCAACGAATTATTCATATTGGTTTGAGAGATCATAATTAGCCGAAAGCTGTCAAAAGTTGATGTCACAAACTAATAAAAAGTAGCTTTCTGCACAATCAAAATTCGAATTGAGACTCTTTCCCTTTTGTTCGTTTTGCTTCAACAAATTTCAGTTTCGATTCCCTTTGGTAGAATCGGGGGCGCTCTTCACTTCCGAAAGTCAAAGTTAACGAAAATCAAGAAACCGACACTATTGGCGCGCCATATGATTTGTTTGCGTTCGCTCATTTTTGTGCGACCACTGCCGTGAGCTTGCGACTATTATAATAGTTCCTCCTTACAGAGGCGTATACAGCTTTAGTTCTTGGGGGGGGTCATGCAAAAAAAAATAACACAAACTAATATTTGTTAAAATTCAAGTGCCTTATATTTTTTTTTTTTATATTTTACTGTGCGTAGCTATATAAAATGAAAGCGAAAAAATCATAATTAACTATACTAAAGGGTTTTCCAATAGGGACGGATTGATTTTGGCAGCTCGTGGCGGCCATATTGTTTCTTTTACTTTCGGTCAAAATATCGTCTTTTAATCATTCACTACAGACAAATCATCATGGTGAGTTATAGCGTCGAGCAACACGTGCAAATGATGTTTTAGAGCAGTTAGAAGTTTATCCCAATTTTGGTCGTAAAATCATCTTTAGCGATGAGGCCCGTCTTTGGATGAATGGGTACGTGAGTAAGCAAAATTGCCGGACTTGGGACGACACTAATCAACGCGAGATTTACGAGGTGCCAATGCATCCAAATAAAGTAACTGTTTTGTGTGGATTTTGGGTTGGATGCCTGGAGGCGTCATCGGTCCGTATTTCTTCGAAAATGATGCTGGCCAGGCCATCACCGTCAACGGCGAACGCTAAAGGTCGATGATCACCAACTTCTTGTGGCCTAAATGATAAGGACACTGAAGATATATGGTTTCAACAGGATGACGCTACGTGCCACACAGCTTAATACACAATCGATATTCTGCACGAGCAGTTTCATGGTGTGGTTATCTCGCGCCGAGGCAACGTGAATTGGCCACCAAGATCGTGTGATTTGACCCCTTTGGACTTTTTCTTGTGGGGCTTTTTTAAGTCGCAGTCTATGCGAATAAGTTGCAAACCAGCTCGACCCTTAAAGACAACATAATCGATGCCATCGGTCAAATTCAGCCTGATTTATGCGCCAAAGTCATCGAAAACTACATTTTCACTAAGCCAATTTCGTTAAAAATATTTATTTCGAACTGCCAAAGCCTATTCAAAATTAAATGAGCTACCTACCTTTACAAAAAAATTAACAAATTTAAGACGAAAACACTTTTTTGGTATTTGCAAAATTACCTCATTTTCGGTTCCAAAGAAAATTAAAATAAACAACTGAGTCGAAAGAACCTTCATTAGCTGGACCAGTGAACACGCTATTCGTTTTTATTCCTGACTGTTACATTTTTTATTTCGGAGGGCCTCAGCAACAGCATACAGCAATCTCCAGTTGCCTGACCAAAGAAAATCAGTTAAGCTAGCTGTGAAAATACTGAGGAAAAAAAATTTTTGGATTCGCTTGATCATTTGTTTTGAATTTTATTCAGAATTTATTTTAATCCTATCAAAGTTTTTATTTCAGCGAATTGAAGTTGCAGGAAAAATTAGTAAAATATCATAGGTACTGTGCACTGTTTTCTGTTTCTTAATTTTATTAAATAGATATAAATATTCACTACTGAAAATGAAAACAATAGCTCTGATTTTCAAAAATGACCACTTGTGCAAATTGCTCTTTTTACAATAGTGGAAAAACTAAAATACATTACTTACTTACATTACTTTTGATGGCGCTCACAGCCCAGTATGGGCTTCGGCCTCAACTAACAAGCCCCTCCAGCCAGCTCTGTCCCTAGCTAGCCGCTTCCAGTTGCGCACACCGAGTGCTTTGATGTCGTCATTCACTTGATTGCACCACCTGTTACGGGTTCTTCCTCTGCTGCGTACCCCATCGGGGTTGGATTCGAAGACTCGTCGGGCAGGTGCGTTGCTGTCCATACGCTCCACGTGCCCCAGCCATCTCAGCCACTGTATTTTCAGCTTTTTGACCAGGTCAACGTCGCTGTATAGCCCGTATAGCTCGTCGTTGAATCTTCTCCCCCATACTCCTTCGATACACACCGGACCGAAAATCACACGAAGAATCTTCCTCTCAAAGCACCCTAGCAGATTTTTATCCGAATCTTTCAGTATCCATGCTTCTGACCCATAAAGCAGGACCGGGATGATTAGGGTTTTGTATAAAGTCTCCTTGGTGGTCTGAGAGAGGGCCTTACTACTTGAATGCCTTCTTAGACCGAAGAAACAGCGGTTGGCAAGAGTAATTCTTCGCTTGATCTCTGCACTGATGTCATTCTGCGATGTAATAGTGGAGCCCTGGTAGACAAAGTCCTTGACAACTTCGAAGTTATATCTGTCCATCGTGATATTTTGTCCGAGTTGACGATGTTGAGATTCCTCTCTCGATGACAGCATATACTTCGCCTTGTCCTCATTAACCGCCAATCCCATTCTAGCCGCCTCCGATTCAATGCTCGCAAATGCCCCTGCCACAGCTCGCTTCGTTCTGCCGACAATGTCTATGTCATTCACATATGCAAGCAATTGAACGAACTTTTGATAGATTGTACCGCTGGTGTTGATATGTGCGTTGCGTACAATGGCTTCAAGAACGATGTTGAATAGGTTGCATGATAACGCGTCGCATTGCCTCAATCCTTTCTCAACATCAAAGGAATCGGTGGTCTTCTTACCAATTTTGAGGGAGCAGCGAGATTTCTCCATCGTCATCCTGCACAGGCAGACGAGTTTGGCAGGGATGCCGAGACTCGACATGGTTTTGGTTATTTCGTCCCTTGATACAGGTGAGGTGGTGTGTATCGATCTGGAATTCCCGGGATTTTTCTAAAATCTGTCGGAGTGTGAACATTTGATCGACGGTTGACTTGCCTGGCCTAAGACCGCACTGATATGGGCCGATCAGATCGTTGAAAAAAGGTTTTAAGCGGTCACACAGGATGGCCGACAAGATTTTATAAGCGACGTTTAGGAGACTAATTCCTCTGTAGTTGGTACATTTCAGAACATCTCCCTTTTTATGGATGGGGCACACTATACCGAGGTTCCAATAATCGGGCATGCTTTCCTGCGACCAAATTTTGCAGATGAGCTGTTGTATGCTCCTAGCCAATTTATCTCCCGCTGATGAAAATACATTACATATTCGTATTATAATTGAATACAAAGATTCTTTTTCGTTGCGTTTCAAGAATAGTGTGAACAAAGTTCACGAGTGATTTCGATATGCCTCTGATTTGGAAAAAATGTATGTCACTAAGACTGCCACCGATGGAAAAGTGAAAGGCACCTTCCAAAATAAATATGTACATCAAATATACCTAATCTTTCTTACCAGTAAGCCTTTCTGATAAAAATAATGGACAAAATTGTTAAATTCTACGAGCCTAGTCGCTTTTCGTCAATAATTCCATCCGACTGGTCAAACGGTTCACCGCAAGGAGTTCCAAAAAATCTCCTTTACCATAGCTATTGGTTTTTGCATTATGGGATTCATAGGTTACTTTCTAAAAGTAATCCACATCCAAATCAATAACAATATTTTTCGATCGTAAATATTGAATAAGAGCAAACAAAATCCTTTCGTAATAGGTTTTAATCATAGTTTTATATATTTATGTCTTTTATCGTTAACATTAATATTGTTTGGTTAGAATAACTATAAATCGAAAGTTATCACTTTTTTGTTTTTAAAAATAATTTGTCATACAGAAATCAAACAAAACAATTTCTGTATGTGATCTATAATGTGTTTAAAGATTTTATTTTCAGAAAAAAAAATGTTCTTTTTTTGAAAATCCTATTAGTTTTTACTTTACTGAGTGAACATTTGGTAACAACTCCGCACTTTGATTTCTGTTTGGTTTAACAGGTTTCGGCTGTCATCTCAAAACGGAATCTAGCCTATGCATATATTTTAAGATTTGAATGTATTATCATATGAGAAGTTTGTTGTTGTGTTAAATTTCTTATTGAATTGAAGTTACCAACATTCAAATTCTCTATTGAATTCTAAATTAACAATCAAAAATCCTACTAACTTTCTAAGTAACCAACTTTCATTTTTTTTTCTATGTGGTTACTAAATAATTATTTCAGATCAACAAAATAATCTTGAGTTCTCGGGGGGGGGACATGACCCCGTGACCCCCCCCCTGTATACGCCGTTGCCTCCTTAATACGTGACTATTGTCTTTTATGTTACATTTTTTTTTAACGTTCCGTGACGTTCAGGTCCGGTTTTGGAGTTTTTCCATTTAAAAATAACTTCGAAATCTGAACACGTCCAATCTGTCACACATAAAATCTGTCAAATAAACGAACAGCTGATTCAATTACAAAGCAAATGAAAAAAAAGGATTTTCATGCTAACTTTTATGTTAACTTATCATTTTACACCATTTGTAAACTTACGAAGTTGCACGAATACCCTAATTATTAAAAAGGAATAACATACTCCTTTGAAATAAAAAAATAACTGTAATTGATGAGTTAAGCGTTATAGTAAGAGAAACAAGTGAACAATATTTCCAACCCATAATAATAATTATGTATATAGGTGTAGTTTTGGGGGTTGTTTTGTCAAAAGTTACGATACAATATTCATTTTTAATTTGATAAATGAAAAAAATATGCACATATTTTTTTTTTCCTAAAGATGGTTTTGACACAAAATCCACTATTATAAATCTCTTTTCTGCATAAAATTGATGTTCACGACTTCTGTTTAATCCCTTCCCAGGACAAAAATAAACTTTATAATTTTTTTCGCTTAAATTAAAGTCTTTTATTTTTAAAATCTATTTCTTTAAAAATAAATTATATAAATTATTGTACATTAATTTAAAACATAAATAATAATTACTTTATAGACATTTGTATGAACAACACATGTATGATCTAAAAAATATTTTCTGACTTATAAAAACGCGATTTACTATATTTTACAGCTAAGCTTAAAACTTGTTTTTTTTTTGTTGTTGTCATTTCTTCACAAGTAAAATTAAATATATTTTCCCACTAACTATTAATATATAGTATTTAATAATATGTACATTACAAAAAAAAAAAACTTAACTAAAAAGAGGCAGGACTTTGTAGGCAATGGTTTTTGTTCATAATATTATAACTATGCTTTTATGTATAGACAATTTTGTATGCATTTTAGTGTACAAAAAAGTGTGTATGGTTATAATTTACATAAATACGGGCGTTATTTTAAATACGATACGTTTAATTTACGATAAGTAATTCCTATTACACTTAAAACTAAATTTATTCTTAACTACACTGATGTTTCATATATAACAATTTGTAAAACTTTTGGTTTATTATTTTGTGCTTCTTTAACTTCTTTTAGAATGGCATTTGTAATAGCTTCTAGAGCAGCCATTTCTTGTTCTTGTGTGGTTTTTTTTGAGGAATTCCATTTGGGCATTGAAACCTGTAATATAAATATTTAAAAATTAAAATATTTACCTGCATAATAACAAAAGCTAAGAATAATAAAAAAATTTGATAATCATACGCAATAAAATTTTAAGGGTTTTACCATAAGTAAGAAAATCCAGTGCCCATAAGTTAGTACTGATGAGCGATTGGAGTCGTAGCTAAAATTTGGTCTTAGAGGGAAATTGATTTAAACTGATTACAACTAGAACTGATGATTTACTTTGCTTTTAAGTCTAATGATTGAGAACATAGAATATTGAATTTAATTAAAAGTTTAAAGGCTTTGCCAAACCAACGCGAAATGGCAGGGTTAGGTCTTAATGCCCAAAACCATAAGCCCAAAATTAAAAATGGCATTAATATTGGGCTTTATGCCATTTATTTAGGGTATTCTGACGTGTTAATTTAAAATCGGCGTTAGGTATAATCGCCCAAATTCATTACCGTTGGGGTTTTTGACATTTAAAAACTATTTATGCATATTGCTATTCCTTTTGGCTTTTATGTAAGTTTTTGACGTTAAGATCTTACGTCAACATCTTACGAAACATTCGCAACGATAGAAGAAATGACCAGATATACAATGCCAAACAAAAAAAAATCATGTCAGCTAATGCTTCGGGAAGAGTCTTATTTTTTTTTTGCTGATTTTTAACATCGTGTATAACAATTAAAATGTTCTCGACAGAGGGAAGTTTTAAAAAAATTGTGACTTTCATTAGAGAATCCGCCCGGTTGAAACATTTTACATTTAAATATTTTACGATTATTGAATTCAAAAATGTCAATGTTATTTGTTCATTCTTGACCTTTTTCAATGAAATTGAAGCCAATTGCATCTTTTTTATATGAAATTGAACCATACAAAATAAAATCTATATTGTATTATATATAAAAAGAGAAATGTCGTCCGTGTGTCCACGCATTACTCGAGAACGGATCATTCGATTTTTATGACACTGGGCTTGATAAATTCGAATTGGCATGTGACATAAGACACTGGAAGAAAATCTTGAAAATCTTCCATTAAACTTGGAAATTCGAAGAGGTCCTGTTTTTAGTGCATAATTCGATAAAGGAAGCCAGAAATGGATATGTACCCAGTCGCATTGAGTCAATCAAGAACAAAAGCAATTGTACGATGAATTGATGCAAGCAGTCGATAACGGAAATGGTGGCATTTACTTCCTTGAAGCGTCCGTTGCAACTGGAAAAATCATACCTGATTTCACTGATTTTGTTTACGATTCGTTCGAGATTTGAGATTGCTTTGGAACTCGCCTACGCGGCTACATTGTTGAAAGACGCCCAAACAGCGCATTATGAATTGATATTGCCATTCGACTTGCAAGTGGATGAAAAACCTACATGAAACATTTCAAAGAACTCTGCGATATGGCGAAAATATTGAAGCAATGTAAGATTATCATCTGGAACTTGTGCACAATGGCTCATAAACGCGCATTAAAAACCCCGAATCGCACGTTGAAAGATTTACGAAATTATAAACGACCGACGCAACGTTTCGGTGGTGCGATGGTTTTGCTGGCATTTTCGTCAAATAATGCTGGCTGTCATTCCAAGATCGACTCCGGCTGATGAACACTTAAAGGCATCGGCTTTGTCACTCTACGAAATGAACAGTTCCTTGCAGATTTCTCTAGGAAATTGTTGGCGATTGGCAATGGTGATTCCAGTGGACTTAGTCACCGGCCCGATTGAATTTCCACTGAATTTTTGCCACCTACAACAACTCCGGATGAGCTCATCTTGAATGTTATCCCGAATACTACTCAAAATTAGGCTGACCATAATTAGCTGAGTGCACGAGTGATTTTAGCTGACAAAAAAAAGGATGCCGATCATTTGAATTTTGCCATTCAAAATGAAATCGTCCAGTGAGTTACATTCATTCAAATCCGTTGACTCTGTGATGTATGAAAACGAAGTCACCAACATCTTTAAATGTTCCGGGCTTGCAACCACACAATTTGAAATCCAGTTATAATTAAGTCAACGCACGGAAACTTTGCAACGGAAGGCGTTTGATTGTCAAGATCATCAAATCTAATTCGAGGGGAAAATTCAAAGACGAAGATGTTTTCATTCCGCGGATTCCGCTTATTCTAAACGATTTGCCATTCGTCAATTCGAATTTAGGTGGAACGAAGTTCGCCAAGTCAGGTAGTGTTCTTATAATAATCTTTCTCGCTACCAAGGCAAGATACATGTTACACATTATTGAGAATTGCTCGCTTTGTTTTTTTTTTTTTTAGAAAGGAGCGTTCCAGAAGGCTTTGAAGTTCATCCGAGTCTGAAATCGCGTTATTACTAAATTCTCCTAAAAAATACCTTTAACCTACTTTAAAACTAAAATAAGGATGCAGAACTTACCGTCAGCACACGTTGCAATGCCATATAATCCAGACCCGTACCAGCTGTTTCACCCAGTCTTCTAAGTGTTTCTGCCATTGGTCCAGATAATTCCTGCAAAACAAACAAACAAATTTCAGGTCACTTTATACTGACACACAATTTAAAAATTATCTTACTTGTATTTTGGCCCAACTATCAGCATATTGTCTCCTAACTAGTTCAATAATCGTCGAAGTTAAAGCTAATCCAATTAATATGTACAGTGTGCAAATCAGCATATAGTTTGGTTTTTCTATATGAAAATGGAAAGATAAGCTTAAGATTAAGCAAACAAGGGCATAACAATATGCATTCTTTTTTTTTGTCTAAACTAACTTGGAACCAAGTCACCAAATCCTATTGTGGTCATTGTGATGAAACAAAAGTAGAATCCTTCGAAAAATGTCCAATCCTCTTCCCAGAGCAGGAGTAGACCGGCTCCAATGGCTAGATACACACCTAAGAAACAAACTGCAGCTATGGCATAAAACCATGTCTTGCCTATCACATTTGAAATAGATGGATTCTCTGCAAAAAAAAAAACAAGAATTTTGGGTTAAATTTCGTGAAATGTATCAAAGAAGATTATATTTTGCATACTTGGTAAATATTTTCCTAAAACGGAGACGGCAGTTGCGAATAGACGACCCCAATCGGCTATCACAGTTAATGTAAACGGAATACCAATCAAAGCAAAACAAATACAAAATACCCGGCCTCCGGTGGTAACTGGAACTATATTACCATAACCTAAAAATAGTTAAAAAAGTATTATATATAATTGGACACGTTTAAACCAAAAATGATACAAACCGATAGTTGTGAGGACAGTGGAAGAGAAGAACACAGCTTGCAGGATACTCCATCTCTCGTACTGCTGAGGAAAGTCTTTGTCGGAAATAATTAAAAGCCCACCTTCTGCAGCTTCCTGAACTGCCTGCAAAAAGAATTAAGTTAGAAAGGGTCAATGAAATACAAATCGATTAATTTCTTTCATAAGGTAATTTATGCAAGTGTAGGTAAGGTATACATTTTATGGAGTCGAATTAAACTCGCAAACATTGTGTACGAGGTAGCAGTAGCACCAGTTGTAGCACGTAACGAATAAAGGGAAAATTTAAATACTTTAAGTTGATTATTAGCACGTTTTTCTGAGAACAAACTTTCAAAATGACTGGCGATTTTCCTCGCCGTAGCTTCTATTCTGTTTTGCGTGCATAGGTAGGTTCTTATAAGTTCAACTATTGCAATTATAAACGAATGGCATTGAGGGTCATATAACTTTTTGAATAAAACTGTCTACTTGTGAGTGATTTAGGATATGAAAGCTTTATTTATTGATATACGAGTACATAGGACATATGAGGCTTTACATCATTATAGATACATATATATAGAAGGTGACACTCCACAACTCATAACGCCATACCTTTCTCGTAGTAAATAGGAAAAAACAAATAGTTCTCAAAAGGACATTTAATTATTTAATTGTTCCTTTTTGTAAGGTAACCATAGCGATATTTGTTTACAATCAGCTTGAGAAAGGAAATTTTAGTTTTATTTAGGAGCTCAGCGGAAATGGGTTGTACTTCTTGTTTCTTTTCGTTGTCATGACGATTTTATTCGATATTAATTTAGTTTTTTTTATTTAATAGTAGGTATAGGAATGAGAAAAAAAAGATATACGTATTTGCTTTCAGATTCAGATTATTTCACGTACACTTGTGTATACATATATATAGTGGTACCTATTTTTGCTAGTAGTATTAATTTATTTGGTATATTTTGTAAGGTTTTTATCGGGTATTTTTCATTAGGAACAAAGTTTGTTTTTGATATCGTTAAGGCAGTTAGGGAAAGGAGTAGGGACTAGAGAGTTCATTTTTGAGAGAAAAGGGCCTTTGGTAAGCCCTAATAAATAACCTAAGATTTCGACCTCGAGCGGCGACCGCTTCATGGTCAAAAATCAGAGTTTTTCGCGATTTTTTAAGTTAGTGGTTATTTTAGTCTTAAATAACTAATTTTAAGCAAAATAAGCATTGTTCTACGATTTCAAAGTAACTTTATTTACTTCAACTTGAAACTAAAGTCAACTCAAAATCTAGCCATACAAAATTTAATATAGGTAACAAGTAAAGTAATAAAACAGTATAATGGAAAATAAAGAATGGTTGACATAAATGCATCAAATCACTGAAGCGATTAGATTGGGCCAAAAGAATAGAACAATTATACCAGGAGGGGGTCTATATACCCCGTTTAGATGGGAGGGGCAATTTTCTAAAAAAAAATGACAATAAGTGGTAACAACACTATTGAAAAACAATAGTTACACCTAAAATATTCTCCAATAGCTCATCTGAAACCCAGAAATCCATTCTTGAATTTTCTTTTTAAACAAAGTTATTTCAATCGATAGTTTTTGAAAAATTAATTTCTAAACTCAAAAATTTTAAAAAGAATATTCTACTATTTACTTAGTAGAAAAATCCTTGGAACAAATATCTTTTTCAAAGTTTTGAGAATAAAAAAAAAACGGGTGGCACAACGGCTCATGAAGAACCAGGGCCTAGTGACTAACAACTCGCAACCATTCCTGTGTGCGCCTTTCGACAGGAATGGAAGGGACCTACAATTTTATGCCGAACCCGAACGGCTAGACGAGAAGCACTTATTCGTGACAAGTGATACTGTTGGAGGATTTGTCAATTCCTCGTAAGAGGCAGTAGCCCTGAAAAAAAAACTTTTTAGTTTTTTAGGTGGACGAGGCTGGGAAGCGATCCCAGACCTCCAGCGTGACAGTCGAACGCACTAACCATTACGCTACGGGTTTTGAGTTTGGAAATTAATTTTTCAAAAACTATCGATTAAAATAACTATATTTAAAAATAAAATTCAAGAATGGATGACTGGGTTTCAAATAAGCTATAGGAGAATATTGTAAGTGTTACCATTGTTTTTCAATAGTGTTGTTTTTATCTTAAGTCATTTTTTTAGATAATTGCCTCTCCCATCTTAGCGGGGGTATATAGATCCCCCTTCCGGTATGATTGCCCTATTATTTTGGCTCAACCTACAAGCACCAGTGCTTTGATGAATTTATGTCAACCATTCTTTATTTTCCATTATATTTGTTATATTAAATTTTGGGTGTACAGAGTTGACTTTGGTCTCAAGTTGAAGCACATAAAGTTTCTTTGAAATCGTAGAACAATATTTTTATTTAAAATTACTTTTTTTTTTTTTGATTTTTGACCATGCAGCGGTCGCCGTTTGAGGTCTAAAACTTAGGTTATTTATTAGGCCAATATCCTGTACAACTCAGCAAAAATCAGAAACACCGGATTTGATGCATACGTGAATGTCAATGAACAATTTGCGTTTTATTTTTTATTTATTTTATTTTTAAGTCAATACGCAATTAATATTTTCTGGTTTTATCATTCGCATTAAAAAAATAAATATATTAAGAGCTCTCCCAAACCAACGCGGAACATATGCTATATGCAGGGCCAATCATTCACAATGATACAAAAAACGACAAATAAATATAATGCTAAACAACAACAAAAACTGCCGTCGGCGAATGTTCCGCGCCGCTTTCGCGTTGGTTTGGGAGAGCTTTTACTCTTTTTTTTCGCCCGAAATTTGAAGGCATGTAATTTAATATAAGCCAAAAAATTGCTAAAAAATTGAATGCCAAATAAAAATTGCAAAACAACAGGATGCCAAAAAATTAATTGACAAACTTCAAAAAGCCACTTAAATAAAAAAGATAATACAAATTGCACAATAAAAAATTCGAAATTAAGATTTGTTATATCATTAAACCGGCGAAACGTAGTTTTCAAAATGTTAAATGCGAAATTAAAAAAATGCGAATCGGAAAACGGCCCAATGACCATCCACGAATCGTTAATTTGCTAAACAATTCTGGTGACACATACATATATCAGACCCCTTATTTTAATATTTTCTCTGGGCAACTATTTCAGAATATGTTCTTCACAGTACCTACGTGTTTTGGTAATAATTCCAGAGGACTTTAACCTCCTCTAAAAAAAAACCCTTCGGTCATACTTACCTTTTTTAATTTTAGTTTTTATGAAAAATAAAACATTTAATCCGGCCATTTATTCATCATCAAACAACAGACCAATCAGTTAAACGGTTAACAGTAGTTATGGTACACAATTTTGCAAATGCGACTAACCCGTTATAAGGCTGGTTCCTACCAATAATTTCTTCTAATAGCTTGTGTTTGAGACTCAAAAGCTTATTGACAAACGTTTATCATTATTTATTAACTAAAATATTACATTTGTTATACCTTCTTGTTTAAACTCAATTTAATTTCCTATTTATTCATGTTAAATACCTATTACCTACATGTCATACATACTGTTCATTTCTTAAAATCAATGGCGCAAAATTTTAGACGATTTAGTACGATGTTAAATCATTTTTAGTATGATACTAGGTTAAAAATTGTGTTTTGCTAATTTTAAACGAGTTTAGCATCGTACTATCACCTCACATTTTACCAAAGTTAAAATCACCAACTGGCTATTTTAACTTTTTAGTATCGTACTAAATTCATATGAGAAGACCCGAATATTCCAGGTTCGAGTCCTGCTGGTGCCCAATTTTTTTTTTTTTTTTTTTTTTGGTAAATAATGAAGTTAAAATGATGAAAATATAAATATCGGATACCTACTTTAAGCAAATGATGTGCTTCCATCAACATATAATTAATTTACAACGCATAAAAACAATAATTGTGTTCATCAAATTCAAACCCTACAAATGCAATTTACTAGTTAGCAAAAGGTTTAAAACTTTGGTATAGATAGTAAAATTGCTAAACACTTACCCCCATATTAATAAACGAAGCTATCTTTAACTCGTGGATTAGGAGTAAGATTTGTGCTACTTACGAGCTAGCTAAACCACCAAGGAAGGTATATTTATTTGTCCTAGTTAATCCTTCGCTAAACTACCTTCCTTGGTGGTTTAGCTAGGTCATAAGTGGCAGAAATCTTACTCCTAATCCGCGAGTTAAAGATAACTCGCCGCTGGCTTCGTTTATTAATATGGGGGTTAGGTAATTGTTAACTAGTAAAATGTAAAGCCCTTAACAATAGGTTGTTTAAAATTTTGCGCCATTATTTTTTGTGAATTAAGAATTGTTTCTGTGATCTATTTATGATTTTTTTTTTTCTAATAAAGGATTGTTTTTGTTTTTGTCTTTGAGTATATATAATATGGAGTGCTCGTTCCTATCCCTTATGCATTGTAGTACTTGAGCCTATGATAGGGGCGTGATTTCAATATAGACAGGGGATTTTTACAGCTGGCAGCTATGATGGCGTTGTTGTAAAAACCATTTCTATATTGAGAATTGAATTACCGCATAGATTACCGCACCCCCTATGATAGTTACATTTTTGGAATGTCAGCGAGCACTCCATGTTATATATTCTCAAAGGTTTTTGTTACAATTATGTTTAAATTTAGATTATTCTTAAAAAACTAAAAAAACATCAAGTGAGGCATTATTTCGCCTAAACGAGTTGGCAACGCTGGGTGAGTTTCACTCATCTAATCTCTTATCTAAGAGAGTCTGCAAAATCATGTGCAGGCTCGATCGAAAAGACTTTCATTTTCATTCTTTCGCTTGGATCTTGACCACACCTTTGGCCACAAGACAGCGATAAGTATCATTTATAATATTTGTACATACTAAAATAATTAATTATTATAAATCTACTTGGCTTAATTTCTTTTCGTTTTTGGTTCTTTGGCGAATAAAATAATTTGTGGGGTTCGATTCAATTCAGCTTGTTAATTAATGGTTAATTTAATTATTATTTTTTTATAAATCATAGGTATTCTAACTAAATATTAAGTATTTAATTAATCATAGAAATTATGACTGCTTTAAATATTGTATTGACCTCAAACTAGAAGATCTTTTAAGAAGGTAGACATATTTTTACTGTTTTATATGCATTTTTTAAAATGCATTTTTGGCTTAATTCCCCACTGGTAAACAAAAATGACCACCTATAGCCTGTTATACCTCTTGCATCTTAAGACCTTACATTTAAAGATCAGGTCATTAGAACTCAAGTTACATTCACCTAAGCAATACAGCTTTTGTTTCATGTACATAAATCAATAACAAGGACTACCCCCTGATCTGAGTTTAACTACAAATTAAAATCTACACAATTCAATAAAAAATCAGATTTTCAAACAAAATTAAACAACACAAAATTCGTTAACATTCATATACACATCCTTATTATGTATAAAATAAATTTGAGTTAAAAAAAAAAAAACTAATACCAAGAATCGTTTTCATAGAATTCCCTCTCTCATAATATAAGGGACATTTATTTAAGCGACACTAGCGCCAAGCTAGCAGCCAGTGGTCATTCTTCCGAGTGTCACCTTCTATACATATTTATTCAATGCTTTACATATAGGTACCTTGTATGCTTTTATTTTCCTACCTATTATTTAAAGATTAAATTTTCAAAATTAAGAAACTGACTTAGATTTAGTTAAGCCATTTTGCTCTGACTAAAGTTACGCTAAAAAATTTAGTTTTTTATATAAGGGTTTGTTTTGTTTTATTTGTGAAAACTCACTCCTAAAATGTTATTATTATGTATTAAAGAACTACCTACAAGATTCTTATAGAGGTTAAACCCTAGCCTTTCGCCACTTACAGTTTGCAAATATAAGGCGGGCTTTTGTGTCCTTTATGTTATGTTTATGTAAAAAACAACAAAAATTATGCTTAGTTCGAGGCGATAAACATACTTGCTTATAAAATAAGCTGATTTTATAACAGAATTACAAATATTTAAATCGTTACAGAAAAAGTAATATTTTGGTAAAGTTAAAGCCAGTAAGACAGTTAAAGAAACGAGACCAAAAATTAAAGAGGAAGCGAAAACGAAAAAATTACTTCTTAAGTTTTTTTTTTTAAACTTAAAATCACCTCACGAACCCATGGTTTTCTCTTTTTGTTGGAATGAAATAAAAATAAAAATGTTTAAAAAATAAACTTTTAAATTTGTTTTATTATAAAGTTGTAGATTAAATCGTTTCACAACATTAATATTTTATTATTATATGGCGACGCGTTTCGGACTCAAAATTCCATATTCGGGCTTAATTTGATGACTTTTTGGTTTTTGTCTGAGCCGGTGACGGGACACCCTGTATATGAATGATGTTTAAAACACTTTGAAATTTCTTCTTCTTCATTTTATTAGAAAAATAAACTGTTTCTGACATTTATTATGGAATAGTTTCGTATTTTGAAGTTTTAAGGATATCTTGACATTTTAGTTTTCATGGCAATAACTATTTTATTATAAGCTGTGTTCTTAAAAAAATCAAATACAGATACATATACATACCTATGTATACTATGTATAATTTTTACACGGAAAACATAAACAAAAGTCTCTATAATAATTTGTTTTGTTATTGTTGTGCGTTCAAAATTTTTGCTGAGTTGCTAGTCACTCTCTCAAAAAACACGACTGAAAATGAAATCGAAATTGATAATCGAGTGAATTTATTTTCCATGTTACACATTTCGATCGATTTCATAATTTCGAAATCACTTTAAGTGAAATCAAAAACAGCTTACATCTTTCATGCTGATTGATATTCGTTCTTATATTTTCAATTTTTTTTTTTTCATTTAATAAAATTTAAAAAAATTAGTGATGTTTTCATTGCTGCGGTCGAAATCACAAAAAACCTCAAAATGTTCTACCTTTCTTTCAGTTTTTTTCCAAAAAGTGAAGAAAATATACACTTTTTGGATAAAATTTCCTTCTACACTTTATAGAACATAAAATTTCCTACAAAAAAGATGGACATTTTTTTTTTCTGGAATGAACGGTTTGGCCACTAGAGTACGGTGAAAAAATACCAACATTACCCAGCGGGAAATATCGTCCCCAATGAATTTTATAGCTGAATTCTTCAATCAATTCACTAGCCAAATAATAAAAGGAAACGTCATGCAATAATTTAGTGAGTGAAGAGTCATGCGAGGTTTCCTCAGTTCATAGATTTGAACCCACTTTCTGCTTTGTGTTAAGAAAACAACCCTTTTTTTTCGTTGAATTAAAAATTGCTTTTGATAGGGAAAATTATGCGATGAAAAAACTGTTGAAAAGTCATGTAGAAGTTTATCGTCTCCCAGCGGGATATATCGTCCCCAATGAATTTTATAACTGAATTCTTCAATCAGTTCACTAGCCAAATCGTAAAAGGAAACGACATGCAATGATTTAGTGAATGAAGAGTCATGAGAGGTTTCCTCAGTTCATAGATTTGAACCCACTTTTTGCCTTGTGTGTAGAAAACAACCCTTTCTTTCGTTGAATTAAAAATTGCTTTTGATATGGAAAATTATGCGATGAAAAAACATGTAGCAGTTCATCAGTTCATCGTCTATGTCCACTCATCTGCTTTGTAAAGTGTGAACCGCCATAGTGTGTTTTTATAGAAGTTGATTTTTTTTGTGTTCTCTGTGTTCACATAGTCTACTGACAGTAAATATTATAACAGAACTTGTGAATTTCCATCAAAATGAGGCAATCTCAGATTTTCTCCAAGTACTTCGGGTTGTTGGTTAATCACCACTTCGCATAAGTGAAGTGGTGATCAACCAATAACCACTGACCTAGTTATTTCACTTAAATGTTTAATTTTAAGTTTTATTTCCATATTTTTATAAACCAATCACAAATTCTCAACACAACAGAATTAATGTATTCACTATTCATTTAATTTTCTTCACATTTTTCATATTGAATATTTGAATTAACTAATTGCTGAATAAACAACTACCACTTATGTTGTGGTTTGACAATTGAATTTTCATTACCTTTTTCATCGAAAGTATTGAACCGGTGAAAAAACCACATACATTTATGTAGTGAATTCACAGATTATGCAACCACCGTGTTTTTCATCACCTGGGTTGGTGAATAAACAACTTCCAACGAAGTAGGGATTTCGTTGGTGAATTTTCACTAAATTTTCAGCATGTGCTTCCCGCCTAGGACATGCCCATGTTAATTTTATCAAAGGAATCAGCTGAAAAGTGGACGGTGCAGCTGCCATTCCTCAAGGAAAAAGCTGATTTTTTCTCAATGAATTTTTGAATTTTTCCCGCTGGGTACTAGCACAGGAAAGATTGACTTTTTTGTGGAACGAAATATAGGATGGCTGAATTTTTTATACCTGAAAGAGGGCTATTAGAAAATCTTATGTTGAGTTTTTCGGGACGCCACCCCCCTGGGGAAATCCGCCATTTTGGAAAACGCGAATTGATCTATATCTCCGAGAGTATTGATCTTAGATGAAAAATTGTCATAAGCAAATTTGTTGGTAATAAAATAATGTTTTATTTGACATCAAAACTTTTTTCTGTGTGAACCATATTTTTGAGGTTATGTCGTTTTATTAATTTTTTTTTACCATTTTGCATTTTTCTCATTTCTTTAGAAACGAATGTGAATTGTTCTTATGATTAAGTAGTAGAGCACAAAGTTTAACAAATTTTGATATATTTTTGAAGAAGATACGATATCGCAGTCTAAGGTTATAGCTTTTGGAAAATCGGATGCATTATCTACCAGTTTGTCAACTTCCTCGCACTTAAATTGGGGACTAGAGTGCGATGAAATTATATGTCATATTACGGGAAGCCAGTAATAGACTTTCGATTATGTCATATAGAATGGAACTAAGACGCTCACGGGTTTTTATTGTAAAAATCATTCAATGTGTCATAGAAGATGAAAAAACCACGAAGCGTTTTTAAATGAGAGGGTGCACGTTTGGGGAGTGGGAGTTACTGCAACCCTTTTGGTTTTTTGCATATAACTCTAAAACTTAGCTAAATCTCGAGAAAATTACGTGAAGTTATTTGTAGAGAATAAAATTTGCTATAAAATTAGCCTATTCAAAAAATTTTAAATACATTTTTATTGCGTTAAAATAATAAAAAATGGCAAAAAATCGATTCTGTTCTACTTATTTGCCTATAACTCTTTTTCCAGAGAAAGGTTTAAGCATTTGTCCACATAAAACGAAGATATTGAAATTTTCTTTAAAAACTTATTTAAAATTTTTTTTTTTTCAGAAAAAATCAACCAAGATACGGTCAGTCAAAGAAAGCCATTTTTTCGATTTGTATTACGTTTACTTCGACATTATTTTAATTCTTATTTTTTACAACAAAACTTAATTTTATTTAATGGAATGAGAATTATAGTTTGTTTATTAATAATACATAAATGATAATTTTTGAAGCTTTAAAAAGCTCTTCTTTTTTTTGAAGTAAAGAAAGTCATATACAAGAAAATAATTCATACAAAAATAGATTATGTTCGCATTCAGCGACCCCTTAAACATAAAATACGGGTGCGAAAAAAACTTCTTTATTTTTTTGACTGGACTAGTATGACAGCAATTCATAATTATATGCAGTTTTTTTTATTAATCTAGACTAGAACAACTTTAGGCTTCTAGAGTGAAACCACAGATACTTTTAATTGTGGTAAAGATTTGCTATTTATCTAATTCATATTAAAATATGTGTTTTTTTAACATAGTTTCCAAGGGCGTCGGTGGTGTAATGGTCAGCATAGTTGCCTTCCAAGCAGTTGATCCGGGTTCGATTCCCGGCCGACGCACACTTTTTTTTTTATTTTCAAAGAAAATAATTATTATTTTATTTCGTGATTGTTATAAATGAAGTGTTGTGAATGAAATTTCAACCAATTTTCAAATTGCACCGAAAAATAAGAAAGACTGTTTGAATAATTATAATAATATGTTCTTAAAAAATGACGTATTTAAATGTATGTAGATTTGCACAGATTTTAGTTGTTATAGTAGCTTTTGAAATTGTATGAAAGAAAATGCAGACTTTTCGTTCCATTAGAATTTCCCCTTTGTAATAGGAAGGGATAGAAAATAAGGTGGGAATATTTGTAGTTTCTCCAAACTTTGTTCTACCTTGCCCTGAATTTGTTTATTTAAAGTTTTAGATTTTTTTAAATTTAATTGTCTTATAAGATGAGAATGATTGTAAGGCCCAATTAAAACAGATGTAAAATACCATTCCAACAGTTCGATTTTGGTTTCTGAATATTAAAATGTAATTTATTTTTTTACAAAGTATTATATCTTATGAACGAGAACAAATTGGTTTAACTAAAAACCGCCCACTGCCGCGCCCACTTTTCTTAATTCATACCTTGTCGAAAACGGCTCTTTTTCTTGAAAACAATAAGAATAAAATGTTAAGACTTTGTTCTAGTAAATGAGAACAAAATTAAAAAGTCCGCCCACTGCCACGCCTACTTTTTTTTTTGTTTATCGGAAACGGCTCTAACGATTTGAATGAAATGTTCAGAGTTGTTTTCTTAAACGAGAAAAAAAAAAAGTAGAAATTGGTTTTACTAGCATCCACTCACTGACGACATCAAACATCGCGTAAGCGTAAGGATGGATGAAGTGGCGGGAAAACTCTGCCATTTTCTGTGATCGGAAAAAGCTCAACACAGCAGTTATTCGTCCAGCGTTTACATACGGTTCACAGTGTTGGACAATGTGCAAGAAGTATGAAAGTTAATTGACGGCCAGTTGAAATGAAGATGCTTCGCGTGAAGTCAGGTGTGACAAAAGCGTGATCAAATAAGAAGCAAGAGAATCCGAGGAAGCGTACACGTCAAAAATACCATCTTGGACAAAATACAGCATGACCAACTTAGCTGGTACTGTCATGTACAAAGAAGATGTCATGAGAAACCAGTTCACAAGGCAATAGCACAAGACGTTCCAACACTATCGCGGAAGAAAAGCAGGCGCAAACACTCCTGGATGAAACAAATGCAACGACGACTGCATTTAGTTGGTCTCAGACATGGAACAATCCAAAACCGGGAGGCCTGTCGACGTTTTCTGAGGTCAACTCGGCGAACTCCACAAGTGGAACCTTAGGTGAATCAGTTGAGTGGGAGAGTTGTGGCGTCCCTCTCGAGATCATGACGATCGTCGGTAAAATGTAGAAGAAGAAGAAGCATCCACCCACTGCCACACCCTCTTTTATTATTTCTTGGTTTCTCCAAAACGGCTCCAACAATTTCGATGAAATTTTCAGAGTTTGTATTCACAAAGAAGAACAAAAAAATTAAAATGTTTTTGTAAAATTCGGCCAATGCCTCGGAATTTTTTATTTCTTGATTCTAGGAAATGGCTCTATAGTTATGGATAAAATTTGTATGACGGGAATATTTTACATTTTGGTTTGTCTAGATAGGTGTTATCCAGAGCCATCACCAGACCTGGGGGCCATAAGTAGTTCTGCGTGTCCCAACAGCTTTAATGATTTGGTTAGAATGTTGTATTGAGATAGTATGTTGCCTTCCAAGATTATCTTTATAGGTGTCATCCAGGTTGGCATTATAACATGGATGAAGCTTTTTTTATAAAACAAAATTTACTTAAAAATCTCTTCACATTGTTCAAAATTGTCCTATTTAGGAAGCAAATTCGCTTCAGTTCGTGAAAAAAGTTCATAACTTCCAAAATTTTTGTTCGATTTTGTTGAAATGAGGTACATATTTAGCAGTGCTCATAAAAAAAATAAAAAAGCTTTTAGAGAAAAGTCTTCGAAATTAAAAAATATGAACAAATAATTGTTAATTTTAGATAAACTCTTAAAAATTTACATTATTTTGTAGCTTGAGCAAAAAATTAACATTATAAGATAAAAAAATGTACTAACATTATTCTTTGAAAATCTAAAAGGATACTTAAAATCTTTAAGAAACTGACTGAGTTAAAAATCATTTAGCATCATAAAAAGTCAACAAAAAAAAATATTCTTTTATTTAAAAAAAAATCGTTTTGTTTTATTTATTTTTAAATAAGCCCATAATATGTATGGATTACCATTTTCTTCGTTACTAACTGAGGAAAACGCAAAAAATATTGTCAACCCCTAATAATAATAAATGACCGTGCTTTTATCGCTTTGTTTGTGAAACGTTTCACGAATTTCAATTTAAAACCTTTTAAGATACCTACTTAGTTTTATTTTGATTATTTTTTATTTTTTTTTTTTCTAATGAAGACTTTGACACCAAAAGCATTATTTAAAAAAACAATATTTGTATTTTGTACACTTTTACAGATTAAAAACTCTAAGAAATGCAATTTTTTGTAAGAAATCAATACTCGTGACCTATAAATATCATTTCAAAAATCTAAAAAACTTTCTGATTCAGAGAACTAATTCCGAAAGACCCTTTTAAACCAAAGAAAGAAAGATAATCCTACTCCACACTTAGTTACAGCTACAGTATTAATCTACCATAATGCACACTACACCACTTTAATTATATTTTAATCTTTAATTTTAATTTTAAATAAAACAAAATATAATTGGATTCCCTTTGAAATGCAAGAATGTTTTGAATCTAAAAAACCTCTCAGTGTTTGAAGCTTGCGTTTTAAATTAATGGCTTTTTAGTTAATTCCATTTAATTTAACATAGCATGGTCTACACACACAAATCTCTGTCAAAAATAAATTGGAAAGTAAAGCCCTTCCTACATTTGTATTTTATCTCTTCTCATAAGTAATTATAATCGGAATATATTTTTTTATTTCCTTATTTTTATTCCCAAAAGTACACCCTCTCAATTACAATCCTTTTGATATTTTTTTTTCTTACAAAGTGAAGCAGTCTTTCGAAGAAAAGTTTGTGAATTAAATCTCAAGGTCGATTGTTTTACGAGTACCTACCTCTACGCCTATTCTGTTTTATCCTTATATGAACTACTTTACAATATGTATGTAATGTAGGTATACCGTCACAAGTATTAAAAGTCACATCACCCACATTTCGTCAGACCGAAACCCAGAAGACAAATAAACTTGGTTTTTCTTATGTAAGAGTCATCTTCAAATTGCCATTAAATTGATGCCGATAAAATTTTATTGTCACTAATAAAGTTCACATGCCGGCTTCTTGAGGGAAGTTAGCTATAATAATTTGGGTATCATTGACCTTGTTTCTTGAAAAGGAACAAAAATTTCGCATAATAACACGGGGTTTGGCTATGATAAAAAAATCGATAAAATTAGGGATCATTTGGATATCCTTCTTAAGACAAAAGGTACTTAATCTTGACCTACATTTATGTAATTATTTTTGTTTGTGTAAATAGTCTTCTTTAATTAGAAATGCGGTACAAGGGTTTTGGTGGTTACTTCATCTTGATATAAACTGTCTGGGCTGTTTGCTACCAACAAAAATGGCGCCAAATTGTCTACAAGTATTAAGTATGTTAGGTAGTTTACCTAATTAAATGGAGAAAAGTATATTGCTATTTATTTTGTTCTCCCATAAAGACATCATAATCGAATCGTATATGTCTCAATAAGTCATGCAAATAAATCATTAGTTGTGCGTTCACGCACCTTGCGTGACTTATGCTAATTTATGCAAGTCGCTTCATTAAATTGAATAGATAAGAATGGAACATGTTTTGTATTTTGTATAGTTCAAAGATTGGTTTATTTTTTCGCTTCAAGGTTTGGACTTTGATATAGCTCAGAGAGAAGCCTCGAATTTAGATTAGTGCTACAACATTATCACTAAACTATTTATTGCAAATTTATTAAAACATTTTTTTAAGTGTTATTTACATATATGTAGATGTAGATACATATGCGCCTTATGAGGAATCTACGATTATATTTTAAGTTCAGCGTAAGCTTCTTTTCAGCTGCTAAAAAAAAACAAAAATGTACATTTATATGATTTCGCGGTATTTTTAATTCTGACTTATTTTACTTGCGCTGTAGGCCAAGTTTGGTTTCATGTCAAACAAAATTTTGAGGTTTAAATCAAAACTAACAACTAACGATGATGAAGAATTCCAAAAAAGTAATTTTCGTCAGGCCGACCATCGCGTCTGTCTGTTTGTCTGTGCGTCATGTTGTACATCGAGGTAGAGCCTAATGGGGTTTTCCATTGGTACAAAATTTCAATACTTTTTTGATACATATCTGTCAAAACACCGATTCTGACAAATAAAACTTTCTATTGGCCAAAAAATATTGATATTTTTTTGATTCTGAATCAAATTTGCAGATCCGTATTTTTCGGTGGATCTACCCTTCTTTTACTAACACCAGTACAATTGCCAGCTGTTATTTTGACAAGTGCATGTTTTCATTAATTCATTTCAGTAGAGAAAGAATTTTTTTGTGAAAATATAAGGACTAAAAAGTGATAATTGAATTAGAATGGAAGCAGTTTGAAATGAGTCGATAGAATAGAAGTTATCCCTCATCATTAATTACAACCTTTATAATTTAAAAATTGAAATCCCATGAAATGAAAAGATTAGAAATTCTAATTGGGTTGGATATAGTTCACATTCGATTTTCGCTGTAAAATTGATGTAAGCTGGACTGAACTTAATAAAAATTGCGTCTTGACAAGGCCCTCACTGTCAACTGAAGAGTCCAAGTGAGAACGCCGGGACGAAACGCCACTTTTTATGGACTAAAGGCCGTTAAAAGCTATATTGAATCAATAATTCAACAAGTCCAATTAAATAATGCTAAGTCTTCTACTTGGCTGATGTATTTCAGTAGTATATAGAATTTGTATTATAAAAAACACTCATATGTTAACAATGCCAGGCCACGGGTAACAAAATTTTCAACAATTCTTGATTAGAAATTCTAATTGGGTTGGATATAGTTCACATTCGATTTTCGCTGTAAAATTGATGTAAGCTGGACTGAACTTAATAAAAATTGCGTCTTGACAAGGCCCTCACTGTCAACTGAAGAGTCCAAGTGAGAACGCCGGGACGAAACGCCAATTTTTATGGACTAAAGGCCGTTAAAAGCTATATTGAATCAATAATTCAACAAGTCCAATTAAATAATGCTAAGTCTTCTACTTGGCTGATGTATTTCAGTAGTATATAGAATTTGTATTATAAAAAACACTCATATGTTAACAATGCCAGGCCACGGGTAACAAAATTTCCAACAATTCTTGATTAGAAATTCTAATTGGGTTGGATATAGTTCACATTCGATTTTCGCTGTAAAATTGATGTAAGCTGGACTGAACTTAATAAAAATTGCGTCTTGACAAGGCCCTCACTGTCAACTGAAGAGTCCAAGTGAGAACGCCGGGACGAAACGCCAATTTTTATGGACTAAAGGCCGTTAAAAGCTATATTGAATCAATAATTCAACAAGTCCAATTAAATAATGCTAAGTCTTCTACTTGGCTGATGTATTTCAGTAGTATATAGAATTTGTATTATAAAAAACACTCATATGTTAACAATGCCAGGCCACGGGTAACAAAATTTCCAACAATTCTTGATTAGAAATTCTAATTGGGTTGGATATAGTTCACATTCGATTTTCGCTGTAAAATTGATGTAAGCTGGACTGAACTTAATAAAAATTGCGTCTTGACAAGGCCCTCACTGTCAACTGAAGAGTCCAAGTGAGAACGCCGGGACGAAACGCCAATTTTTATGGACTAAAGGCCGTTAAAAGCTATATTGAATCAATAATTCAACAAGTCCAATTAAATAATGCTAAGTCTTCTACTTGGCTGATGTATTTCAGTAGTATATAGAATTTGTATTATAAAAAACACTCATATGAAAAAACTAACTTCAATGTATACAAACTGTTGACTGAATTTTTTATATTCTTCAGCCGATACCCATTACAGGTTCACAGACACAAAAATACACCAATACCATAAAAAAAAAACGAAAAATCAATTCAAATTTCATTCCATTCGTCACGAAAAAAATCAAATTCCGCATCAAATTCTTAATTTACCAAAGGAAAACCCCATAATACTACGTTTCCACCAACCACTAATCCGAGATTTAGGTAATGAGATTTGTTTGGTGTTTCCACTTCGCCAATAAACGAAAATGGCGTTTAAATGGGTCGGTTCAACAATTATTCTCCGAAAAAAAGTTTGTTTGATTTGACAAACTAATGTTTCCAAGTAGATTTGAATGATTGATTTGAAATCTTCATTTGAGGAGATTAATATTTTTATGGTTAATCTTCGAGATTTGTGATAATCTTGAGAAATCTCGGTTTAGTGTCTGGTCGAAACATAGTTTAAACGGTCGGACAAATTTGCTTCAAATTTTGTGTGAAGTATTTTTATGTGATTCCTTAGAGGAGACATTCAAATTTTAGTTTTAGCTCATCTTGAACGGATAGCAGCAATACAACGATTTCGGTCTTATGAAGTTTTCTCAAAAATAGCTTTAACGATTATGATTAAACTTTGTCCATGTAATCTCTAGTACAGTCACGTACCAAAATCATTTTATTAATGGATTAAAGTTATGTTGTATTTTTTAGTTTTTTGAAAAAATTGCCTTTTTTGTGTACAGGTAAATTCACGCATATCTCGTCAATGGTTTGGTTGATTTTATTATTATTTTGCTATTCGGTACTTCTTTGTTGGTTAAAGAATACTGCATTTAAAATTTGTATAAATAATTTTTTGAAGGAAAAAATAAATGAAAGAAAAATCCAATTTTTTTTTATATCAAATCAAGAAATTACAAAACTGCTATTCTTACATGCTTTTATTATTTTATCATTAACGATTTACAAATTTAATAAAGTTATTACTATATCTACACCGTCAAATGTCCACTCTTTTCTTAATTTTTGGTTTTCAGTTTTCGACTCAAAATTAACGACTCAAAAAACAAACTAATTTTAATTTCGAACGTAAACGTGAAATTTCAAAAAGAAAGACAAAGGTAAACAATTGAAAATATATATTGTTTTTGCTTTAGAGGTCTACATATATTAAATAAATTTAAATGAAAAAATTCTTGCCACGCAAACAAATTTTCATTAAATTTAACCAAAACCATATTACACAACTAAAAAATAAATACAACAAATTTATTATAATAAAAATTTGTTATTTTTCCAAAACTCACCTCTTCATATTTATTTAGTTCAAATGAGACCAACCGATCAAGGTTGCTCATGTCTGTATTGTTTAGAATCGCCCATATAAATCGCTCTCTTTGTGTCTTTACCACTTCTTTTAAATGTGACACTCTTGCAACTTCAGCAGGCCGTTCCAATTGTCGAAATATCTAAAAAAAACAATAAATAATTTCATAGTTTATAAGCGTATTATAAAAGTTCAGTATATTATTGTTTTTCTTTTCATAATTTTTGGACTAAATATGGCAATATGTCAATTTTTTAGAAGAATTTCGATAATTTTCTTCTTTAAGTACTTTTTAAGCTACACAAAACCGAACCAGCAATTTTATGCTCGAAGAAATTTATACGGATGAAATTATGAGGAAGAGAAAAAAGAACCGGCACCAATTGAGGCATAATTTCCTCAATGTAACAGGTTAGAAAATCACAAGTACTTGTTAAACAAATTGCCCTTTAATCAATCAGTTTTCCGCAACTCATGGTGTTTTCAGTTGGTGAAATAAATCAGTAATTTTTGTATGTTGATCTGTCAAAATACAGCTTTTGACATTCTTTGCGTTTCATTTGGCAAATAAGTTGATTTATTCCTTAGTTACAAATCCATTTTCAACATCTTAATTTTTCGTCAGATAATGACAAAAATAAATCAATTTGGAATGTGTTCCATTCGCCACAAAAATAAATCAAAAATGTGAAAGGAACGAAATGTACCAACCGTTCAACAAGTATACTTTTCGAAATACTGGGTAGCGCATAAGTAAGGTTATAATTTAACTATGGAATTATTTTTTTGTACACGTATTTTTATTTTATTTTCAGAATGAACTTTGAAAAACTTGGGAAATTTATGATTTAAAGACTCAGCACAAAACAAAGAACCAAAGTTATTCAATTTTATTTTGATTATCGATATTCAATTATTCATCAGGTACAAAAATCATATTGAAATCTTTCAAGTTCGAAATGCCGTTCAGTGCTCCAAAACAGTTTACCAAGCATTTTCTGACCTTGTGCAGTTCGAAATTATGTGAATATTACTCGGTTGCAAGCAAGTATTGAGGAAAACTCCGAAACTTCCACTAAGGCATTTGGTGATGCCTATGCGGACTATACGCAAAGAATTTTACCACAGTTATACCTTTTTCCATATAAGATCATTTGCTTTCAACTCTTGAACCAATTGATTCAAGAGTTGAAAGCAAATGATCCATCACAAGAACGTATTCAGTATGCTTGGCGTTTTCAAGAATTTTTCCGAGAGAAAAACTCAAAATGAGCGATTAGGCACATTTTCACCTCTCGGCACTATTTGAGAGATATTGACCCTACATTTTAGACAATTAAGCACTAATTTTAAACGAGTTAGCATCGTACTATCTATTTTCCTCAGCGTAAAGTCGGGTGATATGGCACCACGGGGGATATGGCACCCTTTCAATTTTCCCCACTCAATTACTTTTTTTAAAACAATGACTTCAGAATATTTAAAGTTTCACACAAGCTTCTTACGGGTGCTGTTGAAAACCAAGAAGCTTGTTAAATGTTTAAACTACAACCGAAAACACAAAATTTTTTGTAAGATTATTTTTTTGTACTTTTGTAAATTTACAGCCGTATGCATAAACGAATTATAGGGAGTGCATAGCGCTATGCACTCTTTATAATGCTTCTGAACGCAAAAACCTTATTCATAAACTTATGCAATGTAGAATAGAGGCAACATAAGCAAAACGCGTTTGGATGTTGTATAGAGCCTACATAAGGGTTGTTTAGTATCGGAATGTCACTTTGACCCACACACAACAATAATGTAGATAGATATTAGGGGGGCGCTTATTTTTACAATCTTTGATTTTTTGAAGTCTCACTTTCAAAATGTTTTATAAAATTAAATACAACAATAAATAATGTTGGTCTTGTTAATTTATTGTACATTTTTGTTGGGATATTGCTTAAAAAAATAAATGTGGAAAATTTAAAGATTTTCTATCAAATCCTTCAACTTTTGCAAATGCTCGACGACATGCATGCGTGATTTCAATAATAAGTATACAAAGAATCACCTTCATCACTTTCACGGGAAAATACAAATGAAATTTAAGCATTACAAAATGAGCAGTACCCTTTTATTTTTCTCCTCGACAAAAAATTCACGATGTGACTGAATTAAATAATTCTTGGAATAAATCAAAAACGACGAATTTTTTATTGAAATATAATAAGTTTTATTTGCGAACACAAAAAAAAAAAAAAGAAGCAACTGGGCTCTCATCGCGTAATTTTAAAGACGGTCGTCGTTTAAACGATTGTAGTGAACGACGTCTTCAAAAGTTTGATTCGTGTAATATCACAATCGTATCGTTCATCGCTTCAATTACTTGCAGTTTGAGAACAACTTAAAATATCAAAAAACATACTTAATTAAATATGTAATGTCAGAAATCAAAGTTATTGTCATTTTAATTTAATATTTCACAGTTCATTTAAGTAGATACGTGGATCCTTCAAAAAGTAAACGGGCGAAAATCGATGGAGCACAAGTATGCAGACTCTTGAGTCAAGGCGTAGAATGTATAGTGTATTATTTGTTCGGGACATTCTTAGTAATGATATTGATTGCTGAGATTTACTTTCTTCATTGAATATATATGCACCAGGAAGAACACTGCGAATGAGGCAATTTATTTTTGAAGTATCTCATTCAACAAATTATGGACAGCGCGAGCCAATATCTCATTGTTGTAGGTATTTAATATGTATTATGAAGATCTAGATCTTTTTATACCGAGATTCCAGTTTAAGACTAACCTTATATGTATATCTTATTCAAAATTGTTGAATCGTTTTATGGATTATTTGCATTGTAAGTTTTTAGTAATTTAAACAAAATCTGTGGATCTAGTACCGTAGATTTGAAGCAATAAATAAATAAATGAAAAATAAATAAATGTATGTGCAAGCTATAAAAATATCCCTAGGAACCTCATTTGGTTAGCAGTAAACGTGTGTGCAATGGGATCCCAAAACGCCTACTGAAACTCACATTCGCTTTTAGGTATTTATTGCCATTTAACCCTAGTAAGTATAGCTGCTAATATTTAGAAACATTTTTCTTAAAGAATTTACAAAGCAGACACCAAAATGTATAAAACGATTGTAAAATAACAATCGTTCAATCATAGTCGTTTGAACGATCGTATTTTATTTGGCATTTTCTGAAGTTATACGAAGAAAAAGTAGAATCGTCTCAGCGACGTCGTTCAGACGATTCATGTATTTTTGAGTTTTACGAAGTAATACAATCGTCAAAACGACGCACAGTGGGGCAGAAATGCCTTATTAACGTCGATAACAATAAAGCCTTTTGTTGCCTAAACCAAAATATACTTTTCGAAAGGTTTTTGGTATGCTGAATTCAAATCCGAAGTCAAAACAACTCCACCTCTTCAGGTTATCTTGTTATAAAATTTTAAATACGCTTGTTTTGTATTTTTTGGTGTATACAGGGTGATTCACGTATGGTGTGACAAAAAGTAGAGCGTGTAGGTTGGTTCGAGACATGAAAAAGATCGTATAGGAGTGGGGGAGTTATACCTCCCCTCGTTTAGGTGGGAGGGGCAATTTGTTAAAAAAATTGACTTACAAAACAAATTATTAAAAAAACAACGGTATCATTTACAACAACATTTGATACTTTTGTCTTAGCCTAGAAACCCTTATTTAATTTTATTTTTTAATAATGTTGTTTTAGTTAATAGTTTTTTTTTAAAGTTAATTTTAAAACTTAAAATTTTGAGAAAAAATGACAATTTTTTGTTTTTGTTTCAAACTATTTTTATTCAAAATTATACGTAGTTAAGTACTGTTTTTGTTTTCATAAGCTGATGATAAATCCACCGGTTGCAGGAATGATAATTTAGCAGGATTCTTCCTAGTTTTATGAGGAAGTTGGTTTCTTAATTTTTTAATATTTTTAAAAATAAAAGTCCTAGAACCATCTGATTTTCAGTGTTTGACTAAGAATTAAAAAGAACACTGATATTTTTTCTTACGACAAAAGAGACATGTGTGCCAAGTTTCATCACCATACTATTTAAACTTGGTAATACTATGCTCGTTTCACTAAAAATTAAGTCATCATTTTATAAAAAGTTTACAACTTTTTCTTGGAAAATTATATTGAAATTATTTTGAGTGCATAAGATTGGGCATTAAAAACTACCCTAAGGTCATGTGCCATATGCATAGATTATACCAAGATAAATGTATAGTGGTTTGATATACTTCCACCCCCATTTTGAAAGTGATTATACAAAAAACTAATACATTGATGAAAATGGACTTCGCATAATCTGTAGAGTATAAAATTCTACGTCGACTCTCATCTTAAAATTTGTTTGATTATTCATTTTATTACCATTATATTCTGAGAAATAAAAACCCTTATCTGCCGAGGGTATTTTGCTCCCCCAGCGTAAAATTAAAATATTCCTACGGCTTCAAGTATTCTAAATCCAACGAGACATTCCACGTCTGGTTCCCGATTTATAGGCTAATTTATGTAAAATTTCGTGTTAAAACATGGTCAGAAGGCAACCCTTATATCTCCGGTCTGCCAGTGTTGCCACCGTGGAAACACATCTTTGAAGTAAACTTAGGATGTGGACTATTAGTATACCAAAGCTCATCCCGTCAGAATGAAGTGCAAGGTTTGACCTAAAATATGGCCTTAAGCCCCTAACTATTAGTTAAAAAGTATTTAAAATTAAAAAAAACATAATTGGCAAACTAAACCCTTAAATAAGACTGTTTAAAATTTTGCGCCATTACCTTTAAACAATATCGTGAACATATTTTCAAACCATATGTAAATTGTAACAAAAGCCAAAGTTAAATGAAATAAGAAAGAAAAACCGATATTTTCGGAAAGCCGCATCTCCAGGGCTGTTATATACACACAGATGTATTTAATTTTAGATTGTAACAAGGTTTTCTCGAGAAGCAATCGTGCTAGGTACTTGCAGTAAGGCTCCAAATTTACATTTCAAACTTCACAGTGAAGTCAATTTTATGAAATTTCTTAAAACTAAGAACTTCGAAATTTGGACCTAGCCTATTCTTGAAATTCAAAAAAACGGCATATTTGGAACCTTACTACAAATTTCCAGCACGCTTGGATCACGAGATACGCTGCAAATTACTGTGTTTGACCCATTACTCTAGGTGAAAGTTGTCCTGCCAACTTCACACACGTAAAACATTCCCCAGACATTCATTTGATAAAATGTCCTGTTCTAAAATGTGACCAAACGATTTAAAACGTCATGTCTCTTAAATTTAACAAATAATTAAATAACAGTATTTTAATTAAAATATCTGTTAAAATACATAACAATGAGTGTATTTAACATGTACCTAGATACTTTTCGCAAGCAATTTCCTATTATGACGCGTTTAGCACTCTTACTCTTACTTCGATACAATCATTTCTAACAAAAGCTTTTGAAGAGCTCATAAATTTATAATTATTTCCAGTTCCTTAATTCTGAAGCAAGCAGTGTGCATCCTTATCTCGAGTATGGTTGTCAAAACACTTTATCCCTGCTTCAACAGACCAAATCTTGAAAGTGGCGCGGTGCTGTGACGATGGTGGCGGTGGCAGTAGCACTACTAAAGTGTGTTTATTTTGCCTCATGGAGTGGGTTTTCAAAACAAATCATGATTTTTCAAACAAAAAAGTAAATATCTTGGATTCTCGTGTTTTTTTTTTTTATTTTTGAGAAAAAGATGTTTCGTTTTGAGGTGGATGACTCAAAGTTGGATTGTGTTTTTGTTTCTGATTAAAAAAATAAAATCAAAAATAATGATTAATTGGAAAACATCAAAGGCAATATGGTTTTTTGCATCGAAAATGATTGCATCAATTATGGTTTTCTTAATGCGGTTTTGATAGTTTTATAAAGCAAATGAGATGAGTATGTTGATCTTTTCAATCGAAAAAAAAACTCTTTCAGATGTAAATTAATGTCGAAAAATATCTTATAATTTGGATTTTCGTGTGAAGTTGTGAAATATCTAGACCATTTGTGTCATATTGTGACAAGATATATTTAGATTCACTTGCTTTAAGTATGAACATACCCGAAATACTCCATATCAACAAAATGACTAATCCATAGTGGTTATTTGGATTATATTAAAACCACCTGCCACCACGTGCTAATTATTATATGGCCGCTTTGGTCCTCTTAAAACAGAAAAACAGCTATTAATCTCAAAATGTGTGCGTTTTGAAATAAGTTATAGACTTAAATAGTCGGGTGTTTTAACAACATTCATCACTCATAGAACAAAACGTCGTCGGTTTTGTTAGAGAAATGTTCTGTAAACCCGCATTCTCAAAAAATACGTTCTCTCCATTTAATCACAAAAGAGAGTATCATGCTGACTATTTTGACAGTCAAAGAACTTTCACAATTCGTATTCATATGCTCACAATGAAAGGTGCATCGCGATCTATTTTCATGCAGTGAATCTGTTTTTTTTTTTTTTTTTTTTTGAAAGTATGTATGCGCACGCTTTTTTGGAAAATCATCGTCAGGTTAAGTAGTGCAATGCACGAAAGATTTTATGATAATTGCCTGCAATTATATATATGTATATAGGTATGATGATGATATGTGTGTGGGTGGGAAGATTTTTGGGGCATTCTTTGAGGAAAATGGAAGTACGTTCGTTCGTATTTTTAGATATTTTTGTTCATCATCCGAACATGCAAGTTTATATACCGGAAAAGCAATTATTACGGACTGGACTATTTTGAGAGGTATTTGAGTAGGTGTGAAATGTATGTCTGATGAGATATATTGCTTTGTTTATTTATGGGAATTCCCCAAGGGAAAGAAATTTAAACACACAATCTAATATGAGGAATGTATTTGTTTTCGGTTCAAAAATTTTAGCACGTTTGCAATTAAAACCCTTTACGAGTATACAAATAATAATAAATAATTATATTAGTTTCGGGATTTTTTTTTGCTATAAATAAAAATATTACAGAGTATAGTGTTTTATCTTTAAATTTCAATTAAATAAACTATAAAATCCTAGATGAGACAAATTAAATTGAAGGCCTGTAAACTGAGAAAATAATAGAATTGTACGAGGTACCTAGATACACTCCGTGTCATTCGTTTAAATATAAATTCGTATCAACAAACTTTATACGATTTGTCCGCAATCTTTAATAATTATGATAAATTTAATTATAGAATTTATTTAGTGAAATATGAGGTTAAAGACCCATGACAAAAATTTGAATCCTCCTACAAAATTGTTAGTGTTACAGCTTTTTGATTAATTTTAGTCACATAAATGACGTGTGTGTCATTCGTATAAAATACACCTTCGAAAACAACATAACAGGTCAGAAAAAAATGGATTTATTAAAAATAAGTTTTTCAGTATAATGTGTAATACACTGCTTGTCACTTGAATAGTGACAAACTTTTTTTTTACTAAAAGGGTTTAGCGCTCAGGTAAGTTAATATAACATATTTTTTCTTTCAGTTTTCCAAAGATGAATCAATACCAAAACTATTTCAAAACATACCAAAAATGCAGAAAATCCGTTATATGATTTTAAGATTCTATTTTTTTTTTGGCGTTACGTGAATAGAAACGCAGTAGCTTATGACGATAAAATACGGTACCATGAAAAAAATTGTTATGGTAACGCAAGTGTTGACTGCAAATATTTTTCTTTAAACCAGAAATGGTCCGATTAAATGCATTAACTAACTAATGCATTAAGTGTAAAAATAGAATTGTACTCTGAAATAAACTCTTCCTACGCATAATCACGCGAAAAGAAATAAAAGAAGTGTTAAATTTGTAAGTTAGTTTTTGGAAAATAATAAAAACTAAAATAATAAAAATTAGAACACTTATGTTGACGATTGAAGTGTGTTTTTGTGTCTGGTCAAAACAAATTTGCCATTAAAGTGGCTTTTGCAGCGTTACCATATCCGGGAAGCAGGGTGTTATGATGTGGGGTTTATTTTATTAGTTGATCAGGATTTGTATACACTAAGACATTTGTGCGTAAACTCTTAAGGCTCTCCCAAACCAATGCGGAACATTCGTTGCGGCGAAGAAACATTCGCATGTCAAAATTTATTTACATGGTGATATATGAGAGTGCCCACACCAACGCGGCGGAGAAACATATGAATTAATTTTGACTGACGAATGTTTCTTCGCCGCAACGAATGGTTCGCATTGGTTTGGGAGAGCCTTTATGGAAAACGTGCAGGATTGATATAACAGGTTTAAGGCCCGATACAAATATTACACAAAGGAATCGTACAGAACTGCAATAAAAAAGTATGGAGGGACGTTTCATTTTCATTCAATTATTTCAAACAGCTTAACAATTCTCATTCTGAGTGGTGAACATTTTAAAAAGATCGTACTTAATGAAAAAATCACTTATTTACATTCATTTTCCTCATTTTTTCTTATCTAAGCATTTATGTTTCTATTTAAGTGACGCAAAAAAAGCTAGTGGTTTCTTAGAAGCAGCATTTTTAGTATATCAAAAACGAAAAAAAAAATTTAACTAAGCACTAAACCCTTTTAACATGAGAAAAAAGTTCGTTTCTATTCAAGTGACGCGCAGTGTATCTATTGCATTTACCTAGAGGTATCTGTTAAAAAAAATACCGACCTAATAAAATCGATTAAACTGCGGGACCCACTATTTTCAAATTCTCTATTATCGTAATGACATATTTTATCAAAATCTCTACTTAAAATTATTTCAAGAATTGGAAACTTGCCATATATAGTACCAATGAATTGCAAGTCAAAAAGATGCTTACGAGCAAAAACTGAAAAAAAAATATAAAAAAAAGGTTATTTTTAATAGGATATATTTTCGCCAATTTGCATCCAAAAATAATTTTTGATCTGTCATATCAAAGGCTTGAGCATCTTCTTTGTTTCATTCTGATATATCTTGCCCAATCCTTTGCTCAAAAAAAAGCAAATTTTTGAGCAATTTAGTAAAAAAAAATTAAAATCAGTGATTTTTTTTAAGGTTAGTTTTTGACAAATTGCCCTGCTTAAAAAGTTTTATATAATTTTTTAAACTACAATTTTGATAGAAAATCTAATTTCCTACAAAAAGTAGTTTAAGTTTACTTCACAATTTCGGCCCAGTTTTCGAGTTATACCAACAATATTGAAAAATGACCAGTGTGACCATTCTCTCAGAAACGCATGGATGAATTTAAGTGAATTTTGTGTTTTAAGTAAGCTTAAGTTCCAAACAAATATATTTAATAATAAAAACCCGTGAACGCAATTGTTCCTTTCTTCCCTCAAAATTCAGGTCTATTCAATAGCCTATGTCTAAAAGTATTATTTTTAGTTTCAAAATTCAATGCTCTTATCAATTCTTAGTAAAAGCATAGTTCGAAGCTTAAGCAAAATGAAAATTTTCATAGAAAAATTGACAATGAAATCATAAACGAAAAATTTCGTTCTCGTCTACGCAGTCTACGCAGTTTGATAGTGAAAATTGAAAATCGTAGTAGATTACTAGATGAAGTCTTCACTTTTTTCCGCACACAATTTATTGTCCGGATTGAAATTCGATTTTTTGTTTTAGCTCATCTAGGACGTGTTGATGTCGTTTTCTCTCTGTTTTCTCGAAAACTGCTCTACCGATTTTGATTAAATTTTGTACATGTTATCTCTTGACCAGTTTTAATAATACTGCCTACCATGTTTTTGGGTTTGTTTTTGGAAAAATTGCCTTTTTATACTTGTTTTTTTATTTTTATTTTGCGATTGGGTACTTTTATGTAAGTCAAAAAACGTTGCATTTAAAATTACGAAATTAATACTTCCCTAGGTACTGTAATTGCAAATATAATTGGTCACTTGCCAAGGGGCTAAATGTTCTTAAATATCATTGTGCAAGTCATTTGCTTTGAATATTTCAAAAAAATATAACCTATGTACATAAATAAATTAAACTTTACGTACAATGATACTCAAAAATCTGCGAGTACACTTTCAAAACAAAAAAAAATGAACAAAAAATTCTTTACAAAAATAGATGAAAATCAGAAACACAGAAAAAAACGAACAAACACTCGGCATAAGTTCTTTGACTGTAAAATGTCAAAATAGTCAAACGCAGCATGATGTTGTATCTATTCTATGATACAAATTGTAAACAATCCGACGACAACGACGGTTTTCAGACAAAATTTATTTATTAGGGGAAGAAATTTAGAAATTTATGATCATGTTATGTTTTGCTTCTTGACAGCTTTGTCTATTAAGTAATTAGCATTGTGGTTTTATGATGTCAGGTGGGTTGTGTTGTGATGTGACAAAATACAAACAAGTTCCACATTGGAATTTGTCACATTGTTATATGTTTATTTATATCCATTTCTAAAGAATATTTCACATTGTAAAGTGATGTGGTTTTGGAAAAGTTCCACACTCCATCAATATGTCGAAAATGATAATTTAATTTTTAAAGGGGATTTTAAACATAATGTACATATGTACATTACTTATGAGGTGATATATGTGGAGAATGAATTTGCTCGATTTCAGAAAGAGGCACCTAAATAATAATTTATATAAAATTTATATGTTATTAACGACACAACTAGGGTGTGATATTTGTGTGTGTCAACTTAAATGAAATTAGTTGTAGAGAATTATGAAGTTATTATTAATCTTGTAGGTGTTAATAGTAGGTGTCGTTAAGGCTTCCTAATAATCGGCTGTTATAGTTCTGCTGTAACCATAACTTATACTTAAACAGGACAGACAATAAAACAATGAAGTTGTTTTATAGGTTCGAATTTTTTTCAAGTATTGTGATTATTTGAAAAATAAATCACTAACGTACCTTTTCGATAGTCGACAGTCTGGTCACAAAGGAATGTATGTAGGTATCGGTCTACACAATTCCTTATCCATGGGAAAAATCAGGCTTGCAACGAAACAAACACATTATTGACAGTGGTTTATTTTCTTTGAAATTAAAAGACTTAGAAGTCCTGGCTATGGTTACATCTTCTTTTTCCCTTAGAATCTCAGTATTAATAATTCATAACTTAAGTAGACACTCAACTCTACTAAAGACCAATCGTGCTATCGTCGCCAACCACGATGACGTCGCGATTTTTTTTTTTTTTTTTTTTTTTTGTTGTATCTTTTTGCCTTTTGGAAAACCTAGGCAATAAAAACAACCACACAAGAAATTTTCTTCTTCCACTTAATCCGTCCCCTTGCAGCTTGAAGCCAATTTTTTAATATCTATAAAAGAAAAAGAAGTAGTCTGAGAATTATGTCTTAATTAAAACTTTCATCCGTAAGGGCACTTAAGTTAGAATTATTTTCCAAACCAATTTAAAGTTGTTAAAATATTTGGTTACAAAATCTAATTCATATGCCATATCATTTTTTCTTCTATAAACCACAAGTATTTAGTTGAACTCGTCGCGTCGATGCGGTGATGATTCTACCACATTTTTCTGTGGAAGCATACACTACACAGTTTAACAACACATTCAATTATTTATATTTTTTAAAACGTCAGATATTTGATAGGCATGTTTTCGACTATTATTTGTAAGTAAAAAAACATATAAGTAAATAGAATACGGAATTACATAATGTAAATTATAAAATCATTTAGATGTTCTTTATTAGTCATCTGATTGAACAATCGTATTTTCCAAATTCTCTTCCAGAACACATTGAATTTCATCGTCATGATACCGCAGTTCTCCATCTTCATTCCAAAATGGCAAAAGTTTTTGTTTCCACTGCATCAAATCGTACAAATAACAAAAACTATTCATCGAAGCTCTTTTAATTAATTCCAAGTAATTTGGAAAAATTTGATGAGCTCTCAATTGTGCCATTAGAAACCTAGCTTGTTTTACTCTCTCAAAATCTCTTAGTTTAAAAAAGTGTTCTTTAGCTCCGATAAAGCATTCCCTTGCTTGATCATGCGTTGATGATTTCTTCGAATGTATCTTGCCCAAGTACAATAAGGTTTCAGCTTTCAAATCTGCAAAATTATATTTATCACTCAAGTCCAATGACAGCTTGAACTTTCTCAATGCTAAAGTTACGTCTTGAGAGGAAAGACTATGAAAAGAATTATAAATTAATGCAGTTTTTCTTTGAAAAATTAAATAGAATTTTACTTAAAATGGCATATTCCCAGCCAAAGATAAAATTCACATTTATTGCGTGGACCATCGTTGGCCATGATGTGCTTTTCAATGCCAATAAGAACATCAAAGGCTTCTGTATAGTTACGGTTGGCTATCAAGTATTCAGATTGACGTAATTTGGCGAAACAATACAAGCTGGGACTCTCTCTTGTTCCAACTAAATTAAGATACATAAATCAAAATTAGTATACGTCAATTTGTCATCAACCAAAAGAAAACAAACATATGGACGGGAATGACTGAATAATTGGAAAAGTACAGTAAAGTAGTAAAAATAAAACTCAGAAAAATCAATCAATGGTTTCTGACACTTTTCTTTGGCTTAAGTAAAATTGTGTAAGACCGTGTTTCGATTAAAAAGCCTACCTCCATAAACAGCCTTAGCTGCTCTCTCCGCAAAACTGGATGAAACCATAGGGTTCTTCTTAGAATTTATATCAGCAATTCCTAGAAGAGTCTTGCAAAGTTTTGTACTGACATCTTCATGCAAGAATTTACGATCAGTATCGTTGGTATACCACATCGTTCCCTTGCACTTATCTAAAGACATTTCCATTAACGAGATAGCTTGTTCCAGACTATCGTCTAAAAAAACGAGTTAACTTTAAAGCCAGTCTTTTCCAAAGTTATTTATTACCTTTCTCTGCCAGTACAACACCATACTCAAAACGTGCCCTGGACAATATCTCTGAGCAATCCTCTTCCCAATCTTTTGATATTTTCAAAATTATTTTATAAATCTCCTTCACTAGCCAATTAAAGGCCGTTTCTTGAGCTTGAATCATGTGAACTGTTTGTAGAAGCAGTCTTAGTGTAAGTTTTTTATCACCTACTGTTCTATATGCATCTTCAGCAGATTTGACATTCTCAATTATGGCCAGTAGCAGGCAATAGGAATCTCGAAGGCGCTTCTTGAATCGGATATCTGTCTTAATAAGACCGTCTTCCATCGTAGCAAGTCGCTTGAAGATTTTAGCAGCTACGAAACATCCGTCTTCTTGAAGATTTTCCTCGAGAACATTGTAAATTTGATCTTGTGAAGGATGGTTTAAGTTGTGTACAGTTTGACAGGCTGAGATGAGTCTTTTTCCATGTTGACGTTTTGACTGCGTTGAGTTAGATTTTTTTTGATTAAACATTTAAATTTTTTTTTAAATACAATTTATGAAATATATAAATACAGAGTTAACTTCTTATTAAGAATTTGTGATTTTTTTTTTTTTTTTTAAATAATTTCAAAGTTTAAAATTTTAGTTCTGTTAGTTTACTCTGAATTTCTGTGATTTTCTGTGCACTTTAGTCCAAAGTCTTGAGAAATCCATATGACAGAAATGAAATTGACAATATTGGGACTGAAATGCACCTGAGAATCACAGAAAGTCATAGTAAAGAAATAGACCAATTTGAACAAATACGTACATAAACTTAGAAGTCAAAAAAAAAATAGGAGGAAGGGTAAAAGTATAAAAAGTTATCATTTTTGTAAGGTCATGGCATATGTGTCTGTGCGTCTCGTCTAATAGTCCGAATAAAATTGGTTTAAGAATTTTTATTACTAAATATTTTTGTGTGCAGCCTTAAGCTATGATTAGACGGTCAACGAAAATGGTCAACGCATTGACTCTCTGACGTCAGAATGACGTCAAATTCTGTCCCACGGATTTCAAGTCGTGTGATTGTCATTGCAAAACGTTGTCAACGCACTGACATCAGCGTTGACACTTGCGATGATATGGTTTGAAAAGTCAACGCGTTGACTGTTTTCATTTACCGTGTAATCACCCCATCAGAATTTTTCGGACACATTGACAGATATTTCCTGACTGCCCATCAACGCGTTGTCCAGGTTCCAACGTTGACACGCTATAATTTTCTGCTGTGTCAAAGTAGCTGGCGTTGACATTCTTTTCATTTAGAAACAGCAACAAAAAAAAAACAGCAACATAAAAGAAAACAAAACATTTTCAAACAAAATTATTTAAAGTTAAATTAGTTTGAGTTAAAAAAAAAAAAAAAATGAGCCAAAGCACCAGTGAGTTGGATAAGTAAATGCGCTTCCTGCTGATGAATCGAAGGAAAAGTTGTCGGAGAAACGTAAAAGAAAATAACTATACTCGTGGACCAAACAATACGAGGTCTCCGCTTTGATTGCGGCAGTAGAGAAACTATCAGCGCTTTGGGATGGAGGATGCAGCGACTATAAACTAGTTAGAACAGGCAACGGGGAGTCAAATAAGGGCAATCTGAAAAATGTTTTGACATCTGAAAAGTTTGAACGCAGTTTTGAAGAGGGGTTGCTTCTTAGCATAAATCTCGATTTGTGGGATTTTTGGTCTTGTGGGGCGTCCGCCATCTTGGAAAGAAGAAAGAATTTTGAGTTTGAAAATTATTTTCTCAAAAACTGTTTGCTCAAACAACTTGGTTTAAAAAGTTAATTTAAGAATGGGTTTTTGGCTTTCAAAAACGCTATAACATGATATTTTGAGTGTTGCCGTTGATTTTTAATAATTTTGTTTATATTTTAAGTCATTTTTTTTTAGAAAATTGCCCCTTCTGCCGAAACCTAAATTGTCATTTCCATTTCGCTTGCTTTTAACATTTTTCCTTGCATTAAAAAAATTTAAACCGAAATAAATAAATTTATTTGACTGTGTCACAGCGCGCCACTACTATGTGTAGGCGTCAACTCGAAAAATTACAGATTTGTACTATTGTCAACGCTCAAAGCGCGTGGACATGGTCAAGCCGTGTGATCGTCAACGATTACTTGTCAGCGCATTGACACCGATTTGGATAAATCTCGTTGACACATATTACCTGTCAACGCATTTTGGGACAACATTGACGGACTTGTGTCATTTGTGTGATCGTCAATATTTCAGGTGTTGACACGGTGAGCGCTGACGTTGCCATGTCAGTGTTTTGACCGATATTTTTAGTGACGTCAGAGAGTCAACGCATTGACCATTTGCGTTGACCGTCTAATAGTAGCTTTAGCTCCCTAAAACAAAAAAATCACTCAAATTCTCCCAATGCATTTCTAATAGAAAGGCCACACTTGCAATTTTTCAAAATTTTTGGTATCACTCGAAATCTAAGCCGAATTTGAGAATTTTACTTAAATTCCTTTTTCTTGGAAATTGGTTTTTCTATTGAAATATATTGTTCAAAATATTTTATAAAAAAAATCAGGAAAAGCCAACAATAGCCGAACTAAAAATAAAAGAAAAAATCATTAGCCCTGAGGGCCCTGACTAATAAGAGAATTAAGAGTCGAATTAAGTCTAAATTTACTACTCAGGGGCATTGATTTTTTCCCGAAATCGCTTATATAAATTTTTTTCTGAAAATATGTGCACAAGACATATTCAAATGAGAAAAAGAAGAGGACCAAATTGAGGTTCTAATCGAAATCAACATTACGATAATGAAGAAGTCCAAAAGAGTGATTTTCATTATTTATTTTGTCATTATTTTGCAATTCTGTAGTCTTAATTTTGTCAAAACATACATATTACATTTGAAATTTTTATGTAAATATTATTATTATTTTTTATCTTCATTTTTAACTTGTTTTCCATGTTTTCTTGTATTAAATTAAAAATCACTATTTTAACATGTTTTAATTATTTTCTCGATATAAAATGCTAAACTATACACGATCTAACTAAATTGTAGTTGTGAGCTACAATAGCAAGTTAGTGCGATCAAGTTGGACATAATTATTTGTACTTCTTTGTATTGCATTTCGAGTATTTCGCTTAAATTACGACTCATGGTGACGTAGAATTATAAGCTTCCTTATTCTCTTAAACATGTTTTTTTTTGTACTTTGTTGTCGTGCTTCGTCTTTTGTTCTTCCGAAAAAATAATTTCCATTTTCAGAAAAAGTCATTCACCAACAAAATATATTTTTTTCTATAATTAATTATTTTCTTGAAAAACAAATGGCTATAGGAGGTTCTTGTCACCTACATATTTGTCGGAAGTATTTTTTTAAAATATTGCATGCAATTAAAATTAAAACATTTATAAGTCATGGGCTTCATGAAAAATATTCCATTGAAATTCTCCCTCAAAATTAAACAAAATCTACATTTCGCGAAGGAATAATTTTTGGAATGACTTTTATTTATTTTTTGGTGTGGAGGCTATGCGTTTTTAAAAAGTTATATTAAATCAATAAAAATACAAATTAAGAGATGAAAATTTTAACAGAAACATTTCTTCATGTTTAAATGCTCTCCGTCTCCCAAACCAATGCGAAAACTTCGTTGCGGCGAAGAAACATTCGTCAGTCAAAATTAATTCATATGTTTCTCCGCCGTGTAGGCACTCTCATATATCACCATGTAAATAAATTTTGACATGCGAATGTTTTTTCGTCGCAACGAATGTTCCGCATTGGTTCGGGAGAGCCTTAAATTAAGGAAATTTAAAATTAAGTATTTCTTTGTTTATTTTTTGACTTTTCGCGTTTCAGTGCTACAAAAAAAAAAACAGATTTCAATTTTTCAAGTGACGCATAAAAGGATTTTTTTTATATAAAGCACACACTTAAGAGGTTTATAGCCTTAGAAAAATAGGGAAGAATTTAAGAGGAAATACAGGGTACACGTTGGTTTTGAGCCTCTGAATGGCAATGAAAAATAGAGCCGGGTAAAGCATTCCACATTCGTCCGAAATAAGGCACGGAGGTTAACTGATGTGCATTCCAAGAAGAACGAGTATTACTGTTGAATTGCCTTAGCGGATATGTGCAACTGGCTTTTTCACTAGAACACTGATTTTAAAAACAACCGTAAAATAATGAAAGACGTGAAATGACGGTGTTTAGGAGATGTAAATGCTTCGTTTAGTTTGTATATAATAATAATTTTCATAGCTTTTATTTTGTATTCTATTCAATACACCTAAGCGTTTTATTGGAGCACCTGCCCAAGTGTTATAATTGTACTTGAGTTTTGAAAGGATAAAAGCTTTATAGACTACAGCCAGATCATAAGGGAAGATTAATTTATTGCATCGCCGATGAAAATTAGCAGCATTTTTGGCTTGCATGTAGTTGAATCAAGAAGTTGGTCTGTGATACACATGATGACTTAAAGGTTTCATATGAGTGTTTTTTATAATACAAATTCTATATACTACTGAAATACATCAGCCAAGTAGAAGACTTAGCATTATTTAATTGGACTTGTTGAATAATTGATTCAATATAGCTTTTAACGGACTTTAGTCCTTAAAAATTGGCGTTTCGTCCCGGCGTTCTCACTTGGACTCTTCAGTTGACAGTGAGGGCCTTGTCAAGACGCAATTTTGATTAAGTTCAGTCCAGCTTACATCAATTTTACAGCGAAAATCAATTGTGAACTATATCCAACCCAATTAGAATTTCTAATCAAGAATTGTTGGAAATTTTGTTACCCGTGGCCTGGCATTGTTTACATATGAGTGTTTTTTATAATACAAATTCTATATACTACTGAAATACATCAGCCAAGTAGAAGACTTAGCCGGGACGAAACGCCAATTTGTATGGACTAAAGGCCGTTAAAAGCTATATTGAATCAGCTTTTCGGTTTCATCAATATAAGTGACAGTCATGGATAACGACATGACAGTTGAGTTTCATTTTGACGACAGTTGACAGCATTGAGTTTTTGTCAGCATTAAATACTACGCCTGTCTTGATTCCCATTGGACAAGGCTCCAGATAAGAATTTTAATGACCTTATCATACGCTGCCGTCGAAGTTCCACAATTGATGGTGCATTAATGTGAATCTAAAACCCAACATAAAATATGAGGGAGAAGGAGACAAAAGGAGTCTTTGGGCAAGCCAGCATTTATTTTGTGAATTTCAGACTTAAAACTGAAGTCACAATATGTTGTGACTTATGAGTCGTATTGAGGAGAGTGACACATTTTCTTTGAAGAAAATATTATGGTCTTTAAACTAAGCGTAAGATTTTTTTTTTCGACAACTTTTGCTTTTAAGAGTCAAAAGCAAAAAACCATAAATCTGAATTTTTCGTCAAACTTTTAAAAAATTATATCTTTTAAACGGTTGTTTTTTTAAAAAAAAAAAAATAATGTTATCTGAAAGGGATTCACATAACGTACAAACTTTGCGTTTAGATGTTTTCAAAAATTTGAACCGTTTAGGAGTTATACGTGAAAAACGACAATTTTTGACATTTTACGTTTTTTTAAAATGTCGATATCTTCTTAACGTTGGGTGTCGTAAGAAAAAAATTGTCATAACTTTTATTTTGGGATAACACAATCTACAAGTTTTGCATGAAACACTCTTCGATAGCATTTACCGTTTACGATTTTTATGCGAAAAAACTGATATTTCGGACATTCAACCTTGGATAACTATTGACGCGCACACGATGGACTTTCGCGACAGTATTTCTTACGCCAAAATAAAGACAATTGCATTTAAAAACCTTCACTTCTTTTTCACGGCCTTTTTTTTGTACATTTTGCCTGGGCTAAAACTTTATTTCTCCGAAACGATGTAGGGATTAGTTCCACTATTCGGTAAGATATACCTACCATCAGATCATTATTGGAACTATTACCACGAAAGCCAATCTTCAAAATATTCTTGAGATCGTAATTGATCGGCGTGTTCATGTCCTTGCAAAAAAAGTATTTAAGTTCTGTTGGTTGATAGTTTGAGGGTTAAGAAGAGGGGCCTTTTTTAGGGTCTAGCTGCAAAAATTCTGTTATCCCTCCACTCGGAAAGAGACCAGTAGTATAGCACAGATGGGAAAGCTTACATAGTGGATTTGCCAGCGTCTGGGACATCCAGATTTGTGTATATTGAGAACACTAGTAACTGCACAAGTACAAAAGAAAATGTGTCTATCAGTAAGGCGCTTCCGCTCTCAAAAAATAGAGGAGTCATATCATAATACTTTCTGGCAGTGTCGAATTTACAGCAAACCGATCCAAGAAAATTGGATTTATCTTGTTATAATCAAGTTTCTTACCATTTTATTAAACCCCTATAATATAGTTAATAATATATCATTCTGCATAGTTCATTAATGTAATCTATTATCAAAATCTCCTAGATAATAAATACAAGCACAAACAATATCTACATAGAACACTCCTTTGAACCTTCTCAAAATCAACAAGATTCAACACTCATTTCAAGGGTTTTTCCCTCGTGATATTATAATCTTATACAAGAGATGAAATTATATCTTCAGCTCGAAAAGTTTTTGCAATGTCATTCCCAAATTAGCATGTTCTATATTATCCCCAGATAATTGAAACCACTCATTTGAACTACATACATATGTATTTGGTCGCCTTACATGAAACAAACATTTTCCAAGATCCTTGAGAATCGATATTAGATCCCTTATATCTAATTATTTATTAGTGTTTTAGTGTCCTATTTCAGGCGCCTCGCACATATGTATGATGGGACGGCAAATATAATTATAACAGAGTTTCACATAACTGTCTAAAAGCTATATACGTCTAACAGAATCTTTTTACTGCGGATAATTTATATTGTTTGAATTTATTGTGATTGTTTAACCCACACGCACATGATGCTTATAAATATCCTTTAATCTTATCGTCCTTATGACATGGCAGCAACCTACGTATATATATAGGTACTTGAAAGCGAAAGGGGAAAATAAAATATCATGAAAGTCAGTCAGCACTAAATAGGAAGTGAAGGTGGTGTACTTAGAGTAATATGAAGATTAATGTTGTTTGGGTTCAAAAGTTCGAAAGGAAAAAAAGTTGCGTCTAAAGTAGTTTTTAACATGCAGAATGCTAGGTTATTTTTTTTTTTTTTTTGTGAAAAAAATTAATTTGTTTAAAGAATATTCAACAGGGTTTCCCCAATGGAGACGTGTCTTGACCCAAAAGGAATTCATCATCCACCTTCTACACCTCCGTGGCGTGGCATGAAACATAAAAAACTCATTAATCATTTCTGAATACTGTGAAGTTTTGTTAGTGCTAAGGAAATGACAGCCAAAAATACATTTGGCGGAGGAAAATATTAATTGTACTTTGCAATAAAATTTGTACTACCGAAATATTGTTTTATTTTTGGAAATGGGAAATGTAGTAGTTAATTTTATAAGTCTGTATGACCCGCTATACATGCAATGCAAATGCTACCATAAGATAAGTTACATACATATGTTTTTTGGGTTTTTTGACAACTATTAGATGGGACATTTTTTATTTGAGGTATACTCGTACTAACGATGCGATGGTTAAAAGGAATAAAAACATATTATTGCATATAGTTTGGAAATAGCAAACCAAGGAGGAGAATTTGACGTTCACTGGGGCGTATACGTACCTTTTTGTTTTATTGAATTTTAAATCGTTTTATTAAAATTATACATAAGTATAAAAACCAATAAAGTAGGCAGAGGCTAATTTTATAAATCTCTCAATTTCTTTCGCCCACGGTCCTAAAATGTATATAGGTAATAAGAGATAATTTCTGCACACAAAAAAAAATCCACGACTGGGTCGCACTAACCTGCTCTCGTAACTAACAACTGGAATCTAGCTAGACATTGACGGTGTTTAATGTTCGCTTACACTCTTATAAATAACAAGAAAATAATAAAAATAAACAAAGCAGTTTTGAAATTTTTCATATAAACAAATATGGAGAAAAGGGTAAAAAGGTAAAAATAAAAAATAAAATGATTTTTTCATTGGTTTACTTTTTTTTCGTAAAAAAATTATTCATATAAATTTTGAACGCAATATTTGTTTGATTAACTAAGAAGTACTGAACTGCAAAACTATGCCAAAATCATCCAAACCAATGACGAGATATTCGAAAATATCCCAAAACCCTAAAACTTTATATTTCCGTTATTTGAATTTTTGGCATAAGCCTAGTACCTATATAGTATTTTTAAAATTGATCTAGAAATTCTATGATCGAAGTTTAATCCAAATTATTAGACCCATTTTCGAGAAAACTTGATTAAACCGAAATCATTGTATGGCAGCTAGCCGTTCTAGATAAAAGTCGAATTTGTCTTCTAGGGAACCACATAAAATTACTTTACACCACATTTGAAACAAATCCGTCAAAACGTTTAGGCTCCAGCTCAACGTACATTAGGACGCACAGACCGACGCACATGACGGACGTCTTGTCTAAAATCACTTTTTTTCGACTCCTTTATTATCGTAATACTGGTTTTGATTAAAACCCTAGCCCTATAGAGCAAGTAAAACTCTAAACGAAAATAGGACTTTGACATTTTTCCAGAGAATTTAATTTTTTGAGAGAGTGACGATGAATAAAAGAAACAAAAATTAAAATTGGTTTAATAAAAATATGTTATTAAATACTAAAGAGGTACTTAAAAAGGTAAAGATACCCTCTTTATTGCAGCCCACTTCATCAGTATACTAAATATCTATTTTATTACAATATTTAAAACATCTGTCGACCGTATTTTATGGAAAACCGTATAATTATCGTTGCGGTCTGTCTGTGAATTTAAATTTAAATTTTTGTTTCTTATTTCGAAACAGTTCTTTCTTATAATAACACTCACGACCGCTAAAAATTAATAAAAATAAAATTGAAAAATTGGATGAAATTGATTTAGACAGATTTCCTCTTCTAAGTAGCACGTTGATGGTTGAATTTTAATTGCCCCTGCGACCCCTTGTCAAGAATAAAATTGACAGACATTTACTGTCATGTCATGACGGCGTGGATGATTCTACTTTGCATCAATAAACTTAAGCATTTGGTGGATTTCATAAACTTGCGAATGCAATGATCTGAATTTTATTTTTTTTTTTTTAACTTGCTGAGATTCAAAACGTTTTTGCTACAGGGGGAAATGGATTTTGTTGGTGAAGTTAATTGATTTTGAATATGTTGCGGTTTATAATCGATTAATCTGATTAAATACAATTAGATGCACTTATTTTTGTTTTGACTAAGTAAAATTTTACTTGAGCTCTCAGAAATGCAATAAAGCTTTGCTAATTGGGTTCGTTTTTGCTTGTATTTTAGTTAATTTTTAAGACGGGAACGAATTTTATGATTTTAGATTATGAATTGAAAAATATGAATTCTTCGTGTATGGGCTATAGGTCTTGTATTTATTTGTTTAATATTCTATCACATGCGACGTTTCGAGTGTGATTGCACTCTTCTTCGGGCAAATGACGTTAACCAAATAATAAATAGTATATATTATATATATTTAATCTATTTTTTATCTCTTAATTTGCTTTTTTTATTTTCTTTAAAAACTCTTAATATCTTCAAAAAGACGTTTAAAGAATTAATAATTTTTGAATATTTTCATTTGCCTGAAGAAGAGTGGAATCACACTCTAAACATCGCATGTGATAGAATATTAAACAAATAAATACAAGATCTATAGCCCACGAAGAAGTCATATTTTTCAATTAATAAAAGGTCACGTAAATAGGAATATTAAGATTATGAATACTTAAAAATTTAAGAAGTTATTTTAAAGCATTTTTTTATCTTTCAATAGCTTTTTTCCATCGAATGAATTTTATGGAAATATTTTTGTGGTAAGATATAAATCTTATTTTAAATTGAATTAACCCATATCATTTAAAAGAAAAAAACAACATTAATTTAAAAGAATTTATTGCATAAATATATACATAGCTATATACAGCTTGTCCCGAAAAGAAGGGATACGGCTGGGCTGCCTCATAGTAGACTACAAGCTAATGAATTCCACCTTTTTTTTGTGTAGAAAATTAAATGTGTATTAATAGTATAAATAGTACATAAATATGTATTAAAAGTCGACGCCGCTTTTAGCGACTGCCAAAGGATCAACCAAATGTGGTCGCAATAGCCGGCGGTTGTTATATCCGACTTACAACAATTAATTATCGACAAGAAAAAACAGAATGACATAGTTGTGCCCTAGTTAGTTTTAGGAACAGAAAAATAAAAAAAAAATCGGGTGGCACAACCGCTCATGAAGAACCAGGGCCTAGTGACTAACGACTCGCAACCATTCCTGTGTGCGCCTGTCGACAGGAATGGAAGGAACGTACAATTTTATGCCCAATCCGAACGGCTAGACGAGAAGCACTTATTCGTGACAAGCGATACTCTTGGAGGATTTGTCAATTCCTCGCAAGAGGCAGTAGCCCTGAAAAAAAAACTTTTTAGTTTTTAGGTGGACGAGGCTGGGAAGCGAACCCAGACCTCCAGCGTGACAGTCGAACGCACTATTCATTACGCTACGGGCTAATACAGAATAATAAAGAGCCTAGTTAAATTCATTCGTGAAGAAAAGAATTAGTGTATATTTGAACACGTTTAGGTTTGAATTGTCACAACAGTGTTACTAACTTTTTGTTGGCATTTTTCCGTCGTTGGAAGCGGCGAAACCGAAGCATTTTTTTTGTCTAAAATTCATCCGTGTATGCAACAAGTCGTTATATAAGACGATAAACTAATACAAATAATAGTATGAAAACCAACCAAATGAAGAAAGGAAGTTAAAAGCGACTAGTCGTTATAAGCCACGTCGTTATAAATGGCGCCGACTGTACAACAAAAATATATTACTGTTCTTAGGTACTAATGAGACATAAACTGCTTTTTCTCGTTAATCTGTATAATTTTGAACAAAGTATAGTCATATGCACAACGTGATATCACAAAGGACCAACTTATGGTATAGGTGTGTGAGTTATGTGCTGGCAGCCAAATCAAACCTAACCTTACTTAGTCATAGACACGCGCAACATTTTTTCCAGCGGGTGGCAGACAAAAATTTATTAGAATTTTTTGAAAGCAATTTTTCTTCTTTTTATTAAATATTAATATTTTTGCTCATTAGTTGGCAGGTTCACGAACACTTTTATTTTTTTTATTTTAAACTTCTCTTTCCAAAAATACTACCAATCATTTCCGATTTTTTTTTTTAATGAAGTACAAATTTTTTTAAGTATTTTATAATGTTTTAAAATTATAAATATATTTTTTTTAAAAAATGTTTATTTTATTTATGAGTTTGTATTTTATAAAAGAGAAATTTCCTTAAATTATTATTAAATATTATTTGTATTCTTTTAAAGCAAATAAAATTGAAAACAAGGAAATCCTCGAATGTAATTTGACCTGACACAGTCAGTGGGGGACTATGGAAACCTACAAAAATAAAACACATTAAGAAAAACCCTCTTATTTCAGTGGATATAGGGGCTTAACCCACTCCCCCCCACCACAACCGATTCCTAAAATTATTTGAAATAAAGAAAGCAATACATTACATTTAATATGTATTCGTCTCAAATATTGTTAAGCTGTTAAATTCGATGGGAATCAGACAAAATAACGAGGTTGGGGCTAAACAATATACTTCTTATGCAATTTTTTTCTAAGCCCCAAAAGAATTTGGAAAATTGGAGAAATAGCAAGTTCGGGGCTACGAATAATGGACATTAGTAATGCAAAGACAATTTTTTTCTAAAAACAAAGCCCAGAAAATTGGGACGAAAAAACCAACTCGAGACTAAGGCCTGACAAGAATTAGAAAAAAAACGTGGTCGGGGTTAAAAACCAATTCCCTAAAAACTTAACTTATTCAAAAAGAGAGAGTTTTGGGGCTTAACTTTAGGGACTGTTAAAATCCGAAGTTGGGGGTAAATCTTGAAGAGATATGCTCGATTCACAATGCGACGTGAAAACGCGACGTGAGCGTGACGAGAACTCGTCGTAGTTGTCAAGCTGATTTCAAATCATGTAAGTATACGAGAAAACGCCAGGGTATGCACAATGAAACGTTTCTCGTCGTCACGTCACGCCGGAGTTGGGAAAATTGAAAAAAAACGCTCTCGTCGACGTTTTTTATGTTTTTTTTTTTATATTTGACTAATGGTGAATTTTATGAAAACAATAGATAAGTGTAAATTAACAAAAATAAATACAAATTAAGTTGACAATGAAATTATATTTATAGATCCATTTGTGTTGACAATATTATAATGTTGTATTGATTTAATTTCTTTGCATTTTTAGCCAAAAATCATTTCACCAGCCCAATGAACAAACACAATTATAATATTTAAATAATTAAAGTAATTCTAGTTTGATTTTTTTCATTATTTTGAACGCACACTGCACAGCAAGTACAAAAATAATAAATAATTTAACGCTGTCAAAAAACTCGTTGTCAAGAAACTCTTCGCATTGTGAATTGGGGAACGATTTTATAACTAGAAAAAAATGACAGCGATTCACGTCACGCTCTCGTCACGTTTTCACGTCACATTGTGAATCGAGCTATAATAAAATAATAGTAAAAAACGGGTTCGGAACAATTTCAATTTCGTGTCAAATGCAGCAACAATTTACCCTAAAAACCCATCTTGAAAAAAACAAAATGCAATTGGGAATAAAACCTGATTAGAATTACAAAAAAAGGGGTGTAAATTAAAGTGTTTGCTTAATACAACAGGAATTGTGGCTGAGTTCCAAAGTGCATCAGATGCGCATTTGATGCAAAGTCATAAGTTCCAAAACTCAAACGTGAAAATGTTTACAAAGCGAAAGCAGCATGTTTGCGTAGCAGATGCGCATCAATAGAGTATTGATGCTGCATCAAAACTTTTTGGAACTCACTCAGTCTGTTTCTTACGTCCAGCAAGGGCTTATATTTCCAAGGTGGATGTCAGTTATACATTCAAATCAATTTTTGACTAAACAATTACGAGTACATACAAGATCTTTATACAAAGGAGCCAAATCCCACAAGCGTGAGTTTTCTCTGTGCACTCATAAAATAATGCAGAAGCAAATGAATATTTGCAACTCCTCTTGACTAGAGAATAGAGTGACGTGTAAATTTAACGACATATTTTTTGAGCAAGAATATAAACTGTATGCAGCGTACACGAAAATTCATTCACGTTTCTAGAACTAGGCCGCATGTTATTTTTTAGAGCAGCTTTGTCTTATGTCCGACTAAAATTCTTGAAGTTTTGATATTTTATTATTCAATTGGCAAAACATTGTTTTCTGCGCTTTCCAGTGTCAGTTCGAACAAACAGGTACTTATATAGTTTTCATTTTGTCTCAAGGTGGACCCAAGCCCTCCCACAGCCAAAACCTAGATCCGCTACTATTCATTTCTATGCATTTTCCTCATTTTTTTTTCCTATTTAAGCATAAAATAATTCGTGCTATTTTGTAGTGCATTTTATTTTAAAAGGTTTTGTACCTCTGGTTTGGTTTATATTTACTTATATTAAAAAAAAATAAGCAAACCTACAGAAATGCAAAACTACATTTTATTTAAACCCATATTTTTACATGTTTTGGTTTAGTTTTGAGCAGAAGTAGATATCTTTTTAGCACTTTATGTTTAACTAACTAGTGAAACACCAGTCATTTTTTTTTATTAGTTCTCTTACATATTTGAATTCTTCGCACTTTCACTTCATTCTTATTATCAAAAAGTTTATGGTGGCAAACTTATATTTTTATCCAACTTAGCCTGAAGCCCACACACAAAAAGGTACATTCAATTTTAAACAATTTAATTCATTTACCCTTTAATATTTTAAAAATTCCATAAAATATTTTTCTTTTTCTTGAACAACTTAGTAGTATGAAGTTACCTTAGCAAAAAAAAACCTTTAACTCGTACAACAAATAGACCAAGTTTCTGATGAAATAAATGTCCAGAAATCCCATTAGGCTGCTTTGAAAATGGAATATGAATATTGAATGTTTGTTTAAGAAAGCAAGTTTGTCCTTTAAATTCCACAATCCATTTAAAAGGCAACGATTATTTGCCCTTTGGGAGTACTTATTTGTTCTGAAAAAAACCAAGACCTCCGAAGCAGAGGGATGCTTAAAAAGGATGGAAAACCATTTATGTATGAAGAATGCACCATAACGTCGAATGATGTAGCCTTATTCTATCTTAATAGATTGGATGATTTCTGACAAAATCATCTGAAAAAACAGGGTGTTTGTGACGACATTGATTTCGCTTGTGGATGTAAAAAAACCCACCCATGACTCTAAAATACGGACTATCGTTACTTTTTTTTAGCATCATTATGTTTGTATTCACATTACTTAGATCTGATTTTTCAATCATCAGTTAAGCTATTATGGGAATAAATACTATAACAACAGGAAAAAAAATTTGTTTTATTCGAAGAATAGGTATTGTCTGAGGTTTAACTGGCTATTGAAAAATTGGCCCTTAATAGTTAAAAACTAAACGTCGAAATTACATACAAAATAAATAAAAAAAAAAAACTATTTCGAAATAATGTTTTGGCGATAAATATAAATAAATCAGTGGCCGTTCGGCTCGTGAAGTATTTAGTACATATTTCATTCACGAGATTAAAAGTTTAACTCGAGCAAACTTTTAAAATTCGAATAGCTAACTTGAGTTTAACTACGAGGCGCGGATGATTAAGTACTGATATACTGAGTCAAAAAGGTTTTGTCACTTCCTATAGAATATGGTGGATTTGAACCACCGACCGGCGGCGGCGGCGCCAGTCGAGAAATTATAAAAATACAGGAACGATTTTCAATTGAAAAAAATAACTTCTCAAAAAGTCATGAATTTTACCAGCATTCCACCACTCAAGTTCGTATCGCTGGCTGCCAGCTCAACGCAATTTTCCTAAGCACCCTGTTAAACGATTTTTAGCGACAAGTTTTATCGACAAAAAAAAATGAACTAAGATAAATGATTATAGAAGGTGATTGCATTGACAGCAAATAAATTGAAAATGAATAAATTTATTTTATGGGTAAGCAACAAATTTGAATCGGAAAAAGGTGGTACCTAAACTTTATGGCAGGAGCAGAACATCCCAAAACGTTAAAAAAAAATGTTAGCTCATTCGTGGGTATATAGACTAATTCATATAGAATTTTCACAACTACCAGAAAGGGTGGAGTGTAATTTAAATTGACGTCAATGGCAAGTGAAGGTGGAATTTGAAGCAAAGAAATTCACAAACCATTAGTATAAAGTCATCATTCTTTTATCTTTTATATTCATTAGTCTTTTTCAGCAGAAGTAGTATGTGAAAGATTTTATGAGCGTAGTTTAAGTAACATTTTTTCCGAATCCAACAGAATAAGTAAAATGATAAAAAAAATTAATTTAATATTTAAGCACGAACAAATTTTTAAGATTGTCTATGTGAAGAAAATAAAAAGAAGATAGAAAGAAGAAGAAGAAAGAAGTAGGGCTGGCAACGAGACGAGACTCTGCGAGACTTTTGTAAGTCTCGTCTCGGTCTCGTTAAAATCGAAAATTTTCAGTCTCGTCTCGGTCTCGTATAATTAAGTCTCGTCTCGGTCTCGTCTCCGAAAAATACGATTTTCGGACAAACTGTTGATTATTGGAACGAAATATTTTCGATTATCGTTTGAATATATGCAGAAGAAAATAAATATTTAACTGAAATTTGATTTTTTTTAATTTATTATAGACTCTCTGTAAATTTCTCGGTTGCTTAAAAGGCAGTCTCGTCTCGTCTCGTCTCGGTCTCGTCGTTATCGAGACCGAGACTTTTATCGTCTCGTGACCAGCCCTAGAAAGAAGAGGAAAGAAGAATAAAGAAAAAGATAGAAGAAGAAATTATAAAGAAGAAATAATAAAAAAGAAAGTAGAAAGAAGAAAGAAAAAGAAGAAATCGATAGGATAGGAATGACAGACTGATGTTTTTTAATTGTGTGGCCATAAATCTTTCTATACCCAAATAGTAAAGTCATTTGATAGTTTTGCCTGGTAAGTTTTCGAGTAATATTGCAAACTTTTCATTTTTATAGATTTTGGAGTGCTCTTTCCGAAATTTCACTTTGCCACGCACCTTTGCCTCTTTTTTTCTACCAGACATAATTTGTATTTATTATATCATTAATTCAAGAAATCACAAAAAGTCGAAAATACCGGTTTTTAGCCCTTTTCTAACTAACTATTTTGAACCTATTTTGTAGATATTAGTATTCTCTAGAAGAAATACTATGATACTTTTTTACGTATAACACATCAGTTGCAAGATAATGTGACTTCAAAAATGGTCAAATTTTGAAAACAGGATTTTTGAATAAAAAAAAATATTGTCTAGAATGTGAAGTTATGAATACTATATGATTAAGAATACATAAATACAGAAATATGAAAAACATAACGTGAATAAGTACATAAAAGTTCCTTACACCATTTAAGTATGTCAATAGTTTACGAGATTTCGAGATGAAGAAAGTTTTTCGTTTCTGTAAACATTGTTGATCGGTATAATATGGACACTGCTGTAAAGGAAGAAAAGAAGAAGGTGAAAATAAATGAAGCACAAGAAAGTTCAGTCTATTTCCAACGCACCCTGCATTATACCTCAAAGGTGGTGTGAAAATAGATGCACCCAAACGACAAAAATTTTCCTTATCTCGAAATCAGTTTCAACTTTGAAAGTTTGCTCACTGAAATATTTATGGCCATCAAATACAAAAACAACAGTCTGAACTCCGGTTTCGTCGATTAGGTCCTTATTTTCAGTACAACAGGTTCTACCGGAATGGCGGATTTGAGTTCAGAAAACAAACAATTTCCTCTTAAATGAATCTTACTTGCTCGTTACCGAACCTGTGCAGGCCTGTGTAATCGAAAACGACTTGGAATCAATCTATTTTTCTGGGCTTTTCAGCTGTTTAAAGAGCAGTTACTTGTAGTATTTTATTAAATCGTTGCAATCATCTCAAGCGAATTTTCGTGGTAATTTATTTGGTTTTTGAAACTTGTTTATCTGAAAATTGCCGAGGGGTCTCAGAGTATCATTTTGAAAAATGTTCCAGAACTTAAAATACTTGTTTGTAGGTATATCCTTTATAAGATCCTATTTTCAATATCTGATACAAAAAATTTGACCGACACCACTAATGTACTTACATAAGCTTACCTTCGTGTAAGTTTTTATTAGTTGACAGGCCATGTTTTGAAAGTAGTTGTTTCAAATGTTTCAATTACACCGAACAGTATGTTATGTAGGCATGCATCTTGGACACCTTGGACTAAAAAAAATAAGTCTAGAAACTCTGCTGTCATAACTTCATAAACATACATTTTAACTACTTGCTCATGTTTTCATATACACATAGTTTAAACTTTGATGCTTCAAGAAGCTAAGACAAACATTTTATGACAATAAACATTAAATTGTATTTTAAATTATTCAAGCGATTGCCATTTCCTATCCACAAATACACATATCCAATATAGTTGTCTCTTGTATATTTATTCAATTTCCTAAAACATTGCAAGTGAACAGCCCTAAGACTCGACATCTTGTCTTCCTTCTTATTTTATAATCGTGAAAATGTCGTCGCTTCTCTTCTTCTCTGTGGACCTGAATACTATTGAAAATGTGCAGCTATATGCTTTTTCTTGTGGCTCAGTTGTCGAAGTTAAGCCCTCTTCTTTGCATTTTTGTATAAACAATTTGTTTTAGTTGTTGCCACAGCAAGGAGCAACTTTTACATACATATGCACAATATTCACAAGAAAGAATTTCACTATTTAATCCTGCAAAAGAGTCACGTTCACGTGACAAATCGCCTTCTGAATAAGTAAGCACCAGAAAAACATGCATTCCTATCCGATATTGTGACAGTTTGTTTACATATGTTTTTTTGTTTTGTTAATCCTTCTAAGCTAGACCAGAGTAAGGTTGTAGAATGTCCGTCTATATAATTTTGCAGTTAAATTGGGTCAATTGAGTTTGCATATCTGTTGGATATCTTAGATTTCGGAAAGTTAAACATGCAACATAGTAGGTAGTTTCGATTGCGAATAGCATGGGGATGACATTATTGCAATTTTACTTTATAAATAAACTAAACAAAAAAAAATGTTTTTTTTGACGCCCGGGTGTCAATGTTTTTTTTTTTTTGACGCCCGGGTGTTAATATTTTTTTTGTCATTTGTTTTATGACGCCTTTTCATTTTTTTATCAAACCCGGGCGCCACTTTTTTTGTTTGCGTGCGTCAAACAAAAAATTGACGCCCGGGCGTCAATATGTTTTTAACGCCTGTGTGTCAATATTTTTTGGCCGCCCGGGCGTCAGTATTTTTTTGTCATTTTCTTATGACGCGTGGGCGTCATATTTTTTTGAACAGGCAACATCCTACATTCAACATTCAACGTGCAACATGCAACACGCAACATGCATGAATAGACCCTCTCATACAATTTTTTTGTCTCGATTTATGCTACACACTCAAGCTGTTTGTCACATGTTTAAGTGTATTTACTCTATTTTGAACCATATTTGTAATTTTTTATATTAATTTGTTTATGAGTAATGTTCCTTATTGATTACAAAAACTTAGTCTTAATATAAAAACTAAATTTTACACTTTTTTCCGTGTTTGTCAGTGAATCACCCTGTTTGTATGAACAATAAATATAACGGGTGTTTTTTAAAGAGCTTGAGAATTTTTTTAAAAAAAAAAACGCATAAAATTTGCAAAATCTCATCGATTCTTTATTTGAAACGTTAGATTGGTTCATGACATTTACTTTTTGAAGATAATTTCATTTAAATGTTGACCGCGGCTGCGTCTTAGGTGGTCCATTCGGAAAGTCCAATTTTGGGTAACTTTTTCGAGCATTTCGGCCGGAATAGCCCGAATTTCTTCGGAAATGTTGTCTTCCAAAGCTGGAATAGTTGCTGGCTTATTTGTGTAGACTTTAGACTTGACGTAGCCCCACAAAAAAAAATCTAAAGGCGTCAAATCGCATGATCTTGGTGGCCAACTTACCGGTCCATTCCTTGAGATGAATTGTTCTCCGAAGTTTTCCCTCAAAATGGCCATAGAATCGCGAGCTGTGTGGCATGTAGCGCCATCTTGTTGAAACCACATGTCAACCAAGTTCAGTTCTCCCATTTTTGGCAACAAAAAGTTTGTTAACATTGAACGATAGCGATCGCCATTCACCGTAACGTTGCGTCCAACAGCATCTTTGAAAAAATACGGTCCAATGATTCCACCAGCGTACAAACCACACCAAACAGTGCATTTTTCGGGATGCATGGCCAGTTCTTGAACGGCTTCTGGTTGCTCTTCACTCCAAATGCGGCAATTTTGTTTATTTACGTAGCCATTCAACCAGAAATGAGCCTCATCGCTGAACAAAATTTGTCGATAAAAAAGCGGATTTTCTGCCAACTTTTCTAGGGCCCATTCACTGAAAATTCGACGTTGTGGCAGATCGTTCGGCTTCAGTTCTTGCACGAGCTGTATTTTATACGGTTTTACACCAAGATCTTTGCGTAAAATCTTCCATGCGGTCGAATAACACAAACCCAATTGCTGCGAACGGCGACGAATCGACATTTCACGGTCTTCAGCAACACTCTCAGAAACAGACGCAATATTCTCTTCTGTACGCACTGTACGCATTCGTGTGGTTGGTTTAATGTCCAATAAAGTAAACTGAGTGCGAAACTTGGTCACAATCGCATTAATTGTTTGCTCACTTGGTCGATTATGTAGACCATAAATCGGACGTAAAGCGCGAAACACATTTCGAACCGAACACTGATTTTGGTAATAAAATTCAATGATTTGCAAGCGTTGCTCGTTAGTAAGTCTATTCATGATGAAATGTCAAAGCATACTGAGCATCTTTCTCTTTGACACCATGTCTGAAATCCCGCGTGATCTGTCAAATACTAATGCATGAAAATCCTAACCTCAAAAAAATCACCCGTTATATCTAGCAGTGTTTTTTTGTGCAATTCGCTTAAAAATAATTTTCATTTAAGATACAATACAAATTCCGGAATTGTTAAATTTGTTAAGTCATAAATCTCTTTTTTTATTTTATATTATTGTGCTTTATTTTATTTTTAAACAAGTTGTTTTGTGAAGTTTTTGAGAAATTAATTTTCAAAATCAGAATTTCTACAACATAATCTAATTTTTTTATTTCAAAACTGTACCCAATTAAGTATTTATGTATTTATGTATGCATTATTTTTGTTTTCAAAATTCAATCAGATGGTCCTAGGAATTTTTCTTTTAAAAATATTTAAAAATTAGCAGAAACACTCATCGCGGCGTTGCCCGGGTCCATTTTTTTTATGTAATGTTTGTTAATAAATCTCGAAAAAATGTTCCCGTGGAAAATATTTCTGCTATCGTGAATTTGATGAAAAGGTTTCCCCTGGAAAACTTATTCCCGAAATCAATAAATTTCCAACATCATTCATGTTCCCAAATTTAAAAGGATGGAAACAGTGTGCAATTGTTTTATTAAAATAAAGGTTTTACATCATATTCACCTACTATTAAATATCTATGATAAAGACAGAAGAAAACATATGAAAAATTTGTATTGTTTGCTATTTTGCAACCGGGAGTCTTAAGCATTCGTGTTTATTTGTCACATTTGTACTTTTTGTGAAAACTAGGTGAATCTAGTTAAGCCTTAAATATCATGAATATATACTTGTGAAATGTTCGCCTTTAAATGGAAGTTAGTTTATGTACACAAGTCATTTTAGTCCAACATAAACACGGTAAAATGTGAGAACAATAATGATGGTGATCCGTGTAAATCTAACATTATTTATGTTAATCGTGCTTAAAATTGGAGTATAAGGAATGATGTTTGACAAAATGATGCTAAACCGCATACATAAAATACACCGTTATTTATGAAAGTATCGTATTTAAATAAAAGTGGTGAATTACAAAAATCCAGAATTAACGTGTCTAAAATATCAAACGATATGATGGTAAGCCTTGTAAATCCAACATAATTTGTGAACGGTTCACCTTCAAATAGTAGTTAGTTTATGGTAGCTGTGTGAATCCACGAACGATGGCAGGACTATGAACATGTCTACAAAAAAAAAATAATGAAGTCCAAAAAATCCGTGTCCATGTCGAAAAAAATAACGTTCTGAACAAGATTGGCCATGAGTAGTTTCATAAGCATGTGAGTTGTTTTTGCCGGTTTTTGTTGAATGTGTTAGTGAATGTCGTTGGAACAGATAGAAGAAGTTGTAGAAGGATAAGGCTACGTCCTTATTGGGCAGTCGCAGTCGTTGCGCTTCCCAGCGATGAGCTTTGGTCGGTCGCATCGCTTGCTGGTAGCACTACGTGTGTCCTAATAGCGCTTGCTCATAATATCGGTCTTTTGGAATTTGCACCAAGTGCCAATATTGATAAGAAAAAAGGCGATCAAGTGAAATTTTAACAAATAATTAAGAAAAATAAAGTGATTGTGCTGTGCAATTCATATTTTCCTACTCTCTTTATATTACTACGTTTTCACTGCGCCAAATGAGTTAATTTCGTCCAAATGAGATCCGAAATTACCTCATTTCCTATACAAATTGACGTTTCCAAATGAGCTAATTTCGAAATTACCTCTTTTTGACTCCAATGAAAACGTGGTATATATCTATCAACTAAAAACTTTATCAGATCTAATCCGGATTTATTTGACCAATTAATATGCCTTTGCACTGATAGGTACCTATTCCTCGAAGGAGACTAAAACGTTTTTTTCCTCAGTAATTAACGGAAAACTTTGATATATAATTATCTTTTCTATTTCGTTTCACGTCTTTTTTTATTTGAATAAGCTAGAAAATAGGTATTTCTTGGCAAAAGAAATGACTTCCAGAAACGAAGATGCGGAGTTTTTATTGCGAAATAAAGACGTTTATCCCATAAAATTGGGTTTAAATAAACTTCGTTCATTAATTTTTCCTTAAACTCCATTTCAAAGCGCGATCAAAAACAAACTTGTCTGCTTTTCAGCGATCAAGCTACTTACCGTCGCGTCGGTCGGTCGCACAAACTCCATTTCTAATTAGGACACTCCCCAACACTTCTCTATCTATTCTCGTGAGCGTTACCACTGGGCACAACCAACTGGGTTACCATAAGAAAAAGATGAGTCTCAGTATGGACGACTTATGTAGAGGATGTGGTGACGAAGAGATACATGAGGATACTCCACACTACCTTTGTCTCCTCGGGAGACATTTCTTCCATGACTTAGAGGAACTATCTGACATTACAAGCAATAACATGTTAAAATTTATTAACGCTACAAAATGGCTTGACAATTCTTAAATACAGCTAAACAAATTAGTCACATACACCAACCCACTGATTTATCAAACTCAACCGCCAGACGTTGCATGGAGCCATTGCTCCTACGGGCCTGGTGGTGGGTATGATTTAAACAGTGGAGGAAAAGAGAAGGGACCACGCCCTTGAAAAGACGATGGTGCGTTGACCTCTCCTCAACCTGGTGACTGTGCTTACGGACACTTCTTCAGTAACCTGAAGTTAATCTGACTGAACGGGGCAGACGCATGCACCAACCACTGATCTATCAAGCTCACCCAGCGGACGTTGCATGGAGCCACTGCTCCTACGGGTCCGGTGGAGAGATGATCTTTCCGGTGGGGGTAAATGAGGGGATCAAGCCCTAAGAAGACAATGGTGCGTTTAACTCTCCTCAACCCGGTGTTAATATGCCGTCAGACAATTCTTCAATACCTGGATAGCTTCACCGAGTTAACTAGGCAGACACATACACCAACCACTGATCTTTCAAACTCATCCACCAGACGTTGCACGGAGCCACTGCTCCTACGGGCCTGATGGGGGGATGATTTAACCAGTGGGGGTAGGGGAGATCACGCCCTTAAAGGACAGTGATACGTTGGTCTCTCCTAAGCCCGGTGATTGTGCCGACGACGTATGTTTACATGACAGAACGGGGTAGACGCAGACACCAACCACTAATCTATCAAACTCACTCACCAGACGTTGAATGGAGCCACTGCTCCTACGGGCCTGGCGAAGGAATGATTTACCTGTTGGGGGTAAGGGAGAGGCTCACGCTCTAAAAACACTATGGTGAGCTGGCCTCTCCATTGCCCGGTGATTGTTTCGACGGACTCTCCTTATCTGACCTAACTGGGCAGTCGCTGGCACCAACCACTGACTTATCGAACCCAGCGCCAGACGTTGCATGGAGCCACTGCTCCTACGGGTCTGGTGTGGGGTTGATCAATCCAGTGAGGGTTAAGGAAAGGGACACGCCCTTAAAAGACAATGATGCGTCAACCTATCCTCAACCCGGTATTTACACAGCGACTGACACTCCTTCAATCAATTTTTAGACAACTTTTCCAAGCTTCAGCTTGTTAGAACTGTATTGACGCCCTCTACGGGCTATGTCATTGGATTTATCATAGGTTTCTTTTATGGGGATTAATCCCCAGGGTATCACAATGGATCTACACTGATCTAAGTGTGACGGTAACAAGATCAACTGTCAGCCCACTAACCTAACCTAACCTAACACTTATTGGGTTTGTTTGTTGAAAGCTTGTGTGGTGTAGCTTGAGCGATTTGAACACAAACATGTGCGACCGTACTACTTCATCGCGCGACCGCGTTCATGTTGTAATTAGGACACATTGTTAATTTGTTAACGTTTGCTATTTTGATCGTCTGATGCAGCGATCGTCGCTCGTTGCTCGATTGCGCGATGAGTGCCAATTAGGACGTAGCCTAATGAACAACATGACATTATTGGCCAGTGAGTAAGAATGCACTGTTTGTTGATTGGATTGTGGTTGTGAAGTTGGAAATCTGTATAGCCTGTTAAATCGCCCTGTTGATATACATAGGAAACAATATGATGGGCGACTGTGTAAATCAACTATAAGTTGTTAAAGTTTCGTCCTTAGTTTTTAGTCGTGAAAATCCAGCACAAACGTGTTTAAAACGGAGGAAAATGCAGCATAATGGTGTTCCAACTGGAATAAAATATGATGGTACCGTGTAAATCTAACATAAGATGTGAACATTTAACCTTCATACAGTAGTAAGTCGTGTAAGTCCTGCATAAACGTGTTGAAAATTATAAAAAATGTGATGGTGAACCGTGTAAATACAACATAAGTAAACAAATTTTTCCCTTTAAATACCCTGTAAGTGCAACATAAGTTGCGAAAGTTTCAGTTTCAAGAAAGTAGTTAGTCATCTAAATCCAGCACAGAAGTTTTTAAAGTGGGAAAACATGCATCTGCGGTAGAACAACGACTCAAGTGCAAAAAAATTGATTCTTCAGAAAACACAATTTAAAATAGTTCCAAATTTCAAGGTAAAACTGCCATAACTAGCACTTACGTCTTTGTTCAACCGAAAATTAGGTAAAATCAAGCAAAAAAGGCGGAGTTCACAGTTAGGGCATTGTCTTACAAATAATAGATACGTATTACAATAATTTACAACTGGCAGATAGTACAAAGACTCTCCAAAACATTTATTTTAAAACAGTGTAACGGTACGAAGACACTTCTGCTCCCTGGAGAGAATATTTTCTACTGGGACTTTGTTCCATTGGAAAGAAAAACCTTTTTTGAGACGTTTTGCATAGTTAACTTAGAAAACTAAATTTTGGACCTGTGCCGTTGTCCCACCTGAACTGCGATGATGGTCAACCAACAAACAAACAATTTTTTCCAGGGCAAGTCGATTTTTTTAAATATTTAACAAAACTAAACAAAATTTAAAAAATATTTTAATTTCAGTTGCAGCCCATTGGGTTCCAATAGGATATACATACATATGTAGGAAGATATATCCCTCAAAAATGTATAAGTACATTTTTGTTTATTTGTCAGTTAAAAAAAAAAAAAGACAAAAAACACTATGAGTTGTTTGTTTCAGAAAAAGGGTTCTTCCCCAATTTTCAATTCAAACATCCAAATGGTTCAAAATTCAATCATTTCATTCACACATACTTTATCTTCTCGTATATTTCCATGTCCAATAGATCCAAGTTTTAATTCAATTGATCTAAAATTCAAATACAATATAAATCAAACCCACTTCTCACCAGAAGTTATTTTCTTTCAGTTGACTACAAATAACATAAAAACAAATATTCTCTAGGCGGAATAAGTATAAAATAACCCTAAATTTAAAATCAACAAAAACTTCTGCCATGATAATACAAACCCATAAATAATTTGAATATATTTCTTTCTTCCGGCAATTTGACATATAGACATAGTTAGTTGAGACATTTTAGCACACACAAACCTCCCCATCCACCAAGACTTATTCTATAGACATAGTTAAGTCGTTATAGCACACTAAGACATACTGTCGTACATTTGAAACATAAAAACAAAATTTTGTTATCTAAAATTCCAATCAATTGCTTATTTTGCTAACATTTTCTTCTCACTTTAGCTTTCACCAACATCATAGAAAAAAAAAAATAGGTGTGTTATGGCCAAGTCAAAATGATTCCTGATTCCTACCATGAACCACCTTAAAGCTTAAACTTTGTTTTTGTTTGCCAAAAATTTTACACAAAAAAAAAAAAAAAACTAAATATCTTATCCTGAATACTCAATTACTTGACCTAATTGACAAAATATGGGCCACACACGCACAGGTCGTTTTCGTCAACCGTACGTAACCGTTGGTATATAGAAAACTTGAATATAGGACACGGATACAAAACTTTATCAAGAAGGCTTGACGAAATACTTTAACTATTCAACATAATTGCGGTTAGAAAATTACTTAATATCCGATTTTTGTCCAAATTTTTTCAGACACATCAGTTGTAAGCAAATAGGTCATAAGCTGAAAATAAAAAAGAATTCCAAGTTTCTGTGATTTTTAAAGGAAATAAAACTAAAAAGTTGTAACAACAAGCATTATTATCAAGGACTTTCATAATATTTTCCTTCCATCTATAACTCACCACAGGAGGGCGGGTGGTTTATTTTTAGGATTCGCCTCCCAACGGATCAGGAAGACGCATTAATTAACAATTTTTGTTTTGAATTTTCCATAAAACGTTGTGTGATGTGAATATAAAAGTAATAAAAGCAGACATATTTGATATCCTTAGCCTTACTAATTAAGTTAATAATGCCTTTCCTGTAACGGAAACTCCTCGGTTGTAGCTATCTGGTTTGGTGTGGTGATTCTGGTTCTATTGACAAAGTAATGTTGTAAATGATTTGACTTCGTGTTGTAGTTTTCAACGTCCGTGTCGCCCGAATAAGACGATTTATTACATAGATGACTAGACGAAATGAGGGATCATAAAATTGAAGAGTGGCGTCAGATTAAAATAGACATTTGTGTTTTATTTGTCAACAGAAAATTTATTAAGAAAAAGCGTGACAATTTTTAAATTGTTTCATTCTGCGAATTTAAATGAGGTGTTGTCTAAAGCAAGATATATGTCGGATTTAACAAAATGACTTGAATTTGATGAAACGGCAAAATTTATGGATATAAAATTTAAGTTCATGTCTATTTACATAGGTATAGAAGTAGTCGAATCGAACCAATTTTAAACTTTTGTACGGAACTATAGTTTGACAGGACTGATGACGTGAATTAACTTTAAATGAATAAAAACCAAATTTAAACATATATGTATGGACCTATCCTTATTTTATTTTTAATGTGGTTTTTATGACGTAGCGTAATGGTTAGTGCGTTTAACTGTCACGCTGGAGGTTTGGGTTCGCTTCCCAGCCTCGTCCACCTAAAAACTAAAAAGTTTTTTTCTGGGCTACTGCCTCTTGCGAGGAATTGACAAATCCTCCAAGAGTATCACTTGTCACGAATAAGTGCTTCTCGTCTAGCCGTTCGGATTCGGCATAAAATTGTAGGTCCCTTCCATTCCTGTCGATAGGCGCACACAGGAATGGTTGCGAGTTGTTAGTCACTAGGCCCTGGTTCTTCATGAGCCGTTGTGCAACCCGATTTTTTTTTTTTTTTTATGACGAACGCCCAATTTTTGGTTTGGCTCTATTCCCATTTAGAAAACAAAATAAAACTAATCTGGATTCAAATTATAAATGTTTGAAAAACTAAATTTCCAAGAAAGTACATTGTTAAAGAAAGTGTTTAAAGCATTAGCATTTTCAAAAAAATGAAAGTCTTTGGCATATACATAAATACTTTTGGTATATTTACCTGTTTCATATTTGAATACAATTTTGTATTTGCTGATGAGATACAATTTGTGCCACCGCTCAAAATAAAATAATGAGAATTTTGTAACTTTTTAAATGCTCTTGAGCTGTAAAAAATCTAATTCTGTGCATACTGTGTGTGTTTAGTATTCAAATTCTTCTAAAATCTTAAACAAATTAAAAAAAAAAATAAATTTTTCTTTGCCAGAATTTAAAGCTCCCATTGTTTGTGGTAAAAATTCCGATAAAATTGTAGATGTCAAAATTTTCTATAAATTTAAATTTTTAAATTTATTAAAAAATGATTTTGTATCTCTTACGGAAATTGATCTTCTGAATTAACCAACTTCAAACTCAAATATCTTGAAAACCCCACTGACGATTTTTGAAATATTTGACCCACATAACGTGCTCACCTCTTACCTTTCATTTGATACCAATTTTATTAGTGAACGCATTGGGCCCAGGGTCCATACAAAAATGGGCCCTTTCCTTTACCGTTAAAATCTTATTGAATTTTTAATAACACATACAAAAAAAAAAATAAAATGTCATTTTTATTTGCAATATGTATGTATGTATGTAGTAGTATTTACCATGTTTTGGATTCGTAAAAAAAAATTATTTTTTTATTTAAAAACTATACAGTCGACGACCCGCTTATAGCGACCGCCAAGGGACTAGCCAAATGTGGTCGCAATAACCGGCGGTCGCATCAAGTCCAAGTGGTCAAACTTGCCCCTATAGCGGGGCAAGTTGGACCAGTGTGTGGGGTTAGTTGGACCACACCCTTAAGAGTCAAAAAGAAAGTTCCATAAAGTACAATAAATCCATAGTCTTATATTTTTATTTAATTATTATTTAATATGGTCAGTAAACTTAAAACAAATAATGGAAATAAATTAAGATAAAAATAACTTAAGAGTCATAGTCACTGTTGTAGTTAATGCATTCATAGAAGGGCCCATCTCGGGAAACTGTGCAATTTGTGTGCCCATACTTTCTGTAAGTTTGGCGCTAGATCCATTCCTCACCTGGGAAACAATCTTCGTATGATTCCATGCACATTAGGCAGAAATTTTCCAGTTCTTCTTCGGAACTTGATATTTTTAAAGAGCTTCGACGGCACTTTGCGATTTTGTTCTTCTTGCAATGCATCTTTTTCGGGTGTGTCTGTAAGGATTGCAGTGTCTCTTCCTTCTTTTGGTTAGTGTTTGCTTTCTGGATCCAGTTTTTTGAAATGGCAAAACAACTTCTGGCGCAAATGTATAAGCTCCTTGAGATGCAGACGGAATTGAGTCATAAGCAGCATTATCATCAGATCTCTCAATAGCAATATGAGGAATAGTTCGCTGAGCAACAGATATAAAATACGTCTAATTAAATCAGCGGGGCTAGTTGGACCTGGACCACCTGGTCCAACTTACCCCATACCTGGATTGATGACAATATTTCATAATAACTATAAAAATATTTAAAACTGTTCAATTTAACATGTAAAATATGAAAACATACTTTACCTCAGTCCTTATTCGTAGACAAATACAAAAACTATCTGTTTCTTATTTGTTACTCGACTGCCTGAAAAACAAAAAAAAATGTGCGTGCTTTCCGTTCTGAGGATAAAATGCAACTGAAACCGGTTTGGCACGAGTCGGCAAAAGAGCGCGCTTTGATCGTGTTTGATCATGTTCTCCTAGAACTTTCGGTTTCTGAGAAATGCGCGTGTTCCTACTTGCCCCGTGGTCCAACTAGAACCGCCCTTCCCTACTTTCTTTTAAGGTAGAACAACTTGAACAGGTTTTTTATCATTGAACGATCTTATAATACACTGACCGATTGTAAGAAGTGTGATATGAAAAAGAAGACAAAGGAAAGAGAGAAAAAAGTGTCGTATGATGCTAAATTTGCATGGTGCTTATAAAATGTTTGTTTTTGGGGTACCAAAACATGTCAAACAAGTTTTTACTAGACAGGGCCTCACGAGTTTCCCTCGTCTAAATTTTTGGTACTGAAATCCAGCAAGGGCTTGCCAAGTATCTGACAAGTTTTCCCTGTCTAGATTTCCCTTACTAAAAACTTATTAGGGCTTTGGTCAAGGCTGGATTTTTTTCCAGCCGGGATATTTTCGAAAAATATGTTTTAGATTTTCAAAAAAATATTAAAGCATATATATATATTTATTTTTGGAATTTCACTATTTTAAAAAAGCATTAATTATGTTTTTTGTTATTTAAAAAAAAAAAATGTATTGTAAAAGATCTGAATACTAAATTTTTATTTTTTAAATGTTCGTGATATTTTATACAAAAAAAAATATTTCTCAAGACTTAAGAAAGCTCTCATGATTTTTGATTGTTTTCCTTTGTATAATTTATCAAACCTATCACATGAACTATTTTATTTTGAACTCTTTTCTTTTTTTTGTTAAACAGAATCTTGCACATACAGCGATGTTGTGCGTTTCTCAATATTAATAGAAGTTAAGTCGGATATAGAAAATCAAAGTTGTTTTTGTTATGCAAATTCTTCTTTATAATACTGAATATGGGCATTAAAATAATTTTAAAAAACGGAACTTAGGACATACAGAATTTTGAAATACAGAATTCTGAAATACAGAATGCTGAAATACAAAATTTTCAATATTTTCAAAAAAAAAAAAAAAATTCAACAGGTCATACAGAATTTTGAAATTCAGAATTTTGACTCGCTCCCATCATAACTACTAAATAAATTATAAATGTACTATACATACATGGTCAATTTATAGATTCTTCAAAGTTGTTAGCTACGACAGTAGGTTCGTGCGATCCAGTCGTTTATATTATTTAATCTAACGCACAATAGCGATCACGTACATCTGTATTTACGGTACGTCCATGCATAGCATATTTGTAATGATTTTTTTAGCCTTCAAAAATCTTTAATTTGTATTCAAAACCCTCAGATTAATAATTAAGTGGTTTCAACATCATGTCAAGTATCAAAACACATTAGACTTTTTACTCATAAAGTCCTTGACCAAAAAACACATATAAATATTTTTAATTTTTAGCCAATTTAAAATTGAAAAAAAAAACATCTACATCTTTCACAAATACCATTATCCTTTCATTTAGAATATATATCTTTGAAACCAAATGAATTTAAATGTGACAGTCAACATCTGCCTCCCTCACTTAATCTAATTTCAATATCAAAATTATTTTCCTCAACCTAAAGTAGCAAAATGCCTATTTTTGAAATCATATTTTAATCAATTCTTTTTTGCAGCCACTTCTAACCAATATTAAAAATAATATTCTTAAATTCCAAATATTTACACTAAAAGATTTCCATCAATACAAACGAAACAGAAACAATTATTCCATACAATAAATTACGTATTAATTGTGCGAAGAGATAGAGCAAATTTTCACTCACTACTTAAACGTCATTATACTCTTTACATTTTATTTCCATATTGTATTGTGACGTCATTGCTTGTTCTTTATTCCGTCAACATGTGCGATATTCAATCAATTAATTTTAATTATCACGCTGAAAACTTTCATGGGTGCAACATTATAAATAAATATTGTGCGGATCTCGTTTTGGTTTCTTATTTTGAGTGATAGTCCAGAAGAAATCGTTGTAAATTAATGCGATAGGTTCGTTTTACTAGGAGATAGTTAAAATTCAAAGGATGATGGGCAAATTGGTCGTTGATTCAACAGAATTAAAATATATCTCAAATTAAGGGTCTTGTCCAGTACTTTATTTCATTATATGGCGGCAAGAACCAAAACCACCGGAGAACAGAGATATGCCACTTGAATATGAGTATTACAAACACTATATTTCAATTGTTTTCGAAATAATTGTCCATTTTTTTTTTTTTTTTTTTTTATATAGTACGCGCACTCAAGGGGATTTTGATACCCTTAAATTGTTAAATTAAACTCAGTGTGAGCGTTAGAAAAACAGGGAAGACAGGGAAACAGAGGAGATGCCGATGCACATTGGTTTTGAACCTTTGAATATCGAAATGGAAGGGAAAAATAGAGCCGGGTAAAGCATTCCACATTCGGGAAATTCGGCTAAAAAAAGAATCTCTATACTTGACAGTACGTCCGAAGTTGGGCTCAAGGGTAAACTGATGTGTATACCTGAAAGTTCGAGTATTACGGTTAAATTCTTTTAGGGGCGGAATGCAACTGGCTATTTCAGTAGAGCACTGCTTATAAAAATAACGGTAAAACAACGAAAGACATGAAACATTGCGGCGGTGTTCGAGAGTTGCAAATGCTTCCGTTATATTTCTGTCACCTTTCATTTTCATAGCTCTTCCTTGTATCCTATCCAAAAGACACAAGTGGGTTGATGGAGCACCTGCCCAAACATGGGAATTGTACTCGAGTTTTGGACGGACAAAGGCTTTATATATAACAGCCAGATCAGATGGGGTGAAACATTTCTTGCATCGCCGTAGAAAACCAAAACACTTAGCAGCATTTTTGGCGACATCAAATATGTGATCATTCCACACAAGGTGGTCTGTGATGCACATACCGAGTACTGAAAGCTTTTCGGTTTCCACAATGCAAGTGCCACTCATGGATAGTGGCATGGGGGTGGGTTTCGTTTGGACGACAGAAGACAGCACTGAGTTTTAGAAGCATTAAATTCCACGCGGTTTTTGCGTCCCCATTGGACAATGCTGTCAAGATCAAAATTCAATGAGCTTATCATACGCTGCCGTTCCAGTTCCACATCCGAAGGACATGGATGTGAATCTAAAAACGAATATGAAAAGCTGAGGGTACTGTTGTCAGCGAAACAGTTTAATGGATTAGAAGTTTCAGATAAAAGATCATTTATGAAAATTAGGAATAGAGTCGGGGAGAAAACGGAGCCCTGGGGTACAACAGCATTTATTTTGTGGAAACCGTCTAATACAACTTGTATTGAGCGGTCCGAAAGGTAATTTCTAATCCAACGAAGAAGAGATTCATCGATACCAAATGCGCGTATTTTCGATAAGAGAGCTTGATGCCAAACTGTATCAAACGCTTTAGAAATATCAAGCGCAATAATCTTACTTTCTCCAAAACGATGTAAAGATTTGTTCCACTGTTCGGTGAGACATACCATCAGATCCGGTCATTAAGAAGCTTTCGTTCTTCGAGATATTTCTTGAGCTGAAAATTGATCAGCGTTTCCATGACCTTGGAAAGAAGGGACGTAAGTGCAATTGGACGATAATTTGAGGGTGAAGAAGATACGCCTTTTTTAGGGACTGGCTGGACAAATGCTGTTTTCCATCCACTCGGAAAGAGACCAGTAGAATAGGACAGATGGAAAAGCTTACGCAGTGGTTTTGCCAGCGTTGAAGAACACCTCTTCACAACAATGGGAGGGATACTATCCGGGCCAGCGGATTTGTGTATATCAAGATCTTTTAGGACTCTGGCAACTGCACGAGTGCGAAAGAAGATTCGTCCCATAAAATCTTTTGCGCTCTCAAGTACGGGAGGAGTCATAACACTTTCTGGCAGCGTCGAACTAACAGCAAACTGTGCTGCAAGCAAATTGGCTTTCTCTAACGAGCTGACAAAAGGGGTGTCGTTGAAGACGAGCGTCGGAACCGACGATGAAGTGGCATTTCGTATGTTCTTTGCAAATGACCAAAAATTTTTACTACTATTGGGACATTGTAGAATTTTTTGCCTTAATTTTTGGTCATGTAAAAATTTGGTTCTTCGAATATGGCTGTTACAGGACTTCCTGGCTTGTTGAAACTTTTTCCTCAGTAGGGTTGGCTTTGTAACTACGGAAACTTACTTCTCTGATCCTAATAACCTCTTTACAGCTCGAATTAAACCACGAGTTTTCTTTGGGTTTGACAGATTTTACCCTATTCGAGATAAAATATCTCATTCCACAAAGAATTAAACTTGTGATCATATCTGCACTGGCATCTACATCACTATCGAGGAAGCATTGTGACCAGTTAAAATTACTGAAGAAACCGTTGAGACCGTCCCAGTTGGCTTTCTCGTATTGCCAAACGGTTCTCGTTGGTGCTTTCTCTTTAACTGAGTATTGTTGGCACGAGAAATTAGCAGATATGACACAATGGTCTGACGAGCCTAGAGGCGATGATACACTAATAGTGTATTTTTCAGTGTGTTGGCGGATTGACCTGTAACATCCGGTATTCGAGTTGGCTCGTCAACAAGCTGAGTCAGGTGGTTCAACTAAGCAAAGAGCTCAACACACCTTCCTTCGGGTGTTGTCTGACCCGAACAGCGAAGCCAACTAGAATTGTGTGTATTGAAATCGCCCGCAATGACGATTTCAGTGTGATGCTAATGGGCAACAATTCTTTGAATAAAGTCGGACAGAGCATCAAATTCGGTACATAACTTTTTATAAACAGAACGTAGGAAACCAACATTGGTATTAAACAAACGGTAGTTTTCTCATCTTTCAAATAATAGCTATGTTATTGTGCTACGTTTTATACACTTTGAGATATTAAGTTTTAAAGCCTTGAATAAAAACTTTTCTAGCACTGGCCTTATACACCAATATCTTAACAAATTCAGGGGTGACTTTTTTTAGCATCGATAAGCTATTTTTACGACCTTTAATTTAATACATCAGAAAGTGTCTTTTCCTTAATAAATACCTGCTTATAATCAAAAATTGCTTCAAAAGACACCTTATTATGCTTATAGACCGGGAAAAGTAGATTCAATGATAAAAAACAAAGTAATTATACAGTCTTAGGACTGGTATCGACGTATAATTGCATTCTACATTTTAATCTACCTAATTAATTTAAATCAATTAAATATAAATACACTCTGGTGCAGTCGATTAAGTCATCCTATATATTTACAAAACTAAAAAAAAACATCTACCGAACCGGAGTGTATGGTTTAAGTTTTTATTTTTGGTGGCCATAAATATTTCTGCTAACATATAAGATATGTTTGCACTAAATGTCCCAATTAACTAACGATAAAAACATAAAAAAAACTTAAACCATGCACTCCGGTCCAGAAGACGTTTCTTTTTAGATTTTAAAATAAATAATGACTTAATCGGCCTAACCAGAGTGTATTTGTATTTAATTAATTAAAATTAATTAAATTTAAAAAATAAATTGGGTGGCACAACGGCTCGTGAAGACCCAGGGCCTAGTGACTAACAACTCGCAACCATTCCTGTGTGCACCTTTCGACAGGAATGGAAGGGACCTACAATTTTATGCCGAATCCGAACGGCTAGACGAGAAGCACTTATTCGTGACAAGTGATACTCTTGGAGGATTTGTCAATTCCTTGCAAGAGGCAGTAGCCCTGAAAAGTTTTTAGGTGGACGAGGCTGGGAAGTGAACTCAGACCTCCAGCGTGACAGTTGAACGCACTAACCATTACGCTAGGGGCTACTACGAAAGACGAGACAACTATCTTTTTTTACACTAAAACCATTTTCCTACATCTTTTATATGAAAAGTTAAGAACAGTAAGCTCGACAAAAACTGAAATATGGTGTTTGCAATCGCCAACTTCAAGCTCAAATATCTCGAGTTTCCCATGTACGATTTTGAAAATATGTACATACTGCAGAAGCTCAATCTCTCCTTTCATTTGATACCAATTTCATTAGTGTTGGTCTAACGACCAGATTTCATACTAATTTGCCCATCATCCTTTAATAATGGATGAATTATCTTAGCAAACCAATATTTTTAACTGGTGTATCTTTTTTCTGTCACGTTCACAAGTTTTGAAATACAAAAAAAAAGACAAGTTGGTTTGTTGTTTTAAATTGCTCCATTCACCTTATAATAATGAGACTTGTGACCGCTTATATTATCGGTCACGTTTTATATACAATTTATCCTAAATCCAGATTTATAGCTTTCCCGTTCCGCTCGGTGCTCACAAAAAAAAACTCCATTCTCTACTAAAACAAAATTTGGCGTTAATTTAACATGAATCAGCCCCTATTTAACGTAGGTACTTATACTTTTTGCAATAAATCTAAAGATTTATAAAAGGAAAAGTTATCCCGCACCTACACAAATTACTTTAACGAAAAAAAATTAATCAAACGTCAAACTGATCCTAATCGGAGCTATTACATAACCCATACCCAATACAATTAAAGCTACACAAATAGAACGAACTCCGAAATTACTTTTTTTTTTTTCAAACGACATTCCATAACCCTGTGCGAGAGGTGGACAAATAAATAAAAGATTCCACTGTCACTTTCCTTAAACATACGAACTTAAAAAACAGTGAATCGTAGGTATATCGAAAGCCGAAAGGCATTATGTCATACACGAACAGATTTATTTACCCATGACATGTGGTTTTGCGAAATGGCGGACAATACCGTTATTTTATAGCTTGTACAATCATACTAAAAATGGTTTATTTAAAAAGGAGTTTTTTGATTTACATAAAACGAGGCCCACTTGTTTGTTGTTGTTGTTGTTGTTGTTTGTGTTGAATCAAGGGGAGTGGTGGTATTAGGTACTGCGGTAGCCCGAGTTCATGTCCCGTCACATTCTAGCACATCGATTGCGTGACCGATAAGTGAAATGAAATTGAGATTTGCAGAAGAAAAAAGGCCCACCACCGACCGACCGTAGGATTTATTTTTTGTTCGTTTTGATAGAGACATACCCCAAATGCTAAGCCACGACACATCATCCCGTGGAGTTCTCGACGATTTGGCAAATTGTTTGTGTTATCTGATTATTTTGAGAAGTCGTGTTTTGGTACGACTCCTACTGTGCAAATGTCAACGTGACGTATACTCAACATTTATCAAAAAAATAGGGAGGGAGCTGGGAGCCTCCGGGATTTTTTTTTTTTTATCACGAAGCACGATACCTCTACATTAGGGGAACCTTTTTTTATGAAAATTGAGCTTCTAGGGATTTTATTTTTGGGACATAAAGAATCCTTTTTGATATAGACTTAGAGTTAGTATACGGAAGGCATGTTTGCAACAATGAATGATAAGATAAACGATTGTCCTGGTATGTTTTATTTTAGCAAGGGACTTATTTTAAATATGGGATTGGCATTGTAATTGCTTTGGTGTGACGAGTGAAGTTAAGTTAGATAACGTGTCATTAATTTAGCTTGCAAATGGTATTCTAAGCCTATACTGTAAAAAAGCATGTTGTATAAATTTAGCTATATTGTACAATGTACATTCTTCTATGTAAGTAGGTTAAATCTTGATCTTGGCTTATTTTTCATGTTGGATTTGGTTGTTGGTGGATGAGGAAATGAATAAATTAATTTGAAAGAATTTCAATTTCTTTGCAGAAAGCCATGACAACTTCCTGATTTTTGTGTTAAAATGGAATTAAGTAATTGTTCAAATTTTCTAACAAAAAAAAACCTCGGTGGTGCAATGCGTATAGTGCAACGGCCTCTGGGTAGCTTGGTCTAGGTTCGAATCCAGTTGACGGCAAAACAATTTATAAATTAAAATTGGAACTATAGACTAAGCACCACTAAAAGGAATCTGATGATTGGTGTGGCAGCCATGAAATTGCAATATTTCCAGCCAAATTTAATACTCGGTGGTAGCCAACACAAGTGGTTGTTGTTCATTCAAAACCTTCAAAAAAAAAATATAGTCACCTCTTTATAAGTCGTTACATTGTAGGTAAATTTCAACTTTGATTAATAATAGATTTTTGGCTGTTTATCATGGCCTTATCGAAAGTAAATGAAAAATTGAATCAAATTGAGTGTAAGAAGAAAAATGTTATGTTCTGAGGCTTGTAAAAGGGCGAGACTCGATCACAATCTGCGTGTTTTCGGGTTTTTGGTTGCAGCGGTCGGCTAATAAAGGCAGAGGAGTCAGTACAATGTCCAAGAAATAATAATAAGCCCAAGAAATAATGGACTGGAACGATAGCTTAAAAAGTGGGATTGTTTCAAAAACAGGAAAAACTATAAAACAATTTTTTATTTTAATAAAAAAGAAATTATTTAAAACCATAATATTAAAAAAAAAAGTATTTGTACTTTAGTATTAGTTTCCTCTATAAAATAAAATAAAATAAAATAAAATAAAATAAAATAAAATAAACAAAAAATAAAATAAAATAAAATAAAATAAAATAAAATAAAATAAAATAAAATAAAATAAAATAAAATAAAATAAAATAAATTAAATTAAATTAAAATAAAATAAAGTAAAATAAAATAAAACAAATTAAAATAAAATAAAATAACATAAAATAAAATAAAATAAAATAAATGGCACAACTGGATCGCACGAACTTGCTCTTGTACCAAGTTATTTCTAACTTGTTGTGTTGTTAAAAACAAGTTAGAATAACAATTTTGAAATTTGTTGATTAGATATAAACAAAAAAAAAAGAAAATATGAAAAAAATCGGAATAAAGAAATCAGATTATTTCTTTGATGTTATTTATTCGTATACAAAAATTATTTATACAAATTTTAAACGCAGTATGTTTTTGACTAACTAAGAAAAACCGCGAATGCAAAATTGTGATAAATAAACTAAACCATCGACGAGATATTCGGGAATATGTCAAAAAAGATAATTTGCTCAAAAAACCTAAAAACTTTATTTCCGTTAATCGCATTTCTCTGCAAAAACTTGGTATGCATTATTATTAAAACTGCACTAGGGATTAAATGCAAAAAGTTGGGTAAGTAACACAGGTACAAAGAGCTCTAAAATTTGTATTTAATTCAAAGAGTTTAAAAAAAAAACTTTACAAGCAAAAAGATGTGGTTATAATATGAACGAACTATAAGCTATGGTCTTTGAGCTGAGACGTCTTGGTTACAATCGTCGAAACCGAGACGATACTATAGTAGCTCCAAAGCGTCATGTCATGTCATGACTACTCGTATTTTTGTACCAAAATTCACCGAAAGTCTTGGGGATCGAGTAGGCCTTAATAGGGCTGGCCACGAGACGAGACTTTTGTAAGTCTCGTCTCGGCCTCGTTAAAATCCAAAATTTTCAGTCTCTTCCCGGTCTCGTATCGGTCTCGTATAATTAAGTCTCCTCTCGGTCTCGTCTCCGAAAAATACGATTTCCGGCCAACTTGTTGATCATTGGAACGAAATATTTTCGATTATAGTTTGAATACGTGCAGAAGAGAAAATAAATATTTAACTGAAATTAGATTTTTGAATTTATTAGACTCTCTGTAAATTTCGGCCCAAACATACAGTCTCGTCTCGGTTTGCTTAAAAGCCAGTCTCGGTCTCGTCATGCGAGACCGAGATCGAGACCGAGACTTTTCTCGTCTCGTGGCCAACCCTAGGCCTAAAGAAGTTGTCGATCTTTTAATTCGATAAATATTGAACATTTTACAGAATACGAAATTTTAGCTTTTGTTGGAAGCTTCATAGCTTCAGTGGTATTAGTTGTTTAAAACTACTTTTGAAAGTCATGTTTGCATCAGGACACTTTGTTTTCCATAAGTTGGGTTTTTTAATAATTTTTGTGTTAAAATACACAAGAAAGTAGAAGTTATGGGAAAAGTGCCAATTTTCGGTTAATTTGACATATAAATTTCTTATTTTCAAATAAATTTAAAATAAAATTAAAAATTTAGAAGTACCTACCCAACCTTTTGCAGGCTAGAAATTCCTTATGTTATAGGGGCAGGTTGTCTTATAACAAATGACACCACTAACAATGTGATGCTATAGATTTTTATTTTACAGCTTATAATCTTGTTTTTATTTTGCATATGTATCAGTCTTCTTCTTCTCCATTTGACCGGCGATTGTCATGACCTCGAGGAGGACCACAATTCTCCCATTCAACTGCTTCACTTACGGTTCCACTTGTGGGGTTCGCCAGGTTGACTTAAGAAATCGTCGACAAGCCTCCCGGTTTTGGATTGTTCCATGTCTGAAGCCAACTAAATGCAGGTGTCTCTGCATTTGTTTCATCCCTTTCTTCCGCGAAAGTGTTGGAACGTCTTGTGCTATTGCCTTTTGAACTGGGTTCTCTGTTCTGTTTCTGGGGCAGTAGCAGCTAAGTTGGGCATGCTGTATTTTGTCCAAGATGGTATTTTTGACGTGTAGGCTTAGGCTTCCTCGGATTCTCTTGCTTCTTATTCGATCACGCTTTGTCACTCCTGCTGTCATGCGAAGCATCTTCATTTCAGCTGCCGTCAATTTACTCTCATACTTCTTGTACATTGTCCAACACTGCACGAACAACTGCCGTGTAGAGCTTTCCTATCAGCTTAGGGGGCATTTTTCTATCACATAATATGGCAGAGTTTTCCCGCCACTTTATCTACCCTACGCTTACGCGATGTTTGATGTCGTCATCACAAGATCCTTCGCTATTGATCATTGATCCAAGATATTTAAACTTTTCGCACTTGGGAAGCACTGTTCCATTCAAATAGATGTCCGGAATAGGCCTGTGTGGATCAGAAAATGGACAGCATAGGTATTTGGTCTTTTTCGAGCTAATGCGGTATCCATTTCCCTCCAAAATTTGTATTAAATTAAAACAAAATTAACGGCTTTTAACCAAATTGCTCTTGAGAGTTAACCCAGCTTATAATCATTGTTTTAAATATAGTTTGTGAATAATAAATCGGCTCTTACTATGCCCGTTTTTTAATTTTTCAATTAAATATACAAACATTTTAATTTCTTCATATATTTTTGTTGCTTTTTTTAAATTTTTTTAACAACAAAAACCTGAAAATATCTTTTTTTTTTTAATTGTTGGTTTTTCAAGTTTTAAAGAAATGCTTTTCGTTTGAAAAAAAAAACAAAAATTGTAAGTAAAAATATATGTAGGTGTTGCAAGATCAAAAAATTATCGCAATTACAACTCTACCTCTTTATAAATGGCAACTTGACGCCCTCTTAATATCCAACTATTATGTGTAAAAAGGATGTTTCTTTAACACCAAGGTGTTTTTTGGTGGCAACTTCCCACGCTACTTACTTCTTGGTTCAATATTGAGGCGCCAAGGAGTTTGTCACGGTTAGTATATAATTTTATATCTCAATGACCTTTTCTTTTCCAAACAATTCCAAGGACATATTTCTTGAAAGTCACTCTTGTCATTTATTCATACACAAAATGAAGAAAAAAAAATAGCTTGCAGCTATATTTCACAAATTGCTCACATTAAAAAACTACCATTAAGCAAACGTAATAGAATCCACTCCTCCACAAACATGCATCTGTCAATATTTTAAAACAACGTCATCTTGCACAATTCTCAATGGATTTTTTTTGTTGTTGCATTCAAGTCAACACTTTCCGTGCGTTGGAGCCATTAAAGAAAAAGAGAATACATTTTGTTATTTTTGTTTATACAGATATACTTCGAATAGGGCAGAACAATAACATTTCTGGCAAATTGTCAATTGGGCTTTGACAACAATTGGAAAGAGAACTTTTAAATCCTTTCAGAAGGGTCAGCTATTGAACTGAAGATTGTCAGTAAATTATTTTCAAATCATCTTTATTATATTTAATGGTTTTTGTTTTACCTATAGGGTTTTTATATATTTTTGTCGCATTAATTGAATGTGATATTTTGTTTAGTTTTTAAAGGAGTTTGTTCTATTTATTTATTTTAAATAAAAACAAACGAAATCAAATAGACGTTAATTTCCTCAAATCTATTGGCAACAAGATTCTTATAGATTCCATCATTTTAATAGTTTAAAGATCAGTTGCTGTTATTTGCAATTTTTTTTTAAACAATGCGTAATATTTATAGGATTAATAATAAAAAATAAATAAACAATTTCTATTAATATTGCACAGTTCATAATCTGTGATAAATTTAGCACCCTAGTAATTATTGTTTTTTTTTTTTTTTTTTTAATTTGTTTCCTATTGTGCATATAGAAAAAACAATAAACATGTCATGAACGACCAAACACCCGCCAGCATTCCCAAATCAATTTTGAATTCATATTTGCACCTTCACGTGATTATTCCTCTTTCTGTCGGGAGTCTGGGCCAAAGTCCAAAATAAATTCCATATAATTTGGTTAAACAGATTTTGATTATACAAAATGTATTTTCATATTTTTTGGCAATAAAACGTGAATCACAGATGAAATAAATGTAAAGTGATAATTTGTTTGCAATCTCCTTCGATAAAATCCCCAAAAAATGGGTAGATATTTATGTATATATCTAGAGGAATAGATTTGTTAACGGAGTGTAAACATTAAATTTTTTTTTTGGTTTTAAGAATTTTGTGTACAAAAATGTTCAAGATTAAATTTACACAAAAACAAAATGTGTTACAGATGCTTGTCTTTTTTTGTATGTGTCAATAGAGAATTTATTTGGCTTGCTTTGCGCAGGAGGGGCATCCCAGATAAATTGATTGCTATTATCAAGGCTACATATGATGGATCCAAGTGTCACGTTTTGCACAAAGGTAGGCTGTCAGAGGAGTTTGAAATCCAAAGTGGAGTTAGGCAAGGCTGTATACTGTCACCAATACTGTTCCTGTTGGTGATAAGTGACGTACTGCACGCAGCTTTGTCAAATGGAAATGAAGGAATTCAGTGGACTCTGCAATCTCACCTCAAACATCTGGACTACGCGGACGACGTATGCTTACTCTCTCATAGGATCATGGATCTCCATCAAATGGCAACAAGGGTGGAGAGAGAAGCAGAAATCGTAAGGTTTAAGATCAACTCGGCAAAAACTAAAAAGATCAGCCTTGGAACTTCCTCATCAATCCAAGTAAATATTTCTGGACAACCGGTAGAGATGGTAGAGGATTTCCAATTTCTTGGGAGTATTGTCTCTACGGGACGTAAACAGCCGAATCAGAAAAGCAAAGGCAGCGTTCGGAATGCTGTCCAAAATATGGACTCTTTTAGCTTAAAGACCAAGCTACGACTGTTCCGCTCCAATGTTGAATCCGTTCTGCTTTACGGATTCAGCACTTAGAAAGTCACTGACACTGTCACTAGAAAGCTACAAACCTTCGTTAATAGATGTCTACGAAACATCTTGAGGATTTTCTGGCCCAACCGTATCTCCAATACCTAACTTCATGAGAGAACGGGTCAGGAGCCCATAGACTCCATTATAATGGGAGTTGGCTTAAATAAAAGACCAAAAAGAATAAGAAAAACAATTTGCAAAGGAGAATGGGCCAAAATTTATGGGAGCTGGTCTACCTACTCAACACCAATGTCTCATACATCGTTGTAAAGGTAATGATGTGTACATTAATAAATTATACGGACGTAATGCTCTAAACCATGGGGTTCGAAAGACATTGCCTTGCAAAGCACCGAATAAGACAGTAAGGCGCCAGTTATAGCTTTCATTGAAAACCATCATTGAAAATTTTGTCTTTAAATTTTGATGCACTTAAACAAATAAAACTGGCGTTTTGGTACCAAAATGATGGTTGTCAGTTTTATATTTTTTTTAGTCAAAAAACTGTTTAGTTTTCTTTACAACTTTCATATAAAATCATTTTTTGTTTTTCAATGATGAAAATCGTTTTCAATGAACTGCTGATATTTTGTTCCCGAAAGTGGAACACATTCGTTCCACTGAAATGCGTTCCTTTCTCTTCCTGTTCTCGTCTGTCAGTTTTTCGTTCAACGATCGACTTTAACCTCAAAGTTGTTTTTTGTATGGGGAATGGAATTTTGAATGAAAGAAAATTTCATGATAGCTATAACTGACTTGTCAGAAAATATTCCACCATTTCACTGATTTGTGTTTCAATGATGGATTTCAATGAAAGCTTTAACTGGCACCTAATGCAACTCTTCATTTGCATCTTCTCTTACTTCCCACTGTAAAGTTTCATATATCGTTGAAAAGATTATTACGTGTATTTCATTTTGTTTAAAAGCCGATAATATGCAGATAATGGGGTTCAAAAGATATTAAGCCATCAAAAACGGCGAAAATAAAATAATGCAATTCTTCATTGGCAATTGGTCTACCAACTCAACAGTAATCTGTCATACATCGTTGTATTTTATTTTGCACTCGTTAAGCTGTAAACATTGTTGTTCGAAAGATATTTGGAAAAAACGCACAATAACGCATTTGCGTCTTTTTTTTGTTTCAAATATCTTCTGAGCCCCATAGTTTACAGTTAAATGATGGCTTATTGCTGTTGAGTAGTTAGAAGAGTACACAAAGAGGAAATGCATTTTGGAAGTTGTTGGTTCTTTGAAGGTGATTATCTCTTGAACCCCATGACTTAGAGCTTATCGGCCAAATAATGAAATTATGCAATTGCAATTACCTTTTCAAAAACGTATGACACATTACTGTTGAGTTGGTAGACCATTTCCAATGAAGAATTTCACTGTTATTTTATTTGCCGATTTTTAGGGCCAATTACTCTCGAACCCCATGGTCTACATTTGAACGGCTTTCAAAAAAATAAAGTACATGCCTTATACTTTTCAACGATATATTTCACATTTCTATTGAGTAGGTGCAGCAGCTTCCAATGCGGAATTGCATTATTGCTTTTTGTATGCATTTTTGCCAAATACCTTTCGAACCCTACACTTTATTGGTTCTATACAAAAATGAAGTTCACGCAGTAACCTTTTCACTGACATATCACACGTCACTGTTGAGTTGGTAGAACATTTACCAATGAAAAATTGAATTATTGTTATTTTTGATGCTTTGAAGCCAAATAGCCCACGAACCCCATGGTTTAGAGATTAGTGGCCATATAACGAAATGAAGCACACGTAATAACCTTTACAACGATGTTTGACAGATGACTGTTGAGTTGTTGAGACCAATTGCCAATGAAGAATTGCATTATTTTATTTTTGCCGTTTTTGATGGCTTAATATCTTTTGAACCCCATTATCTGCATCTTATCGGCTCTTTACTAAATTGAAGAACACGTAATAATCTTTTCAAAAATGAAGGAAACTTTACTGTGGGTGGTAAGACAAGCTGCAAATGAAGAGTTGCATTACTGTCTTATTCGGTGCTTTGAAGGGCAATATCTTTTGAACTCCATGATTTAGAGCTTTACATCTATATAATATATTTATGTACACGTCATGATCTTTTCAACAATGTATGACACATAACTGTTGAGTAGGTAGACCATTTTGCCCATTCTACTGTGAATAAACATAGACGAATTGTTTTATATTTTGTAATATGCTGCCTTAATCCCATGGTTTACAGTTCTGTGTCCATATTCAAAACTGAGCTTTCCATCAACGTTGTATATCTGAATTGTGGGCACTAGACGTACAATAATTTCCATTCATCAAAATCGCTAAATGAATTTAAAAAAAAAAAAATAGAATTTTCATACTGTTAAGCAAATTATTCGCTAACTATGATATTATTCGCTATTATTGGTTATTGCTATAAAAGTTCCTTTATTGTGGAGTCTATTCAATTTATCGAAAGTGACCAAGATTGTCATTTCAATGGAACACTATTGCAATTAATTTTTTCTCTAATTAGAATCTTTGTTGCCATATACTGCCTAAACCCCATGGTTTACGGCTTTTTGTCCATGCAAGGAAATTATGTGATTAAGCTTTCTAACGGTATATATCTCATTCGTGGGCAATAGGTAGACCAAAGGGCTGTCGAAGTAGTGCTAAAGCAGTATTAGTACTCCGTTCAGAAACTATCCGTACTGCCGTTATGCTCACACGGTCAAAGTACTGCTTTTTCTGTGTGAACTTTTCATACAAAAAATAAAATTTTTTAATATTACTGTATTGCTGTCTAGACGCACTTAAACGCAATTCTCTATGAACCCATTATCCTTTAAAATAAAAAGAAACAAGCAGATTTTAAAAAATTCATGAATACATCCATGACCCATGTGAAAAATCATGAAATTTTAAAACTGTCCTTCACAAGATGTCTGTCTCTGGAACAACAGAGTTTTGGAACAATGGGTGCCTGTCGAACACTTTTTCCTTCTTACTGGATTTGAAGCAGATTCTGTTCTAGCAGGTTATATTTGAGGCTGTGAGTGCAAAAGTGGTGTAGCGAAACCCTTTTTTGAAAATTTGTCTTATTTTTCCTCTCATATTTTTGTATTAGGGAGATAAATAATTTTAAACATAGTTTTAGATTCTTGAATATGTAATTTTTCCAAAAAAACATATAACATTACTATTTTCAAGGCTTATGTGGTTGTTTTAGTCGATTTAAACCCAATTACAAAAAGTGTTACGCCACTTTTGCACTCACAGTCTCATTTATACTGAACTAAATGCTACTAATAAAATATACTTCACGTATTTGTCATATCTTATAAAACTAACGAACAAAGTCAAAATATTATTTTAACCGGAAAACCCAAGAATCCATAGGCTGATGAGCACCGTGAAATCATATTGTTTTTAAATTTTGTATAGGACCAAATTCACAAATTTTTTTTAACTGACCAAATTCACTAAGATTCACTGGATTCATCATCCACTGAAAATCTTATTCTGTACGTAACTGTAAAGAAAATAAATTTCCAGAGTTAATGTCCTCTGGTTAAAATCCTCACTTAAAAACAGGGCCATAGACGATTGTCTATATAGTTAGGAAGTATGGCTGGTATACAAAAAATCTTATCTTAGTCTCAAATCTCATTTATGTATGAAAAAACCTACAAAAATAAGATTTCAGACTGAGAAAAAAAAATATATTTTTTTAGTTGAATGAAATTTCACTTTAGTCAACGCTAAGAACACCATGAAAAATATTTGTTTAAAACTTTTTTTATTTGTTACAATTTGTCTGCTTTTGTTACGTTTTTTTTTCTAAAAATGTGTTACACTTTCAAGAAGGCCTGCGGAAACGCTGTTCATGTTATATTTTTTTATATCAGTAAAGCTTACTGATCCGATAATTGAATAATCTCAAAAAGATGCTGGGTGCGATCCACATTATAGCAACTTAACATTGGTGTCCTTTGAAAATCATATACAATTAAATTATTTATTTGAGCTCATCCCTGACTCACTGACTGAATGACTTAACATAACGCTGCAATGCCATAACCCATAACATACAAAAACTAATTGATTGCAGGACGCCAAAGGCGCCCGTCGAACATGTAACGTTATGTCATGTGAGCCCTGGCTGAGCGTAAATATGTATATAATTTATTTGACAACCTCACCCTTCACTTTAAAAAAAAAGTTAGAAGTAAAAATGTGTAATCCCTTAAAATTTTACCCAATTTAGGCCTATTCAAGACCTATGTTCTGAAATATTGCATTTATTTTTTTAATTTTTCGTTGAGGAGCGGCTCCTGCTCCTTTTTCCGATCTCAATTTACTATCATAGCAGCGTTACCAAGTCAGTCAGTCAGTTAATAAGGGATGAGCGTACCAAAATTATAATATATATGAAATTTTTAGTAAAAAACATAAACCATAATTGAATAATTTCTCATAATTTTCATAATTTCTCAATGTTTAGGCAAGTAAGAAAAGATATTAATTTTTACAAAACCATATTTTTTCTCTATAAAAATGTTATTTTTTGTTTGCAAAAAAGTTATTTTCTTTTTGTTAAAAAGTTGTTTATTTTTCAAAAAATTTATTTTTTTAGCAAACTCAGTCCTGACTCACATGACATAACATAACATGTTCGACGGGCGTCTTTGGCGTCCTGGAACCAACTAGTTTATACATGCCATACAAAAATCGCTATTTATAATAAATTCTGAAATTGAAACAAATATACTAGGGGCTGGCTGAGAGACGAGACTGGCTTTTAAGCATCCGAGAAGAGACTGAGACGAGACTGCCTCTTAAGCATCCGAGTCGAAGACGAGACTCTATATTTGGGCGGAAATTTACAAAAATTGAAAAAAAACAGTTTCAGTTAAATATTTATTTTCTTCTGCACATATTCAAAATTCAAACTATGTAGAGTAGGGGGACAAATTATATTTGGACGTATCGTAAATATTTCGTTCCAATTATCAACAGGTTGTCTGGAAATAATACTTTTCGGAGACTAGACCGGGACCTTACTGTAAATTCAAATTTTCTCACGAAAAAGGCGAGACTGAGACTGAGACGAGACTTCTTCATTAAAAAGGGTCCACCATCTAACGTTTTTTTTAACTAGTGCTTATTTCGTGATTGGTAACACTTAGCTCATATCTGATTTGACAGATAATTAGTTTTATCCTTCCGCTGAACGAATATGGTTGTGTATACGCTTGAACAACGCTGGGGAATATTGCGACATTACTTTGCCGATTTTGCCAAAAAAATCATCTTTTCAGATGAAGCTCATTTTGATCTTTGGGGCACAGAAAACCCGCACGCATACATTGAAAAGCCGATACACACAGAACGAGTCACTGTTTGGTGCTGATTTTGTTCCAGAGGCATAATTGGGCCATTTTTCTTCAACTGAGCATGGAGTGGCCGTTACAGTCAATGGCGATCGTTATCGGGCCATGTTGAACGAATTTTTGTTCACACAAATTGAAGAGGAGGATATTGGCAACATTTGATTTCAGCAGGACGGCGCTACGTGCCACACAACCGAAGCTACACTCCATGTTGATGATGCATTTTCAAAAAAAAAAAACGTTATTGGCGGACCCTTTACAAGACCTACACGAGACCGAGACGAAACTAAAAACTTTCGATTTTAACCAGCCAGCCTTACTATAGAAACGGTGTTCCTAAATAAAAACGAAATATCTATACAGTACCCATTATAAATAGTTAAAATTCAAACATAATGGGGCGTATTCATAGTCATTTTAGACCTGGGTCTAAATTAAACTTAGGTTTAGTTGAATTTTCGGGCGTTGATTCTATTTTTTTACGTTTATCATTTCAAAATATTTGAAGCTATTTGTGTAGTATAGCAAGTTTATCATTTTATAAAAATATAAAATCAACGATTTGCAATTAAGATCGGTCTGTATTCATGGAGTCAAAATTTTCTTAAACTGTAGTTTAGTTAAACCTGGGTCTATCTGCGACTATGAATATGCCCCGATCAGTAGAAGGCAAATGCATACACATTCATTTTGAATTTGCATACAAATTTAAATTTTATTTTGAAATAAAGGAAATTGTATTGCCCTTGAATCAGGGATGACAATGCTGAGCCTAGAAAGTGAAGCAAATTTGCAAAAAAAAACCAAGTAAATTTCAAAAATTTGTAGTCGATAATAAAAAATCAAAATTAACAATGGTCTACGTTTAACGTGTTTTACGTTTAACAGTGACTACTTTTTAAAGAACAAGTTTCACGTAGCTGCTACGTAGTTCACGTAGTTGCTACATAGCAGATGCATAAAATAAATAAATGCAGTAGAAATACTACATATGTAGTAAATAGTCATCTCTGCCTTGAATAAGTGAAAGAAGAAAATTGAGTAGAGAGAGGGATGAGATTCGCTCATCTTACAGCTCTTCCTCCAAATTTATTTATCTCAAGTACTTCAGGTTGGAAATAATGCTAGTAGACTGTCCCACCGGTATAGAAAGTTTGGTTTTTGGCCCGAAATTTGCTGCATTAGTCCCAGCCCTATCTGAACTTTTTCGTGCTTATAACGATGGAGCGCATCCTAGACAAACACATCAGGGACATCCTAGTTGGATGCCCTCTCGAAAACTGTCAACACGCATACCTAAAGGGTAAGTCCACGGAGACAGCCCTTCACGAGGTATTTCGTACAATTGAGAAAACTATTAACTTCAAAGAATATACACTCCAACAACGTCCTAACTGAGTCCATTCAAAAAGCCCTTATTGACTTTGGTGCAGAGTTCTATATCCGGAAGTGGATAGTTTCCATGCTCAGGGATAGAAGGATTCAATCTACGTTAGGAAATACAATATTAACCAAATACGTCAGTAGAGGAACACCCCAGGTGGTGTTCTGTCTCCTCTTCTTTGGCTTTTAGTCATGAATAAAATTCTTGGTAAGTTAGAGAGGGGTGGAGTGAAGGCGGTCGCGTATGCCAATGATTTGGTGCTACTAGTGTCGGGTAAGTTTACCCCTGTGATAAGTGAGATCACGGAGGTGGCTTTAAGGAAGTTTAGTAACTGGGCTGCGAGCTGCGGACTGGGTATTAATCAAAGCAAAACTGAACTTATACTTTTTACTACCAAAACAAAGATAGACCTCTTCAATCTACCTCGACTCAACGGTCAAACACTTTCGCTCTCCTCCAGTGCAAAATATCTGGGTGTAATTCTCGACCCTAAATTAAACTGGAAATTAAACATTGAAGAACGGGTTAAGAAGGCCTGTATAGCTTTCTATGCCTGTAGCAAAACTTTTGGTAAGAGGTGGGGCCTCCAGTCAAAAATGATTTTATGGACATACACATCCGTGGTGCGACCTATTCTCACGTATGGTTCGATTGTGTGGTGGCCAGCATTAAAGAATTTGTATAATATCAACAAACTTAGGAAGGTTCAAAGAACAGCTAGCATTGGCACCACAGGGGCTATTCGATCCTGTCCAACAGATGCTTTAGGAGTTTTTCTACACCTTTTACCACTAGATTTACACATTTAATACCTAGTATCTTGCAGCGCGATAAGAATCGAACTCCTGGTTTGCCAAACCCTATGGGCACAGCAACATCACGGGTTTAATTCCTACCGAAATGTTTTCGACTCCGACTGATTACTGCACCCCTTCAATGAGCCTCGGTAAAGATTTTAAAGTTATATACCACTCCAGAAATGATTGGAATGATGACGTCGTGACGAAAGACTTCGACACAACTATCTTTACTGATGGGTCAAAGATGGAGTGCGGTGTTGGTGAGGGTATTTTCTCAGAGACCCTAAATATATCCAGGTGTTTTCGGCTACCTGACTTTGCTAGTGTCTTTCAGGCTGAAGTACTGGCGATCAGGGAAGCATGCAAGCTACTTAAACAAAATCCAAACCAGAACCGAAATACAGCTATTTTCTCAGACAGTCAAGTGGCTGTCAAAGCCATTTATTCGGATGCATCATCCTCAAAATTAGTACAACAATGCCAGGATGAGCTTCTGAGTCTGAACACTAACCTCGTGGTCACTCTTATCTGGGTTCCGGGTCACAGTGGCATTGAGGGGAATGAACGGGCTGACGAGCTGGCCAGGTAAGGTTCAGCCCTTCATAACTCACTTGCGAAAAGAGTCAATATTCCTCTCGGAGTTACGAAGGGCAATATTTTCTCAATTTTTTCTCTCAGAATCTAATCGTAGGTGGAATAGTTTAACTTATTGCATTATTGCTAAGAAAATCTGACCTACCTATAATAAATCCCGAAATATTAACCTAATATGAAGACCCGGGCGAGACATAGCAAGGATTCTTGCAACATGCACTGGACACTGGCCAATAGGAAAACATGCGGTGAAGCTTGGCATGCCCTACAATACTCACTGTCGTAGTTGTGGGGACCAGCAGGAAAAGGAAACAGTCTTTCATTTCCTCTGTAAATGTCCCGCTTTGGCCAGAATGAGGCAACAATCCTTTGGGAAGCCCTTTTTTGACGACCTTAACGAACTCTCCGGAACGGAGATCAAAGATTTGACTTCTTTCCTCAACGCGACGAAATGGATCTAGGATAAACTTCGGTTTCCTCTTGCACCATCTTCTTCCCCAAACTCCTATGACTGCGAGCTAGCAGACTACTGGTTTTTGAAGGTGGCTCATGGTGCACGAGGACCGGACGATCACACGGTTGTGCCAATACTCCCTTCAATACCAGTCAACAAGTTGCCTAGTTGGCACAGTGTAGATTGCTTTTAGTTGCGAACTTTGGTCCTATCGGGTGTTTTTCCTATGTCCAAATCCTTAATAAGTTTCATCACATGTCTTAATACAATAAAAGCCTCTGGTCATACAGGCGGGTGGTACTTTCTCTGGTAACCACAAGTCATGTTGTGCAAACAGACGGAGGTGTATAGAGATTACCATATCCGAGTGTGCGACTAGATGATCACCCTAAGGGATCAGTCGTATGCGTCCTGGGCAAATCAGCAAAATGCGTATCGTAGCATACTGCAGCCGAGCTCGGGCGTAGGCGATGATCCGTTGGGAGATCTATCACCAAATACCCTGATTATCTTAAAAAAAAAAATGTTCTTTTAATCCACAGGACAAACGAGTTATGGTATCAAAATGGCGCATTACAGCGTTAATTGGGTCATCGAGCGAGGAAGCTTGTGACCGCCATCTCTACCTACCTACCTAGTCCCTTCCGTCGTTCTCGATCCATCAGTTTACCACTTTATGGCGATGGATTTAAGAGGTATAGTTATGATTTGGTCATAACCATTCTTTCTTGGCACTTAGATTCATTTGAAAGTTTTTCTCGCAGTTATATATTTTTTTTTATCATGCCATCTCTTGGAATGTCAATAAGTTTTGTTACTGAATACTTTCGAACGTCGTGTCTTTACCAGAGGCTTATACATTTTTCATTCCCAGTTTCCTCTGTACCAAATCTCAAATGGGTCCCTCTGCAGCACTTAAAAATAAACATATTTGCGTAAAAAAAGAAATATCACTTGTTTGCACAATATGGTTAACTATCGTAACATTTTGTACAACATTTTGTTCAATAACAAACACATTTTTTTTTTTTCATTGAAATAAAAAATCCGTTTCAATATACCTAATCAATTAATTTCGAATAATCTATCAAAAACCAATTCTAAATGTTTTTCGAACTCAAATTAAAAAAAGCAAATTTGTGCTATAAGATAAACAAACAATTAAGTGTAATCATAAAAACTTGAATGAACAAAATAATTACAAACTGATCGAAGAAGAACTTCTTCTATATCAAAATCTAGGAACAAACAAAGAAAAAAACAACAACAGTAGTAGGTATTCATTTTTAAATTAGCGATTTGGGGAAAGGTGTTTATTCTTATATTTTCTGAAAACGAAAAAAGCAACAGACGAAAAAAAAATCGTTTTCATGGTCAAACAAGTTATAATGCAAATTACTTCAGATTTAAGAGATTTTTTTTTTTGGTTTATATTCAAAAGTTTATATTTTTATGCACTTATATGAGAGGAAGTCTAAGAAGAAGATTAAAGACAATTAATAATTAATAATTAATACCCTCTGGGTTATCTTTGAAAATTAATGCAAATCTTGTGAAAACAAACACTTATTCATATAGACAATATTTTTGTTTCTTTGATTTTTGTTTGATTAGGGTTCAAAAGAAAATTCTAAAAGGTGCGATAAATTGAAATTACGATTTTTTGTCGTTCTGTTAAAGTAAATTATTATTAATTTTAATTGTGAAGACTTACTGCAAGTGTGCTACTATAAACACCCCATTTGAATTTTTATGGAAGACAAAAAATGCATTTTGCTTCCCAACTACAGGCACACAAATTAATCAAAATTGTAAGGCATTTTTGGACAAAAAAAACCCTTTAGGGTTTCCTAGAAATAACATAAGAATGCAGTACTAAATTAAACGCAGTGATGAAAAGACTAGAGCTGACGGAAAAACTGATAGCTTTAAATTATATCAGGTTTAGTATAGATTGGTACATTGAGTTATTTTTATAACAAAACTAAATCAATTTAATGGAATGAACAAATGTCAAAATCTGCATTTTTGTGAGATTGGAATAAAAAAAACGGATGTTTCTATCCACGAAAAACTACTTTAGATTTGATCAAAACATTTGGACACTAAATCAAAACTTACTGGCCTAAAGAGCAAGTAAGAAAAGAACTTAATAGGTTTTGAAAAACTTGAAATTTTGTAAACAAAATATTAAACTAATTTTTATCAAAACTATACGTAATAAAGTATCATTTGTTTGCAAAACTCAATAGTCTTATCAATTCCTAGTCAAAAACTAGGACTTTATGTACTTACTTACTTTTGATGGCGCTCACGGCCCAGGATGGGCTTCGGCCTCAACTAACAAGCCCCTCCAGCCAGCTCTATCCCTAGCTAGCCGCTTCCAGTTGCGCACACCGAGTGCTTTGATGTCGTCATTCACTTGATTGCGCCACCTGTTACGGGTTCTTCCTCTGCTGCGTACCCCATCGGGGTTGGATTCGAAGACTCGTCGGGCAGGTGCGTTGCTGTCCATACGCTCCACGTGCCCCAGCCATCTCAGCCGCTGTATTTTCAGCTTTTTGACCAGGTCAACGTCGCTGTATAGCCCGTATAGCTCGTCGTTGAATCTTCTCCTCCATACTCCTTCGATACACACCGGACCGAAAATCACACGAAGAATCTTCCTCTCAAAGCACCCTAGCAGATTTTTATCCGAATCTTTCAGTGTCCATGCTTCTGACCCATAAAGCAGGACCGGGATGATTAGGGTTTTGTATAAAGTCTCCTTGGTTCTCTGAGAGAGGGCCTTACTACTTAAATGCCTTCTTAGACCGAAGAAACAGCGGTTGGCAAGAGTAATTCTTCGCTTGATTTTTGCACTGATGTCATTCTGCGATGTAATAGTGGAGCCCAGGTAGACAAAGTCCTTGACAACTTCGAAGTTATATCTGTCCATCGTGATATTTTGCCCGAGTCGACGATGTTGAGATTCCTCTCTCGATGACAGCATATACTTCGTCTTGTCCTCATTAACCGCCAATCCCATTCTAGCCCCCTCCGATTCAATGCTCGCAAATGCCCCTGCCACAGCTCGCTTCGTTCTGCCGACAATGTCTATGTCATCCGCATATGCAAGCAATTGAACGGACTTTTGATAGATTGTACCGCTGGTGTTGACATGTGCGTTGCGTACAATGGCTTCAAGAACGATGTTGAATAGGTTGCATGATAACGCGTGGCCTTGCCTCAATCCTTTCTCAACATCAAAGGAATCGGTGGTGTTCTTACCAATTTTGACGGAGCAGCGAGATTTCTCCATCGTCATCCTGCACAAGCGGACGAGTTTGGCAGGGATGCCGAGACTCGACATGGCTCTGTATAATTCGTCCCTTTTCACGCTATCATACGCGACTTTAAAATCGATAAAAAGGTGGCGTGTATCGATCTGGAATTCCCGGGATTTTTCTAAAATCTGTCGGAGTGTGAACATTTGATCGACGGTTGACTTGCCTGGCCTAAAACCGCACTGATAAGGGCCGATCAGATCGTTGACAAAAGGTTTTAAGCGGTCACACAGGATGGCCGACAAGATTTTATAAGCGACGTTTAGGAGACTAATTTCTCTGTAGTTGGTACATTTCAGAACATCTCCCTTTTTATGGATGGGGCACACTATACCGAGGTTCCATTCATCGGGCATACTTTCCTCCGACCAAATTTTGCAGATGAGCTGGTGTATGCTCCTAGCCAATTCATCTCCCGCTGATTTAAATAGTTCGGCTTGTAAGCCATCCGCACCTGCAGCCTTGTACGACTTAAGTTTGGATATCGCCAGCCGAACTTCGGTTAGGTCGGGTGGACGGAACTCTTGGCCATCATCGTCCAAGTTGAATGGAGCGTTCTGCCTATTAGCGGCATCTTGGCTGTCTTCGCCATTAAGCAGTCTAGAGAAGTGTTCTTTCCAGATCCTCAGCACTGACTGTGTGTCTACTACCATATTCCCACTCTCATCTCGGCAGGCTTCCGTTCTAGCCTTGAATCCTTGGGTGGATCGCTTCACCCTCTGATAAAATTTTCGAACATCTCCCCTACCGCTACAACCCTCAATAGACTCTACCGCCCGCTTCTCGTGCTCTCTCTTTTTCCTCCTGAGAAGTCGGCGTTCCTCTTTTCGTTTCAGCCCGTAGAGCTCCCGGGCCACTCTCTCAGCAGCTCTTGTTCGAGTCTGCAGCATTGCCTGGTAGGCCTCTTCCTTAGCTGCATGCGCTAGCCGGCACTCTTCATCGAACCAGGGGTTTCGTTGTATTCGCCTAGTGAAACCCAGCACATCAGAGGCGGCACTTCTGATGGCTTGTTGACAGTGTTCCCACTGGTCCTCTGCACTTGATGCTGGTGGCGGACCTCCTGAGAGATTAAGAGTTACGTGGTGTGCAAAAGTTCTGGCAGTCTCTTGCGATTTAAGCTTCTCGACATCGAATCTTTTCACAGCATCTGCTCTGCGTTGTCGCGTCATGGATATCCGCATACGTAGTCTAGCTACCACCAGGTAGTGATCCGAGTCAATGTTGGCCCCTCGGAACGTTCGGACGTCCAAGATACTGGAAGCATGTCTCGCGTCTATCGCAACGTGGTCGATTTGGTTAACGGTTAGTTGATCACGCGTTGCGTTGCCGGAAGTTTCGTCCTTTCCGAATCTTGCGTTGAAGTCACCAAGAATGATCTTCACGACGTACTTCGTGCACATATCATACGTTGTCTCCAGGAGATCATAGAATGCTTCTTTGGTTGAGTCCTCTCTCCTTTCATGGGGGGCGTGAACACAGATCAGCGAAATGTTCTTAAATTTGCCTTTGAAGCGGGTTGTGACCAGGCGCTCGCTTACACTTCGGAAGCCCAAGACTTCTTGCCTAAGTCTTCCCCTTATCACTAAACCACAACCAAAGAGCCGCTGACCCTGTTCCTTCAAGCACCCGCCGTAGTAGATGTCACACGATTTCAGTCTCCGTATGCCCTCTCCATCCCATCGCACTTCCTGGATGGCTGTTACGTCAGCCTTTAGCCTGTCCAGGTTCTCCACTAATTGTTCGGCTGCACGTGTTCTGTATAAGTACAGGACGTTCCACGTGCAGATCCGAAATTCATTGTCCTTGTTTCGTTTGCTGGGGTCGTCAACTTTAAAATCATCCATATCCGAGGCTTGTTGTTGTTTCTGCACAGCTTTTTTTACGTGGTAGGGAAGTTACCCCGACGCACAACCCCCGACCCGGAGGACCAGACCCTTCGTATAACTCTAAGGGTAGGGAGCCGGATAAACCGCTCCTTATAGGCCTGAGCTACAAATATGTCGTAGTAGCCCATATAAGGTGTTTACTAAGTAGTTCAACCTAACTGGAACTGTAGACGCCACCGTTGATTCCATCTAGAGAATTCATCCGCTGCCGCCTCGATGAAAGGAGAAGTGCCTTAGTGGGAACACTCCTCCCCCCCTCCACGGGGATTTAAACCCCGTCTCCAGCTGAGGTACTAGACACCCGATGTTCACCACTAGGAGGTGAGAGTAGGAGTTGGTAGACAGAGGTGGGTTTCGAGAAAAACCTGTGGACGCTTTTGTCCTCTTGAATGCACATAACTACCCTTTTGAACATACTAGGACTTTTACTTTTCCAAATATTCAAAAATTAAGGAATCAACTTCTTAATAACAACAAGACTTTTCTAATGATTCTTTTTATTTGGTTGAAAAAGTTGGGACATTTGTTTTTTAATATTTTGAATAGTAAAAGTCCAAGAACCATCAGGTTTTCAGAAGATATTTAAAATTATTAGGGTAAAAGCGGGTGAGATGGCGCACCTTTAATATCTCCTACATGTATTGTCCAACCAAAACTTTAAAACCATTTTTGTATTCATTTTTTCATTTTAAATCGAAGTAGGCAGTGTTCGTCGACTCTACTGTGATGCAAAAAAATGTGACAACTACAAAGCGTAGGTTTTTTCTCCCGAAACATTTTTTTCTAGCTTTTTAAATCTCTGTTTTCCTTGTGAGTCAATGGTTTCTTTGATGTCTATGATACATTAAAACACACAACAATGTATTGACTGTGACCTGTCTATGAAAAGTTTGCAAAAATTCTACCTGTTTTTGTATGAGCCTAAAAATTAGTGGGAATGACAAAAAGGGGGAGATGGCGAAGTTTTTTGAGGATGAGATGATATAGCACACTTGTTCACTTTGGCGCACAGTGGCCGCACACCATCTCACCCGCCCAATATTTGTTTTTTGTAAATCAAACTTTGTTTTGCTCTGTTATAAATTTTTTTCGATGCCAACAGTTTATAAGAAGAAACATAATTCTTACACGGGATCTTGAAGGCTGCATTAAATTACATTAACAAAAACCTGATGTCGATTAAATTTGGTGCTAAAGTTTACAACGTACCACCGACAACTCTTCGCAAAAATAAATTGTGTGGGATGCGCAGAGGAATACAATCCCACCAAGAAAAATGATGATTGGTTGCTACTTATCACGTGCCACATATGGGCACAAAAAAAATTTACCAAAGTCAAAAAAAAAAACCTTAAAATGAAAAGAGACCAAAAATCATAAAATCCGTTAAAGTCGAAAAGGAAAAAAAAAAACAGAAAATTATATCCTTAGTTTTTCGACTTAAAAGAACTTCATGCCCACCATGGTTTGTTCTCCGGCGAGGACTGGTCACGAAAAAATGTTTTTTTTTTTTACTTTCAATTGACAATGTCAAGAAAATCTGACTTTTTGGAGCTCAGGCTCGCAAAAATGCATCTAGGAATATTTGATTAAGAAATATATTTTATATCATAAACTTCAAAAATAGTGAAAAACGTCCTGGTGTTTGAATATTAAATGGAAATTTTTCGAAAAACATGAGGTAACATTTCCTATTTAAGGGAACACGTCTAATTTAATCCTACCTTAAGTAATTTTATGGCTGGTGGTTATTTGGAATAATTTTTCTTTATTTTTTTTTATAATAAAAATTTAGATAGTCAAAGTTGTTTTTGTTATGCTAATTCTTCTTTAAAATACTGAATTTGGGCATAACCAGAATTTTGAAAAACAGAATCTTGCACATGTAGCATTTTGGAAATAGGTAAACAGAATAATTATGGAAATGCAGAATGTTGAAATACAGAATTCTGAAATAAAGATTTTTGATGTCATACAGTATTTGAAAAAAAAACTGATTTTTTTTTTAATCCAAAATGTTCACCTGCTCGTATCTATTTTTTTAAAATATTTGTTTGTCTTTGAATCTTGTTTCGTATTGTTACAAATAAAAGGTTAATATAAATCTAGTTAATTTAACCAATTTTGTTAGTTATTAACACTCCTCAAAAATACTTCGGTAATAAGTACCCTAAATAGTTTTGATCATTAACGCAAATTGCAAATCCCATAATACGTCAAAAGTAAATGAAATCAAGAACACTTTCCTGTTGCATCGGAAATCGGATGTATAATATTATTTCCTAAATATTCCTAAAAATTGACGTAAAATTTATATTCATATACATAATGATGGATAGCTACCCAAAATAAATCTACAAAAAGTATTTCTTGAAATGGATTCTATAAATAAACTAAACTATGTTATTATTGAATGCATTTATAAAAATAAACTTAAAATATAAGTAAAAGAAATCAAAATTTGAATTCTAACAACCAAATATAATACAATTGATCATATTTTGTGCAAACATATATTTATTTTAATATTGAAATGTTGCGTTTATTTTTTTTTTAAGTAACCAATTTTAAACAGACTCAATGGCGCCAAATATTTCACATTTTCTTATTGTCTCACATAATAAAGTTTTCTCAATACACATCACATAAATACTCGTCATATTCGCAAATTCACACCTCATCAATTTAGCATTACCTCACGGAACTATGGCTTGTGCTTTCTTTTGTGAATAAAGCTGAAAATATTATACACAACCAACAAAAAAAAAAAAACATTAAAAACATAAAATATCTATTTTTGCATTCGAGCATGAATTGAACGAGAATTAAAAAAAAAGAATTATTTTGTATCCTTTGGAAGTAAAACATAATGATTATATTTTTGTTTAGTAATTCAATTGTATCTACCGAAAATAAACAAACACCTCAAATCAACAGGTTATGGTCATTTTTGAAATAATTCTTGGCTAAGTTTTTTCTTCAACAGACACAGATTGGTAAAGGAGATTTGGCGATTTTAGACCACAAGCGTACATCAAAATAAAGCTGATTGTACATTTAAAGTATGGAGTTTTTTAAAGACTTTCTTTTCTTTTACAATACAAAATTAACACTAGAACATTAAAAAAAAAACCCATACGATTTTCATAAGACCGAGTTCAACTTCACAGCATGTTGTATCACTCTGACACAATTTTTGGAGCTAAGGCCGTGTGTCAATTGCGTTAAAAGTGCGTTAAATTTGATCCCATGGCTAAATTTTGACATTACTGAGGTGAAAACAGTCGTCAAAATTTAACCTGCTCAGGAGCTCGTTTAAATTTTAACTAGTTGATACATTTTGACGTTTGTATTAAGTTTCTTGCAAATTACTAACACCATATTATAACGGAAAATATCGGTTTAAAAAATCAAAAACAAATTTTCGTTCGATCACCGAAATCAAGCATCTTCGGGCGCGATTAGTACTTAGATGGGGGACTGCATGAGCATTGAGTTTTTTGTTTTGGTATTCTTTTGAATTCGCGCTTCCGGTGGAATGAAAAATCCATTCCAATTATTCGGAATAAATAAAATATCGACAATAATGGTTTATCCCGAGTATTTTATTGAATAATTAAACACAAAATTCTTATTCCAAATATGTATTTTGAATATCTAAAATGAATAAAGAAACATATTCACTCTCAAATGCAAAATTATTCTAATGCAAACCTAAAGTTGTAAATGACGTCTTGTTTGTCATGCTTAACGAATGAGAATGATGATCGACTAGCAGTCCAGGTATACTAGGTTCATGACTGCCACTATCAAAATACAATTTCCGCGTTCAAGATCGTATCCAAAGCGATTTGGATAGATTTGTGTTGTAATTCCTTCTGAAAAAAGCTATTGCAACAACAAATCAAGATATCCACCGTCTCGGATAGGTTCCTTAACGCAAGGGGTCAAATTTAACCAACATTTTAACGCAATTGACACACGGCCTAATTGAATTTGAAATTCCTTTCTAGGGGATTATCTAAGAACCTTTAGCCTTTATTTTAATAAAAATGGCTGAATCGGTTCAGGTTGTGTGTACCTACAGGTTATAAGTTAATACTTCGATCGAGTTCGATTTTTTCTAACGAATCCAAAGTGTACTACCATATAAAATAAGTAAGTAAGAAAACCGAATTAATCATTATTCAAATGAGCTGAGGTGTATGTACTACCTAATGAAGCACCAAGTTGGATGTTTTTTTGTAACACTTATTTATCCAGCGGGAGTTTTCCATCAAGTTGTTATTTTAACAAATGATTGATTTGATAAATTGAATGAATTCAATTTAAAGGAATTTCTTTTGCCAAAAAAGATTGCCTTTCAATAACTGATGTTTTGATAGAATATAAGTACATACTTGATACAATGCAGACCTCCCTTAAAGATTAAAAAAAAAAATTATTAATGTGTGTTTTTTTTTTTAATTTAACAACTTGTCAGTAAAGCTTACACATGTTTTAGTGAGATGTTACTTATGGTTAATGTTAATGTTAAGAGAAAAAACTAGAAAAAATTAGATACTTTCACGTATTAATCACAGACAAGAAAAACGAATTTTTATGTTTTCGGGAATTTTTGAGGGGCAGCATTTTGGCGAGAGCAGCGGATGTTTATTTTTGTTAGATCTGCCGAATTTGAATGGAATATTAATCCCCAGAAAAAAATGATTGTATGAAATTTCCAACAACTTATGACAAATACTTTTTTTCGAAATATAGAATATTTACAAATAAGTTTTCAAAAACTAGAATTTTAGGATTTCATCACTCTAAATCTGACGAGGAAAATCGATAATCTGGTCAGAAACAAATCCCATAAAATGTGTATGCATATGCAATGCATAGTATATTCTACAGGTAACTTTGCAAAGCATTTTTGGCAGAGGAAATGAAAAAAGAACAAAATTCAAAAATTCTATCGCACCAGCTTGAAATAAAATTCAATTAAAAATCAAGAGAAAATAAAAAAAAAAAAAATATTCCATCATAAAACCCGCCGCACCACATGAAACATAGGTGAACTTTGATCCACTTTAATTTAAAAATGAATCAATGAGAATTTCGTTCATTTTATTCTGAGTAAATATTTTCAAACTCTAAAGTCTTCCTCGAGCTATTTACACTGTGTTTGGCATCGATCTGATGAGGTTTTCCAACATTTTGTTAACTGCATTATCATAAAATCATAAACCTTGAACCAATACTCCAAAATATGGTTCACTAAGGCGTATATGTACTTTATTAATTTTAGTATTTTTTTAATAATTTTATTTTTTTTTAAGTTAGACATTAACAAATTTAAGTGTTTACAATTTGTTCTTATCTAATTAAGCCTTGCTTTTTTAGAAGAGAGTGTATAGTAACTCAGCAAAATATTTACACTCAAAATAATAACAAAACAAACTATTATACAAAATTTTGTTGGTGTTTTCCGTGTAAAAACGTTGCTGAGTTGCTATACGCTTTCTCACAAGACACGGCTAATAATAAATAAGGCTTTTATTTTTAAATGAAAAAATTTAAAGGTTTTGTGGTTTTTCATTATCCATCATTATTGTCGATTTAACAGAACTTTTTTAAAAGCATATCACGAATTGATAAAAATGATAAACGCTCACAAAAGTTGTTTACTATCTAGTTTGCACAGGATGGTAAATTGGAAAAACACGTTACTATAACGACTTTGAGATACAAGCGTCACTGTTATATTACCCTGTAAATGTTGCTTGCTACACGCAGCACTTTTAGTGTAAAGATTACATAAACAACATAATCTTTGGAAGTATTACATTTATGTATAATGACAATGCAACTAATTTAACATTTCAATAGAGTCTTAGAAGAACAATAATACCCATGTAGGTATTGTCTATGTATTTGTGCTGCATTCATTTTTAGGAGAAAATATACCTTCTTGGAAATTAACCAAACAGACTTAAGTTTTGGTTAATTATCTTTTTCAAACTATACAAATAATAATTGTAATACAAAACTATTACTATGTATAGGTATATAAAGGGTCCGCCATCTAACGTTTTTTTTCAACTAGTGCTTATTTCGTGAATGGTAACACTTAGCTCCTGTCTGATTTGACAGATAATTAGTTTTATCCTTCCGCTGAACGAATATGGTTGTGTATACGCTTGAACAAGGCTGGGAAATATTGCGACATTACTTTATCAAATCATCTTTTCAGATGAAGTTCATTTTGATCTTGGCGGGTATGTAAACAAGCAAAATTGTCGCATTTGGGGCACAGAAAACCCGCACGCATACATTGAAAAGCCGATACACCCAAAACGAGTCACTGTTTGGTGCGGATTTTGGTCCAGAGGCATAATTGGGCCATTTTTCTTCAACTGAGCAAGGAGTGGCCGTTACAGTCAATGGCGATCATTATCGGGCCATATTGAACGAATTTTTGTTCACAAAAATTGAAGAGGAGGATATTGGCAACATTTGGTTTCAACAGGACGCTACGTGCCACACAGCTGAAGCAACACTCGATGTTGATGATGTATTTTCAAAAAAAAAAAAAAAAGTTATTTGGCGGACCCTTTACATTAGGATGGTCCTTATAATGGTTTATTTTGGCTTATTTTGAATGACGCAAGATATCTGAAGTTTTATATGGATAATCCCATGTATTTTTGTACATCCCACTTTAAAAATTCATAACTTTAGTAATGATTGATAAAGAAAATTGAATTTTTGCATACATGTAGTTACATTTGTCATGTTTAAAAAAATGTATTAAAAAAAATTTACAACATCTATTAAAATTTAAATTAAATACAAATTTTGTTTGTTTAAATGGGTATACGTAGATAAAAAACTGTTGTACAATTTTTCTGATACATTTGTATCAATACGACAAAAGTGTTATAAAATTCAATTTGCTTATCAATCATTACCAAAATTAAGATTTTTCAAATTTGGATGTACAAAAGTACATGGGAATTCCCAGGCACTTCTTTTAGACGTCTTGGGGGCCGGGTTAACGTTAATATAATGAGCTAAAATTTTACAGGATTTTTTTTTTATTTATTTAGAACAAATAAGGGGGGCGTCTGTTAAAATAAGACAAATGCCTTTATAAGGACCACCATGACACATATATTACAAAAACTATTACAAAAAATGGGCACGACTGGATCGCACAAAACTTGCTCTCGTAGCTAACAACTTTAACGTAGCTTGAAATAGACATGTACATATTTATTAGTTTCATAACATTATGATATCATTAAAAAAAAAGTTTTAAAAACAATTTAAAATATAAATGATTACTATGAATTATTATAAATTAGTTATTTGCTCAAAAAAAAGTATGCCATCTGATTTGTTTAATAAATATGAATTTATGAAAAAAAAAATCAAAAATCGAAGGTTTTGAATGAACAACAACCACTTGTATTGGCTACCACCGAGTATTACATTTGGCTGGAATTATTGCAATTTCACCAATCATCAGATTCCTTTTAGTGGTGCTTAGTCTATAGTTCCAATTTTAATTTATAAATTGTTTTGCCGTCAACTGGATTCGAACCTAGACCAAGCTACCTCAGAGGCCGTTGCACTACGCATTGCACCACCGAGGTCACCTGATCGTGCCCATCCAAATGAAGGTTTTTCTAATTTACAATTGCATTTGGACAACTAGCATTTTTACCAGCCACACACAAGTTAGGTGTTATTCATTCGGGTTCTTTCTTTTTCTCCTCTCCGTTATCACCGCAACAATTCGTTGCATATGTGTTATATATGACGGAGCGAAAGCTATGCAGCCTAACTGCAAGTGTTATCACAAGAAAACACCTTTGAAATTCAAAAATCGTTAGAGCGTTTTTTTTTTAAATTAATATTTTATAATAAGAAGATGAAGAAATTTAAATATTAAAACATTGAAATTACTTCTGTTTTAAGTGGAGTGAATGAATAAAATTCAATTAAAAAGTACAAGTGACCTCAACTCCAGAAATAATTGTGTTTCGCCCAAGGTATAACAGTGGGCTCTTCAGTCAGTCTGTTATACCCTACTAAGACACAAATTTTGGTCGATGTTTACCGACAAATTCCCCTAGAATAATAAAATTCACAGTATATTTTTGATGTGATTTTTATAAGAGTCGGTAAACATCGACCAAAATTTGTGTCTTAGTAGGGTATAACAGACTGACTGAAGAGCCCACTGTTATACCTTGGGCGAAACACAATTATTTCTGGAGTTGAGGTCACTTGTACTTTTTAATTGAATTAATATTTTATATATAAAAAATCGTGAACATTATTAAAATATAATTTGGTATGCAAACTTTTAGTATTTAATAAAACACAATTTTCCACGAAATTCCAAAAAAAATTTATTGGCCCGTTTTCAAGATATTGAATTTTTAAAAAAAAAATTCAATATGCAAAATTGTTAAAATTATAAGCGACCTTTTGTATAAAAATGTTGGTTGAAATCGGTGTAGTAGTTAACGAGAAATTTGAAAACCAAAAAATCGGTTGTATGACAGGAACCGTTAATAACCGCTATAAAATTTTTTTTTTCTGCCAAAATATTAACTTTCGTAATTTTAGTACCTCGAAATTTTTTTTTGAAAATCGTTAGGGCCGTTTTTGAAATAAATCAATTTTTGTATATTGGTTGTATGACTGGTACCGTTTCAATTTTCCCTCTAGGGAATCATATAAAAACCTTAACCATTTTTGAGAAACGTTCACTTAATAAAAATCTTTGTGTAACAGATATCCGTTCTAAAACACAGATAAATCGGCGGATGGACGTCTTGTCCACCACGGATTGCCGAACAAAAGTCGTTGATATGTCATTTTTTAAATAATTGTACTGTCTACAAGTTGTTCCTAAATCATTTTGAGAAAAAATAAACTTCTCAGGAATTATTAAACAAAATAAGAAAAATCAAATCTCGCAAGATGGCGGCATTTCCCTTCCGGTAGGACTTTTTAAACTTGGTTTATTAATAGAAAATATTTTGCCAAACATAACCTCAAACAAAATTTCCCCATCCAAAAATATAAAAAATATCCTCCCGTATTATATTTTTTTGATGTTTTCGACCATTTTTCTCCAAATCTATACATTGTACGAGAAATAGTCTTATAATCTTTTTTGTGTAGAATTTTATGATCTACAATGTGTTCCTTCCTATAATTTTCTTCAAACGAAGTTTTCGAGTAATTTAGAAAAAAGTGCATTTTACCCTTTTAAACTTTTAGCTCCACCTTAAATTTAGGATACTTTTTCGGAAATGTTAAGGACGAAAAAATTGAACTTTGAAGTAAGTGCATCTTTTTTACCTAATTTTCCTGGACCAAAAAAAGAGGTTTGCATTTGTGTAACTTCTGTTATCTTCGTCAATTTTTGCACTTGGAAAAACAATCTCTGAACTTTATAGAATTTAAGAAGACATTGTTATGTTTATAGTTATATAAAATTCAAAATTGTCACGCTTAACCCTTAAACCCTACCCATCCTGGGAGCTACACTAACCCTACCCTGGGGTCTTGGATACCCCAAACAATTTTTGGCCTTCCAAAAAAAATCAAAACCCAATTTAATAAAAACTATTATTTATTGAGATAATACGAAAGTTAAAATGTTAAATATGTATTGAAGTTTCGAGTCCAGGCACGTTTGGCACACAGAGTGGCTATGTTCGCCACAAAGAGGACTTCGGCAATACCCACATTTTATTTTCGTCTTCCGGTGTTTTCCGCGTGGACAAATGGCGCATCTATTTTTTACAGCAACAGTTGACTCAATCAATGGTCGTTTCATTTTCAAAATATCCCCAATCAATACCTGGAGATTTGAAGGCAAAGTTGAAGGCAAAGATGTCCAGTGCCAATTTTTTGAGGAAGTTTCTCGTCTAATTTATTTTTGATTTGACGCCATTTTCAGGAGAAAATAAGAATTAACACCCTCAATTTTCAAAATCCCATAAAATATAGCCAATGGCCATCGTCTGGTCCATCTTAAAAATCTTCAAAAACTTGCACTAACCCTACCCTGGGGTCTATGGGACCCTGAAGTTTAAATTTCCGCGACTGTACCACTCGAAAATAAAAAAATTACCGATGATTAGGCGGCTAATAAGGTAATATGAGAATACCTTGAGTGGCGCCGGCATAGGTTACTTAGTTTTTAAAATATTCAAATAAATATATTTTTTCAATTGCGCTGGACCCCAGGGTAGGGTTTAAGGTTTAAAATCGAACTTAAAAAAAATTATTAGAAGGTACCGCAATAATGGGATCGGGTCATAATCTTAAGTACTGAAAGGAAATCCCAAATCGTTCAAGAAATTATGTTTTTTCTTAATGCGTACAAAATTAGTTCGGCAGATACCATTACTTTTGCTCCTTCGAACTTAAAGAAACATATATTGAGAGTGCCCAAAAAACCCTTTGCGATATGCACCAAGTTAAAAAAAAAAAACTAGCATGGATATATAACCTAAAGTAGAAGAGACAGACTCGTGTGAACAACTTTTTCTTCTACCGTATCATTATTGCAACTTAAAGTTTCAAGATTTCATTTAAAGAATGTATAATATGTTAGAATCAGAATCTATTGGAAAACTGTCGAGTGTAACTTTCAGGCAGCTGCTAACCTTCCGAAAGCTAATTTAATGAATATGATTACCACTGAGCTTTGTTATAAAACTTGCCACCTCAGCGAAATATCAACATTTTTGTTTCCCCTAAAACAAATTCTAAGGAAAAGGAAATCATACTTCATAATAAAAAATTCTTCTTCAGACTTAGCGATATCCACTCTTTAACTCGAAATTCTTCTTTCTACTTTATATTTCGGAGGCGGCATTCACTAATTCAGGTGTGTAAGGTAAATTTTCATAGACAAATAAAAATAATTTTGAATTTCTAAAAATAGTACCTTCAACTTTACTGTTTTCTAAGTATTTGAACACACGTTACCTTCTAATGCTCATACCAACCCATTACTAAAAACCACTTTATTTAAGCCCAAAATGACAATTTGTGTAACAACTTTTTCCCTTAAGCCGCCGAAAGCACTTGATTTTTAGACACAAGTTTACGAGAATTCTCTAGTTAACATGTCAAAATAGAATAACATTTCAATTTATCACGTTTAAACAACTTTATGACATGCGTTAAAATAACACACCTCTTTCAGAAATACACCTATCCTACATACCTACGATAGAAACATAGTAAAATATGTTTTCAACCTGGAAAATTTCATTAATATGCCTGAAGGTAAATAAAAATGGCCAGCACGTGTTAATTTGGCATTAAAATAAACTTAAACAAGAAACACCAATGGAATGTTATTGAATTTTTCTATCCGAATCCCAGAACACCTTTACAATATTTTGTTGATGGCAAATCCACCCACTCAAGCCTCACAAAACAGGTGAAAATATTTTGATATAGGAATTTTTGTTTTGTTATAATTTTTACTCTACTCTACTCACCACACCACCCACACCGCAGTAGATCGACAACGAGATCAATAATCCAATGTGATTGAGTGCAGATTTCCATTTAACTAGTTTCCAAGAGCCTTTTTTAAAAACACCACCTCCTTCAGGGTTTTCACCCGTTTCAACTCGAACGTCCAGATGTTTGAGTTTCTTGAGAAGCTCCTGATTAGCCTCATCTGCTGAGTCGTATTCTACCATTTTACTATATAAGACTTTTGTTACTTAATTACCTTTCACTTAAATATATAATTTTCTAAAATTGATTTGATTTTGAAAACAAAAAACACACACTTTATACTATCTGGAAACGGGCATTATTTTATTTTGAAAATTTATTGCACTGGAAAATTGAAATAACAAAAATATTTTCCTTTCTTTCTCCATAAACACACACCTTTCACTCGGAACTCGCACCGATCACGAGTTGTATTCTTTTTTGTTTCATAAAATTTTCCGGGAATTTCTTTTATTTTATTTTGTTTTTTTATTTTCGAAACCGTTAACCGTTATAGTTAATTTTGCTCCGGCCCTCCCGAAGTCAACGCATTGACTGAGGAGGCCAAAAGCGAATACGTTGTCGGATAGAGTTTTCCTTTTTCCAAACACCATTGTTCGTTCTTGGGACTTGGGATGTACTTTTGTTTATTTTTTTGGGTTGAAAAAATTTGCGCAAATGTGGAACGTATTTGGGAAGATTTTCGCCAGATATACTTCAAACATGTTTGATGCGCCGGCGCTTGTCCAATATCAAACCAAAATACAACGTCGAAAACCACGTGTTTGTCGTTTGACCTTGATTAAGATGTTGAGTACGTGCGTTTGAAATACCGGCCGGTGTTTCTTTTCATTGTGGCACGTCGTCGGTGAGTGTTTCGATTTTGTTGAAGGATATTAATATTAGCAGCAGGGTTACCAGTGTTTTTTTTCTATAGGTAATTATTTATTTTATAAATATTTTATATTTTTATTTATCTTAATCTATCTAAAAATTAAGTACCTATCAATATGTCAATTTAAGATCTTGTTGATCTTGATCTAAAAAAAACTCGACAATTTTAATACGAAATGCGAAGGCTTACGAACTTAGGGCTTTGCACTTTCAGATTTTGACAAATTTAAAGAAAATCGAGTCCGTTGTTTATGTTGTTGCCGAATTGGAATGGATAGAATTTCTGGATCCAATTTCTGTGCCTTCTATTAGGTATAATCGATGTTTATTTATACGAAAATACTTTTGTTTTAATTATAATCACAATCAGTTTCATTGAAAATTTTAAATATTTATTTTAAAATGCAACTTGTAAAAGGTATTAAAAAAAATATTCACTTATGGTTGTGATTAAAATATGATTTTAATAATAATTATTTGTGAAATCCAATTTTCCACATAAATCTCTTTTAATAATTCAATAATCATTCGAAAAGTATAGTTTATTCATTGAAATGATTAAAGAAACTTTATGTGATAGAAAACAAAAAAAAAAAACTATGGGAAACAATCGTGAAAAAAGTAAATAGTTAATGAACTAAAAAAGTGAAGACAATACAATTTGAAAGTATAAAGTGCACAACTCGATCGCACTAACCTGTTCTTGTAGCTAACATCTTAATTGTAAAATGTAGCAAACCATTAAACGGTCTATAGTAGCTAATGGTTCCATCCTATTTTTTTACTTAACCCTTAAACTCTACCCATCCTGGGAGCTACACTAACCCTACCCTGGGGTCTGGGAGACCCCAAACAATTTTTGGACTTCCACAAAAAATCAAAACCCAATTTAATAAAATTTATTATTTATTGAGATCATACGAAAGTTTAAATGTTAAATATGTATTAAAGTTTCGAGTCCAGGCACGTTTGGCACACAAAGCGGCTATGTTCGCCACAAAGAGGATTTTGGCAAATGGCGCATCTATTTTTTACAGCAACAGTTGACTCAATCAATGGTCGTTTCATTTTCAAAATATCTCCAATCAATACCTGGAGATTTGAAGGCAAAGTTGGCCAAGTGAACCTCCTCCATTTGGTGTTTGATGAGGTCCAGTGCCAATTTTTTGAGGAAGTTTCTCGTCTAATTTATTTTTGATTTGACGCCATTTTCAGGAGAAAATAAGAATTAACACCCACAATTTCCAAAATCCCATAAAATACATCGAATGGCCATCGTCTGGTCCGTCTTAAAAATCTTCAAAAACTTGCACTAACCCTACCCTGCGGTCTATGGGACCCTGAAGTTTAAATTTCCGCGACTGTACCACTCCAAAATAAAAAAAATACCGATGATTAGGCGGCTAATAAGATAATATGAGAATACCTTGAGTAGCGCCGGCATGGATTACTTAGTTTTTAAAATATTCAAATAAATACATTTTTTCAATTGCGCTGGACCCCAGGGTAGGGCTTAAGGGTTAATGTGAAAATAATAAAAACAAGTTAAATTTTTTGATTTAAAAAAAAAAATGTTAAAATTGATTTTTTCTTTCGATTTATATTTTTGTAACGAAAATTATTAATCTAAATTTTAAATGAAATATTTTTTGACTTAGGGGCCAGTTATAGCTATCATTGAAAACCATCATTGAAAAAGTTGGCTGTTGATTTTGAGACCTATTTTAATGCAGAAATATAGATTACAACTTCAAAATTATTTCTCATAAAAAAAATCATTTTTACCCATATTTTGCCCATAACGTAACTTTTAATTTTTTCAATGATCATTGGTAAGGTAGTTCATCATTGAAAAATTAAAAGTCATTTTATGAGAAAAGTTGTGAAAAACTGAAATTTTTTTTTTAACTAAAAACAAATATTAAGTCAGCTAGCCTTACTTTGGCCATCATCAAATCAAATAATTATATATTTTTTTATTCAAAATCTCTCAAAATTGACAATTAATATTTTCAATGATGGTTTCCAATGATAGCTATAACTGGGCCCTTACTAAGGAGTTCCGAACTGAGAAATTATGAAAAAATCAATCAATCCAATGAGTATTATTAAAACTTTTCTGGAGATTATAAGTTTTTTTTAAATGATTTGTTTTGAACAATATTTTGTTTAAAAACCAAATTCAAAAATTAATAAACAAAATTTATTTGATCAGAAAAAAAAATTAAAAACTTTAAAATTATAAATTGCCTTATTGAACAATTCAATTTTTGAAAAAAAAAATAAAAATTATGAAAATATGTGTTTTAAGTAACAAAATATTTATTTCTATTTCAAACAAAAATTCTTAGGACCAATTAGCATTAATTAAGTAGTTTCATAAATTTCCGGTGAAATTTTTTAGTTCAGTACAAAAAACTTTGATAACAGACCGTCTGACAACATAGGCACCTTCCAGACGGCTGAGCTTACCCTAAGCGGAGCGACGGAGTCGCGTGAGCGGGACAGATGACCCGAAAAGGGAGTTAAACACCCTGAACCCGAGAAGCGGGCCACCCAAAGTACTGTTTAGTACGAAAAAACTTTAATAACAGACCGGATAACAACATAGGCGTGCGAAATTTATGGACCTACCCTATTAAATTTCGCGCGAAAATTAAAATTTATTTCGCATGCATATGTTGTCAGTCGGTCTGTTATCAAAGTTTTTTGTACTAAACAGAGTACTTTGGGTGGCCCGCTTCGCTGATGGTTCAAGGCATATACTCCCTTTTCGTTTGGGTCCTCTGCCCTGCTCACGGAACTCCGTCGCTCAACTTAGTGTATGCTCAGTCGTCTGGCAGGCGCCTATGTCGTCTGTTGGTCTGTTATCAAAGTTTTTTGTACTAAACTAAAAAATTTCGGCCGAAATTTAACTACCTTCTAAAATTAAAAAAAAACAAATAATTTTTAGTTTTCATTTGGATATTATTTCATTTTATAATTGGACTCTATTGTGCTCCTAGGTTTGAAATAAAATCCAAAATGGCTTTGCACTTTATTTCATACCTAGGAGTGCAATAAAGTCCAAAATTTGGTTTTGGACTTTATTTTATTGGACTTTATTGCATGGCACCGTTAAAATCCGTAAACTCGCGAAGCGGACCACTCAAAGTACCCTGTTTAGCACAAAAAAAACTTTGATAACAGACCGACTGACAACATAGGCGCTTTTTGACACTTCTAGTGGCATAAAATTAAGCTATGCATATGGGGACGCAAAAAATAGATACAGGGTTCATATTTAATCAGAATTTTATTCCAATTGACACGTGGCCTTATTTAATTTTGTGGCATCTGGATTTTTTGATTATTTGAATCATTATTTACGAAGTTTATTCAGAATCGTAATTGTTCATCGTTCAATTTTATGCACATAAATACTCGTTCGTCGTTCAAACATATGCACATAACTAATTATAGAAAATCTATGCATGTAAATAACTTTATCTTTATAAACAATAATGCTGCTCAGAAGTGATAAATCTATTCATACAAATATATCAGCACTTGACTTCTTCCTTTATTCACGAAGGTTTGGCGAAGGTACTTTAATGAAAAAAAAATAATATATGTATACAGGCACGTGGCAAACTGATACTCTTGGATGAAAGACAACATAATGTGAATGTGAAGTTAAGTATTTAAGTTACTTCTTTGAATTGGTTTATATTAAGAAAGTAATTTATAACACTCGTTGAACATCCAACGAATCAAAATCTAGGATACGATTAAAGAGAAAATGTTCTTTCTGGTTGAAAGTACCTGCGGTCTTACTTTTTAAGATAAATGGAAGAAGTATTTTAAAGCATAATAGTTTATCATTCTTATCCTTCACTTGCTTGAATGCTATATTTTTCGTAGTTTCTACTTGAAACTTTAAGCAAAGTAATTATTAATTTCATGATCACACTACATTAGAGTTCGTTCGAAGTCAAAACAAAATTAAACGTGATACAAAATAATATTTAGTATTAAATTACTAAGGGGCAGTGGCGGATCCAGGGGGGTGGCTATAGGGGCTAAAGCCCCCCCCCCACAGGCGGTTCTTAAAATTGATTGAAATATAGAAATCAGAATCAGGAGTCAGAAAAAATAACGAGGCTGGGGCTACGCAATTTATATGCTACGTATTTTTTTTCTAAGCCCCAAATTAATTAGGTTGGGGCTGAATTCTGAAGGGAATTGAACAAAAAACAAGTTCGGGGCTACGGATAATTGACAGAAAATTGGGACGAAAAAAAAAACAACTCGCGATTGGACAAAAAAACGTGGTCGGGGCTAAGCAAATAAATCCTTTAAAACTTACCTTATTCCAGAAAATTTTTGCGCTTGACTCAAGGGTCTGTCAAGTCCAAATTGGGGCTAAAGCTTAAAGAGATAATTGAAAAAAACGGGGTCGGGGCTTAACAATTAACATGCCAAACGAAAAAATAATTCACCCTGTGAACTTCGCTAACTTTGTAAAAAAACGAAATTGGGGCTAAGACCCGTTAAGAATTTGGGAACAACAAATCAAAATCTGAGTTTTCTCTGGCCACTCAGAAAATCATGCGTGTGAATATTTGCAGTCCCTCTAGACTGACGTACAAATTTACTGACAGATTTTTTTTTCTGACGGTTCAAAGCTTGACGTGGCTGAAAATTGAAGGTATATACATTTTTTTTTTATCTCCACTTAAAAATATTTTAAATGTTAAATACTACAGATGTTATTGTATGTAATATTGAAATCATTTTAAACCGGGGATAGAAGCTGATATAAATGCACACAAAACAAGGCTATTCTAAAAGGAAAAGTGGGAATGCCAAAATTCAATTATTTTTATAACTGTAGATTTTCACAAAAAAAAAACCTTAACCTAAACTAAAACTGTTTTATATTAGTTATGTATAAATTATAAAAATATATAAATTATAAAATAAAATTAGCATCGTCACAATAGTTAAATTAATTTGTTCTTCAGGGGAAGCGTTTTTCTCTTTTCACTCTCACAACGAATGTTACATTTCCTCGTCACTCGAAAACATTAAAAAAAAAATAATTTCAAATAGAAAGAAATATAATAATTTATTATTATTATAAAATGGCAGTTATCAATAAGATTTTAGAATGATTATTACGATCAAGTGTTCTAAACGCTGCACTGATAGACACAGAGCCTACAGCAAATTTTGGGAGTGGATTGCTAACTAAAATATGAGTATGATGGTTTGTAGGTGCATATATCGCGGTATCAAAAACAACCGTCTGGCAGGTTTCTTTTTCAGCCTTTGGCGGGGGTGGGAGTTTGAAATTAGCGATTTTCAAGTTTATTTTCTCATAGGTATTACCACTTCAATAAATTTAAAAAATATATAATGTGATACTCTGTCATTTCTTTTAAGTCAAAACGTCAAAATCTTGGCAATCCGACTAATAGAACTCAAGATATTTCTAAGCGAACCTTAATCGATTTTGTTTGGAGACTTTGTTTTGTTGGTTTTTTGTGTTTTTCTCCAAGAAAAAGACGATAAGGTCCTCTTAAGAAGCTTATATTTTGAGTTCTATTGGTCGAATTGCCAAGATTATAATGTTTTGACTTAATGACAACATCACATAATATATTTTTTAAATTTATTAAAGTGGTAATACCTCTGACAAAATAAACTGGAAAATCGCTATTTTCAAACCCCCACCCCCGCAAAAGGCTGAAAAAGAAACCTGAGAGACGGTTGTTTTTGGTACCGCGATATATGCACCTACAAACCATCATACTCATATTTTTGTTATCAATCCACTCCCAAAATTTGCTGCCGGCTCTTAGGCTATGAAGTTTAAATGGCAGAATACATTCGTTTAACTAGAACTACAGAATTATCTAAGTTCAAGGTTTACTTTGAAACCGAATCAAGTGCTGAACTTAAGTTTAAACATAAATTGTAGTTTAACTTGTGAAACTGGCCATTAATGTCTCAAACTGGATCTACCAGGCCCCCCCCACAGCCTAATCCTAGATCCGCTACTGCTAAGGGGTATTTAGTTTGGAAGTTTGAATATTTTAAAGTATTCTTCAAATCAAAGAACTATGCACCTCACAGCCAAAACTAGTTCAAAATTGATAATTCAGTGTTTTTTTTTTTAAGTTCTGTAATTAGTAGAAAGCTTGTGCTATCAGTCATCATATAATAAACAAATGGAAATAAAATACGAATATGCAGTACTAGAGTTTCTTGTTTTTGTAAATAAATCGATAAAAAGATTTTCATTATAAAACACGAATGAAAGTTATTTATTTTGTTGTGGTGGCCAAAGCAAAGCATCCTCACTTACTTCCCACCAAAAACCAATCAATGCAATGCTTTAAATCTATAATATTTGTATTGCATATTTTTTTTTGTTTTTTTTTAATTTATTTCAAATTAAATCGAATTCTAAAAATGATTTCTAGTGGAAAGTGGGTTCTCCTTGAAGAATGAGTTGATTTTATACGATGCGGTTTTTTTAATCTTTAATCAAATTAAAGTGTGGCAAAAGCGTACACAATTTTTGGCTTGTCGAGTGAATTTTGATTAGACCTCTTGAAATGTTGATTACATTTTGTGGTTGATGCGGAGTGATTTTATTTACACTTAGCGTAATTTTTATGATAGTAATATTTATTTTATAGAATAAAAACATATGTAGGAGTGTTTAATTGTAAACTCAAACCAATTTAATTGGTAAATAAATTAGGTCAATTTGTTGACCGTCTTAGCTGAAAAATGGAAAATAAAACAAAATGTGCTTAAATGATTTTTGGTTGGTTGCATATTGTATCAAAAATCTGCATATTATTGATGAAAATTATTATTTCGGTATGTTTAAAAATATATCTGAAAAGTAGGACTTTTTGTATAAATTGTATTATTTTTTTTATCGTTAACTCGTATTTTATCGCTTTGAGTCCAAATGACACTGACAAAAAAAACTTTAATAACAAATTCAAATTTCACATCACACCATCATTCTTCCTTTATTATACACTTTCGAAATGTGTAAATAGATTATACCTCTTATCAATATTGAAAAACGAACATATTATTTATATAAAATTACTTCGATGTCCTTGTTGCAGAGAGAATACGAGTACATTCAAAAATTAATGAACTGTTCAATGTAGTAAATATCAATCTAAAAGTTAAGAAACGTTTATCTTTCATCGTCTCTTCCTTCTGAGATATTTTTTTGCGTCACGTTGTTGAAGTGGAAAATTATATTGAAAATGACACCAACTGCCAAATTGTGTTAAACAAATTAAACAAAAATAAAATCTTCAGTCAATTTTTGCTTGGTTATTTATTTTTATGTTTTCCTTTATTTTTTTTATCTATTTGCATACCTATATAAAAATGGATCGTGGTTTTGCAAATGCTTGAAACTTGATAACGACTGGACCAAATTGGATACTTCCTTCTTCGTGTTTGTTTGAAATTACTACGCAAAAGTTTTGGAAAAAAGAAAAGTCGAGAAATTCTCAACAGTTGGCGCTGAAGGTGCAAATTTCGATTTTTAGAAGGATAACTCGTGAACGGATCGTTCGATTTTCCCGATATTGGGTTTGATGGACACTATAGAGAAATATTCCAGAAATTTCAAGAAAAATCTGAAATCCGGGAATATCCAGTTCTAAGTACATTACTTCGCATTTAATCGAGAATTGGAGTGAGAAATTGATTTCGATCTAGTCGCATTAAGTCAAGATGTTTAATGATTCGGAGCCAGCAGTCGATAGGGGAAATGGTGGAATTTTCTTCCTTTGATATGCGTCCAGAGGGATTAAAAATAAAAACATTCCTGTTTTCCCTGATTTTACCTACGATACGTACGAGATCTGAGATTTCTTTAGTTCTTACTTTTTAGAATATTGAGGATATCTTGTTAGAAGGCAGTTAAACCATTCAGCACTGAAATTGCCATACAATCTGCAAGTGGATGAAGAACCTACAGGCAAATTTTCAAAGAAGTCTACGATGGGGAATGTATTGCAGCAATGTAACATTACCACGTAGGACGAGTGTACAATGTCCGCTGCAGAGTTCACCAGGTAATTATTGGCAATGGAAAAGATTCCAGTCGATTTTATCACTGGCCTGATTGAATTTCCACTGGATTTTTGGCAAAACAACACGAATGTTTTCCAGCAATGCACGAGCGATTTGCCTGCGTAAAACTGTGAATCACTTGAATTTCGTCATTCAAATCAAATCGCCGAAGAGTTACAGTCATACAGATCCATCGACTCTTTAATGGATGAAAACGAAGCCATAAACTATCTCACAGAATTTGTCATTCAAGCGATGATTTTGACAAGAAAATTCCAATTCCGAGCGATTTTCCATTTCTATTTAAGCTTCTTCCTGTTCATCTCGCTCTCGCTATGAGAATTAATAAGTCGCAAGGACAATTACAATTAGTAGTAGCCCGTAGCGTAATGGTAAGTGCGATGGACTGTCACGCTGGAGGTCTGGGTTCACTTCACAGCCTCGTCCACCTTAAAACTAAAAAGTTTTTTCAGGGCTATTGCCCCTTGCGAGGAATTGACAAATCCTCCAAGAGTATTACTTGTCACGAATAATTGCTTCTCGTCTAGCCGTTCGGATTCGGCATAAAATTGTAGGTCCCTTCCATTCCTGTCGACACACGCACACAGGAATGGTTGCGAGTTGTTAGTCACTAGGCCCTGGTTCTTCATGAGCCGTTGTGCCACCCAATTTATTTTTTTTAAGGACAATTACTGGATGTTTGTGACATCAATCTTGAATTCCCATATTTCTCACATGGTGAATTTTATGTGGCCTTTTCACGTTTCAGTAAACATCCCGCTTTGTACCTACGGGTATCCGGCCGAGAATAGGACGAAAGAACGTAGTCTACCATATAAAGCACTACAGTGAAACAGCGGGTTGGCCGACACGTCACTGCGATTTGATTGAAACGTCGAAATTGTTATACTTCAGTTATTTCCATTGCATTAAATAGAATTTTTGAATAAATAATTTGAATTAACGGAATTATGTACATCAAGCCTCATGTGCCAGGATCAGACTTATTATTTTCATTGCTTTGACGACTTTCGGCAAACGAAGTTCACTGGGTCAGCTAGTGTTTTATAAAAGTGATTTAGTTATTTGCTGGAGACTTTTAAAAAGTTTTTTTCTTTCATCAGAACAGAAAAAATATAAAAGGGAAAAGTATTTTTTTGATTGAATTTTAGTGCGTCATATGAAATTTAAACGTTCTAGATGCAGAAAGCAGAATTTCTCTTCAATTACACATTTTTGCTGGACATGTTATGCGAATAAATGTATATACATTTTATTTATTATCTGTCGCCATCTTACCTTGTTTTTTGCAAACATGTTAATCTTTGTTTATATTTATTTTGTATTTTATTCAAATAAAAGTCTTTCTCGAAATCGTTGAGCATATGAAATTCGCCAACAACCATATCCAATCCATTAAGAATGAGAGAAATTTCATATTCGTTTGTCATGAGTCATGACTCACTTAAATCCCATATTTTGCCCCATCACATCTTCAAACATCACATCTTTAAGCACAGTTTGACATGTGTTCCATAGTTTGTTCCAGATCAAATGGTCCCTGTTGGAAATGTGTCAACATTTTTATTCATGCATAATAGAATCACCTGATATCAGGGGAGGACAAAGGTTATTTTTGTTTGTGTTATTTTCAAAAGAAAACCAACTTATTCCTTTTCTTATGTTTTATGATGGATGGACATGGGCAAGCCAAAAGTGGATTAAATTGTTAAGTAAGTGTTCTTAGAAAAAGGAAGTTATGGAAGATAAACTTTCTTTGAGGAAATAATGCAAAACAAAAATGTGTTGGTTTTATGAAATACGGTCCTATGAATCCAATGAAATTGTTATTAAAGTTTCTTTGATTCTTATTCTTATCCTGCATTTTTGATTTTCTTTTTTTTTCACATTAAGTTATACATATATAAGTATACGTGTTTCATCCTTTATTATACTGTGGTATTTGGTAGAAACATGATAACTCCATAAACGTTATAAGGTAAAGGCATTTTAATTAAAAAAAAAAAAAAAATGTTGAAAATCTCTTTCATAAATAAGGGAATCATTTATTTTTAATTCAGTGCATATTGGTACCAAATTTGAAGCAAAACGGTCAACTCGTTTAGGCTCTAGCTCGATGTAGCGCAAAATGAGAATTTTTGTAATTTGTATGGAGTTATCATGTTTATACCAAACACCACAAATAAATATAGGCTATTCTAGCTCAGATATCTTGAAGCTTATGAATTAATATTGTAATGTTTTTTCCTAAACGATATAGCTAAAACTGATTTTAAATTAATTAAACAATTAGTTAACAGTGGAAACGTTATTTCAATAACGTTAATACAAATAATTTTTACAGCGAATTTAAATTTAATGGAAAGCGAAAAAATTAGACCTTAGTCCTTTAAAATAAACAGGGTGATTAAACCTAAGGTGTGAAAAAAAACTTGAGCATGTAGGTTTTGTCGGGAGAAGGGGTCTATTCTTTTTCTCTTAGGCGGGAGGGGCAATTTTCTTAAACATTTACTCAATTTTTAAGATTAAAAATATCATATAAAATGAAAATTTATTTGAAAACTAGCTGACCCGACTGACGTTGTTCTTAACTTCCTACTCACAGTGCACTTTACCCACCTAACTCTCTAATTTTGTACAAAAGGTATAGACACACATATATTATAAACTTATTAAAAAAATGAACACCGCACCTCCCATCCATCGCTCAATTTCTTGGTTAACACGACGAAAAAAAGTGACAAAGTGAATTTTTTTTCACATAAGAAAAGTGCGTAAGCGCTCGGGTGTACCACTGTCATTTTTAGAGGGAATACAACAAAATTCATGTAAACATCATACTTTTGTGGATTGTTTGTTTTAAAAGGCTGAATCTGTTCATTGTTTTACTTTTTTCACACTTAACCAAATATACAGGTGTGCCTCAGTCAAAATCTGAGGTCATCTTAAATCGAAAGACTTTATATGTGATTTTCTTGCTTCGTTTCCTTTTCGACTAATAACGATTTTATAATTTTTGGGATCTTTTTTTTTAAGAACCTTTAACTTTGTCAAACTGCAACCGAAAAGGGAGATGTTTCGTGCTTGTGCCATTTGCTTGTGCTACCAAAGTAGTAAGAAGAGAATGAAAGAATGAAAAATAAACGATGACTTAAATAATGAGCTCAATTTAGGGTTTACAATGTTTGTTTTTTTTTACAATTATTTAAGTTCTAGTCTAACATTTAATATCTGCGAGCACAGAAGGGGCTCTGCTTCGTTAAGTTGTTGGTTTTATAATACATTTTTAATAAAAAGTGTCTTAAGTCTAACAATAATGTTTTTTTTTTTTTTAATTTTTGATTTTTCACGTCGGCTTAACAGTGCTGACGGTCGTTGGTTGGTATGGTGGTGATGGGGTTGTTTTGTGAAGTTTCTTGTTGGTTTGAAGTTCAGTGGATCATCAAGCGGCTTCGGCCTCTGTGTTGCGTTCATGCAGCATCATAGATGTCGGAGCTGTCTTGTGATGGTAGTCCTTGGTTGGTGTATTCTGATGATGGGGCTGGTGATGGGGCTTTATTGCTCGTTTGGGGCTTCAACCTCTGTTGTACTGCGTTCCTGCAGCATCATAGAAATTTCCGAAGCTGTCTTCTGTTGATAGCACCTGGAGATATCGGTCGTCTATGGCTGGGTTTCCTGAAATTAAATTAACAAGAGGACTAGGATAAATAATGAGCTACATGTTTGTAGGCCTTTTATTGGCAGGTGCAGACTGCAGAGCACAACTACAGCAGAGTATCGAATTTTCGGTTGATATGTTGTGTTGTGTACAGTCACAGTGCGTGTTTACAGAGGTTGACAGGTAGAAACGGAGGATAAAGGGATGCAGGCAAAATTTACCACAGTAGAATTTACAAAAGTTTTGAACCTATTTATTATATGTAATAATAAATTTAAACTATCTTTTTCACAAAAAAACAGTAACTTTTCTACAAAAAAAAAAAAACTTTTTTACAAAAAAAAATAACTTTTTTACAAAAAAAAAAAATAACTTTTTACAAAAACAAATTAAATTTTTTACAAAAAAAAAATAACGTTTTAACAAAAAAAAATTAACTTTTTTACAAAAAAAAATAACTTTTTTACATAAAAAATAGCTTTTCTACAAAAAAAAAAAAAAAATAACTTTTGTACAAAAAAAAATTAACTTGTGAACAAAAAAAATTAATAACTTTTTTTCAAACTAAATTTCTTGTAAAAATAAATATCTTCGGTTACTTGCCTAAACAAAAGTGATGAGAAATTATTCAATTACGTTTTATATGTTTATTATAAATTATACATACAAAATATGCATATATTAACGTTCTTTTCTGACTCACTGACTGGGTAACGCTGCTATGATGATAAAATCAAAAAAAAAAAAACACTCCTGCTCCTAAACGAAAATGTTAAGGGTTGCCAATTTTCTGGAATTAACTTTTTTATGAAAGTGAACGGTGAGTTTGTCAACTTAATTTTATACATATTTGCGCTCAGTCCTGGCTAACATAATTATGTTCGACGGGCGCCTTTGGGGTCCTGCAACCAACTAGTCTCCAATATTAAAATTTAAAAAAAAATACTTCATTAAGCCAGACATAAAAGATTAATTGAAAAAAAAAAACATTCTTCAATTGCATGAAAAATTTGAAAAAAAAAAAAAATGAAAATCAATTTCAGTTAATGTTTTTGTACCTCCCTAATTGACTTAATTATTTAAAATTTTATACGGAAAATTGATGTGATACAAACGTTGTAATTTAAGATTCTTGGTAGCATATTCTCTACATATAGTAGAGGATTAAATAGTTGTAGATATAATAGAAAATTTAAAATTAAGTACTTTTTGAATTATGATTAAAAAGGATGGGCATTTTATGACACCGCAACGGACAGGTACAATCGTTCCTAACTTTATTTTTTCTTGGGTCTCAATGTAATAATCTATTTTGTAGCTCGTTCCACTGGAAAAATAGAAGTTATATACAGTAGAGGCCACTTATAGTCACAAGAAGATGAGAGACAAATGTGGCTGTTCTTGTACCTAATTCTGAAGATGGTTTGTCGCATACAAAATATATCAGATCATTATGAATGAGGTGAAAAATTAAAGCAGGGTTGACTTAAATTTGTATGCAAACTTAATCGGAAAATGTTGTACAAATTCATTCTTAAAATGTGATTGAGTTATAGTCGTTTCGATTTTTGGCGCATAAAATTGAAAAGTTGATACAAAATTTTACAAATTTGTACGACTTGACTTAAACCTCCTTATTGACTTATATAATGTTATAAAATAAATTCGTGACTTACAAAATTCTAAACGGATCCTCCAGATTAATGTTTAAAGAGACTGCCCTTAAGATTTACAAAAAAAAACTATCTACAAATTCTTGAAAACTTCGAAAAAATTTAAAACAATTTTCGTTAATGTTTTTTTTCACCTACCTAATTTACTTAATTATTCAGAAATTATTAATTTAAATTTGTTGATTGGCATATTCTTTACATAAACTAGAGATTATAAAGTTGGAAATCTAATAAAAAATTCAAATTTAATGCTGTTTGAATTATGGTTATTAAAGACAAGCTGTTGTGACACTCAATCGGACAGATAAATGATAAAATCTTTCCTTACTTCATATTTTACTGAAGGATTTCAATCTTCTGTTTCTCTTGTCAGCAATTAAGCGCTTGTGTTAATCAAACATAGCTGTGTACTTATTGAAAGCTCCAAACGTTCTGAGACAAACAACAAAAACTATTCTTATATATTCTATCAATAGCAGTAGGTTCACTTGTTGTTGAAGATAGCTAGTACAATTGACGAAGTCGAAAGGAAGAAAACATTATACAGTCGAGCCCGTTCATAGCCATATGAAGATGAAATAAAAAAGTTGGTTTGGCGCACAGAAAAAAAAATTAAATGACGATAACAAACAAGAAAAAGTTCCAGTGTTACTTGATGTTGTTAATTGTCAAACAAAATTGAGAAAATTTCAACGTTTTGCTACAAGTAGGTTAGGCAGACAATTAAGTCAGAAAAAGTCATTAGTCAGTAAAAGTAGAATGACATATTCAGGCAAGATGAAATTTGCGAACAAATTAGTAATGATAATAAGAGGTACCTAATTCGCTGGGAACTTCAACCATGCAAGCACATTGGGAAATGGTTAAGCCTAATGGTGTAGGTAGCTGTGGATGAAGCTTGTATATCACTGTCAAAATAAACAAAATAAAAAGATAAGAAAACAGCTCTATAATATAACGTTTTAGTTGTTGCAAGAAATGTATGGTATGACACAAAGTTCAGCACTTTTGATCGAAGTTATAGTCTTGTGTTCAGCCATCAGTTACCTACAACTATTTTTGTAGCTTTCACAAATGAAAAGCTTACCAAATTAAAAGAATTATAATGTACCTTATTGCATCACGATAGGTTGTCAACATTACATCCTTACAAGAATTTCAAAATTCAAATAGATGGAATTATTTACTTTTATTGTGTATTTATGTTAAAACAATGAGTTCTTCTATTCAATTAACATTATCGTTTTTTTATATAACTTATCTTGCTTCAACTTAATTTTAATTAATGTTATTTTGTTTAAGTGCAAACAATTAATTATGTTTTAGTTTTATCTGTAAATTTTTCAAGATGAATAATATATTGAGGCAGTACTTTGTATTAATACTTTTACATTTCTGGCCGGTCCAATACGCTTTCAAAAATAATTTCAAATGTAGACTTCTCTCTTGAGAAACATCAACATTTTAACAACTAGTGTCATATTTTAGCCGGCTCCCCAGCTAGTTCAATTTCAACACATTTTATTCACCACGCTAGTGTCAAAATTTATCCAAACGTCAAGTGTTAATACGGATTTTAACGCAATTTGCCCACTGCCTAAGTGCAATTTGTATTTTTCTTCTTTTAAGGGATTTTTGCTTTAAGCGAAAAAACCACTAGTTTAAAATCCCCCTACGTAACCGTTTTAGCGGACTCAACAATAATTAATTTTTTTCTTTAAAGGAATGATATAAAAATACCCTGTATGAAATTAGAAGCAGATCCTTAAACCCTTATAATTCCTTCATTTTATAATAACATCGCAAGTAAAATTTTTCAAACAAAAATGTTTCTCTAAGTAGATAAGAAAAGAGAAAACCACAGTCGTTATACTTTCTTCATATGAAATTGTTTTTTTTTTTTTTTCTTAAACAAAATCAGTATAGGTACTTAGTTGTCTATCTTCATGTACAATCAGTAGCGGATCCAGGGGGTGGCTATAGGGGCTAAAGCCCCCGCCCCCCCACAGCCGAATCATAAAATAATTTGAAATATAGAAAGCAATACATTACAACGTGTAGAATTTTATATTCCGTCTAAAATATAGTTAAGATATGAAATTTGCTGGACAAAATAACGTGGTTGGGGCTGAACTATTTACATACGTCAAGTTATGTAATTTTTTTTCTAAGCCTAAAGATTGGGGTTAGAGCCTGAAGCGAATTGGACAAAATCCAAATTGGGGGCTATGAATATGGACATGTTTCATGCCACGACAATTTTTCCCTAAAAATAAAGTCTAGAAATTTGGGACGAAAAAACCAGCTTTGGAACAATAAGGTCTGAGAATTTTGGACAAAAAACCTAGCCATGGTTAAGCAAGTTACTCCCTAAAAACTAACCTAATTCCAGAGAGTTTTGGGGGCTCAAGTCTAGGGAAGTTGAGGCTAAGGCTTGAAGAGATAAGTAAAAAGACATACAAAATGGTCGGGGCTTAACTTTAACGTGTCAAATGCCCCAACTGTTTACACTAAAAACAAAGCTAATTTACCGAAAGAAACGCAATTGAGGCTTAAACCATTGGAGAACAACGGAATGTCAAGTTAAGTGTAATTGTTTAACACAACGGAAATTCTTTCTTACGGCCTTGGCTGCGCTAAGAGATTTTTCGGTTTACGTTTCCAAAATTTGAAAGGTCGAAGGCAATTGTACACACAAAACATTTTTGTACAAGGGAATTGTACACAAATTCTCTAGTCAAGGAGCCAAATTTCAAAAGCGTGAGTTTTCTCTGTGCGCGCTCAGAATATCATGCAAAAGCAAATGAATATTTGCAATCCTTCTAGGCTCTCGAGTGACGTGCGAATTTGTCGACATATTTTTTTAGCATGAATATAAAGTGTATGCAGCGTATACACGAAAATTCATTCACGCTGGCAGAATTGGGCCGCGGCTTATTTCTTAGAGCAGCTTTGTCTTATGTCCTAAAGTGTCAGTTTGAACAAAATAGTTTCGTTGATTTGGCTAATTCAGGAAAAATGAGATCTCAAAGGAATGATACCGTGTCAAAGCACATATGTATATGAGCTTTTGCGAGTACGAACACTTAAATATAATTTTTCTGAACTAGCCAATTATAAACAGTTTTCAAATCTTGTCAAAAATGGGAAGTTCAAAACATACCCACAGCTAATTTAAAAATATAACTACATTATGTAGGTACCTAATCAATTTTTAAATAATATAAATAAACGAATTTGTACGCGTGGTTCAAGCATATATGGCTAAAAATTATTAATTTTATTAATACAATAACTAGTTATACCAGATACTATCATCTTTTGGTGGCCTTTGAATTTGTTTCTGCCTCCGCTACAGCAATTATGAATAATTGTTATTGTACTTTGTATTGAAAACATTTTAAAGCGCGACAGGAGCGGATATAAAGGCACACACAAAACGGATATCATTAAACGAAAAGAATCAAAATTCGACGTCTTTTATATAACGGCACATGAATCTCCATATATCCATATATATAAAGGTTAGGCCGCACTCGCCGGAATTGCACTGCATCGGAACTACACTTACACGACTTCGTATGAATTTTTATGAAGTTCAGTTGCCGCTTAGTGCGATATATGTAGCTCCTAAAATTTCATAAAAAATAATGTTTTGCCGCGTTGTCGTGAAGTGTAGTTCGTCTGAAGTTGAGTACGGTCTTTCATTAAACCTAAACTGATCTCTATTATTTGTTATAAATTATAAAATTGATCTTAGAACAAGCAAGTTTTATTACTTAAGGTCTCAAACTGAATCTCCAAGCCCCCCCCCCACAGCCAATTCCTAGATCCGCTACTGTGTACAATGTACATACTGCTGTAATGAACTGACAGCTACAATCTGCACACTCTGCACCATTAAACATAGTAGTTAAATTAACACTTACAGTTGCTGTTCGCGTGTTGGTATCCAATTTAAAGCAATTTAAGCTTTCATTCATTCTGGGTTTAAATGTTTTTTTTTATTATGTACATATGTACGGAACAGTGTATTACAGGAGACAAAATTTAAATTGTTTTATTTTCCCGAAAATAGGAATGTGGATATTAAAACATTTAAATTATTTATCGTTGGGGAGAAAAACAAAACAACTCAGCAAATTAAATTTCTAAGTTGTCATTGTACAATTATTTTGATAAAAATACATTATTCACTATAAAGTTCGTTTGTATAACAAATATTTTGACAGATTTTTAGAAATTAAATTTAAAAATAAATGTATACATCCATAACATAGGTATACTTCCACAATGAACGATGAATTTTTTACTTAGATATGCCAAAAAAAACTCGAGATAATATTTTTCCCTAACTTTACGATGATAGAGGACGTGAAAAAAGAGGGTCCGGCAACTCTGTCTGTCTGTCTGTACTTTGACCTGCAGCCCAAACCACTGAAGCGATTTTCTTCAAACTTTGGACTTAAAGTTATTTGGGGATTCTCAAGAGGAGAAATTGAAATGTTTTCTTTAGCTCAACAAATAACGGCACCTGCCAAACAACCAAAATACAAAAATTGATTTAGTTCAAAAATGGCACTTACGATTTTGTAAAAAAAATTATAAAGTAAAATTATTTATAACGGTTATTTACGGTACCTGTCATAGAACCGATGTTTTTCTTTTCAAATTTCTCGTTAACGGCTAAACAGATTTCAACCAAATTATTTATACAAGAGGTCCTTTACAATTTTAACAATTTTGCATATAAAATATTTCGAAAAAATAATTTTCGGATTTTTCAAAAAGTATTGACATTTTTTTTTGGAAATTCAATATCTTGAAAAAGGGTTAGTGTTTTTTTTTAATTTTGTGCAAAATTGTATTTTTATAAATACTTAAAGCTTGCGTACATTTTTTTTTATATGTCCAAGAATTTGTATATACTTATAAAAAAATAATTTTTTATATTGAACGATTTTTGAATTTTTTTTTCATAAATTCATATTTATCAAACAAATCAGATGGCATATTTTTTTCAGTTCTATCGGTTTTAGCTGTTAAAATAATAAATTTATAGTAATTTTTAGTATCTACTAATTTATGTTTTAAGTTGTTTTTAAAACTTTTTTTAATGATATCATCATGTATGGAACCAACATATATGCAAATTGTAAATTTCAAGCTACGCTTAAGTTGTTAGCTACGATAGCAAGTTTTGTGCGATCCAGTCGTGCTAATTTTTTTTTCTCTTGAATAGTAGTGAATTTTGTTCTTCCCTTGAATACTGTTAAAATGCGGATGAAATGTCAGTTACAATGAAGCAAATACTCCGCCTGGAAATCGAAACCATATTAAAAAGGCTTCATTAAAAGCTCTTTTTCAGTCCTTCATTCAAATTCTTAAAATTTAAAACATATTTTTTACCTAAAATCAATGGAGCCCTCATTTTACAAAATATCTATGTATGTAGGTTGGTGCTCAAACAAAAATTTGAAACTTGTGTGTATCATGAGTTCGAGAAAAGGCAAAATATTAATTTAATGCTGCAATAAAATGTTTTGTGTATTCCGATGCCGGTACATAACTTTCAATTAGCTATTTTTCAATTAGGCATTTTTCAATTAGGTACATAAATTGATTTTCAATTTACTCGTTGGTAATTGAATTTGCTAAAATTTCTTGTTTGGGTTTGGCCCACAGCCAGGATATTGCAAATGTATTTCTAACGAAGCTTCACGCAACTTTTGCACACAGAAGTCTACTGTCGCCAATTCTATTTAAAGGGGTTTATTTGAACAAATCCTCTCTAAATGAAACCGTATCCTGTTTTTCCATTCAAACAACAAAGTCAGTGCACCATGTGCAGGTGTTTGTGTGTTTTTTATGGCTAAAACTAATTTTCCTTTAAATTTTACACAATACGATGTTCTACGAATTGCAACAAATTATTCCATCCATAGTTATTGTGGCCCAATTATCAAATTAATGGCTTTTTGATATATCCTCTCTGATGGCAATGATAAACCATAGTTATTTGGGGCCAGTTATCTAATTAATGGGTTTTTGATATATCCTCTCTGATGGCAATGATAAACTTTTGCATTTTAAATGCTTGTTGTGATACTTCTGTTAAAATTTATTAGATCAATTGATTGTATACAAAGTAGCACAGTGCAAAGTCATCGCAGTGGCTGTTTTGTAAATCAATATTGTTTTCATGTGGGTATTCTTCTGAAATCAAGATGGCCAACGGAAATGCAAACTCAATTGACCCAGTTTAATGGTGCACGATTAGTTAGTTCCTGGATGTTTACGGAGGATGAGAAAAATGCTGAATCCTGAATGTGCATATCAAAATGTTGGTTATTTATTCCAGAGAATAATAATTTGTCACGTGAACGTGAACGAGAAACAATTTTCCTTCGCATGCATTTAAGCTATATACCTGCAGTAGCAAAAGAGAACTTTATAAAGAAACATTTTATATAGATTCAAAGTAAAGATAACTTTTAATCGTAAATTATATATTATAAGAAAGTGAACAATACAAAGATGCTGTTGTGTAGATTAAAATTTCCTAATTTTCTATTAATGTTTTTATATATTTGCTTTACTATGAAACGAGGATCTTGGAGGATCTGTCAATTCCTCGCAAGAGGCAGTAGCCCTGAAAAAAACTTTTTAGTTTTTAGGTGGACGAGGCTGAACCATTGCACTACGGGCTATGAAACGAAGCAAAATTGAATAAAAAGAACGAGTATGTGAACGTTCAGTGATCAACAGAGCACCCAGAAACTTAAAAGTTAGAATCCTTTTTGGAATTTTCTATAAATCACATCATTTTTTCCTGTTTCTGTGTCTTAAAACTATTTAAAGAAAAAAAAAATAACTTGTTATAGGGTAAGTATTGGTTCAAACAATTTTTTTTATTTTCAAATTTCTCGTTAACGGCTACATACTGGTTTCAACCTAAATGTTTATAAAAGAGGTTCTTCAAAGTTTTAACAATTTTGCATGTACAAATTTTTGAAAAGTTAATTTTTGGATTTTTGAAATAATATTAATTTTTTGTTTAAAATTCAATATCTTGAAAACAAAAAAAAAGCAAAAAAAAAATGCCGCGAGGCAAAAAAAATGCCGCGGGCCAAAAAAAAATTCCGTGGGGCAAAAAAAAATATCGAGGGGCAAAAACAAGATGCCGCGAGGCAAAAATAAAATGCAGCAGGTCAAAAAAAATGCCGCGAGGTAAAAAAAAAAGCCACGGGAAAAAAAAATACGGCGGGGCAAAAAACAAAAAAAATGCCGCGGGGCAAAAAAAAATACTGGGGTACAAAAAAAAAAATGCCACGGGCACAAAAAAAAATGCCGCGGGCCATAACTGCAAAATTCATTAAGTTTTTTCATTAAGTTTTCCATGTGGAGACTAGGGGAGCCTTTTTGAGACATAGGTAGCCCAATAGTCCTTTCCACAGTAAAGGAGCCAAATGCTACTATTCCTGCCATTCCGACATCACTGTTCCCAAAAATTTCCTAATTTTTCGCTCAGTTTAGACATTTATTAGAGTTATGTTTTTTGAACCCTATAAACGATAGGTACCCGCACTTTGTCAGAAAAAAAAAAAAATTTTTGGCAAAATGTTTTACTCGAAATTATTTTAATTAGTACTTAGTTGACTTACATAGTATGCAATAAACTAGGTCCCAACTGACCTAACAAATACAAATAAATAAATTGGTTGGCGCAACGGCTCATGAAGAACCAGGGCCTAGTGACTAACAACTCGCAACATTCCTGTGCGCGTGTCGACAGGAATGGAAGGGACCTACAATTTTATGCCGATTCCGAAGGGTTCGACGAGAAGCATTTATTCCTGACAAGTGATACTCTTGGAGTATTTGTCAATTCCTCGCAAGAGGCAGTAGCCCTGAAAAACTTTTTAGCTTTTAGTTGGACTAGGCTGGGAAATGAACCCAGACCTCCAGAGTGACAGTTCAACGCACTGACCATTATGCTACGGGCTACTACACTGACATAACAAAGTCCCACTAGTCGTGTTTTTGTGTGCCTTTATATCCGCTTTCAACTCTGCTTAAAAATGATGTCCAAGTCGAATACAAAAACAAACACGGCTACTGTAAAAAGAAATGTGTGTTGCGTTGACGTTGATCAAGTTGATTCAAAAATTACTTTACTTAACAACGAGATAGTAAAAAATTTCATCATTAAAATGAAATTTCAATCATTCAACAACTTTTTTTTTGTAATTTCAATTTTTAATAAGAGTGCGAATTCATTTTACACAAATGCAAATTCTTTCATTATAACTTTTTAAAATTAGCAACATATCAATTTTTCACATGATTTATTGCGTATTGCGATCAAATGATTGATTTTCAAATATGAAATAATTGGCACCACATTTAAAAATGCTAGGTTAGGTATGTAGATTTTAATAAAGTGTTGAAAAATTAACAATATTTTAATTTTTTGTTTTAAAATTTAAATTTTATAAACAAAACCATATTTCTTATTCGTGATAAACCTACGTATGTAAATTGAAATGTTGTTCATTAATTCATTTAATAAATTTAATATTATTAGAATTTTTCCGATATCTTTGAATATTCAACAAATCAACGCCGCCGCCAAAGTAAATGAGGTGTGAATTTAATTATGTTAAGGAAACGAAACAATTTAACCAACACATAAAATGGATTTCATATAAATGCGAAATTATAATGGGACAGAGAGAGATAATTTTTAAGTTTTTGGCACCGTTAAGCTTTTTCAATTGGCATGAAATTAATTACAAGGCATGAAACATATTTTACATATATTATATTATTTATATGAAAGTTTATAAAAAAAGAGCACGTTAAACTCAGTACTCGTGGCAGAAGTGAAACTTCTTTGGCTATCTAAAAGTCTCGATATGTATAGGGATATTAAGCTTATATAAGACGCAGCTATCTGCTCTATATCAAAATGATCGATGGGTTCGGGTTGTAAACTTGAAAATTAAATAATAATAGTGAAAATTGAAAGTAGAAAAAGGTGAAAATTTAAAAGATTATTTCCAAAAATTCATACACTCAAAATCTTTGCAAAATCAAAAATTTGTATATGACAACTTTAATTTGGTTTTATTTATTTTCCGACCATATATAATTCAAACTTTAAGCGGACTCTCCTGATTTATTTCAATTTTTTGACATAAGCCTATTTTGAATTATTTTTAGAATAATTTATATCTCCATACCAGTAGGAGATAGATAAAAATCTTAAGCTAGTAAGATTCTTAGAATTTTATTATCTACCCACCAAAAAAAATTCAAAACTCTAGCAGTCTAATTAACGAAATAAGAAAAAAGACATAAAAAGACATTTTCCCTTTTATCTGCTACAATAATATAGATTATCAAAAAATCCAAACTTATAGCACTATAAAAAATATTAGCCCATCAATAAAAATTTTTACTTTTACTCTACCTCCCACCACTTAGGTAATCAATGATCTCAGCGTTGCACATGTGGCCTTACATTTTTTCGTTTCACAAAAATCCAACCTTGAAATTTCACTCTCAACGCGACCAAAGAAGTTTCACTTAAAAAATCAATTTTTGACAGATTGTAATTTTGTTTGGAATCAAAAGTAAATAAATAAACTTATGGTTAAGAACTATAATTTAACAAGACATTAAAGATTAATGGTAGCAATTAATTATGTAATTATATTCACAAATAAGGCAACATTTTCACAAAAGAAACGTTGAAACTTGTATCCGTGAAGCGATGAAAAAAAAACTGAAATATAGAAACAGTATTTTTAAATTTTGCAGGCACTAAATTTTATTAAAATCGTTCAAGTCGTTTCGAGAACATATGAATCTGAATCGTTGTGTGGGAGCTACTAGTTTTAGGTGAACTAAGACAAAAATTCGCTCTGTTTCAATGATCAAGCAAACCCGTACAAATATCTTTTTAGACCTTGGCTTCATGTCCAATGGAATGAAAACGAACAGGACAGGAGTAATAAAGAAAGCTTTTTTAGACTTCTACGTGTTAGTAATGTTAATTTGTGACAAAAAACCAATGCCTACTTGCCCTATTGGGCAAGTGAATAATACCTACAAAAGTAAAGAAGCCTTAAAAGAAACGTTTTTCGGTTGTAATATTTTCACATCACCCATTTCTAAATCACATAACTCCGTGGGACGAACTACATAGTTTTTAAATATACTTTTTCGAAAATTCAAGTTATTGTGTAGATTGTAGAATATGTTTGGAGCGATTTTCGCCAAAACAACATCAAACATGTTAAATGCTCAAAACACGCCTGCGTCGGATTAACTTCAAATCATAATACAACATTAAATACCACGTGCTATTGGTGTGTTTCGCTTCAAGTCTGATTATGATGCTAAGGGCGTGTGGAGTACCGGCTGGTAATTTCTTTTAATATCCCACGTCTTTGTTGTTTTGCCTTATTCCATTCACAGGGATACAACACCATTTAAATGTATGTTTGGGATGGTGGATTATAGCATGCCAGTCTTTTGTTCTTATTACGACAGTTTGGAGGCTGTTTTGACGTTTATTATATGTCTTTTGCGTTATACAGACAAACAAAAATGAAGAACGCTGATGGAATATAAGCATAGAATTATTTATGACTTCAACCACTTTTGTCATCCTTTTTTTGTTGTTGTTTTGATATTGTCAAAAACCTCTTGGTTCTTATGAGGTAAGGCCTTTAAGCCGTGCGATATGTATAATCATTACCACCTATTTCATAGGAGAAGAATCTTCAGAATGATTTGGAATAAATATAAATTATGTATATCACACACAAGAAGGCTTTTATGGGACACACTTTAAGTACCTTCCTACTTAGAAAATATTACAAACTTCTAATAAACTTTAATGGCCGGAAGCCAAAGGAAACGTGTATTAACGAACAAATCTTTTGGTATTATTTTTCATTTGACGTAAATTAGTTTGTTGAGGCTTTTTTTTTTGGGAAATGAAAGAAAAAGTTTAAAACCCAAGACAGGGTGACAAGTTCTTACAGAGGATGATAAATAAAATGAGGAGGATAAATCATTTGTCCACTTTTTCAGAAGAGTGTGAACGAAACTGAAATACATACATAACTTCAACTAGACGACGTGCGACGCACGTTGAAAGGAAAATGAGCTATTCAGTGTACTGATCCTTCTTGGAAAATGTCTTGATGCCAGCTGGAGAGATAACCACTAATTAATAATTTGATTTCAACATTGAGTCTTGACCTAGATTTTAAGGCTCTTATTATATCAAATAAGTCCTGATGTATAAGTCCTGATGTATCGCCTAACATCACATATTGTTTTTATTTGACAATCAATCAATTTTTTTCTTCCCTCACAACCTTATTTCTAAAGTTTTATTTTTCCTTATTAGTTGAAAAACTAGAGATTACTAGAGATCTCCTTTCACACAAAGTAACGTCTTCATCCTTTGAAATGTTTTTTTTTTTTTCAAAGACATTCGAGATGTTTAAGGCAATAAATATAAATCCAAATGATAAGATAAGTTACAGATATGGGCGGCTCTTTTGGAAACATTTTTGGGTCAGATTTTTGAAGTGAATAAATGATTTATATACATATCTACGTACATAATGTAGACATTTGAAGCAACTTCATGATCTCACTCAATCAATTTAAAAAAAGAAAAACCGAAAAGAAATATTAACATTTTCAACCATTGCTTTTATGGTTTATCTGGATTTTGAAGAAGTGCTCCATGAAAGTAAGTTTTGTCATAACCATGTAAATCTGAAAGTCTATATTATTTGTAAACGATTACACTTATCATTCTAAGAGATAACAGAGAAAAAGAAATATTTGAATACTCATCAAGAAATGCATTTCATCATTTTTTCATAACTTATTGGACCCTACTAATAATCAAATTTAGTAACGACTTAAATATTTATTAAATATATTTATAAATATATTTTAATAATGGTATGGACTATAAAATATGAACCGTATATGTTGTGTTACATATTTTATAGTCCATACCATGAACTATCCATTATTTAGAATCCGCCTAAATATTCAAGCCGTACCGTGGTTAGTTTATTATTTATGGCCCATACAATTTATGGTCCATTTTTCTTAAAAATTTAAGTCGTTACTTAATTTGATTATTGGAAGGGCCCATTATGTTTTATACTTCTATTTTTTGTTTGTAAAGAAACTTTTTCGAAGGTGGTGTAGAAGTAAATTCCCCCAAATGCCCAACTTTCCTCATAGTCCAATCAAATTAGCAAAAATATCTACAAAAATTCGGGAGGAGAATTTTATTGTTTTATTTTAAAGAGTACCTCTTGGAGATTCTAAAACCACATTTTCCCAATAAAAAAACCCTCTGCGTCGTCCGCCATTTTGAAAAAGGTGTATAAAAGCCTTTACTCAATTTTCTCAATCGATATTAGTCGTAGAATAGTTATTTTTGTTTACTTTTGTAGGTGGACATGATCTCTACAATTTTTGTCTTAATTTTTTTTTTGATAGTTCCTTCCTATAAAAAGTAATTGCTGAAAAAACAGCAAATTTTCGATGTTAAAAATGGTTTTTCAAGTTTATCTGATCCAATATACATCCGAACCAAAAATTACTTTCAATACTTTTTATAGAACATTAAATTTCCTATATTTCTGTTTATTTAGATTTCATGTAAGTTATAAAACTTTCAAGATATAGCACGACAAAATATTTAATATTATAGGTATAATAAAGTGTCGATTGACTTTATTAAATTGCCCCTACTTGTTCCCCGTTAGATTCGCAAATCTAAAATTACTAATATATTGGTAGAGAAAGGTTTTACCTATAACAATGCTTAATTTTTTTCTTGAAAATTTAAAATTTTTCATCATATTTTAAATTTAAAATATTATATATAACTTTGATGGGACATTTACATACCCTTTTAGCACGAAAATTTTTGACCCTGCCCAATAATTTTTTATTTAAAAATTAAGCCACATTTGTACGCTAAATTTTGAGATCTTAAACTTAAAAATCTGAGTAGAAATGAAGCTACGATTTTTTAAAAGGAAAAAGAGCCGATTAGAAAAAATTTATTTTTATTTTATTTTTATTTTTATATTTGCTTTTTTTTTGTTATAATTTAAATTTTAAAAATAATTTTTTTTTAATCGGCTTTTTTTTCCTTTTTAAAAATCCTAACTTCATTTCTACTTGTCAGATTTTTGAGTTTAAGATATCAAAATTTAGCGTACAAATATAAATTTTGAAATAAAAATGATTGGGGAGGGGTAAAAAGTTTCGTGCTAAAAGGGTGTGTAAATGTCCCGTCAACTTTATATATAATATTTTAAATTTAGAATATGAAATTTTAAATTTTCAAGAAAAGAATTAAACATAATTATAGGTACAACGTTTCTCTACAAATATGTTGGTAATTTTACATTTGTGAATCTAACAGGGAACAAGTAGTGGCAATTTAATAAAGTCAATCGACACTTTATTATATAATATTAGATATTTTGTCGTGCTATATCTTCAAAGTTTTTTGACTTACATGAAATCTAAATAAACAGAAATGTAGGAAATTGAATGTTCTCTTAAAAGTATCAAATGTGGTTTTTGGTTCGGATGGATATTGGATGGGATAAACTATAAAACCCATTTTTAAAATCAAAAATTTGCTGGTTTTTCAACAATAACTTTTTATAGGAAGGAGCTATCAAAAAAAAATTTAAGTCAAAAATTGTAGAGAACATGTCAACCTACAAAAGTAAACAAAAATAACTGCTCTTCGGCTAACAGCGGTTGAGAAAATTAAGTAAAAGCTTTTAAACACCTTTTTTCAAAATGGCGGACGACACAGATGTTTTGTTTTTATTGGAAACATGTGGTTTTGGAATCTCCAAGAGATTGGTACTCTTTAAAATAAAACAATAAAATTCTGCTCCCGAATTTTTGTTGATATTGGATAATTTGATTGGGCTATTAGAGAAACTTTTTTGTGAGCAACTATAATCCACGTTGCCTTTGCAGTGTTTATGTGTACATGTATGTTTTCATAAACAAATAATTTCTTATCATATAAGCCCTGTTTTTCGAAAGATAAAATAAATAAATTGGGTGGCACAACGGCTCTTGAAGAACCAGTGCCTAGTGACTAACAACTCGCAACCATTCCTGTGTGTGCCTGTCGACAGGAATGGAAGGGAGCCACAATTGTATGCCGAATCCGAACGGCTAGACGAGAAGCACTTATTCGTGACAAGTGACACTCTTGGAGGAGTTGTCAATTCCTCGCAAGAGGCAGTAGCCCTGAAAAAAAACTTTTTAGTTTTTAGGTGGACGAGGCTGGGAAGCGATCCCAGACCTCCAGCGTGACAGTCAAACGCACTAACCATTACCCTACGGGCTACGGGTTTTTGAGAGAGTGACTTGCAAATCAGAAAAATGTTTACACACAAAAAAATAACAAAACAAATGATTATAGAGAATTTTGTTTATGTTTTTCATGTAAAACTTTTACTGAGCTGCTAGTCACTCTCTCAAAAAAAAAAGGCTTTAATATTCATAACATGTTAACTTTTAAAAATGTTTTATTCAACTATTCTATATTTTCTAAGTTTGAGCATTTTTCTCTCACTTATGATTCTCTATAAGTTCGTAAGAAAGTGTCATCTTAATTTTTCTAGAGAATATTAAAATCTACAAATTAAGTTTAAAATCTATTTCAACAAATGATTATGGGCAAATTGGTCGTTGATTCAACAGAATTGAAATATAAAAATGTTGTTGAGTACTTCAATTCATTATACGGCGGCAAGAACCAAATCCACTGGAGAACAGAGATATGATGGCCACTTGAATATGAGTATTGCAAACACCATATTTCAGTTTTTTTTCGTAATATAACTTTTCATATAAGGAACCTAGCAAAATGATTTTGGTGCCCACTGAAAGGTAGTTTGCACATCTTTCATCATAATCATAATACATCATAATACCAAAATTGTTATGTAACATTCAATACATTTTGAGATATTAAGTTTTAAAGTCTTGAATAAAAACTTTTTTAACACAGTCTTTGCACACCAATATACCAATATCTTAAAAAATTGAGTGGTGACGTATACTTTTGTCAGCATCATCGAGAAGTTTTTTTACAACATTTAAATACATATACAATAGAGTGTCCTTTGCTCAATGAATACCTGCTTCTAAACAAAAATTGCTTCAAATGAAACCTTATTATGCTTATTATGCCGGGAAAAGTAGATTCTAAGTTAAAAACAAAAAAATTTATTATATTGTGTGCGGCTAGTAAAAATGCAAGTTGTCTCAATATGCAATTTCTAAAGACAAAACTTTACATTGGATGGGCATGATCAGGTGACCTCGGTGGCACAATGCGTAGTGCATAGGCCTCAGAGGTAGCTGGTCTAGGTTCGATTCCAATTGGCGGCACTAATTTATAAATTAAAATTGAACATAAAGACTAAGCACCACTGAAAGGAATCTGATGATTGGTGTGGCAGCCATGAAATTGCAATAATTCCAGCCAAAATACAATGGTGGTAGCCCACTCAAGTGGTTGTTGAAAATTCAAACATTCAATAATATAAATTATGGAGCGAAAGCTATGCAGCCTAACTGCGAGTGTGTTATCACACGAAAAACCCAATTTAAAAAATTATACAGCCTGAAGAGTAGGGCTGGTCACGAGATGAGAAAAGTCTCGGTCTCGATCACAGTTTCGCATGACGAGACCGAGACAAGACGAAACGAGACTGCCTTTTAAGCAACCGAGACGAGACCGAGATGAGACTGAATATTTGGACCGAGATTTACAGAGAGTCTAATAAATTAAGAAATCCAATTTCAGTTAAATATTTATTTTCTTTTGCACATATTCAAATGATAATCGAAAATATTTCGTTCCAATAATCAACAGTTTGTCCGAAAATCGTATTTTTCGGAGACGAGACCGAGACGAGACTTATTTACACGAGACCGACACGAGACCGAGACGAGACTGACTCGAGACCGAGACGAGACTGACTCTAGACCGAGACGAGACTGAAAATTTTAACAAAAAGGGGTATCGACGTATAATTTCATTAATTAAATACAAATACACTCTGGTTCGGTCGATTAGGTCATTATTTATTTAATAATCTAAAGAAACATCTACCAAACCGAAGTGTATGATTTAAGTTTTTATTTTGTATGGCCATAAATATTTCTGCTATCGCACAAATCTCTCTTCTTACAATGTTGAACGAATTGTTTGCTTGTAAACGAGCATGGAGAAAAAGAATGAACTGAATGAACAACAACCAACTTGTGTGCGGTTAACAAAAATGTTAGTTGTTTCAAATGAAATTGAATGATCATGATCAGGCGACCTCGGTGGCGCAATGCGGCAACGGACTCAGAAGTAGATTGTCCTAGGTTTAATTCCACCTGACGTTAAAACAATTTATAAAATTAAAATTGAACATAATTGACTTAGCACCACTAAAGGAATCTGATGATCGGTATGGGAGCCGTGAAATAGCTATAATTCCAGCCTAAAAATAATAGTGGTAGCCTACTCAAGTGGTTGTTGTTCATTTAAACATTCAATTTTTCCTAACATTACGATTACGAAGACATTATTTTTGTCTGCCCATCTGTGAGTTTGTTTTTCTGTCTCTCAGTCTGTTCCTTAAACTGCCACCTAAACTTCAAGAGCGATTTTCTTCAAAAATTGGACTTAAGGTTTTCAGGCGGTTCCCTAGATGGGAAATTAAATTCTTTTTAGCTCCAAAAATAACGGTACCTGCCATGCCATACAACCAATATACAGACATTTATTTATTTCAAAAAAACGATCAAACGATTGTGAAAATAAATTAATAGTTACTATAAGGCTTAGCACCCACATGCAACTTTTAGTCTAATCGTGCACATGTAAATTTCAGTCACGCAGCAGTTTGGTTGCTAAAACCAATCACATGCTCTTATATCAGAGTCCGCGCACATGCAGAAACTATTCACCGATTGAAGCAACTAAACAGTTTGTGTTTTGACACAAACTAAACGATCACCCCAAACTAGTTGCATGTGGGCGATTAGGCTTAGGGGTATTAGCCAATAATTAATTAAAAAAATATCAATAACGGTTATTAAAGGTACCTGTCATAGAACCGATTTCTTCATTTTTAAGTTACTCGTTAACAGCCTAGTTTAGTAAGAATTTTGCATATACGAATTTTCAAAAAAATATTTTTTGGAATTGTTTTTAAAAATTCAATATCCTGAAAACAAATCAGTGAATTATTTTTCCAAAATCCATTGTCAAAAGTGGACATCAACCACTTTTGACAATGGATTTTGGAACAGTATTTCTATCATTCCAATATAAAGATAATTGCTTTTAAAAATCTTCATTTAGATTTTTTAGACAGACTAACCATTTCCTGTGTACGTTTTTTCTGGGCTACGTAGCCTACAACAAAAGTGGAAAAGTACAAAAAAAAAAAGATTAAAGGGAATTATAAATTTAGTAAATTGATTTTTTTTCTCAGATGATTTACTGGAGTTTCACTTAATTAACTCTTCAAATACAACAATTTCCCTATCAAACAGAGCCGTTAAATACAAAAGTCCTTCACTTCCTGGGTCTTCGAACTTAAGAATATGTATGTATATTAAATAATGTTGATAGATTTATGACTTTGGTGCATTTGTATAGCATGCCAAAACTCGATTGAAACTTAATTAATTGGCAGTTTATGTATCAGTTATAAGTTCAACATGCTAAATTTTTGTCGGATATACAAACAAACAATTTATAGGAAAAAGTTTTTTCAATTATCTGGAATCACGAATTCAGGAAAAGATTTAGCGAACAAAAGTTTCTTACGTGCTAATGATGTCTTAGCTTGTGACAATTTAATTTATCAAACTTAAGAAACTTCTTATTACTATTATTATGAACATAGGTAGATAGATTAACCATTGTTGACTTTATATATTTACCAGAAGACCCGTGCGATAATTTTGCACATTCAATAAGGCTTTAAATTTTCAAATAGAATGTTTGAACAAAATAAATAAATTCTTTTTATTATTAATATGAACATATTAGAAGAATTTAATTTAATTATTATAGATATGCTTTTAAGTGATCATAATATTTTTTTTAATAAAATGTGTTGCAATAAAAAAATTTCTTTGATTATTTTCATTCTAAATGTGTTTCGATTTTTTTTTTTTCAACCCCTTTCGATTGACATACCAACAATATTTTTAACATTGATCGTTCCTTAACGAAATGTTAAACAGTGTAACACTTTTATCAATGACATTTTAATTTTTTTTTACACAACAACAATAGTTAACATTTTATAGAAAAAGAACGCATCACTGTCATTTTGCCGAGCAAGAGGAAAGTGTTTAGAGATTTCAAAACGTTAAAATAGTGAAAACACTAAATAAAAAAGTAAAATAAAAGTTAACATACCCCCTTATTTATAAAGAAAAAATAGTGATTTAAGCTTCCGTGTTTAGGAAAACTACACCATGGAATAAGAATGTTCCGGACTCAAATTAAGCAGTAAGCAATTGCCTTTAATTTGAGTCCACAAAATTTTTATTCGATGGTGTGTAGTTTTCCTTAACATGGGAGCTGAAATAACTATTTTTTCTTTATAAATAAAGGGGATAGTGAATATTTGCAATACTTTATTTAAAAAAATATGCGTTAAATTGTGTAAAAACACCTATAATATGGAGTTTACAATTTTTGCATCTCACGGGCTGATTGTGTCTCATATTTCACATAATGTTTCTACAGGATTTAACGCGGCACCGCATATGTTATATATTTTTTTTTTTATTCAATGAAGTATTGCATGTGTTCACTATATTCACATTTATTTCACTTTTTTATTTAGTTTAATAAGCTTTTTGGCTGAACTTTCCTTTAAGGGCGCACGGATTTTCACACGCGGATAATTTTATTCGATAGATTTATGACTATAAATAATAAATGTCATAATTTTAAAGTGAGGCAACTTTTATTTATATTTTCAATTAATTTATAAAGTTTTCATTTTTCATACAAAATGAATGTAATTTACTGCGTTTGTTTGATTTGACAGTTCTTTAACATACACAAATGAGGGTACATGCTTCTTTGCTATGGTTAGTGTTGTGATATGTGGATTTTTGTTCGGGATTTATTTGGGACTTTTTAGGTGTTACTAAACTAAATCTTCAAAAATTAAATTTTAACAATTTTTTAAACAACCTTGATAACATACCGACTGACAACATAGGCGCCTGCCAGACGACTGAGCATACCCTAAGCGGAGTGACGGAGTCGCGTGAGCGGTACAGAGGACCCGAAAAGGGAGCTAAAATCCCTAAACCCGCGAAGCGTGCTACCTAAGGTACTGTTTAGTACAAAAAACTTTGATTGCAGATCGACTGACAACATAGGCGCCTGCCAGACGACTGATCGGGACAGAGGACTCGAAAAGGGAGTCCTTGAACCCGCGAAGCAAGCCACCCATAAAGTACATAAAGTATCGAAAAAACATCTTAATTAGCAAAAAATTTCCCAACAAAAAATCCCAAACAAAATCCAAACATCACACAACACTTACCATAGCGAAGTTGTTGAGTAGTAGAACTGTCAAATTAATTGTGTAATTTTTTTTATTTAGCGGCCGCAGATTTCATGCATATTGAATGCAATTTTCTAACTTTAAATGTTTATTAAAAATTGAAATAAAAACTTGCTGATATTAATATTGTTAAATTGAATTAGTTAATTTACCAAAAAAAAATGCTAGAATCGAAAAATTAAAATATTTTTTTATCATATTTAGAGGTCACCGTAATATATTAAAGCTATTCTATAGAGACCCCTAGCTTACTGTAAAAAATAAAATCAAAATTCTAGGCGTGCGCCCCTAATGGAAAGTCGCCCAGCTTTTTTACTATTCTCAAAAATACATCTTTCAAAAACACAATTAAAAATTCTTTTGGGAGGCCCAGCATTACGCTATCTCACTGCATTCCGAGTTCCGACCCTGTGTGAATGGCCGCATTTGGAAACCGATGCGATAGCCTATCGAAGATAGGTTCGTATCCATATAGGTTTTCGAACGTATTGGTTGTTTTCGACATTTCGCATGGGGATACAAACGTATACCAACATTTTTCGGATAGGTTGGATAGCTATCCAACAGCAAAAGGGGTTTTGTAATCCACTGTTATTTTGCACGGGATTACAACAACACGAACGTATCTGGATAGCTCTACATAGGTTTCCGAATGCGGCCAATGCATTTGTGTTTGTGTAACTCACACTATTTTGAAAAAAGCCTCACTTTTTCCTCAATATGCCCGGTCCTCTATTTCTTCTTCTAAAATTTTAAATTAAAGAATTATTAAATATGTTTCTTTCATTCATGCAATCTAGTGATACCTAATAAATGCATTCGGCTTTTTATAATGTGTAAAAAGATTACAAACAACAGAAGTAGGTAACAAATATGTTTCTCCACGACTCACTCAATAAGCAAGCGAAAAAAAAGGACGATACATTACAAAAGTAATAAATATGTTTCTTTCATTCAGACATGGTGTAACTAAAGAATGTTGCTCCCCTTCTCACTCAAGGTGTAGTGAAAAAAAAAGAATTTTAAATTACAGAAGTAATACACATTTTTCTCTTTCACTCATTCAATGGGTTAAAAGTGATATATTCTTTATGTCAAATTTTTCATTTATTGAATTATTTGAAATTTCCGAAATTTATAGAAAATAGTGTGGTATAACATAAAGTTTTTGTGCAATGTCATGAGTATGTGTAATTTCCTATTCAGTGATACCTATTTTAGTGGATTTGACTATTTCATAAATGAGAAAAAAGGAGTTTGACAACAGAAATAATATATATGATATTTCAACTATTAATGATAAGACGGCAACAACAACAAAAATAACAATTAAAGAAAAAAATCTTTAATACTTAATTTCTAAGAGAGGCACAATTTCTATCAACCAAATGAAAAAATAAATAATTGTCTACTATAACTTACAGTTTTTATTAATATGCAAGTTTCGAAGCAGTTTTAAAATTACTGCCGAAATTATTTTTGCAGTTTAGCGAGAATAATTTGATTTAAATTGTGTGTTGTGTATATATGAAAAATATTAATCTATTTGCTACTAAAATGCAATATTAACAATTCACTTTTGCTGCACTTCAATTAAATCAGTATGCTTTAATAGTTCATTGAAAATAATTAAAATATCTAAACAAAATTAAGTTTTTTTTTTCAAAGAAATAAGATAGGAAGCATTTAACACTCAATTAATCTGTTTTTAAATAAATATATTTGTACATACATATTTTAAAATATGTATGTATGGACAAAAGAAAAAAAAATACCAGACGTCCAAACGGGCAGAATTGCTTTGTCCCCTTTCATATAGATTTTTTTTAAGTTTTCCTTTAATTGCCTTGTATTTTTCACACGAAGAAACAAAATTACCAGAGATTTTTGTAAGTTTCCTTATATGAAAAAGTCTATTAGTTGAACGCACATTACGTACAGTGTGAAAAGGATTGCGGTGATTATCTCTTCAAATCGTTGACCGGGGAGATTTTTCGCCATCCTCTTACTTCTTGCCCTTCTCGCCAACAAACTCCCAGTTGCTGGCAACTCAGTTTGCTCATTTCCTGGTGTGAAAGGGAGTTTTTACTTTTGTCATCTTCTCTTTCATCTCAATCTCAATGTCATGTTTCATTAAAAATTTTTGAATTAAAATTAGGTTACGAATGTACATACCAATGTTAAAACTTAATCAAATGAAAATAATATGTACTAAAAAAACATGCCCCACAAAACAAGAGTATTTTTGACTTGAAAAAAATTACTCATACGCCACAGTGACCTACTTTGGAAAAAAAGATTATTCGCAAAATGTTTTAAACAAAGTTAAATGAAAATTATTTACAAGGTATTCCATATTTTGTATAATATATTTTATATTGTATATGTGGATGTAGATATTTATATCATATTTATGGGAATCTAACAACTTGAATATTGATGTCATTGTTCCTAAATGCATTCATTTAAAACTAATAGGATTTCCACTAATTGACAATGTCCAATTTAATTTCTTCACATCATAAATTCCGTTTTAAATATTTTTTAAATGCTTCGCTTTTAAATAAAGCACACTCAGTTCCAACAATAATAATAATCATCATAAAATCAAACCGATAAAACTGATATCATTTAAGAGATAATGTTGACAGATTTGGCATTTTTCCAATATCAATCTAATCATATCTACTCATAAATTGCCGGTCCGACAACTAATATCAAGAGGGGGTTATAATTGTCAAAATCATCTGGCACTATAAAACCAAAATGTTTATTGTTTTTATAGACGTTGTTGAAAGCATAAAATAACACTGTCATACATTTTAAAAAAGTTCTGCTTCCGATTATAAATCAGTCTAAAGCAGTTTTTTTTCACAACATTCATCATAATACATGTACAATGTGGTGGCACTAAAGGTAGGTATCAGAAATTTGTTAAAAGAAATTTTTCAAAAACTGCTTGTCATTTAAACTTGAAATTAAAATGTCTTGCTGAATATTTTGACAGTGAAAGAGATTTTCAGAAATATGTTAAATAATGTCTGTTTTCTTTTGTTTTTAAATGTATTACTTGTTTTACAAAGCAAGTATTGGTTTAATATAAAAAAAAACAAGTGCCTTTTGTTACATCGTCTTGCGTCTTGCGTCTTGGTTGGTCGGACTGTTTGGCTGTTACGTTCCCCTGTGTATCGATTTACAAGATGCATTAGGTAGGAAGAGTACCATTATGATATGTCTTTTTTCATTTTCATTTAAAAATAAACGGAACTGTCACTGGCATTAGCATTAGCATATTTAAATAAAGAAAAAGAAATTTAAATATTAAAATTACTTTGGTTTTAAGTGGAGTAAATGAATATGATTCAAATAAAAAGTACAAGTGACCTCAACTCCAGAAATTATTGTGTTTCGCCCAAGGTATAACAGTGGGCTCGTCAGTCAGTCTGTTATAACCTACTAAGACACAAATTTTGGTCGATGTTTACCGACTCTTATAAAAATCACAGCAAGAAGATACTGTGAATTTTATTATTCTAGGGGAATTTGTTTAAATTCGTGCACCCAGAAAATAATTGGGCGAAACACAATAATTTCTGGAGTGGAGGTCACTTGTACTTTTTATTTGAATTATATTCATTCATTCCACTTAAAACCGAAGTAATTTTAATATTTAAATTCCTTTTTCTTTATTTAAAAAAACCTGACCACGGTAATTATTTTCTGGGTGCACGAATTTAAACAAATTCCCCTAGAATAATAAAATTCACAGTATCTTCTTGCTGTGATTTTTATAAGAGTCGGTAAACATCGACCAAAATTTGTGTCTTAGTAGGGTATAACAGACTGACTGAAGAGCCCACTGTTATACCTTGGGCGAAACACAATAATTTCTGGAGTTGAGGTCACTTGTACTTTTTATTTGAATTATTGAACCACGATATTTACAATTTGACATTACACATTTATTGGCACATAGGGGGTCAAATTGTATACTATGTCTTAAATTTAAAGGATTATAAAATATAAAATACAATCTAAAAGTTGGTTGCCCTCGGGGTGTTCCGTCCCGGTTGTCAAGTTGTGTTTTTGGTGGGGAGCTGGGTTGGAGTTTAAACATGGTGATATGCTGATCCAGATTCAGCGTAGAACGAAACTGCTTGCTCGTTCTATGTTATGATGTTGTCGTCCAGGATGACCATCGTACTGAGGTATCTCGGCTCCGTTTGCCGTTGCTCGGTGGCCATCCTTCTTATTAATTGATTTGGGTGATTGTTGGTGTGTCTAACAAGCTGCTTTGCTTGTAGAAGTAGGTACCGGTCCAGGGGGATGATGTTCGCCTCTGTGTACAGACACTCATTGCTGTGATGTATCATTCGCTGGCGGTCGAAATGTAGTCCGCTACAGATCCGAAGTAACTTTCTTTCGAATATTTGAAGTTCCTTCATGGCCGTCTTCGAGATGGAGAACCAGATTGGAAAGGAATAGCTGATGACAGGCCGCAGAAGCTGCTTGTACATAAGTATCTTCGTCTTCTGGCTTAGTCCGTTTATGCGTCTCATCAATGGGTGGAGTCAGTGGAAGGACCAATTGGCTTTTTTGAGAACGTTTCGTGAGTGCCGGTTGAACCTTAGCAACTCATTAAGGTGAATGCCAAGGTACTTCAAGTTCTTTTTGGCTGCTATCGTGGATCTTTCCGGAAGATTCAGAACCAGACTTCTGCAGAGAACTGCGGTGCGACTACCTCTACTGGGTCTCCTGAAGCACACAAGCTCCGATTTGGAGGTGTTTATCCGGATGCCCCATTTCTTGTAGTAGGTGTAGAGTTTGTTAATGTGGTATTCAACTTTGCGTACAGCTGCCAGTGGAGACTTCGATGTGGCGTATGTAAGGCAGTAATCAGCATACAGAAGATTTTCAGCTATCATCAGGCTGTAAAGGAAGGGGTTAGCTTGGGCAACTCCGGCTCTGATGTTCTTCACTTGTGATTTACACTTGAACGTAGAATTTTCTGGAAGAAAGAAAAGAAAAAAGAATTTTTGTTAGTGACGGAAGTAAATGAAATACGTGAAGCTTATGGATAAGGGCTTCAATCCATACGCTAGCGAATGCTTTCTCGACATCCAGAAAGCATCCAACGGTGACACGATGATTGTTAAGGGCTATGGTGATGTCATGCTGGAACTTCAGGAGCGGATGCAAAGTAGAGTGCTTTTCCCTAAAACCAAACTGCACGTCCGGGATGATGGTGTTTTCGCTGCAGAATCTCTTAAGTCTCCGAAGTAATACTTCTTCCAGTATTTTACTTATATTGTTCAGAAGCGAAATCGGCCTGTAATTGGACACCAAGTTGCAAGCACCTTTCTTGGGGATGGCCATGATCTTTGCTGTTTTCCACTTTTGAGGGAAGTAGCAGTGTTGTTGATGCAGTTGTTCATGATTATTGTTAAAAGGATCATTACTGCATGTGGCAGTCTTTTTAGGATGTAATTTAAAACCCCGTCTGGTGCGGCTGACTTTTTTGGCTTTGAATTCCCGATAATATCTGCTACCTCCTCTAGATTGCAGAGATGTGTACTATCAGTTGGGTCACTTGCTAGGTTGGATTCACCAAAAAACGACTCCTTCCGGGTTTGACTGCAGGGTTTGCTGGATGGATGCTTCAACTTCGTTCAGAAACGTTGGAAACGCTATTATTAATGGTTATTTTGAGTGTCTTTTTACAGCATAAGAAAGATATATTTTTTTTAATACATATATATTATACTTTTTTTGTTCATTGAATTGAAACTTAATTGAGTTTTAGTATTTTTACATAAACAAAAACTCATTTTATTCATCACAATGATTTTTTGTTATGCATTTTTGTTTTACAATGAGTCCTTTGTTTTTTTCGCCCAGTCATTTTGATAAGAGTATTGAAAACATGAGGTTTTGAGCGGAATATGGATAAATTTCGCATTTTACTATCTTGCACTATTTTACTTGAAATTTTTTTTTTACTAAGAAAAATCTTTTCTTTCACAAAAACGGCTGCTAAGATTTTGATAAGAAAAATGTTTGTGTTATTTAATTGGTGTAATCTACACTGCGCGTCATAAAGTTAGAAGCAGGCATTTGTGAAAAGTTAATCTGAAATTTGTCCTGGTATATGCGAAAGAGATCGAAATTTTGTGTGACACAAGGAGAATGTGTAATGTGCCATATAATTTTAATTTAATTTAATTTATTAGCTTAATACAAGTATATACATATGAACAGTTTACATACATAAGTAAGTAAGGATTTGGGGATAATAGATTAGATTTATGGGAAGACGGGATTATGATTGGAATTGAAGAGCACGTTTGAGGCACGCTTTTGAAAGATTTAAATCAAAAATTGATGAGCTGTTTACTTTTCGGAGCATTCAAGAAATAGGTTCGTTTTGGCCATAATCATTACGGTGAAAGGGGATGAAAGGGTGTGGACCTCAGACGCTTGCGCTCCAAGAAAAACATTTAACGATGTGAAGACAAATTAATACGAACTTTATTGTGGTTGAAATACAACGGACTCCCAAAAGCAAAGGAAAACTGGAATGTGCTATCAAATCAAATATTCACCCATCGTGGAAAAATCAATGGAAGTTTACGTTAAGTCAGCAGAGTTACATAATGTTAGCTGAGTCAATGTTTTCAAATAATTTTATCGTTTCATAAGGTTAGAAGCACATACAAAAAGTGACGAAAAACGATGGTTTTAATGTTTTTTTTTTGTTTTTAATCGTCATAGACTAATTATTATATGACATAATGTGTGCTACTTCCAGCTTTCAAAATAACTTAAAATTAAGAGATTTATACAATGATTCCAAATAGTCAAATGAAATTACACTCAAGGTCAACTTAAGGGGGCGAAACAGTCATCGCATTGCTTCGTTTTTTCGTATAGGTACATACTTTTCGTCTGAACAATCCTCTTACATTTTCTTTTATTTTGAAGTCCAGTGAAAAGATGTTTTGAAATTGACGAATTAAACAATCGAGCTTTATCAAATAGGGGCGTCCGTCGTTTTTTTGAAAATCCGTGAAAACCATTCGAAGAGATTATTGGTTTGCGGAAACGTTGATTCTGGTGACGCTTTGTAGTACCAAGATGACTGGAAACCTTTCATAATGCTACTTTAAACTATACGAAGTTTATCATTCTATTATAGGATATTGCTCCCCACATCAAAACGTATCCTTGCCTGTTGTGATGAATTTTCAGAAATTGCCTCAACAAGATGGTTATAATAATTTTATCCACGATATAACGAAAGGGGAACTATTTCTGAACCGTCATCATAACATGCAATGAAGCATAATGATGTGGGAGAGTTGAATGATTGCGGTTGGTCGTCAAAAATTTGAAAATTTGAAAATTCATTCCAGTGTTCGGTCCTGCGCTGTAATGGCATTTCTAATATAGAACCGTTTTGCTACAACATGACTTTACAGTTATTTTTATTGAAAGGTTTATCAATCTTAAGAGAACACACTTTACTTCTTATGTTGCAAAAAGAAAATAGCTAGGTACTTGTTAATATCAGGAAAATCTTCGTCCCCTCATAATTTGCCCAATATTATGTAATTTTAATTAGGTGCAATCCAAAAAATTTTCTTGCCCCATTAATTAAAACTTTCAAACATTATAATAACTAACTAACTTGTAACCAGTAAATACAAACATGTAATTCTAAACTCTTTTTAACTTCTCCTATCATATTATAGTCGGGGCCATAGGACGAGGTATACCATTTTTTAAATAGTGTCCAAACAAACAGTTTGCGCATGGGTTGCCTAAGAAATAGTGGGCCCTTCATAGGGTTGCCACGGTTTAAAGATCAATGTTTGCGTTTATTCAATTTTCTGATTGCGCTTATGTGGTAAGCCAAAAGTATTTTCAAAATATATACTATGAAAGTAAATTTAATATAATAATTTTCAAATACGGGAATTTTTGAAATTTTAAATTTAAGTAATGTAAATTAGGGTGAACGTATTAAAAGGTCGAAATCTTATTTTCTAAACGGTACGTCATAGCGAAATGATTTGCTGATGACTGCAATCGATAGATTTTGTTGAATAAATGAAAGTTATATATGACAACGAAAATTGTCAAAAATTTACAACTCGAGATATGAACGTTTGAAATTCAAAAATGGCCTTTTTTAATTAACACATATACATCGCCTATATATTATTGTCAACCCCTGTCCCTCTAAGTGAGCCCAATCATGACATAACATAAATTAATTATAAGCTAACTCCCAACTCTGTATAAGAATCTATAAATAAACACACAAAAGAACCTATATTTACATTTGTACTTTAAATCATGCACAAAGCTGATTCTAGATTTAGAACATGGGGATAATGACCTGTACTTTTAATTGCTTTCAAATTTTATTGCTTTCCATTTTTATTGTTTTCATAATACTGTCGGCTTTTTTTATGACCTTGATTTCCAATTTGTTTAAACCATAACAAAACAATCTTGGATTTTTCATTTTCCTTTCCTTGAAGATTTTTTAACAGAAGAATTTTATTACCTTGGGTCCCTACAACATGGTCCCCCTAATATTCTTACTGCTTAACGTTACGCATGATCGTCTTTTTTTAATTAACTTGGACTTCGGACATAGTCTTTATTACTTTTACCACGCGATTTTATTGCTTTTTAATTATTTTATTGCTTTTTAACGACCTAATTTAATAACCTTGACCCCTAAATGACCCCATGAGGTCTTCACATCCGGGTTGTTATACTACTCATGACCTTACAGTTATTTTAATTCAAAGGTTTATCAATCTTTAGAAAAAACACTTTACCTAGAGGAAGTGTACCAATTATGGAATATGCTCCTAATATGGAATAGTGCAATATTCTGAAAACCACTTTTTGTACGCATCTGTTAATTTCAGGTAAAGCTTTCTTTTTATGCAAACATTATTTGTTATTATCCTTGTGGACTTAGATGCCTCTAGGCGCGCGCAATTATTAAAAGTATTTTTTTGGTTAAGTGCGTCACTTATTATTGTTAGTTAATTTTTCTTATATTTTGCTATGGATTTACTTAAAATATTTTTTTTCTCGTGCTATTAGTAAAAACTTCATTCTTTTGTATAACTAAAAGTATTCAGGCAATATCAGTTCAGTAATAAGTAAACCTCGCTTCCCAGCCTCGTCCACCTAAAAACAAAAAAGTTTTTTTTTCAGGGCTACTGCCTCTTGCGAGGAATTGACAAATCCTCCAAGAGTATCACTTGTCACGAATAAGTGCTTCTTGTCTAGCCGTTCGGATTCGGCATGAAATTGTAGGTCCCTTCCATTCCTGTCGAAAGGCGCACACAGGAATGGTTGCGAGTTGTTAGTCACTAGGCCCTGGTTCTTCATGAGCCGTTGTGTCACCCGATTTATTTTATTTAATAAGTAAACTTTTACATAGTGCAATCAATATCCTTGTTCCTAATATGGAATATCAGTGTGTTCCTAATATGGGATATATATTTATATATTCCATATTGGGGACCGCCTAAGATATTTATTTAAATTCTGCAAGCTTTTAAATAACTGCCACCAATGGTATCAAGTAGATTGGTCTAGCACAGAATCTATTGTTGGTAATTCCTGAACAAATACGTTAAAGTATAGAATGGGGTCTTCCATACAAAATCATTAGTGGTCACTATTAGGGTCACTTTTTTAAATGTTTTCATATTGAGTTTTTTTTTCCTTTTTTATTAATTTTATGGATTATACTAATTTTTATAAATTTTGATTCTTATTTGTAACTCGTACATAGTATTTTAACAACATCTATTTAAAAGAATAAATACAATTTGCCTTTTTTGTGTTTAAAAATGTGTTTATATTTTGGTATTCCATAATCGGTACACTTCATCTACTTATTATGTTTAAAAAAGAAAATAGCTTCTTCTTTTTTTATCAGGAATATCTTCGTCCCCTCATAATTTGTTCAATATTATGTAATTTTAATTAGGTGCAATCCAAAAAATTTTTACCTCATTAATTAAAACTTTTAATCATTATAATAATTAACTTACTTGTAACCAGTAAATACAAACATGTAATTCTCAACTCTTAACTTCACCTATCATCTTAATATATAATCTCAAAAAAACTATTACTATAGAACAAGCATGACTTTCGTTAGTGAAATTGATAGTAAGCAGCACCAGTGTCTTTTTTTATTAAAACAAACAAAAATGTTTATCCCTTTGCCTATTCTAATAATGTGGTTGATGTTTAGGAATTCTCCCAAGGGAGTACAAATTTCATTAAGTCTCATTTGTCGTATGATTAAGTGGTGTAATAGAAATACATATGTTTGCATGTCCATAATTTTATGTTGGGGTATTTTCCAAATTTTTAATGTTTATTAATTAAACACACCATGTTGCTAGATTATTATCGGCCCCAGCGAGGTATCCTCGGGAACGGTAAAGGAAAGATTTTTATTCGCATATCGGAAAATTTTTCATTCCAATGGATTTCTCACTAAGAACGTCGGGTAAAGGTGTCAACTTTTTACTTCTTGCGCTGTTGCTCCTACAATTATAATCAAAAGATATCCGTTTTTTCCACAACTACCTCAATGTTTCATATTTAATTTAAGTAACTATTTTTAAAGCTACATTGATCACGAAAATATAAAAATTTAAGCTGAAAAAAAGAAACATTAATTTGTGATTCCCTGTATAGCATGGGTGTACAGTACACAGTGAATGTTTTCCATTTTAAACATTTGTATTTTTTTAAATTATGTATTTTAATGAAAACAACAAACAAATAGGAAAACCCTCCGAATATAATACAAATTTTAGATTTAAATTTTTAGTTGTCTGTAAGTTATTTATTTTGTTAGTTGATACAAAATTCTTTTTCTTTTTTGTCTATAAAGCAAACAAAAAAACATAAAACTAGTAAAGAAATAAATATGTAAATAAAATAAATTAAAAAAAACTTAAAAAATAAAATAATTAAAAAAAAATCAAATTTCATACTGAAATTATGGTTTGATGTGAGAGGAAGTAAAAATGTGTTCTTTTCTCTTTTCCATATTCATTTCAAAATAAAAAGTGACAGTGTAAGAGCAAATGATTTACTATGTAGCCTTGTTCACTGTGTTGACACCTTTACCCTAAATTTATGAATATTTTGTATCCTTTCTTTACAACGGCAAATATTTAAAGGAAAATAATCACACGTCATATCCATATCACATTTTTTATTCTCACACCATGTGTGCATGAATTGTTCAAAATTTATTGTCGTTACTTTCAGATATACATTTTGACAAGTTCAATTTAAATTCAATTTCACACAATTTATTGACAGCAAACAATTTGTTACTATTCATAACTTTAACTCTGTTGCCTTTTTTCATGCATAGCAAGAATTTAAATGTATTTTGTTTATGTCAATACCTCCTTAAACGTCCCAGTAAATTTTCCAAGTAACTTTTCCTAACTTTCTCCTTTTCTTATTGTCCTGCTGTATATGAAGCTATTGTCATTTCAAAAATTGAATAAAGGAGAATATGCAACACCATATTTCCTCAAACTTTATATTAGCAAAGATTCAGGGCAGGGATGGTTCATGCTTCAAGGATATGTATACTGTTGTATAAGGCAAGTAACTTGAGCAAACTGAAAGTTTTAGTTGACGTTAACGGATAGGAATTAATAAACTCTAATCTGAAATAGCAGTAAGATGCGTGTCCCTTAATGTTTTACTATCGAGGGACTGAAAGGATGGGTGTTAATTCCTTGTTTTGAAAATATGTATTCGCCACTGTTAATTCCTTTCTACATGTAGTTTTTGCGCTATTCAAAAATCAAATACCTTCAAACCTCATCAATCCGGCACTGGAAAAGTGAACCAATATTTTTACAACAGTTGCTTCCATTTTGATTCCTAGCAATTGTTATAGTGCAAATAAAAACTATCAAATGTACATATATTCAATTCAGCGCAGAGCAATTCAATATCCACAAAGAAGCCACGTTCACGTTGCAGTACGTCACCGTGTTGCGTCGGTCGGTCGGTCGTGACAAATCGTTCCCTGAATAAATAAACACCAAACATGAAGGAAGTTGTAAAAAAAAATCCCCAATCTGTTTGGACACCTTCAACTCCACCTTCTACTTAAATTGGTTAAATTGTGTTTACATTTCGGTATGATTTACTAATTTGATTTTTAATGGATTCGATGATTAAAATCATATTTTGGTTGGCAGATGTCACTTTTCAGTCCAATCAGTGGTCAGTGATTTCATCTAGGAGCGAAATGGATTCTTAATGCTAACTATGCGAACTATTTTTTTCAATAAACGTTTAACAATACCATTAATGGGATAATTGCCCTATAAATGTCACATTCTAACAATGATTTATCCCCATTTCATATATAGAAAAGAGAACATCTTATTGTGTTTACTTATTCAACATCCAGCTAAAATTCCAGAAGAATTGTTTTTTTTTATCTTTAAGTGCCACCCAAATCAAAACAAAAAAAAAAAACAACAATAGGGTGGTAAAATATTTTGATTCAATTAAAGGAATGGCCAATGTTCTATATCTAAAAATGCTTATTGTTCAAATTCAATTTTCATCGAGGAGTAGGTACAGTGGCAGTCTTTTGGGTGTACATAAAATGCGCGATTTTCTTTTATGCGTTTGGCTATAAACCTGGCTGGCGGCCAAAACAAACGATTCTAACTCGTTGATGCTTTCATTGATATTAAAGTAGGATATTTTATATTCAGTAAAGAAGTTATTAAATAAAGCGTATAAAGTTGTTGTAATGTTATTTCCGGTGCAAGAAGAAAATATCTTTCTGGTAATTAAATTTATATAAGAGTAGCTGTAATGACTGTGAAATTGAACGATTTTGTTAAAGAAATGTTTTCACTTTTGTTTTTCTTATTCGATTAGCTTTATGGTATGAAAACTAGGAACTTTGTTAAAAGAAAAAAAGAATAATTAACTTACTGTTTCAAAATAACTTTTACTGAACAAAAATTAGAATAATCAGTTGAACTGTAAGAATTTTGTCATTAAGTAATTTGTAATCAAGAAACATATATTACAGGTATAGTCCAGTAAGAATAGACAAAAAAATGCCAAAGAAAGGAAAAAATTAGTTCGAGGCTGAAATTTTGTGTGATCATTGGTACTGGTAATCTTTATAAACTAATAGAGTTCCTCATCAATCCGATGACCGCTAAGTTATTTACAACGGGTCAAAGGTCATGAAAATGTTTTTTTTTTTTGAAAATAACTTCAACACGGTTTGGTTTAGAAAAAAAAATGTATACTACAAACTTGTAGCTGAGGCAATTTCCCACACAAATTCTTATATACATTTTTTCCATAGAATTAACAGTTAAAAAGTTATAGCAGTTCAAAGAATCACTCGGGTCATAAAATTAATTAATTTTAATTTTTGGATTGGTACCAAAATCGGCCATGAAGGTGTTTTTTTTTTTTTAATAGTAACTCAAAAACGATTTGGTTTAGATATTCGATGGCTATAAGGATTAGCGAAACAATATAAAAGCTTCCGTCGGTGTGGTTCAGTTCCTTCATCAGCAGATATTTTATTTCATGCATCAATTACGGTGTCAACTTCCCAATAACAATTTCTCGCTAATGCAAACATCAAAAGTCGACTCATTGCTATGGTTTCTGAAAAGATTAAGGCTGCTAATATCCTAGTGAGGCAAGCCAAAAACGGCCATAGATGCTGAGAAATGCACGAGTATTGTTTTAGGAGAGGATGTTGACTTAATAGCAATACTTATAGCACGGACTCCTGGAGACAAAAAGATTTACTTTAAAAACCAGATAAAGCCAACATTGAATTTAGATTATATTGTACTCAAAGTTTAGCCACTTACCCAAAATTTCAAGCCCGCATCATATTTTTGCATGTATTTACTTTTTGAGATTCAACTCCTGCTCTCTAAAACAAAGGCAAATTAAAATTCTTCAAGCTTTTCGAAAAGAGTGACGATCTGTCAAAATATGCAGAAGTGTTTTCCAGAGGCAATTGCCCTCCCAATATTATTTATGAAAACGGTATACGTGTACTTCTAGCATTTTACAAAGCACTTCCAAAAGAAGATATTATCAATGCACTAAGACAACAAGGCTGTACAATTTCCCTTCCTCCAACATCTGCTGCTGCTCAACAAAACCTTTATAGGATTTACTATCAAGTTCAAACTTGGCTGGGAAGAGATAGTACTAATCCTGAAAGCTGGGGATGGGTATTGACATTGGGAAATAATGTTTTGGAGCCTATTACCACTCTGCTCCAACCAGCACCTGATGAACTTCTTACAACAATTATTTTGTAATTGTAGTAAGGGTTGCGGTTCTAATTGTAGTTGTCGAAAAGTGGGGTTAAAATTTTCAATAGTTTGTTGGCAATGTCATGGACACACATGTACAAACTCAATTCAAATTGATCCGTATGAAGAGGACATTAATGATGACGATGAGTCATTTTTTACCACGCCATAACAAAACAATCAGACTTTCAAACATTGATTAGTATCTAATGGTGAATAAATTTAATTTGCAAAATACAGTGGAATAGGCCTCTTGGGGATACCAGATTAAAAAACGCTCCTGGGCACTTGACCTCTATGGTGGTGTGGAAGAAAGTGTAAAAAAGGGATAATTTAGCAATACTTGCGATTGTTTGAACTGCTATAACTTTTTAACGGTAAATGCTACGGGAAAATGTATTTAAAAATTTGTGTGGGAAATTGTCTTAGCTACAAGTTTGTTGTATATTTTTTTTTCTAAACCAAACCGTTTTCAAATTATATTCAAAAAACCCATTTTCATGACCTTTGACCCCTTGTAACTGAGAGAGCGGTCCTCGGATCGATGAGGAACTTTCTCAGTCTATAAAGTGTCCCATTACCAATGTTCATACCAAATTACAGCATCGAACTAATTTTTTCCTTGTAAAAAGCTAATTTACCTGGACTAGTAATATCACTAGCGTGTTCATTTTTGTTCAGTTCTGCGCATGTTGTCAAAATTAATAGTAAAAAATTGAATTTCAAACAATCACAAACATTTTGTTTTTGTTTACTGTGTACTTACACAAAGGGCAGTCATCTTGAAATTTGACAAGCTGCGCCTGATAATACCTTAGATATGTGTACTGTGGTTTGTAATAATATGTTCAATTCATATTACTTCGATTTTATTACGAAATTAAAATAATTAATCTTTAAGATCCGATTTTTCAATCATCAGTTGAAATATCAGAAGAATAAATACTACAGCAACAGGAACTCATTTTTGTTTTATTTGAAGAATAAGTAAGTACCTACTATATGAGATTTTACGGACTATTGAACAATTGGCCATACAATTTGAAAATAATTTATCTCAAAGGCAAATGCCCTATTACTAATAGTCGGGGAGCCCGCCATAGGCGACCTTTTACCTACCCTTATCTCTTTACCAGATGAGAGGTATGCAGTGTTTTAGATAGTGACCAAACAAACAATTTGCGCATGGGTTACCTAGAAAAAAGTGGGCATAACATAGGGTTGCCACGCTTTAAAGCTTATGTGGTAAAAATTTGGCAGGTACATATTAATTTTTTATTATAATCAGCTTCATAACAACATAAAATATATTTCAATAGAACGTCAGCCTGATTTACCTATAGTACATTTTTTTATCAAACATCTTTTTCGCCATTTTTGATTTTCAAACGTTCATATCTCGAGTTGTAAATTTTGGACAGTTTTTTTTTTGTCATGCATTTATTTAATAAAATCTATCGATTGCAAAAAAAAAACATTTGTCTATGAAAAACAAGTTTGCTTCAGGATACCAGAGCATAACATTAATTTTTAATTTCAAGAACACTTTTAGTTTTCCAAAAAGGACTTAACATGTTTTGAAAATAATCCATTCAATTAGATAATTGAACAAAGGCAAAAATGGACCATTAAAGCGTGACAACCCTATGTTGTTGCGGTAAAATTTACCACAACAAGTTTCATCAGCAAATCCCCCTCCCTTTATCCATTTTAACCTTTTCTCCAAAATATTTGTAGAGTTCAGTTGAATCCTGGTATACATCAACCAGAGTCCTGCTCTTAAAGTATTTTGGAAAAGTAACCCAAGTAGGTCTTTGTAAATCAAAGCTAAAAATGTGTGACAGACGGTCCACAAAACCATTAACTTTCCATGTGTGTAACAGGCGGTTCACACCAACTAACATCGTCAAACCCATCGTGTGACAGGTTGTCAAACAAGCATTGAGTGTGTGACAGATGGTCCACACTGGAGTAAAACATGATGAATCCGACCCATGTTCAACGACATGTGTGACACCTAGTTCACACCAACATAAATTTAGTATGGCGTAATGCCCAACCTAAAGTGTCCTGAACACAAAAGAAAAGTTTAGAATAATTTAACTTTCGTGGAATTGATCAGATCCTGGCTCATCTTTCTATTTCGAAAATGACGGCAGTCGCATCTCCCATCTGGCAGAATATTTTCCTCCAAGTTTTAGTTTGGGCCGGTTTGGGCTGGGGACTTTACGTGTAAATGTGTAATTTTTCGTTTACAGAGAGTAATAAGAGAGTAAGTGACGGAAATGGACGAGGCGAGTTCGCCATGACAAGACACTTTTTAATAAGCTACGAAAGAGTTTGGTTGAGAAAGTGAAAAGCGAAAAATTATACTCGTAGATATACGAATTTGGAAATTTTGAAGTCGGTGAAGTTGAAAGAAAAAAAAAAAAGAAAAGGAAAATCTGGTTGGAAACTCTAGACTGGGAGTTTGGAACAGGATTGTTATCAGGAGGAGATTTTTCTGTCAGAGGCGATATAACGATAAAGTTGTTTGAGGAGTGGAGGCAGGATCTAGTTATCGAAGCTAAGTATTCCTTGTTTTAGTGTGAATTTGTGTTTAGAAAGTTCTCCTTTCGTCTTATTTTGTGGCCTTACAAAGATCGGCTTAAGTACCCCGTTAGGCCTTCGTTACCTGCCTTTGTTCTCCCGAAATTGCGGGACTCGCGACCGTATTAGAATACGTTGTGTTTTCGGGAACTTTCCCAAGGTGACCTTTCTTTGTGTCCTTTGTGGCGCACCATATTGTTAATTTGTAATTTGTGGTAATTTTCATTTTCAATTTTAGTTTATCTTTGGAAAATTGGCCCTCTGCCGATCTCTAAAGTCACTTGTTAATCTTGTTTTATAATTGAAAAAATTTAGGGTTTTACACCAATAATTAGAAAGGTTTCCCTAATAAAATCAGCTTTCCCTATTGGAAATTTAATTCTTGTGTTTTTGTTTTGATTCAAAAAAAGATAATTTTTGTTGTTTCAGGTTTGGTAAGTTTCAACCTTTTTTTTTTAAAGAAAAACTTCCTGGCGCCCATTTTTTTTATCAATTGGACCACTGTAGTTGGTTTTCCAATTAATTAATTAAATAATTTTCACTTTTGATATCTTTTCGATTAATCGAGTCGATCAATCGAATTCAACCTGAGTTGAATCCACCCCACCACTGAGCTAAGGGTGGCAGCACTTAACCTGCTGTCAGTTGTGATAGAGCGAACGAGTCTAATCGGAACTGTCATTTTATTTCCAATTTCAATTGTCGCGACGCACATCGTCTGGTGCATTTTCTTTTAATTTCAAATATTAATAATTGTTTGGATTCGGAAAATCCACTTGTGTTTTGCGAATTGTAATTCGCCATCCTAAACCTAAATACATCGTAAAGTTCGCGGAAAATATATCACAACAATTTGGCGCCCGAACAGGGACGTCCCACCCACCTTTTTCTAGGCAACCCATGTACAAATTGCTTGTTTGGACACTATCTAAAAAACTGTATACTTCTGATCTGGGTAAAGAGATTGGGGTAAGTCGTCCTATGACGGGCTCCCAGACTTTAAGGCACTGGGATCTTAACACCTCATATATGGGATATTCGCAAAAACAAAAGTATGTCATCTAAAAGGTCAGTAATTTGTCAAAAAAGGTCAAGTAGTTTTAGAAATTGGTGAGCCATAGGAAAATGTTAATAAAAAAAAATTTTAATACAAGTCACACGCGATTTTTAGCACTGAGCAATTACTGAAACCAGCTGAACTTTTATGAGATTTCATTAACCGATCAGATGGTATCTTTTTTTTTGAAAAATCCATAAATTAGGTAGAAAGTCTTGTACGCCCTTGAAAAAAATTTAAAATTCATTTAAAAAAAAAACTATGGCTTTGACCGATTATTGAAATTAGGTGACATTTTAAGTGGATTAGGTTAACTTTCTGATGATTTGTTTCTTGTTCGAATACCCAAAAATGAGAAGGTAAAAGTGTTAAACGATCTTTTTTTTAAATTACCTTACCTTACCTAGGTCCTCGGACCTATTACGTCCGTGATGTTTCCCTTACGGGACATAGGGCCTCCACTACACCTACGCGCCATCGTGTACGATTTCTTGAAATATATTTCAGCTCTCTCCAACTTTTCTCCAGTCGTGCCGATTCCTGTTCGACCGTTCTTCGCCATGTACTTCTAGGCCGGCCCACTTGTCTTCCCTCCTGTGTGAGCGGGTTCCACTGCATTGCTTGAGATGCAATGCACCGATCGCCTTTTCGAAGCGTATGGCCAATCCACTGCCACTTTCTTCTTCGTATAATGGAGTCTATGGGCTCCTGACCCGTTCTCGCATGAAGTTCGGCATTGGAGATACGGTTGGGCCAGAAAATCCTCAAGATGTTTCGTAGACATCTATTAACGAAGGTTTGCAGCTTTCTAGTGACAATTTCAGTGACTTTCCAAGTGCTGCAGCCGTAAAGTAGAACGGATTCAACATTGGAGCGGAACAGTCGTAGCTTGGTCTTTAAGCTAAAAGAATTGTTTCTCCATATTTTGGACAGCATTCCGAACGCAGCCTTTGCTTTTCTGATTCGGCTGTTTACGTCCAGTTCAGTTCCGCCACCCGTAGAGACAATACTCCCAAGATATTGGAAATCCTCTACCATCTCTACCGGTTGTCCAGAAATATTTACTTGGATTGATGAGGAAGTTCCAAGGCTGATCCTTTTAGTTTTTGCCGAGTTGATCATAAGCCCTACGATTTCTGCTTCTCTCTCCACCCTTGTTGTCATTTGATGGAGATCCATGATCCTATGAGAGAGTAAGCATACGTCGTCCGCGTAGTCCAGATGTTTGAGGTGAGATTGCAGAGTCCACTGAATTCCTCCATTTCCATTTGACAAAGCTGCGTGCAGTACGTCACTTATCACCAACAGGAACAGTATTGGTGACAGTATACAGCCTTGCCTAACTCCACTTTGGATTTCAAACTCCTCTGACAGCCTACCTTTGTACAAAACGTGACACTTGGATCCATCATATGTAGCCTTGATAATAGCAATCAATTTATCTGGGATGCCCCTCCTGCGCAAAGCAAGCCAAATAAATTCTCTATTGACACTGTCGAACGCCTTTTCAAAATCGGTGAACAGCAGGTGAAGTGGTGATCGATATTCAACGCACTGTTCGATGATGATCCGCAAGGTGTTGATGTGATCCACACAGGAAGATCCAGTGCGGAAACCTGCTTGTTCGGCGTCGAGTGTGTCTTCGAGGTGGTCTTTAATTCGGTCCAATATTATCCTTGCTATTATCTTGGCTACTGCAGGCAGAACGCATATTCCTCTCCAGTTTTCGCACTGTGTGAGATCTCCTTTCTTTGGGAGCTTGACAATCAGTCCTTTTTTCCACTCTTCAGGAAAGCTCTCTGTTTCCCAAGCTCTCTTAATAAGTGGGTGCAGTAGCTCGCTCGATGTCGTTGGGGCTGCTCCTAAGAGCTCTGCAGGAATACCGTCAAGTCCAACCGCTTTGTTGTTCTTCAGTGCTTTGATGGCGGTGATAATTTCTTCTTTACTGGGGGGTACGGTGCGTATTCGGGAAATTGTTACTTCGGGTAGCTCAGTGCGAATAGGGTTCACTTCACTTGCGAAAACGCGGTTTAAAACCGCAGAAAAGTGTTCCCTCCACCTTATGAGCTGGTCCTCATCCGAAATTAGCAGGGATCCGTTTTTAAATTAAGTAAGCAAAATCTATGGCTGACAAATTACGGAAACTATCTGACCTTTAATGAGAACTTTGTGGATTCGCGAATGGTATACCTACCTTTTTTGCGAGTACCCCATGAATGAAGTGCTAAAATCCCGAAGCCTATATGAGGCCGTGCAATAGTGGCCTAGCTCCATTTTTCATTATTTTCAGTAGAGCAAAAATAAGAAACAGGGTATTTTAACTTTGTTTTGCAAAATGCTCAAAAAATAACAGGGTTTTGATTTTGGATTCATAATCCTTCAGAATACCATTATAACTGATTTTAAAGTCAGATAGGCCACTAGGATAGATAATTGTATTGCACCGAGGAAAAATATGATTCATAAAAGCCTTTGCGGTATTTGCAATAGAATTATTATTTCAAAGATCAGTGTAAAAATTGTGATGTATTGACGGTAAAAACTGCAGATATAAAGTTTTTAGGTCGAGGCTTGCTAGGCTTACACTTATTGTTTTCGAAATAAAATACTTTGAAATGGAAAATTTTCTTCAAGGGAATAATTCAAAAATATTAAGAAGAGGTCGGTCTTTAAATATTGAAGCTCAAGAAACTTGAACCAGTTAACCTTAAGTCCTTCTATAGAGATTTTTTTATTTGAAATGTTTTTTTTTTTTTCAATTTCAAAGTGGAGAAAAAGTTGTCTTTGATCATTTTTATGACATTGAATGTTTTTTTTTCCGCTGAGCTTATGACTTCTATATCCAATTATCGGGGATGTAAATATTTGGAAAATATTTTTTCTCAAGCAACCCAAAATCTTCGTCGCTTTGTAAATATGAATGTCCGCTGACAAGAAACTTATGGTTAATCTTATCAACTCCTTTGTCCGGAAAAGAAAAAAGTGGCCTAAGTGGTAGATAGGCCACTCTTGCAGTCAGTTAGGCCACTATTGCACTCACGGCCTGATCCTGATGTATGCTAAGTAGAAATAGGATATTTGGAATGAAGCTGAAGATAGCTCCAAAGATTTAAAAGAATTTGTTTGTGAGTGATTCTGGAGGTATTTTGAAAAGAGATTTTTCAAAATTGTAAAATGGATTTTGTTGTGTTCGAAATTTTCTAGAAGAAATTTTTTTTAGTTTTTTTTTATTATTTAATAATGAAATCTAGGCCGCAATAATTGCTTTTTGAACAAAATAAAATATGTCATGGGTAGAATGGATTGAACTAAAGACGTGACTTTTTTTTTATTTTTACCCGTTAAAATTTTTTAATACGTTATATGAAAAGTTTTGGATTTAAAGGAGAAACGAAGGGACTCTATGGAGTAGGTTTTTTGATAAAGGAAAGGTGGAAGAAGCATATAGAGAAAATAAAGTTTTATACGAAAAGGATGACAGCTGTTGAGCTGAAGGTATCGAACTCAAAACTTTCTATCATGCAAATCTATGCCCCCACAGGATCAGCATCAATCGAAACGATGGAAAAATTCCATTAGGAAATTGACTTGGTTTACCAAGAGTTTAAGTCAAAATTTATGATAGTTATGGGAGATTTCAATGCAAAACTAGGTTTTCGAAAAGATAACGAGGAACCAATAATGGGAAACAACGGTTATGGTATAAGAAACGCAAGAGGCGAACGGCTTATCACATGGCTATGGCAACATGGTCTTTGTGTCGGGAATAGTCTATTTAAAAAACCCAAAAATCGGAAATGGACTTGGAGGTCAAAAAGTGGGCTTATAAAAAACGAAATAGACTTTATAATAACCAACAAAAAATCGATTTTGAATGATGTTACAGTTCTTAACAACTTTGATTTTGACAGCGATCATAGGCTGGTAAGGGGCAAATACAAAATAGACCATAAGCCTAAACAATACCACAAAAAATCAGCACAAAAAGAGATTCCGAAAGTACCTGATGAAGAAAGCACCCGCAAATACATCGAGAACTTGGAAACTAGATGTCGCTGGGATATTCTCGACAAAAGTAGCTTGCAACAGGTATATAACCAATTGGAAGAAGGGATCAAAAAATCAGCGGAAAACAGCATTTTGAAACAACAAAAAAGAAAAATAGATAACCTCTCCCCAGAAACGAAAAATCTAATAGCGCAAAGAGAAGCCTTACGACAAAAAACGCATTTATAAGTTGCAGAAAACAACGAAAAAAAAAACATATAGGAAAGCAATAAAAAAGATGTTCTGAATTACAACAACAAATTGATAAAACAAATTGTTTTCCATTTCTATGTTCCGAAATTGAAGCGTCAATAAAAGCACTTCCTAATGGGAAAAGTTGTGAACAAGATGGTATCAGAGGAGAAATGCTAAAAATTGGTAAAATCAGACTGGTTACAAGCATTACAAACATCTTCAACTGGAAAATTGAATCGGAAAAAATTCCAAACCAGTTGAAGGAGTCAGTAATAACTTTGTTACACAAGAAAGGTGATACTACAAATATAAATAACTACAGACCCATCAGCCTTATATCTGTCGTGTACAAACTGTTTCCTAAATGCCTATTTCGAAGGATACGTGGAGATCTAGACGAGCAACAGCCCAGAGAACAAGCTGAATTTCGTAAGGGCTATAGCACTACAGACCATTTACAAACAGTAAACCAAGTAATAGAAAAACGTAATGAATACCAGCTCGATCTACACATAGTGTTATTGATTTCACCAAAGCATTTGATATAGTTGAACACGTAGTAATTTGGAAAGCCTTACAAAAACAGGGAATTAATAGCAAAATCGTTCGAATAGTACAAAATCTATATGCAAACGCACATGCTAGAGTATCTTTAGAAAATAAAGGAGAACAATTCAGCCTTAACAGAGGTGTTAGCCAAGGAGACCCACTTTCACCAGCCTTCTTTTCTGCTGTCTTAGAAGATATATTTCGTCCAATAAGCTGGCAATACTACGGAGTCAAAATAGATGGAGAATATTTGAACAATTGATGATATAATCCTACTATCTACTTCAAGTGATGATATACAGAAAATGATTAAGGACTTAGAAGTTTATTGTGCGAGTGCATGGCCTAAAATGAATGCTGACAAAACGAAATTAATGAGCAAAGGAGAACGCAAAGAAATTTTCGTCGAAGATTACATATACCTAGGGCAGCTGATTTTATTTTCAAATAAAGAAGGAAAAGAGGTGGACAGACGAATTACGAATAGTTGGAAGCAGTTTTGGAAGCAAAAACAGGCGTTTGATACTAACTTAACCAAAAAATCAAGAAAATATATTTTTGAAGCAACTATCCAACCAAATTTAACATTCGGCTCACAAACTTGGAACATATCGGCAAGATATGCACATAAACTTGCAACGACACAAAGAGCTATGGAGAGATCTATCCTAAAAATCTCTAGAAGAAATCGAATGAGAAACGAAGTTATAAGGAGCATGACAGATTTTGAAGATGTGATGAAAAGAGTAAAACAACAAAAATGGAACTGGACTGGCCACATATCTCGAATAACTGACAACCGATGGATCATACGGTCGACACAATGGATACCCAGAGATGGCAGAAGAAGAGCTGGGAGACAACCAAAACGCTGGAGAGATGATATCGATCGCACAGATAGCAGATGGGAGAGAACCGCAAAAGATAAAAGAATGTGGAAAGCATTGGGGGAGGCTCTCTTCATACTCCCCCAAGAGAAATTTTATTGCTGGTATCGACGCAGAATTTTATCCTCAACAACATATAAGTCCTCCAAAATCCCTGAATTGACTTTTTGTGTAGACGCATTTTAAGAGGTGGAGAGGGGAGGGAGGCCGGAGTTTGTCAAGCTGTAAAATTTGTTGAAATACAATCTAATCATATGACACATGTTTTAAGGGTGCTTTTCAACGCTAATTCTAAAGAGACCAAAAGTGAAAAGATAAATGTATCCTTTGGAAAGTTAATGTCATTTTTATGTAATGATCACTTTTTTTAAAGTACAACAAGTAATATATTACCCAAAACCATTTTAAAATAATGGGATTTTAGTGAAATTTGGTATAAATGTTTCATTTGGCAAGTTTACTAAGAACCAAAAGAGTCCCCAAAAATATCTGTGGTGAAAGGATGTGTTTTTGAGGGCGAGATGTTAGTGCGTCATTATTACCATAACATATATGAGTAAGTTTTGACACTAATGAAATTTGCTAAAAATATTAAATATGTCGTGGTTTCCAAGTATCAAAAGAGTCCATTAAAATAACTTGATCCAAAGGGTTTTTTTAGAGAGTTTATGTTTGACCTGCCCTACGGAGCAAAAGGTTAGGTCTTACGGAAAATTGTACTTTCGTGTAATCGAGATAGTACATATATGAATTATGATATTTGATTTAAAGGTATTTTTTAACGCCGAATCTAATAAAAGAAAAACTAATATGATACAAGCACCCTAAAAAAAGTTAGATTAATTTTGAAACAGAAATTACTGTTTTTTTCCGTTAAGCAGGTCAAACATTACACCCCAAAAAAAAAAAAACACTTGCCTTAGATATTTGTACGGGCTCTTTTGATCCTTGGGTGCCAATAAAAATTTAATATTATTACCAAAGTTCATAAGTGTCAGAATTTGTTCATGGATGTTATCTCTCCGTCAAAAAAACACCCTTTAACCAAAGATATTTTTGGGGAGTCTCTTGATTCTTGGTAAGCATGCCAAATGAAACATTTATACTAAATTTGATTAATATCCCATTATTTTAAAATGATTTTGGGTAAGATTTTACTTGTTGTACTTTAAAAAAATCATCATTCCATAAAAAGGACTTTAACTATCTACAGGATACACGTAACTTTTCAGTGTTGGTCTCTTTAGAATCAGCGTTAAAAAGCACCCTAAAAATATGTGTGATTTACAACAAATTTTTCAGCTTGACAAACTATCGCCTCCCTCCCCTCTCCACCTCTTAAAATGCGCCTATACAAAAAGCCAATTGCGGGGATTTTAAGGGACTTTGGATATGTTGTTGAGGATAAAATTCTGCGTCGAAACCAGAAATAAAATTTCATGAATTAATTTGTCCCTGGTCCGATCCTATCTTTCTTAGGCAAGCAAACAAATTTGAGCACAAACTCCTATTGAATTATTTAAACTTGAAGGTACTTCCGAGTGCAACATTAACGGATATTTTGTTATGTTTTATTTCGTAAATGCTTATTTATGTTCTTAAAAGCGAATAATTAACATAGTTAGGTAGGTACACAATGTACAGTACACATATTTGCAATAACAGTTTTTTTTAAACTTGAGTTCTGAACTTTTCAAAGGTATTCACTGCTTTCCACACGACAACAAGACAACATTTTCTTCATAAACTCAGTATGCGAATGTTTAGCAAATAAAAAAAAAAAAAAACAACTTGACATCGTCATCGTCACCTCAGTATTTAAGTGACCTAACCAACATTTTAATTTTATTTTTTTGAGTTAGGAATGCCTCCCAAGAGAAAAAAAAGGAGATCTTTCTTTCTATTGGTTTAGTAAAATTTTTCCTATCTATTTTCGCAAAATATTTCAATGTTACACATAATCTAAATGCGCGTTTGTAAATAAATGGCCAGTGTTGGTCTGCCACATAAACCTTTGTATGAGAAGGTCATTTTTCGTATGAGATTTTTGAAATTTCTTTAATATTTTAAGGCCCGTTTGCTGATATGAAACATAAAAGTTTATATTCAACCTAAACGCTTATGTTCTACTTTTTCCTAAGCATAAACTGTCACATAAGTTCTTATGTTGAACTTAAATCCTTATGTTTCGTATCAGCAAATGGGCCTAAATGACCTATACGTACAATAGAACTAAAATGTTCCTCATATGCAAACTTATAATTCAGTGTTGTTATGATCTATACATACAATTCTTAATAAATTATGATTCATATGCTGGATAAATTTTTAGTATTTAAAAGATCATACAAGCCAAACTGCATTTAATTTCAATAAAGCGATAAAAACAAAAATTAAAGCATAAGTTGAACTCAGTATTAGTCCAGTAACCTTGTCGTTTGTATGGAAGGTGCCGTTTGCGTCAAATCTAGTATTTCTGATTTTTTGCTTAGTTGTTCAGGATATTGGAAAAGTAAATCACCTAAGTTTTCGATCACGAGCGGCGACCGCTTCATGGTCAAAAATCAAAAAAAAAAAAACACGATTTTTTCGCGCTTTTTTTCAGTTATTGGTGATTTTAGTCTTAAAGAAGTAATTTTAAATAAAAACATTGTTCCACGATTTCAAAGTAACCTATTTTGCTGCAATTTTGCCCAAAACCATCTCTGTAGACCGAATGGTTTCCAAAATACAGCATTTCAAAATTAAGCGATAAAAAAACAAAATATAACAAGTTGTATTATTAGACAGTATAATGGCAAAAAAAAAGAATGGTTGACATAAATGCATCAAAGCACTGGAGCGTGCAGGTTGAGCCAAAATAATAGAACACTCATACCGGAAGGGGTTCTATATACCCCCGTTAAGGTAAATAAAAATAAATAAATCGGGTGGCACAACGGCTCATGAAGAACTAGGGCCTAGTGACTAACAACTCGCAACCATTCCTGTGTGCGCCTATCGACAGGAATGGAAGGGACCGACAATTTTATGCCGAATCAGAACGGCTAGACGAGAAGCACTTATTCGTGATAAATGATACTCTTGGAGGATTTGTCAATTCCTCGCAAGAGGCAGTAGCCCTGAAAAAAAAACTTTTTAGTTTTTAGGTGGACGAGGCTGGGAAGCGAACCCAGGCCGCCAGCGTGACAGTTGAACGCACTAACCATTACGCTACGGGCTAAGATAGGAGGGGCAATTATCTAAAAAAAATGACTTAACACAGAAACAACACTATTGAAAAACAATGGTAACACCAACAATAATCTTCTATAGCTTGTCTTGAACCCAGAAACCCATTCATGAATCATGAAGTTATTTTAATCGATAGTTTTTGAGAAATTAATTTCCAAACTCTACATTCTGAAAAAGAATTTTCTACTATTTACTTAGTAAAAACAGGATCCTTGGAGCAAATTTCTTTTTCAATATTTTCAGTTTGGAAATTAATTTCTCAAAAACTTTACATTAAAATAACTTTATTTAAAAATAAAATTCAAGAATGGGTTTCTGGGTTCAAGATAAGCTATAGGAGAATATTGTGGGTGTTACCATTGTTTTTCATTAGTGTTGTTTCTATGTTAAGTCATTTTTTTTAGATAATTGCCCCTCCTTCCTTAACGGGGGTATATAGAACACCTTCCGGTATGAGTGTTCTATTATTTTGGCTCAACCTGCACGCTCCAGTGCTTTGATGCATTTATGTCAACCATTCTTTATTTTCCATTATACTGTCTGATAATACTACTTGTTATATTCTGTTTTTTATCGCTTAATGTTGAAATGCTGTATTTTGGAAACAGTCTACAGACATGGTTTTGGGCAAAATTGGAGCAAAATGGGTTACTTTGATATCGTGGAACAATGTTTTTATTTAAAATTACTTCTTTAAGACTAAAATCGCCAATAACTGAAAAAAGCGCGAAAAATCGCGGTTTTTTTATTTTTGAACATGAAGCGGTCACCGCTTGAGGTTGAAAACTTAGGTGATTTACTAGGCTCATATCCTGAACAACTCAGCAAAAAATCAGAAATACCAGATTTGACGCATACGTGAATGTATATAGTTACTGTACTATATACACTATTTAAATACATTTGTTTTATGGTTATTGTATTCAAGGTTTTTGTTGTATTCGTATTCAAACTTCAATCGTCATTTTCTCGAAACTAGGTATTTGTTGTCTAGGCGTCTAGGGCACTTAAATACTGGGGTGAAGATATATATATCTTCGTGTACACTGCCTATGTATTGCTTTGTTTATAGCTAAAAAAAAAAATCACTGCGAAAACTGACATAAGCCTGAGATTTGATTTGATTTGCATAATCTGAATTTTATCTGCACTTTACCTGCGTAGCTACTATAGGTAAGGGTGTCGTGCTGTATAGATAATCTTTTAGCAAAGTTAATTTTCCAAATTCCAACACTTTGATTGCGTGTACGATAAATGAAATCCAATTAAGATTATTTTTACGAGTAAAAACCCCTAACACTGGAGATCACCCTTATCAAAAATGATGTACACTAATCCGAGAGCCTTTAGGTTCCTTTTCCTGATGACGATGAACCTCATAATGTAGAGGCTCTAGCTGTTTGGAAAATTATTTCTATTATCAGATTTTATTTTTGGAAATTGAGGACACGCGGTGAGGTGTCTTTAACCCCAATGTGATGTTTATAAAAATAAATGTCGAAGCTACACCATAACAAGAACATTGTGTTTGTTATAAGCTATTTAATCAGCTATAAGCTTTTCAATCAGAAAACAAAAGAAACTATTCCATTTAAGGATATTGGTTAGGCGAAACAATAGAGTTATGTAATAATATGTTGTGTGAATATTGTTAAACAAAATGTGAGTAGCATTGTAGACATTGGGTTTTCTTTGGATTACACATGTTTGTAGACAATGGGAACCTTTCCTTATGAGTTTTTTAGTTTCCGTTATAAAATAAAAAAAAGATTACTAATGTACTTTTAGATTGACATAGCTAAAGATAAAGTAAGATTGACATACGGAGTACCTATGTACATTCACATTCAAAATGACAGTGTTGGTTGATTTAACATTAAAATATTCTTAAATAATACAGATTGGGGATAATAATATATGTATGCACAATATACATACCAGGGTTTCGAGTTTTTTAATTAAAAAAAACATTAAGTCATAAGGTAGCAGGGGACTTATGAATTTAAAAAAATTGTATTCATAAACAAGTTAGTGACTAGACTATCTTTTTCCTGAAGGCCGAATGATTTTCGGTGAGATCACCGGTACTTCCTGAACCCTCTCAAACATATTATTTTGTTCCAGAATGAAGTACTAGAATGTTATTTGTATTCATCCTTTTTTCTTTTGCTCTGGGTGGTAGCATGAACCCATATTGAATGAATATACATATTGTTTAATATATTAAAAATTTTGAACATCCCTCCCTGATCCTAAATATTATATTTTTCTCTTGGAGCATAGCGGTCATGACCCCATACCCCTGCAAGCGTATACATTTAAAAATTGTGTGGTTGTAATTGAGATATCGTTGGAAAGCTTAGCCCTAGAACATAATTTTTTTGTATGGACACAAAGCTGTAAACAATGGGGTTTAGGGATTTTATGGCAACAAAGATTGTAATTAGAGCAAAAATTTATTGCAAAAACGTTCCATTTTAATGCCAGTATTGGTCACTTTCGATGAATTGAATAGACCCCAAAATAAATGAACTTTTATACCAATGGCCAATAAAAGTGAATAATATCATGGTTGGCGAATAATTCTCTTAACAGGGAAATTCTAATTTTTTTTATTCGATTTAGCGAATTTAATTAATGGGAATAATTGTGCGTCTAGTGCCCACAATTGAGATATACAACGTTGGAAAGCTTAGTTCAAGAGCATCATTTTTGAATATGGACACAGAACTGTAAGCCATGGGGTTTAGGCAGTATACTACAAAATATGAAACAACTCGTCTTTGTTTATTCGAATTTGCAAAGTGATTTTCTTATTTTTATGGTCCCTTATTTAAGCCTGTGATATTTAGGTCTGGGATCGCTTCCCAGCCTCGGCCACCTAAAAACTAAAAAGTTTTTTTTCAGGGCTACTGCCTCTTGCGAGGAATTGACAAATCTTCCAAGAGTATCACTTGTCACGAATAAGTGCTTCTCGTCTAGCCGTTCGGATTCGGCATAAAATTGTAGGTCCTTTCCATTCCTGTCGAAAGGTGCACACAGGAATGGTTGCGAGTTGTTAGTCACTAGGCCCTGGTTCTTCATGAGCCGTTGTGCCACCCGATTTTTTTTTTTTTATTTAGCCAACTCCCATTGCTTAGGACAAACAAAATATTCGTACGTTGGTACACTCTATAGTACCTAATCATTCATAGGTCTCGATTCTGGGCACTAGGTAGACCAGGCCCCATATATTTTTGCTCATTCTCCTTTGATACACTTAATGATTTGGGGACGCAGAATTTAGTGGTACCGTCTATGTATTTGTACTCGATATGGAGACTTTACAATTTAGGTCAAAACAAGGTTCGAAATCTAAAAGTTCCAAAGAAAGCCTTTTCAACGCTAGTAGTCAAATTATCCAAACAAATCGAAAATATCTACAAAAATTCGGGAGGTACATTTTATTGTTTTATTTTAAAGAGTATATCTTGGAGATTCTTAAACCACATTTGTCCAATAAAAAAACCCTCTGCGTCGTCCGCCATTTTGAAAAAGATGTTTAAAAGCCTATACTTAATTTTCTCAACAGCTATTAGTCGTAGAGTAGTTATTTTTGTTTACTTTTATAGGTTGACATGTTCTCTACAATTTTTGTCTTAAAATTCGTTTTGATAGCTCCTTCCTATAAAAAGTTATTGTTGAAAAACTAGCAAATTTTCGATTTTAAAAATGGTGTTTCAAGTTTATCTCGTCCAATATCCATCCGAACCAAAAATCACTTTTAAACCTTTTTATAGAACATTCAATTTCCTACATTTTTGTTTATTTAGATTTCATGTAAATCAAAAAACTTTCAAGATATGGCACGTCAAAATATGTAAAATTATATAATAAAGTGTCGATTGACTTTATTAAATTGCCCCTACTTGTTCCCCGTTAGATTCAAAAATGTAAAATTACTAAGATATTTGTAGAGAAAGGTTATACCTATAATTGTGTTTAATTTGTTTCTTGAAAATTTAAAATTGTCCATCATATTTTGAATTTAAAATTGTATATATAAAGTTGATGGGAAACACCCTTTCAGCACGTAACTTTTTGCCCCTTCCCAATAAGTTTAGCCACATTTGTAAGCTAAATTTTGAGATCTTAAACTTAAACGGCTTTCCTTTAAAAAAATCCTAACTTCATTTCTACTCGTCAGATTTTTAAGATTAAGCTGTCAAAATTTAACTAACAGATGTGGCTAAATTTCCCTTCTTGCTAAAAGGGTATGTTAATGTCCGTCAACTTTATATATACTATTTTAAATTCAAAATATGATGCCAAATTTTAAATATTGGATGAGATAAACTTGAAACACCATTTTTAAAATCGAAAATTTGCTGGTTTTTCAACAATAACTTTTTATAGAAAGGAACTATCAAAAACAAATTTAAGACAAAAATTGTAGAGAACTTGTCAACCTACAAAAGTAAACATAACTACTCTATGTACGACTAATAGCGGTTGAGAAATTCGAGTATATTGCTTTTAAACTCATTTTTCAAAATGGCGGACGACGCAAAGGGTTTTTTATTGGAAACATGTGGTTTTAAAATCTCCAAGAGGTACTTTTTAAAATAAGCATTTTTGTAGATATTTTTGGTAACTAGATTGGACTATAGGAATCGTATAAAATCGTATTAAATTCAAGATTGCTATTCTAACATGTTTTTATTATTTTTTCGTTAACGATATAAAAATATTAGTTAACCATACTATGTATGCACGGTCAATGTCTTGTCTAGCTACATTCTAGTTGTTAGCTACCAAGGAACTTATATTACAGGTATATTACAGTTCTGCGCATGTTGTCAAAAACAAAGAAAATTTGTCAAAATCAAATAAAATTGTGACTTTTCTGCGGTATATTTCTCATTATTTAATTTAAAAACATAACCACAGACATTTTTAATTTCTGACAAACCTCTTTACTATCAAAATGTAAGGGGTCTTCGTACAAAAACGACTTCTGTTTATATCAACTCCCAAAAACTTCCCTATGATATTTTTGCCCTAACTGAAACAAACCTCTTCAATTCTATCCTTGATGAAGAACTTTTTACTTCCGAATTTGTCATTTTTCGAGCCGACGGCGACGGCCTAAGTAACGATAGTGATCATTCTGGACGAGGTGTCCTTCTGGCGATTCAGAATCGTTTTGATGCTAGCCTAGTAAAAAGATCTTGTGTCTCTTCTTTTGAATTTGTGTGTGTAAACATTTCCTTTATCAAACGATTGATTTACTTAGTCTGCTGTTAAATTCGCCCTTCTCAGCCCACCCAAGCTTATCAACTTGCTGTTGATGAAATAGACTCTCTGTTTGAAGTCACAGATGTTCTCGATGATTTAATTATTGTCGGTGACTTTAAACTTCCACATCTTTAATGGAACCCATCGGAAGATAAGATGTCTTTTGCGCCTACAAATTCCTCCTCTGAAAAGGAACTCCTGCTCACTGACCGATTTTTCGACCTTGGTCTTTGTCAGGTTAGTGGTATTACTAACAACTTAGGAAGACAGCTTGATTTAATTTTCTCATCAGATCCCACTTGTTCCATAGTTTCCGAAAGTAATCATCTGCTCTCTACCCTCGACCACTTCCACCCCCCTCTCTCCCTTACTTTCTCATATGAATGTGATAATGGGTCAGTTTTGTGCGAAAATTCTTTTTTCTTTAACTTTCGAAAAGCTGACTTCACTTATCTTAATTATCTTATCAACAACATTGATTTCAGTTCCTTCCTGAATAACAACACCTCAATTGATATCGCGTTTGAATTTGTCTACACGTCTTTAACTGCCTTGTTCAGACCGTCCCTTATGTTCCGCGTAAACATGTCTCTTCCTCCCCTCCCTGGTACAATACAGAACTGCGAACCCTTCGTAATGTGAGAAATAAATTGTGGAAAACATATTTGCAAACCAGATCTGCTCTGGACTTCTCAAACTACCAGCAAGCTCAACACCGCTTCTCTTCACTTTGCGAACTCCTATATCGAGAATACATTGACAAAATGCAAAATAGCCTGATTTCAGATCCCAGACGCTTCTTCCAGTTTATTAATATTAAACGGAAATCTGATGGCTTTCTCTCAACTCTCAAATTTTTAAACTCGACATCTGGCGACCCTAAAATAATTACACACCTTTTTCCCTCATTCTTCAGTCAGTCGTATAGTGATAATCCTCAAGAACCTGACTACGATTTTTTAAGTACTTAAAAGATGCCCCATGCACCTCCTTCGCCTCAATTGAAGAAGGTGTCGACACTGTCGCCAAAAAGATAAGTTTCCTAAAAGATGATTTCTCCCCTGGTCCCGATGGGTTGCCTGCCATCTTACTGAAAAAATGTGCTAACTCTCTATGTGAGCCTCTTTCAGCACTATTTCGTCTTTCACTCTATCAAGCTACTTTTCCAAAATTATGGAAATCCTCTTTTATTTTTCCTATTCATAAAGAGGAGTCAAGAATGATGTTAAGCATTGTTTACGATTCTCTCTATTTTCACTGTAAACCTCTCTTCTCCCCGCAACAGCACGGTTTTTATAAAGGCAGATCCACCACAACTAACCTTACGGAATTCGTTTCTAAAACTCTTAACGAACTCGAAATGAAGTGGACGTTATCACAGCAGATTTTACATTTTAGTCACCAAATTATTTTTCTTAAACTTAAAGCTCTCGGTTTCCCTGCCCTCTTTATCTCCTGGCTCAGATCATAACTTGCGAGCCGCCAATATAGAGTTATCTTCAGGTTTTCAATCTCTGACCCCATCTTTGCCACCTTAGCCCTTTGATTTTTGTCTTAACAATAAATGTCGTTATTAATGTCATAAACAATTCGACTGTCTCTATTTACGCTGATGATATGAAAATAATTAAGGTCATTTCTACTCCCTCAGATTCTACATTACTTCAAAACGACCTTAACTCATTCCAAACTTGGTGTGACAAAAATTTTTTAGAACTCAATGTTACTAAATGCCAATCCTTAACTTTCTCTCGTAAGCGATTACAACTTCCTCCTCGAACTTATCGTTTTCACGAAGTTGCTATTCAAATTATCTGCTCTATTCGTGACCTAGGAGTAATTTGCAACAGTCAGTTAAATTTCCGAGCCCATTTCGACCATATTATCAACTAGGCCAACTCTTCTCTAGGTTTCATCAAACGCTGCTCTAAGGAATTCTCGAACCCCTACGTCACTAAATCCCTTTATATTACCTTCGTTAGACCCCTCCTCTGGTCGCCCTATCAGAACCGTCATTCTCAAAGAATCGAAGCTGTACAGCGTAGGTTTCTTAGATTCGCACTCCGCGGTCGCCCCTGGTCTAATAACTTCATCTTACCCTCCTATGAAGATCGTTTAAAATTGATCAATTTGCAAACCCTACAAAAACGCCGCGAAGTAGCTGATATTCTCTTTTTGCATCAGCTTAGATTCTTCTTTTCTTGTGGAAACGATTCCCATCTATACTAACCCTCGACGTGTAAGATCTGCTCCTCTCTTTCGCCTTCCTATTCACCGCACCAATTACGGTCTCTTTGAACCTATTTCTAGAATACTGCGGTTGGCTAATGACGCACAAGATACCATTGACTTCCATGTTAGTTCTTCCTCACTCAGAAGCTATCTCTACAACTCATCCTAAGACCCCAATTCTTCTTTATTTAGTTCTTCCTCACTTAGAAGCTCTGTCTACAACTCATCCTTAAACCCCAATTCGTCTTCATTTATTAAGTTACGATTTAGTTTTAAGTTTTTTTTCTATAAAAAAGATGGGTGGGTCTTCGGGTCCATTCCATCAAATAAAATTAATAAAAAAAAAAAACAGTAGACTTAAGTTAAATTTTTAAGTTTAGATTTAAACTATGTCATTGTTGCTTGTATTAAGCTAAACAAATAAATAAATAAGCAAATAATTCCTAAATGCAAACATTAAAATCCCTGCAAAGCAGATTGTCCCAAACCGCAGTCGACTTTTTTACTTGCGCAAATGTAAAAGCATTTGAGCAAATGTAAAAAATATCTTGCCCACTTCACTAGCATTTGAATTTTTTTGGCGTTAGTTGTGTCTGGAATTTTGCTATACAGACAAAAAATAACTATTTTATGACTAATTTTAAAAGTATGGAAAACTGAAGGCTAAAAAAGCGTCTGGGATCAAGTTCTTAAGGAAATATTAGAAAACAGTCCTCAGTTTTCTTTTACAAAAGAAGAAGTGATTCGTGAATGGAGCAACCTTCTAACATATAAGACAATAAAACAAAGGAATGGGGAAACTGGATGAGGTCCAACAAGATGGGAGTACCTACTATGACTATGAAGTTTAGATATGGAACAAAGCAATATCAACTCAATAAAATCTTAAGAAAAATAATTTTTGTCCATAATTGATTCCAACAAAAATCAACAAACAACGCAAATTTCCGTTTCGAAACGTCATATACCTACATGCTATGTAAACATGCTTTTAACATTTCAACTTGCTTTACATATGTTTTGCATGTATTTTCCTTTGCAAATGTTGCGTTTAGGAATTTGGCCATTTTAATATCCGCAAAGAGCTAGTCATATTTAGATCCAATCTAATTTTTTTTAGTATATGTATATCAAAGAATTCATGAAATTTTTCTTGACAGCTTATAAAAATAATATTTTAGGTATTCAAATTCGTATGTTTAAAAAGTATGCGGCTGTCGGCTTCATTGATTTATTAAGGCAATATAAATGCATGATGTGATCAATCAATCAGCTTCTACAGTTGTTTATTTCTAAGAACTGAACTAGTCGCATTTATCTATGAAATAGATAGTAAAATCAACAATATTTTGACTTTCTGTATGTAGGTAGATAATTGTTTGTTAATTCATATGTATGGAGTAATCATTTCATTGGATATTTTATGTACGTACATATGCATGTGGGTATATTGAAACTATCAAGACACGATAAGAAATCACGTTATTTTTTATAGGTTGTAGATAATATTTTGTGCTGTTTTCGTTTTTGAATTCAGGTAGTGTGTAGATGTGTGTTAATAAGTATAGCTCTCAGTCTATTTATAAAGTTTGTCGCATTTGAGATGTCATGTGAACTATGGCGTATGAACAGCAAAAACATTTTAACAAAATTCACGAAAACACGTTTAGTCCAGGAAAATTAGTCAACACAAGGTACACATTCCGGAATAGATCCCAAAAAGCTGAACGTTCTGTGAAGCTTTCTTAATAAGCACAGAAAGTTCCGCCTTGATATGTTGGGTGCCCGAAAATCAATATATCTCCATTCCTAACAGTTTTTCACTTAAGTGTTTTTAAGTATAAAATATTTTCCGAAAAATTCGTCATTTAAGAGAAAAGAGCCAAAAACCAGTATTTTCGACTTTTGGTGATTTTTTTTTAAATAATGATATCATAAACATTATGGGTTCTAGAAAAAAACTGTTAATGCATGCTTATATAAAGTTTCATAATGTATACATTTTGTAAACATAATTTTCCGATTAAGCTTACAGTTTTCAAGATATATGCAAAAAACAAGTTTGGTTTGGCAGTTGATACTATCGAAGTCACAATATCTTGTAACTTATGACTCGTATTGAGAAAAGTGACATTTTTTTTTTGAAGACTGTGGCGGAACTTTCTGGGCTTATAAAGGAAGGTTCACAAAACGTGTATACGAAAATTCAGCTTTCTGGGATTTTTTACGAAGTAAAAATCTAATCTTCCTGGACTAGTTCATATTACTTTCAACTTATAGCTCAACAACAAAAATTCCACTTAGTTTTCCGCGAGAACATTACTCGGATTATTTTGGAGTAAGCGGAGTCAGTAACAGTCTTCACACAGGGAAGGAGGGGTAATGAAGTCTAGACCAATATCCAATAATGATATGATAAACTTGCTTGTTGAAAGTACTAAGATGAATGGTTTCCAGTCATCCTGGTGCTACAAAGCGTCGTTCGAAGTACTATTTCTGCAAACCAAAGATCTTTTTAGATGAACTTCACGGATTTTCATACAAACAGCGCCCCTATTCATGCAGCTGGAGTGTAAAAATCATCAAACATAAGTCCGAATGCTCTATTGCTCCCTTAAACCCCTATGCACCGGACTTGAAGATAACATTAAATGTTAGGGGATGGCTCACACGAAAAGTATACGAAGAAGGGAAGCAATATGCTGACTGTTTCACGCCATTAAGTTGGCCTTGAGTGAAATTTCACTTGACTATTTGGAATCACTGTATAACGCTCCTGTCTAGGTAGCATTCTTTTCTATATTTCCCAGTTTCAACTGGATGCCGTGGAATTTCATGAGATAATTAAAATAGTATCATACGGGCTTTAGAATCTTATTCTACATCGAGAAATACAACGCTCATCAGTCACCACCTAAAGCGGGGTACACGTTATCAGATCTGTTTGACAAACCTGTTTGACGTCAAACATCAGACAGTATCAAACAAATTTGTGATCAAAGAACGTGTTTGTCAAACAGAGAGTACACATTATCAAACGTGAACAGATTTGTCATAAGGGTTTGATAATGTGTACCCCGCTTTAGAATTATTTATTGGAGTCTGTTTTTATACGAAACATAAATATTTAAGTTCAACATAAACGCTCATGTTTCCTTTTTCACTCAGCATAAACTGTCACATAAGGTCTTATGTGTAACTAAAATACATAATCTTCGTTTCAGCAAATAGGCCTTAATCTTATAGACTAAGGCCCGTTTGCTGATACGAAACATAAATCCACATCATAGCTAAGTTCAACATAGTTTGTATGTTCAACTTAATTTATTCTCTGTTGGTGGAAAATATTTATTATCTACTTAGCTATGCATAACTCTCATGAGAGAAATTCCTATCAAAACGTCCATTTTGTGTGAGAAATCCTTTTGTGTTATTTTGCATTTTTGGAAGTGCGGTTAGCAGTTTTACTAAATATTTGAATTTAAAAAACTGTCCGGAGTTATTTGTTTGTGTTTCTAGAAGTGTACATATGTATTGTGAAGTTTTGTTGTCGTGAATCTGGTCAGAATTTCAAAAATATGTGTTTGAATATTGTGAGGCAACCCCTTGTTGATTTTAGTATGTACATTAGAGTTACCGTTATTTCCCAAACTCATTTGTTTTTTGGATAGCACACCCCGTCAAAAGAAAGTTTATGCCGAAAGAAAAAATTATTGACCAACAAAATTTTTTCCGAGGTCATAAACCCGTGCCTCTAAAGTCATACTTTTCCCATACAAATTTGTATGGGAACTTTACACTTTTCACATTTTATTTTTTTCTCTGGAACTATAACAGTTATTTTTTTTTTGGGAATTCTGATTGATTTATCGGTCCTTTAAAAAACTGCATTTAAAATGTATTAAAAAAATTTTATTTATAATTTATTTCGATCTCTTAAGTTAAAAAATACTTCAATATTATATATTTTTCTCTTATTTTTCTCTCTCGATCCTCAGCAGTTTTGTTGTTTTTTTTTTATTGATTATCATAAAGTAATAAGTTTTTTAAAAAATTGCATTTAAAAAAAATAATGAAAACAAATAAGAAATAACTTATTTCAATTTTTCAAAATATTAAATATTTTTAAATTTTGTATGTATTAATTTTTTTTTTTTCTTATCAAATAATGTTTTTTTTTATTAATTTTTGAATGTGGTTTTTAAACAAGATATTGGTCAAAAAAAAATCATTTAAAAAAAACTTTTGTTGATAAGAAAAAAAAAATTAATTTAGAATAACTGTTATAGTTCCACTCCAGAGAAAAAAAATAAAATGTGAAATGTGTTAAGTTCTCATACAAATTTGTATCGGAAAAGTATGACCTTAGAGGCACGGGTTAATGACCTCAGAAAAAAAATTTTTTGGGCAATAATTTTTTCTTTTGGCATAACCTCTCGATTGACGAAGTGTGCTATCCAAAAAAAAAAAGAGTTTGGGAAATAACGGACACCCTAATGTACATAGGTATGTATGCTCTCATATAAAATAAAGAAAAAGAAATTTGAATATTCAAATATTAAAATTACTCTGGTTTTAAGTGGAGTGAATGAAGAATGAATATAATTCAAATAAAAAGTACAAGTATACCTTGGGCAAAACACAATAATTTCTGGAGTTGAGGTCACTTGTACTTTTTATTTGAATTGCTCTCATACAAATATAATTAAGCATCTAGAATCTGTAGTCCAAAATGCATTTTTATAAAATTTGATATTAATTTTGACTCTGTCGTTTCGCTATTCTCAGCAAATATTACAAAAAACAAAAATCATAAATGTAAGCTAATGTACAACATAAATCACTTAAAGGGTACTTTTTCTGCCACCTAAGTTATGTTGAACTTAAGGATATTTATGTTTAAGTTTACATTTGGTGCAAATCAGTATGCGTTTATGTTGAACTTAAGCATTTATGTTTCGTATCAGCAAACGGGCCTAAACCCTTCAATTTCAGGCAGTAAGTAAATCGTTACCAAAGTGCGATAACAGTTCTCAATTACAATTACGTTGTGGACGCCTCATTTTTTGAAAAAATGTGGACCGACGATTTCGCCAGACAATAAACCACACAAAACTGTTATTTTATTTGCAGGTAATGGTAGCTTTTAGCTCTCTTTGTGTTTGACTTCAGCCGAAATTCTGACGTGTTTTAAGCATTTAAGTCATTAAGCAAGAAATTAACCTGTCCTGTAATGGAAGGATTGTAGTAGCCCGTAGCGTAATGGTTAGTGCGTTCGACTGTCACGCTGGAGCCTCGTCCACCTAAAAACTAAAAAGTTTTTTTTCAGGGCTACTGCCTCTTGCGAGGAATTGACAAATCCTCCAAGAGTATCACTTGTCACGAATAAGTGCTTCTCGTCTAGCCGTTCGGATTCGGCATAAAATTGTAGGTCCCTTCCATTCCTGTCGAAAGGCGCACACAGGAATGGTTGCGAGTTGTTAGTCACTAGGCCCTGGTTCTTCATGAGCCGTTGTGCCACCCGATTTATTATTTTTTGTAATGAAAGGATTGGAAGACAAATTAAATTCACTGTAATTAATTTTTCGACGGGTAAGACATGAGGTCTTACAGGCATATAGGTAAAATTATTATTATTATTTATTTTCTTTGGAAATCTGAATCTCAAACGCTGCTACTAAAGTTGATATTACATTATCATATATATATGGCAAACTTGCCATATAAATACGTTCCAAAAGCTACATCGATGGTAATTAACATATTTATATGACACAATATATATAACACCATATAAGTCATATATATCTTGTCATTTAAATATGTATATCACCGTTATATGTCGCTTTTGGAACGTATTTATATGGCAAGTTTGCCATATATATATGATAATGTAATAGCACCTTAACACTAATACCCTAGTCAAAATAGACGCACAAATCTAAAAACATAAACAAAATTTCAATAACGCTTAAATTTGGTACGGATCTTCCACTGACCATAACGAAGCAATGGTAGAAAGTTCCCGTCGATCCGACGTGAGCACATCTTTTTACGCAGGGTCAAGTAGTGTCGAAAAAATCAGTTTTTCACAAATAACTTTTGAACGGTAAATGCTATCAAAAAGTAGTTAAGGTGCATTTTACAAATCACAAAATTCTCTACAAAAAAGACGCCTTTTTCCTACGACTGATGATAAAGAAAGTAGAACTATTAAATAAAAAAAACATTAAAACTTTTAAACCGTCAATGCTATCAAAAAACTCAAAACTCCATGAATTTCTGTAAAACATCAAATTGATCTTTATGCATACCTGATTTTCTATATTCTAACATAAATCTTATAAAATTTCTTTTAAGATAATACTCATTTTTCAATTATTTTTTTAAAATAAAGATAACTCTACGTCTCCATTTTTTTCTTTTATTTATCTCAAAAATGTTTTTTTTATTTGTTTTACAATATTCTTTTTTAATTTTGTTTCTTTTTTTACATATATATAGAAAAAATACAATGGCTTTTGTATATAAATATATGCATATTATGTACATATACATGAGATAAGTGTCTGATCTTAAAAAAAAACAAACTAACATCCTTACATTAAAAAATGGGGAAAAAAGAGAAATAAAAATTAACTTTAAAAACAGTATTATTTCATCATTAAATTATAGATTATAATAATAATGGGAAAACTTAATCATTTTTTGTATTTGTTTTGTTTAATTAATCTTAAGATTTTGTATAAAACTTATGAAATTTAACTTTTGTGTGAAGGTATGAAGTTGATAGTAAAATTCTTAACAACTATTTTTTGTTTTTGTTTTTTTTTTTTGCAATTTTTGAGTAATACAATAAAAAAAATGTTTAAGATCGACTGATTTGCCGATACTTAAATGTTTAGGCTCAACTTGAACGCATATATGTACTTACGTAAAATGTCACATAAGTGCATAAATGTTGAACATAAATGTTTGAGTTTGTTTCAGCAAAGGGAACGATTTCTTATTTCTTAACAAGATTTTAGACCCATTTTTTTAGAAACAAAAATAGTTTCGGGTTCCGGTCATATTGTTGCAATTTACATAAATAAGACTTACAAAATCAATTTATTAAAACAAAAAAAAAGACTTCTCTGTGTTTCCAAATTACAGCTGTTTCTGTTAAATATTTGTTGGTTTGTTGTTAAATGTTTCTGAAAGAATACATAATTATTAATATTGGTGTAAGAATTAATAAATACATTAACCAACCATACACTTTTTGTAAGCTCTTTTTTTTTAGTCCTGCAGAGATGCGTTGTTCTTTTCACCGGCCGGAGACATCACATATGACTTCACTGATTGAAATAATCGTCCGAATAATTTTTTATTGGATTCTGGTGCTGGGGCGGGTTCTCCGAGTCCAGGTAGCGTATCATTGGTTGAGTTAAATTGTGGTCCATTCGTTATAGATGATGCATCCGTCGTTCCTAGGGGTTTATCGAAAATAAGATCTGGTTCATTTGGTATGGCCATCACTTCGGTTTCGATCACCTGTATTGGTAAGGACTTATCATGGCCGATATCAATGCTGCCGGATGAAATTCGTAGACTAGACATGATGTCATCTGGAAATTGAAGGAACATGTGGGATTGGCCTTTTTGTGAATTAGGCAAACAATGAGGAGTAAATGGAGTTTAAGATTAATTTCATTTGTTTAAAATAGAAGATTCAGTTGTTGTTTTTTTGTGTTGCTTTTTTATTTTTTTTTTCTACTGATTAAATTTAATTTTTGGTTTTTAGTGTGATTTTGTTTATAGAGGAAGATTTTGTTTATATAGGAAATTATTTGAAAATAACGGCGGACATATTGGAAGGATTCGAAATTAATTTATTAAAATTAAGGTGATGTTTAAAATTACATCATGAATAACAACAAAAGCAAATAATTTAAATAGAATTTCTAATAATGCATCAAACATAACGAACTGAAAGGAAACAAAAATTAAGTATTCGAGTTGATTGCATTAATTTGTTTTGCATTGATTCCGGATTTTATTTAAATTAACAATTAAATGTAGCTTAGTGCTCTCTGTGACGGATTTTATTGTTTTTAATGAGATGTATGAGCATATAGTTCTTTGGTTTGTATTTGGATTTTAATAAAATATTTAATTTCAAAAATGTATATTACTTTAGTAATTAATTTTGATTTCTACTTATGTATTTATGTAGGTATTTATACGAACAATTATAATCTTTGTTAATAAAGTTAAGTTAACACAAGTACTGTGTTATGATAAGTTCATGAGGTTCTATGGGCACTTAAGGGTTTATGATTACTTTTAAAACGCTTATAATAGTAATATAGATAGTAATTATAGAAGTTAAAAGAAGAATCTGACGGTTTTGAATGTATGAATTTAGTAATGGGAGGCGAGGACATTTTTAGGGAGCATATGTTTAAGCAGTCCACATTCGAGAAGTGACATCTTTAAATTGGCTCAACGTTAAACTAATGGTTATGTCTGACAAGCATGCCTAGGGGTGCGCGTAATAAGACAGAGTTATCTTAGGCAAAATATTCTAAAATTAATAACTTTTTCGCTTCTTAAAAATCGGTGACGCCTAAATTAATACATTTTTCGATTCTTAAAAAGCAATGCCACCGTTTTTAGAGATCGCTACAAAATACAAGCGCTATAAGCTTTTTCATCTTGATGAAAAGAGTACCTTTTATACAGCACAACAAGACTATTTCATGCATCATCCAACTGTACACATACAAATATTTCTTGGTTATTTTCTTGGCGATAATATATTTTAATTACTACTTATTACCAAATTGCTTTAAAGGGGGAGCGGTATTGGAGAAAAAAAAATATAATTTATGGAAGGATTAGGAATGAGTGTAGGCAGTTGGAGTCATATCGTCTGTTCAGAAGAAAACACTTTTCAAAGTGGCAATCGTAAATTATGTCAGTTAGTAACCTCTCTTTATTAGGTTTTCTATTGGTAACAAAAAAATCAATTTGTTTTTCAGTTGGCTCTGTCTTAAATCTAGTTTTTACAATTCTGGCATTCCATTGGGTACAAAAATAGATTTTTTTTTTTTAATCAATCAATTTTGCAGAAGGGGTAGATTTACCCCTAGATTTACTAACACCAATATAGTTATTTTAAATTTGGTGACCTGCATCGTGCCTGATCGGGAAACTATTGATTGCTCAGAACTTGGTCTGGGCCAGTAGCGCAACAATCAGTCACGATGAAGTGCTTGTTTTACCTCCTCGTGGTGGTCCCCGGGCAACTATTTGTGTATCCCAATATACATAAATAGGCCAAAATTACAAGTGCGAAAAGGCCTAGCTTTCTAGGATAGGTTACGGAGGTTAGCATTCTCCGTAACTGAAATCAACCCGCTACCGAAACCAACACTACGCCTCGGATAATTAATGATAACTCGTTGACGACTTTTGGCTATTGTACCCGGACAAAGATTGGTTTCTGGAATGTGAAGACGCTTCTTGACAATGGAAAAGAAGGTCCTCAGAATGCCAGATTCCTGCAACTAGAGAAGGAATTCATGCGGTATAGGATGGACATCTTAGGGATAAGTGAAGTTAGATGGCTGGGTTCGGGGAAGTTCAAGTCACCAACCCGTAACACTGTACTATTCTATTCCGGAAAAACACCTGGAAGCGCTCGGGAATCTGGCGTTGGATTGCTGCTTTCCAAAACAGCTCTCAAAAGCCTAATTTCCTGGGAGCCTTTAGGTGACAGGATCCTGAAAGCCAGGTTCCGGACTAGAGTACGTCGCGTCACCATCATACAGTGTTACGCCCCAACTTTGCTCTCTTCTGACGAGGAGAAGGAGGCCTTTTATAACCGGCTGAGTGCTGCTTATGATAGCGTTCCACGAGGTGATATAGTTATGGTGATGGGAGACTTAAATGCCAAGGTTGGCAATGACAACACTGGGCTAAGGCATGTCATGGGAAAACATGGTGTTGGTAACCGAAACGACAATGGCGAACGATTTGTCGATTTCTGCAACGCCAACGGCCTTGTTATTGGAGGGACCATGTTCGAGCATAAGACGTGCCACAAAGTCAGTTGGGTGTCGACTGACAGACAAGCAACTTCCAACCAAATTGACCACTTCGCGATCAGCCGGCGTTTTAGAAGCAGTCTCCAGGACGTCCGTAACAGAAGAGGTGCTGACATGGGAATGGCCCGGGACCACCATCTGATGGTTGCTACCGTAAGATTGCGTACAGCTGCAGTTCGGAGATCTCAAGGAAACACTCGAATGCCCAAGTTTAATACAGATAGACTAAAGGATCCTGCAGTGCGCCAACAACTAGGGGACCACCTTTCACAAGGATTGAACGCAATCAGCAGCACGGAAACCACATCCATCGAAAATCATTGGTGTGCTGTGAAAAATGTGTTCATATCCGGTGCTGAAAGTATAGTCGGCCGGGCGCAAGGAAGAAATAGTGCTTGGCTTTCCGACGAAACTTGGGCAAGGATCGAAGAAAGGAAACACCTTAAAGCTCGCATCGCAGCTACCCCAGCAGCAGGGAGAAACGAGCTTGAGTCTACGTACCGCATGAAGATGAGGGAAGTTCACCGTAGTGTGCGACGTGATAAGCGTAACTACATCAACGCACTGGCTACAGAAGCAGAAGAAGCCGCTAGTAGGTGTGACAGTAGGACCGTCTACAGAATTACCAAAGAGCTCACTGGTGTCCAGAGCTCTAAACAACACCTGGTTAAAGACACAAACGGATCCCTGCTAATTTCGGATGAGGACCAGCTCATAAGGTGGAGGGAACACTTTTCTGCGGTTCTAAACCGCGTTTTCGCAAGTGAAGTGAACCCTATTCCCACTGAGCTACCCGAAGTAACAATTTCCCGAATACGCACCGTACCCCCCAGTAAAGAAGAAATTATCACCGCCATCAAAGCACTGAAGAACAACAAAGCGGTTGGACTTGACGGTATTCCTGCAGAGCTCTTAGGAGCAGCCCCAACGACATCGAGCGAGCTACTGCACCCACTTATTAAGAGAGCTTGGGAAGCAGAGAGCTTTCCTGAAGAGTGGAAAAAAGGAATGATTGTCAAGCTCCCAAAGAAAGGAGATCTCACACAGTGCGAAAACTGGAGAGGAATATGCGTTCTGCCTGCAGTAGCCAAGATAATAGCAAGGATAATATTGGACCGAATTAAAGACCACCTCGAAGACACACTCGATGCCGAACAAGCAGGTTTCCGCACTGGATCTTCCTGTGTTGATCACATCAACACCTTGAGGATCATCATCGAACAGTGCGTTGAATATCGATCACCACTTCACCTGCTGTTCATCGATTTTGAAAAGGCGTTCGACAGTGTCAATAGAGAATTTATTTGGCTTGCTTTGCACAGGAGGGGCATCCCAGATAAATTGATTGCTATTATCAAGGCTACATATGATGGATCCAGGTGTCACGTTTTGCACAAAGGTAGGCTGTCAGAGGAGTTTGAAATCCAAAGTGGAGTTAGGCAAGGCTGTATACTGTCACCAATACTGTTCCTGTTGGTGATAAGTGACGTACTGCACGCAGCTTTGTCAAATGGAAATGGAGGAATTCAGTGGACTCTGCAATCTCACCTCAAACATCTGGACTACGCGGACGACGTATGCTTACTCTCTCATAGGATCATGGATCTCCATCAAATGACAACAAGGGTGGAGAGAGAAGCAGAAATCGTAAGGCTTAAGATCAACTCGGCAAAAACTAAAAGGATCAGCCTTGGAACTTCCTCATCAATCCAAGTAAATATTTCTGGACAACCGGTAGAGATGGTAGAGGATTTCCAATATCTTGGGAGTATTATCTCTACGGGTGGCGGAACTGAACTGGACGTAAACAGCCGAATCAGAAAAGCAAAGGCTGCGTTCGGAATGCTGTCCAAAATATGGAGAAACAACTCTTTTAGCTTAAAGACCAAGCTACGACTGTTCCGCTCCAATGTTGAATCCGTTCTGCTTTACGGCTGCAGCACTTGGAAAGTCACTGAAATTGTCACCAGAAAGCTGCAAACCTTCGTTAATAGATGTCTACGAAACATCTTGAGGATTTTCTGGCCCAACCGTATCTCCAATGCCGAACTTCATGCGAGAACGGGTCAGGAGCCCATAGACTCCATTATACGAAGAAGAAAGTGGCAGTGGATTGGCCATACGCTTCGAAAAGGCGATCGGTGCATTGCATCTCAAGCAATGCAGTGGAACCCGCTCACACAGGAGGGAAGACAAGTGGGCCGGCCTAGAAGTACATGGCGAAGAACGGTCGAACAGGAATCGGCACGACTGGGGAAAAGTTGGAGAGAGCTGAAATATATTTCAAGAAATCGTACACGATGGCGCGTAGGTGTAGTGGAGGCCCTATGTCCCGTAAGGGAAACATCACGGACGTAATAGGTCCGAGGACCTAAGTAAGTAGTAGTATGGGTATTTTTAAATATAAAAGCGGCCATGTTGTTTTAGATGTTATTAATTTCAATGTTTTTTTTTTTTAATTTTTTTTAGACAAATCAACTTGTCAAGTAACAGCGTCGAGCATTACGTGGAAATGATAATAATTTATTTTTATATTTCAGCAATAAAAAAAAAACATCTTCAGCGATGAAATTCAATTTTGATGAACTGAAACATCAGCTAGAAAAATAGCTAAATTTGGGACAGTGCCACTTCACATGAAGTTCACCAGGTGGCACATTCGTACAAAATGAATTGGTGTCGATTGTGGGCCGGGCACCTTCAGTCGTCCTTTTTTCGAAAACGATGATGGCACTTACATTTTCTTTATTGGATGATATGGGTGTGGGAGGACATGCGCCGCAACAGGACGGCGGCGTTTAGTGCTACGCAGCTGATGCCACAATGAAAATTCTGACCCAGCCATCAGCGGTTTGAGGACATGCTTATTACACGTTCGCCGATATCGTGCAATTTGACCAAGCTAGACCTTCGGTTGAGGAGTTTGTTGGAGTGAAAGAGCTACATATCAACATATCCAGTACCAGTGCAAAAATTTGGACCTCTCGAATGCAAGCCACACATCAGCGGAGTAGCCAGCAACACTCATTTGAATAATTTAATCATTTACAGTGTTTAAAAAAAAAAAAATGTTTTACTCGATTTTTATAGCTAATCGTTCCTATTTTACATAAAGTACATATTTTACATAAATATGTTAATTCGTATGAAAGCTAACCAGGGGTTTAGACAAGCGAGTAGAGCTAGTAGCGTATATATGTGTTAGTGTATCTGAACACGAGAGAGTCGACTAACAGGGCAAATAGTATAATATTTTTGCCTGCGAGTAGCCTGCCAGTTATCCTGCTAGTGAAGTGTATTATTTTCATTTATTTATTTTGTTTCCATAGTTTCCATAATTTGTATATTTTTCTGTATGAAATATTTTTAAAAAATCATACTAGTTGACAAAACGCGCAGAGAGCTACTAGTAACACATACAGTATGATACAAATGTTACTAGTTCTACTCGCTTGTCTTAACCTCAGGTAAGATAAAGGATCCGCCATCTAAGGTTTTTTTTTTTTTTTTTCAACTATTGCTTATTTTGTGAATGGTAACACTTAGCTCATGTCTGATTTGACAGATAATTAGTTTTATCCTTCCGCTGAACGAATATGCTTGTGTATACGCTTGAACAACGCTGGGAAATACTGCGACATTACTTTGCCGATTTTGTCAAAAAAATCATCTTTTCAGATGAAGCTCATTTTGATCTTGGCGGGTATGTAAACAAGCAAAATTGTCGCATTTGGGGCACAGAAAACCCGCACGCATACATTGAAAAGCCGATACACCCAAAACGAGTCACTGTTTGGTGCGGATTTTGGTCCAGAGGCATAATTGGGCCATTTTTCTTCAACTGAGCAAGGAGTGGCCGTTACAGTCAATGGCGATCGTTATCGGGCCATGTTGAACGAATTTTTGTTCACAAAAATTGAAGAGGAGGATACATTTGGTTTCAACAGGACGGCGCTACGTGCCACACAGCCGAAGCTACACTCGATGTTGATGATGCATTTTCAAAAAAAAAAAAAAGTTATTTGGCGGACCCTTTAATTTTAAATCAAACCTAATAAAACAGCAAAGTGTATGTGAAGGTAAAATATTTAAGAATGTTTATAAAAGATTTGGAAAAAGGTTCTTTTCATAATGTGCACAGTTATCAATTTAATAACTACAGATCCAACTTCCACATCACAAAGCCCATCTGCTATATTTTGTAGAAGGCAAAACATTCGAATGCTTTGATTTGTAATTTTGAGTCGTTTAAAAAGCTTAAATTTTGAATATCCGCGAATTTTGACATTTTATTCATATAAGTGGTCGCCGAGAGCTAAGAATATGTAATTGAGGTTAAACTCGAGAGTATTATTTATTTCGGTTTGTGGAACGAGGCCTTTTGTTGTGGATTGCGAAATTGCATTTGACAGTTGTTGTTCGCGTTGAAAATATAAAAATGTAATTTAAACAAATTTGGTAAAGTGTTTTTGTTTTTTTGTAACTTTTAAAATCAGATCATTGATTCTCTCGCAAACTTTCAAAAAAACATAAGTTGACATTTCCTCTTAAAATTGCTTAAAAAAATGTATTCGTATTTACATTTCCCAGCTAAAGTGAAAAGCAATTTACTCAGTAATAATTTTGTCAAATTAAGGCTTGTAGTTCTAGCCAAAAAAAAAAAAAAAAACAAATTTAATATTGGCCAAATTTTCCATAAAAAGTCAATTTCATTCTTTAAGGTTATGATTGTTTTATGAAATAAAAAATTATTAAAAAAAAAAAAAAATAACAATAAAACAGAATGCACAGAAAGATGCATGGCAGATAGGTTTTACTTTTGCTCACTTGGTTATATTGAAATTTTGGGTGTTTAAAGTAATGATGAAGTGATGCATTTGAAGTAACGTTTACTAAATCTATTTTCAGAAGACTTTAAATTTTATTAGAAAGGCAATTCTCTGACAAATTTGATTTTAGTCGATTTAAAATCGTTCCATTGCAGCTTTTTCAACATTTTTTCAAGCACTCAAACTTATTTAAAAACCAGATTTGCATAAATTGATACATTTTATTAGAAAATATTAGAGTTCGAAAGACAAGGAAGGGGCATTTTGAGTACACAAGCCTTGGACAATTAGGTTGTGGGTGACACATTGTAGTTAAACGTCATTAACCAAATTGTAAGCAGAATTCTTGAGAACATTAAAGTAAAATTAGAAATAAAGCCTTGGGCACCAAAAATCACATTTGGCAGAGAGTCACCTAGATAAGAACCTACTTTTTTGCTCGGTTACTCATACGCGTGGATCCATTTATGTTCCTCAGCACGCTGAAAATCTATAGCTTACGTCGATCTCTCATAAATATTATTCTGTTCTAAACCAAGAAAAAGTTTTTAGTAACATTTATCATTATTTTGTTTTTATATATCTATTTAAATTTTGACTTGGAAAGATCATACATTTCGTTAAAAATGTATGTTTATCCTTAATACAAAAGTCTACCCTGCTTTGTAGAGTTTAATTGCAAAATCCTTCCCCGAGACTACGTGAACACAAAGGCTATCTCTGGTCGAAATTAAGTTATCCATATTAATTTCTAATTAAATATTTCTTTCCTAGAAGTCAAAAAAAAAATACTTGAAAAATACAAAATCAAAACAAAAATGCTCTTCAACGTCTTATTTATTATAATAATTAAACTTTATTATTTTTGATCGTGTTTTTTTTTTTTATTATTATTATTATTTTTACAATATAATTAACAAATTAAAAGTATTTTTTGTTTATGCTTTTAGTACAAGAGATGTTAAGATGATTTTGATTTTTTCTTGATTGAAGGATATTTTTAAGATTTAAAATTTTTTAATTTTAATTTTCCACGAGATCTCTTTTGTATTTGTGTTTGTTTACCAACTCAAGCTTTATTCTGAAAAATAAAAACACAATTTCACAGCTCAATTCGTATTCAAGTTTGTTGTTTTTTTTTTTTTTTAATTTTTGTTACTGTTAATGATTTTGGTAAATTATCTTTTTAATAACGCAAATGTTTTTGTTTAAGCAAAACTAAATTTTTTTAGTACAGTTATTCATCTTTTAAAAAATGACTACAAAATTTAATGTTTTTTTTTTTTTAGCAAATTATTACTTTACTTAAGATTATTTATTATTAATTAATATTTATAATCATAGTCTAACAAAAAACAAAAAACCATGCAATCAAATTATATATAAATGTATGTAAGAAAAATATAAAAACAATATTACTGTGTTTGATTATTTAATAATTATAACTTAAGAGCTAATTTTGAAATGAGGTCCAAATTGTTTATTTTATTTCGTGGTTGGTTTGCGAAAGTCCCTTATTTATCAAAAAGTGCAAAATAAGCAGATGAATATGAAAGTATGAACGAGCAGATGACGACAACACACACTTGGAGCCGAAGTTAAATTTAGGAATTTCATCAAGAAGCTAGTTCACGCAGAAAAGACTTCTTACAACATTAGTTAGGAATTCTTCTTCAATCTGAAAGAAATCTTTAAAAATGCACACACAATGTTTTTTTTTTGTTTTTTGTTAAAAAAAAGGATTTTGTAAAATTGTGCTTAGACAAAAAAAAAAAAAGAAAAACAAACTGTAACTGTATGGAATTTCAAAAGTGTGCAATTTACAAGCAAACAAAAAAATTCTGCAAAATAAATAAAACAATATGTATAAATAAAATGCCCGAATGGGTCTTGCTTGCTCTTATGTTCAAGTGGTTAATGGAAAATTCCAAAAATTGTATGTACATGTACGTTGTACATGGATATTAAAAAAAAAATCAAAAGTGTGGAACTATTTTTTTTTTTTAATTGAGGAGTAAGAAAATATGAAAAATGGTTGCATGGAAAGTATGTACTGTTAGTAACAATGCAAGGTAGAATTATTTTTTTTACTTAAAATTAGATTGGAAATAATTAAAGAACATACATATTTTTTGGTCAAGGTCATTAGAGCGATTTTTCTTAACGATTTTTCTTCATGTTTACATTTGACACCTATATTTTTTATTCTAGGAACATTTTAAGTTTAAATATCCTAGAAATGATTACAAATCACTTCATATCAAGTTTCAAAAAAATTCAAACAAATTGAATTTTTTTCTAATTTCAAAATACAGCTTTTCAACGCATTCAGTACAGAGTAGTAAGTAAGATCTATGGTTGCATGGAATGACCATGAAAACTGTATGTACTAAGCAAGGTTTATATGTGTGCTGGGTACATTTCAGTTTATGTACCAAATGTAAGCCATCCTCAGGGAGTACTGACTGAGTCAATATTAAATTAGTAAGCATAAGGCCAATTCTTCAGTTGTGTTGACCAGCTACAGTGATATATGAACTGCATAATCAAAATCTTAAACCCGAGCGCAAGCAACATGTAATCATTCAATATTAATTTAATTCGCTCAATGGTTGCATCGTCGATCGTTATCTAAAAAAATAAATGTACTGTTTACTTTCAGAATAAAGGGGAAACGGTTTGTGCGACAAACTGCAAAGCTTAGAAATATGTAATAAGTACAAGAAGCTGCAAACATTACATTCAACTATAAACATCACTTTGTGATGAGTAAATATTATTTATGTAATGAGTACATATTATTTATGTAATGAGTACAAATTATTGATGTAATGAGTACATATTATTTATGTAATGGGTACATACAGATAATAATCATATTATTTTAATTTATATGTAATGGGAACATATTTATATGCACTGAGTGCATTTTATTTATGAAATGACTACATGTTATTTATGAAATGATTACATGTTATTTATGTAATGAGTGCATATAACTTGAATATCAGGAACTTTACTTACTAAATTATAATAGAATGAGACAATGAGTATACAAAATATATACTCAGAGACTGTACTCACTTTATAACCAGCACAATTGTATGTTATGAGTCCATTAAAAATGTATGTATATTTATTTAATAAGTGTATACAAAAAAATACAAAATTCACTTACAACATAGTTATGCATTTCTGACAGATTCCTGACTCCTGACAGATCGTCCATAATATTTTGTATTCACTACATCATGTAATGCCATGTGCTCAGTATAGACTTTATGATGTTATGGGTAAATAAAGTTATGCGATGTGCAGAAATGTATGGGATGAGTGAATAACATTTATGTGCAGAGTATAAACATCCGTAAAATAAAAAATTTATTGAAAAGTCAACTTAACCGTTTTCAAGAGAATCAAAAACCATAACCAAAAATGGTACAGGTTATAACATAAATTCGGAAAAAGAAAAAAAAATTCCCAAAAGGTGCCGTCTCACACTAAAAGGAAAGTGCTTTCAGAAAACGTTTCGAAAATTCCGATTTTGAAATTTTCCTGAAAGTGCTTTCAGAGAGCAGTAACACTATGAAAGGAAAGTGCTTTCTGAAAGTGACTTTTTTACTCTCAAGAAAGCTAATTTTCTCAAAGCGAAAGCGTTTTCTGAAAGTGTTTTGTATGTAAAATAAAAAAGATTCGACAACCTTTTTCGTCATTTCAACCAGTTTTCAATACAATATAAAAATAAATAAATAAGACGCAGACGTCAAAGTCACGTGAGTTGACCTTCATCTAAATCAAAAATGTTGGCATTTCGTCATCGTAGCCATCTTTCAATGGAAATTGATAGTTCATACCTGACAGATAGGTATTTCGTTCCAAATGTCACCATTTTGCCATGCAAACAATTTAATCTTAAAAATTTAGATTTTTTAGAGGTGTTTCCATACATTATATTTGATGCAATCTTTCAATTTAATTTGACAGTCTAAGCTTAACAAATCGGTAGCAGAATATTTTGTTGCAAATGTATCTCGAAAGCGGCTTTTTCTTATTAGACAATTGCGTTGCAAATGTTTAAATTTCTAGGTCCTTATTTGTATTCGAGATATAAATTAAAAGAACTCAATTAAGGACCACATTTATGTGATAGTAGACAGACAGGCATGAAACCTTTCTATATATTTTTTTTTTTTTTTTAATCAATTCATCTCCAAACAAGCGAAACATTGATACATTGAAATGAGATTTTAATAAAATTACAGTCTGAATAAATTTCAATTACGGTTCACATAACAAAAAAAAAAAAACCAAGTAACTAAGGACAAAAATTATCATGGATATGGTTTGAAAATGCATCCTGATTTATGAGTTTTTCCACGTTTTATGGTTTTTTGTCAACTGTTTTTCTTTTTATCAATCCTATACTGATAAAAAGACCACAGTTCAATGAATAAAAAAATCATCGCACGTGTTCATTCTCAACGTCATCTATACAAACAAAACCACATGCTTGATTTGGAATTCGCTTTATTTTTTTTTTAACTACAACCCCACCCGCCTTCTTTAATTTATCCTCCCTCATATAACAAAAACAATTCCATAAAAAATAAGAATGAACAAGTAATAACACACTCATCGATTGCAACATGTATCTCATCAATTACATGTCAACTGTCTCATATGATTCAGGACAATTGTTTTGATTTGTAGGATTTTTATCTTCTTGATTGGACCTTTTCAAAAAAAAACAAAAATAAAAATAAAAACAACGAACAAAAAATAGAAAATGGAAACAAAACAAAGAAGCTTTTGCGAACTTATCAAGCAAAATTAACATGCTACTGATGGAATCTGGAAATATTGTATATGCGATTTCACGACAGCCGGATTTCGGTGGATCTTTTAATGTTTTCAGATGGTTGAAATGTGCGGCGTCCCGGACAATCTGATTAAAAGCATTTTTGGTGGCTTTAACTACGGTTTTAGCATTGATTTTGCTAACTGATAATGTTGATTTTGAGACTTTTCGGAGTATGCGTTGTCTTTCTTGAGGTGATGTAGCCATGTTCGCTAGCGGTTTGTTGTTTTTTCATCGTTTTCCCTATATTGAAGGTAGCTGCATACTTAGTCTAATGTTTTGACCTATACATCGACTGCTATGACCATTGTCCTGATAGTCTCGAAATTGAGCATTATTCTCTTCGGTTAGAACACTTCATTTTGGCAAAATTGTCAAATTCATGAAAAAATGTCTTTAACTGTTGATTATTTGATTTTTTGCATACTATTTTTAACGATTTTCTGAGTTACTTGGTTGTTTTTCAAGGTGTATTTGAACGAATGACACAAAAAATTAAGTCGACTTTTTGACTAAAATTGTTTAAAGAGCCATAAGACTAACAATTTTTTAGGAAGATTCAAAATTCTTCCTGAATCTTAATCCCGATATTACACTTAATAAATTCTATAATTAGATTTGTCATAATTATAAAAGGTTATAGAGAAATCGTTTATTGAAAAAAATCTGTATTTAAACGATAGAATTGGAGTGTATGTATGTATATACAAAAATCAATGGGAAGTGAATGAGCCAATTTAAAATTAATAAAATATATATCAATCTAAGCTATATCCTTCATAGCTATACATATTACATATCTTTCTAAGCTATAACTTAGATTTATAACTTAATATTTAGGTACGATGCATTGAAATGTTTTTTCGTACGCTTTTTAGGCTTATTTTTATCACTGAGAAAAAAATGTATACACTCAGTAGGGAAAGGTGGCCTAAAATGAGCCACCAAGGTGTTTATGTTTATTTTACATATAAATTTAAGTTGCCTTGAATGAATTGTTGATTTTTTTTGTTGAGTATTGTTTATATTTATTTTACTTTGATTCGTTTTAAATAAAGTTGAAATTAAATTGAAAATGGTTTTTGGTCAACTTGCCTGGTTGGTTTACTTACATGGGTAATATTGCATACTAGTATGCCATTTACCCGGGCAATTTTGATCGTTGGAATTTGAAGGCATTTTTAAAACTAAATAATTTAAATACTTTTTGGACCTTTTTACTCTTAAAGCAAAAAAATGTAAGCGTTATTGATTAAACTTTGCAAATAATATAAGATTTCAGTTTGAATGTCACTTTTTTCCGCATTATGGGACATTTTCCTTAGTGGGGGGTGTCATTTTAGGCCACCTTCCCCTATAGATTTGCAAGTAAAATCTATGTACTGAAATTAAGATGGAATTGTCATAAAAACTGTTTGTAGTGAATAAATTTAACGTTACTGGTCACATTTGAGTTTATGTGCCAAATGAAACCATAATTATCCTTAGCGAGGAATGACTAAGTCAAAATTTAAGTCTATAGAAAATATTTCACTTATAGTTAGGGCGTTAAGAGAGCCAACCTTTCATTTCATTCTGACGGGATGAGCTTTGGTACACTAAAAGTCCACATCCTAAGTTTACTTTTAAGAAGTGTTGTCACGGTGGCAACACTGGCAGTCCGGAGATATAAGGGTTGCCTTCTGACCATGTTTTAACACGAAATTTCACATAAATTGGTCTATAAATCGGGAACCAGACATCGGTTGACATCGTGGAATGTCTCGTTTGATTTATAATACTTAAAGCCATAGGAATATCTTAATTTGTTGACCCCTCTCCCAACCTTGTACGCGGGTGGAGCAAAAAGCCCTCGGCGGATAAGGGTTTTTATTTGTCAGTAAATAATGGTTATAAAATGAACATTCATAAAATTTTAAGATGAGCGTCGACGTAGAATTTCATACCCTGCAGCATATTCGAAGTTTATTTTTATCCATGTATTAGTTTTTCTATAATCGCTTTCCAAATAGGGGGAGGGGAAGGTGGAAGTAAATCAAACCAATATAATGTACATATATTCGTCTTGGTATAATCTAAGCATATGATACATGAACGTAGGGTAGTTTTTAATGCCCAATCTTATACAATCAAAATAATTTATGTACATAAAGAAACGTGTATTAAGTACTTAAAGGAGATTGTTATTGTGAGGAGACTCTATGCAATCAATACATAATTATGTATATACATGTTATTTCTAGTGCAAAATATTTATGTAATGAGTGCATATTATAAATGTAATGAGTCTACATATTATTTTTGTAATGATTACTTTATATGTATGTTATGAGTGCATACAATGTATCCATGTAATTAGTGCCTATTATGTATGTAATGATTGCAGTTCATATTATATGTGTATAAAGTATATAGGGTGATATGTGAGGAGGCCATCTTTTAGTTTGCAAGATATTAAAAAATTAATAAAACAACAATGCTTTAAGCATTTTTTCTTTTTATGTCTTTAGGTCATTGTGGCACCCAATTTGAATAGTATTTTTACAGCAGCGACTATACTTCAATGATGGAAGAATAGAAGATACTCTAAACTCAATATACTAAGACCAAAACCAGAACCAAATTACAGAAATCTACACAGACAATCAGCAAAGCCATCATTGATTTCACTACATTATCCTTGAAATAAGTCAAGGAATGCTTACTAGACTTAATATTAACATCAAGGTTACTCTTATTAAGACATTAGGGCGGGTCACAGTGGCATTGAGGAAAATGATCTGGCTGAAGAACTATCTAGAGTAGAATCGGGCCTTTATATTTATAGGTCACTTGCGGAAACAGTTGGCATTCATTTTGAAGTCATAATGGTGACTTCAATTATAGATAAGGTTCCTAACCATCTTCTTCCTCCTTATCAAGTAGTTGTAGGTACTTTTTTCCTCATTTAAAAATGTCAAATATAGAATTAAGGCTTAATAATTCAATAGTTATTCATTGTAACAGTATATAAGTTAAGACTGCACGCATTTCAATAAATCAAAATTTAGTTGGTACTGAATTTTTAGATTTCTGAATTAGTGAAGTGAAAAATTAAAAGTGTCGATAAAAGTGTCATCTGATAGCTGGTCAATAAGATGCTCAACTTGGAAAAATGATGTCTTCTTTTTGGTAAGAGGAAAGTTGAGAACCCCAATTGGAGACGTCATGTCATGCGGAAGGATCAATCGAGTGTTCACGGAAATGTCACATTACTGGAGCTTCCACGTCCTCATAGTTTGGTGTAGTAATTCGACTGAAAAAAACTTTATATGGGTGCCATTATATGGGTGCTTTTCTAGAGAATTCTCAGCCTGCCAGGTTACCGGGACGGTTAAGACCCTTTTGTGATGTTGGGAACATTACCTGGAACTGGGAAGGAGGATCTGAACTATCCAAAACACCAGGTTGAGATCTAGTAATGGTTAATTTCAACGATTATACAAAGTCATGACACCTAAGAAAAACTAGTTCGCTGATGATTCGAAAACAAAAATCTAACGAAACCACTCGGACAAAATATTAATGGAGTTTCACAAATAAATGCACAAAAAAACAATTAAAGGAAGCCATGCTATAATGAAACCAACAAGACAAACAAACACGAATGAAACTCTAAAAATATTTTTCCGCACTCTATTAACAGTCTGGGCAGTTAACTACATACAAAAAGTGGAGACTTTTCCAAATAATCTGTTACATCAATAATAATAAGGCAATCAGCGCACTGAAGATGAAAAAGAGCACGTTTGTCATTTATTATTTCGTGAGTTTTTTTTTTTTTTGTAAGGGATTTTTCATCTCGTATCAAGAAGCAAAATTGAACAATTTTGACATTCAACACTTTATTTAAACCCAATGAACTAGACTCATAAGTTGGATGAGGCATAAATACCACCAATTGTAATAGAATTGAAATGGTCACTTTGTGTGGAAGATTCTCGTTAAAGAAGGCTTCGATATGAACCTATCGTAGATATAATCAAATTTTGAAAAAAGCTTTTTTTCATTGAGTTAACACCAATTCTGTATTACTTTTACTCAAATACCCACATAAACAACAAGTATTTAAATGATAAACAGATAGGGGTAGTCAAACATAAATTTAAAACAACAAATAAAAAACAAAAATATAATATGTAAAAATACAAAAACATAAACAAACAAAAAACAACAATAAAAGTAAAGTATTTACATAACTCCATTCAAACGATTTCTTTCCAAACAATCCAACTCCGCCAAAAATAAATGCGTGTGTCGAAATATATATAGATAAATATTTATTTAAAACTTACCATCGACATCATCGTCAAAGATGTCGTCCAGCGAATGACGGGCCTGCACATTTTCCATCATAACATCAGCTCCAGTGATGCCAACATCGGCAGAATAGATTTCTGAATTAACAACATCTTTTGTGAAGCGTTCCACTTCGGCTACCACACTGGCAAAGGTATCTTCGGTGACATCGACATCGGCTGGGGCAACCATTGTTGCCTGTGATGCTACAGCTGCCTCTACAGCGATTTCTTGTGAATTGGGCACAAGCGCTGACGCAGCTGTTGACTGAAGGGTCTTTTCGGTTTCGGGATGTGTCAATACCGAATTAAAGTCATCATCATCGTCATCTAGTGCACTATGTGGCGAACTATATGCCAGATGCTCGGCTGGATTAAGTAAAACCGCACTTTCGGCAGCTGCAATCTGACAAACGTCATTTAGAACTGCTTCGGCTTCGTTGAGTTCTTCTTCCGTGGAGTCGTTGAGCAGCACTGATGCAACTAGCTTGGATGGATCGACAAAAGGAGCTTCTTCATCTTCTTCTGCGTGGTCGTCATCGCCGGGACACACGTCCTCTTTTAAGATTTCATCTTCATTGGCTTTATCCTCTTGGTCTGCTTCTTCTTCTTCTTGGTGGTCTGCTGGTTCTTCATCTGCCTTATTGTCATCTAAATTTTCTTCCTCCGCCGCCGGAATATCATCGGACTTGTCATCTTTGTCTTCTAAATTTTGTTCCTGTTCATTCTTAACGATATTTGGTGAGTTTGGTGTATTCTCTTGAGTAGCAGTATCATTTTCGTTTATTGATGCATTTGCACTTTTGAAAGATTCTTCGTTTTCTTGGTTGCTTTTTGTTGGCGTTGCTTCGTCTTCCGTATCTTCGTTTGACTTATGCGCGTGCATTGAGGATGTTTCGTCTGTTGAATTATTTGAACTGTTAAGTTGTTCTTCTTTATCTTCTTTGTCATCTTCTTTATCTTCTTTATCATCCCGAGGTGTTTTTAATTTACTTGACGCATCATGGGATGCTGATGAACAATCTGAGGAATTGTGCTCAATATCATTCACGGTACCACTTTCTGGTACAGTTGAAGATCTTTCCGCTGATTCGGCTTCTGTAAGATCTGGAAATAGTTAAATAAAGAATATGTTAGAAACTATTGAAGAGACTTAAGCATAAAAGCAATTTTTGAAGATTAAGGTCATGTAGAATCAAGCTTTAAACAAATGTTTTAACAAAGCATAATACAAAATTAGAAATATTGGAAGAAGTTAGAAAAATACTAATCAGCCCATGAGTTACCAAAGGACTGCACTGTTGGGCAGCAACTACTTTTAATAAAACACTTAAAATCACTAAATTGTGCTTAGAGATGCTTAATGCAATCGATCATTGACTGTGAGCCCTTATTCTTTATTCATGTCCAACAAGAATATTTTAAATTGGATTGGTTGGGGAAAAGGATGGTTAACTGTATTAAGCCAAACTTGGTACCAGAAGCTTCACAGATTCAACCCAAAAACTATTCTCGGTGTGTGAAAAAGTGAAGTCTTTATCATAGGAAAATCAAATTATTTTGTACTTTTCTTCGCATTAATATCACGATATTAAGTAATGTAAACATATAGAGATAGGTAGAAGATATTGAGGATATAACAGACAAATAATACTACCTCCACAGAACATATTCAAATCAAAAGGAATAGATTAAGTACAATTAAGAAAGCACTTTGGCATCAATTTACCATAATGAATTCGAGAACATCATAAATTATGTTTGTGAACTGATATAATGAAAAATTGCCTCAAAAGCGGAGATGGTGTTTTTATCAATTCACAAAACTGAGTATCGGCAGTATCAGATGGAATAGAGTCGCCACATTTTTAGTTCTATGTATCTATATACGGCATTAAGCCCGCACTCCTAATATCTGTTCTAGAGTACACAACATATTAAATCTATGTTCAAAGAACAATAAAGAATGAAAAAGTCATTAATTTAAAATAAATACATTTTCAATGAAATTAAAAAAAAAAAAATTCGCCATCATTGTTCAACTATTATAACTGTTTTTACATCCATAAAAAAATAACAAAATAGATTTTTATTAATAAACTTCGGTGCTTAAGGTTCTCCAATTAACATGAAACATAAGATCTATGGGTTTTTCCGCAAACTTGTTGTTCATTTAAATTTTCATAATTATTACGTTCATTAGAAAAAAAGTTAAATTTAATGTTAATTATGAATTTTCTGGAGAAAATTGACCTTAAAGTTAAAATAAGCATGCACAAGAAAAAAATGGAATATACTTCTAATCGAATATCCGAAGACTCATACAAGATATCAACTTTATTTAAACGCAATTACAAAGGCCATTATTTCCTCTAAAAGTAAAATCCTCATCGGAGTTTTTACCTTTAGTTATAAGCGGACCAATTTATTTTTCGTAGATCAGGGTACACAAAAGTGGCCTTCTCTTAAATCCCCGATAAATGATGTCAACATTGAAGATAGACTCTTACTGTGGAAAGATTTTTCCTCAGAATATACCCACAAATCATATCCCAAAATTGCTTGATGAATTAAGGAACACTTTGTATATCATTAACTCAAGGTTCGTATCAAAGGATCATTAAATCAAAAACGCCGTTGTTTTTGTACCATTTATAATTTCAAGTAATAGTCCGGGGGATTTAGACTGTTTGCTGGGAAATAAATCTGAGGTGAGATTTGACTTCAACGTTCGAAAGACTATTGGTATACGAGTAGAAAACCACATTTTACGCAACTGTACCTAGTGCAATTTAGCCGCCTTTTTATTTTTAAATGTAGCTTTTATTTAAGTTATTTTGGGTACTAAACAAAAATTAAAAAAAAAAACGTGTCAAAAACAAAAAACACTATGTATCAAGTTTTAAGAAAATCCTCCAGCCGTTTAGGTAGTAGGGACAGAATTGCTGGACCCACTTTTTTCGCGCCCCCTCTTATGGTAATAATGTTAGGGAAAATTATTATCTCGAGTTCGAACCATAACCTTATAGCCATAGCACGTATGTACACATATTGCAAGTAAAAAGGTAAAACAATCCCATTGCAAGGTGCGGCACCAATGGGAAAATACAAGTGTGTGTGGCAATTTTATATTTTATTTATATATCAAAAATATCCATACAGAGCAGCACAGCGTTTCATTTTTTTGTTTTTTTATTTTTACTTTAACAACAAGACTTTTCCTTTTGTACGCTTATTTTTCGAAATATTCACGAAAAGCTAAACAAAAAAGGTAAATTTAACTACCATGCTGCCTTTAGCTTCCGGATCAAAACTGCGGACTAATTGCAGTTATTTCAAATTTTTTGCTTGTATTTTTGTTTTACCTTTTGGGTCTTCGTTGACTAGTTAGTAAGTCCCCAACCAAAGTGTTATCTAATCTACATAAGGAATTATTTCAAACCTTTTTAAAGATTTATAATTTACAGATTTCACTCATAGAATAAGAATGGAGGCATTGAAAATGACTTGCATTTGCTAGATAAAAAAAAAAAACATGACTAATTGTTTGCACTTAAACAAAATTAAATTAATTAAAATTAAGTTGCAGCAAGATATGTTATATATAAGAAAACGATAATGTTAAATGAATAGAAGAACTCCTTATTTTAACATAAATACACAATAAAAGTAAATAATTCCATATCTTTTTGAAATTCTTGTAACGGATGATGTTGATGATGCAATAAGGTACATTATAATTATTTTAATTTGGTAAGCTTTTCATTTGTGAAAGCTACAAAAATAGTTGTAGGTAACTGATGGCTGAAAAGAAGACTGTAACTTCAACCAAGAATGCTCAACTTTGTGTCATACCATACATTTCTTGCAAAAACTAAAACGTTATATTGTAGAGCTCTTCACAATTTTCGTATCTTTCTACTTTGACAGTGATGTACGTACAAGCTTCATCCACAGCTACCTATATGATTGGATGGTCGAAGATCCAAGCGAATTAGGTACATCTTCTTATCATTACTAATTTTTTTGCAAATATCATCTTGCCTGAATCTGTTATTCTACTTTTATTGACTACTGACTTATGACTTTTTCCGACTTAATTGACTGCCTAACCTACCTGTAGCAAATGGTTGAAGTTTTCTCAATTTTATACTGCACCGAATTTTGTTTGATAATTAACATCTGCAAAGTTACACTAGAACTTTTTTTTGTTATCGTCATTTATTCTTTTTTTATGTGTCGGATAAAAGCAAATTTTGTATATCTTCATAAATGGCTATGAACGGGCTCGACTGTATACTGTGTTCATCCTTTCGACTTCGTCAATTGAACTAGCTATTTTGAACTACAAGTGAACCTACTGCTATTGGTGTTCAGCCAGTTAATTCTTCCCATAAGAATAGTTTTTGTTGTTTGTTTCAGAACGTTTGGAGCTTTCAATAAGTGCACCAGCTATGTTTGATTAACATAGACGCTTAATTGCTGACAAGAGAAATAGAAGATTGAAATCCTTCAGTAAAATATAAAGTAAATTTAAATTTTGTATTAGATTTCCAACTTTGTAATCTCTAGTTTATGTAAAGAATATGCCAACCAACGAACTTAAATTAATTATTTCTGAATAATTAAGTAAATTAGGTAGGTGAAAAAAACATTAACTCAAATTGTTTTTAATTTTTCGAAGTTTTTTCAAGAATTTATAGAATTTTTTTTTTTTGTGTAGATCTCAAGGCCAGTATTTTTAAACCTTAAACTGGAGGATCCGTTTAGAATTTTGTAAGTCACGAATTTATTTTATATTAATTCGTTTTGAATTAAATTTTGATTAAATTAATCAACAATTTTTTTTAACATTATCTTATACCTTATCGGTGGAGGTTTAAGTCAAGAAGTCAATAAGTTCGTGGGTTTTATTTTACAAATTTGTAAAATTTTGTATCAACTTTTCAATTTTATGCGCCACATATCGACACGACTATTAACTCAATCACATTTTTAGAATGAATTTGTACAACATTTTCCAAATAATTTTGCATACAAATTTAAGCCATCCTTGCTTTAATTTTTCACCTTATTCATAAAGATCTGATCTTTTTTGTTTGGGACAAACCATCTTCAGAATTGGGTCGAAGCACAGCCACATTTGTTGGCTCTAATCTTCTTGTAACTATAAGCTGCCTCTACTATATAGTACTTCTGATTTTCCAGTGGAACGAGCTACGAAATAGATTATTTCATTGAAATCCAAGAAAAAATAAAGTTAGGAAGGATTGTACCTTTCCGATGCGGTGTCACAAAATGCTCATCTTTTTTAATCATAATTCAAAAAGTACTAAATTTAAAATTTTCTATTATATTTACAACTATATAATCCTCTACTATATGTAGAGAATATGCTACCAAGAATTTTAAATTACATCTTTTGTACCACATCAATTTTCAGTATAAAGTTTTGAATAAATAAGACAATTAGGGAGGTACAAAAACATTAACTCAAATTGATTTTCATTTTTTTTTTTTTTTCGAAGTTTTCATGCAATTATAGTTTTTTTTTTTTTTTTTTTTTTTTTTTTTTTCAATTAATCTTTTATGTCTGGCTTAATGAAGTATGCATGTTAAAATCTTAATATTGGAGACTAGTTGGTTGCAGGACCACAAAGGCACCCGTCGAACATATTATGTTAGTCAGGGCTGAGCGCAAATATGTATAAAATTTAGTTGAAAAACTAAAAAAAGCTTTCGGTTTTCACGGGTTCAATTTCAAGCAATTTAAAAAATAGTAATTGATTTTTTTTTTGTAAAAAAGTTAAAAAAAAATTTTGTAAAAAAAGTTAATTTTTTTTCGTAAAAAAGTTAATTTTTTTTATACAGCAGTGAATTTTTTTTTTTTAGAAAAGCTACTCTTTTTTTTTTGTAGAAAAGCTACTTTTTTTTGTAAAAAAGTAATTTTTTTTATTAAACAGTTATTTTTTTTTTTTTTTTTTTTATAAAAAAGTTATTTTTTTTCTTGTAGAAAAGTTACTTGTTTTTGTGAAAAAGTTTTTTTTTTAAATTTATTATTATATGTATACATAATAATAAATAGGTTCAACACTTATGTAAATTCTACAGTGGTTTGTGATATCATCTGTTCCTTTCCAACCCACAACAGTCTTTAAACAACTAAACATAAACACGCACTGTGACGGTACACAACATACCAACCGAAAATTCAATACTCTACTGTAGTTGTGCTCTGCAGTCTGCATCTGCCAATAAAAGACCTACAATCTACAAACATATAGCTCATTGTTTATGTCATTGTTTATTTTTCATTCTTTCATTCTTTTCATTCTTCTTTGGTAGCACAAGCAAATTGTACAAGCACCCAACCCCCAATTCGATACGCTACGCTGTTTTTCATCGCTTATAAAGATATGTTAATTTTAATTTTGTCGCTAGATCTAGCGACATTTCAATTTCTTCCGCGACAAAAAATATTTTGATGTCGCTAGATTATTTCTAGCGACTTTCGAAGGTGAGCATTTGTGAGTTGTGATACGCAAATACTATTTTTGTATTGTAGCCCTGGTGATTTTACATTCCCGTCATTTAAATAAATTTGCTATTTTCTATTTCCAATAATTGGATACTGAAATTCACCAAACATAGGCACACAACGTAAAAACATGTGCAAAATGTTAGTGCGAATGAGCGCAGTAGTCTGATTTAAGCAATTCATCTGTTTCAAATTTATTATAGGCCTAAGTTTTTCGTTAATTTACTTTACATTTTTGAACAAAAATAAAAAGTTATTCAAAGAGAATTTTTTAACACTTATTTACTAATTTTTGTCTTGCGACTTCTAGCGACTTTTTGTCCCCCGAAGTTCAGCCAATCTAGCGACTTTTGGAGGTTAGTCTAGCGACTTTTCATTTCAGCTTGCGGCAACACTGGTAGCTTCTGTGGTAACACCAACCAAATTTTTCGCAAAATGCCCCTACTACGCTAAAGTTCATTTTCATTTGTATTCATTTGTACTTTATTCATTTTGGTAACACCAATCATAATTTGTGCAAAACGAGCCTATAAACATTTTCAATGTTTTAAACCACCTCCATGGATACGAGCTTGATCTCAAAATAATTTATATCACATTCAGGATGATAATTTATTCACTGAACACAACAACAAATAAAAAAAAAACACACAATGTATACAAAAAATGAATTTAAAAATTATGTTTACAGTACAGAATAATTTATTTTAGCGATATGATTAGTTGTTATCGGTGAAAGCAGATGACACTTTGTAAATGTTTATTTTTTATCGAATGTTTGAGTTTGAGATAGGCATGTTATGTACATATGTACATAGACTCAGGAATACACATTTATTTTTATTTTAAAATATTAATATTAGGTATAGGCAGCTACATGGAACAGTGGTATTAAACTGGACTGGAATGTTGCTAGACATTGATGGTGTAGATAGTGATGGCTTACTAATATTCTTATATCGTTAACGAAAAAGAAATACAATCATATGTTAAAGTAGCAATTTTGAATTTTTGAACTTCTCCATCATCGTAATGTTATTTTTGATTAAAACCCCATTTTTTTTTTGACACGAAACCAATACTTCCCTACAGAGCAAGTAAAAATAATTAAATATTATATAGGCCTACAGTAGTGGCCAAAATAATAACATTTATATTTTTGAAACTTGATTAATCCAATTTTTATAATTCTTTCTATAGTAAAACAAATCGAAAGTGTTTACAAGTTATCCCTGCCTTAAATGTGAAATATATCCACTGCTACCAATCAATTTAGATGAGCAATTGTTAAAGTACCGTTATTTTTAGTACCCTAGTCACAACGCTTCCCGCATCACTTAATTCAAACATAAATCTACTTTGCACAGAGTTCCCGCAGTTCAAACATTTTGCAGAATTAACCGGAAAATAAAGGTCTGCCGAGCACTCTTATTATTTGTGAATTACAAAGGAAAATGTCGGAAAATGGGGTGATTTTTGGGTTTTTATTCACTGATTTTTCCTTCAGCGAGCACAGGTTTTTCGAAGTTGCAAACTTAGCTACTGACTACTCTAACATGCCCGAACAACATATCAAACATGCAGAACTACATCGCGCTGTGCGATTTTAGCCCTTTTTTGTAATTATTGACTGGGCTGGATAAGAAATGACAATACAAAAAACACACACATTCAGCTGGACAAGCGTATTTTTAGAAATTTACTTAAAGTTCCAAAGTTATGGTTTTTTTGGGTTTTGATAATTGTTTTGGAATGGAATCATATAAAACACCAAACAATGTCCAATTATACCCTATTTTACATAACAGCTTTTATCTGTAAATTTTAACGTAATTCCATATTTTTAATGCATTCTCTTTGTTTTCTTATTCTTAAATGCCTAATCGATTTGTAAATCAGAAAAGTCTTTCTCCTGCATTTTGGACATCACACAGTGACAGTAAACACCTATCTTGGACTTGGTAACATAATAAAAAACTACATATTGTAAACACATATATTAAAATTAAATTACATTTATAATCACTAATTAAAATTTTACAAGGTGTTTTCTTTTGGCATTTTAACACATAAAGACGTCGAATCAACTAAACTAAAATAAAACTACATTACAGTCCACATACACAAATTATAATTTAGCACAACATAATACCAAACAATGATCTTAAAAAATGGATGCAATTAATTAAAAACTAATTCATCTTTTGTTTACCTACGTTTCTTACTTACTTATAGTTCCATTTAAAACTTCTTCTCTAGAACGAGTTGCATACATTTGTAGAAAAGCAGTATTTACCGGGAAAAATTACAAAGAGGGGTTCCATTGATAAGCGCTAAGAACATAAAACATCATATTAAGTCTCTCATAATTTAAACTAAGCATCATGTAACACAAGAGGGAAGTCAGTACCAAACTATTAAACCTACCCCTCTAGGTAAGGTATACTTAATTGCAAAATTACGATGTGCGACGGAGCGTGCCGCAGTGACCGAACCAATATTATAATAAGTGAACAACGTGAAACAAACAAAATAGTTAAGACCTATAGAAAATTAAACCGCCCATATCAACTTCTGGATCTTAATTCCTTCCTAAAAGTAAATTTCTGAATACTGATATTTCTATATAGGGCTTATGAAAATGGATTAAGGGGTATTTTTTTTAAATAATGGAACTAATGAGATCAAAATCAAGGCATCCATGAATAAATTATTCTTCATTGTATGAAATCATAAAAGGATATTGGTGTTTTCGTTACAACATTTACATATTAGGTACGACCGGAAACCCTTCGAAAACAATTGATTTTTGGGTTTAACGACAAAAAGAAAAAAATGCTTGCCAATTATTATTTTCAAATACCTTACAATCATGTGCCATTATATGCAGATGTTAACTCAAAATATTTGTGTTCAATTTTAAAGACCCGCAGCCACAGCATTGAAGCTCCTTCCAACTCTTTCAAATCAACTATGAAAATGTATAGGCATTTCAGTGGACTTAAGATATTTGGTAAGGGCAACGGGTGAAGTTTTACGTCGAAAGCACGTTTTATGTTTTATAGAGCCCAAGTTTTTACCCTCCAAAACAAAAATGTACAGTTTTAAAACTTGACACACTTACTTAGAGATGTCTATGTACAGGGTGTCAATATTCCAAACTGAAACTGGGGATAGGACAGTTCATGACATATCAGAATTTGTCAACCTGTCCATACCGAATCATAACGGTTTTTTGAGTAGGTAAAGGCAATTTTTAAAATAAAAAAAAAAACGTTACTTTGTACCAGTATTTTGTTCGTCCCGCCCATAATTTATTTTTGTTTTTTACATTTTAATAAACGGTAACCTGCTAACTTGTTATCCATCAAAAATGTAGATATACGAGCCGAGAGTGGATTTAATGTATAAAACTATAGTTAATTAGTATCGGCAAAAATATTTTTATTTTTTTTTTTTTCATTCGTGAAATAAAGGGTGTCCTGCTAGGTTGACGTCAATTGAGCAGGTCAACTTTACCGAAATGTCTATAAACGTTCGGAAATTGAAGGCAATGTTTAAATCTAAATAACTGCTAATTAGTTGCTGCAAAAAATAATAAAGCATGTCCTGCTAACTTGACGTCAACTTAAAGTCATGCTTGTCCAATCTAAGTTAAATACAAAATTGTTTGATTGTTAATTTTTGATTTCGACACGAAGGCATGGCGCAGTAGAGACAAACTGTGTATACGGTGGCCTTTGCAAGTGAAAAGTGAACTTAACCAAGTTGGCGTGCGAAACTGGAGACAGCTATAGCTAGCAACCCAATTATATCTTCTGTTTATTTTTTTTTTTTTTTTTAATTTATTGTCCATTTATTTTTCTTTGCATACGATAGAATTAAAAATAGGATATCCAAGGATAAATCAATTAATTAATAACATTTAATAGCTTAGTTATTTCAAAAAAATATCCCTATACTAGTAAAAAAAAACATCCCTATAAGTTTGTCTTTGCAGATAACCAACCCTTTTTTGAACCATATATACGAGAAGATATATTAATTTGTGTCACGCGATTTTAATACATATATCTTATCTTTTTGTTGTCATCTCTTTTTTGGCTACTTTACCAACACACTGTTGCTATGTTGCATTCAGTATATTAAAATGCAAACAAAACAAAAAACAGAACGCAACCAAGCATGAAAAACATAATATTCTCACATCAGAAACCTAGTCGCAGAGTAACGAAAAGAATGAATTTCAAAGGCATAATAATAATTACGCTACATACCAACAACATAACTGATGAAACAAGTAGACACCTAAGGCGTCAAAGCGCCAACCCACCACCACCACAACACATCACAGCACATTGTGAATAGTATATTTTTTGTTTTCAGTTTTTTTATCTAGTAGATATGCGTTCTGCCATTAACCAAAACCCAACAAGACAATCGGGATAATTTTTTAATGTTTTCCACAACTGCAATTATTTTTTTATTTTTTCGTCCTTCCAGTCCTTATGGGTATTTGCGTTGTTTTGCATCAAATTAAATATAGCACAGCAATAGACAGGGATTTCTATACTAAGGGTGACCATATTGAGGGCTCAACCACCATTCTATCGTAATGCCTAGCATACTCTGCAAAACCAAAAATCTTATACAAAAATAATAAATCGAAATCATAACCCAAAAATTAAGCTGAGCTTTTCGTTCTTTAGTACGCTGTTCGACGCACAAAATTGTTTTTGCAGAAGTCTCCACTCTTTTTTTTTCACACAATTAATTGCCGGGCCATTTTTTACCTGCGAAAAAATTACATTTGAATTTGTTCCTGTTTGTTTTTGTTGTTTCTTTCAGAACAAGCTTTATTGTGAATTGGTGATATTCTCCACTATAATTTTTCGAAAAAATTACATTTGAATTTGTTCCTGTTTGTTTTTGTCGTTTCTTTAAGAACAAGCTTTATTGTGAATTGGTGAAACTCTCCACTATAATTTGTTCGTATATGTTTTTGTTTGAATTTCACTGTTTTGCTGGAGAACAGAGACAAATTTGTTTGAATCAACAGTAAAGTGGGTTTAATCCTAGGGAACAAGGTGCTTACGTAAATGGTGGACATACATACATATATTCATGGAGAGTTGGACCAATTGCAAAATAAAAAAAAAATACAAGCACCATGCTGTTACAAAAGAAACAACAGAAATAAACTCCAACAAACTCGACTTGTTTTCTCCTTAACGAAATCTTTAACGAACCGAACAATTTCGCTGTGCTTTTCGTTTTGCTGTACGCTGTTCTACTTTAGAAATTCATGATTATACCATATAGTTTTTAGATGTCTCTACTCTCTTTTCGCACAGAATTAATTGTGGTTAAAAATGACATTTTGATGTGTTTTTATTTGTTCCTTTCATAACAGCATGGCTTTGTTTGAATTGTTTCTTTAAATTTTAATTGATTTATTTGCAATTTGTGAAATTCTTCTTCTTCTATTTTTCAGTAGTGTTTTCGTAAGCATTTGGTTGTCTTGTTGGAGACCACAGGAAAATTTCGTATCAGCAGCGTACCTACTAGGCTTCAAACACAATTAATCATGCAAAAAAAAAAAAGTGGAGACTTCTTCAAACTATTTCAGAATTGTCAATTTAAAAACAAAAGATAAAATCTTTAAAAGAACACCCTTTATAAGCTTAAATAAAGACTACTCTCGAATTAGGTATATTTCTGAAATAATCGCAAAAACTTTAGTTTATTGTATAAGCATTTAAAAAAAAAGAAAAATTAAAAAAAAAAAATATTTTGAATAATCTACGGATGGTCACCTCATCCACAACTAAAGTCGCACGAATCTATCTTGTTTCCTGATGACGCCATGGCGTAGCTATAAAGTTCTGTTTCTGATGCCTGCCGTTTAAAAAAAGATGACTGCCATAATGGTTTTTTGTTTTGATTCAGATTCGCGCGCATTTTTTAATTTTTTTTTTATTTTTGTTTTCAAACTCCCATCATGACTTCGCACAAAAAAATATCGGGTTCAACGAAATTTCAAGTACGATACACACTATACACAGGAATGCAAGAACTTTAGTGCAAGTTGTATAATAGGCACCCACACAAAAAATTAGGGACAGATAGAGATGAATTCTCTGTCGTCGCTCTTTAAACATCCGTTCGTGCGAAATGAGTCTTAGTTTTTTTTCACTGGCTTCCTTCTTAAAAAAAAAAAAATCATAGAGAAATACTTAAAAATAATTTGCTTAATATACTTCCGGGAAGGATTTCACAAAATTGTTGCTTGGGTAAAAGGCATGCACAAAAAAAAATAGTGCAGTCTTGTTTTTTTGTTCTCTTCCCTAACGAGAAATGGACTGACTGCTGGAAGGATAATACCTAGATAGAAGATACCCTTAATTATGCAATATATTGAATTTTATCCACCAAAGTCATGGCTGAGTTCGTTGTAACGGTTTTTTTTTTCTTAGCCAGTTTTGTTACATGGACACAGTGATGTGCAAATAAAAAATAATTTTCAAGAGTTTTATCAGAATTTTCAATTTTTTTCAATTGGTAGAAGCAGACAGAAAACTTAAACGTAATTAAAATAGTCCCGATCTACATTGCCCGATATTTCCACGAAGATTTTTCCAGAAATCGTGTGAAATGTACACACAGAACGATTTTTTCCATGAGATTTTTTCTTTGTCTTCTTCATTTTTTTATTTCTGTGCTCTTCATTTGCATTGATATTCACTCACACCATCAACTCAATGGCACACTGACACCGAACACACACAAACAACTGGAAAGAAAGCGAAAGAGAACATAAACAGACTGGAAAAATCGTTCGAATTTTGTGGTACAAACGATTTGATCCCTACCCCTCACTCTTCACTCCCTTCACCAACGAACAAAAGATCGGCACTGGAAAAATCGTTCAATGTAGACCGGGACATACCTAGTCCTCTGCGCAGGAAATGTTACGTCATAGACAACACAATAACAATTTACACAAGTTTTTCAATTTATCTGACATCTCTGCAAAACATTCAAATATTATTTGAAACTGTACGCCTGGCGACTGACTCTGTTGTACGCCCAGTAATTTGCAGCTTGGGAATGCAGCGACGAATGCATGCAACTTAAGCCTCGTGTGCGTTTGCCTATTAAAACAAACGTGACCATATTTGAGCTTATAAATTAAATGAACTTTTATGATTGTTAGAAAAAATAATCTGCACAGCAGTGTGAATTATTTAATATTTTATTATCGTCCCTTTCCACCATTTCACTATGTGTCAAGAGATGAACAACTAGAAATTCATATAATCCCGACATGTAATATTTGCTCTACTGACCGTTGCTTCTATCATGTACATATATGTACCTACTGTGTAAACATCACGGACCAAGGTAGATTGATTCAATTGTTACAAAAAAAACAGGATATATTTTTTGTTTGCTATCCTATCCCTCCAATCAAGATTATATTTATATTGTTTAATATGCATTTAAAAATTTACTTAGGTATTTTGAGAATTTACTGCATTGCGAACACATTTTTGTGATAAATGCAGATGCAATTTATGAAAAAATATAATATGGTATGTATGTATAGTTGAATGAATATAATACTTTCATGCTGCAATAATAGGTATGTAATTGGGTCGGTTATTTTTAATGCACACGCACGTTTTAGGTTCCTGAATCTAAAACAAATAAATTGACTTATTTTATTTAAGCTCTTTATGCAACAATACATTGTATTTTATGCAATGCCGTTTATGTAACAAGTAAAAAAAAAACATTTTAAACGAAACATTATGAATATATTATATTATAAACATAAAAATATAAGAGGATTAAAATTGTTGTATTTATCTGTGGCTTTTTGGGTTGCATATGTTTCTGTAGACAAAATAATGGTAAGTGATATAAGTGTAATGCAGGGTGATTTACATAAGGCGTGACACAAAGAAACTCGGGTCGATACGATACAATAAAAAAATCGTACGAAATAGTCTACTTCTTTCTTAAACAACTCCAACGATTTTAAGTTTTAATTTTTATAAATTCATATTAGTTCCAGAAATCAATTGGCATCTTTTCTGTTCAGCTGAAACTACTAAGAGTAAGGAATTTAAGCAATTAAACAAAACATAATTTCATGCTTTGAACATTTTTTTTATGATCCATGTTTTTAGATAAAAACATTAAAATTTTATTTTAATTCGTTTTCAACATTACATTATTAAACTATTCACATACATCGTCAATACTTCAATGACTATAGCTACATATTTCCTGCGATCCAGTTGTCCATTTTATTTCGTTATTAATTTGAAATTTTTGTTTAATAAGAATTCTTTTCCTACTTTATATAGGTACATTTTTTTAGTACAAGAAATTAAAGTGACAATGTAACAATAATAGCCCGATTCTCCTCCTTGTTAGGAGTCACAAGTCATAAGCCCTTGGGACTATTTATTGTGTGGATTGTTGTGACTCGATAACAATATCGAATTCTCCCCCAATGCTCACAAGAAAACTCACAACGAAACTCACCACAGCCAAGGTGAATTGTTTAATGTCATTATTCGAGCAGCTGATTATTAAAAACAAAACATAAATTGAAATTGGGCCAGTCGGATTATTCACTTTATTATTAAAAATACATAAATGAATATATTAAGTAAGTGCCAGGTGACATATTGTATATTTTATATGTATTATTATAGTAATAGAAAATATTTTTAGCAGAAAACATCAAGCTACAAATAAGAAAAAGGCAAGGAAGTTGGATGAATATCGTGTGGGCTCAGCAATAAGTTTACGGGAAACAAACAAATTAAAATGCAAATTATGGATAATAATTTATTGTGTGTTGTATTCCGTCGTCAATGTGATTATTTTGCTACAAAATTTTGTGCTGTTGTAAAATTTTTAGTTTTGTATTTTCGGACACAACTTCATTGATAAAAGATGCTCCAGAATCAAGTCCACTTTTTATTTATTTAATACAGACAAAATACCTTAGAATATTGAAAATTCGTTTTACAAAATAAGCCTATCCGAATCGAAATGACAAAACTTAAACAATTTGTGAGTTGTGACCTGCTCTGAAGGAGATCACAATTTTGATTATTTTTATGACTGTCACAAGTTGTGACTATGGGGAGAATACGAAAAAGTCACAAAGTTAGTTTCACCTCTTGCTGTGACTTGTGATGTATCAGTGATGTTGGGGTGAAATCGGACTGTAAATGTTCCTTTTATGGCCGATTTCATGAAGGACTTTTAAATATTTAAAAGGTCATTTAGCCTTAAAATGGGGATTTTTGGTTTCACCAACTGCTTTTAAATATAACAGACTTTTAAACACCCTTATAAACTAAAAGCTCATTTTCTTCTCATTAAATTTTAAAAGCCTCATGAAAGTCATCAGAACCTGTGAACATATACATACATACTCATATATATGTACTTAATATTTTGATATCCCATTTTTTTTTTTTGCAGATTGGAACTAAAAATTAAAAATAGCTACATAGGTAATAATTTTCATCATGTCAGGTCATCATGTTCTGAGGATGAAAAGCAACATGAGATTGAACTCCAAAAAGCATTCCTAGTCCACAGGATTTGTGAAAATTATGCAGAAATTATTAATGTGACGATCTTAAGAAAGAAAACAAATTTTTAAAGTGTTTTAAATTGATTTATATTTCAGTGAATGGTCAAAAAAAGATAAGTGTGCGTGTATCCAAACAACAAAAATCCGATAAAAATATACACAATTCGCGAAAAAAAAACAATTCCCCTAGTGAAAATAGATCCTGGCCGATGTGTCGCTTGGATTTTGGGGTGTATTTACCTTCTTTTTTTACTTTAATACGCGCACAATTATTTTCGTTCTTTTATAATTGAATACACTTTAATATTGAATACACTTTACACTTTAATATTTTATTTGTTATCCGGGCAATCATTCTTTTGCTTTTTGTGGCAACAAAATTGCTGTCAAATAGCACACACACAATTTTTTTCATTTCTTGACATTTTGAATATATGAATAATTTTGTTTCACTTTTTCTCGTAAACTTCGTATGTAAGAGGAGCAGAACCTATTTTTTGTATACAGGGATGTGAGCAAACTCAGTTTTAACTAAAATATCCCGATAATTTCCCTTTTCTACAGTGGTCTGTTATAATTTAAAAGGAGTTCAGATAAAAGCGATTTTAGTGAATGTTTATGAAATTGACCATTAGTGTTCAATATTCATGACTAAAAAACCAACCTTCTACAACTAATGAAACCATTTCATAGTGTATATGGTGGGTCTAAAATTTACATTACTTGTCGAATTCCAGACAAATAATTTTTAATTAAAATTAATGACACACTCATCGAAGTAAGAATTTCCTACGACAAATATCTGATGTTTGCATAAAATTATCTTCCGAATAACGTAAATACACATACTTATAATCGTCGATATGCGTGAGAATGGCAAATTAAGTTGAAGAGTTTTCTAAAAAACCCATTTCCAAGGACACTTAATAGGAAAGGGATACATATTTTCATGTTCACAAAATGTCCATAGTAAGGTAAGTTAACATAATCCCCACCATAATCAATATGACTACAAAAACATACCTCTAATCTGGTAAGTGCCTTAGATCGACGACTTCAGTAGTCACTTTATGCTTTTTAATCTTGATTTGATTTTATGAGAATTTTGCTCGATGCACGCAGTTATTATTAGTTTGCGATGATATGCAGAATATAACCTTCAGCTATAGATGACATTTGTGCTAGAAAAACAAGATAACCCTAATATCAGCCCTTGCTCAATTGCGCTCACATGCACGCACCTACCATTCAAAGTTAGGAAACACCTTGTGGAAAATAGTATAGCTGCATTTTAAGTGGTTTTCGGTTTGACGGGAGCAATTATCTATTGCTTTGGGGGCTATAAGGTATCATCAAAGTAGATCCTTGGCAAACACATTATTATGTTGATGTGCATCAGGCAGAAAACACACAAAGGACAGGAACAGGACTCACGTGAAAGCTATTATATCGAGTGTGTGTGTGTTGAAATGTAACAATCGCCGCCATCGCGATTATTTCCATTTATAATGTGGTTTCAATGAGAAAATAGAAAATGAAATTCTTGCTCATTTACACATTGAAAGCATTTCCATCTATATACAATATTTGAGACAAGCCATCATCATCATTATCAATAACTCAATTGTTGGACTTCATTTTGGAATGTCCCTCAAAGCAATTATTAGAACTGTCGTTTTCGAGGAAATTAATAGTCGGTTCGAGTCAGAACTGTGGCGGGAAGTTTGTGGAATGAAAGACATACCTACCTATACCTGTGCTAGTTACGTACAGTGTTGTAATGGATCATATATTTATATGTATATTTCTTTTGAGGAGGGATGGGGTTGAGTGATTATTAAATTGGTAACGAAATTTAATGTAGTTAGATACATACTAATAATTAGTTCCCACTCAAAGAGATATTGGAATACCCTTAAACCGTTTAACACTTTGTAGACGTTCTGACACAAAATAAGTAAAAGGGTGGTTCAGCGAGAGATTTTATCTAACGAAGCCCGAGGATCCTATTTGTGAGGTGCAATTCAATAATTGTTATGAAGTAATCACACAAACTAAAACAAGAAATCTACCTTTGTGTGCACTGTTGCGTTGCACAAAAAAAAAGTTTGAACTAGGAAATAACAGAAACTTCTGTCAAACTGTCTGATGAGTTCATATGGAAGTTTGTTTTATTGGCATGCACCAAATTAAAAATTAACCCAAGCTAAAAAAAAAAAAAAAAAAAAAAAAAATGCCAGAAGAGTAATAGATAGATGTTCTTATTTTTGGAAGTACGCATGCTCGTATAATTTAAATTGCCCAATAAGCCCATCATTATTGCTTATTACATTACCAAATACGAGCACGTGGTAAAATCGAAACTACCTTCCAATGAAAGGAAAGCATAACGATGCGGCTAAAAAACATATTTCGGACCTACAATTTGGGGGTCTTTGATTACTTTGTGATGTTGTCTGATGCGCCCGAATCATGTATTCAAATCTCTTTGGTTATACAGGGTGTCCCGTTAAGGATGGTCCAAACTGAATATGGTGATAGGCCAGGTCATGACCTTTCAGAATTTGGTAACTTGTTCATACCGACTCATAAGGGTTTTCGAGTAACGGCTATTTTACGAAATTTAAAAAAAAAACTTTACTTTGAACCAGTTTTTTGCTCACCATATGTCCATAATTGACTTTTGTTTTTTACAATTTTTACACTTAAACTTTGGCTAATAGTTTGACTTATTTTACTGAATAAAAAAATGTTCATTTAAATCACCATTTGCCTACAAACTTTCGTTTTCGAGTAACGGCTATTTTTCGAAATTTAAAAAAAATAAAACTTTACTTTGAACCAGTTTTTTGCTCACCCTGTCCATAATTGACTTTTGTTTTTTACAATTTGTACACTAAAACTGTGGCTAATAGTTTGACTTATTTTACTGAAAAAAAAATGTTCATTTAAATCACCATTTGCCTACAAACTAAAAGATAAACTTGAACTTTGACCAAACGTAATTTTTGACCTCAATCTTCTTAAGAGCTCCATGCATAAAATTCGTCTGACACAATACAGGTTCTATCTTCCCAAAATATCCGTAGTTTTTATAAAGGTATAAAACTTGCTAAAGCGGTGCTAAGATAGAAAGTTATAACCGTTTGAATTCAATAAAACAAGTTAAAAATAAAACAAAAATAAAACATTTTTTTTGTTCAAGTATTTATATCGATAAAATTAAAATATCTTTTCAAATATAACTCCGACAAAGCTGAATTTTGGTAGAGAGCTTCATTTTGATGTCTTACGCATTTTTTAAATAAAAACCTTAAATTTGGACAAGGACTTTCGATTTTGTAGGGTGAAAGGGGAAAAGTCCAGTATTTTTAAAGATTTATCGAAAACCATCATTTTTTTAAAAAAATATGTTTTTGGAAGATAAAACCTGTATTGTGTCATACGAATTTTATTCATGGAGCTCTTAAGAAGATTGAGGTCAAAAATTAAGTTTGGTCACAGTTCAAGTTTATCTTTTAGTATGTAGGCAAATGGTGATTTAAATGAACATTTTTTTATTCAGTAAAATAAGTCAAACTATAAGCCAAAGTTTTAGTGTACAAATTGTAAAAAACAAAAGTCAATTATGGACAGGTTGAGCAAAAAACTGGTTCAAAGTAAAGTTTTTTTTTTTAATTTCGAAAAATAGCCGTTTTTCGAAAACCGTTATGATTCGGTATGAACAAGTTACCAAATTCTGAAAGGTCATGACCTGGCCTATCGCCATATTCAGTTTGGATCATCCTTTACGGGACACCCTGTATACAAATTCACTAAAATTTAATTTATTCTTTGTTGCTGTTTTTTGTTTTGTTTTGTTTTCCTTCGGAGAAAACAAAAAGAATTAACAAAATTTATTTACGACGTGATGCTACGTGACCTTTAGATTAACCCTAAAGCTGTACTCAGGTTCAGAAGAAGGTACCTATAAAGCCTGCAATATATAAAAACAAAAAAAAATACAACTCTCAAATCTGTCTTTAATGGATGCTTCCTTGAAATATTTTTAGTGATTTTATTTTTGAAGAAATCCATAAACTCAAGTTTATTGCTTTACATCATTTCCTTCAATTTTATTTCAAAAACTCCTTTCTTATTGGCATTAACTGTATGTGGGGAAATGCATCAGTTGAACTTTCTTTAGCACGTTATAAATACTTTTTTTTTTGTTTATTTTTAAATTCAAAAAGTAATACCCAGATGCAGTTTTAAAAGAATTTTATGTTTAATTCTTTTTTTTTTTGCAAAGGAAATAAAAACTTTATGTCTTGCTTCGTTGATTTTTATATCCCAAATGGGGGTTTCTAAAAGACCTTTTTCATTCTTTTTCCAAAAAGGAAAAAGCGGAACATTTGACGTGAGAGAGCAAAATTTTGATGATGTTTATTCCATCATGACTATAACTCCGTCAACCACCACACAAGCTGTGCAACATAGTAAGGAAATAGGTTAAGTTACACTAAGAGAAACATTAAAGCTTACATTTTTTATGATTTTAATAAAACAAAAATGTTATAAATGTAGAGGTAGTACAGCTAATTTCAAAGACTAACCACAAATACATTGATTCTTCTATGGATTTAGTTCACTTAAATTTTATCCACGACAAAACACTTACATCTTTTTAGCGGTTGATTCAGAAAATTCTTCAAAATTAAATTAGACCGTTCAGAACGTGGCCGCACAATGCATCGCAAATTGAGTTTTTCTGAAATTTTTTTAGAATCAATTTTAGATTTTCAACTTTTTCAAAAATGGATCAACTTTTTTCGAACAATTTTCAACGCAGAAGCATATTGTAGGTTATTGTAGGAAACTCAAAATTCAATAATTCGAGAAAATAACTGTCTTTTTTTTTTTTTAAATAGGCACTTAGCAAAAACGAACGAAGAACGATACATTTCGATTTCGTTCTCTCGCGAACCATTTACCAAGGTTAAATTAATTTTTGACTCAATCGCGAATTTGGTTAAATTAAAATAAAATTCCTTTTCACTAACAAATCAAATTTGCTTTGATTTTAAAAATATGGTTCGATTGCGAATTATTCAACAAGGAAACATTGAAGAACCATTCGCGAACCGTTCATAATTGTTTCATATTTTAAATAACATACCATAAGCAATTAACGTGCATTAACATTCATTAAAAAAACATTGTTTATTTTTGCGTTTGAATGCTTGAAAAATCAATTTTGTTCATTAAGGGTGGCGCATAAGTAACGTTATGATTTAATTATTGAACTATTTTTTCGTTTTCGTATTTTGTTTTCAGAGTTAACTTTAAAAAACTTGGGAAATTTTTGATGAAAAGACTCGGCAGAGAGCAAAGAACCAAAGTTGTTCAATTTTATTTTGAAAGTCGATATTCACACACAAATATCATAACAAAATTTCTTTCATGATCTAAATGCTCCCGTTTTCAGCAACTAGGGGATGTCTGTGGTTTCCACTTGCTGGGAGACCTCATGCAGTTCGTTCAATGTGATGTACAAATTGCTCGGGTGGAATAATTGTTCTGAGAGAACAACGAGTAACGAGCGATGAGGCCCATTTTTACCTCAACGGTAATGTGAATAAACAAAATTGCAGAATATCGAAAAAAAGACAAAAAATCCCGCAAATCTAGATTTATGTTAAGAAGCAACCCCTCTTCAAAACTGCATCCAAACTTTACAGACGTCAAAACTTTTTTCAGGCTGCCCTTATTTGACTCCCCGTTGCCTGTACTTAATATTTTTATCGAAAACGACGAACAAACGGTTAATTTGAATGGCTTTCATTACCGAGCAATGGTTAAACTTTTTTAAAGCCAGAGGTAGAAACCAATTCGGAATTGTGGTTCTAACAAGATAGAGCCACAGCTCACAAAGGTCGTCCAACTATGGCTCTCCTGAAGGAAATTTTTGGTGATCGGATAATTTTAGCTGATGGCCACAGCGTTCGCCCGTTTTAACGGATCAAGATTTGTTTTCTTTGGGGCTATTTTAAAGTTCAGGTATATGCCAATCAGTCAAGAACCGTGCAACAGCTTTAGGCTAATATCATTGAGTTTATACACATAGAGGAACCACGTCAGAGTTATGATATCACCAATGTAGGTGGCGCCCTTATTTGCATCTAGAACAAGAACCAGTGATAGGCAATACAAGAACCATTTCCTCCTTAAAGTAGACAATTTCCACCTTTAGGTAGTCTATTTGTGAAAATAGTGAGGAAATAGTCTACCTTAAGGAGAAAATGGTTCTTGTATTACCTATCACTGGTTCTTCTTCTAAATGAAAATAAGGGCGCCACCTTCATTGGTGATATCATAACTCTGACGTGGTTCCTCTATGTGTATAAACTCAATGCTAATATCCGAGAAGAAGTAAGTACGATGCGACCTGAAATTCTAATAAAAGTAATGGAAAATGCTCTGGAAAGAGCACGTCAGGTCGAAGCAAACCAATGGGCACCATTTGAGAGATATTATCGTCAAAACATACTGTGAACAAATTTCCAAACCAAAATCTAAATTTTATTATATAAATATGATGGCGCAACGGCTTGTGAAGAAACAGGGCTTACAAAGTGACTTCTCAACAATAATTGCTGTGCGCGCGAGTCGACAGAAATATAGGGGACCTAATTTGCACACCGAATCCGAACAGCTCGACGAGAAGCCTCTGAAACTGAGAATTGAACCTCCAGCGTGACAGCCCAACGCACTAACCATTACGCTACGGGCTACCTAATTTTAATAAATGACAAAGTTAAATAAAATCAGAAAGCAAAATGTTATTTGTATTTCTAATTCCCAAAAAAAGCAAATGATTTGTTCTTCAACAAAGTTGTGTCTTACACTTTTAATTTGTTTATAATTTTCAATTTTCTGTTTCTTTTTCTTTAAGTGTAGAGTAACTTCCTTCGAAATCTAGCACGTACCACTCAGTAGCACTTTCGTGTATTTCAATCCTTTCTTCCCAGAACAATCTTTTGCTCCGGGTGATGCAGTTTTTTTTTCGTTTCCATTCCTTTATTTTAAAGTTAATGTGATTTTTGCAAAGCGGAAACAGAGCACAGGTTGATTGCCGATTTCACAGAGAAAACTTTTCAACGTATATATGTATGTATTTACTTTATTACCAGGTACTTTCTTTGTTTTTTAGTATGGGGTACTATTCTTTTCTTGATTATTTGTTTTTTCTTTTACTTTATTTTTCATCTCAATTTCACTTTCTTTCCCATACCTATCTTTACCTACTGCCATTTTCCGCTTTAGTCGATTAAATGTATATATAGCTCACAGCGGTATATAGTATTGAAACAATTGAAACCCGGTAGGCTTTAATGAGCTACGCAATTACTTCTCACCGCATTAGCTTAGTGGTGAAAAGGGGATATTGAGGAACGGGTAGGGTTAAAGGTCTACAGGCGCATTTGCTTTCATTCACAGCTGGTATAGATGATTCTAGGTATAAAGGCTTTTATCCTATTAGACACTGAGATTTCAAAACCAATTGAGTACGACGGAGTACCAGATGCGATGCTGTCAAAGGGACTTTATAAAGCAATAGCTGGTGTAGGTCTTTTGAGACTAAAATTTATGTTCATTTGTTGGTTATTAATTAGTGGTGTATAAGATATATATATGTACGACTGTAGGAAGCTAGTTAAATATAAACATACATACATAAACAAGGGTGACAATGTGCGAGATTAAATATATCCTGTTTAATTTAAGCCTTCAAGAAATGTGGCATCTATTAAATTAAATCTGCGGAAGGCATCAATTTGCTCATATATACGCTTTATAAGTGAACTGATACCTAATCAGATTTCTATAAAATATATATCTACATATGTCTTCTGTTTAATAAAGTGGGTTATAAAACACATCTTAAGTGATGGGATAGATTTTCGAAACAAAAAGTAAACACGCCGCACATTCTCCTTGCAAGACTTAAAAGATATCTTTAGTATTTTTTTTTTGTTTGCTTTAATTTCAACCTTATTTAAGATGCGTTTATCAATTTCATTTTATAAACGGGAAAATAATCAAATTATTCGTCTATAAATTGAAATATGCTGCTGGAAAATTTGTGTAACCTACCTGATAATATTTTACCGACAAAAATCTACACAAACATAACAAACTCCTTACGGAACATATTATGCCTTTTGAATTTATGGGATCAATTTGAAAAATAAAAAAAAAACTTTTCCTAACTCCATAGGAGTTAATGTGATTAATGAAAGCGCAGAAAAAAGATCAAAAACAAAAATCTCGTATTCTCAGTCAATAATTTGCAATAATTCTGAACCTAAAAATACTGCAACCATCGGCATTCGACGACACGCACGTATAATAATTCAACATAAGTGTATTTTTTTTATGGAGCCAGCATCACTCATGCAATTCAGAATACAAAAAAAAAAACAACAACAACACGAACACAAAAAAAACTCTTTCGTATAGAGGTACCTTTTTTGTAGATTCTCTTTCTTAAATGGATTTCGATTGGATTATTAGGATTTATGTAATTCTACGTGGGTAAGTTTGAGGTAAACAAAAAAATCCAATATTCCTTTTCATCCAAAAACGCAGGCGGATTCAGTGGCGCTGACCCTTGTTCAGTGCTGGAAGTTTTTTGCGTCCTTCTTGATATATGTACCTATTTAACTTTGGGAAAAAGAATTTAGTACAACCGGGCGATTCGTATGAGGTGTGATTAAAATCTAAAGCGTATAGGTGTCGAGTCAATATCAAAATTGTATAGGAACAGGGTCTATTCCAACCCTTTTGGGAGGGAGAAGAAATGTTCAAAAAAGTGACTAATAACAGAAAACAAAATTTATACAAAAAAACAATGGTAACACTTACAACGCCACGTTATAATTTTTTGTAAAGTCAGAAATTTAGTAAATTCAGAAATTTAATAAAGTCAGAAATTTAGTAAAGTCAGAAATTTAGTAAAGTCAGAAATTTAGTAAATAGTTTTTGAAAAATTAATTTAAAAGAAATTGAAAAGAAATAACAAATATTAAAAAAAAAAAAATTCAAACTTATTTTTTGTTCAAAATTGTTCGTAATGATGTACTATTTTCAAAATACCATAAACTTTTATCAATTCTTAGTCAAACACTGAAACCCGGAGGTTGTAGGAATTTTGTTTTTTTTTTTTTCTGGTTTTTTTCGCCCTTTAGTTAAAATCTATTTGTACTTTGAAAAATCCACCTCTGGAAACCAAACACACCGATATATGCGGTCTGGTCATCTATAAACCAATTTTTCATCTTTTTTCAGACAATAATTCATTTTTTGTTTTCATATTTGAGCATAACTTGAATACAATTTATCGATTTGTTCTGGTTGTCATCACTTCTGAAACTTGAGCCTTGCAGCGTGCATTAGGTACCTACTTTGTTTGTAGCGTTACCATTTGAATGGTGATACTCTATTTATATCCTCTTTTTTGTATCCAAGTTAAAATAAAAAAAAAAAACAAGTCCTTTCAAGAGTAGATTTTATGTTATGAATATAATATAACTAGAAGTATATATTTATGATAGACGAAGAATCATAAAATATGCTTTGCTTAGTATGGATACAAAAATAAAAGAAAATAATAAATTTATTTAAGATGGTTTGATTAGTTTCAACCTATGTACATCGACGTCAAATAATATAAATCTTGTTGGTGTCACTTTAAATCAAATAGAAATTGAAGAAGTAATTCTTGGAAACAGCTTATAACTTGAAGCAACCCTTACAAAAATATCGCAGAGTGCGATTTTAAAATTAAAACATTTCAAAAAGCCATTTGATGATCTTTTATGTGATTATTTTCTGAACAAAATCGAATTTTATTTAAAAAAAAAAAAAATACATTTTATTCTGTCAAAACAAATTTTGCATGTTTAGCAAGATTTCATATCAAATCGCATACACACATGATCAAAGACATAGAAATAATTTTGTGTTTATCTTCAAGACACAAAAATTCGATTAAAAAATAAAAACAATTCGCGACCAAATCACCTTGCAAAATTACATTTCTACGTCCCCTAGTTAAATATTCAGAATAGGCTCTCGGGGATTTGCCTGGATGGATTTTAGTTTGTACTTTTTGTACTTGAGTACGCACTCACATTTGTTCGATTTTTTTACAATTAAAATACTTATACATATCTGTTTTTTAATTATCAAATCAAGGCGAAAAAATGAGTCTGGGGTCGACCAACACTAGTAACTTGCCATTGGTGCACTTAAAAACCATATACAATATACATCTGGACATATTTACCTAAGTGGGTGGTAGAGTATATACGTATTATATAATTATATATTGTATAGTGTAATAACTTTGGGCTTTTGGATAATCAGTATATAAGTAAGAAATAGATATAGAGATACAGGGCAAATTGTGACATTACTTATATTTTGTACTTAACTATTTATAACAGTAAATTTTTTTAATTTTTTTGGCTTACAAAATTCTAAGAATCTTACTCAGAAAACTTTTTTTCCTATAGAGGTATTAATTATTTAAGCCAATTACTTTAAAACAGACTATTGGCTTAAAAAATACCAAAAATCAGGGGAGTGTTTAAAAAAAAATATGGTTTCAAAGAATATAAAAAGGAAAATTAAGTTTCATATGCAAAATTTCGATTTTGAAGCGAGTTTGATGGTAAAAATTTTTGGAATTAAATGCGAATATACATTTGTCTTTGTCTTACATAAATTCAAACAAAGAAACGTGGCGTGGGTAGCCATTTTGAATCAATACCTAACCAAGCGAAGTTCAATCTACGTTGATTCGAAGTAGATAAATGTTGTTTTAAAAGATGGATGACTTTGATTTACCTATTATACCACTTTAAATCAACATATAAACGTAGTAAATCCAATTCCTTTTTGAAGTATGGAATCACTTTGAAATAAAGTCGCTCAACTTTGATTTAAGAATTTTCAGCGTTGGCGCCAAATCGTTTCGAAAAATCTTAGAATCAAAGTTTTTTGCTTTGATTTTACGTTTTTTTTTTTTCTTTGTGTTTGGTATTGTGTAATTATGTGTAAAATAAAATTAGTCTGAAGTGAATATCTTATTCGGTTCTCGAGATATTCCAGATAAATGACATTTTACAGCTCCTTTTTAAATTGTTGTAGTAAAAAAACGGTTTATTGAATTTTTTAGAAAACCTTTTCAGCACGTTATGACAATATTATCTGTAAAATAAAATTTATCCGAGGTCGATATCTTTATGTGTTTTCGAGATTTGGTGGACGAAAAAAGTACCCCAAATGTACGTACATACACACATACAGACATCTTGCTAAAAACGACGAATTCTGATTCCAGAGACCTCAAAACGTGAATATATGTCAACATTTTCAATTCGACAAATCGCACCAATTACAATAACTTCCAATGGGAAGTTAAAAATTAATAGACTTTAATATTTTTTTGTGTGCGCAGTATTGCTCGATCTTTTGTGGCAACAAGTTCGCTGTCAAATGGCGAACACAGAATCACGAAAAGAATCATTTTTTTTTAAATCCCTTACAACAAAGAAACTAATTTGGAATAAATCAATTTCAAATGGTTGTAAGATTGTTAGCTACATTTTGCACAACTGTAACTAGGATCAACAATACTTGAGTTAAGCACCAACATCAAAACGACAATTAAAAGCAAAATGGTGGCTAAATGGTAGTTGTGTTTTTCGAATTATTCCAGGCACCATTAAAAAAACGGCGACATGACCTTGTCTGCCAGTTTGAACAGTATTCGACTTTTTTGAAGTCGATACACGTCTTCCAGTCCAATGTTTTACGACTATTTTTTGAGTCATAGCGGTAGCTACCTTGCGCACAGCTTTTTCAAGTCTAATTTATTGGTTACCAAATATGCAATGAACTCTACTGTTCAAATGCCTGTAAGCCCAATCACAATACCAATTAGTGGGATTTTGTTAAACTTTTTCCGAAGTTCGATTGGTGGGATGTTGACCATTGACGAATACCCGATACTTAGAGAACTCTGAGATACTCTTGGAGGATTTGTCAATTACTCTCAAGAGGCAGTAGCCATGAAAAAAAAAACTTTTCAGTTTTTATGTGGACGAGGCTGGGAAGTGACATACTATGCTGGTCTGGCATACTCTTGCTTAAATCTTACAGGAATGTATTCACCATCATCAAGTTCAGAAGTAACTATAGGAAAGGTATATGCGCTTTTAAAAACAAAATACTGCTAATTTGTCAGATGTCAGGCAACAAAGTTGAAAATAATGAAAACAATTTACAAAACCACAGCTCAACGCCGAAATTAAAAAAAAAAGAAATTATTAAGATCTTTAAAACCAAAAATTGATAGAAAAACTAGTGGAAAAGATGGTCAAAGTTATTCTAACAAAACAAGTATCATTAATTATCTTCAGTAAGGTTTGCCATTTCATGATGGAAAGATAAACGAGCCAACAACGATTCGAAATTATTAAAATTTACTATCGAAATTCGGAGTCAGTGGCCTCAACGTTAAGAGCGCTACGTCCAATTTATGGTCGTCATAATCGTCCCGTACTTCTTCCGTGATGATCAAGACGGGCACGTTACTGTGAATGGGGATCGCTACCGTTCAATGATAACCGAATATTTTTGGCCCCAATTGGATCATATGGACTTGGAGGACATGTGGTTCCAACAGGACGGCGCCACAAGCCACACAGCTAATGTCACAATCAATTTATTGGAAACCAAGTTTGGAGAACGTGTTATCTCACGAAATGGTCCAGTCGCTTGGCCGCCTCGGTCGTGCGATTTGACGCCGTTAGACTATTTAATGTGGGGCTACGTCAAGTCTATGGTCTATGCCAACAAGCCAGCGACGATTGATGAACTTCGTACAAATATCGAACATGAAATTGCAGCAGTGTCGGCCGATTTGTGCTTGAAAACCGTCGAAAATTGGGTTCAGCGTCTGGACTTCTGCAAGCGTGCCCGTGGTGGCCATGCAAAAGAAATTAAGTTTCATACATAATGGCATCAAACGTACTTTCACAGAAATAAAGAATTTTATTGATATCCGAAATTGTTTTTGTAGCGCTCTTATTGAAAAACCCGATATAAGATATTTAATTATACATATATGTACATATTACATATAACGAACATGATTCCAGTGTTGTAATACAGAATGCCTACACTAGTAGAATAATAAATCGGAGAAGCTGATACCTGCACCTACATCAGAAAATCAAATCAGTTCTCAAAAGCAAATGATGAATTTCCAGGAGGAAACGCAAATTTGCACGGCACAATCCGACTTAACTATATTCATAAAAAAATATTAAGTATACTCTTGTAGTAGGAAGGCATAAATATTTGAGAACATTTCAACAAAAATTTAGACATATAGGGCGGACAACGCGAAGAACCTGAATGAAAATTCCACCGTCCTTAGCAGTCACGTTTTTGTAAATATTCACACTATAAATAGATGCCCATACATTGCATCTTATGTCGACCATCCTGTGTAGGGCACGTATACAACACCATGCAAGGAATCCCAGTTCCCAGAATACTGGCGAATATACGTAACATGGCTCTATATCATAAAAAGCAGTTGTAGATGTCACAATTTTCTCGAATTCAACAAACCATCATACCATCTATTTATAGATCTCAAGGATACATTCGGCAGCATACCAACAGTCATTTTGAAATACAATTTCTGCATCCTAAAAAAATAGTAACAACGATGTAGGTACATGCCTACACATGCAGGTTGACCATAGCAAACGTTAAATACATAAGTACATATGTATAAGCCAAGTTAAAATAGCTACATCGTTCTCCAGACCAATCAACATCTTTAATGGAGTCCATTAAAAAGGATGTTTTTTGCAATTTGCAATTAGTTTTCTTTTCTTTTTTTTTTAACTACGAGCGAAAGCTTAAACACACAGCTATGAGCCTTTACCTTCTTTACAAATCTATAAACCTATCTTAACTGTTTTTATTCACATGTTTTTAAAAGACTTGTAAAGCACACTTCAAAGGGACCTCTCAGATGTTTAATACTGCGTTAAAAAATAAACCAAAGCTATTCTGTGAGCAACAACAACAACAAATTACACGCATTAAAGGATTCTTGATTATTTTTGTTCATATCGTATGCGTTTGCCTTCATCTTCTGCGTCATAAAATTTAATGTTGTATTAAACCATATTTTTGTTATCTTCCTTGTGTGAAGTGTGATGCATTGTGTGTGCGTATATAAGGTGTTGTTTTAGCTGGACCTAATTTGACGATGATAACATAATAACTTAACGCATGGATCGATTTCAATAACATTATAGAACCCTCATAAATTGATTAAAACTAATCCACAATTTTCAACATATGCACACACTGCACTGCACAAACCCCTACTAGGAACATATTTTCAAAAACTGAAACAAACTCTTACCCTTCCTCAAGGATTAATTTGGGTTTGTTACAATATTGATGAACATGAACATCATCATTGAACCCAAAATACATAATCAAAATCAACCCTCATTGTTCGTTCAGGGTTATTCATTTATGTATGAGGTATCCCAAAGAAAGTAAGAGGACAACAAAAAAAAAAAAAGAAAAAAAAAAGAAAAAAAATAACAACAATCATGCTGTGAGCGACACCATTGATAATGCCATCCAGCAGCGTTGCCCTTAACACATTGAACTAGATCTTAATCGTTTCTTTTTGGTTTAATTTCACTATATAAATGCGTATAGAGGTAGAGATGAGGAAGATAAAGAGAAAAAAAAATGTTTTATTAGCTTTTGGGTTCATTGTAACGAGTTATTGTTTTGTTTTATAACAATGCGATTAAAATCGTTAATGAGGAGATATAAACATTGGAATGCATAATAATTGATTTAATCGAATAAGTTGTTTTAGGCTTTCAATTAGGGTCAGACGCCAGTCAGTCAGAGACAGTGATGGACTTAAATGCTAGAACGAAAACAAGGCCCCAGATTCTTGATAACGCTTAATTCAAATTTTATTTTAATAAAAGCTTTTTTCGATCCCTGTGATATAATTAGGGTATTCAATATGCAACGTCGTAAGTTGACAAATTGTGTAAAAGGATATAAGTTTACAAAAAATTAAGTATGAACGACCTTTTTATTCATTTAGTTAAATATTGTTTTAATTGAATTAGCTGTCAAATATTTAACGTCAACAATTAGACGTGTTCAGATTTCGAAGTTATAAATATTGTTTAATTGAATTAGCTGTCAAATATTAAACGTCAAAAATTAGACGTGATCAGATTTCGAAGTTATTTTCAAATGGAGAACCTCTCCCGAACCAACCAATTGGGGCCGAATGTCGCGTAACGACAAAAAATGTAAGACAAACGACAATAGTCGTAGAACTATAATAGCGTCAAGCTCACGGCAGTGTTCGGACGAAAAGCTAACATAAACATTTTTCGTTAGCTTTTGCTTTTGGAAGTGAAGAGCGACCCCGAGTGAACGAAAAAAGGAGAAAGGGTGAATTAATATAGGGTGAAAAATATTCGATGTCTCTCTTTCCTGAACACGCCTAATGATTCGCATTGGTTTGGGAGAGCCTTTATAGTTCTTTGTCTTAATAATTTACAAAGAGTAGCTTATTCCATCGTTGAGGATATGAAGACGTCCGAATTATTTTTTCTTATATAAAACTATGTTTTTATTCACAACTTTTACCGCCAACTAATCGCGATTCGATAATTACAGAACACGGTCAGAGTTTTCTGAGATGTGTACATTATATATCATATTTCTTATACGCTTAATTCTAAAAGTCACAATGACGTTTGGTTAAATTTACCAAATAATTTATTCAATTTGTGTTAATCATTTCCCATACAAATTTTGACAGTTCATTGACCAAAAATCGTAAACTTACACAAATGGTAATCTTACCTAGTGTTCTAAATCGTTGCATGAATACCCGTAATATGGAAAATGTCGTTTGAGTGTTAAAAATTAAGCTGAACTGCAGGCCTAGTAAGCCATTTCTTATTTCTGCGAACTTTTTTTAGCTACTTGGTGAGGGCAGTTAAAAAATAAGGCCTTCATGCTTAAAAGTCAAAATTTCGAAGAAAATTCCAATAACTCATGAAACATCTAAGTTTTCGGCATAGAATTGATTTAGAAAAAAAAAAACTAAAAAACCTTCTGCTATTGACTGCTTCAACAATCATTCAAGGATGCCTTTCTGTTTTTACATTTGAAAAATTTCGATCAACACTAGCTACCTTTTACATCGTATCGACCGACTTCGGGAAAAGAAAAAATAATAGTGGTTAGTTTCAACAGACAACAAACACCAATTATTGACAGTCAACATCTAGAAATGCAAGGAAGTAATTCCAACTTTCGGTGATGAGAATAATTTGTATTCTACCTGAACAAATAGAAAAGAATTGTTGCATCCTTAGCCTTTGAAAATCGAGAAGGGAGTCTCAACTACTTTTACATCTACAACATAGTTTTGTGTGTGTGTGAGCTGGTAAGATTTTCAACAAATAAGTTAGGGAACTTCAACACAAAGCAATAAGTCTGGTTTAACTAATCAGATCTTTGTTGTAAAAAAATACTTACATGCCTGTTACACCCTTGAGACAATTAAAATTGTTTCAATGAATACTGCTTGCTATTATGAGATCTTATACAAAGACAGAAGTCAGAATGCATGACGCACCATTATTAATCCCAAAATGTTTTGAATTGAAATATAATACTAAGCTATTGAATAACCGGCACATGAAGGGAAGGAACTATAATGCGTTGACGGGTTTTTATTATTCAATATGGATGTGTGGACCTTAAGCTGCTTTAAATAATAAAATTCGTTTTAATCACCCATGCATTTCTGAGAAAATGGTCACGCTGGTAATTTTTCCAAAAAATTTGTACACCTTGGAAAATAAGCCGCATTTCAGAATTTAACTTAAACCACTTGTACTAGAAAATTATTTTTTTTTTTTTTTTGTTATTAAAATTTGTGGATAAAGAAAACTTTTAAATAAAATTTAAGCCGAAAAAGTAAACCAAAATTGAAAGATTACTGTGGCGCAAAATTTTAGACGATGTTAAATCACTTTTAGTATAGTACTAGGATTTTGTTAATTTTAAATATGAGTTTTACACACTAGCTTCTAAAATTTAACTAAAATTAAAATCAAAAAATGACGTTTTTATCTTTTTAGTATCGTTCCATATTGACACCTTGACGTGTATAAATAACAAAATGAGGAAAGGAGATGCTTAAATACGAATGGCAAATCGTTTGGATTGAATGACGAAATTTAAATGCTCGACATCCTTTTTTTTCGCGACCAAAGTCGCTCTGCCGCTTTCACTTTCGTGATGAGCTTTTCCGGCGTCACGTCGTCGGAGAACGCTCTAGCGCGACTGGTCATTTCGTAAAGCAACTAGCATGTTCGTTTTCAATTGCAATATTTTCACTATCGCCATAAATCCGACGACTCCGGGCATAAGCGGTCAATTCACCTTTGGGAGAGTTGATATTGGAATGAAAGGTACGTTTGACGAAAATCGCTTTAAAGCAAAATAATTGCTCCTCCCAAACGCTGTTACTATTTTGTAAATCTTTCTAAAGATGATAATCTGACATATCTGCAATACTTTCCCCATCGCAGAGTTCTTTGGAATTTAGCATGTAGGCTCTTCATCCACTTGCAGGTTCAATGGCAATTTCAATGCAGAATCAGCTGTTCGAACGCCTTCCCATAGGAATCTCAGATTTCAAACGAATCGTAGCCAAAATCAGTACAATTATTAATGTTGCACCAAGCGCACCAAGGAAGAAAATGCCACCATATCCATTATCGACTGCTTGCATAAATTCATCGTACACTTGCTTTTGTTCTGTATTCAACATTGGCACATTTGTTTGCTCTTGGCTCAATGCGACTCGATCGAAATCCATTTTTCCCTTCAATTTTCGACTAAATGCGAACAAATGTACCAATAACAGGAGTTTTGCCGAATTTCCAACTTTCCTCCAAATTTTCCTTCATAGTGTACGTACTTCTTTGTGCCAATACGAATCCATCGAGCCCAAAATCATGAAAATCGAAAACTCTTTTTTTTAGGAAATTACCCTTATAATAACTATTAAATTTAAAATTACCCTTTCTGTCTGAAAATGTTTACATAAAATTTGAAAAAAAAAATATTAAATAAATTGTTTTTTTTTTTATAGCAGGGCATTGCAAGCTTTACCGTTGTTTTTAAATATTTTTTTTTTCTTTTTTAAGTCAATTTTTTAGAAAATTACCCCACCCACCTAAACTGAGGGAAATATACCCCCCTTATACGATTTTTTTCTTGTCTTAAGCCAACCTTTTCGTTACAGCTTTTTGGTGCACCGTACCAATCACCCTGCAAGATTTATTTAATTTAAAATCCGTCCCTGGCGCCTATATAATGTAACATCCCCGTTTGGGTAATCTTCTCAGGATAAAGTTGAATAAATCGTTTCCATAATGTTTTCTAAATCATCAATCAATCACTTAATTAGAATCAATTAGAATTCATTTGAGATTTTTGGAAAAATGTTTCGGGCACCAGATTAAGATCTTATTAGTTAAGTTTTCAAGTAAAAAAAAAAAAATAAACAATCCTATAAGCTTCTGAACGATTATTTTTTGTTCTAATTAATGCGGATTTAAAAGTTAGATCCTTATATTTAATAGCCATACCATATTTTAAAAAAATTTCCATTGCAACACAAATGCCAAAACAATGCCTCAATCGAATGAAACCGATTTACCATGTGTTTGCTTGAGGAAAATACAAATATTTTAACTGTGGCGCAATGATTATTATTATTACACAAACAATAATTATTAGTGTCCCAAATTTTAAGCCTACATCACAAAAGACAACTCAATTATAATAAAGAAAATACAAAAAACAAACTGCTACTGACATAGAGGCGTTGTGATGACCAAGTAAAGCAATTTAGTTCATCCGCCATCAAACGCACACTCAATTTCAGCTTAATGACTAACTTTTACCTCACAAATCATGTTGCACGAACAGCACCTATACTTATACAATATTCAACATAATGCCAGAGGCAGAAAATTACTCGAATTTTAGGTACGTATAATCGGGTGTTGGCCAAAAATAAAAAAAAAAAAAAAATAAAGGAAAACAGACCCTTCTCTATGAATGTAACAAAAGAGGAACAAGGGACTGAAGGAGACACACAAGCATACAATGTATATTCAACGCATAAACACAATGCGTCTGACAGTCCATTCAAAGTATCGGTTTGTTTAAATGACACTTCAATCTGACTCTCCCACATCACAGCTTTTCAAATAACCACAACATTCAATTTACAAAGTTAACGACGATGACATATTTTATTGCATATCTTAATTTTCAACCCAGAACAATTATTTTAAAAATTTTTAATGAAACAACAAGTTGGTTTGGCAGTATTTGTAGGCAACATCAAAGAGGTTTATTTTCTTTTTTTTAACAGGAGCAAGTGAACTAGGAAAAATGTCAATTAAGAGGGTGAATTGTTTTATCGGAAATATCTTTCCGGTCAAATGCATCGACTAAAAATATACGACGTTTTTCTGTAATTACAATTTTTTTGAATCAAGAAAAATGGGATTCGATTTGTGTAAGAAATTCGTAGAAAAATATAAATATTGACAAGCTATTGATTTGAAATGGAAAGCAAAATTCGAGACTGGGTTCCCACGTAAATTATTTTATCGTGCAAGGCTTAAAGTGACTTAGCAATGAAGATGTAAGGTATTTACTTATAAAAAGTTCCTATCGATATGGATTTCACTAACAAATTTAACGGGGGGTTAAACGCAAAATTATTTTTTTAGGAATACTTCCAGAACGTTTGCGTTAACAAACAAAAATGTTAAGGACTAATTTGTAACTTAGAAAACTTTCTAAAAAAAAAATATTTTTTTAATTTTTGTTTCATAAAAACAACTGTTTTGGAAATGATTGCATAAATTTAATAACAATTTCGAGGTTGACTACGAGGTGAAAATCAATACAAATCGAAAAAATTCTGACACGTGCGTGTCGGCAGTACTGAGATTTTGAAAAAAATTGTGATAAAGGAGTGTCGATTGCAGTTCAGTTGGGAAATTATTGAATGAAATGTAATTTGCGAGATTGAATGCCAGATAAACAACAGTGTATACCGTTCAGGGAAAGCATACAAAATCCTGGAATAAATGTGAAAAGCATCAGCACAAATGTCAATAGAACTGACATTAGACGTCACATTATTTCTTCATTTATTGCCGCATTAATGGTAACAAAAATATTGGTCCATAAAATAAATTATTTCTTGAAATCTCTGGCCTGCATTGGAAATGTCCGTTGCATGCCCGATTTTCTAGAAATCAATTATTGCGCAGGATGATTTTGAAATAAAAATGTCTGCAATAATTGCTAAAATAAATTAGAGAAATTAAAATTGTTGGTGGAGACGCAGAGTGAAGAACGGCTTTGTAAAATTAGGCCCCAGGAAATAAACCCCAAAATGTATAAAGGCCCAAAAATAAATGAAATAATGCCCAACTTTTTTTTGAACTTTTTTCTCAAAAATGAAATAATGACCAAATTTTCTTTTTTATATTAAAATAATAACAGTTTAACAAATACTTAGATTTTGTCCCGTAGAATTTGACAGGAACAAGAACGCACGATTTTTTTTTTTTTTTTTGTTAGCTATTCTGTCACTCGCTGATGGTTTTCAACACGATCCCTACATTGAAACCATATTTGTTGGGTCTACAATAAGCGATATTTTGCTTGCTATAGGTCCTCCATTAGCAGTTTGACAGACAATATTGATGAGGTATTTTCAGGATAATTAATTATTCAAAATGAAATATGGCCCTTAATTACTTTTTTTTTCAAATTAAATGAAATGAAACCACAAAATGTATGTTGGTGTCTTATTTCATTGGGGCTTTATTTAATAATAAAATTATGCAGTAAAATAAGGCCTCAAAAACGAAATAAGGCAACACAAAATGAAGTAATGGCCCAAAAAATGAAATAAGGCGCCAACAACTGAAATTAGCCCCGATAAAATGAAATAAGGCCCCACAAAATGAAATGAGGCACACAAAAATGAAAAAAGGCTCCAAAAAATTAAATAAGGCCCCAAAAAATTAAATAAAGCCCAAAAAAATTTAATAGGCCTTCAAAAATTGACAGAAGGCCAATAAAAGAAATAAGGCCCCAAAAAATTATGTAAGGCCCAAAAAATGATATAAGGCCCCAAAAAATTAAATAAGGCCGATTTCGGAAAAAAAAACGAAATTTGACTTCTGGAGTGAAAATCTATTAAAAACAACCAAAAGATTCTATTTCATTGTTTGTGATACACCAGCCCCAGCCCCAGCCAGCTGTGATGATGCGATACCATATTCATTTCATGGTCAATTTAACCCTTGTCAAAGGTATACATAGGTACACAAAACAAACACTATATACATATACATACATATATGTAGATTGAAAGAAAATCTGTCAAAACCTATCATCGTTTTATAATTTTGTTGTAGGTTTGTCAATCCTATACCTAACTATTCTCTCTTTTTCTGCTTGGCTTCTTATGTAAATTCAAAACTAATCAACCTTTAAATATTGCAATTTATATATAAAATAGAGTCATCTCTTCATCAGGTTTGAATGACAACAATTATCCTTCTGAATCTACACACATATATGTAGGCATCTGCTTCAGTATAACAGAATAAATAGTCTTTATACACAGTTGTTGCAGTTAGATATCATTCGGTATAGATGTGGAATGTCCACAATGTCCGTTTTGCCAATTCCAATACTCAACTCTAACAATGCACTGCACTCGCCGGACGTATTCTATTAACGTCACATTCACAGATGCCTGATGGTCACTGGGCTTTCTGTCGTCGTGTGTGTGTGGGCTGGGGGGAGAGGTGGAGTTGAGGGAGTTTACTCATATAAAATCGTTCTTTAAGCCATCTTATAGCTGAAAACACAATTTATTGTTGGCTGTGAAACAGTATGTGCCATCGCTATAAATTTATATGTTGCTTTTGTTCTACAGCATTGATAGGTTGCCTACCAAAAAAATGTACACAATAACTCTCAAACCAATTGAATTAAATAGCTAAGAGGATATATGTACCTACTCGTATTTAATGTTTTGTGCGAAAATCCTTACATAGGCGTCACACCAACCCCCCACGCTCTCCTATTCTATGTATACCTATTTAAACAATTGGAAGGATATGAAAAGTTTTCACAAAGGTTAAATGACATAAAAATATAAATACAACAACGAAAGGCAAAGATTCATCGCAAATAAACATAAATAATATCATGTCAAGGATACCACCCTGTTACTCCTTTTTTAACATACATATACAATACATATATACAGTTAACACATCCGAAACTATTTTGACAAGTGATGACGGACAAGTTTCTTGTAGCAAACGAAAACTTTTCTTCACACACAAAATCCATCACAAAAGGAAGAAATTAATATCCTCTTTGGCTCGTCGGTAGTCTTCGTTTTCGGATAGAAAACAATTTCCACTTCAATACATATTTCATTCACTTGAACTTCCGTTGCGTTTCTATATCGCTGGTGTTTGCTGGTGTCGATTTTCTAGGGAACTAAACGTTAACCACGACCAGGGATGGATTTTTAAAAAGGTTTATGCGACATTCTTGTTTTTTTTAATCCGAGAATAATGGGTAATGGGAGTTTTTCATGTTCGACTAAAAATTGCTACAAGCATTGAATTTTGAATGTTGAGTTTTTTTTTACTTTTTTTTTTTTTTTTTTTCAAAATTCAAAAATTATGCATTAAAAGAATTTTATTAAAAAACAAAGTAAAGCTTTTCTAGAACTGTAAGTGTAAATTAAAATTGAATTATTTTTAATCATATTTGTGCTTAATGTGATGAAAAATTTTAAAATAAATGCGAAAAATCATTTTGCATCTAACTCTTTAGAACAAATAATTTAGCAGTTCGAAGCAATATATCCAGCAAAAAACGATTTCGTAAATTTCATTGATAAAATCGCTTGAGAAATGAAAAAATCCTTGCTTTCAATATTTCCTTCTTTCTAAATAACCATAAGTATCACACATAAATGATTCTTACGAGGTTCATATCTCAAAAGAAAATTTTACATCTTTCACGTAATAATTAATAATTTCCGAGAAATACTCGTTTTATTACTTAAGGGCCCGCAACATATGTATCTAAGTAGGTACGGCCTTGAAAAATAGCTATATGACTATGTTGAAAACGACTTCGGGTGTAAGTCAATTTGTGGCATACAATAAAACCTAAATTATGTGGTTAACCCAATATGAGAAGTTTCTATCAAAGTTATCCTCTCTTTTTGTCCCCGATGTGCCCAGATATAAAGATAAGGTGGTTCAAAAACCTCCAGTTTTTTTTTTTTTGAAACGAAATTTATATTACCAACGGAAGTCTAATACTATTACCTACTGCAGTCAAACAAATAATAGAAAAGCCTTAGTAATAGAGTTCTCTCCTTTAAAAGGTAGGACTCACAAGGAGTAACAAAAAAAAAAAAAAAAAAAAAAAAAAACAGAAGAGAAAAAAAATTATGAAAAAGTATCCGTTCCGTATACTTCGTCGACACACACACACACACACATATACACAAAATGTCTTTTCACCCTAGCACTAAGGATGGCAAAAAAAGGAAAAATATGACTAAGGCAATGAGGGGAAGTGAATGAACATAAAAAAAAAAACTTTTGAAAAAAAATGTTTCTGATAAATCGAAAAAAGTGTAACGAGAATGTGTTACGTTGGCATTTATGCTAGCAGTACATCTTTTATCTAGGATAACAGATTTGGATAATATGAAAGGCGAAGAGTTTTTGAGTGAAATAAATAACAAAAAAGCAGCAATGCAGTTACGATACCTTTATGGAGGCAACATTCTGGAGGAATGTGGAGTGAAAGGTAGGCAAAAGATGCATTCAAGTGCAAACCTCAAAAATTTCAACTTATTGAAGATACAAACATACATAGTCCCTCCTGATGGATGATCGGACAAAATAGATTGAAATTTTTTAATTAAAAAGGTTTTTTTTTTTTGTATTCATAACTCTTTGCAACGGTCTTTGAGGTTGTTGAACATTAATGCAAAATAACAGTAACACTTTGTTCCGTAATATTATTGAGGGTGTTACTTGATAAGTAATTGGCTTCTTTAACTTTTCAGAAAAATTGGGAATTTAAATTGCAAAACTACAATTATTAAAGAAAAAGCGTGTTTACTTGATAAATAACATATTTGTTTTACTTACGATTTTATCATTTAAAATATTAATACATTTTAGCGCTTACCTGAAAATAGAAGAAATTAAATATTTATTAGATATTAAAAAAAAAAAAAAGAATTCAAATGATTTTTTTTAAAGAATCGAAACTTAGTTAAATGAAAAACACTGCCACTTGGTTAATAATTTTATAGTTTTTGTAAGGCTTTTTGTGTTTGAAAAAAAATCAGTTTCCTGATTTATCATTGTATGAAAAGTTGCTCAAAAACGGTTTTTTAGTAGGGATGGCCACGAGACGAGACTCTGCGAGACTTTTGTAAGTCTCATCTCGGTCTCGTTAAGATCGAAAGTTTTCAGTCTCGTCTCGGTCTCGTATAATTAAGTCTCGTCTCGGTCTAGTCTCCGTAAAATACAATTTCCGGACAACCTGTTGATTTTGGAACGAAATATTTTCGATTATAGTTTGAATACGTGCAAAAGAAAATAAATATTTAACTGAAAATAGATTATTTTTAATTTATTAGACTCTCTGTAAATTTCGGTCCAAATATACAGTCTCGCCTCGGTCTCGTCTGGGTTGCTTAAAAGCCAGTCTCGTCTCGTCTCGTCTCAGTCTCGTCATGCGAGACCGAGATCGAGACCGAGATCGAGACCGAGACCGAGACTTTTCCCGTCTCCCTATTTTTTAGATATATTCCCAGTAAGAATACCCAAAGAAATTGTCAAAGAAGTAGGTTAGTAATTCGTCATTCACACTGGTAGTAATGGGACTCTAAAACAACTGAGAGACAATCTAACCTCCTTAGCAATCCGATGATCGCAATGTTAGATTTAGTGGGCCAAAGATCATGAAAATTGGTTTTTGAAAATCGGCCTTATCGAGTTGTCCTTCAGAATGGAAAAATCTCCGATTTCTTTCGAATGCCGGCTGGAAAAATGCAAAAATTCTTCCTAGTTTGGGCAAGACCCTAGTAAGTTTTCAGTAGGGAAAATCTAGACGAGAAAAACTTGATAAACACTTGGCAAGCCCTTGCGGGATTTCAATACCAAACATTTAGACGAGGGAAACTTTTCAAACATTCGTGAGGCCCTCCCTTGGAAAAACTTGTTGGTTAGTCTTCATAACCCCATCAGGAATGTTTCTTGTACATAAAAATAAATAACCATTCCTGTGTGGGCGTGTCGACAGGAATGGAAGGGACCTACAATTTTAAGCCGAATCCGAACGGCTAGATGGGGAGCACTTATTCATGAGAAGTGTTACTTTTGGCGGAGTTGTCAATTCCTCGCAAATGCAGTACCCCTGAAAAAAAACTTTTAGGTGGACGAGGTTGCGAAGTGAACCCAGACCTCCAGCGTGACAGTTCAACGCACTAACCATTACGCTACGGGCTAAATGTTTCTTGTACACCAAAAAAAGAACTTTTATAAAAGCACCATGCAATTTCAGTATCATAAGACACTTTTTTCTATACATATTTCCTTTGTGTTCTTTTTCATATCACACTTTTTTCTATGGGTGTGAGACATCTGTGTATATTATATATGTATGTGTTAAAAAAATAAATTAAAAAAATAAACTAGGTGGCACAACGGCCCGTGAAGAACCAGGGCCTGGTGACTAACAACTCGCAACCATTCCTGTGTGGGCGTGTCGACAGGAATGGAAGGGACCTACAATTTTATGCCGAATCCGAACGGCTAGATGAGAAGCACTTATTCGTGAGAAGTTTGAGGATTTGTCAATTCCTCGCAAGAGGCAGTAGCCCTGAAAAAAAACTTTTAGGTGGACGAGTTTGCGAAGTGAACCCAGACCTCCAGCGTTACAGTCGAACGCACTAACCATTACGCTACGCGCTACTACAACTACTGTATGTGTTATGAAATATGGTATGATGTATGAATTTGAATTGACATTGAATTTGTGTATACCGAGTCAGACCAGTGAGTAGCGGATTGGACTGAAAAACAGAACATCGCGGGATCAAGTTTCCCACATAAGCCAACTTTTTTTTGTTTTTTGCTTGACGAGGCAAACGGGTTCATAATCACCAAGGCCCTTGTTCTAGCCTGTTCTAACCCTTAGGTTAGGTTAGGTTAGTGGGCTGACAGTTGATCTTGTTACCGTAACACTTAGATCAGTGTAGATCCATTGCGATACCCTGGGGATTAATCCCCATAAAAGAAACCTATGATAAATCCTATGACATAGCCCGTAGAGGGCGTCGATAATGTTCTAACAAGCTGAAGCTTGGAAAAGTCGTTTAAAAATTTATTGAAGGAGTGTCAGTCGCTGCGTAAATACCAGGTTGAGGATAGGTTGACGCACCATTGTCTTTTAAGGGCGTGTCCCTTTCCTTTACCCTCACTGGATTGATCAACCCCACACCAGACCCGTAGGAGCAGTGGATCCATGCAACGTCTGGCGCTGGGTTCGATAACCCTTGCTAGCGCCTTGCCAGAATTTATGTTAAATTCTCTAGTGCCTTGTCAAAGATTGTTTTTCTGTGCGGGTTATCTAGAAAGGGTAACTCCAAACAAGGATTTTCAGTCTTACAAATTTTCTCAAACACGGCTCTAACGATTTTGATGAAACTTTGCATGTGATTTCTAGAACAGATTTAATATTATACTGCATACGAGGTTTTTGCCAAAAAAAAATCCAATGACGGAAATAAAGTTTTTGGGGTTTATTTACAAATTGTCTTGTTTTTTGCATACTCCCGAATATCTCGTCATTGGCTTGGTTGATTTTATCCTTATTTTGCTATTCGGTATTTCTAAAATTGGTCAAAAAGAATGGTATTTTAAATTTGTATGAATAGTTTTTAAAAACTAAAATCAAATAAAAAGTACCTATCCTTTTTTGTTATTTTACCTAAACGAACAAAATTCAAAATTGCTATTTTAAGTTGTTTTTTTATTTTATTTTATTTTTCGTTAACGATATAAAAATATTATCGAGCTAAGTATTCTATTCACCGTCAATGTCTAGCTACATTCTAGTTGTTAACGACACGAGCAAGTGTGTGCAATTCAGTCGGAAATATACTAGACACTTTGGAGCTTTTGATAATAAAATATTAATCGTCTCAAATTTGCCTATAGGAATGGCTTTCACTCTCCCTCTACAATAGGAACCTACAGATACTTCGCATAAAACAAATTAAATCCCCAACTTACGTCGAATGCTAAATTCTCTTCCGGAAAAAATCATTCGCTTCGACAAAATTTGGCTTTCGGTATTTTTTTTTTGTATCTTCTCAGCTTTGTTGAGATAAAAAGGAGACAAAAAAAAAATGATTTCAAAACCTTCAGCGCTTGGTTTGTGATAAACCAAAAAGAAAAACTAAAAATGCAATTTTTCACACTTTGATAGGCGTTCACTTCATTGACATCATCCGATCCTATTTCCATTGTTTCAAAATTATTGTCTCAAAAAAAGCAAAAAAAAACTAAATTTTTTGTTTTATGTCCATCTGTTGTTTTATCAATATTTTCCCTCGCCAAAATTAAAATCCTTTTGTCCACATCAATGAACTCCACAATATGTAGTTATAGCCGCCTTCTTCTCTCTCAGCCTTTGAAACATCCTCTTCATCATATCCTCGTCATATACATACCTACACATACGTCAACTTCCCTTGCAAACAAAATAGACATTTTTTGTTGTTGTTCTTCTTCTATGAATGAACTAGTCTAGTGGTTCGTATGAATTTTTTCTGCAAAATTCGCACAAAAATCAAATGACCAATTGAAGTCTATCATCGACATAATCTTTTTTTTGTTATTATTATTTTTTCTATAAACGGTAACACATTGTTGACAAGGGACTTGTCGTATAGAGATACAAAGTGAAATCATAACCCATCAATATCCACAACAATCCGTTTGTATAAACGATCAACGGTGAGGAATAACGAATGATTCCCAACCCCCCATCTAGTTTGTGTCAGCGTCATCGTCGTCACCTCCTTGGAGAGAATACCAAGGAAATAATATTCCTGAGCTCATCTCCCTTTAGTCGTCCATGTGCTACTTCACTTCCGCTGTTTGCTTTGCATAGTAGGCACATATTTCAGCCATTACAATACAATAATCTCGACATGAAACATATATTCTGTTGCAAAAATAAAAAAGGATACAAAAAAAGAAACGATTTCAGGGGGATATACACTAAACATTGTACTCGCACTCCAATGCTCTAAAGGATGAAGAATAAAGCACACACAACTTCCTTAAGAAACACACAATCCTTCCTCCACTCAGGCGGGAGGCGCGGGCGTTTACGATGGGAAAGGCGATATATGTATGGCGTTTGAGGTACCTTTTTTTAGTGGGAATGGAAATTCCACATTAATACCCCACTGTGACGATGAGACTAAAGACGTCTTACCAGAAATTATGTTCATCTTTTTCTTCTTCTTCTGCTTCGACAAATAAAAAGCGTAAAAATTATTTACTCTCGTTGGGGAATGCAAAAGGCAAATAATGTTGTTGACATTATACATATTGTATGTATTTTATGTATATATTCTCGAATACTTTAAATCTTTTTAAGATGATGTTTTTTTATCCTAAGGTAACCGAAAAGGGATCACTTAAAGGCAGGTAATAAGTGAAATTATAAATTTAAAACATTTAACAAAATTGGTTTCAAAGGGAGTTGGGAGTCATTTTAAATTTTATAAGAATTATTTAGTTCTTTTAACAGTAAATTTATAACATTGTTATGACGTATAATTGTTTGAAGTTTGTCATCATAAATATAACCCATCAAGAATTCTTGTTATAAATGTAGCACTTAACCAATTTTTACAGTGTTTAGTTTTTTTAGTTGAGCGCGCACTTATGGGATTTTGTTTGCCCTTAAAATGTTTAAGCAAAGTGATAGTGCTAGGAGAATAGGGAAGGATTTAAGAGGACAAACCGATGCACATTGGTTTTGAACCTTTGAATATTAAAATGACCGGGAAAGATAGAGCCGGGTAAAGCATTCCACATTCGGGTAGTGCGGCTGAAAAGAAGAAATTTAGACTTTTTCTATCACAAAATCATAACTGAAGTTCTAGTGTTTGGATGAGGTGTGGCTACATTAATGACAATTTAAGAATTTAAAAATAAGGTCTCAAGGCATAAGGCAAAACCAATTAAGTTGACCTTATGACACTTGGCCTTTTGTCGCGGCACCGATAATAATATCTAAACTATTATATAAAGACGAAATAAATATAAGGTTCGGCCAGGGGAATCTAAAAATGAAATAACTTATTTATGTGAAATTAATTTTGTAATGTTCTTTATGTTTATAAAAGTAATTTATGCTATTTTTGTATTTCTTAATTCGTTTAATTTTTCAAAACATTACATTTTTTTTAAACTTGTATTTCTGTGTTATTCACTTACTTAGGGCCAGTTTTTCAATGGTCAGCCAAACCAGAAATAGTTAGCTCTGAAAATAGATACCAAAACCACAACTCGACAACCGGGACGAAACACCCCGAGGACAATAAAGTCAACCGACTTATGGATTTAATTTTTTTGGACATGTATGTTATTATAATCCTTAAAATTTAAGACATACAAAGTATACAATTTGGCACCCTATGTGCCAATAAATGTATAATATCATCGTATATAAACTAGTTATAAGTCAAGTTGTAAATATCATTTTTTCAATAAATATGCTTATGCTGAAAATATATTTATCTATAGTTACCTCAAGAAGAAGTTTTAAAGTTGATGGTGAATGCAGAAAGGAATTTTTAAAGGTGTTTCAACTTTTACCCCCCGCACTGAAAAACTGGATCTTACAGTTGATTCACTTATACTTAAATTAGAGCATCTTATTTTTTCATTGAAATTTGTCTTGCGAACATTTTTACACATAAACAAATATGAGCAGTTTAGTAAAAAAAAAAAAAAATGAAAATCAATGATTTTTCCCATTATTTTAAGTCAGTTTTTGTTAACTTTTTCTTCTTAAACTTTATTAAAAAAAAAAAATTAAATCATCTGTTTTTATTTAAAATCTTAGTTACAACATAAATATTCCAAGTTTAAATTTCAAATTCGGTTTATTTTTCAAGTTATACTAAAAATATTTAAAAGCGAGCAGTGTGATCATTCTTTTAGAAATGCATGAGTGAATTTGGGGGAATTGTATGTTTTAAGGAAATTTAGGTTTCACACAAATATATTTAATAAAAAAAATGCAATTTGTTTTACTAAAAGTTTTATTCACTAGCCTTTGTTTTGAAAAATTTAGCCATCATGACTTTGTTTAATTTTGGTGAGAGTTAAGCCTTACAGGTTAAAAATAGAACTAGAACTCGTCCTAAATTATAATAACAGATCACCAATTACTTAATGTTCAACAGCATCGTCGAAATGTTTCATGTCTTTCGTTATTTTACCGTTATTTCCATAAACAATGCTGTAGTGAAATAGCTAGTTGCATTCCTCCCCTTAAACAATTCAACCTAATACTCGCGCTTCTAGGAATGCCCATCAGTTTACCCTTGAGCCCAATTTCGGACGTACTGTTAAGTACAGAGATTCTTTCTTTAGTCGCACTACTCGAATGTGGAATGCTCTACCCAGCTCAATTTTCCCCTCCCATTGTAATCTACAGACGTTCAAAACCAATGTGCATCGGTATCTCCTTTTAAATCCCTTCCAATCTACCTAATCGCTCTTGCTGTGTATATCATCTTAAGGGTAGTCATAACCCCTTTTGCACGCCCTAAATATAAAAAAAAAAAATCAAAATCAAAATCAAAATCAAAATGTTATAATATCAATTTTTTATATTTTCTGAAATAAACACAAGATTTTTTTCCACAAAAAAGTAACCTCAGTTAAATCTCTACAAAATTAAATTTGAACTTTTTCAAAAGCTGTTTTTGAAAATTTTATAAAGATATACCAATTAAAAACTTAAAGAAAAATTTAATTTGACGAAATCACTCTTTGAAAAAATTTAGGTAAGTAATTTTAAAAATTTTGATTTTTATTTCCGAATTTCATTAAAGCTATACAAAATTTAAGCTAATTAATTTTTAAAATATTCAAAAATTTTGAAAAAATTCGAATTCTTATCCAAGTTTTGAATACCCTTATACAATTCAGTCGGAGTTAGTTTTTCATAGCTTACAGTCGCTTTCTATTTACGCTCTCGCTTTTTCCAATTTTCTTTTCGCTAACATGGCTCTCAACTGTGTTAAATGCCAAGAACCTATTCGGCGCTCTCATTTGCGTGTTACATGCGGTTGGTTTTGTGGTTTAACGCTTCATAAAGAATGTGCCAACGTAAATGACATTGATTTTAACACCTTATCAAATCCGAATATGTCTTGGAATTGTAACAACTGTGCCGATCCAACATTCGACAACTGTGTTCAACTGTTTTCCGAACTATCTAAAATGGTTTCTAGTTTAAAAAACGATCTTTCTCAAATTAAACAAATGTTAACCAGCAGTGAAAATAATTTGCTTTCCAGACAGTTAAATAAACCCATACCACTTGCAAACGATAATATTCCCCCAATCAACTTAATTTCTCCCCATCAAGTTATTGAGACCAGTGAATCATCGTCGCCACCCTCCACTGTGCTATAACTACTTATGCATCATTGTCAAGTTATACCTCAAATAACCTTACAAATAACAAAATAGATAGTAGTCTCACCAACAACATTATCCCTATAAAAAATAAACCAAGAAACCCTAAAAGAGTGTTTGGAACTAATAATTCTCTCTGCCTAAATTCATTGCCTAATTATAAATGGTTTCAAATATCAAGATTTGATATTGGGACTGATACTGATAACATTATTAATCACATTTCCCAGAATACTGTAATTCCTAGAGACCACATCAAATGATTCAAACAAATAAAAAAATATGTGCAAACGGTGCTAAGGTTCATCAACCTCAAAGTTAGTGTGCCAGAAAATATGCTACATATTGCCATGGACCCAAATAAATGGTTTTTCAACAGGGACGCTACAAAAGTAGAGCAACAGGGACAGCAAACGACGCTTTAGTTCTTGCCGCTCTTTTGACATTTCTCTTCAGTAAGGTTTCCCATTTTATGATGGAAAGATATACGAGCCAACAACGAGTCGAAATTATTAAAATTTACTACCGAAATTCGGAGTCAGTGGCCTCAACGTTAAGAGCGCTACGTCGTTGTGTCGAATTTTGCGAAAAGATCTTGGCCTCCATCCTAACAAGATTAAATTGATGCAGGAACTGAAGCCGCTTGATCACCAAAAGCGTCGTATGTTCGTGAATTGGGCTGAGCAACAACTTGAAAATAATTCGGATTTTCATCGAAAAATCATCTCCAGCGATGAGGCTCATTTCTGGCTGAATGGCTTCGTCAATAAACAAAATATGCGGTATTGGTCAGTCAGAAATCCACACGTACTCCATGAGTCATCATTGCATTCCGAAAAAATTACGGTTTGGTGTGGTTTATGGGCCGACTGCGTCATTGGGCCGTACTTCTTCCGTGATGACCAAGACCGGCACGTTATTGTGAATGGGGATCGCTACTTTCAATGATAACCGAATATTTTTGGCCCCAATGGGATGATATGGACTTGGAGGACATGTGGTTCCAACACGACGGCGCCACAAGCCACACAGCGAATGTCACAATCAATTTATTGGAAACCAAGTTTGGAGAACGTGTTATCTCACGAAATGGCCGCCTCAGTCGTGCGATTTGACGCCGTTAGACTATTGACTGTGGGGCTACGTCAAATCTATGGTCTATGCCAACAAGCCAGCGACAATTGATGAACTTCGTACAAATATCGAACGTGAAATTGCAGCAGTGTCGGCCGATTTGTGCTTGAAAACCGTCGAAAATTGGGTTCAGCGTCTGGACTTCTGCAAGCGTGCCCGTGGTGGCCATGCAAAAGAAATCGAGTTCCATACATAATGGCATCAAACGTACTTTCACAGGAATAAAGAATTTCATTGATATCCAAAACCGTTTTTATTTTATTTAAAAAAAACTTTTGTAGCGCTCTTATTGGAAAACCCGACATATGGCCCCCCACAGTGCAAATAAAAAAATTCGTCTCATGCAAAAAACGACGATGCATTAGCATTACAAGTTCAACCATCGACTTAAATCATGTTCTGCCACTACCTCTGCCTCAAACTTGCCCACGTACACCAACACCTAATAACCAGTTCTTAGTCTATTATAAAAACACTGGTGGATTACGCACAAAAACAATTGATTTGTTTCTTCACTCCTCCTCTTCTCAATATGATGCCATCACTTTCACTGAAACATGGTTAACTAATGATCATCAAAATTCTGAATTATTTGATGATAATCAGTATAGTGCTTTCCGGAAAGACAGATACCCAGTGAAGACAAATTAAACCAGAGGTGGAGGAGTGCTTATTGCTGCCCGATCTCATTTTAATTGTGAAATAATTGATTTGCCTTAATCGGCTGTTAATTCTGAATATGATATTGATCAACTTGCGGTTCGAGTCTCTAAGGACTCCTTATTTGATTTATATATTATTTTAAGCTATATACCACCAGGTAGTTCTATTGACTTATATAAAATACGTGTCAATAATTGTCGCATTCTTTTTTCTCAATTAAATCCCAATCAACACTTGCTTATAAAGGGTTTTTTTCAATAAGAGGCGTTATTTTGAATAGCCCGCTATTTCGGTAGTTGTCACTTTTGAAGCTGTAATTTTTTGACATTTGACAAGTAGAAACCACGCCATTTATAAAAATGGAACGATACACGCTCCAACGATGCATTGAAATTATCAAAATTCACTATAAAAATTTGCCAGAGGATTTTCATCGAAAAATCATCTTGACTGCCCATTTCCACCTCGGTGGCTACGTCAACAAGCAAAGTTGTCGCATCTGGATCTCGGAAAACCCAAGATTTATTGTTGAAAAGCCTCTACATCCTTTACAAGTAACTGTTTGGTGCGGTTTATGGTCCGGCGGGGTCATTGGACCTTACTCTTCCGAAAATGAGGCTGGAGCAAAAGCTACGGTGAATAGATTACGCTATCGAGAGATGATTAAAAATTTTGTATGGCCGGAATTTGATGGTATTGATCTGGATAACGTTTACTTTCAACAAGACGGCGCTTCATGCCACACAAGCAACGAAACCATCGATCTTCTACGGGAAAGTTTCCGGGCCTCGTTATCTCTCGAAGAGGTGATCACAATACGCCACCGAGATATTGTGATTTAACACCTTGCGACTTCTTCCTTTGCGAGGTCACGTGAAAGATAAGGTCTGCGCCAAAAGCCCAACGTCGATCCAAGACCTCAAAGATGGAATTCGAGAAGCTATTGAGGGAATACAGTAGCCACTTTGCGATTTGGTGATGGAAAATTTCATGAAAAAAATATTGTTGTGTAAGCGTAGCCGTAGCGGCCATTTGGTGGATATTGTTTTCCATTATTAATGGCATACTTTCCTCTTTACACTGAAATAAACATCCGACCATTTATCTCAAAAACTGTCATTTTTCTTTGAATACCAAAATAACACTTCTTATTGGAAAACCCTTTACTATGTGATTTTAATCTTTGTAATATTAATTGGACTTTTGATCAAGATGAATCACCTTTTAATATTAATTCAGAGCTTGAAAGTGAAGTTATAGATTCTTTTTGTGAATTTGATTTAATACAACTAAATGGTTTTTGCAATGATATGAATAGAATTTTAGGTTTAATTTATGTTGTTAATATTATGAAAAGTATTAGTCCAATATTTAAAAATTCTCTTCACCATCTTGCACTTAGCGTTCAGTTTAGATTGTTTGGATATTTGAAACCAATTAATAATAATTCTATTTGTTTTAACTACGCCAAAGGTAACTATGATGCTATTAATGAATGTTTAAACCTAATTTCTTGGCATCAAATATTTGAAAATAATAAACTTTCTGTTTCTTATTATACTTTAATTGAGTCATTGAAGGAGGCAATTGATCTTTTTGTACCAAAAAAATTAATTTCCGTTAGATCTAAACCTCAGTGGTATAATAAAAGATTAATCAATTTAAGTAACAATAAAAATAAAGCATTTAAGCTATTTCGCTGTTCCAATAACGATAACACCTTATTACGAAAATATAGGCGTATTCAAAAAGATTTTGAAGTACTTAATAAATTCTTGTAAATATAAAGACTTTTTGATTGGAACAGAATCGAATTTAAAAGTAAATAGCAAATGTTTCTGGAGTTATATCAACGGCAAAAAAACATCTAATGGTAAACCTAATAAAATGTTTTACAAAAATGAAAGTTCCACCGACATTCATACAATCTGTAATTATTTTGCTGACTTTTTTCAATCGGTGTATTCGACATGTGACCTTCCTGTTTCTCCTGTTCACGATTGCACAAATAGTTCACTTAATATTGGATCATTATATATTAGTGTTTCTGATGTATTTGAAGCTTTGTATAGCCTGAGTTTGGATAAGCAACCTGGTCCCGACGAATAATCTCCTATTGTTTTAAAACATTGCGCAACTTCCCTTTGTGTTCCACTGAAACTTCTGTTTAACGCTTCTCCTAAAACCGGTGAATTTTTGAATGATTGGAAGATTTCTTTCATTGCTCCTATTCATAAGGCAGGATCTAAACAGGATTTTTCAAGTTATCGACCGATCTGCAAACTCTCTGTTATTCCAAAAATATTTGAAAAAATTGTCTTTAAAAAACTATCTTTTCTTCTCAAAGAAATTATTTCACCGTATCAACATGGGTTTTTCAGTGGTAAATCCACCTCTACAAATCTTATGGTTTTTAGTAATTATGCTTTTAGTTGTATTGAAAGAGGTTCTCAATGCGATGTAATATATACTGATTTTGCCAAAGCCTTCGATAGAGTCAATCACAAAATTTTGTTGCAAATGTTAGAAAATTTTGGTTTTCATTCTTATTTATTAGAATGGTTTCAATCTTATTTATGTGGTCGTATTCAATATGTTCACATAAGTAACATTAACTCCCATCAAATTTATGTTTCATCCGGTGTTCCACAAGGAAGTCAGCTGGGTCCGCTTCTGTTTTTAATCCTAATAAATGATATTCCACTCTACATCAAGTTCTCTCAAAAATTGTTGTTTGCTGATGACTTAAAAATCTTTTGTCAAATAAAAAGCGTTTAAGATTGTGTTCTCCTTCAAGATGACCTTCATAGACTTGGTGAGTGGTGTAAGATAAATAATCTATTTTCAAATATTTCTAAATGTCAAATAATGTCATTTTTTCGTAACAAGTCTCCTCTTTTTTATACTTATGAAATTAATGGTATACCTCTTTCAAGAGTAGAAGAAAAGAAAGACCTTGGTGTTTTATTCGATCCCAAACTTAACTTTAATCTTCACATTGACTATATAGTAGCTAAAGCTTATTCCATGCTAGACTTTATTGCCAAAAATTCTAAGGAATTCACTGACCCTTATACTCTTAAATCCCTTTACATAGCTTTTGTTCGATCTGTTTTGAAATACTCTTCTGTTATATGGATTCCATTCTATAAACCAAATTCGCAAAGGATTGAAAATATTCAAAAACGTTTCACACGTCTCGTAGTTTATCGTTTAAATTGGAATATTCGAATGCCCTCGTATGATTCACGAATTCAACTTTTTGGTTTATCAAAATTATTTGATCGCCATAAATATTTTTCAATAATTTTTGTTAGAGATTTATTAAATAATCATATCAATTGGCCCTTTTTATTATCTTTGGTTGAAATATCTCTCTAGAGATTTTAGAACAAGAAGTTTATTTTGTGAACCTTTTCATAAAACCAATTATGGGCTTAATGAGCCTCTTACAAGATGTTTAAACGAATCTAATTTAGTTTGTAACTATGTAGATTTCTTCAATTGTATCAATAGGGATGTATTCAAAAAACAATTGTTATTAACTTTAGGTAGCTTTTTTTTTTTTATATATTTAGCGCGCGCTAAAGGGGTTATGAATACCCTAAAAGTGATAAACACAGCACGAGCGATTAGTTAGGTTGGAGGGGATTTGAAAGGTGGTACTTAATTTTAAATAAATTGTAATTAGTAGTCTTAAGGATTAACATGTAATTGAATAATCTGTTTGATGAAATAAACTAAACTAAACTAAAATTTTCAACATGTTTTTGAAAAATTCAAATTTCTTTTTTGAGATTTTTATAGTGTGTTTTTTATATAACTGGGATTACTTTGTGGAATATTTGGATGTATTTTTGTTCGTTTATGAAAGAAAATAAAAAATATGGCATAGTATTTTGATAATTTAATTTTCTTTTTAAAAAATGTATAAAGTAGTTTTTAGAAATTCCTATTAAATACTTGGTTAAGTTTTTTTTTATTCCAACTTTGTTTTTAATTACTTTTAAATCAACGATCCATTTTTTTAATAACTTTTGAAAAAATTAAAAAAAAGGGTTTTGAATTTTTATAAATAACTTTATGAAAATTTTATAAATTATCTATTCTAATTTATTTTTGAAAATTGATTTCGAAAAATTCAATTTTCGTTTTCAACATTATTTTTTTCCTTTTTTTTTTAAGTTACTCGATAATATTACCAGAATCGAAATTATGACTTACAATAACAGTTAGGATAAAATATACTGTTATAACTGAAAGTTAAACAAAAACAATAGGTTTTATTTCCTAATTAAATTTTGGCTTTATTTCGTCTTGGAAATGTAAATAAAGCAAATTTGAATTTTAAATTCGATCACCACACCTCTAGAGCAGAGTGATATTTGAACGTACTAACCATTTGGCCACGGTAGGTGGGGGGATATTACTAATATTCTATATTCATTTCTAAAACTTGTATCACAATCAGTAAGGTGGTTCAGATTTTATGGAACTACTAGCATATGAAAAGCTAGCTTTAACACACTCCATAGGATCCAACATGGCATAGTGTCATAAAAATTGATACTTCGTTACAATATTCCCAACGTAATAAAAAGGCCACAAAATTCGTTTTCCAGAGTAGAACCATCATCAGACAAACCACCAGTTGTCATTCACCTTTCAGTGACATCATTAACTGTAGAAATTCTCAAAATTTCAGGTCCAATAATCAGTCTGTTCTCGAATCATCAGTTTCGCAAAACATAAAGGTACATTTTACTAAACATACGAAGTTGATATGTGTTTCCCAGCAAACAATAGAAATTGACGTATACCCATATCGTAAAAAATGCTCTTAAAAAAAACTTGATAATCTTCAAAGCCCCTTCAAGATTATAATTATTGCAGTTTCAGAAGAAATTCAATTTTGAATGTCAAAGAACAATTACCGTTTAGAATTAAAGAGAGTTGCCAAAGCAGTTCTCTGTCAACTCTATAATCATTGAAAATTCGCAAACATTAACAACTTTTAGCTGTGTAAGGTAATAAAAATAAAAACACCAAAGATATTATTTAAATTCACACACAGATGATTTCAAATAAAATGCGTTCCTTCAAAATATTAAAATCCACTTTATACACGACAAAATACGGATGATGCTGCATTTTTGATTTAGAAACTCATCCAAGTAAACGCATCATATGAAGCAGACATAAGGTACTAAGTTAGAGAGAAGTAGCTGACAAACGAAAACTTTAACGACGACAAGGACGAGGACATAAAAACCTTGCAATTTAATGGCGCACAACTGCACAGGAAGTCACATAAAATTTTAAAATTTATTATTATATCAGAGAAGTTGTGTTCTAGACCCGACAAAAAAAAAAAAAAACATGAATACTAGAGAACACTAAATATAGTGAACATTGAAGTCCTGATGATAACACGCAAAGAGTGAAGGGTGTTGTATAATATCTCTAATAATAAAAGACGAAAAGCATAAATAGTACATAAAAACTACCCAACTGCTTGAACGAACAGTATTAAGAAACGAAACATATACTACAATCCATTATTATAGAATTTAACAGCACTATTGCACTTTATATCTTGAGATACTATACTGCAAAACAGACGTCTCTCTCAGTCTCCTTTTCTCTTTTCTCTCGCACATCAAAACAAAAGTGAGTTCAATAAAACTTTTGTTATAATAATTGTGCACAGGATAGAGCAAAGGTACTTGTACATATTTCAAAGCGTCGAGAGTCGGTTTCGTCTCCGTCTGACGGTCCACGTCGAGACATCCACATCCATACAGCCTTGGGAAACAAAATAAAGTTGTATAAAAGTTGCTACTTGGTTTTATGATCGAAAGGTACCTATACAGGGGCAGCGCAACGTATTTAATGATATTTGACGGTAAACATTATACTCATGCAAATAAACGTTAAAATCCTTGGACGTTTATTATGAATCTTTTTTTTTTTGTTTAGTAAAATTTTTTATTACTACACTTTTGCTATGAGAAAAGCCCCCTATGTGTTGTATTATGAAGTTTCGTGATTAATTTTCATTGAAATCAACTTCAAGTATAAAAAAAGGGTCTCCTTGCAGAAAACAAACAAAATCTTTCAAAAGAATAATTGATAAATAAAATGAAAGATGAGTCGAGCAAACGGTAGTTTTATGACTTCTAGTCATCTGTATTTATTCATAATAGGGTATTAAAAATAAACAAATAGTTAATAAGGATTCAAAAAAGAAAATAATAAACTGAACGTAAATAGTAAGCAGAACGTCAGAAATAAATTTAACTAACCAACGAGACAAGAAATCATGCCAAGGATAGGCATGTTTAAACAATTGTTTTTAACTTTTTAACTTAATCGCTTAATTATACTCCAAATATCGAGAAACCCGAATTCGGTGGCAATTTTTCTTTAAATCGGAAACTTTAAACGAGAATAATATCAACGGTTATTTTTTGTTAGAATGATTTTCCATATCCCATGGGTCTTAAATGATTACAAAATTGCTTATGATTTCAGGCATTTAAGTCTTATTCAGCGCTATAGCGCTCATTTAACCCTTTTTACGGGAAGTCTAGTTATCTAGCTATAGGAGCTAAAGCTGTTATAAATCATCCTTAAAATATTCTCTGGAGCAAATTTTATCAGCGTTTAAGGAGCAATGTACTAATTTTGTTTTCTACATGTGGCAGTCAACTTTTTGACATAAGAAAGAAGAAGTCGTTTTATGGATAATTTGCCATGCAAATATGAATGTTTTTTCTCAAAACATTTATTAGAAACCTAAGACTAAAATATATTTGCGAATCATTAAATTTCATTTAAATTGTTATTTAATAATTTGTTTTCTGTTTTAAGTAATTTTTTTTTTTATAAAATTACCCCTCCCACCTAAACGAGGGGTATAGACCACTCTCTTCGATACAATTTTGTTCTTGTCTCGACTAAACCTAGTTGGACAAGCTTTTTGTCACACCTTAGGTGAATCACCCTGTATCTAAATAAATACTGAAAGATCGAAAGCACTAACATTGATTTTTTCCAAAAATCCTAAAATCCCACCAAATAATAACTTAAACTGGTAATATTAAGGTATACAAATATTTTTTAGAACTCAATTAAAAGTGCAAGTGACTTCAACTCTAGAAATGCGTTTCGCTTAGATATATCAGTGATGTGCTCTTCAGTTAGATCCTGTTTAAACTAGTGCTTGAAAGTAGCCGGATATTTCGGATATCCGGAGGATCCGAAAATGCGAATCAGATCCGGATCCAGGATCTGATATCCGAAATATCCGGATAGTGTCGGATCTTCAGATCCAGATCCGGATCCTCGGATCCAGATCCGGATCTGGATCCGACACTATCCGGATATTTCGGATATCGGATCCGGATCTGATTCGCATTTTCGGATCCTATTCGGATATCCGGATAGTTTGAGGATCCGGAACTGATTTTAAGCTCTATTTTAAACACTTCCAAAAGGCAAATTTTCTCTAAGAAAATTCTCTGCAAAGTCACTGTCGCATATCTGATGGGCGCAACGCATTTATGGAGTTGAGTTCAGTAACTCCACTTAAAAAAAAAGTAATTTTAATTTATAAATTTCTTAGTTATTTTTTAAGAACAATTTGGTGATGTAAGTCCTAAAAAATATATTCTCTTTTTTGCTGCTTCAAAATATCAATATCCCTTTACATAGTTCACAGTGTTGTATTGAGTGTTTTTTTTTTGTTCAATTTACATATTTTAGAAGAGATCATTGGCATGCTTGTTTTGAGCCTTTTCTGTTTTGAGATTTATTGAAAAATACATTTTTCATACAAAACTTACTGTAATTTTCATTTTTTTTTTTTTTAATTCAAAGAAAATATACACTGCAATGTAATTATTATTATTTCACACAAATCAAATTGAAACCTCAATCTCAAAATAGGACTTTGATCAAAAGCATCTCTTAAATGAATGTTCATCCAAGGATGTTGAAATACAAAATAAATCTTCACACCTTTGTATTCTAACATGACGTGACTCATTATAATAAATTGCCCACCCAAGATAATTTATAACCTTTACAAAAACTAACCGTGACGATTGTCCGAAATAGAATTGTGCACTTAGGTGCTGAAAACAAAACAAAAAAAAAATAAAAAAAAACACAAATACATGATAAATTGACTTTGAAAAATAAAATACAAACAAAAAACTAAATTGATCATGTTACCTATGTTGTGCACGTTGAACAATGCACAACAACATCCCTACACAATTTTTTGATTAAATTTGTTTCTTTTATGAGTTTTCATTTAAACAAAGAAATTTTCAAATCGTGTTCAAATGAATACAAAAAATTCTCTTCAGTCGAAGGATATTTTTTTATTACTTTTCCATGAATTCGAATATGAATGCGTTTCTTTTTAGTATCTACGCTTTTTCCTTTTTTTTTGTTTTGTTTTCTTTTATTATTATATTTTTTTATTGACGTGTGGTTTAACGATGGTTTATTTTTTTAGTGCAACTATGAAGTCCAACATTCTTCCGACATCGCAAGCAGTAGTATAGTTGTGAAGGGCAAAACCAAAATAAGAACAAATAAAAAACATTTAAAAGTCTAGATCCTTGATGGTTTAGCATTTTTATGGTTCGAATTTGATGTTTCAAGAATAAAATGAATGAGTTTTTTCTTATCCTTCCTGGTTAGTTTTTTTGTGTTTTGTTTTGTTTTATAGTTCCTGAACTATGTACTCAAACATGCCAATTTGTTTTAGTCCATCTATAAGGACAGCGACTTAAGGAACTGACACAAACGTGTACATTTATATTTTTGTTCGTTTTAGTAAAGGGTCACGCAATGCATTTTTTGGGATGGGGTGGGGGTGGAACGAGGACACATAAATAGAGTCCACCGCTAGTCAAGGAAATCAAAAGTTTTACAGAATTATGGGAGCAGTAAAAATGTTGCAAATAATGGAATTATTGCTTGTACCAGGTATGGAAGTCTTATGAATTAAAAAAAAGGGTAATTGCAAACTTACTGACTCACCATATGGGCAAGCCCAAAAGGCCATAAAACAAATGTATCTAAGTAAGTATATAAGTAAGTCTGATGTTTTACTATAAACTTATATTACAGACTCAAACAAAAAGGGGATATTTTTATTTTAAAAGGCTTATATGAAGGCAAGGTGGTGATTTTTAAATTAGCTTATTTGAAATTTGATACATTTTCTTCCAAAAACACTTGTTACAAAGGGATTAAGAAAAGATTTATATGAAAATGTAATACTAAGTATTTAAAAGAAACTAATATAGTACAACAAAACACGTGCACGTGCATTATTTTGCTCTAGGTAAGGTGACTTATGTAGTCTGTTTGTTTTAATTTTATTGTTAATATAATCTGTTTTTTTTTTTTACTTGCTCTAGAGGGCAAGTAGCAAGTATATACACATTAGGGTGGACCAAACTTGCTTTTATTTTGTTTAGGCTTTGGCTAAGGCCAATAATCAATTCTGTTATATTATGTTGAATCCAAGTTGTTGGCGTTTTTAATAATTATGTAGAAGACTTTCTTTAAGACTTTTACTTAATCAAGTACTATTTTGGATACCAATGCCCTTAATAATTTTGTATTGTTTTTTTTTTTTTGAGAGTTTAACGTCATGGACATAGAAAAGTAAGGGGACATTTGTTTATGAACGAAAACAAGTCATTTATAAATACAATCAAAAATAACAATTAGTGGTCTAAGTGGTTGCTCTATGGAACACCGAAATGTGCATAAGATTAGCGAAAACAAACATTACCAAAAGTAACACAAAATCATTTATTTTCTATATAAAAGCCCAGTGGGCACAGTTTTTTTAATTTTGCAAAACTAAAGGGTTCAAATTTTATGACTAAAATTGGTAGGAGGGCTGTGTATATGCGCATATAGAAAACAAAATTATCTTCATTCTCTTCATGCAATATTTGTTTGTAAGATGAATACTTTCAGAATTAAAACTCATCACTTATATGTAAGTTTCTTTATTGTTTTCAAATATTAATAAGGCCCTAGTAAATTCTAGTCGAGAAAAACTTGCCAGATAGTTGGCAAGCCCTTGCTGAATTGCAGTACCAAAAATGTATACGAGGGAACTTTTTAAACACTTGTGAGACCTTCCCTAGTATAAACGTTGCACATGTTTCGGTACCCTTACCAAAAAATGTCTCTTGTACACCAAAAAAAAATTATATAAGCACCATACAATTTCAGTATCATACGACATTTTTTTCTCTTTTTCCTTTATCTCCTTTTTTTCATATCACCATTTTTACTATGGGAGTGAGACATCAACGTCAAGCAAGTTAGAACATAAAACCTTGTTCCAAGTTGTTCTACCTAAAAAGAATGTTTAAAATCTTGTTCTATTCGGCATGTATTTGTTATGCAAAATGGTATAAAACATAAGAGTATAAAACTTATTCATTTTCGACATTGAATTTTTGTATAGCGAGTTAGTTCAAAGGGAAGTTTATTGGACTGACAATAAGAAGATCGCGGGATAAACCCCACACAATGCAACTTTTTTGTTGTTGTTGCCTGACGAGGCGAAAGGGTTTATAATTGCCAAGGCCCTTGTTCTAGTCTTTGCTATCCCTTACTAGCCCCTTGCCAGGGCCCTTTTCAGGTCCTCTGTCCCGCTCACACGACTCCGTCGCTCCGCTTAGGGTATGCTCAGTCGTCTGGCAGGCGCCTATGTTGTCAGTCGGCCTGTTATCAAAGTTTTTTGTAGTTTTATTAAATTTTATTGTTGGGAATTTTTTTTGGGGGATTTTGGTTTTGAAGATTTAGAATATATGTAATCCTTTTGGGCTTACAGATTTTAATTTTGGAAATTTTTAAAACATGGAGATTTTAGGATTTGGGGATTTTGCGCTTGGTTATTTTGTGTGTCTGCCTTAATTTTTTCGTAAAAAAAATTATTCATACAAAATTAAGATGCAATATTATGACAAAATCATACCTACATATAGATATTCGGCAATATCATGTTTTGTGAAAAAAAGTTTATTTGCTCAAAAACCCATAACTCTATTTCCGTTACCTACTCCATTTTTTTGATAGAAATGAGTTTAAACAAACATTTTAATTTTTCCTCTAGGGAATCACATACAAATACTACGCACCAAATTTAAAGGCTCCAGCTCGATGTACATCAGGACGCTCAGACAAGCAGACTGACGCACGCGATTTTTTTTTTTTGACACGAAACCATTACTTGTCCTACAGAGCAAGTAAACATTAAGCGTAAAGAATAGGTCAATACAAACAAAATACCCTTCCCCGTAATTTTTTCATTTTATCACAAACAAAAAATATTGAATTTGTTTGTTTTATAATTAAAATAAAAAATGAGTAGCAATGAGAAGGCAATGTAAATGAATATAATTTTGAATCAATTTCATTCTCAGATCACTATTCAAATAAACCGCTTTCACACGCATAGCTAAAAGTTAATATTTCATTGTGAAAAAAAAAATCCAATAAGAATTATTATTGTACACTATAGCTTAGGTATATCAAAAACCATATTGCTGTAACTGAAAACGAGCACATTTTTAGGATTTTTGATTACACCACGATTGTAGATACATTTTTTCGTTTTATTTTTGTTCGAATTGAAAAGAGACTGTCAAAGATTTTTTCAATATTAACTTTTTCTTTCAGTCTTCCATCACAAATACGTGCTTGTGCATACATATATATTCATATTTACGTACAAAATATGTATACAAAAAAAAGGTAAAATCCTAGACTTAGAACCAAAGGACTACTTTTTTTTTTTTTGTTGGAATTCCGCTTTTGTGCGTCCTATTTGCCTCAAAATGGCATACCACATGCAGAAAACTTGAAATGAAAATTTCGTCTTCTTTACTGGATTAGGGCAATTGTATAATGTTGAGTATACAGTGGGGTTAGTGAGGAGGAGGTTTTTTTCTCTTGTATGTTGGAATGAATAGGCGATTTGGGGGGATCGGGGTAGTTTGTTGGGCTTGGGGGCTAAAGGATCAGAGTTATACAATGCTAGAGGATATGGGTACTTTGATAAGAATTTCAACTTTTCCATCCATCTTTTGTTTTTCCATCTATATAACTATACCTATACTTGTCATGTTGCAGCACTATCTCCGTTCTTATATAGGTTCTCTTTTCTATTCATTACAGTTTTATAAAATAAGGTTTCCAGGAAGAGACAAAGAGGAAATAATGCAGTTGCCACCTGGTGATAAATCAGATTTTAAGTAGGAACCTATTTTAAACAGCACCTTACAAACAGTTTCGGAATGATCTGAAACTGGTGAAAAACCAGGATGAAACGAAAGGATTACACTTGGGGCAATTTGACACTTATCCGGTGCGATATAATGGTTCGAAACTAAGGCAAATTTTGTCAACTAACTTCAGTCAGAAATTATCTTCCTCGATATGGGCAAAAAACAATTAGGACTAATTTATTCAGTCAAAGTTGAACATAACTTTGGGATTTTTACATTCAACTTAAGAAAAAGTTTTTATTCACTCAAAGTTGAAGTTTTCAATTTTTCATTTTCAACTCTAGAGTTAATCAACTTTCGATTTTCTCAACTCCCCGAAACAGTAGAAGTTAGCGAGCAAACTTGGGATTTTTCTTCATTTCTGTTTATTTATTCATGCTATCCACGTTGAAAATATAGGTTCTCGTCCGATCACCAAAATCAAGCATCAGCGGGCGCGGTTAATACTTAGGTGGAGGACCGCATTGGAAAACCGTGTGTTGCTGGCATTTGTTTCATATTTTAATTTTTTATCTAATTAAATTTTTTTTTTATAAAAATGGTCCCTTTCCCCCACAAAAAAAAAAAAAAAAAAAAACAAGAACAGCTGCCCAATTTCAATAAACATATCACTTCAGCATTTGTTCCATGTTATATACGGAACGATTTGCTTGTCTTGTGATGTTGTAGTGGCAGAGTTGGGAAAGAATGTAACCATTTTAGCAATACTAAAATGGTTGCATTCTTGCAATTCAATTGAATAAAAAGACTAATTTTAAAGTATTTTAACTTCACCCTAGTATTACTTCACAATGTAATTCGCAGTCAATTTTGAAGTCTTTTATATTGCAATCATTTTGAGCAGTTAAAAGACTTTAAGTTAAAAGAATGCAATACTAAAGGCTTATTGAATTCTTTGAAGTCTTTTATAAGTCTTTTGCATTGATTGCATTCTTGAAGTCTTTTGAATGCAATCAAAGTACTGCAGTCTTTTGACTACGACCTTTGAAAGGTGGTAGTTCGAAGACTGTAGCAGATATAAAATAAATTGTTTGGAAGAAAATGGGGACCTGACCCAGCCCTTGGCACAGACTAGGTTTTGGCTAGTAGTTTTTTTTTGAAGTTATCAGCAAAATTTGTGTACGAATGCGGCTATTGGTATCCTTGGCCCTGCCCATATGATGGGAAAATATGGGCCTATTTCACACTGTACACTTACCGAAATAAGTTGCACTTAAATTTTTGTTTGTCAAATTGGTACTCTATGGTAAGTTTTTCCAGTCTAAGTGCCCAACATCGAGGACTTAAAAAGAAAGTTGGCCCTTAAGTGACCAACATTTGGCATTTAAGTTCAATTTATAAGTCACTAACTCAGAAAATGACCACAAACTACCAATATGAATAACTCAAGCGCAACTTATTCTGGTAAGTGTGCTCTGTAAAACTGCCCACTAATTCTGCCCGTAATTGACCACTTTAGTGGCTACGAAAAGTAGACTTTCGAATCGTTATGCACTTATTTATTTATATTTTATTATGTATAACAATAACAATATATCTTTTTTGTTTAGTTTCGTAAAATTAAATTAAATGTGGTGCACCTATATATCACTTAAGTGATATGTGCAATATTTGTTCTCCAGTTTATTTAAATATCCTACTTTAACAGACGAAATCAAACGGAAGTTTATGTCCAAAATCAACGAATAGTTGCGCCAAATCATAAGATCACCGATTATTGTCGTTAGTCAACACAGTCTCATGTTTTTTTTTTTTACTTCAAACATTAATTAACAAACAAAATAATTAAACTAGTGGGCATTTATCCGCAGTGCCTGTCATTTTAAAAATTTGCATTTATTTATCTGTTTTTTTTTATGAGCTAATCAACTAAAACCGTTCAAAAATGTTACCACCAAAAAATACAATTTATTTTACATAGCATAAGCAAAAAGCTTTCTGAAAGCAAAACTTTCATAGTGTCACCACCCGGAAAGTACTTTCTTCAAAGCGATTTCTGAAAGTGATTTGCTTTCTTGATAACGCTTTCACAAAATAAAACTTTCACTGTGTGACTAGTTCCTAGAAGCGTTTTCAAGAAAGCAAATCACTTTCAGAAAACGCTTTTTGCTTTCAGAAACTGTTTGCGAAAGTTTTTCGTTTTCTGGAAAGCAAACGTATGTTTTTCACCGAATTACTCTTCAGTCAGCTGCATTTTGTTTGATCGCTACGTTTTCCCGCAACTGAGTAGACCGAGTAACGTTTGACCACCGGTTTTTAAATTGAATTCCTCTATCCCACAAAACGTGATCTATGTATCGGACAATATGAAATAACAATTTTTCCCTTTAAACAAAATTTTCGGCTGTCCAGCACGATACGAATCTGTTGTATTTTATGTACACATATTTTTATAATTTATATATTTTTATTTTCAGAAAGCACTTTTCGAAAACGCTTTCACTTTCATAGTGTGACGACACGAAAAGTGCTTTCAAAAAATTTGCTTTCTTGGAAGTAAAAAGTTTTCAGAAAGCACTTTCCTTTCATAGTGTGACTGCTCTCTGAAAACAATTGCAGGAAAATTTCAAAATCGAAATTTTCGAAATCATTTTCCTTTCAGTGTGTGACAAGACCTTTATAGTCTTTTTAGTGTAAAATTGCACGAGCTATACAATTGTGTCTTGTTTCAAAAAAAACTGTAATAGTTTTCAAGAAATTTGCAAAAATTTTAATTTTAATCCCCTTGATTAACTTTAGACAGCCTTCCGTCAACTTAAGAAATTTATAAATACAAATTGTTCGTTGTTGTCTAAGAGTTGCCTAACTTTGAATACAGAATTGGTGGTCTTAACCTTAACTTAATCTAAATTTTGTTCATTTAAAAAAAGGCGTATGTCTAACTAAAGTCAACCGACTAAGACCCAATTCATTAAATTCACATTACATTTGAACTCGCCAATTAAAAGGTGATTTTCTCAAATTTTATAAGTTAACCAATTTTAAAATTAACAGAGAGTGAATAAATGAGACCCAGTTTTTTAGTACGAGTCTAAAGTTAAACGCGAGTAAACTCACCAAATTTAACTCTAGATTAAACTCAACAGATACTATAGATATTTTATGTTCCAATCTTTCCCCATGCAATCTCCTTTGAAAATCTGCTTAACTTTAAAAAAAATTCCTAAATAGGTTAAATTCTACCGCAGCGGTAACCATGAAGGAAACATACAAACAAAAACTTCTAAAAGAGAGAGAGAGAGAGAGAAACATTTGAGTTGAAGATCGAGGTGAATGTTACCAAGTTCTAAATAGGAATTCATTTAACTTTTATGTGTCTCCCTGTGGCGCTCAACTATCCTGCTGGGTTGTTTGTCAAAGCATCACACGCGGAAATGCTCGAATGAATTTTTGAATAAATTTGCTTGCAAAAAAAAAGGTGAGTTTTACTTCAAAAGAGGAATTCTGATGTGTTTTTAAAACAAAAGCAAACCGAACAAAAAAAAATGTTTCCTTTCACTTATTATTCATTTGGGATTTTAGACGAATGGAATGGAGCTGATAGGTATGTTCCTTCACCTGAAACAAGAGTAGGTATACGGAGTACTTAAATTTATATAGAAGGTTGCAAAGGTGAAATATTGAGATTGACAGAATTGAGTGACAACACCGATTATCCAGGAACGAGTATACAAACTCCCGCACACTCTCGATAAACAAAAGAGATTTTCAAGTGCATTCCAGGATATTGCAGGACGAGTGTAAAATACGAGTTGTTTTGAAAATTCGGAGCAATTCCATCAGAATGTAAGACACGTCTCCGCACAACCATCGATGAAAACTCTTATGGTGTTATGCTTCTTCTGTTCGAGGAAAAGCTATTTACGTCTGTGGTATATTCTCAAGGTGCGCATTCATCGAGAAGATATATTTATCTGAGATGTTGCAAATAATACTTTCGGTTGTGTAAATTGAGGCAAATGTTTATGTATTGTATATGAAAATGTAGGATATGCGAAGGATACAATTATTTTGGGTACAGCAAAGACTGGACTGGATAGGATATAGAACATGGATGGTAATTTCATTAAAAACACAGTTTGTACACACACATAGCCTTCTTATTCTCCTTCTTGTACTTCTTCTTCATCTTATACCAAAAATAAATGGTGGTCTTTTAGAGTTTGTCTTTACTCAGTGAAGTTTTACCGGGAATAAAAGTTTTGTATATTTCGAATTGTTTTGTTGAGGAGACGTTTCACATTCGAAACAGACTTTGTACAGCATGTCTGGTAGGAATTATTATAGTCTGTCGATAATAAAATTAATAAAGACAAATGTTTTGGAAATGCAAAAGATACTTTCGTAATAAAATTTTCCACAACCATCCCCAACAGCAGATTAGATTAGATTAAATTTTCAAATTTTTGGATGGTACCAATGGTTAGCTATGGAGCGAGTATCTTATACTCTCCGATCACAATGTTGTTATACAATGTGAAATAGTTTCAGGAAACGAATTGTTGGATTATAGCTTTCTAAGGGTTAAAATTTTCTAGCAAATAGTGCAACACATATAAAGTTTTGTAAGTGGATTCTCTGTTTATAATAATTTGATTAGTTTTTGTGGTTCGAGAGAACATTGATACCTGTTCTGCATTGATGGGATAATATGTTGAGGAGTTAGTATATTGTTCAAGGTATATACAATTTCTAAATAGTATGGATGTCAGTTAAAAGTTAACAGCAGCTGGATCTATTTCCCAATATAGTACATATTTTATTGCAAGTAAAAAGATTTTTAGAAATTATAATAAAATAAAAAAAATGTGATAGATTTTTCTAAGAAAAATAAATTTTTCGTAACGCTTTTTCACCCGGGGTTTAGACAAGCGTGTAGAACTAGTAGCATTTGTATCAGTGTTAGTTTTATGGATGTTTGTGTGACTAGTAGCTCTATGCGCGTTTTTTCAACTAGTATGATTTTCTAAAAATATTTCATACAGAAAAATATACAAATTATGGAAACTGTGGAAACAAAACAAATAAATGAAAATAATACACTACACTAGCAGGATAACTGGCAGGCTACTCGCAGGTAAAAATATTATACTAATTGGGCTACTAGTTGGCTCTCTCGTGTTCTGATACACTAACACACATAAACGCTACTAGTTCTACTCGCTTGTTAAAACCCCGGGTCAGATATTTAAAGGGTCCAGGGGAAAACGGCTTAAGTCCATTTTTTGGAAAAATGAAACTAATGATGACATCTTGTAGGTTCCTGTAAGTACTATTTGATGAAATAATAAAATTTCCATACAAATTGTGGAAATGACACTTTTTGTAAAGGCTTTGTTTTGACTACAAAACTTCAATAAAACAATTTTTTGAAAAAGTTTGTTTCCAGTTCTTGTAGCACATCTACGTTGTAATAGTTCAAAACAAAAACTTACCCCATATTTTAAATACTTAATTCGTAGTGATGTCAAAACAAATTAAAATACATTAAATGGTCTAACACCGCGATTCTTAATATTTTTTTGTCTTTAAATATAGATTTTAAAAATCGAAGGATGTATGAACAAAAAGCAAAAAAAAAACAGTTTCTAATTATCATGTTTAGTTCCTCCGCAAGAAATTTTCAACAAAATATCTTAAAGTTTTCGGCTACCATGCAGGTCGTAGATGGAAGTCTCTCTTATCGCATACCATACAATTCATAAAATTAAAATCTATTTGTGTTGTATAAATAAGTACATTTAATTGGAAAAAATATTTTCATCCTTTATTTAATTTTCTTTAGAATTAAGCATTTGTTTAGAAAGTAAACTTACCTATATTATCGTTTTTCTCGGCATCAATTTGAGTGGACTTATGCGTTTTTCCCCTGGATCCTTCATCTGTATAATTTATAATTAAGAACCACTCATTGTCTTTTAAACGGTAACTTCTATCAATTAAATGTTCAAGATCTTTTTTTTAGAAACTTCAATTTTGTATTTAAATATGTAAACCATTTTTTCGGAGGTACACACAATTGCCTTGGAGAATAACAAAAAAAAAAAAAAAAAAAAAAAAAAAAAAAAAAATGGCTGACCCCATTTTTGTTTTTAACAAAATCCAAGCAACTTCTAGATTAGACGTGTTATATAAACTTGAGATTTGATTTAACTTGACATTTGGTATGATACTGAGAAAAGACGAACAAAGTATTTTCTCGAGTCGAAACAGATGGATCGATTTTCTAAATAAGAAATGGTTTTTTTTAGTCATTTTCCCGACACGATTTTTAACATATGCTCTACTTACCTACATATGCAGGGTGATTCACTGCAGGTGTGACAAAAAGCTTGACCGTGTAGGTTTTGTCGAGACAAGAAAAAAATATATAGGAGGGCAGGAGTGGCTTTAGGTGGGAGGGGTGATTTTCTATAGAAAAAATGGACTTAAAACAGAAAAGAAACAACAGCCACACTGACAATGCCCTGTTATACCTTTTTGCAAAGCCAGAAATCTCTTCTTTTATTATAATATTTAAATACATTTTTTGTACAGCCCGATTTTCCCCTTTGTGAGGAGTCACAAGTCATAAGCCCTTGTGACTATTTATTGTGAGGATTGTTGTGACTCGATAACAATATCGAATTCTCCCCCAATCCTCGCAAGAAAACTCACAACGAAACTCACCACAGCAAAGGTGAATTGTTTAGTGCCATTATTGAGCAGCTGATTATTAAAAACAAAACATAAATTTAAATTAGGCCAGTCGGATTATTCACTTTATTAATAAAAATACATGAATAAATAAATTAAGCAAGTGCCAGGTAATATTTGTATATTTTATATGTATTATTATAGTAATAGAACATTTTTCAGAAGATAACATCGAGCTACAAATAAGAAAAAGGCAAGGAATTTGAATGAATATCGGGTGGGCTCAGCAATAAGTTTACGGGGAACAAACAAATTAAAATGCTGTCCTAGAGAGCAAATGAATTATAATTTATTGTGTGTTGTATCCCGTCGGCAATGTGATTATTTTGTTAAAAATTCTGTGCTGTTGTAAAATTCTTAGTTTTGTATTTTCGGATACAATTTCGTTAATAAAAGATGTACCAGAATCAAGTCCACTTTTTATTTATTTAACACAGACAAAATACCTACGAATATTGAAAATTCGTTTTACAAAATAAACTTATCCGAATGACAAAACCTAAACAACTTCTGAGTTGTGACCTGCTCTGAAGGAGATCACAATTTCGATTATTTTTATGACTGTCACAAGTTGTGACTATGGGCGAGAATACGAAAAAGTCACAAAATCAATTTCACCTCTTGCTGTGACTTGTAATGTATCAGTGATGTTGGGGAGAATCGGTCTGTTAATGAACAGTTTTTGGAAACTTAATTTACAAAATTTTAAATATAACATCCGTATCTATAAAATTATCTTAAAATGCCTTTTAGAGGTTATTTAGTTAAGCTTGCTTAAATATTAAAGTTGCTATTAAATCTCGTTACTTAAATTTGTATCTATAATCAATATTCCTTTCATACTTAACGTAACAACCGTAATGTAACGTAACGCAAGAAAATTGACAAATCTGATACAAATTTCTAGTACATTTTTCACTCTCAGGCTATTTCTGTCAGATTGCAAAAAAAATTTGCATACACAAAAGAGTGCACAAATAATAAGACAGAAAGGGAAGCAACTAGGTGTATGTGTGTATGCATCGTCAAACACAGAAGACAGAAGAAATGAAACCATTCCACTTTGGTTTTTTTTTTATTTTGTTTTCAGAAATTTCCTTCCTATATTGGTGAGAAAGTATATCATTTATTATATTATTTAATTTAAACCCGGCCATCACAGTACACACATAAATATTTCCTTACTCAACCTACGCACAATTTGTTTTGATAAAACATAAAAAAAAAAAACAATTCTAATGTGTCAAAATATATTTAAGTTGGCTTTGCGTAGCCTTTAAACGCTTTGGATGGTGTTTAAGTTAAGAGGTGTTTAACTTACGTTGCTTAAATGTGGAAATTGATTATAGATACCGATTTCACACTTAAGTGATATTTAGAGTTAAAAAGCCTTTAACATTTCTTTATAGTTTAAAAAAATGTTCACATTTTTTTTCAAGTTTTACGTTATTAATCAATAATCATTTTTTTGATTTCAGTGCTCATATCAATTTTTAGTCAAACACTGAAAACTAGATGGTTGTAGGACTTTTACTTTTCCAGATATTAAAAAACAAATTAACAAATTATTTCATTTCATTCATTTGAATATTCTACAACTTTCCAAAAAAAAAAAGACAGAGCTACTCAAAATTTCATAATTTTTTTTGTTTACATTAAAAAAAAATTACATATTTCCAAAAAAAAAATATTTTTCCAAAAAGGACTAGGTCGATTTTTAGTTTTTCAAAACTTTGTACCTTATAGTTTCTTGACACCATCTTAAAATTTTAAATTTTTTCAGTCATTTTGATATGTTTTTGTAATAATTTTTAGTTTGGAAATTCATTTTTTCTAAAATTATTCACAAAAAATATTTTTAAAATGAAAATTAAAGAATTAAATGGCTACAAAAATGCATTAGCATGACATTGTATGTGATGCCATAATTTTAAAATAAGTTGTTTCCTTTTTTATATCTTATTTTAAGAAAATTCCGCAGGCGCTTAAACCGGGGTTTTGCTTGGACACAATCTAAACACCATACCATTTTATTTGTACTTTTCTCTGAGGAAATAGATACCTTCGCATTCGATGTTTTTCTTGTATCGACGCGATGCAACGTTCTAACGTTTTTATGTGATATTTATTCATAAGCTCCTGTCGAATGCATCAACGCTTCATAATTGTCCTCACTTACGATTTAATAGATTTTAAAATGACAGTATCAGCACTTACCTAAAAATAAAAGAAATACAAAATATTTTAGTAAATAAGTAATTATTTAGGTTAATGAGGGTTTTTATTTTTTTTTTGGGGGGGGGGGTCAAATGTTAGTGCTCTATGAGGAAAAGGCGACAAAAAAATGATAGTTTGAGATACAAGACGCTTTATTAGTGTATATGTAGGTAGACTTGTGTGGTTCTTGTAAAGTTCACTGTCATATTTTGAATGAAGCACCCTCCAATTTGTTCTAAATAAATAAATACAAAAAAAATTCTGTACAATTTTGGCTCATTATATTAACGTTAACCCGGTACCCAAGACGACAGAAGTTTTATATGGGAAATCCCATTTGTTTTTGCAAATCCAACTTTGAAAATTCAGAACTTTGGTAATGATTGATAAAAAAAAAATAATTTTGGCACACATGCAGTCACGTTTGTCGTGTTTAAAAAAAAATCATTAGAAAAAATTATACAATTTTTTTTAAATTAATTTAGATCAAACTAGGGGGTGCGTCATTCAGTATAAGACAATGACATTTAAAGGGACCACCTTAATGTAAACAGTCCGGCGACCCGACACTCCAATCCATAACAAAACAGACTAGATAGGTCACATTTTGATTGGATTGGGAGTGTGTGTGAGTCTAAATGTTTTTCTTGAAAAAAATAAAATATCTTTGAAAGAAGTACAATCGATGGGTGCTCTGCCCATGGTTATGCTCAATTCGACATCCCATTGAATTATCATTATATACAATGGGCCTTACCAATAATCAAATTTAGAGCTCACTTAAATAATTAAGTGGTCTCTAAATAATGAACCATACCAATAATCAATTTAATAGTCAGCTTAACGCTAAACGTCACTTTAAATCTTAGAGTAAAGAAACGCATGTTTAAACTCGTGATTAAGTGTAAACGTCACGTTTGTGCTGTCATTCTGAAAAGCAAAGGAGAAAATAATAACCCTTATTCTCTCTGAGTGCCGCTTACAATTGAATTAAATTGCTTGTTTAAGAATTTTATTGCAAAGTTATAAAACTAATAAGGTAATCAAAATAAACAAATAGATTTAATCCTTCTTATTTCTTTTTATGTTAATTTCAATTTGAGAGTGAATGGCGGAAAACTAACACTAAAAATCGTACACAGCCTAAAATTTGTTCGGTGACTTTTTTATGATAACTAAGATGTCATTGGTCGCGATCAAAAACCTATGTAGAGCTTTCCAGATAGGTTGTTGTTGTTTTAAATAAAAAAAAACAGCTGATTACAAAACAGCTTTAGCTGTTGGATAGCTATCCATGCTATCCGAAAAATGTTGGTATACGTTTGTATCCCAAGCGAAATTGTTAAAAAAGCCGAAAACAAAATGCAAAGTCGATATTTGTTTGCCGGGATGTAGTTGTATTTTTGATTTTTTTTTTTTTTTTTTTCAGAAAAACAATTAAAAGAATATAATAATAAAATGCAAATTACTGTAATGTAACGAAAAATTTTGCTAAAAATACATTCAATTAACCTATCCGGTTTTGGTTGATCAGAAACCTATATGGATAGGAAGCTATCTAAGATAGGCTACCGCATCGATTCTTGAACGCGGCCATTTCCATTCACAGAAGCTGTCTGTTTGGCAACAATTGTAGTAAATATTGTAATAGAACACTGATTAGTTAAAGACGTGTTTATTTTGGTTATTGGTAAACACAAAAATTAACTCGTCTCTGAAGTTTAACGCGGCGTTTATCTAAACGCTTGTTAAGTCATTAATTATTGGTAAGGTCCCAATATTTCAACATTTAGAATAGCTTGACCTTTATTATCCTCTCAGAGTCGATTTTTCAATCATCAGTTAACCATTCAGATAGCTGTATGTAGAGGTGGAGAACTATCACTAGTCACTGCCATCGGTATTTAGTATAAAACTATCTATAATTTCAACACCACTTAACTATTTTTTTTTTAATGGCAGCTTTTTTTAAATTTAAATGACTATCGAAAACAATCGAAAGTGGTTAAAAACTATCTATTTCGACAGTGGGAACTATCTACTATAATCGATGAAACAGTCGATAGTTTCATGTCTATAGCTGCCAGAGAAATAAATATAGGAACTTATTTTCGGTCTATCTACAGAATAAGTAGGTATACTATCTGGTATTTAACTGACTATTTAAAAGTTGACCCTAAATGAAAGGTTCATTTAGAAGTCTCGAACTCCCTTAATCTAAGCTCTTAATTTTTTGAGTATTTAAAAGTTGCTGTTTTGTATGAAGGAAAGCCATTATCAATAACTGGAGTGATAGTGTACAAGAATTTTCACAAAAGCCATCGACCTCCACCTCAAAGACAAACAACAATACATTGGGAATAATTATACAAAATTTCCATTTCCTTTGGTATCTACAAACACATAGTTGTTTATTTAAGTTAGTTTTAAATTTTTCCAGACAATATTTGCGGTTGTAGCTAATTTTATTTTTAACATTTGTTATTTAAAATTTGGGGTAGGTATTTTGAAAACAATTTTGTGTAAAGCAAAAAAGCCACAAAAAATAACAATACAACAAAAAAGGGTTCTTTTCCTTTTTCATACCTAATCCTGGCTAAGAAAAAAAATTCTTTAAGTTAGCAGAGTTCCGGTTGAAAAAAAAAAAATAAATGAAGAAACATGGAGACATTTTTACGACCAACCCTTACAATGTATGAAATAAAATAAAAACAAGTCGGTTAAAAGTAGATAATGCGTGTGGATATCAAATATCGTCCATGTTCTGCTCTATGGGATTAGGATTGTAAAATGTCAAGGTAGACACATAAAAGTGTGACTCAAAAGTATAGACATCAATGAGGGAATTTCAAAAAAAAAATATATAGACAACTATAATATGACTGGACGCTTGTTAATTAAAACAAAAAAGTGTCGAAGTGTAAAAGTGTTTTTTTTTTTTGTATGTAAGGCCCCAAGGGTAAAACTTATTTAAATGAAAGACTGTGGCTTATAGCAGAAGCTACATAGGAGGCATCGATTTTCCAACTTTTAGCGTCTTCTTCGTCTTCTGTGGCAGATATTTTATTTATTGCAAAATATAGCTGCAAGACGCACTCAAAACAATTTAATTTTTTCATGTTTTTACTTCCTATATAGAGCAAGTGACACATATTGGATTTTTGTCAAAGGTAGAATTAACATCAAGTGAAGGGAAGAAGAAGTCAAGTGAAGTGAATTATGTTTGTATTCGGAATAAAGGAGATATTGGAAAATTAATGAGATATTAGAAAATTAAGGAGATATTGAAAAATTAAGGAGATATTGGAAAATTAAGGAGATATTGGAAAATTAAAGAGATATTGGCAAATAAAGGATATCGGGAAGAATTAATCTGAATTTTGAAGAAGTAGAATAAGATGATGAAGGAGAAGAAGAAAAAGAAGAAAAAAAGAAGCAGAAGTGGAAGTGGAAAAATAGGTGGAAGAAGAAGTGGAAGAGGAAGTGTGGAAGAAGAAGTGGAAGAAGAAGTTCCCCCATGTCAAAAATGTAACCAACGTTAATTCTTAACCTGCGTTATTTTGTCTAAATAAATAATTTTACTTTTTCTCCATACAATTTTCAAAATAATCAGCCCTATAACGAAATTCGTATTATTAAGTTGTATTTGGTCGTATGTTTTGGGCTTGTGGTTTCCTTAGTGGTAAAATGCAATCTTTTTTGGTACAAAGCCTTTGAAAATGTAGGAATATAGACATTGAAATGGTGGCATTTAAACTTAACAATATCATCACCAAACGACATGGCGAAAAGAACAATTTGTATTCTTTTCGCCATGTCTATTAATAAATACACTCCTCGTCAACTGAATACGCACAAACATTTTTGAATATATTTTATCCATTTTTTCCAAACAGTGATGGTTATTATGCCATCTGTTGATGGTAAAAATTTTCGTAACATATAAATAACAGAATTTCAAAGTTTTATCCAAAAACAACCGTGAGTTTTTCCTTCAACCACTTCCAAAGTGTAACTTATGCAAAGAAGAAGTTTTTTTTTTGAGTCAACTGAATAGGTACAAAAATTAAAATTGGTATTGGAATGGAATGAAACAAGTTTTTGTTTAAGTTTAGTAGTGGGTACTTCCACCTTTATTTTTAATTACTTCGTAAATTCGATCCGGCATGGAATCGTATAGCTTTTTAATGTAATTTAACGAAATTTCGCTCCACGCTAATTTGATTGCAGAAATTAAGGTTTCTTTGTCTTCGAACTGACGACCACCCTCATAAACTTTGCGTACTAACCATCCCCAGACATTTTCTATGATGTTTAGATCAGGTGAGTACGGCGGCCATTGAAGCAACTGCACTTGTTGCTCCTCTATCCATGTTTTTATTATGCGCGCTGAGTGAATAGGCGCATTATCATGTTGGTAGGTCCAGTTTATGGGTCCAAAGATTTTAGGAAAATTTCTTTCCAAAATTACTTTATACCCAGCTGCTGTCATTCTTGATGTTACAACCTCGAGCTCAACTGTTCCATAATAACTGACTGCGCCCCATATCATGACACCTCCTTCACGACTATGATGGCGCTTTAAAAATCTTTTTTCTTTTCTTAAGTCGTGAAAATAGAAGTTGAACCCATCAGGGCCATCGAAATTAAACTTTTTTTCATCTGAAAAAACCACGTGATACCATTCTTTTTTCCAACTCATGTGAAGTCTTGAAAAATCTAATCGCAACATTTTCCGTCTCTCGTCAAGTGGTGGTTTTTTCTTAAGTTTCATTCGTTTAAGATGGCTTGAGTTGTTGATTACTCTTAATACTGTTGAGCAACTTGCGTTTACGCCGACTTTTTGTTTTATTTTTGCCACAGAATCAGAAGAATTTGATGCACATCTTAAAATTCTTCGTCTCTCAGCTGTTGTTGTTGCTGTTTTCTTACCTCCCTTCATGTTTTTGCCGTATGCATCTTTATTTTTCAAGTGAGAATAAACTACATTAAAACTTCGGCCAACTTTATCAGCTATTGCACGTCCAGTTAGGCCTTGGTCTCTAAGTAAATCGATTGTAGCTTTTTCAACACTGTTAAGACACGAAGATCTACCCATTTTTCTTAAAATTTGAAATCAAGAATTAAATTTTACTGAAAACACTAAAATCGTTAATTTAAACTGTCAAGCAAAAATTTAAACTGTCAAGCACTCCAAAAAAACTTATAAACAACGAAGAAAATGGCGTTGTACCTATTCAGTTGACTAAAAAAAAAACTCCTACTTTGCATATAAAACACTTTGCAAGTGGTTGAAGAAAAACTCACGGTTGTTTTTGGATAAATCTTTCAGAATTATCTGCTTAACATCTTAAGAGAATAGTTAGCATCAACAGATGGCATAATAACCATCACTGTTTGGAAAAAATGGATAAAGTATATTAAAAAATGTTTGTGCGTATTCAGTTGACGAGGAGTGTATGTTGTTAAGTTTAAATACCAGCATCGCAAAGTTTCTATCCGTAAATTCTCAAAACCATTGCACCAAAAAAGATGATACTTCACAATTAAGGAATCTTCAAACCCAAGATACGACCAAATACGACTTAGTAATACGAATTTCGTAATAGGGGTGAATGTTTTTATTGAAAACTGTAATATTGAATACTAATCTTTTGCATAAGTACTTATTACACCATTATCGCATGCATTTCTTCACATTTTTCCTATCAGTTCTATCCTTATCGCCAGTAATAAACAACAGCTTATTCAGAATACAAAGCTAATCATTATACTTTACTCTTTTTGATATTGGCCGTTTATTTGTTGTTTTGCTTCAGTGTATGGTATCTACAAATTCATTCACATTTGCAGTAGTTTATTTTACGAAAGAAGATTGACGCTGCTCTATTTCAAATAAACTTTATGTAATTTTTTCCAATTTCCCATAAAAAAAAATATATACACACAAAGTGAAATGTGTCGTCCAAAAAATAGTCACTGAAATGTATTTAAATTTTTTTTCAAAAGGAGCAAGTGCTGAAACGGAAACAAAAATGATGTACGGTTTGGTGTGTCTATTTTTTTGTTTGTAGGTACTTCGTTATTTTTGTTGTCCATAGCAACTATATCTAACTGATATCGAAATGATATCCTTTGAAAATGTGCGAATATTTTTTTGACAAATATTATCATCCTGTAAATCATTCAATCGATGTCTTGTGAAGCGCATACAACAAAAAATACATTTTCAATAAGAATAAAAACACACACATATATACATTTTCCCTATATTAAAATTAAAGCTTTAAAAAGTTTTCTAGTAAATTTATAATTTTTGAACATCCCACAACACACAAAATGAGGATGCTCCTTTTTCTATATGCATACATGTTTACTTTTAAAGAAACAAAAAGTAAAATTGAAGAATTTGCTGAAAAATTTCAATTTCCCAGAGTTTGTTGTTATTTTTCGTGTTGAGTTGGTATAAATAGATTCTCTGTTTTGTTAAAAAAATGTGTTGTTTTTTTTTTTCAAAATAAATTAAGTTACATAATTTTAACCTACACAGATGTATGTATCTAGGTAGCGGTAGGTCTATACATTGTTGTATAGTTACCGTGAAAAACAGTAAACAAAGGTATGGCATGGGAAATAACTACATCATGCCCATAGTTTGGCCGTTATTCATGTTTATAAACACATATTTGGCATTGAGTGTGTAATGTAATAAAATGCATGCACTGATGCTAATAATATCGACTATGGACAAGACGAAATTTGGCTCTCATGTAATTCTGTGGCAACCATGCATCTACCTGAGCATCTGTACACATAATTTAAACATCAGTTTATTGCAAATTTGGAAACATTTTATACCAGAAAAAGAAGGACTTTAAAGAATTTTATTTCATAAATTAATAACTATTCCTCTTATTTTGTTTACCTGGTTCAATTTTGTTTACTTAAATTGCGACACCATATTTATAATAATCTTATGGATTATTTTAAGGTGTGAAAGAATGCCAAAAAAGATATGAAAACATATAATATTAAGGGTGAGTCCAATATGATGTGACAGAAAGCTGTACACATACACGCTATACACATACAGCGTTGGGTGAAGACAAGACAAAATAATTGTAGTTTTAGAGGAAGGAGCAATTTTCCTAAGAAAAAAGAAATTAAGTTAAGTAGTTAAAAATATATTTAAAAGAAAGCTTAAAAGATATGTAAGTGTTTTTGAACAATATTCGAAAAATTAATTTTTAAACTCAAAATTTTGAAAACAAAAACAATTTTTTTTTTAAATTTAAGTATTAATTAATTACTATTTTTTTTTAAACTATTTCTTAATACTCTTATCAATTCTTATTCAAAAATTGAAAACCGATGGATTATCACCAAAAAGTTGATTCCTTTAGTTTTTTAAATACTTTGAAAAGAAAAAGTCCTAGAATAGTCCGGTTTTCAGTTTTTGACTAAGAATCAATAAGAGCATTGCATTTTGATAATAACAGTAGTAATTAATTACGTAAAATTTTTAAAGAAAAAATTGTTGGAAATTTAACTTTATCATTTTTTTTTTTCAGAATTTGGAAAATTTATCAAAAACTCTTTGAGGGATTTTTTGTTTTACAATATTTGTGTCTGTTTAAGTGAATTATTTTGAAACTTGCCCCGCCTGAACCGGTGGTCTCGACACAACCTACACCCTTTAGTTTTCATAAAGTCTTATGAAAAGTACCTTTTTGTTAATAAGAATGCAAATAAAATATTTCCTAATAAGAAAGTAGGTAGGTACTAATTGAATATCACAGACATCTTTTTATCAAAATACCGAGTCGTTTTCGACAAAAATAATTTTTATTTTCAACATGTTTATATGGAATGTATACAGTTATTTTTGATTATAAAAACAAATTCCAGAAAACAATAAAATAACTAAGTTTAAAAAAAAAATGACCCGGTCTTTTTCAAAATATTGAGTTTTGAAAACAAAAATTTAATTTTTTTTATTATTTAAAAAAAAATTATTTTTTAACAATTATGGTCAACAATAATGTTTTATCTTTTAAAAATTTCGCCATAGAAAAAAATGAAAAATAGTAACAGAATTGCTTTTGAGAAAATCAAAAACTAGAAAAATGGTTGTACCTACCTGAGTTTCCGAAATAACCATTAAAAAAAAAAAAAAAAAAAGAAAAAAAAAAAAAAATTAACCCAAACGCAGCCTTAAGCTATTTTGTTTAATTGATTTTTTTTAAACCGTTGGAGACGTTTTTTTTTTTTTTTTTGAGAAAAACAATATTTTTTGCTTTTGGAAAAAAAAACACTGCTTACCAAGTTTGAATAAAATCCATCCAGCAGTTTGGGCTGTAGACGCGAGGTCAGAGAGACCGAATTTTTTCGTGTTCCCTATCATCTCCCTTATGCGGACAGCGACGCGTCACGAGGGTGACAGCACTTATGTCCATTTAAGGAAACAAAAAATTAAGAAATTTAATGCAAGTGCATTTACTATGAATTCCTGTAATTTTCGGCGCATATTATTCCAACGTCTTGTACATATTTTGTATATAGGAACTTTGAAACAATTGATTTTTTTTATATTTAGCGCGCGCTAAAGGGGTTGTGACTACCCTTAAAATGATGTACACAGCACGAGCGATTATGCAGGTTGAAGGGGATTTAAAAGGGGATACCGGTGCACATTGGTTTTGAATGTCTATAGATCACAAGGGGAGGGGAAAATCGAGCTGGGTAAAGCATTCTACATTCGTGAAGTGCGACTAAAGAAAGACTCTCTGTACTTAACAGTACGTGCGGAGTTGGGATCAAGGGTAAACTGATGGGCATTCCTGGAAGCGCGAGTATTACGGTTGAATTACTTAAGGGGACGAATGCAAATGGCTATTTCAGTAGAGCACTGTTTGAAGAAATATCGATAAAATAACGAAAGACATGAAACATTATGACGGTGCTCAAGAGATGTAAATGTTTCCGTTATAGTACTTTCACCCATCATTTTTAGAGCTCTCTTTTATATTCGATTCAATAGACTCAACTGGGTTATTGGAGCACCTGCCCAAATATGGGAGTTGTACTCAAGTTTTGGACTAATAAATGCTTTGTAGATTACAGCCAGATCAGAAGGGGAGACAAATTTCTTGCATTGACGCAGAAAACCTAAATACCTAGCAGTTTAGGCGATGTCAAATATGTGGTCGTTCCACAAAAGGTGGTCTGTGACACACGTACCGAGAACTGAAAGCTGTTCAGTTTCCTCAATGCGAGTGCCGCTCATGAATAGCAGCATAGGGGGTGGGTTCTGCTTGATATAAATGAACAGAAATTCATCACAAAAAAGAATCGGACCTACTCTTATGTCTGTTTAGGGGACTTGTACGTTTAGGGGACTTGTCCCCTTAAGAAGCTATTATCAACAGAAGGTTTCACTGTGGTACCTTAGCAAGTAGGCAGATATTAAAATAAAAAATACATTATATTTGTTTAATAATACATATCTATTTTTAACACACATAATATGTACATATATTTTCGAGTGGATATACAAATTTCTAATCATTGCTTTTGTGATAAAACAAACAAAATTATTCACATAGCCCCGAATGAAAATCTTAACGAAATGCCATACCCTCGTTCCTTTTTTTTGTCTATCTGCGTAAAACTTTGTGTAAAAAAAGACGCCTTCCTGACAAAAACAATAGAGACAAAGCTCCGAGGTGCTTTGACACAACAACAAACAAAAAGAACCCACAATTTTGTTTTATTTCAGATGTACAAAGGTATGTATTTTTTGGTGTTTTAACAATAATATTAATATCTGTAAATTTTGTATTAAACCCGCATACATTTTGTTGAGTGATATTTAAGAATAAAAGAACAGAAATCCCACACAAAGTTATACACGAGTTGTGTATTCATAAAATTACCACCGTGCCACCCATCAGCCTCCTAGGAACTAATAAAGGATGAGGAGCATCTAAATACACCACACACACATAGACACTTCAAACTTAATCAATTATGCTTTTCTATACACACCCGCAGTCTCAATGAACTTATTTATTCGCTGAATATTTGAACAATACAAAACTTCCATAACAATCCTTAGGGAAATGACTGTAGATATAACATTTATGTACTTATACCTACATATGTAGGTACTGTACATATCTATTGTCCTATCTGAACTTGTTATACGTTGGGCTGGCCGTTCCCATAAACCTTTCAACTTTTAAACAACGCAAAATAATTACCAACTCAACAATAATATTCAGCTGCCAAAAAAATATATCTAGAATTACAAAACAAAACAACAACAAAACAATTCGAACGGAATGTGGGTACTTTTCAAAACTAGTCAGCACATTTTCGAGGTCCAGTGAACTAACCTTTAACATCACCACCACCACCAATCTGCCTGCCCCAACCCTCTAAAATACCACGCACTCTCACCAACCAAACAGAACATCCAACTATATGAAACCATAATTTAATGCAAATATCGGACAAAAGCGATAGTGTGGTATGCATGTATGTAAATGCACATCCTATAAATATTATTCATCCATTGAATCTCAACTCGTACAAATCTCCCACATAAATCCTGATTAAAAAACGCACAATTAAAATTTAACTAAAAACTAACGTGAGTGTGAGTGTTTCATATACCCACTATTTATCTATCTCTCTGGTTGTCCCTGTCACCATCATGGTAACCCATTTATTTTTAATGGTCCCGCAGATATGCAATGCACTTGTCCTCAAAATAGTAACAATATATAATTGAAGTAGGTATGCACTACGTACTGTACATAATGTACGTATGTAGATCATGTATAGACCTTTTTGTGAATTTGTGTACAGAAATGAAACAAAGCAAAAATATTTTGCATGTTCGTATGTTTATGCCAATAAAGTGGCATTAAAAAGTGATGAACTGGAGTGTGAAATGAACAGTGGTTGTTTTATTACAAATTCAAATTGCTCCTTAAATCTGAGTCCTGTCAGATAAAGAAAATTAGGACAAAATGAACAACTATCCGTTGCGAAGCTCAGTATACCTTCCTATGTACATATAATGCATAGGTTAATGTGTCAAGTAAATTTAGCATAAAAGTGTCACTCAAAGTGTGATTAACAAATTTATATGGCCCCATATTTATAATCACAATACAAAGTGTATAATTGACTCGCAGCAAACGTTGTTTCTCTAATTCTATTTTTGTCTTAAAATCAATACGCACAAACTAATCATTTCGCAAAAAATCTATCGCGGTAACCACTGTAAACATGTCACAATGTTATTACATTTGGGTCAAAATTTGTATTCGTCTTGCAGTGGCGCATAGAATTATATACATAAGAGCGTTTCAAAAAAAAAAAAAATGCCTCCGATTTTTCCGCAACCAGGCTCAAAAGTTTAGACTTGATAAGAAAATACGTCTGTGAAAATTTGAGCTTTTAATATTAACGTTTGAAGGTAGCTCAACGCTGTTTTCGGTTTTCCATACGATTTGTATGGGACCAAACACATGTTTGTGTTAGGAATTTTATAACTTAATAATAGAAAGTATTTAAATCATAGACATAACCATTTTTTATAGAAAATTGAACGCTAAAAGGTCTTAACATTTCTAACCGTTTAAAAATTATGGCTTATCAAACTTATGCCATAAAGTTAACATTTATTAATTTATTTTAAAATAAGCATTTCTATTAGTATTCTTAATATAGTGTTAACTACTAACTCCTTAATATAGTGTTAACTACTAACTTCTAAATATAGTGTTAACTACTTATTTTAAAATAATTTAATAAATGTTAATTTTATGGGTTAAGTTTGATAAGCCATAACTTTTAAACAGTTAGACTTATGATAAAAAATGTTAAAAAAAAAATGTCATAAAAAAAAGTTATGTCTATGATTTAAATACTTTCTATTATTTAGTTATAAAATTCCAAACACAAACATTAGCCCAGTCAATAATTACAAAGAAAAGTGCTACATTCGCAAAGCGCGATCTAGTGTTGCATTTTTGATATGTTTTTAAAAACCTGTGCTCGCTGCAGAAAAAATTCAACAGTGAAAAAACGCAAAAATCACCCCATTCTTTCCGACATTTTCCTTTATAACTTTGGAAATATACAACTTAGGAAAAAACCATCCACTATATTCTTGTTTGTTATAAAATTTTCTACAAGACCACATTAGTTTAAAATTCATGTATGTTATATTTGAGTTGCTATCTGACCATGAGTAAAAACAAAAATTCTGAAAAACTAAGTAATTTTGAAGCGCTCAAAAAATAGGTCAAAAATTGTCCAATTGTGCTCAAAATTTGCAATCAAATAGCCTAGAGTATTATAATACGGTAAATCGGTCAAATAGTTTTGGCAAGAAACATGATGTTAACCAAGCGCAACAAGCTATGTTTGCATCATAGCTGTGGTCAAAGTAGGACACTTAAGTTGGCACTGATTTGTGTACACGTACTTGGAACCCTTAGCTATGATAAAATAAGTTAAGTAAGCACCACCATTTTCTAACTTCTAGAAGAATCAAGTTGTTCTGCAATGTGCCCAACCACTAGCAGATTCGCAAATTTTGCGAAATAATTTTTTGTTAGGTATTATTTTTGATTTGATTTGATTTTTGATATCGAGAGCCAAAAATATTTAAAAATGTCAATATTAGCAACTTTTACAGCCGAAACAAATCCTGTCTAGTTTCGACATGGCTCTGGTCAGTTTTCTTAATGGAAAATCTAGACGAGGAAAACTTGTCAAATATACGTCAAGCGCTTGCAAGTTTTCAGTAAGTAAATTTTAGACGAGGAAAATGTTTGATACTCTCGTGAGGTTCTCGCTAGTAAGAACTTGTTGGACGTTTACGGCATCCTAACAGACTAAGCACTATCGTTATAAACAAATTGAATCGATGAATCGAAAAATACAAATTTTAACTTTTATTATAATTGATCAGTTTTGGTTTCAAAAAAAAAGTTAAAAATTTCACGCTCTTGCAAATCCTGCCAAGATAATCATATAAATATTTATTTTTTTTCGAAAATCTCTATTTTCAACCACCCACCCCCGCCAAAGTCTTTTCGAACTTTTCATTAAAATTAATCAAAAAATATAATTTACTGTCTTAAACTATATTTATTTAATTCCAGATGGTTCATCTCAAGTGGTTCATATCGGTTGTTTTTGTGGTGGGATATAGTTTAGATTAAGCGCATTTTTGTACACGATACTAAATCAAATAATATGATAATAAGAGTATTTTACAAAAATGCCCAGTATCATACTTAATTAATTGCTTTAATATCGTATTAAATTCATAGAAGTTTGCGCTATTATTTTTATTATTCAGGTTTTTATTTTTGATCTGAGTTATTTTACTATCGGATCACAACGGATACTAAAATACCCTTTTTTAATGTTTCTAGCAAAAATATATGAACAAATCTAGTTTTTGCTGGTCCGGGGCCAAGAGTGGTTTTTCTGACGAGGCAAAAGGGTTCATAATCGACAAGGCCCTAGTTTTGGCCATTACTCAGCCATGCTAGGGCCTTGCCAGAATCTATTTAAAACTCTCTTGTGCCATATCGAAAACTAGAATGTTTTTCTGCGCGGGATTTTTGATTTTCTAAAAAAGAAAAGTTGTTCCGTTATCCATGCATACTAGGGTGTCCATTATTTCCCAAACTCATTTTTTTGGATAGCACATCCCGTCAATCGGAAGTTTATGCCGAAACAAAAAAATATTAACCAACAAAATTTTTTTTTTCCGGGGTCATTAACCCGTGCCTCTAAGGTCATACTTTTCCCATACAAAGGAGAATGGGCGTTTTGGTCTACCTATTTTCCACGAATGAGATATACATCGATGTAAAGCTTAGCCCCAGTACAACATTTTTGTGTATGGACACAAAGCTGTAAGCCATGGGGTTTAGGCAGTAAATGGCAACAAAGGTTGCAACTAGAGGAAAAATTAATTGCAACAGTGTTCCATTGAAATTACAGTATTGGTCACTTTTGATGAACTGAATAGACCCCAAAATAAAGGAACTTTTATACAAATGACAAATAATAGCGAAAAATATCATGGTTGACGAATAATTCGCTTAACAGTATGAAAATTCTACTTTTTTGTATTCGATTCAGCGAATGAAATGAATGGGAATAATTGTGCGTCTAGTGCCCACAATTGCGATACACAACATTGGAAAGCTTAGTTCAAGAGCATCATTTATGAATATGGGCACAGAACTGTAAGCCATGGCGTTAAGGTAGAATAAAACAAAATATAAAACAATTCGTCTGTGTTTATTCGAATTTGCAAAGTGTTTTTCTTATTTTTTTGGTCGCTTATTAAAGCCAACTGCCATTGTTTTGGACGAAATAATTACTCGTACGTTGGTACACTCCATAGTACCTAATCATTTTCATAGGTTTCGTTTCTGGGCACTAGGTAGACCAGGTCCCATATAATTTTGCCCATTCTCCTTTGTATGGGAATTTTACACTCATCGCATTTTATTTTTTTTTTCTCTGAAACTATAACAGTTATTCTAATTTTGATTGATTTATCGGTCCTTTAAAAAACTTCATTTAAAAATGTATTAAAAAAATTTAAATTATAATTTATTTCTATTTTTTAAGTTAATAAATACTTTAATATCATATATTTTTCTCTTATTTTTCTCTCTCGATCTTCAGCAGTTTTTTTTTGTTATTGATTATCATTAAGTAACAAGTTTTTTAAAAAAACTGCATTAAAAGAAATATTTAAAACAAATCAGTAATAATTTATTTCGATTTTTCAAAATATTAAATATTTTTTCAAGTATTTATTTTTTTTTTTTTTTCTTTTTAAAAAAAGTTTTTTTTTAAATGATTTGTTTTGACCAATATCTTGTGTAAAAACCACATTCAAAAATTAATAAAAAAAACTTTATTTGTTAAGAAAAAAAATTAAATACTTAACAAAATAAAAATATTTAATATTTTGAAAAATTGAAATAAAATATTTCTAATTTGTTTTCCCTATTTTTTTTAATATAGTCTTTTTAAAAACTTATTACTTAATGATAATCAATAAAAAAAAACCTGAAGATCGAGAGAGAAAAATATATGATATTAAAGTATTTATTAACTTAAAAAATAGAAATAAATTATAATTTAAATTTTTTCAATACATTTTTAAATGTAGTTTTTTAAGGGACCGATAAATCAATCAGAAATAGAATAGCTGTTATAGTTCCAAAGAAAAAAAATAAAATGTGAAGAGTGTAAAATTCCTATATAAAGGACAACATGCAAAAATGTATGGAGCGTGGGCCCAGCACCAATAAGAACGGCCTTCATATCGTATATAAGCACTGGTTTATGCATTCATTATCCGTTAACAGTTTGTCCAAATCCGCTGTGTGAAAAAAGTTATTTAGTTTTGATTAAAATGAGTTTTAGGGTCACAATTCCTTTTTTCCATAGTTTTCCTTTAATATTTTGTGTATTTTTCGATTGATTTAAGCCAGATGATTTTGGCATCAAAAATGTTATTTTAAAACCCATATTTGTAATTTTTACAAATTAAATACTCAAAAAACAGCTTTTTGCATAAAGTTGATGCTTGCGACCCCGTAAACATAGTTTTAAAAATCTCAAAATATTCAAGTAGTGTACCATGGGTTCAAAGAACTTAATTCTAAAAAATGGCTTAAATCGAGCGAAAAATACACAAAATATTAAAGAAAAACTATGTAAAAAAAAGGAAATGTGACCCTAGAACTCATTTTATTCAAAATTAAATAACTTTTGTAACACAGCGAATTTGGACAAATGGTTAACGGATAATGAATGCATAAACATGTGCCTATATACGATATGAAGGCCGTTCTTATTGGTGCTGGGCCCAATTTGCCCATTGTCTTTTGTATGGGAAAAGTATGACCTTAGATGCACGGGTTAATGACCCCCGAAAAAAAATTTTCTTGCTCAATAATTTTTTTCTTTCGGCATAAAATTTCGATTGACGGGGCTTCCTATCCAAAAAATGAGTTTGGGAAATAACGGACACCCTAATGCATACCCAACTTGTGCTATCTTGTGTCTCAAATTTTAAATTTTGCAACGAACCATTTTCTGTGTTTTTTTTTTAAGTTAAGCTTATACCTACATTATGTAATGCTTTGTACTCAACTTGTGATGTCAGGTGCCTCTAAGAGATAAACAAAATTTCGCAAATTCTATCTCCTCTTAAATCTTTCCCTATTGTCCTAACGCTCGCAATGTGTATTTTAAATACATTTTAAGGGAAGTCGATTTGTGGGTGCAAAATTCAAAACAAGTTAAGTACAATACTGCTAAACTTTTATCTTTGGAACAATCAGAAAAAAATTAAAAGAATTTTGTAGTCAAAAATAGAAATATGAGATTTTTTCATATATAACGCAGCACAACATTAATTTAAATGGCGGTGCTAATTGCATGCACTTACATATGTATTTATTGTTCACAAATAAATTGATTCAAGTTAGCTACAGAACTTAACGCGATCAAAAAAAATTGAGTCACTTTCCAGCTGGTCAATATTTAAAAGCATTGCATATATGCAAGTCGTTGTTGTTTTCAATTTTAATTATTAGGTCCATAATTTCAAACAATTGTTCGCCGTGATGGTATCGAAAAACTGTCCCATTAGACTTACTCTCACGTTGTAGCTCGGAATGAATGAGATCTTCCGTGGATTATTCCAAACTATATTCGTAGGTAGCTAAAGTCAAGTTCCGTCTCAGGATGGAACCGCACCAACGGAAATTTAAAAATCGAATGATACAAGAGTCAAACGTCCTGGTGCAACATCAGTTCTAGTTCTCTACGACTAGTGTTCCAGAATTGCAGTTATGAAGATTAATAAGAAATTGAAAAATATTTAAGATAATATTAAGTTAAGGTGGGGTAAACTGGGAAGAAAGTCACCTATTATTTTCCTGCTTCAACCCATTAACCCTATCGATTCTTTTTGATTTTTTCTTAGCACTTTAGGGCTTAAAAAAGAGACATATCAAACAATAAAACCCCTTTATGCAAGAAAAAATGTTCTTTACTTCCGTTTATTTTCCGTTTTATTAAACAACCTGATCTGATAGAGCAACAATATAGGTAATTACAAAAAAGTTGCATGAAGCGTGAAATTCTCTACAATACTATGCATGTATCTACGTACGTTCATTATTATTATTTGTTAAGCACTTTTAGTGCGACTATACTTAGTGGAAGTGGACACCAAAAGTCAAGATTCGCAAGCGAAAAAAGGAAGTATACGCCACAGTGAACACAACTCGTTTATTTCTGAACAGCGAATTTCAATGGAATAAGTTGAATGATTTTAAAGAAAATATTGTACAAAAAATCTTCTGTATGTAGGTTCTATTCATTTAGTAGATATAATGGCCGTACACGCCAATGGATAAATGAATGCCATCATACCCAATCTAATATGTAACCGTTTGCATTGGCGACATCTACATACACAGAACTGGAGAAAACCTACTGAGAATAATATTTGTATCTCAGGAAATCATCAACAAAAACAGTGGGTGTATTAGACTGAGTACAATGGCATTTAACCGATTAACTCACCACCGTCATACTTGACGGAACCCATTGAATTGGAGTACTGGCAGCAGTAGATGTCTATTGAAATTAAATTATTACTAGAATTTTTTACCTTAGTTTTTATTCCCCTTGGGCAAAGGGAAAGAGGGGATGTTTTATTCAGTGTCCGCAAGTAATCTTGTTAAATATCATTATGGGTTAGATTGTTAAGAACAATATTGTGTGTTTTTTGTTGGCAAGTAGTATTTTTGTTATTCAATATTATGAAATGTGACATAATAATTTTGATTTGGAATACAGTCAAGGAGGTCACATTTAAATTAAATAGAGACCTTGTCAATATATTTTATTAGGGTGTGCAAAATTAAACGACGATGATTTGATTTTGATTATACTTATACAATGAAAATTTGGTTGTGCGTAACTAAAAACAAAAATTCAACGTTTAAACTTAAAATCGCTGTTTTCTTATTTCCATACAAAAAGTAAGCTTTTAGTTTAGGGAAAATCTAGGCGACGAAAACTTGTCAGATACTTGACAAGCTCTTGCTGGATTTTAATACAACAAATTTAGACGAGGAAAACTTTTTAAACACTTGTGAGGACCTTTCTAGTAAAAATTTGTTTGATATGTTACAGTATCCTATCAGAAATGTCTCTTGTTCACCAAAAACAATTTTTTTGTAAAAACCATACAATTTCAGTATCATACGACACATTTTTCTCTCTTTCCTTTATCTTCTTCAGCACAGATTTGTGAGAAATGTCAGACAAGTTAGAACAGTATCAGTATATTGTTATGCAATATAGGATGATACATTAGAGTATGAAACTTATTCACTTTTGACATTGAATTTTTGTACAGCGAGTTAGCCCAGTAGGTATCGCATTGGACTGACAAGCAGAAGATTGCGGGATCAAGTCCCATATAAGCGAACTTTTCTTTTTTTGTCTGACGAGCCAAAAGGGATCACAAACGCCAAAGCCCTTGTTCTAGCCTTTGCTAACCCTTACTAGGCCCTTGTCGGAATCTATGATAAACCATCTAGTGCCTTATCGAAAACTAGACCGTTTTTCTGCGCGGGTAAGATCTACCGCTTAGAAGTTTCTCTCAAAAAACGTTCAATAAAACTGCAAGTTGATGCTTTTAATTTACAAAACAAGAACAAAGGGTGTGCAGATAGGTTCAATGCAAGGATAAATCGTATGGGAAGGGGGGAAATTTCTTCCAGATAAGGCGAGAGGGGTAATTTTCTATTAAAAAAAAATACTATTATCACATGATCTTCTGTAAATTTCAACATTATTACACCGTGTTGACTGAACGTTGTAGTAGCCCGTAGCGTAATGGTTAGTGCGTTCGACTGTCACGCTGGAGGTCTGGGTTCTCTTCCCAGCCTCGTCCACCTAAAAACGAAATTTTTTTTTCAGGGCTACTGCCTCTTGCGAGGAATTGACAAATCCTCCAAGAGTATCACTTGTCACGAATAAGTGCTTCTCGTCTAGCCGTTCGGATTCGGCATAAAATTGTAGGTCCCTTCCATTCCTGTCGAAAGGCGCACACAGGAATGGTTGCGAGTTGTTAGTCACTAGGCCCTGGTTCTTCATGAGCCGTTGTGCCACCCGATTTATTTTATTTATTTGACTGAACGTTTCATATAAATGTAGTTATTTATTTTTTTGAATTTTGAACAACAACTTAAAGGCACTACCACCAATTGTTTGGCTGGAGATATAGCTATTTCGTGATTTGCAACTATTGCAGTCATCAGCTTCCTTTTTGATTTTTATAAGCGCCTTTAAGTTAAGTTAAGTTAGTTTCGATAGACTACAATTCGCAGTACGTATCAAAGGGGGAGAGGATGGTTGAACAAATCTGATATGCGTGGGTTAAAATCCTATGGTGTGCATACAAAGTTTTTCAAATAAAATTGGATTAAAGCTAAGCACCTCAAAAAGGAGACCGATGACTGCAAAAGTGACAAAGCACGAAATAGCTATATCTCCAGCCAAACAATTGGTGGTAGTGCCTTTAAGTTGTTGTTGTTGTTCAAAAATTCAATGAAATTGACGGAATTAAGAATGGTCAAGTCTAATAAGCTGACTTTCTAGTACGAATAGTAGAATAATAACAACAATAAGTTATTTATTTTTGTTTATTTTTTTTGTAACATTTTTCTCTTTTTATTCCCATAAAAGTTACGCCGTTTCAATTGATTGAAAATATTGAACCAATAACATAATGTTACATAGGACATCGCCAATTGCTAGTTACGTTTAAGTTGTAAGCTTCGAGAGTAAGTTCGTACGATCCAGTCGTGCATATTTTATGTTTGTGAACACTAATTTTTATATTTTAAATTATATGTTTACACATTAATTGTCCAAAGGAACACTTTTTACTGGATTGCTATGGCCGACCTCGGACACGTGCTTAAAAGAGCGGATAGATATTTTTTTGTTTACTATTTTTTATACAGGGTGTCACAACGTCACCAGCCCAAACGAAAACCACGGATTTCTGAGGTGATTTTAAGTTTTTTTTTATTATGAAAGCTCAATTTGTCCTCTTAAAAATATATTTTTAACAAAAAAAAAAAAAATTGAAAATTATTAATATAATAAAGTAAAACAAATAAAATTTCAAGAAAATTTAAATATACTACATAGGAATAAAAACGAGCAAGAAACGATTCAATGGTTTCACTATTTTTTTTTTCAATTGTTGGCTCTTTGACATACTTTTTTATTCGATTTTATTCAAATATTAAAATTTTCTTGATTTTTTTTTTATTTTATTTTGTCAATAGTTTTAAATGTAATTTTATGCAAAAAAAAAATAGTATTTTTAAGAGAACGAATTGGGTTTTCATAATAAAAAAGAAAAAAATTATACTTATTAACGTGTATAATAGTTTATCAATTTCAATTTGCTATTATCTTGTATCTTCTTGGTACATTTTGCAAGCTACCTATGTGCATTTTATTAGTAAGTTTTTTGTTTATTTAAAATAACATTATCATGTTTTAGATCTTTTACTATGAAATTAAGAATTCAAATGTTTGAAAATGGAACACGGTTGTTAAGACAAATAATAATTAAATATGAGTTCTGTGACGATAATATACATAGGTATAGTTTTTTCCAACACGATACATTTGATTTGTATTTCTGTTGAGGCTTATAAATTGGCTAGAAAAATACATATTGTATTATAATATGGGTACTTGTTTTATTCTATTATTCTAATGGTTTTAAAACAGTTCAGCAAAGGAAAATACAATTTTTTTTAAAGAAACATTTCAGAAGACCCGTTTTTCGGCAATGAGTTAGATAAGCGTTTTTTAATTCTGCACATAAATAATTTTGATTTGTTCATATAAATGCTTGATCCGTAGTACCTATGTCAAAGAAGGATTTTTGATAAAATTAAAGGTCGACTTCAAGGTATGTATGTAGATACCGATAACAGAAGTTGTCCTGGCCATTTTCGATAGGTGGCTGGTGGTTTAATTTCTTATTGTTTTTTCTATAGCAACGTAAATCAAAAACTCGACAGTAAAGCTTATTACGCAAATCACACTTAAGTTCTTTTTTTTTTTTTCAAAAACATCAACTAAATTCATAATTAAATTTTGAATCAATCTTAATGCATATAACCAAAAATATTATGATGTCAATAAATTATTTGTAGCGACTTTTGAAGGCAAGCATTTATGAGCTGCGACTGGAAAATACTATTTTTTTCATAAACGGCCCGGGTAGTTTTACACTGCTGACATTCAAATTAATTTAACATTTTTTTTTTCAAAAACTGGATGCTGGAAATTGAAATTCCTAATTTGTAGCAATTCTGACGTTCTAACCTAGGATAAATTGATGGACTTACCAAGACCGTATTAAGTTTACTGAAGTGAAACTGACCAAGTTCACTACACTTCTTTCCCTTGACTTGGGAAATGACCAAAATGGTAATTTTCATGGATCAACGCAATACCACCTGTATTATTTGTGCTGTTAATATATATTGTGAACGGTAATTCAGATGAATGAAAATGACAACTATGTTCTGCTCTCGCTGTGATGAAACAAATGCAACGCCACCTGCATTTAGTTGGCCTCAGACATGGAACAATCCAAAACCGGGAGGCCTGTCAACGTTTTCTAAGGTCAACCCGGCGAACCCCACAAGTGGAACCTTAGGTGAAGCAGTTGAGTGGGGGAGTTGTGGTCCCCCTCGAGACCATGACAATCGCCGGTTAATGAAGAAGAAGAAAGAGTTCTGCTCTCGCTGTGTGACGTCATGGGTTTAGAGTGTTAATTAATTTTGTTGGACTTATCTCGCCGCTTGACTTGCAACCACAATATTTTATTGTTGAATTATTATTGGTTCAAATATCTTGTACCGGTTTAAGTCCAAACAAATGGCGTTTCCTCTGGGAAATCTCACCTGGACTTAGGAAGATTTGACAAACAGTTTTGACTGAACATAAAACTATTAAGTAGCTGTCAAAAATGACGCCATATTTATTTTAAATAAAAGATCCTTTTTAAAATTAATAACCCACATACTAAGCGTAAGACAGCAAGACGTTAAGTCTCTAAATGCAATTTGTATAACATGTTAAATGAAATATTTTATTAAGACAGAATTGTGTTTAACATTGTGAACTGAAAAAATAAGGTATAGGTAGGTACCTTGTTAATTTCATGACAACGACAGGAGAAAATATCTGGGTGAAAATAAATGATTTGATCTCCACAATTGTATTGAATTTGGTGTTAAATCACAATATTGTAGTAGTTATTTTTAGTTTGTTTTTTTTTTTACTTTTCATAATTTTCCAAACAAATCGAATTATCATATTAATAACATGCACAAAATTATGCAATGAATTTTCTTTTATTTACATTTTTATTGTAACAACATTTTGAAATAAAAAATGAAAATTGCTTATTTTGTAAAGCACGTTAATATGACAAACAACAGTAAAATTGATTAAAAATAAAATAACATCGCCGTATCAACAACAAAGTAATAAACCAAACCGAAAATTTCCATATTAAAAAACAAACCACTCAGAAATATGCAACGTTTTTTGTTTTGTTTTACTTTTACAATTTGCATATGTTTACGATGATGATGATGATGCAACAGACTGCGACGACGAAGACTATACGAAGTTCATGTCAAAATCCAACAGTGACGAAACGTTCTGGTCAATAAATTTCACACTCCGGCATCATCATGATGGAACCATATTAAATCCCTTTGCTAATTTCTTTTAACCAAGTGTCATCCATCATGCAGGATAAAAGGTCTGACCGAAATCGATCAGAATACCCAACGTTCATTTTCATCACACACAGTAACCAACACCGACGACGGACATTGAGAGCACCACTCACAAAGCTTGGCCTTTGTTGTGGCCAAATCTAATAAGCATTGCAATTTGAATTTTCATCCTTCAAAAGTGAACTCAATAATATTTGTGTGTTTCTCTTAATAGAGAGAGACTCCACATCCACACAAGTCCTTCAATCTATTTTATATGCATTCTGTAGGTATGATATTTGAATATGAAGCTGCGACACGACTTTGTTGAAATATTAAACTTAGATGTTTGAAATCTAATATGCGTTTAATTCAACGGAACGGTGTCGGTGTCGATGTCGCTTTCACAATCCGCTTTCAGCGACATATGATGCGATTAAATCACACAATGTTGTTAAAGGACATCTTGTGACATGTACACAGTGAACTACAGTGGGTGCTTGAACTGGAGATGTGGTTCCGATGGTAGATGGTAACATATATAGGTATGCCTAGAAAGATACACGAAGAACACTTGAAGTGGACACTTCACCAACAGTACTTATCAGTCGTATTTTGCATAACTATGAACCACGTTTATGTAGTGAATTGAATGGACAATAATAAGGACAAAGAGAGAGAGAGAGAGAGACAAGTTCTTGGTTTATGTTTTAACTTTGGCGTAGGTCGGTGCAAGTGCGGAGAGGTTCATGAATTATTATTCTTATTCACATTGGAACAGAACGGCATTAAATGGGATTACAATATCGGAAAATTGAAATATTTATGCAACTAGCCGAATCGATTTAAGAAATATTGAGAGCGCTAAAAGGCTTGTTTGCCACGCCCGCCAGAGGTCTTGGTTCGTATAAACACATTTTACCACAAATAATTTTGTTTCAGGGGCACTACCTTCTGCGAGAAATTGACAAACCCTTCTATGTAATCAGACGGGGGGCCTTGGTTCGAATCCAGCCTATTCATCCTCAAATATTTTTTGTCAGGGTACTGCCTTTTGTGGGGGAATTAAAAATCATTTCTCTTGAGAAGGGGGCCTTGGGTCGAATCCAGCCTATTCCACTTCAAATATTTGTTTTTAGGGGACTGAAAATACGCCTCTCTCTCATCTAAGCCGTTCGCAATCGGCAGAAATTGTAGGTCCCCTCCAATAATGTCGAGTATCTTAAAAATTGTTAAAAGAAAACTGTTTGAATATTTAACTCCGAAAGTCTAATTCTAACAAAAAAAAAATGTTAATATAAACAAAACAGAAATTTCCTATAGAAACAGTTAAAAAAAATATTTTGTAGAGCAAGCGGTTTTTAGTTTAATTTATTTATTCATCTACGATATATTATCAACAGATTCGAAATTACAAATTCATATTCTTAATTCCTAGAATTAAATTTATGGTTTAAATAAGCAATTAAAATATTCTTAAAAACATTTCTAAGCAAACCTATATCTAAGTTATAATAAGCTTCATTAAATAATTTAGAACAATGGATCAAAGGCTCACGTAATCCATAACAAGTTCTGTGCGCAACCTCAAATAATAATGGCCTTTGTCTTAAAGCTCTTGACGGAGCATATATATTTACCAAAGCAAGTAAGTTTTGACAGTCAACAAAACCGCACAAAATATCACGAACAAATATTATACCCTACATTTCTCTTCGTGAATGGAGTGTTTGCATTTCTAAGAACAAAGATATTGAGATATTGGTCAGAGATCTTTCAAGATGCTTAGGTTAAAGCATAACTCTTACAGCCACACTATTATGCTTGTAAGTGTTTTTCTGCACCTTCTACCACTTGATTTACATATGAAATATCTAGTATCTTGCAGCGCTTTAAGACTTAAAGAATCAAACTCTTGGTTTGCCAAGCCCTATGGTCACAGCAATATCACAGACTTGATTCCATTGGAAATGTTTTCGACTCCCACTGACTACTGCACCCCTACAATGAGTATCAGTAAGGATTTCAAAGTTAAATTTCCATCCAGGAAGGATTGGAATGAAAACGTCGTGACAAAAGATTTCGACACAACTATCTTTACTGATGGCTCAAAGATGGAGTGTGGCGTTGGTGCAGGAATCTTCTCTGAGTATCTAAATGTATCTAGGTCCTTTCGGCTACCTGACCTTGCTAGCGTCTTTCAAGCTGAATTGCTGGCAATCAGGGAAGCTTCCAAGTTACTAAAAGCAGATCCAAACCAAAACCGTAATGCAGCTATTATTACAGACAGTCAAGCAGCTGTTAAAGCCATTAATTCAGCTACAGCATCCTCCAAACTAGTCCAGCAATGCCGGAATGAGCTTGCGGGTCTGAACACTGACCTCAATGTCAATTTTATCTGGGTCCTGGGTCACAGTGGCATTGAGGGCAATGAACGGGCTGACGAGCTGGCCAGGCAAGGTTCATCCCTTCATGGCTCACTTGCGGAAAGAGTCAACATTCCGCTTGGAGTTATGAAGGGCAGCATTCTCTCAAATTATCTTACTAAAGCAAACCGTAGGTGGAGCAGTTTATCAAACTGTATTATATCTATGAAGATTTGGCCCACCTATGACAAGAACCGAACAATTGATCTAATACGCAGACCCAGGCAAGACATAGCCCAGGGTAGTTGAAACCTGTAGCGGACACTGGCCAATAGGAGAACATGCAGCGAAGCTGGGCATACCTCACAATACTCACTGTCGGAGCTGTGAGGACCAGCAGGAAAAGGAAACAGTAGTTCATTTCCTCTGCAAATGCCCTGCTCTGGCCAAAGCTAGAAAACAATCACTCGGAAGAGCATTCTTTGACGACACTAACGAACCTTCTGAAATGAAGATCAAAGACTTGATTTCTTTTCTCAACGCGACGAAATGGCTCTAGGACAAATTTCGGCTACTTCTGCATTATACCTTCCGTCGATTCCCTATGATCACAAGATAGTGGACTAGGGTTCTGGTGGGGGTTTGTGGTGCACAGCGGCCGGATGATCATCCAATCAGATCAGTGGACGCTCCAGTGCCAGCCAACGAACTGCCTAGTGGGCTAACTGTGGATGGTGCGGGTGGGGGTGGGGGTGCTGATCTGGTTGAGTGAGTGATCCACTTTCTGATGATTGTGCTAAAAGCTACAACAAAATCCTATTCTAAACTAAATAAAAAGGGACGATATCCTGAGGATATGCCCATATTTTCTCTCTTCAATTCCATTCACAGGTTCAAACGAGTTATGGTATCAAAACGGCGCACTTCAGCGCTAATTGGGCTAGACTGCCTGTGGCCGCCATTTCTACCTACCAACCATGCTTGGAATACCTACTCTTGGACTTTCAACCTAGAACCATTATCTCATCGCACAAAATGAAAATGTGCATTATGTAAAATCTTTTTTTTGTGCCTACTGACCTGCAAGACATAATTTAAGAAAATGTTGTATTTTTTTAATATTTTATTGTATCGAACTAATTAACCAAATGGTTTATAATGCTTTTTTTGGGAATCATTTCGTATTCTGATACCGGAAGATCAAGTCAGGGTTTCTTATGGGGTCGCGACTAACGATACATAACTCGATAATTGACATCTTTTATTTTGTTTGTTGTCATACCAGAAAATTATATAAAATCCTTATCAGTTGATTTATTACCAAATTTGAAGCTCATCAGCCCCAATGTAAACTGGTTCAATGGTTGCCGCCCTTTATAACAGTTCTTTCGCCCCCAGTCCCACCAAACATATGGGAGGTAATCATGTTGAAAATGTGCGCACGACATCATAACAAAAACAAACACAACTTCCAACAACCATTTCCATTCAACATCGACGAACACGTGCCACATTAATCTTTCTACTGAATACATACAAACATACATACATATTTATATATCTAAAATTAATATTCGATGTCTGATTCATTGTTTCCTTATACATATCAAGTCCGGTAGAAAACCAAAACTTTTAGGCATGTTTGGCCAAAACTTCAATGTGAAGTCTCAGAGAAAAGCGACAAACTTAATCATTATTATACATTTAATTAAGCTTTACATTTACAGTAAGAAGTGGAGAGACAGAGAGTAGAAATACCTATAGAGAGGAAAACATTCCAAGTAAATCCTCCTAACCATTATTTTTTTTTTTTTTTTATTTGATGATCTTCTTAGTTGAAGTTCTTCAAATACTTTGTGCTCTCTTTATACTTTCATGTATTTTCCGGAACTCTACTTCTTCTATCGGCAAATCTGTTAAAATTACATGTTTTTTTCTTTAAAACTTATTTTTTTATTTTTTTTTTGAAATAAAGTTCTGATGGGAAAAAGACAAGCTATGTACACTCAGTGTCAGCGGATTTACTTTTATAAAAATATTAGATTTGTAAATTATTCGACGGTGAAATTTAGACGGAAAAGCATTCCACATTCGTGTAGTAAAGTAAAGACACAATCTTTGTACTTTACATTACGTCCGAAATTGGGCTCGAGGGCTACCAGTACTTCTAAGAATGACCACCATTCTTAGAAGTACTGGTATTTCAGTTGAACTTTTTTAGGGGAGGAATGCAGATGGGTTTTTGATTTTCCGCGGTTTTCGAATTCCCGTTGGTGAATGATTTCGTGATAAGAATTCAATAAATTTTTCATACGCTAGTGCTAAAGCTCCACTGTTGGCAGTAAAGCTGTTTTTAATGGATTAGAAGTTTCAGGCAAAAGAAGACGGAAACAAAACGAACCCTGGGGCACACCAGCATTTGTTATTGGATTAAAAAATTAGGATTAAAAAATATGAACTTAATTATTTAAAATTTTCAAAAAAAAAGGTTTAGTTCCAAAAAAAGTCTTTCAAAATTTTGAGTTCAAAAACTTATTATCCAAAAAACTATTCTCTAAAACAAATTGATTTAAAGATCGATGAATGTGTATATGTATTTCTGGTTTAAAAAAAATTGCACCCCATAGCTTTTTATCGTATCTTATGCGAATCAACTTGTATAAAATTTTCTAGGAATATGTCAGCAAAAATCATGAAAGTTTAATAGCTGAGTTGAAATTAAAACTAGCCCTGTTGAGTCATTCTGATTATCAGCATAATCACTGCTTTAAAATGACTATGTATCAGGTTAACTACACTATTGAGCATAGTCAAAAATATTCGTTCTAGCGCGCAAGCTCAGAACGGCTACTGGTTAAATTAATCATTGAGCCATGTTAATTTTTACAGATTTGTATGTTACTTCATACAAGGTTTCATGTTGATAAGTCAAATCAAACCAGTAAACAATACTGTATTTAATCGTAAATATTAGAAAAACAATTGTGGCCACAATTAATTGACGTGAACTGTAATACGTCTCCACACAACAAGCTTTTGTTAAAGCGACAACTAAGGTTAAACTGAGAAAAAAGGAGGAATGCAGTGCAGTTTGTTTGTATAAATAATTCTCCATCGTCTGTGTCACGTTCTCTGTGACATATTTTCCAGTAGTTGTTTTTTTTTTTAACACTACATCTAGAACCAATAGTCAATTATTGGCCGGAGTGTAAGTTTTTGTACTTTATTTTACAAGATGACTAATAATTGAAAAAATTAACGTAGAACATTTATATTTACCTCTGCTTGATGGAGTTTAAAGTTCAGATAACTTTTTTATGAGACAAAAGTTAGCTTGAAGAAATTGTTGCATTCGGGGTTATTGGACCTTATTGGTGGCAAACTTCGTGACATTTATGATAATAATAATAATTTTCAAGAAAGACTTAAAGCTCAATAAAGGAGTTATTAAAAGTATTCCTTAGTATGGAGCATCATAGATGATATTTTCTTTTTACACGTGGTGCGGCGAAAGTCTATTAATTACGGGAGGTATGAATAAAACGGAGAATTTGCTTACAAATCAGCTATTCGGAGTAAGTGCTTAATTTGGTTTTAATAAAATTCTTAATACTAGCATTCCCACAGCACATGCTTAGATGTTTATATGGAGTACCTGTTCAAAGCAGGTGCTGCTTTATATTCACGATTTTTCAGGATTTTGAACGACATGGTCACCCGAAAAAAATTGTCTGTGGTTATACCTTTTTGAAAGTAGGTTTGCAACATCTATATAATGGGTTTGTGTTACATTTTTTTATTTTATTTTTAAATTCTCAAAGGGAAATTGTGGACATTGCTCAGTGGATTCTAAATTATTTTTTTTTTTTTCAGACCAAGCAAACAATGAAACCTTTTTTCAAGTGTCGGCATGATTATAAAATAAATACAAAGACCAACTTGAGAGATTCTATATATTCATAGGAGAAATAAAGAAAGGCTATTCCGGGAAACATTGTTTAAGGAATTCATTTGCATAGAGTATTTTTGTTTTGTGTGTTTTTGTATGATGATAGGCAAATAGTTTCAACTTTAAACCACAAACAAGTACCTACATTCTACCTATTATCCATAGTGGGTATAGACGAGGAAGGAACAAGTTTCAAAAGACAGTACGAGTATACAACCACATGGGACGTGGATATGTGTAGAGTAGGTATATATAGAAATCATCCAACTGAACATCGAACATCATCATCCTGTCAATCGTACGTATGTTTCTCAAGTTGCTAAAATTATTGAGTATAAAGCAGCTTCAAAGTTGTTGCGGTCAGAATATAGCAATGGATCCCATATGACTACACAAAACTCATGTTGCGTTATTTTGCAATCCATTCCTATACATATGTACATTATATGAAGAATTTAACGGAAAACTTAATTACATCTAGACAACAACTAAATTTCCTTTGTTTCACAAAAGTTTCCCATTTCCTGGGTTGGTTTATTGTGAGAAAGGAATAAAATTATACTCAAATTATTAACTCGATTTGTGTTCTTAAACCAGCCGTGCATAATGTTGCCTTGCAAATTAAAATTTCACTACATAAACTTATCGACAATCGGGTCATTGGAAATTCCATACCTAAGACCCTTCAGGTTTTGTCATGTCCCTCAACTTAGCAGAGCAAAGTCAGCAGAACAAAAAAAAAATTGATGGTCTTACAAGGTGCTTATAAAGCGCTAGTTAAGTACCCAAAAACTAAATTAAGTGCTCCAGTACTTTTGGAAATTGTTGGTCTGCTAACTTGATATCAAGTTAGCAGACCAATTCTTTAATCTTTCCGGTAGAAAAATTTGGTGAATATTATGTTAACGAGCTACTTAAGTGCTCTACGAATCCAAAAAAAAATTTCGAAAAAAAATTGTTTTTTTCTACAAAAAAAAAAAATACGTTAATAATTTTGAAAAAAAAATATTATATTTTTTATTTCAACGTTTTTTTCATCCAAATTTGTTTGATTAATTTTTTACTCGTATAGAAAAATTAGGTGCCCGACCTTTCCCAAGGATTTTCCGCGATCTGATGTGAAAAAAAAAATGGTTTAATTTCCCATACATAACCTGCTCTCCTAACTTAAAATCGAGTTTTCCCGGAAAATTCATGTTTATTTCATCCGGTTTTTTTTTGATTAATTTTGTACACGTATAAAAAAACTAGGTGCCCGACCTTACCCAGGATGAAAACAGTTGAATTTTCCGGGAAAACTCGATTTTAAGTTAGCAGAGCAGGTTATGTATGGGAAATGAAATATTTTTTTTTTTTTACATCAGATCGCGGAAAATCCCGGGGAAAGGTGAGGCACCTAATTTTACTATACATACGTGTACAAAATTAATCAAAACAATTTGGATGAAAAAAAGTTGAATTTTCCGGGAAAACTCGATTTTAAGTTAGCAGAGCAGGTTATGTATGGGAAATGAAATCATTTTTTTTTTTCATATCAGATCGCGAAAAATCCTTGGGAAAGGTCGGGCACCTAATTTTTCTATACGAGTAAGAAATTAATCAAACAAATTTGGATGAAAAAAACGTTGAAAAGAGCAGAACATTCATTATTTCCAAAAGTACTGGAGCACTTAATTTAATTTTTGGGTACTTTATTAGCGCTTTATAAGCACCTTGTAAGACCATCAATTTTTTTTTGTTCTGCTGACTTTGATCTGCTAAGTTGAGGGAACATGGTTTAGTCAACTTTCAGGAGAACAAAAACGAGTATAGGTATACCTAAATACATGTTTACATCACATTTTGTAGTTTTCTTTGGTAGATTGACGTGGACTTTATGTTTATTTCTTTGACGACTGTGAAAAAAACTATATAAATTCATTCAATATTCCTAAAAGGTCAAAAATAGCAATAAATCATGTCAGTTGTGGCCAATTACTTGTCGTAAATATACCATGAAAAGAAAAAACTGACGTGCTCATGGTTTTCCGAACAAGACTCAAAAACCGTTTTCAGGCTATTTTAGTATGTAAAGTTGGCATGCCACTTTTTTATTCTTGACCTTGACAAAAATAATATCTGACCACCTCAGAAATTACTCCGATTAACTGGTACTTCTCTCCCATAAATGCATGGTTGAATTTACTTCTAGAAAAATATAATTGGCAGTGTATTTTTGCTGTTAGTTAGTTATACCGGTAGCCATCGACTTAAATCTTGCGTTCTGACTCCAACTGATAAGGCAAACTGTTGTGTTAAGGCCCAAACGCATTTTGGATTAAGGTCGCACAAAAATAAATTCAATTGAATTTAATTTGTTTGTTGTAAGAACAAAAATAATTTATCAAAGTGCACTGCGCGCCGCGCGCCGCCTCACAGTGGCCCGTTTATTGAATTCTGTGGACAAAAATCTTTTCCCACACCAATTCTTGACGGAAATTAATGAAATTTGGTACATTTAATGATTTGCGGACGCTGAATTCAGTGGTACTGCCTATATTTTTGTACTCGAAATGGGGGCTTCACAATTTAGGCCAGAACCTGGTTTGAAATGTAAAAGTTCCAAAGAAATCCTTATTAAAACTAGGAATCTTATGTAATTAATGTTTGAAATGTCTTAAGATATGTGCCCAAATGTGTAATAAAACAGAAAAATGGTTCAAACATAGATATGTACCAAATTTAGAAAATGTAATCCAAAATGTTCCGCCAATTTCACTAGGGATTAGAATTGTTTTGTCTGATATTCCTTTAATTTTTTTTTATGGAAATTTTTTTACAAAATCCAATTGTACCTCATACAAATATGACAATTCTCTTGGTTTAAAGTGGATCAACTAAATTTTCGGTCAATTAATTCTTCTTCTGAAAAGTTCGAAATAGTGTAAAATAAAATCTGTACAAAATTGTTCTTTTTTTTATTACATCTTTTGAATCTGATATCAAACTAAGAATTTTAATAGTTTACAGTTGTACAATAATCGTCAAATAGCCGTTATGTATACCTATTAACGTTTTCAACTATTTTATAAATATTGGTTATTTGACGATTATTTTACATCTGTAAACTATAAGAATTATTAGTTCTACATCAGATTCTAATGATGCAATAAAAAAAAATATAAATTTTTGTACAGGTATTATCTTACACATTTTTTTAAATAAACAAAACTAAACAAAACAAATCAATTCTTATAAATTTTAATTCTAAAAATTTGATACATATCTGTATTGGAACCATTTTTATATTTTAGTACACATTCGGGCACATATCCTAAGACATTTTAACCATGAATTTCAAAAGATTACTGGCTTTGAAAAGGCTTTTTTTGGAACTTTTACATTTCGAACCATGTTCAGGCCTAAATTGTGAAGCCCCCATTTCGAGTACAAAAATATAGGCAAAACCACTGAATTCAGCGTCCCCAAATTATTAAGTGTACCAAATTTCATTAATTTCCGTCAAGAATTGGTGTGGGAAAAGATTTTTGTCCACAGAACTCAACAAACGGACCACTGTGCGCCGCCCACTATTTTGTTGGGTCCTAAAGGTAGTGAGATTTATCTAGCCAGGAATCTATAAGGAATGTATAAAATTTTAAGCAGATTTTTTTTTTGTGTGGACACTTTTTGTGTCCACCCATTATAAATCGCAATTAATCGGTTTCTTTTTTGAAAAGGAAAAATGGGGGAGCACTGTGACGGAAGCATACGCGAATTTTATGCCATCATTGAAGGAATAATACGATACAAATAACAACATGTTAATAATTTTTGTCATGTCCTTAGCACCCTCAAAATTTGTTGTCTAATTTGACTGACTTCTTCTAATGTTCTTGAAATTCACCAAATTTCCTTGACGTAGAAATTTTTTTTCTGCTGAAAAAGTTGCCGCAATACCGTTATTCATTTAAAATTTACAATTTTTTGTAAAAAAAAAAAAAAAAGGCAATATGAGACAATGTGCGACGTAGATCAACAAGTTCGTTCATAAAATTGAAGGAAGCGTAAAGCAGCTGGAGCTGACGGGACTTTGGCATTCCATTCCGCGATCTTTTTGACCCCCTCTTCCTCTCGTATAAGTTTAAATTTAAAAAATAGTACTATTCTAAATGAGCCCCTCAATCGTGCCGGCCACTGAGCAAAATCTGCACGGACTTTTTCCATTGAAATTTTTGCAGTTTCTTCGGTGAATGCCTTTTTGAGTACTTCCAAACTCCTGTGAGGAAGGCCATGTTCTCCATCTCTGACCACAAACAAACAAAAAAAAGGATTGAAATCTAGACTTCCGGAGGGCCAATCTGTTGCTGCTGTAAGACCTGCGATATTGTTTCTAAGCTTTGTTTTTGATTTGTGTGCAGGAGCACAGGCCTGTTGAAGAATCCATAGATCTCCATTAAAAAGAGTATTCGTTTAACACTTCAACACACCCTCTAACAAATCTTCATTGGCATCAATTTCACACCTTTTTCACAAAAGTTAAGTGATGTGTCTCTTTTTTGTGAGACAGTCCACCAAACCATTACTGAATCCGGATGGTGACTGTGTCTACGTTGAACCCTTGGGAGCAATTATTGTGGCTTGATGTCATTATATGCGATAAATTTTATCATTTAATTTGTTATAAACTTCTTTAACACATCTTTTCGTCTGAATACAGGATTTTCCCATTCCCACTTCTTGCGTACAACTTCTAGTCTTTTGCTTCTTTCTAGCCAAAATTCAAGGAGTTAACAAATGACCCTTTGAGCGTCGTCGTAAGTCCTTCATGTGCATATCATCCTTAATCAGCCTTTTGCTTCCGAATGAGATTTCGCCGAATTCGTTGATGCACTGCTTTTATCAACGCACTCGTATGGGCGACCGACGCTTGTACCACCAATTCTTGGTCTGTCATCCACTCTTGAAAATTCAGAGAACAGAAGAGAGTTCGATAAACAAAAATGTTCGTGATTCCTAGTGATTCTAGCAACCAGAAACCAGAAAATTCCAGCAGTATTTTTCCGCACTTCTGTAAAGCTATTATAGCGATTCTATTTTCTTTAACGCCCCATTTCATGTCAAAAGAACAGAAACTGAAACCAAATAAACACTTAATCATTGTTTCTTAATACATACATATTATTTAAAACGGGTGTTTCGAGCAACGCTTGCTTGAAATATGGTATCAGAACTTAAAGCAGAACTAGAACTAGACTTAAAGTTTACGAAACATTTTCTAGAGACCAAGTACGAAACAAATATCTTCAAAATTATTTTCTATAACAAACATCTTTCTTACTTTTTCTCCTGTGACTTTAATAGTCGATTTGTAAAGAAAACAAATTAAACACAATTCGAAATGTTCTTTACCTAAGTTATTCTAGAATATATGTACATGCTAGTTCATATTTGGGCCGGAATAAGCTTGACAGTAGCATTATGATCAGGATTATGACATCAGGAACTGTAACATTAAACACACATTATTGCCACACATATAATTTTTCGGTTCAGTTCACCTCAATCTGGCTTTAACATCAACAAACAACTCTGCATATACATAGTATACTCGTATATACTGTCGTTCTCATTCCCTTATACTATAACAAAAATATTTTAACATTAAAGCCATAGAATGTTATTCTATATACTAATATTATATTTTGCTGTTTTTTCTGTCAACGTCCTTTTTTCATGCACTTATGGAATTTAATGTCGACAACTCAACCAAAGCTAAATCAACTAGCATCAGCCAGCAGAGCGACAACAGTCACCCCTTGGACCCTTGAATTTCAATTTCCACAGAGCGCAAGTCAACCAAAGTGGGAAAATTTAGAAGGCAGTTGTGTTGGTTGGTTTGGTTTGGCTTGGCTTGGCGGTAGTTGAGATTTGTTAATGATGCGGGAAGAAATTAGAAAAACAGTAAAAACCTCCCCTTCTGATATTTAAATCAGGGAGACCTAACACAACAATAACCATCACCCAGCTCAGTCAATACACAGAATAGGCTTATTATAGCGTACAAAATGTGAATGCAACCTAGTAACAAATTCGACCTGAAGTTACAAATGAGCTGTACTCAGGTAGAATTCCTTCTGCAGCTTGTTTGCTGGTCCTAGTGCTGCAGTGGCTGGTTGTGGTATTATACCCAGTTCTGATGGTGAGCTGTCCTATTTTGGAATTGCGAATTCGTAAACTGATTGTGGCACGAGTTTTATACACAACAAACTGTGGGCGCAACAACGTCAAGCTGGCGGAAGAATTTACGATTACGTTTGTTGTCTTCGCTCCTATAGGTTCTACGAGGAACGAGAAGTCTCCGTACAGCACAAAGTTTTAGAAATGCGAATGGAAGGGCTTCGCACAACAGATACATATATAGAAGTAAGTATACGTCTGGAGTAAAACATTATGGGAATGGAGAAGGAGATGTTAGATTAACGGCTTCAATCGGCTTTACTTATATATTTTTAGTTTATCTTGAGCTCTTTAATATAACGAATGAGTCTTGAGGAAAATTTTCATCATCAGTCCTTGAATTTGTTACGAGAATAATATACTTATTTATTTATTTGTATGAGATGGGCGGATTGAAGATTTGCTGATACACAAGATACAATTGACGTTCTTAATCTCTTGCAAAGAATTTGTTTGCCATTTTGTTTATCCCTATGTATACTTACAGTTATATACTGTTGCTGTTACTTTTTGTTTGCGATGTGACATTTAATTTAGCTGTTTTGTATGTAATGATAAAGGGCAAAGGGAATATATTATATAAATATTGATTAAAATTGCTCGACATTGCAGAAACAATTTATGTTGATGTTAGGTTTGGAAAATGTTGAACAATTTATTTGGTAAATTGTTAGAAGGTGAAAATAAATTTTAAACTCACGATTATGTTTCATAGGACCTTACCTGAAAAGAGATAAAAAAGAATTTATAAATTTAAAAAAAATTATTAGGTTACTAAAATGTGTAGATAATCAAGAGAAAAAAATCAATTTGGAATTGGTAGGTAATTGGAACTTACTTGCTTAGGTCGGAGAATAAAGTTTAAAATAATCATGGCTCTCAATCTCAACCAATTCCTACAATAAAATAACTTTGCTAATTTTTGAATTTGTTTTCGTTTCGACACAACTTATCCATTAAGAATTGTAGTGCATCAATTTTATATGATCATTTGTGAGATCATTGGTCTATAATAAATTTAATGCGAATGCAAAGAAAAAAAAACACACGAACATTTCCAAACTCTATTATAAGCCGTGTTATTAATTAATTCATTAAAATATTATATCCATATTAAATGCTTTGGAAAAAATTGATGCCTGCGAAAAAATATAAGCTTGCGAAAAAAAATTGTAGCTTGCGAAAAAATTGGTGCTTGCGAAAAAATTGATGTTTGCGAAAAATTGATGCCTAGGGCAAAAATTGATGCCTGCGAACAAAATTGTTGCTTGTGAAAAAGTTGATGTCTTCGGAAAAAATTGAGGCTTGCGATAAAATTGATGCCTGCGAAAAAATTGATGCCTGGGACAAAAACTGATGCTTACGAACAAAATTAATACTTGTGAAAAAGTTAACGTCTTCTAAAAAATATGCTTGCGGAAAAAATTTATGCTTGCAAAAAATTTCATGCTTGCGAAAATTGATGCTTGCGAAAAAATTTATGCCTGCGAAAAAATTGATGCCTGGGACAAAAATTGATGCTTGCGAACAAAATTGATGCTTGTGAAAAAGTTGATGTCTTCGAAAAAATGGATGCTTGCGGAAAAAATTTATGCTTGCAAAAAATTTCATGCTTGCGAAAATTGATGCTTGCGAAAAAATTTATGCCTGCGAAAAAATTGATGCCTGGGACAAAAATTGATGCTTCCGAACAAAATTGATGTCTTCGAAAAAATTTATACTTCCGCAAAATTGATGCTTACGAAAAAATTGATGCCTGCGGAAAAATTGAGTACTTGGACAAAAATTGATGCCTGCGAACAAAATTGATGCTTGTGAAAAAATTGATGTCTTCAAAAAAATGTATGCTTGCGAAAAATTGCTGCTTACGAAAAATGTGATGCTTGCGAAAAAAATGATACCTGCGAACAAAATTAATACTTGCGAAAAAATTGATGCCTGCGAAAAAAATGAATGTATGCGAAAAAGTTTGTGTCTTCGAAAAAATTTATGCTTGCAAAAAAATTGATGCTTGCGAAAAAAATTGATGCTTGCGAAAAAATTGATGTCTGGGACAAAAATTGATGCCTGAGAGCAAAATTGATGCTACCGAAAAAATTGATGGTTGCGAAAATATTGATGCTTGCGAAAAAATTGATGCTTGCGAAAAAATTGATGCTTGCGAAAAAATTGATGCTTGCGAAAAAATTGATGCTTGCGAAAAAATTGATGCTTGCGAAAAAATTGATGCTTGCGAAAAAATTGATGCTGGCAAAAAAAATTGAGGCTTGCGTAAAAATTGATGCTTGCGAAGAAATTGATACCTGCGAACAGAATTGATGCTTGCGAAAAAATTGGTTTGAATTGAGTCAGTTTAATGTTTTAATTTGTTTTAAATGGTATGTATCTTAATTGTATGAAAAAGTGTGTAAAATGAAAATTTATTTAACACGACATACATTTTTGTATCCTAATAATTATTTAACATTATCCACCGTAAAAAATAACAACCTGCCAGTTTGATAATTTTGCCTAATTTTTTTCTTTGAGTGTTTCAATGCTTTTGTGTATTTGCAAAAGCCTATCAAATAATCACATTAAGAGTCTCTTTAATTTAAATCCGCAAATAGTTTCAAAACAAACTTTTAAAAACAATTTCTACACGCAATGTGTAAAGGAAAAGGCATACAAATCCTTAATATTTAATCTCATTCTAATTATCATTCCTTATCTTGCTTCGAAATATTCTTTTTAGAAATTCTTTAACAACAAATAATTCCAGTTTATCACAAAATTATATGTGTCAAGTGTATAAAATCCTAACCCCTGCTGAAAGAGGAAGAAAATTAAGAAGAAAATAAAAACAACTTTTAATATACAACAACAATAGTTGTCAACTCCTTTATTCTCTCCCATAACGATTCAACATCTTTTCACCATTTCATGGTTCGTAGGTACTCTTTTTTATAACAACAACCTCCCCCCCTCTTTTTATGTTTCGCACTCCGTTTTGTAATAAGCCCCCTCTTCCACAACGACTCATTCTAACTGTTGAAAGAACACAACTTCAACGATGAGTGCCACTTTTAATCCTTCATTATTCCTTTGGCGTCAACAACTTATCGTATAGCGACTACCGACCGACGACGATGATGACTAGGTACTCCGTCTGCCTGCATTACGTACTTTCGTCGTCTTTCCACAGGAAAAAACATTTTAATTAAACATTTCCTTCGGGGTAATTGACTATCTACACCGTTATTTGTTTCGCGATTTGTTTCAAAATACGCGGGAAATATAAGCAACGAATGATAGGACTTTTGAAATTCTTTAACTTTGAACTCGCTCTCTTCGTCCTAACCCAGTTTCTATGTCACAATTACAATCATTAATTTTTGAACTATGAACTTTTGAATTCGACATTAAATTTAATTGTGTTCTCATAATTTTTGCTAAAAGACTTTTTGGGCGCGGTCAAAAGAATTGCTACTGTCATTTTCCCTGGGAGTACGTACTTATGTGTATACCTTATTGAATAATCAGCTCCCTTAGGATGGAATTTCAACCCACTTCTATACTTACATATACTATACATCACTCCCTTTCTGCCAATATAATTGAAATCAAAGCTTCTTGCTGTACATATAATAATTCCTGTTGTGCGTTTCGTCTCGAATTGCTGACTATTAATTTTTATAGTCAATTTACCGGAAGAAAAAAAAACGAACGCGGGTGGGCGTGGTAGTTATGGGTTGGAATCTGAATACAAAACTGTCAAGAACAGGACTACTACACATTTTCGTTTCAACACTCGTGGCCGGAAATGAGTGGGATGGTTTGGTTTGGAAACAAGAGCAACAAACAAAAAAAATACAGAGAATTGTGTTTTCCTGTGTGAAAACATGTTACCCGCTTATCCAGTCGGAAGAAATATGAATAAAAGTCCTGAATTTATTCGACACATACAAAAACAAAAATGAAAAACTCTTCTGCATTTGGCAATAAAAATATGTGTGCCAGATGAAAGTTGAGGAAAAAATATATATATATTATTTATATATACATAAATTTCCAATGTTTAAAAAACAATATCCAGGAGCGGAATATACATAATTCCATACGGAACTTTTTTGTTTTTCTTCAAAGAAAGTAGATAAAAAGTTAATAAGTATCTTGTTCAATTTGCACATTGTAAATTTAACAAGTCTTGAGTTAACTCAGGTGTTTGTCTGTTCATTTTAACATAAAATATTGTTAATTGATGGGGGGAAATTATAAACCGCGAGTTAAAAAATAAAAACCGAGTTGTAATTTCGTGTATGGATTTATTCGAACTAACTTATTTTTATCTTAACCTACGCTTATAAACAATTTTCTTCACCCTGATAACAAAAGTGAAATGATAATTCAAAAAACAAACACACACAAATTCCGAACCCAAGTTCAGATAACGCATCCGATGAGAATTCGTGTGTACTCACATCAATCTGTTTGTTATCCTAAACAAACACAATTTGAATCATTATTATCACTCATCGTTATCTTCCGAGTGTTCAATATATTTTGAACATTAATATTAAAAAACATTCTGTGTCTAATTGCATGAGAAAGTAAGGGTAAAAGGGAAATTTTATTGAGCACAACATTTAAATCCCCTTGCATGTTTAATATTTTTAACCTAGACAACCGTGTTGAAAAAAAAAAAAACAACCAGATAATTGGTAAATTTTACCTGATCTCAAATATTAAGTAGTTACAGTCAATAGCGGTTGTCGTATATCTTGAATTGATTTGTTCTCTAGTGAACAAACAGTAAAAACAATTTTATTCTTTCTGTTCTAATTGGTTTATTAACTCAAAGTCAATTGAAAAAAACTTTTCCAAATTTGTCAGTCAAATTGAAAACAATTTCCAAATCTAGAGTTTCACTGGTTAGTTCAAGTAACAGTATACAATGTTAATTCACGGTGATTCTTATGCTTGTTAACAAACAATCAAGTCAGAAATGTCAAAGCTAGAGCTTGCCATGTAAATTCTTTAAACTTAACACGGCTGCACGTTTAATTAAACACAGGCAATTGCTGTCAAGTTAAGAAGCCGACCAAGTGTATTTAAATTTTCAAGCTGATATAACAGGATTATATTTATACATTTAGCCATGTAAAATTACACAGACAATTACTTTCAATTTAATTAACAGACCAAGTGAGTTTATTTAGATTTCCAAGTTCATATAACAGGATTATTTAATTTTCAAGTGTCTTGCTCAATATCTAACATGATCTATTTAACTGAATAACTAGATTAATGGTTAATTTAACCCTGGATGTTTGGCTTGCATATATGCAGTTTTTGTTCATCATTATTGACAATCCAGCACTGTTATCGCTTGAACTTCAAAAATATATGAACCTAGATGCATGAAACTTTTTTTTTATTACATTTTTTTAATTATTTTGAAAAAAAGTTTTTAGATGCAACATCCTATCATGTGGAGGGATTTGTTGTTAAAGTAATCAGGAACAAATTGCCACAAAAGTAGATTACAACAATATCTATAGTTGTGAGTTGTACGAGAGAGAAAATCCTTACACTGGATTGGGTAATCATCAGAAACAAACAGCAGGTGTAGGTCATGTTTGGATTTAACTAGTCAAACGGATGCAGCAGAGGATAAATGCACAGATACTTTGCAAACTGCAACAAAATCCAACTATCTACCTTTTGAACGATTACAAAGTTTTCATGTACACTTACCTGTATAGTTTTCTATCTTCTATCTAAGTGCGTTGGATTTGAGGTTGCGAGTAAAATTTTATTTCGTATTAAACTTTTGAAATTCAGTTGAGAAGAAATTATTCTTTTGTTGCTTGCTTTAAGGGGTTGAAAAGAAGTTTTACCAACGTACATACATAGCAATATTCTGTATATTTATTTTGTTGACTGGTTGATAAAATTAAATGAAAAGTTGGCTGCATTTTCGCAATTTAATTGTAACTTGTCATTCTCCTGTCATTTTCAAAAAAAGCCAAGACAACCACTTTTGTGTCCTTTCAAAGAGGGGTGAGGGGGAATGAGTCTCAGAAAATATACTCTCACAAGCATTACCAACAATTTTGAAGTTTTTTTTTGTCAATGACAAGAAAGTTTGTTTGTAAGTGATGTAGTTCGTCCTTGAGGAATGCCTCATTTCGACAAAAAGAAGGAAGTTGAATCGCTTAAAATTTTTCATAAGGATATATTTTACGATCTGTAGACAGGATTTTTACATTTTCTGTTATATGAGGTCGTTGGTTGTTTCATCAAATGACGTGTTCACTGCAACCGTTATAAGAATGATTGTTAATACTAAAACGTGAGCAGGATTTTACGACAACACGCCTCAATGCACGCCGCTGCCGCTGCCATGAGCATAATTAAAACCTTTTGTCTTGACTCATGACGAAGAAGAAGGACTTTGCTTTTCTTTTCTTTTCTTAAATGCATCGTAAGGAACAATATATCCATCTAACGGATGTCCTTTGTGAAAGTGTATGTATTTTATGTGTATTTTGAGTCAAAGAGTTTGATAATATCAATGACACATAGCATGATTTAAATTTCGTTATAAAACCCAGCTATTTTTATAGCCATCCTACTTCATTGCATTTCATTTCATTTGTTTTTTTTTTTTTTTTTTTTTTTTCTTGTTTTCTTTGCTTTTATATTTTGTCCTTGTATGCGGTAGTTAAAAGATTTCAAGGAAAGTACCACTGTGTGCTGTGTCTTGGCTAAAGGGGTGCAGTTTTATGGACGAGTTTAACTGACGAGATACAAATCACAGGCGATAAAAAGTTTTGTCTTTAACTTGCGTTTTCTTTTTTTTTTTTTTTTTTTTTTTTTTTGTAGAAAACAACATTAAATTGATATTAAAAATATGTAGTAGGTACAAACTTTTTTGGTGTTTCTTAATGTTTCTAGACTTGATTGCAACGAAATGCAATAAAACTGAATCAATAAATCAGAGGAGCATTGCATTTTCCATTGACTAGCCTTTTCCTAACTTGGGTTTAGAGTTGTTTATGTATTGTGTGACTAAGGTTTTTGGAAAGTGATTTTTGAAGTATTGATTTTTCGGAATTATATAGCAAAAGAAAGGAAATTTTGTCCGAAAGTCCACTTGAAAGAAAACAATAATTTCATTTAGAAATATAAAAACACGAATAAACGTATCATTGAGGATTTTTGCGATTATACTAAGAGTCAGGTCCTCCAGATTTGGGGTCGTTTTCTGTGTCGGGGTGATTTTCCGGTTGTGTAAAGCAATTAGTTTTCGAAGCAACAACAATCCTAGGAACGAACGGACTTACTCATGACGAACCAAGAAAACGAAATAAGGACAACGAACTTTGAATCGGTATGTTCGTGAAATGGATTGTCCTTATAGTAGCCCATAGCGTAATGGTAAGTGCGATAGACTGTCACGAGGTCTGGGTTCACTTCCCAGCCTCGTCCATCTAAAAACTAAAGTCCTTTTTCAGGGCTACTGCCTCTTGCGAGGAATTGACAAATCCTCCAAGGAGTATCACTTGTCGTGAATAAGTGCTTCTCGCCTAGCCGTTCGGATTCGGCATAAAATTATAGGTCCCTTCTATTCCTGAGGACACACGTACACACAGGAATGTTGGCGAGTTGTAAGTCACTAGGCCCTGGTTCTTCATGAGCCGTTGCGCCACCCAACTTATTTATATTTTATTGTCCTCATATAAGTATACTAGGTCACGTGCAGCCAAACAATTACCGGAAGCCGTAGACTGTTGCAAACTATATATCACCGCCATCAAGTTAAATAGAATAAAGTGGGCGTGAAGATGAAAAATTGTAATATTCACTACGGCGACTGCTTCCGGGAATAAAAGCTGGTTTTTGTTTTGGATATGTATTCACCGCTGGATGCAGACTCAGGCTAAAAGTCTTGATTTTCAACTATATTTAAACGAGTACCTACCTCGTTAACCAGATTGACCAAATTGTAATCGGCACAAGGCATTTCAAGTATCATGGATGTCCGAACGTTCCCAGGGACAGTCTCGACCCATTACCTTATTGTATAGTCAATGTACGGATGCTGATATCTCGAACACAGCCAAACTGAGAAAATAATGCGAGGCAGTTTGACGTGGAACGGCCTGGTTCTTTTCCGATCAAGTCTCGAATAACCTCTTAAGAGGTCCTTTACCACCAGCATCAAGTATTGCAAACCAATGACAACATTTCCAAGAAACCTCCAGAGATGCCACATTCGATGAGCTGGGTTTTTCTCGACCAACAAAACAAAATCCTTGGTTTGAAGACGAAAGCGGGCAAGTACATGAAGCTAAGCTGGAGAGACAAAAAACGTCGCTGCATAGTTTGAACAGAGCAGTTCGCGAGCGCTACAAGCAGAAGATGAAAGAGGAACACCGGTTTCTTATAGAATGAAAAAGAAGAAGCGTGAGAAGCACGGGATAGAGGAGATATAGGGATGCCGCATTGAAAACAGGAATGAGGTTCGGAAGTTTTATCAAAAGTTAAAAAAGAAGATCTCAGTTCTAAAATGGCCAAATCGGAAACTTTAAGGACGATTAAAAAAACATTGCAGTCGATGCTAAAAATATGAAAAAAATTACTTCAGCGCAAACAAGAAATAACGGTTATGACAAATCTAATTTCGCTGTCAGAGATATTGCACCAATCAACCTAGATACAGGCCAACAATTTCGTCTATCTAACCTCGACGTAGTCAAGATAGCTATGTATATCGGAACTAAAGTTTAACTAAGCTGCCGCAAGACAAACCCACGTTTATGGAGTCATCAAGCAAGGACAACTCACACCAAAACGTCTTGGACAGAACGTTGAAATCCTGGACAGTTTGAGGTAACGACTTTATCTACCTGGGCTCCGCTATAAACTGAGACAACAGTACCAACGGTAAGATCAAACGAAGGAAATCTCTTGCCAATCAATACTTCATTGGGATAAGGCGGAAAAGTTCGACCGAAGTTTCGGACGTTTTGTCAATTACATACATATATGTATAGATATTCTTTTTTCAGCTGCACTACCCGAATGTAAAATGATTTACCTGGCTCCATTTTTCCTTGCCATTTTGATATTCAGAGGTTCAAAACCAATGAACATCAGTATCTCCTCTTAAATCGTTCCTTATTTTCCTAAGGCTCGTTTTAAAAAATAAATACAAAATAGGGTAGTAAAAATCATTTTAGTGCACGCTCAATTAAAAAAAAAAAAAATCATCCCGGTCTTTCTGTATATGCGAAAGCATAGACAAGGACGCTCTTAGCGGTGAATGAGTACGCTTAAGGCAGCTTTGAGTGAAACATACTTCGGGTGATTTTCGGTCGCTTAAGCGGAGGTGGAGGAGAAGATACAACAACATTCTAGTCACACAAGTAAAAAGGCAACTGCTGAGGTGGCTGAGTAATATGGAGCGGATGGACAATAATGATATGACCCCAAAAGTCAATCGAATCCATCCTCGTTGACAGCGCAGTAAAGAAAGCTGGATATTTTTGTTTGAGGCCCTGGTCCACACTAGACTGCAGCGCCACCTTAAGTTTGTAAGTTATTGAGCTGCAATAAACCATTCACTTTAAGAAATTTTAAACTCTTTTTAAAAGTGTTCTTCACTAGCCTGATATTAAGTTACCGAAGCAACACAAAGAAAAAACACTAAACTTTACAAGTCTTCAATTCGTTAATTATTTTTTCGCTAACTTAACACTTATGTTATCATAGAAATCAATTAAGGCGTGAAATCTAAAATAAATACTTTGTTCGCTGAAATTTTTGTCCATTTCTTAGCCATTTGACATCAAAAATATCTATACGAACATCTTAAGTTTCAAGAACGAATTCATCTCACTTTAGAAATTTAAAATAAAAAAAATGTATAAACAGAGAATACCGTTAGATACCTATACAACACTGAGTTCGAATAACTAATTAAATTCACATCCATCAGACGACCATCACACCTTATTTGGGAAATTCTTTGTATTGTTGAATTCAAAACAATACACCTTTACCTCTACTTTTAATTAATTACGTAGCCATCCTTAAAGGATATTTCTTCGCAAAGTGAATTCTGCACTTTATACTTTTTGATTCTTTTTTACATTGATCGTTAAGCTCTTATAAGTCTCAATTGGTTGAAGATTAAATAAATTCTTTTTCTCTTTGCATTCGCTTTATTGTCTCCTCAAGGAAAAAGTTCTCAAAAGAAGCATTTAATTCCGAAAACTTTTCGGGCTGCAATAACGAAAACAAATATGATTTAAATCATTGCTCTCCATAAAAGCCAGCTTTAAGGTTCTAAAAGGTATAATATATTCTTTACTAGCTGCCCGCCAGCCGCCGGCCGTACCTACTCTATCTTCTGCATGTGGCAGAGTTAGTACTTAGTAGTAGTCGCATTTGAACGTAATCTCAATAAAACATTCCGTAAATCCTTTTCACACAGTATTACGTTCAACGGAGCAAAAAAAAAAGACCATGTAAGTACTCTCGCTCGCTACTGCTTTTACATATATAGAAGCTGCAAGCTCTTGTCTTCCTGCTGTGCACCATAGGTATAAATTTATCAACTACAGCATTAGTGCCACACTACCCTGGTTTCGGAATTTGTTGGTCTTGTTGCTTTTTTGTACGTAGGAATAACTTATTCAAATAAGCACTTTCTAAGCAGAGAAAGATAGAGAAAGTGTTAGTGGAACGGCCACAAAATAAAGGAAGTAGACATTTATTTTGACGACGACGACGACGACGACGATGAATCTAATGATGGAATTTTGCTGTAACAAAAAAAAAATAGGTACTTGGACCAGTTTTGTTTGAGTCTACCACCTCGGAGTTTTTCATCAGTTGTAGAATTTTTAGTGTAGAGGTTTCGTACCATTTTCGTTGTCCTTTATTTTTTGTTTCAATCTTTTTATTCAATATGGTGGAGATGAGGAGCCATTAAGTCCTTTTCCATCCTTTCCTTTAATTTTTCATTCTTTCCATCTCCCATGTGCTGAAGCAGATCCATCCGTCCCCCCAAAAAAGTCTTTAAATTTTGAACACGAAAAATGTATGACGTATGGCTGTGGTTATATACTTGTTTTTTTTTTTTTTTTTTTTTTTTTCTCTCAAATGTAATGCATCCTTTAAAAGGACTTCCTTTAAAAATGATTTATCCATAGAACTTTAAACTACCGTCCCAATCGCCAAAGAAGAACTCAAAACACTGAATTTGATCTATTTTCTCAATTTAAGTGACTTCTTTTTCGAGATTAAAGTTAAATAAACTCATCATCAAATGTTATGTGTGTGTGTTTGCGTCGGTAAATTTATAAGGAGGGATAACCTTTTCATTTATTTATTTTTAAAAACGGACAATGGTCCCGGTCGTTTGTTGTTTTGCTTTGTAGTTTTTTTTTTCAAGTGTTTTGTTTGTTTTTTTTTTTTTTTTTAAGGCGAGTTGTTTAGTTGAGTCCCTGGTGTTTTATTGTCTTTGTGGGGGAGGGGCATGTTTTCAAGTTTTTGTGATTGTTTATTCTTGTTCTTGTGTTTTTTTTTTTTTACTTTTTTAATTCAACTCGAATATACATAACTGGATGTCCTGATGGTTTCTGGCAACTTGGGTTTTTGTGTTTGACCATGTGGTGCATTTTTGTGTGTACCCACATTAGTAAGGAACGTATAGGTACCGCAAAAACCCGTCCTTTATCAATTAAAATGTTGACTCTCCCTTAAATGGGGTTTTTTTTCTTATGGCTTGCTGGAAGGAAAGGATGGTCTTATTGTCAAGTTGTGGAAGTCAAACTTTTGATGCTCGTATTATTAATTTTATTTTACAGGATCCTTTAAATGAAGTATTTACCATTCTGAACTCACTGATTTTCTTTATAAAATTGTTGATTTTATATTTTGATGTTCAAAAATATATTTGATTTCTACAAACTTTACTTGTAAATAGTGTGTAATTGAACGTTTTAGATCCTCCCATACCCTCAAGAATTGTGGGGGAGGAGAGGAAGGTATGTTAAGAAACCAACAGAGGATGTTTGAAACTGTAGAGTGACACAAGGGTGCGGGAGGGTAAGAGTTATAAAATTAAAAAAAAAAAAAAACAATCCCCATGTAGCTCCCTCTGGTGTGGTCTTGTATAATATTCGTAACCAATCTCAAATTTGTATTATTTAGCAGATTTTAGCTTATTGTAAATCAATAGCCAAAAGTCGTGGACAACTCATGTTTTTTGTGATTATTTGATATTTTTTTCTAATTATTTATTTATTTATCAGGGGAAAGTTCATTGACTCACTTAATTATTAATAAATTCGTAGCAAATTTATTTATAAAGATACACACTAGAGGTCTTTTTTTATAATTGACTAGCACACAAAGAGCCATTTAGGAAGCAGAGGGAGATATAACGATGTACATTTGTCTTGAACGTGGGAAGGAAAAATAGATCTGGGTAAGGAATTCCACATTCGTGTAGTACGGTTTAAAAAAAAATCTCTGTATTTGACGGTACGACTGAAGTTTAGTTCAAGGGTATACTGATGAGAGCGCATTCCTAGCGGAGCAGTTATTAAAGTTGAAATGTTTAAGGGGAGCTGGCAAATTCACTAGAGCACTGTTTGAAAAAGTAGCAATAAAACAGTGATAGGCAAGAGACATGTCAACGATGTGCCAGCGAAACAAATGTTTCCGTAACTGTTCTGTCATCTATCAGCCTTAAAGCTCTATTCTGTATTCTATCCCGTAAGTGCAATGATGTTTTAAATGCACCCGACCAGATATGGGAGTTATGTTCTAGCTAAGGGCGTTTGTATGTACGTCTAATAAATTGTTCCCAGGTCAGAAGGGGAAAAAAAGTTCTTACGTCGTCTAAGGAAGCCCAAGCATTTTAATGCATTTTATAGTAAGCACAATTCAGTTGTCAGTTTCGACAATTCCTTTTGACTTTGACCCGGCAGTAATTGTAAAAACCGAGCACCCGGTTACCCATTTATTCGGGTATTTATACCGGTAGTTAGGTTATTCCATAATTTAAAATTTAAATTTTCACTAGTGTTAACTGGTCGAACATCCCACTTTTCCCAGATACACAACACAAAGTTCATGTTTCGGGTACCCAATACTTTTCGAGTACCTACAGGAGTATCACGGTACCGAACACATTTTTTTTGTTTCGGGAAAATGGTAACCGCAAAAAACGGTCACCCGTTCATTCGGATACTACCTGGGAAATACCGAATTATTAATTAAAATGAACATGAAAAATGTGTTGCCTACTCGGATACACATGTATGTACTCGGAAACTATTCGATGAACATGAAAAATGTGCGGGTATCCGGGTTCGACCCTTGGTGACCGTTGTTAAAATTTGAATTTCAAAGGGTCCCTTCTTTTTATGCATTAGACATCTTGATCCCCGGACATCCGCGTAACCGTGATTTCCCAGGTATTTCCCGCGTAGCCAGTTACTTGAACCCCTTCTGCAACTCGCGTACTTGAAACATTTGGAGAACCCAGGTAATGTATACCCGAATGCCAGTATGGTTCTGAGTACCCGAGTCCCTCCCCAAAATAACCGAAAACCACGAGTACCCGGGTATACAACACAAGTATCAAGAGCTCTTACACACACTTAGAAGAGATTCTTTGAAACACGACTATCTGGAATCCACTTTCTGCCACTCAAAATTTTGTTATCTTTTGATTTTGATGTCACGGAAACGGCACTTTTTTTTAAATTTAATTGACGCGCACTCAAGGGGTTGTTAATACCCTTAACATGTAAGACACAGTGCGAGCGTTAGGAAAATAGGATAGGGTTTAAAAGGAGTTACCGATGCATATTGGTTTAGAATTTCTGAATATCATAATGAGATGGAAAAACAGAGTTAGGTATAACGTTCCACATTCGTGTTGTGCGGCTAAAAAAATAATCCCTCTACTTGACAGTACGTCCGAAATTGGGCTCAAGGGTAAACTGATGAGCATTCCGTGAAGCGCGAGTATTGCGGTTAAATTGTTTAAGGGGAGGAATGGAACTAGCTATTTCACTGGAACACTGTTTGTAAAAGTAGCGATAAAATAAGACAAGACATGAAACAATACGTCGGTGCTCTAGAGATGTAAATGTTACCGTTATGGTTTTATCACCTATCATTTTTAAAGTTTCTTTTGGATACTATCTAAAAGACTCAAGTAAGTTGGAGGAGCCTGCCAGATATGCGAATTGTACCCAAACTTTGGACGGATGTATGCCTTATAGATCGTAGCCAGATCAGAAGAGGAAAAGAATTTCTTGCATCGCCTTAGAAATCCCAAACATTTTGCAGCGTTTTTAGCGACGTCGAATATGTGATCATTCCACAAAAGGTGGTCTGTGATGCACATACCGAGAACCGAAATCTGTTCAGTTTCCCCAATGCAAGTACTCATGGATAGCGGCAAGAGGGGTGGGTTTTGCTTTAACGACAGGAGACAGCATTGAGTTTTTGAAGCATTAAATTCTACGCGGTTTTTTATTCCCCAATGGACAATGCTGTCGAGATTAGAATTTAATGAGTTATCATACGCTGCCGTTAAAGTTCCACATCCGAAGGCGTGGATGTGAATCTGAAAACGAATATGAGAAGCTGAGGGTACTGTCGTCAGCGAAACAGTTTAATGGATTAGAAGTTTCAGACAAAAGATCATTTATGAATATAAGGAAGAAATTCGGAGACAAAACGGAGCCCTGGGGCACACCAGCATTTATTTTGTGAGTTTCAGACTTGAAACCGTCCAATACAACTTGTATTGAACGGTCCGAAATGTAATTTCTAATCCAATGAAGAAGAGATTCATCAATACCAAATGCACGAAATTTCGATAAGAGAGCTTGATGCCAAACTCTATCAAATGCTTTTGAAATATCAAGCGCAGTAATCTTACTTTCTCCAAAACGATGTAAAGATTTGTGCCACTGTTCGGTGAGATACACCATCAGATCACCAGTGGCCCTATTGCTACGAAAGCCGTACTGCTGGTCATTAAGAAGCTTTCGTTCTTCGAGATATTTCTTGAGCTGAAAATTAATCAGCGTTTCCATGAACTTGGAAAGAAGGGACGTAAGCGCAATTGGTCGATAGTTAGAGGGGGAAGGGGACAGGCTGGACAAATGCTGTTTTCCATCCACTCGGAAAGAGTCCAGTAGAGTAGGAAAGATGAAAAAGCTTACGCAGTGGTTTTGCCAGCGTTGAAGAGCACCTCTTCAGAACAATGGGAGGGATACTATCCGGGCCAGCGGATTTGTGAATGTCGAGATCTTTCAGAACTCTAGCAACTGCACGAGTGCGAAAGAAGATTTGTCCCATAAAAGCATTTACGTTCTCAAGTACAGGAGGAGTCATAACATTCTCTGGCAGCGTCGAATGAATAGCAAACTGTGCTGCAAGCAAATTGGCTTTATCTTGCGAGCTGACAAAAGGAGTATCATTGAAGACGAGCGTTGGAACCGAGGACGAGGTGGTATTTCGTATGTTTTCTACAAACGACCAAACATTTTTACTACCTTTGGGACATTGTAGTATTTTTTGCCGTAATTTTTGATCATGTAAAAATTTGGTTCGTCCAATATGAACGTTGCAATTCTTTCTAGCTTGTTGAAACTTTTTCCGGTTTTCCTCAGTAGGGTTGGCTTTATAACAACGGAAGCTTAATTCTCTAACCCTAATAACCACCTTACAGCTCGAATCGAACCATGAGTTTTCTTTGGGTTTGATAGATTTTACCCTATTCGGGATAAAATTTCACATTCCACAAAGAATTAATTTTGTAATCATATCTGCGCTGGAATCTACGTCACTATCCAGGAAGCATAGTGACCAGTTAAAGTTCCTGAAGAAAACATTGAGACCGTCCCAGTTGGCTTTCACGTACTGCCAATCGGTTCTCTTAGGAGTTTTTTCTTTAACTGAGTTTTGTTGGCACGAGAATTATGCAGATATGACACAATGGTCAGATGTGACTAGAGGCGGTAATACATAACAGTATATTTATCAGGGTCAGAGGTAAGGAACAAGTCTAGAGTGTTCGCAGATTGACCTGCAACGTGAGGGATTCGAGTTGGCCCGTCAACGAGCTGAGTAAGATGGTTTAACTCAGCAAAGATCTCAACATACCGTCCTTCGGGTGTTGTCTGGCCAGAAAAGCGGAGCCAACTAGAATTGTGTACATTGAAATCGCCCGCAATGACGATTTCAGTGTCAGAAGGAGCATCAAATTCGTAAGAAGTTGAATTTCTGTCCAGGTTTGGACTCCTATAAATTAAGCATGTATGAATAATGTGCCTGTTTACCGGCACTAACGATTTGGATGAAATTTTCAGAATTTCTTAGATGAGAAACATATCAAAACATTGGTTTTCCGCCCAGGGGCCATAAGCAATCTTGAACGCCCCACGATTTGGTTCAAATTTTGTATTGAGATAGTATTCTACCTTCCAAGTATATCTCGATAGGTGACATCAGAGCGTAAATCTTAGGTAAGCATTGTCTCAAAATCGAATGGTTTTTCTAAATTTTTGTCGTACGAAATTGTTTTTCTAGATTTTTATTGTTTCTAGACTCGATATTTTGGTTTTCTTGGATTTTTTGTAATTCGACATATTAATGATCCAGATTATGTCTTTCGAGATTTTGCTTTTCTTGATTTTGTTGTAGGCCCAGGAAAAACTGAAGATAAGTTAATATTTGTATTATTGGATTAAGGACTACATAAACCTTATTGAATGAAACTAGAAACTAAGATCACAAAACTCTATCGACTTTTTGGAAAGGGGGTAGGGCCAATAGGGGAAGCACAGAAACGAAGGTGGGGGTTGGGTATGCTGGATGTTTGTTTTATGCTTAAGGCTATGAGGAACAATAAAATTTCAAGCGAAAAAAAATTTTTTTTTTTTTTATTTTCAACCGTTTTTTTTTATTTTCAACCGGTATTCCTCGAAATTCTACCGTGGAGTTCTTCTTAAGTCAAGTCAACAGAAACGTTCGGAGAAGTATAGTTTGGTTCAAATGAGAATATGTCCAAGAATAACTTAAAAGGATTTATCTCCTTTAATTTCCTTTATAAAAAAAATATACCTACATTACCTCACAATTGATGTATTTATTATTTTTTTAAGTAAAAACATTTATAGCCACACTGACTCATAATTATTATATGGTAGATCTTCAATAGAGTTAACAACGCCAAAGAATTCTATTTTTTCAAACAGCATTAAGAGATTATTATAGCGACGAACGTAGGTTTATGATCTTTTTTTTTTTATTAACTTTTGGAGATGCTCGGATTTTTAATTCCCAAGCTATTGTATTGCTATTGTATTTTGTTAAAACTCTTTTTTACAGTCAAACCTAAGCCTATTCGAATTTGAATTTATGCGCTGAATCCAATTGGTTCTTCGGCAACTAAAATCGTATTATATGCATTTAAATACAATGCTTTTTGTTAAAAAAAAAATCTGTATCACAGCGTTCTTATGTCTTTGAAACATAAAATTTGAGCTTGAAATGGTATTCTCTTGATGACAGGCAATTAAACTTGAGTATTATACAAAATGTTATGATGGATATTTGACAATTGAGATTGTGAAAATGTATCTATTTCTGAATATATTAAACCATCTTAAAAGAAGTTAATATACTCGTATAGTAATACCTATGACGAATAATTTAAGAGGCAAGTTGATACCGTACTTCATTGTTATTGCGGATCTGGTTAATTTCGAAAGGCACCGACCAACCGAGCCCGCTTGATCGAGTAGCTCGTATATAGTTAAGTTCCTAAACATAGGTAGTCATATCAATTGTATAATCATATTACAAAAGGCATCTGAATAAAAGTACCTAATTAAAGGATATGGGGGTCGCAAGAAGTTACAAACTCATTTCAATGAGATAAGGGCATTCAGCAATTTAATTTATGTTGAAGTAGCATTATAGATACTTCTGAGAAATAATATGTATGTATGCTTGAAGTGTTGGGTGCGCCTTTGTATACTTGTGAAATGAAAATAATATACAAAGTTGGTAAATTGTGACAATTCATTTTTGTTTTAGAATTTATTTTACTTCCTCAGAAAAGAACTGTATTTTATGTATGCTCAACTTAGCGACACAACTGACCTTTCTTAAGAAATTTAATAACTGATGTAGATAAATTAGTTTCTGGTGTAATTTTCAGTGGCGTCATTTCCAGGAGACCGTCAATGTCGCTGTTCACTCGTTTATAGATTGGGAAGATTGAGTCCACTAGCAGGACAGTTGGTGTGTAAATGAATTGGTGTGGGATGAGAAATCTTGTGAGGCATGGAGAAAATGTTAAGATTCAGACGTAAGCAACTCATTTTTTGTTGTATTAATTGGCAAAATGTTTAAATTATTTGTGTCGCGTGTATTTAATTTTTGAATGTTAACACGAGTGTTGCCAATCAAGGTTGTAGGGATTTGTCCGCAGCACAAATTAAACAAATTGAATATTTTATATTGAATATAGCGTGGGCATATTGTGATCGATAATTTTAAAGCTTATTTGCTATAGAGTAAATTTACTACATATAATGTCTCACGATGTATTAGAGGAGAGACATTCACTTGTTCTTCAGTAAAGAACATAAACAAAGTAAAAATTACTATTCGTGTATTATTTTATACTATTTTAAGAATTCACAAAAAAAAAAAAAAAACAATTTCGAATCAAATTAAAACTTTGTCGTTTTTACAATGTTTCTATATCAGACCTTATTTATTGGGCGTGTTTATGATGAACCCTTTTCCTGAACCAGGCAAAAAAAAAAAACTAGATGATGTGGGACTTGATCCTGTGATCTACTGTTTGTCAGTCAGAAAGTAAATAACTTTCATTCCATATTGCATAACAAATACATACAGAATAGCACCGAATTGTATGTACTTGATTTTTAGGTAGAACAATTAAGAACAGGTTTTTCCTCATTGAGCAATCATATACAGATGTCTCACACCCATAGTAAAGTTTGATACGAAAAAGAAGACAAAGGAAAGAGAGAGAAAAGTGTCGTATTATGATAAATTTGCATGGTGCTTATAAAATTTTTGTTTTTGGTGTACAAGAGATATTCCTGGTGGGGTACCGAAACATGTCAAACAAGTTTCTACTAGACAGGGCTTCACGAGTTTCCCTCGTCTAATTTTTTGGTACCGAAATCCAGCAAGGGCTTGCCAAGTATCTGACAAGTTTTCGTCGTCTAGGTTTCCCCTACTGAAAACTTGTTAGGTCCTTGCCCAAACAAGGGAGAAACTAGGAACTTTTCCAGTCGGGTATATCTTCGTTTGTAGCTGGAAACAAATAAAATAGACTAAATAGGCGGACAAAACAAAAATTGCAAAGAAGTCAGACTTGGTTAAAACCCCAACCTTAAATCGTTTTAATATTGGAAAACTTATACTCAAACCAATGCAAGCAAAAAAAAAAGAAACTTACACTTATTTTTTATTTGAATAAATTAATGAGATACTTAGTAAAAAAAAAATCGTGTTTCATGTCTAAAATGTTTAAAGAATGAAACCATTTACATTTCGATAAGAAATTCAATTTTCTACAAACAAATTTAAAAGTAAGATGGTCAAATTCGGTTTAGTTTTCGAGATAAACTGAATACGAAAAATATTAAAAATATTGACCATTCATTCAGCACCACAAGTGCGAATAAAGAAGCTTTATGCTTATAGTCTAGGAATGATAGGAAATTTAATATGGGCAACCGGGTTAAATTAATTCATGAAATTCTATTGCTGGTATCGACGCAGAATTTTATCCTCAACAACATATCCATAAAGTCCTCCAAAATTCCTGAATTGACTTTTTGTGTAGACGCATTTTTAGAGGTGGAGAGGGGAGGGAGTCGGGAGTTTGTCAAGCTGAAAAATTTGTTGTAATACAATCTAATCATATGACACATGTTTCTAGGTTGCTTTTCAACACTGATCCTAAAGAAACCAATACTGAAAAGATACATTTATACTGTGGAAAGTTAATGTCATTTTTATGGAATGATCACTTTTTTTAAAGTACAAAAGTAATATATTACTCAAAACCATTTTAAAATAATGGGATTTTAATGAAATTTGGTATAAATGTTTCATTTGGCATGTTTACTAAGAACCAAAAGAGTCCCCAAAAATATCTGTGGTGAAAGGGTGTTTTTTTGAGGGCGAGATGTTAGTGCGTCATTATAACCATAACATTTATGAATAAATTTTGACACTGATGAAATTTGCTAAAAATATTAAATATTTAATGGTTTCCAAGTATCAAAAGAGTACATTAAAATAACTTGAGCCAACGAGTTTTTTTTAGAGAGTTGATGTTTGACCTGCCCTTTACGGAGCAAAATGTTAGCTCTTATAAAAAATTGTATTTTCGTGTAATCTAGATAGTAAATATGAGCTAGACCTCGGATTTTTTCTTTGAAGGATTTTTTTTTAGAAGGATTTAGATAGCTGACACCAAGGTTCGTTTCGTTGAAAATAGAGTTGAAAACGATATGCATATTTTAAATGTTTTTGCATATTTGCATGAAATGCATATGCCAAAAGTATGCAAAATATATGAAACATATGCAAAAAATATGCAAAATATGCTAAACATATGCAAAATATGCAAAACATATGCAAAATATGCAAACATTTCATATGTAAAAACAAATCAAAAAATAATATAAAAGCGATTCAGAGGGTGGTATCCATATTGAAATTTTATTAATTATTGTCAGATATTAAAGAAGAGCAACTGATACTTACAATACAATATTTTATAGGTTTAAAATAGAAGATTATTAATTGAGAGGCTTTGACGATTCTCCCTAAAAACCATTTTGTTAGCACAAAAGCTTCTTTCAACGTCACAAGAAGTAATTGGAGCAAAGGAGAATGGGCATTTTGGTCTACCTTTTGCCCACGAATGAGATATATGTCGTTGGAATGCTTAGCCCTAGTACATCATTTTTTTGGATGGACACAAAGCTGTAAAACATGGCTTAGGCAGTATATGGCAACAAAGATTGCAATTAGAGCTTAAATTAATTGCAATAGTGTTCTATTGAAATGATAGTATTGGTCACTTTCAATGAACTGAACAGACCAGACCGCAAGCGCAACATAAAGGAACTTTTAAACCAATGGCCAATAATATCGAATAATATCATGGTTGGCGAATAATTCGCTTAACAGTATGAAAATTCTCTATTTTTTATTCGATTGAGGGAATTAAATAAATGGGAACAATTGTGCGTTTAGTAACCACAATTGAGATATAAAGCTTAGTTCAAGAGCATAACTTTTGTGTACGAACACAGAACTGTAAACCATTGGGCTTATTCAGTATACTACAAAATATAAAACAATTCTTCTATGTTTATTCGAAGTTACAAAGTGTTTTTCTTAGTGTTTAGGTGCTCATTTTAGCCAACTCCCATTGTTTAGGACAAAAACAAAATACTCGTACGTTGGTACACCCCATAGCACCTAATCATTTTCAAAGGTCTCGTTTCTAGGCACTATAGGTAGACCAAGTCCCATATATTTTTGCCAAATCTCCTTTATATTTAATGATATTTTCATTTGTGACAGGTTCAAAACCAGCCAGCATTGAGATTTAAAATATTATATATTTTTGAAATAATATTAAAATCTGTAATAACAACAAAAGCTTTGCTCTGGTTTTAAGTTGGGCTTGCGATAAGAACAATACAATAATATATTGTAAAGCGTTTTGGACAAGGGAAAGTGGTATATTCTTCCTTTGTTTATTGTTTATAAACCAAGAAAAGATTCTTGGTTGCTCGCGTTTTAATATTTAACGAGTGGAATTCAATTTTTCGATGAAATTCGTTTGCATATATTCTGCATATGTTGCATATATTTTGCATATGTTGAATATATTTTGCATATTTTTGGCATATTTTTTTGCATATTTTTTGCATATATTTTGCATATTTTCGATATGCATTACGATTTGTTATATTTGAACAATAAAACGTCTTAATACAAAGTTTGGTATCAACCTGATGAAAAATATACAAATATGCAAAATCCGAGGTCTTCATATGACATTATGATTTGAAGGTATTTTTTAACGCCGAATCTAATAAAAGAAAAACCAATATGATACAAGCACCCTAAAAAAAGTTAGATTAATTTTGAAACAGAAATGACTGTTTTTTCCGTTAAGCAGGTCAAACATTACACCGCCAAAAAACACACTTGGGCCTTAGATATTTGTACGGACTCTTGGGTGCCAATATAAATTTAATATTTTTATCAAAGTTCATAAGTGTCAGAACTGTTCATGGATGTTATAGTAATAATCGCTCACTTGCATCCCTCCTTCAAAAAACCACCCTTTAAACAAAGATATTTTTGGGGACTCTCTTGATTCTTGGTAAGCATGCCAAATGAAACATTTATACTAAATTTCATTAATATCCTATTATTTTAAAATGGTTTTGGGTAATATTTTACTTGTTGTACTTTAAAAAAAGTCATCATTCCATTAAACGGACTTTAACTTTCTACAGGATACACGTATCTTTTCAGTTTTGGCCTCTTTAGAATCAGCGTTAAAAAGCACCCTAAAAACATGTGTGATATGATAACATTGTATTACAACAAATTTTTCAGCTTGACAAACTCCCGCCTCCCTCCCCTCTCCACCTCTTAAAATGCGCCTATACAAAAAGCCAATGCGGGGATTTTGGGGGACTGTGGATATGTTGTTGAGGATAAAATTCTGCGACGATACCAGAAATAAAATTTCATGAATTAATTTGTCCCTGCTCCGATCCTATCTTTCTTAGACTATTAGATCCCAAATAAATAAAAATAATTACACAAAAAAAAAAAACTTGAACTCAATTTTGTCTTTCTTCCCCACACTTTCTAGTGCCTATTATGTATGTACTGTACAGTGTACGTACATATACACTGCGCGTCATCAAGTTAGCACACTTACTCACGTAAGTGATTTCAGCCAAACTAAATGGGTTAACATTTTTAAATAATTATTTTATTATTATTATTATTATTTAATTAAACATTTTTTAGCAAATTTAATAATGTCTCGATCTTGCCTTGTCGAGAATGACCTCATAGATACGGTGGGGAAGCAACTGGTACAATTTTCCAATATAATCCAAGGAAGAGGTAGACCAAGCGCCCAAAATTTAAGCGCATTTCCTTTCGAGCCGTGTTGAGCGGTTTTTTTTCTTCAGTTTCAACCTTTCTAGATCTGAAGCATTTCTTATCACTCTTTGAATAGTGGATAAGCTTGCTTTAACTCCAACATTTGCCCTGATTCTTGCGGTCGAGTAATGATAGTTCGATTATTCTCTCAAAATATGTAGCTCTGTTATCAGCATTGGAAACAATTTTATTACTTTTTACCGCCTTAATTATTTTTACCATATCCCGACTTATTGCAGATGAATGCAGATATCACTCTACGACTTCTAACGATTTTGTTCGATATTGCTTATATTGATAGCTTTAACTCCTTGTAAGCTTCAATTATGTACTTCTCTTCCACGGATAGCTATTTTCCTTTTTCCATATTAATTTGAATAGACTGCTGCTTTAAGAGCAATAAAAATTGGTTGTTATACGTGTTAAACTTTTGAAGAAAAACTAAAAAAACCTCATGAAGCTAAAATATAGCAGACTTTTCCATCAAAAATTTAAAAAAATAGCATTAACCGTATAATGGTATTTTTCAGTAACATGTTGTTTTTGGCAGTGAGAGTGCATACAAAGATGTGAAAAATATCATACAAAAAAGTTACTGTACATTAACAACAACCACAAGAATTTGTTATATTCAGCTATTGGGTTGCGCTAACATGATGAGGCGCAGTGTATATTCAATAGGATAGCCCTAATATAGTCAAACAAACCACACAGCGAGGAATACATCACAACAGCATCTTTAACAGGTTGGATATTTTATTGTTTCTCAAAATCTCAAGCATCACAAATTGGCGCCACCCACTTTTTGCGACTAAAATTAATTAAATCGGATTGTCTGATGTTGTATTGGTCGCAGATAAAGTGCGTAGGCAAAGAGTATTCAGCTTAAAATTTTGAATACTTTTGTAAATATCATGAATTTGCCTTAAATTCAAAATTATACCTATCATATTGGTGTTCAATGGTTCCATATTGTCATTGCTCACAATTGGCTCTGTTCTTTGTCTAGTGCGATATTCACCACCCACGGGCCATGACCCACCATTAAAATAGCTTCATTGATATTCTAAATTGGCCTATAAATTGAGGACTTTCTTCCGCCGGCCGGTCTACTGCTCTACATTGTGCGATATTTTACTCGCCCTTTTTAAAAATGCGAGTGTAAAACCTTTTATAAGTTGTTCTATGAAAGCAGTTTTTTTTTTCTCTCTTATTTTTATTTTGTTCCTTTAAAGTTTCTTTAACCAACAGTTGGTTTATCCGCATACACGAAGGTACATCCTGTCACCGAGTTATTCATTTTTTGTTTTTCTTTTTTTGTTCGTCGCCATGGCGTTTTTCTCTCAAGGATACTTTTGTCCTTCTTTGGAATATTCTTCTTTTTTTTTTTAATAAACTTTTTTTGATGCTATAAACTCTGTTTAAGTTATCCATTTCTAAGTAGGACTAAAAAAACACATGTTTCGTGGAGGGAGTTTTCTGATGAGACTGCTATTTCTGAATGAGATAAAATAAAAAATGATATTCAAGATGACTACCGACGAAAAGGACGACGAACGACCGACACGGGACGCACGCGACGAAAAAGCAATAACTTTCTGGGAGGATGAATTATTATCATCCAATTGTGAATAAATGCTTTTAGATTATTAAGGATTATTAAAACCAAGACAAAGCAAAGAGAATGATGGAGAGGGGGTATGTATACAAGATATACATTTTACTATAAGCAAATGTAAGCTAAAATACAACTTCTTCACACGTACATATAAACTGAACAAAGTCAGCCTCAACACTATCTTTGACTCGTATATACCTAACATAGTAAAGTTTCTTTGGAGTTCCTTCATTCCGGAAGCAATTTTCTCATCTCCAGCTGCGAGTAGCGAAAACATATTTTATTCTAGAGTAAGATCGGGTATGAGTATGATGGGTTATAAATGGTAGGTTAAGTATGCCAGGCAAGAGTTTTGTTTGAAGCCTTTTGAATATTTTTTATGTATACACTTTTCCGCGCATTGAATACTTAATACTTGTGGAGAACTTAATAATAATTGTTTCGAGGATTTCGTCCTTTTTATTTTGAGGATTTTTTTTTTCTTTTTCTGGAGCTGAAACTGAAATGAATATACATTTTAATTTCATGAGTTGAAAGACACAAACTCACAAGGAGTATTTTTGTGAATCCATTCCACTTTCTTGCTTTTGGCATTGTTTGAATATTATAATATTTTTGTTATTGTTATTTTGTGTGTTCGTCCTTGTTTGCACAAAAGCCCTTGTGTTTTCTGTTTCAGTGTTACACTCTGTGCAGAGGAGATTTTTGTATTATTTTTTTTTTTTTTTGTTTTTGATTTTGATTTGGTTAGTTTATGTTGTTCAGGGTGTCAACCCTTGTTAACCCTTTTGCTTATAGGTTATAGGTGTAATGTCTATAGTTACTATACATATACATACCTACATTCATATACGAATAGTGTAGGTATATTTCAAGTATCTATACCTATGTATTTATATATAAAAACAGAATTCCTTGTTCGTTTTACCTTTTTTGGGTTGAACAAACAAAAAAAATCTGCACACAAAAATTCCTCCATCGATCGTTCGTAAATGGTAGGTACTTTACGGTCTTAGATCTTCTTGGCAGGAAAGTGGGCAACAGCAAAAAAAAAAATAAAACTTTGATTCTGTATAGATGCATCAGTGAAAGAGAGGCTATTGGAGAAATATTTTTTTATTAGTTTCTCGGAATAGTGGGTTTTGGTTTGTTTGTTTTTTTTTTTTTTTTTGTTGTTTTGTATAAGGATGGAGTGAGTTTATGTACAAGGAATCTTTGAAGTAAAAGGCATTTGGAAGTTAGGTTCCTTCTACATAGATAAAAACAAAAAGACAAGGAGAGACTCAACAAAAAAAATCTAGTTTCCAACAAACTGGTGTGCATTTATTACCTTTTTTTAGAGAGGGCTTTTCTTTAGATCAAGAATGTTTCTCCTCAGTTATTCAACTAAAGGTATTTCAATTTTCTATTTAAGTTGGCTTTAATATATTTATTTCTCTATAAAATTGTACCTATAGGTATTCATTTTATAATTTTTTTTTTTTTTAATTTGGAAAGAAAAGTTTAGGTGAGTATTTTTACGATTATAGTTAATGAAAAATAAAAAACAAAACCCAAACAATGGAAATTATATTGATTTGTTTTTATTTATTATAGTTAATGTTATATTTCTATCACAACAAAAACATAAATGTTAAAAAGTACCCAAGTTCTTCCATATACAAAAACTTTTGTGTAACAACTCAGTGGTAAAAAGTAATGAGATCTAAAAGTACGCCAAGTTATACGTTTTTTTAATGTTAAATATCAAATATTTTAAGTACAGTAATAAGGAAGAACCTCAAAATTATCAGAGAATTCTGTTGTTTAATGATTACTGACTTAAATTGAGTTGGTTCACTAGTCAAGTTTTCATTTCAAAATTGATTAATTAGATAATAAAACAAAACTTGCCAAGTAAACCAACTCAATTTAAGTCAGTAATCATTAAATAACAGATTTCTCTGATCATTTTGAGGTTCTTCCTTATTACTGTACTTAAAATATTTGATATTTAACATTAATAAACTTAGGACTTGTCGTACTTTTAGATTTACCAAATTTCATAATCCTGCACTAATCGGAAGTGCTCTCAATATATTTAATATTAATTCTGTGAAAATGGGCGTGTAACACGCCTCTGAATGTTAAACCTTAAATTTTAAAATTTTGTCTTTGCCTTCACTTTAAGCCCTACTGATGTACTAAATTTCATCATTCCACGACAATTAGAAGTGCTCGAAATAATTTATTTCAATTCTATAAAAATGGACAGAAACCACGCACCCTGAATGAAAAATATCAAATTTTTCCTTTGCATGTACTTAAATCCCTACCGCTGTATTAAATTTCATCATTGTACGACAATCAGAAGTGCTCCAAATAATTTATATCAATTCTATAAAAATGGGCGGGTACCACGCCCCCTGAATGGAAAATCTTAAATTTTCGATTGTTTCATTTGTATACACCACAGGGCCTACCGTTGTGTGAAATGACCTACGATGTCGGGAAGTTTTGGTGATCTGACTGTGAGTGAGTAAGTGAGTGAGTGTGTGAGTGAGTAAGTCAGTCGGTTACGGTTTTTGCGATTTTTGCAGTCTTATAACTCGGGAACCACTTATGCTAAAGAATTGAAATTTGGTGAGTTGCCTAAACCTGGTGAGCTTAGAAAATCGAGCCCTAACCGCCATTTTATCGTAAGCGACATTTTAAACAAAATCATGTTAATTGTGCAATTTGATAGGTATTACCATTAGGCATCTATCTACATCATTAGTTTTTTTCATAAAACTTATTAAAAAAAAAGTTACAGAGAAAAGAAAATTTATCGTAATCGACACTCATATTTTCTATTAACAGCTAAATATCGCAAATGCCATAGATTGTTTTTTCCATTTAATCAACTTTGCTTTATTGTTGACCAAAGTGATGCTGCTTTTGTATCTGTTTACATATTGTAATTGAAACATAGTGTATCCCAGGGGGATTGGGGGTGTTCAAAGGGGTTATTATCCCGCTGTGAGTTTCGATTTGTGTTTTTGTATGTGAGTTGTGTTAAATTAGGAATTAAAGTTAGAGCACTTAATGTCATGATCTCCCTGGGGTTTTTTGACCTTTGTTTTGTATTAGTCTCGGAGTTCTTTACAATACCTTGCAAATGTTTCCATTTGAGCTTCATTACCGCGCCCAGACAACAGGCAGAGTCAAAGTAAATAATAATTTTATTGAATTGGAAAATCGGTGTTTTTCATATTTCATATCGGGTTTTATTGGCCAAAAATGTTTAAACTCAAATTTTGGGTATACCTGTCTGCAATATTTATTGTTACGCGATTAAGCAACATGTTCTGAAGTCCCTTGAAGAAACTTTGTTAGATTCAAAAACATCTGAAAAGCACGAATATTTTGACTTTTTATTTTTTTGTTCCGAAAAAAGATTTTTTTTTTAATATTCCGCGCGCAAAAAAGGTTTTATGAATACCCTTAAAATGTTTTTAGTACAGCACTAGGATGATGCTTGGAATTAAATACTAACAGAAATTCAAATTTGTTTTTTCAAATATACTCGCTAAGCTAAATATACTCCCTAAGCTACCTTTTAGTATCAGTAATGCAGAAGGTCCTTCTCTAAGGGGCCAGTTATAGCTATCATTGAAATTCATCATTGAAAAAGTTAGCTGTTGATTTTGAGACCCTTCGAAAGTTTAATCATTGAATATTTTAATGCAGAAATATAGCTTACGACTTCAAAATTATTTTTCTTCAAAAAAAATTCTTTTTGACCCATATCTTCCCCAGAACTTAACTTTTAATTTTTTCAATGATCATGGGTAAGGTAGTTCATCATTGAAAAATTAAAGGTAATTTTATGAGAAAAGTTGTGCAAAATTGAATTTTGTTTAACCTAGAAATAATTATTAAGTCAACTAGCTTTACTTTGGCATCAAAATAATCATTCATTTTTTCTTCAAAATCTCTCAAAATTGACAATTAATATTTTCAATGATGGTTTCCAATGATAGCTATAACTGGGCCCTAAGCAAGGTTGATTAAAAAATTTGGTCAGGTCTTTAATGGTTCAGTTTTAGCACTTATGCATATGTCCACAAAGATGTGTCACTATAGATGTAGAGGAATAGCCCGAGAGCTGGTGAACCATCTACTCAAAGTGTTGTATACCGCTCCAAATTTTGTAGGCATGTCATTTGTATCAGTGCAAACTACCACTAAAATGCACTTTCAAAATGCAACAACAGTAATAATCCCTCCAAAAAAGCTCCAAATTTACATCACTAAAGCCTTATACCTACTGACTAGAATCCATCGGTCTGGCAGCGATACCGCGGACCAAAAACCAGTAAAATATCATTTCAAACTACACTTTTAAAATGCATTTTAGTGGTTTTGGGGCCGCGTTATCACTGCCAGACCGATAGCATGTAGTTTGCATTAATACAAATGACATGGCCAAAAAATTTACTGGTCTCTTTCCGAGTGGATGGAAAACAGCATTTGTCCAGCCTGTCCCTAAAAAAGGCGTGTCTTCTTCCCCCTCCAACTATCGGCCAATTGCGCTTACGTCCCTTCTTTCCAAGGTCATGAAAACGCTGATTAATTTTCAGCTAAAGAAATATCTCGAAGAACGAAAGCTTCTTAATGACCGGCAGTACGGCTTTCGTAGCAATAGGTCCACTGGTGATCTGATGGTATATCTCACCGAACAGTGGCACAAATCTTTACATCGTTTTGGAGAAAGTAAGATTATTGCGCTTGATATTTCTAAAGCATTTGATAGAGTTTGGCATCAAGCTCTCTTATCGAAAATGGGTGCATTTGGTATCGATGAATCTCTTCTTCGTTGGATTAGAAATTACCTTTCGGACCGTTCAATACAAGTTGTATTGGATGGTTTCAAGTCTGAAATTCACAAAATAAATGCTGGTGTGCCCCAGGGCTCCGTTCTGTCTCCGACTCTCTTCCTTATATTCATAAACGATCTTTTATCTGAAACTTCTAATCCATTAAATTGTTTCGCTGACGACAGTACCCTCAGCTTCTCATATTCGTTTACAGATTCTCATCCATGTCCTTCGGATGTGGAACTTGAACGGCAGCGTATGATAAGCTCACTAAATTCTGATCTCGACAGCATTGTCCATTGGGGAATAAAAAATCGTGTAGAATTTAATGCTTCAAAAACTCAATGCTGTCTACTGTCGTTAAAACGAAACCCACCCCCCATGCCACTATCCATGAGTGGCACTTGCATTGAGGTAACCGAAAAGCTTTCAGTCCTCGGTATGTGTGTCACAGACCACCTTCTATGGAACGACCACATATTCGACATCGCCAAAAATGCTGCTAAGTGTTTAGGTTTTCTCCGTCGATGCAAGAAATTTTTCTCCCCTTCTGATCTGGCTGTGATCTACAAAGCCTTTATTCGTCCAAAACTTGAGTATAACTCTCACATTTGGGCAAGTGCTCCAATAACCCACTTGAGTTTATTGGATAGAATTGAAAAGAGAGCTCTTAAAATGATAGGTGAAAGAACTATAACGGAAACATTCTCATCTCTTGAGCACCGTCGAATTGTTTCATGTCTTTCGTTATTTTACCGTTATTTCCATAAACAATGCTCTAGTGAAATAGCCAGTTGCATTCCTCCCCTTAAACAATTCAAATACTCGCGCTTCTAGGAATGCCCATCAGTTTACCCTTGAGCCCAATTTCGGACGTACTGTTAAGTACAGAGATTCTTTCTTTAGTCGCACTACTCGAATATGGAATGCATATCCAGCTCAATTTTCCCCTCCCATTGTGATCTACAGACGTTCAAAACCAACGTGCATCGGTATCTCCTTTTAAATCCCCTCCAATCTACCTAATCGCTCGTGCTGTGTATATCATCTTAAGGGTAGTCACAACCCCTTTTGCACGCGCTTAATATAAAAAAAAAAAATTTGGAGTAGTGTAAAACACTTTGAGTAAATGTTCACCAGCTCTCGAACTAGAAGTTATTGATCGGTTCATAAAACAAAAATGAAAAATCAATCTCGTGCGTTAAGAAAAAGTATAAAGCCATAATACATACATATGTATGTATGTATTACTTTTGTTTCTTATTATAGTTATTTTTTGTTTTAAATAATTTTTTATGGGGGATTTGACAAAACATCCTGCTTTTTTTATTATTCTGTGTTTACTACTTGTTACTATACATTTTTGATTGCTTAATTTCGAAAAGCTGTATTTTGGAAACATAAATTGGACTCAAATCGAAGAAAATTTTCTTTTTCATAAAAAAACGATTTTTGTCTTATTCTTTAAATTTATCGTAAACGCCAAAATTTGATCATGAGCTGGTAAGTAGTGAACACCAAAAAGTATCTTAAACACAAAAAACGTCAAAAACAACGTAAATTTAGCACCAGCAGTATTTTGTTTATATTCACTTTATTCCATTTACAAAAATATAACGGAACACTGGAAATCAACTCGTTTCGCAATTTAGGAGAAAAACAAAAAAATGTGTTTCCTGTGAAATTTATATTGTGTCGCTTACGATAAATTGGCGGTTAGGGCTCGAAATGCTGCGAATTTGAAGTTTCTGACTTCACTGGTACTGAAGTTAGAGGGGGGGGGGGGGGGGGGGGTCGAAAATCACAGGAGTTTGATCCTGTAAAAATGGGGGAGTGCCAGTACTTGGCTGGGCACTACCGTGCCGTTTGATAGTAAACAAAAATATATCAGATCCATTAATCGTTAATTATCTTCTTCTGTTTAACGCTACATAGCTCGACTATAAAATATACACCTAAGTATAAGCATCTTATGAAAAATCTGTATTTATGTAGTTTCAAAATTGTTTTTCGCTGCATACATACATCATGACACAGGTTTAAATACCATAGCAAAATGAAAGCAATAAGCCCTACAAAAATTGCAACCCCTATTGATAACTAAACCGACTTCTGTAACGAATTGTTATAACAGGAAGTGTATTGTTTTGGCATACCTTTATAATATCTTTTTTGTGACCCCTCAAGAATAAAACAGGAGTTGACATAAGCTAAGCTGCTTGAGTCATTTAATTTAGTGATTTATAGTCATCTGTTTTTGCCTTTAAGATTATTAAAACAAAAAACAAAATTTATTACACGAGTTTAAGTTCATGGCATGTATTGAAAATGAGTGATTTAAAGGAAATGAGTATAATAGCTACAAAAGAGTGTAGACTTATTAGACTTGCTCATAAGTTAAAATAAATTATTTTATTTTTTCTGCAGGGTAGGTCAAATACAAGTTTCTTTTAAAAATGCTACAAAATGAACATAATTAAATTTGTTCCATGTATTATGGCTTTATTCGAAGAGCAAACATTTCCATTAATTATGGAACACAATTTCGTTCAAGTGGCTACCTCGGCTGGCTTCGCAGTAGCGCATTCTGTGAATCCAATTTTCCAAGACCTTGGTGATAGTTTCGGGCTGTAGCCCATGGATTGCTTGGATGATATTGGCCTTAGTTCCTTGAATCGTTTCAGGATTATTGGAATAACACCGGTCTTTCACGGTTCCCCATAAAAAAAAAAGTTCAATTGGGTCAAATCGTAGCTCCAAGGCGGCCAATTGTCATCGCCAAGACGGCTGATAACATGATTTGGGAACTTGGTGCGTAAACGATCGATTGTGGCATGGGCTGAGAGGTCGTCGAAATCCATGTCTTCAATTTCAGTAACAAAAAAAAAGTCGGTTAACATGGATCTGTAACTGTTGTTTCCAGCCTCATTTTCGAAGAAAAATGGTCCAATGATGCCACCACCCAACAATCCGCACCAAACTGTCACTCAGTAGATGCATTGGCTTCTCATAAATCAAGTGCGGGTTTTCTGATCCCCAAGTGAGACAATTTTGTAAATATTGCAGGTACGCAGTGATGGGTGCTTCATTTCGACAAAACTTTTTCGGGCTACAAAGCACTCAATTTGGAAATAAGTTTTCAATATTTCTCAACGTTTTTCAAGCGTAAGGCGAATTATTTCGTTACGCGGAGAAGGTATGATACTGACTTTCTGTCAAGAATTCGAGCGGGAAACAGCTGTCAGTGTCAAAATAACCTATAATTTAAAAAATAAACCACTAGATGGCCCACCCTTTATATACATAGAATAGGTGCAATCAAAGAAACACCAAAATAAAGCAAGTGCAATAAACTGTGCATTCTGAGTTATTTATTTTTTTGGCTGGGGTAACCCCCAAGTATAACATTCCCAAAGTCCCCGGGCCCGAGCTGTGACCTTTAAACAGGACGTGGTCAAAGATCCCCTTTTTTAGCTCTTCGTGAATAATTTGAAAACTGGGTGTTAGCCCACCAAATTTCACCTTATTAATAATTATACCTAAACAAAGGAATTTGTTTAGAATTTACACTGAAATTAACTCTATTGATTTCATCTTATTTACAACAGTAGCCATAAAAGACCTGTAATTTTTATTTGTGGGCTTCACTTATTTTGGAGTGTTGTACAATTAACTAATAAACATTTGAATACCTTCACTGATAAAAATAAAAAACACGACTGGAGCTTGCTCTTGTAGCTAACAGCTAGAATGTAACTAGACAAAGTCGGTGTAAAGAAATTCTTCGATGATAAATTTTATATCGTCAACGAGAAAACTACCCGGCGCCGGCGGTAAAAGTTCAAAGTTTCTTTTTTACTTTGGGCAAGGCCCTAGTAAGTTTTCAGTAGGGAAAATCTAGACGAGGAAAACTAGTCAGATACTTGGCAAGCCCTTGCTGGATTTCAGTAAAAAAAACTTGTTGGTAATGTTTCTGCACCCCATCAGGAGTGTCTCTTGTACACCAAAACTAAAATTTTATAAGCACAATACAATTTCAGTATCATACGACACTTTTTTCTCTTTTTCCTTTTTCTTCTTTTTTTCATATCACACTTTACTATTGGTGTGAGACATCAACGGCAGACAAGTAAGAACAGAAAACCTATTCTAAGTTGTTCTACTTAAAAATCAGGAACATAAAATCCTCTTCTATTCCGTATTATGTATTTGTTATGCTAACAAGCGGGATCAATCTCACATAAGCCATTTTTTTTTAGCCTGACGAGGCCAAATGGTCAAATCGCCAAGGCCCCTGTTCTAGCCTTTGATAACCCTTGGCCTTGTTAGCCCCATGCCAGAATCTATGTAAAACATCCAGTGCCTTGTCGAAAACTAGATTGTTTTTTTACGAAGCCATCAGAAAGGATAGTAGTAAGGGAGGGGGAAGAATGCCACAATGCGCTTTAATCTTTTGTCTAATAAAAAAGTGAGTTTTAATAAATTCTCTATTGAACTCTGTTTTCTATACACAATATTTATAGAAAATGCAAGAGAAATTAATAATTAGAAATTAGTAGTAGACCGTAGCGTAATGTTTAGTGCGTTCGACTGTCACGCTGGAGGTCTGGGATCGCTTCCCAGCCTCGTCCACCTAAAAACTAAAAAGTTTTTTTCAGGGCTACTAACTCTTGCGAGGAATTGACAAATCCTCCAAGAGTATCACTTGCCACGAATAAGTGCTTCTCGTCTAGCCGTTCGGATTCGATATAAAATTGTAGGTCCCTTCCATTCCTGTCGAAAGGCGCACACAGGAATGGTTGCGAGTTGTTAGTCACTAGGCCCTGGTTCTTCATGAGCCGTTGTGCCACCCGATTTATTTTTTAGAGAAATTATAAAAAAAAAATTCTATACAAATGATTGGTTGAAAATTATTTACAAAACAGTCCACCAATTTTTTTTTTTAATTTAGTTATCAAATTTCAAAAAGTAAACTTGAAAATTTCGATTTTTTTTTGAAATATAAATTTTTCAAAATTACTTTTTGAAAATTTTATAAAGTTGTTTTACAAAAAATTGAGATAATTTTATAAAGTTTTCAAAAAGTATTTGAAAAATTTTAATTTCCATCAAAAAAAAAAAATCAAATTTCTTTTTAAAAAATTTCACAAATTAATTTACGAAAAAAAAATTTCGTTTTGTAAAATTTTCAAAAAGTAATTTTGAAAAATTTATATTTTCAAAATGTAGAAAAATTTTAATTTCCTTTTATATATTTAAAGTAAATTAGTATCTAAAAATTAATTAATAAGTGTGGTCCTTTGGAAACCGTCATTTAAATAGTGTTTCACCAGCCCATTTTCTTACACGCAAAATAAAAATTAATCACTCAATTTGAGCTCGTGTTCTAAGTTGATTGAAATCCGTGTGTAACCATGTGCCGTGCTTGAAAACTTAAGTGAAGTCATTAAGTTAAAACAAAACAAAAAAAAAACTAAATTTGGGCTCAAGGAAGGCAATAAAAAACAATATAAAAAACGTTTAATTTATCTTATTATTGAATCCCAAGAAGACACCTTAAGCTCTATAGATATTTGATTACCAAATCGAACTTAAGATTAAGAAACAAATTTAGTCCAACCAGACCATAAAATCCTCTCATTCTCATTTATATTTGAAATATAAACGCAAAAAGTCATAACAGGTTAATATAAATATCTATCTGCTTTTTAATTAATTTGTTTTTCCAATATGTACAAAAAAAAGAAGAGATACAAGAGGGCAACGTTGAAAAACGTCCACTATATTGGGTAATAGTTTGTTAATCTTTTTTCTTTTCTTCTAAATATACAGGGTGGTGCATTAATTGTGGTTTAAATTAAATATTTTAATATTATTTTTCTTTGTATAGTTCAATGAAATGTTACACTGATACTTAATTTTGGACATGACACAATTTTTTAAACGGCCATCAAAGCGATATCCTCAGTTGTCACAGAGTCAAACTGGTGGATTGCTGTCGTAGTGAGTTGAGATTACTTAGCGCAACAAAACACAGTTACCCTACGATGGGTACCAGGACACCGTGATATATGTACAAGTTATGTAGGATCGAAATAGCCGACGAAGTGGAGAAAGAAGGGTCATCCATGGTCAGTTCTGACGCCACTAGTGTTGGAAAAAGGCAAAATTCATCAAAGCTTAATTAAAACCGCAAACGAAAGGTGTTCACCAAATTAACACTGGTTCAAAAAATCTTTGGCCGGATATTTCAAAGAAAGAAACTATCCCTCTTGATTGGAAATCTAACGGGTCACTACTCAATGGGAACCCACTTAAACAGAATGGGAATCAACGGATCTGATTTATGTAAAGGGCGTGAAGATGAAGAGGCGGAGAAGGGCTCATCTTAATTTTTTTTGTGAATGCACCAGAGAACCAGAAAAACAGCCCTCGGGGAATACTTTTTCGCTGACTTGTGCGACATCTCGCATCTACCACTACGGAAGATCCTTAAAATTATACATGCGATGGTTCAGGTAGGCTCACCTTACCTATAATCTTCCAGTTACTACTTTCCGCACCCTTCTCCTTTTCCTATCCAAAACAAACCCTGTGGAAACAATGGATCCATTGAGATTCGAGTGAGATGATTCGGCTTGCCGCGTCATCACAACCTAACGTAACTAACACAGAAATCCTAGAGTTTAAGGGCCCATTCGGTAGAAATTGAATACCAAAATAGGACGTTCGAATAGAGCGACATCTCAATTCGCCAAATTCTCATAATTTGATTTTATGTCCACAAAACTAAAAGATTTTATGTCTTATTTAAGAATTTGAAAGAATTGAAAGCCATAACTTCCGATTTGAAATGGTTTTACAAAAAATGACGTTAAACAGTTGGCAGAATATTCATAATTTTTGTATTTCTACGTACCACCAGCACGGTAGGAAACAAAAGAAAAAATGCCCAAAGAATATTTTAACATGATTAATCATGATATAGGGTTCTTCCCGGAAATGTAAAAAAAACTAATTTAATCGGACAAATTGAATAATTACATTTCAGTTTGTCTTAAATGACTTAATTTTTCTTTTCTCTCCCGCATGACGGCAATGTTATTGTCCTATGAGTTATTTTCATTAATTTATTTAAGTGCACTCAAGATGTTTTTCGTTCAACCTTTTCTATAGTAGATACCTACCAGGTGTTTTATGTTGTTGTTTTTTTGAAAATAATAAAGGTTTAGATAAAAGGAAGCAATGTGCAGTTGTTATTATTTGACAATCTTAAAAGTCGTAATAAGGATTTTTGTTAAGTACCTGCTATATAGTTTTGTTAACTGCACTGCAAAACATTTTTGATTATTTGATCGCAAGTAGGTACCTATACAAATGGTAAGTAGTAGGTGTGCAGTTGTTATAAGGGCCAATAATAAGTTTATGACTTCTTTTAGCTTGCATCAGACAGCCATTTAAGTCTGAATAATAAAAGAAATTGGAATTTAACAACTTCTACATGCCAGACTTAAAACAAGTAGTCTTCGTTTAATAGCAAATAGTTTTTATAGCTAGATTTTATGCATACACTGTGGAAGTTTTCAAAGACCAGGTGGTCACAGAAAAGTTATTTCTTCGATCCATTCATCCCCTGAGTGATTGACAATGAAATTGTATTATAGGTGAGTCAAATAAATTGGGACTGTTTGATTTTTTATTGAAGTCATCAGATTTTCCTTTTATTTTATTTATTTTTATATATTCTTCGAGGATTAGTATCGAACAATGAGAACAAAAAGAATTAATGACATTGTTTGGTTAACATCACAACTCTTGATATTTACTTAAAAAATTGTATAAAAGAGAATGTATTACATGGCCCCCTACCATTTAATGGAATAAATTATTGCGCACCGTGAAGATATTTATCTTGACACAATAAACAAACAAATTGGTGTTTTTTTTTTTAGACAATTTAAATGGTGGTTAATTATCTAATAGTGAAAGATCCCGTCAGAGGACGACCTACCCTTACCTCATAAAATATACAACGATACAGTTTTGTGTCTAAACAAACAATTTACGCATGGGTTGTCTAATTCAATGTGGTTGAGGCATTTAGGGTTTCCACGCTTCGAGGATCAGTTTTTAGGTCCAAAAAAAGTTTTAGTCCAAAAATATAATAAAATAAAGAAACTTTTGTTTTAAAATTATTTGTTTGCTTATGATTCTTTTTTTTGGTTTTCTCGAAAACGGTTAAGTCGATTTTTGTTTAATTTTGTATAAAGAAACTTCTAGAAGGTAATCGTATTGTAGGTTCTTATACAAAAAATTAAAAAAAAAATTTGACATTTTTAAAAAAGATTACATTTTTTTTTTTATGAAAACTCAATGCTTCGAAAATGACTTGATGATATTTTTTTTTTTTTTTTTGAAAACTTCGTGTAGTCATTTTTTAACACTTTCTAGAATTATTAAAAAATCTTGTTCTCCGAAACGTCAACAACAACGGTATCTACATATACAAAAACGCAAAGAAACTGTTTTTTTTTTGTCTTTAAAACAGCTTCAAAGATTTTGATAAACAAATAAAACAAAAAATCCAATTACTTTTGAAGTGACCTAGTGGAGGTTGTACACATTATATTACGGAACTTGAAACTTTCATAGACCCTTAAAATTTCAATTTATCACAAAAAAATGTGTTTTTTAAACTTTTCATCCTTGAAAGATTTTTTATCAAGTCATTTTTCGTCCTATTTGAGATTTGTTTAAATTTTTGAAAAAAAAAATAAATGTCCAAAAATATAACTTTTACTTTCACACTACAAAATTGTATGTATATTTTTCGGATATACATAATCTAAAAAGCTCATATTTTGTACCCGTTTTTTAAACTTCAAAGACCATTTTAAGAAACATTTTGAAATTCTCTTTTTGTTTGTGTTTTAGTTTCATTTTAAGTGTTCATTTTATGCTTAATCGAATGAGTTATCATTTATAAAAATAGGTCAGAAATTATGGATTTTATAAAACATAAAAACATGATAACACTGCAAATATCAAACTTAGTTAAGCATTCCTCCGCTTAAACAGTTCAACAGTTAAACTCACGCTTCTATGAGTACCCATCAGTTTACTCTTGACTCCAATATCGGACGCATTGTTAAGTACAGAGATTCCTTCTTTAATCGCACCATATGAATGGAAAATGCTCTACCAGTCTCGAATTTCCCCTACCACTGCATATCGTCAGACAATCAAACCCAATGTGCATCGGTAAACCTCTCCAATCTCCTTATCACTCGTACTGTGTATTACATTTAAAGGGTAGTCACTACCCCTTGAGTACTAACTTAATATCAACCAAAAACAATATTTACATAATTGGATAAAAGTCAAAAATACAACTAAAGTCTGGCAACCCTACATCTGACCTGACATTTCACGAGGCAACCCGTTGGTTAATTGTTTGTTTATCAGACGATACCTACCCAATAAATTATTTACGCTGTAGGTACTTCTCACTTGGTATCTCTCGATGAGGGTAGATCATCGAGTGGCGGGATTATAGACTATAAAGGATATTTTTTTTTCATAATTTCGACATTAAAATAAAAATGAGCGAGTACCTAAAGATAAATAACCTTTTTTTTACATGGAACGATTAATTTTGTTTTTGACTCTTAACCAAATTAGACATTGAAATTGATCAAACAATAGTGAAATAGGTATGTACTGTACATATGGATGACAAAAAATCATTTATCAAATATAAACTGACATCAAATAAGACCTAGTGTTTGGCTGAGCGCCAGCGTTAATACATCAAAAAGGTTCTACTTCTCTTTTTATAAACTCCCGCCATAGCAGTACCTGATATGTTCTATGCAAGCATATTAATAATGTAACATTATCTCTTCGATCTTTATCACCTTTATGCCTATAGAACGCTGCTGACACATAGCTATGGGTATCTACCAAGACGTAATCGTAATAGACTGTTTAAATCATATGGGAGTTATACCAACGTTTCACAGTGTTAATATAATACTAAGGAAAATGTTATTCAACTTTTATAGTTTTCTTCTTTTTTTGTTTGCTGTTGTTGTTAAAACGCATGCTATTTAAGCGAGAAAAAAACTATTCACATTTGATATCCTTCTTTATTAGTTTTGCCTTTTGGGTCACTCTGTATACAACATCATAACTCACGCAAAACAAAATATACGCTTAATCTAATTCCATAAACTCAAATGACCAAACTTGCTCAAAAAGGATTAACTAAATAACCTTTTTATGATTTTTTTAATTTATTTGCAAATATGACATTTATACTTTTCAAATTCAAGATCAACATTTTAAACAAAAATCAGTATTTTGCATATGTTACTCATACGTTTGGGAATTTAAAAAGAAAAAAGTCTCAATCCAACCTTTTTAACACCAACAAGTTATACAAAATATGAAAAGCTAAACTATACCCATGTAAGGTTGTTTCTTGTTTCTATCCAGGTTTATGGACGCAGGTAAACAACACTCAAAATGAAAAATGTAGTTTGACTTTAAAAGATTAATAGTCGGCGATGGGATGTTGTACTATATTGAGTCTCCCGTGGATTTGCCTCCCTCTCGTAACGGTAATTTGGATAATCACTTGACACGATTTTAAAGAACAATGGGCTTCAAGAACCTCCATTGTCCAATTCACAAAAAAGACAGTTGTTTTGTTCTGGCTTTTGTTCATGCACCATCAGCAGGGTGGTAAACAGGTATCAGTTCGTCATCTATATAATGATAATTTGAAAGACTGGCGCGGCCATGGTGGACCTTCTATTTTCTTTATGTGTGTCTTTTGTTTACGGTAGACGAAATAAAATAAATATCAATTTATTTAAATACATAGGTCAATTTTGTATGGTTTTCTGTAAATTTTATTTATTCGCATTTGTTGAAAATAAAATAGAACTTTCAGATGGTACGTTCCGGACAACTAAATGACAAACAAAAAAAAAACAAGCGAAGATTTTTAAATGCAAATATCTTTATTTTGATAGTATCAGCAATCCTGTATTAGAAGTCATTTGCTAGTTTCTGTCAGCGTCAATAGTTATTCAAGGTTGAATGTCGAGATTATCAATTATTTCATATAACTCCGAAACAAAAAATGCTATCGGTAAGTATTTCATACAAAACTTGTAGATCTTGCCAGTCGGAAGAAAAAAAGTTATGACATTTTTTTTCTACAACTCACCGAAACAAGATATCGACATTTCAAAAACCCTGTCGAAAACGATCATCTTTAACGTACATATAACTCCTTAACGGTTCATATTTTCGAAATCATATGAATGCAAAGTTTATACACTATGTGACCCTCTATAGTAAAAAATTATCATTATTTTGCTTAAAAACAACCATTTCACAGATGTTACTAAAAGTTTTACTCTTAAATGAAGTTTTCGAAAAAAGCGTACGTTGAATTTGTAGAATATAATTTTCTGCACAAAAAGATTAACTCTATTTTGTCCATAGATATTGCAAGTCACAAGATATTGCTACTTAATAGCGTCAAATGTCGAAAATACAGGTTTTTTGAATATATGTATGTATCTTTTAAATGGCAAGTTTTATCATCTTTTAACTTTTGTAACCCTAATAAGCTCGCAATAACAATTTTGTTTCTAGCAGCAATAATTTTTATGATATAATTATTTCCAAAAATCACCATAAGCCAAAAATACCAGTTTTTAGCTCTGTACTTATCTTAAATGACAAATTTTACGGAAAATATTTTGAACTTATTTTGTGGATTTTAATATTCCCTAGAACCAATAATCTGAGACTTTTTAATGTATAAGAGATTAGTTGCTATGATTTGACGACTTCAAAAATGGACAAACTTTTTGTGTTTTTTTTTTTTGCAGTAATTTTTGAAGTAATGATATCATTAAAATTATGGCTGCTAGAAAAAAATTGTGAACGCTAGCGTTTAGGTTTTCACAATGTTGAATTTTAACTCATATAATTTTTCGATAAAATCGGAGGTTTAAAAGATGTATCCAAAAAACCTTTACTTTCCACATTTGACGCTATTGAAGTAACAATATGAATTATGAATAAGTTTTGAGGCCGATACGACCTGGAGATAATTTCGTTAAAAAATTCTTCACTTGAGTTAAAATAGACCCCTATTCCACACCGTTTAGGTGTGAAGGGATATTTTCTAAAAACAATTGCGCAAAATTAAAGTCACCTCCTATTAGCTAGGTTAAGTACATACTAGTTAAAACCATTTTAATTTTAAAAGCAGGTACTAATTTTGTATCAAATTATAAACATTTTTTAACCTACCTCCAACTAGTGTAACCCTTTAGTCCTACCCCCAGTTAATTAATGTCGAACAGACCCAAAAATGAACAGTTTGGGAAAAAAAATACAGTTTGAGGGGTATATTAAACAAAAAAAAAAAAAAAAACGAAAGAAGACATCAGACTTTAAACAATCGGAAAAACTTTAATTGTTAAAAAAAATGAATGATGAAAATGTATCAAATTAAAATCTAACATAGATACATACATACATGAGTTATTTATAATTTCGTTGCATTTTGTTTTCTATAATGGTAATGTGAGGTAGGTAGGGACGAATGTGAACAGGCAGTGATGTTTTAAAATCGGCATGGAGAGTAAAATTGTTTTTTTTTTTTTTATATGTATATATTTTTGGATTTCTCAAATCACTGGAAGACATTTTAAAATGCCATGCGACTAACAGATAGGTACTTAGGCTCAACTGAACCCCCTTTTAAAAGATAAAAGTTACTTTCGTCGGTATTAAATTTATCACAAGCCTAACGATGAAGTGGGCTTATTTACGACTATAATTGTCAAAATACTAATTTTGATTTTAGTATCTACTAAAATCATTTTAAAGTGGACTTTATGCGATTATAATTTTGCGCCAATTATTATTAAAAGCGAAAAAACGGCTACTCTTGAAATATACCATGTTTTAGACATTTCTTTAAAACAGAAATTCTTTTTAAATGTTTTTGTTCTATAAAGCTGTTTTTTTTTTTTAATTAATTTTTAAAGGCAGACAAAAACAATTCGAATAAACTTTTTTTTTTCAAAATTTTGCATAATTAAGTACTATTTTTGCTGTTTTCAAAATCCAATGCTATTATCAATAATGAGAATTATTCTAAGTCAACACTGGAAAACCGGATGGTTATAAGACTTTTACTTTTCAAAATAGTAAACAAATAAAAGAACGCACTCTCTCATAAATAATCAAAAAATAGTACTTAATTACGTAAAATTTCGAAAAAAAAATTGTTTTTTTGTTGTTTTTTTTCTTCATTGCTTACCAAAATTTTTGTATTTCGAAAATTAATTTAAAAAAAAAACTGTTCACTCAAACAACTTTATTTAAAATTGTGTTTCACATGTTTTGTTTTCTGTTTCAAGACAATTATTTAGAAATGTGACAGTTCAACCTAAATGGGACAGAAAAGCCACCCTTCACCCTCCGCACATAGTTTTTTTTTATATCTCGACCCAACCTACACGCCTTAGCTTTTTGTCACACCTTATGCAAATCACCCTGTATAAGGTTTCCTGAACATTTAAAAAAATTGATATGCCAAATTAAAAAAAAAATTACTAACCCGTTTTCAAAATATTGAATTTTCAAAAAAAATAAAATTTTTTTTGTTAAAAATCCAAAAAAAAATTTCTAAAATTTGTATGCATATGCAAAATTGCTTAGATTGTGAAGGTTGAAATCAGTGAAGACGTTAACGAGAAATGTGAAAACCTATACCTACCTCAAATATACCTTCACACGAACGTTTAACGACTTTCTAATATTATAAGGATTTACAATATTTTCGAAACATTTTATTATTTAAACACTACCTCCTGGAATATAAAAATAAATAAGTTCGCATGTAGATGACGATGATGAAAATAAGAAGAAAAAGAAGAAAAAATCTTTTCAAAAGATCTCGTCGCAGTTAATACGATTTTATGGTATAGGTATTTGCAAAATTAATAAAGGACACACAATTCCCAGTCCATAAACGAACAACGATTAATCGTTTTAGTCAGAAAAAGATTTAAAATAAATTGGATTACCATTTTTTTGACAGTTTAATAATAATAAAAAAAAAGAAAAACACTTTTTTTTTTAAATTATGATTGAACGCCAAAAAGTGTTTAATAAAATTAAAACAAAAGCAAACAAAATTGTTTTTAATAAATGTTTCTTTGAGAGGAAAAAAGAGTGAACAGCCACTCAGTAAAATTTCTACACGCAAGCAATAAAAACATTGCTATAGGTATACACTCTCTCATAAAAAAAAAATAATAAACTCACAAATAACATTTCATTACTGATTGATTTGAATGATAACAAAAAACGATGTTCAGTTTTTCCATACCTATAAATCGATTGCGTTTGAAGAATCTAATAAGGCGCTTACATAAATTATCTTGTAAATATCGGTAACGCGCAAAGGAAACCCAAAAAAAGAAGTCACCCATCAATCTATGATAAGGTACAACAGAAAAAAACAGGCGCCATTTGTGGAAGACCGATACAAAACAAATATGAATTTTTTCTTTTAATGTCTTGCACACGTACCTATATAAAAATATCAATTATAAAAACTCAATAAAAAATAAATAAATTAACGAAAAGAAGGGATATAATAATGTTTATGCGTCGGACGGTTTCTTAGACCCATCATCATCGAGAAAAAAAAGACATAAAATAATTTATTTAAAAAGATGACAGAATACGGTCAGACCAATAAAATCGATTTAACAAAAAAGTCTTAATAAAAGTTAAAAAGTTGAGTATTTCTTTATGAAGAAAAACAATGTAACACAAAAAATAAGTAGTAGGTAAGTAAGTAGACTACACAAGATGTTTAAAACATTAATTTAAAAAAAAAATCTGTGTATAATGACATTGAGATCTTTTACGCGAACAGATTTATAAAATAAGAAAATTTATTTTGACCGAACTGATATGAAATGCGTCAAACTAGACTAGGTGATAGTAGCAGAGTTGTAAATAGATGGAATTTTCAGATTGGTGCGTATTGATTTATATTAAAATCAGAGTACGGTTTTGGGATGATATATACTGAGGACAAAATCGCATCTCAATAGGAAACTGTATAAAGTTTAAACTCTAACATATGGCGAATTTATAAGTCGAATAAGATCAATGTTTACATGCTCGCTTGGTGGTTGGAAGGATACCATTTCCAATCCAGGTGAGTAAAACTTGAAATTGTGTCTAATAAAATAAATCAATATACAGTGAAACTTCCTCGGGGCGGACAGCACAACACTTTTGTCCGTTTAAGGGAGTTTTCCAATCAAGAGTAAAAATGAAGAAATTTCATGCATGTTCCTTTACTATGAATTTCTGTGATTTTCTTCGCATTTTAATCGTAAATCCTGTCAATTTTATGTTTGTATATGAACTTTGAAATACTTGACTAAATGAACAGAAATTTAGAGAAAAGAGACGGACCCAATATATCTATTGATACAAAATAACCAGCTAGTGCCTCTATATCCGACTGTGCACGTTTTGAATTAAAAAAAGGTATGAAAAGATATACTGAAAAAGGGGACAGAAAATCACAAATTAAAGAAAGTTTTTGTCCACCTACGAGAAATAAATCTTCTATATACATTCAGTGGTGTCAAAAACATTCCGGATTTTTTTGGTCAACTGCATTGAGTGTTGGTTTGTGAGGTATAAATGAACAAATCAAATGTTTGTAATTTTTGGCCATTTTTATTAAACAATTGTTTCATTTTAAACAAAAAACATGGTAAATTATCCATTAAAACAAAAAATAATAGTCAAAAATTAAAGTTGATTCAGAATTTTAATGTGACAAACTAACCGGATTTTATCTTGTACAATTAATTATTATTTTGTATTTAATATTTTGTCCAGTAACCCCCATTTTTTATCACAGCTCGACATCGATGAGGCATTGACTGAATTAAATTTTCGAAAATAGAAGCAGGAATATTCTCCCATTCATTTTTCAAGGCTGCAAAAAGAAAAGTTTTTGACGTGTGCTTTTTTTCCCAACCCGCCCTTTTACAATGGCCCACAAGTTTTCAATTCGGTTATTTTTAGTCGCAAACCACTCTTTTAGCAGCTTTGAAGAATGTTTGGGGTCATTATCCTGCTGAAAAACCCAACGCAGAGGCATTTCTTCCTCTGCATATGGAAGCATTACTGACTCCAAAAAGTCCTTATATTGAAAACGGTCCATAATTCCTGTGATTTTGTGTATTGGACCGCAGCCTGCGCCTGAAAAACAGCCCCAAACCATCACCGAGGCTCCACCGTGCTTAACTGTAGGGAGTACATTTGCAGGCTTTAATCTCGTACCTTTTGAGCGCCTTACTGTCCTTGCACCATCGGAGTAAAACAAGTTGAATTTGCTTTCATCACTGAAAAGCACGCTCCTCCATTTGCTTAAAGACCAGTTAAGATGATTTTTTGCAAATTCAACCCTGAGTTAAATATTTTGATTAGGAATTTAAAGTCTTTTACAAACACCTTTCATGGCTTACCTTTTTCTACGATGTTTAGCAGTTAAGAGAAGGCTGGCGAAATGCAAAAAGACCGAAATCTCTTAAACGCTTCCTTACCGTACTTGGCCCTATAGGTAGATTTAGCTCATCACAAATTATATTTAAAGTTGCAAAAGGGTCTTTAAGCACAAAATTCTTTATGCGCCTATCAGTTTGAACAGTTGTTTTGCGAGGGCGTCCACCAAAATGATCTGCTTCTACTGATTTCCCGCTTCAAAATTTTGTAATGATGTCACAAACCGTTGACGTTGGAATTTGCAATATTTCAGATATTAAATTTTGTTTTGTATCGGCTTGGAACTTTTCTATTACCTTGTATCGAATCGCATTGCTATAACGTGTTTTAGCCATTTTCTACACTATATAATTTCAAATAACACAGCCCTCAACTTGTAAAGTCTGTTTATTCTACGGCGTGAGTCAAAAGACTCGAAAAAACCGCTACTTTAACATCGAGACTCACAATCTCCCTGCAATCCGGTTAGTTTTGCACAGGCATGTTATTGAATAAGTTTATAAAATATTTTTTTTTATTGTTCTTGTCATCGTAGCATTATATTTTTAAGGTTATTATTAAATTGTCTCATACCCTTTCCAAATTATTGAAAACTTATGGAAAGTTATTAGTTTTCTACTTGACATTAAGAAAAACATTATACTGAGGAAAAATCCGGAATGTTTTTGGCAACACTGTACGTATATATATATATATTATATATGTTCAGTACATATATAAAAGAGTGTCGTCCGTGTGTGCGCGCATAACTCGAGTATCGATCGTTAGATTTTCACGATTTTGGGTTTGATAAATTTGTATAGGCCCAAGGAAGGACATAGGACACTGGAGGAAAATCCCGCAAAATTTCCAGGAAAATTGAAAATTAGGGATCATCCTCTTTTTAGTGCATATCTCGAGAACGGTTACTTCGATTTTCACGATTTAGGGCTTGAAAGATTCGTAATGGCTCAAAGAAGAATGATGAATATCCCGGAAAATTTTAAGGAAAATTGGTAATCCGGGAACATCGTTTGATTTTCAAGATTTCGGCCTGATTGAGTTTCTGTGGACTCCGTGATGGATGAAAACGAAGCCACCAACTATGCCATGGAATTTTTGAATTCTTTGGATGTTCCTGGATTTCCGCCACACAATTTCAAATTGGGATTCGGCTGAGTTATAATTTTGCTGCGCAACCTCAATGCACCAAAACTTTGTAACTGAACGCGATTGATTGTTAAGAACAACAAATCAATTCTATTTCAAGCCACGATTTTCAGGGGAAAATTCAAAGGCGAAGATGTTCTCACTCCACGGTTATTCCGAACAATTTGCCATTCGTATTTAAACGTCTTCGATTTTCTGTGCGTCTCGCTTTTGCTATGACAATCAATAAGTCGCAAGGACAATCGCTGATTGTTTTGTGGCGTCAATCTTGAATTCCCATGTTTCGCACATGGTTAATTGTATATGGCGTGCTCACGTAACGGCAAACCTACCGCTTTGTACGTGTACGCACCCGAAAATAAAACTAAAAATGTCGTGTACCATAAGGCACTTTTGGTTTGATTAAAACACATCGACATTGTTAATTTATATATATATTCATTTTTATTGTATTTAATAAAACTTTAGAATAAAGAATTTTAATTGACCGAATTACATGAAACAGCATTGTACATGCTCAGAATAATTATTTTCTTTACATAAATGAATTTCGGTGGAACGAAGGTCGCCGGGTCAGCTAGTTTAATATAAATATTATATTCTTGTCCGCGTACGATCAAGGGAGTGTCCGCATAAACATAAGAAAACATGAAACATATGGAATTGAAATCCCAAATCCACGGTAGCGAGAATTTATCCGTTTAAGGGATCTGTCCGCTTAAGGGTGCTGTCCACAATAGCAGGCTTCACTGTACATATGTATGTTCTGTGAAAAAAACCAAGAAAGAGACATCTTACCTACCTGTAGTAAGTACAGGAAGCTACCTTCCCATACAAGTATAAACAGCCCATTAGGATGAGTAAATATTATTGATGTAATGAGTACATATTACTCACGTAATGAGTACACACAATTTTTGTAATGAGTAGGTACACATAATTTATATAATAGGTACCTACATATTATTTATATGAGTATTTTTTTTTGTTTGTATGTAATGAGTACCTGCATACTGTTTATGATGATAATGAGTACCTGCATACTATTTATGTAATGAGTACCAACATATTATATTAGTATGTATACAGAAGAGTATACAGAATACTTATATTTTATATGTAGTGAGTACATGCTTTTTATGTAATGAGTACATAGAAATAATACCACTGAGGAACTTGCATAGAAATTTGTTCACTACATTATTATGAATTTTCCACAGAAAGTCAACAATTAATTTCTGTTATGGGTCCATAAAAGTCTATCGGGTAAATCATGCTAAAAATGCATGTACCTAGTATAGATATTATGATTTTAAGAGTAAACAAAGTTATGTGTGTAGAAATGTATGGGATGAGTCAACACATTTATGTGCTGAGTATAAGTATCTACATTTTTCCTTAGTGTTCTTATTTTTACTGCTTTGACTTGGTCTTTAGGGAAAGTATTGTATTGGTTTGGTGTCACAAAAAAATTGAGGTGATTTTCGCAAGACGTCCATCGGTTTGTGCATCTATAAGTCCGTGCATCTGTGCGTCCTGATGTACATCGAGCTAAAGCCTGAACTGTTTGATGGCTTTGCTTCAAATTTGTATGTAGTATGAAATTTTTGTTTTAGCTCTTCTAGAACGGGTGGTTGCTATACACAGATTTCGGTTTTATCAAGCTTTTTTACAAAACGAATCTAATGAATTTTATTAAACATCGTATACGTAGGATTTCGCCAAAAAAACATCGAATAACGGAAATACATTTTTGAGATTTTTTGAGCAAATTGCCCTTCTTCTTGTTCTGGGATGTTCCCGAATATCTCGCCATTGGCTGGGTTGAGTTTATCATAATTTTACAAATTGAGTACTTATTTAAAATTAGCATGACTAATTGTTTTACGAACAAATAAAATGGAAGAAATTTTTTTTTAAATATTATATCGCAAGTAAAAATAATGGATGGTTAAATTTTTTAATTACATTTCTTATAATTTGTAATCGGCTAACTAAATATGATATAACGCCGAATAGTAGTGATTTGTAAAACTCTGTAAAAAAACTTTGTAGACTCTGTAAAACAATGTTCAAACTTCTATTGACTTTAACAATTTTAATTAAAAAGTATAAGTGACATCAACTTTAGAAATAAATGGGTTCCTCCCAGATATGACAATTCAGTTAGCCAGTCATATCCTTGTAAGGCCATTTTGCTAATACGAAACATAAATGTACATCATAGCTAAGTTCAACATGAGAGAAATCGCTGTCAAAACGTCAATTTTGTGTGAAAAGTCAAATATAATTCTAGTATTTTGCATTTTGTGGCCTTTTTTGGAAGTACCTTTAACAGTTTAACTAAATATTAGATTTTAAATATGGTTTTTCAATGAAATTTTATAACTAAAAAAATGTCCGGAATTATTATTTTGTTTCTATAAAAATTGATTTATTTGAAGATTTGTTGTTTTGTCATTTCCTTGAATATTAGTGAGGCAACCTATTGCCTATTTCTTATTAATTTTATTAAATATAAATATAAATAAGTATCTGCGATCTATTAGGGACACATACATTTTTATAAAATTTATTGTTAATTTGTTCGCATTAGAACCGCTTTTCCTAACAAATAATACAAAAAACAACAATAAAAGTCCAATATAAATATCTTATGGAGTATTTTTTCTGCCATCCATGTAAGTTATGTTGAACTTAAGGTTATTTATGTTTCAGTTTTCATTTGGTGCAAAGCAATATGTGTTACTTAACCGCTTATGTTGAACTTAAGTATTTATATTTCGTATCAGCAAACGGGCCTTAGACACACATTTTGGTCGATATTTACCTTCTTTTAATATTTTCATAATTATATATTCACTCCACTTAAAACATAAGTTATTTTAATATTTAAATTTCTTCATCTTCACTATTTTAACAAATATGAGTCTTAAAATCTTAAAATAAATCAAAATTTATAAATCTAAAAATATAAAATTTAAATTACTTTATTTAAAGGACTTAACATTTTCTACTCAAACCGACCTTGTTTACTTAGATTTTTTATCAAATGATTAATCTTCCAAGTTTCTTTGAATAATAATTCTGAAAATTCTGAGGTAATCTCCATCACACGAAAAAAAAAATTCTTATGTTGAGTTTTTTTTACAAGAAATCCTTGTTCAACATGCGAAAAATGCATCAATTCAGCATCAAATATTTTTCTCTGAATGAATGTTTTTTTATTGGACAACTCTTTTATTAGACTATTATTAGACAACTCTTGACGAAAATATACCAGGATAAAAAATATATAGCTTTTTTATTTCTTAGTTCTTTTCGTTTATGACTTGGCTGATTGATGTGTTACAAGAGTGTTCTGTTCACAAAAATCTCTTCTGTATAGTTTTGTTGTCGTCCCATAAACTTTACTTTTAACCATAAACTTATACTAAATTCCTGTCAGGCTATAATACAGATATGTAGTAGCAAGAGCATCATTGCAAGGATATTTTTTTTTATTTTTGTAAAAGGAAGCATTTTGATTGTCCTCGACTTTTAGCTTCCTTACTCTTATTTCTTATTCGTTTTGAAATTAGGAAACAAACAAAAGAAAAACAATTGAAACACAAAAGCAGCTATACAACAGTCTCAAAACTGTTAAATTGTAGCAGTATTTTTTGTATGTCAAATTAACATTTTAAGTCTAGAACATTTATTTTAAATTTAAAGATCTTTATTTGAAAAAAAAAGAATATTGTCACCGTTATAAAGATTTTTGTGTCGGTGGTAAACTGAACGCCACCCTTAACTAAAATACAACATACTTTTCTTATGGTTTTATTATTAACAAATGAATAATTTGGGTATTAATTAAGAAGAAAAAAAGATTAATCATTTTTTTTATGAAAAATGAATATTATCGTCTTCCTTAACCAAAATGTTGTTTATGGAGGGAAACAAAAAAAAAAAAACATAATTATTCATTACTTCCACTTGAACGCATTTGAATACACAACAACGTGGTTGCTTGGAATACAAATTTTATCCCGCTTCGGCAGATTTTTGACAACTTAATTCAAATTATCATATGATCCATGTCATCGACAGCTGCAGTGTTAACAACTTCACTCCCTGCATCATGTGGCAATTTAATGCAAGAGTATTTAAATCTTTTCTCATGCATATTTAGAGGTTTATGTTTTTTTGTTCCAATACATCTTATTAGTAAGTATTTATCATTCAAATTTCAATAACAACAAAATTTCCATCAATCTTAAATGACCTTGAACCATGGTTGAATGGATTTGAAAAAATAAATTTTCATATATTGAACGCTGAAACAAGTTGCTGTCCATCAGGAATGGATTATACTTTAAAACGACCTCACATCTTGCTTCAAAAAGCAAGGTTGTGTAAATCCGGTACATTGTGCATGATGTGCAAGGATTTAAACGATAAGGTGACAAATTCTTAAGAGGCTAACTTTGCTGCTCAATAGAGACTTAAGTACGATTATAAGTAAAATAATTTTAAAAAAAAAATGCACAAAAACGTGAATTTTCTTTAACCTCAGGGTTAGCTTGTAGTATGGGATTTGTGAAAGGTCTTATTGGACATCGAAGTTCACACATATTGACAAAAAAAAAATCATCAGGCTAAACTTTTAAGCGACATGTCATCTAAACACAAATGACTGATAGTGAATTTGCAAAATTGTATTCTTCTTAAATAAGCTGCTACGCTCACCTGCTAAAAGTTTTTTTTTCAAAAATTTCAAAGAACACGTTAAATAAGTAAAAAAGTTAAATATAAAACAAATGGGAGTATAGTCAGCCAATGTTTCTATCATCAGTTAAACTATCAGAGGAATAAAATAAACATAGAAACAGAAACACATTTTTGTTTTATTCGAAGAATTGATAGGTACTATCTGAGGTTTAACTGGGGAAATTGAAAAATTGTCTCTAAACCAAACAATTTCAATTATTTAGCTACGTTAGACAAGAAATATAAGAATTGGATGGGGCAGTATGCGTACTTTTGAAATAGTTAAATTTTCAAATAAATATTTTCCTTAAGTGATCTTCTAATTACAAATCTAAATATTTACTACCTAGAATACCAAAACAGTTTTTTTTTTTTTGTTTTTACCTCATTTTACTCAAATACAAATAGCTTAATTTCCAATCACAAATAGAATTTTCTAAATCAGAAACAATTAATTTACATTTAACCCTTAAAATAGTTTTATCTTAAAATATTTGTATGCATTCCTAAAGTGATCTTCTAAGTCATTCATTACATTCGAATAAGAAAAACAAATTGAAATTGGTTATCAGTTTCTTATTTACACCATTTCATCCTGTAAAAAGCTAATTTTTGAAAAGTGTTTACAATTTAAGCGATTCTCTTGATGTCTAAATGTTAAATTAAAACACAGAAAAAGAATGTTTTAAATAGAATACCACTTTGATTTTTAACCCCGCTTGGCCTTTGAACAGCAACGACTTTTGCGCATAGATCCGGTTTAATTTGAGTAAATTTGGACCTGCGACTTCAGGAAAACCCAAAAGAAAAAGTCTATCGGTTCAAATCGCATGATTAAGCTGGCCAAGTCACGTCAGCTCTGAGCTCTGAGAGAGATGACCTAAACTCTCAAATCGTTCATGCAGAATGTTAATCGTGGCGTCCGCTGTGCGGCACGTAGCGCTTGCCACCACCGCGGTGGTGCGACGTCCTGCTGGAACCACATATCGTCTAGGTACATATGCTTCAATTTGGGCCATTGGGTATTGGTTATAATCGTTCTGTAGCGCTCTTTATTGACAGTGACCGCCTCACTAACGTCGTTTTCGAAAAAGTGACACCACCAATGACAGAATCCACACCAAACAGTAACTTTATGAGGATATATTGTCACCTGGTGAGCCCCCTGTAGATTGATGTCGTCCCATATACGGCAATTATGTTTGTTAACATAGCCACTCATCCGAAACTGCGCCACGTTGCTAAAGATAACTGTTCGGCCAAAATAGGGAGTACTCTTCGAAACGCTCCGAAACCCAGGCAGCGAACAAACGGCGTTGTCTATGGTCATGAACAACATATGAGCTCCTGTGTCAATTGGATCATGTACCCAAGTATGCGACAAGCTGAGATTTTTTGCAAGGCGAGGAATCCACTGCCTCGGGTTCTGCTGATGTATACTTTCACGGACCCCAGCGGTGTTCTCGGCCGCTCTTGCGTTCATTTGACGCACCAATGTTGGCTGATTGATTACCGAGCCGGTCGTCTCAAATTTAGCCCGCAAGCAATCATTCATTTATAACCTCTCAAACGAAAAAAGATTTTAACGTCGGTACCACTTTTTTTATTTAACACAATTTCCTTCTATAAACCGCCAAAGTTGAAAAATATGACTCCCAAGTGACCCTCAAAGTTCATCCTCTGAAAATTGTATTTTTTTTTTTATTTTAGCATTTTTGTGTTAACCGCTTAATTTTTAAAACCAAAAAAAAAAAAAGGTTTTAAGACTATCAATCTTCAAAAATACGAACATATTACAAAGAAGTTAGCCAGATGAATTTCTCCTAAATTTGAAGAAAATCCCATTCCATTTCTTTAGCATGTAGTTCAATATACAGATCCACATATTAAAAAAAAAAATACACGACTTTATGACGAAAACACTTTTTGACTTCTCTTTAATTGGTATTGTATAATAGGTACCTTCCTTCAGAAATAAATACATATTTATATTTACCCTTAATATCGATAATAAGAATGCCACAGGTAGAAAACGGCAAGATTCTAATCTTACCCATCTCAATGTAGACAATCATTTATAAAAATACAAATTTATTTTTTATTGGTCTCAATTTGTTTTTTTTTTTATGTGGCAGGTTGTTTTTGTATTATCCTTTTTGAGAAAAGAAAAAAAAAAAACAAATTAACCAATTGATGGGATTTTATTATTGAAAGGAACCAGATTATTAAACAGATATGATAAAAAAAGCATGACTGCTGAAAAGGTTCCATATTTACATCGTTGTTATTTTTAAACGGAATTATAAAAAGAATGTTTGCGTCACGAAGAACAAAACAAAATAAAGAAAATAAAATAAAAATCTTCAAGAAGAACAAGATACAAATATGAAAACTTAAATAACGGCATGCTTTTTAACGGTGACATTGATACTAATAATACTAATATAATCAAAACCAGTTCAGAGTTCATGTTTTTAAAGATATTGTGTTGTACTTTTTATCATAAACCTTTGACAATACATGATTCCATGTTCACACTTGATTAAAAAAACTCATTTCATCAATATAATTTGTCCTTTGATTTTGTTTAAGTCTTTAAAGTTGAATGCAAACCTACCCGCAGAATCGTGTTCACAATTTATTCAGTGTCCACAATTCACAGCTGGTTTAACGAGTAGATATATGTACATACATAACTCAATATTCAATAAATATACAATATGTACATGTATGTATATTGCGATATTTGTTATTTTCTGCATTTGCTAACAAGATTAAAGCCCGGGACACACAGGAAGCGATCTGGCGGTCTGGTCAGAACGCGTCGTTGACCGCCGCGTTCTATAATGTCAGACAGAACGCGGTCCGCTTTCGGCGTTCTAGTTTCGTATGTGTTTTTCTGTTGAGCAGTTGGTCGGAGTGCAGCAGTATACAAAAGCAGCAGCAGAAGTTCTGACGAAGTTGAAGAGCTTCTTCTGCTTCCACTTGTAACCAGAAAAAAACGAAAATGGGGTCATGAGATGAACCAAAAAAGAAACTATTTCTTCCCCATGTCTTCGTCTTTTTAGCAACATCTTTATTCTCCGGGTGCTTGCAATCATATATAAATATTTTTGTTGAAACTAATTCGATCAGTACTTCAATGTCACACATATTGTTTTCTTTTTAATTTGTCTTAAAACTGGAAAAGAAAACGAATAAAAATAAATTAAAGAGAAGAGAACTATCAAAATCAATACAAAATAATAATCTCACATGCAGCTGTTTTCAGAGGTTTGTTTTGACGTTTGGTCTTTTTTGACACTTGACCGTCGCGTTCTTTGTAAAAATTTACAAAATAAATTTGCCCGTCGCGTTCTATTCTTCGCCGCTTGACTTGACCGCATTCTGTTTGAACAACAACAAGTGATTCTACACAAGACAATAAACGCGACGGTCAAAAATTTCGACCGCACCGCCAGATCGCGTCCTGTGTGTCCCGGGCTTAAATAGGTGCTCTGTCGTGAGAAAATAAAACACACTCGCACAACATGTGGTCCTTGTGGTTCCGCTTATCCAAGAATAAGAGCCTTTCGACAGTTTTTGTTGTTGCTTATGTATAAACCAATATGCATAACGCTTTGTCAATTGAATCCTGGAGTCGTACCAAATATCACGAAAATTAAATATAGGCCGAAGTAATTTTTCAAAAGAATACGTTCGATTGACTTCTTGGAAATTCAACAGACATGTTGTTAGTTTCGTGACTGCAGACTGCACTGAGACGTTTGCTTATTGGACCATTTGGATTTATATTTGTGAGTTTAGATTTGGCGAGGTCATGAAAAAACAACAACACCATCGCAAATGGTCCGGAGGTAAAGGAAAGTTAAACTCAGATAACAAAAAACTTGTCTAAACATCTCACCGTGTTCAAAGGCGCATACAGAAAAATGCCCATAACCTGAAAACTAATATAATAGAAAAAAGGTACACAATTGGCATAAAAGCACTTTGTCTTCACAAAACAAAAGTACCTAACCTACAGAATTCGGTAGTTTTGTGATGAAAAAAATATGTTTCGTTCAGCAATATGTACCTACGTAAATAAACAAAATAAATAAACAACGCGGTGATAATGGCATAGTGGTTATAGTGTTTGACTGCTGGCTGACCTGGTGTGGGTTCGAGCTTAACTATAGGCACCATTCTTTTCTATATTCCCCAGTTTCAAACGGATGCCACCTGTGGAATTTGATGAGATAAATAGCACCTTATTCTCATCCACTGTCGCAACAAAAATTCTTTTCTTTCCTTCTATTCCTTCTAACTAGTGCTGTACATTACATTTAATAGACCTTGGGTCTTACAAGCATTATGTGGAAATGATTAATACAGTCATTTTTACTATTAGTCAACTAGATATCCTCAAACCAAAATCTTCCTCGTCCTCAATCTCGTCCTGAGTTGAACTTAAGCTTATCGTTATGCGTAAATTAACATTTGATTAATTTATTTTGACAAAAATAAAAAACCGTCGTGAAACAAATGCAAAAATGAAATCAACACAAAAGAATCAGCTTCAGCTTGAGCTGTTCTTAACATTTTTCATCGGGTAACTAAGCTAGCAGAATTTGTTGGAATAGGTGGCGGCTGTTTTTATTATTATGGATTACAACACAATCCATAATCCATTGAAATTGGTTAGTGAACAAAGCGATTGTATTTTTACTACAGGTAGTTTTAATGCCCATCGTATCTACACGATAAAGAGACAATCCTCTCAACTCAATCCATCCCTATCTTCTACTTTTATAATCCTTCTACATAATGAACATATCTCTCATTCACACAATACAAAAAATCTTTCAGGTTGAATGCGATAATATTATTTGAAATTGGCGCATCGCCATCGGTGAATTTTAGGTGGATTACACCCTTTGCTTTTTTACGCACATAAAATCTACCCTTCTTACTGGATGCACAAATGCACATATATCACTAAAACAGGCACTGAAGATACTAAGCACAAAACCCTATGTTATGAGTCCCCATAAATATTCAAATGTCTAACCATGATATTCAAAGGCAGAAACCTATTTTAAGTGTGCAATGATAAATTCGCTTTCATTAATCAAAAGAAAAAAAAAGTCAGTGTCCAATATCTTGAAACAGATATTTTCGTTTGGCATTGTGGGTAAACAAAAACATATTTGCATATATTTTTTACTTTTATTAACACATAGTTTAAATCTAAAGCAAAACGCAATAAGTTAGAAAAATCGATTTTTGTACGGCGCGCGTTTGTGTTCGGGAAGATTTTTTTATTTGCAAAAATGCTTCCCTTGGGGGTCCTAATGACTTGGTGCTTGATCTATTAAATGTTAATAAATCTCTTCGACGGGAAATTTAATTTACAGTACACGTGCACAATGAAACTCTTTTCCCAAAAAATAAATAAATGACATATTGGATACACACGAGTGTGTAGGAAATGTAAATTTTAAAAACAATTTATCTGACTTGCAGCAAGATTTAAAGTACTTTTAATTAAATTTAAGTGTTGATTGATGAGTTACCGACGGCAATGTTATAAATTTTTATACAAAACATCATTTAAAAAAACAATGGTTTAACTAAGTGATTCATTTATTTTTTTTTTTTCATATTTATGCGAGTGCAAATATGTTTGAATGTACATATGCAAATATATTATGTAGATGACACATAATACAAAATGATTATATATGTACATGTACATTAGGGTGGATCGATTGATAAAAAAAAATTTATGAAAAAGAAAAAAATTGTTTGATCGTGTTCGGGCTATATATTAAAGTTGTCATAATAGCCTGTCAGTAGGAATCCAAAATATTTTTAAAAAATTCCAATTTTAAATACTGCCCCAAGGACCTTAAAGATTTTCGATAAATGGAAAATCTAAAAAAAAAATATATTAAATCGCTTAAGCCCGTATGATACTACAGTTTTTCTTCATTTTTAATTCATTAAATCATGACTTATGTGGATTTCCTTTCAACAAAAAAAATCAAATCTGTGAAGGGGAAATTTGATTTGTTTAGAAGAAAAGATCAAATTTTCTAAACAAATCAAATCTTTAATGTCGAATTCCTTACAACCAAAAAAATTCGAATTTTTCTGAACAAATCGAATTTTTTCTAAACAAAATCGACTTTAATGCTGTCAAACAAATCTTGCGTTTTTAGCTAGATTTCACATCAAATCGCACACACACTATCAAGATTTGACATTTCTCATGCATCAAGATGGAATTAAATGTTCTCATTACAATTTTGTGACGAAGTTAAAAAAGAAAACAAATGTTGAAGTGTTTTTAATTGTTTAATATTTCAGTGAATGATGAAAAAAAGTAAAGATAATTTTGCGTATCTTCAAGAAACAAAAAATCCCATTAAAATAACATACAATTCGCGAGGAAAACACGTTGCAAAATTATTTTTCTTCGTCCCCTAGTGAAATATTCAGAATAGATCCTCGCTGCTGTGTCTGGATTAATTTTGGATTGTAATTTTTTTACTTGATTACGCGCACAATTGTTTTTGGTGTTTTTCAATTATCAGACGAAATATATTTGCTTTTAAATTATCAAAACAACGCGAAAATAAAATACACTTTAATATTTGCTTAGCGCGCACTACTTCTTAGTTTTTGTGCGACAACAAAATTCCTGTCAAATTGCAATCACAAAAAAAAATCGACTTTTTTATGAATTCCTTACAAAAAGAAAAAATTTTTAATGAAATCGACTTCAAATGGTTGTAAGGAATTCGACATAATTTTAGAAAGATTTACACCGTGTGTGCACACTAGGAAGATTTGACATTTCTCTGGCTATTGTTTACGTGTTTGGCTTTTCAGTCAATTTGTTCAATTAAATTATTTGCGTGGTGTAAAAGTATAAACTCCACGTTCTTCAGTAAATAAAATAAATTAAATAAAATTTACTATATGTATTTAGAATTACAAATTTTCCATTTTCAAAAAAAAAAATTTAAGAATTGTGCGTTCGAGCTTGTCAAATTGCACACACATACAATCACAGAAAAAAAATTTATTTTGTTTGCGAGTTCCTTACAACAAAAAAAAAGATTTGATCTCCAATAGTTGAAAAGAAATCGACATTATTGTCAGCAAAGAGGAAAAGAGAAATTAGTATTTTTTATGAAAATAACGACATTATGTTTTGACAATTACAATGTCCACAAAAGTAAATATACACCAAAAACCTAGTGTTCTCATGAGGCAAGTGCATACTTTTTTTGTAGTCACAGTGTACTTTGAAATAATTTTTAATTTTCAATTTCTGAAAAGTCAAAAAAAAAGTTGCCAGAATCTGAAATATGTTCATTTTTAATACATTTGTTCTGACTTTTTTACATTAATGTGGTTATTGTGTTGGAAATACTCTAGTTTCATTTTTAATGCATTAAAAATGAAGGAAAAATGTAGTGTCATACGGGCTTTACAAAATTGCTTATATTTCATAAGTTAAATATAAGGCCCGTATTATGACTCGCGAGTCGAACGTTCGACTTAAGTCGAACCTTTTTAAAATCACTTATGTCGTGGTTTTAAAAAAATCAGATAGCGGCGTTCACATAGACTAACATCTCAATTCAACACATTTTTGACAGATTAGCTGAATATAGCTATGTAAGCCATAAACGGTTATGCCAAAAGTCAGATTCGCCAAATATTTTTTGCGACTCGCAATTCATAATAGGGGCCTAAAACCGTCTTTAAAAATCAACAGACTTACGCATAGGCGTCTGCTAGGGGAAAGAAGGGGGGGCAATGGGGTAGTTCACCCTCCACCTGGCTGTATTTGTGCTCTATTCACATTCAGATTCTTTGTTTTCTCACATAACCTGCCTTGTTTGTGTACTGGTTTGGTTATGTTTTTCTCCATTTCCAAGTGAGAGCGTAGTGTAGGGGTAGGAATATAGGAAGGGGAAATCGGTGAGTTTTTTGTCTTAGACAGTTGCGAAAACTCTCGATAGATTTGGGATTTCAGACAGGGCACCTGCAGCAATTGTGTCAGCGAATCCGCAAGATGTTGGAATGATTTCAAAGGACAATTTTGCCAACGTTGTAGATAGGCACAATATCAGTTGTACCCGTGCGAAGGAAAGGGCATCCTTATCATCTTTGTCACTGTCGATGTCATTCCAAGATCTCCAGTTTGGGATATATTTTGATGGACAAAAAGATAAAACTCTAAGTATGATAGATAATAGAAGGAAGCTTATTATTGAAGATCATTTAAGCTTAGTAAAAGAACCTGGATTGGAATACTTAGGACATCTCTCTCTTACAAATAGAAAAACAGAAACCGTAATAACCGATAAATCCAAACTTGTGGTTATTGGAAGTGATGGCACAGTTATAAACACGGGATCCAAAGGAAGTGCTATTCGAATTAAAGCTCTCAAAACCATTGCAATGGTTCAGTTGCATGCAAATGAACTTATACTTCGTCACATATTTGAGCATCTTAATAGAACTACAACTGGACCACGAAGCTTTACAGGCACTTTGAGAAACAAACTGAAAGATTGTGAGAATTTGCCAGTAGTGCCATTTCAAGCTATCCAATGTTACCTTCCAGCATTATCAAATACTCATGATCTCAAAATCCCGGTAAAGTCGTTCACTCAAGGTGGCTTACAACTGGTAATCGCATATTAAGGTTATATATTTCTACTTTGACACCATCTGAAAATTTTCTACTATTGGTCAATTTTATAATACAAGTCTATGCGCCATTATGGTTTGAGATAAAAACTAAACCTCAGTGCATTAATGGCGCTTGACATATACAAAAAACTATAATATTGACAAGGTACCTGCCTGAAAATTTAAAATTGATTGTTGACCCTGTTATTTTAAGAAATGGCTATATCGGACACCAGGAAAATATTTTAATATCAATGATTGCGGAGGAAAAGGAAATAATTCAAATTCTAGCTTTGAGAAGAATTAAAAAAGCACGAGAGCGCCTTGGAACATCATCAACATCTTCGCGGTCTTTCGTTTTGCCGAAATTTAACTTTAATGCTCAGGATTACGTTGAAAAAATCGACTGGAATGTGGATATTTTATGTGATCCACCGATATTAAGAAACATTAGTCTGGAATTTATTAATGAAGGTATTCAAGATCCCAAATTGATTGGAACTTTAACATGCCGTATATAAAGGATTACCCTTGTCATCCCACTCAAGCGACGGAACGGTGCGTTAAAATTGTTACTGAAGGTTCAGCTGCTGTCTGTAGTCCAATAAGGTGTGATGGATTTATAAGAACAAGAACTGAATCTCGAAAAAAATGCCGTTTTTTTAATTCTAAAAAAGATTTAAATTTTTTTTAATTTTTTCTTTGACATTTTGCTTTTTTAAACTTTGTTTGACCTCTTTTTTCTTAATATTTTATTGTTTTTTACTTTAAGTGCTCTTGATTGTCATTCATAATAAAAATTAATATCACCAGACTTGAAAAAATGGTTATATTTCTGCGGAACATTTATTTTTTTTACTAGTTTTTTTTTTGGGGCCCTATTATGACTCGCGAGTCGAACGTTTTTAAAATCACATTTGTCGTGGTTTTAAGAATAGCAAACTGAGATGTTCGTATAGAGCAACATCTCAATTCAACACATTTTTGACTTTTTAGCCAAATGTCTGATTCGCCTAATATTTCTTGCGACTCGCGATTCATAATAGGTGCCTTGGTTTCAGGAGAAGTTTTGTATGACTTCGGGGCAGTACAAGATCGCAATTTTGTTCAAAAACTTTTGTTTACCTGACATCATGATATATAAAGGCAACTCTTGGTTAGTGCCCAAAACCTGAATTCAAAGAAAAACAAATCGAGCCACCCTAATGTACATGCAACCAGAGCTGTTGAATCGTTACTATATACGTAAAGGATTACTCAAGTTGAACCTTATTTTGTTTTAATCCCAACAAAATAAAACCCAATTAAGGGCATAAGCCCATTTTATGAAATTTAGAAATGTCATTGAATCTGATGTAAAGTCCAGGATTCGTAATCTTTTCTAAATAAGCAACACAAAAAGTTCTGATAATTAAATTATAAGGGATAAGTTAGCATGAGTTTACTTAGTAGGGTTAACGTTGAATACAATATAAAGTATAGACAAGCATAAAACCATTAAAAATTCAATTAATTAATAAGTTGACATATCCCCTTTTCAATATAACCGGTTCAATTATACATAACACCCCTCTCATGCAAAAAGCATGGATGTAAAAAAAATTTGCGATGCGATGTTTGAATGTTCAACTTAATGAGGAATAAATCTTAATTCAATAATTCGATATCGGAACATAAAATCTATTGGACTCACATGTAATACTGAAAGTTAAATCTAATTAACTATAACAACTTAACTTTTAGAAGCATTAGGCGCAGACATTCAGAAAAATAATAATCAATTTAAAGAAATCCAAACACAAATGCAGTTTATATGTACATAAAATATCGTCACCTGAGTACATACTGTACTGCTACTTGAGAACGATGAAAATGTTTATTTATCTCTGTTTAACTTTAAGTGAAATTTTCACAATAACTATCTACATAGCTACATACATACGTATTTATTGAGATATTTTAAACTTGGAAAATCCAGTTATCTGGTTTATGCATTTAGGGTAAGATATTATTTGAGATACTTAGAACTATCTGTCTACAATTTTGTTTTCCAAAATAAAGCAAGTGAATCCTTTGAAGTGAAGAACTTTGCCATTCAAATTGTGTTCAAATTTTTGTGAAGGTCGAAACCTCTGAGATATCATTTTCAATTAATTAGAAACGAAAATAAAGAGTAGTTCGAATATTTTAGTAAAGAAAATACCGTGCGTGTGTACACTTAAACCCCATAAATGTGCAAATGTCACAAACAAAAGTATTAACTCAATCGATTTACAGCTTCTAGCACTAGTTTTTTCTTGCATTTCAGCCTTGAAAATGAAAAAAAATATTCCATTGTACATGTATTGTGACCACAAAAGCAAGGACCTATACACTGGACACAGGTGAACACCAGATTATGGCCAAATTATGGCCAAAATAATAGCAACATTAATTACTTTTAAGATTGCCCATCCTTCGTTCTTAGATAAGACGATCATGAGGCATAATAGGGGTATACTGGGATAAGTTTTTAGTAACCTATTTAAATAATGTATAATTTTGTGCATATATCCCAATGCAATAATCTGCAATCTGTTCATTTTGTGTCTTAAGGAAAATGGTAAAAAAAAAATAGCAACACGCAGAAAAACAGAATTAAAAATTGCATTTTGCTTTTGCACTATGATTAATTGTTGTAAAACTTTAAATTAATGATCTTCTTCGGAATTCCTGTACCTTATTTGGATATTTGGTTACGATTTTTGTTGTTAGTAATGGGAAGGCTCACACACTATACCGAAGGCCAAAGCAAAGCCATTTTAGCTTTGCATATAAAAGTGGAAAATCGCGAACGTTGTGGGACGCTCTGCTTGAACGATTTGTTATCCCATCCACCTAATCCAATCCGCGGAAACAAGAGGGCACTCATCAAAAATGCAAGAAGAAACAAATTAACATTGGTTAGGAAGTCTTAATCAGATAAATTTCTATCATAGGATTTATTTTTCCAAATTCCATCAAATTAACAATGAACCTTTTAAAGCTAGGAAATATTGGAGGAATAAGTTTTTTTCTTTCATAGAATTATTAGATGTAAACTTTACTTGGAAATTGGTGTCCAATTAACATTCACGGTCTTGGTTTTGTAAATAATTGCAGTACGTACATTCTACACAAATATTAAAAAAAAAAAAAAAAAACAATGCTGCTATAATTTTGGCCATAGCTGTATCTACTTACTTCTGTGATACATTGTTATAATTACTATACTTCACAATTTTACTAAAAATGAAGAAACAATTGATTGTCATACGGGCCTTATTGACCCTGGAACAAGTTGATTATATCTACTGATGATGATGGTATGTAACCATCATGAAGCTGACTTTAAAATGCAATGGATGTATTAAAAAAAAATGTACAAATTGTTAACGAATGTACGTATTTGTAGACATGCATATATAATATGGGTGAATATTTGAAAATATTAAAATTTTGGAACTCAAATTGGACCCTCTCGGTGGAAACAATTTATTATGCTATTATAATCCAATTTGTGTATCTATTTAAAACTCTATAATACCCACTTTTCAAGAAGGGATTGTATTGATTGGGATTGCATGGAAATCATGGAATAAAGCCACAGGAATGACGCTTAAAGTTGTTTTGTTTAAATTATATCGAAGTTGAACACAAATTGAATGTTTTATTAATATATCATATACATACATAGTTTCTGTACCACATCATTAAATAGAAATCACTTGCATCCGAATGACAATTTCTATGAAATTAAATATGATTTCATCTTGAAATATTTCCAAGTACATTTGTTATGGATGTATGTATTTCTTCCCAAATGTTTTCAAATCAGAATCTACTCAGCAAGCACTAATACATTCAAACTCAAATGTCACAACAAACTGCAATGTAACTTCATGTTTTTTTTTTTTTAAATCCAATATAATTTTGCTTTCAAAATCAAAGGATTTGATAAAAGTTAATAAGAAAATCAAATAAAATTAGAAATAAAATACCATTGGAAAGTACGGTGTTCAGTTGAAATTTATTTTTAAGTGACGACAGTAAGGTCGCTGCCTGACTTATCGGTACGGTATCGGTAAGCGGTTCTTCTTACCATATCAAAAGCATTGTCTCTTCACTTGTCGTTATACTTTCGGTATTTAATCTAAAAACTCATAATCCAGAAAAAAAAGTCGTCCTCAGAAGAAGATGCAATTGCATGTTATATTTATACGCGTTTGCGAATAAATAGAAAAAAGTACTGGCGACATTCATATATTGGAAACAATTTGTTTTGTCGACTGGTTGTTGCCGCCAAAGAACTTTCACAAGATGATAAAAAGTTTCAATCCATGTACAAAATTAAAAAGAATACTTATAACGAGCTTTTCATTCTCGTTGACATTCAGAATGGTCACTGAGCCAAAAAGAGTTGTCCCACAATATGTCCACCAACATTTCAAGACCAAAAAGTATTAGAAACCATACAATACTTAATATCAATAAAAAAAAAGATTGTTTGGTTAGCATCGAAATTATTGAGCGTACACGAACATCGCAAACTTAAAGTTCCTTAAAGAGCTCCAACCTCTTTATTAAAAAAACAAATATATCAAAAACAATACCTATACAATTTGAAAAGATTATGGTGACCTCAGTTCTCAGATCATACAAGAAACCTTTATCACCATCATTCACCACATAAAGGCAATTACTTGATATTGGATCATTTTTGCTTTTTTTTTCTTCGAATTTTTCTGTGGAGTGAGCATAAACAAAAAAATAATAACGGTCCTACCTATATAAAAATTACATAAAATATCAACTAACTAAATTTTCTCAAAAACTCATCTTAGCGGCTATTTCAATAAAACAAAAAAAAACTGACAAAAGTACAGAATAAAAAAAAACAACAAACGTTTCACAGTTTCTTCAAAAATGTTCTAAAACAAAACAAAAAGTGGTATGTTATTTACAGATATGTATGTTAGCATGATAAACCAAGTTTATTGTCAATATTTGTTCCTTTTAATTCCTTAAGCTAACTACATATAGCGAAGTACATATGTTAGGTATAACCAATCTTGAAAGAAACAAACAGGACAACAACAAGATAAAAAAAAGTCAAACAAACATCAAATCAAGTCCAAAACCAACATATACATATACAAATACACTTATCTTTAAAAAAAACAAAAAAAAATAGCCCTATGAAGGTAGACTTAGATTTAGATAGGTACACTTTTAAATGTTATGACTTATCTAGTCATGTTTGGTGTGTTTATTGTTGGCTACCTTTAAGGTAGTTTCGTTATTATTTATTTATAAAGTATCATTTTACATTTTTCCTTTTATGTAATTATATTTGAGTCAAGTAAAAAAAAATACAAACCACAACGCACAACCCGATTATAATCAAGCTCAAGATTTGTAATATTTAAAATTATTGCTTATAGTAGCTTAAGGCCATCATTCACAAATTAATAAATACACGATTTTAAGAAATAATTATTTGGCACATAGTCCTAATGATGATAATTACACCCCTCTAAAGTCTAAAGATAAAGAAGCTTGTATTTACATTATGAGGACATTCCTTTTTATCAATTCTAATATGGAAGTCAAAGTAGAAAAAGAAATTAAACATTTTCTATTATTATCATAGAAATCCTATTTAACTTGCCAATTTTATTTTACAATGTCGCAAGAGCAAAAATTATATGGAAATACAAAATATCAAGCCATGTTTTAATTTCGTGGTATTTCGCCTCTCAAAGCACCAAATATTTTACTTTTGAGGCAAATTTAACTAGGAGGGACACAAATAGTAATGCCAACAGTCACAACCATCATAATAGGTGCCCGAGTACATATGTATGTATTGAGAAGACCAGAAATAATCAATTTTATTCGATAAGAAAAAAATAATAATTTATGATTGATCTACATAAAATTACAGGAATTTTTATCGACTTTAAGCTTTGTCAAATATTTCGACTGTATCTTCAAATCTTATTTCATCCATAAGACCTTTTTTTGATTGAGCTGTTGAGTCAATGAACTCACTTCCTACATTAAAATTTACCTACAAATTCAAATTTAAATATTTTGCTTTAGCACTTTCAACAAGAGATAGGTGCTTATCAATCGAGCGAATTAAGATAATACATTGCCTGTAAGTCGTGTCACAAAGTAAATGGCTTTTTGATCATTTATGACTTTTTTGTTTACCGTGACAATTTTGAAGTCGTAAAATCTCTCTTATCTAAAAAGAACGCTTCTTTTCAAACCAAACAATCCAATCTAGTTGAACTACCTAGCCATTTGGAACGAAATGGCCGACATTTTTTTGCGCTACGACTTGATCCTTGCATATGAAGAGTTTCAACGGTAAATGCCTACCTATTACGTTAAAGCGGCTACATAGTATACCTTTTATTGCTCACTTTGATAACTAACAAAAAATATAATTGCCGAGACCAATGGTTAAATATCTCTAGCAAAGGTCTAGAGAATACCATTGCCCTTACTATTGTTCGTATTGAAGTAACAAAATTTAAAGCCTTCATATTTTTCCCGACGGGATACGTTTGCAGATTTAATCTTCAGTTCCATACCATAATTTTCGAAAATTATTAAATATTTCAAACAACAAAACTTGTCATCTTAAATTATCATAATAATTTATTAAGAACAAGAACACAAACGAAAACAATTGAGATACTATTGTTTTTGTTTTAAAATACTTCCGACGGCATTCGACCAATGCCGCCGGATGCTGTCTTACTATAGTGCTTGGTTCCAAACGCATTTGGATTGAAAATCGCAAAAAAACACTTCCAATTGAATTTTATTAAAAATATAGTTTATTAAAAGGGGGTTTTGTATGCGCTTATCATATTTCATACAAGATCCCCTTCAAATAGGATGCTGTAGAGGTTGCGAAGCAAACATCACTTTAGCATTTTCTATTATTTTGTCGTTTGTGTTCTTTTTCTTACAATGCCCAGGCCACGGCCGTCGGGTATTACATTCTAGGTGTCTGAATTTAACTGAATTCCCCTAGTAAAATATAATTTGCAGTCTGTCATTGGCTTCTGATTGTTTGTGTGTGTAACCATCAACTTTTGCACCCTCTTCAAGTATACGACAGCTTATAATTGAGAAGCCCCCAAAGCATTTGGACAAGAGCTCACAACAAGAAACCATTCGATTATAATTAAGTGCATTGGATTTGAAACGAGGTGTCAAATTAAACTTGCAAACTTAATTACTACAGATATAATTGGGTAAAAACCTTGGCAATAATTGGTTTGTTTTCGAGAATAACGCAAACTATTACAAGATTCTTGCCGATTTACAGAAATCCAATAAATTCCTTGCTCCACTTTTTTGAATTACTTATGTCGTGGTATTACGAAAAGCAAATTACAACGTTTAAATAGAGCACCATCTCAATTCATCTAATGCATCGAAGGTAATAAGATTGCCGTAGATAGTAATGCCAAAAGTCACACCCACAAAAGGTAGTAGACAAACTAAAGCTTAACCACAAAAATTCCGATAACCACTCAATAAGATCCTCAAGATAAAACAAGCATATAAGAAAACAGAACCATCTTTTTAATACACACGTTTATATATATATGAATTTATTAGATTATGAACAAGTGTCCTCACTGATAATTATTTATAGATATTTATACATATATGTTCTTAAAAATAAAATCTTTTATATTTAAATAAATTTATTTCTTTTTGTTTTTCAATTAAAAATACTTAAATATTTATATACATACATATATTTATAATATGTATAATATTAAAATTACTGATTAGATTCATTTAAATTATATTACAACAACAAAATTGGACTCGTATTATTATTTTATGGCATTAAACTTCTTAAAGCCTGTATCAGTAAAAGGTCTTCGTATATGACAAAAACATCTGCACACTTGCGGTTGTGTTGAAGGCAGTTGAAATGTATTCCAGCTTAGCCCTGAGCCAAATATATAGCTACGGTCCACTTTTTCTAGTCTAAAAGGAAGCGCTTTCCATGTTGATGTCCAATCTAGAAAAATCAACAGGATGGACCATATAGGTATTTAAAAATGATAAGAACATTTTTATTTTTTTTTTTTTAACAAATAAATTCTTAACTTTAGTTGTGCCACACAATTTTGATGTTGTTATTATGAGGTATAGTTTATGGAATTTTTTTTAAAAACTGAACCAGTCAGTGCAGTGATCCAAGAATTGATTTTATAAATTGAATTTAAAAACTCAATAAGAGTTAAAAACGAGGATTTCACAAATCGAAATGTTTAAAATTGAAATATCAACTCAAATATTGATTAATTAATTTATTAATATGAACTTATTTTCGTAAACGCCCTTATCGAAAAAAAAAAATGATTTTATTCTCAAAAAAATGATTTTATTCTTAAAAAAAAAAAATGATGTTATCCTCAAAAAAAAATAATTTTATTCTCAAAAAAAATTGTTCCGACGGCTTTTTAAAAATTTCACTCTCACTAACGATCGACTCTGAACCATCGGGACTTAAATAAAGAAAATAAAAAAACCAAGCACTAGGTAACTCCTAGAAAGTATTAAATTTATTTGTTTATTTAATCTTATGTTTTAACATTTACTAACAGACACAACAAAGAATAAACAAAAATAAAACAAATATTCAGAACCACAAAGGTCAGTTACTTATACATAAATTTAACAGTTTAAGTTCGTTTAAATTTATTTAGAAATAAAACAAATAATATTTTTTAGTTTAAGTGATTTAACAAAAAAAAAAACTTGTAATAATAATTTTTAGGTGAAGGTCGATTTTGTCCATCCTTGACCCCCGAATATACGTGTTTCCAAGTTATTATAATTTATAGCAATTTTCTTTCTATTAATTACTTTCGCTTATAGAATTTAAGTAGAAAACACGTTAAATTCTTTGTAGTTTTTTTTTTTTAATTTTATTGATAGACTATATCGGTTGAAGGTTCGAGATCGACTGACTCAGTGACTGCCTGAATACAAATACTTAGATAGAGGGAAGAATGTAAAACGAAAATGCAAGAGAATGTGTGAGGCAAAGGCAATGTTAACATTTGTTCTTAAGTGTGGTGGTGGAGGTGGTTCTTATAATTGAGTTGGGATTATATTTATAATAAAGAATAAAAGAGACAAAGAAATAGCCGTAGAGAATTGTTTTTTTTTTATTATTATTATTATTTTATACCTATATTTTTATTTAAAAAAAAAAATCTCGTGTGTAGGATCCATAAAATATAAAATCAAACAAATGTTTTATTTTATATGATTAAACTACTTTTTCAACATACCTTATGTACATAAGATACCATACACTACACATTGTTGACTTGTACTTTTTCTTTTATTGTTGTAAGTAAGTATATGCAGGTTGATCGTGGTTTTTTCAGTTTGATTTGAATATCTTTTTTATCCACGTACAAACAAAATCAAGGAGAGCAGACAAATTGCTGGTGAGAAGGTAGTTCAAATAAAAAGTTATGATTGGCATACCATAGGAGAGGACACCAGCTATGTAGATAAGCAGCTCAAAAGATCAAACAGCAATGTAGGTTGTTCGCAAAAAAAAAAAGGGGGACCAAGAAAAAAAACTTTTCAACGAATGCTTTTTCCTAGCTCCCGTAACATTAGTACTGTACATTTTTTTATTTAGTGTTTTTTTAACTTATCTTAAAATAAAATACAAAGTCAATTTAACTTCAAATATTTGAAGCATTTTTGCATAAAAATGGTCTTAAAACGAGTCCTAATACAAAATACAACACAAACTGAGCTTTATAAAAACTAATAACATGGATATCTTATCAAGACTTTAGTATTTAACCATTTGATTAAAAATGTTTGTCAAGGTACCTATTTGTCATTAATTTAAACACATTTTCTATCCAGACTTAAGAAATGTATGAAAATGACACCCTTAACACCCATGCCAACAATAGCCTGTTTGAAGGCAGTTTGTATTTTATTTTTCATCAAAAAAAAATTGTAGTTAGAATAGGCAATTGTTGCGTTGTTCTATTGATTTTTTAATGACTATTATGGATTAGGAGAAATAACAAAAACTACCTGGAAGTACTTGTTTGCAAAATGAATCAGTGACCCATTACCAATAGATAGGAGAATAATCCAAAAATAAGGCAACTTTCGCAACAAAAAGTATACGTTAATACCCTCTTTTCTTATGCGTATTTTGTTTCCAAGAACCTTAATGCAGTATTTGTTCTATTGTTCTATTATCTTCACTTAGACAGTAATGTACGAAGTTATTATGGCGTTGCATGGCAGCTAACCGTTCTAGATAAGCCAATAGAAAATATCGAATTTCTCATCTAAGGAATTACGGGTATACTTCCATGCTCAATGCATGCACGCACAAACAAACAATGCAACCGACGGCATACCAAAAAACAACTTTTTTCGACTTCTGGACTTGGACATCGTAATGTTTAATTTGATTAAAAATGGCACATAATTTTAAACAGCCTATATTAAGGTTTTAGTATGTAATTACTGAGCAGGTCCAAAAAAAGTCAGCCCATGCAATAAATTCACAAATATACCTCATTTTGACATTTATAAACGTTTAACTCGTTTAAAATTAGCAAAATTCAATTTTTAACATATTATCATACTAATTTTGCGCCAATGCCTTTTTTGTCATTTTATTTACCGGTATAAAAGTCTTGTTCAAACAAATATTAGCCTTATGAGCTATATTTTAAATGTCTTTTTGCAATTTTAAGCTTTCAAAAATGCATAACTATTTACAGACTTGTTTTGATTATCTATGAGTTCCGATTAATGTTTTCGAAGTATTTTTCCGGTCCTGATTTAATAAAGAAGTATTATTGGAACACTCATATATCGAAGATATCGGATAACTATTTACAGTGACCAAATTTGTATTTGACGCTTCAATTGATTTTCTTCTATAATTCTATTGAAAAGGCATCTGAGTCTGAGTTATCCTTGTTTGTAAACAAAATAAAAGGATTATTACATTCAATTTAATAAAAAAAATCACAATGGTTAAATGCTAAAAATGCTAAATGAGATATCGACTTCTTTTGAGTCTAAACTGCCTGATTTCAATGAAATTATATTAAATATAATTATATTAAATATAAAATTATATTAAATATAAATTAACAATGAAGAACAAAAATGATTAATTCTGAAGTTTGTGTTTCAGAGTAGATATTTTTTTAAGAATTCACAGATGAATGCACATGAACATTCGATAAGACTAAAATAAGTTTTGGTATTCTTAAGGTAGTGCTAGAATCACGCTATAGATCAAGATACTAAATATAAATTATAATGGAATGAGTTTGACTGAAAATGTGGTTAACACTCGGTTATTATTTTCTGAAACAAAACAATAAGGGACAATATTAAGACAGTGTGGAGACAAATTCAATCCTGAAGCTGAAGCTGAATCACCCAATTTGGAGAGTTAAGTTTGAATTAAAACAACAAATACTTTTGATATTTTATCTTCCCTCCTTTTTAAGCTTTTCTGCATTCATCCTTCACTTAAAAAGTGTTTCTTGAAATAAACTGTAGACAAATCTTTTTTCAAAATTAACTAACTCTGGGTAAACCCACATTTGGAAAACAGTGACTTACTTTTTTTATAATTTTGATAATTAGGTAGGAGGTATGTAGGTATATAATATGAATATAAAACTATGATCTCACGAAATTGCACAATTTTTTAAATAATTTCAAGAATTCATTTCAACTTACAAATGTCCCATAAAAGTACCTACATTGAAGCAATTTCAAAATCACCTCAAATAATCATTCTTACTAAAACAGTTAAAACTTGCTTCCCGATAAAGTAGGTAGGTAAACAAACAGAGACAACGATACTGTTAGCAAATATTCCTTGTAGTTTGTGTTTGCCTTTGGTTAAATTATCTTGCTTTTGTTTTGTTTTTGGTTGGTGTAAATAAAGTGATAACCAGGGACAAATGTATAAATAATGATATAGGGTTGTTGCACTACTACCTTGAGATCTCATCATACAGCTCATCTTACAGCTATTCTTTCAAATTTATTTTTCTTAAGAATTTGAGTATTTCAGAGATGGTAAGTCACTTTTTCCTACTGTTAACATCCCAATAATATATATCCTTTGGTGCACGAGTACATCACAACTGCCTAGAATATGGTACAAGTATAGTATTTTGATTAGTTCTTCTGTTAATGACCTCAAGCCTGTTCCCTTAGATCCACATGTATAACTACATTTTCCTTATCTTACCATAATTGTACTTGTCCTATGTCTATATCTTTATTGGATTTTCAAAAAAATTAGGTATTTTGTTTTAAAAAGGTAAAATTAATCTAAATTTAACTATTTAAAAATCTTAGAGTCAATGCTTCGGCTTACAAACCTAAAAATTATTATGATTATCTTAATTGGTGCGTCCCTCTGTTAATACTAGGGTAATGTTTAGAGTTCAGGATAGAATTATGGGGCCACTAGTCTTTACAATTAACCGCAGAACTGCTAAACCATTTTTTGAATAATTTGTGTCTTTCCATTGGCTTGTGCGTATGTACTTTGTTTTTTTTTTTTTTTTTTTTTCTTTTGTAAGTTTGTGCATTTATCTGTACATCGAGCAAGAGCCTGAATATGTAGACCAAGTGCTTAACTTACTGTCAATATCAATTTATTTTGATACATTCCGCTAATATTTTATCAAAAAATATGGAGTTTGATATCCAACCAGTTATAAATAGCAAGTTTTTCCAGTTTTTATATTTCTTAAAATTTAAACGTACTTTATGTAGTTATTCTAAAAATCCAATTGAATTTATTGTTTACTTTGCAACAGTTTAAATATGAAGAATACTCACGCATGTGGTTTGTTAACCCTGCTATTTAAAGAACTATGATCATACATAACACCCATACAAAAAAAGAGCACTGTAAGGGATTGGCCGACACATGTTAATTGACAAGATGCTTAAGTACGGATTAAGAGGAAGTAGAAAGATATGGTTACAATCATACTTAAGTAGTAGATCACATATCATAAAGATAATTAATGTGGAATCCAACGAAAATACTGTAGACATATTGGAGTTTCACAAGCATCGACAAGCCTTATAGTAAATTTAAATTAAATAACTTCGGTAGTTAAGGGGTGTAAATGAGCATTATTTGCAGATGGACATAGTAATAGATAAATATGTCTGATTTACCTATACGCAACCAAAAATAATTGAAGATTTACGCCTTCAATACAAAATTGAATTTAAATTTGTCCAACTTTTGCTACGCCATACATTTATTGCTACTTTTGCAGCTTTACATTGTGTTGTACACTATTTTAGTACTTTTTTTACTTCGACAGTGCTACAATCAGCGTTGCAAGCGACAGAAGCGAAGTATTTTTTGTCTGTAATTCGTTGTTATATAAAAAAAGACTTTACCACGAATCAACAACTTTATAACCGATGATAAAATGAAATGTTAATTTTATGAAAACCAAATAAATAAAGACCAATAAGAGGACGTTGAAAGCGCCTCGACTGGTCGTTATAGGTGACGTCGACTATATGTGTAAAAAATCACAAACAAAAAAGTGAGATTTATTATGTAGAATACGAAGATGGCTTAATTTCACAAATTCATTACCTTTAAATTTTGATCTCGTGTATTTTATCTTATTTTGATTACAACTGGGTAACAACGTTATTTGCATGAATAATATACTAGAACTTAATCAAGGATTAGGTACATATTTTTCAAAATAAAGCAATATTCAATTGAACAACGAGTCAAAAATCAACTACACACATACCATATACATATGCACCAGGAAGTTCACCTGTTTAACAACCACCTAAATCGTATACAGAAGAAATTGTCTTTCTAAATTCATTTACCATCATTTTTCTTGTGTGATTCTACAAACTCACAAAGACGAGCTGCAATTTGAGCAAAACATATGGGAATTATTATCTTAAAAAAGTTATACTAAATAGGCTTACATGGTTGCAATCAAATCAAGGCTTTTTATGTTAAATGCAAAATGTCAATTGTTTTTATTGAGAATATTATACAGCTTACAAAATAATTATGAACTTAAAGTCTAAAGAACAAGAACCACGAGAGCTCAAAGAACAATGTTGTACATCCAAATATACCTGGATTTTAATAAACTAAAAAATGTTCGAGAGAAATAAAAACAACATTAATGAGTTTAAAAGAAAAATTATTGATAATTTAAATAGTTACTAAATCGTACGATAGTTGTTAGATGTTATACCTATGTAGTTATAAAATGAAATTGTAGATAATTTAAAACTATAAATAATTAATAATACTTAACTGTAAATAAAATAGCTTTTAAAGCTTAATAAAGTACATTCATTCATTCGTCAAAAAATATCAGTCTAAATATAAGTTATTGAGGAGTTTTTGCTGTTCTTTTTTTTAAATGTAGGTACCAATAAAACCACCAAAAAATTATTTTCGAAGCAAGAACTTTTCAACAATCACAAAATAAATATTACTGTATGAATTTATGAAAAATTGGGCTGCTTCGCCTTAATATGAAAATGTTGTGAATCCTTTTGAGTAATTATAAATGTTGAAAGCATAATGATATGTGGTAATGAAATTGATCAACTCAATTTTATTTTGTTGTTTTAGATTGATTATGTTTTTGAAAAACATTTAATTGTCATTTTAATCGCATAGTGAATTGGAATTTTTCACCGACGACGTTAATTGTGTTGCAGTTTTTAAGGAGTAAGTGATTTAGAATATCCAAAAATGTCTGCGCATAGTTTCTTTAAATTTGTTTAAATTTAACCAAAAATATTATGTTTAAAATGTCCACTTTCTTAGATTTAATATGCAAGGCTGTACTCGATTTATTTTTATTTAAGATGGCTAGAAAATCCTAACAAATTAAAATGTTCCCTTTTATAGCGTTATTCGCAGAATATACACAAAGGTAGGGTAGGTCAAGATAAGAAAAAAAACGTAGAAGAGGTGGATTCTATTTTCCTCCATTTGTGTCATGAAGCGTGGTGAAAATTATGACCTTTTAGTTACATACCTATGTCTCGAAGCATGGGGAAAATTATAAAATAGTGCGAAAAATCCCTCAAGTTCGTTATCTTATGTTCTTTCATTTATGCATACCAAATTCCTTAAAAAATAAGTGGAACAGAATGATTGGAGTCAATACCATCATTCCTACAAGGAAATGTCAACCGAACTTATTATCGACCCACCAACCCTAAAAATTAAATTTTTTTTTGTCGACTAAGTATTGGACATCATGCATGAATATTTTCTCACCAAATAAAACCCTACTCCATGAACCACTTGCAACATACCACTGAATTTAGAAGAAATTATAAAGAAACAAAAAAATACTTAAAATCTATTTTCGAAACGTTATCATCTATTGAATCATTTACATAATAGGTAATCTGAATAATTATTAAATTTGATTTTCTTTTAACAATTCAGAGCTAATAGTTATCGTAGCTAGGCTCTAATTAGATTATATATGTATAATTATTTTCGAATTACGTGATCTGGACCCAGGTTAATTTTAAGTACAAGTTAATAAAAAATAAATATAAAATAATTGAAATCAACAAAAAATCATGATAATTTACTGATTTCCTTGCATATTGAACTTATGTAGTGTGTAAGCAGGTAGGTAGTGTCCATTTTAATATTTTTTATATTCAAATTATAGCAATATTAAAAGTGATGCGACATTATAACTATTAGTTTTGAGTTAAATTTTGAAAATACTCATGGACCGATGACCACCGTTGTATCGTTAAGATGCAATTCTCAAATTCAACACAGTAATATAAGTAGTCGTGCAGTAAAGTAGTCGTGCAGTAAGTGAGGAAGGACTGGCATTTTTGGTTTTTTTTTTTATTCTTTGCACGTACAAAAGTGTTTATTTAATTAGCCTTAAAATGTTTGAACACAGTGCGCGCGTTAAGGAAAATTATTTAAAAGGAGATACCGATGTTCATTGGTTTTGAATGTCTTAATATTGCAATTAGAGGGAAATATTAAACCGGGTAATGCATTCCACATTCTTGTGGTGCAACTAAAGAAAGAATCTCTATACTTTACAATACTTCCGAAGTTGGACGTGAGGGTAAACTTTTGGGCATTCCTAGAAGCACGAGTATTATGGTTGAATTGTTTAAAAGGAGGAATACAACTGGCTATTTTACTAAAACACTGTTTATAAAAATAGAGGTAAATAATGAAAGACATGAAACATTACGGCGGTAATGTTTTTGCCTAAGTACAATTTTCCATATATCCATGAACTACCAGGTTCCTCAAAATCTGCATTCACATGGCGAAACCAGCATAATCATCATTAAAACTACTGGTTCTCTAAAATTTTAATAATAAATAAAAAAATAATTTAACCCAACGGATTCGGAAATGTCCAAGCTCGAATACTATCTTAACGCAAATTTAAACCAAGTAAAATGCATGACTGGTTCGCTCTTGTAGCTAACAATTAGAATGTAGCTAGCATTGAATTTGTAGTAGATAATTGTTCAATAAGTTTTAATATGGTTAACAAGAAAAATATTTTTGGATTAAAAAAAAAAAAAAAAAAATTTTTTGATTTTGTTTGTTAGTTCAAAAAAAAATATTTAAAAACAAATTTTAAATGCAATAATTTTTGATTAACTTACAAATACCGACCGGAATGTTAAATTACAACATAATCCACCAAGCCAGCGACGAGATATTCGCGGAAATCACATAAAAACCCAAAACTTTATGTTCGTTGTTCAATTTTTGTTTTGTCAAAAACCTGGTTTTCCAAGAATGTAACTCGATTTTACAATAAAACTATTCGAATTCGCAAAATCTTAACTTGCTAATTTTATAGTATGTACTTTAATGGTTAGACCGCACTGGACGTTACTGCACTGCAGCTGAATTTAAGTGCGGCCTTGCCTTAAATAAAACAGCGCTTGTTGGAGATTATGTGGCAAAAAGTCGTGACTTATAACATTTAATCCTATTTTCTTGCCTAGGCCACTTTAAATAAGCATACAAATTTCTTTTGAAAGGATTCAAAAGTAGAACAAAGTTACGTAGTAGAATTTAGTCCTATTAAAACTGGTCATGTACATGTACATATGTTTAATCAAATTCATTTGAGCCGTTTTAAGGAAAACTTGATAAATCGAAATCTTGTAGGGCAGCTTCCCGTTCTACATCAGCTTAAACCAACATTTCACACTTCTTCTCTAGGAAATCACATAAAATTGCTTCACACCAAATTTTAAGTAATTCTTTGGAATCGAAGTACCTACATACAGCAAGACCAAGACGCTGCAGCCACACACAAAAAGATGGATTTTTTTTTTGGACTTCTGCATCATCGTAATGTTAGTTTTAACCTCAAAACTTTTGTTTGGCACGAAACCCATACTTTCCTGCAAAACCAAGTAAAGATTGGATAGCTTCCACTTCCAACTAAAAAAAACCTTCACACTACATCGTATACGGTACACAATAATTCCTAGTTACCTTTCACACAAATTAGTTTCTGGAAATTTGTGTCACTTTTTCCTTTAATTGCCTTAAAAATATTGCACACAAGGAACATTAATTGCCAGAGATTTTAACGCACATTACGGACAGTGTGAAAAGGAATGCGATAAAAATCACTTCAAATCGTTGACAGGTGAGATTTTTTTTGCCTCCACTTACTTCTTTCCCTTCTCGCCAACAAACTAAAAGTTGCTGCCAACTCAGTGTTTCTATGTGAAAGGGGACATACCATACGGGCTTCGCACCCTTTCGTAGGTAACAAGCATCACTCATACGAAAATGCAATTTTGTGCAATGCAAGGACAGTGTACTGAAAGGCCATTTGCTTTTCAGCATAAATTTATTAAGATACTTCCAATCACTACACATACAAACAAAGAGAACCGAAACAACAACTGCAGCAATCTATGTAAACCACGAAAGCTAGCAAAACTAGATTCTGTATATGAATAACGTAGCAAAGACATTATGCTTCTAATCTCCTCTAAAAAAATATTCCAGTTTCTGTATAATTTTTAAATAAGGGTTTTTGTTATCTTTTTTTAATAAAATATGGTATGTACTAGAATTTCAGTTTTTGCACTAACACAACAGTTTTTGTTTGTTTCTCTTCTTATTTGCTTCATTATTTAACAAAAAAGTTATGAGTGAATTTTTTTTTTTTCAGATCCTCTTTCCCTTGTATAGATAGATGTAGTACAAACATGGAATTCGCCCAAGCCAACAACACAAAAAATCAATATGATTAATAAAATTTGAATTATATAGAAAAATGATAAAAATAATTCGCACACAGCCATCAATAAAAAATAAAATAAAATAAAATAAAATAAAACCGCTGCATGTAAGTTTGAAAACTGCGCACAAAATACAACCTAATGTTATTCAGATATGTCTGTAGTTGTAGATTCGGTACAAATTATACGTTTGAAAGTCGAAACAAAAAAAAAAAAGAAAATTCATTTTAAGACCTTCGCTACCAACAAAATAATTTAGCGATTCCAATTCCTCTCCCCTACCCCTATATACCCCAACCAACTGTTGAAACTTTTGCCATCTCCTTGGCGTAAGAATTCGCGCAAAAAGAAACTAAAATAAAACAAATGGGTAGAAGAAGTGCAAACAACACAGTAGTGAACTGGCGCGGCGACCAACATAATTCAATTCAATATCTTATCAGTTCATTTTAATAATCCTTATCACTGGGTGTTCGGATTTAAAGATTTTTAGGAAAAATCGATAAACAAACTAAACAGAAAAGAAAATGCGAAATAAACCCATCCACGTTAGAAACAGAAAGAGAAAAAAAACACAGTCACATAGGATATCGCACTTCCCGCAAATTACCAGGAAGACATTTTCATTTTTAACAACATTTCCTAATTGAATTTAAAGACAAAACGTGTAGAAACAAAAAATACCTAAAAAATAAATAAACAAACTTACCTTCAGCGATTTCTCGTTCTTCGTCGTCTGCTATTTGTGTCTCTAAGCTGCGTCGCACAAAACTCTCGTTGGCCAATTTTAATTGCTCCTTCCGCGGACTCTCTGTCTCCTTCAGCGGACTGAAAGATTTCTTCTCCTTGCGATCGAGAATACTGCTCTTAAGGATGCCACTGCTGTTACTATTGTTGCTCAGCGAGGAGCTAGAGCGAATGCATGGAGTGCTCGTCTTCAAGGATTCAAACAAGCTATCCATAGATTTCGCCGTTCGCGTTGAATTCTTTGGGTCCATATCGAACCAGTCATCGTCATCCGATGACTCGCCAAAGATCTCGACTGTCTCGAGGAACGACACGGACAGATTCTTGCCGCTCTTCTTCTTCGGGGGATCGTCAGTCTTTGGCGGGGAATAAGTCGATTGTGGTTCGCAGTTGGGTCTGAATCTCTTGATTTTCACAAACGACTTGAAGAATCGGCTGCCGAACTTTTGCCTAAGCGGGGCCAGACCCGATGACGCAAGAACCTTTTTGTTGAGCTTCTTGGCTGTCTTGCGTCGTTGTTGGCTGGTCGAAGGAGGGTTATCGACGGGACTGCTCGAGATAGAAGGAGGTCTTCGTTTAGGCGATGGCGTTCTTGTGAGGGCGCCAATCTTGATGAAGAACTCGTTGCCTTTCTTAAGCTTCCGTTTCGGCGGTGAAGAGCTTGAGGCATTCTCCGAGGATTTCCGCTTTTGCCCGGTAGAAGGTGAATCCACCATAAGCAAGCTGTTCTCTGCTGCATCGCTGGCCTTCTTGGGCCTGCCCCGGCCTCTGTGAACAATCAGTTCGACCGGATATGGGATCTGCTTCGCTTGCAGCTGCAGGAGGAGCTTGTCTTTGGGTAGTTTGATGCAACATTTGCGAACCTTGAATATTCCATCGATAGATAGTTGGTGGTGGGCTGCTGTTTTAGTTGTTGTTGCTTTTGATGGTGCCTCCATTTGCGGACTTTGCTTATGTGGTTGCGGCGTCGATGTAGCCAGAGGTGTTTTGTTTTTTAGCTTCTTCAATGGAGTTTTAAGTAGATCCAGGCGTCTTAGTGATGAGGATTTCGGTAAATTATTGTGCTTGAGTTTTTTGTGTTCCAAATTAAGCATTACATTGAACTTTGTCCTTTCCACAAGGACTCGCACCGATTTCATGTCCATTCGCACCGAGGCCGGCATGGTCTTGTTTAATTTTGAATCTTTTATTTTTATTCTTAGTTTTTGTATTTTTTTGGAATTCTCATCTAGTGACGTAGATAGCGGGCGTTTTTGTGATTTCACAACATCTAAGCGGGGGTTCTTCATTTCGTTTTTGTTCCGAGCTGGACGGCAACGACAAGGAGAACCGAGATGACAATGACGATATTGACGAGTGACGACCGATGAGGACACACGAACCGAGAATGCAAAACGAGTTGTTGTTGGGAGGGGTATTTTTTTTAAAGACAAATCATTTGCGAATGTGAATTTTCTTCACTAAACAAAAACTATTTTAGAAAAAAAAGAATCTTAAAAGAATAAGAACACATGTGGAAAAAATGTTGGCGTTTCTCTTGAATGAGCGCAAAAAATATGGAGACAAAAAAAATAGAAAAAGTTGAAGCGGTTCTTTTTTCCGAGTTGCTGGTTTTTTCTTTCTATCTTTCACGAATGTTCCTTTTTTCTAAAGCTTGTTTGGGTTTCGTTGGAAAGAATTGGTATTTTTTTTCAATAAGAATTATTGTTGTTTTATTTATATATTTGTTAGAGGGATTTAGGTAGCTGTTTTTTCGTGTGCTTTATTTTAGAAGAACGGAATTTGTAGTACAAAATATGTAATTTTTAACCGCTGCTTATGCACGAAGGTACGGACGCCATTCAGGTTTGTTGAACTTTTTTTCTGAGGAATGACAGAGAGCACTGCGAACTTTTTTGGTAATAATTGTTGAGTTGATTTGGTGGCGCTTGTGTAGATAGAAGGAATTATTGCAGTTTTTTTGTTGGAAATTTTGCTCGAATAAGGTTGAGTTCACATCAGAAGTATGAGGGATGTGTTCAAAGAATTTCAGTATCATTTTACACGATAACTCTTTTGAGGTGTTAATAATTGACTTAAGACCCGCTAGGTCAGTTTGTCCCTGTTTAGATTGTGACGTACTGACGGAAGTTTGTTGGTTAAATCGGTGAGGGGAAACGAAGGTGACACTCCAGGAGAAAACATAAAGATTGTAGTGAGCAGTCATGTTTCATAACCAAAATGGTGCATTTTGCTTCACTTTGTTCATTATTCCCATATATTCCATGAGAGTTCAGAGATACACATGCGTGAAAACTACAAGTGTGTAGACACATGCAGTGACTGCTTACTACGAAGTGACCAGTCACAATCTTAACAAGGTCAAAGAGTACATAATGACCACTTACTTGCCAATTTAAATGGAACGCACAGAACACGATTTACTACTCCTCCGATTTTACAAAAGAAAACATAAATTAATCTGTGAAAATTTTAATTATTTTTTTAAATTAAGATTTTTGATAAGTTTTGTTTATTTTAATGGGCTTTAGGTCAAATGAAACAAATTTATTTTGATATCACGACGTTTCGTCCATGACTATGGACATCATAAGGTGAAAATTTTAAGGATGAATTTCTATATTTGCATTGATAAATATAATGATAACAAAAATTGTTTACAAATTTTCACACAAACAATATAAATAAAAATTAAAATAAACAAAACTCATCAACAACAAAAATAGGTCACAACAATATAACAAAGTTTAAGATTTTTGGTTGACTATTTCTTTTGTACAATTGGAAGGAGTCATGCCCAATGTGAACACCGTCAAGTAATACATGAAAAATAAAATGAACTAATATATCTCGCAAAATTTACCTCGTGTAAAGCTCAAAATGATTCTTTTATTGGTAACAAAAAGGAGTAAAATTGTTCAAAAATTCAATCGAAAAAAAAATAGGATAATGGCATGCTAAAACGCCAAGAGTCGATAAGTGAAATGGTCAGCGTTTAATGCGGGATTACACGATGAAACTGCAATGCAACCGGAACTGTACTTCACTCGCGAATTCGTATGAAATAAGGTGTGTTTTGTTGAGCTCCCTAATGTGAACATTAGGAACTGGTTTAAGAAAACAACCCTGACTTTCCAGTCACATTAAAAAATTTTGATTTTGAATGTTGGCACAACTTGCTGTTATGTTTACATAAAAAGTCATAAAGACGTTTATTTTTCTCAAACAAAACGGACGGCATCTCAGAAAAGGATTAAATACAATCCCCCTTATTTATAAAGACAAAATAGTTATTTCAGCTCCCGTGTTTAGGAAAACTACATCATCATGGAATAAAAATGTTCCGGACTCAAATGGAGCACAAACCGAATATGCTTTTGGTTTGAGTCCAGAAAAATTTTATTCCATGTTGTAGTTTTCCTAACACCCCGACTCCACAGGCCATGAACGATGTCCATAATCCAATCGACAATCTAATTTGTATGGATATATCACTGCTTGGGCATAGATTTTTGCGACTCCATTGGATTTTTTTTAGACATGTTCCATAGTCAGGCCATCGTTCATGGCCTGTGGAGTCGGGGTGTAATCACGGGAGCTGAAATAATTATTTTTTATTTATAAATAAGGGGGGATCAATTTAAGTAAATGTATCTATTATAATGCTATTTTTTTATAAATTAAAGGCTCTCCCAAACTAATGCTGAACATTCGTTGCGGCGAAGAAATATTCGCATGTAAAAATGTATTTACATGGTTATATATGAGAGTGCCCACACCAACGCGGCGGAGAAACATATGATTTATTTTTGTCTGACGAATATTTCTTCGCCGCAACGAATGTTTCGCATTGGTTTGGGAGAGCCTTAATAGAGAACTGGCTATTTCCCACAAAGAAATATTATTTTCTTCAAGCAGTTTGAGAAGTGCAATATTTCAATGCCAATAGACCAAAAGGATGTGTTCATTAAAAATGGTTATCAACCAATGCTTATTTTATGCTGTAAGGCAATTCGTCATATAATTTCTAAGCAATTGTGGCGAATAATTTTTAATAAAAAAATTGTATCTATGTATATCATCGAAAATGTATTTTGTTATTTTTTCATGAAATAATTTGTTGTACAGTTTTAAATCTTCTTATAAGACTTTTGATTTCAAAATCTGCTCAAAACTACAATACTCATCGAACATTTCCTTGGAAATCATGGGAAAGTTAATGTTCACATTAGCCGTGTTTTTTGCAGGTTCAGATAAAATAAATTGTCGACAAAAACGACATCCGAACTTAGCAAAGCAAAAAATGACCAGCCCTATCACGAAACTAAGATATCACCATCACTAACCTTTCAGCTTTTGGACAAGCATGCAAAATAAAAACAAAATACATTCAATTAAAAACAAATCTCGTATATAAAATAATTCCGATCGTTAACGTTTTGAACAAGACATGGAGGGCTGTTCACAGCTTGGCCATGAGATGACGTTTCATGTGCGTGTGAGTTTTTTTCTGGGTTTTCTTGAATATGTAAGTGAATTTTGTTGTTAAAGACAGAAGTAGTTGTGAAAGGGTAATGAACGACATGACATGATTTGCCCAGTAAGTAAAAATGCACTGTTTGTTGATTGGATTGTGGTTGTTATGTTGGACAATGAAACAAAACAAACAAAAATATGTGAAAAAAACGCAATTTTAAATCACAAATCGAAAAAAAATTAATTCACAAAACAATAGTCGGCCATTTTTTTTGTTTAAACATATATTTGCTTTGGTTGTCATCGGTTGTTTCTTTCTGAACTTAAGTTAAGAACCGAAAATTATTTGGACTTAGCTAAGTTCATATGGACTTCAGTTGGTTTTTGTTTTTTACATGTGAATTCCTTAGTTCAGATGTTGTGTTTTTCGTCAAATTCTATCTGAACCTGCAACAAAAACACGGCTAGTATAAAGCAGTTAAAGGCTTAACTACATAGGCCTACTTTTGTCCAAAATACAAAAGTGAGAAATAAATATCTATTCTGAAGACACCTGCTGTGATGGTGGTTTGATTTATGTGTCAGAACAATTTTCGTTTGGTTTTTTGCAAGCATGGTTCTTTAGCAAGCATTTTTATTTCTCTGTTTTGTACTATTGTACAAAAGTAGGTCTATGTAGTTAAGGCTTAAAGTGGAAACTGGTGTGGCCATAGTAAGATACTTGAAAGCAACTTAATTACAATTTGTGTGCCACCTATATACACGTCACAGCAGATTCACGTACAGAAGCTTAAAGGCTTAACTACAGACCTACTTATTTGCCAAAAAGTACAATAGTGAGAAATAAATATCTATGCTGAAGACGCCTACTTGTAAAATAAAACAATTGTACTGTAAGAACAATTGTTGTATGTTTTTTTGCAAGCAAAGTTCTTTAGCGAACATTTTAAAATCTCACGTTTCTACTTTTTGGCAAAAGTAGTTCTATGTAATTAAGCCTTGACGGTTATTTTTTTGAGCAAAGCTTTTTCACATTTTCATAAAAAAGCCTTTTGGAAAGCTTTTGAAATTGATGCATTACCTGATTTCCAATCTTATTTTGTGCAAATTTGGTTTAAATTAGCTCATTCGGAAACGAGAATTTGTATCATGCCGATTCCACTATGGCCACCATAACGATGTCCAAAATATAAACTACAATATACCAATCAACAATCAGAGTTGTGTGGATATGTCACGTTTCATGATTTTTCCGACTCCATTAAATTGTTGACATGGTCATCATTCATGGGCCAGTGGAGGTGGCATGTATGTACAATGAGGTAATTTGGATCTTATTTGAAAATTTGCAACTAACAGCCTTAAGGCTTGCCGCCCACTAGGCAACTTAAAATTGCTCTCCCCAGCAACTTTTTGTTGCTCCCGATCCAATTACACTGAAAGTTGCCGGTAACAAAGTTGCCTAGTGGGCGCTCTCCCATATAACTAATGTAATTGCATCGGGAGCCACAAAAAGTTGCTGGCGCGAGCAACTTTAAAGCCTTATTCACATCTGTATCGTGTGTTGTGTTGTGGAGTCGTGTGTCGCTATCGCTGCAATGTATTTCATATGCGTAGAACCATATTTGTCTCGTGTGTTGTTTTGCAGTGTGGCGCATAAAATATATGGAATGACAGTGACACACGACTCCATAACACAATCAGTTAACTCCACAGGATTGGAGTGATCTCTTAAAACTGCTTCCGAACAATTCCTCAACCAATAATAGGATATATTTACATGGCTATGTTTTGCAATTTTATATCTTTAAAATGATTTTTTTTTAGTTTATAATAGCCGTGTTTTTTTTGCAGGTTCAGATAAAATTGTCGAAAAAAACGACATCCAAACTTAGCAAAGTCATCGAAGTAAAAATGACCAGCACTATCACGAAACTCAGAAATCGCCATCACTATATGCTTTCAGCTTTTGGACACGCATGCAAAATAAAAACAAAATTCATTCAAATAAAAAGTCATCTCGTTTAGAAAATTATTCCGATCGTTAATGAAACAAAAGGCGTGTTTTTTTTCAGGTTTAGATAGAATTTGACAAAAAAAAAACGACATCTGAACCAGGGAATTTACATGTAAAATACAAAAACAACTGAAGTCCTTATGAACTTAGCTAAGTCCAGATAATTATCGGTTCTTAACTTAAGTTCAGATAGAAAAAGTACTTCCAGCTCAAATTACTATTTTTTGTTTATACAAAATATTTTCATTCGTTGGCTCAGATATTTACGTTTTCATACAAACTATCGATAACAAAATAGTTAACTTGAGTTGGCAGTACTTTTTCTATCTGAACTTAAGTTGAGAACCAATAATTATCTGGACTCTTACCTAAGTTCATATGGACTTCAGTTGTTTTTGTATTTAACATGTTACTTCAGATAATGTTTTTCATCAAATTCTATCAATTCAATTTCATCAAATTCTATCAATTCAATTTTAACAGGAAATTGCGACACCTCATTCATTTTATACTTTTTTTTATATTCAAGAAAAAAACTTAGGTTCAGATTTCATTCTCTGATTCCATATAACAGAGATGCGGAAATTTATTGAGGGATGTTTTCTGAACATATCTATTTTTCGAACTGTCAGTTCGAAATTAGAAGTGAAATCTTATTCGAGCGAAACTCCTGATAGCTTTTTAAAATCTGGGGGAACAAAAATATTTCGGGTGAATGGTGTTGTTCGGGTGAAACTTCTGATAGGGTTAATTGCCTCAAATATTTAGGCCTATTCGGCGAGATCTTTTATTCTGTTAATCTGCTATTCTGTTATGAATTTCTATACAAAAGTTTGAGCTGTCAATAAATCTTTTACGAACCGCATTTGTGGTATTCAGCATGCCACAATCTGTTATGGAATCTTTAATGAATCATAAAAGAATAAAAGACACATTTTTGTGGCTTTTATCATAAAAGATTTCAATTATTGGAGTACAAATTGGTATATATCTTTTATTTCGTCAATGTCAATGTCAGATAATGTAGGGAGACAAATATAATAAGAATACATATTTATTTAGGTACACAAATTATTTTTGCACAAAACACGAAATTATTTTGTTTACACAAAAGCACAAAACACTTTTGATGCAAGAAAGATTAAGTAGTTATAGTACATTTGATGATCCCGATTTGCAAAAATTAAATTATTAATTAATTAAGTTCCAGAATCCATAGAAAAAATGACCACCAATCCACAGGTTACTTTCAGCTGATTTTTGATAGCAGATTTAGGTCGGTTCCTACAAAAATTTCCTTTTCGAAGTTCAATAACAGACTTTCATAAAAGTTCGAACTCCTGAATACCAATTATAAAAGATCTTTTATAGTGAACATCTTTTATGATTCATAAAAGAAAATGCATACCAGAATAACAGATCTGGCAGAATAGGCCTAGTTGCTAATTGAGACGTGAAGTCATTGTATATAAAACCTATAGTACTATTAATGAGTCGATTTTCGGGACGAAAGTCTACGCCTATAGGTGGTGTATTATCGCTAGAGAGATTTAATGAGATTTTCAATGTATTTCTAATGGGGTTTTCCATTGGTAAATTAAGAATTTGATGCGGAATTTGATTTTTTTCGTGACGAAAGGAATGATATTTGAATTGATTTTTCTTTTGATATGATATTGGAGTATTTTTGTATCTGTGAACCTGTAAATGGTATCGGCTGACGAATACAAAAAAACCAGTCAACAGTTTTTATACAATCAAGTTTGTTTTTTCGTTTGATGGGATTTCAATTTTAAAATTATAAATAGACGGATTATAATAAGGTTATAATTAATGATGAGGGATAAGTTCTATTCAATCGACTCATTTCAAACTGCTTCCATTGTAATTGAATTATTACTTTTTAATCCTTATATTTTCACAAAAAAATTCTTTCTCTACTGAAATGAATTAATTAAAACACGCACTTGTCAAAATAACAGATGGAAGATCCACCGAAAAATACGGATCTGCAAAGTTGATTCAGAATCAAAAAAATATCAATATTGTTTGGTCAATGGAAGGTTTTATTTGTCAGAATCGGTGTTTTGACAGATATGTACCTATCAAAAAAGTATTGAAATTTTCTACAAAGCAAAAATGCCCTCCCAGTCCAGTGGCACTGCCACCGTCGTCGTCTCGGTTTATTGATAGTACTATAGCAGTCGTATTAATAAAAAACGCTTATTCCACCTTTATTCTATGAGCTAACAAAACCATGGAATAAGAGTTAGTCCATGGAATAAAATTTCCTATTAATAAAAACAAAACCAAAATCTACTACAATAAGTAGATCACGTTACCGAACACACCTAATAATTCTGTCAAAGTTATTATCATTTGTTTGACACGTCTGATTTTTATTCCTTCGCTAAACCACCATGTTCGATGGTTTAACTGGTACTTATTACATAGAATAAGGTTAAAGCCTCAACTACATAGACCTACTTCTGTACAAAAGTATAAAAGTGAGAAATTAAAATGCTCGCTAAAGAAACAAGCTTACAAAAAAACATACGGAAATTGTTCTGACATATAAATTAAACCACCATGCACAATCCCCATTGTTTTTTTGCAAGCAGGAGTCTTCAGAAGAGATATTTATTTCTCACTTTTGTACTTTTGTACAAAAGTAGGCCTATGTAGTTAAGCCTTATAACCCTTTCCCATTCCACATTTATAAATTTGGCTGTAGATATTTATATACAATGGTGGGGTAAGCTTAAGCGAACACATCAAATTTGTTCCCAAGATGTGGATGAAATTCTCTCACAGAGAGAAAAACTGCCCAAAAAATCTGAACGGTTTCTTGGCAAAAATTCTGCCATACAAATTTCACACAATTATTCTTTTAATTGTTTGTATCTTTTTGTATTCCAACGCGAAGCAAACTGAACCGATGAAACTACAACACTTACTCCGTTTACATGAGGTATTCGAGCGAGCTTCAAGCTCGCTTGGCCCCTTTGTATACCTGCGTTGACTTGAAATGAGCTTCAACCGACTTGATTCCATTTCAGGAGCGGAGTCGAGTTGAAATTGTTGATAAAAAACCTGGGTCGAAGAGTCGGTCTTTAGGATGTGTTCACCACAGTGATTTCCACATGGGCGAGTAAAATTATGTATCTGTTTTGATAGCTATGTGAAGTATTTACTAAAACTCATTAAATTTGAACTGTTTTTGTGTAAAATAAATATATTGTTGCCATTCCATTAAATGTAATCTCAACACCATATCAACTCAACTTCAAATGGGGCTCTCAACTCACGTGACGAAACACCTAGGTCGAAAATCCTACCCTAATCCAACTCGGGCTCTCGATTTTGTTTGTAAACGGGGTAACTTATGTGCTAAACAGATGTGCAGCGTTTTCCATGCAGCGAAATTAAATTACACAGGTTCTTATGGGAGCAAATTCACTCGAGAGCTGCTATCTATTTCTAAATTTGCTGCGAAGCACAACAGCAAAGAAAAAAATCTTAAATAATTGATATTTGGCATTACTCATATTGACATCACCTCTGCCATTCTTTCAAAAAAAATTGTTCATGTTGGTGATTTTTTTTTAAGAATCTATAAAGCCGGCGTTGCCATCCTGTCATCGTCCAACGAAGAAAATCTCGTTCCAACAATATTGTGTCACATCGTCAACGCTGTGCTTTCATGTATTTGTTTGACATAACTATGCATCATGAATGTTAGAAACTATGTATGTCCAACGAAGAAAATCTCGTTCCAACAATATTGTGTCACATCGGCAACGCTGTGCATTCATGTATTTGTTTGACATAACTATGCATCATGAATGTTAGAAACTATGCACAGGGTTTTCGTGCATAATTGCTGCACATCTGTTTTAGCCATAACGTACCTCAACCTGGCATTTGACAGACCAACAATTTCTGCCCAAGGAAATTTTTTGGGCAGAATTTGTAAGGAGGGGAAATTGTTTTACTCTCTTATGAGCGCTCTCTTCTGCCCAAAACTACCAAATTTGTGAGGTGTGGAACAGCATTTGGGCAGTTTTGGTCAAGGTGTGGAACAGACCTATCCTATTTAAATTAATGTCGATTTCGATTCAACAAAAATAATTCGATTTTTTTGATCTTTTTCACATTTCACGTTCTTTACTACAAAAAAAAATCGAATTTTCTGGTGGTCTGATTTGATTAAGATCAATTTTGCAAATCTAGATTTCAAATCTACACTTGCACACACACCAAATTAAGGTTAGACCGCACTAGGCGGAACTGCACTGCAGCGGAACTGCGATTCAAAATAATTTTTATGAAATTGTTTGAAGTTCAGTTGCCGCTTAGTGCGATATAGCTCATACAGTTTCATACAGATAATGTTTTGCCGCGTCGTGAAGTGTAGTTCCGCTGCCGTTGTGTGCGGTCTAACTTTTAAAGTGACATTTTTATCCAAATCAACAGAAAATGGCACTCACACAATTGCAAGTATAGATCAAATCCATTGCAAGTATAGATCAAATCACGATTTGAGTTCTTTTTACCTCGATTGATCTAAAGTTTGACCACCAAATCTAAAATTGTCGAATCGAAATCGACATAAAAAAGCTTTTTATTCTAGCAGTTTTCAACTTAAGATTTCAAAGCTTTCACAAAAAAATTCCCTTTGTTGTTTTGAATGCAAAAATTCCACATCTTCTCAAACCATCATCAGTCATCTGTCTAATATCTGATGGAATTTTCGTGCAAGTAGTGCTGTTCTTGTTCTCGTCTTCTGTTATTTTCATGTGTTCCCCCAACAAAACAAAATAAAACAAGTTGCAATTAATTATTTAAAAAATAACTTACATTCTAAATAAATCACCCAACCAACTGCCTATTCATCCTTAACTCGGTGAGTTTATAAATCATAAGTTTAATAACCTGTCACTTGAGTTTTTCCAACGTTAAAAAAAAACCTCAACTGCAGTGCTGCGGAAAGTCTCTTGAAATTGATTTTTTCCAACTGCAGATCCCTTATTGTTAATACAATTTACTTTACAAACAAACAGGCCGTAAAATTCACAATAAAACCCAAATAAACACCAAACATCTTTCATTTATTTCAATTTATATTTCTCAAGTAGAAAAAAAAACAATAATTTCACTAACTACTACCAAGTACCAACAGACAAACAGAAACAACGAAAATAAACGATTTTGTTTTGTTGGAGCTAGGAGTGTTATCACCTAGCTCTGGCATCACGATTTGCTGTCCCTGAGTGATGTAAGGGATTTTTTCTTCTTTAACTTTGTCTTGACCTTGCGAGCGAAAGACTTCTCGTTCTCCAGCTGGCTGGGCACTGTTGCCACCTCCACAAGAGGTATCTCAATTGGTTTGTTTATGCTGACCAAGGACGAACGCTGGCGTTTGGATTTCTTGCCGCTTTGAACAGCCGTGGCGACTAGGCCACCTGTCTTGAACTTTTTAGGAACAAAGTGCTTGGTTGACGCAGTCAGTGGAGCCAGAGTCAGGCTGGCGTTTGGGGTGAATGGCATTGCATTCTTTCGTGCGCCAAGGGAATTTTGGGAACTGGCTTTGGCGAAGCAATTGATGATTCGTGAGGTCTCAGTGATCTTTATAAAGTTGCTTCTAGAAAGTAACAATTGTAAAGTCATTGATTTATGAAAAAAAGACTTCAGTCCGAGCGGAACTTACTTTTTCTTACGAACTTTAAGGTCTATCTCAAATTTTGTTGAAGATTTTGCGTTTTTCTTTGGCCTCTGGGTGTCGCCAGAGAACTCAGGATTCACTAGATTGAGGTTAAGCTTGCTGCGGTGGCTGTAGGCGACCGTTTCCTGCTGCCAGGCGACTAGTTTCTGTGAACAGGCACTGAAAAGAAGAGATTTTCACGTCATTTTCAAAATTTTTCAATAAATCTTACGCGAATAGAGCTTCTTGTTCATCGAGCTCCTTGTGTTTTTCCTTGTTCCGATGAATTGGTGGGATAGCCCATGACAGAGGACGAGATCTTTCCCCACAGCAGCCTACCTCTGGCGAGCATCCAGTCCATATTTTCTTTTTCAATGAGAATATATCTTCGTTGGGACTTCTTTGCGTTTGTCCAACATTCTGGACTCTAAAAATGATTTTAAATTGACATCTCGAACTGGGCTCGTGTTAGCTCTTACCTCAATTTGGGTATACACTTCCCCCCGCTATGTAGATTATGCCAAGAGTTTGTTCTTCTTGTCAAACTTCCAGGAACAAGTGGGAATTCTGTCGGCAGAAGTTGACTTGTCTTTGGCTTTTCCGGTGTTCTGGGTATTCTGTGGTTATGGGTCGCTGAAGAACCTTGTTTAGCTGGTGTTACTATTAGTTCGGGGGGCATTCGTTGAATTGGACCCGGCGATCCATCGCAAATAGTATCGATGTAACGACGCTGCAGGTCAGATTGAAGGAGATAGCGTCGTGATCGAGGAACTGTACTAAATATCCCTGCACCATCGCCATCAGCAAAGATCTCGTCGTCGGTGGAGAAAAACAAATCAGAGCCCGGATCAGTGGTTGGCATATCGAGTGGCGTGCGTTTGTGACTGCGATGGACTATATTCGAGGATTTGCTGCGTTGTTTCTTTTTACGGGTCTGTAGTGACAACAAAAAAGAGTTTTTGCTATAATTTGTTGGATTTTAATTAAAGTGGAATGGTTTTCTTAGAACTAGCTAAAATATTTTAACTAAGATCTAAAAAATACAAATACAAAAATGACTCATGATATGGTCACGCACTGAGCAAAAAGCAACGAGCGACAAGGTAAAGCGACAAGGTAAAGAGTTTTAGATACAAAGTCGTAGAAGTTTATTAAGGTCCGTCACGCTAGAACCGTCACTTGAAAATTCAAAAATCTAATGATGTCATATTTAAGTTCCATTTTTTGGCTAATTTAGTACCCTAACCCCAATGGAGAACTAAAATCCTTACCCTCTCAAACTTGTGGTGGTGGGTCCAGGCTGGGTCCACCACACCTTTACACAAAATTTCGAGAACAAAATAATTATAAGGGTATTTAGTTCCATGTTTGTGCTCGTGATTTGGAATTTTAATACTCCTACCTTAACCTTTAAATCTATGGTGGTCTCAGCTTGACGTCAAGCTGGAAGCTGGAACCTTCAAACATACAATTTCAAAAAACTAATAACGAAGGAATTAACTTCTATTTTTGGACTCATGATTTGGCGAAATTCCAAATTAAACACTCCATTGTTTGACCTTCAAATTTAGTGCCAAATATATCACAAAGTCTTCACTTGATATCATGGTCTTGCGAATAGCGAATTGCAATGCTCAAATAGAAAAGCACCTCAATTCGAAAAATTGGTGAATATACAAATTGTTAGATGAGCCGTAAACGGTTATGCCAAAAGTCACTTTCGCCAAATGTGAGGAAAATACGTCTAAATGATCAATTTCTCTGAAAAACAGAGATGTGGACTCTGAGAAGTTATAAAAGTCCAAGAGGAGTCAGTCCAATATGAAACCGTGTATGAAAGGTGTATTCTTAGAAAAAAATTGTTCCACAGTGAGAGCCTATCTCCAATTTTGATATCATTTATCGGGGATTCAAGAAAAGTCTTATTTTGGTGTACCCTGACCCAGTTAACGGTAATTGCGCTGTTAGTAATAAATAATGAAAGAAACTTTGTTTAGGCCTTTATTTTTTTTAAATAAATTTTATATCTTTTAAGAGTCTTAAAATATTCAGTTCTTAGCCTGTTCCATTTTTTGTGCCCATGCTAATTTTTTGACTTTGGGGTCAATTTTCTCCAAAAAATGCGTAATCAACATGATGTTTAAATAATTTTTTTAATATACATATAAAACAATACTAAAAATAAAAGTCAGTAACAAGTTTGCCGAACAACACATAGATTTTATGATAATTTGGAATAACAGCGGCAGGTAAAATTAAAAAAAAAAATGTTTTCTTAGCTTTAAGCTCGAAAAGCTATGAATAAAAAATGATATCTGTGGTTATCGATAATTTGTATTTTATGTGTGAACTTAAACAGTTATAACAGGTGTTCGAATGAGTCCTCTTTGATTTTGTATGCATGCTAGAGCCCGTTTTCGTGTTTCACTGATATTGATATTAAAGATCCTAGCTACTGCTTCACTTCTGAGGACGCTTTGAGCATGCGTTCTTCTAATTCACTTTCAGTTGCTATTTTGGGTGAATAAAAAATTTACTTCATTCTTCCCATTCAAAAACTTCCAAAAATGTAGGGTCAGGAGATCTAGCAGACCATTGAACTGCTCTTGTTTTTCCTATTCAACGATTACCGCTTACTTTTCATCTTGTCAATTTTTAACCTTTTGAACAAAGTTGGCTGAAGCACCATCAAGTTAGGAATAAGATGAAGCTAGTTAAACCTATGGAATGTCTTCCAATAGTTCTGATAAATCATTTTGCAACAACTACAGATACATAGTTTATACAATTCAACTTAAGTGGCTACTAAAATTAGCATGTATTCAAACCAAAGAATGTCAGAGTGCACCCGTTATAACTCTTTTAGTAAAAAAAAAAAAATTACTTAAACAATTATCTAAAATCGCACAAATAATTTTTGTTCATAGCTTTTCGAGCTTAAAGATAAACAAATTTTTTTTTTAATTTTACCTGCCGCTGTTTTTCCAAATTATCATAAAATCTATGGGTTTTTCGGCAAATTTGTTACTGACTTTTATTTTAAGTATTGTTACATACATTCAAAAAAATTATTAAAACATCATGTTGATTACGCATTTTTTGGACAAAATTGACCCCAAAGTCTAAAAATTAGCATGGGCAGGAAAAATGGAACAGGCTAAAAACTGAATATCTTAAGACTCTAACAAAAAAACATTTTATTGCTATAAAAATGTTCCATTGAAATAAGCATTTATTAGTAAGTAAAGATAAAGTCGCCTTTTATTTAATATTGTAAAGATTATTTGAATTATCTTATTTTCATATCTAGTATAGTAAGATTGCTTAGTTTTAATTTAAACATACAATATTTTTATCAAGGCAAATATCTGTTTTTTTTTATTAAGTTTGTTTGGTAATCTAGTTGTTCTCTAATTTTGTGTGGCAGTTCAAAGTATTCAATCGAAACTTATAATAACAAACTGTAGATATCAAATATGAAATTATTTGTATCTTTTTTTGTTTGCAAATCAATATACAAAGTTGGCAAGTGCGAACAAAATACCTCTACATAATGTATCTACTGGGCACATGAGAATCATCAACTATCTTTTGTTGAATGTTAAACCAAATATAATAGACGAATATGGAGTCGAATCTAACTTAAATTCGATTTTTTTGTATAAGATAAACTCTACTTTAGGCTTAATTCGACTCTAAATTCGATTATTACTTAGGGCGTATGTGTTTTAGACGCAAAAACAGAAATTTGTACGTATATAACATTACATTTTATTCTTCTTCCTACCTTGGTAAATTGTTTTTTTTTTTCTTCGATCTGGTAATTTATTATTCTCACTTGTCATTGAAAAGACGCAAATTGCCAAACTTTCCAGGACAGAGTGGTTTTTACCAACACAAAAAGCAAAGTAGTAGTAGCGAGCAGCTATAACTCATCCTGTCTTGACAAGTTTGTCAATTTGCGTCTTTTCAAAACCAAGTGGAAACCTAGCATTACTCAGTGCACATGAATAAAACTGCGCTGGTTCAGAGAAGGTTTATGCGCTTTTTTTTAATTAAAGTTGATGAATCTTTATCAGCTTTCGAAATATAAAAAGTACCTCCATTTTCAGCTATGTTACATTAACGACATCTGCACACGAAGCCTCTCGTCATAGACGCGTATTACGCTTGTTTGTGGTTTGCTTGAAGTTTGAGTGTAGCTTAGTCCCCTTTCACACAAGGAAAACTGAGAAGCCAACAACTGGGAGTTTGTTGACGAGAAGGGCGTAAGGGGAGAGAAACAAATCTCCTCTTACGCCATTTTCGCCAACATACTCCAATTGCTGGCAACTCAGTTTCCATGTGTGAACGGTGACTTACGTTTGTTTTAATATGCGACCGTACAGGAGGCGTAAGTTACATGTCAAACTATGGTCTTCAGCGACAATTTAAAGAAATGATTTTTTTAATATACAAAGCAATATAGTACAACCTTCATATAATATAAAAAAAAATCTCTTTATATACATAAATATAAGCTTCTACCTTTAGCATTAAATAGTTTAACTAGGTAAACTTTCTATTGTAGAATCCAACGGTCATGATACCTTTACTTCTAGGCTATTACTACTAATTCTTTTTTGTATAAGAGAGAGTATCGAAATTAAATTTGATTTCTAAGTTGATTAACCTAAAATCGAATTTCATTGTGTATGTTTTATTATATTTAATGATACATAGCTTCTGTGTTGAAATAATGGGTTTTATTTTATTTCAGTTTGTAAAAAATGTTGTCATCCATTACGAGCTAAGGCATTATAATATTTCTGTTGAATTATTTAATTTTGTCAGTTAACATCGACTTTTATACTTTTTTTTAATTAAAAAAAAATTATCATCAGTTTCCTTCGAGCCGGATTTGAACCAGCGACCTATGGATGTCTACGATATGTGTGTTCCTCTACAGTCCACCGCTCTACCAACTGAGCTATCGAAGGTGTTGGGGATAGCTTGACAATCTGTACACATGAAAAGCTCGCTCCAACTCTCGAAAGCTAATAAATATAATTTCCCCAATCCCAACACGCAAAAAGCTCTTTTAAATGGGAGCATCAATATTCAGCTTTGCTGTAAAGCTTTTTCATTGAAATGAATTAAGCTCCAAAAGCTACTTGTGTTTTGTGTAAGTTATTTGGAGCAATTTCTGCAACACCTTCGATAGCTCAGTTGGTAGAGCGGTGGACTGTAGAGGAATAAAACAAAAATCATAGACATCCATAGGTCGCTGGTTCAAATCCGGCTCGAAGGAATCTAGTCGTTCTTTTTGTTGCACATATGTAGGTTCAATCAAATTTATACATAATTGTGTTTTTATTTCTAAAAATGTTACTAATGATCAAATTCTTAAGCTTCATTAACTTGACAGGTTCAAATTTTTTAGAGGAAAAAAATTTCAAAACGTTTAATAGCTTTTCATGGCCAATGTCAGGGTGAAACTTGTTCCTGTTCTAGAGGGATCACTAATTTTGGCCTCAATTCATTATTATTTGTATCTTCAATACACATGTGCTTGACATCAAAAGAAGGCGGAAAGCATTTCTTGAGTTCTTTAAATTTTTCAAATTGTTACACTTTCGTTGTATTATTTAGCGTTCGTCCTCATGAAAAAGTCTTCAATGAGTCCAATTAAGTAGGTACTTAGCGAAAAACATGTGATTTTCGCTGAGGTAATTAGCAACTGACGCCATGTGTTGAGTTTCTTTTAATGCAACAGAGACAAAGCGACCAAGACACGAGAGTGTTCGTTTTTTTTTTAATTTCTTTTGTGTGTTTTTTGTTTGAATAAATAATGAAGAATAATAGAATGATGATCTTTTGGGAAATTATCGATTAAGGTTGGTTATTCACTCACGGTTGACATTGAGAAAGGAGAGTGAAATGTTCTTGGGGTGAAAATGAGGCTAGCCAGTAGTAATAATAAATTGTAACTTCCGGCGGCATTACCAATCGTAAATGTAAATAGACATTAGCCACGTTTTGTTTCAATAGCCTTGAACTTTTCGGTATATGATTCAAAGGAAAGTCATAAATCATAACATTTTAAAATGATCGTATGGAGTTCTTGGAAGTTAATAGGTAATTGAAATTGAAATATAATAATCGGTGGACGGCACTGAATATGGGAGTGTTGTTCCTGGTGCTTCCAATACCTATTTTTTTATTGGAAGCAAAGTGAATGAAATCCCTTATTTGTGTGTTCATTTTCATATACTCAATTTTTTATTTTCTCCCTCTTTATAGAAAGTAACTTAGCGTTACGTGTAAAAAGAAAGAAGTCGTATTTCCCTGCAACCGAATATTGAAATAAATAAATTTTCATTGAAACTTTGAGTTTTCTGGATTGCTTTTTCGGTATTTTGGTGGTTTCGGAATTTTAGATTTGAAGATGCTGCCTTTCAGTTCATTAAAATTTTTTTTTGAAAAATTTAACCGACTACACTTTTTAAATGTATAATGTATAATATATAACAAGGTTGTTAGGACGTATATTTTGAAAGTTACCTGTGGTAACAATTCTGATTTAGCTCAAAAACGTTAACATTTAAAATTAATACGTTTGACAAATATTTTGATGTTAGAACATGGAAAAATAAACTTTTTTCATGCTAATTTTGTGTTCAATGTTTTTTGTTATTTTTTCCTCCCCAATTAACAGCAATAAAAAAACGTAAATTTTTGTTTAAAGACAAAATGGAGAGAATTTGTGATTTATGTTTGTGACTTTGAGGAGCATTAAAATGGATGACCCCTCTTCTTTGGAAAAAAATTATGGTTTGAATACATTTTATAGTTTTTACTGATCAACAAATAAGTCGCATTGTTTGAGTAAACGAAAATTAAATTCTTAAGTTTAAGTTAATCCCCTTAGTGCTACACCAACATACATATACACAAATTTGTATGCGAAAAATAGGGCCTTAGAGGCACGGGTTAATGAAACTACTGACACATTTTTTTGTATGCTGATGTTGTAACTTAAATTAAGGGGGTGTCCAATTCGAAAAAAATGAGTTTGCGAAATAACGGACACCCTAATGTACATACGTATGTACATATTTAAAACAAAACGAATAGAAGCTTTCTTGAATATGAAGTATTGTTTTTACACCATTTCATGGTTTAAATGTCTAAATTTTGAAATTTGTTTAAGCCTTATGGTATCCATTAAGTATAATCGGATATATTATTTATTTTGTAGCGCATTTGACCCTATCAAATTTTGAAAAAAAATTGAGATTTTAAGTTAATATTTCTAGAAGACTGTTTTTTTTTTTCATCTTCTCAACTTTTTTTCTGGAACCAATTTAAACGTCCAAGGATTTCTACCAATCACCTTGTTACAAGTACATATGAACATAAGTAGTAGCAACCCTTAAAAGCTTAAAACAAAAAAATATTCCCGCTCTAAATGCTATTGTTGTTGTTACTACATTAAAATATCACAAAAGAACAATTCAAAGCAATTGATCCTAAAAACACCTCGAAAAACCCTTTTCACACCTTTTTATCATTAAGCTTAGGTACGGTACATGAAAAAAGGTACTCTTGCTGTTACGTACAGCATTGAATGATTGTATAGCAACAAAAAAAGCAAAAAATAAAACTACCTCAACAAGGTAAAAACATGCATAGTTTACTGAAATCTACACAAATCAAAAATAGAAATCCAATAAAAATTCTCGACAAATAGTTGATGTAGATGTTGATGTTGTTTTTATTGACGTACCAACACCACTTAAATAAAAAATGAAAAAGTTAACGAAAAAAACCACGAATGATCCAAAGAAAATAAAGTAAATGAAGACAACAAAATCACAGACGAAAAACAAGGACAATTTGTGATTGTGACAGCCAAGCCAACGAAATCACTGTCAATGTTTCGAACATACATATATTTTCATTGCCAAAATCGCAAAAAAATAAAAGAAAATAACCCCACCACACAAAAAAAGAGACAATTGAAGAGAAAGAGAGGGTGTGATAAAAGAAAATATCCTCAACAACAACATGGGAAATGGTTCTGTTTTTGTAGCTTTTGTTTTTTTTTTTATTTGTTATCGGTTCAGTGGTTTATTGGGGGATTCCTGTGTGGCATCCTGTACTTTCTCAACTCTCATCCAACAATGACAGCTGAAATTCATTTTGGGGGTTTTCAAATACGTCAGATTGAATGACAGTGAATCTTTTGAGATGAGAAATTGTTTGGGCGGACAATTAAAATTGAACTCGTTGTCAGGAGGATATAGTATATTGTACAGTGAATGAAAGGGGGTGAGAGGGCGTTATTTGGAAAGACTTAAAGAAGGTCTCATTGTTATGCATGTCAGTTAAATGCAATGTAAAAGTACAAGCCGTTGCAAATTTGTTGTTGTCATTTCATGTCATTACTTGCAAAGATAGAATTTGTATCCATATTTTGAAATCTAAAGCAAGTCTTTCAACTGAGTTATACGATTTTTTTGCTGTCAGGATTGTCGCCAATGGAGGTGATTGGAAAGCATGCTCAAAACCTTGAACATTGAAACTATACCTAGTCCTTTTTAATTAAAAATTAATTGGGTGCAAAGTTGTTAAGTGGCAAGTACTTAGCATTTTTTGACTTTTTTGAAGAAAAAGGCTAATTATCCAATAAAATACAAAAAAAAAGTACGATACGCCCCAGTGAACTGTAAAATTGAAAATACCAATAAATTGCCCTTACCACAACTCTTGTAGTATACATTCCTATAGGAAAACTAGAAAGTTTAAAACTTGTACCGACAAATATTAAGCATTTTTGCTCATTTTCCTAAATATTTCAATAATAATCAATGTCTATCAAAATAACGGTTATAATCAAAAGAAAACATACCTTGCGATAAATTATAACATTTTGATTCTTCAAAAATATTCTCATTTTTCTATTGACTTTTGGTTTTTTCTTGATTTTCGTAAAAATTCTTTCAACTTCAATCTTGTTTATTTTAGAAAATTTGGTTTGTCTCAATCTTCTTCTTCTAGTCTTAGGTCTAAAATAAATTCTATCCAAAATCTTCATGATTCTTCTTGTAAGCCTTAATTTATTCTATATACAAATTCCGACAAAAAAATAAACGTGCATCGAGGTTGTTATAAGTGTTGTTTTTTTTTTTTGTTTTTAACCGACTACACTTTTTACCTTTCTCCGTTGAACAACATTATATTCAGGCGAACACGGCGGTGCTTTCAATGGCTGACAACATGGCCCTTCTAAATCGGAAAATCGATCAGCTTTACCTTCGTTATCCGAACTTGAACTTGTATCGCCTTCATCGCTGATGTTTTTTTTTTTTGATTTATTTATAAAAAATATAACAATTTTTTTTTTATAATTTATTGTTTAGAAACAAAAAAAAAATATTTAAATGAATTGTTAGTTTGGAAAATTGGTGTACGAAAAAGTGTTATTTACACAGAGTATAGAAGTGTGCACAAGTGTCAAAAATAAGCGATAGAGAAAGAAGAAGTTGTTAACGATATAGTAAATGAAATGGGATACCTCGAATAATCGGACAATGGGATGTTAAGGGGCTCATCAGCACTAGATCCTTCCTTTAACAGTCTTTCAATTATTTTCAGTCTAAGACGTTCCTGTTGGGTTTTCAAGATGAGAGACAGAGATGTAATGAATGAAAGGAAAGGAAACAATTTTGATATTATTTACAAACTATGTATGTATGTATGTACATATATAAATTGTGAAACATAAATTATGAAAGTTAATTTTAAATGCATAGAGGGATTCAAGATATGTATAGGGTTTCATAAAATTAGAAAGCTTCATTTTTTTAAAGAATAAATTCGTTTTATGTTTTTCAGAAATATTACGTATAACATTTGTTGAATTCAATATTATCTAAAAAAATAATTATGTACATTTAAAAAGCCGTTTTTTTTTTTTAATTACAAAGAAAATGATAAGCTTTGTTTAATAATTTAGTTTGCTTTTTATTTAATAACATACATATATGGGCATTTTTCCAAAATGTTGCCATAGATGTCCTACATCCTTTTTTTTTGTTCTAAAAAACATATTTGAACTTCCCATTAAATGAATATGTATACAATTTTTGTGACCGATTATCGGTGATTACTCCAAACTAGATTAAATAATTTAATTTTCGGATAAAAGAAAAAGTAAACATAAAGATTCTAAAATTATCGTGGCTAAAATCAGGCTGTACTAAATAAATAGTTTGTACTAAAATATATTTTGTACAAAAAGTATTTCGCACTAAAAAATATTTTGTGCTAAAAACATTTGAACTTAAATAGATTTTGTACTAAAATCGACTGTACTCAAAATAATATTACGTATACTTAAACAATTTTGAATAAAAAAAAAATGTTTTGAACTAAAAATATTTTGTAGACACGTAGAAAATTACATTGTGCACGAGTTTTATAATTTAAGTAATTAAACAAAAGAACTTCTTAAGAAGTTCTTAAATTAAAAATATTTTGTACAAATACTGATATTGAAACATAAAATTATTTTGCTATAAAAATGATTTTGTACTCAAAACGATATTATGTAATATTTAAATATGGGTGAACTAGAAAGGAGTTTGTACAAAATGTTGTAATAAAAATATTTTGTTCTAAAAACGACTTTGTTTTAAAAATTAAGGTCTCAACCACTAAAAAATTAATTTTCTGCATCGAACGTTAACATAGCTTATAAGGCTTTTTTTAAGTAGAGCTGCTGGCATGTTTTCTTTAAACTTTACTAGCTGAATACAAAATGCGTTTGTTCGATAAAGATTTAAAAAAAATGTTTAATCCCAATAAATTTAAGATTTTTTTTAATAAAAGAAAAATGTCTTTACGGCAACATTTTGGAAAATAGTCCATATAAAATTTTAATGAAATGCTTTAACAGTCCTTGCAAAAAGTTGAAATGTTATTTACATTTATGTACATATGATGTGATATAAGGGGGGAACAAAATAATAAAACATTTCCAAGTATATTTGGCTTTCAAAATTTTATTTTCCACTAATTAAAAAGAAAAATATTTAAAATTATATTTAATTTATTATACTCATATTAATTAAAAGTTATAAAATATTTAAAACTAAAATTTATAACGAAGCACATTTAATAAAAACAAAAACATTTAACGAATTTTTGCTATCGAAAATATAACTTTTACTTGGAACATAAACTAACGCTAAAACAAATATAAAAAAACTAAAATTAAATTAACATTATCAGACCGCAAATAAAAGTTTTCGATTTTCATTAAAATTCTTATTCACTCTATTGCGTTCTTGTTATGTAGTTTTTGCTTTGTGCATTAACTTTTTTCTACCCAAGATGGGTAAATAAATTGTAGGTATTAGCAAGCATCCTTTCAAACAAACTTTGTTGAAACACATTTTTTATATAGGTAAACTAAGGTAACTAAGGAAATTCTATTGCAAAAGCACAAAGTAATATAAAAACAGAAAAGTTACATTTTTTAATATTCTCTCTTGTCTTCGGGTAGGTAAAATATTTCATTATTTTTTACTTGTTTTTTTTTTTTTTTCTTCAACCCAAACCAAGAACGCATTTCTTAAAAAACATATAAATTGAATGAAACTAGCAGTGTTTGTTTCTTTTGTTTTTTTGCAGCTGCATAATTGGTTATAAATTTGTGTTATCCTTGAATTTTGACATTTTAAAATTACTGTTGTTAAGAGGTTTCTTGATTTAATTTAGAATTAATTTATTGATTTTAGAAAATAAAAATACCTTGACTTCCTTGCAAGCTTAAAAGTGATTTGTTATCAATTGTTTTTTTTTTTTTATATTTGATAGCATTGGAAAGTAAGATAAAATCTTTTAATTGGTTTCTAGAATCGTAAGAAAATTTATTTAGAAGAAAGAAAATTTTTGGTTCGGTTGGAAAGCGAATTTTGGAACATTATAAATATTCCCTTATCTATTGGAAAATCCACTTTTTTTGAGAAGTTGTTGGTAAACAACTTATTATAAACTGAATATAACATTCTTCGTAAAGTTACGAATAAATTCATTGACTTAACAAATAAATCATAAACCAACGAATTCTACGTCGATTAATGCAATTAATGAATGAAAGAAAATATTTCCTTGACTCAAAGAAAATTCGTTGTTTGAGGGATAGCTTCATAAGCAAATGAATAACTTATCACCGAGTGAACGAAGTTTAGCATTGGGTGAATTTTTAATTATAAAATCGTTGAATAAATGAAGTTTTTCGTCGTATTTTAGTAAAAAATTGGTTAAGTAGTGTACCATAGTTGAAAAGTACACCTATAAATATATGATATGAATATTAGGGTGGTCATTAAAAAATATTATATTCAATAAGTCGAAATCAGCTCAAAATGATAACAACTCTCTATTTTTGTCAGATTTTTGTTTTCGCCCTTTAAATAGTTTTTTTATATTTAATATCTCTAGCACGTAAAGCTCATGTGGGAGGAAGACTATGTAATTTCCGACGTTAGGGGGGTAGGTGGTAGGAAGTACAAAATGTACTAAAAAAGGATAAAATATTAAAAACAAAAAACAACGGAAACGCCTACAATAACAATGGCAGTATTTTTGTTTTAAAGACTGAAATCCATTAATTTTGTTTTAAAATCAAGTTGTTTAAAAAACAGTTTTCCAAAATATAATTTTCAGTCTCAAAATTTTAGGAAAAGACATTTTTCGCAAAATCTAACGTGATTAAGTACTATTTTTGGTTCTTGTATTTGACGTTTTTATTAATTTTTGGACAAATAAAAAAAAAATTGAGATTCAAAATTACGACAAATACTTTTTTTTTTTAAAGACAATTGGCCTTTCCTCGTAAATTGTAAAAAATAGACACGCATTCCGATCCATTTTTTCATCTGGACATAGCTTTGTTAAAAAAACTATTTTTTTTTGTTTTTCAAACAAAAAAAGCCAGTCGTTAAAGCTTTGTATTATTTTATTTTTGCAAAACTTAATAACATTTTCATACTTTTCAGAGCCTACAAGGAAGACAAGGTTGGATAATAAAGTTTTCGAACAATATTTAACTTCAGCCAAAGACTAATCATCCTTTTGATTTGATTCGTATTTTTCAGTTTTCAAAATTGTATGGTGTACCTTAATTTGACATTTTTTGGGCCAGTATTTGTTATTTATAATTTTTTTTTCCAACTATGTAATCTTATATTTTTTTAAACACAAAACAAAATCACCTTATAGGTACACAAAAACAACGTTAATTTCTCGAAAACAGCACGAAACGACAAAAATATATACTCACACACAAGACAGAGTTGTGATTTTGTAAAAATTCTTAAAAGAAATTTAATACATTATTTTATAAATCTTAATTTCTTTTTCTTTAGAAAAAAGATTTCAAATAATATGTAAATGATATGAAACATCTAAGGGTTTTTTGTCTAAACACTTTTTTCAGATCGTGTAATAATTTTTGCATCAATTATACATCCCTGTTCTGCTAATTTCTTCAATTTAAGTGCTCTTCGTTCGCGTCTTTCTTTTTTCCTAACACGCTTAACATGTTTAAATATTTTCATGTATTTCTTTACTTTGTTTGGATTTTCATCGCAGTAATCCAAGAGTGTCTCACAAAATGCTCGTCCCATATGCTCGTAATCCTGAAAAAAAAAAAATAAAAAAACAAGAATATAATAATAAATGTTAAATAATGATAATCCAATTTTGTAAAAGTACATAGGTGGTAAAATGTCCCCAAAACTATCTACCCTAGGGAATCAATAAACTGTTGCATAATACATTTATTTCATTTATGTATTTAAAAAGGATCCTGCATGAATGAGAATATTTTAAAGTAATCCAAAAAAAAAAGACTGACAGTTGTAATAATTCATGACCACGACCATTAATCCCCTCACATATTTAATTTTTAAAAGCTTTGGACTATGGACATATGTACATAATATAGGATGCCCTTGTAAAATTAAGGGGCGTTCTTAAAGCTTATGAAAGAAATTTGAAAAAAAATGCACGACTTGATTGCAATAACAAATATACAGTGTATATTATTGGTGCGATTATATTTGTATGTAGTTAACGAAGAATTGAAAACAAGTTAAAATAAAAATTTTGAGATTTGTCGTTTTTCTATAAAGAAATGTGGAAAAAGTCAAAAATAAAAAAAGGAAATTAGCTCAAAAAACTAAAAAAAAAAATGGTTACTTACAGGGTGGGCCAAACAAAAGTTTCTTTTTAAAAATGCAATAAAATGAACAAAATTAAATTATGTTCATGTTTTATGGCTTTATTAGTAGGTAAGAGCAAACATGCCCATTAACTGTGGACCACAACTTCGTTCAAGTGGCTGCCTAGGATAGCTTCGCAGTAGCGCATTCTAAAAAAAAAAAAAAATAAATCGGGTGGCACAACGGGTCATGAAGAACCAGGGCCTAGTGACTAACAACTCGCAACCATTCCTGTGTGCGCCTTTCGACAGGAATGGAAGGGACCTACAATTTTATGCCGAATCCGAACGGCTAGACGAGAAGCACTTATTCGTGACAAGGGATACTCTTGAAGGATTTGTCAATTCATCGCAAGAGGCAGTAGCCCTGAAAAAAACTTTTTAGTTTTTAGGTGGACGAGGCTAGGAAGCGATCCCAGACCTCTAGCGTGACAGTCGAACGCACTAACCATTACGCTATGGGCTACTACGCAGTAGCACATTCTGTCGCTTCAATTTACCAAGACCTTTTGATGGGCTGTAGCTTAAGAATTGCTAAGATGATATTGGCCTTAAGTGCTTGAATCGTTTCCAGATTGTTGGCATAACCTCGGTCCTTCACGGTTCCCCACAACAAGTCCAAAGGGGTCAAATCGCAGCTCCGAGGCGGCGAATTGACATCGCCAAGACGACTTATGTCGCGCCATCATGCATGAACTAGAGGTCGTCCAAATCCATGTCATCAATTTCAGTAAAAAAAAAAGTCGTTTAACATGGCTTTTAAACGCCCTCCGTTGACCGAGCCGATGTTCCCAGTCTCATTTTCGAAGAAAAATGGTTAAATGATGCCACCACTCCACAATCTGCACCAAACTCTGTCACGCATCTGTGGATGCGTTGGCTTCTCGACAGTAACTTGCGGGTTTTCCGAGCCCCAGACGCGGCAATTTTGTTTGAAAACGTAGCTGCCGAGATGAAAATGCTCCTCGTCAGAAAGGATAATTTTTCGCCCTAATCACTTTGGAAATAACCTTTCAATATTTCCCAACGTTGTTCAAGCGTAAAGTGACTCATTTCGTTCCGCGGATATATGATACTGACTTTCTGTCAAGATTTCGAGCGTGAAACAGCTGTCAGTCTCCAAATAACCTATGATTTAAAAAGAAACCACTTAATGGTCCACCCTTTATATCAATTTTTCGATTTATTTTTTTAAAAATCTGGTATGCAGTATTATTGAAACTGTTCTAGAAATTACATGTTCAAAGTTCAATCGAAATTGTTTGAGCTGTTTTCCAGAAAACTTGATTAGACCGAATTCGCTGTACGGTAGTCTACCCGTTCTAGATAAGCTAGAACAAATATTTGAATTTATTCTCTATAGAAAATCGCATAAAAATACTTCACACCAAATTTGAAGCAAAACCGTTCTCATTCGTTTAAGCTCTCGATCGATGTACATCAAGACGCACGACAGGCAAACAGACCGAAAGACGCACGTCCTATCGAAAATCACTTTCGATTAAAACCTCGATTTTTAAAAGTGATATTGTGAAAGCATGGCAGTATGATAACATGAAAGTGTGGTCTTCAAAAACGGTGACTATGTCATGTTGTGATAATTTGTCGGCATGAAAGTATGATGTGTGAAAAAGTCACAATCACTGTGAAAGTTATTTATTTTTATAATAAAAAACAAAAAAGCAAAATAAAGACCCACCTAATGTATTCAAAGATTTCTTTTTCTCGGAATTAATTAATTTTATTTAAATTACACTGAACCTCACAACAAATAGTGTATATAAATTCGACATTGGATTGAAGGTTGGATAAGGCAAAACCATAAAGTACAAAGACCGTGAATTGTTAAATATGTAATAAAATTCAATCAGGTTGTATGACTTTAACAATTTTCGGTAAATTCACTTATTTGTATACACCCTGCTAACCTTAATAATATACGATATATGTAACCAGAATCCCTTTTAAATTGTATAAACATCACCGTAAGAAGAAAGCTTTTTCTTCATTTTACCCAAAGCTAGAATTGGACGTCTTCTTGTCACATAAATTAATATCTGTCTTTTTCAAAGAAAATGTGTTTAGTTTGTTTATTTTTGGTTTAATACTCTTGACAGCAACTTCAATTTCCTGAAAATGAATTTTATGTTTAAGTTTTTTTTTCTATTTTGTATTTTATTTTTCATTTCTACGAACATAACCAACACTCTGATGGTTGAAGGGTTTAAATTTGTTTTAATTCTAAACACGTACAAGACTCACACAATACACGTCTTAATACATATATACGTGTGTATGTTTACGTGTGTGTGGCTTTTTTTGAGAGGAAGTCGTTTAAAAACCCTATAAAACACCCCACCTATCAATCCTTTTCATGTTGAAGTAATAGTAGAATGTAAAAGTAGAAAATGTCTCTTCTTTTTTTCTATATACAAAATTTAATTCATTCTTAAAAGCAAGATTAGTCTAATGGCATGTGTAGTAATGTGTATTTTTGTGTGCAGGTGTGTCGTGTTTTTGTGTCAATGAAATTAATTCAATGTAAGCAGACATAAGAAAAAGAAATGTATGGGAAATTGCTAGGTCTTATGCGATTAAGGAAGGCTATTTACTGGAAAAAAAATATTAAATTTAACCATAGGTACATATAAAATATATTAGTAATACCCAAGAAAAAGCTATTTTCCTTGTAATGTATTTTACTAATAATTCAAAAGATAAAAATATATAAAAAACGTTTCTAAGTTTAACATTTTGAAGAAATAAAAACTTAAAATTGTTTTAATTTTTTAAATGGGAAAAAATAGTTTTGCAAAATTTTGAATTTCAAAATTAATTTTTCAAAAACTATTTATCAAAACGTCTTGATTTAAAAATGAAGAAGGTATAGGATTTCTTGCTTTAATGAAGGTTATTGCACTTGGTAATTTTGTTGTCAATAAAAATTCCAGGTTTTAATCAAAACTTACATAAAAGGATGTTGGAGACGTACAAGAAATTGATTTTCGACATGAGGAGAGGTCCGTCAGTCTGTGAGTCCTGATGTACATCGCAAGGTAGTGCTTTAACGAATGGATGGTTTATTTGCCTATCTCCCTAACGAGGTGAAAATTCACATCAACAAATTTTGTTTACACGAACGAAAGCAATACTTATTCTAAAGACTATGTTAACACATTATTGAATTCACAAAGAAGAATCAACAGTCAGCACTATAGTGTGGAAAGTAATGTAATTTTGACGTCTTTATATGAATGTTTTAAATTAAAAACAGAACGAATATTGACTGAAAAAAAAAAAATATTCCTAAAATTTAAGACCGTGATGTAACCAAATAACAATCATGTCGATGTTTTTTCCCTGCTTGGTTTGGTTTAATATTCTTTCAATGGCCGAAGTGCAGTTTTCCGAAATAAGATTGAAATGTGCGAATTATTAGCTTACACTTAAATTTAAAATGACTTCATCAACAGCATTAAGAGAACTTATCCAACATAATATATAGGTAAACGTCAAAGGGTAACTAAACCACTACACATTTCATTTTTAACTCGAAAATAATCACCATAGTAGTAAATAAAAAACAGTTTGGGTTTACCACCTGATGATATTCCCGCAATATTTTTAAAATCGTGCAAATTAAATCTGTCACAGCCGTTGCTATTTATTTTTAATTTATCTCTAAAAAACGGTGTTTTTCTCGACTGTTGGAAGAGCTCATACATAACTCCGATTTATAAATCAGGTTCAAAGCAATGCGTTGAAAATTATAGACCGATCGCAAAATTACAGTTGATCCCAAAAATTTTTGAAACACTTGTTAAGAATAAAATGTATGAAGCTGTTAAAACATTTATTTCACCTTTCCAACACGGGTTTGTTAGTGGTAATTCAACCGCTACTAATCTCACTATATTTACTAACTTATGTATTAATATGATAGAAAAAGGAAATCAAGTGGATGCTATCTATACGGACTTTTCAAAAGCGTTTGATAGAGTGAACCATAAAATACTGCTTAAACAACTTGAATCATTTGGTTTTCATGGTCAATTGTTGAAGTGGTTACGGAACTATTTGAAAAATCGTATCCAATATGTCAAAATAGGCCCAGTGAAATGTGAACAAATTTTGAATCACTCGGGAGATCCTCAACGTAGCCATCTTGGTCCACTTTGGTTCCTGCTGTTTATCAATGATTTACCGCAATGCTTTTCACACTCATCTTGCTTGATTTTTGCGGATGATGCTAAAGTTTTCAAAGTAATAAAATCCCTTGCAGATTGCTTGCAACTTCAAGAGGATTTAGACAAATTATTTGAGTGGTGTTTGTTGAAAAACTTATCATTAAATATAGGAAAGTGTTGTATTCTGTCATATTCGAGGTCGTTCTCTCCGATCTTCTATGAATACAAAATTTCGAGTAACGAGATTCAGAGAGTTTTCAACCATAAAGGTTTAGGAGTACTATTTGATGCCAAATTAGACTTTAGGATGCATGTAGACTACATTACGTCTACGTAATGTAGTCCAATCCAAGCGAACTCCATGCTTGGATTTCTCATCAGAAATTCTAAAGACTTTAAGTGTCCTTTCACGCTTAAGTCTCTTTTTGTTAGTTTTGTTCGTCCTATATTGGAATATTGCTGTGTGGTTTGGTCACCTTACTACAAAAATGCTTCTAATAGAATTGAGAAAATCCAAAAATGGTTCACGAGATATTCGCGTCGATATCTAAATTGGACATTGCCAATACCATCGTATAAATCACGATGTGTTTTAATTGATTTAAAAAGTCTTGAATCAAGAAGAGTTTCTTTTATGATTTCCCTAGCGCGTGATGTTTTGACAGGTCATATTGATTGTCCTCCCTTATATTTTTTGTTTAGACGATATACACTTGCTCGCTGTTTAAGGCCAAGGGTTAACCAATTTTTCTTTATACCAAACCATTCGACAAATTACGGCAGCAATGAACCAATTACTAAAGCTTGCCTGTTTTTTAATAAATATGCCGATGTAATCGATCTCGAATGTTCTAGAGATGCATTTAAAATAAAATTAATGAAAGTTATATTGACAGAATAATCATTGTAATGTATTTTAAAACAGTTAACTTATATTAATTATTTAATTTATTTTATATTGTATTTTTTTTTTATTATTATTTAGTTTTTAAGTTACATAAAAAAGTCTAAGAAAGTCCCTTGTATACTTATAGACAAACAAATAAATAAAAAAATAATGAACCGTGGTTTGAACGTCGCTTAAAAAATTTATTACAAACCGTAAAATAATTTTACTATGGCTTTAAAAATATGTGTTTTTAAAAACAAACAAAAAATCTGCTAACTTACCCCTGTTGAAAAGTGCGTTCCTTTCCTCGAACCCAAACTGGAGCCACCAAAGGACGCTTCTATCGTATAGCTATTCGTAACTCCCAGCATCCAAACTACAATGCGTCCAGTGCCCTCTTTGCTTCTTTGTATCTTGAATTTGCAATTTTCAAAGGAGAACTGAAACCAAGCGCGTTGAAAACAAGAACAAAAAAAAAAAAAAAATACCGCGAAAAAATCCAACCCCAAAAAAAAGAAAAAAAAAACATGAAAATTTAATTTTATAATTTCGAACAAAATATTATGTAAAGAGAGATAGAAAGAGAGTTTTGCTTTAACAAAAAAGCCATGTTAAAAATAAGTTTACAAACTTTACCTTGTCGGCCACGTTTTTGTGCATCATTAGTGGAAAAACTTGTTCGGTGAGTTTCTTTTCCGGATTGCGTCGATTCTCACAGCCATAAACGAATATATTTTGCCTTCGGGAGTGAGCGTGCATATCACAGTACATGGCCACACCACATTCATCAATCAGTCTTTACCACAACAAACGAAAAATAAGAGGAACATTTCATTAGAATGGACTCTCAACTCAAGGGCTTTGACTTTGTTATTGGTAGAGGTACTTTGACCAATATATGTACGTACATACCTTTTAATCATGGCCTTTGTATACCAAATGGATGGATAAGTCTCTCGTATAACGGTTCGATATTGTCGATTCAAATCCTTGCCAGTTAAAGAATTTCTTGTATTTCCAACAATAACCCCATCTGGATTTAGCATAGGTATTAATTTGAAAATGAATTTGTGCCGCAAACGTTTGGCAACTGACGAGTCGCCTGTTATGAAGTCCATTAGGCCTTTCATCATCCAAGAGGAGGGTGTTTCACTTGGATGGACTCGTGCGGACACAACAATAGCTTTCTTTTTCTAAAATAAAAAGAATGATATCAGTACGAGTATAAGATAGGTAAAAAATAATGGAAATTTGTAGAATCAAATAAAATCGAAATGTCGATAAAATAAAATACGGATTCTCCACTGTAGAGCTTTATTTGTTAAGGGTAGCATTTTTATTAAAATCGATGGCACTTACAAACAAAATAAGAAAATATTATTTGTGTAAAATTGTATAGCTAAAAATTCTATGTCCACAATTTTTCGAAAAAAAAAAATTCAGGCCATAAGTTCTAAACGAACAAAAGTCCAAATGCCCTTTTCCAAATCAAAGGTGCGATTTAGAAAATGCTTAAGACCAGCTCTGCAAGGATCTTAATTGAAATACTTTTTGTATCTTAAAGGTCTAATTGCCTGTTGTAATCAAGTGATAAGAATAATAGATACTAAAATTAAATGAAAATCTACATTTTGCTTAAACCGCAATCTAAGACGACCAACACCTTTAACCAATTTAAACAACTTAAAGTAAACATTAAATTGCGAAAATGGTTAACCCTTAAGATACCGCAGCCTAACCACATCGGTAATAACAAATAGTTTTTCTCGGACCTAACCAAACCTTAAACTTTATTTTTGTTGTTGGTTAAAGACCAAAAACCGACGGCCAACAAACCATAGTTATCTTTTTAGTTTGAGGATTGGACAGGCGACCTTTCCACCCATAATACTGCAAAATTTATCCCCCAAAAAAAGACAAACAATCACGTAACGTAAACAGCTAAAACCAATAGAAAGGAAAACAGATGGAAGGACACTATGATGTCCATGTGCATGTGCACCCAAGCATAATCGCAAGTTATGCTTTGGGTAAACTCTTTTCTAAAAACAACATCATCCATCTTTCGTCCATTGTCCTTCTTTAACAATTTAATTCAATAACAATGATGAGAAGAGGAATTGTGTCTTTATTCGTTTTTTTTTTTTTGTTTGCTCAACTTGTGTCTCGTTTTCTTTGAATCAACTAAAATGTCCATCATAATGCGAAAAGGAAAGAAAAAATACGTTTTGTTAGTCTTGCATTTGGCAAGGATTCAATTTATCTCGGGCCAGTACTCAGTTCAACTCAACCAACGTGCACATCCTTCATTGAAGTTACTGAATCGTATTCTAACTAATTTCCGGTCCATGATAAGATAAAAGGATATTGTTTGAATAGAATATAACGAAGTTATTATTATTATTAAAAAGGGATTGAAAAATTCCCTAAAAGCCGTATTTACACATTGAAATGAAGTGGAAATAAAAACACTCTGGTAGGAAAATGTAGTTTTACCTTCTACGCTATAAATTCCAAGACTTTAGGACCAGAAAATATTTTTTTAATGACTTTAGTATAATTATAAGGTTCTCTTTGTTTGACTTTTTTTATATCGATACTTCAAAACTTTGATGACAAACTTAGATTCTCAGACAGAATATTTTTTACTTTTCCAAGAAAAAAAAGTTTTAAAATTTAAAGTTAAGTTTTAAAAAAATGAGGATGAAGACATTTAAATATTAAAATTACTTTGGTTTTAAGTGGAGTGAATGAATATAATTCAATTAAAAGGAACAAGTGACCGCAACTCCAGAAATGAATGTGTTTCGCCCAGGTATAACAGTGGGCTCTTCAGTCAGTCTGTTATACCCTACTAAGACACAAATTTTGGTCGATGTTTACCGACTCTTATAAAAATCACAGCAAGAAGATACTGTGAATTTTATTATTCTAGGGGAATTTGTAAGCATCGACCAAATTTTGTGTCTTACAAGGGTATAACATACTGGATGAAGAGCCCACTGTTACAACTCAGTCTGTGAAGTTGGCAGGGGAACTTTCACCTAGAGTAACGGGACCAACGCAGTAGTTTGCAGTTCACCAAATAGTGGGTGTAATTGAGTGACCTGCTAACTTTACAGTGAAGTGTATCTCAAAGTGAATCTCGACAACCGAACATGCTACAAAATTTGGACTTAAAATTTCTTGAAATGCAAAATAAACTGCGAATTTGGAGCCTTACTTCAAGTCTCTAGCATGCTCAGTTCTCGAGATACCCCCGGACCTGCTAATTTTACTGTGAAGCTAGCAGGACAGTATGCAATTTTTTTCAAATCAAGGACTTCAAAATTTGGAGCTAAAATTTCTTGAAATGCAAAATAAACTTCAAATTTGGAGCCTTACTTCAAGTCTCCATGCGTGGTTCTCGAGACACACTATGTAACCTGCTAACAGGTCACTCGATTACATCCACTATTTGGTGAACTGCAAAATCGGGAATAGAAATGCAAAATAAATGCAACAAAACTGCAAATTACTGCGTTGGTCCCGTTACTCTAGGTGAAAGTTGCCCTGTCTACTTCACATACGTCATTTATTGTACTAATTATTGTTAATATTACTCTGTGCACAACACACCATACAATTCTATTACGAATTCTCAAATAATGTTATTAATTTTGTTTCAGATATTGGAAGAGAGGTGAGGTAAGTTTTGTAGCGTTTACACAATACACACAAAGGAAAAATAATTATTAAAATTGTTTTATTATATTAGTTTTTAAATATGAATATGAAAAATTAAAATCTGAGTTTTTCATAAAAACTGTTTGAACCTTGAAGGTAAAAGAAAAAATTCATGGGATATATCATCAAAATCATCCATAGTACATAAATATCAAAATGGGTACTAATGATACCTCACATGGAACCATATTTTTATTTCTGATTTTCTCCAAAACTGATATCCTGTTTTTGATTATAAGTTTGATGCAGAAGCTTCTAAAAATATAAAGTATAAAGCTTTTGCATATTTAAGTAAGCAATTAGTAAATAGGTTTAACCTACACATAAAAAGGAGTAGCCCAATCGCAAATCAATGTAACCCAGGAGCAAATCTATTTAAACCTTTTACCAATTAATGATTGTATAAAAGCCAGCTCTAAAGTTAAATCGATTGAATTAAACCTAATCCCGTTCAAAACTTTTTGCCTGAAGGTTAAACCTATTCGCTACTTGAAATTGGTTAATTAAACAAAAACAAAAAAAATATTTTTGGATTAAATAAGCAATGTTTCGAAAACGTCTATGTTGTTTTTTTAAAAACCTGGCTCCTAGCTGTTTTTAATCACTCTCTTAAAGTTTACAAAAATAGTTCTAAGATCCAAAAACAGCGGTACCTATGCACCTTCCTTAAAGGAAAATAATTTTTTTTTTGATTTTGTTTTTCATTTTTTAATTTTTTTTTTAATTTATTTTGTATTTATTTATTTTTTATTTTATATTTTATTTTATTTTTTATTTATTAGACGCGTTTTTTGAGAGAGTGTCTAGCAACTCAGCAACATTTTTACACACCAAACAAAATTCCTTATAACAATTTTGTTATGTTATTGTTTAGTTGTAGTACAAAAATTGTTGGGTTGCTGTACACTCTCTCAAAATACACGGCTATTAAAAACGTGAAAATTGTATTACAGGTATATACCCTTTGTTTTGGAATCCAATAAAATTCTAAATGAATACAATTCCCAATTGGCTTAATTATTTTAGAAATCTCCCGCAATGAAAAATGTTTACATCTTTGTATAAGGATTTCAAGCGCATTCAAATTTTAAAGTAATTCAAAACAACGCAATATGGTATAATTCAAAACAAAACAAACGTGAAATTAATATGAATAGTTACCTTCATTAACTCCTCATCCGTAGTTGGTGCAGTCACCGTTAAATAGTAAACATTATTACCAGCTAGCGATCTGCACAGCAGTCTTAATTTACAAAATTTCGATTTGACAGGATGTTTTTGAATGGCCATCAGATAATCCTGTGAAACGGTTCAAAACAGAATGAAAACACACACAAATTGCATTAACATAACATAAGCGATAACAAAAATGAAGAGAGTGAAAGGAGAGAAGGACTTTCTTCACTTATTCCTTCCACTACCTCCCCCCCCTATCCTGCCGACATCATGCACCATTAAAACCCACCTGTAAATCTGTATAGGTATAAGGATAGCTATGGGCAAAGTAAACAGTATCATCGTCATGGGGAAATTCAATATTAAATGTCAGCGTATATGAACCATTGTCCTCGTCTTCCTCATTTGAATTTCTGCAAAAGAGCAAACAATAACAAGTTGTTGGTTTTGTTGCTGTTGTTGTTGTTAGTATATGGGAAATGAAAAGGCTGAAGGCACACCACAACCGCACGCATCACGACGACGACTGAAGGCAGCAAGAACCATAACAATTCATCATCATTATCAAGGATTTCCTCCTTTTCAACAACCCCGAATATTATTTATAAAATGTCTCAGTTGGTATAACTATAGGAAATTCAGTTTCTGGACGGACAAAGACGAGATTTTCTGATGTGTTTGCTTTGTGATCGTCATCGGCCGTCAGCCGTCTGATGTGTGGTCGTTCAGTTATTATGTATTCATATTCGGGATTATGTATGTATTGTTTATTGTATATACTCACTCATCATCGTTGCGGTAGTAGCAAATATTTTCACCACAACGCCTCCAGCCCTGGCTGATTACTCTAGCATTGGTCGTTGAGTACATTAAGGGTCGCATACCCTCGTTATAAAGACTGTCCGATTTAACCAAGTTCACAATAGAGAATCTGTTGAATGTAAAATTAAACAGAATCATCATCATATAACATCAACATTATGGTAGGTAATGAATAAAAGATTGTTTTAATCAAGTTGAAATTATTATTTCATAGAATTTTATGTAGAATGCTGTTGTTGACAATATTTTGTAAAATGATTTTTTTTTTGGGTATTGGATGAAATTTTAAATTATTTCAGATTGCAGGGTCAGAAATTTTAAAATACAAGTAAAAATGGATTACAAACAATTCACTGTCACTTATATTTTGTATGGGAGTTTAAAGTTTTCTAAAAACTGGAAGAGGGAACTGTTGCAGTTGTATAACAAATATAAAAGTATAAAATAAAAAAAAATCGGGTGGCACAACGGCTCATGAAGAACCAGGGCCTAGTAACTAACAACTCGCAACCATTCCTGTGTGTGCGTGTGTCCTCAGGAATAGAAGGGACCTACAATTTTATGCCGAATCCGAACGGCTAGACGAGAAGCACTTATTCGTGACAAGTGATACTCTTAGAGGATTTGTCAATTCCTCGCAAGAGGCAGTAGCCCTGAAAAAAACTTTTTTAGTTTTTAGGTGGACGAGGCTGGGAAGCGATCCCAGATATAAAAGTATAAATCGATTTAAAAAAAAAATTCTTTGCATACATTTATATTGGTTTAAAGAAACAAATGACATGGCTAAGCTGAAACTACTGTAGTTTTAGAATAAGCAATTAAAAATAAATTCATTAAACTTTTCAACTGAAAATGTCTTTAAATCCATATTTTTATATAAATCTTGTAAAAAATACAATTTTTTAAAATTAAAAATAAGTGAGAATCAAATAAATTTCAAATTTGTTTATTAAGTTGTTTTTTTCGCTATAGGGTTTATCTTTTTCCCAGGAGTCAAATACCTCCTCGGACTAAATTAAATCGTTTTTCTAGGAAATTGTATCAATTTTCCCTCAAGAATTATATTTACGTTTAAGTTTTTGGAAAATTGAAAATTATTGGTAAATATCATACGTGGAAAAAATTCCACCAAAATCTTGCTACCAATAAAGCTGAATAGTTTCATTACAAAATTAAATTCCACAATTTATTTTTTTAAGTACAAATTTTGATAATTTCGTGTAAAAAAACGTTTACGTCTAAAAACTTAACATTTAAGGACCATTCACATGAGAGCGACCAACGACCGACGAATGAACAAACAAATGGGAATTAAAACATTCTTAAACCTTTATATTTCACAAAATCTCAATTTTTATTTGCCTAAATATGAGAAATTTAAGAAAATAATTTAGTCGTAACGAATTGCGGCTATTCGCGACGAACGAATTGTTTTCTTGAAATTCTCTTGTCTTAGCAATTGAAATAAAAATTTTAATGCCTTTAAATAATCCTCAATTATATTTCTTCCATTTTGTCTAGATTTTGTAAAGAATTTAGGTATATTAATATTTTAAATCCCATTTGTTCATTTATTCGTCGGTCGTTGGTCGCTCTCATGTGTACAGTCTTTTAGTCTGTTTTTTTTCTTTAACGGAACAAGACAGACAAAGTTGACCACAATACAGAAATAGTGTTGCTAACTTCTCAATCATGAACAAAATCCTTTTACATTGTGTAATTGTATATATGTAAAATAAAATATGTCAAAAAGAAATCTGAGACAATTTTGACTTCAACAACTCAATTATTTCTTGCTTACTCACCTATACGTCAAGTTCTTTTTTGTCCTTCCCACACGAAAATAAAACCACTGTTTCGAACGACTCGTATACAAATCCGGGCGCAGGTACAGCTCATAATAAGTTTCAGTGATTTTCACAGCTTTGGCCAAATTTCCCGATTCGAATCTCGACTCGAACCACAAGCCATCATAGTCATCTTTGTTGAACGGATGCACCTGAGTTAGGAACTTTGAACCGCCTACACTCGAACGGCTAAACTGTGTTAAGGGACAACAACCATCATTATTATTATTATCACTTAAAATATTTATGAACTTATTATTGGCCAAATCATAAGAATCTAATAAAGAAGAAGCACACAAATGGGTTGGCGTCTGAATTGGTGGTGGTTGTGAGGTTGAAAAAACATTTAATTGGTGGTGATGGACAACAACTATTGGTAGTGGTATTGCAGGTGGTGGTGGTGTGGATGATGAAGAATATGGTGCATTTAAATTTTGAGCGGCGCAACAATTGATTTCGCATTGCTGCAACACAACACTACTATTACTAAACACAAAACTACAACTACTACTACAATAACTATTTACTATTTCTAAACGTGCTGTTTGTGGCAATGGCAAGATGGTTTCTGCAGGCACTGGTTTAGCTTCAATGCGCTGAATAAAGCATTTTGTTGGTGAGAATCTATAGTAAGGCGATGGAGGTCCCCAAATATCATCGATGTCATCATCATCTTGATTTTCGTTTTCATTTTCATTTTCATTATCATTCTCTGCATCTTCCTTTGCTTCAGCAAGTTGAACGTTAGTCTCTTCAATTATAGACTTTGCTGCCAAATTCGTAATTTGAATTATTTCCTCGTCATCTTCATCGTCGTCGTCATCGTCGTTTTCGTCATTCGAATTACTTGACGAACGACAATTGTTGAAAATTTTCGAAAAACGATTTTTCATCAAGAGCCGTTGGCGACGTTCTGGCGAAGAGCCACGACTCTCCGATGATGAGATGTCTGAATCTGTGCCATCGGAATCATCGTCACCTTCTTTGGTTTTGTTCTTATTCTGTAAAAATGTGAAAGGGGGTGCAATAAGAAATTTTGAAAATCAAGATAAAAAAGTGAAAATGTGCGATTAAGCCCGGTTAGACTTAGGACGTTCGTATAGGATTAGTAGTATTAGAACAAATTGGGTGATATGAAGTTTGTTTTTTTTTTTTTTGAGATAATTGCTACATTCGACATCCTGTATACAAAAATCTGTTTAAATAAAATAGTGTAAATAGCTAAATTTCCATATCAACAACAATCGTTTGAAACTTTTTATGTATGCGTTCCCTTTCAAAAATCTCTAAAACAAAAAAAATAAAAAAATACTTATGAAAGTGCAGTGTTCTCAGCTCATGCATTCTAAAATGTATTTTCCCAAATTATATTCTCCCACCTACATTTGTATGTATAGTTTGCAAGAAATGTCTGTGTGCTGGTGCTGTGAGCTATGAGCTATGACGACAAGAGAGCTCTTTTCAAATATTTCATTTAGTTTTCAATATCCTCCTGCACACAGATTAAGGATCAAATTTGTGATTGTTTGAAATTCAATTGTGTGTTTGAAATTTCAATTAATTTCTATAAAATATCTACATCTACAACTACATAGTCAACAACATCATGTTCTCTTTTTTGTGATGCGGTTTCTATGCGAACAGGTGTGATAAACCAACATAACGTAGAAGACACTACATAGAGTGCAATTGATTTAGATTTAGAAATAAGGAAGCTGAATTTGAGTAGAGGTACTCTATTTTATACTAAACTTACACGTATAGTTTTTGGCAAGTGGTTAACTTATTTCGAGTATTTCAAGTGCATGCCTAAATCATTTGGCAAGTAGTGTAAAAAGTGTAAATGAAAAGTAGGTATGTATTTAAATTTGAATTCGTGACGTATATTTAAGTGGATTTGTTTTATGTGAAGAAATGTTGATTTTGGGACAAAAGTTTTTAGATACAACTTTTGAGACTTGACCTAAAATAATCCATTTCTATTTTCCATGACAGTAAAAAGAAATTATTATTAAAATTATTAAAATTAACAAAAGTGAAAAATAATATGCCTACTTTTGGTTTTAGAAATTTTTTAAGCTATAATTCGTTTAAAGATAAAATATTTCATCTATTCAAAAGTTTTTTAAACAAATATTTATAAATAAAATTTGGAACGTCAAAAACTAAAATTTCAAAAATAATCACCAACCCGCTTTCGAAATACCAATCGAATTTTCAAAAACTAAATTTTAAATGATTCTAAAAATCCAAAGAAATGATAATAATCAATCTATTGAAATTTTGAAAAAGATTTTTTACACAAAATTTAAATTTTCTTTTAAAATCAATATAGTCTAAGAAAGATAGGATTTGACCGGGAACAAATTAATTCATTAAATTTAACTGCTGGTATCGACGCAGAATTTTATCCTCAACAACATATCCAAAGTCCCCCAAAATCCCCGAATTGGTTTTTTTGCATAGACGCATTTAAAGAGGTGGAGAGAGGGGGGGGAGGCAGGAGTTTATCAAGCTGAACATTTTGTTATAATACAATCTAATCATAGGACACATGTTTTTAGTGTGCTTTTTAACGCTGATTCTAAAGAGACCGAAACTGAAAAGATACATGTATCCTGTAGAAAGTTAAAGTTCTTTTATAAAATATTACCCAATACCATTTTAAAATAATGGGATATTAATGAAATTTTGTATGAATGTTAAAAGGTAGCTACCGTTATTTTTGTTCCTAAAAGAAAGTCAAACAAATACAAAAACTAATTTTAAACTTGTGTTAAAACTTCAACAAATATTTTTTTCTAAAAATGTAGCTTAGCAGTACCCACCTTTTACAATAAATTTTCTTCATACAGAATTTTATCAAAATCAGTTTAATCATTTTCGAGAAAAAAAATTAAAATTCAAAACTATGGAAAGTACGAAAGTAAATAACTGAATTTGTCATAGTAATAAATCAGTGGAACCGTTTTCAAAAGAATACGTTTTTTTTTTTAAGATAACAGATTTAAATAGTAGCTAAACTGTCATTTTTGGTCTTAAACAAAATGAAAAAAGTGTCAGGGATTGTCCCAAAAACGATTGGTACTAAGTTTAAACAAAATTGATGACTGTACGGTATAACATGAAATGATCAAAGCTTGAAATTTAAGCTAAACATTTTTCGGCATACCTTTTCTCTTCGATCAATACAAATTAAAATAAATATATTAAAAACAAAGATGGGTTAAAATAAGAGACAGAAAATGAACTATACAATTTGCTTTACTACACAGGGTATACATAATTACATATGATTCTTATATTAGACACAAATGCTTTGCTTTAAAATTTAAACTTAAATATAAATAACGAAGAAAAACTAGATATCTATTAAAAATGTCAATTCAATTGTCTGTCTATACCTCGACCTGCAGGCTAAACCACTGAGGCGATTTTCTTCAAACTTTAGAGACTTAAGGTTATTAGAGGATTCCTTGCAGGCAAAATTGAGATTTTTGTTTAGATCAAGAAATAACGGTACCTGCCATGCCATACAACCAATATACAAAAATGTATTTATTTCAAAAACGACTCTAACGAATTTGACAGCAAAAAAATACGAGTAACTAGGGTATGGTCAATATTTTGGTAAAAAAAATACTAAAATCGGTTATTAACGGTACGGCGATTTTCAAGTTGTTCCTTAATATCTTCACCGATTTCAATTTCAAACGAATATTTTTATACAATAGGCCTATTTTAGTTTGAATAATTTTGAAAATAAAAATTTAATATGTTTTGTATTTAAAACAAAAGAAATATTGAAACTTTTTTTTTTGAAAATTCAATACCTTAAATCAACGATTTTTTTTTGTAAATTTTGTGTAAAATTATATTTTAAAAAATAGATACTAAAATTTGGCGTACCAGATTTTATTTTTAAAAATGTTCAACAAATTTTAGTAGTCCGTAGCGTTATGGTTAGTGCGTTCGCTGGAGGTCTGGGATCGCTTCCCAGCCTCGTCCACCTAAAAAAAACTAAAAATGTTTTTTTTCAGGGCCTGTTGCGAGGAATTGACAAATCCTCCAAGAGTATCACTTGTCACGAATAAGTGCTTCTCGTCTAGCCGTTCGGATTCGGCATAAAATTGTAGGTCCCTTCCATTCCTGTCGACAGGCGCACACAGGAATGGTTGCGAGTTGTTAGTCACTAGGCCCTGGTTCTTCATGAGCCGTTGTGCCACCCGATTTATTTATATTTTTATTTATTCAACAAATTTTATATATAAACATTTCACTTTTAAGAAAACCGCTCTAACGATTTTGGAATTTTTGTTTTCATAAATTCGTATTTACCAAAAAATCAGATACATTTTTTTTCAGTTCTAGCTATTTGAAATTGCAGCTATTTAAATAATAAATTTATAACAAAGTATATAATAATTTATATTTAAGTTTTTGTACACTCTATTTTGTACGACATCTCTGTTTGTCGTATTTTGTTCAATTAGATTATCTACCTAAACGTGAAATATTATTCATTTTTAAAACAAATATTTTAAGATCATTTTATCTTCATAATACAATAGGAAAACAATCTTCACTTCACTTATTGCATAGAGGAATCGCTTTCAAACCTTTGTACCTCATAATAGTAAAATTAAGTGTCCCATGCCAACACACAAACATAACCCGTAATTTTCACTTTAATGTATGCCTTCCCGTATAAATTATGTATTATATTTTTATGATATGTGTTATCATTATCGCCTACATAATTTACCCCATATTCTAATCTACTGAGCTATCATGCTTCTATCATAAACATGCAATTAAAATTCAATCTAAAATCTGTGTGGTATAACTTTGGTGAAAATTCAATTTAATTAAATGTATTTTAATAGGCAAACCATAATTAAATATTGATGCAAAAATAAGAACACACATAAAATAAACATTGCCAACGTTAAATACTTAGGTTAAAAAAAAAAAAAAAAAATAATCCAAAAAATATTTTGAACTCTTTATGAAAACAAAAACTTTTTTTTATGGTGTAACACAAAAAACCATAATAACTTGAAAATGAAAAACCCAATTAGCCGAGATGGCTATTTTGTATGTATATATATTTTTTTTTAATCCCGCACCACCATACACTCACATAATTGACAGCACTGACAGGATTATAATTGTAGACCACGATTCCATTCTCCTCGCCCACACGACGTGGCTTTAGCTCGTTCCCCGTTGGTTGATTGTATGATTCTGGAGTGACTGGCACGTAGGCTATGTGCTGTATACGTTCGTCTAGCACCTGAAAAATTGTAAAATAAAATGATTTAAATTTATGTGTTCGAGTAGATATATTTTTTCAGGGTGTGCTTAAGAGGAAAGGCGACAATATTTAAATTAATGTTTATGAATCAACATTTACCTATACCTATACATACATACATAATATGAATACATTTGATTGGAATATTTGGTATTGATCTTAATTAAAATCGTTGTAAGCTAATTATTGGAAAAGCAATTTTATAAATATTTGCAAGGGAAACATAATTGGTTTTATATTTTATTATGAAATTGTGTTTGTTTTGTCTTGTTGTGGGAATATGTATTAAACATAATTGAATATTACCTTAGGGCGTTTTATAAAATGAATTTAATCACTTGCTTGTGACAATGAAATTAATTTTAATTACTTTCGGTGAAGTAATTTTTTTTTTGACGTATAGTAAATCGTGGTTTTACAGTCAGAACCGCAAGGGTCAATCCTGGGACCATCTTTATTTAATATATACCTACAGGACTTTCCTTTGTCAGATCCTATCACAGAAAAACCTGGTTCAATTCACTATGCTGATGATACAACGATATTAGCTAGCCATCCAAGACCAAGTGTTGCCTTAAGCAAGATCAAAGGAAAGCTTCCACTTGTTGAAAATTATTTTAAAAAGTGGAGACTCAAAATCAATACTGATAAATGTGGTATCACGTGCTTTAGAAACTCTAGTGGTAAAGGACACTATCTCGCGGTCAAAGAGAGTAAAGCGCTATCCTTAAAAATAAATGAAAACTCGATAGCATTTCGTTGTGAAACCAAATATTTAGGTTTAAATTTTCACAACTGATTTTTATTTAATAAACATGCTATTTAAACAGAGCTAAAATGGCTTCAGTGATGTTAAAACCATTAGTTAACTCCAAACAAGTGTCGGGTAAAACGAAAACCCTTATGTATAAAACATTAATAAGACCAATAATTTCGTATGGTTTTCCTATTTAATTAACTATATCACCTTCTGTAGCCGAGGAGATGGAAACCTTTGAAAGAAAATTTTTGAGATATTGCTGTTGGAAATTTAGAAAACCTGATAAAAAATACTTTTCTAATAAGGTAATTTATGAATGAACAAATATAACACCTTTGATGGTTTATCAAATTGAACTTCTGTTGGAAAAAATGCAACGAATCAGTACACATCCCAACCCAATTGTTAGATCTTTAATTGATTCTCATACTAATCTAATTTTAAATGATACCTATTACTTATCAACAATTAACTTATTAAATGAACAATCTTTACCTCTGTTAAGACCAGATACAAATAGGACACTCACAGTACCATTTTATGAAAAAGCATCTGCACTTAATTTTAGGGGATGATACCGAATATAATAAAATATCTACACAACTCATAAACCTTCGTTTTTAATGCATATGTTTTGAATGTTCTTTAGATGGTATAAGGATTTATACTTTTTTTAAGAATTTTTAAAACTTGTGCAATCTATATATATGCATTTTGTAATTATTTTCATGCTTTGATAGCTGATAGGGATATCCTTTTATTTTTAACGTAGTTATCAGTTTTAGTTTTAAGTTCTAGTCATAAGTTAAGATGCTTTAAAGGCAAAGTTGATACTGTACGCCGGGAGCAAGTGTACACAGCAAAAAGAAAACATTAATTCAAATAACTTAAAAATGAATTATAAGATTTAAATGTCACAAATATCTACTTAATATTAGTTGATTAAGTCAGACATATCTTTAAGTCGACCAATATTTAAAATTTAGTTTTTAGGAAGAAAAAAAAATGTATTGATTTATAAATGCCTCAATAAAGTTCAACCTTAGGGCCTGTCAAAAACTTTCGTACAAAATGAACAGCAATATAACAAATAAATAAAACAGTGTGTTGTCACAATTTCACCCCATAAATAGTCAACACAAAAAAAAATACCATTTCATTTTTCATTTAATATTTTGTTTTACCTTATTTTAACAATATCTCTCCCTAAAAAGATCCCTGAAGTCTATCCTCTAAACATTATCTAATATAAAACAAAAAAGAATTTTTGAAATTGAATATAATTTGATTGCTTTCACGCCATTTCACCCTATAATAACTTAATTTTGAAAAATACAGGTATATCCGTAAAGTAATCCTCAAAACTCATCCTCTTTGAAACCGATTATATTTATTGTTATTATTGTACTATTCGTACTAGAATGTCAGCTTTTTAGGCTTGACCATTATTTATTCCGTCAATTTCATTTAGTTGTTGTTGTTGTTCAAAAATTAAATTATATTTCGTTTGCTTTTACCCTGATTCACCCTATCAATAACTACATTTTGGAAAACACATATTTACCCCTTAAATGAATCTTAACGTTCATCCTCTAAATATTGTATTATTCAACCACAACAATACTTTTGAAATTGGGTACCATTTTTTGTGTTTACCCTAATTCTACCCTCTAAATAGCTACATTAAAAAAAAATATCTTTAAAACCATCCTCTAAGTATAACCTTTGAAAACCCAATAAAATTTTAAAATCGGACGTGTTGTTTCTGAGATCATTCGTGACAAACTATTTTTCTATTTTTATTAAGACAAGCCTTCCATTCGTGAATTATAATCGGACTTATGAGTCCGATTATTATTTACAAATGCATGTTAAGATCCTATTTTTGATTCCTTTCAAAGAAAATAGTTCTCCCTAAATCAACGCGAAACATACGTCAACAACACTTTCGTCGGCTGTCGAATTTAATATTGTGACTCAAGTTGAGTCACTTTGGGTGCTCTCGTTTGTTACCATAGACATTTATTTTGACAATTGAATGTTCTGTCGTTGTATCGAATGTTTCGCGTTGGTAAGCAAGAGCTTTAAATCTTCTGTACACAATTTAATCTCGACATTCAGGTCTTTGAACATCAGTACCAATCGTCATTTATTTTATAATCCTACGATTAAATTTAATTTTAAAGGATTATAACAACCTATGCTTCTTCTAACAACACTTTGATATCCAAATTAATCAAACCATTCCTCAAACCTATTTCGCTTAGTATTATGACATTCATTACTATGCTTGAGTGTCATCACGTAATCCATTACCTCTACCATAATAAACGTTTACATGTCGCATTGTCCTCGCATGACTCATTTGCTAAAGCTTATCCGATTTTAACAAGAGTGTCATGTTAACACTTCATGTATAAGTTACCTTTAGTCGTAGATATAACAAAACTTGCATCACTTATTATGTATGATGATGATGCTGATGGTATGATATGATAGAAGAGACAGATTAATTACACAAACTCCACACGCGATATCCAATTTGACGGTGCACAATTTAATTTCATATTAATCCGATTTCATCCATGAGCGAGCGTTTGTTAAATTGAATTCCGTTTTATCGAATCAAAAAATAAATTACGAATTCATTACACGCATTTATTGTCAAAGTGAACAGAAAAGACGACAAAGAGGACGTAGGATAGAAGGATGTCCTTGTCTGCAGCTCAAATTGAACAAATAAAAAGTAATTTAAGTTTGTAATCACTTGTATTATAAAATTACTGTTCATATGTATACACAATCACACGCACCTGATTTTAATGTATTGAAATAAAATTATAGGTATAGCTGTTGTACAACAATTTGCATTTTATTTTAATTTGTGCTTAATTAATGTGGGCGTTTTTTTATTTTTTTTTGTCAGATAATTCACCTTTATAGTCGGAGAGATTGTTAAGTGCTTTTGTTTCAAAGATAAAAGGGATGGATGAACAATGTACATATGTAGCTCCTTGTGATTATACATAAACTCAGGTGCTCAACGAAACACTCAAACTATGAGAATTTTTTTAAGTGTTTGTCGTATGTAAGTTAAAAAGTCTGAACTAAGCAGCAAGTATTCTGAGTTTCCAGAGAGTATTCTGCATTTCCAAGTAGAGTAGAGATTCATCCGCAAATTTAGCAAACAGAACCGGACTAAAAACACTTCCTTGCGGAATACCAGCATTTTATTTCATCAAACCCAGAATATTCAACAGCTTGTTCAATGTTAAATACTATACAAATTTAACAACTGCAAATTTTCGATTTTGAAAATTTTATAGTTTTTAAAATTTTAGTCTTTTGGATTATAATAATTAATGTTCTTTTTTTATTTTAAGATAAACATTGAAAACCAGATGAGTTCTACTTTACTCATTAAAAAATGTAGAAGAATCCGGCTAAATATTCTTTGCAATTATGGGTTTTTGCTGTTTTTAAGAAAAAGTAAAAGTCCTAGAGGTATCTGGTTTTAATTGTTTGATTTAAAATTAAAACGAACGAAAAAAAGTAGCGTCCCGCCTAGACGGAGGAAAATAGACCCCACCCACACTAATTTTTAAAAATGGTGGCTTCTTTAAGAGACTCCGTGCTGTTGAGAGCAAGATAAGAGACTTTGTCCGGTTGAACGTAAAAAAGCGTTACAATTTTATTTTTAATCTAAATGTTGACAGTTTGTCGAGTTTTTGAGGGAGTGTATATCAACACAGCAAGTTTTATACTATATCCAATGCATATAGTCTCCGGATGGAATCCGACAATTTTATTCAGTTTTTTCTATTAGAATCCACTGCAAAAAACTTGAAGAAATATCGGTAACGTAGTTTGAAAAGCCCATCCGCATTCCATATAACTTTTGACATTTAAGATCCGCACCAAAGTCGTAATGTGTCGTTTTTCCTTGACTGATTTTAATGAAATTGAAACACTTTGTAGCTGAGATAGAATTGAGGAACAATTTTCTTGACCAATTTTGTCTATTTTAAATGAAATTGAATCATTCAAAATAAAATGTTCTTATAAAAATAGTGTCCCACTCTAAAAAAATCTAATCTTACTCGCTACCAAAGGTACATGTTACACATCATTGGCGATTAATCCTAGATTCGATCGTTTTTTTCACGTTTTAGTTTTTTGTAAATATGATTTTGTTTCTTGTCTTGAACAAACATACAAAGTATATACTCATCAGTAACTTTGGTGCCAAGTAGTGCCCTCTTCATGGGAGAGCAGACAAAATTCTAATAAAACTGAACCACTCAACCGATATTGATGAAATGTTCAGAAATGATAACAACTTAGTTAAAATATCACAATAATTACTGTGCGCCCACTTTTTAAATCAAGTTGTTATGCGTAAATAAACCTTAAAATATTTTTTTTTTTTTTTTTCAGTAAATCGGTCATACGAATTTTATACCCTCCCTTTTTTGTGTTGTTCGGCGTTTTGCACTTTTTAATTTTCCCATAAATTTGTGTATTTTACTTTTAATTGTGTGGAAGCAGTTTTATTTCGATTAAATCGTAACCACTTGTCTGATTTAAATTAAATAATCAAATATGATAGAGGATGGTACATAAAGAATGACAATAGTAAATGTCCACTCAATACCACGCCCACACAAAAGTTCATCTAACTTTCGTGTTCTAGATTAATTATAGGGTAAAGTCGGGTAATATGGCACCGCGGGGGATATGGCACCCTTTCAATATTTCCCAGTTTGATAGAGGATGGTACATAAAGAATGACAATAGTAAATGTCCACCCAATACCACGCCCACACAAAAGTTCATCTAACTTTCGTGTTCTAGATTAATTATAGGGTAAAGTCGGGTAATATGGCACCGCGGGGGATATGGCACCCTTTCAATAATTCCCAGTTTGATAGAGGATGGTACATAAAGAATGACAATAGTAAATATCCACCCAATACCACGCCCACACAAAAGTTCATCTAACTTTCGTGTTCTAGATTAATTATAGGGTAAAGTCGGGTAATATGGCACCGCGGGGGATATGGCACCCTTTCAATATTTCCCAGTTAATGACTTTTTTTTAAAAACAATGACTTCAGAATATCTTTAAGATTCAAACAAGCTTCTAACGGGGGCAGTTGAAATCCAAGAAGCTTGTTAAATGTTTGAACTACAACCGAAAATACAAACAAATTGTGATTTTTTGTAAGATTTTTTTTTTTACTTTTGTAAATTAAGTGTAGAAACGAAAGTATTTGGAGTCAGGCCTTCGATTTAACGGAAAAACGAAGAGTGAATCGTGTCTGTTTGTTTCTTTTTACCGCTATAGCTGCAAATACGTAAATGTTCTTTTCATTTCGAATAACAGTGACAATGTCGAAAGGGTGATATGGCACCCCTCAAATTCAGTACATTTACACTGGTGCCATATCACCCCTTCCTGATTCTAATTATTTTTGTGGTTTAAATTTTATAAAAGTTTTTTGTAACTTTTGAGTGCATGAAGTGAACAATTTTTCAAGACCCATTGCATTTTACGCATATAAACAACAACTGTGGCAAAAATCACTTAAAAAGTAAAGTTCCATATCACCTGCCAGTAGGTGCCATATCACCCACCATTTTTTTCACTTGTCATTTTAGTAATGTATTATGTTATTGAAAAAAATATGTTTTGCATTGTGAAATCTCCTAATAATCCATTTTTTTGGATTTTAAATAAGCTACAGATTATATAAATCTATGTTTAAAATGATTATCCTTTTTACTTTCAAAGTTATAAAAAAAAAACAAAAAAGGGGTGCCATATCTCCCGCCTTTACCCTATGTTGTTCTTACAAAAATATATTATACCAACAAAAATATTAAATGTATCCACTATTTTTGGATTTAAAATTTAATACAATAGAAGCTTTTTTAATCGAGTAGAAACCTCAAAAGTACATAATAAACATTCCTTTTTTTTTAAGTCAGAAGAAAAAAAAATATTTTGTCTTAATTTGAACTTTAACTTAAAACCAGAATAATTTCAATTGAAAAAAAGGTGAAATCAATTTGAAAACTTATTAATTTAATTTGCAAAAGGTTGATTTAACTTATGAAACGTTGCATTTAAAGCTTCCAACAAATGACAAAAACAGTTTATATCGAAAAGTGTCTCGTATCCGGATAGTTAAATGATAGTTGAGCTCCATCAATATCCGGATGTTGTAGGATACTCTTATCCAGATTCAGATCCGCATCCATTTTGAAGGTTTTTTTTTAAATCAGTATGTACTCTGTTTTGAGACGCGTACCCGAATATTTTTTCAAAATGAAACCAGGTCTGAAACTTGATCCAGGTATCCGATACCTTCCAGATAGTTTTGGATCTCAACTGTCTTATTTAACTATCCGAAAATTCATCTGATCCTAAAAAGTTTCTAGAATACAAAACCCAGGTAGTCGGTTTACGAAGCACCTAAGTGTATTTTAAATCATCATCATACACGCACTTGATTTTAATGAATTGAAATAAAATTACCTACCCACCCTGGAATAATATTAAAATTCGTAGTTGCTTCATTTTATTTTTTTTCCTTAATTAATATGGGAATTTTTAATTTATTTTTGTTCCTGTTTTCGTTCATTTATTTCATTTATGACAGCGTGAGTCTGTTGAATTTTGTTCGTTTATTGCAAAAGGGATGTGAGTCTACATTGTAGTTTTCTTATCTCAAAAAGTTAATTTACATTTAAAATCTCATATCTACTGGATATGTTACTCGAATATCGATTTTAATGAAAATTTCCATCGAATTGTTAAGTTAATTTTAATTCTTTGTCTATAAACAGAGAATGCATCAAGGTGGTTATCGTCGTCGTCGATATAATAAACGAACAAAAGAATCGATTTTTAATCAAAAGACCTATAAACAAAATTATTCGAAAGACATATATGTACATACATAGGTACATCGGGGTTCGGTTGGGAAATCATTTTGGTTAAACATTATCACCAAGGGATCTTTTAATTGGTAATTCCAAATTGGCTAGATGTACTATTTTCAATGTTGACAGTTTCATTAAGTGCCGTTAGGGATTTCTGGTGTTTGATGAAGCAAAAGATTACTCTTACAAAGTGAATTTCAAATAAGTTGTCTTCTACCATCGATCCGAAGATAGTTTTATAGGTCGGGCGTAGGGAAAACAGAGGTTATGTGAGGGTGTAGAACTACCTAAAGTTTTAGAAATGATTAAATAGATGGAACAAGTAGAATGGAAAGGTAATGTGTACAGGGATAGAATTGACGCCAATTAAATATTTAACATTTTGAATGAAACAGTAACAACTTATGTGGTTTACATCAATACAACCAATGATGGAATTTACGCTTGTAAATATATTTTAGTTTGAGGAATATCTTATTAAAGAGCCTTAGAACTTTTGTATAAGAACTTTATAGCGGCAAAAAGTGAGTCAAAAATGTATTCATTTCCCAATAATGTTAACTTTATGCCTAATAACTCAAGTCTTTTAAATGCAATTCACGGAAATAGTTAGAAGGAATAGAAGGAAATGAAAGAATTTTTGTTGAAACAGTGGATTGAGAATTAGATGTTACTTATCTCATGAAATTCCACGGGTAGCTACCTAGAGTGGGGCTCGAACCCACACCTCCAGGTTAGCAGTCAAACACCATATCCACTGTGCTATTGCCACTCTTTTCATTAAAGTTTTATACATTAACCATTTGAGTGATCAATTTTTATTTTAACAGAGAATCAATAAATTGGGGCTAAAATTCAAAAAATCATGTAAGTCTCGTGAATTCACCACTGACTTTTAATTTTTAGCTTTTGCTCAATAAGCTAAAAAATTAGTTTATGCTCAATAAAACGCTGTATTCTTTTTAATAAATTTTTTTTTTTAATAGTAGTTTTATTATCATTTTTTACAATTATCTTCAGGAAACCTTACACACCTCAGAAGTTCCTCGATTTTCCCATCGACACAATCATAAAGGTAATCCCCCCGACACTGCGGACATTTGGCTTGTTTCCTTTCGATCATTTTATACAAACAACCACTGCACACAAAATGACGATTCTCGCAGACTTTCGCATTGCTTCTAATGTATTCAAAACAAACGGGACAAGTGAAAGTTTGCAAACACCAATTATTATACAATTCCTCTTCAGGATCGTTCCAATCAACATCTTCGTATGTCCCAGTGTACTGCTCTTCTTCAACCTCACCTCCAAAATAGATGACCATTTTCTTTGATTTGAATAGGTCATCCATGGACTCCAGAAAATCAAATGGCCAAACCAATTCAAATTGATTCGATAATTCTGGTTGAACACATTTCTTCACAATATCATAACGTAAATCCGTGTTGATGGAACCAATTTTCAGTGTGTAATCACATATCTCAGATTCACCAATTGCAAAAATTCCACGTCGAAGACATTGCTCATATTCGATTGGATCTAAAAGAAACCAATATAGACCACCCGAGCCATTTAGGAGAAATGCTTCCGTAAAAATGTCGTCGAAGGTAAAAGTGACTTTGTTATCGTCATCGATCTCCTTGATGTATCTCGAGTGATATGTTTCACAATGTTCGAACACATCGTTTACATCGCCAGACCACTTGCAACTAGGAAAGCGACACTTTGAATCCATTTTGTAGATGAATTATCCGAAAAGGATGTTCAAGTTGAACTGAAGTGTCGATTTGGATGGAAGTAAGGTATTTATAGTCATCTAGTAGGTACCTGAATGATATAATTTTAAGCATCACTTATAACGTTCAGTAATTACATAAATTGATTTTTAGAGATATACCTGAATCTACCTGAAGGACGTAATGATGAAAAGCAATTAGAAGTAATTATGTTTATTAGATTAAGGTTGGTGCTTGCAAATTCTTAGAGCTGAAGCATCTAATTGATGCATTGAAATTTATTTCGAAAGCATCTCAACTAATTTAAGGTATCTACCCTTTAAACATTTTTTAAGTGATACAAAGAGTATCCTAATTATAAGGATTATTAACTATTTTAATAAAAGGGAGTATATTAAGAAGGTGTAAACAAGGCTCTATAAAACACGGTAGATATAGCCCAGTGGTATAAACGTATAAACCACAGGACAACCTTTTTTCATCCAGTTAAATCGTCGTCGCTAGAAAAAAGCTAGGATTTCGTAAAAATCGAAGTTAAGTCGCATTCAAATGTGCATAAATTGTCCATAAATATAAAAGGCAGTACTTCATTTTCCCACCACTAAAAGTTTTGTTAATTTTCTTGTATCAAGTTTTAAACATTGGAGTTACGTGGTGATTGAATTTTGAAATTCTTTCCATTTTGCCTTATCTATTGACTGCACTACTTTCGAAAGACAATTTTTTGAATCGAATGTGTCCCCAAGGTATTTAGATTTGATCAAAGCTATGTATATCAGTGGCAATAACCGGATACTGGGTGCCCAGGTACCTGGGAAATCAGATCCTTGAAAAGTATCTGAGTAACTTCACGGCTACCCAGGAAATACCCGGAAAACATAGGTAACCAGGTAGTAACTCTAGTATCAGAGTATCAAGAGCTCTAATGGTTTGTGAATCCTGAAGCGAAAAAAGTGGGACAGCTTCTTTTGGTCTTAAAAATGTGGTAAGTTCGACCTTAAAGCCCTTAGAGCCCTGTGGAACTCCAAAACAAAATATAATTTATATAGAAGATTTCGCTTCTTTATTTTTTTAAAAGTTACAAACAAAAATGACTTAGTCTTTTTTTTTATAATTTGGAAGCACTCAAGAGACTATGCCTAGCCTTAAAGTTTAAACGTAACACGGGCGTTTAGGAAAGTTGGAAAAGATTTAAAAGGAGATACTGGGTTTGAATACCTGCAAATCGCAATGAGAGAGAAGACTCGAGACGGGTAAAAGCATTCCACATGCGTATAGTGCGGCTAAATAAATAATCTATGTTCTTAAAAGTAACTCCGAAGGGCTTATTGATGAGCATTCCTAGAAGTACAGAGGAACGCAGCTCACTATTTCAAAAGAACATTTTTTATAAAAATATTGGTTAAAAAAATGAAAGGCATTACGGCGTTCAGCGGTGCTAAAGAGTATACTAAATCTAGACTTCGTTCTGTTGAACGATATCTTGCTGGACTAAAATTAGGTCTAAGTAGCACTAGTGTCTCTCCTTATTTTATTTAGTAGTATGGATGAGCCTTGGGTTTGTTCAAATTTATCATGTTAGAGATCAAATTAAAATAAAATAATAAATTAGGTGGCGCAACGGCTCGTGAAGAACCAGGGCCTAGTGACTAACAACTCGCAACCATTCCTGTGTACTTTCGTAGTGTCGACAGGAATGGAAGGGACCTACAATTTTATGTGGAATCCGAACGGCTAGACGAGAAGCACTTATTCATGACAAGTGATACTCTTGGAGGATTTGTCAATTCCTCGCAAGAGGCAGTAGCCCTGAAAAAAAAACTTTTTTTTTTTAGTGTGGATGTTAAAAACAAAAACGAATATTATGTGAATACCTACTTTGTTAATCTTCAATTTGTTGATAATTAAATTACCTAAAAACTAACCTGGAGAACTTTCAAACAAAAAAACTATCCCTCCAACTCAAAATATCAAATACCTGATTACAAACAGAAATGTTATAAATACTTAAGCTATCCTGTCCATTCCTATCTTAGGGGCCAGTTATAACTATCATTGAAAACCATCATTGAAAATATTAATTGTCAATGCTGAGAGATTTTGAAGAACAAATTAATGATTATTTTGATGCCAAAGTAAAGCTTATTGACTTAATAATTATTTCTAGGTTAAACAAAATTCAATTTTGCACAACTTTTCTCATAAAATGACTTTTAATTTTTCAATGGTGAACTACCTTACCCATGATCATTGAAAAAATTAAAAGTTACGTTCTGGGGAAGATATGGGTCAAAATTAATTTTTTTTGGAGGAGAAATAATTTTGAAGTCGTAAGCTATATTTCTGCATTAAAATATTGAATGATTAAACTTTCGAAGGGTCTCAAAATCAACAGCTCACTTTTTCAATGATGGTTTTCAATGATAGCTATAACTGGCCCCTTACAGGTAAAATTTAAAACCCTTTAAAATGTATTATTTTTATTTATTTTAAAAACTCTTCATTGTTGTATCACGCCTTAGTTGCAATTCAATTGTTGACCAACAAGTTATATAAAACTATAAGTACTTGCTTCATTTATATTAAACTTAAGACATAATGAATACACAGTGCCGTTTTTCCAAATGTTGCTGGAACGGTCCAATTATAAATCTATTAAATCATTGTGAAATGTGACATCAAAAGTTCATGAGGGAAAATTAACATAGAAAATTGATTTCTCTTTGAATATGATGATATTTAAGAGGATGCCTTTCTTTTGAGTTGCCAAAAAGGACTATATTGGTTTCTGCTCGATCGGACTGGAATAAGACGAGGAATATTCGCTATTGGAAGCTCGGAAATCTGTGACTATACGGCGATTGGACAAATCGGTGATGGTAGCATGACCTATTTTGGACCTTATTTAACAGCGAATGAGAATGACATGAAGAAATTCGATTTGGAGTGGTGCTATAAAAGTTTGGAGATAATTCATCGTGATATTTCAGCGAAAATATTGGAAATATAATTCGGAGATTATTAATAAACAGATAATTGCCAAAGAGAAATCAAGACTATCAGTTGGAGTTGTCGCAAATAACGAAATGCTTTAAAAATTTCTCAAGAAATGGATGAGCTAGATCGCAAGTACAACCAAATTGATGATTTCGACTGCATTGCTTGCTTAGGTGATGGCGAGTGGAATTTATCAAAATGTCCCATATGCACATATGCACCTGCTCATTTTATAAAAGATTCACCGGTTTCACCAGAGGCGGATCCTCATCATCAATTGAGATTCTTTGATTATACGAGTACTGAAGGGTTTCTAACTGATGAATTTGTGTGCGTCACCAATGAAAATGATTTATTGGAATTATCGTTTTAGTCTTTTTTTCAATGTTTTTTTTTCAGTTTTTTTTTTTTATAAAAAATCGTTTAGTTTGTAAATAAAAAATATTAGTTTTAATTTAATTTTGCTGTCGAAACAAATCATTCATGAATGAAGGGACATTTCAAAAGATCCGCTTTTCAAAGTTTGCTACAGAAAGGTGTTGACTTTTTCTCTTCGACCAAAAAGTTGGTTCCTCTCTTTCTCTGACTTTTTCTCTATGACCAGAACGTTAGTTTCAGAGCATTATAGATATATATATAATATATATATATAAGAATATTATGTACATATACTTATGTATTCAAGTTTCATTGATTCGACAACAAAATAATAAAATAAAATGGAACAACAGCTGAAATCATTTTCTCTAAATTATGCGCCATTATTAAATAATATTCATTTAATACACAAAAGACAAAAAAAAAATATACCTATATCATTAAGAGACGAATAACTAAATTTCCAAAAGCATTTATCTAAATTTTCGAATTTTCTTTAAAAAAAAATAAATAAATTAAAACTTAAATGTACGTACGTAAAGACATTATGAATATGATTAATATTTCAGCAAGCAAAACGATGGGCGTCAGCCAAACAGACGGACACACTTCAGTATATGTCAGGTTAGGTGTGAGATGTAGGAAAAAAGAGGCACTCTGTGACGCCATTACACAACATTTTCTAAATTTATTCGCGCGTGGTTTCGTATACCTATATATTTTCTAAAATAAAATTTAATTTCACTTCATTTCTTCTATGATTGTTTGTGTTTAATTTTATAGTTTTTTTGTTTAAAATATTTAATGTGTGAAAATTGGTTTGTCTAAAGTACGTTTAAGTTTTTGTTTCTTGATTTTGTTTACAGGGTGGGCAATGTCATAGAATTGATTGATCTGTAAACTTTCCGTAGGAAAGCGCACAAAAATGATTTACACCAAATTTGAAACAAATCCGTTCAACCGTTTATGCCCTAGATCGATGTATGAACATCAGGACACACAAACAAACCGACGCGACCGAACGACTGACAACTTGTCGAAAATCACAATCGGATATCTACAATGAAAAAGTAATAACATACTTTTGTGAGTTTATCGTTTTTTGTTATTCCGCTTCTTAATTAAACAGTAATAATTTGGATTATCTTATTTGACTATCACATGCGATTATCTCATTTATGCCTTTGCGTCACATTTGTAATTTTAATTTAATATGATTAACTCTTTTGGTTATCTTATTTAACCATCTCATTTGACTATCTCTTTCGATTATCTCATTTATGGCTTCACATATTTGATTATCTCCCTTGGCTTTCTCATTTGGTTACCTCATTTGATTATCTTATTTGAATATCTTATTTGATTATCTTATTTGATTATCTTATTTGATTATCTTATTTGATTATCTCATTTGATTTCTCATTCGATGATCTTATTTCATGATCTCATTTGATTATCTCATTCGATTATCTCATTCGATTATCACATTTATGCATTTACATACTGTATTTGCGTCACATTAATTATTTTAAATTAATCGGAAGTCGAAAAAATTAATCAAAATTGCCTGGTTTGTCCATTGCCAAACATCATCCACTAGTCAGAAGCACCGTTATCCCATTTCAAAAGTTAATTTTAACCCCAATCAGTCTTAAAAAATATTTTAATATAAACTACAAAACAAAACAGTTTAGTGTGAATACAGAATATTTTATTAAAAAATAAAATAAAGTGCTATAGCAACTAGGCTATCGTAAGACTGGATATTCAACGAGGCTTACAATAGCCTCGTTGCTATAGCTTTTTTATTTATTTTTTATTAGACTCAATGGAATATTTTGTATTCAGAATAAAGTGTTGTTGTTTTGTAGGTAATATCAAAATATTTTTTAAGTCTGTATATTCTTGACTTCAGGACAAACAAAACACACCTATTGTTAGAACTATTAATTATTTGAAAAAAACTCAATTTGAAAACAAAATAAAGAATGATTTTCCTACTTTTAAAAACTCTTTTTTTTTAACTTCTCGCCTTTCAACGGGGAGGGGGAGAAATAGACCACCATATAGTACGATTTTTTTGTTATCTTGATCTTACTCAGTAGGTCTAGTTTTTATTGAATAATAATGTGACAAAGGAAGATAATGAGGTTGAAATACAAATCTGAGAAATTGCTTACTTTACTTTCAACTACTATGACCCTTTACTCTACCGACCTACATCATTTATTGAAAAATAAATTTCGTCTAAATAAAATTTATTGATTTTATTTAATTAATTTTCTGAATCACCCCGTATATAATTTTTAAGCTCTCCGTATGTATCCAGAAAAAGTTGAATAACCCATGAAAATGGGAACACACAACAAAAAAAAAAAAATAAACGATTTTTTCGAGTTAAAACACTATTTTCTCCGAATTGTCTACTAAATTATTCAATGAAATTAAAATTTTATTTTTAGATATTTTCAATCAAAATATAAACATTTATTTAACTGAGTCGTTTTAATTTAAACGACTATGAGGTGTATGGAAAATTTTATTATCGTTTAAATTACTTTTTTTTTTTTAATTCGTATTTTATTATGAAAAGCCAAATGATACGGTTTCTACATAATTTTTTATTAAAATAAAACTAAACAAAAAAAAAATATAGAAACCAAAGAACAATAATAATAACCTTCAACACACAAGATTAAAATGATAGATCTCATTAAAAAGGATATTTAACAAGTGCCAACGATATTCATTTTCTTATATAGTAAAGAATAAAATTGAAAACGACAAATGAATGTTGTCTAGCTTGAATAAATGTTGAGTTTTTTATTTTGTTTGTTTTGATGAAAAAACAATTTATTTATTTTTATTGGTGCTGCATGCAAGAATTTGCTGTCGTTTGTAGGTTTTTTTTATAGGATAACATTGTGCTTTTGTGCATATCATTTCAAAGTCAAAGGCCAAGTTTATTTGGGGATAGGAATATCATGCTACGATTATGGAACGTCAGATGCTTTTAATAAAAGCTATAACAAGAGCCGATATGTAGGTATACGTGCATATTTTTTTTTGTACGTTTGATTAAATACGTTTATATAAAAATGTATTTCATGCACAATGTAGGTATGTACCGATAACAAAAAAAAATTTACATATTTCAGATTTTACTTTCTCGTGTTCGTTCTATTTGATTTATTCGCCTATTATGATTTTATAAAAACATACAAGTTATTCATTTACACTTAAACAAATAAATAATAGGGTAGAGCTGGGTAACATTGCACCAAAATAGTGAAGTCACACAAATCTAAGATTGCGTAGGTTATGGCAAAACAATAAAAACAACAAAAAAGATCTTGGCTATGATAAAATAACGTAAGTATGTCTTGTGGTCCTCGTTATGGTGAAAGGGGAAATTTTCTATAAAAGTTAAAAAAAACAATATACGATTAAAAAACGTAGCTACTATTCAGTAGCTCTTTTTAAAGCTTAAAACCGAGAAATTCGAGTTTTTGCATTAGAGATTGTTATTCGAGGTTGTGTCATGAAGTGATTATTTTTTATTAAATCTTTCAGAATAATGAGTTTTTTGATTTGGAGTCTTGGGTTTTCTGAATTTTCGGTTAAGAATTTAGGTGTCCGGTATTTTGAATTTCCTGGATTTTGGGTTTTCTGGATTAAGAGTTTTCCATATTTTCGGTATTTTGGTTTTTCTGGATTTTAGATTGTCTGAATTTCAGGTTTTTGGATTTTTGGCTTTTGGGATTTTGGTATTCTAGATTACCATTGGTTTTTGAGAGGTGAACGTTTTGGTAGCTTAAAAGAAGTAAATTCTTATTTATATAGAGAAACATTTGTTATTAAATAAATAAATAAATAAAAAAATATACAGTCGACTCCGCTTAACTGGAACACCATAATTGCAAACCTTTTGTGTTAAGCGGAGTTTTCAGTTAACCCAACTTCGGATAACTGAAACTTGTTTCAAATAAGGGGAGTTTTTCCAAAACAAATAAAATTTCATTTAGCCTGAAAATAAAAAAATTAAATTTAGATATGATTTGTTGTATTGTGTCAAAATAGTTATATTCCAATATGAAACAATTCAAACAACAAAGGTATTTACATTTTTAGTCACAAAACGAATATGAATATAACATATTTAAAAACAAAAAAAAAAACGGTCGATTCACTTATGCGGAGTTGAACAAGTGAAAAATGTTCATTTGAGGCAAACGATTTTGTTTCAATTATCCGGTGTTTGCAATTAAGTGGAGTTCAGTTATGCGAAGCAGTTTGTGTGAACAATTCTTAAAATGCCTCCGAAATAAATTTCTTGTTTCAGATAACCGATGTTTTCAGTTAAGCGGAGTTGACTGTAATGTGTTACCAGATTTTCCTGGATTTACGGTTTTTGGAATTTTATATTGTCGAGAGTTTGTGTTTTTTTTTTGTAGTTGGGGTTCTTGACTTTCTAGATGACCTATTGTTTTCTAGTTATAATTGTGAACTCTCGGGGATAATGTTGTTTAGAAATGTTAGGTTTTCTGTATTTAAGATTTTGGGGATTTTGAGTTTTTGGGATTTTGATTTTTCTAGATTTTGAGTTTTATGGATTTAAGGTTCTGCAGATGTTGGGTTTTACTGGGGCCCTATTACGTAAAACGAGTATCGTTCAAATTCGATCGTAATTGTTAAAATGCGATTACATAAATCGATAATCGTTTTAGTTTAACGATACTCGTTTTTACTTACGACTGACTTTTGGCAGTCGTACAGCTTCCATTATAGTTAATAGATTTATAATTGCTGCGGTCTGCCGGTAATTTTTTTGTTTGTCTGCTGATGTGGGAAAATTTAAATAAGAAGAAAACATAAGTAAGTTATGAGTGAAAATTAATATTGTGTTGTTATTATTTATTTTATACGCCGACAAACAAATCAAAGCAATTGTATCTGCTAATTCCTTGTATGGAAAGCAACTCGGGTGTTGCTTAAATTTATATACATTGTAGCAAAGCCAAAGTCAAGTCCAAAATATTTTCTGCATACTTGGTAGTAGCCCGCCTGAAAAAAAAACAGAGGGATGGAAAAATGTAGCAACATTTCGTCCGATAAGAAAGTCTTGGCCGGTTCCTCTGTGATATCCACCTACTAAAAAGCGAATAGTCGCACACAATTTTATAATATTTGATACATAATGTTGATCTTGCACTCGTAAGTTGCGAATTAATCCTTTTTATATGTATGCTACTTTCGTAAAACGAAAATGGTTACGCTTTCTTCATTTTCGGATGCACCTTATCTGGCCAGAAAAAATAGACGCGAAGTTGGTTCTGCTTCAAAAAAAAATTGTTTTTCCGTTTTAGATTGGCAACATCTTTATACCACCATTCTCGTTTTATATAATCGCTCTCTGTCGTGACTATCGTTTACGTCAGTATCGTTTACTTGCCGTTCGTTTCGTAATACCCGTTAGGGCCCCTGGGTTTTCTGGATTTAATGGTTTTTTACGGGATTTCGGGTTTTTTAGATTCTGATTCAACCCTTGTAGTCCGTAGGGTAATGGTTAGTGCGTTGGACTCTCACGCTGAAGGTCTGGGTTCGCTTCCCAGCCTCGTCCACATAAAAACTAAAAGGTTTTGTTCAGGGCTACTGCCTCTTGCGAGGAATTGACAAAACCTCCAAGAGTATCACTTGTCATGAATAAGTGCATCTTCTCTAGCCGTTCGGATTCGCCATAAAATTGTAAGTCCCTTCCATTCCCGTCGACACAGGAATGGTTGCTAGTTGATAGTCACTAGGCCCTGGTTCTTCACGAGCCGTTGCGCCACCCAAATTATTTTTTTTTTCAACCCTTTTAACTCCAAAGAATTTTATACTTAAAATAATTTTAGTCAATTTGCCATTGTTAAAGTCGGCAATAGATGTTGACGATTTTTTAATTGATGTTTTGTTTCGATTAACATTTCTGAAACTAAGAAATGTACTTAATTTTTCTGAAACTAATAAATGTACTGAACTTTTCTCTCAACCACAGATTAAAGATTATAAAATCTTTTTTTTTTTATTTCTTTGTGAAAATTAAAGCTCTTCATAAAATTATGTTTCTTTAACTTGAACAAATAATATAAAAGATAATTCATACAAAATAGCTTTTTGATTGAGAGCAAACAGCTTGTTGGTATTTCGGTTTCTTTCGAAATCAAGCACTGCTGCACACGCAAGGACTCAATTTCCTTTTCATGATTGTACATATAATGAAATCTAGATACGTTTTTTATTTGCCAATATGCCAGTTTCATATTATTATTCGCACATGATCTGGATTCCCTATTTGATGATGATTATGATGATGATCATCATCATAATATTTTCGTCCTTGGAACCGAGAGCGCGTTGCAAACAATCACTTCTAAATTGAATAACTTTTTTTTTGTTAATATTCTACCCCCTAACTTTTTACAGTCTGTCATAACCATAGGAACATACACATAACGTTAGTGAGGAAAAAGATGAAACATTTTGCAACATTATCCTGGGTGAAGATTCAATTTGTTTCATTTTCCCCGATCCCTATATTTCTGACATTATTGCATAATAATTTCCCAAGGATATGGTTGGAGAGCATAATAAAAATAAATATTCGCAAATGTAGAACAAGCATCAGATACTGCTTATATAAAAGCAAGCATAAGCACACAAGGATATATATACCTTGTCTTGCCTTCGCTTTGCCCCATCAAACACACAGGAGTATCGGATGGATATCAAACAAAAAGTGTATAAGTAAAACGTTAGCGCGGAGAGAATGTTCTGTTACTCTGTTATTTTGTGTAACACACCCGCGCCATTTTGTGAAATAAATGATGTGAAATGGTAAAAGCAAGACCAACATCATAAATGTCATTGAATTTTTGTTGCTGTTGTATCTTTGTTTATTTTTTTTTTGTTTGCTTTTAATGTTTATTCAAGGAGTGAGGATAACAAGATATTGCCTAAGGACCGCAACGAGCATCCTTCCAATAATATCCGTCGTCCTTGGCATCGCGTTCGTGGGGTTTTCTATATACCCGCTTAAATGTATGTAAATATGTTACAGTGTATATATTTATATACATTTAAGGATTTTATAGATTTCTTCCCCAATGGAGCGTAAATCATGTTCCACAATTATTATAATCTTTGTCTGTTATGATTATAAACTCTTAAGCTATGCAGAATCTACGGGCCAGTTAGCACAAGGCCGCCATCTTTTATTGGAAGATACCCACCGGAGCCATTCATATGGATGTGATCTGATCCTATAGAAAAGGTTCTAGGTCTGATACTGAGAGATGCTCCATTTTATGCATGGAAAGGATTTCTTACTAAAATAAATTTCATGACAAGGGTAGCGAAATAATGGATAATGGCGGCAGCAGCAGAAACGGAAGAAGCAGCAGCGGAACTGGGGGCAAAGTGTTTCCATTGAATTTCCTGCTCAATTGGCCGTACATCTGAAGGGCGAGATTACAATCGTTTGGTAGGTACACACAACAATATATACGGTGTACGAATCATTTTCATTGTACTACAAATTTTTTGCTCGTCCTTTCGTTAGTTGGCTAACATTTCTTTTTAGCAATTTCTTAAGAGAAGCCAAATAAACAAAAAAAAACTTCGGTACTTTGTGTAACCACAAGATATTTTTACTTTGGCAAACTGTTGTTGTTCGTTAAGAGATGGAGATCCAAGAAAAAAAACTTGTATTCAGATGCGCGCCAGAGGGTTTAATGTGTGGTACTGGGTGAGAATAATGTTTTAAAACTGTCAGTGTCAGAAAACTTTATGAATTTAAACAACAACAAAAATGCGAACAAAGTATTTGTGTTTGTTTTCACTTAAAATCCGGGTGTTTTGTTTTTTAAGCAAAAACTGGGTGTACTTTTACAAAAATGCTTAATTGGGTGTGAAATGAATAAAGATCTCCCTTACAATTTGTTTGTTCTTGCAAGTAAAAATTTGAAATTGGATGGGAAAGGAAATGAAATAAGAACTAATTGGAACACTCCACAATAGAGGAAACCGAAAAAACAATGTCTTAAAGACTGTACACACGAGAGCGACCAACGACCGACGAATGAATAAAAAAATGGGATTTAAAACATTATTAAACCTAAATTGTTTATAAAATCTAGACAAAATGGAAGAAATGTAATTGACGATTATTTTAAGATACTAAATTTTTTATTTTAATTGCTAAAACAAGAGAATTTTAAGAAAACAATTTGTTCGTCGCGAAAAGACGCTATTCTTTACGACCAATTTATTTCCTCAAATTTCTCATATTAAGCCAAACAAAAATTCATATTTTATAATTTCAAATTAATACTAAATCGATTTCTACCATTTTGACTAGATTTTGTGAAATATTAAGGTTTAATAATATTTTAATTCCTATTTGTTTGTTCATTCGTCGGCCGTTGGTCGCTCTCATGGTCCTTTAAGGTGAGTTATATTTAAAGTGTGCGGAACACAACGGGTAGTTGACGCCTTGATAACAAATAATAAAGGATGGACCTCCCATATACTACTTTTTATTTGTTAGATAATGTTTAAATTTTCTTGTAAAACTAGCTTCTAAAGATTTTTATGACAAAAAATTGGGGTTTTTAATGTTATCCATAAAATACGGTTTCTAACAGTACCTCCGATAGACTGCTATATTTATATTTATATATTTGATTTTTTAGAAAACGATTTCAATATAATTTGTTATGCTTTAGAAATTTAATTTAGAAAGGAATAGTTACAAAATTATGTTCATATAAAAAAAAACAACATTGGTTAAACTTTTATCACAAGATGCTAAATTGTTAAGATAACCTAAAGGATCTGTAAACTGAATAATGATTTCGCTTTTAAAAAAATTAAGGTTTTACTATTTAATAATGAAGATGAAAAAATTTAAATATAAAAATTACTTCTGTTTTATGTGGAGTGAATGAATATGAATCAATTAAAAAGTACAAGTGACCTCAACTCCAGAAATAAATGTGTTTTGCTAGATATGACAGTGGGCTCTTCAGTCAGTCTGTACTCCTACTAAGACATAAATTGTGGTCGATGTGTACATACTCTTATAAAAACCTGACCACGGGAAGTTATATTCTGTCTGCACGAATTTAAACAAATTCCCCTAGAATAATAAAATTCATAGTATCTTCTTGCTGTGATTTTTATAAGAGTCGGTAAACATCGACCATAATTTGTGTCTTAGTAGACTGACTGAAGAGCCCACTGTCATATCTACACAGCGAAACACATTTATTTCTGGAGTTGAGGTCACTCAACCCCCCTCTATGGCCAAAAAGTTTTGTATTGTATTCCTTTAAAAAAAAAAACGTTAAACTTTTTTGGCGCCATATGAAAACAACTCTTGCTAATTAAATTTTGACTAATTTACATAGTAAACATCTACTTTTTCGTAGAGTTCTGGATATATAGAAAAAAAAAGGAAATTAAAACCCATTTCTTAGCTCCACGACATGATAAAATAACAGTGAATAAAAAAAAATAAATAAAATGGGTGGCACAACGGCTCGTGAAGAACCAGGGCCTAGTGACTAACAACTCGCAACCATTCCTGTGTGCGCCTGTCGACAGGAATGGAAAGGACCTACAGTTTTATGCCGAATCTGAACGGCTAGTCGGTGAAGCACTTATTCGTTCCAATTCCTCGCAAGAGGCAGTAGCCCTGAAAAAAAATGTAGTTTTTAGGTGGACGAGGCTGGGAAGCGAACCCAGACCTCTAGCGTGACAGTCGAACGCACTAACCATTACGCTAAGGGCTACTACATAACAGTGAATGAATGTGTATTTACTTTTTTTTTCCAGGTAAATTGGTCAGAAAACATTCAATATCTAAGACAATAGCAGGTTTTTCAGATTAGTCGACTTTTCTAACCCCCGCATCTCCTTTATTATTGACACTAGAAAAAATGTGAATATATCATTTTATAGACAATTTAATTGTCTTTAATTAAGTACTACAGACTTTCCATCTAGCATGTTAGGTTGTGCCAATATTCACGAAAATCTAAAGAGGGGTACCCTTAACCCTCCCTCCCCTGATTAGCTCGTGGCCCTGGTCTGGGGGCTTTTGGTATGTTATACCTGTGGGTAACCCCTACCATATAAAAAAATAATCCAGAGGGCCTTATTTTTTGCAAGCAAAATTCCTTCGTTGACTGTACTATAAAAGTTACATATATGCAAAAATTGATATTTTCAACTTTAATCTTGAATAACGCGCACTCAATTTAGCAATAGACTTTTTAAAAAATACTTTTGATGCTAAAATATGTAGATATGTAATGGCACTGCAAACCTGATTTTTGGCAGTTTTGCCCATATTTTGTAAGTTTTTCCTAGCCTATATTTGAATGATAAGCAAGGGGAACTTTTCTTGCAACAAGCACTGCAGTGTACAATGCTCATTGTTAATTAAATTGAAATTCTATGCTCAAAACAAATTTTTAAACGATTTTGCACTGCATTGAGATTACAATACCAAATGAAATCATGAGACCCCCGCTCAGTTTCTAGTCTTAATGAAAATGTGTTTCGCCTTGATATAAAAGTTCATTAAATATTTCACTCAAATAATGTTTTATTGACTCGTCCTTATTGAAATTTGTACAACTAAACATTCAAGCATTCCAATTACTACTCAGAGCCTTAAGCTTATTCTTCCAAATCAACCCCTTTCTATCAAACCAACAAAACATTACAGAAATTGTGTGTGGGTTTATAAAGTAGCTCATGGCTTAAATCCAAAGCAAAATATTCAACTCTTTTGTTATACAAAACACAATGTTCCTCAAATCAATTACAGTCCAAAACCTCCTACACTTGGCTGTTCGATTTATCCAAATTTTCGTCAATATCACTTCCGTTTCTCTCTAACTCTTTCCTTCTCGTTCTTTACATCTCTATACCCTTAAGCTCATCTCAAAAAAAAAATTCAATTTGCAATTTTAACTGAAGGAATCCTTTCATGATGTAAAACATGTTACAAAGTATGCTTCAAGGAGCCCTTTAGCCTCTTACTGGCAGTTGGCACCGTTCTACCTATTTAACCCCTAACTTTATGTATGTGTGTTTGTTTGAATGCAATGTATGTATTCATGCAAATTTTCCAATACTGCTTTAAATCTTTAGAACAATTGTGTAGGTGTCGAAAGATGGATAATATTTTTTCTTTTTCTCAAGTTATTCGTAGACTTAAAGGAAAATGCTAAGACAAAAAGCCTTCGTCTAACTTCTCTCCTCGGGCAGAATTACATTTAAATTGTTAAAGTACACGCCTGGAAGAGCAATAAAAAAAATATACTAGGGTTCCTGAAACTAATTTTCTTAAGACCTTCCTTTCTGTACAAATTGGCGAAACTTGTGAAAGAAATAAAAGATTTTGCATATAATAAAAGAAGACCTTATTTTCACAATAAGGTCAATTTAAGCATAAAATATATGTACCTAATGAAAATCACTCGGTTATAGCTGGCTATAGGCAGGGAGAATGCTATTAGGCTTTTTTGTTCTCTGCCCTTTAGTGGGTAATTCGAAAATAATTAATTGATGAACGCACATAAAGATATTAAGGACACCGAAACTTTGAAGGTGAGTAAAGTGTATAAATTCTCCACGTGTACGTACACAATCTTCACAAATAAATGCTCTACATACAGTGGTGGACTTTGGCCTGAATTGGCTCCTGGAACAAAGAGAAATTAAAGTTAATGCTTATTTGTGTCATTTCGAATCTGTAATTCAACTACTGCCAGACTTTTTTTCGTATCCAAAAAAAGCTGCCATACGGAATTTAAAAGGTGTTGATTATTCCAATTTATTTGTGGTTCCAAAAATCTGCCATACTGAATTTTAAAGGCCGCAAGTTCGAGTAAATGCTAATTTTGTTAATTCTTTAAAATCCGTACTGTCACCATAACTTCTTTCTTAAAGCATACTCCCAGGGTATTGCTTTAAGATTAAAGATAATGATAAACAAAAGATACATACATACAACCCATTATATACGATGTCAATAAGTGACAAATACATTAGGCATAGTTATAGATATGCAAAAGAGAAAGCGATACACAGAATGACTGAAATTTAATATAACAAAAACAAAATGATGAGTCTTATAAAAGATCGCATTTCGATATGGAAAATTATTTCCTTCCTTCTGTAGCAGAAATTGAAAAAAAAAATGTCGCGCTAACAAAAAATGAAGACAAATAATAAGAATGTTCTTTCAGTGTTCATTTTATTTTATTTTTCCCCCAGCACTATAACACTCACCATTATAGTGTCGTCGTCTGTTTTCCTTTGAGAATTTTAAAATGCAACAGAACTTGCATTTTGTTGAAATGCAAAAGATGTTCGCAGAAAGAATACTTCATTTCCTGAAGCAGCATCATTTATATTCTTTTAGTTACTACTTCTATATTGGAAGTTGAGTTAAATGTTCAACTTTTTGTCTTCTAAAGTTTCTGTTGTCAATTTTTTTTTTTCAAGGACGATTTTTTCGAAAATGGAAATTTTATGCATAAAATATAGAATTTTATTTAATCTTGATGTTAAAATTCATGTTGCATCACCACAGACGAAACTTTTTTTTGAATTAAACGGAAGTCGTTTGTAGACAATATTCTTCTAGTGGGTTAGTAATTTTATTTTGTTTGAACCCAATTCTAGCAAAATTTGCAACGATATGAATTTTTGATGAAGAATAAAAAAGAATAGTCTTTTTCACAGGTTTCTCAAAAGCGTTTAAAAAAGATTTAAATTTGAGAGAAGATGTTGGACTACAGGGCGTATACGTGTCTTTTTTTATTAAAATTGGTAAGATGCAATTTTTCAAACTGCTATGTTCAAAATAGGTAAGGCATTTTTCGAATTGTGAATCGTTGTGAACATCTTTCAATAGCATCGACATTCGACTATTTAGAATACTTTTTTTTTTAAATATGATTTTCTCCCTATTCTCCATAATCGAATCGACATACACGTTAGGCATAGTGGATCATATCGATTACTTTTTTTATTACCATAAACTTCAATGAAATAAAGATTGTGACATAATGCTGAAATGAAATTTCGAATATAAAATTTGTGAATTCTCAAAAAATCCTTAACAGGGTGTTTCAGAGTCTTACCATAATAAAACGTTCTTAAAAAAAACTGTCCACCATAAATACAAAAATTCAAGTTGGAGCCAAAGAACATTTTGCTATATTTGTGTAGATATATAAAAGAGTACTTTCTCACTTGCTCCACTATTATAAAACAAGTTTTATTGAAATCGTGTCAACAAAAATAGAAGTTTTAATCAAATCTAACATTACGATGATGGAGAAGTCCAAAAAAGTGGTTTCCTTAATGACGTCTGCCGGTCTATGTGTCTCTACTTCCACTCTGTACATCGAGCTAGGCCCTAAACGAAAGGACCGATTGGCTACAAAAAAGGAATTCGTATTTGTTTCAAATTTTCTCGAAAACGGCTCTAAGGATTTTCATTAAACTTCATACAAGTAATGTTTAAAGTGAAAACACTGTTTTTCAAGTTTTTGCTCGACAAATCACTAAACGGAAAAGGACCTATGATGTTTTATCAGAAAATTGCCTTTTTTTAGTACATATTATTAAAAAATCAAAATTGTATGTCAGAAATAAAAAAAAGGAAAAGTATAGAAAGATTTTTCTTTTTAATTTTAAATATGATGTATCGGAAGGTTTGAGGATAAGGAATGTTAAAAAATTTAAATTTAAATCCATCTTGGCATAACATTGACTCTTGCAAGATATAAAAGTGAGTTGCGCAATTTTGTCTGTCTGTCTGTTCGATTACAGATGAAATGGAAGGAACAATTTTTTTTAACTGTGTCCATAGCGTTTTTTTAAAATTTTCCTGACAGGTTTTTTTTTTTTTTTTTTGGACCAAAAATAACTGCATTTGCACTCTTTCCCTCCAATTTGTTTTTTTTTTGAAATTGAATAAACATTTTTATAAAATTTAAATATATATTTTTAAAACGTGTCAAAAACTTTAAAAAAATATTCAAGAACTATTATACAAAAAATAGCAAAAAAAAATATAATTAAATTTATTGATTCAATATAGCTTTTAACGGCCGTTAGTCCATAAAAATTGGCGTTTCGTCCCGGCGTTCTCACTTGGACTCTTCAGTTGACAGTGAGGGCCTTGTCAAGACGCAATTTTTATTAAGTTCAGTCCAGCTTACATCAATTTTAGAATTTTAGAAATATTCTTCCTAAATTGGAAAATTTTAAAGATTTTAAAATATGTGAATAATTACGTGTAAGACTAAGAAAAACTCTTAAAAATCTGCATAATTTTAGAAGATTCGAATAGGACTATCATTCTTCTTCGAAAAATCTCGAAGATACTTTTAATCGTTCAAAGGCTGACTGGGTTAAAAATTGTAAAGTATCACAAGAACTCAATCAAATGATTCTATTTGTCCTTAAAATCTTTTTTAGTCTATTTGAGAATCATTCGTAAAAAATGTGTGACCATTATCTTCGTTACTAAATAAGGAATAAGCTCAACCCCTAATAATATTTTAAGATGGGTCTTTTCAATTTCAATTAAAAACCCTTCAAATAATACCCATTTTAATTTTGATAAATGAAAAATAAAATAATAAAAATAAAATACTTTTTTTTTTGATTTTGTAACCAAAAACATTATTGAAGAACTAAGATTTGTATTTTTTAACAATTAAAAACTCCAAGAAATGTTCATTTGTATCTTAAACATACAAATCATACATACAAATTAGTTATACCTACAAATCTACCTTATGTTTTAGGTAAACAGTGATTGGGATCCGCGAAATAAGGCCACAGGAAATAAGGCCCCAAAAGAAAAAAGAAAATAAGACCCCAAATTGGGGTATTTTTTTCACCCAGTGAAATAAGGCCCCCCTGAAATGAAAAAAATGTCCCAAAAATAAAAAAAATAAGGCCCCAACTTGTTTTGACTTTTTTTCGGAAAAACGAAATAAAACCCCAATTTTTCTTTTTCATATTGAACTTTATTTTAGAAAATGAAATAACACCCCAAACTGTTAAACAAATACTTGAATTGCATCGTGTGGTTTTGGCCATATTTCATTTTTCATAATTTACATGAACATGCTAAAATAACACTGTCTTTAACAAAAAAAAATTGTGAAAATCCGCTAATCAGAGACCCAGAGCTGGTAAAGTACCGCAAACTGGTAAACAAATACTTGAATTGTATCGCCAAATTTTTTGCAGCTATTCTTTTCTTTATTCCTTTTTTGCATTTTTGTTTCCTGAAGAAACAAGAAATTAACTTTAACCAAAAATTGCTTCAAGGTCTTTAATGAATACGGTTACATTTAATTAATTTCCCTCATTCTGGCAACCGTTTAAAAAAGCTATAAATAAAATTGAACAGAGCTAAACCAATTTATTTATTTCTTCCTATCGTACAAACAAACCGTTGTTCGTTCTATCAAAAAGGATAAATAATGAGTAACCATAAAATGCGGACAAGCTAAAAAACATCAACTCATTTGCATTGGATAGGTTTTGCCCTTCGCTCGAAAAGATCTATAATATACTTCCTGCTTAATAGAACCGCTCAAATAAATTGTATAAATTTTTCCTTAAAAGCTTGAAGGAAGGACAACTCGGGTGTTAATTTATTTTCATAAATTCGTCGTTATTTCTCTTTTTAAATATATTTCACGGTAGTTATGGGCCTCATGCTAGCTTTTTCTCAAACTTCGAAAAAAAGGAAAATTCATTTTTGAAGTTGTGTACTAAAATAACGCCTACAGACATTACTTTGCTCATAAAAATAAAAATAAAGCAAATACAATATATTTTAATTATCCCGGTTGGCAAACAGGACACACAAATTCATTTCCAGAAACTTTTCTCTCAAAGCGGAAACATGTCTTTGAATCGAAATAAAGAGCAAGTCGAATAAATTTATTTGAAAAGCATGATGATGATTTTCCTCCTTGAATCTGGACCGCCACAAAATTATCTATCTACTATGTACATATAAAGAAACTTTAAGGATTATCTTAAAGGCATGACTCGGGGGCGTTGAATTGAATTTTCTCTGAAAGTCGCAATGTTTTCTCTTTTCATTGTTGTTGTTATTTTTGTTTGGGGACAGAAAAAAAATAACAAAAATACATTTCAATGTTATTATGTTCTTCTTGTTGGATTTATGAAAGATAAAATAATTTTCTTTTATCGAAGACAAATGACCAAGAAGATTGTGTTTGCTGAACGATCCGTAGATAAATGTTGAATAAATTTTCATGTATTTAGTCTGAAGATACTTTCTATTAGGAGCAAAAAATAAAATGAATTTTTGTTTTATGACAATACAAAAATAAAAATAAATGAAATGAGAAAAAAAGGAAAAAAAAAAACAAAAGTAAATAAGAACAGGTATATATGTATGTATTGTATGTTAATAAGGATTATTTTATGCTTTGCAATATATAAGAGTAAAATAACTACGCTGTAAGTATAATCAAGTGTGTACAATAAGTTTTCCATTAGAAATCATACATTTTGTTGATGGTTTTTATTTTTTTTTTTACAAAGATCATATAAGAAGCATTCGTTCCTATATACAGGGTGCCCAGTAAGTAATGGATAACCCTGAAATGCCTCATAGTAGACTTTATGACCGTCCTGAAAACTGATAAACAAAGTTCTATCCCAACCACAAGAAAAGACATATGCACTCTTTTGTTCAGTGCATTATTTTTTGTTTTACTTTACATTTTTGAATACCATGACTAAGTAAATGAATTCCACCCAATTGAAGAGGTATATAAGTCAAAACAACCTCAAAAATTCAACCGTTTTTTGCACTTTTTTGACATTTTTAGTAATGTTGCACTCGGCCCAGGAAGTTAAAAGCTTGGATTCTTCATTAGGACAACATCATAAAAACAGACAATCAATCAAAAATCTACCATGTTCAACGCATAGCATTATTTTCACGTCTACTGTGCTAATTTTGAAAACTTTTGTTTTTGTTAAATTGACTATAGTATTGCTGACTTTTACCAATAACCTGCTATTGACTCTAGATAAATCACAAATTATACCAATTTGAAATCCGCATTTAATGCGCATACTTTTAAAAAAGTTGGCCACTTAGGTGTTCATGGATTTTTTTTATACCAGAGATGATTTAACGTTTTCAAAAATTATTTTCTTTCACATTTTGCATTGAAAATCAAAGTTAAATAATTTTTTTCTCTAAGAAGTCCAACAGTTATTATAATTTTGTTCTACCAATGTTTTGGCACAAATATTGTTTAAAATTGCTACGAAAAAAAAACGGTGGAATTCATTAACTTGTAGTCATGGTATTCAAAAATGTAAAGTAAGGCAAAAATAATGCACTGAACAAAAAAATGCATATATCTTTTCTTGTGGTTGGGATAGAACTTTTTTTTTTATCAGTTTTCAGGACGGTCATAAGGTACTATGGGACATTTCAGGGTTATCCATTACTTACGGGCCACCTTGTATACATACATGCATAATAATACATGAATCCCTTTTTAATCTTCAAGGTTTTTTTTTTATAGAAACTTCGCTAAGCCCACATAAAACGGATTATATCTTTTTGAAGCAGTAATATTCTACAGTGATGTATGTCCCTACAATATGTTTTTTTTTTTTTTTTTTAATAGATATTATTTTTTTAAAAAAATCAAAGATACAGTCAACATAAAAAGAAAATTTCTAGGCAATGCAGTTTTAATAAGGTTGAATACCTGTGCTTCGGTATATTTTTTTTTTTTAGTTTTTAACCCTTTTACATACATGGAGGGAACACATTTTTTAAAAGAGGCAAGATGAAACTTCACAGAATGATGTACATAAGTCTTGGTTTAATTATTTTTATTTCTTTCTGTTTGAACTTAAAACTTTTAAATGACAGATGTCAACAAAGGTTTTGCGTGAGTTTAAGAGAGCTCTTGTAGCATCATTTATACAAATGTATTTCTTGTCGTGTTTTTTTTTATTTTGATTATTATGATTATTCTATCATTGTTTTTTTTTTGTTTTATTTTGTAGTTGGTGGAAACATACGAGAATGGAATATGTGTGTTCGTCAGTGCGACACTTATGTGTGATTATTAGAATCGCAACGTCCAAAAATGCAATTAAACTAAGGATTGACTTCGACACAGTTTAAAAATGACTATGCATAGGAATACGCTTCATACTGTTTTTTATTTTATTGACACGGAAATTTTTTAAATAATAATTATTACAGAAAAGACATTTCTCTTGAAAAAGTTTTAAAACGTATAACAAAGATGATATTGCAAACAAAAAATGGAACTATGTAGACTGTAAAGTTTCTTTTGACAGTGACTGTAGTATGAGGGATACAAAATCTCAGAAATACATCAAAGACCAAAAATTAAGTATTTTCCATTCGGATACTACATTCATTGGTTGAATGAGGTAGCAATGTTTTTGGCAGAGACAAAGTAAGTCATTAAACTTTTGAACATCCTCCCCGCTTTGCATTTACACGATTAATTTTATTTAATAGTCTGGGGCGTATTGTTGTACCTTCGTTTATTATTCATATCTGTCAGTAGCAATGACTCACATCCATTGAGACATATGATTCAATATGTATTAATAACTGATACAAATTTAGAATGCATTTTATATTTTTAAATTATTAAACAAAAAAAAAATAAAATCTTTTAAATACTTCATTATATAGATTAAAACAAACTAGAAACATGCATTATATTATGTGTAATAAAGTATGTGTTCCTGAGATAATTTTTAGTCGAAAAACTTTAGATGTAATTTTCTCGGTTTTGCTTCCTTTTCGACTTATAAGGTTGTTATGAGTTTTGGTTTCGTTTCTTTTTACACCTCACTTTGTCAAATTATAACCGATTCCTGATTTTGTGTTGAATTAACACAAAACCATTAAGTAGGTCGTTTTTACCGACCTTACATTGAGCCTTAATCAATCATTACTGCTGTGCTAAATGCAACACTCCTTTGCAAACTATAAATCGCAGGCGGAGGTGTGGGTCGACGTACGTTTTTGTGATATTCTTTTCGTCGTTTGAGTTTGTTTTTTTTTTTTTTTTTTGTCTGTTTTCAAAAGTGACACGCGTCGCCGTTTTTTAGAGTTTACTACCTCCTGCCAAAATTGCTTGATGCTTGTGCTTAGCCGTAAATAAATGACAACAACACTTCAACCCAAATTTCATATTCCTTGATGCCTTCAAGCTCTATTTTCTAATTTCGAACGAAAAAAGAAAACAAAGTACTTATATTCTGAAAAATGTTGTTATTGGGGAAAAATACGTGCGTCGTTAATTTTTCCTCATTTTCTTTCTTAATAAAAAAACGTTTTTCATTAACCTCCTGTCACTGTGGTTTGTTTTTGTTCTTACTCTTCACCAGTTTATCGATTATACATTAGATCCGAGAACAATCAACACCAAACTCTCACTAAGAATCTAAAAGTATCGAGATAATAACACTAAAAATAGTAAAACTGATGAGTTGTGGGTTCCGGTTAATGATGGGGACGGCTTGTATACAGTTGTATACGGTGCACCCCACAGCCTATACCAATCAAGTTTGTTCTACTTTTTCTATCTCTCTTTTATAAATGCAGTCATAGAGGTGAACTACTTTCTAGAATTAAGGTCAATCTTATTCATGATGGAAAATCAATGTGCTTATGCTTATCCAATGTCTCCATAAAAAATAATAATAATAATTCCATACAGTCTTTGGTGTCGGGTCGTTTAAGGGTGGGGTGGTAAAGGTTTGATAGGGGTTAAAATAATATTCTGAGAAATGGCTGAATCCGAATTAGATTGAATTAGGATACCAAATTGTTTGTCATTTTATTTTTCTGCTTCGTTTTTGCTACATGATGTCTTATAACCGCGTCAAAATTCTATTCTATTTTTTATTGATGGGAAAATATTTAGTGACATTTGGAAAATTATTTGCTTAATGCGTATTGATTTATCGAATGAAGAAAGAAAAAACGTAGGTTTTGCATAATTATTATATTCTTATTGAGAAGAGAAAAAATAAATTGAATTTGCGTGGGATAAGCGACTTTCACGAAAACGCACGCCACAAATAAATTTGATGTTAACTTTTCTTGCGTTTATTTTTTATTTATGTATAGTACATATTTGTTTTTTGTCTGTTTTTATATTTTTGTTTTGTTTTTTTGTTTGTGTGTATGCAATGAAATTGGCACAAGAAAGTGATTGAAAGTGGTGCGAGGCAATCGAAATGGTTCTGTTTGATAAAGAAAAATATATGAAAAAATAATGGAAACGATTATTGTTAAATTAATTGCCTGTCGGTAATAGCTTATTTTGCTCATTGGACTATGTTATGTACCAACGTTCCTCGATTTTATATTTCCATATTTTATGTGGGTATGCGTTCTTTCGTTTTTTTTTTTTAGACAAATGCAAAACATTTCGGCTCGGTCATTATTATAAATCGTGGGTGATCAGTTGAGGTAATGGCGATTATAATTTATTCACTACGAGGGGTTGCGATAAATGATTTTTGAAGCCAAAAACATTTATCTAAAAGTATTTTTAATTTTTCCAATATTCCATATGAAGAGATCGACAATTTGTTGGCCTGTTTAAAAAACAAGACACAAAATTTGTCAATTTTTATGGAAGATGTAATGTTGTTCGATCAAACTCAGTTGTAAATATAAAATTTCTAAAAAACTAAAACTTATTTTTTTTTGAATAGTCGTATTAGGAAATGCATTTTTTTATATTTAACTTGTTTTCTTCAAAATTTTAATTAAAAAAAAAAAAATTATTTAATTTTTTTTTCTGAAATTCTATGTAAGGTAATTCGCCCGACCGAACATTTTAAAAAATACTTTATATACAATTTTAAAATTTTGATATTTGTATAAAGTGACCAACTTTTGGGCCATAAATTCACAATAAATGGGCCAGTCTACTAGATGTTCGTGTTATGTAAAATGATCCTCTGGGTCATTGGATTATTTAAAGATTAATTTGTATGCCAAGAAACCAATACACATGTGTTTTATTGAATTCATTAAAATATAAATTCCTATACATAACCGATTTTAATTAAATTATATTTTCAAATCTCAAATTCTCAAACGTGACCATATGTAGGTATTTTATCAAAATCGGTAAAGCCATTCTCGATAACAAAAAAAAAAGGGTTTGTTCAAAAATTATGTGATTTTTGCGGTTATTTTTAGATTTAAAAAAGACAAGAAAAAAAAACTTTAAAAAATATTCAATATTAACAGCTAGATATTATAGTATTGACGATCTCTATTAATATTGTAATCATTTTTTATGTTAAAAACAAGTGTAGGGGAGACTGGGTACAGTTGAAACACAGGACGGTTGAAATAACGCAAATATCTTGCAAACCGTGGGTGGTGGGTGGATGCGTCTCAGAGACGCACGAAGAAGCAACAGCTTTAAAGACGAACTTCGATGTCGCTTTAGTCGTAGCACGCTTCAGTTGTCTACGGAGGGCCCTTTTTGCTTTTTGACAACCAAAAGTAAGTTTTTTTGTTCGAATGTTTTTCCCAATACCGTATTTTCTATTCGTTGGAGAGTATTGAGTATGTTTTTGTGATCGAAGTGAAGAGTATAGAGTAGAATATGGTGACTATTTTCAGTGTGTCAGTATTGTAACCGACACAATTTATATTTGTTTACCTTCAGGAGGGGTTGGGGACGGTGGAAACAATGTATCTGGGTACGACAATTGTGTTCTGGAGTATTCCGAAATGGTAATTTTATTGGTTTCTTACCAATCAAAATTGAATAAAACTTTTCTTTTAGTTTCTTTTCAATTATTTAATAAAGTAACGTTTTATTTTTAAATTATTTCATTTTTATTGTTTATTGTTTTGTTTTTTTTTTTTTTTTTTTGAGACACATTGAAACACTGAAGACTAATAAATCTTGTCAAACAATGTCATAATTAACGTTATAATTTAAAAAATCATAAGCATGCATAATTTTGTAATATCATGCACTATTTACGTTTGTTTCAACTGACCCCAATCACTGTTTCAACTGTCCCTGGTATGGGTACGGTTGAAACGAATTGGATTTTTTTTTTTAATTTGACGTTAACCTAAAATAATGCACATGGTTCTAAAATAACCCTGTCCATGTGTGGATAAAAACATAATCTTTCATTCAAAATACCATCAACATCGCTCGGTGTTCATATGGCAATACTATGGACGATATAAGCAAAATTGTTTCAACCGTACCCAGTCTCCCCTATTATACAAAAACATGAATAGTAAAAAAATGTTTAAACATAAAATTATTTTTTTTAATTATACTTAAATTCCATAGCTATAGAAGTTTGGTAAAAGTCTTGAACTAATATAAAGTTATGAAAAAAATATTTTAAAAATTGTTGGAGAGATTAAAATAAAAAAACAAAAGAATTTTTATATTTAAAATTTTAAAAGCATTTTTAAGAAAAAAAAAAAAAATGGAACGCGATTTTAAAGTGATTATTTATGTATGTACATATGTATATGCATACAAAAATTTCGGAAAAACTTTTTTTGAAAATTTTGATGTAAAATGATATTAATTCATATGCATTAGAAAAAATTATTTTAATAGCAGCCTTCGGTAATGGGAAAGTCAAAAATGTGAAAAGTTGCTCTATCTTCATCTTTTTATCAAAATTCTAGAAAAATAATATTGGAACTAACGATTTTTCGACATTTGTATGGAAGGTTCCATTATTTTTGAATTTAGAAATATGATTTTAAATTTTGAAAAAATAATAAATGTTGAGTTTTCAAAAAAAACATTAATTTTTTTTTTAATTGAAAAAAAAAAAATTATCGTAATGCTATAGAAAAGAATAATATCTCGGGTTCGTTTTTTATGTAAATCCATAACTGGCCAGTTTCTAACTAAACGCAAGTCAAAATTAAATTTCAATTTTGATTTTTTTTTTATTTAATACAACAACAAAAAATAAAATGTAATAAAAAGTTAAACATATAAAACAAAAAATATTTTTTCTTTGATTTTTTCCCTAAAAAAAAATTATTCATACAAATTCTAAATGCAAAATTTTTTGACTAACTACGAAAAAGAATTTAATTGCAAAGTTATGACAAAATCAACCAAAATCAAACAAAAAAACTCAAAACTTTATTTCTGTTATTCTAATTTTGTTTGGCAAAAACCTGGTATAGGTACAGTATTATTGAAACTGTTCTAGAGGTTACATGTAAGATGTTTAATCAAAATCGTTCGAGCCATTTTTTTTTAGAAAAATAGATAAAACCAAAATCTTTATCCGGAATCAGATGAGCAAAAATTAAAATTTAAATTCTTCCTCTAGCGAATCACATAAAAATGCTTTACACCAAATTTAAAGCAAATCCATCCAACCGTTTAGGCTCTAGCTCAAACAGACGTCTTGAAAAAAACCTATTGTTTGGACTTCTCAATCTTAATCTTAACTTAATGTTAGTTTTTATGGAAACCTCGAATTTTATTTTTGCCACCAAAAAGCAAGTTAAAATAGCTTGATTAGTAGTGTAGACGTAGTTTTTAACCCAAGAGACAGACAAAATTACAACAGCCACTTTTGTAATGTTCCTATCTTTCTTGTAATCGCTAGGACATAGTTAGTCTTGAAGTTGTTGCTTTTATTGCAAACATATCTCATACCTTTAATAATGGTTAGGTAAAACAGGTGAACACTGTTAATAGTGTTATTTTTTTTATGTTAAAGTACAAGGATACAAGTTACATGATATTATAACTTTATGTAAACGACCTTTTAGGAAATAATAGGTATCTAATAAATATTTTCTGACGACCATGTGATGATTAATAGCTTGTTTAATGTCCATAATTCTATTTTTTTGAACAATAAAAAAGTCAAGTTTACCTGATGGAACTCCAGATGTTACCCATATAATACGCTCCATATAATTCAACTCAAACTGCAAACATATTACTAAACGCAATTCTTTGATGTTCTTATACCATAAATATACGTTGTTTTTTTTTTTGATTTGGAGAAGTAAAAGTATCATTTTTCGTCAGAGAGTTTTATATGAAACACAAAATTTTAAGTTCCCCATTCCAGCTTTTAAAGGTTATTTGAAGGTTTAAATGCGCCTGTGCATATTATTATTCAACATTTCAATTTAGAATGATATTCCATTACCTACCTAAAAAAGTTTGTTTTCCAAAATAAATCCAAGCTGCCTCTTTGAAAATATTTCTTTTTTATTTTTTTTTTTTTGACATTTAAAAATCATATTTATTAAACTTTTCATTTAACGTTTCATTTCAGGTGCACTTTCAATAGAATTGTTTTTGAAATTTGAACATTTACACGCAGATATTTGATTAAACAATTTGCTTTCAAAGGAAAGGTATGTACATATGTATGGCTATGTATGTTAAACACAAAAAAAAGTAAATAAATCCATTGATGGTCGAAAATAATTGGATGAATTTGTTTGCATATATTTTTGTAAACATTGATTTCCATAGAGAATGTTAGGTTACATCATGGAATATTTAAAAGGAAAAGCTATTCGACCGTGAATATTCATATTTGAATTGTGAATATTTGTTTAGTTTCGCATGAAGAGTCATTTATTTTTTGTATGCATTAATATTTAGTTTTTTTTTTTTAATGTAGGAAATTTATAAATTACTCACTTTTTTTATTTTAAACGCAAAGCAAAACCAAATCAGACTACTCAGTGTGTGTTTTGTTTTTGTTTTGCTTATAAAATTTAAAAGTGAGTAATTAATGACTATTAAAAAAACTCACTCATTAATTACTTACTTTTTTATTTTAAACGCAAAGCAAAAACAGATCAGACTACTCAGTGTGTGTTTTGTTTTTGTTTTGCTTATAAAATTTAAAAGTGAGTAATTAATGAGTATTAAAAAAACTCACTCATTAATTACTCACTTTTTTTATTTTAAACGCAAAGCAAAAACAAATCAGACTACTCAGTGTGTGTTTTGTTTTTGTTTTGCTTATAAAATTTAAAAGTGAATAAGTAATGAATATTAAAAAAACTCGGCTATAAATAAATTAAAAAATAATCAAATTAGTACAACAGGGCGTATACTTATTTTTCTTTAGTATTTTTTTGAATGTTACAAGAAGGTTAGTATTAATAAAAAACGTAGGTTTCTTACAACAATTAAAAAAAAAATATTGAGTTATTTTTTGAGAGAAAACTTTGCCAATCACAACAATTCATCATCCCGGGAATAAAATGTAATTACTGTCGAAAAATCGCTTTATTTGAGCAATTATTAATAAATTTATTTTTATAAATTGCATTCAAACGCGTTTTTATTTTTGAAGTTCAGGGACAGAAGAAGATTATGGTTGGTATGAATAAAATGGGGTATCTTCTCAAACTCCAATTTTCCGAGTAGGTCCTCGATTTGGTATAGATAAAAATATTATAAATACATACATAGATTTTGTGGAGCACCTGGTCTGAGTACGTGCTCCATTTTGTTCATGTTAAATTACTTTAAAATAATACAAAATAAAAATACATATCTTTTTGAGACTTTAAAATAATAAAATTATTCCATGATGTGTCTTAAGCACTCTTAACACTAAAAAGCCATTCTAATTAAACTTTTCCCATGTTCACCATGTGTTATTTAAATTGATTTGCAACTCACGTTCATTGCTCATATAAAACCCCACCACAATCAAATACAATAATTTATTTTAACTGCATTGCACTAAAGTTTGCACATCTAAATGACATCAACTCGAAAATGTCACGTATATAACGGGTGATTTTTTTGAGGTTAGGATTTTCATGCATTAGTATTTGACAGATCACGCGGGATTTCAGACATGGTGTCAAAGAGAAAGATGCTCAGTATGCTTTGACATTTCATCATGAATAGACTTACTAACGAGCAACGCTTGCAAATCATTGAATTTTATTACCAAAATCAGTGTTCGGTTCGAAATGTGTTTCGCGCTTTACGTCCGATTTATGGTCTACATAATCGACCAAGTGAGCAAACAATTAATGCGATTGTGACCAAGTTTCGCACTCAGTTTACTTTATTGGACATTAAACCAACCACACGAATGCGTACAGTGCGTACAGAAGAGAATATTGCGTCTGTTTCTGAGAGTGTTGCTGAAGACCGTGAAATGTCGATTCGTCGCCGTTCGCAGCAATTGGGTTTGTGTTATTCGACCACATGGAAGATTTTACGCAAAGATCTTGGTGTAAAACCGTATAAAATACAGCTCGTGCAAGAACTGAAGCCGAACGATCTGCCACAACGTCGAATTTTCAGTGAATGGGCCCTAGAAAAGTTGGCAGAAAATCCGCTTTTTTATCGACAAATTTTGTTCAGCGATGAGGCTCATTTCTGGTTGAATGGCTACGTAAATAAACAAAATTGCCGCATTTGGAGTGAAGAGCAACCAGAAGCCGTTCAAGAACTGCCCATGCATCCCGAAAAATGCACTGTTTGGTGTGGTTTGTACGCTGGTGGAATCATTGGACCGTATTTTTTCAAAGATGCTGTTGGACGCAACGTTACGGTGAATGGCGATCGCTATCGTTCAATGCTAACAAACTTTTTGTTGCCAAAAATGGAAGAACTGAACTTGGTTGACATGTGGTTTCAACAAGATGGCGCTACATGCCACACAGCTCGCGATTCTATGGCCATTTTGAGGGAAAACTTCGGAGAACAATTCATCTCAAGGAATGGACCGGTAAGTTGGCCACCAAGATCATGCGATTTGACGCCTTTAGACTATTTTTTGTGGGGCTACGTCAAGTCTAAAGTCTACACAAATAAGCCAGCAACTATTCCAGCTTTGGAAGACAACATTTCCGAAGAAATTCGGGCTATTCCGGCCGAAATGCTCGAAAAAGTTACCCAAAATTGGACTTTCCGAATGGACCACCTAAGACGCAGCCGCGGTCAACATTTAAATGAAATTATCTTCAAAAAGTAAATGTCATGAACCAATCTAACGTTTCAAATAAAGAATCGATGAGATTTTGCAAATTTTATGCGTTTTTTTTTTAAAAAAAGTTCTCAAGCTCTTTAAAAATCACCCTTTATTTCATTGCCCAGATTATATTTTTCACCTCTAAACCAAAACACCCCATCCTCTACTCCCCTTTCCATTTACCTATGAAAACTGTCTTCTAATTTATGAAAACATAACCGTAAACAATCACAATGTTTGAAAACGTCCTTCCTTCTTTTGTATATAGATTGCTTTTTCTCACTAATTTCCTGCATTTTTTTTTTTTTTTTTTTCATGAACCACACACTTTCCCACATTGTTTCCTCATTTTTTTGTATTTTTTTGTTTGTATAAAGAAACACACCTCACCTCACTCACCCAAAAGTATTATCATCCTTATGCTTATGTCACTTGCAACACAGCATCAGACTTGCTTGGATGATCATTTTACTCGGCACAAAAATTGATGCTTAATCTTTATCCTTGTTAAATCTTTATGTAAGTGGTATGAGGAGTAAGTGAGTGAGTGAGACAAGCTTAATAAAAAGACCTGCAGCAACAAGGAATTGTGTTTGCTCCAGTTATTCTCCACATATTTCCTTTTTCTTCTTGCATTTGTATGTTATCCTTTCAATTTCATTTTGTGTCATCATCATCATTGCAAAATGACAAGCGATGTTATGAGTGGCTGCCTGAATATGACTTTTTGTTGTACAAACGTACCTACATATTATAAGATCTTATGGCATGAAACATAAAGACACATATTATGTGCAACTGTTTTTCTAGGACAACAATACCATAATAAATCTGTGTATATGTGGTTCTCGTACATACTCCACTCATCTGTCTACATATTGACACACATTATCAATGTTTATTTGAATCACTATCCATCCGGCACTTGAATTAAACTTTTTTCTTTTAGGAAAATAAGAAAACACATCGTTTATATTTTCTGTCCTTGATAAGGATATGTTTTTATACCAACGCATAAAGTACAAATAAATATAAAAATATTGTCTCTTTTTGAGTTGTCTTTAAAGTCGGTCAATTTTATTGCTTTATAATATTAAAAAAATAAAGTTAAATATAATATTTCTTGTCTTTTTTTTGTTCATTTTAAGTTTATTTTTAGATTTAAAGAAAAATTTAGATTTGAGAGGATGAAAATCGCAAACGAGATTCTTTTTACTGTACATACAAAATATTTATTACTTTATGAAAGCCCATAATATTTATTCTTATTTCTAAAGTTAATAATATGTTGGGACCACATTTCTCTAAAAACAAACAAAAAAAAAACTCGAAATCATTCAACGAATTTTGATAAGTTCGATTTAAAATGGCCGATATGAGTGATTGGCATAAGATACGTCAAGAACCGAAGAAGGTTGGGTCAAATTTAACTCTATACACTAAGAAGAATTGACAATTTTGAAAAGTCAAAAATGCATTAAAAATGGAAACAAAATTATTAAAATACAATACCTAGGATCACACTTGAACAAGTACGTGCGACCCAGTCGTTCCATTCATTTTGTTTCTTGGTTCTCAAGACAAACATTATTACCAATTTTCATTCGCGTACCATTTTTGGTATGGACTCTTTTGATTCTTAGTTTTCATGCCAAACTAACCACTTATATGGAAATTCTCATCAATATATAATATACATACCATTCCTCTCAAACGGAATTTTTTAATATTTTACCTATTTTACTGAAAATACAGTCGTCTGTACATAAAAGCGACTAACTATTATTAAAGCTTATCGTATAATTTTGATTTTGATGTCGTTAAATTCAAAATTGAAAAAATACATTAAAGTCATGTATCATACAACTAAAAAGTACAAGTGACCTCAACTCCAGAAATAATTGTGTTTCGTCCAAGGTATAACAGTGGGCTCTTCAATCAGTCTGTTATACCCTACTAAGACACAAATTTTGGTCGATGTTTACCGACTCTTATAAAAATCACAGGAAAAAGATACTGTGAATTTTATTATTCTAGGGGAATTTTTTTAAATTCGTGCACCCACTTAAAACAAAAGTAATTTCAATATTTTAATATTTAAATTTCTTCATCTTATTGTCATGTATCTTAGCTTAAATTGTATCAATATACATTTTCAATTTCAGTAAGCCCATACCTCCAAGGTTTCCCAACAAGAAAACTCTTGAACTTTTTGATTCCTTATTTGAACATTGAATGGTAAATCTAACATTCTCACCAAGTCTTATGAATGAACGAATTTTGTCCGCAAATATTTACATTTATGTCTTATTTTACTTGTGCTATTATAAGTTCGGGCTGAACAACAATTCAATAAAATTTTGCCTGCCGGAAGTAGTACAGTCAATTTAGAAAAAAGAATTGCTGGTATTTCAAAAGCATATGTAGCACCCTTGTCTTTGCATTTTACTGAAATTCATGCTCACAGACCCAACTTGACGTATTGGAGAGATTTCCCTCTCCCAGCACTTTCCTCCAATTTCACTCCCCTTAATTGGTTCTATCGTTTGAAAAAAAAAACTGTGTGAGCAACAATTAATTTGCTTGTAGTTTTAAACATATTTGTTGTGCCGGCATTGAAGTTTCAAAAAATCACTCAGTTGAAAACTTGAAACAAAAATTAATCTTGGAAACTATGGATGCCCTCTATCTTGGTTCTTGGACGTCTATCATTTTTAGTTCAGACATATCGAATGTACTGTGAACATCTTTTGAACAGAGCGTGTTCTAACCGCCCGATATATTTTTGAAACACGCTTCCTTGTTCTTTTTTTCTCATTTAACATGTAGAGCGTTCTGATTTGTTTAAAAAATCAGACGTGAGCTCATTACTCGTCCGCAATTTCAACACAAATACTAAGCAGTAAGCGCTCTGAGTTAAAGAAATACATTTGTTTTTGATAACTCAGGCTCTGCTCTGAACTTAAAAAAGAAAAGCGCACCTTGTTAGGCACTTCGTACAGAGACTCGGACCCACATCCATTGATTAGATACATTTTTAAAACTAACGTGTGAAATGGGTGGGGCGGGCGTATTGAGGGGAAATACGCCATATTATGTCTTTATGCTTCAGACTTTGAGAAAATGTAAAATGCAAGGGCCAAGTAACAGAATAATATTTTGTAATTATCATGAAGTTGAAGAATTTTTCTAGCATTCCATGAACTTAATTAACAGTTTTCTTTCTTTTCTCATAGCTGTGACAACGTGAAGATTTTGAAATCTCTGACCCAAATATTATATTTTATGGAGCATGTCGGTCTCCAGCATACATTCGCAAACTTATACATTTAAAAATTGTGTGGTTATATTCCCCGACCCTAAATATGTATCTTTACTTAGATACCATGTTTGAGGCCCTAAGTGATTTAGAAGCCAATATATTGATAATATACCTATGAATAGTTTAAAATGGTGGCTAACAAATTGCAAGCTTAGTTGTAGTTACTTGACAAAAATATGGTGTTTTTGTTTTGCAAAAACACATCATCCCAAAATTTGACGCTAAACGACCCCACTATCAAAATAAATTGTCTTTGAAAAAATATTGGTGTATAGGTACCTACATCTCTGCATACATATGTACAATACATTTAAAAATATTTATTTTTAATTCAATTAAAAAGTACAAGTGACCTTAACTCCAGAAATTAATGTGTTTCGCCCAGATTTGACAGTGGACTCTTCAGTCAGTCTACCTACCATACTCACAGCAAGAAGATACTGTGAATTTTATTATTCTACTGGTGCAATTTGTTAGAATTCACAGTATCTTCTTGCTGTGATTTTTATAAGAGTCTGTACTCTGTAAACATCTACCAAAAGATGTGTGGCTTAGTAGGCTATGACAGACTGACTGAAGAGCTCACTGTCATATCTGGGCGAAACACAATTACTTCTGGAGTTGAGATCACTTGTACTTTTAACCCTCCAGTGGGCGCGTGGGTAAACGAAACACGAGTAGGCGCGTGGTCTACGATTGTAGACCATTTTATTTAGCAAAAAAAATATTTGGTAAAGCATTTTTAGTATCCAAATCGAGCTCAGGTTATTTAGGAACATATTATTTGCCATATTCATCACTTTAAGTCAAACGGTTATTAATACACTGAAAAAAAATCCGTAAACGAAAATAACTCACATTTTTAGGATTTTTCGTAATCGCTTTTTTATAAAAAAAAAATACTCAAAAAAAGTTTATAACAAAAAAAAAACTTTTTTGATATCAAATAATTGACCAAATTTAGGGGTTAATTAAAAAAAAGGAACATTATACCAAAAACAAAAAAATTATAAGACTTTGAAAATAAATATTTTTTGTGATCATATTTTTTTCATTTTTCACAACTAACAAACAAAAAAAGTACAATAAACATAAGAACAAATTCATTTATAAGTTTAAAAATCATGGTCAGATTATAAAAGAACATATTTTTATTTCCACTTCATCACTTTAAGTTAAACTGTTATTGACACACTGAACAAAAAAAAATTTAAAAGAAAATAATTCACATTTTTAAGATTGTTCATCCTCATTTAAAAAAAAAATACTCGATACTACGACCCTAGACCACGCGCCTAGTGGAGGGTTAAGTGAATTATATACATTCATTCCACTTAAAACAGAAGTAATTTTTATATTTTAATATTTAAATTTCTTCATCTTCATAATTGTTTTATTTTTAAAATAGTAGTTAATTGACATTTAATGTGAAACATTTCCACTCCACTTATACTTGTTCGCTTTAGTTGAAGTTGAAAATACAAATTTAAGTTCATAAAAAGAAGATAGAGCTATTTTATGAAAATTTGTTTCCCTCGACATTTGTAACTGTTTTCTATTTAATGGTTTATAAACTTTAAAATAACCATATCGAAATATAGAAGTAGATATTTACTTATACCTACGACCAGATAACTTAGATATTCTAAGAAAAATGAGCTACAACAAAAAACAAATATACATAATTAAAACTCTAACTCTACTTTTGTTTTTGAGAATATGGCGTTCCACATCTCCTCCATAATTATGTAAAAATGTAAATAGTTTCTCACTGAGCATTTTGTAATACCCTCTAACTAGCTGTTACTATGTACATCAACCTGCAGCACTAAACCTGCCCCAACTTCCTTTTCAACAAGAAAACTTCCTCCATACTACGCCTCAGAAACTAAATTAATTAAAAAGTACGTATACGCCACAGTAACCCTATCTATCAAATTGCTATAATATGTATGTGTCAGTGGCGTCGTGTGTATTATTTATATGGGTGTGCAAATCGTGAAAATAATATAATTGTTTTTAAATATCAATAAATTGCGTTTGTGGCAATAACTTGCATACAAAAATTTCCTATTTACTGTTATAGCTATCAAAATATTTTTTCTTTTTATCATATGTATACGAACTAAACGCTTTTTCTAATAAATCATTGACACGATCTTCGTCTTTACTTTCACTCATTGTTTATTTTTCCTTTTTTCTTGAATATTAAATTAAAAACAATCGCATAAGAAAGTAAAAGCACCGCACCAAACTGTAGACACTTAAAAACTAATACAAAAAAAGCAAATTAAATGATAACATAAAACAGAATAGAAGCTCTGAAGTGCATAGATATCCTTCGTAGGCCAGAGTTGGGAAAGAATGCAATCATTTAATTATTGCAATAAATTGAATAAAAAGACTTATTTTAAAGTATTTTAACTTTCACAATGTAATTCGCAGTCAATTTTGAAGTTTTTTATATTGCAATCATTTTGAGCAGTTAAAAGACTTTAAGTTAAAAGAATGCAATACTAAAGACTTATTGAATTCTTTGAAGTCTTTTATAAGTCTTTTGCATTGATTGCATTCTTAAAGTTTTTTGATTGCAATCAAAGTACTGCAGTCTTTTGACTACTTTGAAGTCTTTTTCTCTTTGATTCTTTTTATTTCTTGGAGTTTTTTTCTGATTTAAAATTTAAAAATACATACAAAAAAAGACATGTGTATTATTACCTATGCTTCGATGAGGATGACAAAATATGAAGGATGCAAATGGGTAGGCTGTGCATGTTTTTGAGTAAAATTTAATAACGTTCGGTGAGGGATTTTTTGTCGTTACATCAGGGTGTGCAATGCACACCTTGCACACCCTGACGGGACGCCACTGGTATGTGTGTATATTTTTCGCCACATTGTAACCTTTGGAAACAAAAAGTACGCCGTGTACGACAGAGTATCCCAGAAAATAAAATAATATTCACAGTTATATTTCGCAAAAACTTTTATTAAAAACTAATCGCAATACTTCTCTCTAGAGAAGCACACGTAGGTACCCTTCAACGAAATTCATTTGTTTGCCTTTGAAATTTATTAAAAGGGCAACAACACGAAAAGAAAATGAAAAATAGCACCCAAGTTTCTCGAGATCGAAACTCGAAAAAAACAACCGTCCTGTCAACAAACTGTTCCCTTAGGTGACCTCCTTACTTTATCGTATATGTACATAACCCTGTCTCCTTTCCGGCTTTTAACGAAGTTGCTAAACAATTTTTTTAAACTTCTTCAATTTGTCATCGTATATATGGTCCAAACTCGTAAGGATCAGAAGCAAGTGCAAGTGGCCAGAAGATGAACCCTTTTAAAATTTGTCGTCGTCCATCAGATGGACGAATTAAGCGTTGGTAATAAGTTTTACTCTGACATTAATTACAACCCGATTCGAACACAAGTACCGGTACCTATACTCGTACCACAAGTGAGGGAGTCCTTTAACATCCAACACAGAGCTACTGAGGAGAGCGTAGGGTAAACCTAGACCCAGGCTGTCGAATAATTTATCAGATTACATTTTAAGTGATTTCTTGGATTCAAGGCCCGTCAACTTACTGTAGTTGTACACTGTGTGTGCATGAATTTGCATATAAATTAAGTTTTCGTTTCGTCTTGACATTTGCAAAAGACTATTAGTGTGTGTGTGTGTTTGTTTGTCGTAAGTGTCATCATGGCGTCATGGATGAATGCAAATTTCTAGATGGCTGTTGACATTTCGACGAGCCATTACTGCGAACCAACTGATGGAGAAGGTCAAGCTTAATTTTGTTTTCTTCTTCAAAATAATGCAAAATATACCGTTAAATAAATTTAAACCACAAGGTGGACTGAACATGGACATGTACAAGTCCTTTTATTTAGTTCCACCTTTGTGTTTTTCTGCGTTGTCATTTCTAATCCATGTGTCATAAGAACGGAAGTTATGTGAGATTCAAACTGCTGAATCGTTCATAAAAAAAACGAATAAAAAGCAGACGCGCACTCTGACAGGAAGGCTCATTTTTTCCTTTAGTTTCCCTTAGTGCTCATTTTTGTTTTGTTTTCTTCTTTTTTTTTTGTCATGAATGTGTCCTCTTTATGTTCATAGGTTAGGTTGATTCATTTCTCTGTTTTTTTTTTTGTTTTTAGCTGCTGCGGGCTCTTTGCATGAATATCAAATGCACGTCAGTTTCTATATAGCTTGAAAATGTCCGTCATGTGATCTATGTGTTGCTTCATCACAAAACTAGTGAATGTTACTTCGGCATACAATGTGATGTGTCCATCCTTTATTTTTTTGTTCGTTTTGTTTTTGAGTCCTGAGGACAGTACTTGGAATTGGTTTTATTTTAAGCAATTTACCTGGCAGTAGGTACTGCAGCAGTATTATCTACAATGTCCACACATGCTATTTTTTTTTTGTTAAAAATATGTGGCGGAAGACCTCAGAAATAGAATCGGGCACACGCAATTTAAACTAAGGAAATGTTTTTTTCTCTTTGAAATACAAAAAAAATGCCATTTCAGTCACGATAGTTTTGTTGGTAGTATAAAAGTGTTGGAGTGCATCAAACAATATTTGTTCATGATATTCCCCTATGTTGTAAATCCTAAAAATTCTCTTAACGACGACGCACGACGCGACGTTTTTAATTAATTAAATGTGATTTTTTTATGATGGGGGTAAACGGGAACAAAATTGTTGGAAAAGTATTTCCTTTCTTCAAAAATTGAGAACGTAGTGAATAATGATACATCTTAAGTTTCAGAAATAGTTCGATAATATTTGTTTATGTTTAACGAGAAAACAATAAAAACAAGTTAAAATAGCTGTTCGGAAAATTTCGATTTAATACAAAACATTGTGCAAACAAACATTTTAAAATAAAAAATAATTGATTTTTAATAATTGTATTAAATCTCAAATTTTATTGGATTTATTGAGGTTTTTTTTTAAATCATCAACATCTTAAGAATATTTCGATAGCATATTGACAATTTGACAGATAGTGAAAACAATAAATTTGATTGACTCTATAGACGGTGTTCACATTGTACTGACTCTTCCGACTATTTTTGACTTCTCTGAAATTTATCTTCCTCCCACTTTATGGTTAGAAAGAACGAAAAGTAGTAAATTTTTAAAAAAATTACAAAGGAGAATGGGCATTTTTGGGTGTGAGCGGCCACGAATGAAATTAGTCTCAAATTAAAGGTCTGCTATAAGGGAGTAACTTTCAATATGGGCGTTTCGTTGCAGTGCATTTAGGAAAAGAGATATGAAGACATTTTCAAATGCATTTTTAAATGAATTTTTGGGCAGGTCGCGTTTTCAAAAACTATCTGATACTTATCCTGATTTCAAAATGTCTAATGATACAATAAGCACCAGGTCAAGATATAGCCCGCGGTAATTTTACTAAGCTCCTTATACGAGTTCAGAAGGCAACAGTATAAGATTATCTATTTAATCGCAGCTTTTTAAAAAGAGTTTACCAACCGATACTTTTAGTACAATCATTAACAAAACCGGTGGCGGCGGTCAGATAAGCTTATTCAGGCTGCTTCGGTGGGAAAATACACTTTTCCTTTTGCATTTTGGTCTAAATACCTCCTTAACAAGGTATTTCCAAGAATGGAGTATCAAATGACAAAGCTAGATTGTCCTCTTTATACGTATATAAGGCTCAAACAGGATCCGGTCTAAGAAGGTTGGGCCGTTTTAGAAGTCTCTAAGAACTCATGTTTCTCTTTCTGACCAAGACCAATTTTTCGAAGCATCACTGGTGTCCATCCCAATTTTGACGATTTTCCAAATCTATCAGAAGATGATTTTGTTCTATTTGTTCTGGGTACGTACCAAGTGAAGATAGCCCGCGATTATTTAGCTTAGCACCTAGTACAGGGCTTGTACAATATTGAAATGTACCGAGGACAACAAGTAAGACATCTTCAGCAATATACCGAAGAGCAAGACATTTGGTTGCAGCGCGCAACCACAGTGGGATGGGCAAGAAACCAAACCAATGATATTCGCTTTGCAGCAGCGGAATTAAGTACGATTATAAAGGATGAGTAATGCCTACTCATTTTTAAAAAATGTTTTTTTTAGTATAGAATATATATTATGGTATGGTAATTGTAGTATTGTACTAATATTTAATGTTTTATGTGCTTTTTTTATAATAAAAATCTTTGTGACTGATGTCTATAAATGTTATTCCACTTTCCTTTTCTATTTTTCCATTCAAATTAGCCATAATACTGACTAAAACTTTATTAAAGTGTTGAACACAAAAATGCATTTTATCCTAGTTTGAAGTACACCACAACGAAAAAACTTTTACACTGTACTTTAACGACCAAACTACATACAAAAATAATAAATCTAATCTTGGCCGCTCGAACCCACTTTTCATACACATTTGCCCATTCTCCTTTGTGGATTTTTTTTTTATGTTTTCTTTTGAAAATTCGGAGGAGTCAATCCAATGTGAACACCGTCATAGAGACCTTGGATGACACTTGATGGAACTTTGATGTGAATTTTAATAACAAAATTAAATATTTCTTAATTTTAGATCTACAATTTATTTAGAAATCGCATATTAATAAAATAAAGAGAGGAAATAAAGTTAACGTGCAACGCATTTATATTGTTAAAAATTCAATAAAATAAGAAAAAAACGCGTATACGCCACAGTACACCTCAGTTATATGATCTATTTTTAGAAAGAATACAAATACGTCATTATTTTTGGGCGTTCCTCGCGAGTTGCCTTACGAAATGACCAGTCCACTGCAGAGATCTCCAGGCGATGGGAAAGATTCGAGTCGACTTATTCACCGGCCTGATTGAATTTTCACCGAATTTTAGGCAACGACACGAATATCGCTTAGAATTATGTTGACCGTAATTGGCTGAGGGCGTGAGCGATTTCGTCACTTCAAAATCAAATCGCCGAAGAGTGACATTCATAAAAATCCATTGGCTCTTTGATGGATGAAAACGAAGCCACAAACTATCTCACTGAATTGGTCATTCAAGTGACGATTTTGACGCAATATTCCATTTATTCCGAGCAATTTGCCCTTGGTATTTAAGCCTCTTCAGTTTCCTACTCGTCTTGCTTCGGCTATGAGAATTAATAGATCGCAAGCATAATTGCTGGATGTTTGTGGCAATTATCTTGAATTCCCATGTTTCATACATGGTCACAAATTGTTCGCAGCGTGCTCACGTGTCGGTAAACATCCCACTTTGTACGTGTACCCCGCCGAGAATAGAGCGAAAAAACGTTGTCTACCATGAAGCACAGTGAAAAATTGAAAAGCGGGTTGACCGACATATAAATCACTGCGTTTGATTGAAACACGTCGACATTGTAATACTTTTATTTCCATTGTATTTTAAATTAATAATTTGGACTGACCAAATTATGCACATCAAGCCTCATGTGACAGGCTCAGAATTATTATTTTCAATAAAATAACGAATTAAGGCGCAAAGAAGTTTTCTGGTCAGATAGTTTATAATAATATGCGTCGTTTTTCTACATACTTATATACAAGGTGGCGCAAAATGGATCACCCTATCGAAAGATGTTTTAATTTTTTGTATCCAGATTTCTCACTCTTGTCTTTGATATTAATGAAATCCTCATTTCAGCTTGGAGTTATCACTTTTCCTTATATTATATTCAGAACCTTAATTAAGAGGAGGGAACAAAAAAAAAAAAAACACAACACATAGCAAATGCCATCAAAATTTCATTAAAACACCTATATTCAGTTCATACATACAATACATACACCCTATTCTATTATGCCCCACTTTTTTTTGCTCTAGATGGAAAACATAATTAAATTGCAGATTCTTTTGTATTTCACCCTCTTTTCTGAACGAAAATAACCTTCAATACACCATCTTCATACACACAAATACCTATCTATCTACTTCTCTCTTGAAAAATAAACTTTTTCTTCATTCCTCATTTCATGTTTTGGAAATGTTTTTGGAAATTGTTTTTTTTTTTTTTGGTTATCTAAGAGATAGCATCTCACAAAAAAGAAAGAAAACTTATCCTAACAATCACTGTCAAGCGGAACCTGATTAACGTGTTTACTTCCGACAGCAAACTAACACCAGCAACGCCACCAGGCAGGAATTTAAGCGCGATGTCCTTGGGTGACCTAATCTTGAAGAAGAATCGTTTAGATTTCCTGTGCGATGGTCCTCTTATCACTGTTTTCTAGGCTAGAGCACATATGTATGTACATCCTTAAATCGCCCACACATTCTACCATCATATAAAATGTCAACGAACGAAAGGATAACGAACCGAATTCCAGCCCTTTCAATGGTAGGTATACATTAGGGTGTGCCAAAGTGCTCAACTATGGAATTTTCAAATATAATAGCTTTTAAAAGTTGCATTACTTATTAAAATTAATTCCTGTATTTAAAATTTTCATTTTAGTTAATATATTTGGCTCACTCAAAATATAGGAAGAAATCAAAGAAATGTATGTGTTTTCGGGATTTTTATGGAATATATATTGTTTTAAATTGCGCTCTGATACAAAAAAAAAAATTATATAAAATATTTTTATGTTTTTACTCTTTAGAAAAACTTTTAAGGATAAATTTGTTTAAATCGAACAATAAAAATATAGAAGTTATGAAATAGTAAGCCAACATCTAAGAAACTTCGGTTTAAAAAGAAAAAAAAGTAACTGACCACTTATTATCTTATAGCTTCTATATTTATTGATCGATTTTAAAAAGTTATTACCTACTTTTAGGTTTTGCGATGAATTTATCTTTCACTTGAGACGTTAAATATATTTTTTATATTTTTTTTTTGTATGCACACGAAGAATATTTAAAACAAAATATATTCCAAAAATCTCGTAAAATCCAAATTTCTTTCTTATTAACTTGAGTGAAAATTTGTAAGTGCAGGATTTAATTTTAATAAGTAATGCAAATTTTGAAAGCTATTATATTTGAAAATTCCATAGTTGAGCACTTTGACACACCGTAAATCAATGACGAGAGAAGGATTAATTGCTGCAAAATTAAAGTCTAGGCAAATCATGCCCAAATTCAAAATAATAATAAAATAATTTAATCCACTCAAAATATATGAATAAATAAACTTGGAATTATTTCGTTTTTTTTTCTGTTAACTTTTTTATCTTGGCCATTTTGTTTACATGCCTTATTAATTAATTTTATTAATTTTAATAAATTGATTTTTAATGAATTATTAATTAAATTTGTCTATCTAAGTTTTTTAAGCATACCTAAGAAATAATAGAAAATTAACTGAAAATTAATTTTTTTTTTAGCTTAACTGATTTGAGCGAGCCACAAAAGATATAATAATTTTTGTTTACTTATTCTTAAACCTGAGACCCTAATACAACTTTTACACTATTACATTACAAAATTAGAGTATTTTTTGCTAGTGACGCACCCTAGTATGCTTGAACTAAATAAAGGATTGAACCTTTGCGTGTTGTGCAAGCCTATACAAATATACTCCACATTATATATCTTTAACCCCAAGTCGTCAGTCAGTTTAGTGACGAATAAAGTGAGGGGAGTAATTGCACAATTTATATTATCACACGAACGGGAAAAAGAGATCTTTCACACTACATAGTAAAACATATTCACATATCCTATAGGCCACCATGAATGCGGAAGCACTTTAAGCTAACTCAAGACACATACTAGACCCAACCACATATTGAAGGACCTATAAGGCGGAACTTGCCTATAACCTTACCTACACAAACGATGTTTAACTTTACAGTCTTGCTGGCGTCTATAACATTTCGATCTAATTTAACGTTGTTTCTTTATGTTATGGAATTATTTTATTTTTTAATAAATCGATTTAAAGGCTTGAGATGTGACATGAGTCGAAGCAATAAGAACAACTTTTGATTGACGTACATGGGAAAAGTAACAAACAAAAGTTGCTTCAACAGTTTTGAACGTGTAAAGTTTCTTTAAGAATGATGATGACGGCCAAATGGGGAAGTTTGTTTTTTTTTAAGTTTTTTTTTAAGTTTTTTTTCTTTAAATCGCATTCCTATAAAGACATAACACTTCATAAATAGATTGCTCAACCAAGAATTTATAAAAACAAAATGGGATGGAAAATCCTCTGGAGGCGTATTGGCTTATTTTTGAGCATTTATATTTTTATTTCATGATAACATCACAAAAGTCATTAACCCATTAAGATATTTCCACAAAGACTATTACTGACCTGCTGATGCAGTTAACTTTTTATACCCTCTTTGTTGCTGGTTTTAGTGGTAGAAATAATTGTGTTGGTTTTTTTTTTACGATCTTAATGATTCTTTGTTTCGATGGACACATTTTTACTTAAAAATCCGGAAGGAAACAATGGAAGTAATAAAGCACTTTGTCTCAGTTCATTTTATTGTGTTGCAATTTCCCAACTTACTATTCTGTTTTAAATGGGTGTTAGTGAATTGTTTTCTAAGCCTCTGTTTGAGAATTTCTTTAATAATAATTATGTAACTAGGATTTTACCAAAAAGTCTTTGAAAGTTTCCATATACGTTGACTTGTAATCTGTATTAAGGAGGTTTGTGTTCTTTGCTTTCAACGAGTTGGTACGTTATCTTTCAATCTTTCTGACCAATTCCGAACACATTGACCGTTGGCACGTGGCGCCAACAAGAGAGAAAATCTATCATTTTTTTGAGTTGACTATTTCGCAGTGACAACGCGACGACGACGTTGAAATGTCAAAGAGTTTATTTCTTTTATAAAAATAATTTGAATCATATCAATTAGTAAAACTTAGTAAAGACACGTCTCTACAAGTCATCCATATTCCAAATAAAAATCTGTAATTTTGTAATTTTATTTTGATGGAGTTTTCGATTCGGTAATCCAAATGAACTTACCCCCACACAAATAAAAGTTGTTCGTAAAATTAAGAATACTTTTTAGCACTTGTAAAATGTAATAGTAAAATGTAGGTTTCCAGAAAAAAAAAAAATCCGATTTTTTTTTCTAATCTTTCTAGATAAATTATGAGCTATTGATCTCGAGATATTAGCTTAAATTCATTTTTCAAAATGGTGGCCGAACACAAATACTTAATGCAGTGCCAATTTGGTAAACATTTTTTGCGAAAAATGGTTATTAATGGTAAAAGTTTATACATATTTTTTTTTTATTTTTTCGAAATCAATTAAGTTGTTTTGATTCGGGTTTTGTATGAAGAACCTTCTGAAAAGTTAAAATATTATTCAAGTTTTTGTTTAAAAAATCATTATTTTATCAATTTAATTTAAATTAAATTTTATCAATTTATTTCAAACTTAAAAATAATTGTTCCTAGAGCCAAAAATGAATGGTTATTTAATTAGTTCTGTCTACTTTTAGGGGCACAAAATTTACTTTGCAACAGTACTTCGCATAGAACAATTTTTCATTGCTTGAATTTCCCATCATTGGATAAACCGATTCAAATTTATTTTTTTTTATAAAGATATTTCTAAAATGTAAAATATATTGCATATCAAAATTTTCAAAAAATTGTTTTTATATCTGAATTTTTTTGTTTTTGTTGAAAATTTTATTTTTCAAAATTATTAAAATTTAATGTAATTAAATTTATATCATAACGAAGATGAAGAAATTGAAATATTAAAGTTACTTCTGTCTTAAATGGAGTGAATTTAATAAACTTCAGTTAAAAGTACTAGAATAATATAATTTACAGTATCTTTTATAAGAGTCGGAAGACATCGTTCAAAATTTATTTCTTACAAGGATATGACAGTCTAACTGAAGAGCCACAGACATTCATTTCTGCAGTTGAAGTAACTGACTAGTACTTTTAATTGAATTAAATTTATATCTGCATGTTGAAAATCCATTTAAATTGACGTCCAAAATTTATTTCCTACAAATTTTACGAAATATTACAAAATATACAATTTTTAAATCAGACAGAATTTTTTTAGTTAGCTCAAAGTAGATACCTACTACTTTGAGCTTTGAGCTAATATAGGGGCTTATTTCGAGAGTCTATTCGACTTAAGTCTATTCGACTTTTTTCGATTCTATCAAATTTGAAATTAGTATCGCTTTGCCCAAAAGACTTTTTGAATATAATAGATTTTCGAAAATAGAATATTAAAAGCTCTCGACTAGAGCTTTAGACTGAAATGTCAAATCTCCCCAAGAGTTTTAGAAAATAAATATAGTTTGACGAAAATTGACGTTTTTTTGATGAAATAAATAGTTTTTTCTTCAAAAAAATAATATTTCATACCGCGACTAATTGCAAAAATGAACTCCGGTCCTTTGGAATTTAGACATTGGATGAAAATATGCAGACATACATTTGTATAATATTATTATGATGTATACATATTTATGATAACGTGGTAGTTTCGCAGACTCCTTTAAGGGTGCAGTGGTGATTTGTGGATCTTCAAAATGCACTTTCTCGAAAAGCCTTAATAACAGTTATAACAAATTGAAAAATCATTTCGCAATTGAATGTAAAGCTCCTTTGTACCAAATATGATATTGCAGCTTTTTGCAAACGTGAGGACATTGAGAAAATTGTTGGACATCCATATAAATATCAATAAATACATCAGCATCAACTATTAAGACTTTTGGAAAAAAGTGCATTTTATGATGCATTTTAAAAATGCATAACTTCCAAAGATTGTATAAGAAGTATATAAAAATCTTTAAACAAAATGTATTATGGTAGCAAATTTTATATTGCAGCACATGTTAAGATGATTGAGCATCTCGAAGGAAGGACACCAAACATGGATGACGATATGAAAGTTCATATTGTACAAGAGGATATTCTTTGCCACTAAAATACATTCTTATTATAGGTTTAAACAAAAATGTACACGAAAGTCGACCAGAAATTCTTGATCGAAAAAAAATTCTATTTAGTAGAAAAAAATTGATTCTTATAGAAATTCGCAATACCGATGATAGATTATAAGTCTATTCGACTTTAAGTCTATTCTGAATAGACTTTCGCAATAAGCCTCATAAGCTTTTGAAATTATTTTTTAATGTCCATTTATATAGCTATTATTTTATATTTAGCTATTATAATCCACTTAGAAATTCAACTGTACCTATTCATTTTAAAATGTCACAAAAAAAAGAACAATTCATGTTTTTAGATAATGACAATTTTTGAAATTTTACAGGGCCACATGAATATAAGGGTACATACATACATTATGTATATACGTACGAGCCATTGAGGTATTTTTGTACACCCTTTTTGATAAAAGAATAATTTTGGCCTGCTTATAAATTATTTCAAATTCTCAACATATCAAAAAAGGTATGTGAAATTTAATAAAGACTTCAAATAAACCTACGTGCTACTATACAGGGTGTCCCTTAATTCGTCAAGAGTATTTTAGGGTATGATTCTTGGGTATATTCTAAGAAAAAAATTGTTGTACAGTTAGGGCCTATCTCCAATTTTGATATCATTTATCCGGGAATTTAACAAACGTCTTACTTTGGGGTACCCTGATCCATGTTACCGGTAATTGCGCCGTAAGTAATCAGATAGAAACTTCGTTTAGGCCTTTATTTTTAGAAGAAATACCAGCCTTTGTGATTGCGTTTAAATAAATTTGATACCTTGCCTCAGTCTTAAGATATCCCGTTTTTAGCCTGTTTCATTTTTCTTGCCCATGCTAATTTTTTGACTTTGGGGTCAATTTTCTCCAAAAATTGTGTAATCAACATGATGTTTTAATAATTTTTTTTGAATGTATGTAACAATACTTAAAATAAAAGTTTATATCAAGTTTGGCGAAAAACCCATAGATTTTATGATAATTTGGAAAACCAGCGGCAGCTAAAATTTAATAAAAAGGTTTTTTTTTTTTTTCTTAACGCTTGAATGGCTATGAATAAAATATGATATGTGTGCTTATCGATAATTTTTTATGTGTGAACTAAAACAGTTATAACAGGTGTAAAAATGAGTCCTCTTTGATTTTGTATGCATGCTATAGCCAGTTTTTGTATTTCACTGATATTGATATTAATGATCCCAGCTACTGCATCACTTCGGAGAACGCTTTGAGCATGCGCTCTTCTAATGCACTTTAAGTTGCTATTTTGATTGAATAAAAGATTTATTTCATTCTTCCCCATTCAAAAACATCCAATATTGTAGGATCAGGAGATCTTGCAGGCCATTGAACTGCTCCAACTTTTTCCTATCCAACGATTACCGCTCACTCTTCATCTTCTCAATTTTAAACCCCTCAAGCAAAGTGGGCGGAAGCACCATCAAGTCATGAATAAGATGAAGCCAGTTGAACCTATGGAATGTCCTTCAATAGTTCTGATAAATCATTTTGCAACAACTGCAGATAGTTTGTAGAATTCAACTTAAGTGGCTTCTAAAATTAGCATTTTTTTAAACTAAGTAAACTTTAGTAAAGAACATACAATTTTGTTGCTAAACAGACAATTTTGTTGCTAAATTTTATTTTTAGTATTGTTACATACATTCAAAAAAAACTATTAAAACATCATGTTGAATACGCATTTTTTGGAAAAAATTGACCCCAAAGTCAAGAAATTAGCATGATGGGCAAGATCTTAAGACTGAGACAAGGTATCAAATTTATTTAAACGCAATTACAAAGGCTGGTATTTCTTCTAAAAATAAAGGCCTAAAGGAAGTTTCTATCGTAAGTACTTACGGCGCAATTACCGGTAACATGGATCAGGGTACCCCAAAGTAAGACTTTTCTTAAATTCCCGATAAATGATATCAACATTGGAGATGGGCCCTAACTGTAGAACAATTTGTTTCTTAGAATACACCCCAGAATCATACCCTAAAATACTCTTGACGAATTAAGGGACACCCTGTAGATTAGTTATTTCTAAGTTGAAGTGTAAAAATATATAGCGAACGAAAACTTAAAAAATTATATCTCGAAACCGTAGGTGCCTACCCATACCCATATATATTTTTGTTGAATGTAACTCAGAAATCAAATTTACGAGAACAAAATTATGGCATTCAATATCAATTTTTGCATTAAACTACTGAAGTTAATGCCGTCCTAATACATAATATTTAGGTACAATGCGGTAGCCAGACAAATATTTCGGAGGGGGATATGATTTTTAAAAACAATTTTTGTTCTAATTTTTTAATCTTGACTCCTGAGTTTGGCTCGCTATTCGTAAGTAACCTAAAGAAACCTTTTATTTCAGCGTTTAGCAAGAGCAATGACTAGCATTAATTTTACAGATCATAAAAACAACATTTTTGTTGGTTTATAGCCTAAGGCTTTTCATGCGTTGATGTAAGATTTTGCATTCTTAACACAAATAACAGTTTTTTGGTTGTATGGCAATGGTTACATATAATGGAATTATTTAGCAAAAAAAAAAAAAAACCCTGTGATCTAACCCTGGTCACGACCTTGTTTAAGTATTAAAAAAAAATTCTTGCATCTTCATTGCCCTTACCAATATACATCATTTGAAAGATTGTCCATGCCTACGCTTTAAAAAAAATATGCTGCTTTTGATCTAATATAACGGCATTAAAATCATAGTCGTATCGAAAAAGTTTAAAACCCACAATTAACCTTTTTTATTTAGCTGCAAGAATACATATACAAAATTATTTTAAATAAAACATTCTTATCCTGTCCTTTAAAATTGTAAAAATAACTAAGCTAACCTACAAAAAAAAACACAAATCACATTAATTTCAACATACAACCACAACATATAGTACCTAGTGTATGTATACACAGATAAGTTAAAAGGTAGATTGCTAAAAACCTAATCTTTTCAAAATACCTGATACATCAGCAAAATAATTTGCCTCTGAGTATACCTATAGATACCTACTTCCCATAAAATAATAATAATAAACCTAATTTCATACTATAAAATCTCTATTTAGTTCACCTATAATGGCAGAGTTTTAATTTCTCTCTACCGTCTGTTTAATTGTTGTTGATGCTTTCCCACAGAAAGTAGGAAAATAGTATATATACACACAAATATATGTATAATAGAAAAAATGAAAACATTGCATCACCATCATCACCCATGTATAGGTTTACATGTACGTTATACGTACCAACCGAGATAGGACACGCTTTAGATATTAAAAGGATATAATACTATGTATGTCCACTCAAAAATTCTCCTTCCGTTTTCTAAAATGAAATTTTTTGTTAGAAATTTCTCCCTCCGACATTCAACATTCCATGGTGAAATTTAAAAAAAATCTGCATCCTTTCATTTTCTCACTCCCTCCTCTAAAAATCCTCACCCTCTTTTAAAATTAAGTATGTTCACAAGCGACATCACAACTATTTAAGTTAAGTACACTCCTCCTAGAGTGTGTGTTCCGTGTTTTTAATAAAAAAAATATAAAAAGTAGAAAATTCCACAATTTACTTCAACTAGACATTGCTTTGAATTCTTCATTGCATTTTATTCTCTTTCATTTCTTCTTTTTTACACACAAAGTCCAACAAAACCCACCGAATGGCTAGCCCCACCAGACTAAAATGGAACACGACTAAGAATAAATTAAAAACGCAATTAAAAAGGATTTCAGTTTTATGATGATGCAGTTCAAAGTTGTGTTGGGATCTTCTACTACTATATCTACACTACAGCTTCATAATAATGTTGCACTGAATACTCAACACAGCAAAGCACACAGCAACAAAACCCAAATTACTCCTAATGAATACATGGGGCAGTTTTCGTCCATTGCAACAAGGAGGAGCATATACAAAAAAGGTTACGATACGAATTAGAAGGCCGCCGGACTAATTAGTCTGCGAGAGGATTAGATGGTGCATTTTGTGAGTTTCAGTTTCAGCAGCACAATAATTTCCTTGTGCAAAGTGACTGCTGTTGGTGGATCCAATTTTGTGGTCAGTTTTGTACGTCCGGATCCGGAGTATTTTGTCAGGATAAGTTGGATTATAGTTTAGCTGGCTGTACATCCGCGAAATTATGTCTGACTAAGCACGTTCGCTTGACGAAACGTTTTGCGGATAGTGACTTCGTATATTTTGTCATTGGGTCAACGAATTTAATTATTTTTCGAGTGTGCTGGAAAAACAGCCCAGTTTTGTGTCTACGAAACTGATATACATGAAAATGGCAGAACTTATAATTATATCAAAATTCTATTTTAATAATCGTTGTGGGGAATGGACGTACGTTTTGGTATGACTTGACCATACTTTTGTTCAGCCCTGAGAAACGAGATTAGTTTCCCTAGAAAATTTAATATTCCCCAGAATCATAAAACAATATATACACATGTTAGCATCTTATCGAACTTATTTTTTCTGTCAACAAAGTGTGCGTCTGTAGGGAAATTTATAGTAGAAAAATGTGTCATAAAGAAATAATCTGTTCGTGGATGGAAAGTATCTTCCAGAAAGTATCTCCATCTTTTCATTTCACATTAATCATTATGAGTTTGTTTGTTTTTTTTTTTTTTTTTTTTTTTTATGACATTCCATACATTCCTGTTCTACTTATCGTTACATCATTTTTATATATGATTGATGTTTCCTTTTAAGTTATTCAGATTGCGCTTTATAAAAAGCAAGATGAAAAAATAAGGTGAAATTTTTTGCAAACTCACTTGACATTCAGTGGGCCATCTGGCGGCCTGCTGTGAGCAGTCATTATCCTTGTCCTTAGGCAGGGCGAATAGATCTCGGGGTTCTTTTAAACGAGCAATTGGTTTGAGCGTCTTTTCATCGGTGTTTACCTCCAATTGATTGGTTTTCAGTCCTTTCGATAGAAAATTACTCAAAAATCCTGCAAAAGGAGAAAGAAAAACCGTTAAATGAAATGTTTTATTTGATATATGGATGGATGATTTTTTTTATTTCTCAGCAATTCTATAAAAATGTATGTATGTATGTATGTATGAATGTGTGTATGTATGTATGTATGTATGTATGTATGTATGTATGTATGTATGTATGTATGTATGTATGTATGTATGTATGTATGTATGTATGTATGTATGTATGTATGTATGTATGTATGTATGTATGTATGTATGAATGTGTGTATGTATGTATGTATGTATGTATGTATGTATGTATGTATGTATGTATGTATGTATGTCTGTATGTTTACCTAATGAGCGTGAGCTTTGCGTAAAGAAATGTACTTTAATTATTTTCTTCATTGAGATCTATGTACAGTCAATAATTACAAACATAAGGTCTGCAAGGGGCGATGAAGTTCTGCATTTTTTGATATGTTGTTGGAGGATGTAAGTGTGTAGTCTTTAGCTAACTTTGCCGCTTCGAAAAACCTCTGCTCGCTGTAGGAAAAATGCAACCCCATTTAACTTTGGAAATATGCAATTTAGGTAAAAACTATAAATTTTTTTGTTATAAAATTTTCTACAAGACATCTTTAGTTTTAAATTCATGCATGTTATATTTTTGTTGCTATCTTACCATAAATTAAAAAAAAAATTTGAAAAACTAAGTAATTTTCAAGCACTCAAAACTCATGTAAAAAGTTGGCCAATTCTAATCAAAAATTGGAATCAAATAGTCTAGAGTATAAGAAAATGAAATTTTAAAATTCGATAGAAATCAGTCTAAAAGTTTTGGCAAAAAACATGACGTTAACTAAGTGCAATGCGCAATGTTTGCATAATTGTTGTGGTCAAAGTAGGAAACTTAAGTTAGCAATGATATTTGTAACACGTACTCAGAACCCTTAACTATGTATCATAAAATATCGTTATAATATTTATATATTTTGTTTAAGCAACGTTGGTTACGATTTTAAAATTTTGGAAAATTTTTCAGTGTACCTATACAGTATACATAAAAAATGATTTCGTGAAGCACTTTTGCGAAAAATCAAACATTTAAAACCGCTACCAAAGATAATTACAAAAATAAAGAAATAAATATTATAATGATATTTTATATAGGTAGAAAAGAAAACCCTAAAAAGGAAAAATAATATTGTATTCCAAAATTTTCAAACATATTTTATTTTTTGGGAACTTTAAATTTCCATTTTTTTCCTAAACATGATTTCAAAATTTTTCAATATTCATATTCGTAGAATAAAATGAAGAAATGACATCTTTTTTTGTTGACCTCAAACTGCAATAGCTTAAATTATTATTTGGCATACATATAGTACACTCCAATTCACTCGTTTAAAAATAGATTATTTCAAAAAACTTTTAACGATTTCTCTATAACCTTTCATAATTATGACAAGTTCAATAATTATAGAATTTATTAAGTGTAAAATGGGGATTAAGATCCAGGAAGAATTTTGAATCCTCCTAAAAAATTGTTAGTCTTATGGCTCTTAGAACAGTTTTAGTCAGAAAATCGACCTTATTTTTTGCGTCATTTGTTTAAATACACCTTGAAAAACAACCTATTAACTCAGAAAATAGTATGCAAAAAATCAAATAATCAACAGTTAAAGACATTTTCTCATGAATTTATAACAATTTAAAAGGAAGTGTTCTAACCGAACAGGAAAATACTCAAATTCGAGATACAGCATTGGACTAAGTATGCAGCTACCTTCGATATAGGGAAAATGATGGAAAAACAACTAACCGCTTGGGAACATGGCTTCCAGTCGCGGATCCAGGGGGGTTGCTATAGGGTATAAACCCCCCCCCCCCCCCGATTCCTAAAATAATTTGAGATACAGAAAGCAATACATTACAAAGCGTAGAGTTTTATATTCGTTAAAAATATTGTTAATATGTGAAATTTGTTGGACAAAAAACGTGGTTGGGGCTGAACAATTTACATGCTGTAACTTCTTTTCTAAGCCCTAAGGTTGGAACTAAAGCCTGTAACGAATTTGACAAAAAACCGAGTGGGGGCTATGAATAATGGACATGTTTCGTGCAACGACAATTCTCCGTAAACACAATCCAGAAAATTGGAAAAAACAACAGCTTGGAACTAATAAGGTCTGAGAAAATTGGACAAAAAGGTCATCAGGGTTGAACAATTAACTCCGTAAAAACTAACCTTATTCCAGAGAGCTTTTGGGGCTTAAGTCTTAGGACCATCAAATTCCAAAGTTGGGGCTAAAGCTTGAAGATATAATTAATCGGGGTTAACATTAACATGTCAAAAGCAACAACTAATTAGACTAAAAGATTAGCTAATTTAAGGAAATAAACGCAATTGAGGCTAAAACAATTAGAAAACAACGGGCTGTTAAGCTAAGTGTAAATATTTAATACAACAGGAATTGTTTCTTACGGCCTTGTCTTAGAGAATTTTGGGGCTTAGTTTTCAAACTTTTAAAGGTCAAAGGCAATTGTACATACAAAACACTTTTGAGCTAAGCAATTAAATACAAATTCTCTAGTCAAGGAGCCAAATTCCGAAAGGGTTTGAAACTCTGTGGACTCTAAATATTTACTCTGAATATTTACAATCCCTATTAGACATTTTTTGAACAGGAAAAGAAAGTGTAGGTATGCAGCGTACACGAAAATTCATTCACACTTGCAGAAACGGGCCGTCCAGATTATTTTTAAGAGCAGCTGTTTCTTTCTAATTCAAGAAAATGAGATTTTAGAGGGCTGATACTGTCAAAGCACATAATGAGCTTTTGCCAGTAAGACCACTTTCAACATATCATTTGTCTGAATAAGCCAATTAAAAACCGTATTTAATTTTTTTTCAAAAAGGCGAAGTTGAAAGCATTTACTTTTTAGATGGCGCTCACAGTCCAGGGTGGACTACGGCCTCAACCAACAAGCCCCTCCAGCCAGCTCGGTCCCTAGCTAGCTGCCTCCAGTTACGCACTCCAAGTTGGTTGAGGTCGTTTTCCACTTTTGTGCGCCACCTAAGGTGGGGTCTTCCTCTGCTGCACATACCATCAGGGTAGATTCGAAGACTCGTCGGGCTGGTGCGTCGGTGTCCATACGATCTACGTGTCCCAGCCATCTCAGTCGCTGTATTTTTAGCATTTTGACCAGGTCAACGTCGCTGTAAAGCCCATAACTCTCGTTGTTAAATCTTCTCCTCCATACTCCATCGATACAGACTGGACCGGAAATCACCCGTAGAAGTTTCCTCTCAAAGCACCCAAGCAGATTCTCATCCGTTTTTGACAGGGTCCATGCTTCTGACCCATACAGCAGGGCCGGGATGATTAGGGTCTTATATAAGGTCTTCTTGGTTCTTTGAGAGGGGGCTTTACTACTCAAATGCTTTCTTAGCCCGAAGAAACAGCGGTTGGCAAGAGTAATTGTACGTTTGATCTCTACACTGATGTCATTTTGCGATGTTATAGTGGAGGCCAGGTAGACAAAGTCCTTGACGACTTCGAAGTTGTACCTATCCATCGTGACATTTTGTTGAAAGCATACCTTCATTTAAACAAACACTTATGTACATAATGTAGGTATGTAGGTACTTGGTACCTGATCAATTATTAAGCATTAAGTAAACGTATTTGTTCGTGTGGTTTGATGCTGTAACGTGGCTAAAAATTAAAGTTCTAAAATCAGTTATACTACCATGTTTTGCTGAGCCTTTATATTGGCTTCGAGCTCCGCTTAAAAATAATTCCCATGTTTAACAGATATCAATTCCAAATTCTTCTTATTGAACTTTATACAAAACATTTTTAAGCGCGATAGGAGCGCAAAAAAACATGGCTTTTATTAAAGGAAAAGGGATAATGTCAAAATTCGTTTTCTGTTATATAACTTCATATGAACAAATTCGATCTCCAAACTCCAAGCCCCCCCCATAGCCAAAACCTAGATCCGCTACTGATAAGCCATCAGTAGCGGATCTAGGTTTTGGCTATGGGGGGGGCTTGGAGTTTGGAGATCGAATTTGTTCATATGAAGTTATACAACACCTCTAGAAATACAACGCATACTTCGAAAAGCTTCAAGTTCAACATTATAAGTTAGCAAAATCAATGGTAAAACCGTAGTTAAGGCCACTAAAAATGCTTTTTATCCGATTGTCCGGGAAGCCACACATTTCAATCATCTGAAAACTAAAAAAGATCCACCTAAATAAGGCTGTTACAGATCTGATGCGTGGGCTTTTAAAGTTGATTTAAACTGGGTATTAATATCATACTGCGCCTTCTTGTGTCTACTACCCAGGCTTATTTTTTCTTTTCTCATGTCATGTTAATAGAAGGTATACCCGCTGGGACCATCAAAATTGCACTTATTTTTTTTAGTAAGAACCACCTGATGCCATGATTTTTCACACCGTGTTTTGTATTAAGGTGCAGTTTTACTCAAAATTAAAAGCTCACGAATCAGTTCTGTGCCAGCCTCATTTCAGTGGATCTTTTTAGTTTTCAGATGATGAACATGTGTGGCTTTCCAAACAATCTGATAAAAAGCATTTCTGGTGGCTTTAACTACGGTTTTACCATTCATTTTGCTAAGTGATAATGTTGAATTTGAGACTTTTCGGATTATGCGTTGTCTTTCTTGAGGTGATTTAGCCATGTTCGCTAGGGGTTTGTTATTTTTTCATCATTTTCTCCATATCAAAGGTAGCTGCATACTTAGTCCAACACAGCGACTACTATGACCGTCGTCGTGATAGTCTCGAATTTGATAATTTTGCTCTTGGGTTAGAACACTCCTTTTGGCAACAAAATTAAATTCATGCGAAAATGTCTTTAACTGTTGATCATTAGATTTTTTTGTATACTATTTTTAACGATTTTCTGAGCTACTAGGTTGTTTTTCAAGGTGTTTTTAAACGCGAATGACACAAAAAATAAGTTCGATTTTCTGAATAAAATTGTTCGCTAATTGTTAGCCATAAGACTAACAATTTTTTGGGAGGATTAAAAATTCTTACTGGATCTTTATCCCCATATTACACTTAATAAATTCTTTAATTAGATTTGTCATAATTATAAAAGGTTGTAAAGAAATCGTTAATCGTTAATCGTTTATTGAAAACAATCTGTATTTAAACGAGTGAATTAGAGTATATGTATGTGTATTTCTACCTTAAGGGACTATCAAAACAATTATTTTAATTTTTTCTTCATCACTGTTAAAAATAACAGTAAATATCACTGTTTCAAAATTTTGTTAAATTTAGTAGATAAGATGTTAAATCATTTTTAGTATTTAATATTTATTGTTTAATCTACGATAAGTATATCAACAGATTTTTAACTTAATGATAAATGATAAATAAATATATTTTTAATACAATTGCATGCTTTTACATATATTTTAATACAAAATATAAAAATTTTACAGCTTTTTACTTAACATGACAGTATTTTTGAATTTGTCTCTAGACATAAAAATGTCAACATCTTCATTAAAAAAATTAAACAAACTGACACATCTGGAAATAGGTTCACGCTACCCATACAAAGTTGAGTGGCGGATTTCATATAATAACTGCCTTGATCTTATGGATCTAGCGGGGGCATACAAATGGATTAGAGAAAGTAGATATTCACATTTTATGGAAAAACACAAAATATCACGAATAAACATTACACATGAGACTTTTCTTCGCCTTTCAAGAGTATCAAGCCCTAATAACAAACATTTGCTATTATAGCTTAATATCGCATTTTCAGATACTGTAAAATTTCGCAAAGAAAACCTCAAACAAATTTGTTGGACCCTTTCAATCCTATTAATATTTTTTACAGTATTAGGGTACCACACAATGGAACAATACTCAAGAATAGGTCTAACCAATGAACAGAAAAAGGACTTTACCGTGTATGGATCTTTGAAAGCCACAGAGTTTCTTTTAACAAATCCTAAAAGAGAATTTGCTTTTGACACAACATAATTTATGTGAAGATCAAATGTAAGCTTTGCATCAAACACTATTCCCAGATCCTTAAACTCTTAAACACTTGATAAATTATTATTTATTTCATCAAGGCACACTTCCCATAATTAAGTTCTAGGTCATTTGAACTACACCAGGCTTGAAATAAGTTAAGTTCACTTTGAAATATGATCCAATCATGTAAGCTTGTAATCTTACAGAAAAACTTGATATCATCAGCAAAAATAAGAAGATGACAATTTTTTATAACATTCACTACATCGTTTATATATAACGAGAACATGGAAGGCCCCAAATGGCTGCCTTCGGGAATACCCGAAAATGCAAAAATGTCCTTAGAACAGTAGTTACCAATTTTAACCAATTGCTTTCTTCCAAACAAATAACATTCAAACCATTTCAAAATAACACCGTCAAATCCATATGCCTTAAGCTTATCCAATAAGATACTTAGATTTGTTCTACTAAAAGCTTTTACAAACTCTGTGTAGCATACATCAACCTGCCCACCTTCATCCATAGCAGTTACACAAAAATAAGTAAACTCGACCAAATTGGCGCAAGTAGACCTACCCCTATAAAACCCATGTTGAAGATTGGAAATTCCATTCTGAATTATATAAAAAAAACTTTTGCTGAACCAGCTTCTCCAGTAATTTGGGCACTGTCGGCATTTGACTTATAGGTCTGTAGTTAACAATTTGATCTTTCTCCCCCGATTTGAATAGAGGAGTTATACAGGAAATTTTACACTCCTCCAAGAAAACCCCAGAGGACAAAGACTTATTGAATATAATTTGAAGTGGCAAACTCAATGAATCTACGCATGATTTTAAAACATTGGGATAAATTCCGTGAAGATCTGGCAAAAATGTGGATTTTAATTCATTTATTGCTGCAGTAACCTCATGAGTTTCACAAGATATGCTGCAACTAGGTTCAACATTCTATCTATCTAATTTTAAACTAGTTTAGCATCGTACCATCTCCTACCATTTTACTAAAGTAAAAATTACCAAACTGCTATTTTATATTTTTAGCATATCGTATATGACAATTTGAGCTTTGTATTGATTTTTGTATCATTATGATCACTCTTAGGGGTAGGACCAACAAAATTCGAAAATGTCCAAAATAAGCCCTAACATAAAAGGAGGCCATCAGTTCCATGAACAAGGAAAAATTAATATTTATTATAAAATCGGCTTTTTTGAAACAGTTTTAAAAATACCCTTTCGTAAACAAAATTCTAATATAATTCTTGTTATTATTAAAAACTTTGCTTGTAAGTAAATGCATATAATTCTGGATTTATCAGTTTAATACCTTATTTTAATGTTTGAATTATATGTTCTATTGAAAATTTGAAAAATATTATTTCGAAATTTGCTTTTGTACCGCGTTTTTGCGATTTTCAAGAGGTATTAATTATAAGCAATGGAGCTAGTTATTAAATTTAAAATTCAACATTTTTTTTAGAGAAAGTTATAACTTTCTTAAGACATTGTTATCATTTTGGTTAAACAGATTCATCGTTCACAATTTAGCTTAAAAAATCGAAATTTCGTTCTGACACTCAATCCGTATGAGTATCTTCCAACTACAAGGAACCTGATCTTTGAGAATAAATGTTCAAAAAAGATAGTTGAATATTTATTCCTCACGTACTGATAAATGGCGCCAAAGGGTTGGGGCCATTATTCTGTATGTGCCAAATTATGTATTGGATCCTAGTGATAATGCTGATTAATCATAAAGATAAAATGCAAATTGTCTATTTAATAGGTGCCCTATTATGTTTGTCTCTTACCCTGAGGCAAGATCAATGTTTAAAGACAAACTAAAACAAAGAACTGCTTCCTACACTATATGTATGCTCTTCTACTAAAATAAATCAGCAAAGTAAAAGGTTAATAGCTTTGAATTATTGATTTCAAAAAACTTTTGATCGCCTTTAGTTTATAATGTTCTCCAACTATCACACTCATCATCATCACTATCATCCTACGTTGAATGTTCTCCAACAACTGTTTCGTTCATCAAATGTATACATTTTATAAAAAAAATATTGCACTCAAAAACACATCAACAAAAAAAATATAGAATATAAAGAGTTCTTCCTGCTGCCAGCAGTGTGAATAAAAACAAAAGAAAAAATATACCGAATGTGATGAGGATGATCTTATATAGTGAGAAAAAAATTGATGCAAATGTTGAAGTAATGGCCTGCAGTAACCGTTATAATCCAATTTATTCTTGATGGAGTAATAAACTTTTTGGCTTGCCCTCTTTATCCCAACTAATACCTACAACAATAAATGTAACCTCCTACTCACTGCGCAAAACAAAAAATCTAACTTTCATGCTTAACAGCTTTGGCACTCATACTTCACGTGAGTTGTTTTCCTCGGGTTTTTCATATTAAATGAAAATAAAGAAAACATGTGTGTGCAAAACTTTTCTAGTCTCTTTGCAAAAAAAAAAAAAAAACAAGTAAAAAAAAGAGAGATAAAATACAAATATAATAAACCAAAAGGATAACCAACACATACCATGGTAGTAATGTAAGCTGTAAATATTTAATCTGATCGGCGCTGCGTGTTGCGTTAGTTTGGTTGCATTAAGAAAGCCGTAGTCGGAATAATATTTTGAAAGGGGATACTTTCGTTATAGGTAAACGGAGTTTTTGATTGACTATTTATTTGATTAATTTTAATATAAATAAATAATTAAATCGGGTGGCACAACGGCTCATGAAGAACCAGGGCCTAGTGACTGACAACTCGCAACCATTTCTGTGTGCGCCTTTCGACAGGAATGGAAGGGACCTACAATTTTATGCCGAATCCGAACGGCTAGACGAGAAGCACTTATTCGTGACAAGTGATACTCTTGGAGGATTTGTCAATTCCTCGCAAGAACCAGTAGCCCTGAAAAAAAACTTTTTTGTTTTTAGGTGGACGAGGCTGGGAAGCGATTCCAGACCTCCAGCGTGACAGTCGAACGCACTAACCATTACGCTACGGGCTAATTTTAATATCTACATATTTAAAAAATGGGCACGACTGGATCGCACAAACTTCCTCTCGTAGCTAACAACTTTAACGTAGCTTGAAATTGACAAAATACATATACATACCCACATGTGTATTGGTTCCATAATATTATGTTATCATTAAAAAAAGTTTAAAAAACAAGTTAAAATATAAATTGTTATACTTTAAAGCTAGACGCATATTGAGCCACGTCCAAAGCGTGTGACGTGACCTGACGAGTGTCGCATGACACGATTATAGAAACGTGTCATGCCGTTCTCCGCATATTGATTCGCGTGTCTCGTGTCAAAATATATATTAATTGAAGCAAAAATCATCTGATATATTGATAATTGAAATAAACTTAAAAAAAGCAAGTAATTTCTAAAAAAAGCAAACGATTTTTTATTTTCAAAACCAACGAAAGTTTATTATTAATTTTTTGACAGAAAAAAAAAACAAACACGCGCCGCTCTCGCAAGGAAAACTATGTTTCGATCACTGTGTCATGCGATTTTGGGAAAACGCGCGTCAGGTCATGCCGTGCCGCTCTATCAATATGCGTTGTTCTATTGATTTACATTGTTAACAAAAACTCGTGCTGCCGAACGCGTCTCAATATGCCCCTAGCCAAAATTACTATATATTTGTTATTTTAATTGTTAAAGCAGCTAGAGTCAAAAAAAGTATGCCATTTGATTTGTTTGGCAAATATGAATTTATGAAAAAAAAAAAAATCAAAAATCGTTAGAGCTGCTTTCTTAAAAATTAATTTTTAATATATAAAAATTCTTGAACATTTTTAAAATTAAAATTTAGTATGCCAACTTTAAGTATTTAATAAAATACAATTTTGCACAAAATTAAAAAAAAAAAAAATTAATTTACCCGTTTTCAAGATATTAAATGTTCAAAAAAATTCCAATATTTTTATAAACTTTTTTTATTTTTATAAAATATTTAAAAAAACTCAAATTTTTTTTCCGAAATTTGTTTATGCAACAATTTTTAAATTGTGAAGAAGCCACTGTATAACATTTTTGGTGGAAATCGGTGTAATCGTTAACGAGAAATTTGAAAACCAAAAAATCGCTTCAGTGCATTAGGCTGCAGGTCGAGGTACAGACTGACAGACAGAATTGCGGGACCCACTTTTTTCGCGTTCTCTATCATCGTAATGTTATGGAAAATTACTATCTCGAGTTTGATTTTTTACGAATCCAATACTTGCCCTATATAGTACCTACATAAGCATGTACAAATACAAACAAAATATTAAAGAAGTTAAATTTATTGAAATGCGAAAAGTTTTCTTGTTTAACCAGTTTTATAATATGTTTTTCTTTTATAAATAGAAAAAACACCTTGACTCACTAAAGCGGGTAGAAAACATTAAATCTTAGCAGAAAAAATTATAATTATTCGACAGCCAAGAAATGGTTATGCTAGTTTACCACTAACTTTACTTTTGGCTTTATTTTACCAAAACCGTATGAGCTGTTGAATAAAAAAAAGGAACTATAAAACTCTCCTGTTCTACGCCTGTCTACGGCCCTGGTTGTTTGAGATAAAACTTTCTTTTAGGAAAAGCATAATGAGAATGTATTTTATTGGTGTAAGTTAAGAAAGAGGAAATTAATACAAAAGGGCACGAAAATTGTTTTCAAATAACATAAATAAAAAAACAGCAGGGAAACAAATAACAACTTTGATTAAAACTTAGAACTTATATGCATTACTATTCCTATGTTTATAAGTTGATGAAGAGTTGATGAATCTTGAATTTTTTAAAGTTAGAATGGTAGGTATTTTATTTATATAGATAACTGATATACAGGGTGTTATGCATTGAGCGTGTAACAGGTATTTGAGACAAGAAAACAAAAATTATGGTGGTACATTTCTGTTTAGGCGGGGACATATTTTAAAACAATATGGTAAACCTCATTATGTTATATGTAGTATAGCATGCTTTAACTTTTTTTAAAAGCCATTAATGCATTTTTAAATCATATATTTTTAAATCCATTTGTTTAAAATGATAATATCTTTTAAATTAACTTTGATTACTTTGAATTTTGTTCGATTTGACTTGCGGTGTACAGTTAGGTTATTAATTCGTAAACAAAATTGAACTGTCTGTCTGTACGCGTGTCTTAACTTTTTTCAGTACGCTTCCTGCCATACAAATTTTTTTAGACACGTAGGAAAATATTATTTTGTTCTCCAAAAATGTTGCTACGATTTTTATACAAATAACAATTCAGTGAATTGCTATTTTTATTGGTATATATTTTTTTGAAAAATGGTTATTTGCGGTAGAGTACAAATTTTTTATTTTGTTTTTGATTTTATTTCAAACACTTTTGTTAATTTTTTTTATTTACGGAGGAGCCTTTATAACGAGTATAAATAATATCACAACAAAAACATAAATCTTAAAAAAGGAGCTAAGTTCTTCTATATACAAAAACCTTTCCGAAACAAGTCAGCCGTAGAAAGTAGTGAGATCTAAAAGTACGTCAAGTTCTAAGTTTATTAATGTTAAAGTTCAAATATTTTAGGTAGAGTAATATGGAAGAACCTCAAAATTATCAGAGAAATCTATTATTTAATGATTATTGGCTTAAATTGAGTTGGTTTACTAGTCAAGTTTTCATTTTAAAATTGAGTAGTTAGGTAATAAAAAAAACTTGCCAAGTAAACTAACTCAATTTAAGTCAGTTATCATTAAATAATAGATTTCTCTGATAATTTTGAGGTTCTTCCATATTACTCTACCTTAAATATTTGATATTTAACATTAATAAACTTAGAACTTCAGAAAGGTTTTTGTATAAAGAAGAACTTGGCTCCTTTTTTAACATTTATGTTTTTGTTGTGATTTCACTACTTATTGCAAAGATTCTTTTTATCAGGAAAAGTGGGTGGGAGAAACGCCCCTGCATAAAAAAGTTCATGATTTCAACTTTTTCTTTTTATACACCTGAAAACTAACCACTTTACCAAATTTCACAATCCTGCACAATTAATATTAATTCTGTGAAAATGGGCGGATGCCACGCCCTCTGAGAGTAAAATTTCAAATTTTGCATTCGCTTGTACTTCTAGCCCTACCGTTCTACCAAATTTGATCATTCTACGACAATTACAAGTGCTGCTCATAATTGATATCAATTCTTATTCAAATGGGCGGATGCCACGCCACCTGAATGTTAAATGTCAAATTTTAAAATGTTCCCTTTGCCTGCACTTTAAGCCCTACCGCTGTACCAATTTTCATCACTCCACGACAGTCAGAAGGGCTCCAATGAATGAAAATGGGCGGATACCACGCCCCCTGAATGAAAAATCTCAAATTTTAAAATTTTTTCTTTGCCTTCACTTAAAGCACTACCATTGTACTAAATTTCATCAATCTACGACAATCGGAAGTGCTCCAAGTAATTTATAGCAGTTCTATGAAAATGGGCGGGTACCACGCCCCCTAAATAGAAAATCTTAAATTTTCGATTTTTTTCCTTTGTAAACACCACAAGGCCTTCCGTTGTGCGAAATAACAAGATTTTACCATGTCGGGAAGTGCTCCATAATTTTGATGATCTGTCAGTGTGTCAGTCAGTCAGTTACGGTTTTTGCTATTTTTGCAGTCTTATATCTCGGAAACCACTGATGCTAAGGTATTGAAATTTGGTAATTTTTGAACAACAACAACAACTTATAGGCGCTACCACCAATGGTTTGGCTGGAGATAAAGCTATTACGTGCTTTGCCACTTTTGCACTCATCAGTCTCCTTTTTGTGGTGCTGAGCTTTAATCCAATTTTATTTGAAAAACTTTTTATGCACACCATAGGATTCAAACCCACGCATATCAGATTTGCTCAGTCTTAGCAGTCGTCGTGTGCACTACGCACTCCACCGCTTTAGACCACTGACGTCACAGGTCGAGATGTGTTATTTGTTTTATCAAATGCATTTGGAGCATCATCATTTTCATAAGTGCCTTTAAGTATGCTGTCTTGTTCCGCCTCCATTTTTCTCCATACATTATTTTGATAGACTACAATTCGCAGTACGTATCAAAGGGGGAGAGGTTGGAAGATCGGTTACGAACCAGACTATTAAGTTATTATTGTACTATTCGTACTAGAATGTCAGCTTATAAGGCTTGACCATTCTTTATTCCGTCAAGTTCATTGAATATTTGAACAACAACAACAACTTAAAGGCGCTACCACCAATTGTTTGGCTGGAGATATAGCTATTTCGTGCTTTGCCACTTTTGCACTCATCAGTCTCCTTTTTGTGGTGCTGAGCTTCAATGAAATTGACGGAATAAAGAATGGTCAAGCCTAATAAGCTGACATTCTAGTACGAATAGTACAATAATAACAATAATAAATTTGGTAAGTTTTCTAAACCTGGTGAGTTAAGCAAATGCTGCGAGTTTGAAGTTTCTGACTTTATTGGTACTGAAGTTAGAGGGGGGTCAAAAATCGCCTGAGTTTGATCCTGTTAATAGGGTGTTTTGCCAGAACTTGGCTGGGCACTACCGTGCCCTTTGATAGAAAGATACATTTAATACCAATGTTTTTTTTTAAACTTTTGTTTTTTATTCAAAAAATTCAATTCACGTTTGAAAACTCCATATTTCAAAAATGACTTGGTCAATTTTGTTAAAACATGGTATAAAGTGATTTATCAACAATTTTTGGAATTCTTGAAAAATCATGTTCTTGCAAGTGTAGAAAGGTACAAATTGAAAGGTCTTAATGACTGCTATATTTGTATTCATAATGACAAAAATCTGTATCTCGTGCAAGAAAAGTGTTATAACATAGCCCAAAACTGATAACTGATGACCTATGCTCATTACAGGAATTTTTCTATGTACGAACTGAGTTCTTAAATATTGTAACATTTGTTGCTATTGCTTACGTACTAAAATGTTTGCTAAACTGACTCCGCACTCTCAACAAACACGTCTATCTAATAACTTTAAGTTAAAGCTAAAAAAAAATATAATTTCTAATAGAATTTCAATCATAATTTTTAAAAGAAAATGTTTCCAATTTCAAGAATATTTAAAATGCTTTGTATTAAAATCCGTTTTTCTTTCTTTTTTGTTTAGGACAAGGAAATATTCTAACTTTAGGTATGTACATAATAATTAAATATATTTATAAGAACTAAAAAAATGGAAACTTTAGAATAACATAACTTCATAGACAGCCATCAGGCGGGGCGTGGCGATTAAAGCTATTTCTACAATTACCACAAAGTCAAAACCCTTACCCTTGCCCTTCGATGGGTCCCAGGACAAAGTGATATACATAGGAATGAAATAGCAGATCAACAGGCTAACAATGGGTCATCTCTTGACCCGATCCAAACCGAATACTTGGTACTTATGCCACTGGAGCAAGAAAAGAGTAGAATTTACCAAAGTTTTCTTGAGGCCGCGGATCTCAGATGATCAGCAATTGACACGTGTCGGGTTTCAAGAAATCTATGGAGTTTTATAACGCTTCAAAACAAATATTTTTCTTGTTAATATTCGTCTTTTTTATTCCCTAAAACTTTTTTATTTGCAATTTTACGAAAAATGTGTTTAATAATCATAAATTTTATAGAATCGAATTTCTACAAAATTCAGTATTTCTCTCTTCAATCTCTTATCCAAGATAGCTGACATTTATCTCTACGCATAAACTAAAGGCTTGTTTTACCAAAAATCCCAGGTCGGTCAAAATTGGGTAACAATTCAATGGGCAATGCCTAAACAATTTTTACAATTAGTGTACCTATACACTACGCTTTGATCGGAACCGAGAACTAGGTCTTTTACAGAGTAAACATGCAAAAAGTATAGGCTGCAAAGCTAACATCAAATTTACCATTGCACATTTTGGATGAACAACAACTTATGTTATCTACTCTCAGTGTGTACACTCAATCAGACACTACGATACTGTACTCTATTGTGTCTCTATTTCTAGACGAGTTTTTTTCACACTCATTAATTACCTACTTTTTGAAACAAAAGAAACACTGATAGTCTTGCAAAATTAGATACAAAAAAGTGCTCACTTCGTAAGAATTTCGAGAAAGCTAATTAAGCTAATTTTAACTTCCTTAAAACTTCGTAAAAAGCACCCTAAATTTGGAGTGGAGCAAACAAAAATTTAGGGGCAAAGGGATTAAAATTCAGTGTTTTCCAAATTACTCCAAAACCATAGATTGTTTTGAAAAAAGTTGTAGGTACACATTATAACTCTTATAATGAATGCTACACAAAAGAGATTATAACACATTTTTCCGTACAGTTGATAGATTTTGAAAAAAAATAAAAAAAATGTTCGAAAACATTGGGGTGTAAATACATTTAGTCAAAAAATGTAATAAAATTATATTTTTGAGTGGGGATTTTTTTTGTTGTTGGGTTATGTTTGGAAAAATATTTTCTAGTACAAACAAAAAAAAAAACAAATTTTAGGAGTGGTACCGGAAGAACAATGCCGCCATCTTGAGAAAATAATTTTTTTACTTTGCTTTATAAGTCGATATGTTTATTTCTCCACAAAACGATCTACAAGAGCCACTTGTTGGCAGTACAGTTCTACAAAATGACATAATAGTGTTCCGAAGTTCAATGGAGTATTTTGTCCCCTATGAGATACCGTTTTTGGTAGGTAGACATATATTTTTCTTGACGACAGTTATTGTCAGAGAACCTTACTTACCTACTTTCTTTTCTAAAGTTGTTTTCTGTTTCTGTTTTCTGGACGCACTCTCAATTTTCTAACGGTCACAATGATAAATTTTAACAGTGCACTTGATTTTCAATTACGCGCGCAAAAAATCGAAAGAAACCGCTGTAATACTAAAATTAAATAAATGTGTACTCGGTATTTCTTTTTTGACTAAGCTCAGTCATAAAACAAAGTGCAAACAAAACGCATATAGATATATTTTGTCTTATTTTATTAGATGATGTAGATACTTATTTAACGAATTTTATTTTTAATAATTTCTTGTTTGTTGAAATAAATTAATTAAGAATTCAAAGTGAATTTTGCAAGAAGGTTGATATTTTTTAAACTTTTTGTTTTTTTCTAAATAGATTAAAAATAAATTTATCACAAATGCACTGAAAAATACAATTTTCTAACCACTAACAAATTCAGTATAAGAAACGTAATTTTGGACACTTTTCAAAAATATCTAAACACACTCTACCTATCTTAAGTCGAAATCTTTAAATTTTCGAGAGTTCGGAATCCGAATTTTTTGAAATTTCTTTTAAAATTGAAAACCGTTTTGTTTTTTTTTTTTTTTTGTTTTAATTTTTAGTTTAAATCGAACGAAAAAAGGAAATCAAACACAAATATTATGAACACACACAACTTTTCCCAATCAACACACGGAGATACGACGAAGAATTTCGCACTACGAAAATCGTTGCATTTAGAAATTAATTTTTTTTTTTCGAAACTTTCTTCAATTCGATTTCGATTGATTGCGCGGCGCTCTTCGAGGGTTGTTTACGGTACCTCGATTTGTTGATTACTAAAAAATTCGAAACAGAGTGTGTTGGGATTTCAGTGTGTATTTCGTATTTCTTGTGGTGTTATTCAACAATCTAAGGGGTGCTGCAGCTATGGTGCTTACTGCCACCTTGTCTCTTGTTGTCACTATTTGGTATATGTATAGCTCTTCTCTGTCCCGACAAGCAGCTGTGTGTGTGGGTGGTGGGGGAAGAGCTTTTAGTTGTTTTTTTCTTTTTTGTTGCAAGCTCGCCTCACAACAGCCACATTATTCATATGAAAGTTGAGCCAATAGCTTTTGGTTTGTTTATGTCGCTCTTTGGTATTTCGCGTAGTTTCGCGCAGTTTTTTTTTGTGTACACAGATCGACTGAACTAAGTCTGAAAAGAGAGGAAAATCGAGAAAAAAATCTCGCTGGGATGAATTAGTGCTTGATTTTAATTCTGAGAACTCAAAAGCGCTTTTAGTGCCTCGATAAATTTCTGGGTGGGCGGTTGCGCTGTGAGTATAAAATTAGTGTCCATTTTCCTGCGTGGGTTAGTATAGAGAAGTGCAACACTCGGCAAAAAAGGTATTTGTGAAATAAAAGCTCTTTCGAGTTATCCTCTAACAGATTTATGCTTTATTTTTTGTTTGTATTTGTTTCCATAAAAGGTATCAGGCTCCAGCGGTGCACAAACTTTAATAATCGGAACTTTTTTTTGAAAAATAGAATACACACAAAAAAGCATTTTGTACTAAAGAAAAAGAAAGATTTATATCCTTCCGTTAAGGCTTGAGGGTCAGTTTTCAGTGCGAACAAATGAAATGGTACGCATAAATGTATGTTTATATTAAAATTCCACTGAATTTGTATGTTCTACATTTAGGTATCTACTCCGAATGGACTTGCACTTACAAGGTGTCAAATTTCAACGAAATTCGTTTGAGTAACTTTATTTGCATACAAAACGATCGACTGGTAATAATTTGTCATTTATTTGAAAATCAAAAATGTTTTTGCATACAAACAAATTTATATCATTTATTGTCTGGATTTCTCGGAAAAACTTTATTTAAAAACAAAAAAAAGAACGGACTTGTGGCGTTTTGTCTTAATATTTGTTCTCCATTTTTTTTTAGAACTTAGACTTACTTTAAAATAAAAAATTCGCTTAAATTCACCCATGCATTTCGGAGAGAATGGTTACACTGGTAATTTTGAAATATTTTTGGTATAACTCAAAACTAAGTCGAATGTGAGAATTTAACTTAAGACACAGGAAAAACTCAGAAAAGATTCATACACCAAAACCACACTCCATCTTTGAGTCGTGGCCCCAATCTTTTTCTTGGCAAATTATTTTCGGCCTTAGAAAATAACCCACTTTGCATGTTAATTGCTTAATATCACATAAGTGTTTAAAAATATTTTAGATTTGAACACCAATGTGAAACTCTATACTTTCTTTTTTATCATTTGACTTATTTAGGGCATAGGGGCTCTATCTACTATAAGATATAGGGGCTCTATCTGCTATAACACCCTCCCCCCCTTCTTTATCCGCCACTATGCCTTGAAGAAAACTACTTTTTCTTCGCCAACACGCATGAATCTTCATCGTTGCTCTTCTCTGGGCTCCACTATGTTTTTTTTTTAGACAAAATTTCAAAACTAAGTTTTTTTGTAGATATCTATTTATTTTAAATACGTATCTTTATTCGGTTAAAAAAAAAAAACTTATTTTAGACAAACCTTATTAAGCTGTTGCATTCAATGCTCTAGTTCAAAAATTACATCGCTGAGCAAACAATTTCTTTCAATATGCATTCGCACATCAATCCGAGTGCGATTTACCATTTAGGCACATTAACCCAAATTGCTTGTCCTAGTAAAGTTCACCAAACGCATAAATCTCCTGCAACGACCTTGCCCGTGCCGTCAGTCGCTGATTGTCGTGAAAAAAAGTGCTAAAAGTTCTCACACTCTTCTAAAAAAAGCTCCTCTCCCATAAAAGCTTAAAACTGTGGGTTGAAGCATTTATGTGTCGGCTTTTCATTCTAAAGTGGTGCAAATACAATCCTATGGTCAGTTTGCCTTGTTCCTTAAAATTTCTTTTTTTTATTTCTTTTTAAAAACTTCTTGCTAGGTTTTGCTCTTACAAAATCATTATTGTTTGTTCGCACAAAAGATGAGAACAAAAGCACTATATGTATTTCATTTAGTGATCAGAGGCATTTATGTATGTATGCATGTATGTAAGTAGGATGTATCTTGCTAAGGCATAAGCTTCAACAAGTTGCAAAAGTAGAGTATAAACAGTGGAAAGGTGAAATTTTGCCACTCTGATTTGTTAAATTCCCTGCCAACCCTACGCTTTGGCAAGAGTACAGCCGAGTCGTATTCGTATCTACATTAAAAGAATGAACTTTACAAATGCGACGAGTGACTACAACAGCTGTTGTAAAAAGTTTTTTTTTTTTTGTATTTGTTTTTATAAATTTTCTATTTTGTTTTGTTTTATTTTTTCAGATAAAAAAATGTGTTTTTTTTGTTGTATCTTTTACCCGTTTAGCCTTTGTACGCTTCTGCACTATTTAAATTCATTTATTCGCTGGGTAGAATGATTAATTTGTGGATGAAAAGGAAGCTGGGAAAACTCAAAGAGGATACCATACTATTCTCTACGTCAGTAGTTTTATATTTTTTTTTTTTTGCAGATAAAATAAATAACAAAGAAATGTTTTTCTTTTTATTTTATCCTCTTTCTCTACTCGCTTTTAATGACATTGTAGTTTTATGGATGGACAGAGGAATTGTTGAGGGAAATTCTTTGGCTGTGAGGGATATTTTTCAGTTGGTAAATAAAAAAAAAAAAGAAGCAGAGATGCAAAAGCATCAATCAATTAGTTGCGATTATTTAAGTCTGTTTTTTTCTTATTTACATGATTTTTTTCTTTCGCACAAAAGAATGAAATAGATATGCGCAAAGAGAAGTTGGATTTAATTTTCAATAGTCTAGAAGGCAGTGTTGGATTTTTGTATATCAAATAAGTTGATGATCCTTTAGATTGTAAATTCACTCAATTATATTTTGGAATTAACAACAATAATATGGGAAAATATAATCTTAAAGCCCTAGCTACTTAGTCAAATTGGTTAAAATGATCTACATAAATGTTTAGCTGAGTGCAAGAAAATACTTAGTGAAATTAACGTAAAGAATAATAATAAAGAAAATAATCAAATTCGAAAGACGTTTTAAATTTTTCATTGAAAAAATAGTTTTCTTTTTCGTCCAAATGTAATTTGTTGGTACACGATTGTTGTTCAGGCAAATTGATTCTGGGCGAAAAACTTATCGAGACTTCTCAAAATAATCTGACATAATGATCAATTTCGCTGGTCAAATAGCGTAGGTACAGCAAAACGAAAATTTTCGTTTATGACTTCGTCATGTTTTTGTTTGGGCTTTTTCATTTTGTTTCATCGGCGTAGGTACTATGCTTTAACTTTTGTTTCAAATTAAGTTGAGTGAATATAGTTTTCGAAAAATGTATTTCCGAACTATTTCGGACAACAAGTTGAACAAAAAATATAATTAAAAATAGCTTTTAATGGCCTTTAGTCCTTAAAAATTTGCGTTTCGTCCCGTCGTTCTCACTTGGACTCTTCAGTTGACAGTTAGGGCCTGGCATTGTTTACTTATGAATGGTTTTTTTATAATACATATTCTATATACTACTAAAATACATCCGCCAAGTAGAAGACTTAGCATTATTTAATTGGACTTGTTGAATTATTGATTCAAAATAGCTTTTAAAATATAATTATTTTTCTCAGAACCTACGATACTCAAATCATCTAATTTGTATTATTCCACTAAGAATTGATAAGAGCATTGAATTTTGGATAGTAAACATATTGAAAAAAAGTCATTATACATTTTTTTTTTTGAAAACTAATTTTTCAAAAACAATTTACTCCAATAACGTTATTTAAAAAGAAAATTTAAGAATGGATTAATAACTTAAATAAAGGTATACAAAAACTTAAATAAAGCTATACAAAAACATTGTAAGTGTCAAAAAATTCCTCCTTCCTAAAAGGAGGGTATAAACATACTATTTTGTTTGACTCGTTGGAGCTGTTTCCGAAGAAAGTAATATTTCCCGTTACTATTTTTGTGCAGTGGTTTGTTAGGTACCGTTATTTTTTTTTTAGGAACAGGCAGGTGGGGCAATTTTTTTAAATACTTAAAACAGAGAAAAAATTAAAAAAGCAACGGTAGCCCCTACAAAGCTATGTTATACCTTTTGTGAAGCAAGAAATCCCTTCTTTTATTTTCCTTTTTAATAAAATTGTTTTAGTGAGAAGTTTTTGAAAAATTAATTTTCAAACTAAAAATTTTGAAAAAAATTAATACAAACTAATTTGTTCAACATTTTACATTAGTACTATTTTTGTTTTTCAAATTCAATGCTCCTATCAATTTTTAGTCATATTAATGAAAGTAGGTAGGTACCTTTCTACCTAAAATGATCATGTCATCTTTTGCATATGGTTATAAATACAGTTGATGCGTAATCTAACGAATAATAGTTATGAATGCAGCTTCCCATGTTATACTATATTTCCACAATATGTGTCCACATTTAAAGCATTTTAGACATACATGGTATTCGTATGTATACATATTTTGTTTTGTTTTAGGAGGAAAAAATTGTAGATATTATATATACCATTGAATAAATACAAATAGAAGTGACACCCAATTACTCAGAACGCAGACCAAGAGGCGAAAAGCAGAGACTAAATAGATGATGTCGGCTTTTTGTGTGCACAAACCAATTCCCAAAAGGATATTAATTTATTATATTATTCCTTTTTGATATTGAGTTACCATGACAATTTTCATTATTTCGTGTTGATTTGGAAAATGTTTGTAGGTATGTATTTTTCTTTAGCGGTATTGGTTGTATTTTTATTTTTGTTGACATATATCTATACATGATTTTCAAGCTACGCTGAAGATTTTTTTGTGCATATTAAAATATAAAGAAAACTATTTTGGGAAGGATACGTTTGTTTATTTTATTTGTAAAAATGGAAAAAAACTTTGTTAGTTGTTGGCAGTCTAGAGAAAATTTGTTCATTTTTATTATTTTTATCAAGTAAGGGGTTCAATTTTGTTTTCGTTTTTGTATCATTTCTGATAAAGATACACTCCTCGTCAACTGAATACGCACAAACATTTTTTAATATACTTTATCCATTTTTTCCAAACAGTGATGGTTATTATGCCATCTGTTGATGCTAACTATTCCCTTAAGATGTTAAGCAGATAGTTCCGAAAGAATTATCCAAAAACAACCGTGAGTTTTTCTTCAACCACTTGCAAAGTGTTTTATATGCAAAGTAGGAGTTTTTTTTTAGTCAACTGAATAGGTACAACGCCATTTTCTTCGTTGTTTATAAGTTTTTTGGAGTGCTTGACAGTTTAAGTTAACGATTTTAGTGTTTTCAGTAAAATTTAATTCTTGATTTCAAATTTTAAGAAAAAATGGGTAGATCTACGTGTCTTAACAGTGTTGAAAAAGCTAAAATCGATTTACTTAGAGACCAAGGCCTAACTGGACGTGCAATAGCTGATAAAGTTGGCCGAAGTTTTAATGTAGTTTATTCTTACTTGAAAAATAAAGATGCATACGGCAAAAACATGAAGGAAGGTAAGAAAACAGCAACAACAGCAGCTGAGAGACAAAGAATTTTAAGATGTGCATCAAATTCTTCTGATTCTGTGGCAAAAATAAAACAAAAAGTCGGCGTAAACGCAAGTTGCTCAACAGTATTAAGAGTATTCAACAACTCAAGCCATCTTAAACGAATGAAACTTAAGAAAAAACCACCACTTGACGAGAGACGGAAAATGTTGCGATTAGATTTTTCAAGACTTCACATGAGTTGGAAAAAAGAATGGTATCACGTGGTTTTTTCAGATGAAAAAAAGTTTAATTTCGATGGCCCTGATGGGTTCAACTTCTATTTTCACGACTTAAGAAAAGAAAAAAGATTTTTAAAGCGCCATCATAGTCGTGAAGGAGGTGTCATGATATGGGGAGCAGTCAGTTATTATGGAACAGTTGAGCTCGAGGTTGTAACATCAAGAATGACAGCAGCTGGGTATAAAGTAATTTTGGAAAGAAATTTTCCTAAATTTTCTAACATCTTTGGACCCATAAACTGGACCTACCAACATGATAATGCGCCTATTCACTCAGCGCGCATAATAAAAACATGGATAGAGGAGCAACAAGTGCAGTTGCTTCAATGGCCGCCGTACTCACCTGATCTAAACATCATAGAAAATGTCTGGGGATGGTTAGTACGCAAAGTTTATGAGGGTGGTCGTCAGTTCGAAGACAAAGAAAGCTTAATTTCTGCAATCAAATTAGCGTGGAGCGAAATTTCGTTAAATTACATTAAAAAGCTATACGATTCCATGCCGGATCGAATTTACGAAGTAATTAAAAATAAAGGTGGAAGTACCCACTACTAAACTTAAACAAAAACTTGTTTCATTCCATTCCAATACCAATTTTAATTTTTGTACCTATTCAGTTGACTCAAAAAAAAACTTCTACTTTGCATAAGTTACACTTTGGAAGTGGTTGAAGGAAAAACTCACGGTTGTTTTTGGATAAAACTTTGAAATTCTGTTATTTATATGTTACGAAAATTTTTACCATCAACAGATGGCATAATAACCATCACTGTTTGGAAAAAATGGATAAAATATATTCAAAAATGTTTGTGCGTATTCAGTTGACGAGGAGTGTATTTTTTGGCTTTCAGATTTGAAAATCTAAATTATATTTAGGGATTTAGGTATCAATGCAAGTGCTGTACAGTATGTTATATTTCTAACGGTATTGTTGCGAAATGAAAATATGTTTTTAACATCGTTTGGAAGCATAAGTTTGATTTGTGTCTATTTATATAGATACCCAGGTCCAAGAGGCAAACATACATATACATTAGCGTATCCGTTATTTCCCAAACTCATTGTTTTGGATAGCACTACCCGTTAATCGAAAGTTTGTGCCGAAAGAAAAAATTTTTTCCGAGGTCATTTACCCGTGCCTCTAAGGTCATACTTTTCCCATACAAATTTGTATGGGAATTTTACACTTTTCACATTTTATTTTTTTTTCTCTGAACTATAACAGTTATTCCAAATTTGTTTGAGAATTCTGATTGGTTTATCGGTCCTTAAAAAAACTGCATTTAAAAATGTATTAAAAATAAATTTAATTTATAATTTATTTCTATTTTTGAAGTTAATACATATATACTTTAATATTATATGATTTTCTCTTATTTTTCTCTCTCGATCTTCAACTGTCTTTGTTGTTTTTTTTATTGATTATCATTAAGTAATAACTTTTTATAAAGTTGCATTAAAACAAATAATGAAAACAAATTAGAAATAATTTATTTCGATTTTTCAAAATATTAAATATTACAAGTATTTATTTTTTTTTTAAATAATTTTTTTTACCAATATCTTGTTTAAAAACCGCATTCAAAATAAATAAAAAAAAATTATTTGATAAGAAAAAAAAAATTCAATACTTAAAAAAAAAAAAATATTTAATATTTTGAAAAATTGAAATAAATTATTTCTTATTTGTTTTCATTATTTTTTTTAATGCAATTTTTTAAAAAAACTAATAACTTAATGAAAATCAATAAAAAAAACAACCAAAACAGTTGAAGATCGAGAGAGAGAAATAAGAGAAAAACATTTAATATTAAAGTATATATTAACTTCAAAAATATAAATAAATTATAAATTAATTTTTTTTAATACATTTTTAAATGCAGTTTTTTAAAGGACCGATAAACCAATCAGAATTCTCAAAAAAAATAAGAATAACTGTTATAGTTCCATAGAAAAATAAAATGTGAAAAGTGTAAAATTCTCATACAAATTTGTATGGGAAAAGTAATGACCTCGGAAAAAAATTTTGTTGGTCAATAATTTTTTATTTCGGCATAACCTTTCGATTGACGGGGTGTGCTATCCAAAAAAATGAGTTTGGGAAATAATGGACACCCTAATGTACATTTACATAGTATATAGTCGAACAGTTGTAAAGAAGAGAAGTTTTTTTTTAATTGGATTGATAATTGCTTATAAAAAAAGCTTTAAACTACCTGTAAACGGTTTTTTTTTACCAAAATTATTCGTACAAATTCAATTCAATTTCAATTCAATTCAATTTTGGCTTTTCTTTTCAATTGGCTTTTCTTTTTGTTTAAACGAAATTTTGTAAAAACATAATTCGAAAAAGGTCATATGTAGATAGATAACGTTTATTATTTTGCTAAGCTTTTTTTTATAGTTTTATTATTGTTCTAGAATTAAAAAAAAAAACTATTTACATTCGCAACGAAAATCGAACAACCCATTATTGAACATTAGTGCATCGTGACACCTACACAATAAAAATTATTCGTTTTCTGTGAATATGTCGGCTGCTTTACGAGTATATGTTGCACAATGGAAAAATAAAAATATTTAGTTTAAACACTAACTTTCATTTACAGACGAATTTTTGTATTTAAAAAAAAACATTATGTATAGGTATATTAAATTGATAAAATAATTATTCCTTCTTCGTGACCTTTTTTAATCAATTAAATTGATATATTACTTCATAATGTGAGCCTGCATTATTATACAAAAGAACGATTATTGAGATTTAGTTTAAAGATTTTTTTCTTTCACATATTTTACGTAACTGCGACTAATAGAGTCCATTCTGATCAGGGCAGATTAAGGCCAAGTGCAGCCCTGATGGCTGCTAATGTTTGTGCTACCCCCCGGTGGCTAGCTTATGTACATTTATGTAATTCAAACGCAATATAGTCGTAAATAATATATACTAAGAAAATTGATCAAACATTGAAGCTGAAGTAAAAAATTTATTGTAACTAATTTCAAAACTAAATCAGTCTTGTGCTGATTTGCTATAACAATTTTTTAGAACATAAGATTTTCAACTTTTATCGTACATCTTCACAGTCTAGTCACATTATAATTTTAAATAACAAGTTCAAGCGATTCCATCGTGCATTTTCTATACAAGTGTGGACAAGTTTTTGAGGGTAATTCTGAAACATTTTGCCGTTCCCCAATAATGTTCCGCCTAGGACACGTTCCCAAGTTGCCGTTTGATTATTATCAACCTCATTTTTCTTGTTTTTACTAAGAAAATGATTTCTTTAGTTTTTAATATCTTGAAAAGCAAACATAAAATTTTCAGTTTTTGACTTAAAATTGATAAGAGTATTGAATTTTGAAAACAAACACTTAAATACTTATGCAAAATGATGAAAAAAAATAGATAGTTCATTTTTTAAATTTTTTTTTCGAAGCTTTGAGTTTTAAAATTATTTTTTCAAAAACTGTTCATTTAAAGAATCTTATTAAAGAATAGATTTCTGGGCACTGTAAGTGTTGCCGTAGTTATTAAATAATTTGTTTTCTGTTTTAACTAATTTTCTTAGAAAACTCCCCCTTCAACCTAAACGAGGGGGAATAGACTACCACTTCTGCAAAAGTGTTTGCTTTATCGACCGAAACTCATGCTCAGCCATTTTGACACACCTTAGGTGAATCACGCTGTGTATAGAATTTAACGAAGGTTAATAAACTAAAATAAGAATTTCAGAAATTGGTTTCAACATTAAAAAGCGATAAATGCTTCACAGGTTTACATAATTTTAAAAATTTAATAAAATCACAACTTTTAGATTTCCTATTTCATGTACATAGGTACCGAATATAATTCTTAGCAGTTTTGCAAAAGGTAGCTATCTATAGTTAATGGGAGGTGCAATGTTTAATTAAATTTTGTATCAAACAATTAAAATACACATATCTACGCTTGTACCGATTTTCCAACAATTATTTTGTTCAAAAAATCCTATTATCAAAATCGCTGCATAAATTTTTATATGACACTTAAAATTGTATTTCACTTATTTTCCAACCATCTATAAATTTAATTTTTGAGGCGTTGTCCTGATTTCATAAAAAAATTAAAAGTCTACTGGGTAAGATAAAATAAGATTAAAATAATTCATATCTCCACACCAATGAGAAAGTTAAATTAGAGGGTTCCTAAGTTTTTTATAAACTATCCTCCAAACAAATTTCAGATCTCCACCATTCTAATTAACGGAAATATAAAATAGGCTTAAGAGGGCATTTCGCCTTTTATTTGTTATAATAATACATATTATCAAAAAATTCAAACTTATTGCAAAATATAAAATCTAATTATGTACGTATGCCCTTCAATATAAATGTATACTCTTAACCCACCACTTATCTTAGCAATGTTATCGACCTTCTATTTACATTAAAATCAATTGGTCATCAATGATATTGAAGTTATGAATATTCTGATTTTTTAAATATTGAATTTGATTCTTATATAATTCCTGCAAATGAATTAAATGTTAATAGATTTCGTTTATAGTAATTCCTGAAGTTAATAAAATAATTGTATTTAAAAGTGGAATTTGGAATGGGTTAAAAGGAGTAATTCCTATTGGAGGTCAAATTAAACCTAATTCAATTGAAGGAGATAAACTGCTATGAAAAATGCTGAGGTGGTTACTTTGAAATCGTAGAACAATGTTTACATTTAAAATTATTTTTTGAGGACTGCAATCGCCAATAGCTCAAAAAAAGCACGAAAAAATCGCGTTTTTTATTTTTGACCATGAAGCGGTCCCCGCTCAAGGTCGAAAACTTAAGATATTTTTACTAGGCTTATATTCTGAACAACTCAGCAAAAAATCAGAAATACCAGATTTGACGCATGCGGGAATGTATATAGTTACTGTACTATAGCCCCTGTTTTGAATTTTAATTCGAATGGAAGAAAATTTATTTTATCCATAAAATAATTCAAAATAAATTCTGAATCTCTGCAATACACAACTACATATGTTTCTATATGTAGAAACATACAAATTCTGAATTTAATTCAATACCAACATAACATCGTTTCTATAGAAATTTATAAAAATAAACAGACAAAAAATAATTTCTTTTCGAATACACGACCCTTTTACAATAATAGGATTTTTTTTTAATCGAATATAGTGGGTATCATATTATTTAGGCGAAGGGAGCGCGCTGGTTTCAAATAGCGGTCATTTTTCCCGGTGAAGGTGACACCGGGCAATTAATTAATTATTCAATGATATGTACATACATATACATATCTACGATATTATGTTCATGCATGTGAATTTTATTTATTTTTGAACAATTTGTTGAATGAATGTACAAAAACACATTCGAGTGTACGTTTAATTAAAATAAAATAACTTAATTGAATATCACGAATATGAAAATGGTTTATTCTATAAAATGTTGTCTATATGCGCGAAAAAAATCCAATTAAAATGTTATGGGCTTGTGGGCTTTTTGGTTTGTTTTGAAAATAAAAATTGTCTGCTGCAAATTCCTAATTTTCGTTCAATTGTTATGAGTTTTTTTTTATTAACTTGTTCTGGTTGTTCAATTTAAAATTCAATAAAACTACTTTGTATCTACAAACTAAAGTGTTTCTAAACGTAATAGAACCTTTTAAATAAATGGTAACAATGAATCCCTACGATAAAGGTATTTTCCTATCTCTAAAAATATTCGTATGGCAAAAAAATAATAGACAAAAAACCATTAACGTGTAAACGATTGAAACGGCTTTCGAAGAAATGTACACGGGTCCATAGATTAACCAACATTCACAAATACACTACATAACTGAATATATCTATATGTGTATTTCGTTTCCACTTTATAAAAAACCAGTGTGGTGGAAAAAAATTGTATTGGTTGCACAGACACACCAACAAAAAAAAACAAAAGAAGTGGTTTTTGTAATTGTGACCTTATTTCAAAAATTAAAATTCATGCAGCCAAATAATTTTAAGAAATTGACTAGGACTTCATAACTTCAATAAAAAAAAACACTTATGTTCTCAAAATCTATTGTTCTAACAAAAAAGTGTTAAAAAATTTGCTTTGACATTTCTTCAAACAAAACACTATTCGCTGTTACCTCTCAAAATCCTGGTTTCAAAAGACCATCGGCACTTTGATATGGACCATGGGCCTACTGGCAAACAGTAATAAAACATATGTATGTAATATTTCATTATATCATATATGGCAGATAAGTTCAAATCGATCGCGAAAATGGTGTTTTGGTGGATTTTATAAAATAAATATAAAAATGCAAAAAAAAGTTTTATGAACAAATGGCAACACTCCCAGGAAAGAGTCTTATCTTTTGCCTTTTTGTATATGAAAAGACTGCGTTCAGAATTATTTGTTCTTAAAATATTTAAAACGAACATTATTGATGTAAGCTGGACTGAACTTAATAAAAATTGCGTCTTGACAAGGCCCTCACTGTCAACTGAAGAGTCCAAGTGAGAACGCCGGGACGAAACGCCAATTTGTGTGGACTAAAGGCCGTTAAAAGCTATATTGAATCAATAATTTAACAATTTCAATTAAATAATGCTAAGTCTTCTACTTGACTTATGCATTTCAGTAGTATATGGAATTTGTATTATAAAAAACACTCAAGTCATTTTCTTTTTTTTCGTAGTTTCAAACAAAAATTGTACGTTAATTTTTTTTATTTGTACCAATTCTTGGGGCAACGGCTCGCAGCCATTCCTGTGTGCGAGTGTCTGCAGGAATAGAAGGGACCTACAATTTTATGCCGTATCCGAACGGCTAGACGAGAAGCACTTATTCATGACAAGTGATACTCATGGAGGATCTGTCAATTCCTCGCAAGATGCAGTACCCCTAAAAAAAAAACTTTTTAGTCTTTTAAGTGGACGAGGCTGGGAAGTGAACCCAGACCTCCAGCGTGACAGTCCATCGCACTAACCAACGCGTAACAGGCTACTACAAATGAATTACAATAGGCAAAGGCCAAAAAAATGGTTTTTAATATCACCCCCCATGAATCCGTTCTTTGATTATCACTTTTCTAAATTGAATGTTTTTTTTTATGAAAGATTATTTTTTTTTAATGCCCCCTTCTGCCCCTCCTATACGATTTGTATATTGTTTCAAATCAACCTACACACTCTATTTGCATCTTAAGCAAATGTTGCACAAAGCTTGAGCCAATGCAACTTAGTACTTCAGTATTTCCATTATGATGAGTTTTTGTTACGGAAGATGATAACCTTTAATTTCCCTCTGAACGTCAATACTCTTACACGCAAAAGACCGCTATTCATCTAAATATCAACTAGCTAGCAATTTCCTTAACTTATAAATTGTATCGATAGTCAAGGCCTATCCAACAAACTCTTTAACCTTACACGTGCCAGCATCTTTTTGTCCTTATTTAAAAAAAGAAGACCTAACCAACCCACCAACAATGATACTTAATTTACTTTGGGATCCAGCCAATATTGGATAGCAATGCCACCTCGACAAGCTCCTTAAATCGTTTTGGTATGTATATACCTGTTCCTATGTATGTATGTATCTGCAGCAGATAGATGGGAACGTTTGGTATTTATTTATGTCGGTTTGGTTCTATGGTTTACACAGAGATAAAGCTATCTCAAAGGAAATCTAAAAACCCTCTCGACTTTCAGATTCAACCTTTAATAGGAAGAACCATTAATTTCTGTAGTCGATTGCTGCTACTGAAATAGCAAGTGATTGACGTCCTCATACCTCCTGGGAAAGAAGAGCAAACTCATACTGAATACGAATTCAAAATTTACTTTCTTTGTCTTTTACACTTTTGCGATTAATTAAGCGATTCTTTGCATCATGTCTGTATTCGTTCACGTTTAATTGAAAGTCAACAACCTACTCTTTACATTGAGTCACGTTAAAGGAGTATTTTCCACACGTGGATGAGTTCATGAGGAATAAATTACCATATTCTACCTACCTATGGTATGTAGCATTTATACTCATACTCAACTCAGCTCAACCCCTGAACTATATGTATGTAGGGCTAGGGATTTAGATTCCCATTCAAATCCTTTTTGTAGGGATATACCTACCATTTAAAATCGAAGAACGTGCAACATTTTTGCAGGATTTTGCTTTTAAGTTTGACGTGAATATAGGTGGCAGGGTAGGTACTAGGTATAGAAGGTATAGGTACACAATACATACCTAAGCAAATTCTGGGACGAATTTATTAAACCGTGTGCAGTGTGTGTAACAAAGAAACATCAGCCATGCGAGTAAAATGTTTCCGTCTTTGGATATTACAGTTGCTTCAAAGGTTGTGCTGGAATGGAAGCTTAAATGACTAGCTTTATAAATGAGGTATTATTTTTCACGTTGAAGCATTTCACATAGCAACGCCGGCCGTGTGTGGAATAATTAAAATTTAAAAAGGATAGAAGGATAGAATCTAAATGTAAACGTAAGGTAAGTCGTTGAACTCATCATTCGGTTTGATTTAAAATGAATTGGGTTTTTATTAAAAAAAAAAAGAAACCATTTGAACGATTGAAACGCGTTAAAAATGTTAAACACCTAATGCACCTAAGTTAAGTTAATATTTTATTTTTTTTTAAATTGTTGGAAAATATTTCAAGGTGTTTTTTAAACGCCGAATTTTAAAATAAAACCCTGGTTATACTTCACGTAACACGTAATTATGTCTTTTAGGCAAGGCGCATATTGAGACCCGTTCGACACGATTGACGTGACACAGCACAGCACGAGTTTTTGTAAAGAATATAATTTAAAAGAACAACGCATATTGAGAGAGCAACACGACAGGACCTGACGCGCTTTTTTCGAAAATCGCGTGTTACAGTGATCGAAACACAGTTTTTCGTGCAAGACCGACACGTGTTTGTTTTTTTTTTCTGTCAAAAAATAATATAGTAAACTATCGTAAGATTTAAAAATAAAATATCGTTTGCTTTTTTAGAAATTACTTGTTTGTTTTTACAATTCGTCATTTAAGAGTAAACAATAAAACAAAAACAAAAATTTATAATTGTTGTCAATCTTTATTATTTATAAGATATAAAATTATTATTATTTATAAAGATATAAAACGATTGTTATACTTACAAAACCAGCATTACTTTTTTTGAAATGTCGATATCTTCAACGGTGGGTGGCAGAAAAACACGTTTTTTATGAAATACTTTTCGATAGCGTTTACCGTTTCGGACTTACATGTAAAAAAAAATGATATTTTCGACATTAAACCGTGATGAATAATTGTTGATGCGGGCACAATCTGGTAATGGAGTTTTTCGACAATATTGCTTATACGAAAATAAAGATAATTGCGTTTAAAAATCTTCACTTGGAGTTTTTTGGCAGATTGGCCTTTTTTTTAATTTTTGCTAGGCTAATTATCTTCAAAACAGAATGAGTGAACATATTTCCAAACTTATGTATATGGGTGATTCTCCACTAAAAGCTCCTTTTCGTGGCCCCGACCAAAAATGGTTCAACAAATTAAAAAAAACTTATTTATTTTGAAGTCAATAACAGCGCCAGCAACGTTTCTAACTGGGCCACTTCTAAATTTTAAATATTTGCAGATATGTAATAAAAAAAATTATTGTTTTTATGGTCCAAATGTCATTTCCGTCTGAGTTCCAGTAACGAGATTTAGCTAATTCGAAATCGAAGCGAGTGAGTGAGATGAGTCACTTTTCATGGAAAATCGATTTAGCTAGTAAAAGTGAGTGAGTGAGTGACTCGCTTGAACTGTCAGATTACTCGCCTGGCTTTTCGCAGGTGACTTGGTAAATGTGTTGTCACATCTTTTCATGGATATGAAATGAAATAACTAAAACAACTAACTCTGTTGAAACAAGCCTTTATTGATAATTTAAGTTTTAAAGGAAACTATAATAACAGAAATAATAACTTATGACAAATTTTTTGACTGCACCATGCAGAAACTATGACAAATCGAATCAGATGACAACGGATGATGATTCTCAGCTCTGTGACCAGTTAAAAGCACTCAGCAGCACGAATTGGTTTTTTGTTGCTGTTTATTTTTGTTGTTTTCGTTTTGTCAATTTTTCACATCAATTAATTTTTTGAATGTAAATGAAAGCTCACTTTGTTAGTTAGGACAATTTTGTTTGCGAAATGGAATTAAAATAATCACAATGGTTTCATTTTGTATGTTTATTATTTATGATTCAATGCGAAACTAATTATAGGTGTCACACACTAGTAAAAAAACAACAAAACAAACAAAGGATAGTGCTTCTATGACCAGAGATTGTCTATGTATAGAGGGTATTCACTTATGACTTATGTTCGAAACTAAATTCGAAGTTACCCATCACTTAAATAGCTAAATCGCTTTTGCGAGTAAAGTGAGATGAGTCGGCAAGTGAGGCGAGTCATCTCACTCGACTCGCTGAAATACCTAAATCTCAGCACAGGATTAAGAATATGTAGTTAAATACAACTTCACTAAAAATTAAATTTATTTATTTGAAACAATTACCTTACAAACTTTCAAACATGTGTCTCCATGTATTTCCATCATTTCCGTAAAAAAATGTTAAATGCTTATAAATTCAAATTAACGGCCGTCAGTTTATAGGATTTAGACTAAATGAAGAAACTAATTCATGCTTCCTTTAAAATATATTCAATTAAATGGGTGGGACATCAGTTTCGTGTGTAATTTTAAAGTAAGTGGTTGAATTCGTCACGTGTTTCATCAATTTCATCATTTCCGTAGATGCAAGTAATTTTTGTAAGTGAAAGTAAAAAAAAATACTTTCTAACAGTCTTGTGAAGTTATTTTGCAGTTAGTTATAGAAAATAAAAAAAAAATATATACTTTCTATTTTTCTTGTCTAAAAATTTAAAAAACATCGATTTTCGTCATTACCGTCGCGTCATTTCCGTCACCTCTATTGGGTTATGACGATGAGAAAATTGTTACGGAAATGACTTTAGATGTGTTTTTTCTTAAAAAAGTCATGAATTTATTGCAAATCATTAAAATTTTTGTGCATGCATTTAAAACCCCTAAAAGGCAACTGCAGACAGTAAAACTGAGATAGGTGGGGAAGCGAAAACGTAACAAATTTTGTATCTTTACTAGTTAAGTGTCAATTCCGTACCACACAATCATTTCAGTAAATTGATTTAATTTAGATTTTAATAATTTTAAATAAATTCCTATAATACCGTAAGTCTTTTAAATGCATCCTGAATTACACGGCCCTTGTAACAAGGAACATTTTTGTACTGGTACATTATCATTTCCGTTAACGAAGGCGTAATTTCCGTATCAAGCCCAAATTCTCAAAATCGCTTAAAATCAAGTATCCTTAAATCACTTTAAATCATTAATTTATTCCATAATTTATAACAACACTTGAATGTACATAATTTTTTCTTAAATTTAGGTAGGGGACATTTTGGGTGCTAAAAAGGAGCATTTAACAGAGAATCACCCATATCTAAATTTTTATAAATCTTATATCAAAATTTTAATAAAGTTAAATAAAATGATAAGTATAAGCATTGTATACTTTGCTTTCGTGCCCAGCTCATATGAATTTTTTGTATTTTTCTCCAAAATCATATTTCCATAAGCGTTGCCAGCCAAATTCTGCGTTAGACTTGTATACCTATCTCAAATCCCAATTCTCGCATATAGTAACAGTATCTATGAATTTATGTTTATGTAGGTATGTCAAGACTGCAAGTGCCTTGGCTTTTGTTGGATTTGAAGAGCAACCAAGATATTTCATCTAACATGTTGTTATCGGTTTCTTTTATTGTAGTTATCCTAGATCGAGTGACGTGCGTACAACTACATACGTAGAAACTAATATAATATTTGAGAGCTATTAAATCGACAGAATAATCAATCGACTACTTTCCAACATTTCATTTCAAACAACATCTTTCTCCTGTTCCAATATAATTGCAACAGCGAGTATTCTTTTAATGCTACATCTATTGAGCCAACAACATCTTTCTCCTGTTCCAAAATAATTGAAACAGCGAGGATTCTTTAATGCTCCATCTTTTGAACTTGCAACGTCTTTCTCCTGTTCCAAATTTATTGAAACAGCGAGTATTTTTTTTTTTTGTCAATGCTCAATCTTTTGAGTTAACAATTCAGTATAACTGAATCAGATATCAACAAATCCAACTTATTTGCGCACATATAAATAGCTGCATTGTGTTTTACTTACATATATGTATGTATGTATGTTGTTAAAGGTACATCTCCTTATGTGGGTTCGTCTGCTCCCCGTCGCCAAATGTAGTATCCTAGATCGAGTGACGTGTGTATAGCTACGTAGAAACTTATATAATATTTGAGAGCTATTAAATCGACAGAATTATCAATCGACTACTTTTGAATATTTTATACAGTGTTCCCAGAAACTGGGTGCACGAATTTAAACAAATTCCCCTAGAATAATAAAATTCACAGTATCTTTTTGCTGTGATTTTTATAAGAGTCGGTAAACATCGACCAAAATTTGTGTCTTAGTAGGGTATAACAGACTGACTGAAGAGCCCACTGTTATACCTTGGGCGAAACACAATTATTTCTGGAGTTGAGGTCACTTGTACTTTTAATTGAATTTTATTCATTCACTCCACTTAAAACAGAAGTAATTTCAATATTTTAATATTTAAATTTCTTCATCTTCTAATTATAAAAAACCTGACCACGGGTATTTATTTTCTGGGTGCACGAATTTAAACAAATTCCCCTAGAATAATAAAATTCACAGTATCTTTTTGCTGTGATTTTTATAAGAGTCGGTAAACATCGACCAAAATTTGTGTCTTAGTAGGGTATAACAGACTGACTGAAGAGCCCACTGTTATACCTTGGGCGAAACACAATTATTTCTGGAGTTGAGGTCACTTGTACTTTTAATTGAATTTTATTCATTCACTCCACTTAAAACAGAAGTAATTTCAATATTTTAATATTTAAATTTCTTCATCTTCTAACTACAACTATAAAGTCTAAACTAGGTACTTATAGTTTCTCACGTTGATGTGATTTAAATTCATGTTTCACTACCCTTCTTATCGACTGATAATTTATTATATTCTTTTTCCGTCATTAATATCAATGAAGCTCCAAAAACTTAGGTTTTTCCCATAATTTTCTTGGTCGGAAAAAGCTTTACAAAGTTATCCTTAAAAAAGGTTTCTTTGGAATAAACCACATTTAAATAGTATCTTTTTTTTTTGTTTATTATATACATACATTTCACAATGTATACATAAATTTATTTATCTACAAGCAATATTACAGCTAAAAGATACATACAGTGAAATCTCCCTTAGGCGGATAGCCATGGTGCAGAAATTTTTGTCCGCCTAAGGGAGTTGTCCGTTTAAGGGAAATCAAACAAAAATACTTATTTTAAGAATTAAGAGTACATATTCATTTTTGGCTAAAGCTGATTACGTCTACCTTTTCCTTTAAAGTTAAAGTTTTCCTTTTTGGTGGCATCCTGAAAACATGTTCTTATAAAAGTAAGTAAAAATAATTAAAAGAATTTAAAACTACCTGAGCGCAAATAAACAAAAATCTGAAACTCCAAAAATAAACCTTTTTTACGTCCAAATAAAATCAGTTTCACCACATGAATGAGAGAATCACAGAATAAAAGTGCAAAAAGTTCAATGCAACAGATACCTACAATCCTTCAAACACATTCAACAGATACACACAATTCACACATAAAAATAATAGAGTTTCTAATGGGATAGCATGCATGTATTTTTCCGTTACGTGAAAAGAATTTGATGCTCGCTGTACACTGCAACTTAAAAAAATACCGTTGCCAAAATTATCAGCGCGATACATGTTCAATCCTGCTCTGGTGTCCGTCTAAGAGAAAATATTTTGTCATTTATACGTGAAATTTCTGTCCGTGTCCGTCCAAGGGAGTGTCCGTTCAAGAGAAACTGAAAACAATGAAACTTATATGGAGCCATTTCCGTACAAAAAAATGTGTCCGCCTATGGGAGGTGGCCGCCTAAGGGAGGTGTCCGCATAGGGAGATTTCACTGTATATATGTAAAGCACTCCAAGAATGAGTTAAAATGTGAATAAATATAATACTGCAGTTTTAAATTTATTACGATTAATATTAAAAAAATCAATATTTGAGGACACTTCGTTGAAATGAAAAAAAAGGGCGCGTGTTACTCAGTACTCGTGGCAGAAGTGAAACTTCTTTGGCGATCTAAAAATCTCGATATGTATAGGGATATTAAGCTTATATGCGTAAGACGCCGCTAAGTGTTCTATATCAAGATGATCGATGGGTTGGGGTTGTAAACTTGAAAATTAAATAATAATGGCGAAATTTTAAAGTAAAAAAAGTAACATTTAAAAGATATAAATCAGTTTATTTGAGTAGGTTTTCCGACTATTTCCAAAAATTCCTCCACTCAAAATCTCTGCAAAATCAAAAATGTGTATATGACAACTTTATTTTGGTTTCATGTATTTTGCAACCATATATAATTTAAATTTTTAGCGGACTCTGCTGATTTAATTCAATTTTTTGAAATTAGCCTAGTTTGAGATAAAATTTTAAAAATAGTGTATATCTCCATACCAGTAGGAGATAGACAAAAATCTTAAACAAGTAAGATTTTTAGAACTTCATTATCCCACCAAAAAAAATTCAAAACTCTAGCATTCTTATTAACGAAATTAGAAAAAAGACATAAAGGACATTTTCCCTTGGGAATTTTTGATATGTGTTAGGGGATGGTGTCATTTAATTTATTTGACACTTGCCAGACATCTACAGTGGGAACTAACGTGAGCCAGACACTTCAAATCTGTCAAACTAATCGTGCCATTTACATAACAGAATCAAATCAAGATTTTATTTTTTTTTTTTTTGGGCAAATATTCTACAACATTTTCTTATCAGCAAGACACCTACAGAGGGGCATCACATCACCGTAAAACTGTCGAAATAATAATTCTTTGTTACTAGAACGTGATTTTTTCCGCTTATTTTAGCTGTTTTTAAATGTCTGGCTAATGAATACGCTCACTGTAGATGTATAGCTGATGGGGAATTATTTTTAAACAGTTGCCCATAAAACATATAAATATTAGCTTTAAAACTACAACGTAAATGGCACGATAAGTTTGACATATTTTAAGTGTCTGGCTCACGTTAGGCCCCACTGTAGATGTCTGGCTAGTATCCAATATAGTAAATGACACCATCCCCTAAGACATATCAAAAATTCAGCTTTGATAAAATAACGCAATGTTGCAACATTTGTATGCAACTTTAACACTCGCTACCTCTTAATTGCACCCGGATTGAAGATTCTTAGTATCCATTTGTTCTTAGCTACCATAGTATCTGTTTGCAGAAAAAATCTTAGCTTTGATAAAATGACGTTTGTCTGACGGCCCTGGGCTCTTACTCTATAGGAATTAAAGCAAGAAGCGGCGGGCATTGGATATGGTAGCATACCAAGTCTCTAATCAGCATTACACTATGAATCTTACGCCTTGATCTTAGCAATTTTATTCCTAGTAATTGGCATCTAGCCTCATACCCATGGCAAAAGTTCCAGCGAATTGAATCCTCTTTAAATCTTTTCAATGCGATCAGAATGAACTTTATACGCTAAGCTCCAAATAACATCTGCATATTCCAAAAGTGATCTGACAAGAGATATAAACAAGGATAATAACTCGACGGGATCCCTAAAGTCCTTTTCATTTCGTTTTATGAAACCTACCAACGAATTGGCCTTAGGGACCAAATAATCGAAATAGCCTTTTAAAAGAAAGTGAGGAGTCTAGTACCTGTTCATACAAATAATTTTGTCAACTCTCGGATATACATATGTATGTATATGTAGGTACATTCTATGTGGGTACCTAACCTACTCAACACTCGTGTATGCTAAATGTGATTTGTTTTTCTTTTTTGTTTTAATCCACTTGTGTTCTTTATGTTAAAACGGCATCGCCACAAGGATAGAATATCTTTGAGAGAAAAATATTCTATCCTTGTATATTTGTAAAGACATTAAGTTAAAAACCTTACATAAATCCGTATTAAGTTTGGTAAAACACGTGTTTTTGAATGCATCTACATACATATGTACATAGGTATAAATGTATACATTTTTTTTTGTACTTATGTATTTTCAAGAAAAAAAGGGGGAAGTACCCATATATTAAATGCTACTAATTAATTATGTACACATGTACAGTGCTGCCAAAAACATTCCGGATTTTTCCTCAGTATAATGTTTTCTTAATATCAAGTAGAAAACTAATAACTTTCCATAGGTTTTCCATAATTTGTAAAGGGTATGAGACAATTTAATAATAACCTTAAAAATATAATGCTCCGATGACAAGAACAATAAAAAAAAAACATTTTATAAAGTTATTCAATAACATGCCTGTGCAAAACTAACCGGATTGCAGGGAGATTGTGAGTCTCGATGTTAAAGTAGCGGTTTTTTCGAGTCTTTTGACTCACGCCGTAGATTAAACAGACTTTACAAGTTGAGGGCTGTGTTATTTGAAATTATATAGTGCAGAAAATGGCTAAAACACGTTATAGCAATGCGATTCGATACAAGGTAATAGAAAAGTTCCAAGCCGGTACAAAACAAAATTTAATATCTGAAATATTGCAAATTCCAACGTCAATGGTTTGTGACATCATTACAAAATTTTCAGTAGAAGCAGATCATTTTGGTGGACGCCCTCGCAAAACAACTGTTCAAACTGATATGCGCATGAAGAATTTTGTGCTTAAAGACCCTTTTGCAACTTCAAAAATAATTTGTGATGAACTAAATCTACCTATAGGGCCAAGTACGGTAAGGAAGCGTTTAAGAGATTTCGGTCTTTTTGCATTTCGACCAGCGAAGAAACCTCTTCTTACTGCTTAACATCGTAGAAAAAGGTAAGCCATGAAAGGTTAAGGTTAATCATCTTAACTGGTTGTTAAGCAAATGGAGGAGTGTGCTTATGAAAGCAAATTCAACTTGTTTTACTCCGATGGTGGAAGGACAGTAAGGCGCTCAAAACGTACGCGATTAAAGCCTGCAAATGTACTCCCCACAGTTAAGCACGGTAGAGCCTCGGTGATGGTTTGGGGCTGTTTTTCAGGCGCAGGCTGCGGTCCAATACACAAAATCACAGGAATTATGGAACGTTTTCAATATAAGGACTTTTTGGAGTCAGTAATCCTTCCTATGCAGAGGAAGAAATGCCTTTGCGTTGGGTTTTTCAGCAGGATAATGACCCCAAACATTCTTCAAAGCTGCTAAAAGAGTGGTTTGCGACTAAAAATATTCGTGTTTTAGAATGGCCGTCTCAATCACCCGATCTAAACCCAATTAAAAACTTGTAGGCCATTTTAAAAAGGCGTGTTGGGAAAAAAAGCACACGTCAACAACTTTTCTTTTTGCAGCCTTGAAAAATGAATTTATGAATATTCCAGCTTCTATTTTCGAAAATTTAATTCAGTCAATGCCTCGTCGATGTCGAGCTGTGATAAAAAATTGGGGTTACTAGACAAAATATTAAATACAAAATAATAATTAATTGTACAAGATAAAATCCGGTTAGTTTGTCACATTAAAATTCTGAATCAAATTTAATTTTTGACTTCTATTTTTTGTTTTAATGGATAATTTACCATGTTTTTTGTTTAAAATGATACAATTGTTTAATAAAAATGGCGAAAAATTACAAATATTTGATTTGTTCATTTTTATCTCACAAACCAACACTCAATGCAGTTGACCAAAAAAATCCGGAATGTTTTTGACAACACTGTACATACATATGTACTACATGTACATGTATATGTTTTTGACAATTTTACAACAACTTTAACAAATAATGAATTCGTAAAAAAAATTGATATCGAGAAAACTTGCTACTGCGATGAAATTATGGAAGACGAAAAAGTGGGCTCTAAATTCTGTCGGCCTGTCTGTATATTCGCGGTTGTAGCCTAAGCACTTTAAAGAATTTTCAACTTAGTAACTAATGTTTTAATAGTAAATAGTATTTTGTTTTTGATTTTTGATGACTAAAAATAACAGTGGCTGTCAAACAAATTTTTGAGCCGTTATTTTTTTTTTAGCGCTTATTTTTCTCAAAAAAGTTTTTTAAGATTTTGATAAAAAAAAACATCGTCAGGGGTTTAGACAAGCGAGTAGAACTAGTAGCGTTTATGTTTGTAAGTGTATCTGAACAGGAGAGAGTCGACTAGTAGCCCAAATAGTATAATATTTTTGCCTGCGAGTAGCCTGCCAGTTATCCTGCTAGTGTAGTGTATTGTTTTCATTTATTTGTTTTGTTTCCATAGTTTCCATAATTTGTATATTTTTCTGTATGAAATATTTAAAAAAAATCATACTAGTTGACAAAACGCGCAGAGAGCTACTAGTTACACATACACCCATAAAACTAACACTATGATATAAATGCTACTAGTTCTACTCGCTTGTCTAAACCCCGGGTCAGCCAATTATTATAGAAAAAAAATGCTCTTTTTCTAAAATGGTTGCTCTTTTTTTAAAATGGTTAAAACGTCTGGTAGAAGCTTTTGTTTGAGTTTTTAATTTTCTCGAAAACGGTTCAGTTGATTTTTATATGCAGAAACTTCTTAAAAATTTAAATATTATTTTTTACTAAGATTTTGAAAATAAAAATGTTTTTTGAAATATTGAAAATCATATCTCACATGATTTAAACTAATTTGGGGTCACTGGTTCTAAATACACCTTCATTTTTTTTCTAGCAGCTCTTATTTAACAGTTATAGCTTTTATTATTTCCGTGTTTATTTGCTGCTAATTTAAAAATTATTAAGTTATCTTATAATTTGATATGGCATCGTCAAGAAGAGTGTGTGTGAATGATCCAAACCATTTTTTGTTCCATTTGCGGGAGAATATATATGCAAAGAACACCGTTTAAATGTGACATAATAATTTTTAAATTAGCAGCAAATAAACAAGGAAAGACAGCGAATTTTAAATGAAATTCCCCACCGATTTCGGTGAAGGAAAGCTCATTTGATTCAGCATAAAAAGAAGATTAAATTTGACTTCAACAAAATAAAATAAATTCAAAATATTTGCCACAACGGTCTTCAAAGTATATTAGCTCTATTGTTATTATTTGACAAATAGTGTTTTTTTTTTAAATGCACTCGCACAATGGATGCAGATAAAAAAAAAACGATTTTTACACGTTTTGAAGATAAAAGTAAGAACTTTATAATCCTGAAAGTTTCATGTTTGTATCTCGTCCCAAACATAATGATTCTGCAGACTAAATTAAAATTTTCAATTCTTTCCAAAATTTAAAATTTTTAAGCAAAGATTTTTTATATAAAAACTGGTCCGAATGAGTCAACTGTAATTTCTATTTATGTTTTGATATATGTTTTTGATATCTGAGAAGTATTAATTAGTTACATTCACTAGTCGAGCCACTGAAGTCAGTTCAATATCACAAAAAAATCAGTAAAATAAACGTATTTTCAGTATCTTCTTTTATATTGTTTGGTTAGGATTTTGTGTGTTTAAATAATTTTAATAAATACTGCCACTTTTAAGCTTTACAATTAGATACCAAACTTTTATATATCTTTAATAGGCAAATTGCTAGAGCTAAAAACATTTAAGCATACAAAAGGCGCATTTAAAATGTTTCAAGGGGGGCAGAGGGGAGGGTGACGCATCAAAAATCAAATGACGCTAGATTTGCTTCCTCAGAACCCCAAAAAACATTCTCTAAAAGTTTGAAAAAAATCAAAAATATTGAAACAAAAACTTCTTATTTTCTTGGAAGATTTCATATAGAATGACTCCCATGTGTCATATTTTAGAAACTCGTGCTGATAGGGAAATTTCGGTCACAGATTTGAAATCGTCATTAAAAATTAGGCTTGTAACATGTAACATAACCCAATCATCAGAAATGCTGTTGTGCAGTGTAATGCATAATTAGAAGCTTTTCATTCCCTTCCCCTCTAATAGTTTTTTGTATTGGGGGCTGACTTCCTCCATATCGGTTCGTCGGTTCATGGTATTGTCAGCATTTATGATATGTAAAGTTTCTGTTATCATTCTTTTGTTATGATGTTCTTCTCTTTGCAGTATTTGGATGTTATCAAAATTGGGCGAGTGATTGAGTGATGTGCACGTGCAATGTGATGCCAGTGCTGTCTTATGTGATGAGTTGCTTTTTATGTCGGATTTGTGTCCTGATAGTCTATTTTTTTAATTTTTGTTTTGTTGTTCCGATATAAATATGGTTACATTTGGCGATTTTCTTTTTTAACTCTGAGCAGATCACGAAACTGTCAAACAAAAATTCTATGTTTTTTTTTAGCTCAGACATATCAGAGCTCAAAAAGTGCGTTTCTTTTTTCCATCTGAGCTAGCTCAGAGCTTAATCGATTAGCTCAGAATAAAATGACCGAGCAAATCGAGCGAAACGCTGAGCGAAGCCAACTTCACTTTTTTTTCAGTGATTTGACAGACGAAAGAAATACAAAAAATTAAAAATGGATTTCCAGGACAGTCGCCCGTCTAAATCAGGTAAACAAAAATGTATTTTTAGAAACACACCTATGAAATGACAGTTCAGTGCTCAAATGTGTTTCATAAATAAGTCTGAGGGCTCTGATCATTATCTGCTCAGAGCTCTGCTCTGATCGCTCAGCCTCTGCTCAGAGGTTTATTTAGAGTCAAAAAAGAAGAACGCCAATTCTTCGTCAGCGTTGCCTTAAAATTGATTTTGTAAATTAAGTCCGAATGTTCCATTTTATCGATATTTGTTTTTAGGTAAGTGTACAGTTGTGCAGATGTGTAATTAGATTTAATTGATATTTTATACTTCTCTTTATCAAAAAGCTGTGAATTTTTAAACCTTTTATTTGGGTGAATGATTTGTACATTGGTTTTTGTTTTTCTTCTTCTGATGTGTGTGGCTTTCGGTTTTCATGTTGATTTATTAGGGTTTCTATTATTTTTTGTGGAAATGCATTGTTTTGTAGTATGTTTCTAATTTTATTGTGTTTATGGTATTCCAAATCACTAATTGAGAGAACTCTTTTTATAAGGGTTTTAGTGCATTAAAAATTATTTGTTTCGGGTGTTTTGAATAGAAATTAATGATTCTTCCAGATGGCGTTGGTTTTTGGACTCCTTCTCTAATTACAGTTGTATCGAGGTATGGTAGCCTGTTACTCATTTCCTTCTCAACCTTAAACTGTAGTTTTCTTTGTAAACTGTTGACAAGAAAGGGTTTCTTCTAATTTTTCGGAGACCATATAGTCTCGGGCAACTGAATTATATGTGGTCAACATTTGTTTTTGTTTTTTTTTTGTTTTTGACGTTGGTCAATTATTTCATTTCATGAAGGTATTTAACCAGGTTGTTATTCGTTTCCTGCTGTTTATTTGTGAGGTCGGAGCGTTATGGCCAGTATACATTTCTGTCTTCCAACATGTTCTTCATCTTAACATCATAGTCACTTCTGAACATCGTGACTGTTACATCGTTACATTACCCTTGTCGGACGAAACAATAATTACATTTTTGTTTTTTTTTTTCGAAGAAATTGTTTTGTTTCGTATTGCATTTTTTCTTAAAAATAGTATACTATATGTACATATATTAAAAAGTAATTTAAAAAAAAAATATCTCGATTTATTCGAGCCTCTTTTAAAATGGTGGTTGAAGCAAACCAGTGACTTTAAAATATATATTAATATTAATATGCATATATTATTAAAGATAATGATAAATTATTTGTTTATGTTTTAGTCAAACTAGGGGTGTTCATGCAACGATGTAAAACACTAGATAAGCTTACCATTTAGTTAATGAAGTGTCAAAATTGGCATAGGATATGATTTACACAAATTGGATAAAATTCCTCAACAATTTTGCATGAATGCCCTTTATGATTTAACTTTTGTTATAAATTTAATAAGAAACACCCTATATGGCAATCGTCTGAGCACATTAAATCAAACACGCATCAAATACTTCATATATACCATATGTTAGAATGTCAAAAGAGATATCTTACATGCACTTCAGTCTCTATATAGTTGTAATTTTAGTATTTCGGGCATACAAATACGTAACACACGAACAAAAAAACTACTGACAACTATAATCTATATTTAGTGAAGGAAAGAAGAAACAACACAATAATTCATGACAATCATTAAGTCAAAAATGTCCTGCGTCAAGAGTAAATAAACTGCTTCACATCAGACAGTCAGGAGTTGTGGTAAAATATTTTCAAACAAATATTAGTTTAACCTACATATTACGTGCATACATATATAAACTTATAAGAAAGGAAATATTTTAGTGCGGCAAAGTTAGTTGGAAACCACTTATTTCGTGTGCTACAAAAACAATACGTGAGGTACATACTTCTAGTTTTGGTCCAAAACAAATTTTAAACCGGGGAATTTACAAAAAACGCTTTGTTTAGGATTAAGCTGAACAGACAGACAGATTTACTAGATTGGAAATTATCTTTAAAAACATTGTTCTTTTAAACTCAAATCATTAATTACCTTGTCCGGTTACTGGGCAAACAGGGAACAATTGTGCTTGCAGAACTTGCACACGGCCTTGCAACCCAATAAGACTACTGCTAGCTCCACCGCCACCACTTATAAACCCTCCCAAAAACGACCCCGTCAAATAATTCATGGCGAACCTTTTAGCTCAAACGTGCCAGCATTTTTATATTTTTCAACACCCAGTAATTTATATGACTTTTCACTACTGTCGATGTCGATGGCCAGCCTATGTTATGCCTCGGAACTTCATCTCTTAAATGTGTTTTTTTTTTTTTTGTTGCTAACTGCAAAAACTTTTCATTTCCCTTCCGTCTTCACCGTTTCGCTTGCGTTTTTTTTTGTTTTAAACTGGCCCTGCATTAGAATCAGTGACGCGACCAAAATTGATTTATTAAAAACTTTTCGTTCTCAACTTGATTCGCGCATATTTTAATTAAATATTCTCCCGGAACGAAAACAAAAAAAAAAAAAGTAAAAATTAAAACAAATAAACACTTTGGAAAAACTTGCCCAGGGCTACGATAAAAAAAAATTAAAAAAAAACACGGTTTGACTTTGAAAAGTTTCATTCGTTGACTGATTGACGATGGTTGTTGATTCCACCAAAAAGTTGTGCCAATCTGAATTTCAGCCTCTGTTCTGTTATTTTTGTTTTTTCTTCGATTTGTTTTTTTTTTTTTTGTTACTTCTTCTGTTCCGAGCTCTGCCAGGCTTATTTTGCCATGACAAAAAGTGAGGTTATAAACAACGAACGAACGTACATATTTTGGCTTAACTGCAGGGAGTATCGAATTAGGAGGAACATTTTTGGGGTTGTAGGCTGAATGTTTGCTGGGACGACATCGACAACGATGACGACGGCTATGTCGATGATGGAGAATGGTATATGTATATGTATGTTTTATTTGATATTTTTTTGTTTTCATATCTATAGAGAATCCAATAAAATCAGCCGGTTTTGAGGTTTTTGTGTGTTCTTTGGTTTAATTTCGTTAAATTAGGTTGTTAGGATGGTTAAATACCGATAGTTACCAGACTATGGGTTATTTTTGGTAACCAGCCAAAAAATAGAAATTTATTTGAATAGATATAAGCAGAGCAGCTATTATAATATGTAACTTTGTTCTTGTGAAGGAGGCTCGTTTGGCATGAGATTGACTTTTTTTTCTCTATGGAACTATTTAGTTGTTCCTTGAAGTAGGTTACGATACGAGCTGCATAATTATATATCGAAAGACAATGTTATATCAAATGATCGGATTAATAATAATAATTCTTTTTTTTTTTGTTTGAAACCTCAAATCGACGATTGCGATATTTTTATTGCAGATAGATATAAGGAAATTTCACTGTAGGTCTAAAAATATACATAACTGCTGGTTAATGGGAAATTGCATATATTTAATGATGATAAACAGTAAACAAACCTTATTCTATGTACTTTCTAGATACCATTTTTTTGTGAATTTCAAATACTAAGAACAAGAAGGTAAGGAAGAGGGGGTTCTAAAATTGATATTCTGATATCTTATTTTCAAAAATAATTAGTTTTCAAGTTTTTTGGATTTACAAATTTTGGAACACCTACAGAATTTCGGAAAAATTTTGACACCAACGACATTTTTTCAAGGTTCTTAGAGAATGATAAAATTTGATTCGTTCTCTATCTTATTTTATCGCGTATTTATTTGTTTGGTTTGTTTAAAATAAAGAACGTATCAAATGTGCTGGATTCTGAAAAATATAATTCGTTCGTGAATTTATCATGTGGAAACCATTTTGGAAACCATACAAACATTATTTTTTTTTTTAATAATTTAACTGAGCAGAAATATTTAATCAAATAAACAATTTACTGCTCTATTTTATTTAAGTATACAGGCACAGGGTGGTTCACCTAAGGTATGACAAAAAGCTTGAGCATGGTGGGGGGCTCTATTCCCCCACAATCAGGTGGAAGGAGCTATTTTCTAAAAAAAATGACTTAAAACAGATTAAATTATTTGAAAACAACGGCAACACATAATGGCCTGATATACCTTTTTGCAAAGCCAGAAATCTCTTCTTTAATTAGCTTTTTAAATAAATTTGTTTTAATCAACAGTATTTGAAAAATTTATTTTCAAATTCAAAATTTTGAAAAAAAAAGTTGAAAGAAAAGAATGTTCAAATTATTTTTTTTTTCAAAGTTTAACGTTATTAATTACTATTTTTGTTTTCAAAATGCATTGCTCTTATGAATTTTTAGTCAAAAACCGAAAACTGGATGGGTTTAGGACTTTTACTTTTCAAAATATTAAAAAATAAATGAACCAAATTTCTCATAAAACTAAGAAGAATCCGACTAAATGATCATTTCAGCGGTGCAGGCTCAAAATTCTATAATGGACTTTTGACACACCCCGAAAAATCAAAAGTCCACACAAAAATCTTCTGACTTCTGGCCCATTGATTGTGGATGCCTGACCCACTTCAGTGGATCACTTTATAGATAGTATTCTTTAACAAGAGTGCTTTAGGTGGCCTGCCTCGCGGGCTTAAAGGATTTTAACTCCCTCTCTGGGCCCTTTGTTCCGCTCCCTCGACTCTGTCGCTTCGCACGCAGCTATGTTGTCAGTTGGTGTACTTTAAGTAGTAAAGTGTATACAAATTAATTCTTAAGAAAATAAATAAATTCTTAATTGTTCTATTTTTTTTTGTCAATATTTGAATATGAAGCTATTGTGAACTTATGACCCACTTTCTTTCTAAAATTAGGAAATATTAAACCACTTTTGTATGGACTTTTGACCCACTTGGGTGGGTCAAGTGTGGACTTTTGACTAGAAATTAATAAGAGCATTGAGCTTTGAAAACAAAAATAGTACTTAATAACGAAAAATTTTGAAAAAAAAAAATTAATTTTAATAAAAGAAGAGATTTCTGGTTTTGCATAAAAGTATGTATCAATTCATTTTAAGTTGGCCTTGTGTTTTTATAATTTTTTTTCTGTTTTAAGTCAATTTTTTAGAGAACTGCTCCTCCCACCTAAACGAGGGGGTATACCCTCCCCTCCCATACGATTTTTTTTCTTGTATCGATTTAACCTACACGCTCAAACTTTTTGTCCACCTTACGTGAATCACAGACAGATTTTAAGTGTCTGGCTGACGTTAGGCCCCACTGTAGATATCTGGCAAGAGTGTCAAATAAATTAAATGACACCATCCCCCAAAACATATCAAAAATTTAGCTTTGATAAAATAACGCAATGTTGCAACATTTATATGCAACTTTAACACTCGCTACCTCTTAATTGCACCCGGATTCATAGTATCCATTTATTCTTTGCTACCATAGTATCTGTTTTTTTTATCTGTCCATCTGTCAATTTGTAACACATAGGCCTACAGATTGAACGGATGGATCGATTTTTTTTAAAACTTAGTACTTTCTGTTTTTAAAGTATGTTTTATGTTTATTTGAAATTTTTGTTTTTGGACCAAAAATAGTGGTAGCTTGCATAGAACAATTTTTTGTATTTCCGTCTTCCGAGTTAGCCACGTTACCGAACTGACTGAATTTTTATTGCAAGTAAGTTTTTAATCAACCTTAGTAATATTGCATACAAAATTTTCGATTAAAAAAAATATATAAATTACAAAAAAAAATTAATTTATTTTATTATTTTATTTAATATTTTAAGAAGGAATTCATGATTTAGTTTCAAACTTGAGTTTTGAGTATCAAAAATATATATTTTAAAATATGACGTATGAAGAACTTTTTTTAAAATATTTTTAAAATTCTTTAACCTCAAAATATTATTTCTTTCATAACTCAAAATCGTTTATAAAGAAAAATTCATAGTAAAATAAAAAAAAAAAACAAGCAAGCTACTCATATTCATGTTGCTCTTGGAAAGTAAACATTAGCACATTAATTGAATTTGAAAACAAATAATTAGCATACAAAAAATGTATGTAATAACTTATTTTTGGTATTGTCCTGGCTTTCTACAGTTTTTGGCGAAGATAATTTTGGACACCAGCTGAAAGTACATATAATTTTGTGCTTAATCCTTTCGGGACGGAATGGTACAAGACAAAGAATATTTATATGACATTATACCACATCCGTACCGAAAGGGTTAAATCTCATCTCTAATTTTTACTAGCATCTTATCTCTGACTGAACATTGTACATGGTTTTGGACTCTAAGGATTTTTTTTTAAGATTTGTTTATAAAATACTAAAATATAATACATGTACCTATAGTATAGTAATTAATTATGGAATAAAATATTTTTTTTTACTAAGGCCTTCCTTCCTTAACGATTTAAAGATATGAATGAGCTGCATTATCATTTGATTTCTTCTTTAAAATGGAATACACAAGAAAATATAAGAAATATATTGACCTATATGCTAAGGAAAATAATTTTGTACAGTTACAAAATTTTAAAAAAGTTCTGGATACGTCATATTTTAATATATAAATTTTTGATACTAAAAACCCAAGTTTGAAAATAAATCATGGATTCATTTTTAAAATATTAAATAAAATAATAAAATAAATATTTTTTTTTTTTAACGAAAATTTTGTATGTCATATTACTAAGGTTGATTAAAAACTTACTTGCAATAAAAATTCATTCAGTTTGGTAACGTGGCTAACTCGAAAGACGGAATTGCAAAAAATGGTTCTATGCAAGCTACCACTATTTTTGGTCCAAAATCAAAAATTTCAATTAAACATATAAAATATACCTTAAAAACAGAAAGTACTAAGTTTTATAGAAATCGATGCATTCGTTCGATCTGTAGGCCTAGGTGTTACATATTGACAGATGGACAGTTAAAACTGCGGGACCCACTATTTTCGAGTTCTCCATTATCGTAATGACATATTTTATCTAAATCTCTACTAAACATTTTTTAAGCTACCAATTTTGATAGAAAATCTAATTTCCTACAAAAAAGTTTCTTAAGTTTAATTCACAAATTCGGCTCAGTTTTCGAGTTATACCGCCAATATTGAAAAATGACCAGTGTGACCATTCTCTCAAAAACACATGGATGAATTTAAACGAGTTTAATGTTTTAAGTAAGCTTAAATTCCTCACAAACATAATCAATAATAAAACCCCGTGAACGCAATTGTTCCTTACTAAAAGGTCTATTCAATAGCCTATTAGTAAACTGCTTTAAAATTAGAAAAAATGGTTGTTTCATACTAACCCTTTAAAATAAAGGCTTTTTAAAATTGTACCTCTATGTGTTTAAACTTAAAAAAAAAAAACGTTTTGAAATTTTACATAAGCCCCACTTGAACATTAAGAACAAGTACGTCGTAAGTACAGTCGAACATTTGACTGGTATTAAATAAAAATAAAATAAAATTGTTATTTTAACTTGTTTTTAACATTTTCATATGAACGGCAGAACAAAATTATCGAACCATTCATAAATGCACACTTTCAATGTTCTGCAATTTAGTCTTCCATTTTATTTTATTTCGAACTTAATCCCACTTTCAAATTTGGTGGTTAGTTAATGTATGCTATTTTGAGATAAAATTAATTTAAGGCCTTCATAGTCTTTGGAGCCCGATGCTAGTTTACAGGCTACAAATAATAATATCTTAGCAATCATTAAAATGATTGAACTGGTGTGATAACCAATATCATTAAATAAATTACATACATTAATCAATTACTGTAATCGCTTTGAATTGCTCTTTCTCTATAATTAATTGATAATAAAAAAACAACGCTTTCCTCGAAGTAATAAATTAATAAATAATAAAGTTATTATAAAGATCATTTACTATATACAAAATTAAATTTCCCATTTTCGTGCTATCATTAATCTTTAACGTGAGCCGAATCATCACCATCATCATTATTTAGCCGAACACACACTCAAAATTAACATGTGTGACGTAAATTACACAAAAAAAAAATAATATTCTCTTTAAAACATTTTAATTAATAAAAACTTATTGATGTGGATGTATGAAAGTTTTATACATGGTTATAATGATGGGATGAAAAACAAATATAATATAAAATATACCATAATATATTACATACCTTTCCGTTGGGATAAAATAAGTTAAATTTAATTTATGTTTCATCGTGTTAATGAATTTTGTGTTTTTTTTTTTATTTTTCTTAAAGACAAACACGATGGTGTGTAATTTGTTTTTCAGCAAATATTAAATAAACATTATAAGAACATGAAAAAGCGCCCACCTGTTTATATGAGATGATTTTATGTTTGGTGTTCTTGTGCATAAGTGATGAAAATTGTATACATTTTTCGGAACATGCATTTAATAAAATAATATAATAGAATTAATATTTTATTACAAGTTCATGAGATTAAATTTTGGTTTGCCTCTTTATTTAATAAAATCATTTTGACATAACATACATTACATATACAATTTTTGTTTCAATCAGATAATCTGATTGATAATAACAGATGTTGATTCAGAGGGAAATAATTATGAATTCATTTGATTTTGAAACGGAAATTACAAATGAGAAATGTTATTTTGATTAAAAAATACTTTAATATTTAAGTTCAACATAAGAACTTATGTGATAGTTTACGATGAGAAAAAAGCAGAACCTGAAACTTAATGTTCTAAATGAACTTAAATATGTAATTATGTTTCGTATCAATAAACGTCTCTTTAATAGTTCATCCTTTATATAAATAAAATGCACGACTAACGGTGTTTTATTCGGTAAAATTTATATATAGTAGTTTGTAGCATAGTATTAGTTTTATGAATGTTTATGTGACTAGTAGCTCTCTGCGCGTTTTGTCAACTAGTATGATTTTTTAAAAATATTTCATACAGAAAAATATACAAATTATGGAAACTATGGAAACAAAATAAATAAATGAAACAATACACTACACTAGTAGGATAACTGGCAGGCTACTCGCAGGCAAAAATATTATACTATTTGGGCTACTAGTTGGCTCTCCTGTGTTCAGATACACTAACACACATAAACGCTACTAGTTCTACTCGCTTGTCTTAACCCCAGGACACATAAACGCTACTAGTTCTACTCCCTCGTCTAAACCCCGGGTTAGAAGTACTGAATTGCATAATTATGATAAAATCAACTAAGCCAAAAACTAAATATTCGGAAATATCTCAAAACGAGTTCAAAAAAGGCAGTTTGCTCAAAATTCAATTATATTTTTGGCAAAGACCTGATATAAACTGTTCTAGAGGGGAACGAATCGGAATCCCGCTTTTTAAAATCCCGTTTTTCAAAAATCCCGACAAAAAAGTTTTAAAATACCGCCTTCTAAAATCCCGTTTTTTTAAAATACCTACTGTTTTTTAAAATCACGTTTATTCAATATCCCGTTCTATTATAATCCCGCCGTTTTATTAGAATACATGATTAAAACTTATTGATTTCATGTTGGTTATTTTCCAAGTTTTATACTATTCAAATTTTATCCAAATTCTAAGAATAACTCGACTAAAAAAAACAGGTACATGGCTGCTGTTTTGGTCTGCGTACGATAGTGCCGAAAAAAAATTTCCGCGAACCCAAAATAATTTTCGAGGCATGACATCGCAGACTTAAGGTTTTAATTGGACGAAAAAGCGCTGGGTTGTTCAAAATGATTGTCGATCTAACTAAAGAAACAATTGTAGTGCAAATAAAAATAGAAAAATTAAAAACGGCCAAGCTAAAACATACAAAAAAACAATATGCTAAAATCACGAGCTTTAAACAAATTATAAGGAACACGAACAAAATGAGTAAATCAGGATTTTGGCGTCACATCGTCCACAACATTCAATTCAACTAACATGATATTAGTGATAAATATAATATATCTCCAATTCTTTAGAATTCAATTTGTTGTTTATTTGAGAATAATATATTTTACTTTGTTATATTGTATTCCGCTTTTGCAATCAAAACAAGTTGTTTTGTTTAAAAAAAATCGCGCGATTTTTTTTTTTTTAAATAAAACAACTAGTTTTGATTGCAAAAGCGGGATAACAAGAAACGGGATTATAATAAACGGTATTATAAGAAACGGGATTATAAAAAGCGGGATTATAAAAAAGCGGGATTATAAAAAGCGGGAATTTAAAAAGCGGGATTTTAAAAACCGCCATTATAAAAAGCGGGATATCGTACCCAACCCGTTCTAGAGGTTACATGTACGCATTTACAGCCATTTTCGAGAAAACTTGATGAAACGGAAACGGGTCAACTTCCCGTTCTATATGAGCTACAACAACAATTTTTTCCGCTACGAAATCAAATAAAATTGCCTCACACCAAATTTGGATCAAATACGTCCAAACGTTTAGAGTGTTGCTGGATGTACATCAGGATCAGGACGCACAGACAAGCAGACCGACGCGACGGATGTCTTGTCGAAAATCACATTTTTGGATTAAGGTTAGGAGTAAAACCTCGACATTATTCTTTCACACGAAACCAATACTACTTGCACTATGCCTACAGAGCAAGCATAAATAGTAATAAAATAACATTTACTTCATAAACTTTTGGCAAACTTTTTCAAGTTTTCCGTGAAATGTAGTCAAATTATATAGCCACTCAAAGTTTTTAGAAAGAAAAAATAAAACTCGATAAAAATAAACATTTTTTTTAATCAAGTGTTGACAAAACGCTAAACTATTTGATTTATAATGCCAAGAGAAGGTTGACAAAAATAAATTACATTAACAAAAATATAAGTATACTACATATGTTTGTATGTATATTCTTTTAAAGTTTTCACGAATATTCAAAAAAAAAAAAAAATTAAAAAAAAAATATGTATTTCAAAAAAATAACAAACATTTTGTAATACTAAAGAGAATGTGATGTCAAAAATGATTTATGAGCGTGTTCATTCGAGGAACAAAATTTATTCTTCAAAATGAAAATATAACAAAATACCATATGACAAAGTGTTTTTGTTATTTTTTTTATAGAAATGCATTTCCTTTCTTTATTTTTAGTATTTTAAATTAAAACGCAGCATGTTTTGAAATTCAAAAAGAATGTATTAATTTGTTTTTGTAGACAAAAAGATTAAAATAAGTTTTTTGATTTACAAGGTTGGTACTGAATTTAAAGCTTCTGTCAATCTTGGTTTATGTTTTGGAATAGGTATTGAATCATATAGATCAAAGTCCTATTTCACTTATATTAAAGGCATGTGATATATGTATGATCTTGTTGATAATTCAGTACAATTTTTACTTGCTCTATAGGGCAAGTAGTCCAGGTTTTAATCAAAAAAAGTGATTTTCGTCAACATGTCCGTCGGTCTGTGCGTCTTGATGTACATACATCGAGCTAGAGCCTTAACGAATTGAAGAATTCGCTTCAAATTTGGTGTGATGTATTTTTATGTGATTCCCTAGAGAAGAAATTGGAATTTTTGTTTTTACTCACCTAGAACGGGTAGCTGTCATACAAAGAATTTTTTTAACGAAAAAATAAAATCAAAGAAAAACTAATTTTTTTTTTTAACTTTTTTCTTAATTTGTTTGTAATAAATTAAACAATTTCGAAACTGCTATTTTAACATATTTTCATATTATTTTAATTTTACTGATATACAAATATTATCAAAACCATTACTATAATATCTACTCCATCAATGTCTGGGTACATTTTAGTTGTTAGCTACGAGAGCAAGTGCGATCCAGTCGTGCATATTTTGTATATTCCAAAAAAAAAAATGTTACATCGCTTTTATGAATTCCGGCCTATTAAGTCCCTTCAGAAGTTTCACTACCGCAATATTACTTACTACATACATTAAAGCTAAATTAAATTTTTCTTTTAAAATAAATTTATTATTATTTTTCAAGAACTTCATATAAGTTATATGAAATGTCAGATGTCATTCTTATTTTCTTTAAGTTGTTGACAATAACTTTAACTACAAAAAAATCTCTCAACATTACACTCCGAAGAACTCTTGAGAAGAAGCCTCATCATATGTACAAATTACCAGGAATTTATGCTTGCTACACCATCAAACCATTTTATTTATTATCTTGAGCCTATCCCCTTAGCACCTCATCAAGTATAATTTCAGGCGCATAAATAAGATGACTTTCTGCTTGTTGTTTGTGTATAAAATGGCACTTCAACTGTCTAGTAGTTTTAATAACATTCAAACTTCTGTTTCTACCCTCTCTCTCATCTAAAAAGTAGATAACAAGAAAAAATACTCTAAAAAGATTCTTAAACTCCAGGATAATGTCCGTTATTATTATGTTTTGTGTATGTTTTTGTTTTTGATTTTTGTTTGTATTTTATCGTTATCATTATTTTAGCTCAAGAAAAAAAATAAGCTGACAGATGTCAAAGTTTAGTTTATGTTTCGTAAATGAGAGACTTTTGTATACAATGTTGTATAAAATTAAGTCAAATCACTCAATGTCTACATAATTTTGTTCTTGAAATATATCATATTTTTTATTTAATTTTTCTAAAGAGAGTTTTAAACATTTTCGTCATCAATCTGAAAAACCCTCAAATTACGTTTTTATGTGTTCAGTAATTGGAGAATGCTTATTTGTGAATTTGCATTTAACACTTTTGTTTTTAAGTTTTCTTATCAAAACATTTTAGGTGTTATTCTCGACCCCAAATTAAATTGGAAGTTGAACATTGAAGAAAGGATCAAGAAGGCCTGTATAGCATTCTTTGCCTGTAGTAAAACTTTTGGTAAAAAGTGGGGGCTTCAGTCGAAGATGATCCTGTTGACGTACACAGCCGTGGTACGACCGATCCTCACATACGGTTCGATTGTATGGTGGCCTGCACTTAACAAAAAATATAACATCGATAGACTTAGGAAGGTTCAAAGAACTGCTAGCATTGGCACGACAGGGGCTATAAGATCCTGCCCGACTGATGCCTTAGTGTTTTTCTGCACCTTCTACCACTTGATTTACATATTAAATATCTAGTATCTTGCAGCGCTTTAAGACTTATAGAATCAAACTCTTGGTTTGCCAAGCCCTATGGTCACAGCAATATCACAGACTTGATTCCAATGGAAATGTTTTCGACTCCCACTGACTACTGCACCCCTAAAATGAGTATCAGTAAGGATTTCAAAGTTAAATTTCCATCCAGGAAGGATTGGAATGATAACGTCGTGACGAAAGATTTCGACACAACTATCTTTACTGATGGCTCAAAGATGGAGTGTGGCGTTGGTACAGGAATCTTCTCTGAGTCTCTAAATGTATCTAGGTCCTTTCGGCTACCTGACCTTGCTAGCGTCTTTCAAGCTGAATTGCTGGCAACCAGGGAAGCTTGCAAGTTACTAAAAGCAGATCCAAACCAAAACCTTAATACAACTATTATTACAGACAGTCAAGAGGCTGTTAAAGCCATTAATTCATCTACAGCAACCTCCAAACTAGTCCAGCAATGCCGGAATGAGCTTGCGGGTCTGAACACTGACCTCAATGTCACTCTTATCTGGGTCCCGGGTCACAGTGGCATTGAGGGCAATGAATGGGCTGACGAGCTGGCCTGGCAAGGTTCAGCCCTTCATGGCTCACTTGCGGAAAGAGTCAACATTCCGCTTGGAGTTATGAAGGGCAACATTCTCTCAATTTATCTTACTAAAGCAAACCGTAGGTGGAGCAGTTTATCAAACTGTATTATATCTAGGAAGATTTGGCCCACCTATGACAAGAACCGAACAATTGATCTAATACGCAGACCCAGGCAAAAACATAGCCAGGGTAGTTGCAACCTGTAGCGGACACTGGCCAATAGGAGAGCATGCAGCGAAGCTGGGCATACCTCACAATACTCACTGTGGGAGCTGTCAGGACCAGCAGGAAAAGGAAACAGTAGTTCATTTACTCTGCAAATGCCCTGCTCTGGCCAAAGCTAGAAAACAGTCACTCGGAAGAGCATTCTTTGACGAAATTAACGCACTTTCTGAAATTAAGATCAAAGACTTGATTTCTTTTCTCAACGCGACGAAATGGCTCTAGGACAAATTTCGGCTACTTCTGCATTATACCTTCCGTTGATTCCCTATGATCACAAGATAGTGGAATAAGGTTCTGGTGGGGGTTTGTGGTGCACAGCGGCCGGATGATCATCCAATCAGATCAGTGGACGCTCCAGTGCCAGCCAACGAACTGCCTAGTGGGCTAACTATGGATGGTGCGGGTGCGGGTGCTGATCTGGTTGAGTGAGTGATTGTGCTAAAAGCTACAACAAAATCCTATTCTAAACTAAATAAAAAGGGACGATATCCTGAGGATATGCCCACATTTTCTCTCTGCAATTCCATCCACAGGTTCAAACAAGTTATGGTATCAAAACGGCGGACTTCAGCGCTAATTGGGCTATGGGCTAGACTGCCCGTGGCCGCCATTTCTACCTACCTACCTACCTATCAAAAAATTGGTTAAAATGTTGGTTTTCATTTCTAAATTATCCTGAAATTCCCTTGAAAGTTTCATCTCTTCATGAATTTGAATCCCACGTCCTTATAATAGAAAAAAACAACCCTTTTCATGGTGATTTAAATAAAATTTGATTTCGCGTTCGCACCCTTTTTAAATTTTTCTCTTTGTTATTTTTTCTGTGCGAATTTATTTTCTGATATATAGGAAAATTTAAGTTCCTAAAGTTATGATTTTTACTTTTTGCTCCTCATTTCCGTTTTTACCTTTTGAGCTCTAGAAAAATTCAGGACCTTGTCGATTCTATTGCTGAAAGGTAATTTTCTACCCTCTGGAGGGTTTCTTTGTATTAATTTTTTGTTCGCTAAAACTGAAAACACAATTGCTGGAAAAATATATATGGATATACCTACATTTCACCAGGTGCACCTTTTTCCAGTTTAAGGAGTTTTCACCTTCGTTTTTTTATTTTTTTTAAGTTAAGTGCTCTAGTGCGAGGTGAAATTATTAGCATTCATGGCTTCATGCCGGAATGAGAGTTCATAGTTAAAAAAAGGAGGGATGAAGGTAGTCGCGAAAGAGTAATAAGTATTTTCCCAGACGACATTCAAGGAAATTGCTTTCTTGTTTTTTTTTTTTTTTGGTTTATAGGTTTCTTTTCTTTAATAAAGCATTTATGAAATACATTTATGAAATGAATAGTTAAATAAACAATTTCATTTTATATGAACCTTTAATAAAATGCAGGATTGTTTGTATAAAATGTGAAAAATTGCTAGAGCTTGTAGGTAAGGTAAAGATATCAAAACAAAAGCCATGACTGGGTTGGACTTATTTGCTCTTACATACATATGTATAATATGTAAGTGGCTTAGAATTTTAGCAAAATTTTGCGAAATAAAAAATTGATATTTTAGGGAAAATGCTCAAAAGCAGGAAATACAAATTCTTTAAATATCTCAAACAGCTTTCTTTTTAGTTTCAGAAAAAAAAAAAAAAATATGCACGACTGGATCGCATGGACTTGCTTTCGTAGCTAATAACTAGAATGTAGCTAGATATTCACCCCAATTTCGAAATACGTATTATTAAGTCGTATTTGGTCGTATCTTGGGCTTGTGGTTTCCTCAGTGGTAAAATATCATCGTTTTTGGTGCAAAGCTTTTGAGAATTAATGAACAGAGACATTGTGATGCTGGTATTTAAACTTAACAAAATCATGATCAAAAGACATGACGAAACGTGCAATTTGTGTTCTTTTTGAACAATTTCTGTTCTATTCGCCATCGTAATGTCTCTATTCGCAAATTCTCAAAAGCCTTGCACCAAAAAAAGATGATAATTTACCTTTGAGGAAAGTACAAAACAATACGAATTTCGTAATTGGTGTGATTGACGGTGCGGATCTAGTAATGTTTTGCTTATTTTTGTATGTCGTTAACGAAAAAATTATAAAACAAGTTAAAATAGCAATTCTGATTTTTATTTTGATTGAATACAAAAATAAAAATGGAAGAAAGTTAAAAATAAAAAAAAAAATATATATATATTCAATGTTAAATTAGTGTTATAACGAGAAAACATCTTTGAAAAAAAAATATATATATATATTTTTATCTCTGATTTTATTTCTTCGCAAAAAAAAAAAAAAAAATATTAATACAAATTTTAAATGCATTTGTTGACTAACTTAGAAGTACCGAATCGCAAAATAATGATAAAATCAACCAAGCCAATGACGAGATATACCTAAATAAGTATAAAAAAAGCCAATTAAAAAAAAAAGAAAACATAACTATGTATATTTACATTATTCGAATTTTTTGGTAAAAACGTGATATGCAGTATTATTATAACTGGTCTAAGAATAACAAATACGAAGTTAAATCCAAATCCAAATTTTTATAAAACCGAAACCGTTGTACGGCAGCTACCCATTCTATATGAGCTAAAACAAAAATTCGAATTTCTCCTCTACAGAATCACATAAAAACGCTTCACACAAAATTTGCAGGAAATTCGTCCAACCATTTAGGCTCCAGCTCGATTAAAATCAGAATGCACAGACAAACAGACCGATGATGGACGTCTTGACAAAAATCACTTTCTTGGACTTATCTCTCCATCATCGTAATGTTAGTTTTGATTTAAACCTCGTAATTTTAGTTTGACACGAAACTATTAAGTCATGGACAAAAAAAAAAATCATAAAATCTTTGGAATAGATTTTTAATTAAAAAATAAAACATAGGTGTACAATTTTAAAATAAACAAACGAGAATGCGCGGTTTGATTCCATTGTTGTAACACCTAGAGAATGACTTTATATTATATGAAAGGTCATAATGAGTGATATCTCTCTTTTTTTTTAGCTTTATGCTATTGAATCAAAAAAACGTGTTATGTTTTAATCTACAAAGTGTCAGATGTGAGATTTTAATGACATAGCAGGTACCGTTATTTATGGTGCTAAAAATTAAAAAAAAAGATATGCCAGGGAAATAAAACTATGTACCAAATTTAAATTTACAATTTACTTTTAGAACGTACTCAAACGGACAGAAATGCGTTTTGCGTATCATCGTAATATCAAGTTTGATCAAAATCGCGAGTTTATTTTGCTAAGCAAGTACAAAACTTTCTATAAATTTACAATAAATTATATACATACTCATACCTTCATTTTGAAAGAAGACATCCTATAAAATGGGGTTATTTCCAAATCTGCCTTGGATTGCCTTTACATTTTTTGTTGATAACTCTCTGAATTTGCGAAGTTAGACCTTAAATTTTGTTGTAGAAAACAAACCTTTGTATCGAAATGGATAGTTTACAAATCCTCATCTCACCACTTAACCCCCTTTCTCCCAAACAGTAAAGCTACCTTATGAGTAAAATTAAGAATAGTTTTTAAGACATGCTCAGAATATCCAAAAAAGGTTTCCACCAATATTCAGCTTTGTAAAATTGTTCTTGTTTTGATAGGTAAATAATGAAATTTCGGGAAACAGTGTGCAGTCACCTTAAAAGTTGGTTTCAATCATGCTTCGCTTCACTAACACAGATTTCTAATTTTTGGCCATAGTTTTCAGACTCGTATTTTTACGAATGATCTTTCATAGAAACTTTGATCTTGGAGCTTTCCGGTAAAGATTAAAAAAAATAAAGGTCAGTTGCCCTTACAAAAAACCGTAGAGGTTTATACCTTTATTTGGGGGTCAAACTAATTTCTTTTGATACAAATTGGGAGAGATATTTATCAATACCTCAAGCAATACCAAGTCTTAGATTGAACTCCAGGTTTACCACCTAAAATGCTTTTTTTTTTTTGCGATGGCCCAAATTCAGGACAGAAAATTCATATGGTCTCCAAAAAGTCAACGAAAGGCTTACGAAAATACAGCGGAGAGTTTCACAAATTGAAAATAAATCAAACAAAAGCCATGTTGTAATGAACGAAACAACAAAAACACGAACAAACCCAAATATCATTTTCGCACGCAATTAATGGGCCGGGATTTAATTTTGTGTGAAAAGAGAGTGGATACTTTGTCAAAACAATCTGGTATAAACATCAATTTCGCTGGTCGAACAGCGTACCACAGAACGAAAAGCACAACGAAATTTTTGATTTGGTCATGGCATTTTTGTATGGGATTTTTCGTTTTACATCAGCAGCGTACTACGCTTTAGCTCTAAATACCCAACATAGTTAGTCTAGAGCTGACATCAAATTTGTGGAGTGGATGTATAACCAAAATCTGAGCATGTGGGTTTAAAGGGGCATATTTTGTGATATCGACATCAAAAGTCTGTCAGTTTTTTTTTCTCAACCTTTGACGAGGTAAGGGAGTTAAAAATAGAGATTTTCCAAATTTCTTATCAGGTGTATTATCACTTCAATTATTTTTTTAAAATACATAATGATGCTCTGTCATTTTCAAGTCCGCTCAAGATATAAATTTTTTAAGTGAACCTTATCGGTTTTTTTTTTGAGATTTATAAAACGCAAAAAATAAACAAATCAAAGTCCCCTAAAAAAGACGATTAAGTTTCACTTAAAAAGCTTATATCTTGAGTTCTGTTAGTAAGTCACCAAGATGCGGTGATTAAACAAATTATTTATTTTTAAACAAATTATTAAAGTGCTAACACAGACAGTGCTAATGACAGACTTTTGATTTAGATATCACAAAAAATGCTTATTTAAACCCTCATACTCAAAATTTGGTTATACATCCACTCCCTAAATTTGCTGTCGGCTCTTGTACTATCTATTTTATGTTTATTAGCTTAAAATGAGTGAACATTAAACAACACAAAAATTACTCCTTTTTCAATTTTAAGGCAAAATTTAGATTTTCGTGAACAAACAAAATAGCATGGGTTTCTGCTTTAAGAATCTTGAAATTTATTATTGTGTCTCAAGAATTTTCTATATGAGATTCTTTTTTCAATAAAAAACCGTTATAACCAATATCTATCATGCACATGAAAAGTTCCTCGAACCAATAACAATGCATTTCCTTTCAAGTCAAGCATAGTTATAAGTAGTGCCTCCTCACCCTCTTACTCTTATTGTATAATCGTCAGCACGCTTTTTCCAATGTTCAAGTATAGGTACCTAAACGTACCTATACGTAAATATTTCTTTGAGAATTCTTATCGAGAATGAGGAAAAAAACATCTTTTAAACACTAAAGTGTTTTCAGCATTAAAATGAGTTCTAACAAATAAATCTCAAAAGCACTCTACACAGTTCCTTTTCAAATTGAGACTTATAACCCCCAGAAGGACAAGCAATTTAGTTTTTACTTTTATTTTTCCTTTGCCCATAACCAACCGCATATAACAAACACTTACCAGTGTAAAAATCTTCCAAAGAAAGTTTGGCATCCATTTTATTTGATGGTGTGTTAAAAGTCCACCCCCCGCGCCGCCACCTCCCGTGTGGACAGGAAAAGAAAATTGTAGAATCTAACAAATCGACAACTTTGTAACCCGGAAACCGCACACACAAATCACGACCGTACATTTAAACGATTCTATCTTTTAGCCCTGCAGAGCACAGCACAGGCACCTCTCAACACTTAAACACCATTCTGTAAGATATTTTTTTACCCGCACATGAATCACTTTGCTGGCCAGGAAGATAAGAAGTGTAGTACTATCCGTTGGTATTGAATGAAAACTGCCCTTAAATAGAATAATTCTCAACTAGGTCTCGTACTGTAGTTGGCAAAAATTAAAGTAGAACACCCGTTTAACCTAGTTTTGAACTGAATTATACCGCAATGCATTCACTTTTGTTTTAAAACCGTTTACCTTTTGTTGTTGTATTTCTTTTTGTGAAAATTAAAGCCAAGTATTATGTTTGATCAATTTCACGCCCTATATGAACCATGAACTCTGGATTTCTAAAGATAATATTCGTTGACCCCTTTTGACACTTTTTTTTTTTTGTTAATATCACCGTGTTTAATATTTGCAGCCAAACTCGGCTAACCAAAAACCTGTTCATAAATTCGCTTCTTGGCCTCTCATTTGTTTCATCTTTCACGGTTCTTTTATAATTATTGTCGTCGTTTCCTTATAATACGAGTATTGTCGTCGAAGTCACCGCTTTTGACTGTCGTAACGAAAAAACTATTCTACCATTCTGTTGGAATATGACGGTTTACGGTGCTGCTCTCTTGTGGTTAGCCCCGAAAAAAGACACAAAAGAATGTTATTCAATAACAAAGAAATGAGAAATAGCTGCAAAAAAGCAACCCTTGAAATGGAATCCACCACAGCAAAAGCTAAGTTAAGCAACAAAAAAAAAAAGAAAGTAGCAAATTTATAACTAAAGTCTCTGGTTGGAATAACCATGCTGACGACAATGACAAACCACCACCGCCAACACCAGCACCTATAGTACAGGCAATGGGGAAAAATCTGAAAAAATTTTTGACGCTTGAAAAGTTTGAATGCAGTTTTGAAAAGGGGTTCCTTTTTAGCATAAATTTTGATTTGCGGGATTTTTGGTCTTGTGGGGCGTCCGCCATCTCGGAAAAACGACTTCTCTTGATAATATGCTTTTATCTCACTTCCTTTTTTATGAAACAAATTTTGTATACATTTTTGTTTTAATTTAAATTTCCTACAAATCGGTATATAAATTATTTTTCTGGTGTAGATAATTCAAAAGTTATTAATGAAAAACGAGTACAAAATTAGGCTTTAGGGGCTTAGTCTTAAATATTTTTTTGAAGATAATACACTTTGATTTACATAAGGTGTAACAAAAGGCTAGGGCGTGTAGGTTGAGTTAAGATAAGAAAAAATTGGTATAAGGAAGGGGGCTCTATTTCCCCCCGTTTAGGCAGAAGGGGCAATTTTTTAAGAAAATTACTTAAAATATAAACAAAATATTTAAAATCAACGGCAACATTCAAAATATCATGTTATAGCTTTTTTAAAAACCAAAAACCTTTTCTTAAATTAACTTTTTAAGTCAAGTTGTTTGAGAAAACAGTTTTTGAGAAAATAATTTTCAAACTCAAAATTAAAAAAAAAAACTTCTTCTTGCCAAGATGGCGGACGCCCCAAAAGACCAAAAATCCCGCAAATCGAGATTTATGCTAAGAAGCAACCCCTCTTCAAAAATGCATTCAAACTTTTCAGGCGTCAAAACTTTTTTCAGATTGCCTTTATTTGACTCCCCGTTGCCTGTACTACTAAACTATTAAGAGTCACTGCTGACACAGGAAAAGGAAGGGTGGCCCTGCAATGAGTGTGTAGATAGATTTCGCGATAGCTACACTTAGGGAGTTCGCTTTACATAAAATCGGGCCATCTGAAGTTGCCTGCTGAAGTTCGCTGGTTTTTTGGAAGCATTTCGGTGTGTCTCTATTTAAGTAGGTAATTTTTAAATCTTCATATAAGGGTAAGTTTTGGATTCGGAAAAATATTAACGGCGGAATTAAGAGCAAACGTGACATCGCATTAGTTAGGAAGTCAGTACTTTTGAGCTGGCACACAATTTAATAAATCAGAAATTGAGTGGTTAACTCTCATACTACAGATGTTGGTTATATCAAATTTTCTTAAAAGCCGAAAATGATGTTGATTAAACTTCATTCAATTTTATAATAATTTTCAATTTATTTTGCAAATCGGAACATAAAAATGGGCACGACTGGATCGCACAAACTCGCTCTCGTAAATAACAACTTTATCGAAGCTTGAAGTAGACAATGAACATAATGTACACATGTGTTGGTTCCATAACATTATATGATATCACTAAAAAAAAGTTTTAAGAAACAAGTTTAAATATAAATTACTATTACAGTTGTCTCTCGATAATATGAATTAACGATAATGTGAATTTCTCTAAAATGTGAACCGCTAAAACTTTACAATGTCATCTCTATAATGTGAACTTCCAAAATTTTCGGATTCTAAATATTTGAATTTAGTTTGTAGAAGTTTTTATATTTCTCTTTTTAATTGGTGGTAATTGAAAATGTTGACATAACTTCACGTTTTGAGGTCTCTAGAAAAGAATTCGTCGTTTTTAGCAAGATGTCTGTATGTGTGTATATGTACGTACGTTCGGGGTACTTTTTTTGTCCACCATATCTCGAGAACGAATAAAGATATCGACCTCGGATGAATTTAATTTTTCAGATAATATTGTCATTACGTGCTGAAAAGGTTTTCTAACAATTTCAGTAAACCGTTTTTTTACTACAGCAATTTAAAAAGGAGCTGTAAAATGTCATTTATCTGGAATATCTCGAGAACGGAATAAGATATTCACTTCAGACTAATTTTATTTTCATATAATTACACAATACCAAATGGGTAAATATTAAAAAAAATCAACAGACAATTTTTTTTTCAACTAAGAAAAACAGTTGAAAAATAATTTTCGTCTCAAATATTTCAAGAACAAAAAATGATTCATAACCCAGTCTATTTTTTTTTTTTTTTTTTACATATAATGTGGTAGTCAACAACTGGTAATTTAAAAAGAAATGTAATAAATAGTTTTTCTTTTAGAGCAAAAAAACTGGACAAAAAACTATTTAAAATTCTTAACAAATATTTCTTAACTCAAATATTTGAAAAAAAAAAAAAAAAAATGATATCGATTTCAAATTCTTACAAAAAATGTATACCTATACCATCTAAATGTTTTTTAATTTTGATATTTTTAAAACCACCCTTTAAAAAGCTAAAAATCAAAATGTTACAAGAAAAACCTTTTCAAAAATGTTTTAATTTGAAAAATTCTTACACTCAAAATCGAAATTTCACTTAATTTGCCTTTTTATATTCTTTGAAACCATGTTTTTTTTTTTTTTTTTTAAGTACACTCCCCTGATTTTTAGTATTTTTTTAAGCCAATAGTCTGTTTTGAAATATGAATGTAATTGGCTTAAATAATTAATACCTCCATACCGAGAATAGTTAGGAAAAAAGGTTTATAAGTAAGATTCTTAAAATTTTTGTAAGCCATTTAGAAAAAAATATAAAAATTTTACTATTATAAATAGCTAAAGTACAAAATATAGGGAATGTCACATTTTGCCCTGTATCTCTATATGTATACCTACCTATATACTAATTACCCAAAAAACCAAAGTTATTACACTATAAAATATAAAATTATATAATACTCTACTACACACCACTTAAGTAAATACTTATGTACATATCTATATGGTTTTCAAGTGCACCAATGAGAAGTTACTATAGTGTGGGTCGACCCCAGACTCATTTTTTCTCTTGATATCTGTGCGTTCGATGTTAGGAAATAAATAAATTTTATTTGTCAGACATATTTGGAAATTTAGAGTGCAGCTGCATAGGCTAGCGAGAGTGTCTCCTGCCAGTTCTGTAGGTACTTTTTACATTTTAATACATTTTCTTATATTTTTGTGTGATCAGTTTGTGTAACGGTAACAAAACAAAAAGTGCATCAATTTTTATCGATAAAAGATAAGTTTGCTGGCTATTTATAGATACTATTTAATATATTCAGATTTTTTTTTCCAATTAGTTAAAGGACTGACAAAAAGTTAAAGTACAGTAAATCTCTCTAAAATACGAAAACACCTTCTTTTAATTAGTTCACATTATCGAGGGACTACTGTAATTACTATAAATGTGTTGTTTGAATAGCTAAAACAGATAATATTTTATTAAATACACAATTTTCATAATATTGAATTTTCAAAAAAAAGTTACAATATTTTTTTTAAATCCAAAAATTATTTTTTAGAAAAATTGTATATTACCTATAGTATCGTTAAAATAAAAAACGGTGAAGCCGTTAACGATAAATTGGAAAAGAAAAAATCGGTTCTATAAAACCGTTAATAACCTCTCCCCCTTTGATACGTACTGCGAATTGTAGTCTATCGACATAAGGTATAGAGAAAAATGGAGGCGGAACAAAACAGCATACTTAAAGGCGCTTATAAAAATGCTGATGCTCCAAATGCATTTGATAAACAAATAACACATCTCGACCTGTGACGTCAGTGATCTAGTGCACACGACTGCTAAGACTGAGCAAATCTGATATGCGTGGGTGCGAATCCTATAGTGTGCATAAAAAGTTTTTCAAATAAAATTGGATTAAAGCTCAGCACCACAAAAGGAGACTAATGAGTGCAAAAGTGGCAAAGCACGAACTAGCTATATCTCCAGCCAAACAATTGGTGGTAGCGCCTTTAAGTTGTTGTTGTTTTTGTTCAAAAATTCAATGAAATTGACGGAATAAAGAATGGTCAAGCCTAATAAGCTAAAATTCTAGTACGAATAACAACCGATATAAATATTTTTTGTATATTGGTTGTATGGTAGGTACCGTTATTTTTTAACCTAAAAAAAAGAAATCCGAATTCTCAAATAACGTTAAGTAATAATAACAAATAAACTAATTGCAACCAGCAAAATATTTGATGGTTCTGATAAAGCCCAATTATGAAGAGGTATAACTCAAAACAACCTCGAAAATTGAACCGTGTTTTGCAATTTTTTGACATTTTTAGTAATGTTGCACTCGGCCCAAAAAGTTAAAAGCTTGTATTTATCATTAAGACAACATCATAAAAACAGGCAATCAATCAAAAATCTAACATGTTCAACGCATGGCATTATTTTCACGTTTACTGTGCTAATTTTTAAAACTTTTGTTTTTGTTAAATTGCCTCTAGTGTTGCAGATTTTTACCAATAACTTGCTATTGACTCTAGATACAAAAACAAGCTTTACCAATTTGACATTTGCATTAAAGGCGCATATTTTTAAAATGGTTGGCCACTTAGGTATTCGTGCATTTTTTTATACCGGAGAGGATTAAAATTTTTCAAAAATTATTTTCTTTCACATTTTGCATTGAAAATCAAAGTTAAATAGTTTTTTTCTCTAAGAAGTCCAACAGTTATTATAATTTTCTTCTACGAATGTTCTGGCACAAATAATGTTAAATATTGCTACGAAAAAAACACGGTGGAATTCATTCACTTGTAGTCGTGGTATTCAAAAATGTGAAGTAAGGCAAAAAATAATGCACTGAACAAAAAAATGCATGTAAAAAAATGTAGACCGTGAATTTAAAGTAATTATTTATATACACAATACACATATAAATTTGATTTGAAAAAATTTCATCAACACGTTTTTTTAAAAATCGATTTTTCAATAAAATTGAAATTGTTTTTAAAAATTTGAAAATGTTGATATGCAATATTATTTATATTTTTTAGGGGCATCTGCATACAAAAAATGATTTTAATCGGTTTAACAAATAATAAAAAAGTCAAAAGTATGAAAAGTGGTTCTATGAGAAATAGTGTTGATAAGAACGCAAAAACAATATTTTATAATTTTAAAGCAGAATATTCTGATTGAATATCACACACATCTTTTTATAAAAACTCTTGGAGTCGTTTTCGAGAAAAAAAAAAGATTTTTTTTCAACGGTTTTTGAACATTTTTCGGAGAGGTAACGTTATTTTTGAACTTATAAACATGATTTTTTCCAGTATTCTAGAAGATAATGAAAAACCACTTTAAGCCAAGTTTTAAAATAATTGACCAAGTCGTTTGCAAAATATTGAGTTTTCAAAAAAAAATGTATTTGTTAAAATAATGTTGAAACCTTCTTCACCATAAAAATAATGAAAAATATCAACTTAACCGTTTTCGAGAAAATCAAAAACTAAAAAAGTGGTCACAAAGGTGACGAAAATAACAGTTTTTTGAAAAAAAAAAAAAAAAAAAAATAAAATAAAAAAAAATACTTAAAACTAACCTTCCCTCATTATAATTATTTGATTTTTTTTAAGAAAACAGTTGAAGCTTAAAAAAAGAAGAAAATGCATTCAGTCGTTAAGGCCGAATTGCGAGACCCACTTTTTTCGCGTTCTCTATCATCGAACCTAATATCAGGGAAAAATCATATCTCGAGTTCGATTTTCTTACGTAAATCAAGTAATAGTACCTATACATCCCAAGTAAAAATATATCATATTCTAAATTCGTTTAATATCCACGATTATAGTCCCAGTCGTACCTTTTATTTTAATTATATTTAAATTTTTGTCTTGTTTTACTTTGAATTGTTATTTTAAATGTAAACCATGAAAGAAATATCAGTCGAAGCATATCCTTGCAACCAAGATGTGCACTTTGTTTTATTATACAACCATTTTTATTTTGCATGACTAATAAGTTGGGTAATACCTAATACCGAAATGAAAAATTCGGATTATGGAATCAAATTGCTTAGTGAAGTTTTTGGTTTTGATAAAAGTTTACAAGAGGCAGGGTGGGGGAGGTTTAAAAAAAATATAAGTTATTACATTGCGCTTTGTTGTATATACATAAATATTTTTGTACCTACTCCTACATACATACACAAAAAGAAACAAATTTCAATAAAAGAGACCAAAAGATTTGTCATTTTGTTTAAGAAGAAAAGTTTAACGAAATACTTTTCTGTTCAGAGAAAAAGTACAAAAATGCCATCTTTCTTCAATACTAAATTTTATTTTAAGTGTATTCTGTCCTAAATCCTTATCTTTTCATGCACATACACTACGACTCGTAACAATGATCGTAAAAACATAATGTCAAAATTTTGAAACTTAAAATGGCGTCAAATTTTTGATCGACTTTAATAAATTGCGACATTATAAAATCTCGACTTAACAAAATTTTGACTACCTTGCAAAAAACGTCGAGCAAAGCATCGATGGTTGTTCGACATTTTTTTTGCCATAAAAAGTTAGAATTGGGTACGATATGTCGGCTTTTAAAATATCGACTATAAAACCAACTTTCAAAATCTCGAATAAAAAACTATTGAGCCAGCAATAGATTTTAATGGTTTACATTGATGTCAAAATGTTGACTATCAAAATGTCGACTATCAAAATCTCGATTTTTAAAAAAGTCGATTCTTTAAAATCGACATTTCTAATGATTGGCAAAAAAATGATCACTGGCCAAAATTTCGAATTTTTTCGACTTTTTTTTAAATTAAAAATTCCCTAATTTTGTAATCGACTAAAAAAACGTCGACATTAGAAAATCGCGATTTGACAAAATATCGACTGCCTTAAATGAAAAAGTCGAACAATTTATCGACTTGTTGATATTTTTTCCCAACTTAAATTTACGAAATGTCAACTCTTAAAATATTAACTTCTATGACTCATAAACTCGACAAAAAATATGTCGACTGGTGATAGAAGACGATGCGAAACAAGTCAGTGAGAGAATTTATTAGTCAACATTTTGAACAGATTATGTTTTAGTGAACCAAACTGTCGACTATTAAAATGTCGACTATCAATATCTTGACTGTTGAAATCTCGATTCTTAAAATATCGATTACTGTCGACATTTTTTAAAATCAAGTTTTTTTTTTCGAAAATTTTCTTGCGGGATTATGAAAGTCGATGCAGAAAATGTCAAGCTCATATAGAAGACAAGTGTAGGTAGGTGTTACCATTCTCAGAGAAACGCAAGGTTGAATTTAGTAGTTTTTTTTTTAAGTTGCTTTTCTCATGTCCCACAGAAACAAAATTAAATAATGAACATCCTTACGCAATTATTTCTTACTTAAAGTGCAACTAGACTATTATAGAACCTAGCTGACATATCCGCTCTAAATAAAACGAGACGGAGTGTAAACAATTATTGCACTCAAACTAAAATGTATGTGTTAAGGGCAAAGAGGCGTCCTTTAGTAGTTGACTGCTGCCTTTTGGCTCTTGGGGTTTACCAAGGTATTAAGGCCTCTTTGTTCGCAATCAATATAAGTGCCGCATATCCTTGCGAACAAAAACCATTACTAACTACACTGGAATTTGTTCTTCGTTCGTCAGTATTGTTATTATACCAGCACGCGAACTTAGCCTTATGCCATAATATTCTCTGTATGTGACTTTCTTTCCTTTTTCTTGGGATATGGTGTAATGTTCTGTTTGTCTTCCTTTAGCGTTAAGTTTAAGGACATTTTTTTTTTAGTTTAAACAAACCTTAATGCAGTGGTTCTAGCATATCCATATTATGAAGGATAAGGATAAAATCACATAATTAATGCAGAGACCATTTTGTTTTAAGGTCTGTTTTAAAAATGTTTTGTCTTTATTATGCTCCAGGAAGACTGCAAACACTAAGGATAGAATAGAAAAGTGAAGTGTGTTGACAAAAGAAAATATATGACTCAGAGATAGTTTTCATAGTCTAGCTTTTGAGTATGGATGGGGAGGCGGGAGAGAGGTAGAAATGGACTCCATTCAACGTAAAAGAAAATAGACCCGGTTATTGACGTCAGCTAGAAAATTATTATAAACATAAGTTAGGCTTTTAATGTTCCATGCGTTTGCACAATAAATCAGGCAATCACCATAAATAGACAAGAGAGAAGAAACACATGATACCAACTGAAAAGGATGTATTGTTTAAAAAATGGTAATTATATTAGGTCGTATAATGTAAAGTAAGAGAGATCAATGAATTATGTATGTTGTCTAATAGTTGTATGGCTATAGGCTACGATTCTATTCAAAAAGACATGAACAAAATTGAAAATGCTATTAAAATGCACGCATTCTTCCTCAACTGTAAATTAAGGTGGTACTGATGTTGTTTTTACTTGATCCATAGGGCAAAACTATTGGTTTCGTGCGTAAAAAAAATCCAGGTTTTTGAATCTAACAGTACGATATACCAAAAAAGTGGATTTCATATGACGTTCACAATTCTGTGCTTCTGTACGTTCACTGTACATCGAAGTAGAGCATAAACGATTAAACGAATTTGCTTCAAATTTGATGTGAAGCAATTTTATGTCAATCCCTAGAAGAGAATTCAAGTTTTTGTTAAAGCTAATCTAGAAAGGCTATAATAGCTGCCATACAACGATTTTGATTTTATCAAATTTTCTTAAAAATCACTCTAATGATTTTGAATAAACTTCGTGCATGCAATCTCTAAATCAGTTTTAATAATACTGCTACAGGTTTTTCCAAAAAATTCGAGTAACTGAAATAAAGTTTTTTTTTAGCACATTACCGCTTTTTACTTGTTTTGGGATAATTACGAATATCTCGTCATTGGCTTGGATGTTTTTGTCAAAATTTTCAACAAATATAGCATTTAAAGTTTCTATGAATAATTTGTTTTAACAAAAAAATAAAATCAAAGAAAAAATAACTAATTTGTTTTCCACATTTGTCTGTATAAATTCAAAAAACAAAAAAAAGTTGCTATATGATCTTGTTTTATTGTTTTTTCGAAAGCGATTTGAAAATATTATGGAAACCCTATATACCCGGGAGATTCTCTGTTAAAAGCTCCTTTTTACATAGCACCCAAAATGTCCCCTACCTAAATTTAAGAAACAATTATGTACATTCAAATGTTGTTATAAATTATAAACTATGGAGTAAATTAATGATTTAAAGTGCGGGCACTTGATTTTAAGCGTTTTTGAGAATTTGGGCTTGATACGGAAATGACGCCTTCGATACGGAAATGATAATGTACCAGTTCAAAAATTTTCATTTTAAAATATTCCTTGTAACAAGGGCCGTGTGATTCAGGATGCATTTTAAGGACTTACGGTATTACAGAAATTTCTTTAAAATTATTAAAATCTTAATTAAATCGATTTACGTAAATGATTGTGTGGTACGGAAATGACATTTAACTAGTAAAGATAAATAATTTGTTACGTTTTCGCTTCCCCACCTATATCAGGTTTACGGTCTGCAATTGCCTTTTAGGGGTTTTAAATGCATGCACACAAATTTTAATGATTTGCAATAAATTTATGATTTAAAAAAAAAAACACGTCTAATGTCATTTCCGTAACCATTTTCTCATCGCCGTAACCCAATAAAGGCGACGGAAATGACGAAAGTCGATGTTTTTTAACTTTTTAGGCAAGAAAAATAAAAAGTATATTTTTTTTAAATTTTGTATAACTAACTGCAACATAATTTCACAAGACTGTAACAAAATATTTTTTTTTTTTATTATCACTAACTAAAATTATATCCACCTACGGAAATGACGAAATTGATGAAACACGTGACGAATACAACCACTTATTTTAAAATTACGCACGAAACTGATGTCCCACCCATTTAATTGAATATATTTGAAAGGAAGCATGAATGAGTTTCTTCATTTAGTCTAAATCCTATAAAATGACGGCCGTTACTTTGAATTTATAAGCATTTAACATATTTTTATGAAAATGTTGCAAATACATGGACACATGTTTGAAAGTTTTTAAGTTAATTGTTTCAAATAAATAAATTTAATTTTTAGGGAAGTTGTTTTTAACTACATATTCTTAGTCCTGTGCTGAGAGTTAGCTATTTCAGCGAATCGAGTGAGATGACTCGCCTTACTCGCCGACTCATCTCACTTCACTCGCAAAAGCGATTTAGCTATTTAAGTGAGATGAAGAAAAAAGAAATTTAAATATTAAGATATTAAAATTACTTTGGTTTTAAGTGGAGTGAATGAATATAATTCAAATAAAAAGTACAAGCGACCTCAACTCCAGAAATTATTGCAAATTTTGGGGGTGCATTGATAACCAAAATATGAGTATGAGGGTTTGTAGGTGCATATATCGCGGTATCAAAAACAACCGTCTGGCAGGGTTCTTTATCAGCCTTTGACGGGGATGGGGGTTGAAAATAGCAATTTTCCAGTTTATTTTGTCAGAGGTTTAACCACTTCAATAAATTTAAAAAATATATTACGTGGTGCTCTGTCATTTTCTTTGAGTCCAAACATCATTATCTTGGCAATCCGACCAATAAAACTCAAAATATAAGCTTTTTAAGAGGACCTTATCGTCTTTTTCTTGGAGAATAATAAAACACAAGAAATCAACAAAACAAAGTCTCCAAAAAAAATCGATTAAGGTTCGCTTAAAAACTTAATATCTTGAGTTCTATTGGTCGGATAGCCAAGATTATGACATTTGGACTTAAAGAAAATGACAGAGCACCGCATTATATATTTTTTTAATTTTATCGAAGTGGTAAAACCTCTGACAAAATAAACTAGGCTGAAAAAGATACCTGCCAGACGGTTGTTTTTTATCCCGCGGTATATGCACCTACAAACCCTCATTCTCATATTTTGGTTATCAATTCACTCCCAAAATTTGCTGCCGGCTCTTAGACTATTTGTTTTGTTGTTTTTTATTAGTTGTGTGACACCTATAATAAGTCTCGCATTGAATCATAAATAATAAACATACAAAATGAAACCATTGTGATTATTTTAATTCTATTTCGCAAACATTCATAAAAATTAATTGATGTAAAAAATTGACAAAACGAAAACAACAAAAATAAACAGCAACAAAAAAAAAAACAATTCGTGCTGCTGAGTGCTTTAAACTGGTCCCAGAGCTGAGAATCATCATCCGTTGTCATTCGAATCGATTTTTCATAGTTTCTGCATGGTGCAGTCAAAAAATGTGTCATAAGTTATTATTTCTATTATTAAAATTTCCTTTAAAACTTAAATTGTCAATAAAGGCTTGTTTCAAGTTAGTTGTTTTAGTTATTTCATTTCATATCCATGAATAGATGTGACCAAAGAACACATATATTTAAAATTGTTAATTTTACCAACACATTTACCAAGTCACCTGCGAAAAGCCAGGCGAGTAATCTGACAGTTCATGCGAGTCACTCACTCACTCACTTTTACTAGCTAAATCGATTTTCCATGAAAAGTGACTCATCTCACTCACTCGCCTCGATTTCGAATTAGCTAAATCTCGGTACTGGAACTCAGTCAAATTAAAATGTATGTATTTAAAAACAAACAAAAAATCCATTTTTCGGCGTTGAAACAAGGAGGAGACACGTGACGGAAATGACATTTGGACCATAAAAACAATTATTTTTTTATCACATATCTGCAAATATTTAAAATTTAGAAGTGGACCAGTTAGAAACGTTGCTTGCGCTGTTATTGACTTCAAAATAAATAAGTTTTTTTAATTTGTTGGACCATTTTTGGTCGAACCACGAAAAGGAGCTTTTAGTAGAGAATCACCCGCCCCGTCAATCTCTAGCTACATCTAGTTGTTAGCTACAAAAGCAAGTTATTTCCATCTAGTCGATGCATTTTATTTTTAAATGGTTCAATTTTTTCATCAACTTTTGAATAAACTATATCAATAATCAAGTTGATGGGTCACTCACATACCCCTTTAGTTTGTCTCTTCTCAATAATTTGTATACACGAATGTAGCCCCTTTTTTAGAGATCTTAACCCTGAAATTTTCATTTTCAAAAAGTATTCATGATATGAAGTATCTTGTCTTATTAATTATCACATGCAACACACGAAAATATTAATAATTTTTCAAAATAAGTTTCCGTTACAAAATTAACAGAAATCATACAGCATAGCCATAACGTATTTTTCTCTGCTCTTCTTATAATTTGCTTATGATGTGGAACATCCCGACAAATAGTCCAGTAAAAGTCCACCAACATTAAAACGCCCCACTTGCCCTAATATGTTTTTTTTCCATATTTAGGGTGTGCTGAGGAAAACCCACAATTGTCAGATAAAAAGCTTAGATCCGAATTTAAAATGTATTTTAAAAGGCAGTACAACGTTGTTGTTTAGCCGTGTTTTTTAAGAGAATGTATAGCAACTCATCAAAATATTTATATATTTAACTAAAAAGTACAAGTGACCTCAACTCCAGAAATAATTGTGTTTCGCCCAAGGTATAACAGTGGGCTCTTCAGTCAGTCTGTTATACCCTACTAAGACACAAATTTCGGTCGATGTTTACCGACTCTTATAAAAATTACAGAACAAAGATACTGTGAATTTTATTATTCTAGGGGAATTTGTTTAAATATTGAAATTACTTCTGTTTTAAGTGGAATGAATGAATAAAATTCAATATTTTAATATTTAAATTTCTTCATCTTCTTATTATTTATATATTTATTTAGGATTTTGTGTGTGTTTTGCGTGTACAAATTTAACTGAGTTGCTATACACTCTCGTAACTTACCCATTTTTAATGAAACCCGTTTAGTCGTAACTGAAAACGAATTATGAAAACAATATTTTTTTTTTTGTATTTATTTATTTTATATTATTTATACGTAAAAAATAAATTTGGCTAACTTGAGAAAAACAAATTAAACATAAAAACACGAACATAAGAAAAATGGTTGGGATTATTCACACATTTTTAAGAAATGTTGCTATAAAATACATTAATTGTTTTAATTTAACACTTTCAAAAAACTCAGTAATTTAGAAAAGAGCATTTAAACAAAATATTTTCTTAATTTGATAGCAACAAATTAAGCACTCGTATACAACAAGGTATAACTGATAAATATGGAAGTTCCGGGAAGTTCAATATCTGAAGTTCCCTAGCTCCGCACAGTAATAAATCAAAAGTTAAAATTTTTCACAAAAAATCTAGAACAATAGTAGCCCCACCATCCCTGAATTTCAAGCTTCTAAACCCACCCGTTAAAAAGATAAAAATCAACGAAGAAATCATGAATATTTACAAGTGAATTGTAATCATTTTCAAATGTTACCGCTTTTTTACGCCGGAGTCTATTAAGCTCAACCGGACGTATTTTCTTTGAAATTACCACCTACCAAAAGAATGTTACACATCAAAAAGCAAATTAAATGCGTTTAAGGAAACAAAGTTTTAGGGTATGTAAACGAAAGTACATGATTATGTTCATTAAACTTTTCTTAAAGCTACGAGCAATTTGTGTACTTACCTTGAAAACAAAACTTTGAAAACCCAATGGTATTTGATGTTCTATAACTGATGTCACGCTTTTTTGATTGCATGTTTGTTAATTTCTTTATTAGAACTACTTTTTTCTATAAAATAGTACCATTGTTTTGTATGCAATAAAATTTAAAGTTAAACACAATTACAGTAAAATAAAAAAGAAATATTTTGACTTTTGAAAAAATTAAAAAAAACCCTTTATATCACAAAAGTCAACTTTTAAAAATATTTTTATAAATAAAAACAAGTGAACAAATTTTATAATTTCCAAAGATTTGTCCACCCTAATGTAATTAGGTCAATATTTGTTGCCCGCACATAAGAACTCACATCAACGTAGCAATATTGTAGAATTGTTTTGTTTTTAATTTAAAATAAAATAATACCTATGTCCAATATTGCCACATCGAAACATATACAAATTAAATTATAGGTACTATATTGAACCAACTTTATCCAATTCACTGCTCTTTCACCACCCGAATTATCATTCTTGCGTTTTACAATATTTTCTTATTTTTTTTAAAACTTATCCAAATCAGTTTAACAAAGTGGAAAATATAGCTTTAAATTTGCTTCATTTTTACTGTACCTACCTAAGATATACACAAGCTATGTAATTCCATGTTGGCCTTTGAAAAACTCTGGAAAACTATATACATATTCCAATACATTCTACGCAAAGAATAACACGAAAATAAACCCTTAGCGCTGAGTGGAGTGGCCTTCACATCCACAAAACAAGTAACCCTTCTAACAGCAGCCATAGCCGTTTATGATAAGGACCTTAAGGAAGAAGAAAACAAATCGTTTATTCTCATCTCCGCAAATGTATCCAATATGCAAGGTGAACTTACAAGTAACTTCAACGCACACAGTCCTTTCTACCAAGCCCAGAAGGTATATGTATGGTTGCAGCCAACGGAGCAGCTAAATTTCTTGCAACAGTGCATTTATTACTTTCGTCCTTCTCAACAAAGAATATATGAAAAAATAGAAAAAAAAACTTGCAACTGTATCCTTGCTTCTAGGGGTCGTAGTCGTATCCATTTTTTATTCCAAAATGCATCATAGACTACTTGGAGAATATATACGAACGAGGTGTAGAAAATTGCGAACTGGAACAAGGATCGAAAGGGAGCACCACACCAGCACATGCAACACCGTCGTCGTCGACGTAGTCGTCCTCCATTTAAAGACCAAGCTCCGAACATAAATCATGAGATGAGGAAAATTTGTTTAAAATATTCTTGTTCTCTTCATAATATTTTGCTTTAGGGGAAAACACGTTTGAACAGATTTAAAACTTTTTAACTGACGCAACTTTAAACTCCACCATCAGTTCCCACCACCACCATCACCAGTTCTAGAAGGATAATGGATTTACAGAAATTTAATGCATGGATAATATTCCATTCCCTGTGTAAAATGGAGCTTTTGTGGGATAATTTTTCGGATGATGAATAGTCCTCGTCGAATTTAATATAGGTAGGTAATGTTTTTAAGCCTTTATTTTATGTAAAACAGAGAAGCACCTGGAGCAAACTTTTATACCTCTGTTAATTGGTAATTAAGTAAATACCACAATCTTGCGGTTTTGATATAGTTGTTGTTAAAGAATTTTTAAGAAGGATAATATGTACAACCTGCTTGGAAGAATTGTTTTAGTTCATGCATATATGTATGAGTTTATAAAAAAAAAATCCAGCACAATCCAAAACTGAAATTTTTTTCTCTATGTTGAATTGGGCTTTTTTCGTCACGTTTCTTCTTCACATTTCGTCAGATTTTCTCGATGCGAAACGACACGTCGCTTAGACGATTCAGGTATTGCTTCGTATTACTCCTGAAACTGTTCAAAAAATTAATTTACATTAGACGTTGAATGTTTTGTATTTAGTGAGCAATTTTAGCTGACTTATGTACATTAGACTGGTCCTTAGGCACCTTCTCCACCCGCCAATAGTTTCTAAATACTAAAAAAAAAATACCCTAATTTTTTCCCCTCCCCTTAGTCGCCGTGTTTTCAATTAAAGATTGATAAATATCAAAATTCATTCAGCCTTTATACGATTAAAATTTCAAATTATTATTTTTTTTTACTGTCACACTGGATAGTTTAAACTCCTAAAAATTAACATGGAAAATAATTATATGTGAGGAATTCTATTTTAACAGACATTTAATTTAAATATTAAATTTCTATTTTTGTTCTTTCTTCAAATTCATAGAACAAAAATAGCAATTCACTATTTAAATTTAATGTCTATTAAAATAGAATTCCTCATATATAATTATAATCCATGTTAATTTTTAGGAGTTTAAACTATCCAGTGACTTGAGTGAACAGTGAGTTGAAAACAGGGCGACTAAGGGGAGGGGGAAAAATCTGAAAAAATTAGGGGATTTTTTTTAGTATTTAGAAACTTTGACGGGTGGAGAAGAGTGTTTTTTTTAGGTGCCTAAGGTCCAGTCTAATGTACATATATGCTTTTAAATTCCTTTTTTTAATAAGGAATTATTGCGTTTAAGATTTTTTATAATGTTTGTGTGAAATCTGTGCATGTTTAAAACGGATTAGAGACGAGATCTCAAATGCCAAAATCTAAACGCTACAATCTCGATTGCCAAAATCCCAATTCTAATCCCAAAACCTAAGAAATTAAGCAATAGGTCTTATAGTTTTTCCTTTATTCCCCTTTGAAACTATAATATACAGGGTGATTGGTATAAAGTGCACCAAAAAGCTGTGACGAGTAGGTTGGGTTAACACAAGAAAGTAATCGTATAGGAGCGGGTCTATTTCCCTCCGTTTAGGCGGGAGGGGCAATTTTCTAAAAAAATTGACTTAAAACAGAAAAAAATATTTAAAAACAACGGTAAAACTTGAAATGCCCTGCTATACCTTTTCGGAAAGCCAGAAATCTCTTCTTTAGTTTTAGTTTTAAATTAAGTTGTGTCTGTGAATAGTTTTTAAAAAATTAATTTTCAAACTCGAAATTTTGAAATCTCAAACTAATTTTTTTTTCAAAATTTGATGTAGTTATGTACTGTTTTTGTTGTCAAAATTCAATGCTTTTATCAATTTTTAGTCAAACAGTAAGAACCGTATAGATCTATGACTTTCACTTTTCAAGATATTAAAAAATAAGGACACCAACAACTTAGTCAAAACAAACGATCAAATCAAATGGTTGCTGAAATGATCATTTCTTTATGAGAAAATTGAATAATTTATTTTTTAATATCTTGAAAAAGTAAAGTCATAGATCGATCCGGTTTTTAGTGTTAGACTAGAAATTTGAAAACAAAAATAATACTTAATGACGTAAAATTTTGAGAAAAATTTGTTTGAAATTTTTTTTTAATTTTTTTTAAATTTTTTTAAAATTTTTTTTTAATTTTTTTTTTTCAAAATTTCGATTAATTTTTTAAAAACTATTTACAAACGAAACTTAATTTAAAAAGAAAATTAAAGAAGATATTTATCGCTTTCGAAAAAGGTATGGCAGGGCATTGCAAGTTTTAACGTTGTTTTTAAATATTACAACAACATTTTAAACAAGTATTTTAGGGTGTTCGCGACGGGATTTCAGTCTGCCTTTTTGCAAGGACACTTGTCGTGATGTGTAACGATCAGCTTTCGAAAAAATTCTACCCAAATCACCTGATTGGGGTCAGCTTGGATAAGATTGAAAAACAGTGTAACTTGTATAGAGAGTTTTCTGGTCTGTGTTAAAGTGCCGTTAAAAAAATTGTGTACCATACCAGGTTTCTGCCAATTAATGTAATCAACAAAGATAACCATAAGGCTTAAAATATGAAAGGGGCTGACTCATTTCTGAAAGATAAATAACAAATTTTCTTTGACAAAATAGTCGAATTTTATTGGGGGTTTTCGTGGTGTTTTTTTCAAACCTTCGTATTAAAACTAGGAAATGCAACACGTGTCTGTGAACAGAAAAAATCCATAAAATAACCTATAAATTTGAATATATCAAAGAAGCAGACATTTCCTTCTTTTTTGTCTGCCTTTTGGAACTCAGTGTCCTAAAGCGAATAGCAGTTCGAACAAATGTTACGCAAATGACTTGAATTCCGTTATTTTTGACACGATTTTGATCGTGTCTGCTACCACTTTGGTTATAAGTGGACTAAGACCTATTTGGGTTTAAAGCACCAACATTAGTCCAAGTCCAATTTAACACCTTTTCGTCACGCGTTCAGGTAGGCAGACAAGGTAATCCCGGTTTAACCCTTCAAAGGCTATGTGTTGTTATGAATTACAACATTACGCAAATGACTTGACTTATTATGTCGCTGGCTCTTAGACTATGAGTTTTGTGTGGACGAATTTTTACCAGTGGGCGATACTAGTATAAATAAATATGTTGGGGCAACAGTTCGTGAAGAACCAAAACTTACAACTCTCAACCATTCATGTGTAAGCGTGTCGAGAGGAATGGAGGATGGAGGGGACCTAGAATTTGTCTGCCGAATTCGAACGGCTAGAAGAGTAGCACTTTTTCAGGTAAGTTTTCCTATATCGTGGCGGCTGTTGAAAAAAATTATACCAACTCGCAACTTAAATCATAACACTAAAAAAACATCTGAGCAGACAAGGTTTTTCTGGTGGCCAATGGGTAGGAAACGTTCATTTAAATTCTTTTTAAAAGAAAAAACAATTTCCAAATTTTAAATAGTCATTTTTGGATTTTAACTATAGTAAACTGTTAGAAGATACGATGCTAAACTCGTTTAAAATAAACGAAATAAAATGTTTAACCTTTGTATCATATTAAAAATGATTTAACATCGTACTGAATCGACTTAAAATTTGCGCCAATATTTTTAAAATGCCTAATAAATTAGCGAAATCAAAAAAGTGGCAAAAATTAAAAAAAAAACGTTTAATAGAGATCTTACAAAATACAATCTATATTATAAAAATGTTGTTAACATTTATTTAAACATACAATATAAGTAAAGTAGTAAAAAAAATGTTTTTTTTAATTTTGTGTCTCAATGTAATAAGTAATAATAAAATAATACAACCCTATCATTATCGTAACATATGACCATGTCATCTTTATTAAAACAGGCCTTGAAAACCCGCGCAGAAAAACATTCTAATTTTCGCCATGGCACTAGAGAGTTTTAAATAGATTCTGGCAAGGCCCTAGCATGGCTGAGTAATGGCCGAAACTAGGGCCTTGTCGATTATGAACCCTTTTGCCTCATCAGAAAAACCACTCTAGGCCCCGGACCAGCAAAAACTAGATTTGTTCATATTTTTGCTAGAAACATTAAGAAGGGTATTTTAGTATCGGTTGTGATCCGATAGTAAAATAACTCAGATCAAAAACCAAAACCATTTTCCTCGTCTTAATTTTACATACCGAAAACTTGCAAGGGCTTGACGTATATTTGACAAGTTTTTCTGGTCTAGATTTTCCCTATAGAAAACTGACAAGTGCCATGTCAAAACTAGACAGAAACTGGGCATTTTTCCAACCGGGAAACGATTGCTTTTTAAAATGTACGCAAATCGGAAAAGCGTGTTCATCCTTACAATTTAAAGTTTTAATATAGACCCTCGTTTTATACATGAACATGTGAACAATCAAAAAAAAAAACTACAATATGTACTTCTTAAACAATAATGAAGGTTCGTGTCAAGCACGAATATACCTTTTAATAATAATTATACATTTTTGGCAAGAATCCTAATTAAAGTACATACATACTTAAAAAATAGTGCTTCTTCCCTTAATGTATAAACATACATATATGTACATTTATGCATATCTTCTACGTCTGCACAAAAAACTAACTGTAAAGGACTCTCGTCCTTAAGCTCAAAAGGGGCAAATTCCTTAACACGTTTCTTGCAACCAAAAGACAAAAGAATGTGGCCGCACCCCCTTGGCAACGGCTTTAAGAAACAGCAAAACACCAGTAGATTGATCGATAAACTTAATCGATTTAAACGCTGTACATACCACTTCTGCAATCTCACATATTTGTACATACCAGAACAATATAATAAGAACGTTTTTTGTGTCTGAACTGACATAATCAGTTGTGTTTCTTGTTAAAAAAAATATATATATTCAAAAAATCGTGTCCAGCCAACACATCAAGTACAAGTGTGGTGGTGAATATTTTATCTTATCTTGTTTATCTAATTTATTCTTCAATCAATTAACTTTTGTGGTTTTCTCATTTTATTTTTATTTTTTTTTCGCAGGACTCAACTCAAGAACGACTATAAGGAATTAACACCACTCATTTGAGTTAGGAGAGCTCATAGCGGCGAAAGGATTACATATTTATTTATTTTTGTTGTTGTCACACAGACATCACGTATCAGTATATTTATCATTATTCATTCAAAGGACAACAAAAGAAGTGACTATGGGGAGGAAAATAACTGTAGCGGTCACAACGCTTAACCAATGGGCACTGGACTTTGAGGGTAATTTAGCGAGGATAATGCAATCTATACTTGAGGCGAAAGAAATGGGCGCCTCATATAGAACCGGACCCGAACTGGAAGTGACGTAAGTTTTTTTTTTTGTATTCAAACTTTGGAAGTAGGGATTTTGTAAAAAAAAATATGGAGGTGGTTTGGAATGGAGGTGGTTTGGGTTAAAGTGCTTTGTTACTGACGTAGGTATTTGAGTTTTTGAAATGAATAAAGTTTTATTGAGAGGGTAGATAACTTGAGTCTTGAACAGAGAAAAGGGATATATGTAGGTATACCAACCTAGAACGAAGAAATTAATTGCTTGAAAAGAAAGTTTAACGACCTTTTTTACTACTAATCCTAAAATTAATTGATAAAAACTATAGTTGAACATTGAACCATTTGAATTCTGAAGCAATTTTTAATATTCTTAAGCTTTGTTTAGACTTTTAAAATTAATAAGTAGGTATGCACTCACGACTCACAATTAGAAATATTGTCATCTCATAACATTTCTTAAAAACATCAAAAATTGACTTTATCATCAACGAATATTGGACGTCTTTTTTTCTAGCGCGAAGGGGATTGATTAAAAACATGACGTCTGGGTTGAACGACGAATTTGAAAATCAAATAATCGGTTCTATGAAAGGAACCGTTAATACTCGTTATTAGTAATTTTTTGTTACCAATACATTGACCATATTGTTTGCAGAAATTTGTATTTTTTTTAATCAAAATCATTAGGGCAGTTTTTTGAGAAAAAACGTTACCTTTTTTTTTGGAGCTAAAAACAAAAAAATTCAATTCACTCTCTAGGGAATCCCCTTAAAACCTTAAGTTCAAACTGGCTTGGAAAAGCAAGCCATGTTGACGAGCAAGTTGCTAAGGTTTGTATGTGTTCGTAAGCAAATTTGAGTGTATTGTTTGTAACTTGTAAGCCAGAACAGGCTCGTGTGGCCTCAGCGTAAGTTGAAGTACCTATACATATATCGCAAGTAAAACTCATTTGCAAACTGACATCTGAAAATTGTATTGTGTAAATATGCCGAAAAATTTCTGATCTGAAATTAAAAAAAAAATAAAATTATTTATAAATGGAACCCAAAAATTGTAAAAATCTGCATTTTGAAAGATCAAAATCAAAGATTAATTGGTTTTCGTTACGAATGGAAAACAGCATAAGTAACTGCGTTTACGAACAGAATTTCGAAACCGATTAGAATTTTGCTAAATAATTTCTGTTCTGCGTTTTGCTGTTTAAAAAAGGAACGCCTATAGCGTTTACGTTTACTTATCCGGAATCAGTCTCCGGAACTCTCCCATCCGGAATACCAAACGAACAAGTTGCAACACTTTTTTTCGATAAAAAAAGCCCAAATTCAACGACAAATCGATCAACCTCAGTCGATTTGCTAGCGTTCGCATTCAACGATCGGCTCATCAACATCATTTGTTCAAAATTTTTAGAAACCAAAGGATTTAACTTTTTGCACCTCTTTTTGGTACTCCTGCTTTAAGTTTCGTTCGATGAACATAACCATGGGTTAACCCAGGTATACTTGACAACCCCAAGAGTTGTCCAAAAAAACATCGGTTCTCATTACACATCCCAGGACTCTTGAAGCAGCTTTTAAAGTGCATGTGAGTTGGATTTGGCTATTCCATAAACTACAAATTTAAACGTTTACATTTTCTCCCAACAGTCGACATCTCATCTGTCTATTTTGTTAATAAAATTACGAATTCTGTATTATGATGGTTCAAAAACATATCGGATACTAAAGTATCTCAGGTACCCCATCTGCCTGCCACCCGAACGCGACCAAATCTTCCCAACTAATGTCAGTTTGACAGTTTATTCGTTACCTCAACTGTCCCCAGCAAAAAACCTAGGTCTACTTGACGGCGAGTTCAAGGCGACCGCCACCCCAAGCTTCAAAAAAAACAGAATCCGTGCGTTCATCGTATCAAATTTAAGTACTCAATTATTAATTTTCTCAGTTTATATAAAGATTCTTAATCTCCAGCTCTCACAAAAAGTATGATGACATTCAGTTACGTTTAGTAACGTTTCATCTGAATTTTCAGCGGAAAATTCTCGACTGAAAATTCAGATGACAGTTTTTCTATATAAAATCTAGCCCTTCTGTACAAAACTGACATTTCAGATAATTTTGCGTTCAACGACATAAATTAAGTACTTAATTTCAGATGCTTTCATATGTTTGTATTGAACGTACCCAACAAGCCATGGTGAGTTCAGGTTTTTTTCAAAAAACGCATTGGAGAGACCCCAAAAAACAAACCTTTTTATTCTTTTTTTTTCAGATCCACATAAAATTTTCTCTTCTTTACAGTATCAAAGCTGTCATCAGACACAAACAAATGCTTTTTAAGAAGCATTCCGAATGCTTCCGGACGACGAAACGCAAACGCTGTATTTTATTTTGATTTTCTTGCTCATTTAATTTTGTGATAAACTAAACTTTGTTTAGTTTATGGACTGAAATTCGTGAAGATTCATAGAAATTTTTAATTATGAAGCGATACTTTTACCTGTCCAAGTATATGAATAAAAATTCTAATAAACCTGAATTCCACGAATGTTTCTCAATTTCATTAACTTTATGCATTCAACTGAGGTGAAAATACGGTGCTAGATCACAAAAATCTATTCAAATCAGTTCTACTTGAAACGTACGTACGCGTACTCACGTGTAACAGCTAATATACAATTTATTCAAAAAAAAATATATAAAAAAAAACGGCAAAAACGGTTTCCAACAATAATCTCGAAAAATTAATTCTTAATGAATTTTGAAAGACTTTTGTTCGTTTTCTGTAGATAAGGGGAATCGAACTTAGAAACAAATATATTACACAGCAAAACTTTCACAAAAATTCTTAAACCCGTACGTTCTCAAAAACACTATTTTGTTTGAACCTAGATTGTAAAAAAGTAGTAAATTAAATTTCTTATCAAAAAAGTAATTAATAACCATTTTATTATAAAATTTAAGTACCAACTATTATCTGAAGTTTGTAATTAAAAAAAAAATCAATAACTACTTTTTGTAATTATAAAAAATCTAATAATTTTTTAATAAATTAAATCTTTAAATCTAATATATAAAAATCTCGTGTCACGGTGTTTGTTATAGGACTCCTCCGATTTTAATGACATTTGGTGTGTATATTTGGTAGGTATGAGAATCGGTATCAAAGTATACTTCACACCGATAGGTGATTAGGGTGGCCCTTTCCAGAAATATTTTTTTTTAGTTTTTTGACGAAATTTTTTTTTTTTGATTTTTTTAGATTTGATATCAAAAAAATCCTCTAACCCCAAAATTTTACCCTCCTACAACAACCAACCATTTTTTAATTGCGATTTTAAAATGTTCGTATTTATTGTTCATACAAAATAATTTGGCCGTTGCGTCGTTCAAAAGGCAATTATTTGTGTTGTTAAAAGACAGACGGCGCTACGTCCGCATAGTCAAAGTTTCACAAGGCAGTGCGTGCAAAATTACTTAAGTATCAAAACACAATTCGTCCGTGTGTGCACGCATAACTCGAGTACTGATCGTTCGATTTTCACAATTTTAGGTTTGATAAATTCGTATTGGCCCAAGGAAGGGCATAGGAAACTGGAGGAAAATCCCTGAAAATTTCCAGGCAAATTAGGAATGCGGGAATAACCTGTTTTAAGTGCATAACACGAGAACGGATACTTAGATTTTTACGATTCTGGGCTTGATGAATTTGTATTGGCCAAAGGAAGGATAATGCAGGAGAATCCCGGTAAATTTCCAGGAAAATTGGAACGGGAAGATCCTGTTCCAAGTACAAATTACAAGAACTGATCGTTCGATTTTCACGATTTTTGAATTCATGGGTTCGCGCTTGGCGAAGGAAGGAATGTCCTTTTCTTTTCGTCATTCAAATTGAATTGGACTTGCTATTGCGTGCGGTCAGATAAAATAAATTTAAATAATTTAATCAATTTTGTTTTAATTTTCATTGTGTTCAAAGTGTTTGGGAAGCGGCTAGGTTGTTGTAAGGTTGACGAACAGTTAATTCTGCGTTGAAATTGCCATTGAACCTGCAAGTGGATGAAAAACCTACAGGCTACTTTTCAAAGAACTCTGCGATGTCGAAAATAGTGCAGCAATGTAAAATTATCATTTGGAACGAGTGGACAATGGTTCAAAAACGCGCATTGTAAGCCCTGAATCGCACCTTGAAAGATTTACAAAGTGATAAAGGACTAAGGTTCAGTGGTGCAACGATTGCTGTGTGGAGGTTTTCGTCAACCGCTACCTGTCATTTCAAGTTCAACTTCAATGATGAGTTGAATGCTTGCCTGATAGCATCGGCTTTATGGCACTACGTGAAGAAATTTTAATTGAAAACAAACATGCGAGTTGCTTAACGAAATAACCAGTTCGCTGCAGTTCTCCAGGCAATATTTTGAGATGGGCAATGGAGTAATTCGAGTAGACTTACTGGCCTGATTGAATTTCCACCGAATTTTTGTCACTTTACAACAACCCCGGAAGAGCTCATCACGAATGTTTTCCCAAATATCGCTTAGATTTATGCTGACATTGTTGGCTGCCTGCACGAGCGATTTTAGCTGCGAAATACAAGAATGTCAATGATTTGAATTTCGTTATTCAAAATCAAATCGCCGCATAGCGCCGGTGAAATTTATCCATTGAAATCCGTCGACCCCGTGATGGATGAAAACGAATACACCAACTATCCCATTCTTTATAATTCATGACCGAATTACATGAAAAAGCATTGTGCATGCTGGGTATTATAATTTTCATTTAATTTACAAAATTTAGGCGGGACGAAGTTCGCCGGGTCAGCTAGTAATATTTATAATTATTACTCACAAAGAGTATGGAACTGTTTTAAACTCCATTCCAAACGAGGAAGATTGTGTTCTTAAGAAAACTCATATTTCTCACCACCTTCCTTTTTATCAAGTGCCCCCCCCCCCTTCGTTCTTCAAGCCACTTCTCATTTCTTAGTGATGTCAATAAAACAGCAATGAGGGTTATTATGTGATTACCTAAAAAGTCGTTAGTTTAAGTCTGAGAGTAAAATATTCAATAATTTTATATTTCAAATCTGCTCCTTCACAATGTAATAAAATAATTCTTTTTTTTTTCCAGTGGCTACAGTTGCGAAGATCACTTCCATGAGTCAGACACATATCTTCACTCATGGGAAGTTCTCCTTGAAATTATGATGTCACCCATCTGGTAAGTGCATTCTTTTGCATATCAACAATTCTGTTCTGAAAACATTCATACATTTTATCAACTACCCCTACCTTTACATTAGTGATAATATCCTTGTTGACGTCGGAATGCCTGTGATGCACCGTAATGTCGCCTACAATTGCCGAGTGGCCTTTTTCAATCGACGCATTCTTCTTATCCGTCCAAAAATGGCAATGTGTGACGACGGAAATTACCGAGAATCTCGTTGGTTTACTGCGTGGACAAAGTCCCTGCAAATCGAAGATTACTTCCTGCCACGAATGATCTCAGCACATACAGGTCAGGATACAGTGCCTTTTGGCGATGCTGTAATTGCTACCAAAGACACATGCATCGGGTTTGAAATATGTGAAGAACTGTGGAATGTAAGAAGGTAAGATTTTAATAATTTAATTTTATTAAAAGTGTATATTGATTTTTTTTTTTGATTTTTTTTAGTAAACACATCGACATGTCTCTATCGGGAGTAGAAGTGATCGTCAATAGCTCTGGAAGCTACATGGAACTACGAAAAGCCTATATCACAACAGATTTGATTAGAAATGCTAGTTTTAAAGCTGGTGGTGCATATCTCTTTAGTAACCTTCGAGGATGTGACGGTCAGAGGGTCTATTTCAATGGCTGCTCAGGAATTGCATTGAATGGAGAGATCATTGCTAGGAGTAAACAATTTGCCTTACAAGATGTGGTAATTTCACATTTGTCTACAATCAAATATATTTGTTTAAAGTGTTGATTTTTTCCAGGAAATCACCATTGCAACTATTGATCTCGAAGAGATCCGCTCCTATCGTGTATGTCAAAGATCTCGCTGCACAATCGCCGCTTCAGCACCCACCTACCCAAGAATTATTTGTGATTTCGAGATGTCCACGCACAATGATATCTTCAAGTGTTCTTCCACACCGTTGCAATGGATATATCACAGTCCCGAAGAAGAAATAGCCATGGGTCCAGCTTGTTGGCTGTGGGATTACTTACGACGCTCAGGACAAGGTGGATTCTTTCTACCGCTCAGTGGTGGAGTTGATTCTAGCGCTTCGGCCACAATTGTTCACTCCATGTGTAGAATGATCGTAAATTCTATTCAGTCTGGCGATGCACAAGTACTGCATGATATTAGAAAAATCCTTGCAGATCCGGACTACACGCCAGACAATCCAGCGGCGCTGTGTAATCGAATTTTAGTCACTTGCTTTATGGGAAGTGTAAATTCCAGCAAAGAAACAAGGAAAAGAGCTTCAATGCTAGCTAATCAATTGGGCAGCTATCACATTGAAATTAGTATTGACTCAGCTGTAAACGCTTTGCTGGGAATATTTAATGCTGTGACAGGACTTACACCAAGATTTCGTAATCAAGGTGGATGTGCGCGCCAGAATCTGGCTCTGCAGAATATCCAATCGAGAATTCGAATGGTACTCGCCTATATATTCGCCCAACTTATGCTTTGGGTGAGAAATAGACCCGGTGGCCTATTGGTTCTTGGCTCGGCTAATGTCGATGAAGCTCTGCGAGGATATCTTACTAAATATGATTGTTCCAGTGCCGATGTCAATCCAATCGGTGGCATATCAAAAAACGATTTGAGGAGGTTTTTAACTTACGCCAAGGATAAGTAAGAATTTTGTATTCAAATACCTTTAAGTATTTCACTTTTTTATTTTCGAAACGTTTTTTTCCATTTAGATTTAATCTCCCAGTTTTGGAACAAATTATCGATGCCCCACCAACAGCAGAATTAGAACCACTTCAAGATGGTCAACTGATGCAGACCGACGAACAAGATATGGGAATGACCTACGCTGAGCTAAGTGAGTTCGGAAGACTGCGAAAACAAGCTTGTTGCGGACCGTATAGTATGTTCTGTAAACTTGTGGCTACGTGGAAGGGTGATTTGAATCCTAAAGAGGTATTTTTATTGTTGCTGTTTTTTTCAGAGATGAAATGTTAAATTTTGTTTTTTTTTTTAGGTGTCTGATAAAGTTAAACACTTTTTCCGATGCTATGCTATCAATCGTCATAAAATGACTGTTCTTACGCCGTCGGTGCATGCGGAAAGCTATAGTCCCGATGATAATCGATTTGATCACAGGCCATTCCTCTATCGTGCAAACTGGAGCTGGCAATTCAAAGCCATTGATGATGAAGTGCGAAAGTCTTAATAGATAAGAAGGACTCTTACTATAATACGTTTTTATTATTTTGTTTAGGTTGACAAGCTCATGCCAGTTTATACACCCTCATCAAGTCACATACGACCAAGTACTGAAGATCTTATGTCACAAACTCAAGAATCCGAATCCAGTCATCGCTCCTCACGTGTTGATTCAAAAAATTCATCACCAATATCATGTTCTTCGATGGAAGGTCCCAAAGGCAAAGCTAGTGGTTATTCGAAAGTGCATGTAAATGTTATGGGAAAGCTCAAAGATCGAACTGGAATACCTGTATAAGACATAAAAAACAAAACAAGAAAAAAACTGTACTCCAAAACACTACATACTAATGCCTATATTGTATGTGTGCTATATTTTTAAATATTTACTTTGAGGATTTCCTACTTCTTATTATGCGTCCTCACATTTGGTTGTTAAATCTTAAATTTATGTTGTCTGGAAAAATCTAATTTTTCCTATAAACTCGCACAAGCTTATACCATTAACTCTTTTGTTGTGAAATAATTCTTTAAGAATACATAAACCTACATAACATTAAATCAATGGTGTTTTCAAAAATTCCTTAAACTGTATTTTAAGAATTTTAATAAATTTTAGCATGCCTAATAATAACATAACGATTTATTTTAATTTCTAATTTTGTTTATTAATTCATAAACGTAGTAAGTCACATGATTTTTTTAGATTTGATGTTCTTTCTTAATAATCTATGTATGTATGTACATATCTATATATAAACAGCCTTAACAAAATTTGTGGTACCATTTGCTCAAAAAGTATCCAACCGACTTCGATAAAATGTATATGGTTGGAAAGCCATAGGTGCGGAGATGTGCAGAATATACCTGAGACACGCATAACCACACTGTGGGCCATTTTTGGGTTTTGCACTACAGATCACTCTGCGTATTTATAAAAAAAAAATGAAACTAAAAACAATATTTTGTGATTTAATTTTCAAACAATTTGTTTGACTCTAGACTTAGAGTCTGTGAATGTGAGTTTTGGGTGGACGAATTTCGGCAAGTGGGCTATATGTATAGTAGTATAAATAGCCTTAAACAAAATTTGTGGTATTATTTGCTCCAAAAGTATCCAACCGGTTTTGATAAATTTTGTATGGTTGGAAAGCCAAAGGTGCGGAGATGTGCAGAATATACCTGATACACGCATTTACACACTGTGGTTCATTTTTATAGTTGTTTGAGATTTAAAAATGCATCTCTTTCGGCTGTTTTGGTCGTAATGATATGTTAATGAAACAATTTCATTTCCTTTCCCGACGTTTCGACGGTGGTTGCCATCTTCTTCAAGGGATCTTTTATTTACAAAAATAAAATGAATTTATTATACACATGAGAACATGAACATAAAAAAAAATTATAACAAAAAAAAATAAATAATTTGTTATTTAATTTTCAAACAAATTGTTTGAATCTAGAGTCTGTGAATGTGAGTTTTAGGTGGTCGAATTTCGGCCAGTGGGCGATACTAGTTATAATAATTAAGGTAGTGTATTTCTAGTTTATAATTAACTAAATTTTTTTATTTCTAAACATAAACACAATTAGGTCAATCAGTTTAGAAAAGTAGTCTGACGATTTCCCTACACAAAGAAGATGGCCAAGACAAACCCGGAGCCGACAGAAAAAATGTTGAAGAAGTGCATTTTCTAACCAAAGCAAATTGACAAAACTTCTCCTACTAGTGGTTTTGTTATTGTTTGACTTAAGTTATCGCTTAGTACCGTCTTTTTCAATAGCCGAGATGGAATAGCTTATCATACGTTCGATTTGCGCTTTATTAATTCTAAAAAAAAAACAAACAAAAAAAAAAATACTAAACAAAATGATAGTCGTTTAGGTTATGTTTTAAAAAACAGCTAATAGCTCATACCCCATGTATTTCGAGGATGCCCTTTTGGTGACGTCATATAATTATTATAGCTAACTCATTGGTTGGAATTATGTTCTGGTTGATCCTGGATTTGTTGTCCTTTCAATATTAGAAATAAACGTTTTAAGAAAAGAAAGTGGAAAAAGAAATATAATTGGATTTAAACTCAAGTCTTTGTAACTTCTTACTACTATACAACCTGGTTAATTCAAACACTCCACTATTTTACACTGGTCAATAATGGTCATGTAACAGAAACCAATCTCATTTTGTCTGATATTTTTTAATTAATGTCCCTTACATTTAAAAACGTTTGCTTGCTGTTTTTCCTTTTTTTTTTTGTCAACATAACAGATTCTTGTAAGTTGTAATCTCACTTTAAATATTTCCAATATCTTTTATACCATCCGAGAAATCTTGAGCTAGTTATATTTAAATCAACATAATTGAGTGAAGTGCTGGATGAAGGGAATGATCAATATTGAAACGGCTCGAAACAATACAACCAACAGTGACCTTACTTGATATCGGTACAACAGCACATTATGGGGCATACTAACTGTTGGATCTTGAGGATCCACCAAATTATATAGGATCTGTAAGTGTGTTTAAATTGACGTCAGCAACAAGAAAACTTTATTTAGTCACTATATTACAAAATGGATGAAGTTCTAGAAAGCGTTGCCAATGGTATTTTGCGTTGTCAACATGTCCCCTCTCCTTTCAGGATTGATATTTTTTTTAATAAAATAGGACGAATGGAAAAAGATCAAACCATTTACTAAAAAGATCAAATGTTGTATGCAATGAAATCTGATATAAGCACTAATACAAACCAATTTGATTACAAGTTACAACAATCACAAAAAAGGAGACTGATGAGTGCAAAAGTGGCAAAGCACGAAATAGCTATATCTCCAGCCAAACAATTGGTGGTAGCGCCTTTAAGTTGTTGTTGTTCAAAATTCAATTATTAAGTTGTTGTTCAAAAATTCAACAATCACAATCGTTAACAGTTTGGCGTTGAAAAACTTTCGACCAAACGATTTTGGCACAACATTCCCCAGCTCGCTTAGACATCATACAACCGTTTTATAGGTGTAAAAATATCACTAAAAGTCTAGAGGTCGCTTAAGAAATTAAAAATCTGACCGTTACACATTATTTCGATATTTTTTTAGATTTTTTTCCAACTTAAAAGTTTGAAGAATATTTGTCTTAAAACTATTGTAGTTTTCCATTTCATTTTTTTCTACCTTTTGCCACAAATAAAATATAAATCTTTGGAAATCTTAGCCCTTGTATATCATTTTTTGTGTGGGCACAAAGCTGTAAACCATGGGGTTTAGGATGTATATGGCAACAAATATTGCAATTAGGGCACAAATTAATTGCAATAGTGTTCCATTTAAATGACAGTATTGGTCACTTTCGATGAACTGATTAGACCCCAAAATAAAGTATTTTTTATACCAGCGAATAATAACATGGTTGGCGAATAATTTCCTTAATAAAATTTCTACTTTTTCATTTGATTTAGCGAATATAATGAATGGGAATAATGGTGCGTCTGGAGCCCACAATTGAGATATAATGTACAACATTGGAAAGCTTAGTTCAAGAGCATCATTTTTGAATATGGACACAGAACTGTAAACCATTGGGTTTAGGCAGTATATTAAAAAATATAAAACAATTCATCTTTTTTTATTCGAATTTGCAAAGTATTTTTCTTGTTTTTTTGACGCTTATTTTAGCCAACTACCACTCCATGGTACTCCATAGTATCTAATCATTTTCATAGGTCTCCATTCTGGGCACTAGGTTGACCAGATATATATATATCTATATTTTTGCCCATTCTCATTTTCAAACATAATGTTAAAGATGCTATACTATCTTGTCTTAATATGGTTCTGTTGAACAAAAAAAGTCTCAATTGTTCCTATACCAATTAAATATCTTATTCACATTTGGTTATTGATTTGTTTTTCTGCTCCGCAATGTCCATCAAATTTTGATTTTACTTTTATTTATGATTATGCTTTTACTGTTTTTTAAGATTTATCTTTTTTAACATATTCCATTTTAATTTTATACCTACCATTAAAATTATATGTAAATATGAGCCTTATAATTTCTCAATTGATACTTTAATTCTAAACTTTAACATAATAAAATTATGTTCTTTCCTACATAAAAGTTCAATTATTAGAAAACAAAAAAATATATATAAATTTACAACAACGTTAAAAACAAATATAAAATAACATTTTTAGAAAATGCAAAAAAAAAACAAACATGAAATGCTTACATTTTAGATGGTCTAAAGAAGAATAATAAAATTCAATTAGCTTTAACAAAAAAGTAAACAAATAACTAATGATATTCTATACACACAAATAAAAAATTAAAATATAAGAAAATACAAAAATATTAAAACATTTTTAAGGATTTATAAACTTCCTACTGTAGATTTATCAAATAAATCCGATTAACGAAATAATTTAACACAACGAAGGAGTTATTGAAAAGTTATAATTATCATCAATGCTAAATCTGATAGATTTTATAATCTAAATATCCCAAGTATCATTAAAACCGCATTTGTATTTGATTAAAGCGCACTTTTAATTGTGTAAATGAAGGAACATACCTATTTTTTTATAATTATATTCCTTATTTAATTTTCTCATACAATATTTAAATAACAAGTAGTTTGTAGGCATACGAGTATCCTGTTAATAAAAAACGAATACAGAAAAACAAAAACTTTTTAGTACATAATGTAGTATTTTCCACGTATTGTTAAAATAAAATCTATTAAGAAAATATTTTTGATGTGTTTAATTTTGTTGTTTTATTTTAAATGAAATATTACTTCAAATGAAAGATATCATATAACCATAAAAATTGTTATTCATCAAAAAATCCTGAAAATTATTCCAATTTTAAATAAATGTAGGCCTCATCAATATACTAAAAATATGCAAAATGTCACCTTTTTTTTCTTGAAAGTACATTTATGTATGTATCCAAATTTATGAACAACAAAAAACAATGCTAAGCGGGCCGTTAAGTCTAAGTGTAGGTTCTTAAGTCTATATAGAGAGAGACAAGGCCGCTTCCTGACTTGTCGGTACGGCATCGGTACGGTAAAATCAGTCGTACCGCTTGTGTACCGATTACATGTACTTCAATGGGTGTATGCCGATTAGGCGGTAGCAGTACAGTATATGCGGTATAATGAGCCGCGGTACGAATGGGCGTAAGAAATCGGTAAATACCGCCTGTATTGTGTAAAATGGCATCGTCAGATATGGAGCAATAGAGAAACGAGAATGAAAAACTCGTTATAAGTATTTTTTTTCATTTTGTACATGGATTGAAACCTTTCATCATCTTGTGGAAGTTCTTTGGCCGCAACAAACAGTCGACAAAACAAATTTTTTTCAATATATGGATGTCGCCAGTACTTTTTTTTCTTTTTATATGCAAACGCGTATAAATATAACATGCAGTTGCATTTTCTTCTGAGGACGACATTTTTTCCGGATTCTGATTTTTTAGATTAAATCCGAAACTATACCAACAAGTGAAGAGACAAGAGCGTTATCGGTATGCTTTCGGTATGGTAAGAAAACCCACTTACCGATACCGTACCGACAAGTCAGGGAGCGGCCTAACAGACAAGTACGCAGCCAGGAGGGATCACAGTGGGCTGATTAGGGAATACGAAGCGAATCGTTTTAGGTGGCGAAAATGAGATTTGGTATTACTGCTTTCGCTTTCGTCGCTGTCGTTTTACATTCGGCCTATTTTTGAAACCGAAAGCGAATGCGAAAAGACATTGCAATTTTTAATACGTCAATTTCCGGTAGGTTTTTTCTGGCGGATTGGTGTATTGACACGATCGAAAGTGGTATTTTGTTGTTTTCATTAAAATAAACAAAAATTTGAGTTTCACTATTTTTTTTTTTATAAAAACAAAGTAAAGAAATAAACAATAATATTTTGCTTGATAAACTCGCAGGAACCAAAAAAGTCAGCAACACACAAACCAGCAACAATTTTGCACGCTCATTGAATTTACAGGGGAAAATGAATAGGTATAGCACAAGGAGCAGTCAATGCGCCCACACATCGCAACTTTGGGAAAATATCACTGCAGTTTTATATGGTCACAGGCCTCCCACACAAAATGCATCAAATGTTTTCTTTTGTGAAATAAAAGAAAGCCCAAAGAACTTAGTGAATGAATTGATCAACAAAATAAACAAAAAAGACTAGAAAGTTCAAGCGGTGAAGAAGATATTTGCAAGAATTTTTTTTAACTCACAGATACGAGGATTTTTATATTTCCTTAACTTAGCGTTTTATGCAAAGAATTAAAACACACTACTTCGATTTTAATTTTGCATTTATACTTAATTTTAAAGCCAAAGACAACAAAACAAGTTGAAAGCTCACAATTTTCTGGAAACCAGCTGTCAATTATCTGGAAATATTGAAAGTATAATTTACGACTCGCTTCGAATTCGGTAATTTATCAATACGAAGCGAGTCAAGGCGATGAGCGAGAAAAGGAGATATCGAAATGAAAACGATTCGCTTCGTATTCCCTAATCAGGCCACAGGGCTCTGATCCTGACCTCCCCCAAATATTTATATCTCTCAAAATGTTACTCCTACTTTCATCTTAAAATAGTGAGGACAAATCTTATATTGATTTTCAACAACCCGACGGATAACAGAATGGAAATACAGAGAGAAAGGGAATCGAATTGGTGAATCGGATCTATGGTTCACGGGAATAGGAGAATAGGACTGTATGAAAATTTTAAAGTGGAAAGAATAAAAATCTCCATGGAAATATTTCCTTTTTTTGAAAATTGGAAAAAAATATTAGGAAATGGAAAAAAGGGGCGGAAAATTTTATTTCCTCTCAGAATAAATGTTGTTGTCGCAACGTTTACAACAATTTACCATTGAACAATCAACTATAACGGCAAGTATTTGTAATCCATCGTTGCTTTTTAAATAAAAAGTAAATCTTTATAATAGATAATTTTATATTTTATTCATTTTTGTTTTAATCTTCTTAGAAAAAATAAATTTCTTTGTTGTCATGAGTATTCTCTACAACATTACATCTTCTCACTCTACGCACATTGCATATCATAATTTAAATTAAAAAGGAGTTTAAATTAAATTTAAATATTATATACGATTTTTTCTTACATACATATTAATTTAAATTTTAATTTTCAATACATATTAATTTAAACAAAACAAAAAAATCTTAAGAACTACGAATAATAAAGAACTTTTACTCAGTAATTATTCCAAATTGATTTTTTTTTTCACGAAAAAAATTAAATGCAAAACAAATAAAAAAGAATTAATTTCGATTTAAAGCCGAAGGTGGTGGTAGTGTGGAAGAGGTTTTTGTTTATAAACTTTATGTGATTAAATACATAAGATTGTTTAATTTAATAAAAGTAAGCAAAAAATAAAAGAAAATAAATATCATATTCGTTATAAGATTTTGTTTTATAAAAAAATTCTTAATGCTAATCGTATTCAGTTAGTTGGTGGTTTTTTTTTCTTCACTTATTTTTCGGATTATTCGTCTTTTTGTATGTGAAATTATTTTTCTATTTTTTTTTTCTATAAACAAAGAGGGCTACTAGCCTCATACTTAAGTATAATTATTATCTAATACTATTTTTTTGTTATAATTTTCCATCACCATATTTGATTGCACAATTTACCCGAATTGTAGTATGTAGTTAAATTATTTTGATTTTTCTTCATCATCATCGTCATCCACTTGCTGCCTCTTAAGAATTCTTCTCTAAGAAAAATAAAAGGGGAACCATCTTTTTGTTTGATGTTGCTGCTGCTTACTCTAACTGCCCATAAACAAAATTCCAAAAACCTTATGAATAAACTATTTTAAATAATCTTTTATGAATGAAAAAAGAAATAAACACAAATTTATTCTTAAATTAAAAATTAAGAGATTCAATATCAGTACAGTTTGTGATTATTTATTTTATTTAATTTAATTAAACTTAAATTTATTTGTTGTATCTTATTCTATAATATACATTTGGAATGATAAGATGCTTTCATTTATGGGCAGTGTTAGCCAGTTTTATAGAAAAAAAAAGCTTATTCAGAAGAACAATAATTCAAGCATATCTGTTTGCATCATGATTTTTAGATCTTTGTTCGATAATTTATTTAGATGAATTTTAATCTTAAATAAAATAACAAAATTCTTTTATGTAAAAAATAATAGATAATAAAAAAAAATAAAATAAAAACTTCATGAAAATAAAAGGAAATTCAATTAAATTTTTTTAAAAGATAATCAACAAAAAAATAATAAGAAAAATTCATAATACAAACGTAACTGAATTCACTACTTTTAAGTTTCTGAATCAATATTATTTCTGACTTTTTAATTATGAACCGGCATTGGCAATTGGCCTAGCAAATTATTCGCAAATTGTGAATTTGTGAACTTAAAGTGGCGCTTATCATAGAATTTAAGCAGAGCCGGTGAATAAGGATGATTTTCTTTGAGGTGAAGATAATGAACTTCTGGTTCACAGGTTGTGTGACCACATTCTTCGCACACGTACATCTGAAATTAAATAATAATAAAACAAATGTTTTAATACAAAAATTCGAGAGGAAACAAAAATTATTTTGAGAATTCACCTTAGCTCTACGCTCCTTATAAGCGTATTGATGTTGCACGCTGTGCACTTTAAGGCAGTGGGATTCGAGTGAACACCTCTGGGTGAAGCTCTTTTCGCACAAATTGCACTTGTATGGACGGACACCGGTGTGTGTTCGGGTGTGACGCTTCAGATCGAAAGTATCGTTGAAGCCCTTGCCACAGAACGTGCACAAGTATCTCTTGATTTCTGAATGACATTTCATATGACGATTCAGCAGTCTTTGCAACGTGAATGTTTTCGAACAAATGCGGCAGATAAATTTCGTTGGATCATCCTCACAGATAGGAGCAACAACAGTTTTGTTCTTGTCATCCTCTCGAATGCGATGACCATGCCCATGGGTGTTCTCGATGGCGAGAGGATTTTTGATGCCATGACCACCGTTCACGAATTCCAATTGCACTTCAGGAGGAAGTCCCAACTAAAATAAAAAAAGTAGAAAAAAACATCAAATATAAAAAACTTAAAATTGAAGGACAACAAGAGTATTAAATGAATTTTATATATATTGGTGCTTTAGGTTGAATGAGTTTGCTTTGGATCCTTTATTAGAAATGCTAGCAATATTTATGACCAAACACTAGAATACTTGAAAAAAGGATTGTAACCATTAGCATTAATTGGGAATGGTCAGATTGGGGAGAGTAACCAGGCAGGTTCATTATGGAGTTGAATAGTAGCAAAACGCTCGAAAATTCGATTTACTTGCACCAAGTTAAAAAAAATGAAATAAGATCGATTTGGATAACCATTTAGTTCGTTAGTTCTAATATAGCTTTTTGACGGATATTCGGCGCTAGCAAGGCATGCATCAGTCGGAACGGACAGTTCTCGTATTGTTCCGAACACCTGTTCGGACCATTCTTCCGGTAGTCGTTTTGCAATATGATGAATCGCTTTTTTGAATGATAGTCTGACATCTGCATTCGAATTTGTTCCGATATTCTCCGATAGAAATTTTTGTACTTATTGCTTGAATTTGCGATTCAGGACAAGAACAACAAAAATAAAAAAAAAAACAATAAACAATACGATTTTGTGGTGATGCAAGAATAACCCGACAGAACTAAATGTCGTCGCATTTTGTATTTTTCCTTACCTAGAATGTTACCTAGAATGTAATCGGTTACCTAGAATGTAATCTGAACTTTCGACGGACTAAGCATTGCGGAGAACGTTTTGCTCCAACAGATACCTCGCTAGGGCGGATTATCAAACGAAGTGAGATATTTAAGCTTAGAAAAGAAGTACTCAGACAGAATCCTTAATTTTCGAAAACTTGCTAAAACATATCTGACTCTTCTATATTAACCATAACTTCTAAAATTATACTTTTTTTACCAATTCCCACAACAGATTTGAGGATTAAGGCGCTAAGTAAGAAATTTCGATCTCTTAGTCGCTTTCTACTACAAATTTATGTGGAAAGGAGGTGGTTTATGAGGAAAGGCGATTCCGGAGACACTTAAAAAGCTCGGTATACTCTAGTGCCCAGGGCGTATGAGCCAAGGAGAGCTGCATTGGCTCGGAAAACTCTTTGCAGAGCATTTTCTGTTAAACGACATTTTGACAGGCTTTCCTTCTTCTGACATTTATTTTTTTTACTCTAAAATATTCCTACACTACGGTCCAATTTATACGCTCACAATTCACAATTGCAATTAAAAATGGGTAAAAAATGTGTATGAAAATTTAAAAAAAAATTCCATATTTAATGGCGAGGAACATATTGAGACGCGTTCGGCGCGAGTGATGCGACACAGCACGAGTTTTTGTAAACAATATAAATCAATAGAAGAACGCATATTAATACAGGTACACGAAATGACCTGACGGGCATTCTCTGAAAATCGCGTGACGCAGTAATTGAAACACAGTTTCCATTGCGAGGCCGGCCCGTGTCCGTTTTTTTGTCAAAAAATAAAATAATAAAAAGTGGTTGGTTTTGTAATAAAAAATCCTTTCCTTTTAAGAAATGAATTGTTATTTTTTTAAAGTTTATTTCAATAAAAATGGGCACGACTGGATCGCACAAATTTGCTCTCGTAGCTAACAACTTGAACGTAGTTTAAAATTGACAATGTACATATAAAGTGGTTCTATAACATTATGATATCATTAAAAAAAATTTTAAAATAATTTAAAATATAAATTATTACTAACTATAATTTCATATAATTTTTTTTTAAACATAAAACTCAAAAAAAAGTATGCTATCTGACTTGTTTGATAACTATGAATTTATGAAAAAAATGATTCAAAAATCGTTAGAGCGGTTTTCTTAAAAATTCATTTTTTATAACATTTTTAAAAATAAAATTTGGTATGCCAACTTTTAGAATTAAATAAAATACAATTTTAAACAAAATTAAAAAAATAATCATTGACCCGTTTTCAAGATATTGAATTTTCAAAAAAAAAAAATTCAAAATATTTTTAAAAGTCCAAAAATTATTTTTTCGAAAAATTTTATATGTAAAATTGTTAAAGGACCTCTTACATACAAAATTTGGTTGAAATCTGTGTAACCGTTAATAACCGTTACGAAAATTTTTTTTTCTACCAAAATATTTATTTTAGTAATTATAGTAGCTCGTTATTTTTTTTTCAAAATCGTTAGAGCCGTTTTTGAAATAAATCAATTTTTGTTTATTGGTTGTATGGGAGGTTGAGCTAAAAAAAAAGTTTCAATTTCCCCTCTAGGGAATCACCAAAGGACCTTAAGTCCAAAGTTCGAAGAAAATCGCTTCAGCCGTTTAGGCTGCAGGTCGAGGTACAGACAGACAGACGGACAGACAGAATTTCGATACCCACTTTTTTCGCGTTCTCTATCATCGTAATGTTAGGGAAAATTATTATCTCGATTTTTTTTTTGCACGAATCCCAAACTTGCCCTATACTACGTATATCGCAAGTAAGAAAGGATACAAACAATTAAAAATATTTGTGTAAAATTGTGTGGCAGAATTTTTGCCCAGAAACCGTTCCAAACTTTTTCGGCAGTTTTTCTCTCTGTGAGAGAATTTCATACCCACTCTCTTTAAAATTTGATTGACCAACAATTTCTGCCCAAAAATCTTGGGAGCAAGCCCTAATATCATGGATTTGTTTTTATTTACGCTTGATTTCGGCAGTTGACGGCGCATGTGTGCAGATAAATTTGCAAAAAGTTCTCTGATTTTGAGAGCGTAGCCATAAATGTTAAGATAGAGCAAGGAGTTTAATGAATGAATTAACGAAATTGAATTTAATTGAGTGGAAATGTTTTTTTTTTACCATTTATCTCAAATTCCATCAACATTCTTACGCTCTCCCGCTCTTAAAACTGAAAAATTACCTCAACTTTCAATTTGTTTCCTCAACAAAAAGTTTTAAGAAAAGTTGGTGGTTTTCGACACCAGCAGTCGTCGATGTTGATGAGACTAGTATAGAGTTTATTATTTAATCGGCCCTATTGTGAGTTTCACCCGGAAAACATTTCGCCCGAAAATGTTTTGTTCGCCCGGATTTTTAAAAGCTATTGTGAGTTGCACCCTCCATTTAGCAACAAGTGTGGCCTTGTTCACCACCAAAAATTAAATGGAAATCTTTTCGCCCGAAACTCACAATAAGGGAGATGTGAAATGTAATTTTTCCGGGCGGATTTTCCTTCACGCGGAACTCACAATAGGGCTGAATGCCTAAAGGTGCGATCCTTTACTTTGTGCACAGAAACTCATTAACTCTCAAATTTTGAAGAGCAAGATGAGATTGTTCAAAAATGTCAAAACTGCGCAGACAATTGCAAGACAAGTACGACGCGATTCTTTTATTCTCAAAGTGACATTGGTTACGCTGGATAGAAAATCACAGGCTGAGGTAGTTTTTTGGCGGTAGTGGTTGCCAAAAGCCACAGTACCTTGGCCAACAGATACGAATTTTCATACAACATAAACAGGTTAAATGAGAAGTTGAGTTTTTTCAACATTATTAAAAACAAAAGATTCCTTACAATCATTTACTCAAAATCGTGGAGTACATGCTCTGTTTAGCAGGGACTTCGGAAAAATAGAGCGTCCTCTTGGATAAATGAAATATGGTCTACCGACCGATAACAGCCGGTTAAGCATTTCAACTTTTTAAGACCCTTTGTACTATATTAGGTACAACATAAAAATGCAATGTTTTGAGTTCTTGAAGGCTCAGCTAAAAATGTTTGAGAAATATTGCCGGATGAGAAATATTCATTCAAAAAGCACGATAGTCAAACAATTTTTTTTTATTTATATTTAATAAATAAATACATTATGTAAATTTATAAATTAAACAAAGATTTAAAAAAAAAAATTGTTTGTGTACCAAAATCGGCGTTGGGAAAGGTGATCACCCTAGGCATACATAAATAATTCAGCAGCATTCTAATTATTCACAGGAGATTTCTTCCCCTGAAAGTAATATGCTGCTCACACCAAATGCGTTCATATATATTAGATAATATTAAAAATTAAAAAGGGCCTATTTAGTTTCCATAATTTCCGAATTTCAGAAAAAGAAGGTATTCTTTCGACTACAGAATCCGGCGCAGAAGGAATCAAGCTCACTCTTGCAATATTTACCGAATTTGTGAACCCGCGGACCAACCGCGATGGACAATATTATTATGCTTTCATTTCCTTAACAACAAAAGTATTGAATTGAGAAAAATGCATCTTGTACTTTAGTACGGAAGTTACTTAAAACAAGTGTCAAGATTCCCCCACTACTCGGGTGTTACATGTTGTGGATTTTATAATCATCATGATCAAGTTTGTTCCCAAGATTTTTGGGCAGAAATTATCAGTCTGTTAAAATGTTTGAAGAGTAGGTGTGAAATCCACTCAGAAGTCAGAGACTTGACTTGACTCCAATAGAAGTAAATTTACGTACCGCAATCTGACATTTGGCAGGCCAAACATTTCTGCCCAAAGAAATTTCTAGGGCAGAATTTATCAGGAGACAAAATTGTTTTACTCTATCGAGAGCGCTCTCTTCTGCCCGAAACTACCTAATTTGTGAAGTCTGGAACAGGATTTTGTAAAAAATTGTTGACAATTGGCAGTTTTGTTCAAGGTTGGGGACAGACCTATTATATTTACTATTTTCTTCCAATTTAAATATGGCACTGCCAAATATAAGTTGTTTGTCAAGATTGATTGAGATACGAATCAAAATGTAGCTGAGGTAGCTCCATAGTTACACTGCAACTTTCTCCAAAAATTGTAAAAACTGAAGTTATGTATGTAAGTACCCATGTACAAGGTCCATCCAATAAGTGGGATATAACCAAGATACATATGTATGTTACAGGTAATAACACTTGCGTTTTCATTTTTGTATAGTTCTGCGAATGTTGTTAACATCAATAGTAAACAAATTTAATTTCAAACAATCACCACAAATTTGTTTTTGTTACTGTGTACTGGCTCCAGCGATCTAGAAATTTGATAAGCTGTGCCTGATAATACCTTAGATATGTATACTGTGGGCTGTAAATGCTATTAAATGCTTTTCAATTTGTCAAAAAACAGCAAAGATCTAAGAAAATGTCTTGCAAGGAAAAGATCCGGATATTGTTGTGACATAAGCATAAAGACGAAACGTTTTTCAACATTAAAATACCTATTTGTGTTAAGGAAAACCTTCTTTTTATGATATTTTTGGTTTTGCAATCATAAAACCTTTTCAATTATGTATCGAAACATGAACGTGGATATTTAAAATGATAATTTTGGTATACCAAAACAGCCTTTCAATAAATGTACATTTCTAGGGACATTCAAGAATATCATAAAAATACATATACATGACTTACACAATCTACAGGTAAACAAAGATAAACATAAAAAAAAAAACAATTCACACACAGCCAACAATTGACAAAAACACGTCTACTTACAAATGGGGAAAACATAAAAAATATCACAAATTCTTTGCAGGCGAACACACTTCTTACTCCTACTGGGCTAAGGCCATATACATGTAGGATAAGTATGGACAAATAAAAAAAAGTGTGTTCTGTCTCAAAAAAGAGGAATATTTTAGATGCTTACCCTTTGCTGTAGTATATGAAACTTGGTATCATCCAGCGGTGATACGTGCGGCGATAAGTTGGGAATGCCACAGACTTCTGTGACATTACCAATTGCCAGCACAGTACCATTTGTTGTTTCGATTCCTAGACGTTGGAGTGTGAATTGTTGTGGCTGAGGCTGCCTCTTGAACTGAGATCTTGGACTTACACTTTGGATGATGGGCTTGGCATCGACTGGATCCAGGGTACCAGTAGACGCATTCGACATTTGGTGACTACTGCTCGAGGAGGGCGATGGCAGCGACAGATTACTGTTGTCACTGCCCATGTGATGGTAGTTGCTGTTGTTTAGCGCGTGAGACAGCATTCCCTGGTGATGGTTGTGATGATGAGGATGCTGCTGTTGCTGCTGCTGCTGGTGCTGTACATGAGGATGATGATGATGGTGATGAGGGTGAGAGCTATGCTGCTGCTGTTGTTGCTGCTGGTTTGAGAAATGATGGTGCTGCTGCTGTTGCTGCTGATGGTGGTGCTGCTGTTGCAGATGCATGTGGGCTTGCTGATAGCTTGGCGGTGGCGTTGACTCTTGGTACAGTTTGCTGTTTTGCAGGTGGAATCTTGAATTATCAAAACAGTTCCCAACGCCACGAGAGCTATTCGGTCCCGGTGTGTTGGTTATATGACTCATTATATTCTCATGGAACGCATCCATGCAATTGACGCCGTCGGTTTGTATAATCGAGTCGGGAGTCAGCGAGGGCGTCGAAGCTAGCTCCAGTTCCTGACCCGGACTTGGCGAGTCTTCACTGGGCAGGCGCTGCAGGAATGAACTCAAATCCACCGCATCGGAGAGGGTGTCCAAGATATTATCGCCGGATGACGAGAACGTCAGCGTCGCCGTGAACTGAAGTGGATCAACCACTTCTGACATCATGGAGTCGTTAACATCGTACCCGCCGTTGTTGCCTCCACTGCCGTGGACATTTCCATAGCAATTCTGATTATTGTTCCCGTTGCCGTTATGCAGGAGTCCTTGTTGGGTAAAGTTACCCATGTCGATTTTCGTGTCATACTCAATGTCGGGCTCGTCCTTCAGAATAATACCGTAAGCTGCGTGATTGAACATGGGATATTTTGGATTAAGACCATTCATATGATTACCATTTGAAGAATTATTACCGAGACCATTGGCGAATGCCGCCGTTGAACCTAAATGCGTCATATCCGGCGAGTTCCCCTGGCCACTTCCTCCGGCCCCACCTATACCATCCCCACTCACGCCGCCTCCCATTAGGTAGGCGGCTGCATTTTGTATCAAAAAATTACTATTCGCCGCGTTAAAGGAATTCATGTTGTTGCCAAGGCCTTGCGCCTTTAGACTTTCGTAAAAAGGTGGGAGTGAACCCGTGGGTGGACTGTTTGGACCGTAATTTGAACGTCCGTCTCTTCCTCCTCCCATGCCACCTCCTCCACCACCTGTGCCGCTGCCTAGACTTCCGCTATTTGCTGCACTATTGCCGCTTCCGCTGCCAAATTGTCCACCAACGCTAAAGTTCAGTCCAGCTGCTCCTCCGTTTTGGTGACTGCCTGCGGAACCTTGACCAGAGTTTCCAGCTCCTCCGTTATTCGAGGATCTGCCGTGACCTGCTGCTGCAGCTAGAATGCCGCTCAGTTTAGCAAGTCGTGGATGGGCGAGAACCGCTCTCGCTGCCAAAATCGCACTTCGCCGTCTTGCCTCCCGGATGCGTCGTTCACGCTCAGCCGCCTTCTCTTCGTCTTCAAACTCGCTTCTTCGCTTCGGAACGTGATAATCTATAGGTTGTTCCTGTTCTGGACCCAAATGAGCCAGTGACAATGAAAGTGGAAGGCGGGTATCGTGTGAATCTCTGGGCTTTGGTGTTCTTTGGATTACCGAACACCTTACTGCCGGTTCAGGAGGTGGCGGTGGACTTGGACGTGTTTCCGCTGGTGGCGGAGTTTTTGTCGTTCTCAAACTAAGCGGTTTCTCTTCAGGAACAATTGGCTTCTCATCGACTATTAATTTGCGATCATCTGTATCTGAGTCGGTTTCTGAGACAGCTTCGTCTTCGCAGGAAACTATTGGCGGAACAGCAGCTACAACCACCTCGGTGGGATATTCTTTGCGTTGGGCTTGTGTGAGAACGTGACCACGACTGCCATAAGGATGATCACCGCCAAGTATTGACGAGAAAAATCGCCTTGGTCGTGGGGGTGGTGACGAAACACCACTCTCTTCTGTAGTGTTGGTTGTCGCTCGCGTTGGTGAAGGTGGACTATGATCGTCGGCAGTTCGGCTATTCGCACTGTTTGGCAGGGAAGTTAGTAAAGTGGGAGCTACAGTCGATTCTAACGACGGTCGAATAATATTTTTGGTGTAAGTGGTATGATGGGGCGATGGTAGTTTTGGCTCAGGGGATACTGGTGGAGCCAAGCGATTGTCTTCGTGGAAGATATCACGAACTGAAAATATATTTTAAAAAAGAATTGAATTAGTAATTTGATAATAAATAATTAAAAGGTTATAATTTAAAGATGTGAATGCGATGTGCCAGAAAAATGAATTTTACTGATAACGCCTGAAAACCGAATGTGTATTTTATTCGACTCTTTCAATTTTTGTTTGCCATGTTTCAAATTTCATGAATTCATAGATTGAAACACAAATTCCATCTTTCTCAGACTGTGTACATAAATGTATGTATACCTTAAAAGTATTCCCCTTAATTACACTGACCACTTTGTCAGATTTTTCGGTCAATTATCCGGGTGGTTTAATTCACGAAACCCTGCTTTATTGACCGACGTGTTCCATTAAGCAAACCCCGTATAATTGCACGAATCGGTCAATTTTCATGAAAGGAATTCCAAGTAACTACCTATAATTTATTTTTAGGTTTGATTTATAATGATTTTTTTTTGCGTCGTTCAATTAATCGTAAAATGTACATGTCCTTAGTTTTCAGCTGCATTTTTTTAAGATGAGTTAAGCGATTAATTCAATTTAGCGGGGTTCGATTAACCACTTGAACACCTATTCTACTTATACCAGACATTTTCAAACGCAATCTTGTCGGTCAATTAAACGAGATGCAATTAAACGGGGATTACTGTAAATAATGTTACTGCTTTTCTAAGGTTAATAGGAAGCAATATTACGGAAATCAACTACCTATATAAGGAAATTACTACTCCTAACGAAATTGCTGCATACAGAAACATGAAGCCCTTATTGCGAATGTAGTTCATTGTTTGATGCAAAAAGTCTTAAAAACGAAGTATGCATGTTTAAATTGATCCTCAAAACTATCTAGGTGGTTTAATGATCCTATGATCCCAAACAAACATATAACTGATGACACGTAATGGAACAGCAGCTTATAAATTCATTCAAATCTAGAAATTCCAACTATCTTCTATTGACAAAAGTTGTTTTTCGATAAACAAACGACAATCGCAATAAGGACCTATGATAATACCCATGAAAAAGTGCACGCAATCTGCTTTACTTAGCAAATACCAATGCTAGGTTTTTGAGTCTACCTGCAGCTATGAAAATTACCCAAAAACGGATTAAAACAAAAGGTGTATTGTTTTGGTTTGCGGGAAAAATAAACAATGGATTGGGTAGGTATTGGATAAATACTTTTATGACTGGCGCTAGAAATAGGTATTGTGTTATAATATTGTAATAAGCCTTTGTCTTGTACATTTTACAGCTACCATTTTAATTGATGAAATAGTATTTTAAAAAATTGTAAAGAAAGATATTGGCAGGGCAAAATAACCGTTCAGTAGTTTGTCAAAATAAATACCTAAGTAGGAGTATATACAGAATAAACATGTCTGACTCAAGAAGAGACAAATGTCCACAGGTTTTACTTTTTAACCATCTCCTACTCTTGCAATTTAACGCTGGGGTAAGAGTAGGTAGGTATTCCCAGAATATCAGTACTTATACAATATTAATGAGCTTTTACGACACATTTGTAGATCAGGCCAAATGATATGAATTCAATTCTGTCTGTGGCGCTTATATTAAGGATCCTTCATTTTAAGAGGTCAGCCTATTGTGTCGGTAAAAATAATCAAGTGATTTGTATTATAGGAATTCACTCTTGACGTATTAGACTAAGAGCCCACAGCAATTTTTGTGTGTGAACGGTAGCAAAAATTCCTTTTGTTTTAAGATAGGTCCATACTATTTGCAAATATGAAAGTCTGGCATATCGAGGTTGGAGCCTTGTATGCAATACTGCATTTAAAATGCAGTTCATTGAAAATGCAGTGTAGGAACTTCAAAATCATATTTAATAAAAGAGCTGAGTGCCCTAGACATGGCTGTGGAGTCTTAAATATTTTCCGAAGAGCCAAATGGCTCCAAGACGCACTCAAAGCTTCAATATTTGAATACGTCTTGCAGAGATTTGGATCCACAGAAAAGGTCTTGAACCCCATAATCATATTTAGGGCGCTCAGCTCTTTAAATATATACAATTTTGAAGTTCCTACCCTTGGTACCTGGGTTTTAAGAAAAAAATGCATTTTCAATACAGCATTACATACAAAGGCCCCCACACCGACCAGCCAGACTTTCATATTTGCATATTAATAGTATGGACCTATCTTAAAACAAAAGGAATTTTTGCTATCGTTCCAAACATCCAAAAATTGCTTTGGGCTCGTCAACGAAAAAAGGACAAAAATCCTAGTCATGTTCTTTTGTCTCAGTTGCATTGTTCTTTAATAGAACAATATACATAGGTACGTATGTAGGTACGGTGCAGACGTTATCTCGAGTAAACCCTTATAATTTAGTGAGTTAACCTAGGCGTTAACCTTAAAGCAAAAATTCACGTCAATTCGGGCGTGAGTCTCTAGTCCAAAACACAATTACGAGAATGCTGCAGAAAGATGTTATAGTATCGCTGAGATGAGATAACGCAAGAGATGTTTGATGTTTATTTGTTTGTCATTTTGTCTCTGGAACTAGGCTTTTAAATAGGTAGGTAGGTATGTGAAGTAGCGCCTCACGACTGTTGGCGTTAAGGCTAAATTTGACAATATTATTTATATTCATAAAATGCGCGCCATTTCAAAGGAGAATTATGATTGCGCCAAATAGGTAAAAAAAGCTTTTGGAGATGAAAATGGCCGAGGTGCCTTAACGCCAAGCTATGAAGAGATGACCTCTTTGACTGTGGGTATTTTTGGAAGACAGCCTACACGCCATTAATTGAGATAATAGATTCCAACAGATCCATTTTATGCACTTGATGCACTGCACAGGTTGAATTTCATGCTTCAAAAAGTCAGAGCTGATAGCTTAAATCTGTTTAAGGTTTGCTAAGGTACCTAACTTAAATTCGCATTGATATATATATATATATCTCTGTACATTTGTACCTAGATATGTAGATATTTCGCTTGCAAAGTTTTATTGCAATTGACCTTTATTTTAACACAAGGGTCTTCGAAAGTGTCAGATAGAACTTAGTTAGATTGCTTTGTGCGAAATTAAAAAGCTTAGTTTGGGATGACCTCCTAGGTCTTCAAACTTATTTAGTCATTTTCTTTGGTATATTATGGCGCAAATATTATGGAACAAATTGTTATTTTAGCTCCCGTGGCCGTGTTTAGGAAAACTACACCATGGAATAAGAATGTTCCGGACTCAAATGGAGGAGTGAGAAATCGCCTTTAGTTTGAGCCCAGAAAATTCTTATTCCATGGTGTAGTTTTCCTTAACATGGGAGCTAAAATAACTTTATTTTCTTTATGAATACGCGTGATAAACCATAATATAGAATTTTCCTTTTACAAAAAACCTATCACTATCAAAATTAAAGCCTTCTTCTATGATCATTTAAGTAAAGCAAAATGCTTTCCTGGATAGCAAAAATGCAGATCTTTTTAGGTACTTATACATATTTATTTACATCGCTGGATCATAGACAAAAATTATGTAGAAAATTGTAGGTACCTACCTATTTTTACACTACCTACCTATTTTTACAATAGTACCAAATTGAATATATGTATAAAGCATTTACTTTGTACGTACATATGTAGGTGTGTATGTGTACAGAAAAAAAGCTTGGCAACAGTTAACTGTACATTAAAAGAAAACTAAAAAATGGCTCTAGTTTAGCTACTCAGATCTCAGATCTCAGAAACAAAGACAAAAATTAAGTACCTGGCATTATAAAATTTTAATTCTTATTTTAATTTCTTATTCAACAGAAAAGTTAATTTTGTATACATAGCTAGGTTATTCTAAATAACAATAAAACAACAGTGCAATTTGCAATACAATCCTATTTTAACACCATACAAACCCTTCCTTTGTCTTTCAAGCTAGGTTCCGTTTTGTTTCAAGGGAAGCAATTAAATTTAGATCCGCTACAATTATTTACAAAAAACACTGTGCGGTACTTTTAACCGTAGCAAAGTTAGAATTTTATGGAAAAACAGGATATTTAACTGAGTTTCACAAGAAAATAACACTTTTTTGAGAATCTCACTGTACGCGTCTGCAATTCAACAAGTCGTCATGGACGAATGAAATGAAATGAACGGTTTAATTTACAGGATGATACAAAAAAAAAAAAAAACAAAGCGACAGCTAGCTTGCGGGCGGCAATATTTTTTTGTTGTCGTCGGCCGCATGACAGCGACTTGCAGCAGGAACAGGCACAGTTCGCAGAGCTTTCGCTCCGTTTTTTTTGGTTTTGTTTGTTTACGCCACTGCAACATGTTGTTTCCCTTGAATGAGAGCAAACGGTGTGTTGAGATATCCGCTTGACATAACTGCCATCTCTAATGGCGTTATGCATTTTAAAAACATCACTTTTTCGACAAAAACAAATGCGATTTTCACTGTTTTTAAAAGGGTATTGTAAAAAATTTTCTTAAAGGGCACTTTAATCTTACATGGGTCATCGAGAAATTCGGTTTGATAATACTGAACGAATGTGAGGGAGTCAGAGACGATGTAAACTACATCGCCTTCCTCGATCAAAATGTCTTGCATTTTGTTTTTGTTGAATCATTTAAGAAAAATGTGTTAACTATTCTTTTTTAAGAAAACTTTTGTAAATACGAATCCAAGTTTACGATAAAATTGGGTTTTTAGTTAACGAGCACTAAATTCGCGGCTTAACATGCGTGGTTATTTACCGATTATCACCGAATACTCAATAAAAATCAAAATCGTGTTGTGTTTTGAAAACGGAATAAAGTGCAAACAGTTGTTGTTTGTAGTAGATTTCCGTTTTCGATTGAATTGATAGCGGTTGCGGTTGAACAAAAATCAACAAGTGATAACATAAAACAGTTGGAGGAGGGAGAATGCAAAAAGCTTTTTTATTTACCTACACTACTACGAGCACGTGGATATGTAAATACAAAAAAAAGATTGAAAAAACTGTTTGATTAAAAATTCTGCTTGTCCCATTAAGCTGAAGTCACATTTGGCACGCATAACGGAAGAAGACCCGTTTACACGGGCAAAAACTGTCAAACAAGTTGGCCACATAGATTAACTGTCAAATTCCTATATATGGCAAATCTTACTTCAATGATGAAAATGAATATAAAACTACAAAGTTGTAATCTCACTTGGGTTTATTGGCCTTCATCTGAATCATAAATTCTACTACGTTTCCACCAGACACTAAATCGATATTTAGCAATATTATCACAAATCTCCTTGAAATCTACAAGATTTACCATACAAATTTTAATCTCCTCAAATGAAGATTTCAAATAAAACTCATTCAAATCTACTTGGAAACATTAGTTTGTCAAATCAAACAAACTTTGTTTTCGGAGAATATATTGTGCAACCGACCCATTTTCGTTTATTGACAGATGGAAATGTAAACAAAAACTATCTATCTCACTTCCATTTCATATCAAAAAAATTAAACACCATTTGAATGTTTTTCGATAATCCTCTTTTTGTGCAGTGGAAACACCAAACAAATCTCATTACCTAAATCTCGGTTTAGTGGTTGGTGGAAACGTAGTATTATTAAAATTTAAGAAAATCGGTTTTTTGGATGTTTTTTAATCCATCATCATTGTAGTCATACCTTATGGTGGATTTACATGTATCTGTATTTGGTTTCTGCAAAAAAAGGGATGCCAAATACAAAAGTATATTTGTTAGATAGAGAGAAAAGATCAGAATGCAGAAGAACTTCGTTTCTGCATTATAGGAAAGTGCCATAATGCAGAAATGAAGACGAACATGTTCATCTTCTTGATGGTTCTCCTTCACTCGCTCGGATTTTTTGTATACATCTGTCCTGCTCTACTTTTCTGCATTATGCAGACGAAGATACATGTAAATCCAGCATTATTGGAATTTGACAGTTTTTATACCTTGACCAGTAAGAAACTAAATTTCAGCGTACACAGGATATTTCGTTCCAAATGTCACACAGAAGCCCTAAAATCACATTTTTCCGAGCAAAAATTTAATGTCAACAAATACAGATTTCGTTTAGGTTTTTCAATACATCATCTTCAATTTTATTTGACAGTCTATGGCTATATGCCACCCAAAAGGCCCGCATTCGCCTCTTCCCGGGCAAAAAATGTTATCTTAAAAATTTCGGATTACCTATATAAGACCCCTTTCACACAAGGAAACTGAGTTGCCGGCGATTTTTAGTTTGTAGGCGAGAAGGACGTAAAAGGAGGACAAAAAATCTCCCCCCACACCCTTCTCGCCAACAAACTAGCCAGTTTCTGGCAACTCAGTTCCCTTGTGTGAAAGCCGTCTAATAATAATAGCTATCCTTCAATAAAATTTGATAGTCCCGGTCTACATTGAACGATTTTTCCCGTGCTGAATGGAAAAATCGGCCAAAACTGGAAATTCATGTCGGCTGTACCTCTCAATCGCACACGATTACAACAACAATTTTTTGTCGGCACTGAAAAAATCGTTCAATGTAGACCGGGACATAGTTTCTTATTTTTGGAATGTGTACATTTCTTGGCTCCTCCTACTTTTAAAAATTGTTTCAGAAAGAATAGGTCTTCTAGTATTGACACCTGGTAAGTTGCTTTCCACGCCACCTGCATCTCAAGCGCTTAAGCTTCAAAAGGCGATAGAATTATTTTCGATTTGACGTCCAATGTATTTCCCATTAGAGAAAACGAAAAAAGCGCCAGATGAAAATTAGTTTTACCAAATTATTTTATATCAACGGGTATCCATATTATGATTGAAATAGAATCAAAAAACGTGTAAGCTTATAAATCAACCCGAACATATATTAAAATAGATATCTAAAATGCTTTGCTTTTTAAATGAAAAATGTAAACAAACCACCTTTACAACCAGAAACAACAACAAAAGTACTCGATTAGAAAAAGAGAAAGGCAGAGGCGTAGTCACGATTATTAAAAAAATATATTTGTTCGTAAGATTAAGTTATTTGAATAAAAATCTTCTTGTGAAAAGCAATTGTTAAAAAAAAATATTTTTCAATTGTCTATTTACATATTTGTTTCTTGGTTTACAAAAGAGGCAAGGTATGAATGAAGGTCATGCTCGATCACTCTTAATTAGTTCTATTTTTAAGAAGAATTTACTTTAAAAGTATGCTAACCTTTTTCTTAAATGGAGGATAAAATTTTGCCCGAAATTACGTTAAAAAATAATTCTTAGAAAGAAACTGACGTGGTCGGATAAAACAAACGAACACAGGGAAATCAAATGATGCCCCTATAATTTATTTTAACTTTATATTAACCTGCACGTACCTAATACAAAAACATAAATTGAAGATTTATATCGCTTAAGTGCATTAAAGGTGACTCCTTTTGATAATTTGGAAAACTAATTTTTGTTGGCTTATTACATTAAATTAAGTGAGCACTTTTGACTGTTATAATTCTATTTTTACGAAAGCAAAAGTGAACGAAACTAATCGAAAAACAGCAAACCGCAATTATTGGTGCAACATTTAATTTCCTGGTATTATCTTTTTTTCTTACGATCACTTAAATGGACCTTTGACATTTCTACTTCTTTCTTTACTTATAATAAAAAGGAAAATTAATGTTTTATTTTAATCCATAAGAAACTCTAGCCCCCTAAACTTCTACCTGACTACGCACATGATATCGTTCTGACTGACGCCTTGCATCCATTTTGGAAAACAACAACAAAAAAGCACGTTTGTTTACATATTTCATCTGCAAAATAAAGCAAATAAGTAATAAGTTTCGATATATTTTACGTTTGATTTGCAAACTAGCATGTTTAGTTATTCTTTTGGAATTATAAAACAAACAACCGTTCATATAAAATTAATTTGTTAAAATAATGTTTCTACGAGCTGTTTTTGTTTTTCTCTTATGGGAAATGCATTGAACGTCAAATGGAAAGGAAATCTATCTCATTTGTTAGTTTCACGAGCTGGCTGCTAGGTGCCGTGACTCCATGTGCCAATAAAATTATTAATACACGCAATAATGTGTTATTCCCCTTATGTTTAGGTTTCAGAGTTTCGTAGCTAGGTGTCACACACCGAGCGCGAAACACTGAAACTGAGACATAGAAGCGAGACAAAAAGTTGTTGGTCTCGCTCTTAGTTTTAAATTTGTATTTTAACGTCCGTTCTAGTTCTCAGACGTGTCTAAACAAGATATATAAAAGTGCTTAAGAGCTAAATAAATATATTTGTTAATAAAGACAGTAGTTTTGTAAAAAATAAATATACCACAGTCTGTTCCTTTACTTTTAATTTCCTCTGCATTGATGTCAAAAGTCGTTCCCGTACTCAAAAATTTGTCAGTTTTTGACAAATGACAACGCTTACGAGAAAGTAAATAATTTCCCCTACCTGTGATTCTCTGTCTGAGAAATTTCGTTGGGCAGTAAATCACAGCGCACTCAAATGTCATTTAGAGAGTAAAAGAATGAAAGCCTAACATCATGCCGTACTTGTCTGGCACATTAGGTGAAGTGTGAATTTGCATTCCCGTACCTTAGTACAGTTTTGATATTTTTGAGAATATTTCATCCTTGCTCTCCAAAATTTGATAGATTGTGGGTTCCTGTGCAAATTCCAAAAATTTCACGAAAAGCTATTTCGATCAGTTTATAATGCAGGTACATACAAGTCTGAACGAGTCGATTTGCCTTTCAACTTGCCTCTCTACTGGCTTCCGAAAATCCATGCCAGTAGACGAGCAAGTTGTTTAGGTTTGTATGGATTAGTAAAAAAAATTTTTTTGTATGGCAACTTGCTTGCCAGTGCTTGCCCGCGTGTAGCCCCAGGGTTAAAGGCTATCTTAAACTAACACATTCGGCGCGGCGGAGAAACATTCGGCTTTGATTTGGGCACTCTATTTTATCAGCATCTATGTAAATACAGTTTGAGAGGCTAAAGCTATGATTAGACGGTCAACGAAAATTGTCAACGCATTGACTCTCTGACGTCAGAATGACGTCAAATTATGTCCCACAGCTTTCAAGTCGTGTGATTGTCATTGCAAAACGTTGTCAACGCACTGACATCAACGTTGACACATGGTCAACGCGTTGAGTATTTTCATTTACCGTGTAATCACCCTAACAGAAGTTTTCGGACACATTGACAGATATTTCCCGACTGCCCATCAACGCGTTGTCCAGGTACCAACGTTGACACGCTATAATTTTCTGCTATGTCAAAGTAGCTGGCGTTGACATTGTTTTTATTTCATTGTTTTATAAAGAAACAGCAACAAAACAATAACTGCAACATAAAAGAAAACAAGACATTTCCAAACAAAATTATTTAAAGTTAAATTAGTTTGAGTTGAAAAAAAAAAATTAGCCAAAGCACCAGTGAGTCGGATAATCGTCAAGTAAATGCGCGTTCTGCTGATAAATCCAAGGCAAAGGTGGCGGAGAAACGTAATAGAAAATCACGTGGACTAAACAATACGAGGTCTCCGCTTTGATTGCGGCAGTAGAGATACGACCAGCGCTTTGGGATGGAGGATGCAGCGACTATAAACTAGTCGGTTGTATCAATTAAATACGTGGCTAAAATTGCCATTTCCATGTCGTTTCTTCCTTACTTCAAAAAAATTTAATTTCATTGCTTTAAAAAAAAATTAAACCGAAATACATAAATTTATTTGACTGTGTCACAGCGCGCCACCACTATGTATGAACATCAACTCGAAAAATAACAGATTTATACTTTTGTCAACGGTCAAAGCGCGTGGACATGGTCAAGCCGTGTGATCGTCAACGATTACTTGTCAGTGCATTGACACCGATTTGGATAAATCTCGTTGACAATTATTACATGTCAACGCATTTTGGGACAACATTGACGGACTTGTGTCATTTGTGTGATCATCAATATTACAGGTGTTGACACGGTGAGCGTTGACGTTGCAATCTCAGTGCTTTGACCGTTTTTTTTGGTGACGTCAGAGAGTCAACGCATTGACCATTTGCGTTGAAACGTCTAATAGTAGCTTAATGCTTCTCCGTCGCGTTGGTGTGGGCACTCTCATATATCACCATGATGGTAATAAATTTTGACTGGCGAATGTTTCTTCACCGCGCCAAATGTTTCGCGTTGGTTTGGGAGAGTCTTTAAGATTAAAAAGTCAATTGATTTTCTTTGACAAAATATACCTCTTCTATAGTCTGTCATTTTTGCATATATCGAAGCTACAAGTCATTATTTAAATATATAAAACATTATCATGTTCACATGTTTAACAACGAAAATATACTTTAACTGAAGGCTATCAAGAACATTAATATTACAAACATATATGGGGATAAAAGCTCTTTACTCTCATGAATTGCACAATAGTAATTTTCATTATATTCAATTTTTTTCCCCTCACCTTGACCTTAACTCACTATGAACTCTACCTATAACCCGCTGTTTTCATTTTAAGTATTACTTGTTCACATTTCCAGAGTACGCGCGATGACAGATGTGACAAATTAACGAATACCTGAATACAGTTATAAATGGAAGAATCATTTTTAAATATTTTATAATTGCTAATATAGCTAGCTATACGGGCAACGCTGGCAATAAAATAGCAAAACAAAATAATTAAAGCTCGAAACCATATAACCTCTGATGATAAACATGATTTCATACGGGTAACTTAACTATCTTCCACACAAGTATGTAGGCATACAAACATAAAATTAACATCAGGGATTGCATAAAAATTGCTTTAATTAAAAATTCACGAAGTCCATTCACGTATCACTGACAATGTTTCCGTTAAAAAAAAAATACTTATACACATGCAATGTAAATATAATTTTTGGTTCTATTCAATGAGAGTGGAATTTTAATATCAATTCATTTTATATACCTTCATTATTGCCAAAAGAACCATCTAAATAAATAGGCAGTTAATTTGTTGGCAAATAATATTGGAATAAAAAGTAGGTATCATCAAAATTATGAGCCAATTTACTTTTTGAATAAAATTAATATCTATTTAACATTTAGATTGAATACTTTATGACTATTTAATTTTAAAAAATTGTATAAATATTGTTTTTATTTTCGATTTAGTTGTTTTTCTTGTATTAATTAGATCTCTACGTGATCTCAGAGACCAGACTGTTTCACTAATTCTAGCTAATGGTTTCTTATAAAGCTAACTTTCTGATTTTAATACATTTTTACTACTTAATATTTTTCGAGCATATTTATTGCAGTGTCTTGATGATTAAAAATTTCCAAATTAGAGCAAGAACTATGACCTTAAGTTGTACCTAAAGCAAGCATATTTTCTTTATTTAATTTGCATTTAAATAATATTAAAAACTCATAAATTATTTATAAAAATAAATTTTAAAACTCTCTTTCTTTATTGTTTTTTGTTTGTTGATTTTTATTTTAATGGGATTTGAGTGCAATGATCTTTTCGTTATTATTTTTTGCATACAAGCCAGTCAAATGAAGTGTTACCATTTTCGAAATAACTGCAACTGATAAAATCGATTCAATGTTTTTTACAAATCAAAAATCCCTGAAGCCAACCATCATATCGATGCATAGAATCATAAAGGACTTTCCATCAGAAAGGTCCGCCGTATGTAGTGTGGCTCATAAATCTGATAAAGATTGATGTCATCACCCTCACTAATAGGAGTATTGGTTTTCATTGAATTACATAATTTTGAACGTAGTGTTAGAAAATGTTCATAAGGCCAATTAATAAAAAATTAACTTAAATATTTGTATTCGGCAAAATGTATTTGATGTCAGTACACCCTGTTGAAACTGTATCGACTCTATCCAAAAAAGCGTGAATGGAATTTTAATCGCTTTAGCTACGATTTAAAATGATTTTGTTATTCACAAGGGAAAAACGTCATTACAGAATCATGTTTCCGGATATAAATTGACAGATTTGTGTGGGATACTGATTTTGAAATCAACAAGTGCGAGTTTTAACAGTTGAAAAATGCCTCAACTGTCATGTTCTCCAAGGCTTATTGTTGGGACAGTAACCGTATTATACGTCTTGAACTATTGAATTTAAGTTCACTTTAGAGTTAAGTTAAAATCCATAAATACTTAACTTGTTCTAAAAGCTTGCAGAATTTATAACTTCATAAAAAGTTAGCTTATAACAGCTGTCATCAGAGAATGTTTAAAGCCCTAAAGGATCCCCAAACCATCGTTAAACATTCGACATAACAACGAAATTTCGTCATTCATCGTAGAAAGTTTCACTGTTGCGGAAAATGTTTCGCGTTTGTTTGGGAGAGATTTTTTAGAAAAAAATATAAGGCAGATGCCAAAACCTTTTGCCATAATGTATATACCCATGATGTAAAATTGAGTCAGAAAACTTCTTGTCTTAGATCTTTCTATTGATTTGATCAATTTCAAATTGTGATTTTGAGCACGATATGGCGAGTGGTACCCGCCACGAAACAAAACTCTTTCTTCTTTGTGCTTTTCCTTATTGTTCTTGCAAGCGTAAGGAGTGCAAATAGATTATTCTGTTTCACTTGAATAAACTTTATTTCTATCAAAAATAACACGCTAAACACCATCTTTGTAACCAAATAGGAATCAAAAGGGAACCAGCGCTTTAAAAAAACGTAAATAAATTTGTTTAGTGAATCCAAATTGTTATAAAATTATTTTAACAAGAGCAAATACAATGTTAAATCTCCTAATACAGAAAAAATCATTCTTACATACCAAAAGATGCAAGCAAAACAAGTTAGTATTCCCAACTAGTTTTTTTTTGTTTCCATTGCATTCACACAATGTTTGACCTTTGGGTTTTCTTGGTTTTTTTTTTCTTGCATTTATTAGGCAGGTACTTGATCGAGTTTCTTGCGTCTTGTTTTATTTATTTTTTTTTTGCATGGTAGAATAAAACCTTGATCTTGATTTGAGAATTAATTTCAATGCAACTTTAGTGCAGAAAATATTTGCATGGGTATGCATTTCAACAGAATAAACACGGTAATGGAATTCCTTGAGATCAATTGAAATTTATGGAGATAATTTTTTTTTTTTTTTTTGTTGTTAGAAGTAAAATTATTTGTAGTGAATAATATCTTGGAACAAAAGCGCCAATGCCAGTGTGCCTTTAGATTAATCATAATTCTAAATTAATACTACGTTTTCATTAGAGCCGAAATGAGGTAATTTCGAAATTTGTCAAAAAAGTGTTTTCATTATCAAATTTGCTAATTTCATTTGACATCTCATTTCATTTTGAATTTGGAATGGCAGTTAGCCGTTATTTTTGTTGTTTTCTCTTTCTGTTTTATGTTGTTGAGCATAGTGTATTGATATTTTCATACAAAAGCTTTTAAGAGCTTTTGAAACTGATTCCCGCTGGATGCATTCACCTAATTTCCAACCTAATTTCGTGCAAATGAGGTTGAAATTACCTCATTTCGAAATGTGATTTTGTATGGGAAATGAGGTAATTTGGATCTTATTTTGAAATTACCTCATTTGGCCCAGTGAAAACGACACAGCTTTTTCTGTGTGATACACAAAACAAAAATATTCGCCCATTTTGTGCCTTTCTTTTCGAATTTCTAAAGATAATAATATAATTGTTATGTGCACAAAATAAGTTAAAATGTAGATTTGGTTAAAACGTTTGCAAAAAGTATTGATTTCCCTTGAGTTACAATGAGACACAAAACAGAAGCTTAAACACAGAACACAGTCAATTTAGTAACATCTGTTCAGAGGACAAGAGGCGGAAACGAAAAGCTGATTCTAAAAAGGAAAGGAATCTTATTGAAATTAAATTGGAAATTGCAACAGAATAGAATTGCAGGCAGTAGAATAATTTAATTTGTCAAACTGCATTTTAAATTTCAAAATTCATAGAAAACGATCCACATTCCACAAAACTATTCACTTGAGTCCAAAAAAAGATCAACAGTTCAAATGAATGAATACAGCTAAGCAAAGAAAAAAGGCACCATCCAGCATACAAAACTATTTTTATACCCGCATCACCAGCACCAGCACCACATGCATATAGTATATAAAATAGCTGTATAGATAGTAGAAGTGACCGTGAATTGCCGGCTGTAGTACAATTATAATTTATTTAAACTTACGAAGATAAACGAAAAAAAGGATTTTGTTTTATATTTTTTTTGTATTTTAATTAAATTAAATTGGTTGTGTGGGTACCTTGCCTAACAACATAGGTACTTGTTCACTTTTTTATTTATAATTTGTTGTTCATTCTTTTTGCCTTACCATAATCTTCTTGGGACTTTGCTGTAAGCATATAGTGTAATCTATGGCTACGGGTATATTTAAAGATAAAGTAGCAACAGGTAATCACTTAATGTTGTTAAGACTAGGTAGATATCTAATATTTGTACAACAAAAGAATAGAGAGAAAGAGGAAATAAAACTAGTTTTATGGTAGCAAAAACACAAAAAAAAAACGTTAATGGATAAAAATCACATACTTTAATAAATATTCTAATTATAAAATGAATTTGAATGAATTTGACATCATGTACAAATAATTTGATACAGATAAACGAACAGGTTGAACAGTTTCTCTCTTTTGCTCTTAAAACTGAAGTTAACTTAATGATATATTGAAGACTTTTTAGAGCTGTCAAAAATAAGTTGGTGTTTTTGTTTCTCTTACCAATCAGAGATAGTTTGGTTCGCAATACATGGGCTAGTGCCGGATTTACACGAATGGCATAGTTGCCAATATTTCTTCCAACAAAATGGTAAAATAATAGCAGAAATATTTTTGTATGCCATACATTTACACGAGTTCAAATAATGGCAGATTTCAAAATACTGGCAACATGCCATAAAAGAATGAGCAAGTTCATTCTTATCTAGAATGGCATAATTTCGGAAAATGGCGTCAGAAAAGTGTTTACACATAGTCATATTAATGGCAGCATTTTATGCCAAATTATCTCTGCCATTTTATTTTGGCAAAAATATTGCCAGTATTTAGAGCGTTTACACGATGAAAAGAAAAATGGCTATAATTTGACAGATATAATGGCATTTTGCCATTCGTGTAAATGCAGCATAAGATTAAAATGATAAAATCGATGAGCTTAAATATCTAACCGCAGCTAACTTCATGACCTTTGTCATATACTTTGACAGATTGCCTATCGTAAAGACGATTAATTGGTCAAAAAAGTGTGTTTCGTAGGTATGTATATTGAATTCTTAGTCCCCTTTCACACAAGGAAACTAAGTTACCAGCAACTGGGACTTTGTTGGCGAGAAGGGCGTAAGGAGAGATTTTCTTCCTCCCCTAGAGCACTTAGAGCTTTAGCCTTTTCTATTGGTAGGTAATTCGGAAAAACGTTTTGATTCTGAAATGAAAATTTCAATCATTTTATCTTCCTTTCGAAAATCGAAAAGGCTATCAGGCTCTAATGGAAACTGCCGACAGTATAATTGTCTTAAAACGGAAAAATAATTATTATTATTATAAGGTCATACACAAGTAATAATGAAAACTTAAAACTGAAACCCCACAGTACAAAGTCATTGACCATCGCATTATGTCATTTTTGTTATTAATAGAAAGGAAATAATAAAATATCAAAGCCATTGGCCAAGCTTTTGAAGGTATTTGTATTAGGTATTATTGTTTGTTTTGTTATTTTTGTTTAGGAAAAATGTTCCGAAAAACAACCAACTATTTACATAAATTCCGCCGTTGCGCCCACTTCGTTAGAAAGTCCCCTCTCATACTTCGAATCAAATTCAACAAAAATGTAAATGTTGCAAATATTTTTGTGTTTTTGTTTTCTTTTATTTTTTCAATTTTTCTGCGCATTACCCTTTGCGGACTAAAAAAAAAAGTAAATACTTAAACTCGAAGAATCTAAATATTTACATCACACCTACGCGCTGAAATAGATAACATTAAAATAACCTACTATACAGCATGGTTAGGTTATGTTATGTTTTGTTAAAAACCGCAAAGCAAAAACCTACCCACTACATGTCAAACAAATAAAGGTAAATGTGCGAAGAATTCCGCTGTTTTTTTTGTTGTCACAGTCAGTCTTCTTGTTGCTATTCTTATTGTTTCTATACGTTTTAGCCAAACATGTCATTGTACGTCCGAATCATTAATTCAAGTAACTTAGAACAGAAAAGGCGAGAAGGTTTTTAGTAACGACACACAACAACAACAAAAAATACAACATGGCGGCTGTGTCGCTAGTTTTATTAATTTTTGAAACCCTCTCCAGGAAGAATATTTCGTTAAACCTTCTCTTCTCAAGACCTAATCAAATATTCTATTCACGATTAATTGTATCATAATGTACTATAGTACACAGAGTATTTACTTTATGCGCAACTTATAGTAGGTACATTATATTCTTTCTCTTTCTACTCCGTTTTGAAAGAATCGTTTTGTTGCTGTGTATAGTGGCTTCTGTTATTCTAATACCAATAGACTATGTCATTCAGCAGTATAGTGTGGCTGTTGTTATTTTTGTTTTGCATCTCTTGGTATCTTTTGTGACATGTTGGTTGTTGAATGTTAACATGGTTTATTCAAAGAACGTGAAAAGAATAGACAATTATATGGAAAAAGGCTATTGTCCTTTTGAATTTGAAGTAAAATAAACTTATTACGATGCAAATTCAACACCGTTAACCTTTTTCTTTCTTTAAAGCTGAGATCATAAAGAATGTGTCAGAATTTCTTGAAATTAGGTTCATTATGTAAAATTCTTGTTATAGTAAGGAATGTCATCAATTTGAGACGTTTAAAATTTGTCAGTAATAATTTGATTTTCAATTGTAAATTTTGAATTTCCTACTATTTGGGATAGGATGTAAACCATGGGGCTTAGCCGCAGTGTTTGCACAACTTATTGTCTATGAAGACTAACAACAAATGGTTTTTCAAAAAAGATATAAAGATCACGCGGGTGGAAATGGCACAGTGGATATAGTGTTTGACCGCTATTCTGGGCGTGTGGGTTCGAGCGCTTTTTTATTTTCCCCAGTTTCAACTGGTTACCACCCGTGGAATTTCATGAGATAATTAACATCTAACTCTCAATCCACTGTGCCAACAAAAATCTTTCCTTTCCTTCTATTCCTTCTAACTAGTGCCGTGCATTGCAATTAAAAGACCTGACGTCTTACATGCATATAGTTAAAATTATTAGAATCACGAAAAAGTAAAATAATTTCCCTTACAGAGAAATTTTAGTGGCCATCAAGACAAAAATATTACATCTGCCAAATGTGACTAAACCCCATCTAAACTGTTGGAGAATTACTAGTAATACTGTCCATTTAAAGAATTTGTTCAATCTTTCGTCATTAAGTATACTCACAGAAAAACTGTTAATCTGTCAGTCCTCTAAACGCATCTTAAAAATATGAAACCTTAACATAATTTTATGTTTGTTATTTGCATTAGATAATACCGGAGTAGTATGTATTTTAATCCGGCACTTTTTGTAGCAGTCAAAAAAGTACGGGAACGACCCTAACGAATCCACCATTAAGTGAGGTACACATTATCAAACCTGTTTCACAAATCTATTCAAGTTTGAGAATGTGTATTCTCTGTGTGAGTGCTTTCACACAAGGAAATTGAACTGCCGGCAACTGGGAGTTTGTAGGCGAGAAAGGCAAAAAATCTCCCCGGTCAACTGGTTTCCCTGTGTGAAAGAGGGGACTTTGACAAACACGTTCTTTGTTCACAAATTTTGTTTGATACTGTCTGTTGTTTGACGTCAATCAGGTTTGTCAAACAGATCTGCTAATGTGTACCCCGCTTTAAGCACGTTGAGAAATTTTAGATCTCAAATAAATGTATCTCAGCAATCTGGGCAATATGAACCAGGATTGCTCAGCAAAATTTCCAAATATTTCTCTCAAAAAATATACAAGTAAACAAATTTTGGATTCATTTGCTCAATTTCAGGTGCTTGTCTATTTAAGAGTAATTTGACTAGAAAAGTGTAAGGAGTTACGTAACTATTCTTGAATAGCCTCTAATCCACTGCAATCTCAACAAACTTCAAGCTTCAATCATAAAAATAGCTTGTTCCTGCCAAAATATGACAACGATCAATTAAGGCAAAACAAAAATGAAGTATGACGACGCCATCATTGTTAGCTGTCAAAATCGGACTTAAACAGTCTTTATAAGTGATATATGTACATGTAAATTTGTTAATAACACTCTTCCAAGTTTAAAAATCCCAACGTCGATACACAGATCAAGGTTAGCATTGACATAATACATTAATAATAACAGTGCATTGCCAAGTGGAACAAAAAAAAAATATCCAACGTGTATGTGTTGGAGAGATGTAATGTAGAACGGCAAAACCACTTTTGCTTCTAAACGAATCGAATCGCATGCAACTGTAACGTATTCAATACTAACGTATTTATTTAGTTAATATCTACCATATCTGCCATGTGTTATGACCTTGTACACCATTTTGTTGCAGTTTACAATACAAGATGCATTGATAAAACTTCATTCTTTAGGCTAATAAGTATTCTTACAGTTTGACGTTTAATTTGTTGTCTATGCACAAGTGTGATGACAGTTAGGTCAAAGCTATGTATTTCATATAATTTTTTAGTAGTTTGTGTTCCATCTAAAATGATAAAAACTGTGAAAAATGCAATGAAATGTCATAAACAAACAACAGCACTGTGCGGTGTAGTCGTTGTAATGCTAGTACCTATTGCGGTTGCTGCTGCAGCAGAGAACTCGCATTCGCATACACATCCATCCAAATTTACCGGCTATTATTCGTTGACCTAAATTTTATATTGCAAATGAAAAAAAAAAACGGTAGTATGTGCAGTATTGTTGTTGCCACTTACGCATTGAAGCTAAAAATAAATATTAAATATCGAAATAAATCAGCAAACAAACGGAATGCAAACATCGAACATACATAAAGAATTTACTATGACAAACTGACCAACCAGCTCAAAATGTGACAGTCCAGTGATTGTTTTGATAGTGCTGCCCCTTGCGTCTCCACCCAAAAGCACAGAGTTGTCGGTATAGTGTGCTTCCAACCTAAACCGATTCTAATGAAGAGTATACTCTATTCCATTGAACAGACATGTACATACGTGCAGTTGTTGAAAATTCAACTATGCATCATTTTTAACTGAATATCGTTGCAAAGTATCTTTATAGAATTTATATATGTATGTGCATAGCATATACATACATACATATGTGTTTTTGTGTTGTTTGTTATTTTAATTTGCAAATGCAAATTTTTATTCAAATTCGAACGGAGGTAGTGCAATTGTTTAGGAGCGTCCATATAAATGTGCGACTGTCATTCTAGTGGATCGTATTTAGAGCTATACTTCTTATAAAACTGATATTAGCAATTGTATGGAACTTAAAAGTACAAAATACATGAGAAAAATTGTTAAAAAATATTCACAATAAGAATATAATCTACTTAAAAGGTTAGATTCAATTTGACATCAACTGCATTTACTAAAAAATATGTTGTGGGTACAAAAATTGACGTTTTTAAATCAAATATGTCAAATTGAAATACCCATTTATGGGAATTCCAAAGCTGTTGATGAAAAATTTGAAAATCCTTTTGTATGGAATCAGTAGTAGCCCGTAGCGTAATGGTTAGTGCGTTCGACTGTCACGCTGGAGGTCTGGGTTCACTTTCCAGCCTCGTCCACCTAAAAACTAAAAAGTTTTTTTCAGGGCTACTGCCCCTTGCTAGGAATTGACAAATCCTCCAAGAGTATCACTTGTCACGAATATGTGCTTCTTGTCTAGCAGTTCGGATTCGGCATAAAATTGTAGGTCCCTTTCATCCCTGTCGACAGGCGCACACAGGAATGGTTGCGAGTTGTTAGTCACTAGGCCCTGGTTCTTCATGAGCCAGTGTGCCACCCAATTTATTTATTTTTTTATTTTTTATTTGTATGGAATCGTAGAAACGAAGTCAGGATAATATAAACACGATTCCTTACACAACTTTTTAAGACTGTATGAAAAATAACTACTGATGCAAACACTGTTATGTCTTTTTCGGTTGGAGGTTCGTAGTTACTCCTTTTTGACTCCACTTACTCCAAAATAATTCGATTGGCTGTTCCGAGTAATGGTTTCGGAGTTATTTTCTGTTCCGAATTTTATAAGGCAACCCGGAACTCACATTTACATACAAGCTCTTTCATCGGATAACTTGTCAAATTAATTTTACTCGACTGAAAATGCAAAATATACATACATAAATATCAGATAATTTACTCACACACATATATTTTTTCGCGAATAAGTCTTGGAACCAGGGGCGTATACAGCCTTACTTCTTGGGGGGGGTCACGCCGAAAAAAAAAATAACACAGACTTATACAGTGCTATGCATAAGTATAAACCCACCTGTAAAAATGCATTATATAGAAAACAGGAAATGGAAGCGACACCTTACTATTTTTTTATTTAATGGCATCAGTAAACAAGTGAATTGAGCAAAAAGTCCCGTTATTTTCCCTAGCGTTGTTTAGAAAATAAAAAAAGATTTTTTCGTATTGCAGAAGTATAAACGCACTATGCAAATCTCAATTAAGCTTCATTTAATTATGAGTTTCGAGATGACAAACAACGTAGCAGCGTGGAATACATTTAGGAAATACGGAAAAGGCCAAAATTCAAGACTTTCGTTCAAGTATCCTAAGACGTAGGGCTATTCTTAGGAAAATTTCGAGATTGGGTCGTTCTTCCGTAATTTCATACCAGATCCAGAATCTTATGGAACGAAAATAAGACCCGGGGTCCGCAATTGCTGACACGTTGCGATAATAGCCGAACAATCAATGTTGCATCTAATGGGGTGCAATGGGGTTAAAAATTGGGGTTAGGCGTTTCATTTTCGACGGTTTTTCGTACTTTGCAGTGGAGTGATTGTTCGGGGCAAAATGGCGCCAGCTACAAATCTGACCGTTATTTTCCCTAGCGTTGTTTAGAAAAACAACGCTAGGGAAAATAACGGTCCTTTTTTTTTTTGCTCAATTCTCTTATTTACTGATCCCATAAAATAAAAAAATAGTAAGGTGTCGCTTCCATTTCCAGTTTTCTACAAAATGCATTTTTACAGGTGCGTTTATACTTATGCAAAGCACTATTTATAAAAAGTAAAGTGCCATATATTTTTTTGTTTTATATTTTACTGTGGGTATAAACAAGAAAAGGTAAAAAGTCTTAATTAACTATACTATAATACATTTATATAAAAAATAAATTGAGTGGCACAATGGCTCGTGAGGAACCAGGCCTAGTGACTAAAAACTCGCAAACATTCCTGTGTGCACGTGTCGACAGGAATGAGAGGGACCTACAATTTTATGCCGAATCCGAACGGTTAGATGAGAAGCACTTATTCATGACAAGCGATAACTCTTGGAGGATTTGTCAATGCATCCAAAGAGACAGTAGCCCTGAAGTTTTTAGTTTTTAGGTGGACGAGGCTGGGAAGTGAACCTAGATCTAGATAGCGTGGAAGTCCAACGCACTAACCATTACGCTATTGGTTGAAATTAGCTCATTTGGAAATAAGAATTTGTATGGGAAATGATGTAATTTCGGATCTCATTTGGAAATTTTCAACGAAATTACCTCATTTGGTCCAGTGAAAACGTATAGTATTAGTATAACGGGCTATTCGTTTCTATACCTTAATGTAACATTTTTTTAGATCTCGCATGACGAGACCGAGACTAGACGAGGCGAGACTGCCTTTAAAGCAACCGAGACGAGAATGTATATTTGAACCGACATTTACAGAGAGTCTAATAAATTAAAAAAAATCCAATTTCAGTTAAATATTTATTTTCTTCTGCACATATTCAAACGATAATTTTCGGAGACGAGACTTAATTATACGAGACCGAGACGAGACAAAAAATTTTCGATTTTAACGAGACCGAGACTTACAAAAGTCTCTCAGAGTCTCGTCTCGTGGCCAGCTCTACATTTTTTGTTCTGGAGGACCTCAGCAACAGTATACAGCAGTCTCCAGTTGCCTGAACAACAAATCTGAGTTTAGCAATCAAAATACTGAGGAAAAAATATTGGATTCGCTGGGTCATTTGTTTTGAATTTTGTTCAGAATTAATTTTATTTCAGCTAGTTCTAATTTGAATTGAAGTTGCAGGAAATATTAGTAAACTAACATTAGGTACTCTCTTTTCTGTTTCTGAAATTTAAGTAAACAGTTAAATATAAATATTCACTACTGAAAATGAAAACAATAGTTGTGATTTTCAAAAATGACCACTTGGGCAAATTGCTTATACAATAACAATAGTGGACAATTAAAATACATTACAAATTCGTATTTTAATTGAATACAAAGATTCGTTTTCGTTGCTTTTCAATAAAAGTGTGAAAAAAGTTCAGGAGTGATTTGTATATGCTTCTGATTAGAAAAAAAAAAATAATTTTGTTTCTAAGCTGGCCATACGTGACCGAACCAACGAGCCGAACGGCCCGGAGGTGAACCAAAATTGCCCGTGAGTGGGAAAACTCAGATGGCTTCGTTTGGTTCGGCCGAAGAATTTGGATTTTCAGCCAGTCCAAAATCCACGAACATGAACCTTCGAATGTTCGGCTCTATCGTCTACGGGGAATCAGCAAGCCTAGCAGTTATGTTTGCTTCCAACTTTCCAATCGCTCCACCGCACCGTTACTAAATAATAAAATCCCACTATCTCACTCTATCTCATTGAATTGTAGAATACAATTTTCACAAAAAACATCTAACTGACTCATTTTCTCCATGAGAGACCGGAGCCAAGATCCGAGCTGTTCCGCTTGGTCGTGTATGGCCAGCTTAAGACTGCCAGGATGGCAAAGTGAAAGGCAAAATAAATATGTAAAACAAATATACCTAATCTTTTTATCTTTCTTACCAGTAAAGCCTTTCTGATAATAATAATTGACAAAGTTGTTAAATTCTGTGAACCTTGTCGCGTTTTTGTCAAGGATTCCATTTGACTGGTCAAACGGTCACCAAGGAGGAGTTCCAATAAATCGCCTTTACCATAGCTATAAACTTTTGCAATACGGGATTCATAGGTTCCTTTGTAAAAATAATCCACATGCATATTAACAACATTATTTTTCGATCATAAATGTTGAATAAGTGCAAACAAAATCCTATCATAATAGGTTTTCATCATAGTTTTATATATTTATGACTATTTCTCGTTCACATTAACATTTTTTGGTTAGAATAACAATAAATCGAAAGTTGTCACTCACATTATGTAGATATTTTTGTTTGCTTTTAAAAATAATCTACTCTGTCATACAGAAATCAAATAAAACAATTTCTATATGGTGTTCTATAATGTGTTTAAATATTTTATTTTCAGAAATATAAAATGTTCTTTTTCAAAATTATATTGGTTTTACTTTACTGAGTGAACATTTGGAAACAACTACAGTCTTTAATTTCTGTTTGGTTAAACAGGTTTTGGCTGTCATCTTAAAACGGAACCTATGATTGTTTATGCATATATTTTAAGATTTGAATGTATTATCATACGAGAAGTTTGTTGTCATCTTAAATTTGAGGTACGAGGAAGAAAATCTAAGTTGCATCAATTGAATACAAAATATGGTAGGTAGGTATTTCATTGCCATGAAAATTAAATTCCTTATTGAAATCCAAGTTACCAACATTCAAATTTTCTATTGAATTCTGAATTTAACAATCGAAAATCATATTAGCTTTCTAGGTAACCAACTTGCTTTTTTTTGTATGTGGTTACTAAATAATTATTTCAGATCAACAAAATTATCTTGAGTTCTCGGGGGGGGACATGAGCCCGTGACCCCCCCCCTGTATACGCCGTTGCTTGGAACAACAAAACATAATTCGATTGGAATCAAAAAGGAGTACTACTGTTCCGAAATCCAATCGAAAACGACATTAGATTCGCTTGCCTTTTTTTTGATGGGGCAATGCTGACAGTGAGTGATCAGAAATGCTAATAAAAAATAACAAAGACCGGGAATCTTCTTATGTTCTCAATAAAAACCTTGTATAAATGTCAAAGACCACGTTTTATCTGTCAAAATCTGACAGTTCATCACATCAATCAGTTTAAGTCTGAGCTTAAGATTATAAGAGATAAGTTGTCTTTTATTATGAGAATGTAGTATACCTAATCAAACTATGTATAAGAAAAATAGGTAAACTGTCAGAAGTCAATTTTAACAAATATCCAATGCATTTGACAGACAGACGTTTTTTATGGATAAATAAAAAAAAATTGAGACAAATTCAAACAATAAACTTTTTTGTTTAAATTTTAAATGTATGCATATTAATTTCAAGGCAACAAAGCACTTATGCAAGCCACACCTTTCCTCTCATCCTAAGTCCTGTATCTTATAATTCACTTAACAAAAATTACACCTCGAGGGTACACATTTGTATTAGAAACCTCTAACCCTTTTTGCATGAAAATAATATTAAACAAAAAAAATATTCTGAATTTAAAAGGTGAATTCTAAGTCAAATTGGGTATCGACAGGATACGCAGACAAGATGCAAAATTTATATCCAGCAGGTGGTACAAGGCTATACCTACAAAAAAAAGTATCTGTGGTTAAGCGAGAAAATTACCTACTATTGGAAGACCATTCTTTTTTGGTGCAGACACAAAGTGTCAGACACATTGAGATGTCCGCCTCTAATAATAATAATAGTTCTTTAAGGTTGGCATGTTTTTTTTGTTGCTGCTGTTTTGCCCTGCTCTTCTATGCAAGGAAAAAGGGAGCGTTTTGCGAAAACCAAACTTCAAAAAATAAAAGATTACAACAGGTATCCATTCTTTGTCGCTGATGGCCAATTGTTAGAATTTTAGGAATTAAGACGTCAAGCTGCTTGATGATTATTTTTTTTCTTTTTTAAAGTTTGATAATCTTTTTTTTTTGTTTTCTTCTAAGATAAGATCACTGTCTGGAAGATGGGAAAATTATGGGATGGAACTTCTAACGCCTCTGAGTAAATACACGTATAAATTTCAAAAATAGCAGTTAAAGGCGTTAGCTAAGGGTGTGTTTTGTTAGGAAGGGTTAAAAGATATACAATTTAATTATAAAATAAATGTTGTTTTGCAAGCCAAACAACATTGGATAAGAAGAAGTTTATATTTATACAAATATTTGAAGGTTAACATTTTAGGAAAATTTGTTGTTTGTTTTTAATCGTTGTAGTTTTGAATTATCTGTCAAATATATGGAAAAAAACACAATAATGTACAAGCTAAATTATGTAAGTAGTTGTCTTCAACCACAAAAATGACAGCTATTACTTTGATGAAACTAACAGATGCAAAATTGCAAAACGAGAATAAGAACCATTGTTTTACTCTTTAAATAAGTGTATGTATGTTCCCTCACACAAGGAAACTGAGTTGCCAGCAATGTTTAGTTTGTGGGTGAGTAGGGCGTAAGGGGAAGTACAAAAACCTCCCCTCACACCTTACCGTCTATAAATAGTAAATAGTTTTTAGTAAATAGTTTTAGTTTTTATACATCAATTCGATTAAATTTAATCTCTTACAGGCGTATTAATAAAAAACGCTTATTCCACCATTATTCCATGAGCTTACAAAACCATGGAATAAGAGTTAGTCCATGGAATAAAATTTCCTATTAATAAAATATAAACTAAAATCTACTACAAAAAGTAGATCATGTTACCGAACACACCTAATAATTCTGTCAAAGTTATTATCTTTTTGTTTGACACGTCTGATTTGTATTCCTTCGCTAAACCACCATGTTCAGTGGTTTAACTTAGTAAACGTCACTTAGAAGAAATTTTGTTTTTTAAAGAACATTTTGTACTTTGTCCATGGAATAAGGTTAACCCTTCCCTATTACACGTTTTTAAATTTGGCTCTTAGACTATGATAAAAGTACATAATTTAATTGTTGGTGGGAACTATGTATTTAATACACATACAACTATTAAAAATAGAAGGTTCTATTGTCTTACATTAAATAAAGCATATTTAATAACAATTTAGAAAAAATTATTCAAATATTATTTAATACAAGTGATTTGAAAATGTCTCTTGAACAATTACAAACAAAATCAACCCTGCTACAAATTAAATTTGCCTCCCTGATGCAAAGGGAAATAGGTTCATTTCGACCATAATTGCAACGATGAAACTGTTCATAAATAAGAAATCGACAACGTGTTGTTCTTGATGGAGCATTTCCTCCAGTTACTAGTGATAGTAATGGGGGTCAATTAATATGATACGTTATGATGTCTCTAATAAACATCACTGAAAAGTATACCCTACGATCTTGAAGAGATTGTATTCCAAACACCAAATACTCTAGGACGGTCTTGGAATCCTCCATTTCAACTTGAAGAAAGCATATCTAGTGAAATTCTTTTGAACTCTCTCAATTCTATCCCTTGAATTATTATAATAAGGGTTCCAGACTATGCTGCAATACTCCAGAACCGACCTTACTAAAGAATTATAAAGTGATTTTAAGGTATAAGGATCTGAAAATTCTTTGGTGTTTCTTTTGATAAAACCAAGTATTTGATTAGCTTTGTTAATCATATAGTCATAGTGATGTAAAAATGACAAATTGGTATCTAGGATAACTCCTTGGTCTTTCTTTTTTCTCACTCTTTCTAGTTTAATATGTTTTTACAAAATTGGGTTGTAATTCCTGAAACACGACAAGACTTGACATTTAGAAATATTAAAAAGAAGGTATTCCGTTGGCACCAATCATCTAATCTTGCTAGATCCTTCAAAAGGAGCGAGCAATCAGATTCACAGCTTATTTTACGATAAAGTTTGAGGTCGTCCGCAAAAAGAAGGCATTTCGAATCATTAAATACATTAGGTATGTCATTTACAAATAACAAAAACAGTAATGGCCCTAAATGGCTTCCTTGCGGAACCCCTGATGGGACAGAGATGTTATATGGGAACGAGCAATCAATTTTTACTTTTTGAATTCTACCTGTCAAGTATGATTTTAGCCACTTCAATAAGGAAGAGTGAATACCTAGGGAAGTTAATTTATAAAGTAAGACGTTATGATCTATTCTATCGAATGCTTTCGCAAAATCTGTGAAAATAATATCTGTTTGACACATCATTTCCATATTTGATATGATATCGTGAGCCATTAAAGCTTAGTTTGTCGCAGTTGATTTACCTGACACAAAACCATGTTGGAAAACTAATATGTGGTCTCGAATATTTTTGGTACGGCAGAAATTTTACATATTGGCCTATAATTAATAATTTCCTGCCTTGACCCCGATTTAAAAATTGGAGAAAAAACGGAGATTTTCCAGCTATCCAAAAAATAGCCTGCGGCAAGTGAAAGATTAAAAATTATAAACTAGCTAGTTTCTGTCAACTCAGAACTTGTGTGAAAGCGGAATTAAGTTGAACTATTTTAATAAATATAATGCACACAATATCAGTCTGCTTTCAAAAAAAGATAAAGAAATGTCAACCTCATCAAAGTGATTATTTTAACGTTTGTGAATAAATGAGAGAGGAATAATACTAGGCCTGTTTGGTGACTTGAAATTTCTTAAAAATGTTCACATTTTTCTTCCAGAAACCCATAGGAAAAAAACAAATTTGTTTTTTAAATGAATATTGACAGAATTAATAGCCTTTTCACACCAAAAAAAAACATGTTCATTCAACATAAACAAGTCATTTCATTCGCTGGTTTATAGATTGCATTCTAACGTTGTGAATCTTGAATTTACGTTTGATAAGTTTATATTTCCTCTTGAAATTTCTTTAAATAATTTATTCTTATTCGTATTATTTATTATGTCGGCATTTAAATTGAGCTATTTTTTTAATCGCAAAATTGATTTTAAATCAAAAAATAAATAAACTTATAAGCCCAATGGAAAGAATAAACTGTAAAAATTGACAGGTCCAAATCAAAAATCATTTTACCAATGGAAAACACAATGCATTTTTAAGTGATCATGTCCCCAAAGGAACAGGCTAAAGTTGAATAGAAAATTGAGAAAGTGAATATTTCATGTTCAATTAAGCGCTAAGACTAAGCGCAAAAGACTAGAAACATATTATAGTTACATAGTTGTACAATTGAAAGTGAAGTTCAGAAAACCTTCCATCACAATGTTGTCATAAGTTTTAATTTCCTGAATTTTGCGACTTTAAGCAAAAGTCTTAAATTTCATGGCAAAGAAGTGAACTTGTGAATTTCAAAATGAGTTCCAAACATTTTTCACATTGCATTTAAGCTCAGCATTACGAGTTACAACATTAAGCATAAGGTTGCATTGAAATAAAAAAAAAACGGTGCCCTTTGCTTGCTCAACTAAATTAACATGAAATCAAAAATTGATCGGGTGGATGACTTTGATTAGTAAAAGTAGGTTAAATTAATTTTTCGACCAACCAGATAAGATAACAAACCCGTTAACTACAAAATCATATTACCATTATAAAAATTTAAGATGAACCCTTTGCAAAAAAGCCCGTGATTACTCAGCCTTCGATACGTGTAGTAACGACATTTTGAGTCTCATCGACGACACTTCTTTAGGTCATCAAAACCCAAATCACTATATAGACCCAATAAAGTCAGCTTAGCTTTACATAAATACTGCGTGATGACCACCGCGCCACCGACAATAAACAAAAGCAACAACTATAGATACTTGTATAAACTCGCATCAAACAACATGACGTAATTTTCTGTCTCCATTTAGCCTTGAAAGCCGGTACAGATCTAGAGCACCACATATAGCGCATAAGCATACATATAGGTGGCTGTTTAATGTTTTGTTGTTGTTGTTGTGTTTTTTGCATTTCTTCAATTCGACTTATGTACACACATGTATTTCTTTTTACCTACACTTTTATATTTATAAACATCAAACAATAAGATACATTTTCTTTTTCCATCATCTTGGGACATATATGTACAAATTTCATACTCCAACAAGCCGGTAGCTGACAGAGCTTATACCAGTTTTTTTTTTTTATTTTAAGAGCCAACACACTATGTCCATCTTTTATTTTCACTGACATCATTTTTTTTTACTTCTTTTGGTTATATAACAGTTCAGTTCAACACGACGACGACGTCATGCAACATAATTTGTATGGATAAACAAAAAAAAAATATATTTCAGATAATCGAAGTATCTGTCGAATTAAAAAATGAACACTTGGGATGATGAGAAACAACAACAAAAAGAGTTAAAAAATATGATCGTTTTTTTGTTTTATTTTGATTACTCTCGGTTCATCTATAAAGTGTTTTCAAGTATATTTCATTACCAGTATTCTTGAAACCGAAATGGAAAACAAGTTCAAAACATAAAAATAGAAGTTTAATTTAAAAAAATTAAAAACAAAATGTAAGAAAAAATCTGTTAAAACAAATTATAGAACTTAAAATGCTCCATCGTTGCTGGTTAAGAGAGAGAAGAGGTGTGGTGATGATGTACAGCATCAGCCAGCCTGCAACAGCAACATCAGCAGTGTATAACCAGCTATGGGAATTAACCTTGGTCTTGGCATGGATTTCTTATTGCAATCTGTATCTATCTGTAACTATAGATACAAAAGTAGTTTACAATATTGTCTTACAATTCAAGAGATATTCTACAAGCAGCTGCTTTAAAGAATGGACGCAACGCACGGGCGGGCGGGAGTTCCATGTGAGGAGCTCGCTGATGGTGGGCGTTACTGGTTCTCTATGGTAATGACTTCTCTTAATGGCACTCATATCTCGAACTTGTGCGCTGTATATGCAGTTCATTAAAAGATGGATGTTAAACATGGTTCTGAATTACAAAAAATATAATAAACAAACAAATCAACAACAAAAAATACTTGAGTATCTGTAGATCTCTATCTATAGATTGTTTTCGTTTTTTTTTTTATTTAATCGAACCGCTAAATGACAGTAAAAATAAATCTCCTATACCAACCTATATCAATTCATATGTATAGGTTTTTACTTACGAAAATACAACAACAAATTTTTTTTCATAAATAACTTTTAGGTCAGGGTTGACTTGTGATATTGTCTGGGGGCTTGTTTATATTTGCTATACACTCCGGTGTTGCGTGTATATGTTGGTAGGTATTACATTTTACTTGTTTTTTTTTTTTAATAAATATCTTCTCTACTTGTTTCATTCATTTTCAAGTTTTCGATGTAATTATAAACTTTATTGTGAATAACCGTTTGTTTTTTTGTTGCCAGGTTATTGAGTAGGTATCTGTAGGTATTGGTATATAGAGCCATATTGCTCATCTATCTCATATTTTAATTTAGCTATCTATAAACACCGGCTTTTAAGTCTGATCTGTCATATACATTTTATAAAAGGTAGGTATGTATTTATTAACTTGTGGGATTATTTTTATTTATATTCAATTTATATATATTTTTTTGAATATAAGCAGTTTGTTGTTTTTGTTTTTCATTTTTAATTTACTGTTGAAAAGTTGATGATAATCATTTCACACGTGTATTTTGCATGACGAAACGCTTCAGTAGCGGCATTTGGTGGAATTTTTATTTTGTTATAGTTTTTTTTTGTGTTGCCTTTTTTTTTTAATATTATAACCAGATTTACGAGTCAATGAAATATTTAGTCTAAACGAGTTTGATGTATTGTATTTTTTTTGTTAATAACGGTTATTTGTATAGATGAATTTATTAAATGAGATTTTGGTATTATTTAAATATTTTTATTAAAACAACGTAGAAAAAAATGATATTTTTGTTTATCACAACAAAAGAGTTGAGTAGAAAACTTCGAATAAAAAGTTGTTTATACACAAACATTTTTAGAAGCCGGTTGGAAACAAACCATCTTTAATAAATCTATGGAGATATTTTTAATAACTTTAATTTTAAAAATAAAAAAAATATATATTTTAAATAAAAAATACTAGTTTTCGACTACCTCTACATTCATAGCAACATGAAGAGCCCATACAGAACCACTTTATCAATTAAGATAACTTTTTTATTACAGAAAGTAACTATTTATATACAATTTGAATTGTTTGCAAAATTTATTTTATATTTTGCATAAGCAAATAATATTCGGAATACATCAATGTATATTCGAGTTTGTAGCTCAGTTCTTTTGTTTGTATTTCCAGGCTAGATTTGTACTTTTTAACCAAAATTCTGAAGCGTGTATTTGTTTGGCCAAAATGATAAGGGTAGGTGTTGAGTTTTCGAAAAGCAGAGAAAAGTACAATAGCGTCTTACTGATGAGCCCAATTGTCTTGCATGGTCGAAACACATTGAAAAGGGTCAGAAAACAACTTTCAATACAATTTCTATTGTTGTGGATTTTTGATTCTATTCATCTTTATTTTGCTATTCGTCCAGGTGATCATTTCTATTCCAAAATCAATTAAAATGTGTATAAATCGCAATCAAAGTAAAATTTGTAAAGCCGAGTAAAAATAAAATATTCGTACAAAACCGTCGGCGTGAAATTTTTAGATTTACATTCCACTGTTTTTGTTTGAAGTCAATGTTAATTATTTGTCATAAAGTTAAAATTTTCCTTCACTGTAGTATATTATTTCCCTTTTTCCCCATACTCAAACATTTAAAATATTGTTATTAAAATATTGTGGAATGTGTTCATTTTGAATTTTAAAAGATGTTTGTGCTAGACTTGGAAAATTAACAAAAAGGATTATTTTATAAATGTTTTTCCGATTCTTTAAATTGTAGGTTATCTGTTGTATATCTAACCACCTAAAAAAAATATATTAATATCCATTAAAAATACATTCCACAAAATTGACTGCACAAGCAATCAACAAAATTATATATTTTCCTATTAGATTGTACAATGAAACACCCTTTTAAGATTGTATTGGAATTTTTGCAGGTTACAAAAAGTTGATAGTAGATATACAATCCAGTTTTTACCTGCTTCACATAACAAAAGAATATGATTGCTCGATTATTATTATCCTTGTCTACTTCTTAAGGCAACTTCGTATATACCGTGTGTCATATGAGACATGTTTTGTGTATCCAGGTAGAAGGTAACAAAATTCTTTTCTTATTGTATACATTAATGCAACATATAAACATATTCAGGTCTACCTGCTCCTTCATGTTTTTTTTTTTTTTTTTTTTTTTTTTAATATAGGTACCAATCTGACCCACTCAAATTGGAAAAAAATAAAATAAAATGAAATTTAAGTACCTATAAAAATGTTCGATGGACATTTATTTTTTTTTGAAAATTGTAATCTCCAATTTATGTTTCACTTTATTTTTTTGTTATTTGGATTTTGAAAGAAAAAGTGAAAATTGCACAAGAATTGTGTCGACGGGCAGTAATATTTATGACCGATAATTTTTGTCTCGATTTTGTTTCCTTTTTTGTCAGTATTTTATTTAATTCAATTTTGAACATGTTTTTTTTCTTTTAATTTTATTTTTGGTGTCGATGATGAATGCATATGCATGACCTGTTGCGATGGAATTTGAATTGTTTTTTGTTTGTTTTATTTTCTTAGTAAAATTGTGGGTTGAATACAATTTGTAATTGTGGGCGAAACATGAAATCATCATCTCTGTGTATTAAGTCAGATATGAAATCCTTTAATATCAGTGGTATACATATCAAATGTGTTGTTTTGTATCGATCAGAAATCGTTTTTGTTTGTTTAAAAAATGTATTCGGTTTTTATTCAACTGAGGTATGTAGCATGTAGCAATTTTGTAAATCCTCAAATTTCTCTCATTCTTTTATAGTTCAAACAAATTCGTAGCAATCAAATTGACAAAAGGTGATAACTTGGTTAGAAAAACATCATTAATTTGATCTTCAAATAACATAATAATTAATAACAGCCAGGTGTATGTGTGTTTTTTTTCAAAGGATTCTTGAAAAAAAAAAAAAAAAAATGAAAGAGTGCACATCCGCCAGGAGAAAAAGAAAAACCTTTCACTCGCATATCTTCTTTTATCAATTCATTGTCAAGGTTCAAAGTCAGCAGACTATATAACATACAAAAAAGGGTCGATTTACTGGTGAAGTAATAACTAGGTCTGATGGTTTGATCATTTGATTTATTGTTAAAAGGATTGAGTGCAAACTTAAAAAAAAAAGAAAGGATATCAAATTATAGAGACGCACCTGCATTTCCTGTGAAGATTTGAAGAGGATTTGTATTGAAGCAAATGTTGTTTTGAAGAGGTAGTGAAAAATATATGTGTGTCGATGTCGGTGTTTATTATTTCATTCAGTAAAGACTTCAAGGTTTTGTGTTTTTCTGGGCATTTTGTCTTTTTATTTGTATAATTATATGAAGTCCTTAATTGTGGCTTAATAAATTTCTTGAGACAAATTGTATATTAAAAAAAAACACTGTTTTGAAGGACAAGCTTTTGTAATTAACTATACTTTATTCAAAATAATTTTTTTCAAGAAGTCTTGAAAAACGTCGTAAATAAATACAAAAGAGCTGAGAAATGAACTTTTTTATTTTGTTATTATTGAAAAACATGAATGTGAAAATAAATTCGGATATTTTCCTTAACGATAATGTGTATCTTCCCAGGAAAATCTTGGGGTAGTTTTTATTTTTTCCCTAAAAAAATAATATTCGAATCTGATATTTGTGCTTTCTTTGCCTTTAACCCTCTTTTAAGCACAAAAACAAAAGGACGTAATTTTAATGAGCCTAATATTTCTCGAGTAGAAATGTGTTGAAGCAACGAATTCAATTTGTTTTTTTTTTTGTTTTTTACTGGAAATGACTTAAACATCATTTATAGCTCTTTAAGGTTTTGAGTCATGTTTTCCGTCAGACTGTGGCCTTAGAGCCTAGATGGATGAATTTATTTCATATTTGCGTTCTTATGTGATTCCCTAGAGGAGAAATTAGAGTTTTTATTTAAGCTCATCGAAAATGAATAGCTGAAAAACATGAAGTCTGTTTCGAAAATTCTCAAAAAGAGCTTTAAGGATTTTGATTAAGCTTTGTTCCCACAACAATGTTTCAATTAATTGTTAGTTGATTTTACAATGTTTGTTAATAAAATTCACTTACAGATTCCATTATTTTAACACTTTTGTAGGAAATTGGCTTAGTTCTTTGGTTATTTTTCATATATAAGGGAAATGAATGAAGTAATTTTATTTCAATTTTGCGCATAGGTACTTCGAATACTTAAGTGCCCCATAGACCACTTTTTCGGGAAACTGAGTTAAAGATGCTCTATCTCAATTATTAACGAAGTTACAGAAAGCACTTTTGCTCTATAAACCACAAATTGTTGGGTTATTTTGATACTTATTTGCCGTATATCCAAAATTTGTAGTAGGCGGGACAATTTTTGTAGGAAAGTTTGAAAAACAAACGCTTAATGCTTAATTGCCCCATAACCGCGGGAGATGGGATATAGAGCATTTAAGTACTCACAATATATTAAAAAAAAGTAAGATTTTTGGTGCTTATGTGCTCTATATCCATGGACAAAAGTGCAGTCAGCTGGAAAAGTATAAATAAGAAGTAACATTTTCGCCGAGTAAATAAATAATATAAAATCCTTAATTTAAACCCAAAAATACCGTGTTTGTTTTAATTCAATATTTATTGATTATTTACCGACGTTTCAATTCTGGTTTGGATCTTTTTCAGGGCTGAATAAGTAATATCGACTTTTTTTTAAATATTGTGAAAAAAAATAAAAACGAGGTAGAATGAGGAAAAAAAAAATATTGTAAGTAAGAATATTTATATATCTTCAGGTTGACAAACTAAATACCTGCGTTTAATGTAATCTAAATAAAGTTTTTGTCGATGATAATCAAGCATTTTTTTTTTGTTTTACTAAAATGGATAAAAACAAAAAAGAAATTTAATTTAAGAAAAGGATTAAAAAAAAATTATCAAACTTACTCCTACGAAGGTTGAAGTATTTTTAAAACCAATTCCGAATAAAATTGAATGTATTTTTCTAGGAAATTTTATGGACCAAATTTGATTTTCAGTATTTTTCATAATTAAGTGTTAAAATGCTCTATCATTTTCGTACGTTTCTTATCGACTTAAAAATAATCCAATCTGGTATAGAGGAAGGCACAGCCACTTAATTAATATATCTTTTTGTTTTATGTTTTTATCACTTAAAGTAAAATTATAAAAATTAAAAATCCTAGAAATTTTGAATTTTTTTTATTATTTATGATTTCGTTGATTTCCGAATATGTCCAGTGCATAAAAGTCCTGTATCCATAGGAAATTTGAAGTTTAGTTTTCATAGATTTCTTATTCGTATGGAAGAGGGTCCAATTTTGACTTTTTTCAAACTTTATTTTTTTTTAAATAACCGTTACGGTTTTTGACATCAGTACTTCAAAATACAAAAAAGGATTTTTCAATTAATATATATAAAAAATTCAAAAGTCGAAATTGTCAAGTAAAACATAACGGAATTATTTTTCAAACCTTAAAATTCGTTTTCTGAGGAATATTTTTTTTTGTATATGGGGCACTTAAGTATTCAGCCGGCGACTTGTAAAAAGTACAAGTAATATTGCATTCCAGAATGTAAAAAATATATTTTGTTTATAGCAAAATAATAAGAAAAAAATCATTATTTGAGTATGTACTTTTGAATTCCTTACATTTCTTGTCCATAACAGGTACTATACCTAAACCACAAGAGCAAATTTGTACGATGCAGTTGACTAAATATGTATATTTAATTCATTTTTCTATGAAGACTCTTAGACTCTTGTTTATATTTTAATCCCACATAGTTTGACAAAGTTTGAACGTAATGACAGGTGTGGGCTCATTATAGATAATGTCATACCCTTCTAATACCCAAGTTATGGGCAAATATCGCAACAAGAAGATATTTTTTGTCTTTGGAGGGTATGTCAGAATTTAACTGAAGCTAAAATCTTTCATTACTAGGGCGAAATGCATAGAGTTGAGGTCAATTGTGCTTTTAAATGAATTATGTTCAGTCACTCCACCTAAAACACAAACATTTTTTTCCTAAATTTCTCCATCATCAATATTTCAAAAGAGTTGAGATAAAAACTTCTAATATAGGCAAACTCGAAGTTTAATATTCAAAATTATTCTTTTTTATGTTTAGAACTTGTATTTTGAAAAATAGATTAAACATAAATCATGCAAATGTCATTCATGTCATTTTAATAAAACAACGTATAGCTGCATAAATAAGAAATAACACGTTTTTCGTTCTAAAGACTATTAATTGTATTCCTACTCATAACAGTTTTTTATGAGTCACTAGATTGTTTGATTGTTTTTAAACTATATGAGCACAAAAGAGCTGAAAAACTTTAATTTAGACCGTACCAAAATGAAATAAATAATTATGAGCCTAAAGTCAATTAAATACATTTTTCCCTTAGACATTGCGATTCTAAAGCATTTAGTACAAAAATTGAGTGAAAATGAAATGTTCATACAACATATCGTCGGCATGACTTTTCATTCTACAGCTTCTATTTGAAACCAAAGGTAATTGACTGTCAAAGGTACAATTTTCCTTCACCGCGAACTATTTTTCCCTTGCTATCTTATAATCAAAAATACAAAATATGGCCATTTAAATATTGTGGAATGCGTTAAATTCTTAACTACTCACATTTTTAAAGTAAAATTTTTATTTCACGAGAAGTGAGTACTAGGCTTAACATTTACAAATATTTAATTTATGTCTGTTTAAAAGAGGATTAAATAACCGCATGATTCTAATTAAAAAAAAATTTTAATGAGAGAGCTGAGCAGCAAACTTTTATTTGTTTTTAAATACGTTTTTAAGCTCCCACCTGCCTACACCTGATTGTATTTAAAAAAAAATAAGCCCTCAAGAATTATTTACAAAATATGCTGGAATATAATAAGTACACCCTCTTCAAATAATTGTTCTTTATTACCAAGAGCGAGTTTTTTTTAGTACATTTCAACTACGCCTCTTCATTCAATTTTTTACTTGCGATTTTTTTTTGCAGAAGTGTACTTGTTCTAACTACAAGCAATGTTAATGATACTTTGCCTGAGGAAAAATAAAGTATCTTGTTAAAAACTATAGCTAACAACCAACTGGACTTAAATTTATTCACATTTATCCAGATGTGCCGAAAATTAATGGTGTACCTAACGCTAACAACAAAAAAACAATGCAGGAAGTGCGGGTTAACTATATCCATCCAACTCTAACGAGTTTTATTTGCTTCTCTTGTCAATCTTCCATCCTCAAGGGTTTCAGATAAACAAATTCGATATTTCTGCGTTTGCGTTTCTTTTTCTGTTTTTTTTTTTTTTTTGTTTATTTGTTTGTTTGCCAAATAAAAATGAAATGCCAAAAAAAAGAATAAATAACCTTTGCCATCACCTGTTCGCCATTTGTCTTTTGATCGCGCTAGAATTTAACTCTCAAAATACTTTGAATTTATTTCAACAAATAATACAAACGAAAAAGAAAACAAAAGTTAGAACACGAATGTTCTACCTTATTTATTTTTGTTTATTTTTTTGTTATTTAGCAGAACGAAAAAAAAAAAGATACGGAACTAAATTTCGCGAAAGTTAAATAGATACATCAGTATCACAGACAGGTGTGGACTTATATTCTTCCTCCAACAAAAACAAAAGGGCGGCAATATAAAAACAATAATACAAACAAAAGTGAAAATGATTTGTGAAGAAGGCGATCAAATGATTAAAAAGGTATCTTGTTGCAAAAAAAAAAAGAATAAAAAAGCTGTAGATATTCCAAATTCAATTCGCTTAAACATTCTTGTATGCGGAGAACAAATTAAGAGACCATTTGTTTAAATGATCATTGAACACGTTAATTTAAGTGCCTAAGGATAATAAATTGTTTCGCTCCTATTGAATAATTTTTTTAAATTTTTATTTTGTCTTGTTTTTCTTCCATTCTTCTCCCACTCATTATGAATGCCCTCAGTCTTTGCTGAATGATTAATAGATGTTAGAATACAATTATTATATTTTGCATTTATTTATTTTTCCTTAATAAAAATATAATACGTTAACTATGCGACTTGTAGTCATTGGGAATCTTATACTGTAGGTATTGTTTTTTCTTCTATTTTTGTATAGAGGAAGACGACAAAGTCAACTACAATAGTATACATAATGCTCCACGGTCTGTTGGAAATGATTTTCTTTTAGTTTTCTTCTTCATTTTCTCAATTACCATGGGATTCAAGATATTTTTCTTCATTTTCTGCATTTATTTGTACATAGATTTTTCTCTACGGCTTCTTAATTTATATATTATGTATCAGCTTGTGGTTAGAACAAGTATCTATATTTTCAAACAGAAACTTCATCACATAGAGAGTTAAGGAAGAAAAAGAAGAAGAAGCAGAAGAAATAAAATAGATACAGACGCTCTTGAAGGAAATAAATTGCATCCATTGGGATTGGGAGAGTTTTAGTTATGGAAGGAAGCCTTTTGGTCAGATAGAAATTGTTATTGTTTTATTTTTCACACTATCTGTGTTCGTTGAACTTCACAAACGAATTTTTATTGAGAATAAGAAGAAACGAATATGATCAAGAAGAAGGAGAGCTCCCATCATCATCATCATCCATGGAAGAATCTAATTAAAACACTTGTTCGTTGAAACCAAACTGAAACTGTTTTCCTTATAAGCTTAATTAATATAAGAGAGTGTGTTGCATGTGCAAAGTGTTTTTTATTCCTCCAACACTTATTTCTAAGTTATACTCGTAGTTGTTATGACAATTTCTTATGTAATTGTTGTCATTTAGATTAACTTCTAGTATATAGACTTCTTCTACATAGAGTGAATTATAATTGGAAATAGAGTTAAATTACCGGTTTTATTTTATGTATAAACATTATTACGACGAGTGGTAGGTACCCGTATAATGGACATATACACTTTTGCATCTTGAATTAATAAATATTTTTTTTTGCAACTTTTATTTCTTCGCTTAAGAATATTTCTGTGTTTTATATTTTTTTTTAAGTACCTACCCTTACACATTAATTTGAAATATACAATTAAATTTTTAATATATATACTTTTTGTATTTATGAGAATTTTATCGTTTTTTTTGAAGGTACGATCTTAAAAAGAAGCTCAAAGTTATTAAATGAAAATAAAATAAAAAAAAAAAAACAAACACAAAAACAATCAAAGACAGAAAAAAAGAGAGGGTGGATATGTATAAGTTTTCGCTGTTTTTAATGTTGGATGCAGGTTGCAGGTGACAATTTTATTTTTGAAATTAATTAAAAAAATATGTTTATTGGGATGGATGGTGAAAATGACACCACTTTTGCTTTTAACGATAATTTCATATGAATTTATGAAAAAAACAACAAATATATAATTCTTTTGTTAATAAAAATAAACCTTTTAATTATAATAAATAAGAAATTCACATGTTTTGCTTGTGTAATTTAACCATTAAAAGGATATCAAATATTTTTAAAGATTTTATATTATAATTTAACACAGAATGGGGTCTTTAAAATAAGACAATTAAATGACTTGTTGTGTTTTTTGATCAAGCAACGCCTACACGTTACGTATTTTTTTTATTTATTAATGTTTTTCTTACGTAAGTTCAGGTGATAAATTAAATTATGAGGGAAAAAGGAGGACACGTCTGGATTTTTATCAAATGTATTGAAAAGTAGAAATGATTAGCTTTTTTTATTTTTAAATAAATGTTTAGCTAAGAAGTTGTTACTTTTATTGCGTACCATAATTTGTTCGATATGATTTTAACACTGAAGGTTCCTTTAAACAAAATTATTTTAATGGGAAAACTTGAGCTGAAATATGAAACTTTGAAGACGAATTTAATTATTGCCAAAAATTGAAATACTTTCAATGAAATATAAAATGACGTGTATGATTTGAAAATAGTATCTGCATTATATTGTAAAATTTGTTTGGCTTTAAATATTTTTGTAGGACCAAGAATCACGGTACTTCTGTAAAATAAATCTTAGTGTTTTTAAAAAATATTTTTTTTCTCAAAAACGGCTTCACATATTTTTTTTTACTGAAAACCAATAAATTAGAATCAAGGCTACCTTTAGGTTAAAATTAAAAAAAAAAAAAAATGGCTATTAATGTGCAGATTTGGTACCATAATTTATTAGTTTTTTTTCGAAAAAGTTTACCTGATTTGTTTTTTTTTCCTTCTCATATTCTTCTAAAAATTTTAAAAACTACCAAAAGTTTTCAAAAAAAAAAAAATGTTTTTGAAACAAAATTATTTTATTTTTAAATTCAATATATGTACATATGTACATACATAGGTTCATATTTTGAAGAAAATTTGCAAAATGTTTTCAAGCTTTGTATCATCTGGTGAAATATAAAAAAAAAACTTGTTCCTAAGCTTGAAAATAACTGTTTCTACCATAGGTATATGTAATTGTTATAAAATTATACGGAAAATATTATTTATCTCGAGTACAGCTCTTACGATTTTAATACACATTTTTTTCTGTGCTTTAATTAGCACGATAATATTTTTAAGTTAATAAATTTACTTTGCACCGTTTTTCTATTATTATTTTTTTAAATGTATTTGAAAAGCTACTGCAATTTTTAATTTTATTTTTAAATAAATGTTTTATATCAATATTTTCAACGAAAATAATGTTTGGATAAAAACTTTCAAAATTTTGAAGTGAAGCGTTTTTCAAACTATGGTCTAACTTTGTCTAAAATCGCTATAAAAGTAACTAAAAAAAAATAAATTTAATATTATAACGCCATAAAACGATAGTTAAGCATTCAAACTATGTGTATAATAAAATAAGCGCCAGCTAAAACATTATATCTCAACAGACCACTCAGTTTTTATGAGTTGTTTTTTTTCAAATTGTTTGCTATATAGTAACAAAAATATAACATCTTGTTGAAAATTTTATTTTATAGCAAACAGATTTATTTTCAAAGTTTTTTCTTATAAGAAACTTATTTCCAAAGTCATATAGAAAATAAATTGGTTGATTTTTGCATTTTTTCCCGTTTAAGTTTGGGCTGCAACACACCTTTTGAGCCGAAGCAAGTACATATTTTCATTGTATATGTTATTGTAAAACTTTAAAATTAACTAGAAATTTCCGTTCAAAATTAGAACTTTTCAACGACAGTGGGAGGTAAAACTACTTTGCAAGACCGCTTTACAAGATTCAAAATTTGTTTCTTTATTTTTGGGTCTCTGTTATAATCAAGCGTTACTCTTTTGCCTGGAAATGATAAAAAAAATTCTAACTCGAAATTCTATTTTCTGTTATTTTGTTCGGAACTAGATCCAAACGGTATGTACCAACTCGAAAAGCGCACTTTTTTAAAAGTAAGCGCATTTTTTAAAATAAAATGAAAAAAATAAAGACTAATTAGCTTAATCTTCCCCCGCCTCCCCTCTTTCCTTCTGTATTTGATTCAAGAGAAATAATACGGTAACATGAAGAATTCAAGAAATCAGAAAAATTAAATTCCATGAATAAATTTTCTAGTTTCAGCTTAGCTACAAAAATTCATTTTAGAATAAAACTTAACAAAATAAAATAGATCCATGACGTAACAAAAATGTCCTTCTTATTGGGAATTCAATAAAATTTTCTAAAAATCAATTTCAGAAATAATTCATAAAATTAATAAATCCAACGTCGTTGTTACTAGAAACCATTTAAAATCTAACTCAAAAACAATGAAACATTGATTATAATTTAATCTTTCAGAAAGAAATAGCTTCATTTATAAAAATATGAACACCATAATCATAGCTATGTATGCCTTGTATATAAACTTCTTCTTCTATTGTAATCCTTAAATTATATCTATCTGTCTTGCTAATAAGATTCCACTCATTCCCAATATACCTACTGTGGATTCTTGTCTCCTATCTCTACATCAAAGGTTCAGATAACATTTCAAATCTTAGAAATATTACTTTCCAAATATATCCATTTGAAATCAATTTACTAAAATCCAATCTCCATTCGAATATCTGATTAAATTCTCAAAATCAGGTTTTAACCTCAACTCTTTCGTTTATATTCTGGTTTTTTCTTATACAAAAAGTCGAAATTCTAACATGGCGCATCGCAAAAAATATATTCACCCTCAAACGATACAAATCATTATTAAGAATATAAGAAGAAAGGAAAATATCTCACCTTGTTCATCGTCATCACGACGATTATTAAATCGCTTCCTCGCCACCAATGACAATGGTTCATTACTATTTATATTCGAATCACTTTCATATCGATTAAATCCATTCGATGAAGGACCAAATAAATTCGATGATTTTTTTTGTGGTGATGATGGACTTAACGGTGGAACTAATCTATCGTCGTCCTTGTGTGATATTAAGTTTTGTGCTTCCAACAATCGTAATTGCTGTTGATGCAGACGATTTTTGATTAAAAATATTTTCGGCATTTTGATGGAGTTTTAAGTTTTTTTTGTTTTGTTTGTGTTTAAACAATTTTATAATCCAATGTATTTGAAGTTGAATTTTTGTTTGGTAATATTTCACTACACTTAATATTTCTTACTTTTGCATACTTAGATTTTTTTGTTTAATTTTATAAAAATCACTTTCGTTTAAATTTATAAATGTATGCACTAATATTATTTTTTAAAATCATGTTTGAACATTTTTTTGTGCTTTTTTTTTCTTTGTCACATCTAGAATATCTTTTTTATTTGTATACACTTATGTTTTGGAATTCCTTTTTTTATTCTATGGTATCTATCTATTTTTTGTATTTTCTTATTCCTGTTGGATTCTTCGAAACGATACGGAGATCACGCGAACCGAACCAACAATCACGCTAGAAGAATACCAAAAACCACACACAAAACAAAATAAAGAACACTGAAATATAAAAATTCCTTTTATTTTATTTTCTTGTTTTTTATTTTTGTTATTTCTTATTCTTTGGAATAAGTTTTTTTTTTGTATTTTTTTTTCTTATACGCGATGATCAGCGAAGAAATAAAATAAAACCCGATATACGAAAAAATCCAAAGGAGAATATAACGATTATCATATGGTTCTAACTTCGAGTACTGAAGAGGTGTATAGCTTTACAAAAGTGGTAAGAGGCCACAATACAAAATAAATAACACTAGATAGGTATATTCTCAAAAAGTAAGAAAAACGCGTGTGTCCTCAGCGATGGATCGTCTCTTACTGTATTCGAGCGGTGTTTACTCAAAGTCAGTTAGTTCCAGCTTAGCACCGTACAACAGAAACCTCGATACAACAACAACACTCCACAAAAAGCTGTTCTATCTCCAAAGTATAACTGAAACGACCGACGACGATCATCGGCGGCGGCGGTAAATATAAATAAGAAAAAAAAAAAAAATTCACAAATACCACGATGATGATTCCCACGTAGGTATTCTTTCGACTCGTTGTCGTCGCAAATGAACAGCTACCTTTGCAAATGGCACCGCACCAGCACCACATACAACAAATACCTTCTCGATAATAATCGTCTTCACGGTGCAGGTTGTCCAGTGTATTTTAAAACATATAACTCATACACTGGTATATCCTCGCAGATATACTATAACAGCACGTTTGTGCCGTTCTTTTGGTGCTTCATTTATACTGAGCGAGTGTGTAACGCACTAACAATCTCTCGCTCTCTCACTGTGCACTCAGAAAAAACGGCAAATAAATAGAAGGAAGCAGAATATACACCAAGTAAAAGAAACAAAAAAAAACAACAACCTAAACTCTCGACAAACCTGTGTAAACCGGGTATACCTGTGTTTTTGCTTAGACGCGTCACCACCATCATCATCATCATCGTCAGCGTTCCCACAATATTGCCTCATCTCCAGAGTCAAGGTAGAGGTAAGCCCCTATGCCGCGATCAGGTTTTGTGCACCTCTTCTTCATCACGATCGACAAACTCATGCAAAGATACAAAAACAACAATTTTGCACGCATTCACATAGATACACATAGTACACACCGACACCAACATCACTCACCTGACAAAAACCGTTTCGATCGGAAAATACAAGTAAACCAAGAGAACAAAAAAGAGAGTGAGAGCGATCAAACGGTTTGAGTCTTAGCTCTCTTCCTATGATTTTGATGTTTAGTGTCCAGGTCCACTCTTCTGTATAACGTTTCTTTCAACAGTGTGTATGTGTGCAGTCAGTCAGTGAGTGAGGTACTTTTCCCACAGGTGTGATGGTCATTTACAGCTAGGTTCTTGTTTGTATTCATATTCAGTAGACTATGAGTGGAGCGTGATCGCAAAGTTAAGTAGGTGTATCTGTGTGCGCATTGCGAGCGAGAGCACATTTTTATTACAAATAAAACCGCTTAATTTCTCTTTGCAGTTCACTCTCACTTTGGGTACTTTTTTGATCTTATACTCACCTGTTGCAGGTTTTGCTCGCTCTTTATTTGTTTTGAGCTTTTTTGTATCATTATCTATATTTTTGCAAAGATAAAATTCTTAATAAAAGAAAAAAATTAAATTCCAAGAAAATTTTATTTTATAAGTAGTATTTACTTTTGATGACAAAGAATGTTTATTTCTTCTAATAAGATCCACATTATAGGCTAATGCCATCCACATCTTATAAATCTTTTTTTGGATTTTCAAATAAAATACCTGTTTTACCTGTTTCTTTATAATTTTCAAATATACCCCTATACGTCGCCTACTAACACTATTATAGCGGAATGAAGTACTCAATCAGATTTTTTTTTTTTAATTCTATTCTTCAGTTTTTACTTATGATTCTTATACCGTGTTCTTGTCCTTTACCTTCATTCGTATTCAGATAATGATGTTGTGGATTTTTTTTAAATTTTATTTTTCTCATAGGTAATTCTTCGGGTTAGCATTATTTTTCTTCTTCTTCGAGTTCTTGGTTTAGCTGTTTCTATACTGTTGGGTTGATATAGGATAGGATGTGTTTTTCTTTTTAATTCTTCTTTCATGGATGATGATGATAATAATAATATAATGGAATTGCAGGTAACTTTGCGTTTAGGCATTAGGTAGCGTTGCGTGGCGTGGAATTTTATAAAAAAAAAAAAATAGAAGGAAGAGGAAAGGAAAATAATACAGTGAAGTCAAAATGTAGGGAAGAATACGGGAATATAGGGATGGCTATAGCAAGTAAGAATACAACAAAAAAAAATATGAAGAAAAAGAAGAATGAACGGATGCACAAGTAGTTATATTACGTTGTGAATAGTTTTTTTTTTTTTAATTTTGTTGTTGTTTTTGTCTTGGTTTTTCTATTCCTCTTAATCTATACTCATAAAGAGTTACAGCTTTGCGTGGATACGATTTAATAAAATTTGCGAAAGATGATCTGCAGGTAGGAAGGTATAGGTACATATTCTGGTTTGCTATGATGTAAAATGTTAGGAAGGTAGGTACCTATGGCGATGGTGAAATGAATGCTGAAAAAAAGGTTTTAGGGGGAGGAGGGTTTATAACCGAAACCCCTTTGGTACTATAAATATATAACAAAGAAGTAAAATTCGTAACGCACTTCTTTAGGTACATTTTTGTATAAGGAGGAATATAGGCTACCAGGGTCAGAATTTCTAGGAAAAACATACAGTTTGTTAGACTGTCCTATTGAAATTCCAGTTCAAGTGTCTCCAAACTTTTCACGTATTACCTCGTGCACTTACCTCATGGAAGGCATTTCGGAACTTTTTTTGTTTGAACTTATTATGTAACTTTCCGAAATCTGATTAGATAATCTAGGCTGATGACGACTTGAGAATTTTTAAAGTAGTTTCTTCCTTTCAGGTTCAAGTATGCTGCTACAATCTCCACGAGTATTTTTTGGACATTCTTGGAGGATTTTTGAAATTTTTTAATTTATATTTTTAAAAGGAGGATTATATCGTAGCCTTCTGAATATGGCCCGATAGGTGGCACTGTGATATGTCGAGTTATTAACAAATTTTAAATTCTTGGAAATAAATTACTCATATTCATAATATTATATCCAAAAACGACGATAAAACAAATCATAAGGTACACTCGGGCGTATGCGCACTTTTTTGTATCGATTTCTTAACCAAATTTAATAAAATTAACTGCTTTATATCGTCTAAACCAAAGGAACAGAGTAGGAAGTGTATCCATCCTATCTCTATATAAAATGTTGTTCGTAGGTAAGAGCAACACTATTTACTTTTTAACTTTTCGTTAACAAAATATGGATCGCACCAACTTACTCCTAACCACTAGAACGTAGCTTAAATGTAGATAATATAATTTGATTATATTTTTGTATCGCTAACGATAAGATAATACAAATATGTTAAAATAGCAGTTTTGAATTGTTTGATTCAATAGAAAAAAAAATTGTAAAAAAGTTAAACAAAAAAATGATTTTTTTTTATTTTATTATTCTGTAAAAAAAATATTTTCATACAAATTTTAAATGGAATACTTTTAAACTAACTTTGAAGTACCGAACTGCAAAATAATAATAAAATCAACCAAGCCAATAATGAGATAATTAAGAATACACCTTAAATAAATAAATTGGGTGGCGCAACGGCTCGTGAAGAACCAGGGCCTAGTGACTAACAACTCGCAACATTCCTATGTGCGTGTGTCGACAGGAATGAGAGGGACCTACAATTTTTTTTTTGAATAAAATTAAGTATGCCAATTTTTAGTGTTTAATAGAATATAATTTTGCACAAAATTAAAAAAAAAATTCGTTAACCTATTTTCAAGATATTGATTATTCAGAAACAAAATTTCAATATGTTTTTTAAACGTCCAAAACTTATTTCGTCAAAAATTTGGATAAGCAAAATTGTTAAAATTATAAAGGACCTTTCGTACACAAATTTTGTTTTAAATCGGTGTAGGCGTTAGCGAGAAATTTGAAAACCAAAAAATCGGTTCAATAACCGTTATTAGTAATTTTTGTTTATCAAAATATTGAACATACTCTGAAAAGTAACTTTTAATTTTTTTTAAATCAAAATCGTAAGAGTCGTTTTTGAGGTAAATTACTTTCTTCATAATAGTTGTATGGCAGGTACCCCTATTTTTTGAGCTAAAAACTAAAATTCAATTTTGCCTCTAGCGAATCACCTAAGAACCTTAAGTACAAAGTTTGTAGAAAATCGCTTCAGCCGTCGATGTACAGACAGACAGACGGTAATTATAAAATTCAGTGGTTCTGGTTTTTCTTTGAGTTTGCCCCCACCCTTATACGAATTCTTGCGTACCCTCGAAACTAAGATAACCAGGCTAACGCTTTATCAAAAACTACTTTTTGAACTTCTCCATAGTTGTAAAATTGCAATAAAAAACAAAACTAAAATTTTTTGCAAACTTTAAATTTATGAATCAGCACCATAAAGTACAATAATTAGTCATTACAACACACAATAACTTGTTTGATAAAACAACGAAACCTCAATAAATGTTGCCATTTTAAAAGTGTAATAAGATGACAAAAACCTTCATTGCTTTTATTATGGAGAACTTAAAGTTAGGTTGGAATTTTTCTGAAGCTTTAACCTTAAAACTTTTCTTCCAAATGAAAAAAATTTAACAAAAAAGATAAACCTTGGAGGTCATTATTTTATTTTATTAGATAATTACCGACAGCACTATTTTAATAACTCCGGCTGAAAAATGCTTCACTGAATTTATAATTTAAGAACTTTTTTAGTTTCATCTTTATGACAAGGTCCGCAAATGTATGTGTATGTATAAATCCATGATGATAAACCATGAAAAACAACTTTAAATACAAGATGGCTTAACTCATTTAAACAAACACTATAACAAAGCTTCCCAGGAGAGGCAATTAAAACCTTGACAATGATTGACATCAGACAACTAAAAACAAAACTCCACCATATAGTTTACATCCATCTGAGGAGTTTATATAGTTTTGGCCAACTCACCCTCCTTTATGTACATAATTTAAGGTGATGACACCAAGTGAGTGAAAAAAACGTTGCTCTACATTATCATGAAACATTAATGTCGCCCATTCCAAAACCCATCGTTTAAGAACTTTATGTTGCTAGCTATTTGCGCAGTGCTGTAGTGACACCTTATGAGCAAGTCGCATTATGTATTGCATTTTAAACTGCAATTATTATGCAAGTGCTTACCTCGCATCAGGCAGATACTTATTTACACAAAAAACAACTACAGGTTTTCCCATAATCTTCACATATAACTAAGGCGCTCGTTTCTAACATGGTGCAGTGCATATATGTAATGTATAGATTATTTCAAGTCTAAATCCTCCAGCTCTCCAGACAGAATTCTTACCTCAACCCACCTTTTCTGTTCATCAAGCCACCTAAACCACCGCACATACTCATACATATACATATAAACATTTATAAAAATCGAGTAGTACTAGTTCTATGGTTTTCATTATTATGATGATGGCAAGTTTAAAACGTTTTATACTTTCCATCCACTAGGCACCAACATCTCATTAAGGTTTCGTTAATATTACATTACTTTCTTAATTAAGTCGTAAATAGTTCTCCATTAAACATGAAACGGGAGTGTTCCCAAGAAAATTTTATTTTATAAACTATGAAGTGAAGAAAGAAGCATCTCTAAAACCACAATAGCTACATACCTATAGTTACTGCTGCCACACTAATCATTGAATCGGTTACGGTTTGTGCGTTATTCGTTTGGTTTTTGAAATCAGCTAAAAAAGGCTTCGACTTTATGATAGTTTTTTTATGTACTCTGTCAATCATATTAAACAGAATAGAAAAAGTTTAAGCCAAAAGTTAATTAGATCTAAGCTGTAATAAATTTATAATTTTTGTTTTTTTTTTATTAATGGTTGATTTTAAATTATGAAAAAACTGTTCAGACTTGTATCTTCATGTACTGCAAATTTCTTAAAATTTGTTCAGGTAAAAAAAAGAAAGAATATTTTTTGCAAAACTTTCTTTAAACATCGGGTATAAAATGGATCAGTAAGTCAAAACCAATGGCAAATTATTTTCTCGACCTAAACCGTTACTAATGTAGGACTTAAGGACGTTTGTAATGGAGGTCGAAGCCAAAATGTCACTTTAAATGCAAAAATAGTTTAAGAACTAAAAATGTAATTTTCAATGTTTGATAAATAATTTGGCTTTAATATCAGAAAAGAAATTTTAAAATGAAGTCGTATTCTGAGTTTTGTAAATTTTTGAAAAAGATCACATTTTTTCAGGTGAACTTTTCGTGGTTTTTGATTTGTATCTTATTTAGAAGTGGGGAGTTTTTGTGATTATCTTCTTATAGTGTATCTTAAGGATACTAAAAAATATGTATATTATAATAATTAATTATTAATTTCAATACTTTTTTATTTAATTTAGCACCTCATATATGGGATACTCACAAAAAAAGTATGTCATCTAAAAGGTCAGTAATTGGTCAAAAAAGGTCAGCTAGTTTCAGTAATTGGTCAGCCATAGATTTTTTTAATAATTTTTTTAAAAAAAATTCAAGGTCAAAACTATTTTTAGCACCTCATTTGTGGGATATTCGCAAAAGAAGAATACCATTTGAAAGGCCAACGACTCGTGATAAAAGGTCAGCTAGTTTTAGGAATTGGTCAGCCATAGGTTATTGTGTTTGAATTTTTGAAGTTTTTTGTTTTTCAAGGCCGTATAAGACTTTTAGCACCTCATTTGTGGGATATTCGCAAAAAAAGTATACCATTTGAAAGGCCAATGACTCGTGATAAAAGGTCAGCTAATTTTAGTAATTGGTCAGCCATAGGTTATTTTATATGAATTTTTGAAGTTTGTTGTTTTTCAAGGCCGTATAAGACTTTTAGCACCTCATTTATGGGATATTCGCAAATAAAGTATACCAACTGAAAGGCCAATGACCCGTGATAAAAGGTAAGCTAGTTTCAGTAATTGGTCAGCCATAGTTTTTTTTTTAATGAAGATTCTTATACAATAACCTTGAAACAATCTTTAAAAATTCATTAAAAAAAACCTATGGCTGACCAATTTCTGAAACATGTTGACCTTTTATGAGAATTTAATAAACTTTCAAATAATATCTTTTTTTTTTTGGAAAATTCGGTAAATGAGGTGCTAAAAGTCTTATACGGCCTTGAAAACAAAAAACTTAAAAAATTCATTTAAAAAAACTATGGCCGACCAATTACTGAAACTAGCTGACCTTTTATCACGAGTCGTTGGCCTTTCAAATGGTATACTTCTTTTGCGAATATCCCACAAATGAGGTGCTAAAAGTCTTATACGACGTTGAAAAAAATAAATTTTAAAAATTCAATTAAACAAAAACAATGGCTGACCAATTACTGAAATTAGTTGACCTTTTATGAGGTCTGGGCAACCTTTCAGATGGTGTAAATTTTTTTCGAATATCCCATAAATGAGGTACTAAAAATAGTTTTGACCTTGAACATTTAAAAAAAAATTATTAAAAAAAATCTATGGCTGACCAATTACTGAAACTAGCTGACCTTTTATCACGAGCCGGTGGCCTTTCGAACGGTTAATTTTTTTTGCGAATATCCCATAAATGAGGTGCAAAAAATAGTTTGTGACCTTGAAAAAATGTAACCCTTGATTAAAAATTTTCTATGGCTGACCAATTTCTGAAACTAGTTAACTTTTTTTGACCACTTACTGACCTTTTAGATGGTGTACTTTTTTTGCGAATATCCCATATATGAGGCGCTAAAGGTTAGGAGCCAGAAGAGACTCAGGCCTTTAACGTGATGGGTCAAAAAAAAAGATGGTTTGATAAAAACTGGTTAAAATATGCCCATCCAAAAATAAACATAGTTTTTATTTTTTGAGGTTTTTGCTCTCAAACCTAAATACATAATGGGTTGATGATTTTTTTTTAATAATCGTTTTTGACCTATAATTTGTGTAAATTTAAATTTATGAAATCAGTTAACATTTTTAATGTCATATTCACTTCATATCATTCTTAGAGCCCACCGTAGGTTTTTAAAGAACATACAATAAATGTTAATTTTTAAGTTTTAGATTAGTCGTGTATGATACTAAATACATAGTCCACATTATCTTTCTGTCGCTTTTGAGAGGGATTATTTTTGAGTTGTTTTCATTAATTTTTCGTTGCTAAATTCTTAATAAAAAATGTTCAGCTTTTTAATAATTTTTAAATATGTAAAAACTTACATTGGGCCTTATCAATAATCAAATTTAGAGATCGCTTAAATATTTAAGTGGACTCTAAATATTGAACCATACCAATAATCAATTTAATAGTCAACTTAACGCTAAACGTTACTTTAAATTTTAAAGTAAAGAAACGCATGTTTAACCTCATGATTAAGTATAAACGCCACGTTTGTGCTGTCATTCTCACTAGCAAAAAAAAAAAAAATAACATTTATCCTCTATGTTTGTCGCTTACAATTGAATAAAATTGCTTGGTCGTGAATTTTTTGTTGCAAAGTTATAAAACTAAATATGTAACTAAAATAAACGAATAGATTAATTAATAATTAAAAAAGCGATGCCGATCCTCGAACTGGACAATGAAGAAGTTGCTGGTAGATGCAGTGAAAGCGGTGAAACTCTTATCTGTTATTTAAGATAGCAAACTTCATGGTGAGAACAACGGCGTATACAGGGGGGGGGGGGGTCACGGGGTCATGTCCCCCCCCCGAGAACTCAAGATTATTTTGTTGATCTGAAATAATTATTTAGTAACCACATAGAAAAAAAAATGAAAGTTGGTTACTTAGAAAGCTAGTAGGATTTTTGATTGTTAATTTAGAATTCAATAGAGAATTTGAATGTTGGTAACTTCAATTCAATAAGAAATTTAACACAACAACAAACTTCTCATATGATAATACATTCATATCTTAAAATATATGCATAGGCTAGTTTCCGTTTTGAGATGACAGCCAAAACCTGTTAAACCAAACAGAAATCAAAGTGCGGAGTTGTTACCAAATTTTCACTCAGTAAAGTAAAAACTAATAGGATTTTCAAAAAAAGAACATTTTTTTTTCTGAAAATAAAATCTTTAAACACATTATAGATCACATACAGAAATTGTTTTGTTTGATTTCTGTATGACAAATTATTTTTAAAAACAAAAAAGTGATAACTTTCGATTTATAGTTATTCTAACCAAAAAATATTAATGTTAACGATAAAAGACATAAATATATAAAACTATGATGAAAACCTATTACGAAAGGATTTTTTTTGCTCTTATTCAATATTTACGATCGAAAAATATTGTTATTGATTTGGATGTAACCTATGAATCCCATAATGCAAAAGCCAATAGCTATGGTAAAGGAGATTTTTTGGAACTCCTTGCGGTGAACCGTTTGACCAGTCGGATGGAATTATTGACGAAAAGCGACTAGGCTCGTAGAATTTAACAATTTTGTCCATTATTTTTATCAGAAAGGCTTGCTGGTAAGAAAGATTAGGTATATTTGATGTTCATATTTATTTTGGAAGGTGCCTTTCACTTTTCCATCGGTGGCAGTCTTAGTGACATACATTTTTTCCAAATCAGAGGCATATCGAAATCACTCGTGAACTTTGTTCACACTATTCTTGAAACGCAACGAAAAAGAATCTTTGTATTCAATTATAATACGAATATGTAATGTATTTTCATCAGCGGGAGATAAATTGGCTAGGAGCATACACCAGCTCATCTGCAAAATTTGGTCGCAGGAAAGTATGCCCGATGAATGGAACCTCGGTATAGTGTGCCCCATCCATAAAAAGGGAGATGTTCTGAAATGTACCAACTACAGAGGAATTAGTCTCCTAAACGTCGCTTATAAAATCTTGTCGGCCATCCTGTGTGACCGCTTTAAACCTTTTTTCAACGATCTGATCGGCCCCTATCAGTGCGGTTTTAGGCCAGGCAAGTCAACCGTCGATCAAATGTTCACACTCCGACAGATTTTAGAAAAATCCCGGGAATTCCAGATCGATACACACCACCTGTATCAAGGAACGAATTATACAAAACCATGTCGAGTCTCGGCATCCCTGCCAAACTCGTCCGCCTGTGCAGGATGACGATGGAGAAATCTCGCTGCTCCGTCAAAATTGGTAAGAAGACCACCGATTCCTTTGATGTTGAGAAAGGATTGAGGCAATGCGACGCGTTATCATGCAACCTATTCAACATCGTTCTTGAAGCCATTGTACGCAACGCACATATCAACACCAGCGGTACAATCTATGAAAAGTTCGTTCAATTGCTTGCATATGCGAATGACATAGACATTGTCGGCAGAACGAAGCGAGCTGTGGCAGGGGCATTTGCGAGCATTGAATCGGAGGCGGCTAGAATGGGATTGGCGGTTAATGAGGACAAGGCGAAGTATATGCTGTCATCGAGAGAGGAATCTCAACATCGTCAACTCGGGCAAAATATCACGATGGACAGATATAACTTCGAAGTTGTCAAGGACTTTGTCTACCTGGGCTCCACTATTACATGGCAGCATGACATCAGTGCAGAGATCAAGCGAAGAATTACTCTTGCCAACCGCTGTTTCTTCGGTCTAAGAAGGCATTCAAGTAGTAAGGCCCTCTCTCAGACAACCAAGGAGACTTTATACAAAACCCTAATCATCCCGGTCCTGCTTTATGGGTCAGAAGCATGGACACTGAAAGATTCGGATAAAAATCTGCTAGGGTGCTTTGAGAGGAAGATTCTTCGTGTGATTTTCGGTCCGGTGTGTATCGAAGGAGTATGGGGGAGAAGATTCAACGATGAGCTATACGGGCTATACAGCGACGTTGACCTGGTCAAAAAGCTGAAAATACAGCGGCTGAGATGGCTGGGGCACGTGAAGCGTATGGACAGCAACGCACCTGCCCAACGAGTCTTCGAATCCAACCCCGATAGGGTACGCAGCAGAGGAAGAACCCGTAACAGGTGGTGCAATCAAGTGAATGACGACATCAAAGCACTCGGTGTGCGCAACTGGAAGCGGCTAGCTAGGGACAGAGCTGGCTGGAGGGGCTTGTTTGTTGAGGCCGAAGCCCATACTGGGCTGTGAGCGCCATCAAAAGTAAAGTAAGTAAGTAATGTATTTTAGTTTTTCCACTATTGTAAAAAGAGCAATTTGCACAAGTGGTCATTTTTGAAAATCAGAGCTATTGTTTTCATTTTCAGTAGTGAATATTTATATCTATTTACTAAAATAAAGAAACAGAAAACAGTGCACAGTACTTATGATATTTTACTAATTTTTCCTGCAACTTCAATTCGCTGAAATAAAAACTTTGATAGGATTAAAATAAATTCTGAATAAAATTCAAAACAAATGATCAAGCGAATCCAAAAAATTTTTTTCCTCAGTATTTTCACAGCTACTTAACTGATTGTCTTTGGTCAGGCAACTGGAGATTGCTGTATGCTGTTGCTGAGGCCCTCCGAAATAAAAAATGTAACAGTCAGGAATAAAAACGAATAGCGTGTTCACTGGTCCAGCTAATAAAGGTTCTTTCGACTCAGTTGTTTATTTTAATTTTCTTTGGAACCGAAAATGAGGTAATTTTGCAAATACCAAAAAAGTGTTTTCGTCTTAAATTTGTTAATTTTTTTGTAAAGGTAGGTAGCTCATTTAATTTTGAATAGGCTTTGGCAGTTCGAAATATATATTTTCAACGAAATTGCCTAAATTGGCTCAGTGAAAATGTAGTTTTCGATGACTTTGGCGCATAAATCAGGCTGAATTTGTCCGATGGTATCGATTATGTTGTCTTTGAGGGTCGAGGTGGTTTGCAACTTATTCGCATAGACTGTGACTTAAAAAAGCCCCACAAGAAAAAGTCCAAAGGGGTCAAATCACACGATCTTGGTGGCCAATTCACGCTGCCTCGGCGCGAGATAACCACACCATGAAACCGCTCGTGCAGAATATCGATTGTGTATTAAGCTGTGTGGCACGTAGCGTCATGCTGTTGAAACCATATATCTTCAGTGTCCTTATCATCCAATTTAGGCCACAAGAAGTTGGTGATCATCGACCTTTAGCGATCGCCGTTGACGGTGATGGCCTGGCCAGCATCATTTTCGAAGAAATACGGACCGATGACGCCTCCAGGCATCCAACCCAAAATCCACATAAAACAGTTACTTTATTTGGATGCATTGGCACCTCGTAAATCTCGCGTTGATTAGTGTCGTCCGAAGTCCGGCAATTTTGCTTACTCACGTACCCATTCATCCAAAGACGGGCCTCATCGCTAAAGATGATTTTTCGACCAAAATTGGGATAAACTTCTAACTGCTCTAAAACATCATTTGCACGTGTTGCTCGACGCTGTAACTCACCATGATGATTTGTCTGTAGTGAATGATTAAAAGACGATATTTTGACCGAAAGTAAAAGAAACAATATGGCCGCCACGAGCTGCCAAAATCAATCCGTCCCTATTGGAAAACCCTTTAGTATAGTTAATTATGATTTTTTCGCTTTTATTTTATATAGCTACGCACAGTAAAATATAAAAAAAAAAAAAAAATATAAGGCACTTGACTTTTAACAAATATTAGTTTGTGTTATTTTTTTTTTGCATGACCCCCCCAAGAACTAAAGCTGTATACGCCTCTGGGTGAGAAAACACTAAAATTCTAATTTCGTCCCCCCAGTCATCGTCCAAAATGTTTGTCATCAATAATATTTTGATCTTCGCACCTTATGATTAAATTGTATTTCGCGTATGTTTAATAATTTCACTTGAAAAATCACACACTGCCGAAAATTTATTTGGTGACTATTGTATCATATCTCAAATGTCATTTTCATTCACAGAAGTTTCCTGTTTGACAACAAATGTAGTGGATAAAGTAATAGAGCACTGATTAGTTAAAGACGTATTTAATTTGGTTATTGGTAAACATACAAATTAACTCGTGTTTAAAGTTTAACGTGGCGTTTATAAGCGCGTGTTTAGTGATTGGTTTTTGTTAAGGCCCATTGTCTATAATTTATTTGAAAAACTAAGATGATTGTCCGTATATGCCACTCTAACAGGCCATATTAATGAATTTCGTTAGAAACAATAATTGAATTTTTTTGTTTTGACATTTTGAGATGAAGAAAAACGAAAATTTAAAGGACCTGGCAGTCGACCAAATGTATGTACATATGTATATTCCTGTTGAATGAATAAATTACATCGATGAACATTGAAATATTAATTCAAAAGCTCTCATCTGGCAAAACACCATTTGCAGTCAAGGACAGGATTCGACTAACGATGATTATAATATTACTGAATTTGTGCCTCTAAGGCTTATTTATACCTGCAAATTTCGTTCAAAACTAAGTTTTGTCGTTTTAACTTAAACCGATTTTCACTCTATATTAAAACTTACTGTGAAACATTTTTAAAACCGTCCAAATGGCAGCTTAGTCAGCAGTCCGTTATAATATACATAAATTATTAATTTTCCAGTCCATTAAATACTCTGGAAACTGGAAATCGTCAAACCAAGGCAAAACTAATAACCTTAAAAATTCTTAAAAAATGATGTTAAAACATTTGCATCGAAAATACATTTTTAAAACAGAGTTTGGCTATATCTTACCTCATATAACGATTTATGATGTGTTATTAACCCTTCGTGCAATAATTCCTATTAAAATTGTATATATTTTTGGAACCGCCTTGCCATGCAGGCTGGTTTTTCAAACCAATCCGTTAATTCTTCAATGCTTCAACCTTCAACCTTCAACGTTCCGTTAAAATCATTCATCTAAGAATTTTTTCGCATGAATTACGTACTTGGGTTCACCAGTTTTTTTTAATTTTATTTTTTAAACCATGGTTTTCGGATGAAACTATGAAAACCCTTATTTTATTCCCTCAATTTTATTATCCTTTTTGCTTATCCTTTTTTTTAAGATATTATCAATTTCTTAGTAAAAGGTCAAACCCTTTACGCAATATTCGTCGGTTAAAAAGTATCGCTACCTGTTTTTATGGTTTTATTTTTTTATTTTTTAAAGGTTTTTTTTGCAACTGAGTGTGTCTTGTTTTTTTTGCATAGTAGGGGTTATACATTTTCAAGGGCAGAGTTTAAACGTTTCACTTCTGCCTTTTACATGAACGAGTATACATAAATGTTATCTAACATTTAATTATTCCACATGTTTTTACATTACATTTTGTATTTTCAATGTCCAAATAAGTCATAGCATAAAAACTTACCGTAATTTATCTACTTCAATTATGTTTTTTTTTTTAATATATAGGTAATTTAATAGGACAAGTTCATTCCATAATGGAATATTTTACCAAAAACATGTACGAGTATTATCGCTCAAAAGAATTTTCACAATAATCATAACAAATTGTATAATCAAACTGTAAAAGGAATCCCAGTAATTTTATTTTTGTTTTTCTTCCATCTGTTCTTTATTATAAAAAGAAAACAACGCCTCATTGCTGGCATACCTGTCAGATTCCTGCACAACAAAATCTCGCAAGCAATCCACCAAACTTGGTTATGATTCTTATGAAGATGATGATGATGATGATGACGGTGACTGTTGTGGCCTGTGGGCTGTCACATCCTTTTTAATCCGCAACGAATTATGCGGTTGTGCGCATTTAGTGTATAGGCATGTTTATTTTCATTTTTTGCCTTTGGATATTATATTTAATTTCAGATTATTTTTTTTTGTAGCTGCATTCCAAAATGAAGCGCTCATCATCATTATCACTTTGGATTTGGACACACCAGTGTGGTTTAAGTTAGCGATACATTAACCTGTCTGAAATACATATTTAAAAGTAAACATATCTTTATAATGAAACTAAAAAGTTCGTCTGAAAAAACTGTGAGATAAAATGTCTCAGAAAATCAAAAAAAAAAAAAAAATTAAAGAATAATCGAATTGATTTTTTAGTCAATCACCATTTTAGTATATGAATTTTGGTAAAAATTGTCAATAATTCTTATACAAAAGTAAAACTTGGCATTTTGGTTGTATCTAAATTTATTAATTTTTTAAAATAAACACGTGAAACACATGATTAGAATTTTTAACTTGCTCTATAGGACAAGTAGGGCTGGCCACCAGACGAAACTCTGCGAGACTTTTGTAAGTCTCGTCTCGGTCTCGTTAAAATCGAAAATTTTCAGTCTCTTCTCGGTCTCGAGTCGGTCTCGTATAATAAAGTCTCGTCTCGTCTCCAAAAAATATGATTTCCGACCAACTTGTTAATTATTGGAACGAAATATTTTCGATTATAGTTTGAATATACATGCAGAAGAAAATAAATATTTTACTGAAATTGGATTTTTTTAATTAATTAGACTCTCTGTAAAATTCGGTCCAAATAACCAGTATCGTCATACGAGACCGAGATCGAGACCGAGACTTTTCTCGTCTCGTGGCCAGCCCTACGGGCAAGTATTGGTTTCATTAAAAAAAGTTAAAATTAGTGATTTTCGGCATGAAGTCCGTCGGTCTGTTTGTCTGTGTTGCTGGTGCGTCCATTTGTCCAGAGATTTTCATTAAACTAAAGGTAAATAATTGGATGGATTTGCTTCAAATTTGATATGAAGCATTTTTATGGGATTCCTTAGCCTAGAGAATAAATACCCGAAAGCAAATCCTGTCAATGAGTTTGGTTAATTTTGCTATAATTTTGTATTCCTGGTAGGTACTTCTATATATATAAATAAATATTTCTTAAAAACAAATAAAATCAAAGAAAATAATTATTTTCTTTTTATTTTTGATTTTTTTTAAAAGAAAATACAAAAATGTATGGAAACACACGTTTCTTCTTAGTTTTCTATTGATTTTTGGAAGCATGATATTACGAGAATACCTAATAGCCGTCTGACGATAAAAAAATAAATAATTAAAAGCTAGACATTTTTCTCCTAAATCGTGAGAAAACTAAATTGAACTAAAATATTCGGCTCGTCGCAATTAAAAATTAATACAAAAGTCCAATTTTTTTCCAATTTATATAATAAAATATAAAATAAAAAACAATTACCTGACTCAACTAATGCCAGTTTCATTAACCAGAATATCTTAATTTCAAGTATTTTTTGTTCGGTCACTGTGCGACTTTCTTTTGCTTTGAAGTAGGAGAAGACCTGGCAAAAATTGGTGTCAAAAAAAATGACGTTTTAATAATAACTAACATTACGATGATGGAGAAGTCCACAAAAGTTATTTTCGACAAAACGTTCCCCTTTTTTTTTTGTCTGTGCGTCTGTGTGTCCTGATGTACATAGATATATAGCCCAAACAAATAGACAGATTTTCTTCAAATTTGTTGTGAAGCAATTTGTATGTGATTCACTAGAGATACAATTCAAAATGTTGTTTAAGCTCGTCTAGAACGGGTAGCTGTCATACAAAGATTTTGGTTTTATCTAGTTTCTTCGAAAACGGATTTAAGAATTTTGATTAAACTTCGTATATGTAATATCCTAATAGTTCGGGAGGCGACCGTATGTTTACCTATCTCATCGTGGCTTCAAAAAAAAAAAAAAATGATGCCAATTCATAGCTTTAGTCTTAGCATAAAACCGCTGGTCGGACAAGGTTTTTCAGGTGCCAATGGGTAGAAAACGCACTTTTTCGGTTGCATTTTTGGCTTAGGGTACCTAAACCATGATGGATTTTTATAAATGGGGTATCAAATGAAAGCTTTGACTGCCCTCTTTACAACACCAGTGGTCGGACAATTTTTTGTTGGTTGTTGCGGTGAGTCCGACCACTTTTGTAAAAAGAGCTATTGCGAGGATTGAATCGGAGGTACTAAAATGAGATTGGCGGTTAATGAGAACAAGACGAAGTATATGTTTTATTCGAGAAAAAGGAATCTGAACATCAACGACCCGGGCAAAATATCACAATGGACAGATAAAACTTTGAAGATGTCAAGGACTTTGTCTACGTGGGCTCCACTATTACCTCGCAAAATCACATCAGCAGTGCAGACATCAAATGAAAAATTACTCTTGCCAACTGCTGTGTCTTCAATCTAAGAAGGCATCTAAGTAGTAAGGCCCTCTCTCAGAGCACCTAGGAGATCTTATACCTAATCATCCCGGTCCTGCTCTATATGGGGCGGAAGCACGAACACTGAAAAATTCGGATGAAAGTCTGCTAGGGTGCTTTGAGAGGAAGATTCTTTTTGTGTGATTTTTGGTCCGGTGTGTATCGAAGGAGTGATGTGGAGAATATTCAGCCACGAGCTCCGCTACATTGACGTTAACTTGGTCAAAAAGCTGATAATACAGCGGCTGAGATGGCTGGGACACGTGGAGCGTATGGACAACAACGCACCTGTCTTCGAATCAAACCCCGATGGTGTATACGCAGCAGGGGGAGAACCCATAATGCCCTAATAGGTGGCGCGCACAAGTGGAGTACGACCTCAACCTACTTGTTGTGATGAGCAACTGGAAGCGGCTAGCTATAGGGACAGAGCTGGCTGGAACGGCTTGTTGGTTGAGGCCGTAGTCCATCCTGGGCTGTGAGTGCCATCTAAAGAAGGTAAGTTACTTGGTTAATATATTTTGTCAGTTACCTGGTTGATTTGGTAATAATTTTGCGGTACTTCTTAGTTAGTCAAAATATAGCATTCGCACATATATTTAAACTATTTTAGCAAATAGGTTTACCCTAAACGCAAATATGTTTAACCGCTTTAGATTGGCGTTTAAAATTTTGTACGAATAATATATTTTACCGAAAAATAATATCAAAGAAAAGATCCTTTTGTTTTTATTTTTGACTTTTGTGCGAATTCAAAATTATTATCAAACCAATGCTAAACACTGTCAGTGGGCAGCTATACCTATATCCAGTTGTTAGCTACAAGAGCTACATTATCCTCAAAACTGCTTCTCGAATAAATATAGAACAATTATTTTCAAAGTTAATTTACTCTGGTTTAACTTACTACGAAATAACGGTACCTTAGAAAATTATTTATGTAAAAAAATAATGTAAGGTTATTTTCACGTGGAATATCATGAATCTCTTCTTTAGATCAAACTGAATTTAATCGTTTAATCGCAAAAACTACAGTTGATATTGATATGACATAAAATGTCATAATGTGAATGACATAATGTCTCGTCGTTATCTTTCGCTCTTAAAAAAAAAAACAAACCTATAATAAACAGGAATTATTGCTACTGTTTTTAACAATCATTTTAATTTCTTTCTTTAAAGATGCTGCTTATTATAATAAAAGATTATTCACCTCTTTGGGACACAAAACCCATCTTCTATTTAAGAACAGTGACGAGTGACGACCTTCCAGACCTTACAAATTCATATTTACTCACATAAAGAGAATTAACTACAACTAATTATGTATTTGTATAGTTATTTTTAATTTTTTTTAAGAGTAGGTATCATACTAGACACTAAAAATTTCAGAAACAAAAGTCCAATGTTATTCGAGTGTGTAAAAACGAAAGACTTGAAGTAAGAACTTTATTTTTTCTAATGCTTTTTATGGATATAATAATTCTTTCGAAACGATCGCAGATAAAAAATAAAAATTATGAGCATGAAAAGAAGAAGAAACAGAAGATACAAATCATTTATGGTACGTCAATCAGTGGATATGAAACAATTTAGTATCTTATAAATATGCCAGAGTTGCAGCCAAATAGAGAGAGAGAGAGAGAGAGGCGAAATAAAAGACTTAATTTTGTTGTATCACTCCCAAATTTTATGGTTTTGTTGTATATGGATTCGATAACCTATATGTTCTTTGTTAGAAATGAATTTCTTTAGATACCAATAACAAACAAAATTTGAAGTCAAGGCAAGAGCACTATCACAAAACAAATTCTCAATAACTAATACGCGCTATATAATGTGCATGAAAAGAGCTATAATCACGTGATTGATGGGTTTTGGAAATTGGGTATGGGAACTGTTAATGGATTTATATTTAACATACAGATAAACGCTATAGATTCTTCACAACAGGTAGTGCTTCAATAATTTAAAAGATTTATGTCATGAACAGGTCTGACAAATATGAACTCCGTTGAAGCTTGAGAGATATACACATACAGGCTTAATATGTTACTAAACTCACCTCCAACAATTAAACGAATATTCAGGATTAGTCTTAAAAAACTAAATTTGTTGTGTGTCTGTTTTTGGATAGCTGAATTTGTATCATGAATACCCGAATAAATAACTGAGAACCCCTGTGATGTCTATATCAGCACTATTTTCCTGGTACCAATTAATAACTTAAGCTGTTGAAAATAAGTTTACACATGCTTTATTTGTCTTTTTTGCTTATAAAACACATCGAACTCATTTGTCTCTTTATTTGTTTTTTCAATTTTAATTAAATAGAACGGGCTGTTTTCTGATCTACTTAATAACAAAACGTTAACATTGTAAGAAGAAAAAAACTGGACAGTTATTCAATAGCAACCAGCTGTGTTCATAATGAATTCCTCATAAGGAATATAATACAATACAATACAATGTTTGCTGTCAAAACACGAGAAGTGTTTACTGTTACATTTGAGATTGGGTTGAGTTGTGGCAGAAATTGAAGAAATGTGACTATTGCGGTGAGAGAATCAAATAAGATTTGAGTCAAAGTTTGAAAGAAAAAAATTGATCTGAATTAAGATCAATAAGCTGGAATTTTGCATTAGAGAGTAATGAAATTAGTATAATGTGAGCCATATTTGTTGGGGAAAATATTACAGTTTAAGTTTTTTTTCATGTAAGCTTGGCAAGGAAATTTTCATTTAGTTTATTAGGTTACCGTACAGAAAGTTTAAATCTAAATTTTGACCATAAACCTGCAAAATGTTGGTTTTTCGCGAAAAACATCCCTATTTTTAATTTTATCGATAAGAAAGCTTTAACAATGATAAATGCTTTAATGAGTTTGGAGAACTCTAAAAATGTTTAAATATCTTAGAGCATTTTTGTTAACATTTCCACTTAAAAATACCTGCTTTATGTAAAATACAAAAATACAAGTCAAACAAGCAATTTCATATTTTTTTTTCTGATTCAATACAAAAAATGTGAAAAAAACGTTCAAAATTAGTTTTTCTTTGATTTTATTCTTTCGTAAAAAAAAATTCATACAAGTTTATAAATGCAATATTTTTTGACTCACTTAGAAGAACCGAATTTAAAAAATTATGATAAAATTCGGGAATATCCAAAAAAGGCAATTTGCTCATAATAACCCAAAACTTTATTTTAATTATTCGAATCTTTTGGCAAAAACCGGGTATGCAGTATTATTAAAATTACTCTTGAGATTACATGTATGTACATTAGGGTGGTCTTTATAAATATAATTGTCTTAATTTGTCCTAAATTTGTCCTTAATAAATTTTAAAAAAGTCGTGTAAAATTTAAGCTCATTTTATTAATGTTAACTCGGCCCCCAATATGTCTGAAGTTTTTTTTATGGGAAATCCCAAGTATTTTTGTACATCCAATTTTGTAATGATTGATAAAGAAAATTGAATTTTTGCACACATGAAGTTAGTTTTATCATGTTTAAGAAAATGTATTAAACAAAAATTTACAACATTTATTATAAGTAAAATTAAATAAAAAAAATTATTTTTGTTTAAGTGTCTAATACCCGTGACACACTGGTGGTACGGATACTATGGTATTCGCTTATACCACTAGTGTGTCATGTTATACTATCCTTATACAACGAGAGAAAACTAGTATCGGCAAGGTATCAAAACTTCGGTTTTACCGTAGTATACGTTGCCTTTGCAGTAGCCCCTAGCGTAATGGTTAGTGCGTTCGACTGTCACGCTGGAGGTCTGGGTTCACTTCCCAGCCTCGTCCACCTAAAAACTAAAAAGTTTTTTTTTCAGGGCTACTGCCTCTTTCGAGGAATTGACAAATCCTCCAAGCACTTATTCGTGACAAGTGATATGTCACGAATAAGTGCTTTTCGTCTAGCCGTTCGGATTCTGCATAAAATTGTAGGTCCCTTCCATTCCTGTCGACAGGCGCACACAGGAATGGTTGCGAGTTGTTAGTCACTAGGCCCTGGTTCTTCACGAGCCGTTGCGCCACCCAATTTATTTTTTTTTGTATACGTTGCCTTTTAACGATACTAGCGCGTTTCTCCAAAAGTGACGATTACGTGAACTACAATTTTGACAAGGAAAATAATTTTTGTCTTATAAATTTTAAAATCGAATTCAAAATATAAAGGTCAAAACTTTGAAAAAAAAAAAATATAACAAAACCAAAATGAATAACAAAAAAGAAAAATATTCATTTTTTTTTGTAAGTAAATATAATTAATTATTGACAGCAAACATGTCGACAAATATCAAAAATGTAGATCTGCCAATTGAAACTATACAAGGATGTGTGTCACCCATCGTGGTATCGTCAATACCATAGTATCTGAACTATAGTATGTACACCCCATGTGTGTGTTATACTAATAAGAGTAGCGAAATAACTGTTGTAAATTTTGTTGTGATACATTTTTATAAATATGACAAAACTGATTGTGTTCCAAAATTCAATTTTTCTTATCAATCATTACCAAAGTTAAGATTTTTCAAATTTGGACTTACAAAAATACATGAGATTTCACATATAGTCTAAGAAAGATAGGATCTGACCGGGAACAAATTAATTCATGAAATTTTACTACATGTGTGCAAAAATTCAATTTTCTTTGGCAATAATTACTAAAGTTATGAATTTTATAGATAGAAATTTTCCATATAAAACTTCAGACGCCATACTGCCAAATTTGTGGGAAAGAAATGAATTTTCATATTGTGCTTCCACACTTGCTTGTATTAATACATAACCTTAACCTAAGAAAATAGATAGAATGTGGGATAGAATGTTAAATCGTGTGGGATAGAATGTCGGGTTGTGTAGGTTGGGCTGTCATATTTTGTTTCCACAGTATTCTACACAGTTTGATTCCCACTGTTTTTTGTGTTAATACACAGTGGGCTAGTGTGGAAGGCCTTTAACTTCTACTATTTCGTTGAACAACTCTAGAGTTGAAAATCGAAAGTTGAAAACGTCAACTTCGATTGAATAAAAACTACTTCTCAAGTTGACTGTAAAAATCGCAAAGTTATGTTCAACTTTGAGTGAATAAAGGCTCTCCCAAACCAATGCGAAACATTCAGTCAAAATTGATTCATATGTTTCTCCACCCACCGCGTTGGTGTGGGCACTCTCATATAAATAAATTTTGACATGCGATGGTGTAAGTAATGTGTAAGAAGCTTAATACAAACGTCAAAATTTATCCACGAGTTAAAATTTAAACGAGCTCCTGAGCAGGTTAAATTCTGACGACTGTATTCACCTCAGTAATGTCAAAATTTAGCCATGGGATCAAATTTAACGCACTTTTAACGCAATTGACACACGGCCTTAGAACACATGAGAGGGGTGCGTCATTCAAAATAAGACAATGACCTTTATACCTAAGGACCACTCTAATGTACATAGGTACGTATTTTTATATAAATCGTTAGAGACATTTTTGAGAAAACTTGTTTAAACCGAAGTCGTTGAATGGCTACCTGTTCTAGATAAGCTTTACCAAAAAATTGAGTTTTTCCTCTTGGGAACCACATAGAATCGTTTACACCAAAATTTAAACAAATCTATACATTAATTTTGGCTCTAGGTCGATGTAAATTAAGACGTACAGACGCACGGACAAACAGACAAACAGTGTTGTCGAAAGTCACTTTTTTGGACTTCTCCATCATCGTAATGTTAGTTTTGATTAAAACCTCAAAATTTTGTTTTGAAAGAGCAAGTAAAAGTTGGACAATAGTACCTTCACTGGCACGTTTGTCGGTCGGGTTCGAAGTCTGACAGGTGATAATGGCAATAACTTTTTTGGACACCAGTACACGATTTACATGGTCGTAATAAAAAACTCTAAATGTTTCAGGTTAATTCTAGAATTTGCCAATAATATAATTAAATAATATTATATCTTTAACTTATGAACAAATGACTTTCATCTTGAATATTATCTAATCAGTTTCCAATGCTTTGGAACGTAAAAGCAAGACTATGTGATTTATATGTGAATTTAATTTTAACGCGTTAGTTAAGTTTTTCCTCCGAAACTTTGTTCTAAGGGCGAATGATCCTCGTTTAGTATTGTTTGTTTTATATTTAGCTCTATCCTCTTACAGTTCTATTTATTAAAAAAGCCCAACAGATCTTCATACGTAAGTAGGTACCTCTACACCTACCTTAATTAGTTTATTTTTCTTTTCCTTGTCTCATATTAATTTTAACTAAAAGAATTCATACTATAATATGCCTCACTTCATATAAGTAGTTTAAGTTATACATGCCCAAAGCATTTTATGTACTTATGCTCTGATCTTTTGTATAAAATTTATGTTGACGACATAATCAGATTTTTGTTTATAGCTTATTACCTCCGGCTGCGACTTATTTGTTAGAGCTTGATTATTATTATTATTTTTCTTATGAAGAACGCAATAAGAGCTATTATTAATGAGGAAGTAATTAGTGTTTAGTGGTTTACGGCACCAAGAGAATCAAGGAACGCTTTAGATTGTTTTATTTTTTTTTTTATTTTACAGACTGAATCTTAAGTTTGGAAATACTTAAAAAAAAAAATCTGAAAGAGATTATTAATTTTGTGATTGAAATCTATATAAATACTAAAATAACAAAACTGACAAAATTACCGCAATTTGTTCTCAATCAGACAGAAATAAGTAACATGAAAAAAGAAATAATTTCAAGCCATTTTCTTCAGAAAAATGTAATTATATACAAAAACAAAAATAATTTCAAGGTCTTGGCAAGAAAAATAAAAAAAAAATCGTTGTAGGTAATGAGCTTATACAAGCTCTTAACAATTATTGTCTGTAGGAAAATCTGCCATAGATTGAGGCAAGTTATTTTAAGTTTAAACTAATGCATAGGTAGAATTTAATGATGTTGGTGTAAATTGGCAAGAGAAAAAAAATTGTTGTTTTTTTCCTAAAAATTTAACTTTATATTTTAACGTACACAACTTATATGGCATTGATTAATTAGCTATGTATGGTTGTCTGTATATATTTATTTGTAAATGTATATTTAAACCCGAATTGAAAACTTTGGGGGCATGCATGCTACCCTCTTCATTCTACATTCTTTACTCTTCTTCTGTAAGCGACTCATGTTATTAATTAATTAATTAATTAATTTTTTATTTTGGAAGGCACTTTATAAAAGCAAATGGGAGTATGAAATATAAAGTACTTAGGTATAGAAGTAATAAATGAAGTATGGATTTTGTTCACCAGCTATACCGATTATAAGGCTTGTTTTGTTTGTAATCTATAAAGATCATACATTTTCTATATACAGGCCAATGAAAAAAGTAAAAAGCACTAATTCGGGTTAATACGCCATTTTGTATTTAATTCCATACAATTCTACAGAACATTTTAATTTACGAATAAGCTGATGTTGGTTTGTTCTAATGGAATGTTTTTTTTTTTTAACTGTAAATATTAAAAAATAAAACAGGCTTTTACTAATTTTTCTAGAAACTAGTTACTAAACATATAATATTACTAATAACTCAAAAAACGAATAATTAACGAAACAAAAATGTCTAACTATTCATAAAATAAGTAATTCAATTACATTTTTTGTCATATAACTGCCAAATGTAATAATTAAAGAAATCAGAAAATTAGGCGGTAATTCAGATTTTTTTTATAATTTTTAGGAATTTCCATAATTTAAATAATACAAATTTTGCATAAACACATTTGAATTATGCAGAGGGTGTAAGGATGGCGTTGCATATCACTTATTTTTATATGCTCCAGCATAGTGAGTAATTATACCAGAAATACAGCCCTTGAAAATTCTTTTTTTGACGAACTGGGCGACATCTTGATGTTGCCTCTGTGAAATATCCTTGAATCCATTCAGAAATCAAACTCTCCTCCCTACCACTCCCGGTATTCACACATTATGTACCTTGTCTATAACGTTGGGAACGCAACGGATACATACGAGTGAGATATGGTAAAACCCATATAACCTAACCAAACCTATCATTATCCAGAAATGCTTAAATGGAAGAATTTTGTCCTCCCACCCATCAATCCCACATGCAATAAAAACGTAAGAGAAATATTATCAAAACGCACGCACGGCGACGCGACGCGAGGATGCAGACTGCAAATTTTGAACAAAAACATTTCACCAGATGGGATCATTGTCATTTTTCAACTAACATGATGAGACGCCAAGATTTGATTATAGCAAAGTTAAACTAGTTTAATAGTTGAGAGCAGGCAAACATATTGTTCGACCTTATCGGTACATGGATGAAACTTTGGTCACAGAAAGATGGAGGGACGTTCAATACAAAAACGTCACTCTTGCACTCCAGGTTAGAAGCTTAGGTCTTATATTTTTAAAACATTAAAAATAAGGACGTTATCGATTAAACCGGAGTGGCAGACTGTTGTTTTCGTATCATAACGAACAAATTCGTTAACTTTACGAATAAATTATTAATCAACGAATGTATTTTACGTTAATTGATGAAATAAATTCATTGAATAAACGAAAAATTTCGGTAAAATATATTTACGTCGTCTAATGAAAATATTTTTGATGACTTGATTAAGGAATCAAAGACTAATTATTGAGTCAACTAAGTTCAACATCGGCTGAATTTTAATTATAACATCTAGTCTGGTATAATAAAGGGTCCGCCAAATAACTTTTTTTTTTTTTGAAAATGCATCGTCAACATCGAGTGTAGCTTCGGCTGTGTGGCACGTAGCGCCGTCCTGTTGAAACCAAATGTTGCCAATATCCTCCTCTTCAATTTTTGTGAACAAAAATTTGTTCAACATGGCCATTGACTGTAACGGCCACTCCTTGCTCAGTTGAATAAAAATGGCCCAATTATGCCTCTGGACCAAAATCCGCACCAAACAGTGACTCGTTTTGGGTGTATCGGCTTTTCAATGTATGCGTGCGGGTTTTCTGTGCCCCAAATGCGACAATTTTGCTTGTTTACATACCCGCCAAGATCAAAATGAGCTTCATCTGAAAAGATAATTTTTTTTGGCAAAATCGGCAAAGTAATGTCGCAATATTTTTCAGCGTTGTTGAAGTGTATACACAACCATATTCGCTTAGCGGAAGGATAAAACTAATTATCTGTCAAATCAGACATGAGCTAAGTGTTACCATTCACGAAATAAGCACTAGTTGAAAAAAAACGTTTGATGGCGGACTCTTTATGTACTTACAAAAATCGTGTTTCTTAAACTAAAAATAATGGTCTCTACCGTACAAATGTTGAAAAAGTAATAACGAAAAATCTTGTTTTTCTCGAAAATCGCTGCAACGATTTTAATACAAAAATGTGATTGTTCCACCATTATTGCATTTATTTGTAAATTATTTGACCTTGCATCATTTCATGAAAATAATTTTTTTTTAAACAGAAGCCTCGAAAAGAAATAATTGATAGAAAATTCAAAATATTTTTGTTTCTTGAATTAGGATTTTAAAGGAGGGCTGATTAAATTTTTTGATTTTACATTTTTTTTCAATATTTTATTGTCCACGTAAGAATTTTTTTTAAGAACGGGGAAAAACCAAAGATTTCCTCGAATAAGGCACGAAATTCATTCTTTATGGTTTTTATGATTAAAACTTATAGATTTTCGGAATAATTTAAAAACAGAAGCATTTTCATAAATAGGTGTATATGCAATTGAGAAAAATAAATATTTTTGTTAGATATATACGTATGCCTAACGCAGAAACGGGACAATATTACATGTAAGGAATTAAATTAGGTAATTGAAACAAATAAGTTTATGATTTTGAAAATGTTTTTTGTAGGTATCCATATTTTTACATAATACTCGTGTGCATATATAATATAATACATATGATTAAGTCGTGTATTTTTTTTTAATTTCTGTATAGTATAGTATTTAAATATAAACAAAGAACAAGAGCCACAGTTGTATCTTAATTCAAATAGAAAAATAAAAACGAGAATTATTCGTAGACATTTAACCTTCAGGCAAGGAACAACTATAAAAGTTTTGCTGTCTCAGATCAACATAGAGTTTCCTATTCACTGTCAAGTTAGCTTGACAGCCCATACACAGCCACCCGCTGCCGAATCAAGAGTCAGCTCTAGCTTCCGATTACCAGCGGATTACAACAATGTAGAAATCCATTAATATTTGAATTTTGTTTTACCACACAGCGAAAGCGTAGATCAAAAAAGATTGCCGTCTTAAGTCATGTTAGCCAAAAAGGCGACTTGCGCTTGTAGCCTCACACAATAGATACTTTAAGAAGAAAACAAAAAAAAAAAGAATTTTATGTATGTTTTGTATAGGTATGTTGAATCGCCAGCATTTAAAACATACGCGCCGTCATCGTGCGTCGTCGGCCATCCGTCTACTTAAAAAATCATATACCAGATACGATGGCGGTTTACGTATAGATGTCTGTTTTCTATCTGTCCATCCATCCTATTCATCCATCCATCTATCTGCAATTACTCGTGAAGTATGACGGCATGGCAGTTATCTCCTTAGATATTGTTGTTCATTGTTGTTCACTATATTGCTCTGTTTTGTTCGGTGACCGAATTTATTTTTATGTTAGTTGCCGTGTGCATGTTTTCTGGTAAAATCAAAGAGGGGGGGGGGGCTTGTATAGAGGTATTACGTCTTTTTTTATTGCATCTCTATGTGATGTAACTAATCATTTTGCTTTGTGCTGTGCGAGTGCATGGCAAATTGATGGCTTGTTAAATTAAGCTGACAATATGTGCCACCGATACTTGAGGCATTCCAAATTGCGGTACATCATTATTTGACATTGATTAAGGTTACAACTTACAATCTATTATATATATATCAATTCCATTAAACAGGTAAAACAGCAATTTAATTGGAGTAAACTTTTTGGAAAAGAGCACGAAATAATGAAGAGCTCATACTTGTTTAATTTAATTGATTGAAATTGATTTATTTGGCAAAACCTGAATGGAGTATTATTAAAATTGGGCGATAAATTACATGTACGAAGTTTTGTCAAAATCTTAAAAGAACCAAAATCGTTGTATGGCGGCTACCCGTTCTAGATGAGCTTAGACAAAAATTTGAATTTCACCTCTAGGAAATCACATAAAAATGATTCTCACTACATTTGAAGCAAATCTTCACAGTAAAAGTTATCAGGTCGCATGGTGTGTTATGTGAAACTTGCTGTAAGGTTCTACATTTGCAGGTTTCAAGAATATCTAGGATAGGTCCAAATTTTAAAGTTCTTATTTTGAAAAAAATTGTATACTGTCCTGCTTAATAAGCAGGGTTGTTAATGCATTTTTTGTTCTAAATAGTACAAAATTGGGAATATTCTTGAAATCCATATTTGGAGCTTTACTGCAAGTTCGAAGGATACTCTGGTTCTCGAGGTACAATTTCACTTAACAACTTTACTGTGAAGTCAATTCTATAAAGTTTCTTATTTCTTCAAAATACGGACCAAAAAGAAATGTAGAGGCCTCCAACAAAGCTCTAAGGTCCTTCAAAAAAGTATAAGGGCCTGAGCTCCAGACCCTCCAACTCCAACGGTTGCCAATTGGAAATAAAACTTGTGACCTAAATTGAAAATAGAAAGGACCAAAACGAGTAAAAAGTGACCAAAATAATTGAAATCTGAAAACTGCATAGTACATACACAGAACATTAAAGTTAGCCATATTTTTTTCATTTATTATCATAAATAATTAATTAGAAATTAACAAAAATAAATAAATAAATACAAATTACTTTAAGGGCAGTGTGATCACCCCTTCTTCATAATAAGAAACATAAATAACTAAACATTAAGGTTAATGTATGTCGTTTTTAATTGGTCGTCCATTCCTTTCTGTTCCATTCCTATCGAATATGGAAAATCTGGAGTAGAAGGAGTAACTCCTAACCGTCCACCCGAAACCAACATTACTAAATCACATTTTTCACAGCATTTAACATTAAATTCATAATATTTTTTAAAATCAATCAATACGAAATTACGTTTAGTTAAATTAAATCTAATAAAATTTACACACATAATTTCTTCTTATAAAAAAAGGTTTCTGCCGACCAAACGCTATGGCTTATACGTTTTTCATCGTGAAGCTCTTTATAATATATATAATATTATTTATGGTGTCAAAGTTAAGTCTGTTTCTTAACTTAGTTTTAATTAAACTTAAATGATACAACACTCTTTCAGCAGCAGCTGAGCTCAGTGATGGTACATGAAAACAAAATAAATCCCTACGGTATCCACAAAAAATCCCTACTTTGTGAACTTTATCCTTACACCTATAAAATCCAAAAAATAACACACTTAAGGAAAGAAAAATAAGATATTTGTTAAATGATTTTATTTAAAAGGAATTTTGCAGTTTATAATAATATAGTTAAAATAAATAAAGAGAAGCTTCAAAAAATTGCAAAACTTAAAATAAATGCAAAATAAAACAAACTTTTACACTTTTATGATCAATTTATAATAATTTTTTCAAACAGCAGCGTATCTTCTGCTTCTTTCTGGAAAATGTACAAACGTGCTTGTTTTGAGCGGCTTTTCTGCTGTTTGCTTTGTTTTGTTTTATTTTTTCTCACACAATTTGTTTTATAAGCTCACAATAGAAAGAGGCATTTATATTATTGAACTGAAGAGAATAGAAGCAACAAGGTATACTTCATATTAGGTATACTTCATTAAAGTTGTGTGGTAATATGTTTAGAAAGAAAGGTATTTTGGGATATAATTATAATATTGCAGGGTGTGTGGTAAGATTAAAAAGAAATAAAAATTATTTATAATACAATTTTAAAAATCCCTGCGTTCAAATAAACCTCCTATATATCGAAAATCTGTCCTTTTTCCCCTACGGTGTCTTTTTCAAGACAAAAATCCCTACGTGTAGGGATTTTTCCCTACGTGTACCATCACTGGCTGAGCTGTGTGATAACGATAATAACAAACCTTCAGTAATGTTGTTTTAATTTTACAAGAAAGATTTATTAATATATCTTATTACTTATCTATCCATTTTCCATGTTTTTTTTCAACAAGAACCAACAAAACCAACAAGTGAAATAGACGGAGACGCCTAAACGTTTAAACACAAAAATATTTCAAACTTTCCATCTGTCAATAAATAGTAAAATGAAGTGGTCGTGGATGGGTAATGCAGTGTGTTCAATTAAACTCATGCATCGTTTACCTTAGGCGATGAAAAAAAAATTGCGCTTCATTTTGAGAAAGTGAAATTAAAAGCCGAGTTTTTTATATTTCTTATCAAAAAAAGTGACCAAAATGACCAAGTTTAAAAAAAATTACCAAATTTAGTCACAAATGACCAACGTGACAACAGTGTCTGTAGGTCCCCCAACAGAGCTGCATTGGCCTCTAACAGAGCTGCAGGGTACTTCAAGAAAGGTGAAGGAGCCACCAACTGAGTCTCTAACAGAGTAGTAAGGGGCCAGTTATAGCTATCACTGAAGAAAACCCTAACTAATTGTCAATTTTGAGAGATTCTGAAGAAAAAATAAATGATTATATTGATGCCAAAGTAAAGCTAATTGACTTAATAATTATTTCTAGGTAAAACAAAATTCAATTTTGCACAACTTTTCTCATAAAATGACTTATAATTTTTCAATGATGACCTAACCAATGATCATTGAAAAAATTAAAAGTTACGTTATGGGGAAGATATGGGTCAAAATTAATTTTTTTTGAAGGAGAAATAATTTTGAAGTCGTAAGCTATATTTCTGCATTAAAATATTCAATGATTAAACTTTCGAAGGGTCTCAAAATAAACAGCTAACTTTTTCAATGATGGTTTCCAATGATAGCTATAACTGAGCCCTAAAGTCCTCCACCAGAGCTCTAGGGTCCTTGAAGAGAGGTTTAGGGCCATCCCACAAAGCTGGGAACCCTCAAAGGACTAATTTTATGACAAACTTTTCCACTAAAGAACAAAAAGATTTCATGTTATTTTCGCTCACCGGAGAAAATCCCGTTTGCCTGGTGGCCCAGTTTTCTCCTGAACGCTTATACCTTAATTTTTGTAAGTAGATTATCCATGAAGTATCTTTATTTCGCTTACCAACAACTAAGTGCTTACTTTGATACCTATCGAACATAGCTAGTATTAGATAAAAGCTTCACACAACTTTCTCAAAAAAAAATATAAAAAAAATATATTAGAAACTTTTCGTCGAAAATGATAAAAATGGTTCCAAAAATAACCCATACTTTCGGCATCTTTTTTCGACTTTGAAAAATGAGGATTCAAATGATAGACAATAATATACCTGAAACAAATGACTTTCAAGAAAAAAAAAAAAAAAAAATAACAATATACACGCTTTTTACACGCTACAAGGTAAAATCTTGCACATCATTTACTCCCGACTCGTTCCCTTTCTTTTAAGGACCTAAAATAACGGAACTCTCCGTTCAATTTGTTCAAGCTGCTAAGGAACATATAAAGTTTTTTGCCAGAAAACGGTTTCAACAATATAAAGTGAGATATTTTTAATCGTGTATAATTATTTGTCTATTTTATCATATTTTCTATAATGACTATAATATCCATCGTCCGCAAATTATTACAACAGGTAGCCACATTTGCGTACAAATCACTCTTTTACTTCCGATATCCACCAAGAATATTATGTACATCCACATCCGGCAATTGAGTCAACTCAAAGCCATATCCTGTATTGGTTCGCCGCTGTCGCTGTCGACACGTCGCAGTCAAATGGGAAGAAAACAAAAATGCTCAGCGTGATCCAACCTCTAGGCATATGAGTACCTAAGCAAACCAAATCAGAAATAAACATATCCAATGCCATCAGATAATGAGTATTAAAATATGCAAAATATTAAATAGTTTATCCTCTTGTTATACTGTAGTTTAGTCTTGACACATGGGCGTATAAATATTAAGGGTAGGTATTCGTGCAACATCGTAAGTTTACAAATGGTGTAAAATGATAAGTTTACACAAAAGTTTGTATGAACGACCTTTTTATTCATTTGGTTAAATGCTGTGTAATTGAATCAGCTGTTCGTTTATTTAACAGCTTTGGTGTCTTACAGATTAGACGTGTTTAGATTTCGAAGTTATTTTTAAATGAACAACCTCTCCCGCACCAACGAGAAATCGGAGTCAAATGTCTCGGAACAATACAAAAAATGAAAGATACACGATGGAACTACAATAGTCGTAGGCTTACGGTTATGGTCGGACGAAAATGAGCGAATATCATATTTCTGAACACGCCTAGTTCTAAAAGTCACAATGACGTTTGGATAAGTTTAACCAAATAAATTTGGTTAATTTTCTCCATCAAAATCCTTGGATAATTTTCACCAAATTGTGTAAACCATTTCCCATACAAAATTTGACAGTTCAATAACCAAATGTCAAATTTAACCAAATCGTAAACTTATCTAGTGTTTTACGATTTTCGTTGCATAAATACCCTTATTGTTTAATATAAATATAAACATATTACCACAAATCATCTCTGAAAAAAAAAATGATTCAAAAAGTTGTTTTTGTTTATGCTATAGGCTTTCTTTATTAACCAGTTAAACACCAAAAAATGATCTCGAATAAATACTCGAAAGTAGATCATAAATAAATAAATACAAATGTAATATGGAAATTAGTTTCTTAAAAGGATTTCATGCCTACGGGATTGTTGCTTATCAGCATCAGAGCAAGATTTAACGGTTAGTTTTGTCAATAATGTATTTAATTAATACGCATAGAGATATAACGCAAAGAGCATGATGGTAGAAAGTACCTGTCTTTTAGTTTAATTTAGATATGTTAATTATGTATTTTATTTTATCTTATTTTATTTACTATAATAATTAGTTTTTAAAGTTGCTTATAGAATGAAGTTGTTGTCCAGAAGTGCCATTGGCACTGAGTAGTTTTAAAAGGAAGAAACAAATAAAGCAAAACCATCACCTATTTTGTATATACACGAGAAAAAAAAAAATTGCAAGAGATTTTGTTTTATTTTAGAGAAGTGATTGAATTAACTCGTTATTTTATAAATAACAAAGTGTTTTGATTAAACTTTAACACTTTGAAAACCGTTATTATTACAAAGGTAAACATTAGGTACAGTATATATATATATATATATATATATTTTAAAGTATGCAAATGTGAAAGCAATTGTTAGTTCGAGTTCCATAGTATACCAAATAGAAAGCTTGAAAAAAATTTCGACAACAACCACTCATAGGGTTCCACAATCCACATGCATATGTAAGTTTTTGTTTTAATATTATGCGTATTAAACGTGATAAATAACCTATTACATTTGTTTTAAAAGTTCTCTAGAAAATATGTTTTTCATCAAAATTCAATTCTGTTTATTAACTGGCTCGTTAAATATTCCAAATATGAAAAAAAAGAATATACAGTGAAATCTCCCATAGGCGGTCTCCCATGGTACCGACATTTTTGTCCGCCTAATGGAGTTGTCCGTTTAAGGGAAATCAAACAAAAATACTTATATTAAAAATTAAGAGTACATATTCATTTTTGGCTAAAGCTGATTACGTCTACCGTTTCCTTTAAAGTTAAAGTTTTCCTTTTTGGTGGCATCCTGAAAACATGTTTCTATAAAATCAAGTAGGTAAAAATAATTAAAAGAATTTAAAACTACCTGAGAGCAAATAAACAAAAATCTGAAACTCCAAAAATAAACCTTTTTTACGTCCAAACAAAATCAGTTTCACCACATGAATGAGAGAATCAAAGAATAAAATTACAAAAAGATCCAACAGATCCAACAGATACCTACAATCCTTCAAACACATTCAACGGATACACACAATTCACACATAAAAATAGAGTTTCTAATGGGCTGGCAGCTGGCATGCATGTATTTTTCCGTTACTTGAAAAGAATTTGATGCTCGCTGTACACTGCAACTTAAAAAAATGCCGTTGCCAAAATTATCAGCGTGATACATGTTCAATCCTGCTCTGGTGTCCGTCTAAGAGAAAATATTTTGTCATTCATACGTGAAATTTCTGTCCGTGTCCGTCCAAGGAAGTGTCCGTTCAAGAGAAACTGAAAACAATGAAACTTATATGGAGCAATTTCCGTACAAACAAATGTGTCCGCCTAAAGGAGGTGTCCGCCTGAGGGAGGTGTTGCAAAGGGAGATTTCACTGTATTCAAAATTTTCTTGTCAGAGATCAAAACAACGTCTGATATTCACGAAAAAAAGTATACAGTTTTTGATTTAATACAGCGGCAACCCTATAAGAAGTTGATGGTTGAAAATTTGAATTTAAGCTGTTTGCATAGTAAACTTGCCTAAACGATGTCAATTGGAACCCATTGGTTGGCACTTACATATACAACTTCCTAAAAGTATATAAATATAAATATCCTAAATGATAAATTGCAATTAATAGGTTATTATGCCCTTAAAACAAAACATGCTAATAAGTAAATAAGATGCTAATTGGCTTTATTTTTGTGGCGGTAAATTAGAGGGGTGGAGAGGGAGGGAGGAGGCAGAAATGCAACCCTTTTGGTGTTTTGAATATCTCAAAAACGATGACAAATTAAGTGATAGTGATGTGAACCTTTTCTGATCAGAAAATTCATCTCCAAAAATTTTGTTTTTCAAAAAATTCTATCGCCAAAAAATACGGATAAATCAAAAATTTCGTTTTTTCTTTCTCAAAATATACAAGTCTTTAAAATGAAATATTTTTTGTTTGCTGTCCTCGCAGTTACAGCCAGAGGCTGCGCGTACAGTAGTGAGACAAAGCCATGCGATACGAGAAGCGATGTGACAAGCGACTCGAAATGCGCTTGCAAAAGTGGTCAGAAGAGTTTGTGAGCGAAGTACTTGCGATAGGTACATGCGAGAAACTCGCAACACTCATCAAATATCGCTTCACTATGCGCACGTATGTTAATATTTTTCTCGCACGCAAACTTTGCTCGTATGGCATGGGCATCGCTTTGTCTGTACCTACTGTTCTCTGAGTAATATATTTTTTTTGGACCAAAAGGGAAAATACAATATGAAAATTATATAAGGAAAAGAGTGGGGGTCGAAATTCAGCTGAAATTTTGCTGTATGGTCAAAATTCTGTTTTCAAAATTCTGCATTTCAAAATACTGTTTTTCAAAATTCTGGTTACACAAAATTCTGTATGAATAAAATTCTGTATTTTAGAATTCTGTATGAGCAAAATTATGTATTTCAAAATTATGTTTTTCAAAATTCTATATTTAAAAAAAAAATCGCACTTTTTTACATTATCAAAACGATTTTTTCTTAAATACAGAATAATTAAAGGTTTTTTTTATGATAAAAACCTTGGCTTCTTTTGCTGCCATAAGATCAGTCAATAATACACTTCTTTGCGTAGTAAATTTGAAGATTAGAAAATTTTGAAACTGGCAGCCTGGTTTAAAAAAAATGACATGCCAACTGGGAAGAAATACGGATTCAAGGGATGCAAAACAACATTAACAGTATTGATGGTTGGAAGGCTGCTGGTGCGGATGGCTTACAAGCCGAACTATTTAAATCAGCGGGAGATGAATTGGCTAGGAGCATACACCAGCTCATCTATAGTGTGCCCCATCCATAAAAAGGGAGATGTTCTGAAATGTACCAACTACAGAGGATTTAGTCTCCTAAACGTCGCTTATAAAATCTTGTCGGCCATCCTGTGTGACCGCTTAAAACCTTTTGTCAACGATCTGATCGGCGCCTATCAGTGCGGTTTTAGGCCAGACAAGTCAACCGTCGATCAAATGTTCACACTCCGACAGATTTTAGAAAAATCCCGGGAATTCCAGATCGATACACACCACCTTTTTATCGATTTTAAAGTCGCGTATGATAGCATGAAAAGGGACGAATTATACAGAGCCATGTCGAGTCTCGGCATCCCTGCCAAAATTCGTCCACCTGTGCAGGATGACGATGGAAAAATCTCGCTGCTCCGTCAAAATTGGTAAGAACACCACCGATTCCTTTGATGTTGAGAAAGGATTGAGGCAAGGCGACGTGTTATTATGCAACCTATTCAACATCGTTCATGTCAACACCAGTGGTACAATCTATCAAAAGTCCGTTCAATTGCTTGCATATGCGGATGACAAAGACATTGTCGGAAGAACAAAGCGAGCTGTGGCAGGGGCATTTGCGAGCATTGAATCGGAGGCGGATAGATGGGATTGGCGGTTAATGAGGACAAGACGAAGCATATGATGAGAGAGAGGAATCTTAACATCGTCGACTCGGGCAAAATATCACGATGGACAGATATAACTTCGAAGTTGTCAAGGACTTTGTCTACCTGGGCTCCACTATTACATCGCAGAATGACATCAGTGCAGACATCAAGCGAAGAATTACTATTGCCAACCGCTGTTTCTTCGGTCTAAGAAGGCATTTAAGTAGTAAGGACCTCTCTCAGAGAACCAAGGAGACTTTATACAAGACCCTCATCATCCCGGTCCTGCTTTATGGGTCAGAATCATGAACACTGAAAGATTCGGATACAAATCTGCTAGGGTGCTTTGAGAGGAAGATTCTTCGTGTGATTTTCGGTCCGGTGTGTATCGAAGGAGTATGGGGGAGAAGATTCAATGACGAGCTATACGGGCTATACAGCGAGGTTGAACTGGTCAAAAAGCTGAAAATACAGAGGCTGAGATGGCTGGGGCACGTGGAGCGTATGGACAGCAACGCACCTGCCCGACGAGTCTTCGAATCCAACCCCGATGGGGTACGCAGCAGAGGAAGAACCCGTAACAGGTGGCGCAATCAAGTGAATGACGTCATCAAAGCACTCGGTGTGCGCAACTGGAAGCGGCTAGCTAGGGACAGAGCTGGCTAGAGGGGCTTGTTAGTTGAGGCCGAAGCCCATCCTGGGCTGTGAGCGCCATCAAATGTAAAGTAAGTAAGTAAGATGGTTGGAAGATGGAATTGCGGTCTTGTCCTCAGGTTGATTAAGTAAAATAGAAGCAATAGTAAAACAGTTAACAAAATGCATAACATTTTGTCCATTTTTATCGAAAATTTATAGATCTCGTTTAAAAAAATTTCACAAGACGAATAAACATCACAAATGCGAAATTAATTTGGATTAATACTAGATTCGGAATAAAATATATATATATATATATATTTATATGAACAGTCGTGAGCGATGTTGTGCGTTTCTCAAGTAGAAGTGAAGATGGATGTATGACTTTTGGAATACCAACATTTATATCTGTAGTCGAATACGAGTTTCAGAAAATGATTAAGTGATTTTAAAAACGGGTCTGATTTCGCAAACGCACAGGTGACAAGCGCAAGAAATAGAGATCACATTAAAAAAAAGAATGTTTTTCTTTAAAATACTGAAATTAGGCATAAACTGAATTTTGAAAAGCAGAATTTTGCACATACAGCATTTTGAATATACAGAATTATGAACATACAGAATTTTTGAAATACAGAATTATGAAATACAGAATTTTGGTCATACAGCATTTTCAAAAAAATTTCAAACAGAATTTGGTCATACAGAATTTTGAAATCCAGAATTTTGACCCGCTCCCTAAGGAACTATTTTTTAGTATTTTTTTTTTCAACAAAAAAATGTTGATTTTTTAGGAGAATTTTGTATTAACTAACTAAAAAAACCTGGTGGTAGAACACTTAAGTTGTTGTTGTCTCATTAAAAATGTTCAATGTTTATTCTTGGTTCCTCTAGTAGAACCATTTTGTAGGTTTCCGATTTTCTCGAAAAAAAGTGCAGTTGAAATTTTCATTTTTTTTTTGCGAAGCTTCAAAAAAGTTTTAACATTATTGTAAAGCAACAATTTTTGAAAACTCAATATTTTGAAAAGAAAATGGTCAATTTGCTTAAAACTTGGTTGAATTTTAATTTATTATTATTGTCTAGAATGCTTGAAAAAATCATGTTTCTAAGATTTAAAACAACGGTACTGCTGTAGGGTTGCCGTTACTGTTGCGATGTACATAAGTTGCCCATTTTTCTACATTAATGTCAATCCGGACGATTTAAAATTTTGTTTGAATTTGACATTTATCATCCTTTTTTTTTATTCATTCATTTACCATGTTCATTTTCATTTAACTTTGTAATCTAAATTTCTTTTTATTTGAACTCTTTGAGCAAACCGGTGGTGCATTATTTCACAAATATTTTAGTATATACTGAATACGACTGAAAATACGTGTTTTATTACACGCGTCCCAACCGCTCAACAGATACGTTCCATAAAAATGTTGAAAAACTGTTTAGTCACATCTTAGAATTTTGACAAAAAAGGTGTATTAAAATAAATTTTTGTATGCATTAAAAGTTTAAACAATATTGCATATCAACATTTCTAAAAATGATTTTCCGATTAAAAAAACATCAATTTTTTCCGATATTGAAATAAAAAAAAAAAATCTTTGTATTTTAAATTTCCAAAACATATTTTTTTGAAAACTTTTATATGCAAAATTGCTTTAACTAAAATACACCTTTTGCATTATTAATTAAGTTGGAATCGATGAAGACAATAACGGCAAACAAAATCAAAAAATTGGTTATATGACAGGTACCGTTAATAACCGTTATTGGTAAAATTTTTTGTTACCAACATTTTGACCATACTTCTTATAGTAACTGCTTTTTTTTTGTCAAAATCGTTAGAGCTGTTTTTGAGATAAATTGCTTTTTGTATTTTAGTTGTATGGCAGGTACCGTTATTTTTTGAGCTAAAAAAAATGTTCTCTCTATTAGGAATCCTTTAAAAATCTTAAGTCTAAAGTTTGAAGAAAATCGCTTCAGCCATTTAGGCTGCAGGTCGAGGTACAGACAGACAGACGGACAGACAGATAAACGAACAGACGGACAGATGGACTGAAGGAAAGACGAACAGACAGACAGAATTGTGACTTTTTTCGCGTTCTCTTAGTGAAAAATATTATCTTGAGTTTCATTTTTTTACGAATCCAAAGTTTTTCGTATAGTACCTGTATCACAAGCAAGTAAAAAGAAAGGAATAGATTTGTATTGTTATTTAGTTTTCATATATTTAAACTGTTAGTTCCATAAGGCTCGTTTCACACACATTCGGTTTCATTCGGTTCGGTCTCTATTCGGTTTGTATTCGGCTGTGCCTGATATGTGTGAAACGATAAAACGGTGCTCTACGGTTTCTATTAGGTTTTTATTTTTGCCGTTTTATCGTTTCACACATATCAGGCACAGCCGAATACAAACCGAATAGAGACCGAACCGAATGAAACCGAATGTGTGTTAAACAAGCCTAATACTGTATTTTGAGAAGGAGTTTAAACTTAGTGTAAACTGTCTGTTTCCTTTGTTGAAAAAAATCAATTTGAGAAAAAAAATATCAGCATATCAATAGCAAATTTCATAATAAAATGGGATATTCCTATGCTTTATTTAATAGCTGATTTGTTAAAAGTTTATATCCGACCTGTCAGATTCAATTTAAAACATCATCGTTTCTTATATTCCCATTATGAATAGCCGAACAGATTTTACTGAATTTTATTTCAAACCCAGCCCATACCGTTGTTGATGGGCAACCGGCAAACAAAATACCACCAAAGCACATAACCCACAAATTGCCGACCGCACAAGAATAAGGAACGAAACCATAAAGCCGGCAAATATTATTACTTCTTTTTGTTTTATTTATTTATTTTTTGTTTGTTGTCCATAATCTTGGCCTAGGCCTTCAAAAAGTTCCTCAGCCGTGCCGCTATCACCTGAGTGTACTTCGTACTTGCTCATTGCCATTGTCTTCGTCGACTATAGGTATTTTTTTTTGCGACTCAGTCATCCATCTCCAGCGCTCCATTACCGCAAGCAACAACAAAAGCAATTCAAGTTCATGTGCCTAAGCTTGCCGCTGATTTGCTTGTATATTTGTCTTACCCAGATACCCTTTGCAACTCCTTCTCCATGTCCCGGTCTCGTTACCAACTTTGATTGTATAACAAAAGTACAACATAGGTAGAGGTGCCTACTTTACCTTTTTTCTTAGAGTTTGAGTTCAAGTCTATTGTTTGGTGATTTTTTGTGGCTTTTATAGTGGTTGCTCGTTTGGGGGTTTAAGGTTCGAGTATATGTTGTATATCTTACAGATTTTCAGCGCTTTTTTGGGCTTGGCTGTTGTGGGACACCACGAAATATTTTCACGAGGGGTAAGGAAATACATGCTCAATGAAGTAAGGTGGCTATTATGTGCGGCACTTATACTCTGTTATCTTTTTTGCTTTCTTCTGTTTATTATTGTTGTTATTTTTTTTCAATGTGTATTTTTGTACTTAAAATAAAAAGGAAACAACGTGGTTGAAGATTAATGGTTTTCAATTAATGTTAAGCTGAGATTAACATACACAATTAGTTGTGGGTCGTTGGGTTAAACAGTGATTTTTGTTTTTGTAGTATAGATGTAATCTTTAAAAATTCTTTAAGTTCATAATAAAGTGTTAAATATAATTTAAGTCTATATTTAGAATTGGGAATGTTTTGATTGAACATTTTTTGTATAACATTACGTAACAGAATGTATGAGTCAAAAAGCAGTTTTTAAGTATGAAAATGAAGATGAAGAAATTTGGAAACTTAATTAACTTCTTGTTTAGTTGTAGTCAGTCATCCAATTAAAAGTGACCTTTTCTCCAGAAATGAGTTTTACTCAGTCGGCTGATCAGTTAGATGCTGTCATACCCTTCTAGGACGAAGTTTTTAGTCGATGTTTGCAGACTCTTAAATAAATTCCTTTAGAATAGTAAAATGTGCAGTTTTTTCTTATTGTTGATTTTTGTAAGAGTCGATAAACATCGACCAAAATTTGCATATTAGAAGGGTATGAAAGCATCTAATTGATTAGCTCCGTCAAAAAGCAGTTTTTACGTTGAGGTAAGTACTGAAAGGCTTAAAAAAAACGAAGAAGATACAATATCAAAAGAATTTTTTGAGTTAATCTACAGTGTACTCAACAAATTTAGCTATTTAACTCGTGTCTTACCTTAACCTCGTACTTAAAGACTGACCTAACCCCCGTATTTATAAAGAAAAAAAATAGTTATTATAGAAAATCGTATGTGTGACCATCTTGTCCCTTAAAGTCTTCAGAAATTGAAGCTCTTACCCCCGTATAAGGGATAAATAGTTATTAAGCTCTCGTGTTTAAGAAAATTACATCATGGAAAAAGAATTTTCCGGACTCAAATGGAGCATTAAGCAATTGCCTTTGGTTTGAGTCTGGAAAATTCTTATTCCATACTGTAGTTTTCCTAAACACGGGAGCTCAAAACTATTTTTTGTTTATAAATACGGGAGTGAGAGTTCAGTTTCTGAAGACTTTGACAAGATGGTCACACATACGATTTTCGTAAAAACTCACGGTATAATTGTACGAAACACACAAATTTATTTTAATTCTAGTTTCATGCATACCAAAGAAAGTGGTCCATCCACTTTATTTAAGGTAAGCTATTAAAAACAAAATTGAACTCGAGATTTTGATCGAACTTGCTTTTACGATAATAGAAAAGACTAAAAAAGTGGGTCTCGAATTTCTGTCTCTGCAATTTTTCAAGGAGATTCTCTAGAGAGAAAATTAATTATTTTTTGGCTCCGAAAATAACGGTACCTGCTAAAAAACCAATATTCAAATATTATTCATCTCAAAAACGGCTACAACTATTTTAATAAAAAATGGGATTGACTGGATCGCACAAACTTGCTGTCGTAGCTAAGAACTTTAACGTTGCTAAAAGTTGATGAGGTACATAATATGTTTCATACTATTACGATATCATTGAAAAAAAAGTTTTAAAAACAATTAAAAATAAATTATTAATATATGTTATTATAAATTTGTTATTTTAATGGCTAGAAAAGTTAGAGCTCAAATATGAATTTATGAAAACAAAAAAAAAAAATCAACAATTGTTGGGACGGTGTTCTAAAAAATTAATTTTTTTTCAAAAATAAAACCTGGTATGCCAACTTTAAGTATTACATAAAATACAATTTTATGCAAAATAAAAAAAATATTCATGAGTCCGTTTTCAAGATATTGAATTTTCAAAAAAAAAAAAAAAAATTAATATTTTTTTTAAAATCCAAAATTTATTTTTTAGAAAATTTGTATATGCAAAATTATTTGAATTATGACAAAGCTCTTGTATAAAAATTTTGGTTGAAAAAAGTGTATCAGCTTACGAGAAATTTGAAATCTAAAAAAATTCAGTTCTATGACAAGTACCTTAAATAACCTTTATTGATATTTTTTTTAATCAAAATATTGACTATATTTTAGTAGTAAACGCACATCTTTTTATCAAAATTCTTCGAGCCATTTTTGGGGTAAAATAAGTTTTTTTTTAACGGTTTTTCAACGTTTGTATGGGATGTACCATTATTTTTGAATTTAGAAACATGATTTTTTCAAGTATTCTGTAAAATAATGCAAAATAATCTAGTTTAAGAAATATTGGCCAAGTAATTTTCATAAATATGAATATGATACAGCCCTTTAGGCTGTAGGGGCGAGGACAGACGGACATACAGACAGACAGACAAACATAATTGCTGGACCCACTTTTTTCGCGTTCTCTATCATCGCAATGTACCGAACTTTTTATTTTGAAGTTAATGGCTTCACCGATTTCAACCAAATTTAATATACGAGAAGTGCTTTAAAATGTTAACAATTTCGGATATAAAAAAGTTGTAAAAAATATATTTTGGAGTTTTAAAAAAATATTATTTTTTTTTGAAAATTTAATATCTAGAAAACACGTCAATGAATATTTTTTTTAATTTTGTGCAAAATTTTATTTTATCAAATTCTTAAAAGTGTCATATTAATTTTGTATTCTTAACTTTTCAAAAAATTTAATATAGTAAGTATACCTACTTACAGGTAAGAATTTTAATAAGTTTTTTTTATAAACTTATATTTATCAGACATATAATTTGAAAAACTTTATAACTAATTTATAGTTTATCTGGGTTTCAAAACTTTTTTAACGATATCATAACTTTATTAAAACAACAACATACCCATACATGGCTAATTTTTCGCTACGTTAAAGCTACGAGAGCAAGTTCATGTGATCCAGTCGTGCATTTCATATTATTTTTTTTTTCAGTTACAAAAATAATGGTACCTACCTGTTATACAAATTATTTTAGTCGCAGAGGATTATATTATGTTTGTTAACAACGGTTTCTATGACGTTGATAACAAATATTTAGTTTATTAATATAAAAAGGCAACTTTTTGGTAAGTTTTTTTTTGTTAAATGGTCGAACCATTTTGTTGTTTTGGTCCATTTCTTATGAAGAATCTTGTAAACATTTTGAAAAAAGTTGACAATTCCAGCCAAATGTAATACTCTGTGGTAGCCAACACAAGTGGTTGTTGTTCATTCAAAACCTTCAATGTTAAATATGATGTAGCGAAAGCAATGCAGCCTAACTGCAAGTGTTATCACGAGAAAACACCTTTAAAAGTTGAAAATGTTTTTTTGAAATCTTAATATTTCGAAAACGATTCAATATTTTATTTTGAAAACTGTGGCAAAGTGATTTTTTTTAATTTTCTTAAATATAAATAAAATATAAAATAAATAAATCATGTACCTACTAACAACCAATTTTTCTCATTATTGGATTATCCGATTCAAATTAGGTTTTAAAAAAACTGCAGATCAAAATTAAAAAAAAAAAAAAATATTTGATTTACTTACTTATTTAAAATCATTCCAAATTTTGTTCCTAAAAAATATTAAAATATTTTCAAAATATTTGTTTTAGTTTTTTTTTTAAACTCGCTTTAATGATTTTAAGTGTTTCATGTATTCATATTTGGCCAAAAAATCATATGGCATCGTTTTAGAACCTAAAATTGAAAACCGAAATTATTGAAGTTTTTTCGCAAAAACCAAGTTGTCATATCCCGTGGTTCCGAAGGGCCGCTTTAATGATTTTAAGTATTTCATGTATTCATATTTGGCCAAAAAATCACATGGCATCGTTTTTAGAACCTAAAATTGAAAACCGAAATTATTGAAGTTTTTTTCGCAAAAACCAAGTTGTCAGTGTCCCGTGGTTCCAAAGGGTCGCAAGGCTAACATTTCGTAGATACTTTTTGCATAGTGTTAATCAGGTTCTATAACCGACAACGCTCTGCTTTAGTTAGTGTTTAAAAAGTTATATTAGATCTTAAAAATTCCAACTCTTTGTATTTGAAACAAACTCTAATATTTGTATTTAAAACATCACATAACTTTTGTTAGAAATATCTTCGTTGTCTATTTAATAATTTATTTTCATATTCTGAAGCAGTATATAGTGAAAATATCCTGCAGACAGGTGAAAATTAAATAAAAAAAAAAAAAAAAAACAATATTAATACCCACTCATCCATGATTGCCAGAACATGACATTTTGTTTCGCTTTAAAAGAAAATCGTGATCCAAAATAGAATTCTTTTTCGTTCCATATCATTTCGTTTATTTTAATCATTTCCACACATGACAGAGCAATCGTGTGTGTGGGGTAATTTATGCGGAACTAAAGTTGAGTCCGCATATATACCTACTAGTTAAAAAGAGTAACACAAAAAAGTTACATCCTTAATCCTTTTTTAAGACTTCTCGTTTCTAATCATGATGTCTCTTCTCAAAATCGTTACCCAGAAGAACCTGGTATCTAAGTTAAAAGATAAAAACAAAAACACTCTTCGTGATAGCCACCAATTGATTTTGTTTTCAAACCGCCAGAGATCACTCTACTGAATCGAAATAAATAAAAAATATACATATGTATATAGGAAGAGGTTTATTTATATTCCATCTAAATTTATCTGCAGCTTTTCTCAACAGTCAACATCTCTGAGAAAATCCAGACTTAACGCAAAAAAAACACAAGCAATTCAAGCCACACAATAATATACCTTTACTTTTTCTAGAGTTCTTGCGCTCTAGCTTTTTATTGCTTTGTTTTTGTTTTTTGCTGCCTGTGTTTCCAACTGTTGTATTTATTATTTTTGCACTTAACTATTCCATGAGCCCATCGCCCTCCAGCCTCATGTAACATGAAATTATCTCAAGTTCTTAGGTTCTCTAGTCTCAGATTTCCCACAGTCTAGCCCTCTATCTACTGATGTGCTGACCGGATCTAGAACTATAATAACAATAATAAAAAAAAACAAGTTGGCGAATTAAAACAGAAAAAAAATGTCGAATGGAAGTAAAAAAAATGTCACATACAGCAAAAAAAAAGAGAAAAAAAAACAGAAGAATGAACTAGAGGATGGCTTTTGATTCATTCATTCCCTTAACCATCACTTCTTGACTTAATTGTTGTTCGCACTTTGCGTTCATATACGTAAATATGTCTGATTCTTGTGAATTGAACTAAACATTAGGTTGTATTGTTGTTTGTTGGCTGCCGGTTTCCACGGGAACCATGATGATTGCCCAGTTAATAATATTTTCTTCTTTCGCTACTGGTATTAATCATGAGCACATTCACAAAACGAACAAATTCCCAAGAATTATGCAATAATGTTGTTTTCTTCTTTTTTTTGTTCACTTGAAGTCTTGACTGGATTTCTTAAGATTCTTGTCAGTTTGACTCGTCGAAAATGTTTACTTTGAAGACCTTCTTTGCACTTTATGAGTAAATGAATGGTGGAGCTAGATGTCTCTTTTTCTTCGTAGTATTTTCTTCTTGAAAGCGAGTTTGAAAAGTTTTTTTTTAATTAAAATGTATTAGCTTTTTTGACCTCAGATTTCAGCTCTAGTATTAAAAAGCTTTTCTAAGCTTAAGAAGTGGACTTCAGATCATTTTATGTTTTCAAGTTCAGGACAATATATGATTTCTATTATAAATGGTGAATTGAAATAAAAGAGCTGAGCTACGAACTTGGTTACATTAGTATTTCGCCTTATACTCTCAAATCATTCTCAGTATCATTATTTTCAGAAAAATTTAAAACAGACGCTGCATTTGTGAATAAATGGTTATCTAGAAATATTTTTTTTAAATTTAGGATAATATTGTCTTCAGACTGAAAATATTTTACGGTGATAGAGAAGACAATACAAATCTCAATGCGGTCTGTCCTAGTGACTAAAGCCCAAACGGCTGGATGGATTTTCTTTAAACCTGGTAATAGGGCATAATATGCTTATAATCCTACATGTTGTTTTGTGTGGTTCAAACAACAAGCCTTTGCTTTATAAATAAAAAAGACTGTTACTGAAAATTGCTGAAGTTATAAAACATTATAGTTTTTTTTTTTGAGAAAAGAAAAAAAAAAAAAATAAGGATAATGAAAAGCAGCCATTTGTTGCTCAAATATTTGAAACCTTAGGTCTTGACATTATATTACCGTTTTGGAGACTGCATCCCTGTCAATTTGTATTTTTGAGATACCCAAAATCCAAACAAAAAGAAAACTATATGAAAAAACTACAAGACTGGGAGAATAAATCCCTTAGTGGCTTTGGACTTTTTAGAGAACTAAATAAAAAATTGCGGGAAAAAGTTTGAGGACAGAAAAAAGTGTAAAGGTATTAGCACATGAAGCTTCGTCATCATTTAAAGCTACGACAAGATCAAGATTTTAATCAATTCCTTGGCCACTGACCGATAATGACTATAAATACTGATTATGGCCCCAGCCAAGTACTCCTCAAAAATGCCAAGAAACTAATGAAAAAAAAAAATGCCACGCGGCAATGTCCATGTCCATGTCCATGTCCATGTCCATGTCCATGCCGCGGGGCAAAAATAATGCCGCGAGGCAAAAATAATGCCGCGAGGCAAAAATAATGCCGTGGGGCAAAAATAATGCCGCGGGGCAAAAATAGTGCCGCGGGGCAAAAATAATGCCGCGGGGCAAAAATTATGCCGCGGGGCAAAAATAATGCCGCAGGGCAAAAAAAAACAGGCATAGAAAGCTATGCAGGCCTTCTTGACCCTTTCTTTAATATGCAACTTCCAATTTAATTTGGGATCGAGAATAACACCTAAATATTTAGCACTAGAGGAAAGTGAGAGTGTTTGGCAATTGAGTCGGGGTAGAGTGAAGGGGTGTATCTTAGTCTTGGAAGTAAATAGCATCAGTTCAGTTTTGCTTTGGTTAACTCCTAGTCCACAGCTTGTGGCCCTTCCTTAAAGCCATTTCCGTGATCTCACTTAACACAGGAGTAAACTTCCCTGACGCTAAAATAACCAAATCATCAGCATATGCCACCGCCTTTACTCCACATCTTTTCAACTTAACAACTATTTTATTCATGACTAAAAGCCATAGAAGAGGGGGCAGAACCCCACCCTGGGGAAACCTCTACTTACGTTTTTGGTCGAGTTTGTATTACGTAAAGATGCTTGAATCCGTCTGTCTCTGAGCATGGATATTATCCATTCCCATTTCATTCCGGAAATCCTTCGCAGATTCCTGCCCCCGCCTACCGACTTTTGGGATACAATCCACTCTTACATGTCTCCAGGACTCATGAACATAGTTAAGAGATAAACATCCTTTCCAGCCAGGGAACTGCTATCTCTTGCAGTTCCTGGAGCATAATTGGCAGTATGCCGTCCAGGCCTGGAGACTTATACGGTGAGAATGTATTAATTGCCCAGGCAATTTTTCTTTTGTTTTAACGGTATTGATATGCTCTACTCGAACTGAAGACATTTCCCAAGGTTCCAGCGTCGCTTACCTGCTGTTCTCGCAGCCCGGGAAGTGCGTCGTTATTAATAGCTCTAAGGACTCAGCTGGAGAGACTGTCCAGGAACCATCAGGCTTTTTCAAGAATGATGGATTACAATGTTCCTTAGATAGAACGTTACCGAACCTTGCGGAATCTTTTATATTTTCAATTGACTGACAGAATTCTCTCCAACCTTGTTGCTTGACTGATGCGAGAGCTGGCTTGTAAACCTTGAGACAGTCTTTATAGGGTTGATAAGACTTATATTTGTGGCAGATATAAAAGATTGTTCTATTCATTTTCCTTAGATTAGATAGGTCTCCATTCCACCAATGGGGTAGTGTCTTACGGCTATATTTTATTGCACAGGAGACCTCAAAAGCAGTGCTCATTGATGAGGCATCAATGAGGATTTCACATTTGACTCAAGATCTATCACCGATTTCGGACTTAGGTTCGGTATATTGACCAGTTTAGATTTTACAACTTGACTGAATTTCTTCCAGTCGATTCTTTTGGGATTTCTTTAAGGGGATTTATTTTCGGATTTGAAATTAATGTTGAAGAGTATCCATCTATGGTCCGAAAAAGATTTCAAAAGGGATCCCTCCAGTTCTCTACTATTAGATTCATTTTGTTATTTACGATCGTAACATCCAGTACGTCCTCCCAGCCGTCATGATTATCTGAGCTCGGAAATAAAAAAGTGGGAGTGCTACCTCTGTTGCAGACCGTCAGGTTATTTTCAATAATAAAATCAAAAAGAGACACACCTCGTTCATTGATCTCTGAACTACCCATAGGATATGTCGTGCATTTGCATCATTACCAACCACAAAGTTAGTCCCTTTGGCTTTAGCTTCAGTTGTTAGGGTTCGCAACTCTTCTGGCGGTGACTGCCTGTCATAGGCCGAGTACGCCGAAGCCAATAGCCGTCTGCATTTTCATCCTCCAACGTTAAAAATGTTAGATCACGAGTGCTAAGATTTGGACACAAAAAAGCTTTTGAGTGTTTTTTAGTTAAAATACAAGTTCTAGGCTTACCTTGGTCTGGGCTTGCGATTTTATAAAACAGGTCATATTGGTTATCTTGGAGGCCTCTTACTCTGAGTCCATTCACCCATGGTTCTTGAATAACCGCTACGTCAACGTTTTCCTCCCTCAGGAAAACCTGCAGATTATCCGAGGCACATTTGGAGTGCTTCAGATTAATCTGTTCGACTGGCAGCGCGTTTTTAAATTTTTTGAACAGCCTGCACAGTCACGGCCCGACGGCTCGCTAGGGAAAACGACATCACCAACAACTTCGTCGATCTCGACTTTGTGATCAGCTTTACCTGGGTCTTCTCCCTGACTATGCAAGATTTTAATGCGGATATTACGTATGCCAAATTTCAGCTTGAAATCGGCCTTATTGAGAGCTCCCCTGCTTTCTTCGCTGATCCTCAGAAGATAAGATCCGCTGTTTGTCTGCGGTTCCTCTGCCTTAATGACAACCCAGTCATGCATTATAGGAACCAGCGGATTTAGACTCTTAAGTCCGCGGATCAGCTCTTGTCCGCTTGGCTTGATGCCCATGAGGGGCAAACAAATGCGAGTCATTGGTTGTCTAGAGATGTCCTTAGCTGGGATAAGCTTGAGCTTCAAGCCCTCCCAGTCATTGCTGATCTCAGTAACGCTATTACTAAGGAAATCTCTAGAGCACCCGTCCTCACACTTGATTACCCTATATCCCCTGAGCATCTCACTAGAGTCGAAACCAGGATAGGGACTCTCACTTGCCGATAAAGTGTATAAAAACACCATCTCTGAGAGCTTGGCCTCGATGAGGTTCCACACAGCCAACAGACCTTTGTTGTTTGTGGAGAGCTCTTCCACAACCAATACCTGGAGATCATCTCTGACAACTTCCGGAGCATGCGGCTGCGGTGCTCTTAGAGATGGCATTTGTTAACTCCTAATAGTATTGTCTTGCCTACTCTTCTTCTGCGGTTGTGTGGTCTCTGCTTGAGACCTATTCCGCTTGAGGGCGTTTTCTTGTATAGCCAGAAGACCGTTGTAATCTTCAACAATCTTCTGGTACAATATTTTGTCAGCGGCGTCCCTCTCATGGACCGTTCCTCATTCTTGGCTATCTTGTCAAGAAAGTAAATAGGTTTTTTATGGAAAATTTGTAATCCATAAGAAACTGTGCATATACCCAAACTTGCACCCACCCCAAATCCTATACTGTGCCAAGCAGGGGGGTTGCAGGGGGGCAGCATGCCCCCCCTTCCCTATCACACTTTTAATGCACTAGCACAACGAAAATACAAACAAATTGTATAAATTAATACAGCGCTGTCTAAAAAAGTAAGACCAAGTAAATTTACTGAAACTAAAAGAATTATAAAAAAGTAGGTTTGGTAATTTTCAATTTTGTTAAAAACTAGATGATATAAATCATCTAGTTTTCATTTTTTAATGAAGAATTAATTACAGCAACGAATTCCAGAAAAAAAAATAATATATAATTTTACTGTTTTGAAGAATTACACTTAAAACTTTTTTTATAATTTTTTTCCCAAATTTGAGCTTAAAGCCCGTTTTTTTCCGAAACAAGGCATAGATTTGACTAGATTTAAAAACTAGCCAATAGTAAAAAGTATTAGCTTTAAAAAAAGGTCTAAAACTTAATTGTTAGTATTACCGTTATTTTTAAAAAAAATTTTAATTTTTAGTACCTTTTTTATAAAATTGCCCCTCCCGCCCAAACGGGGGGAGTAAAAAATGCTATATTGGGCTGTTCTACAAAAAACCGTTATTATTTCTTGGCGCCTAAGTTATCGTACTCGTGCCTACAATTCCATTCTTTAGAAGTGTGTGGCATAGACACAGAATACCCAGTATTTTCACTTGAACAGTTATATGTTGCATGCTCCGGAGTTGGCAAACCATCAGTGTTATTTATATATTCAACAAATAGAAAGACAAAAAATGTTGTATTCCAAAGAGTGTTACAATTGATAAACATTTCAAAGAGAACTTTGAGTTTTTATTAACGACCAGCGAAGCGGTCGGGGGCACCATAGTTGTTCATAAATCTTTTCAAAGTCTAAAGTAAATTTATAAGGATTAATTAAAAAAAAACAATATTACTTTGCTATGCAATTCTGTGTCATTTTCAATTTCATTGTACTCTTTATTACTTAGATTCGTTAATTGAATTGAAAGATCGACGCACAAGTGAATCTTCTCTGTAACTACATATATGTACATATTATAACAAACAACAACATCAACTGTTAAGAGTTGTTCTGCCCAGAGAAACAGCATTCTTTCAATACATCAACGTCGTTGTTTTTATATTTTTATTTTATTTCTTTCATTCGTCATGAATCCCTGACCAAGTTTGCGTGTGTCTGTGTAGTTAAAAATAAAATGAAAAAATAATAATAAAATATACTTTACAAATACCGTTACCTATGACGATTGTTTTTTTTTTTTGTTGATAATTCATTTGCTGTTTGTTTTATTGTTTACCTACTGATTCACCACACATAAATACAAAAAAAAAAAAACTCATATTAACATTCCTGATATGACAGTATAATACAACTAAGATGACTTAATAAATAAATACAAAAAAAAGTCAAGAAAAATAAAACATTAAAAATCATCGTTGACAATCCATTCAAAGATAAATAAAATGTGTGTTAAGTAAAAAATAAAAATATGAACGTGTGCCTTAACCACTTGACGCACTGTGGCACTTGATGATATATGACTGTTTAGGCATGAGCTTTTTATTTTAATTGGCTTCTCTATTACAAAGTGACTGACATTTTAATGCACTTAAAGTGAATATAAGAGTGTTTGAAAGAAGCAATTTTGTAATAATTGTTATTAATTGAACATGCAATAATTGTTTTTTTTTTTTTTTTTTATATATTTAGCGCGTGCAAAAGGGGTTGTGACTACCCTTAAGATGATATACACAGCACGAGCGATTAGATAGATTGGAGCATTCCACATTCGAGTAGTGCGACTAAAGAAAGAATCTCTGAACTTAAAAGTACGTCCGAAATTGGGCTCAAGGGTAAACTGATGGGCAATCCTAGAAGCGCGAGTATTACGGTTGAATTGTTTAAGGGGAGGGATGCAACTGGCTATTTCACTTGAGCATTGTTTATGGAAATAACGGTAAAATAACGAAAGCCATGAAACATTTCGACGGTGCTCAAGAGATGAGAATGTTTCCGTTATAGTTCTTTCACCTATCATTTTAAGAGCTCTCTTTTCAATTCTATCCAATAAACTCAAGTGGGTTATTGGAGCACCTGCCCATACTCAAGTTTTGGACGAATAAAGGCTTTGTAGATCACAGCCAGATCAGAAGGGGAGAAGAATTTCTTGCATCGACGGAGAAAACCTAAACACTTAGCAGCATTTTTGGCGATGTCGAATATGTGGTCGTTCCATAAAAGGTGACACACATACCGAGGACTGAAAGCTTTTCAGATTCCTCAATTTCTTATTCCCCATTGGACAATGCTGTCGAGATCAGAATGTAATGAGCTTATCATACGCTGCCGTTCAAGTTCCACATCCGAAGGACATGGATGTGAATGGAAGCACGAATATGAAAAGCTGATGGTACTGTCGTCAGCGAAACAATTTAATGGATTAGAAGTTTCAGATAAAAGATCGTTTATGAATAAAAGGAAGAGAGTCGGAGACAGAACGGAGACAGAACGGAGCCCTGGGGCACACCAGCATTTATTTTGTGAATTTCAGACTTGAAACCATCCAATACAACTTGTATTGAACGGTCCGAAAGTTAATTTCTAATCCAACGAAGAAGAGATTCATCGATACCAAATGCACGCATTTTCGATAAGAGAGCTTGATGCCAAACTCTATCAAATGCTTTAGAAATATCAAGCGCAATAATCTTACTTTCTCCAAAATGATGTAAAGATTTGTGCCACTGTTCGGTGAGATATACCATCAGATCACCAGTGGACCTATTGCTACGAAAGCCGTTCTGCCGGTCATTAAGAAGCTTTCGTTCTTCGAGATATTTCTTGAGCTGAAAATTAATCAGCGTTTCCATGACCTTGGAAAGAAGGGACGTAGGCGCAATTGGTCGATAGTTAGAGGGGGAAAAAGACACGCCTTTTTTTTGGGACACGCTGGACAAATGCTGTTTTCGATCCACTCGGAAAGAGACCAGTAGAATAGGACAGATGGAAAAGCTTACGCAGTGGTTTTGCCAGCGTTGAAGAACACCTCTTCAGAACAATGGGAGGGATACTATCCGGGCCAGCGGATTTGTGTATATCGAGATCTTTCAGAACTCTGGCAAATGCACGAGTGCGGAAGAAGATTTGTCCCATAGAATCATTTGCGCTCTCAAGTACAGGAGGAGTCATAACACTTTCAGGCAGCGACGAATTAACAGCAAACTGTGCTGCAAGCAAATTGGCTTTATCTTGCGAGCTGACAAAAGGAGTATCATTGAAGACGAGCGTTGCAACCGAGGACGAGGTGGTATTTCGTATGTTTTTACAACCGACCAAACATTTTTACTACCTTTGGGACATTGTAGTATTTTTTGCCGTAATTTTTGATCATGTAAAAATTTGGTTCGTCGAATATGAACGTTACAGGTCTTTCTAGCTTGTTGAAACTTTTTCCGGTTTTCCTCAGTAGGGTTGGCTTTATAACATCGGAAACTTACTTCTCTTACCCTATTAATCTCTTTACAGCTCGAATCAAACCATGCGTTTTCTTTGGGTTTGATAGATTTCACCCTATTCGGGATAAAATTTCTCATTCCACAAAGAATTAAGTTTGTAATCATATCTGCACTGGAATCTACGTCACTATCGAGGAAGTGACCAGTTAAAGTTCCTGAAGAAAACATTGAGACTGTCCCAATTGGCTTTCTCATACTGCCAAACGTTGCCAGATATGACACAATTTTGATTGTTTGATGAATTTTTCTAGAGACATATTAGCTTTGAATATTTTATTTACATAAATTAAATTTGGTTATTATGTTGTAAGATCGGACAAAAAAATGGCTCCTGTTATCATCTTATATGATGTTAATTCCAATCACAGAATATTTAAACACTGAAATTCGTGATGTAACAGTCTTAAATTATCATATCGTCAAATAGGGATATATAATTTTATTTATTTAAATCGCCCATGACTGGATTAGGTACATTTATGTATATTAAATTCTGATGATTTTATTTTCCCATAGAAGCTTATGACCATTAATCAGAAAACTGTAAAAATTGTACATATCTATTGAAAAAAAAAATAAGAACATTTTTTGTGTCCTTAGTAGCATGACTAATCACAAAGTGTTTATTATATCGAAAAGTAAATCAATCTTCATTTGATTAAATCTTCAATCAAAGATTAATATTAAAATTATTATTATTTAATTTTCTTCATCAAAGGAATATAAATTATAGAGTTAAAGTTCATGGGGTCTTATAATACTTAGAACAGAAGATCGATTTATAAAAGTATATCTACGAGTCAAATAAAAGTATACGACTCATATAGAGAACCTCAACAACGTTATAAATGATTTAATTAGTTGTGGCTTCAGATTTGAATGGATAATATTTTTTTTTAATGAAGTAAATATTTGAAAATAATTTTTCATTTGTACGAATTTTGAATAGAAAAATTATTCAAATTAGATACCTAGTGCTTTTGTGTTGAAATTAAACAAAAACAACAATTATGTACAAAATATAATAAATAAAAAGAGGGCATTCTTTATAATTTTTAATTATTTTATATTATTGGAATATCCACGCCACTCTTAAAGCAAAGTTGCGGTTCTACACATTTTAAATTTTATTTATTTTTTTTTTAATTAACTAAGACTAATCTTAGACTCTAAGACTAAAATTAAAATAGAATTTTGAATTCAAAGTCCTTCTACATAAATGATTAAATTATGATACCTACTGAAAATCCTGAAAATTATAAAGGAATATGAGTGTAGTAGTTAAGAGATTTGTGGATTTCATTTTGTGATTGAATTTAGTGATTGAAATTTTTAGCATAAATTTCTTCGAAATAGATAGTAGTTGGAAAGACTAGGTGTAACGGATTGAAGTACTGGGACAGTATTAATATTAAAAAAAAGTATTTTCGAGTGTTGTGATTGTTTTAAAATTCTTGCATTCTCCTCTCTCTGTCGCATAAAATTCTATGTTTATGTGAACCTATCTTTTATTTCATTTTTAATTTTTGATAATGAAAAATATTAAAATTGATTCTGTTTTAAGTGAAGCGAATGAATATAATTCAATTAAAAAGTACAAGTGATCTATACTCCAGAAATTAATTTGTTTCACCTAGATATGACAGTGGACTCTAAAACACAAATGTTGGTCCATGTTTACCAACTCTTATAAAAATCACAGCTACTGTGAATTTTATTATTGTATTTAATTTTTGTTTTTATTTTATAATTTGCTTTTAATTAAGATGTTCTTACTACCATTATAAATAAAGATTTAAACCACATATTGAAAAAAAAAATAGTATGGAGGTACTTTATTTTAGAAATGTTTAGAAATAAAAAAAAAAAAATACTTCAACTGGCGTGTTCAGAAATATGATATACATAATATGATATTTCACTCAGAGAACTAAAGAAAACTCTGACCGTGTGCTGTAACTATTGAATCGCGATTAGTTGGCGATAAAAGTTGTGACTTAAAACGTAGTTTATGCAAAAAAAAAAAAATAATTAGCACGTCAATCAACGATTAGTAAAGCTACTTTTCGTAAACTATTAAGGCAGAATTATAAAGGTCCCCAACCAATGTTGACGACGCCGACGACGAAACTACATCAACAACGTGTTGTTATTGTTGTTTTCTTTTTCGTCAACGAATGGTTCGCATTGGTTTGGGTAATCCTTAATATTCGGAAGCTGTCAGAAGCAGATGTCATAAACCAATAAAAAGTATCTTTCTGAACAATCAAAATCAGAATTGAGTTTCACTTCCGTGAGGTGCACTCGGAGGCGCTTTTTACTACCGAAAGCAATCTTTTTCGCAAATCAAGAAACCAACATTATGGGCGCATAAAGTTTTGTGTAAACTTATCATTTTACCCAATTTGTAAACTTACGACGTTGCATGAACACCCTTAAAATTTCCATAAACAAATTACAAACAGAAAATAGCCTTAAGCTTTCTTTTACAAATAAAGAATATTATTGAATTTATGTTACGTAAATCAGTCAAACACTTTTTATGATATTATTGGTGAAAAAAAAATTAATTCGTCTCGAAGAATTGTGCGCCCAACTAACAATTTTTCCTCTATAAGGTCCATTTTTTGAATTCTTATAAGCTATTATTTCTACAAGGCTTGTATTTAGTTTGGACATCGAAGTTGCAAATTTTCGAAGCTATATTTTTGAAAACAGCTTCCTACAAACCTTACAGGCAGAATCTATAATTTTCTGCAAGCCTGAATATTTACAATTTGGTTATAGTTTTAGTAAGGCTTCCGAGAATTTAGTTTTGAGAGGCATGTGAAATAAAAGCAAAGAAAAAGCTTTCACAAGGAACAAGTGCGAAGAGCTCTTGAAGGGCCTGCTTACAAACGCCTGAAACAAGCTATTATGCATAATTGTCAGTGGAGATATGTCAGTTTATTTTGTTTGTGTGAGGCCCCTGCGCAAAAGCCTGATACAAGCATGATTTTGTGTACTGGTCGGGGCATGTATGTTTCTACTGCCGAGAGAGGGTTACCACAGGTCAAATTATTTATGAAAATAAAAATAGGAAAAATTGTATCATTTTGAAAATTTAAATTAAACCGATTCATTGAGTAGGTATGGTTATTAAATCGTTCAATCATCATTTGATCTTCATTTGATTAAATCTTCAATCAAAGATTAATATTAAAATTATTATTATTTAATTTTCTTCATCAAAGGAATATAAATTATAGAGTTAAAGTTCATGGGGTCTTATAATACTTAGAACAGAAGATCGATTTATAAAAGTATATCTACGAGTCAAATAAAAGTATACGACTCATATAGAGAACCTCAACAACGTTATAAATGATTTAATTAGTTGTGGCTTCAGATTTGAATGGATAATATTTTTTTTTAATGAAGTAAATATTTGAAAATAATTTTTCATTTGTACGAATTTTGAATAGAAAAATTATTCAAATTAGATACCTAGTGCTTTTGTGTTGAAATTAAACAAAAACAACAATTATGTACAAAATATAATAAATAAAAAGAGGGCATTCTTTATAATTTTTAATTATTTTATATTATTGGAATATCCACGCCACTCTTAAAGCAAAGTTGCGGTTCTACACATTTTAAATTTTATTTATTTTTTTTTTAATTAACTAAGACTAATCTTAGACTCTAAGACTAAAATTAAAATAGAATTTTGAATTCAAAGTCCTTCTACATAAATGATTAAATTATGATACCTACTGAAAATCCTGAAAATTATAAAGGAATATGAGTGTAGTAGTTAAGAGATTTGTGGATTTCATTTTGTGATTGAATTTAGTGATTGAAATTTTTAGCATAAATTTCTTCGAAATAGATAGTAGTTGGAAAGACTAGGTGTAACGGATTGAAGTACTGGGACAGTATTAATATTAAAAAAAAGTATTTTCGAGTGTTGTGATTGTTTTAAAATTCTTGCATTCTCCTCTCTCTGTCGCATAAAATTCTATGTTTATGTGAACCTATCTTTTATTTCATTTTTAATTTTTGATAATGAAAAATATTAAAATTGATTCTGTTTTAAGTGAAGCGAATGAATATAATTCAATTAAAAAGTACAAGTGATCTATACTCCAGAAATTAATTTGTTTCACCTAGATATGACAGTGGACTCTAAAACACAAATGTTGGTCCATGTTTACCAACTCTTATAAAAATCACAGCTACTGTGAATTTTATTATTGTATTTAATTTTTGTTTTTATTTTATAATTTGCTTTTAATTAAGATGTTCTTACTACCATTATAAATAAAGATTTAAACCACATATTGAAAAAAAAAATAGTATGGAGGTACTTTATTTTAGAAATGTTTAGAAATAAAAAAAAAAAAATACTTCAACTGGCGTGTTCAGAAATATGATATACATAATATGATATTTCACTCAGAGAACTAAAGAAAACTCTGACCGTGTGCTGTAACTATTGAATCGCGATTAGTTGGCGATAAAAGTTGTGACTTAAAACGTAGTTTATGCAAAAAAAAAAAAATAATTAGCACGTCAATCAACGATTAGTAAAGCTACTTTTCGTAAACTATTAAGGCAGAATTATAAAGGTCCCCAACCAATGTTGACGACGCCGACGACGAAACTACATCAACAACGTGTTGTTATTGTTGTTTTCTTTTTCGTCAACGAATGGTTCGCATTGGTTTGGGTAATCCTTAATATTCGGAAGCTGTCAGAAGCAGATGTCATAAACCAATAAAAAGTATCTTTCTGAACAATCAAAATCAGAATTGAGTTTCACTTCCGTGAGGTGCACTCGGAGGCGCTTTTTACTACCGAAAGCAATCTTTTTCGCAAATCAAGAAACCAACATTATGGGCGCATAAAGTTTTGTGTAAACTTATCATTTTACCCAATTTGTAAACTTACGACGTTGCATGAACACCCTTAAAATTTCCATAAACAAATTACAAACAGAAAATAGCCTTAAGCTTTCTTTTACAAATAAAGAATATTATTGAATTTATGTTACGTAAATCAGTCAAACACTTTTTATGATATTATTGGTGAAAAAAAAATTAATTCGTCTCGAAGAATTGTGCGCCCAACTAACAATTTTTCCTCTATAAGGTCCATTTTTTGAATTCTTATAAGCTATTATTTCTACAAGGCTTGTATTTAGTTTGGACATCGAAGTTGCAAATTTTCGAAGCTATATTTTTGAAAACAGCTTCCTACAAACCTTACAGGCAGAATCTATAATTTTCTGCAAGCCTGAATATTTACAATTTGGTTATAGTTTTAGTAAGGCTTCCGAGAATTTAGTTTTGAGAGGCATGTGAAATAAAAGCAAAGAAAAAGCTTTCACAAGGAACAAGTGCGAAGAGCTCTTGAAGGGCCTGCTTACAAACGCCTGAAACAAGCTATTATGCATAATTGTCAGTGGAGATATGTCAGTTTATTTTGTTTGTGTGAGGCCCCTGCGCAAAAGCCTGATACAAGCATGATTTTGTGTACTGGTCGGGGCATGTATGTTTCTACTGCCGAGAGAGGGTTACCACAGGTCAAATTATTTATGAAAATAAAAATAGGAAAAATTGTATCATTTTGAAAATTTAAATTAAACCGATTCATTGAGTAGGTATGGTTATTAAATCGTTTATATTTTGGAAAACAAAAACGGAACAAGCATTTATTTTCTGCAGTGCATATGGTAAAAGAAAACAATTTAAATTCACTTGATAAAAAAAAAAACGAACAAAAATATATTTATTTTTTTACATGAAACTATAATTATGTATATATTCAGAATTGCACTACAAATACAAATTATTTATTTATTTTTTATTAGAAATGATTTAACAAAAGCAGAAAAACTTTCTTCATATTCGTGGTTTGTCTTATACAAAAAAAAAATACCCCGGATCCCACCAGTAAAAATGATTCCCGCAGAATTAAATTTGATCGCAGTGGTAACTCTGATTGAGCATGACATCCAATTTTGGTTCTATAACCCAGTAACCACAAGCCCGACACAAGCATTATAATTGTGTGAACTCTGTCAGACGCATGCGCGAGAAGCATTTATTTCGATGAATTTGCCTCAGCGAAGTGATGTCATCCTTATTTGTTTCTATAAGACCTGTGAAGAGGTGGTTATGCAAACTCAATTTTAATCATCCTCTCAGGCGCAAGCGCGGGAAGTAATAATTCCGATTATTTGGTCTTAGCAAAGTGTTGCACACTCAACATGAAAGCATTGAAAGCTGGTACTTCGCATGGAAAGTAGTATTGATGTGAAAATAAGGTAATGCTGGCTGAATTATTCACAAACGAGGTGACCATAGTATAGTTCCTGTTTCATCGTTAAAAAATATTGTCATGTTAAGAAATTCGAATGTTTGCAAACGTTTTTTAATATCTATACTACATACATAGCTACTTTAAGTTGAAAAAAACTTAATGATGGTCTTTATTGTTTATGTTTTTTATTTTGGCAAATTAGTGTTTTTAAAAAAGATACAAATTAAAATTGTCAGTAAACGGTTTGTGTACAAAATGAAAAGTACATATTTTATGGGATATAAAAGAGTTTTTATATTTTTTCTCAAATCCAAGCATTTCGTTTGTAAAAAAACAATTGATTTTAACGAAAAACGAACTTATATTTTATTTGTTGTCTCTCAAAAAGTATGTTTGTGTGACCACTTCCATGTTTTCTCTAATGAGTAAAGTAATCAAGGAAACATTAATAATTAAACAAAAAAAAATAACATTAAGTAAAAAACAACTCCCTTGCCAGCAACAGACGAATGGTCACCTGTATTTTTAAAATTAGTTTAATTCATCAGGAAGCCCCAAGGAAGTTTTTAGGAAGCTAATTTCGGTTTCAACTGGTTCCAATTTGTCACTCATTTTTCATATGCCAGGCTAGCTCGATACCTAAGATGCCCGACTCTCAACCCAACCATCGTCGGTTCAACTCCCGCAAAATCCATCAAGTAAGTAATGTGTTTTTTTTAAATTTTTATTTTGGTTTGTATTGTGCTTCGAAAAGGCTTCTCCTAGGCCTCGACAAACCTTTTATAAGGGTTTTTAGATGTGCCTATCGAAACACTTGAACAACACTACACTACTACATTTGCAATGTTTGAGTGTAGTTTGGTTCTATAAAGCCTTAGCGAAATAAATTGAGTACTTTCAATAAACCTGTAAATGATTGCTTGAAAGCCTTTCGAGCTTCTCAATGTGGGCCAAATGTTTGTCTCTAAGGCGTTATAGAGTACAATTTGCTCATTAGGAAATAACTTTGATAGTCCCTTACAGAAGTTAAATTGTTAGTTGGGGCAACCTCTGCTAATGCAAAACGAAAATTCCCATACAAAAATGCACGACGAAATCATAAATGAAAATCCTCAACATGATGTTTTTCGTTCTGCAGTACGCCCTTTGACTTTGACCAGAAATATTGATTATTATTCTAGATTATTTTGAGAAATTTGTTTCTCCTAATGCTACTAACTATAGTCGTTTTAATTGTTTTGATTCGTCAAATTTAATATGAAACTTAATATATGAGAAATGAGTATAGGTATGACTAACGAATTTGAATGTGTCACACATAATTTAATTGAATATTGGTAAACGATACTTGTATGATGAATCATTGGTCCTCAGATTTTCAGTTATCTTCAGGCTCCATATCCAGCTACTATCGGTCTACACACCTATCTACCTACACGTAGTATCTTCCAAAATTCTTCTGTTTATTGTTGTTTTTGTTTTGTTTTTAACACCGCAATGAAAACAAAATCAAATTCGTTTTTCTCCCAACAAATGGAATGAGTAAAAAAACCCTTTCCATTAAAGATACATATAGATTACGGTAAATAAACAAAAGTGATCGAATCACATTTGTTTTATATACATATGAACCTACTCCTACATATGTATGTAAGTGTGTAGTGTATTATGTCCTCCGCTTCCTCCTCACATACTCTTCTTTCATTCTTTTGCCCTCTTTCTGCGTTCTTGAGATGACCTCAGAAGAGACACAATGCAAACATACAAAAATCTGTCTGCCCACCTATTTGGGACTTGAGACAAGTTGTGTTGTCTTGTTGTTTGTCTGTATGTAGGTACCTGCGCGAGATGGATCTTTTAAGCGTCGTTATTGTTGCTTGTGAAGGTGGTGCGGTTGTAGGGGGAGGGGTGGAGCTGGAGATGAAGGTGGATTGGTAAGTGATTGTTGACTTCTATTAGTTTCAATGTGTATTCGTTCGACGGGATTTTTTTTGGGCTGAGGAGGCTGTGACCGGGTAACGATACAACCGATGACGATGGTCTGCGAAGAACAGCTAAATTTTTGTCTCGAATATAAAGTTTAAGATTCAAAACAAAATGATGTTGATATATAAATGGTTGTTTATATCCACATACGAGCATGTGGGTATGGGTAGGTTCGCTATAATGTACCTATATAAGCATTTAAAGCCAATGTACCTTCTTAACTACGTTCATATAATATTAAGTATTCTGAGAAATTTCGCGATTGTATTGGATGTTGATTTGAAAATAAACGGGATTTGGAGTGATTCGACAATCTTGATTTAATTTAAAAAACTGGTACAAAATTGATAGGTATAAGTGATTCAAAAAATGAAAAAGAAAAATATTTTAAGTATGAGTATTTTTAGGAATATTTGAATATAAATTACTAATTCCTATCAAGAACTACAGATTTTTTCAGGTGAAGTTTCAAATTATGAAATAACAAAAAAAAATAAGGTTACTCAGAATCTCATTGCAGATTTTGATATTAAATATCTTTTTCTTACTAGAAAAGCTTTGAATTCTACAGAATGGTTCATAAGAATTAAGGTACATGATTTTGGAATGATTTATTGCGAATTAAGTTTTGAAAGCAAAGTTAAAAAAATCTACCATACACTCAAAATTGCACCGTTTAAAATTCTCATTTTTAATAATAAAATTCTCGACCACTTTTAACAATTATTAAAGTATATTAATAATAGTTCCTTATTATATCACTTATCTTTTTGAATTTTTAGTAAAGATAAAGGTACATATATGTATACTAAGGTCGGTCAGTTTTACTTCTTCGTTGAATGATTGTCATTCAATTGGACCTGTATAGTGTATACGAGTTTTAAACAAGTTGCTTTAATATTTTTCACGCCATGAAATGATTTTGCTCTTGGTGTATGGAAATTGTGTGATATAAAATGGGCTCAAAACTTCAACGTTCATAGATTCTTCATAGGAAAACTTTTGAATTGCATAATTTCCTTACCTGGAAAAACTTGGTTGATATATTTAGAAAGAATTGAATTTTCAAACAAAAAATTAATCTTTAAAAAAATAAAAAAATATTTAAGTGGAGAGGAAAACAAATTATTTACAAACAACTGCAATACCTACAATATTGTGGTATGGCTTTTTCCGGTATATTTTTAGGTTGTTTAAACTCTAAATTAAAAAAAAAAAAAAACACAGAAAATGATGTGAATATTTGTTTTTTAAATTATATAAAAAAAGAAGTATCCGCCCGGCTGGAAGCTTTTTAAAAAACTCGTGAGGCCCTCCCTAGTAAGAACTTGCTGAACATGTTTCGGTACCCCATCAAGAATGTCTTTTAAACCAAAAACAAAAATATGATAAGCTCCATGCAAATTTAGTATCAAACGACAATAATTATTTCTCTTTTTCCTATGTCTTTTTTTTCATATCACACTTTTTATTTTTACTATGGGTGGACATCTGTAAGAACCTGTTCTAAGTTTTTCTACCTAAGAATTAAGTAGGTACATAAAATCCTGTATGTATTTTTTATGTAATATGGTATGAAACATTAGAGTATGTAACTTATTCACTTTTGACATTGAATTTTTGTATAGCGAGTTAACCCAGTGGGTAGCGCCTTGGATTGAGAAGTTGAAGATCGGGGTATCAAGTCTTTTTTTTGCCTGAGGAGGCAAAATGGTTCATAACCGCCAAAGCCCTTGTCATAGCCTTTGCTAGCCCCTTGCCAGAATCTATGTAAGACTCTCTACAAAATATTTTAACTATTAAAACTGGTTTAAAAATTAAACAATTTTTAATTTTTGAAATTTTGAATATTTCAAAAAAACAGTTTAGATAAAAAAATTAATAATAATTTTGGGTTATGGATAGGTTGTCAAATTTAGGGAGATAGAATTTCACAAGTTTCAGTTTGAAAAATAAAATGTTATACCGTTTCGTACAGAATTTCTTGAAAAAATTTAAATAAATATAAATCAGACTTAAAAAGGACGGTCGTACTTGCAAATTTTCTGTGCACCATCTTAAATGTAGGTAAAGAAATTGATTTTCACCAGTCCATGCAAATTGGGAAAACGGGCAAAACTATTAACAAGCTGTAATTTGGAGAGTACGAGTATATTCAGAATAATGCCCTTAATTATATAAGTAAGCTATTTCCGAAAACATCCACGGTGTTGTTAGACTACCAACTTGAAAAAACAACACCCATTTTCTGTTGGTTTTGTCTGAATCTGGGATACTAATGGAATTGTCTGCAGATAGTTAAAGAAGATAAAGCAATTTCGTGCCAAGAGAAGATATAAACGAAACTGATACCATTGTAAAGCTAAGGGTTAGTAGGTAGGCACACGCAAAGCTCTAAATTCTTACGATTCTAAAGCTTCATGATTATTATATGCAATTCGACAAAATATCTTCAGAAAATCCCTCAGCAATACGAGCTTCACACATATGAAAATCTCAAAATCCTCACACACGATTTTGATAAAACCAGTCTCTGATACCAGTTTTATTTATGAACATACACTCTTGATCTAAGTTCCATACAATTTTGGCCTATCTTCTTTCTCAACAATTATTCAACCTTAATATTCCAAACAAAAATTGTGTCTTGGATTTAAAAAATATTTTTTAGAACTCTATACATACGTACGTTCAAAAGGGTAGTTATGTGCATTCAAGAGGACACAAGCGTGCACAGGTTTTTCTCAAAACCCACCTCTGTCTACCAACTCCTACTCTCACCTCCACGTGGTGAACATCGGGTGTCTAGTACCTCAGCTGGAGACGGGGTTTAAATCCCCGTGGAAAGCTGTTGGGGACAGCCAACGAGAGAGGGGGGGGGGAGGAGTGTTCCCACTAAGGCACTTCTCCTTTCATCGAGGCGGCAGCGGACGAATTCTCTAGATGGAATCAACGGTGGCGTCTACAGTTCCAGTTAGGTTGAACTACTTAGTGAACACCTTATATGGGCTACTACGACATATTTGTAGCAGTTTATCCGGCTCCCTACCCTTGGAGTTATACGAAGGGTCTGGTCCTCCGGGTCGGGGGGTGTGCGTCGGGGTAACTTCCCTACCACGTAAAAAAAAGTTGTTCCGAAACAACAACAAGCCTCGGATATGGATGATTTTAAAGTTGACGACCCCAGTAGAAGAAACAAGGACAATGAATTTCGGATCTGCACGTGGAACGTCCTGTCCTTATACAGAACACGTGCAGCCGAACAATTAGTGGAGAACCTGGACAGGCTAAAGGCTGACGTAACAGCCATCCAGGAAGTGCGATGGGATGGAGAGGGCATACGGAGAATGAAAACGTGTGACATCTACTACGGCGGGTGCTTGAAGGAACAGGGTCAGCGGCTCTTTGGTTGTGGTTTTGTGATAAGGGGAAGACTTAGGCAAGAAGTCTTGGGCTTCCGAAGTGTAAGCGAGCGCCTGGTCACAATCCACATCAAGGGCAAATTTAAGAACATTTCGCTGATCTGTGTTCATGCCCCCCATGAAGGGAGAGAGGACTCAACCAAAGAAGCATTCTACGATCCCCTGGAGACAACGTATGATATGTGCCCGAAGTACGAAGTGAAGATCATTCTTGGTGATTTCAACGCAAGATTCGGAAAGGAGGGCATCTTTGGTTCGATAGTCGGAGGACACAGCCTACACGACGAAACTTCCGGCAACGGACACAGGCTGGCAGACTTTGCGGCGGGGCGAAATGTCATCATCTCAAGCACCTACTTCCCACACCTCAATATACACAAGGGGACTTGGCGGTCGCGTGATCAAGTAACCGTCAACCAAATCGACCACGTTGCGATAGACGCAAGACATGCTTCCAGTATCTTGGACGTCCGAACGTTTCGAGGGGCCAACATTGACTCGGATCACTACCTGGTGGTAGCTAGACTACGTATGCGGATATCCATGACGCGACAACGCAGAGCAGATGCTGTGAAAAGATTCGATGTCGAGAAGCTTAAATCGCAAGAGACTGCCAGAACTTTTGCAGACCACGTAACTCTTAATCTCTCAGGAGGTCCGCCACCAGCATCAAGTGCAGAGGACCAGTGGGAACACTGTCAACAAGCCATCAGAAGTGCCGCCTCTGATGTGCTGGGTTTCACTAGGCGAATACAACGAAACCCCTGGTTCTATGAAGAGTGCCGGCTAGCGCATGCAGCTAAGGACGAAGCCTACCAAGCAATGCTGCAGACTCGAACAAGAGCTGCTGAGAGAATGGCCCGGGAGCTGTACGGGCTGAAACGAAAAGAGGAACGCCGACTTCTCAGGAGGAAAAAGAGAGAGCACGAGAAGCGGGCGGTAGAGTCTATTGAGGGTTGTAGCGGTAGGGGAGATGTTCGAAAATTTTATCAGAGGGTGAAGCGATCCACCCAAGGATTCAAGGCTAGAACGGAAGCCTGTCGAGATGAGAGTGGGAATATGGTAGTAGACACACAGTCAGTGCTGAGGATCTGGAAAGAACACTTCTCTAGACTGCTTAATGGCGAAGACAGCCAAGATGCCGCTAATAGGCAGAACGCTCCATTCAACTTGGACGATGATGGCCAAGAGTTCCGTCCACCCGACCTAACCGAAGTGCGGCTGGCGATATCCAAACTAAAGTCGTACAAGGCTGCTGGTGCGGATGGCTTACAAGCCGAACTATTTAAATCATTTATTTATTAACTCATCTGCAAAATTTGGTCGGAGGAAAGTATGCTTGTCGTCCGCTTGTGCAGGATGACGATGGAGAAATCTCGCAGCTCCGTCAAAATTGGTAAGAACACCACCGATTCCTTTGATGTTGAGAAAGGATTGAGGCAAGGCGACGCGTTATCATGCAACCTATTCAACATCGTTCTTGAAGCCATTGTACGCAACGCACATGTCAACACCAGCGGTACAATTTATCAAAAGTCCGTTCAATTGCTTGCATATGCGGATGACATGGACATTGTCGGCAGAACGAAGCGAGCTGTGGCAGGGGCATTTGCGAGCATTGAATCGGAGGCGGCTAGAATGGGATTGGCGGTTAATGAGGACAAGACGAAGTATATGCTGTCATCGAGAGAGGAATCTCAACATCGTCGACTCGGGCAAAATATCACGATGGACAGATATAACTTCGAAGTTGTTAAGGACTTTGTCTACCTGGGCTCCACTATTACATCGCAGAATGACATCAGTGCAGAGATCAAGCGAAGAATTACTCTTGCCAACCGCTGTTTCTTCGGTCTAAGAAGGCATTTAAGTAGTTCTCTCAGAGAACCAAGGAGACTTTATACAAGACCCTAATCATCCCGGTCCTGCTTTATGGGTCAGAAGCATGGACACTGAAAGACTCGGATAAAAATCTGCTAGGGTGCTTTGAGAGGAAGATTCTTCGTGTGATTTTCGGTCCGGTATGTATCGAAGGAGTATGGAGGAGAAGATGCAACGACGAGCTATACGGGCTATACAGCGACGTTGACCTGGTCAAAAAGCTGAAAATACAGCGGCTGAGATGGCTGGGGCACGTGGAGCGTACGGACAGCAACGCACCTGCCCGACGAGTCTTCGAATCCAACCTAGATGGGGTACGCAGCAGAGGAAGAACCCGTAACAGGTGGCGCAATCAAGTGAATGGCGACATCAAAGCACTCGGTGTGCACAACTGGAAGCGGCTAGCTAGGGACAGAGCTGGCTGGAGGGGCTTGTTAGTTGAGGCCGAAGCCCATCCTGGGCTGTGAGCGCCATCAAAAGTAAAGTAAAGTAAGTATACAAATTTGAAAACAGGGTAAGTATTTTTGTTTGTATAAAAAAGTACCTCTATATGTTTTAAAATATACAACTATGTACTTAATTAATAAACAAATCCTGCAGAAAACCATACAAACATTTAATAAAATTCATCGCAAACAAAATCTATATTAAAATTCTGTGAAATTCTATAAAGAATTTTAAAATTTCAATTATTTTTCAGCAATAAAAGACCACTAACAGATGAATCTACAACCAGGTTTTTAACTTTAATAAAATTTATTTGGAAGTTTTGTTGGCTTTGAGAGAGCTCTGAAATGTGCGCCACCACCACCAGCCACGACACACAGTCAATATATGCATGCAGTAATTTATAAAGTTGAATTGGTATAAGCAGCTAGGTCAATAAATCTGAATTCATTCATGAATTATGCAAAAACCGCTTGTTGCACATAAAGTCGACATTAAAGAGTCCAAAAATACAACCAAAACAAACAACCAAGCCGGCTTTTTAACACCAAGCCCATTAAACATTAATATATGTATACATAAATAGATGACGCTACCGTGATTTTCACGACTTATACCATACGATACGTACGATGCCAAAGCTTATTAAGAAATTAAACAAAAATAAAAAAAACTGGATACAAAATCCACTCAGTTAAGAAAATATTTTATATTATTTTTATCTGTTTTTTTTTTTCGTAATAAAAATAGTTCGTCTCTAAAATAGACCATTCTGGCCGAACCGGCTTGTACCGCCTTGTGCACTTGGAGGTAACTAGTATGAGCTCCTATTTCACATTAATCACACGGTAACTAGTTTTGGCGGCCCAGCCGTCGTCGGTCGGCGATGGGGGGGTGTAGGTAGATGTCTATATCGCGTGCACACTCGGTTTGAAGTGCGAAACTCATAGATTATCTACTTACATATATATAAGTTTAACTTACCTTTAAACACCGTTATACTGCGATTTAATTAACAGAGCGCTGTTGAAAATATTTTTCGAATTAGAGTCAATTAAAAAAGTCGCAGCTCGGTCAAAATAAGCCAAAGCAAAGTTTAAAAATTAAATTAAGTTAATAAATTTGACTGAAAATGAAATAAAATTTAGTATTAAGGACTATGCAGCTTAATACGCCTAGAGTGGTCTTTTAGTCTCTTTGCAAAGAATAATGCTGCAATGTACATACATACGCTTTCAGCACACAGTATAACCGTTTTCGTGCGGAGCGTTGGCAGCCAATGGCGACGACCAGCAATAATGAACAGACTTACGGCAGCGGCGCGCGACGGGCGTGTTGTGTTGTGTTGCATTGAGAAAAAATGCACGTTACCAAGGGCGATCGTGCGATTAATGTGGCCTTGACCGTTTATCCGTTTGGAGATTGATGTATAATGACTGCAAGGCAAAAGTAATGGCCATGTGATCTTATATGGGGCAAAATAACTGTTTTGGTGAGAATTAATGGTATCGAAATGTTGCTTCATATCAGTTGGCAAGATACATACATGAGTAATATTTTTATATAGAATTTGATGTTACGAGTTTTTTTCATTTTGAGTAATTTTAAGTAAAAATCTCCTAATTTTTGTTATTTTGTTGGAATAAGCTTAAACTATTTTAGAAAAAAGGTGCAAGGCAGACAAAAGAGATGCAGTTTGGGTCAAAAGGATATAAGTTTCTACATCAATGAAGCTGTTATAAAATTAAAGCTGTGTGTTAAAACATATTTTAAATGTGAAGTTTTAAATTAGGACTGGCCACGAGAAAAAGCTAAAATTAAAGCTGTGTGTTAAAACATATTTTAAATGTGAAGTTTTAAATAAGGACTGGCCACGAGACCAGACTCTGCGAGACTTTTGTAAGTCTCGTCTCGGTCTCGTTAAAATCGAAAATTTTCAGTCTTGTCTCGGTCTCGTGTCGGTCTCGTATAATTAAGTCTCGTCTCGATCTCGTATTCAAAGATTTCTGGCCAACTTTGTTGATTTATTAGAACGAAATATTTTCGATTATAGTTTAAATACATGCAGAAAAAAATAAGTATTTAACTGAAATTGGATTTTTTAATATATTAGACTCTCTGTAAATTCCGGTCCAAATATACAGTCTCGTCTGTCTCATCTCGGTTGCTTAAAAGGCAGTCTCGTCTCGTCTTGTCTCGGTCCTGTCATGCGAGACCGAGACCAAGATCGAGACCGAGACTTTTCTCGTCTCGTGGCCAGCCCCATTTAAAATAATGTGTGAGATATTTGTTTTTTATTTTAAAACTAAACCCCAAGGAATCAGGAGATCATTCAGAATATAGTGAAGCTACTTTTCATTTGATGCTAGAAACATTATGCGTTCTACACTTTTTTAATGTTATTTGAACTTTCTCTACAGAAAATTTCAAAATCCCCTCAAAAGATTTTCATACAACTTTACAGATTTAAGATATGTAGTTTACTGTGCACTCACCTTACCACCAAAACTGAATTGGAAGGATGACCAAAAAATATGTATGCAAATAAACTAACAATGGAAATAAAGAGTGCCTATCTGTCCATCAGCTCTCACTGCAATACAAATAACCACGGCAGACGAGATACAATTATTAAACAACTGCATTAAAAAGGTTGTTCCACTTAGCATGAGACCAGTTAAACAAAATTATAAGCAGAAGTGGTTTGATCAGGAATGTTTCACTGCAAGAAAACATTCTCTTAGCCTTCTAAGAAAATTTAAAGATTCAACCAGTCCAAATAACAACTCTACTACTGCAGAACAAAACGCGAAAACTATTTCAGATCGTTGGCAGCCGAATTTTCAGTCACAGCCAATAGTAAAAGGTTCTGGGAAAAAATAGAGGTAATTAAAGGCATACATTATGTCTGCGGACTACATGTTACTGCGCTTGAACTTGCGAATATTTTAAGCACTTGTTAAATTCCACCGATATGAGGGAAACTATCCAATTTGCAGAACCGTCTATCATCAATTAACAACTAGATGCCGAAATACAAATGAGTCTCTACAATGCAAAAAATAAAAAAAGCTCCAGCCCCTTATCGCATAAGCAATGAATTTTATAAAAACGCCCCCAGTTTTTTTTATATAAAATGCTTAGGATTTTCAACTGCATCTTTAGATCAGGAGAGATACCTCAAGAATTCAAAGATGCCATTGATTATATAAGATTTATTTTTCATCAAAATTTGTATCTTCATTTAAATTCAATAAAATGTGTATCATTAGAGCATGGATGTGCCGTCTGCCTGATTGACAATATAAAAAAATGCGAATCGTTGTAAATAAGTTTTTGTTTTAAATTTGTTCATGTCTTTAACCCTTTCGGTACGGATGTGGTACAAGTCCATATAAATGTTTTTTGTCTTGTACCACATCCGAACCGAAAGGGTTAATTTGAGTTTTTTTTTCTAGAAGTTTTCTGCTATAATTTTGTCTCTATAAGAAAAAGCAATCCTATAGAACTCGATCAGTTTTTTCAAATCCATCAAATTAAGGAGTTCTCTGACTTTCTCATTCGATATAAAATCCTCACCAAGGACATTTCTTCTCGTTTCTCGCAGGATTGGACACCTTCCAATGAAGTGGTATACATCTTCCCTTTCCTTTAAATTACACATACTGCATAAAAAAGGTAGATCATCTCGGTGTGAAGTATGAAGTTAAGCTTCAAAAGTACTCGGAACATCAAAGAAATCTCCTCTATCGTGCAACTGTCTCTGAAGTAGTTACATTCACGCATATTGTGGTTCAGCCATTGTATATCCAATATACAAAAATGGTGATGTCAATACACCAAGCAACTACAGAGGTATCTCTTTTATGAACTCAATTGCGAAGATGTTTTACTCCATTCTGCTGAATAGAATCTACACAGCGACAACTATCGCCCAATACTTCCTCAGACAAAATAGGAGACTTAAAGTATTTTTCGTAGATTTAAGAGCTGCGTTTGAAAGAAATGTCGACAAAAATGCTGAAATTATTCAAAAATATGTACACAAATACACGCCAAAGAGTATGAGACGGCGTTAATGTATCCGACTGGTTCGAAACTACGATTGGAGTGAAACAAGGCTGCCGTCTGAGTGCAATCCTTTTCGCATTGTTCAAAGATGATATAACATCACATCTACCTGCAGGAATAAGAATTGCAGATCAGGTCATAAAGGTATGTACTACTTTACGCAGACAATATTGTGCTACTAGCGGAATCCTCACATAGTTTACAACTTATGATTAATAATATGAAAAATTTCTGCAAAACTTGGAACTTGAAACTGAATCTTGAAAAATCGAAAATAATGATGTTCCGCAATAGACAAACAAAACTTGAATCGAATGAAAAAATATTTTTAAACGGCAAAGAAATTGAAATAATGGCACAATACAAGTATCTGGGAGTAATTTTGACACCAAACTTATAATTAGCAAACCACAATAAGATCACTAACCACTCCTTACTATGTTCTTGCCCTAGAAACGGGTTTAGCAAATCTCTATAATTTCAATTTAAAGCTACATTTTGATTACGTGCTCAAAGTGCTCAAATATCCGGCAAATAGGTTTCCACTTATTCTCACGAAATGTATTTTAGGCGAGTGTATGAATCAAGCAATTAATGCAGTATTCTAAAGTACATCATTTTATTAAAATCGATATTAGTTAAAACTACACAGACATGCAGTTATTTTGGTCCTAAGAAAAATTAAAAAAAAAAACGTGTGTGAATATTTCCCAAAAACCACTAGCTACGTACCAATACATCAATAATACAACATTTCGAGTCACTCATTAGAAGACGTAAAGGTACAGAATTGTTCACAAATTCGTCATTTCTCTAAAATTAAAGTTGCCTATTAGTTCTTGCATTCAACTAGCGAAATGTAATAAACAATAATCAGTTGTATTTTTATTTATTTTAATATTATTTTTCTCTCAACAAGATTGGATTGAAGATTGTATAAAGATAGGTATAATTATAAATCTACTAATATTGATATTCTTATATTCTTCGATAAATAACATTTTTATTCTTTTATTTAAGAAATATTTATGAAGAAGTTAATAAAAATGATTAAAAAGAAGTTTATAACTACTTTTTTTTATTCTTCGATGTTGCCTATGTTTGAGATTACTATAGATTATTTTCAAGACAGGTTTCAATACATTTAATATGTATTCTTACAATAAAACATGCTTTATTAAACAAAATCCAGTCAATCAATTCCACATACAAGTATTTGCCGCCATGAATTGAATCTTAATGAATTAATAACTTCTTGAATTATGTAGGTATGTAGTTAGTGGTCTATCAAGTGTTCAGTTTCACACCTTAGTTATTATCTCATTCTTGTTCATTAATTTAAATCATCGATTCGGTAAAAGAATGCTTAGTTTTATTTAAATTTAAAGAACAACTTTTAAGTACTCAAAAAGCATTCAAATAATAATTATAAAAATTGCTAATTCATGTGTATACCAGCTAATAAGTACAACTTACTCCTACATCATCAAACCGCCTTCTTAATTCCAGTTGTATGTATAACAGTTAACAACCTAGAACCTAGAAATCAAAGAGCCCACATACTTTTATGTGTGGAAGGGGTGTTTTATTTTAGGGGAAGAGGAAAGTATTGATTTATTACCAGACAAAATGTGACCAAAATGGTAAATTGATTCAGCCTTTAACTTAACCCATTTCCGGCTAGCGTTGCGTTTTCGCGACGTCATATTTGAAGACTTCTGGAACATAACTGATTATAAATTGAAATAAACTAAAAAATGATTTTGAGAGATAGTTGAATTATCTAATCGACCTGTTTTTGGATTTTGTTGTGAAAAAATACGAGTTTTTGAAAATGTTGAGGTAGGATTTTTGAACTTTTGTAAAATATCGTCAAAATTATAATTTTTTAAAACAATGTCAACCACAGGTAAATAAGGGTTCAAATTATATTCTAAAATAATTCTGACGTAATTTAAATGAGTTGCCTGCTTGTGAGGTTAGATGAAAGCATTACCTTGCGTTTTCGCAACGCTCGCCGAAAGCAGAAGCATTTCAAAAAAAAAAATTTCGCTGCTATATATGAGATTGAACGGTTTTTTCTCGGAATATTGTGTTTTTATGTTAACAATGCGAACATTTTTGAAAAAGAATCATAATTTTTGATTGTAAAGGATGCATATTTTAGTTCTAAGAAAAAAAAAAAAAAAAAAATCATTCAAGAGTGCTATATTGGGAAAATCCTTAACCTTCCACTTGACTTTAGATATTCTTAGAAATAATTAGGCAGTGCATTTTGCGTATAGGAAAAATCAAGGCTCAGGTCACTTTTCTAATGAGTGTGGTCCCTATTAGACAACTGTACTATACTCAGGTACTATAAATGGAGTGCATATTCATAAATGCGCGTTGTATTGGAAAAATAGATCGCGAATCTAAGTTTTTTGAATTCGACTTATTTTTTACTTATAAGCTGTGAGTTGTGCGGTCAAGAAGTGTTTTAAAAATTATCTCTGTGTTTTATAAAAGAAGAAATATTATGTATCGCAAAAAGTTTTTATGTGCTAAAGAACTCGAAGAGTTATTGATGAACCCGAGTTCGGATGAAGACGAGGAAATAAATTTGAATTTGGATGTTGCAGTTCATACAAACATTATAATTTTACTTCCAAAAAATGATGCTGTTAGTGATAATGAGGAATCGGATGAAAATGTGCAGCTTTTGGAGGATGGAAACATGTTCCCAAATGAATTGGCTGGTGAAATTTAGCTAAAATGTAGGTTTGATGATTTAAATTCTCAAAATCTTGAAGACATATACGATGAACCGGAAGTCGATGTTGTACCAAATGATCCAAACTGTGCATCAACATCCCAAAACCTCGCTTCAACTTCTAAAAAAGAATCGACATGTCTTCATTATGAGTAACCGAAGCGGTCAAAAAACCATCGTGTTGAATTTTCAAAAAAAAACAACAAATTATTTGATGGACCAACCAATCAACCAGGCAAAACGGTTTGATCGAAAAAGAGAAAACATGTCAACATTCAAATGCCAAATTAAATTCGCGAGAACAACATAACGATGGGTGGAGTTGACTTATTTGATAACGATATACAAGCAATTATCGGATTCGAATTCAAGGAAAAAAGTGGTACAGGCCACTTTTATCAAATGCACTGGATGCAGCGTTGGTAAATGAATGGAAAATATATTGAATTTTAAAAAAAAATTGCCAAGGAAACACCAATGCCGCAACTAGAATTTAGAACGTTTGTTGTAGATTCCCTTTTGCGATCGGAAACAAAAACTGAACCTGTGATTCAAAAGGAAGGAAACCCGAATGAAGTGGCCCGTTTCGACAAAATCAAACATACTGTCATCAAAACAGAAAGCGTCTCCGATGTCGAAAGTGTTCCAGCCAAATCGTTTTTTCCTGCAAGAAATGTGATATATTGCTTCATCCAAAATGCTTTGATTAATACCCCACAAAAACCCATTCTTTGTAAACATAATATATCTAAATATAATGTATAACTTATAACAAATTTCGTCATTTTATTTTCAACCATCTTTCATTACCCAGTGTATCTTTATTAAATTAATTTCTTCATAAGAATATTGAAATAAATTAATTCATACTCCATATAAACACATTTTTATTTTAATAATTTTGCTACCCCTTTCGGCGAGCGTTGCGAAAACGCAGCGTTAATTTTCCGGAATACCAGAAGCTATTCCAATTTTATTTTTTCAGATTTCCTCTAATTAGACCAAAAAGAGATAGTTTCAGGTTTCTAAGTCAACTGAAACTGGTAGTCGCCGGAAATGGGTTAAATGTTTCAAATGTCATGAGAACCAATATCCAAAAGAGGTCATACAATATAATACATACCATGATCTACGGGGGATTTTTGAAGCGGCAAAATTGTACAGTTTTCCAGAAAACGCTTAAATTAGAATAATTATTTTATTACAGCCTGGGGGACACTAAAAATGCAGATTTAAATTTTTAAATTAAGACACCAACTTTACGTGGAATTGAAATAAAATATAAAATATTATGAAGCTTCAAATTTTTGATTCAGTTTTTGGTCAGCATATACCGTTATCAATTATTCATGAGAAATTGTACGACGCAAAAATTACCTTACAATTTTTCGAAGGTCACTTATTTAATTAAACAATATCGTCACTTCAATTTTGTTTACTGGCGTATTTACTAAAACATAATTTTAATTAATTCCAATCAACCTTTTTATAAACAAACAAGTAATAGATACATTCATTATCATACAAGAAATAACATAATTAAAAGTATCACGTTCCCACGTAAGTAGATACTTATCAATTGAACACTATTTTTACTTCCGCCTTTAATTACTCACCTTTCGTAAGCACATGGCCGCATATATGTTTATTTCATTACTAAGTAGGACTTCTACAGTTCAAATATAACCATCAATAACTAAGTTCATACAGAAAAATTAACAAAACTTCCAAATTTGTGCACGACTATTAAGTGTAAAATAATCGAATAAAAAAAAGTACCTACGATTAGTGGTAATATAATTCGCACGCATTACCATAGATTTTAAACAACAACAACACATGCTCAGGCTCACGCACTTCTCGCACTGTAGATTTAATATCGTTTATTCAAACAAAAAAGCATACCCCATAAAAAAATATGCACGTTTCTGGCTTAGCAATTAATTTTAATTTCGACAAAGCATACACATAGTACTCTGCTTAAATAACCGACAAAATTGCAACCTTGGCCTTGGTTGGGGTTGTTAGCCAAAACTTATATTATACACCGTTGTTATACTATCTATCTACTATACTTGTATCAACTGCTAACAACTATCACTATAGAAGCTTTTGGCGGGAAAATTGCTACTATTATTTCACTAATAACAGAAACGACAAAGCAAGCAGCTCATAACTGAGGCCTAACAGAGTCAATTAAGAAGCCGTCAAGTCTTTTAAGACAATCATAAATCTTTCAAGCTAAAGATTCAATGGCAACAATAGTTGGTTATTATTTTTGAAAGACATTCGCTTTGGAGATAGGCCGATACTTATTTATTATCTTACAAGCAAATTAAGGAATTGTGACTGTTGTTGTAAAAAATATATTGAAATTTTAACATCTCTTAAATGGGTGTACCTACATTTACCAAGAATTATTAGGTGTTTATCGTATACAGTGCAGTATCGATTAAAAAATAACTCCAAACAGTGAATATGCGATACAACAAACGGTCTTAAGAATAACCTTACAATAACATTAATATCTCTTACTTCGGAAAAAAATGTTAAAATCATTTATTAATTTCCATTTTTATTTTTTATATTTAAGATACCAATTTGTTTTTGAAGAACTTGGAAGGAATCCCAAAAAAAATTCCGAAAACCTAAAGACCAACAAACATAATTCTAAAAACCTAAATTCTAGAAACTTATTAACCAAAACGGAAAAACTAAAATCTAAAATTCTGTGAACGACAATTCTTAAAACCCCATGATCTAAAATTTTAAAAACCAAAAATTAAAAAAACCTCAAAAGTCAAAACCTTAAATCTGTAAAACTCAATAAACCTGACCTGGTGATCCAAAAGTCTAGAAAAACAATCCAGAAAGTTCAAAATCTCCGAAATTCTAATTCGAAAAAAATTCATAATCTAAATGGTAAAACACAAAATTAAGAAAACCCAAAACGAAGAAAACACAAATTTCCAAAAAACCATAAATCTTAAAAAAAACCTTAATGTCAAAAACACAATATTTAGAAAACCCGCAAACAAAAATTTTAGAAACCCGTGATCCTAAATCTTAAACGACCACAAAATCCAGAATCCAAAAAATTCCCAAAATCCTAGAAAACTGTATTGATGCAAATTCCCAACAATTCAAAATGCTGAAAATACAAAATCCTGAAGGACCGAAATCCTAAAAAAAATTAATTCGAAAAACGAAAATAAAGTTGAGAATCCAAAAATAAAAGATTCTGAAATCTAGATTCCAGATAACCCATCAAGAACCTGTAAATCCAAAATCCCGAAAGACCACAATCCACAAAGATCAAAATCCCAAAAACTTTAATTCTGAAAAATGCATGATGTAATAGCTTAAAATCACCCCCAAAAAAAATAAGTCCAGAAAAGTTTAAATGTCTAAAACCCAAAATCTAGAAGGCTCGCACATACAAAAACCAAAATTTCAGAAGACCATGATCTAAGATCCCGAAAGACGTAACTTAAGAAACCCAAAATCCTTGAAACCCTACTTGTAGAAAACTCATGATCCAAAATCCCAAAATGAAAAAAAAGCGAAAGCCTGAAAGCCCACAATCAAAAAAAAAAAATTCAAAAACCCGAAAACCAAAATATTATAAGCCTATGCTCCATAGTCCAAAATCTTTAAACCCTTAATTCTAGAAGACCCGCGATCCAAAATCTCAAAAGCACCAACTGCAGATAACCCAAAGTCCGCAAACACGATAGTCAAAAATCAACCAAAAAATAACGACCGGTAATCACAAATACAAACATTTTAGAAAACTATGATCCAAAATCCTGAAAAACCACATTTCAGTAAGCCCAAAATCCCAAAAGCCCCAATTATAAAAAAAAACATGGACCAAAATCCCAAAATCCGAAAAGGCAGAAAACCCAAAATAGCGAAAAACCCAACATCCGAACAACTTGCAAGGCTGAAACCAACATTTTAGAAACAAGAACTAAAATCCCTTAAATCTATACAATACGTACAATCTTAAAAAGACAGCATCAAGATCTCGAAAAAATTAATTTCATCTTGAAGTACGAAGTACATATTTTATCAAGTGTACCAGATGCCCAACACAACTCTTAAACAAATAACCCTTAAAAAAAACAATTCACTTAATTTGTATTTTCACAGTATTCATTATATCTGGTTAGATTTTATTTTCAACCATATAAAGGTAATGCATATTTCATGAAGTAATTACCCAAGTCGCCCCGTTCTATATGCGTATTTTAATTTTTAAGTAACAAACTATTGCAAATCAAAAACAAGAAAGAAAAAATAACCCTAAGGCGTCTTTGGATGACTTCATTTCCTTTAATTTTTTTGTTTCTCTAAGACTCTTAATTCAGGTTACATCATCTTAACTAAAAGTTCTAAACAAAACTTAGCTTAAGAAAAATCCTGCTTTAGAGTTGAAGTGACTTTAATTAGCCGCAATTCACAAGAGTAAACGAGTTGGTAAATTCTTTAAGTCAAAAATAAAACACAAAAAGATCAAATCTTAAAAATAAACATTCTCATGAGAACACTTTTATTAAAGTTTCCTGTCAAAAACCAAAAAAAAAATAGCGATATCAGTCCGAAGTGCTACGCAGCAGCAACAAAGTTCAAAATAATAAAAAGAAAAAAAAAAAACAAAGAACTTTTGATTTCTTTACGGCTATAGGTTAACTATTGAGTTATGGGGCGCGAAACAAGCAGCCCAAAAATGAAGTCACCAATGAGTGCTGCCACTTTATCATAATTGCAAAAGTGATACTAACAGTTTTATTTATTAATTCATATTTATCGAAAAAATCAGATGCCATTTGAGCTCAAGTATCTTGAAGTACCCAACATCTTAGCCATACGGACTGCACAGAAATTTGTTGCTCCCCTCTATTTTAAGTAAACAAAATTAGTACATATAGAGCCATTGTCTTCACTATTGCTCAACTTGAGGCAAACTCTAAAGTTGCCCAACTTGAGAGTTGACCTCAAGTCGAGAGTTATAACGTTAAAAGTTGAAATTTCTATTTATTCGCTATTATTTTTCCGAACTCCGCAGTTGAGAATCTAAAGTTGATCAACTTCCTTGGGATATTTGTGAAAATAAAACAAAAACTGTCATTCTCAAACTTATACTTACAACTTTCAGTTAATTAAATTGAAGTTCTGTCAAATTGTATGTGTTTTTAGTGTAAAATTGTGAATTAAAGCCAACATAAACCATTTTATTTTTTTTATTTTGATAAGATTAAATTTCGTTGTAGCTCTGAACGGTTCGCGTTGTTTTGGGAGATCCTTTCTTATTATCGACAAAATCATACATATAGTGTAAGAGCCGACAGCAAATTTTGGTAGTGGATGTATAACCAAAATCTGAGTATGAAGGTTTATAGGTGTATATTTTATGATATCGAAATCAAAAGTCTGGATTTTCTAAAATTCTTCTCAGGGGTATTATCACTTCCATCAATTTTTTAAAAATACTTCATGATGCTCTGTCATTCTTCCCTAAAACCAAACACCTTATTCTTGGTGATATGACTAATAGAACTCAAGATATAAGGTTTTTAAGCGAGCATAATCGGTTTTTTCTTGGAGATTTATGAACCGCACAAAATCAACAAAACTAAGTCTCCAAAAAAAGTCGATTAAGGTTCGTTTAAAAAGCTTATATCTTGAGTTCTACTGGTCACTTCACCAAGGTTAAGGTGTTTTGACTAAGGAAAATCACAGAGCATCACAATGAATTTTCAAAAAATTGATGGAAGTGATAATACCCCTGATAAGAATTTTATAAAATCTATAAAGGCTGAAATAAAGACCTGCGAGACTTTAAATTTCGATTTTACAAAATATGCACCTATAAACCCTCATACTCAGATTTTGGTTATACATCCACTCCCAAAATTTGCTGTCGGCTCTTGTACTAATATGTAGAAATATCTTATAAGGATTGGGACAGACAGGATAAATCTAGCCAATCTACAAAAGCAGATAAGAAGCAAATTGTTGAGCAGCCGTGCGTCGCTCAACAGAAATTGAAAAGAAGACTGTCTTGCTGAAATCTCAAACCCGATAATTTTAAGCATGTATAGAAAGAATATTTGAGTTAAACATACATTTTAGTTGTATAAGTTTTTATTCAATAAATGTTTTTTTTTTTTTTTTGTAAGAACACAAGAAATTCTTTTTTAATCTTTACTCATCTTCCAATGAAGAAATAGTTTCTAACTAATCTACCGTAGGCTGAAAAATATGTTCTTAACAATCGGAAATGAAAATTACTCGTGATTATTGCCGTTTCCCTAGAAAGTATTGACGATGGTGGGTTTGAGCAATATCATTTGTGTTGGTTTTGAAAGACGAACAAAAATTAAGTCACGGTCGTCCCACTTTTGAATTCCAACAGCAACTTCTTGTACTGTCTTCTCTCAACGTATAAAAGCTCGTCATTATAACTAGAATATTTCTATTTTCTTCACTTTTATTGAAGAAGTTGATGGCCAATTTTCCAAAAACTAAAACTTCGGAAAATTATAACTAGAATATAATTTGATTTCTTTTTTGGGTAAGCTGGAAACTACAAGCTTTCAAAAAAAAAAAAAAAATAGAAAAAAAAACAACAATTATATAATAAACTGCCAAGTTTGCTCGGGCAACTTCTAATCTTTCCAGGAGTTGAGAAAATCTAAAGTTGATCAACTCTAGAGTTGAAAATCGAACGTTGAAAATGTCAACTTTGAGTGAATAAAAACGAATTCAAAAGTTGAAAATAAAAATCTTCAATTTATATTCAACTTTGACTGAAAAACCAGTCATAATTGTTTTGTAAACTAAATTTTGTTAGAGAAGCGAATTTATTAAAAATGTCATCATAATCTTAAAGATTTAAAATTTGTATTCTGCAGGTATTTATTGTTATTTTGTTTGGCTATCATGATTAGTCTAAATAAAAAAACAGAAATTAAAAAAATCTCTTAAAATTTTCAATAAAGTGGCTTCACTGGTCACCGAATTCAACGGGCTGTTGTCATCTTCACACAAAAAGCTGAAAATCTTCTTATTATTGTGTGACTCCATTGATCTCCCCAATTTGCAATACCCTCCTTCTTCAACGGGGTTGTTTGTTTCGGTCATTTCAGGGCATTAAAAAAGTTTTTGTTTTGTTTGCGTACATGCTTATTCGAAGTTGTTTTATGCCTGAAATATTTGGTCAAACGAGTAAAAATATCAAAAGGAAAAAAAAGAAAAAACACGATTTCGCAAAAACTTGCACCTCATCAAATTGACAGAAAAAAAAATATGTATATAAATCCGAAATTAATCTTTGGCTCTGGGTCATTGAATCGTTGAACGGGTTAAAAGCAGAATAACCTTGGATTGGAAACGGAATCTAACATTTTTTTTGCAGCTTTATTAGTAAGAAGAACATGACTTGGATTTTAATTGGTATTAGATACCTTTAGATATGATTGTAAAAATAAATAGGTTGAACCTTTTTTGAAGTTTTAGCTTACAAAATTTAATAATGTAGACATTTTGTCATATTGTTCTAAAATGCTAACGGCTCACGCACGATTTCGATGAAGTTGTCGTACAAATTGGGGTAAAAGTAATGTTATGAAAATAAATAATATTAAGAATTTTGTTCACAACACCGATCGTCGGATGCTCGGACGGACAGATGGACGAACGGACGGATGGACAGATGGACGGACGGTCGGACCTACAGATGGAAGGACGGACGGTCGGGCGGACAGATGGACGGACGGTCAGTCGGTCGGACGGACGGATGGATGGATGGACGGATGGATGGATGGACGGATGAACGGATGGATGGACAGATTGATAAACAAACGGACGGATGGTTGGACGGACGGACGGGTGGGCGTATAAATGGACGGATGCAAAATTTTAAATGCACCATATAACATGCAACACCGAAAGACGGACGGAAGAAGTATTTTATTGAATGAAATGCTTCAGTTATTGCAAATTATATAAAATAATAACCCTGCCGATTACAGAATCCGCAAAACTCGATCCGCAGTGCAGTGTTTACTTTCCCATCTACTCATGTATCTTGGAAAAAAAAGAGAAGACTGCATTGTGAATCACTGTGAATCGAGTTTTGAGGATTCTGTAATCGGCATGAATGTTTTTGTGTAGTCACATAATGTACAAAATTTGAACTCAGATGTTTTCAAACATTTCAGATTTCAACTTTAAAGGAGTTATACGTGAAAAACGAGCATTTTTGACATTTTAAGGTTTTTGAAATGTCGAGATTTGTTTAACGGGTAATCGTATAAAAACAACTGTCCTTACTCTTTTTTGCGGATGTCATGATCTAGAAGATTATTGTTAGTCTTTAAAAAAAAATTCAATAGTATTTACCGCTTCGGAGTTTTTATCCGAAAAACTAGCATTTTTTGACATTTAACCTTTATTGACTTGAAGCGCACACGATTTTGCAATTGACTTTTGCGACAATATTTCTTGGATTCTTTTCGTATTTTTTTTTTGGCAGAAAGAGTACAATTTGCTTGGAATAGTCATTTTTCCTGTTTAAATATAGAAAATTGAATTCATTGTAAATTCAAATACCAAACTACTTACTTAGGATTTTTAAGAAAACACACTTTATTCTACAAAATCATTATAACCTTAAAGTAGGTATATCTATTATAACAGAACCAATAAAGGAAACAAATTATAAAAATTAATTAACACCTGGAATCTAGAAACAAAACACGCGATATACTATGTATACCTTATCACATTTTCTTGTTGAAGTCTTTCTTTTGAAATCAATTTCAATGTGAGACAAATCGATAGACATTTAACAAAATGTTTTACAAAAAGCCTCACACATTAATTCTAATTACCAAAGATTCAATTAAGTCCGGATTAGTGTCGGTAACTTAACCGAGACAACTTATCACATGTTATTTCACCAAATCTGTTCGCTTGATTACAAGACGAACCTTTTTCCTCTTCCTTCTCATGACGGACGTGCGACGCGACGATGACTACGCACGCCAACGACGACGTGACGCTCGTATTCAACTATAAGTTTATGGACAACAACTGTAAAATCAATCAAAATAAATTGCATATTAATCTGGATCATTGAATCAACATTGTAAATCAATTTCCCATTCATAGGATTACTTCCTCATCCCAGATGCATCATGTTCAGATAATTAGCAAGAACTAGATGACTTTTTCCTTTGCTCAGGCTGCTGCCTTTTCAATGCAAATCTTGATCGACAGTGTCGCGCACATTGCAAATCTTCTTCATACAATCAAAGAGAAGTCCAATTCCAAAACACCGCCAACCCTCTCAAAATGGAAGATGATAAATCGATGATTATGTTCCTGCGATGGCACGAGATTCACGAATCACCCATGTTTCTTGCGCCATCGCCAGTGTAAATGATCTTCGAAAGTTATTAACGCCTGGCTCAGGCGATTGCGATGGCTCATCTATTTCCATTGAAATGACCAAACCAGCCGGTGACAATTTGTTGCACTGTGTTCAGTGTTGCAAGTTGCAATCTGAATCTGGGACTGGTAGAAAAGTGGCATCAAGTTCATTTGGCACTTAACCCAGCAAACAACCATCGGGGTAATAAATTTTTAACCTTGTTACCTGTGGAATAACACGAGAAAAAAAAAATTCCTCGTCGAAACACAAGTGTTCCACTGACTTTTAAGACCACGTCCGAAGAACGCAAATATACCCAAACTGGATTTCGGGTGCTACAAGAGAATTACATTGTAGTCTCTGAAGACGGCGATGGCGGCGTGGCCAACACCATTGGAAGTAAATCAGGAAGTAAGTTGATCTTAGGTTAGATTCAATTGGAAATGATTCAGCAGCAAAGATAATGGCGAGCCGCCACAAAGAGTTGGCTTTGGTAAAGAGGTAACTTTTAGATAATTGCTTTGGGGAATGACGCATGTAAGATCGTTCAAGTTCAGTCCGAATTGAGAACCACGAGGCAAAACGTGAAGTTTAAATGCGAAATTAGAGAACTAATAGAAATTCCATAACTTCTAACGGAAATAAAACAACACATAATGTATGTATGTATATTATGACCGATAAAAACGCTTGGATATTTTTTTTGTTAGTTTTGCATTTTATGAACGTACCTAGCCTGTTGCTATGGATTATAAGATAATTGAAATTTATTAGTTTTGCACAGTACCTGTCTATTTATTCGTAAAACATGTTCGGCCAGCAACAGAAGACTTACCACTAACTAACAATTAATTGGAGGTTGGAGTACAAAGAACTGTTTTCAAAAAATTAATTTTGAAGACTTACGATCAAGAATTAATTTAAAAACAGGATCCTCAGAATTTCAGTGATATTTCATCATATGAAACTCTAGTAGTTTGTACCAACCTTCAGAAGATGTTTTCCATTTTACTTTGACTACAAAAGAAGTTTGGAAGTAACCAAGGGATTTTTTTCTCAATACACAATTAATGCGGCTGTCAATGCACAATTATTTCACTTCAGAGCAATAGATTAGAAAAAGAAAGTAATTAAAAAAAGTTTATTCGAAGGTTGAACAATTTAAAAGAAATGCGTTAGGTAAATTTTTAGTTTTCAACCATATCTGTTACTTTATCGACTTCATTCTGAAATTTTTCTGTAGCCTTCGTAACTGTTACTTTATCGACTTCATTCCGCAATTTTTCTATAGCCTTCATAGCTGGTTTATCAGGCACCAATATCGCAGTATCATCAGCAAAAGTAGCCATTATAACATTTCTCTCAACTATTCTTGATTTATAACAAACGCAGGGTTGGTCCTAGGAGACTACCATGTGGTACACTGGTTAAATTTTCTTAAGTTACGAGTAATTTGGTCGTATCGTACTCTTAAGAAGTAGGGCTGGCCACGAGACGAGAAAAGTCTCGGTCTCGATCTGGGTCGATCACGACGAGACCGAGACGAGGCGCGACTGGCTTTTAAGCAACCGAGACGAGACCAAGACGAGACTGTTTATTTTCACCGAAATTTATAGAGAGTCTTATAAATTAAAAAAATCCGATTTCAGTTAAATATTTATTTTCTTTTGCACGTGTACAAACTATAATCGAAAATACTTCGTTCTAAAATCAACAGGTTGTTCGGAAATCGTATTTTCGAGACCGACACGAGACTGAAAATTTTCGGTTTAAACGAAACCGAGACGAGACTTACAAAAGTCTCGCAGAATCTCGTCTCGTGGCCAGCCCTATTAAGAAGGGGTCGATCGATAGAATTGGGAGAACGGGAAGATTCCTATGCAGTCCTAATGGCCCTTGAGCAACATCTAAGAATAAACCCAAATTTACTTGTTATTTGTTTAAGTGCCTTTTACACAACATCAGCAATTCGATAAGATTGGTCTATAGGGAAATGATTATTTTTAAATCTGAGAAATCTAGTTCAATGGAAAACCTGGATTATTGAGACTGTGCCCTGTATACTCAGTTGGACACGACAGGGTGTTTTATACCTTGCCTCTTCTACTACTTTCTTGACTTTTTGTGTTGGAAATAACCGCGCCCTATCTTGACGAAGTGTGTCAATTTCCGTCTTTCAATAACAATAGTGGAAACCTAGCATAAGTATGTCAAAATTTGAAAGCAGCGTACCTGTACAGGGTGATTCATCTAAGGTATAACTAAAAGATGACGCGTTTAGGTCGAGTCGAGACAAGAAAAAATGGTATGGGAGGGGGTGTATTTTCTACGTTTAAGAGGAGGGGCAACAAGTATTAAACAACAATGGTAACACTTACAATGACATGTTATACTTTTTTGTAAGGCCAGAAATACCATTTCTATTTAAGTAAAAGTGTTTTTGTCAACACTTTTCGAGCTCAGTTTTGAAAAAAAAAAATTAAACAAACATTTTCAAACTTTTTATTTTCAAAATTGTACTTAATTTTAATTAAGTACTATTCTCGTTGTCAAAATTCAATGCTTAATTTTTAGTCAAACATTGAAAACCGAATGGTTCATGGACTTTTACTTTCCAAAATATTAAAAGTTAAATGAACTAACTTTCACAAAAGACTAAAAAGAATCCGGCTAAATGATCTTTTCGGCAATCAGTGTTTATTTATTATCAACCTCATTTTTTTCTTATTTTAACTAAGATGTTCGTTTATTTTATTTAATATCTTGAAAAGTAAAAGTCCTATAACCATCTGGTTTTCAGTATTTGACTAAAAATTGATAAGAGCATTGAATTTTTATAATAAAAATAGAACTCAATTACGTATAATTTTGAAACAGTTTGAAATTTAAAAAAAAAAAAATTTTTTAACAAAATTTTGAGTTTGAAAATTAATTTTTCAAAAACTGTTGATAAAAACAACTTTATTTAAAAAGACAATAAAATAATGTATTTTTGGCCTTACAAAAAGATATAACATAGCATAGTAAGTGTTACTTTTGTTTTTAATAAGTTTGTTTCAGTTTTAAGTAAATTTTGTATAATATTGTCCCTCCTGCCTAAACGGGGGGAAATAGACCCCTTCGCATACGACATTTTTCTTGCTTGACTCAACCTACACGCTTTATTTTTTCGTCACATCTTAGGTGAATCACCCTGTATAACTGATGCTACAAATTTTGTATTCATTTGATGTTTAAAATGACAGAAATGGATGCGGTATTTCCAAAAACATATGTTTTGCCATAAAACTCCATTTATTAACCCCTATTCCTCTCCTGTCACCTCTTGATTGAAATCCTAAATCCGAACCTGGATGAACTCGGATTAAGAATCTTTATTTTTTCTGTGCCAAGCATGTCCATTGAAGCTAATATATTCATCAAACTTATAAGGCAAGCATGATCAGTGGCTTGAAATTCAGACAAAGATCTTCTTCTCCAAACCAAACCACTCGTCAGATAACTTTTGTCAAACATTAAAAACTATACTGAAGGATGTGGGTGTAATGTACAGGTGCTTTTGGTTCACAAGGCACCTGGAACCTACTGCTTAATCCGCACTTGCATAGTATAGTCGAAGCTCGTTTGCATTATAATTTATGATCATTTGTTCTGTAACATTCCAAGTGGTGTCTTTGACTCGACCCAAACTCCATGCACACACTCGCTCTGAGTTTGGAGTCAAAGCAAACAAAAAAGTGTATAAATATAAAAAAGCAAGTTCCTCTGCAATTTTTAATGGTTAGTACTCATCTTACGTACCATAATGTTTGGATTGTAGTATTTATAGTTCCAGTTTGAGTGCCGCTGCAGTTGTCGGCTCCATCGACCGACCGAACGAATGACGACTGCGCGGCGATGGCAACGACACGGGATCATGATCGGGATATGGGATCGTGTTTCTGACACAAGGCGCGATGTAGAATAATTACACTCGGTAATCGATGAATTTTGAAATTGATATTGACAAGGCCGGTTGTTGATGTTGTTGCTGTTGCTGTTTTTTTGTTGTTTGTGCAGCATCATTTGCATGAAGAATAAAAGCATCTTTATTCTTTAAGACAGATATTGCTTTCGGCAGAGTCCTGTTAGAATTCAACCGATGAAAGCATCCATTTCCTTTCCAATCAAGAGGTCAATATAAGTACACATAATACGAGTTAAAGTTTGCAATTGGAAACTGTGTACACATCATCAGTTAGTTAAAGAAGATTCTCTTGAAATCATATTCACAAACCTCTGAATTAAAAAAAAAAACGTTTATAAAGAGAAAGGCTAACTGCGTAAATGTTGTGTCCATACATAAATCTTTTTGCATTCAATAATAATTAACCGTTCAACATTTGAATAGCTATTTTTATATTTGATTGAAAAATTATTAAATCGAAGAGGCATTCTAAATTCACTAAAAAAGTTAGGTTATAGATAGGGTTACCACTTTGTATTATTTTCCTTTTTCTACAGAGCTTGGAATATTTAATTTGTGTTCTCAATTGGCAACCGACATGCACAGTTTCTCATCACGTTCTTAACAAAAACTGGTAGGGTAATGCAATTTCTATTTTTTTTTTTGTATTCTAAAGCTGTGTGGTGACAAATTATTTCACTGAATCCATTTTTCAAGTTCACACTCCCATTATTTAGGTAATCATATAAAAATATATTATTTCCTTGTTGAACAACAGCTATCAATCTCCTGAATGACGACAACGACGCCGCCGACGGTTAATTTATTAGCTATGACAAGTTAGTGTTAGTGTATAGGAGAGCGAAAGATCTTGTTATCGAGTGTGATTAATTGGTTTAGAGAAATGGGTGGGAGTTATGCACCTTCAACTGAAATTGTTATTTAATGCGCATATAGTGCAGTGCCAGTCTTTTAAATAAATTGTGGTTAAACTTTTTTAATGAATAGATATAAAAGAGAACATTTTTCAATCAGTCATTTTTTTGCCTTTTTATATATGTTTTTATGTTTGTTAAAGAAGTTAAAACTTAACAAGCTCTTTGACAGTTTAGAAATCAGTGATATTAGTTCCCCGAAGCTTCCAGTTAATAGACATTTAACAGTTGGAAAAATTAAAGGTCAAACAAAATACTAGCAGATGAGAACAGAAAACGAGCATTTTTTAACGGATCATCATGTCTCTTTTTATTGGGGAGATCAATTAAAAGCAGTTTTTCAGAAATGATCTCACCCTCTGTCCTCTTCTTTTTATATTTTTTTCTCGGAATTGGCAACAACGTGGCGGATGAAATTTAGTATTTAGATGTTTTACTTTCAAGGTTGATCTAGATATTTGCCATACAGGGCCGCAGCCAAAGGACAACTAAGGGGGCTCTTAGTGCGACAACGATTTGGATGAAATTTTAGACCTTGATATTATACTTTCAAATTTTATCTTAACCGGAGTCATCTTGGCCTCCTCAAGCAAAAGATTCCAAAAAGGGATTTCACAAATTCTTATACGAAATAAGAAAAGACTCTTCGCTTTTACAGCGAATTTCTAATTTTCTTAATATAAATAAAAGAATTATTTACAACTAGCCGACCCGTGCTCGCGTTGCTTCGCAAAAAAATTAAAGAAGATTGTTGACATTTGTAAACCTTCCCACCTATGTATTTTTCCTATTTAATATAGCCATTTTGTAATATGTGAAGCGTTTCTTAAGAGTTAATTCAATTGAATTTATCCATAACATTTTGTCTTTTCAAATATTCGCCAAACACCATTCAATTGCTTTTATACACTGAACCAAATCCTTACGTAAATACAACGAAAAACGTCATTGTTTCAACGTTTTTATAGTTACAATTCAGCCGATGTTGGGATTCGTTATCTCAACGATTAGTCATTCGTTTTTAATGAAGCCGTTCATCAAACAATGAATTTTCGTTGAGTCAATGAAATATTTTAATTAGACAACGTAAAAGCCTATTAACGAAATTTTTCGTTGAGTCAACGTATTTATTTCATTAATTACCGATATTTTAAATTGAGTGAATTTTTTTTTTCATTAATTAACTATATTTTCGTTGAGTCAATAAATTTGTTTCCATTGATTAACGTAAAATATTTTCGTTGATGAATGAATTATTCGTTAATTCAACGAATTTATTCCTTATTCTGATTATATTATTAGGAATAGCTTTTTTGCATTATATATAAGTTCAAACATCATTCTTGTTAAAGAATCTTCTAGTGAAGTAATCAAACAAAAAATAGCTTGATGACAAGGTGTAATAGTACTGATTCCCAATAAAACTTGTACCACGCCTTGCCAATAGGCACCTTTCATTTGTTTTTTTGTTTATTTATATAGATTCTTTGACAAGAATTAAGTGTAAACTATAACAAAACAGATTCGAATTCTATATTTTCATTAAAATATAATTTTTTTCGGCGGTTTAGTTATTTTACATAATTGAATGTAATTATTCGTTGAGCCATCGTAAAATAAAATATAATTTCGATACTGTTTTTCGTTGTATTATGATAGCTTTCATCAAAATAAACTAGTGGCTTTAGAGTTAAGGTAAAAAGTATATGAAAGGACTTTCATTGAGACAATGAAGCCATCATCAACCAACATATTTTTTAAAATAAGTGTTTGATTGGGCCAACGAATTTAGCGTGGAGTCAACGAAAACTCAGCCAACGTAAGGAATTTTATAACTTTACGAAGAATATTATTCTCAGTGTATTAATTGAACTTTTTTCTTTTGATACACATGACTGTAACCTATTTTTCCCGTCATTTTAAGATCTCAAACCTGAAGACCCGACCATTAGAAGTCAAGTTATAGGCTTTTTACTTGAACCAAATAATTATTTGTTCATCCGGGAAACATCGCCTTTTTTAAATAAAAGCGATGCAAAACAATTTAGTTCCACCCAGTATAAGACGGAAATTAATGTCGTTCAAAAAGAAAATTTGGATGAGTGATGAGGATGACATCGACGACAGCTGGGGCTGGGGGTACACATTACACAAATAATTCAATCACATAATGTGAATCTTTTCTTCCTACGTAACATACCTACCTAGTTCAGCCACACTTTTTTCTAGCTACAATGCCAGTTTTACATTGTGACGCTATATACTAGGGGTATTCATGCAACGATGTAAAACACTAGATAAGTTTACCATTTGGGTAAGTTTACCATTTGGGTAAGTTTACCATTTGTGTAAGTTTACCGTTTGGTAAATGAACTGTCAAATTTTGTATGGGAACTGATTTACTCAAATTGGAAATTCTCCAACGAATTTGCTTGGGAAAATGATTTGGTAAAATTATCCAAACGTCATTTTGACTTTTATAAATTAGGCGTGTTCAGAAATATGATAAATACCAGAAGACCCGTGCGAAAATATCGCACATTCAATAAGGCTTTAAATTTTCAAATAGAATGTTTGAACAAAATAAATAAATTCTTTTTATTACTGATATGAACATATTAGAAGTGGTCATAAATATTTTTTTTAATAAAATTTAATGCAATAAGAAAATTTCTTTGATTATTTTCATTCTACATGTGTTTCGATTTTTTTGTCAACCCCATTCGATTGACATACCAACAATATTTTTAACATTGATCGTTCCTAAACGAAATGTTACACAGTAACACTTTTAACAATGACATTTTAAAATTTTATTTTGACACAACAACAATAGTTAACATTTTATAGAAAAAGAACGGACCACTGTCATTTTGCCGAGCTAGAGGAAAGTGTTTAGAGAATTCAAAACTTTAATATAGTGAAAACACTATATAATATGGAGTTTAAAACCTTTGCATCTCACGGGCTAATTGTGTCTTATATTCCACATGATGTTTTTACAGGATTTAACGCAGCACCGCATAATGTTATATACCTATTTTTTTTTCAAAGAAGTATTGAATGTATTCACTATATTTATATTTATTTCACTTTTTTATTTAGTTTAATAAGCTTTTTTACTATTAAACTTAAATCTCAAAAACACATCTCTCAAGAACACAGCTAAAAATTCTTTTGGGGCCCCAGAATTTAGCTTTCTCACTGCATTCTGCTTTCTGAATGCATTTGTGTTTGTGTAACTCACACTATTTTGAAAAAAACCTCACTTTTTCCTCGATATGCCCGTTCCTCTATTTCTTCTTCTAAGATTTTAAATTAAAAAATTACCTAATAAATAAGTTTCTTTCATTCATGCAATCTAAATATACATTAGAAATGCATTCGGCTTTTTATAATGAGAAAAAAGATTACAAACAACAGAAGGTAACAAATATGTTTCTCCACCACTCACTCAATGTGCAAGCCAAAAAAGAGGATTATACATTACAAAAGTAATAAATATGTTCCTTTCATTCATGCATGGTGTAACTAAAGAATATTTCTCCCCCATTCACTCAAGGTGCAGCGAAAAAAAGAGAATTTTAAATAACCAGAAGTAATACACATTTTTCTCTTTCACTCATCCAATGGGTTAAAAGTGAGGTATTCTTTATGTCAAAATTTTCATTTATTGAATTATTTGAAATTTCCGAAATTTGTAGAAAATAGAATAAAGTTTTTGTGCAATGTCATGAGTATGTGTAAATTCCTATTCAGTGATACCTATTTTAGTGGATTTGACTATTTTATAAATGAAAAAAAGAAGTTTGACAACAGTAATAATATATATGATATGTCAGAGAACTAAAATAAACTCTGACCGTGTTCTGTAACTTTCGAAACTTATTTAGTTCGCGATCAAATTTGTGAATAAAATAAGAAAGAATCATTCGGAAATCTACATTTACTCAATGATTAGGAAAGCTACTTTTCGTAAACTATTAAGGTAGATTTATAAAGGTTCTCCCCACCCAATGCGATCCATTCATTGACGGCGACGAAACTACATCAACAACCGGTTTTTATTGTTGTTTTTTTTCTTCGTCAACGAATGATTGGCATTGGTTTGGCTGATCTTTAATTAGTCGGAAGCTGTCAGAAGAAGAAACCAATGAACAGCAGCTTTCTGAAGAATGAAAATCAGAATTGAGCCATAATTCACTGTATCTCTTTTTTTCATTCCTGCCTCAACAAACGTCAGTTTCATTTCCATGAAGTGCACTCGGGGCGCTTTTCACTAGCGAAAGCAGTAGTTAACGCAAATTAAGAAACCAAAATTATTATGGGCGCACTTGGTATATGATTTTTTTGGTATTCGCTCATTTTCGTCCGACCACTACGGTGAGCCTACGACTATTGTCATCGTATATCTTGCATTTTTTATCGTTCCGAGACATTCGGCTTCGATTTCGCGTTGGTTCGGGAGAGGTTCTTTATTGAAAAATAACTTCGAAATCTAAACACGTCTAATGTGTCTCACACCAAATCTGTCAAATAAACGAACAGCTGATTCAATTACACAGCATTTAACCAAATGAACAAAAACTTTTGTGTAAACTTATCATTTTACACAATTTGTAATAGAAATAATAATTTGTGGATAGAAATAATTTACAAAAATTGATAACCTTTAAAATTTTATATATTTATTCCTCATTTTGTATGTATAATTAATAAAAGATATATGTACATAGTTCTTAAAATTTTCGTAAGAATGTTGAGTTTATCAAGAAAATCTTATTTTTTTTAAATATCAAACTGTTTTGAGAGTATGAGTGAATATTTGGGACAAACTCTTAGAAAAAAGGTGACAAAAATTAAAAAAAAAACAATAATATTCTGAAAAATTAAACAACATTTAAGTGGTTTACTTATTACATAGTAATAGCCTTCGATCAGTATTTAGATATCGTCCCCGTTATGCGGGTGGCAATGGCACAGTGGATATAGTATTGTTCTGCTAACCTCGACGTGTGGGTTCGAGCCCCAGTCTAGGTAGTATTCTTTTCTATATTCCCCAGTTTCTACTGGATGCCACCCGTGGAATTTCATGCGATAATTAACATCTAATTCTCAATCCACTGTGCCAACAAAAATCTCTCCTTTCCTTCTATTACTTCTAACTAGTGCCGTGTAATGCATTTAAAAGACCTGAGGTCTTACAGGCATATAGCTAAAATTATTATTATTTTGCCAGAAGCATCAATGCGCAAAAATCAAAGTTTTGCGAGATCGCCGCGCTTGAATGATTATATGGCTGTATCGACCACTTTTTTTTAAGAAATGCCATACCTACCCCTGAAGGAAGGAGTTTAAGAAGAATGCTATTCCAGAGTAAGAAGATTTTAAGAATCAATTTAGTTTCTTAATTCCTATTACTTAAATCCATAAAACTTAAATATATTTAAAAAAAAGAATGCAAGCAACGCTTTAGAGTTTTTAAATTCTTCTTTAAGTTATTCTGTGCTACTGAAATGGAATTTTCAAAACGTGCAATGTATAAAGTTTTAGGAAAAATCATACATCCGTTAAATCTTTAGCCAAACAAAAAGCCAGACAGAATAACTTCATTAATAAATTAGTAAATTTCAATGCCTTCACTCTAAATTACTTAGCCACAAAACAGCACTGAACCCCCAAGAGCAAGGCATTGAAATCCAAACAGTCGTGCTTATTTGTTAACGAATCCATTTTTGTCATATGTTTTAAAGGTATTCCTGTGGATGTGGAGGACAATCGCCTTTTGGCAGTCACCTACCCATTTTATTAGGGTCCCACTGAAGGTCGATTTTCAGCCGAAGCCGAATTATTAGGCTGAAAGAAAATATTCGGCCAAAGCCGAAGTCTAAGGTTGAAAAAAGTCAAGAATTCTCCTTTCCAATTGGATAAAAATATTATTTTTATTAAAATTTATTGCTTAAAAAACATAAGACAAATAAAATAAAAATAACTAATTAGTAATTATTAGAAAAAAGAAATAAATAATTCATTTTTAATTATAATTTTTAGTAATATTAATTCAATACATTAATAATTAAAATCAAAGAGACTAATGTTGTATGCTAAGATCAAAAGTTTGTCAACATTTTCACCACTCAATATGCATATACATCAGCGTTTCGTAAGAGTAAAGGTTCTTTCAAAAAAGACAACAGCTGTCCCTCAAATGGAGGAGGTTCATTTAAGCAAGTTTCGCTCTCGACAGGCAAAACAAATTTATCATGTGATTCCCATAAATCATCATCATCATGTTGCAATCCTGATGCTGATGTTGAAGAAGATGGCTGGGGATCATCGGCTTCTAAAATCATCGGAACCGTTTGATTTGACCAGTTCTGTTGTAATAATTCCAATATTTTTGCCTTGGTATTTCCGATTTCATCACCGATGAAATACTTCCCTTTAAATCGAGGATCTATAAGGGAGCAATCAATAAATTTGGAGTACTTTTTGCGTACGAAAATCGTTTATTAACACACTCGCACAACCGGATTTTAAGTAATTTTAAGTTTTCAGTAACTTCATCTTTTGGAGCTAGTTTTGAATTCAGCATGACAACCAGTGGTTAATGATATTGATGAAGAGTCACTTGAAATATCAAATGTAGCTTGATAAAAGCACTTCAATGCGGATATAAAATCTCTTATTTGCACCCATTCTTCTGCTGCTGGTACTTCTATGCCACCGCGTTATGCCATGTACAAATTTACAGCGGATTTTTGTTCCATGAGCCTTTCCAACATTAGATACGTGCTATTCCAGCGTGTTTCAACATCTTGAATCAAAGTGTGCCTGGGTAAGTCGCAAGCTCACTTCTTTTAAAATGTCCAACAATTTTGCGAAATTTTTTTATTATATCCATCATGTGATCGCTTTTGAATATAATGTCATGAATTACCAACTGAAGCGTATGAGCTACGCATCCAATGGATGCAATATTTCCAAGACGCATGGCAGACTGCATATTACAAGCATTGTCGCGTATAACCATGTGAACTTTGTTGGTCAATCGGAATTCAGCAATTATATTGATTAGCGTTTCTGAAATATGCTTTCCAGTATGATTGTCTTCAAGTGCACTTGCTGCCAATAAAACTTTTTGTCTTTTCGTTGCTTGAATGAAATGAGCTGTGCAACTCAGCAAAGAACAAGTCTTCGCAGGATTACTCCATATGTCTGTTATAGTAAGGCTGACCCATTCAGCCTTTTCCAAGAGAAGTATGACTTTTTATTTTACCTTTAAATACATCGCTGGCATTAAAGTTGTTCTGAAGTATTTTTCAGACTTTTTTCTGTATCTAAATGGAGTGTCAGGGTCAACTAAGTTGAGCCTTCGAAATGCGTCTCCTTCAACCAAGTTATACGGCAGCATGTCGACGATAATGAGATCCATTATATTTTTATCGATTCTTAGGGATATCCGATGATCATCAGGGTACAGCGCAGCTTTTTTCTTTTCAATCATTTCATATAATGTGGATTGTTTCAGTTCATTTTTGTCTTGTGAAGGGTTTAAGTTTGACCTCTCGCTCTCAGTTTTTTTTTTTCAAAGTTTGTTTTTCTTGTTTTGTTTGTTCATTAATTTTCTAATAAGTTTCCCATTCATTTAAATGTTGGCTTGCCAAATGGTTCTTAATATTTGTCGTGGTCTGATTTTTTGGTAAACACTTCCAAGAGACAAAGCTTTTTTACATATTTTGCAAATTGCTTTAACGCTGTTTTTAGAAAAATATTTCCAGATATGATTTTTTCCCAAAGATGTCATCATGTAAATATACAGGGTGTCCCGTAAGTAATGGATAACCCTGAAATGCCACATAGTAGACTTTATGACCGTCCTGAAAACTGATAAAAAAAGTTCTATCCCAACCACAAGAAAAGTTATATGCATTTTTTTGTTCAGTGCATTATTTTTTTTCTTACTTTACATTTTTGAATACCACGAGTACAAGTGAATGAGTTCCATCATTTTTTTTTTTGCAGGAATATTTTACATTACTTGTGCCAACACATAAGTAGAAGAATTATTATAACTGTTGGACTTCTTAGAGAAAAAAATTATTTAACATTGAATTTCAATGCAAAATGTGAAAACAAATAATTTTTGAAAAAGTTAAATCATAGCTGGTATAAAAACAATGCATGAATACCTGAGTGGCCAACTATTTTAAAAATATGCGCGTTAAATGCAGATTTCAAAATGGTATTACTTATTATTATATCTAGAGTCAATAGCAAGTTATTGGTAAAAATCTGCAATACTAGAGTAAATTTAGCAAAAACAAAAGTTTTCAAAATTAGCACAGTAAACGTGAAAATAATACCAAGCGTTGAACATAGCAGATTTTTGATTTATTGGCTGTTTCTACGATGTTGTCCTAATGATAAATCCAAGCTTTCAACTTCTAGGGCCGAATGCATTATTGATAAAAATGTCAAAAAGTGCAAAAAAACGGTTACATTTTCGAGCTTGTTTTGAATTTTACCTGTTCTATTGGGCTTTAACAAACCCATCAAATATTTTGTTGGTTGCTATTAGTTTATTTGTTATTTTCTCTAAACAAAAAGTTTTTGAGCCAGCTTTTAATCACATGATCACTTAGTTAGAAAACAAAAAAAAAAAATAGATAATTTTTTAATTTTTTTTTTATTTAAAGCAAATGCTCAAACTGTTTTCCACCCACTCTTATACAGGTTCTGCACCTCCGAATAAATGAACGTCTTAGTGAACGTGCAAGGTTTTGCTCAGAAATTTGTAATGCAGGTGCCTCCACACGATTTCTTAGCTCCTCTAAAGACCTGATCGGCTTGCTGTAAACGATTTCCTTAATGCATCCCCAATAAAAAAAATCAAGTGGATTTAGGTCTGGTGAATATAAATATCATCCCTTTCACCTAACACGGGTGCAAACTCTCCAGCCGCAAGATTTTGAAACGAGAATGAGTTTTTGTCGACAAATGATAATGAAAATTGAAGAAGATCCGCAGTTTTTTGACAAAATTCTTTGGAGCGATGAGTCGACATTTAAAAGAGATGGCTACACTAATCTCCATAATCTCCACTTCTGGGCACTACAAAACCCAAACATCATGAGGGAAGACAGGTCCCAGTACCAATTCAAAATAAACTATTGGACTGGGATTCTCAATGGGAAAATAATTGGACCCTTTGAGTTGCCGGGGATTTTAACTGGCCAAGGTTATTTGGAGTTCCTCCAAAATGATCTCCCAACCTTGCTGGAAGAAGTGCCTCAAGAACTAAAGGAATCCCATTGGCTTCAAAATGATGGTTGTCCAGCACACTATGCTGTGCCTGTGCGGGCATATTTAAATGCCAGATATCCAGGCAGATGGATAGGACGTCTGGGGCCAATTTTATGGCCACCCCGTTCACCAGACCTAAATCCACTTGATTTTTTTTATTGGGGATGCATTAAGGAAATCGTATACAGCAAGCCGATCAGGTCTTTAGAGGAGCTAAGAAATCGTGTGGAGGCACCTGCATTACAAATTTCTGAGCAAAACCTTGCACGTTCACTAAGACGTTCATTTATTCGGAGGTGCAGAACCTGTATAAGAGTGGGTGGAAAACAGTTTGAGCATTTGCTTTAAATAAAAAAAAAATTAAAAAATTATCTATTTTTTTTTTTGTTTTCTAACTAAGTGATCATGTGATTAAAAGCTGGCTCAAAAACTTTTTGTTTAGAGAAAATAACAAATAAACTAATAGCAACCAACAAAATATTTGATGGGTTTGTTAAAGCCCAATAGAACAGGTAAAATTCAAAACAAGCTCGAAAATGTAACCGTTTTTTTGCACTTTTTGACATTTTTATCAATAATGCATTCGGCCCTAGAAGTTGAAAGCTTGGATTTATCATTAGGACAACATCGTAGAAACAGCCAATAAATCAAAAATCTGCTATGTTCAACGCTTGGTATTATTTTCACGTTTACTGTGCTAATTTTGAAAACTTTTGTTTTTGCTAAATTTACTCTAGTATTGCAGATTTTTACCAATAACTTGCTATTGACTCTAGATATAATAATAAGTAATACCATTTTGAAATCTGCATTTAACGCGCATATTTTTAAAATAGTTGGCCACTCAGGTATTCATGCATTGTTTTTATACCAGCTATGATTTAACTTTTTCAAAAATTATTTGTTTTCACATTTTGCATTGAAATTCAATGTTAAATAATTTTTTTCTCTAAGAAGTCCAACAGTTATAATAATTCTTCTACTTATGTGTTGGCACAAGTAATGTAAAATATTCCTGCAAAAAAAAAAATGATGGAACTCATTCACTTGTACTCGTGGTATTCAAAAATGTAAAGTAAGAAAAAAAATAATGCACTGAACAAAAAAATGCATATAACTTTTCTTGTGTTTGGGATAGAACTTTTTTTTATCAGTTTTCAGGACGGTCATAAAGTCTACTATGCGGCATTTCAGGGTTATCCATTACTTACGGGACACCCTGTATACCTATGTACAAATATAAAGGCTCTCCCAAACCAATGCGAAACATTCGTTGCGGCGAGGAAACATTCGTCAGTCAAATTGAACTCATATGTTTCTCCGCCGCGTTGGTGTGGGCACTCTCATATATCACCATGTAAATAAATTTTGACATGCGAATGTTTCTTCGCCGCAACGAATGTTCCGCATTAGTTTGGGAGAGCCTTAAACAACAAAACAAAATAAAAATACACAAATCGCCCAAAAAAGTTCTGTATTTTACTTTTACTCGATTTAAGAGCGGATAAATAATTATAAGTAAATGCATTGTTTCATATTCTTGCAATACGAATATGTACATTATATGTACTTACTTGAATTTTTTTAAATTATTAAGTGTTTTTTCCTTTTAAAATTGAACAAATTAAATTAATAAACATCACAAACCAAACCGAAACCACGATTTAACAAAACAAAACACAAACGATGCGCAAAAGGTGTCAGACAAAATTCAAAAATTGAAATTTTGTTCGGCGCCTACTATGATGGCACACATGTGTTTTGAAATTTCGGCCTAAAATGGCCGAAGCCGAAGGTTTGGCCGAATGTTGTTTTTTTGGCCGAATTCGGTCGAAGCCGAAGCTTCGGTCGGACACTACATTTTATGTTTTCAGCAATGACATGAGCCTTGGTAGATAAGTTTTTTTACAAATTCTATCCAAGCTTAGTTAATAGTAGTACATATATTTATTTTGTGTCTAAGCCATATTAAAAAAAGAAACAAGACTAAAAATATATATATGATCTCATATAGCTTTGAGTTTTACCATAATTTGTAAAACAAGTAGCAACAAAACTGTGATGACAGACAACAGTGCAGTGGTCTTAACATCTTTATTTTAATTATAACTTATTAGTTTCCATCTAGATAAGGCAATGTATCTTCAATTTACTAAAAGCAAATCGCAAATAAATGTCTGTACATTTTTAAAATCTGACCTACATTTTTGCACTTAATAAAATTATGCTCTGTGCATATGATGTTAACAAGATAAAGAAGCACCCAACGCCTTCAATGAAGTTATTCAGTAAAATATCTTACTTTAAATCGTTAATATTTAAATCATATTTATACATTTGACTTGATACGAGAATCCACTTAATGAATTTATAGTAAGAAAGTCAACTCAAACTCAAGATTCTGGTTTGAGATTGTTATCTAATGGACTTGATGTAGAAGCAAAAAAGCTGTCCACTGGAATATGTTTCTTCATATTCCTCACGTAAATATTTAAACATATTTATATGGAGAGCACTTTATCTGATAATAACTTTCCTTCAGGTATTTGTTTTCTTTACAATTATTATTTGTGATCGTTTACAGTACGAATAAAATTAAAATCTATTGAATATTTTATTGCGCACCAAAAATTTGATCCAATAATATTATAGGAATTGGAAAAACAACAACTATGAAAGGGGAATCTTTTAAACTTGTTAAGAATATAGGAATGTAGGCTATTGGGAGCAAAATAAACAAACATAATAAATATCTTCGATCCTTGATCTTAAGCAGTTTTTTTTTATTAAATATGAAAATAAAAATAATAACTAAAATACGATTACTGACTGGTATAACAGCAAAATAAACTTAGATGTGAATTTGACGCTGTAGATCGTCAAGCCTACATAATTTACAAAATAAAGAATTTATGAGATGTATATTGAACATGTTAAAATACTTAATAAAGTCGTCAGTACATAGGTTTTGCTAACTCGACTTATTATCTAAATGTCATAAAATCATTTGAAAAAAAAGTCAATAGATGATTTGGAAGAGTAGACTTGTATTACTGGTCTTTGACACTGCAATTATGAAATAAAAATGAAGATTTAAAGTAAAAACAAAGTTTAAAGCCTACTTTAGGATTCTCGCTCAGTTCAATTACATCTTATTACTTTAAATGAGTTAAACTTATATATATATATATAAATATATATATACATATATATATATATATATATATATATATAAAAGAGAAATGTCGTCCGTGTGTGCGCCCATAACTCGAGAACGGATCGTTCGATTTTCACGATTTTGATGAAATTGTATTGACCCAAGGAAGGACATAGGACACTGTAGGAAAATCCCGAAAAAATTTTCAGGAAAATCCCGGAAAATTTCTAGGAAAATTGGAAAACAGGGAACAACCAGTTTTAAGGGCATAACTCGAGAACGGTTACTTCGATTTTTACGATTTAGGGCTTGATAAATTCGTATTAGTTCAATGAAGGGCATAGGAAACTGGAAGAAAATCCTGGAACATCCGGTTTTTAGTTCTTAACTCGAGAACGGTTACTTTGATTTTCACGATTTAAGGCTTGCTAAATTCGTTTTGTCCCCAGGAAGGCCCTGAAATCAAATCATACGTGGAGAAATTGCAATTGAAAACAAACATGCGAGTCGCTTTATATGAAATGACCAGTTCGCTGCAGATTTCTCCAGGCAATTTATTGGCGATGTGCAATGGCGTGATACCAGTAGACTTAGTCACCGGCCTTATTGAATTTCAACCGAATTTTTGCCACTTTACAACAACGCCGGAAGAGCTCATCGCGAATATTTTTCCGAATTTCATTCAAAATTATGTTAATCATGATTGGATGAGTTCACGAGCGATTTTGGTTGCGAATAACAAGAATGTCGATCATTTGAATTACGTCATTCAAAATCAAATCGCCGGTGAGTTACATTTATACCGTGGACTCCGTGATGGATAAAAACGAAGCAACGCAGGATGTTCCGGGCTCTTCACCACACAATTTAAAATTGAAAGTCGGTTCAGTTATAATTTTACTGTGCATCGAAGATGTTCTTTTTTCACGGATTCCGCTTATTCCGAACGATTTGCCTCTCGTATTTAAGCGACTTCAATTTCCAGTGCGTCTCGCTTTTTCTATGACAATTGACAATCAACAAAGGGGCAGTTATAGCGATCAGTAAAAGCATCAGTAAAAGTTGAAACAGTTGAAAACTGGAATTTTTTACGTACGGGCGGTTATAGCAATCAGTAAAATTATATCAGTAAATTAATGTCAAACCGATAGCCGCAATCTTTTATTTATTTTCAATGATGCAAAATGCTTCAGTAATCTCTTTACTGATGAATGGAACAGCAAAAAATTGGAACATAGAGAACTGAAACGAAATGTCCCATTTTTTATGAATTGGCAATCAGCTGTTCAGTAAATCGAATTTCCATCGGTAAAATAAATAAATGTTTTTTAACAAAAATTATTGTTGCTTGGGATTATTTTTTGTCATGAAAAAATATTTTAATCGATTTGCCATCGATTAGTACGTATCATTTTTATGTTCCAAATCTTTCTAAAATCTTTCATAAATCTTGAATTCCCATGTTTCTTACATGGTCAATTGTATGTGGTGTGCTCAAGTATCGGCAAACCTACCGCTTTGTACGTGTACGCGCATGAAATGAAAAAATGGTGTTTACCATAAAGCTCTTCAGTAAAGAAGCGGAAGGTTGGCCGACATGCCAATCATTTTGGTTTCATTGAAACACATCGACATTGTTAATTTAGTTTTTTCTATTGTATTTAATAAAACTTTAGAATAAAGAATTTTAATTGAGCGAATTACATGGAACTTCGTTGTGCATCATGCTCGGAATAATTTTTTTCTTTACATAAATGAATTTAGGCGGAATGAAGTTCGCCGGGTCAGCTAGTATATATATATATATTTGGTTTCTGGGAAACGGCTCTTACGATTTGGATGAAATTTGTACAGTTTGTTCCAATAAACGAGAAAAAAATTACAAAAATACTTTTAGCAAAATCCGCCCACTGCCACGCCCCCTTTAAAATTTGATTTGATTCATGGAATTCACGGTAATGGCTGGTTTTCTCAAAAGCCACTAGAACGATACGAATGAAATTTTCAGAATATATTAATATGGGCGAGATAAAAAATAAAAAAATAATTTTAGTGATATCCGCCCACAGCCGCGCCTACTTTTCACGCTCTTTGTTTTCTCGGAAACGGCTCTAACGATTTTGATAAAATTTTCACAGTCTGTTTTTTTTAAGAAAAATAAAAATTCTGAAATTTTTTTATTAACATTCTCCCACTGCCAAGCCCACTTTTCGCATTTGTTGACGCTTTTCTGTTTTTTGGAAACGGCTCTTAAGATTTTGATAAAATTTTCACAGTCTGGTCTTTTAAGCAAAATAAAATTTTAAAAATACTTTTATTAATGTCGTTTTCGGTTGGAGGTTCGGAGTTATTCCTTTTTGATTCCGCTTACTTCACAAACATGCTTTATGTTTTCATCACACGTTTCGCGAATCACCATAGTTTAACTTAGAGCGTCCGCTTGGGACCAGTTAGTTAGCTGTAAGATATTGATAAGTTGGCTAGTTTTTCATGAATTTTTGTCAAGCTTTAAGATACTCGTAGTTGAATTGAAAATAAAAATGAATTTACAAAAAAAAACCCTCAACTAACATGTTTCAGGGTGTGATGTATTTCTAGACTTAAATTCATCAGAACCCGTCTAGCCGTTGAAGAACAGACACACAGTGATAAAATTAAAAAAATACAAAATTTAAGTTAACAAAAATCTGTTCGGTACATAATTATTATGTCAGAATGTAAAAATATTTTGGCCTTCAAATGGACTGTAGTAGCCCGTAGAGTAATGGTTAGTGCGTTCGACTGTCACGCCGGAGGTCTGGGTTCACTTCCCAGCCTCGCCCACCTAAAAAACTAAAAAGTTTTGTTCAGGGCTACTGCCTCTTGCGAGGAATTGACAAATCCTCCAAGAGTATAACTTGTCACGAATAAGTGCTTCTCGTCTAGCCGTTCGGATAAAAATGTAGGTCCCTTCCATTCCTGTCGACAGACTCACACAGGAATAGTTGCGAGCTGTTAGTCACTAGGCCCTGGTTCCTTACGAGCCGTTGTTCCACCCGATTTATTTTTTTTTTTTTTAATCGACTCAAGGTCTAATCTTATGAAAACACGTGCCTTTTCAGCAGAAGAAACACAAATCTGGAATTGCTATTCCTGAGAAAACATTTAAATATCTCAACCTAATGTCTAAGTATTTCTTTTTGTACAATTTATTTCACTGAAGTCAAGCACATCTTAAATATCTGCAATGAAGTAGCTTTATAACCGGGCAATTATTTATCTCACGTGTTCTGGTTGTTGTTTTACTCAGCTCATGTCCGAATCCGAACCCAAACGGAATTCTCTGCAAAAGTTCACAAGCCCAGAATCCGGTTTAGTTTCGTAATAACAGACAACGTTTGAGTGTGTACCTACCTATGATCTGGACTCTGGCCAGAAGATTCCATCCAGCAACAACGCAAAGAGCGTGTTAACCCTTACTCCCGCATGGCAAATTAATCGGAGTGCGGATCACGTAGGGTAACACAACTAACCAACCAACTAAAGAAAAAAAAAGAGCAAACAAATTCGTATTCCTCAAGAACATTTCTGACTGAAGCTCAAAAGACCAAATCAAGTAGCAAAGAGCCAGAAATGCTAATTTCATCGCTGCCGCATAGTCGCGTCGCGTCAGTCGGTTGTCGTCGTTGTTGTGGCCATCGTGGTCGTCGTCTTCGTCGCCTTCGACTTCGTGCGTCCGTCGTACAATGAGGATTCACATGAGGAACACATAATTTTGAACTTCATAAATTCTCGGCCGGCAATTCTGAGTTCAGAATACAAAATTAGGCCACAACAGGCTCAAGCTGTAGAGGTATATGATGATGATGGCCCCAACGCGCAGTTGTTGTGCGAGACCGCGAAGAGCAATTCGTAATGAGCCACTGGAATTCCTTGTTTGAGAAGGTAGGTATAGGTACATATAGCTCTGGACAAACGATTGATTGAGGAGTGTTCTGATGAAATGAACTGCTGCCGGACAGTGAACATTGCGTGCCTCTTTAGTTTATAAGAGGTAAAGGTAGATATTATAGGTATGCGGCGTTTACAAATTAAACTGTTAAACTTTGATTTGATGGATATTTATGGTGTTCGGCATTAACCAGAGAAATAAACGATCTTATGCAAACAAGCCAAGACGTGTCAACAAAATAAAATTCACAATAAAAAGTATTAAATTTTGTTCGTATTTCAAGTTCGTGGCTTATTGAAATTTCAATCGGGCTTTCTAAGAAGTTCTATGAAGATTCCTGAATATTTTTTTTTTGTATTCTTTAATTTTTTCAGAGTTTCGTTCAAGCCTTTTTTAAAAAATATAAACATTGAGACTTCGTTATACGAGGGTTTTCAATGCGTCAAATACTGTTGTAGGGAGAGTTGAAAATATTAAAAATCCGTCCTTTTTCGCAAAAATAATTTATTAGTAACGCTAGTTTGGTAAAACGCTAACGTGTTAAAAAGAAAGAAAGATATCATTTAAAATGTTCATGAAGCACAACATCGCCTCATCAGTGCATCAGTGAACAAAACCTTCTGGAAGGACAAGAAGGAGGACCGAAAAGACACAGCTATCTTCGTGAGGAAGAACCTTTCTCCCAACTCCAACGAAGTCAACATCTTAGGTCTGCAGACTTATCAAAGCCACTGACGCACGGACGTCGCCATAAAAAAGAAAGAGATGAGACCCTCCCATTATCAGCGTGTACTTCAAATGCGATTTCAGTGAAATAGTATACAAAACGAGCTTTCAACAGCGTTCTTCAAATAAGCAAATAGCGAGTAACATGGCGGTGATTTTAATGCAAAGAGTAATGACATGCAATTAATTGTGGTTGTTTCTCAACCAGAAACAACCTTTCCCCGGATACCATCGAATGTTTTCAGAAATCTGCAACTGCACCACCTGCGACTCGGACCATGAAGCTATTCAGCTTAGAAGTAAACTTTACCTAACCATCTTTTTAGCACTTAATTAGTTGGATTAGCTGTCTATTATATTATAAATAATATATTATGATAAATTATCTATCAGAGAAAGCTGAACACTACCAACAGCAACTGCCCGATGGTAAGGCGCTTGTTGCAATGCGTCAACGTTATGCTCCGGAACTCCACCCACCCCCATAATTACATTTTTTTCTAGAAGAGGCTATAAGCGATGAAGCCAAGACTATAGAAGTATTCAAAAATATCAACGAAATTGTTTGAAACGAGCACCCAATTCTGGAAATCATTATTTAAAACAGCATTGAAGCAACATCAACACTATATAGTCTATTAAATCAGACAGAGCAGAGAGTGTCTCTGAGTGCATCTTGAGAAGGCTACCCCATGCAGTGATGATCTTTTATACATAATCATCATGAATTACTATATCAACAACTGCTATTTCTCCTAAAGATGGAAAACCAGCAAAGGCGCTTTCAAGTTGGTATCTAATTTCAGGCTAATTTTGCTTCTGAACAACATAAATAAAATACTGGATCAAGTATTGCTTCGCTCAGAGGTTCTTCAGCAGGGAAACGCCATCATAGCCCAGTCAATAATTACAAAAAAGTGCTAAATTTGCAAAGCGCGATGTAGTTCTGCATTTTTGATATGTTGTTGGGCATGTTTGAGTAGTCTGTAGCTAAGTTTGCAACTTCGAAAAACCTGTGATCGCTGCAGGAAAAATGCAACAGTTAAAAAACGCAAAAATCACCCCATTTTTTCTGAAATTTCGTTTATTATTATTATTATTATTATTATTATTATAAGCTTTTCTTTGCCATTAAAGATATTTTTTAACAGTAATTTATTTACATTTTTGTTTATATTTTTCTTTTCTTTTGAATAGATTATTACATAAAATTGCAATCAAATCACTTGTTTTAATCAACGTTAGCTTTAGTATGTGTGCAGAGTTTCAATAAATAAATAGATGCGTGTCAAAAATTTTATGATCTGGCATAAGCCTCCCCCAATGTTGCCTATAGATCTCTGTCTTTTGCGTCATTACACCAATTTTGTCTTTGTTTAAGCGAATCGTCTGCCCACCTTTTCTTTAGTCGTCCAATTGGTCTTCTGCTTTTTGGTGGTGTCCATTTTGTAATAATTTTAGACCATCTTTGGTTCTGTATTCTAGATATATGTCCTGCCCAATTCCATTTAAGGTTTTTTGCTCGTTCAACCACGTCTGTTAAACCAGTTCTTCGTCTTATTTCTCTATTCTTCACTCTCTGGCTAATTCGTAGATTAAGTAATTTTCTTTCCATGTTGGTTTGGCATATTCTTATTTTGTCAAGTAGACTTGAAGTCAAAGATATAGTCTGTAATCCATAGGTCATAACAGGTAGAATAGCAGAGTCTAGTATATATTTTCGTGTGTCGTCCCTTAGATTTGATTGTAATATTTGTTTTAGACTCCAAAATTGTTTCCAACTTTTGGTAATGCGTCTACTAACTTCTTTTTTCTCTTGGTTGATGAATGACTTAGTCTATCCTAGATAAATATAGTCTTCTGCATATTCAATGTGTTCGTTATCTAGCATTATGTCAGCCTTAATATGGTTAGTCATTATCTTCGTTTTTCACTTATTGATATGAAGTCCAACTTTCTTGCATTCATTTGTCAATTCTATGAGCATATTCTGTATTTGTCCAGAAGTTGATGAAATAAGAACAATGTCATCAGCGAATCTAAGGTTGCTCAAATATTGTCCCCAAATATTTATTCCATACCGATCGTCCCAGTTCAGCTTTTTGAATATTTCTTCCAGTACGGCAGAGAATAATGGTGGTGACATTGGATCCCCCTGTCGTACACCACTCTTTATTTTTATTTCTCTTCCTATTCTTTCGGTTTTTATTTTCGCTACGCTGTCTGTATATGTTTTTCAACGTCCTTATAAAAATAGGATGAATTCCTTGGTTTGTCAGCGCTGTCCATATTTCGTCATGTTCTACTGAGTCAAATGCTTTACTGAAGTCAATATATAAAAGATACAAAGGTTTTTCAAATTCGTTAGATTTTTCAATGAGTTGGTTCATTGTATGTAGATGGTCTGTTGTTGAAAAACCTTCTCGGAATCCGGCTCGTTCCCTTGGCTGATTTCTGTTCAATGTGTCCTTAATGTTTGAATACATTACTTTGGAGAACAGTTTGTATATCATAGAAATGTTGCTTATTGGTCTGTAGTTATTTATGTCATCTTTGTTTCCTTTTTTGTGGATAAGTGTAATCGTAGCTTGTTTCCATTGTTTTGGAATTTGCTGTGTGATGAGAATATTATTAAAAACCGTAGTCAGGACTGTAGAAATGGGTTTTTTTCATATTTGAGCATTTCTGTCTTAATACCGTCATTTCCTGTACATTTATCTGTCTTTAGATTGTCAATTGCTTGTTCAATATCTGCTTTTGTAAAAAGTGTATCAGTGTCTAAGTTGAAGTAACTGTCCGCCGTCGATATATCATCATTTGTTTCTCTGGTCGATTTGAAGAGTTCTTCGAAAAAATTGGTAGCAGACTCATTTATATCTCTCCTATTAACAGCGTTGTTATTTTTGTTTTTAATTGATGTTATCCACTCTTTTCCGTCGTCAAGAAATGCTTTTGTCTTTTTAATAGATTTTGTGTTGCTTAGTATATCTTTTATCATTGTTTCGTTATATGTTGGATATCATTTTTCGCATCTTCTTTAATGGTTTTCCGAAGGTATTTTAGTTAATTTTTTCCTGGTCTGTTAAGCTGTCCTTGTTTCTTAGGTTATCTCTTCTGACATTTTCGTTTATAACTTTGGAAATATCCAACTTAGGAAAAAACTATCCACTATGTTCTTGTTTGTTATAAAATTTTCTACAAGACCACATTAATTTAAAATTCATGTTTGTTATATTTGAGTTGCAAAATAACCATGAGGAAAAACATTTTGAAAAACAAAGTAATTTTGAAGCGCTCAAAAACTAGGTCAAAAATTATCTAATTGAGCTCAAAATTTGCAATAAAATATCCCAAAGTATTATAAGACAAAATTTGAAAATTCGATCCAAATCGGTCAAATAGTTTTGGCAAGAAACATGATGTTAACTAAGTGCAACAAGCAATATTTGCATCATTGCTGTGGTCAAAGTAGGACGCTTTAGTTGGCACTTATTTTTGTTCACGTACATGGAACCCTTAACTATGATAAAATATAGTTACAATATTTATATATTTTTTTTAAGCAACTTTAGTAGCGATTTTAAAAGTTCCGAAAATTGTTCACTTGGCATGTAAATATGTAATTTTGTGAACATTTTCGAAACTTTTAAATACACTTCCAAAGTTGCTTAAAAAAAGATATAAATATTCTAATTTTATTTTATCATAGTTAAAGGTTCCAAGAACGTGTACAAAAATAAGTGCCAACTTAAGCGTCCCACTTTGACCACAGCAATGATGCAAACATTGCTTGTTGCAATTAGTTAACATTATGTTTCTTGCCAAAACTGTTCGACCCATTTTTTAAATTTTGTCTTATAATACTCTAGGCTATTTGATTGCAAATTTTGAGCACAATTGGACAATTTTTGACTTATTTTTTGAGCGCTTCAAAATTATTTTGTTTTTCAAAACTTTTGTTTTTAGTCACAGTTAGATAGCAACTCAAATATAACATACATGAATTTTAAATTAATGTGGCCTTGTAGAAAATTTTATAACAAACAAGAATATAGAGGACGGTTTTTTCCTATGTTGCATATTTCCAATGTTATAAAGGAAAATGTAAATGTAATAAATGAAAAAATGTGGTGTTTTTAGCGTTTTTTCACTGTTGCATTTTTCCGCAGCGAGCACAGGTTTTTCGAAGTTACAAACTTAACTACAGGCTACTCTAACATGCCCCACCAACATATCAAAAATGCAGAACTACATCGTGCTTTGCGAATTTATTTTCGAATTTGACTAGGCTATCATGCCAGGCAGGCAGTTTGGATCTAGAGAAAAGTATTCGCATTTGCATGTGCTCCTAAACTTGCAGCATATGGCATCACCATAGCACTCAACAACCATTGTGTCACCGTTGGATGTTTCCTGGATGATAAGAAAGCATTCGACAGTGTATAGACTGTAGCCCTTCTCCATTATCTCACCAATAACATTAAGCGCGCCTGTTCTTCTAGAATATTCTACCTATAACTGGATGTTTGGGAATCACAAGTGAAAACAGCCTGATGACATCTGAACAGCTTGTCCCAACTGGATGCCATGTCAGATAAATGTCTGCGCTGCTATCTGTACGAAAAGTTAAGTAGCACTTAAATAGGCTCTACGCATTTTAAGAAGTGGGGCATCCGGGTAAACCCCTTCAAATCAGAGCTTGTGTGCTTCAGGAAACTCAGTAGAGGTAGCCGCACAGCAGTCAAGTGCAAAAGCTTGATTCTAAAACGTTCTGGACGAATCTACGATAGCAGCCAGTACCTAGGCATTCACGCACTTACAAAACGTGCTAAAACAAAAACCTACTGGGCCTTTCGACGACTCCACGTACTGATGAGACATAGAAACGAATTAACCCAGAAAAAGAAGATACTGCTGTCCAAGCAGTTACTGCGGCATGTCATCAGCTATTCCTTCCCAGTGCGGTTCTCCATCACGCCAAACGTCCATGAAGGAACTGAAAGTGTTCGAAAGAAAGTTACGAAGGATCTCCACCAGATTACATTTCGACAAGCACCGAATGAGACATCATAGGAACGAGTGTCTTTAGGCGGAGGCAAATATCAACCCCTGGACAGGTACCTGCTACAACTGCTTTTAGTAAAGAAGCTATTAGAAAACACCAGCAGTCCAGCAGATACCGAGCAAACAACGAGCAAAGCAGAGTCGTTATTTTACACCAATGAAATGACCTCTGAGCTCTTCGACTTACATCCACTTTTGTTTTTGCAAAACAATGTTTAGTATTTCTTTAATAGTTTTCCTGATCCTCTTGATTTATTACCCTTCCCTAGCAAGCATAATAAATTTCTAATCCAAATTTTGGCACATTAAAACTTTTCCCAAATTAAATCAACGAAAAGATTTATGTGAGATCAAAACAACTGGCATTGCGATGAAGTCTCCAAATGCGAGGACCCACAAGCAAGAAAGCATCTTTTCCGAAATTCCACATTCTTTTTTTTTTGTTACGTTTCACGTCTCCAAGGATTCCAAGTTTATTCCAAAGTTAAATGAAACTAATTTAAAATTTGCTCTATAAAACCTTTCGCTAACAACTTTTAAACACCCAATACCACATTACCACTATTATTGGGGGTCATTTTGTTTTCATTCGAGTACAGTTACCCTCGACATATGGAGGACAAAGACCATGTATGTATGTATATGTACCTACGTGACATTAAAGCCGCAGAACACAGAGAGTAAAGGAGTATTCGGAATCGATTCCTTCCTTGCCTTTATGATGTTGGGGGCTCACGTTCTAAGTCAATTCTTTTTCTCTGCTTGGAAGCAACAGTGTGCTGGGATGCTGAGTTTGGCTGCATGGTTACATCCATGTATCTCTCATGGTAGGTATACTAACCAATAATACAACGCGATGAGGATGAAGACGCTTGGACAGGTATTTCAGGTATCTCAGATAGAGCGGATTTTGTGTCTCCTCCATTCCTTATGTGGCAAAAGCCAAAGCAGCAGAACAAATCAATTGTTGCGCCTCGTGCAAGTCGTTTTGATGGTGGCCAAAGGAAAACGAAAATCACGATGTACACGTATGTCCTGCCTTCACCGCACAGCGCCGCGCCAGCCGGTACAACATCTTCGTTACAATTCTTAGGTTAGCTGTTAGCTCAAAGTGTTCAATGTTGTATATATATATCTTTTGTGCCAACCGAGGGAATTTGATATTATGGCCCATTCGTGTGGTTGTATAGATGAAAAGTAGAAAATTGCAAATCTTGTATATGTACATAGGTAGTATTTTATTAGGTATGGTATGGAAAGGATGCTATAAGTAAAAAGAAGTTCTTTTCACATTTCAAAAATTGATTGCTTTAGAAATAGAGATTGGAATAAGTATAAAACTTTTGATAAAAAGCTATAAATAAGCTTTAGAATGATCAACCAAAAGCTCTAAGGCCTAGTTGTTAGAGTTGGAAACAGATTTGTATACTTTAAGAAAGGCTTTTTTCAATAAAAATCGGAAGATAAAGTATCAAAAGCATCGTTTGGGTTAATCCAGAGTTAATTCAGAGTTAACTTACAAATATTTTGCCAACTAAGGTCATTAGTTGCTAAGGTTTATTTAACACTCGCACTGAAAACCTGACTTTAAAAGTAAGAGTGAAAAACAGTCAAGTTCATTTGAATCGAAAATTAGCTTAAAATATCGTTTAAGCACTCAGAAGTACTAAGTAACCACGAAACCCTGGACATTTTTGGATTGTGTTATTAGCTTATGTAATTGTTAGGTAAATACCTAATGTTTGGCTACCTATTTTATTGTCACATTTGGTATCTTATACTTTTTGAGACGTTTTTTTGATTTTTTTTTGTAGGACCAAAAATAAAAAAATGTAGTAGCCCGTAGCGTAATGGTTAGTGCGTTGGACTGTCATGCCTGGAGGTCTGGGTTCACTTCCCAGCCTCGCCCACCTAAAAAACTAAAAAGTTTTTTGTCAGGGCTACTGCCTCTTGCGAGGAATTGACAAATCCTCCAAGAGTATCACTTTATCATGAATAAGTGCTTCTCGTCTAGCCGTTCGGATTCGACATACAATTGTAGGTCGCTTCCATTCCTGTCGACACGCGCACACAGCAATGGCTCTGCTCACAGGCCCTGGTCCTTCACGAGCCGTTGCGCCACCCAATTTATATAAAAATAACGGTACTTGCCATACAAACTGTTTAGCGCAAAACGAAGCTTCATTAAAAAAAAATCTTGTAATTGAAATATTACAAGCCTACATTTTGATAATTTTTTTTATTTTTTTCAAAAAGTGGTTATTGTTGGGTATAACCATATTGTTTTGGGTTTTGATTTTCTAGAATACGGATCTGTTGTAATATTTCATGTTTACTTGCGATAAACGTAGGTAGCGAGTTTTGGATTCGTAAAAAAAATAAAACTCGAGATAATATTTTTCCCTAACATTACGATGACAGAGAACGTGAAAAAAGTGGGTCCCGCAATACTGTCCGACTATCTGTCTGTAGATTCCTTGACCCTGCAACCTAAACTACTAACGCGATTTTCTTCAAACTTTGGACTTTAGGTTATTTGGGGATTCCCTAGCGGGTAAACTGAATTTGTTTTTTAATAACGGTACTTGACATACAACTTCTTTAAAAAAAGTGATTTATCTCAAAAATGGCTATAGCGATTTTAGTAAAAAGAATTAGGAATTACTATTAAGAGTAGGTATATGGTTAATATTTTGGTGAAAAAACATTATGCCAATAACTGTTATCAACAGTACCTGCCTGTCATAGAACCGACCTTTTTATATTTAAATTTCTCGTTAACGACTTTACCGATTTGAACCAACATTTTTATATAGGAGGTCCTTAACAATTTTTCATATACAGGGTGCCCCGTAAGTAGTGGATAACCCTGAAATGCCTCATAGTAGACTTTATGACCGTCCTAAAAACTGATACAAAAAAGTTCTAACCCAACCACAAGAAAAGACACATGCATTTTTTTGTTCAGTGCATTATTTTTTGCCTCACTTTACATTTTTGAATACCATGACTACAAGTGAATGAATTCCACCGTTTTTTTTCGTAGCAATATTAAACATTATTTGTGCTTAAACATTGATAGAAGAAACCTATAATAACTGTTTGACTTGTTAAAGAAAAAAATTATTTAACTTTGATTTTCAATGCAAAATGTGAAAGAATATAATTTTTGAAAAAGTTAAATCATTTCTGCTATAAAAAAAAATGCATGAATACCTAGGTAGCCAACTATTTTGAAAATATCCGCGTTAAATGCGGATTTCAAATTGGAATAACTTGTAATTGTATCTAGAGTCAATAGCAAGTAATTGGTAAAAGTCTGCAATACTAGAGTCAATTTAACAAAAACGTAAGTTTTCAAAATTAGCAAAGAAGACGTGAAAATAATGCCATGTGTTGAACATGGTAGGTTTTTGATTGATTGACTGTTTTTATGACGTTGTCCGAATGATGAATCCGAGCTTTAAACTTCCAGGGCCGAGTGCAACATTACTAAAAATGTAAACAAAGTGCAAAAAACGGTTGAATTTTTGAGGTTGTTTCGAGCTATACGTCTTCAATTGGGCTTCCACAAAACCATTAAATATTTTGTTTGTTGCAATTAGTTTATTTGTTATTATTTCCTCAAAAATAATTTCAGCCAATTTTCAACTGTAGCTAGCTACAAAGTTTAGAAAACAACAAAAAGTACTGCACACTATACTGTGCTGGCAAATCTGAATACTAGGTACCCAGACAGATGGATAGGAAGTCTGAGACCTTAATTTTATGGCCTCCACACTGAGAAAATTAATATTTTTTGTTTGACTGTGCGGGTAACGAATTTTGTTTGCTGTAATTGTAATCCATTTGCTGGAAATTTTATACAATCCCTGCAAACGTATTTCATTTGTAGCAGTTGTATTACAGTTGCCAAAGAAAATAATTCCATTGCATCGAACATATTAACAAATAACCCATTCGTTCATAGTTAACTTACAACGCATAAAAACAATAATTGTGTTAAACAAAAAGATTTTCTTAAAAGTTTTGATTCAGTCCTAGTATTAATAGTTTAAAACAAAAACTTACCCAATATTTTAAACACTTCGGTCTGCCAAAACTAATTAAAATACATGAAATGGTCTAAGCCACATTTCTTAATATTTGTTTTATTTTCAAATATGGATTTTTAAAATCGAAAGATATATAAACCAAAAGCAAAAAAACCGTTTCTGGTTATCATGTTTAGATCCTTCGCAAGAAATTTTTAAAAAATTGTATCACGAAGGTTTACTTAACACACGCGCTATAGACTCAGAACATTTCCTCTGCCCAACTAAACAAAATGAAAATGTGTGAAGTTTTCAAGTGATTAACATTTTGCCGGAGAATTTTATGTTGCAAATTAGCTCAGTGGATGCATGCTCGCAGGTAAGTAAAACTTGGCGCTAACGACGTTATTTTGAAAGTTGGTCGGCAAACTGTTTTTAGTCGTCATTTTTTCAGAATGGCGGCGTTATCGGCAAAGGTGCGAGGTGGCAAAATGAAAATTCGGAAAGAGAATCCCAAAATCTATGAAAATGAAAAGTTTTCAAAACTGCTTTAAAACTTTCCAGGCAAAAGAATATTTTTTTTAAATTTTTGTATTCAAAAAACCTATGTTTTCGAAATTTTACCAGTTTTGAAATCGCAATATCTTGCAACTGATGTGTTATATGTAAAAAAGTATCATAAAAGTATCTTCTAGAGAATACTAAAATCTAACAAATAGGTTCAAAATATTTTACGTCAAGTTCGTCATTTAAGTGTAAGTGGCTAAAAACCGGTATTTTTGAGTTTTTGTGATTTCTTGAAATAATGATATAATAAAAATTATGGCTGCTAGAAAAAAAATGTTAATGCAAGCTTATATAGGGTTACATTATTTTTTAAATTTTGTGCAGATAATTTTTCGATAAAACGTGCCGTTTAAAAGATATATGCAAATAAACCTATTTCTTCGACATTTGACGCTATTTAAGAACCAATATCTTGTGACTTATAACTTGCATGCAAAAAAGTGGCAACACAATTTTCTAGAGAATATTATGGTCTACAAATTGAGTCTAAGTTTTTTTTCGACAACATCGTCATTTTTGAATTTTTTAAAATAATTATATCTTTAAAACGGTTGTTTTTAAGAAGAATAAATAATAGTTTTCTTCTATAGGGGGTTGCATAATGTACAAACCTTGCATTCAGATGTTTTCAAAAACATGAACCGTTTAGGAGTTATACGTGAAAAAGTGTCATTTTCAACATTTTACGTTTTTTGAAATGACTATATCTTCTTAACGGTGAGTTGTAGGAAAAAAATTGTTAATCCTTTTTTTCTTTGGGATCAGAAAATCTACAAGTTTTGCATGAAATACTTTTCGATAGCATTTACCGTTTCGGAATTATATGCGAAAACCTGATATTTTCGACATTTAACTTCGAATGGCGGCGTTAGCGGCAAAGATGCGAGGTGGCAAAATGAAAATTCGGAAAGAGCACCCCAAAATCTATACAAATGAAAAATTTTCAAAACTACTCCAAAACATTCCAGGCAAACCACTTTTTTTCGCCCAAATGACTGGACTAAAACGTACAAGTCATGAGCAACAAAAGTGTTATTCATTTGTCACAACCTCTTTGATCTTTTATAACAATTGACCATTCGCTTGTCGTTAAAGTATTATCGTTGACTCTAAAAGCACGAATCGTTTGCCACAAACTTATGTTTACAAAACACATTTATTCGTTTGACACAAACACTCCATTCGTTTGAAACAAACGATAGCATTTTGCTACAACAGTATTAATTGTTTGTCTCAAACAAATTTAAGAGTTTGCTGCAAACAAACTGTCAAAACTGGCTGGCAAACGAAAAAGTCGTTTGGACAATTTTTACGTTTGCCGCAAACGATTCCTTCCCTCAGTGCACGTTCACCAGACCTTACACCATATTAATTTTCTTATTAGAAGTGCATTCAAAAACTCGAATACAGCAAGCCAAGTAGCTTCTTTAAGGGGATGTGGCAGTCAGCAGCATTAGAAATATCTTAGCAAAACCTTACATGAATATTAAGACAATCATTTCTTCGGGGGAGCATTCGCCATTCTGCACTAGTCGGCCCTGGATTCATTATAAGGACAACATCATAAAAACAAGCAATCAATCAAAAATCTACCATGTTCAGCGCATGGCAATATTTTCACGTCTACTATGCTAATTTTGAAAATTTTTGTTTTTGTTAAATTGCTCCTAGTATTGCAGACTTTTACCAATAACTTGCTATTGACTCTGGGTACAATTATAAGTCATACCAATTTGAAATCCGCACTTAACGCGCATATTTTTAAAATAGTTGGCCTATTAGGTGTTCATGCATTTTTTTATACCAGAAATGATTTAACTTTTTCAAAAATTATTTTCTTTTACATTTTGCATTGAAAATCAAAGTTCAATTATTTTGTTCTCTAAGAAGTCCAACAGTTATTATAATTCTCTTTTACCTATGTTTTGGCACAAATAATGTAAAATATTGCTACGAAAAAAACGGTGGAATTCATTCACTTGTAGTCATGGTATTCAATAATGTAAAGTAATGCAGAAAACAATGCATTGAACAAAAAAATGCATATATCTTTTCTTGTGGTTGGGATAGAACTTTTTTGTATCAGTTTTCAGAACGGTCATAAGGTCTACTATGAGGCATTTTAGCGTTATCCATAACTTACGGGGCACCCTGTACGTACAATATTTTTGGATTTTAAAAAAATGTTGATCTTTTCAGTTTAGTTTTTAAAGTATACCACTTTCAAAGAATTTTGTTTCTTGGACTTTCTTTCTCTCTGGCTTTTGGGGGGTCATGAGCTATATGACCCCCCTGGATGCGCGACTGCTTATATTGCCAGTCCTGATATACGGTGTTGAGTGTTGGACGTCATGTAGTTAAGCAAGAGCTGACACTTGGGGTGCTTTTGAAGGGTAAAAAATCTTGGATGGTTATTTGGTCCTGCGTGCTGAGGAGGAGATTGATAACCGTGAACTGTATGAATCTTGGAATAATCATCAAACTCATCCATTAACATATTTGATTCGTAACGACAATGCAGGAAATAACCTTCTCGGAATTTTTGATGAGGTATCAGTTCGTTCGCTTTTATCAACTTTTTAAAGTGCTAGACAATATGTCAAGTAAAAATGTTGTTTTAATTTGTATATTTTTTTGTATATTAAAAAAATAAATAAATCGGGTGGCACAACGGCTCATGAAGAACCAGGGCCTAGTGACTAACAACTCGCAACCATTCCTGTGTGCGCCTTTGACAGGAATGGAAGGGACCTACAATTTTATGCCGAATCCGAACGGCTAGACTGGAAGCACTTATTCGTGACAAGTGATACTCTTTGAGGATTTGTCAATTCCTCGCAAGAGGCAGTAGCCCTGAAAAAAAACTTTTTTAGTTTTTAGGTGGACGAGGCTGGGAAGCGATTCCAGACCTCCAGCGTGACAGTCGAACGCACTAACCATTACGCTACGGGCTATATTAATGAGCTATTATTTTGGTTTACCAAAGTTTGCAGAAGTAAAAATAAGTTATAAGTAGGTATCTACTTTTCCTGTAAAATTCTTCCTTAAAATATAAATGCATAAATGTTAATGCAATTTCTCGGAGCACTTCAATATATGGTTCATATTCATTAGTGATGATAATAAGATAAAAATGAAGCAAAACCCTAGGAAGATAAAAAACTCACCCAACCCTCCTTCTTAAATGTTAAGCATAAAAAACTAACTGCAGCCAGGGGCTATGTTGATAATAATTTAGCTTTAAGATCCTTTTGTGTTTTGAACATGAAAACAAAACAAAAATCTGGGTATTAGTTTTCATCCAGACAGGTTGTTTTGCATAAAACCCAACACTTACACGATTATTTTCATCTTATTCACATTTTATAAGGAAGAAGATGATTCCTGTCTGTTTCTATCAATTAAAGGTTCTTTCTTCCACTACCACCATCATGCACTAACCATAAAAGCTAGCCAACGACCAGCCGCATCATCATCATCATCAGCAATTCCTGACATTGCATGGCTCTTTAATAGTCTTTAAGTTAAATGCAAGTCATAAAAAACGCTACAAACGTAGCTCTCAGGGATTTAAAAGAGTGTTTCTTGAGCGTCTTGTATATATGCAATGCACCCTGCCCCATCAAAAGGATGAAAAGAGTGAGTTCTCCTGTTTATTCCTCTAACCCCCCTCCCACACCTCACTAAGTATTTCTCTCTCTCTCTCTCTTTCCATCTTCTTTAATCTTCGCAATAGTCAGTCCGAACCTAAGGAACCAAAACAATTTACGCGAATTCCTGTTGCCTGAAATTGCTTACAGGCATATATGAACATAACCTTACATACAAGGTATGTGTGTTCTGGGTTGAAAAAAAAAAAAAAAAAAAAGTTGGGAAACCAGTCAGGGGGCTCTCGCGTCCATCCATTCCCTATCCTCTGGATAGTCGTCTTTGAAAATTAGAAAATGAAAACCTTTATAGCGAGCCACTAAGGCACTGGGTTCAGTGTATGTTCGGCATCTCCACCCGTAATTTCCCCCTAAGGCGTGTTGAGTGTTCCATGTATGTATACGTATAGCTCTCTACGTAAGAACCCTTCTTTCTGAAGACTTGCAGATAAACTGGAAAAGAATCACAATCCCCAATGAAGGTGAAACGATTTTTGAATAAAAGTGTGTATGTATATAGATATAGTTCCATTTTCTTTCGGTTCCCCCCTTACCGTAAACTTGAGTGGATAGGTAGTTAGAAGAATTGATGGATAGACATTTTAAGGTCTTAATGATGTTCATTAATTTTAGATCTACATGGGACTCTCAAACAGAGGGGGATCTGGCTGGGGCCTTGCTTTGCTGCTTATATGGGAATGGACTGGGTCTATATCCAATTGTATAAGAGTATTCGAAGATAATGTGGATGCTCAATTGAATTAGTTGATGGAATGGAGAACTGAATTGTGTAAAGTATAAGGTATAGGGATAGGGATGCTTATAAATATAACACAACAAGTTATACCTACATAATGACTTATAGCTTGAAGGTTTGACGAATATCCGGTACACGCACATAGGGGCCGGTTACAACGATCAGGAATACGCATTAGGAAAAGCTGAAACAGTATGAATTTGAATATTTTTTCCTGATGGTCGTTTAACAGGAATAATTATGTCAGTTGGCCAGCCTACTACCAAGTTTTCCTGATTGAAATACAAACGAAAATTATTTTCGTCCACAATTCTGTCAGTGGAATGAGTGAAAATGGAATTTAAATAATTGGAATATTTTGTTTTATTTTGTTAGAAATGCCGATCAGCCGACAAATAAGTAAGCAAATAAATCAAGTGGCGCAGCAGCTCGTGAAGAACCAGGGCCCAGTGACTAACAACTCGCAACCATGTGCGCGTGTCAACAGGAATGTAAGGGACCTACAATCTTATGCCGAATCCGAACGGCAAGACGAGAAGCACTCAAGAGGCAGTAGCCCTGGAAAAAACTTTTTAGTTTTTAGGTGAACGGGGCTGAGAAAAGTGAACCAAGACCTTCACCGTGACAGTCCAACGCACTAACCATTAAGCCTGAACCATACCTGTGTCATGTGTTGTGTTGTGGAGTCGTGTGTCGCTATCGCTACAATGTATTTCATATGCGTAAAACCATATTTGTCTCGTGTGTTGTTTTGCAGTGTGGCGCATAAAATATATGGAATGACAGCGAGACACGACTCCACAACACGACACAGATGTGGATCCCGCTTTACGCTACAGGGTTCTTCACGATGAGCTGACACGACAAATGAATTTGCACAAGAAAAATAAATAGGTAAATGTTTTTAAACAAAAAGTAATGATGGCTCCTTTAAACGTTTCTTGCACACAAAAAGTTCTTTGAGTTATAAGTCATCGATTTGTGTAGCTTTTGTGTTTCAAATCGAATTAAAACCGTGCTAAAAATCCATTTGAAAGTATTTCCTCGCGTTTTCCTGATCGCGATAACTGGCCTCTAATATATTCCTACTTTTGAGGCTAAAAATGTATTTTATTGAATTCTGGTCGAGCTTCAATAATTAAGAAGAAAACAAAAAAAAATACAAAATCGTTGGAGCGGTTTTAAAAAATATTTGTGTATGTGCAATGTGTCCAATTTGGTAGCAAACCACTTTCGATTAACGCCTATGTTGTCTTGCTAATTTCTTCAACATTTGTAAACAGTTATATTAAATTGACTTAAAAAAGGGCGACTTTTTTTTCATAAGCCTTAATATTTTTGTGAAAAAAATTTTTGATGTTAAAAAAATATTTTTCTTGTTAGAGTTCAAGATTTTTAAAAAATTGAGCACTGAGACAAATGCAGCTGTTTGTTTATGTTTTCTTAAATTCTATAGCTCTAACGAACAAAGTGCAAAATTTTACCCTTTTGACTTACAAAATCAAAAGCCTTTGGATAATAAATGTAATCGTCATCGACAACAGAATAAAGTTCTTCACCAAAATTCAGTTTCTCATGTAAGTAAGTATGTATAAGATTTTGAAAACATTTTTAAGAAAAAAATCTGGAACACGAATTTAAGGTAATTATTTATATACCGATAAAAAAAATTATTTCAAAGAATTCGGTGAACCCGATTTGATTGAAATCGATTTTCCAATTAAAATTTTTATTTTTTTTTTTAAATTGGGAATACATTTTCTTGAAAATTTTTATTATACTATATGTATTATTGTTTAAAATTATTTTAATCAGTTTATAAAATATGAAAAGTAGTTCTATTTGAAGTACAGTCAATAAAAACGCAAACTAAAACATTTTCTAATTAAAAAGTGTAATGTACTAATTTAATATCACACACATCTTTTTATGAAAATTCTTAAGACCATTTTCGTTAATTTTTCTTTATGATTTTTCAACATTTGCATGGAAGGTATCGTTATTTTTGAATTTCGAAACATAATTATATCAATTATTCTAGAAAACAATAAAAAATACTTTGAACGAAGTTTAAAAAAAAAAAAATTGACCAAGTCGTTTTCAAAATATTGATTATTCAAAAAAATAAATAATTTTAAGTATTACATAATGGGGCATATTCATAGTCGCAGATAGACCCAGGTTTAACTTAACTACGCAGTCAAAGAAAATTTTGGCTCAATGAATAGAGACCGATTTTAAATACAAATTGTGGGCTTTATATTTTAATAAGATAATTAACCTGGTATACTACACAAATAGCTTCAAATGTTTTAAAATGATAAACTTAAGAAAATAGAATCAACGTCCGAAAATTAAACTAAACCTATGTATAACTTAGACACAGCTCTAAAATGACTATGAAAACGCCCCAATGTGTTTAAATTTTCCGTGTGAATTTTCAATAATTAACTCCAAATTTGAAATTTTCAGGTGAATTTTGAAAAAGAACTTAATAAAGTTCAATTTTGTTTTTTGAAAATGCTATTAAATTTTGTTATGTAAAATAAACTTATTTAAGTAATTTGAATTTTTAAAAACTTCTTAATTAAGTCCAAATAACGATTTTTTAAAATTTTCAGGATTAAAAGGAGATGGCCAAAAATTTATGGACAAAACAAAACAGAATCGACAAGAACGATATACGAGTCTAACGGCACTAAACGGGCAAACTCCAAATCCATGGCTTATGTGAGTTATGGGTCGTTTTGTAGAACATAACGAGTACCTAATACGACTATTATTATTTTGGTCTTACAATTTTGTATTTAAAAATAATAGAGCGAGAGGCGAGCTATTCCACCGCGGCTGTCGAAAAAGAGGGTACCAACCGATAACTTTAGTCAAACAATAACAAAGCCAAATAATAGCTCATAAAAGACAACGAACATTTTTAATAAATTTACCATAGTTGCCTTTACTATACAAAAACTTGCTCTCGTAGCTAACAACTTGAACGCAGCTTAAAATTGACAATGTGCATAGTGGTTCACATTATGATATCATTAAAAAAAAAGTTTAAAAACAATTTAAAAATAAATTACCTATATCTATAAATTAATATATTTTTTTTTAAAAGCTTAAACAGATAGAGCTCAAAAAAAAAAAATTATGCTATCTGATTTGTTTTATAAATATGAATTTATAAAAAAAATTTCAAAATTCGTTAGAGCGGTTTTTTGTTTAAATAATTTTTTATATATAAAAATTCTTGAAAATGTAAACAAATTAAATTTCGTATGCCAAATTAAAAAAAATCATTAAGCCGTTTTCAAGATATTGAATTTTCAAAAAAAAAAATTTCAATTTTTTTTTTTTAAATCTAAAAATAAGTTTTTTGAAAAATTTTATATGCAAAATTGTAAGAATTGTAAGGGACCTCTTACATAAAAAATTTGGTTGAAATCGGTGCAGCCGTTAACGAGAAATTTGAAAACCAAAAAATCGGTTCTATGACAGTTAAAAAAAAAATTTTTTTAACTAAATATTTACTGTAGTTATTTTAGTAGCTTGTAATTTTTTTTTAAAATCGTTAGAGATGTTTTTAATTTAAATCAATTTTTGTATATTGGTTGTATGGCAGGTACCGTTATTTTTTGAGCTAAAAAAAAATTCAATTTCCCCTCTAGGGAATCCCCTAAGAACCTTAAGTCCAAAGTTTGAAGGACGTTTAGGCTGCAGGTCGAGGTACAGACAGACATACGGACCGACAGACGGACATACAGACAGGCAGAATTACCAGACCCACTTTTTTCGCGATCTCTGTCATCGTATTGTTAGGGAAAATTATTATCTCGATTTTTTTCACGAATCCAAAACTTGCCCTATACTACGTACATATATCGCAAGTAAAAATATACATAGATGAAATTAGTACTTTATTAATTATTTTTTTTTTAATTCACGTTAAGATTTAAATAACCTTAATCAATGATAAAAAAAAAAATATTTAATAAAATTTAGAAAATTAAGTAATTTTTAAGTTTACGTGACAAATTCAAAGTTAACTTTTGCCACGAATACCTACCTACTTTTTTAAAATTTCCTGCCAAAAGCACATATTTAGTGTTTGAAAATTAATTAGAGCTATTTTTAAAATATAACAGAAATCCTGGATCCGCACCTGAAAAAAAGGGCTTGACGAAGTTCTGACCGAAGTAGCAGAGGTCTTCTGACGGTAGTTCTATAAAACTTTTTGTACTAAAAAATAAATATGCGAAAGCTTGGAACAACCTGTAATAAATTTTTATATTTTGGATTTAAGAAGGTAAGCGTTTTGAAATTACACTTTTAATTTGGAGTACATTCTAAAATTTCGATTTTGAAAAAAACAGGGGTTTTAAGGCCGAATTTTTTAAAAATAATTTTGTTTATATATTAGGCAATTTTGAATTGGACTATTTTAGCAAATGCTTGTTAGTGATATCTACCTCCTTAAATTTGGTTAAATCAAGTAGCCAGAGGAAATACGGTTTAGGTCTACTTAAATCGATTCCGAGAAAAACAAATGAATTTACTTTGTCATCAAAGTCTAAATTCTAAGAAAAAATTAACCAAGGAAAACAAAAAAAAATGGTTCTGCCGTAGTAATAATTATTAATTACTATGATCGGAAAAAATATTTTTTTAATCAAAATCTTTAAAGAAAAAAATATTTTCCTAAACGGCTATGTGCATATCAAGAAAAGAACCAGATTAGTTGCCATTGCAAGGCATGTTATAACTCTGGCACTTCTACTTTTCAAAATATTAAAAAAGTAAATAAACGTTTCAAAACATTACTTTACTTTCCTTTTTGGATTTATGGAATCTAAGGTCTTACCCCGAGGCCACACGGGCAAGTACTGGCAACGGCAAGTCCGCAAGCTATAGTTGGCTACCTACGTTCACCGACAATATTCCTATACGTAAATAAACTGTGACGTAGGTGGCAAGCAATTTACCAAGCCAGTTGCTTTCAAGTTTTTTACTGGTCACGTTCTGTTTTAACTAGGTTTAGCCTGACGATTTTATTAAAATTTCTTAGAACTATGACAAATCGTACTTATGTCGTTTTCGATTACATTTTGGGACAGTACTACTCCTTTCTGATTCCAATCGAATTATTTTCTTTTGTTCCGAGACTAAATTGTGAAATATTTATGTGTGTGCGTAAATTGTCTGATATTTATTTATATTATGCACGTTCAGTCGATTAAAATTAATTTGGCAAATAATTCGGTGAAAGGGTTTATATGTATATGTATGTTCCGGGTCTACTCCTTTATTAATTCCGGAACAGAAAAATACTCCGAAAACATTACTCGGAACAGCCAATCGAATTATTTTTGAGTAAGCGGAATCCAAAAGGAGTAACTCCGAACCTCCAACCGAAAACGACATTAGATGACGAAAATAAAAACTCAACGTCTGAGTCTTTTTTTACGTCAAGGGAAATTATCGATGAATTGACTAAAAATGACGTCAAATTCTGTATGAAGTCTGTCAATTCTTTCGGTTTTTTAATAATAATTTTACCCAGGGTTTAGACAAGCGAGTGGAACTACTAGCGTTTATGTGTGTTAGTGTATCAGAACATGAGATAATATTTTTGCCTGCGAGTAGCCTGCCAGTTATCCTACTAGTGTAGTGTATTTTTTTCATTTATTTGTTCTGTTTCCATAGTTTCCATAATTTGTATATTTTTCTGTATGAAATATTTTAAAAAATCATACTAGTTGACAAATCGCGCAGAGAGCTACTAGTCGCACATACATCCATAAAATTAACACTATGATACAAATGCTACTAGTTCTACTCGCTTGTTTAAACCCCGGGTTAAGAAAAGTCGGAATTTTGGAGGTATTTTAATCCATCAGCATCGTAACCATCCTTTGACAAAGAAATTGACAGTTCATACCTTGACAGATAAGTAACAAACTAAATTTTTGTTTATGAATGTTTGAATGTTCAGCAACCACTTGAGTGGGCTACCACCATTGTATTTGTCTGGAATTATTGCAATTTCATGGCTGCCACACCAATCATCAGAATCCTTTCAGTGGTGCTTAGTCTTTATGTTCAATTTTAATTTATAAATTAGTGCCGTCAATTGTAATCGAACCTAGACCAGCTACCTATGAGGCCTATGCACTACGCATTGCGCCACCGAGGTCACCTGATCATGCCCATCCAATGTTAGGTTTTGTCTTTATAAATTGCATATTGAGACAACTAGCATTTTTACTAGCCGCACATTTTTATTAGTCAACACATAATATTTCGTTCCAAATGTCGCCCAAAAGCTATAAAATCACAAAAAATCTTATTTAAAAAAGTTCAGAATTCTTAGAGGTGTTTCAATACATTGTCTGTATAGCAATCATTCAATTTGACAGTCTATGGCTTGACAAATCGGTAATAGAATATTTCGTTCGAAATGTCACCCAAAATCCCAATAATGGCCTTTCACTGGACCAAAAACTGTATTGTCAAAAAATTAGGATTTTTAAGAGATTTGTCAATCCATCACAATACACATAGCTATCCAATTATATTTGACAGTTTCATCCCTCCCCATTGAAAAATGTGACACAAGGAATATTTAATTCCAAAAATTTACCAAAACCTATCAGGATCGATTTACATACAAGTCAGAACGAGTAAATTTGATTTTCGCCACTTGCTTCCCTTCTGGCTTCAGAAATTCCATGCCAGTACGAACAAATTGCTTACATTTGTATGTATTAGTAAAAAATAAAAGTGTGTGTTATGCAACTTGGCTGCCAGTACTTGCCCGTGTGACCTATCGGATTTAAAATAAATAAATCGGGTGGCACAACGGCTCATGAAGAACCAGGCCCTAGTGACTAACAACTCGCAACCATTCCTGTGTGCGCCTGTCGACAGGAATGGAAGGGACCTACAATTTTATGCCGAATCCGAACGGCTAGACGAGAAGCACTTATTCGTGACAAGTGATACTCTTGGAGGATTTGTCAATTCCTCGCAAGAGGCAGTGGCCCTGAAAAAAAACTTTTTAGTTTTTAGGTGGACGAGGCTAGGAAGCGATCCAGCCTCGTCCACCTAATCGGCCTATCGGATTTAGGGATTTTATATCTTTTTTTATTTTCTTATTGTTAAATAAAAAATATATTCCAAAATCTCCTGTTACATTTAATTAGAAACAAAATGTTTGCTCGTATCTTTATCACATCCTATAAAGAAAATTAACCTTATTATTATCTAAAATCTCAAATAGTCATATACAATAAATAGTAATGAACATTTTGAAGTTATGGGTGGTCCCAATCTTAATCTTAAGTATTTTTAAACCAATTAAACTGTCAGCCATTAATGGACTGAAAAATCCCATACCTCATATTGTTCAAATGAAAGAAAAATAACATAAACCTCTGACCTCACGAGTTATTATATCTTTCCAACCAAATACAGCATCGCAGAAAGGCGTTTCACCAAAGTATCATAATCATAATAGCTTATATCCCCATTTAAACCCGATTAAAAGTCAATTAATTTAATAACAATCAAACCATTCTCCGCTTTAAAAGCACCGCACTTCAACCCCATTACTATGTGTTCGCGATATTAAAGTTTCTGATGGGGTCTCTGTACTGCCAAATAAATCCATTTAATTTTCTTAACCGTTATTATATACTTTCGCAACTGACCAAAATCCAATGTACTTAATCTTTGGATAATTTTTTTTCCAGCACGGGCGATATAAATTTCCAAAAACTAGTTAAAAAAATAAAACACAGAACATTTAGCTGCATCAGTTTAAGTTGAACGCATATTTATCCAGCCAGTGCTGGTGCTAGGAAGCATGCATTTGGCCGGTCAAAGCCAACAACTGATACCTGCTCAGAGCCCCAGAGTGTGCTCTAAATTTTAAACCAACTTCCTATTTGTGGATGGTTGTTATTCTTTTTTGATGCAGCAGCAGCACATGGGGCTGAGCGCATTCAGAAAGAAGACAACAAGATTTGCAAAAGATTCAAAGCCAAAAACAGCAACAACAACAAAAACAACATTGCCTAGATGCAATTTAAGATAATGCAATAAATCTTGGAGAAAATTCAGTAATTCAACTGAGTTGGCCGACCGACCGACCGACGGAACAGCTGAAGCCGCAGCCAACAGGAACTGCATCCCAGAGGCCAAAGTCAGCCAAAATGGCATATAACAACTGCAACAAACTAAAAACATCTTCAAGATTGGCTGCCGCGCTGGCCGCGCAGCAACCCTGACTGAAATCAAAACCAATATTTCCACTTTGGACCGGAGAGCGCAGGTTCCTTGACCTGGTGCCGCCGCGCCAGCTTCAGCAATGTTGAAGCAACTAGTGTATAGCTGCAGCACCAGCCTCAGCTTTATCTCCCTGCTCCTGATGATGCGATGCTTCCTGGCGATCCAGCGTTGTACTGTTCTGGGCCCAAGCAACGCCAGAAGAAGAGATTAGCAGTTGATTACCTATTGCTGCCGGTTGTCTGACTGTTCGTGGTAATACGCCGCACCAGCCGTGGCTGTGGTCGTTTCGTAAGTGAATTAAATCAAATGTTGTCCCATCTGCAAATATCAAAGAAATTAAATCATACGTAACAGTCGCAGTCGCAGCCGTCATCCGAAGATCTCTTGGAAGCTGCGAACATGGAAACCGAGATCCAGATTAATATGTTATATGTCGAGAACATGGTGAGCTGCTGCTGCTGAGTCAGAGCATATACGGGGCCGAAGAGGATAATACCATGGCTTGTTCTAGGATCTTGAGTGTTGATTCAGTTGACTCGCTGGACCTAAAAGGTTGATGTTATGCAGAAATTCGATGTTTATTATCATCATCGTCATCAATCAACATTTGATATTTAAGTCAAATGTACTAGATTGTGTTGTAAAACTGTCTATAACTCTTTTAAATGACAGGATGACAGCTCAGAAAATGATATCGATAAAATAAGTTGGTATACCTATAATGATGGGGGGCAATTTAAAAACCTATATGGTTAAATCGCGCAAACATGCAGTCCAGTGCTTTTAAAAAAAACTATGCATTGTAAACAAACCAAAGTATTTAGTTTATTAATACAAAGTTTAAAAAAGTACACTGAACAAAAACGGTTGTCAAATTGATAATTTTATTCATGAAATTGATGAAAAAAAGTTGTTAACCAATGACCGCGATCATCAATATGAAAATTTCCGATAATCAATTTTAAAATTGAAAACCGCTATCATCATATGGACAACCCCGATCGTCATACGAACCTTACAGAAACGGAATAATTTAAACATAGAAAAATAAAGGAGAATACATGTTTGTGATAAGAAATCTGAAAATAAAAAAAATCGTAGACAATTAGGCAAATAAGATCGAGCTTTAACAAAAAAATAATAACAATAAAAAAGGGAGCTGATGAGAAAAGGAAATAGATGCAACTAAAATTTATTAAAATAAGCTGGAAAAGAAAACATCTGAAAATAAAAGAATATGGTTTTTCATAAAATCAAAAAGAAAATTAAAATTAAATGTAGCAGAAAGACACTATCTTACCTCGATACGCTTAATTCAACTGCTAAACAACACTGAAACCTAAAAAAAGAAATTAGAACCAATTCCTAAAACTCTCACAAGCCGAATGACGCGCTTTACTCGAAATTAAGAATAAAAACAGGAGAACATTTTGTTTTACCGTTTTATTTGTGCTCAAACTTTGGTCTGGATTTTCAAATTGACGATCGTGATTGTCAATACGACAATTGCAAAGAGTTGATAATCATATTGACAATTAGAGTTGTGAATATGAAAACTTTTACAACGGAACGTGTTCGTCTTAAGATGTACCGTTTTTCTTTGTTCTTTCAATTTATCTGGGTTTTCATATTTAAAATCACGATGGTCAATATGACAACTGTAGATAAACGATCATCGTATTGACAATGGATATCATGATATTGACAATCCCGGTCATCGTATTGATAATCGCAAATTGACAATTTAAAATTTTCATATTAACAATCGCGATCATAAAATGAGAGGAACAAGTTGTCATCTTGACAATATTGAACATCAATATGACAATTTTCAGTTAACAATCAGCGATTGTCAATATGACAAACGATAGTTTTTTCTGTGTATTCCTTTTGGTTTTTGGCATATAACTCCAGAACCTAAATTTCGAGAAATTACTGAAAACCATTTTTTTTAAAAGCTGTAAAAATAATCATTTATTTAGCAATAAATAAACTTATTATTCCCATTTCATTCAATAAAATTAAGTTTTGTTGTTTAAAATATGAATTAAAATCGATAAAATGGGTAACTTTGACTGAGCGACTGTATCTTGGGTGATTTTGTTTATAAAAAAATTTTGTTTGAATAAATCATTTTAAAGGAAAATTAATTAGCTTTGTTTTATATGCGGTTTTTTCTGCGGTTTTAAACCGCGTTTTCGCCAGTGAAGTGAACCCTTTTCCCACTGAGCTACCCGAAGTAACAATTTCCCGAATACGCACCGTACCCCCCAGTAAAGAAGAAATTATCACCGCCATCAAAGCACTGAAGAACAACAAAGCGGTTGGACTTGACGGTATTCCTGCAGAGCACTTAGGAGCAGCCCCAACGACATCGAGCGAGCTACTGCACCCACTTATTAAGAGAGCTTGGGAAACAGAGAGCTTTCCTGAAGAGTGGAAAAAAGGAATGATTGTCAAGCTCCCAAAGAAAGGAGATCTCACACAGTGCGAAAACTGGAGAGGAATATGCGTTCTGCCTGCAGTAGCCAAGATAATAGCAAGGATAGTATTGGACCGAATTAAAGACCACCTCGAAGACACACTCGACGCCGAACAAGCAGGTTTCCGCACTGGATCTTCCTGTGTGGATCACATCAACACCTTGCGGATCATCATCGAACAGTGCGTTGAATATCGATCACCACTTCACCTGCTGTTCATCGATTTTGAAAAGGCGTTCCACAGTGTCAATAGAGAATTTATTTGGCTTGCTTTGCGCAGGAGGGGCATCCCAGATAAATTGATTGCTATTATCAAGGCTACATATGATGGACCCAAGTGTCACGTTTTGCACAAAGGTAGGCTGTCAGAGGAGTTTGAAATCCAAAGTGGAGTTAGGCAAGGCTGTATACTGTCACCAATACTGTTCCTGTTGGTGATAAGTGACGTACTGCACGCAGCTTTGTCAAATGGAAATGGAGGAATTCAGTGGACTCTGCAATCTCACCTCAAACATCTGGACTACGCGGACGACGTATGCTTACTCTCTCATAGGATCATGGATCTCCATCAAATGACAACAAGGGTGGAGAGAGAAGCAGAAATCCTAGGGCTTAAGATCAACTCGGCAAAAACTAAAAGGATCAGCCTTGGAACTTCCTCATCGATCCAAGTAAATATTTCTGGACAACCGGTAGAGATGGTAGAGGATTTCCAATATCTTGGGAGTATTGTCTCTACGGGTGGCGGAACTGAACTGGACGTAAACAGCCGAATCAGAAAAGCAAAGGCTGCGTTCGGAATGCTGTCCAAAATATGGAGAAACAACTCTTTTAGCTTAAAGACCAAGCTACGACTGTTCCGCTCCAATGTTGAATCCGTTCTGCTTTACGGATGCAGCACTTGGAAAGTCACTGACATTGTCACTGGAAAGCTGCAAGCCTTCGTTAATAGATGTCTATCAAACATCTTGAGGATTTTCTGGCCCAACCGTATTTCCAATGCCGAACTTCATGCGAGAACGGGTCAGGAGCCCATAGACTCCATTATACGAAGAAGAAAGTGGCAGTGGATTGGCCATACGCTTCGAAAAGTCGATCGGTGCATTGCATCTCAAGCAATGCAGTGGAACCCGCTCAAACAGGAGGGAAGACAAGTGGGCCGGCCTAGAAGTACATGGCGAAGAACGGTCGAACAGGAATCGGCACGACTGGGGAAAAGTTGGAGAGAGCTGAAATATATTTCAAGAAATCGTACACGATGGCGAGTAGGTGTAGAGGAGGCCCTATGTCCCGTAAGGGAAACATCACGGACGTAATAGGTCCGAGGACCTAAGTAAGTAAGTAGGTATATACAGCAATGATTATACTAATCTCTGCTGGAAAAAAGTTATAGACACATTCAAAATTTATTTAAATTTGTTTTAAATGGGACAATTCGAAATTAAATTTTATTCCCTACAAAAAAAAAAAATTCTTGCAATTTTACTTGGCCCCCCTTTTCAAAATTTCACCCTTTCATCTAAAAGCACTCCGCGTGGTTTTCTCACCTTCAATTGAATGGTTTTTACAATAAAAAGTCTTAGTTCGTTTCTATATAACAATAATCAATAGCCTAACAGCCACCCCTCTGGATCCGCCACTGCCTATTTATTTTTCCGAACATGAAAGCTTAATACATATGCATAATTTTAATCAGACACTGGATCCGGATTTTAAACTGGAATACTAACACGAAACAAGGATCCGATTTGTTCGGATATCCGATAAAAGTATACAAATATATAATTTGAAGCCCTTGTTATTTTACTTAATACTTAAATATATAAATAAGTATATAGTAATAAATGTGGACGAGCATTTTCAGGAGGTAAATCTTAAGACATTATATATGAAAATAAATAAAAGCAACAATGCATCACAAAATGTTTAGAATAAATTAATTCTATCAGTATCCAAAAAGTTATGGAACTACAACAAAAAAACGATAAAGAAATTTTGGATTTTGCTTTAATCTAAATAGAGTAATGACATGAGAAGATAATTTCATTTTCATTTAAATATACATCATTCATGTGCATTATCTATTTATAAGCTTTAAATATTGCTCTTGAAATTTCTTAAATCGGAAAACTGAACAAAAATGAAGTTCAATGGACGTTAAATGATTTTAAATTATATTCTTAATAGATAAGATTTCAGAAAATGGACTTTAAATTTTTCTATTCTATTTTATCTTTGTGTACCAAAATTTGTATTTATTGAAAGCCCAACCAACATTAAGTTTAGCATACAAAAATAATTAAATAAATAAAACATTATGGAATAACACTTGAATGTTTATTGTTCAATATCTCTAACAGAAAAGCATAAGAATGTGGATTAAGAGATATGCACATTTTTGTCATTATTATTCTCTTATTTTAATATTATTTAAGATATCAATCGCCATTAGTGCTCTTATCAATTAAATAAGTTTTCTATTCACAAATCACCATCAGTGTACGTTTGGCGTTATTCTCTTGTCAAAAAATTGAAACTTAATACTTTAATTTAGTACAAATTAAAAAAAAAAAAAAAAACAATCATCAATAAGCGAATAATATTCTCTCATTAGCAAGGAATTTTGTCATAAATTAAATTTTCGCCAGAGGTGGACTTAATAAATTAAAATTCGATGCTTAATCATTATCTTATAAGTTCTAATTAATATGTTTCTTGTTTGTGTTATTTTCGTTTTGTTTCTTTTTTCTAAAGAATAAGTTGTAATGTTTCCATTTAAGGTTGACACTATTCAAAATTGGCGGTTTACCCTGGGGGACCGTTAAATCTGTATCATTATTAATTGTGTAAGCCCCAATGGCATTTTATACGCCTTGTGAAACTAATGAATCCTCGTTATTATTTATATTGTTCTATTGCTTTTATATGAAAGTATTAAATATTAATTTGCCGTTTGATTTCTTAGGAACGTAAACTTATTGTTCTTAAAGAATTTGCCAAAAGATAGTTCTGAGAACTAAGGGTCTATCAATAGAAAAAACAACACGGATGTTAAGTAAAGGTCTTAGGTAGGTAGCATTTTACATTGTTTAACAATCTTGATGACTTATTGGAGATCAATGACTTTAAATACCTATTTAATTATATATATTATATTTTATTTATTCAATATTATTTAGTTTAAGTCTGTCCCTTATTGATTTCTCAAGGTTTACAAATACAACCGGACAATCTGAACTTTTTGGTGTTTATCGTTATTTACAAACAAAAATTAAAAATCTTATTTTTTGAAACTAAATATTATGCTAGATATTAGCCCGAGGACTTTTTTAAATAGCCCAGAAGAAGTACTAAGGGGATACGATTTAGAAAGCTACCTTGATTTTACAGAATTGATTGTTTCAATTAGTGTTTGCAAAGAAACTAAAAGATCTATTACTCGACATTAAATATTAATCTCGGAATTAAAAAAAAACATTATTTTATTTATTTTCTTATTTGAATTTGTAAAAGTCAAAAATAAAGAGGTTAACGATTCTACACACACATAAAATTATGTCTTAAAACAACTGCTCTAAGGGTTTTTAAAACGAGACGAGATTACACCGAACGTTTCTTTGTTGTACATCTAGGAGCAAATGAGCTGTAGCGCATACATTAACATAGAACTGTTCACACGATGATTTTTCGTGTCAAAAAAAAAAAATGTCGAGGTTTTAATCAAAACTACGGAGAAGTCCAAAAAAGGATTTTCGTCAAAACGTCCGTCAGTCTGTTTGTCCGTGCATCCTGATGTACATCGAGCTTGGGCTTTACAGTTGAACAGATTTACCACAAACTTGGTGTGATGTGTTTATATGTGATTCCCAAGAGTTTAAATTCGAATTTTTGTTTTGGCTTATCTAGAACGGGTAGCTGCCACACAACGATTTCGGTTTTATCAAGTTTTCTTGAAAGCAACTCTTAGGATTTTGATTAAACTTTGTACATGTCATATTCTTATAATACTACATACCATGTTTTTATCAAAACAACAATTTAAACAACGAAAATAAAGTTATGTTTAAAAAAAAAATGCTTTTTTTATACTTGTTTAGGTATATTCTCTCATATTTCGTGATTGGTTTCGTTGACTTTGTCATTACTTTGCGACGCGGTACTTCTAAGTAAGTCGATAAATATAACATTTAAAATTTGTATATTTTTTTGTTTTACCAAAAAAAATAAAATTAAAGAAATAAATATTTTTTTTAAACTTTTTTCCAATTTTGTTTGTATTAAATCAAAAAATTTAAAAACTACTACATATTTATATATTAATACGCTTAGCTAAATCTAAGCAAAACCTAACGGTACACTTTTCTCCGTAAATACTGAACGGATTCATATAAACTATATAACGTTGGAAAGGTTTTGCCCGACAGATGTGCAGAATCCAAAAATTATGTCTATATGTAGCGTAGCCGTTGAAGCATTAAATGCATGTTTGCATTGTTTGCAGATAAATAATTTTAATATTTTAAGGGGTGGGTTAAGAAGAAATTGCGGGAGAAGATGAAGTTTATTGATTTTGATTTTGTTGGTGAAAAATTGGAATTTATATCTTACTGTAAGGTCGAGAAAAATACACTTTTCTATATTTTTGCTTAAAAATAACTTCCATACGAAACACATAAATGTATTATTATAGTAGGCTAACTTTAAAAATCAAACAAAAATTAAACTTTTCGTTTATCAGCCCTATTATGAGTATCAATTTGATAGTCGATAATATCTATCAACTAGTTGATGAATTGGTATTATGAGTATCAACTGGTAATTTTAGATCGATTGTGAATAGTTCATTGTGAATGAGTTTTTTTTTATCTCGTTTGACGTTTGACATTGACGTTGTTTTGAAATTTTGTTTTGTGACTGGAAGTGGAAAGAAAAATTGTTGTGCGAAAATGTAAGTTGTTCTTATAAAAAAGTTGTCTTTTTTTAAATATTTTATTTAGGAACAGAATAGTAAGCAACAGAAAACAATTAGAAAGAATGGTGGAAATAATGGAATAATAATAACTTTTATGTTTGCATGCGAAAATAGTTAGATAGGGACAAAAGTAAACATTATGGCTATCAAATATAAATTATTTGATAACTTCTATCAATTCATTGATAATTTGGTATTATGAGTATCAATTGATATTTTTTCACCCATTGTGAATACTTATCAAAATCCAATTGTGCATAGCCTTTCATTTGACATTTGACGTTCCTTATTTTCATAAGTTTCTGCGTTTTGGTCTTATAAACATAATAAATTTGGTTGTATTTTAGTTGTTTTTATTAAATACAATTCGTTGTTTTCTTCGTAATAATATTCTGTTTTTTAAGGAGTAGAATAGTAAGCACCATAAGACAAATTGAAAGGCTGATAAAACTGATAGAGGAAAATCGAGACGTTGCAAAGGAAATAAGCCAGTATTTACCAAGAAATGGGAGGACATAACTCTGGAACTAAATAGCTTGGGGCCTCCACAAGGGGACTAAAATAAGTAGCAAAGAGTGAGCGTTTTAATTTGGCTAATTTTGATTCATTAATTTATAATTTGTTCAGTGGGTCTGAAGCATCTCTGCGTACGTATGCTTGCACAATAACACTTCCTCCCTCATCACAGTTGCCTTCAAAAAACATTTCTACTGAAGACATTTTCAATTTGTATTTTCAGTAAAAGCTACCAAAAAACTTATATAAATTGTGTTTAAATTGGAATTGTTCACCACCTGTGAATTTTTGATATATTTGTCAACGAAGAATTTGTGGCTGATAGAATATTTGATGGATATCAATATGTTTGACAGCCGTAATACCAACTTTATCAGTAAAACTGTTCGCAATAGATCTTACAATTCACAGTTTATCAAAAATATTGATAATTGATCACCATAATACCGATTCATCAATTTTGTTGATAATTATCAAATATTATCAAATATCGTGTTGATATTTGATAACCATAAAAGTGCTGATAGTCAACAAAAAGATATTTCTAGAATAAAATACTACCATACTAATCGCTGTTTCTTTATATTTAAATTGTATTCTTTAGAGAATTAAAAAACGTACCTTTTATAATTATACTTCTCAATTAAAAAAGTATTTGATACGTATCAACCAAGGTTTTGTGATTGATATAAAAATTGATATGTATCTATTTTGTTGATATCCGTAATACCAAGTATATCAAAAAATCATGCACAATAATGATGAATTACACAGTTCATCAACAAAGTTGATAGTTCATAGCCATAATACCAATGCATCAAAATTAATGTTGTGTATTAAGTATCTAGTTGATAGTTGATAGCTATAATAGGGCTGTATATGTTAGCTGTTTTTGGAAAAAAAAGGTGAGTTTTGTGCTGAAGACGAATTTTTTAACCATCTAAATGAGTACCTACCAAGGTTTAAACTTAAACCTACAGTGGGCCCTTACTTCAACCGGACAACTTAGAGGTGTCAAAATAATCAAGCTTTTATACTATAGGTATGTAGGTACCTGTATGTGTGCATATACATACATACGTACATACATATATGCATATGTATGTTTGTATGTATTTAGGTGCCTGACTGATTCAGGACACCACTGTAAGAGTCTGCTTGATCTTGAAATATCGGTAAATAGTTGCTCAAAGAAAACATACAAATCAGGCCTCATCACGTAAAACAAAAACGATAGGACGATATCGTTTTCAATATTGCTATCTCTATCACTTCATTAGAGAAAACTAAAGATAGCTACATATTTACAAAACGATATCGATCGATCGTTTTTGTTTTACGTGATGAGGTCCCAGGATTTATACTACAAGGTAAATGGCATGATTAGTTTAACAGCTTTCAGGTATCTCGCCGACGTAATACCCACTGTTAGGTGCTGGCAGCTTTCAAATAAAATAATAAAACAAACAAATAAAAAAATAAAAATACAAATCAGCATGCATAAACTTTAAGACTCTACCTCCTTGAAGTCCTCACAGATTCAAGGTTCATAGTATCCATATTTCATTACCTACCATAAATTATAAACAAAAACAAAACCTGACTGGCGGTTCAGTTCTCAGTAAATTTTGAATTGTGGAACAAAGCAAAAATCAACCAAACTGTGGTTCGGCTTTAAGAAAAAGTAATGGTTTTCTGAATTTTTTTTTGTGTAGGCACAAAGTTTTTTTTAACTTGAACTAAGGGTAATGTTTGATTGAGGCAAATTTCGTACTGTAAAAAATGTAATGAAAAAAGATAATAAATAAATTTTGTTCGTCAATTTTTTTTTTTTATTTGAAAGAAATATAAAGCAAGAAGTTAGCAGCATGAAATTTTGTTCAGATAAAGGATCTGTAATTTTTTTTTGTTTTTTAGCTAAGCGCGCACTAAAAGGATGTTGGTTGCCCTTAAAATGTTTAAACACAGTGCGAACGTTAGGAAAATAGGTAAGGATTTAAAAGGAGATTCCGCATTCGGGTATTACGGCCAAAAAAGAAACGCAAATTAAACTAATAATTTGGAGCCCTACATCAAGTCTCTAGCATGCTTGGTTCTCGAGATACACTATGTGACCTGCTAACTTCACTGTGAAGTAAGCAGGTCACTCGATTGCACCCACTATTTGGTGAACTGCAAAATCGGGAATAGAAATGCAAAATAAATGCAAACAAAACTGCAAATTACTGGGTTGGTCCCGTTTCTCTAGGTAAAAGTTGCCCTGCCAACTTCAAAGACGTGTATAGTAGAGTAAAAAGAGTATTCATAACGCATCCAAGAATTTGTGTTTTTTTTTGTATGGCCGAATATTCGGTCACTGGCGATACTAGTCTATATATTAATAAGCTTGGCAAAACCTAACCCGGGGCTTAGACAAGCGAGTAGAACTAGTAGCGTTTATGTGTGTTAGTGTATCTGAACACGAGAGAGCCAACTAGTAGCCCAAATAGTATAATGTTTTTGCCTGCAAGTAGCCTGCCAGTTATCCTGCTAGTGTAGTGTATTGTTTTCATTTATTTGTTTTGTTTCCATAGTTTCCATAATTTGTATATTTTTCTGTATGAAATATTTTTAGAAAATCATACTAGTTGACAAAACGCGCAGAGAGCTATCCCAGCGGGAAAAATTGAAAAATTCATTGAGGAAAGATCAGCTTTTTCCTGGACGAATGGCAGATGCACCGTCAACTTTTCAGCTGATTCCTTTGATGCAATTAACATGGGCATGTCCTAGGCGGGAAGCACATGCTGAAAATTCGCCAACGAAATCACTACTTCATTGGAAGTTCTTTATTCACCGACCCAGATAATGAAAAACATGGTGGTTGCATTATCTATGAATTCACTGCATAAATGTATGTGGTTTATTCATCAGTTCAATATTTTCGATGAAAATGGTAATGAAAATTCAATTATCAAATCACAAGATATAGAAGTAGGTAGTTGCAATTAGTTTATTCAATATGAAAAATGTGAAGAAAATTAAATAAATAGTAAATTCATTAACTCTGCTGTGTTGTGAATTATTTGTGATTGGTTAATAAAAATATAGAATTAAAACTTTAAATTAAAGTTAAATCACTAGGTCAGTGGTTGTTGGTTAATCACCACTTCATATGCGAAGTGGTGATTAACCAAAAAACTGAAATACTTTGAGATAATCTGAGATTGCCTCTTTTTAATGGAAATTCATAAGTCCTCTTATAATATATACTGTCAGTAGACAATGTCAACACAGAGAACACAAAAAAAATCAACATCTATCAAAACACACAATGGCGGTGCACACTTTACAAAGCATATGAGTGGACATAGACGATGAACAGATGAACTTCTACATGACTTTTCAACAGTTTTTTCATCTTATAATTTTCCATATCAAAAACAATTTTTAATTCAACGACAGAAATGGTTGTTTTCTAACACAAAGCAGAAAGTGGGTTCAAATCTATGAACTGAGGAAACCTTGCATGACTCTTCACTTATTAAATCATTACATGTCGTTTCCTTGTATTATCTGGCTGTTGTCTTGTTGTTTTCTACACACAAAGACAACAAATTGGGTTCAAATCTATGAGATGAGGAAACCTCGCATGACTCTTCACTCACTAAATCATCGCATGACGTTTCCTTTTATTATTTGGCTAGTGAATTGATTGAAGAATTCAGCTATAAAATTCATTGGTGACGATATTTCCCGCTGGGTTCTGTGATATTATAGAGTTTATTTGTTATGGTTTTTCTCAATATGAAGGCTCTCCCAAACCAACGAGGAACATTCACTTTGCAGGGCGAATCATTCACAATGGTTACAAAAATGACAAATAAATAATGCTCAATAACAACAAAAACTGCCGCCGCGTCGGCGAATGTACCGCTTTCCCGTTGGCTTGGGAGAACCTTAAACCAGTTTTTATTTCTGTATTTCCCAGGGCCATTAGATACATGTTATGTTATGGGGGTAATCCCCCGACTTCATAAAAGTAAACATTCAGAATATTTATTATTATTATTAATTTCTTTTATTATAAAAACATGCTTGAAAAGATAGTTTACAAAGATTATATGGACATGGCATCTTGCCGTCTGCCAGATAAAGACATTCAATATGTATATGGTCAGGGCCAAGGATACCAATAGCCGCATTCGTAAACAAATTTTGCTCATAACTTGAAAAACTTCCAGCCAAAGCATACAATTTTTTCTGTGCGTATGATAGTACTGCGTTAAGCCCACACTTTTTGTATATATACTACAGTTTTCTAACTACGGCCTTTCAAAGGTGTCTTATAACGTTACAAAATTTGGAAGTAAATGTAACGTAATAAGACACCTTTGGAAGGTCGTAGTTCGAAGACTGTAGCAGATATAAACAAAATTGCTTAGAAGAAAATGTGGACCTGACCCAGCCCTATGGACAGAAAAAATTTTGGGCTTTGGCTAGTAGTTTATTCAAGTTATGAGCAAAATTTGTGTACGAATGCGGCTATTGGTCTCTTTGGCCCTGCCCATATGATATATATATAAAAGTTATTAGATTAACAATTTCTTGTATAGAATACATTTTTTTTTAATTTTATTTGAAAGAGATATAAATTAAATAATATAAATAATTAAGTAATATAAAAAGAAAACAAGTTTATTTTTAATATAGATTAAATGGTTGAAAAAGAATTAATATAAACATACTCCAGTATTTTCAAAAACCTTTTTGTTAGTTAAGGGCATGTTCACAAAACCGAAGAGATTTGTCCACCCCACGGATCTGTTTTTTAAGACTTTGCCTAGAGAGTACACTTTGCTGGAAGTAAAACATTCAGAATGTTAAAAGAATCGCGAACTAATTTTACCAGCTATTAATGCGTACATTTTTGCTAAACTTTGATATCATTTCTGAAAGCAAACATCAACACTTCTAAAAGAGTAACATTTATAAATGGGGCTTGAGTTTTATAAATCTTATTTGAAACTCGACCGAGACCTGCAAAAAATGTAATTGTACAACTCCAAAATAAGTACATTTTAGAATTCACCGGTAGAGCTTAGAGTTTTTACAGCAACATTGATAAAAGTCTGAAATGTTATGTTTTCATAATTCATTTTGAACCTTTTACAACATTTTTTTTGGGCATCAGTACGTTAGGGGGCCCTATTCACGGGTTCCGAGGATTTTAACTCCTTTATGTGTCCTCTGTCTCGCTCAAGCAACTCTTCTATGCATTAAAAAGAGCAAGGGTTGTTTGAAATTTTGGTATTTGGGTTCTCTCTAAAAAAATTCATATTTATAGGACAAAGATTGGTTAAACTTAAGTTAAGGGTAATGTAAGCTTAATTTTTTTTTTAAATTGGTGAATAATATCCGTCTTTTTTTGAACTTACTAAGCGGGGGAGCATATTTTCATATATTTTTTTTTTTAACTGTACAGTTGGGCACTTATTTAATTTACAAATTAAAAAAAAAGTACTTATACGCCAGGGTGTACGTAGTTTCGAATTTCAATTTAGAAATTTATATTTCCATAATTTAATAAGAACAAAATTTGGTTTATAGATGAACTAAGGTTTACTATTAAATAGCTTATAAGCAAAATATTTATAAAAATAAGTAACAACATTATTTTTTTTTTGTTTTTAAGTTCAAGACAAAATTTGAATGAATGCTAAATGAATGTACGTATCCGTAAATTTTGTTTTTTTAATTAGTTTTGCTTTTCTAAAATTTTCAAAATTGTCATGGATCTTATATAAAGTAGTAAAAATATAATCTATGACGTATCCATGAATTCGGTGTTTGTTTTGCTGGCTGAGCACCGGCCACTGGAGATACTAGTTTTTATTAATTTCTCATCAACGATACAGAAATATATCAACTCAGTATACCTACAATATATCTACACCCTCAATGTCTAGCTACTTTCTAGCTGTTAGCTACGACAGCAAGTTCGTGCGATCTATAAAAATAAATAAATCGGGTGGCACAACGGCTCATGAAGAAGCCGGGCCTAGTGACTAACAACTCGCAACCATTCCTATGTGCGCCTTTCCACAGGAATGGAATAGACCTACAATTTTATGCCCAATCCGAACGGCTAGACGAGAAGCACTTATTCGTGATAAGTGATACTCTTGGAGGATTTGTCAATTCCTCGCAAGAGGCAGTAGCGCTGAAAAAAAACTTTTTAGTTTTTTAGGTGGACGAGGCTGGGAAGCGTTCCCAGACCTCCAGCGTGACAGTCGAACGCACTAACCATTACGCTACGGGCTACTACGTGCGTTCGTGCGATCTAGTCTTGCTTATTTTTCTTTATTTGAGTTTTCTCTTTATTTAACGTAGTTAAAGAAAAAGCATTTATGGAAAAAGTGGTCTAAAAATGTACTGTTAAAATTTCTGCACCTACTTTTGAAGTAGAGCATGACATCAACTAACATGTTTGTTCGGGATAAAAGTAAGCTATAATTTACCAATCGAATATGCACATTTCATAGATTTTTGACCTACATATACAAATACAAAAAAAAAAAAAAAAAATAATAGTAAAAGTATTGGAATTGATGTAAAGGTAAAGTAATAAATCTTTGTAAACAAACTTTAATTCACAAAAGTGTACCTACGAATTTGAAATTTCACTGCTGTTAAGCAACTACAGCCAATACGAAGGTGTACCTTGTCTATCTTGTCCTGACAGTTTTCACACGTTTGTGTCGTCCTGGTGCTCTGTTCGGTTCTATGTTTTCTTCATGGCTTTTAAATAGATTCAAATTCATAGCCAATCCAAGCAATACAATTATCACAATCTCTCTTTAAACCAAAACCAGTCGAACAATTAACAGTTTTATGGTTTTTTCTTAAAAAAAAAATCACAGTAAGTTTTTTTTTTTTTGTTATGATGCCTTTTAAAAAAATACATTTATATCATCACCATAACTTGCCTAAGAAACTACCTTTTCATCGTTTGAATTAAATGATGCATTTTGATTATACCAATTATCATAAAGCTCATAGTGTTTGAGGAGAAAATAAAATAATAAAACATGCTTAATACACCCGCCCCTCTCTCATAAAATGAAATTTATTTAAAATTGTTTTTTTTTTTTTATAATAATTAAACTGTATTAATAGTAAACGTTCTCGTTCTAGACAATGAGTGCAGAATGAAAATCTTTAAATGCATTTATATGTTTTAAGAGTTTTGAATTGCTAATGCACTTCGGTCAAACAAGATTTTTTTTTTAAATTTGTTTGTATGAAAATGAGAGAGAATAATAATCATTGCTCGTCTTATAATTTTATTTTTATTTTCATTTTTTTTTTCGTTTTAATTAAATTCCTTTTATTCTGTTTTGGAGAGTTTTATTTATTAGAATTGATTACTGGGAGAAATACGTTAATACTATGAACGTGACATGATGCATATCCGCGTCTTATGGGTCAGTAGTAGCATTTTTTTTTTTGTTTCTCCCAATGTGAAATCTCCCGCATCCGCTGTGTTGATAGTTGACCATTCAAAATTTTGTTCTTATATTCTAAAGGCTCAAAGCAAAGAATTAAAAGGGAAATTAAATATTTTGTTCATAGCTCATTCACAATCAATTTAAAAATTTCCAAAATAGGCAGCGCCAGCGGCGCCACAGTGGGAATTAACCTACAGTTTTTGGAAAATACTTCCATGTGGGTGTCATATTTTATGTAGTTTATATTGGAAGGTGTGAACTTATTAAATGTTAGGAAATCTAAAGTAAGTTTGAAAAAAAATTCTTCAATAAAATAAAGGCATTTAGGTATTTATCAAAAAAAGATATGAACATTTTGAATGAAACAACAACAACTGAAGTGTTCTACCACCAAGTTATTTGGCTAAATTAATAGCTATTTCACGAGTGCCAACCCGATCATCAGACTTCTTTGTGTGGTGCTGAGTCTTAAAATGTTAATTTTTTATTTGAAAAGCTTTGCCCGTCATAGGGATTGAACTTGAGACATGAACTGTGACTGGAATTTGGAAGCCGACGGCCTACCCATCGCGCTACCGAAGCCACATGTCAAGTCACAGTTAATGTCTTAAGTTCAATCCCTATGACGGGCAAAGATTTTCGAATAGAAATGAACTTATTAAGACTCAGCACCACACAAAGAAGTCTGATGATCGGGTTGGCACTCGTGAAATAGCTATAACTTCAGCCAAATAACTTGGTGGTAGAACACTTTAGTTGTTGTTGTTTCATTCAAAATGTTCCATGTTAATTGTTGTCTGCGCAGCGTGACTGTATTGTATGAACTTTAGTTCATACAAAAATCCTAGTAAAAAAAAAGAAACCATTATGGTTCGAGGATTAAAGTTACCAATAAGACATTTGGAAGGTCGTTTTCTTCAGTGATTTTGTACGTAGAATTGGAAAAGGGTGAACAAAGTAGGACAATTTTTATCAGCAGAAAATTATTTTTAGAGGAAAAAAAAATCAATGAGACAATGACAATCAAGCAGGACTATTTTAAGGTTTTAATAATAAAATAAAATGCAAAATAAAAATCATGAACTTAAATCTACTTCTGGGCTAGTCACTTTATAAATAGGGTAGGTATATGACTTCAGTAAATTTTTCTTCTAAGCTCGGTGGTTTAGTTCTGTCATTCTTCGAACGATTATAGCGTTTTAAATTCCCAACATGGAAAACCCATCCCTGCCCAACAAATAAATTTATAAATTTAGTTATTTAAAATAATTATTCCATTTATATTCCATAAGCGCTTGTATTATGTAAAATGTCTTCCTTATATAAAATTTGCAGCGTTTTATTGAAAAAGCCATCTAAATGTGTCATTCATTCTATGATAACTAGCTTATAAAATGTGAGATTGCGCTGGAAGTCATTTTTTTATAACTTGTTTGAGTTTGTTTCAGCTTTTTCCTAAAGGTCATCCCACTGTGCTTTATTGGCCATTGACTGACTAAGAAGAGGTGTGTAAATTTCAATTTTTATAGAACGGTTTTTCCCCGTGGGATGTGCCTTGTATATTTTATTTTTCAGCCGCCCAATGTAGCTGCCCACTTCTTATTATCTCATATAACGTATTTCAATATTCCCAAAACAAAATAATTAGTTTGAAATATTTTCTTCATTAAAACCTTGTTGTTAAAGTTTATGAGGGAATTTGTTATGCTATTGTTTGATCATGTGAATAAAATGTTTATAGACGTCCGGTGTTGTTGTCGTCATTGGTGCATTATGATTGATTATAGTATTTATTGAGGTTTTAATTCTTTTCTACATAGATTTCTATTCTAGAAGAAGAGGTTGATTTTGTCAATAAAATATACTAATTTTATTTTTTATAAACTGGATATATATAATATCTCATTTCAAATTTATGACACTAATTAGAATTCAAAAGTTGAATCGTCTCATGCTGAGGTGTTAAGTGTCGACAAAAAAATATCTTTTATCACTCATGTTAACATCATATACAAATCTAAACAGCAAACAAAGAGAAAAATAAACATATCTAGTGGTTCCAAACAATGCAACTATGCAGGGAACCTTCTTAAGAACTTTAAGATCTTCTGATTAGAAAAAATGTAAATACAAGTGGGTAAGTCATCGATTTTAAAGATTTTGTCTTAAAGTTTCTCAATTTCCAATTGAAAAATTTTATTTATTAAAAAAAAGATAAAAAATATGTATCAACGGAAACAAATAACGCACTATCGTATTTGGACGTGATCTGCAGTTTAGAGTAAATTTTTAAGCATTGGTTTATTGTATTTACAATTAATTGTCTTAGTAAAATAATGATTTTTTTTTGAAAACTCAACTGTTCAAAAACGACTTTATAAATTTTATTTAAGCTTGGTATATGTTAGTTAACATTTTCTAGAAACCAAAACTTTTGGCCTATTGGTAGGGCTGGCCACGAGACGAGAAAAGTCTCGGTCTCGGTCTCGGACGAAACGAGACGAGACGAGATTGTATATTGGGACCGACATTTACAGACAGTCTTATAAATTAAAAAAAATCCAATTTCTTTTAAATATTTATTTTCTTCTGCGCATATTCAAACTATAATCGAAAGTATTTCGTTCCAATAATCAACAGCTTGTCAAGAAATCGTATTTTTCAGAGACGAGACTTAATAATACGAGACCGAGATGAGACTGAAAATTTGCGATTTTAACGAGACCAAGACGAAACATACAAAAGTCTCGGTGAGTCTCGTCTTGTGGCCATTCTTCAAAGTACTTAACTTCAGTAACAAAATTTTAAAGAAAAAACTAAATTTTGTGAAAACGCAATACAAAATTGTGTGTGGTTTTTGATCATCCTTTCTCATTATTGTATAATTCTATTCAAATTATTTTTACATACTCTATAATAGGACAAGTATTGTTTTCGAGTCAAAAAAATGTCGGGGTTTCGAAGTACGTAGATCAAGTTTTCTCTAAAAAGTGTTAACGATTTTGATTAAAATTCGTACATGTTATCTCTAGACAAGTTCTAATAACTCTACGTACCACGTTTTTACCAAAAAAATAATGGAAATAAAGTTTTGAATTTCTTATCTCGTCATTGGATTGGTTGTTTTTATATTTATTTCAAACATTATTTTTTATTTTTTTCCGAATTTGTTTGCATTAAATCAAAAATTTTCTAAACTGCTATTTTAATATATTTTATTTTGTTTTATTTATTAAATACTAGCTGACCCGGCGAACTTCGTTCCGCCCGAATTTCGTTAATGTAATGAAATTAATAATTCCGAGCATGCACAATGTTGTTTCGTGTAATTCGGTCATGAATAACAATGAAAATTCCAAAGTATTGGACTTCTTACTGTGATTCACAATAAGTATGGAAGTATGTGCATTTCATACACTTGAACCTGAATTTCTGTGTTAAAAAGAAGAAAAGAAGAGGAAAACCAGAAAAAGTTTCAACAAGCTAGAAAGACCTGTAACGTTCATATTCGACGAACCAAATTTTTACATGATCAAAAATTACGGCAAAAAATACTACAATGTCCCGAAGGTAGTAAAAATTTTTGGTCATTTGTGAAAAATATACGAAATACCACCTCGTCCTCGGTTCCAACGCTTGTCTTCAATGATACTCCTTCTGATAAAGCCAATTTGCTTGCAGCACGGTTTGCTGTTAATTCGATGCTGCCAGAAAGTGTTATGACTCCTCCTGTACTTGAGAGCGTAAATGATTTTATGGGACAAATCTTCTTTCGCACTCGTGCAGTTGCTAGAGTTCTAAAAGATCTCGACATTCACAAATCCGCTGGCCCGGATAGTATCCCTTCCATTGTTCTGAAGAGGTGTTCTTCAAAGCTGGCAAAACCACTGCGTAAGCTTTTCCTCTACTGGACTCTTTCCGAGTGGATGGAAAACAGTATTTGTCCAGCCTGTCCCAAAAAAAGGCGTATCTTCTTCCCCCTCTAACTACCGACCAATTGCGCTTACGTCCCTTCTTTCTAAGGTCATGGAAACGCTGATAAATTTTCAGCTAAAGAAATATCTCGCAGAACGAAAGCTTCTTAATGACCGGCAGTACGGCTTTCGTAGCAATAGGTCTACTTATGATCTGATGGTATATCTCACCGAACAGTGGCACAAATCTTTATATCGTTTTGGAGAAAGTAAGATTATTGCGCTTGATATTTCTAAAGCATTTGATAGAGTTTGGCATCAAGCTCTCTTATCGAAAATGCGTGCATTTGGTATCGATGAATCTCTTCTTCGTTGGATTAGAAATTAACTTTCGGACCGTTCCATACAAGTTGTATTGGATGGTTTCAAGTCTGAAATTCACAAAATAAATGCTGGTGTGCCCCATGGCTCTGTTCTGTCTCCGACTCTCTCCCTTTTATTCATAAACGATCTTTTATCTGAAACTTCTAATCCATTAAATTGTTTCGCTGACGACAGTACCCTCAGCTTTTCATATTCGTTCTTAGATTCACATCCATGTCCTTCGGATGTGGAACTTGAACGGCAGCGTATGATAAGCTCATTAAATTCTGATCTCGACAGCATTGTCCAATGGGGAATAAAAAATCGTGTAGAATTTAATGCTTCAAAAACTCAATGCTGTCTACTGTCGTTAAAACAAAACCCACCCCCATGCCACTATCCATGACTGGCACTTGCATTGAGGAAACCAAAAAGCTTTCAGTCCTCGGTATGTGTGTCACAGACCACCTTTTATGGAACGACCACATATTCGACATCGCCAAAAATGCTGCTAAGTGTTTAGGCTTTCTCCGTCGATGCAAGAAATTTTTCTCCCCTTCTGATCTGGCTGTCATCTACAAAGCCTTTATTCGTCCAAAACTTGAGTATAACTCCCACATTTGGGCAGGTCCTCTAACAACCCACTTGAGTTTATTGGATGGAATTGAGAAGAGAGCTCTTAAAATGATAGGTGAAAGAACTATAACGGAAACTCTCATCTCTTGAGCACCGTCGAAATGTTTCATGTCTTTCGTTATTTTACAGTTATTTCCATAAACAATGCTCTAGTGAAATAGCCAGTTGCATTCCTCCCCTTCAACAATTCAACCGTAATACTCGCGCTTCTAGGAATGCCCATCAGTTTACCCTTGAGCCCAATTTCGGACGTACTGTTAAGTACAGAGATGCTTTCTTTAGTCGCACTACTCGAATGTGCAATGCTCTACCCAGCTCAATTCTGATCTACAGACGTTCGAAACCAATGAGCATCGGTATCTCCTTTTAAATCCCCTCCAATCTACCTAATCGCTCGTGGTGATGAATGCTTTTGGAGAATAGAGTGTCGCGTTCAGCTTGGAGAGACCTTGATGTTGTAAGGCCAGAGAGTTGAATCTGGAGATGGTTTAATCGTTCAAGATGACTTATGTTGAATATTGGAAGCGATTCAAGAGCTATGTACGTGAGGATTCTTGGGTTTGGCAATTGAGGATATGTTCCCAAAGCTTATTAAGGACAATTTTAAGATGCTGATCATAACCTCATTTCCTTCAATTGTAATGAGATTGTTTCTCAGTATACAGTCATTTTCGATTAAGAGAATGCCGGATCACTGAATTCAATTTGAAGAGTTGTTATTTTGCATACAGCAGTTAGTTAAACATTAAGAAGGGTTCCGAATATCCATCGATTTGTGCTAGATGTTTATGGCATCAATATTGAAGTCCCATATTTCTCACAAGTTTCATTGTATGTGGCATCTCACGTGTCGGCAAACCTACCACTTTGTACGTGTAAGTGCCCGAGAATAAAATGAAAAAAGTTGTGTAATTTAAACCACTTCAGTATAAAAAAGCGGAAGGTTGGCAGAAACGCCACACCATTTTGGTTTGAAAACACATCAACATTATTTATTAAGATATTTTTATTGTTACTTTGTACATATATAAATCGTCATAGAGACCAATACTTTGCAATGATAGCATCCAAACTTAAGAAGTTTTTCAACGAAAAATACATGCAATTTTTCTACAAAACATTCGTGATGAGCTCTTACGATGTTGTTGTAAAGTGGAAAAAATTAGGTGGAAAATCAATACGTCTGGCGGCTTAGTCCACTGGAATCACCCGTCGCCAAAAACTTGCCTAGAGAACTCTGCAGCGAACTGATAATTTCGTAAAGCAACACGCATGTTCAATTGCAATTCTCACGTAATACCAAAAAGCTATGCCTTCAGTCAAGCGTTTAATTCATCCGCTGAAGTTGATCTTGGAATGACACACGGACGACATCGTCGGTTGTCACTTCGTAAATCTTTCAACGTGCAATTCAGGGCTCCCAATGCAAGTTTGTGAGCCATTGTACACTCGTTCCAGGTGACAATCTTACAGTACTGCAATATAGTTTCGCCAAAGCAGAGTTCTTTAAAATGTAGGTTCTTCATCTACTTGCAGGCAATTGCAATGCAGAATGAGCGTTTGACCGCCTTCCAACAACCTTGCCGCTATTCCAAATACGTACTTTGAACACAATGAAAATTAAAAAAAAAAATATTTCATTTTATTTTATCTGACCGAACGCAATAGCAAGTCCAATTCAAATTTGAAGGAAGAAACGAATAGGACACCTAATACTCCTTTCTTGGGCCAACACGAACCCATCAATCCCAAAATTGTGAAAATCAGGATCTTCCCGTTCCAGTTTTCCTGGAAATTTTCCGGGATTTTCCTGCATTATCCCTTGTCCTTCCTTGAGCCAATACAAATTCATCAAGCCCAGAATCGTGAAAATCAAAGTATCCGTTCTCGAGTTATGCACTAAGAACAGAATATTCCCGGATTTACAATTTTCCTGGAAATTTTCCGGGATTTTCCTCCAGTATCCTATGTCCTTCCTTGGGCCAATACGAATTCATCAAACCCAAAATCGAACGATTGGTTCTCGAGTTATGGGCGCACACACGGCAGAAATTTGTCTTTTATTTATATAGATTAGAAAACTTTTACTATATACATATACACCATAAATGCCTAGCTACATTTTAGTTGTTGGCTACGAGAGCAATTTCGTTCGATCCAGCCGTGCATATTTCTTATTTACGTCCAGTATTATCGAAATGTATATCTTATGGCAAATATTTAAATAAATTGATCAGTAAAACTATATTGAAACTCTTCGTCGTAAACCCTGAAGCACCCGAAATTTTAAATGATAATTTAATTTTCTTTTCAAAGCGGCCGGAATTTTTTTTTCAAATTTACCAATTATTGTCAAAACTTGTTGTTTGTAATTTATAAGTAAAAAACACATTATTGCACATTTAATATTCTTAATCACCCTCTACGTACTATAAAAAATGATCTGCCATAACAATTCCCATTCATTTATTCGAAAAATGTTTAATTACAAAAAACCTTTCGGCAAAATATGATCTTCTTTGGTTGATCCATCTTTCTGTAATTGCGTTAGCCAGCGTATCACCTGCAGTTTAAAATCGCTCAACATGATTATTTTGGATAAATGCTCACTTACTCATGTTACCCAATTACCCAAATAATATACACCATTTCTTAAGACGGAAAAACAAAAAAACAAAAACCTGCCCCCATCAAGAACAAGTAAAACAACTAAATATCTTCTCAAGATATCACAAAGCCCCGCTTAGTTAAGCAGAAAAAAAAATAAAATAACAAATTTTCAAAAGACTATAACAACTTTTTAAAAATTTATCATCCACTTCCACTTTCTGTGAGGAATGTGTGTTCGGCCCAGAAGAATGTCCTGGACAAAAAAAAAATACAAAAAAAAAAAAAAAAACCCCGCCCGATTGCCCTACAGCTCTCAATCACCACCATCATTAACATCGATTGAAGAAACAAGAGGTCTGCTTTTAGATCAACTCGAGCTTGCAAAGACTGTTCTTAGAAAGAGGACGAAAAAAGGACTCCGGAGTGCAGACATCATCACTGACATAAGAAAAAGGGAAGACAAAAACAAAAAAAGAAATCAAAATCGTGTCCAATTTGAAGGGCCCTCATCAATTGTCTGCAAATACGCGTTTGGCACGTTACATGAAAATCTCATCTCGTCCATTCACTTAGAAGCAGATAATGTAGGTATGTGTATGAACAAAAAAGAACGCAAAAAGATACAAAATTAAAAAAAAAAAAAACAAAGACACGTCAAAATGGGAACAAAAAGAGTGAGCTCCCAATGTTGGCCCCATTATTCGTGGCTTTTACTGTGTGTATATATGTGATGCCATAGTCATGGCAACACCACCAGGACTTGCTGCATCCCATTAAATCCTTACTCTCCTCTTTGTTTTATCGTTTGCGTAAATTTATAATAAGAATAATGATGAAGCAAGGAAAAAGAAAAACAAAAAAACTTAACATTGTTTTTTGCATTATCAAAGGATTTTTGTGTTTTATCAGTTTTGTCTGAAGATTTAAAATTTGGCGAAGAAGTTTCAATCTTCAACTCACTCAACCTGTTTTCGCTTTTTAAATACAGTTCAATTCGAAGAATTCAGTTGGCCTTAGTCAAGTAAGAAATTGTCGTCTTACTTTTCAAGGTAGGTATTGTCACTGAAAGAAAAGAAATTTTTAAAAGCCATGATGCTTCTGAGCAGATACTAAGGGGTTAAGTTGGCTCAGGTACAGGATATAAATAGATAAACATTGTTGACTATCGAAAATAAAGACTGTTTCCATTATACCTGGTATTATGCAACTTAAATGCAGTTGATAACTGCTTACTTCTGAACCCAAAGAAATCAAAGTGCCTCGTGGTTTCAAAAAACAAAATTGATGTGTCTTACTTTCCAGCAATCCTTTTAAATAACTGTCCTATTGCTTACGTCGACTCAGCTAAAAATTTAGGTGTAGTTTTTAACCGCAGCCTTACCTGGACACATCATATAAACAACACAGTTGGGAAATCGTATGGAGTCCTACGCATGCTATGGTCAACACAGCACTTTATTCCTTTTACAATTAGAATTTTGCTGGTGAAAACGCTGATTTTACCTCTGCTACGGCTGTGAAATTTTTTGTAAGTTAGACTTCGAGAGTAAAAGGAAATTGATGGTTGCATTTTATAGCGCAATAAGATATATTCACGGGCTGCGACGCTACGATAGAGTTTCGCAGCATACATCCCAACTTCTTGGGATGTCATTTGAGAATTTTATAAAATTCCGCACAATAACCTTGTTCTCTGACATACTTCTAACCCGCCAACCTGTGGATCACTACAATGAATTAAACTTTTTCAACTCTAATAGATGTCGTGATCTAGTAATTCCGCGTTTTCAGTGTCTGACATCCGAACGTCAGTTTTTTGTCAACTCTGTAAGAATTTGGAATTCATTGCCGCGAGAAATAAAAAGGATAAATAACACGAAACAAATGGGAAAAGAATTTAAACTTTACTTTAATAATGCATAGATTAAGTTATATTCGCAAATTTGTTAAAAAAAAATATAAATATGTAAAATTTGAATTAAAATCAATTATGTATGTAGCTACTGTACATTTTACAAGCTACACTATAAATAAAATATTGTATCTTACAGTGTAAGCTAATCGAGAAATAAATAAATACTATAAAAATACTAAATACTAAATTTTGTATGAATCGACAAAGCGCAATATAGCAATATATATATATAGGTTGATTTGGAAAACTCTTTGTCGATCTTTGGGTGTTAGAAGATAGCTTATTAAATCTAGCTTTTTCTGTATAAATTGGTGGTTAGATGGTGTATATTAGGAGCTTTTTTCTAAAATAAAAAAATCACTGAATATGATATGACTACACTTTCTCTGACGAATTGTGTTATCTGCTTTCATACAAATACAAATAATGTATACTCTTAAGCTGGATAGATTTGAATTTTTTATGAACAGAAATGGCCCAACCTGCATCCAGAAAATGTTTTTTAAGAATATAAACAACTGCTATTTTAGTACCTCAAAATCCCAAAACTCCAATTAAAAAAAAAAAAGAAAAAACCCCGAGACGATGCTAAAATGTGAATCCCAAAAAGAATACTCATTAATTTAACATTCTATTAAAAGCTCACCAAGTGACTTTAACTAAATACGTTTCCTCTAGTAGGCGAAAGGATCATGGATCTCCATCAAATGACAACAGGGGTGAAGAGAGAAGCAGAAATCGTAGGGCTTAAGATCAACTCGGCAAAAACTAAAAGGATCAGCCTTGGAACTTCCTTATCAATCCAAGTAAATATTTCTGGACAACCGGTAGAGATGGTAGAGGATTTCCAATATCTTGGGAGTATTGTCTCTACGGGTGGCGGAACTGAACTGGACGTAAACAGCCGAATCAGAAAAGCAAAGGCTGCGTTCGGAATGCTGTCCAAAATATGGAGAAACAACTCTTTTAGCTTAAAGACCAAGTTATGACTGTTCCGCTCCAATGTTGAATCCGTTCTGCTTTACGGCTGCAGCACTTGGAAAGTCACTGACACTGTCACTAGAATGCTGCAAACCTTCGTTAATAGATGTCTACGAAACATCTTGAGGATTTTCTGGCCCAACCGTATCTCCAATGCCGAACTTCATGCGAGAACGGGTCAGGAGCCCATAGACTCCATTATACGAAGAAGAAAGTGGCATTGGAATGGCCATACGCTTCGAAAAGGCGATCGGTGCATTGCATCTCAAGCAATGCAGTGGAACCCGCTCACACAGGAGGGAAGACAAGTGGGCCGGCCTAGAAGTACATGGCAAAGAACGGTCGAACAGGAATCGGCACGACTGGGGAAAAGTTGGAGAGAGCTGAAATATATTTCAAGAAATCGTACACGATGGCGCGTAGGTGTAGTGGAGGCCCTATGTCCCGTAAGGGAAACATCACGGACGTAGTAGGTCCGAGGACCTAAGTAAGTAAGTAAGTAGTAGGCGAAACGCATGCAGTAGCTTTTAATTAATTAATATGTTATGTTATATAAGCGTAAATATCAATAACAAATTAAGGTGTTTTAATTAGTTCTTTATTATTCCTTAATGTTACACAGAACTGAATTTCTGTTATCTCGCTATTTCAAGAATTTTATTAAGAGGGCGATTCAAATTTGAAACACTAAGGGCCGGTTTTTCAGTGCGGGGTTAAAGTTAAACCCGAATTAACTCACCGAATTTGGTTAAGTAACTCTGGTTTAACTCACTACTGAAAAACTGGGCCTAAGACAAACTATCTTACTGACCCCATTCGAATGTGAGTGCTCTCAGTTAAGATATGCATAATTACTTAATTTTACAGCCCTTATGCTAAATAGGTACAGGGTGTCCCACAGCCACCGAACACAGCAAACAAAATTGGTTTCTGTCATTGTGACTTAAATCTTTTTGAACTCAAAAAAGTTTAAATGTTAATTTTTTTTAATTTCATAAAAAAAATTGCACGTGACGATACATCCAAAATAAAATGCACAACTGGATCGCACGATCCTATATGCAAGTGGCTTTGTAAAACTTCAAAAATTATCTTCAAACACGAATATTTGAAAAAACCGTTCAATAAGACCATTTATTTAAAAAATAAATTGAATTTATGCAATCAACATTTTTAAAATAGTTGGAGTGGATTGAAAAAAAATGTATATGAATAAAATTTTGAAAATATTTGTAGGAATAAAATTTTCTACACAAATTTAAAGTTTATGATCAAGTGCAAACAAAACGAATTATTTCCAAAAAAAATGATTTCAATAAAATAAATCGTTTTGTTTTTTATTTTTTTAATTTAAAAAAAAATATTTCTTTGCTTAAACTTACTTAAACTTACTTAAAGATTTTTGAAGCTACTGTATTAAAAAATTATTTAAAATTGCCTTTAAAATTAGCTTTTATTTTTTTTTTTTAATATTCCCGAAAATTTTAAAAATCACTTTATTTTACAGAACGAAGTTTTAGGAAGCTAAAAAAAAAACAACTGACCGTTCTCGAAAATGAAAAAAATATCGAACAGCAGTGTTTACTTGTAGTAATTACCTGAATTTTATCTGCGATATGGATTCTTAAAAAAATAGATTTGAGATATTAACTTTTCGAGTACTTAGCACTTCGAACATAGAGAACGCGAAAAAAGTGGTTCTCGAAAATCTGCTTGTCGGTCGCACCTTCAGCCTAGAACGTAAAAGTTTTTAGCTAGAAAAGATTTTTTTTTTTCATAAACAGCACCAACAATTTTTTTAACAAAACTTCAAATAATGATAATAGGGAAAGGCTACTTTTTGATATTATTTTTTTGCTACCTCGATTACAATCATTTTCTTGGTCTTTGATTTTATCGAAAACGGTGTTCTTGATATTTTTAGTTTTTATTTTTTTATTTTGAAGCTTCCACAAATTGGTAACTCTATTTTCAATTTCAAAACTTTTTTTTTCAAAACGGTACAATTAATTTTCTTTAAACTTGGTTCAAAAAAGTTTGTTAGGCTCGTTTCACACACATTCGAGTTCATTTGGTTCTGTCTCTATTCGGCTGTGCCTGATATGTGTGAAACGATAAAACGACAAAAATAAAAACCTAATAGAAACCGTATAGAAACCGTATAGCACCGAACGATCCCTCGACACGAATTGGTTTCATTCGATTTCTAGTGCACACAAAGTAAAGGTAGCCTTCACACATGTTCGGTTCGTTTTCGGTTTTTCTGAATTTTTGTTTTTTTTAATACATTTTATTTAATTTAAATTATTAGTGCGTACAAACCGAATATGAACCGCCTGTGTGTGAAGAGGTCTCGCGGAAACCGAAATCGAACCGAATACAGACCGAACCAAATGAAACTGAATGTGTGTGAAAGGAGCCTAACTGTGTTTAAGAATATTTGAAAAATCAATTTCTAAATTTATTAAAAAATAAAGGTACCAAGCTTTCATAAGAAAGTTAATAAAAGCGTTACAGAAATTCTGAATTTTCTCGAAAACGGCTCCAAGAATTTTGATCAAAAGTGGTTTGTAATATTAAATTAATGCAATCTACTACAAAAAAAATTGATTTGCATTCTTATTAAAACTATACCTACTTCCAATAGAATCACTTTTCAGATTTTCGACTATCTATGTTTTTTTCCATTTAAAAAATTTAAAATTTAATTTTTCAAAAACGCATTAATGAAATTTTTGAAATTCGCTTTTTATTTGTAGGTATACATAAATAATAACCTACTTAAAATTTAAGTATGCTTTGCTAAGGTTCAACACAAAAATATTTAATTTATAAACCCTCAACGCAACTGTTACTTTCTGGTTCTATCTCTGTAAAAAGACTTCTGCTTTTTAAAATTCTTTTTTAATTTAAATAATAATTTATAATAATCTGAACATGGCAAATGAACACTTTGAATATGAAAAATGATGATGAATTTTTTGCTATGCGGATATCGGATTCCCAGCCTCGTCCACCTAAAAAACTCATAAGCTTTTTAGAGGCTACTGCCTCTTGCGAGGAATTGACAAAATCCTCCGAGAGTATCACTTCTGATGAATAAGTGCTTCTCGTCTAGCCGTTCGGACTAGGCATAAAATTGTAGTTCCCTTCCATTCCTGCCGACACTCGCACACAGAAATGGTTGCAAGTTGTTAGTCACTAGGCCCTGGTTCTTCACGAGCCGTTGCGCCACCCAATGTTTTTATTTTTATATCGATTCATTACCAATCACGTTTTCTTTTAAATTGTAAAGCATTTTTTTTTTTAACTTTGATTTTTGTATTGCTTTATTTCCTATTTATAATGAAATCCTTTTTATTAAAAAAATGTGTTGCTATAACGCATATTCACTTTCTTTTTATGAAAGTCCAATTTTTAACAAAAACAAGTAAGTAAGTTATTAACAAAACACAAGTTTCTAATTAAATTGAACACTGAAAGCGGTTCATTTTGTGCTCTACTAAATTAGTCTTACAAAATCCAGTTAAAACCTTGTTGTATTACCATACTGTTTGACTTTTATTTGGTCAGTTCTGAAGAATTTTATAAAAGATAAGCAAACTGTAGCATGTGGAATCATAAAGTCATAAATTTGTTTCTTTACTTTTTTTTTCCAGAATTCATAATAAGCTTTTTTTAGTAAAAAAAATATAATTTAATTAAAAGGGAATACATAATTCGAAATAAAAATCCTTTGTTCTTTCTGATTAAAATTAGTTTTTATAACCTCAAGATAATCCAGTCAAAACAAATTAACTAAAAAATCCAGTTTTTACGTCAGTTCTTTTATTTTAATTAACTTGTTTAATATAAATTCACAAATAAAATTTAGTTCAAAGTTCTAGTCTATTACAATTTAGTCCGAAATATATTTTAATTATATTTTTAGAATATTTTAAATTTTATTGCTAAAACCGTTATGCATGTTATGTAAAACTAACTAATTTTATACGAACATTTTTAAATGTCTTTTTAATTAATTAACATCCTAAATATTTTTTTAAACGATCACACATTATACTCATTAATGTTACTACAAAAGTTACATTTGTTTGTTTGTTTGTGTTATTTTGTATTTCGAGTGTTGTTTTAATGTATGTAATTTAAACAAATTAAATATTAATCTTTGGGATGTTTTCGGAATTTTTACTACAAATACCGCTATCGCTAACAAGTTTGATTGATATTATACGGGTGATTAAATTGATGTGAGGAGTGCTAGTTGTCATCAAAAGGTGTTTTTGTGATGGAATGTCTAACACGCTCTTTTTTAATATAGGTACTTCGTTCGAAACGTGTTGTAAATTTATGGTTATTTTAAATATTTAAAAAATGATGGCATGATCAGTTCTGACAGAAAAAGTCATAAGCTTGCCGTCAGCCATCAAAGAAAATCCAACAACAGAGGCGATACTTGTAACCAAATGTATCCCATTAAAACCTCCAGTAGTTCTAGAAAGATTTTAAGAAACTCAAACGAAAGAAAATAAATCAAAATTATTTGTTATGTGTGAAAAATATTATCTCATTCAAAATTTAAAACAAAAGATATTCCCCTTTAGATAAACAATTCGAGTGGAGAACTAAAAGACTCCATATATACATTTGTGGTATCACAATATACGTACAACGTGTGCCACAAATAAAATGTATCTTTCTATCGGTGGTATTTTAATTAGCTTTGATAAAACAATCTCTTTGGCTAATTTTATCTTTTAACGATTATTTATGGATTGAGTTTCATTTGGGGAACTCAAAGTTAAGAGAATGCACAAGCGGAGATGTGCTCTATTTGTATTTTTTCTAACCACTTTTAATAATGAACCATTTAAGAAAGTTGAATAAATTATAGTTAGTTTATAATTTAATTGCTAATAGAGTTGTCTCTGAGTAGTTTTTTTTTTGTTTTAAAATTATAAAAATACATTAACTTTTATTTTATGAATGAGCTGGTTTATTGAACCCATTTTGAAAGTGATTGGAAAATAAGTAGACAGGTAGTTGATTTAAATGTTGACATCAATTTATTGAAAATATATGTACGTTCTAAGTAATTGAGAATAAATGAATTGTTAATGGTAAATTAGAATGTCTGCAGTTTCTTCCAAAACACATTTTAAGGTTTTGTTTTTAAGAAAAACAATTCTTATTAGAGAAGAGACAATATGATAAGATTTAAAATGCTAATTTGAATTTTTATACATATTTGACTAGAATTGATTGGAAAGTTAAAAGTTTAATGACATTTCTTGGACGAACAAGACTCAAGCGTGTTAAGAATAAGTAATTTAGGTCATAAATATAATTTAATTGTAATTGTAATTGTCATTCCTATATTTTCCTTGAATTGTCCTAAAATTTTCCAAAAAACTAAAACATTTTCAAAATAGAATTAAATGTTTTTTGAACAATCAATGTTTCAAAAATGGCTTTTTTTTAATTTTAAATCTGGTAAACAGCGTTCATTTAGATTGAAGCTTTATAGAATACTTAAGAAAAATTGTTTAGAACCAAAAATAATGGTATGTAGGTACCTCCCATCATGCGAATACTAAAATCCATTTGCAGCACATCAGTGCAGCTTATTTTATTAATACGTCGGTAGCCATCGACTAAAATCATGTGTCTTAGAAAGGCAACAACAATTCTTACTGAAGAGCTCAATTGTTGTTGTCAGAGCGAAACACATCTGCACTATAGGTCGCAAAAACCTTCCAAATTAATATTCATATTAAAAAGTGCACTTAACAAAAAAAAACAAAAACAATTTTTCTATTGTTATTGTTTACCTTCTTCTTATAAAATGCTAGACCACGGGCAATTACAACAACTATCTAGGTGCAAGAATTTAACCAAATTCCCCTGGAAATTATATAATTTGCAGCACATCAGTGCAGCTTATTTTATTAATACGTCGGTAGCCATCGACTAAAATCATGTGTCTAAGAAAGGCAACAACAATTCTTACTGAAGAGCTCAATTGTTGTTGTCAGAGCGAAACACATCTGCACTATAGGTCGCAAAAACCTTTCAAATTAATATTTCATATTAAAAAGTGCACTTAACAAAAAAACAAAAACAATTTTTCTATTGTTATTGTTTACCTTCTTCTTATAAAATCCATTTAGACAAAAATATTTCCTAAGATTTGTATACAAAATTTTGATGTGCTATAATAAGTGCGCTCTTTTGCGAAACTTTGCAAATTACTAAGCAAAGATTTCAAAATGAACTGGCAAATGGAAGATAAGTTAAAAATCCATTGATTTTGTTATGAAACTATTAAAACGTTAAATTAAAAACTCTCTTTTTATCATCACATTTATAATTAAACATTAAGCTTGATCTTACAGCTTGTGATTACAGTTAATAGATAACTAGCTGTAAACATAATAATCTTACAAGGTTCATACGAAATGTTAAGCAAAATTCTAGAAAAAACTCTACCAACTCATAATAAGTTCCAAGAATCCAGTTGCTGCTTTAATTAAAAATCTAGATTTATTCACTTTTAGTATTTATTTATTACTGTTCGATGAATACAAATCATTATCATGAAAAAGGTGTTTCATATATCTATGTATGTTCATATGTAGAAGCAGTTTTAAATGTCAATTTAAATATTTATTGATACAATTAAGTCGAAACATGTGCACAAAATATAAGGAAATAAAGAATAACTTTGTCAAAGAAGAACGCCGAACAACACCAATTTGGTTCCAATTAATTTCATTTAATAAGTTGTTTTGAATGATCAATAATGGATATCTATGTTTAGGGTGTTAGAACATGCGATGCCTCTTTAAAGTGACATTGATTGATTTAACGAAATCTTAATTAATATTATATACTTATACCTACTTAAGATGTTTTATTAAAAATGTTAATTTGTCCTGCATATTTTTAAATTTGATGAATATCTTACATTTTTAATTAGATATCTTTTTCACAGATATTATCATTCTTAAGTATTCTGATTTTCTTTTTAGAATTTGTCGATTTAAAATTATGGGTTGGTATTAAAAATGTATATGTGAAAAAAAATCAGTTTTAAAAATTCCTTTCAACAAAAATAAACCTCACCTATTTCTGAACTCAGTTTCCTTCATAAGTTTAAGTTCGCAAAAATATTCTTTTCCCATTTATTCTAAGAAGTGCAATGCAAAGTGGGTGTGGGGAATCCACCCAAATTTTAGTCTAAGCATAGAAGAATAGAAATCTACAGAGTCCAATGTAATTTACCCGCCGTTGTTTTTTTGATTTAATTAGATTTTTTAGTCCACCAACAAGTACAGTCTAAGTTTTTGAGTAGTAATATATTATCAAACACCAAATAGCTCAAAATGCTAAATTATAAAAATTGTTTGAAAAATTAAAATGTCAAAAAACCCAACGTAGAAATTGGAATTTAAGGTCACAATTTATACAGGGTAGAACGAAGCACAAAATTGTTTAATTTGATCTTAAATATTCAAGTTTTTTGTATTACCAAATGGGTCTTCTTATTCACCTATGAGAACTTTAGGCGTACTTTTCTTCAAAATCTATCGGTGCTAACCATATTTTTACTTTTTTAGTCGTCATCCGTCTGTTTGTCTGCATCCATAAGCTCATCGAGCTAGAGCTTAATGAAAGGACGGACTTGCTTGAAATTTGGTCAATATCATTTCGCTCATTAAAAAGAACAACGTCATAACTCAGAAAACATTAATTTTTATCTAATGATACAGTTCAAACTCATTTTCTATAAACTTTTTTTGGCAAAACGTCATTTCTAGAACTTGAAAATTAAAGGCTATAGAGTATCATTTGTCGTTATATATTTTTTGTGGCAATGCTGTATTGCTTACATTCACGCAGGGAAGTGAAAACAGTCCAATAAATATTTTAAAAATGTCATATTTTGCGATTAAACTTTAATTAATAGCAATAATTGTGTTTCGCCCAAGGTACAATAATTGTGTTTCGCCCAAGGTACAACAGTGGGCTCTTCAGTCAGTCTGTTATACCCTATTAAGACACAAATTTTGGTCGATGTTTACCGACTCTTATAAAAATCACAGCGAAACGATACTGTGAATTTTATTATTCTAGTGGAATTTATTTAAATTCGTGCACCCAGAAAATAAATACCCGTGGTCAGGTTTTTTATAATAAGAAGATGAAGCAGTTTAAATATTAAAATATTGAAATTACTTCTGTTTTAAGTGGAGTGAATGAATAAAATTCAATTAAAAAGTACAAGTGACCTCAACCTATACCTAAGTAGGGTATAACAGACTGACTGAGGAGCCCACTGTTGTACCTTGGGCGAAACACAATTATTTCTGGAGTATTCAATAAGTAACAACGCTTCTATAACACTTTTGATATATTAATCTTGACTCAGTTAGTAAATCGCTGATTTGGCACATAAGCTGAAATGTAACCACTAACGTTGACTTTACTCATTAAACCCATCTTTCACGGCAATCTTATGCAAATTTCAATTTATAGATTTTACATAAAAACATCCGTACTGGGTACATACATTTTTCACCTTACTGTAGTTCTAGTGAAATAGCCAGTGGATGCTTTCTCTCTCTTAAGCGATTGTGATTCAACTGTAATATTAGCAATTTTAGGAATAGAAGAAGAACGGGAAAACTTTATACATAAGTAGGTATATGTATTTATTCATAATATAAACGTAGGTACGAAGTACCATACCATTAGTTTTGAACTTAACTTCATAAAATGAAAACACATACATATACCTACCAACCTACCTATCAAGGAACGTACATTACATACTGGACAAAAAAAACAGTGACCATGATCTTGAAAAAAAACTACTGCCCTCTATGTTGACGTAGTTATGCACGTATATGTACGTCGTAAATTTCAGAAATTTGTCATTAAGCGCTATAACTTGCTAAGTTAATTGCTTCTCACGGAATAATAAAGAAACATAAAATGACAGAAAAACTATAGCTATTTTACTCGTTTTAACAAATCACAAGTTTACCACCTGTCCACCGTCACATCACATCACAAAGGTGTTGTTTTGTGTGTAGGGCAATAAAAGGCTACACAATATTATGAAATCGTTCAAAGTGACATTAAACCGTTAACAAACAACTTGCTTGATGTGACACCCAAGTTCAGTTGAAAATTATGCAAACGACAAATCGGCCATTAACCGGTCATCCAGTAAAACCATTCAAAATGGCTCAACTCTACTTGTTGTGATTCTACCACCATTCTAGATTCACAATGTATTTTCAACGCTACGTCAATACGTTTTTAGAACCTTATTAGTAGGCACCTTTCCTTATGTAATTCACTGGGTTAAGAGTGAAGTACGTGATGTAATATAGATTCTATGGTATTATAGGATTTTTTTTTTGGCTTTAGGTATACATAATTTTAAAAGCTATCACGTACGGGATTCGTTGAAATGCGTATTCACTTAAAATTGAAAGAAGTTTTTGCTAGATTCTATATACCTAAAGTATATTAAAATTCAAAACCATACTTTTACAGACCCTCTGATGAAAGGGAAGTATATATCAAGAAGGTAATGAAAATTCAATGCTGTAGGGCTTTTCATTATTTTAGGGGGCTGATATGCTTTTAAGTATCAAACATACATAAATAATTCAGTTAAACAACCGCGGAAGTGTAGGTACCGATACCTATATATTTGCATAAACATATACAAAAATAACCAGAAACTATATACATGTAAAGTTAGGTGTAAACATAAAAATTGTAGGTGGCATCACGACGCGACGGAAGGTCATTTCCTGTTAACCAAAAGTATTCCTTGAAATAAAAAACTAGGTAGGTAGTTACTTAAATTACCTAATTAGACTTTTTTTTTTGAAACTTATTTCAATTTCTGGGTGGTCACTCTGCTGCTGATATTAGAGAATATTTTGGTAAATATGATGTTGCGATAAAGGATACTGACGAAGAAATTCAAAGACCACAGAATATGCGAAGAGGTTGGAAGGAATGTATTTATGCTAAAAACCAAAAATGACATACCTATTTAATTATACCTTCGAAGTATTGTAACAGCAAATGGTGGTACGGATCTTGACAATAAGAGTAGAATTAATAAAGCTAGCACTAGCTTCGGTATTTTGTCTCAAATTTGGAAATCCAGTCAAATCTCCTTACGTGCACTAAGTTGAGATTCTTCGAAATTATTATAAAACCCGTGCAATTATTTGCTTGCGAAACCTCTATAGGAAATTACATTGTTTTCTGTATCGCTGTCTCAGGTCATATCGTGAAGATTTGCTGGCAACAAATTATTTCTTTCCAGAAATTGGCGAAGAACAAGTCCAGAGCTACTGGACCTCGTCGATAGGAGAAAGCGTAGATGGCAATAGACTATGATCACACACTTATGAATTCAAACGATGATACCACGAAGTGGTCCTTTGAATGTAATCCTCAGGCTTCACGGCGGCGGCGGGTCGGAAGGCCAAGAACAACATGTAGGTACATGTCGGAAAACAGATTCCCGAGAAAGTCGCTACCGATCATGGAGGATAAATACGATTTGTTGGTTGGATTTATGTCCTTTATGTCCGAACGGGGTTGGGTTAGAGGATATGATGACGATGATGAACAACAAATTGCTTCCTTAATAAGCAAGCACCTCTGGATGACATCTTTCGGTTTTGTTGTGAGAATATTAATAAGTTTCCGTAGGAAAGTTAACTTATGCTTCATTTCCAGATAATAATATAAGTTTTACAGAGTTGCTCGTTTAAAAGTTCCGAACGTGGATGGCAAAGTGGTACATACATACTGTTGACAAATTGTATGTTACCTGAACACATCAAAATTGCTTTGAAATAACTAAACCACTTTGGACATTCATTGCTGCTAAGAAGGTGTTTCGTATTCAAGAAGTAATTTTTTTAGATTAGACCGTCCAAAGCACGGGACTAAGTTCTATCGAGAACTTGTGGGGAGACATCAAGGGGTGATTAAAGTAAAAAAAAAAAAACATTTGAACAGAATGTTCTAAAAATTAAGGAAATTTGATAGCGTACACCACTATCAAGACTTCATTCCTTACGCGAACATATGCAAGAAATTTTGTCTGAAATTATAAAGAATTAAGGTTTCCTACAATATATTCACATTAACATATTGAAATTTCAATGATTTTGAATGTTATGACAACCTTTTTTGACTGTTCTTAATTATATTTGCAGACGCAATAAGACTTAAATTAAGGTTTATTTTTTTACTACCAATATTCTCATGCTTATATTTTTCAAACATTACTCACAGTGTACCGTAGTTCATGCGCTATTAATAAAACCACTTCTCAACCTCAACAGATTTCCCAAACAAAAGTTATGCACTTTAAAATTTTATAAAAATATTGTTCTTAATTAGGCCGCCACCACTGATTGGTTCCATAACATTAGGTGCGATATCATTAAAAAAAGTTATAAAAACAAATTAAAATATATTTTTTTTTTTTTGATAAATATTATTTTATGAACAAAAATTTTCAAAACACGTTAGAGCGGTTTTCTTAAAAATAAATTTTTTATATATAAAAATTCTTGAATATTTTTAAAAACAAAATTTGGTATGCCAACTTTTAGTATTTTATAAAATACAAGTTTGTATCTACTAAATTAAAAAAAAAAAAAAAAACATTTACCCGTTTTCAAGATACTGAATTTTCAAAAATAGAATTTTATTATTTTCTTTAAATTAAAAAAGTTTTAAATTAATTATTTTCGAAAGTTTGTAAATGCAAAATTGTTAGAATTGTAAAGGACCTATCATAAAAAAAAAAATCTCGATAAATTTGAAAACCAAAAAATCGATTCTATGACAGGTTAACCATAGTCTTTAAAATAACTCGTAATTTTTTTGCCAAAATCGTTAAAGCCGTCCTTAAAATAAATCAGTTTTAAAGTCAGACAGACTGACATACAGGACGACAGACAAAATTGCGGTACCCACTTTCTTTTCACATTCTTTTTCGATTTTTTTTCGAATCCATTAAAGATTCGAAAGACTTAAAGACAATTTTCGAATCAATTATACCTATCAGGTGTCTGATAAACTATATTTTCTTAATTGGGCGGAGTAAGATATGTGTAGCAGTTAATACGAAATTTGCCTTCACCGAGACAATGATAGAATGTAATATGTAAATGAAGGAATACAAATTAAAAAATATATATATAAAAAAAAAAACATTTTTATAATACTGTATAACACTAAAAACCAATGCCAATAAATTATCAAACTCAAAATCTACACATACCTATGTCGTTAGAAAGGTAGGTATTCTATTGCCACTTTTTCTTGAAGCAGTCTTTCTAATAAATTCAGATATGGACAAATTGTCTTCAAGGGGGGTTACTGACTCGTATGGTACTCTCTTAATTCCTTGCTTTCTCATAGTAGAATGGAATGGTTTTATGGGCACATGCTCCAAACTAAATGTTCCAAACAAATTTTAAAATCAAAACTTTACGTATCTTCTTATGTTGCGTGAACAATTTATTTGGAAAGACGATTGGTCTTATGTATTATTCAGTCTGCTAAGCTACTCGTAGTTAAGTTGTAATAAATAAAGGCAGGAACTCAGCAGCTCGTTCAGTAAATTGTTCATTGGTAATTCTTGGCGGGACATTTTGTTTCTCTATAACTTTGCAATTAAAGCTCTATTGACATATAAATTGGCTGCAGTTTTTTACCTGTCATGTCTTTTTGATGTGCATGTGTTAACTTGGATTTGTCATTTAATGTTGAGTATTTAAGAAATTAGCATATTTTTGGCATTCATGTAATACAAATGTCTCATTATTTCAATCATAAGAATTGCATGAATATTAGATGAGAGAATACAAGAAAACGTATTTACCAAATAAAGGCAACATGGATTGTGAGAACGTGCCTTTTTGTGGAAATAAACCTGGGAAAACTTGAGGGAAAGTTAAGTTGGATGAAAGTTCGAAATAATACAATTGGAAAATAATCAAGAAGACCAAGTTTTTTGGGCATAAAAGGTCAATGTCGCAGTGCAATAACCCCCAATTTACTATTCCAGTTAAAAATGCACTACAGCATTTTATAAAAACTTACTTTGGCAATTTTAACGGCAAAACATTTAAGTTTGAGTGGTATGTTTTTATGTACAATTGTACATAAATCTAAAGTTTTGCTGGCATCGTCAAGATTAGGCTCAATCGATCCACCACTGATCTGCCCTAACTTCCCGAAACGAACATATCCTTGATCATCTTATTGGCATTTTTACCTGCACACTACTGCGGAGAAATTGATTCTCTTACCACCTACCTTTAAATGGAATATTTTCTCAGCTTATCAAATTTAATTAAAATGTGTTGCAAGATGATTTCTTATTTTAACTATTTGCAGACAAATATTTACATAAATTAGAGATCAATCAATTTGATCTCTAATTTATGCAATACGCATCAAAACAAATATAAATCCTGTTTAGCTATTAAAAACAAACATGGAAGCAGACTTATTTCTATTTGCCTATTTCACTTAATGAAATTAGTTTTCCAATTAAATGAGATCATAATGCTGGTACTTTTGCTATTGAATTAAAATATCGCATGGCAATTTTGACGACAACAGCTAGTCGTTGTGAAAGTACATAATATCTACTTTAAAAATATTAATGCATGATGCGCCGCGCCGCCGGCCGCCGCGCCAAGTTCAGAGATTATAATGTACCACATTCAGAAAATGCCAGTAAGTATAACCAGCAGGACAAGTTGTTCTTATCTATAATTTATTCATTTCGAATATTTAAATTTCCACGCGATGTGAAATTTAAGTCACTCTATACACCTACGTCTCACATTTTTTTGTACACTTAAATAAAACGGAAAAAAGTTATTAGTAGATATAACCTGCTATTTTAACTTTATGTTTATCTACATTATAAGTGATGTGCTAAGAAGGTCCCTCCTTGTGCAATGCGCTTGAAGATGAGGATAGATTCAAAACTTTTATTTTTATAAGCAAAGTTATATCATCCAAAATGTTCGATTTTGTGATAAAGAAAAGAATTTTTGAGTAAAAATTAGAGCCTTAAAGTATACTGATTTGATTGGACGAAACGCCAATTTGTATGGACTAAAGGCCGTTAAAAGCTATATTGAATCAATAATTCAACAAGTCGAATTAAATAATGCTTAGTCTTCTACTTGGCTGATGTATTTCAGTAGTATATAGAATTTGTATTATAGAAAACACTCATATGTAATATCTATATTGGTTTGTTTATTGAATAAGTAAGAAACGCGATATAATTTCTACAGTAATGTAGGAACATTTTTAAAAATTATGAAATTTTTCATCACATTTACCGTTAAAATATGATAAAACATTTGTCAATTTTTTCTTTACATCGCATCACCTTGATATTAGTTTTATACTAGCTGACCCGTCAAAATTTCAATAAATTTTGTTGTGATCGTTTTTGTGAATTTGCTTGCCATATAGCTATTGGAAATGTGTAAACGAAGTTAAAGTAATAAAAGTCAACCACGCGATGCTTAAAATTACTTCAAAACTGGGTACGGAAAATTGATTCTCTTTGTTGTTTTTGTATAACCACTAGGCATATTCACCCGCAAGGTTTTTTAACCCTTTCGATCCGGAAAGCCGCTATTGTAAAAAAAATATTTTTGTTACGTTGCGCCATCACAGTAGCAAAATTTAAGATGTATTATCTTTTCAAAGTGAAAAAAAATAGGTTTGGGGGCGGAGGGCGGGGCCAGGACACATATGTCAGTTATTTATGAACATAAATTTTAGAGAGGTAACCGAATCTATTTTGGTACAAAAATTCATTTTATTTTATTATTATAGTTAATTTTAGTAGTAAGTAGGAACATCGTAAGAAATTAAAAATATAAAAGTTCATTGAACAAAAATAATTATGTAGCATTTATTTGTGATAAGCTGCAAAGCAATCACCACATAGAGGGATTTGACATTCTTCGCAAATAGTTTTCGACCGTTTTTCTTTGTTTTGTTCACTGCAACCTGCACAACGCCTCCGAGTTGCAATTGTAATTGGTAGGTGTCCTTCAGATATCTTTCTTTTTCGTCCAGATACTCCGCTACGTTGAAAACCTGCTGTCTTTTTCCCTTCTTTTATAAAGTTTTCAGCCAAAACGACCATAAAATCTGTGAGTGGTGTTTTCTTTCTTCCAAGTTGAGAATTTATTACCCACGAATTCCCAACACTCATCATTAGCAAGCGATAGAACACCTTTTTCCACCATTTATTGGATCTTCGATCCAACTCGTACTGCCCTGCCATTTGGTCAGCTCGATCTGCTTCACCCATTATTTGTGTGTAAAATTTTATCATTTCAGGGCATAGTATTTTGATTTTTTGACCATCTTTCAGCTTTTTGTCAACTGTGCCCATGTCCGATAATTGGCAATTGCTCACGACGATGACTTCCTTAGTATCATGCCGTTTTTTACCGTGTTACTTTCTCGGAAAACGCATTCTCCTTTTCGAAGCTTTCCATTGACAACTGGCAATTTTTTACGGTTAGATAGAACTGTTCCTAACGCAGCGTAATCTATGGTTTCTAGGAGATGGACGCTCGTGAAAAATCGATCGAAGCATAAGGTTACATCAGGTGCTCGAATAAATGCAGCGAATTGGTTAACAACCCGTTCACAAAGAGTACCTTCGCTTACTTCTTCTTCTCTACCGCAATAAATGTTGAAATCATACGTGTAACCCGTAAGAGCATCACATCTTAGCCACATTTTTATACCCCGTTTGGTGGGCTTCAAAGGCATATATTGTTTCATGGATGAACGCCCCTTGAACTTTGTCATGTTTTCGTCGATGCTTTGGAAGCTGCTGTCTTCTCTGGCATGCAAAAATCGAAATTTCAAACATTCAACAATATCTTCAACATAATATAACTTAGATGCTGTCTCTGGTTTTTCAGGGGGAGCAAAGTACATTTTTGAGGACAGCAGCTGAAAACGATCTCGTGAAATAGCAGACTTTATTGCATCATTTCCCATAGAAGGGTGTGTAGACCAATAGTTCCTAAAAGCTGGAAGATGGTTGTACGACATAATTATAATACATCCAACAACTATCTTCATTTCTCCAACATCGGTTAGCTTTATATTTCGGTTTCATTGTTTTGATTTGAGTAATATTTCAATTCGTTCATTGGTGCATTGGGTTATATACACAAACAAACTTTCAGGGAAAATTTTACTAAATATGCGTAGCGGATAATCAGTCCTTTCGAAGTTCGGGCTTATGTTAGGAAGTCGAGAATTACTTACAGTTTTTCTTGGAGTGAAATCGACATTTGGTGTTGACCAAACCGTTGAAATATTTCTGGCAGTGTTAGCAGCGGGGTGGACTTCTTCTAGCTCCAGTTCTTTATTCTCTTCGTCGGCTGTTTCTTCGTCTTGACTATCGCGATGTTGAACGTCTTGACCATCATCAGAATCCATTTCATCTGCACAGCTCTCGGTAGATTCGATTTCGTAATCCGTAGGCTCATAATCATCCCCACTGTCACTGTCATCTTCATCATCAGAAGCCTCAATAAAATTGGATTGGGTGGGCTGATTTCGTGGTCTTGGCATATTGAAGGTTCTGTAAAGTGTTTTAATTTTTTATGAAATAAGTACGCAAAAACCCAACTCGGACACTAATTGCCCATACAAAATTACTGGCAGGACAAATACGTCCCGATCGCATAAATAGGCGAATAACATTGAAACCTAAACAAAAAAAGTACCTACCAGTCTTAGATAATGAGGAAAACACTTGCACTGTTTTTTATGTATATTTAATGTTAATTTACCACTTCTAAACAAATAAAATTAATACATTTTACTCGCGCGATGAAATTCCACGTACAATTGATTTCTTTGTTTGAATAAATACAACAATACCCAGCACCAAAATCGCCGCCAACTAGAAATAAAACCGTTAGAAATAACATAATCTACTGAGTGGGACTCATTTGCCCCATTTTTGCAGCAAATTTTTAGACATAGGTGAACCTATATCGGGACACATGTGTCCCGATCGGATCGAAAGGGTTAAAGGGGGGAGGGGCAACCAAAATGTCTAGAATTTTGTTTTGAACCATGTTTTTTCATTAAATATTACTTCAGCACTAATATTTTTGCTCTAGATATATGTATGTACGTGCATTTTAGTAAGGTCCAATTTTCCAAAGGTCCAAAATTAATGAAAAGAAAAACATTATTTTGAACAAAAACGGCTCTAACGATTTTGTTAAAACAAATCATTGTAATAGAGAAAGGCTACTTTTCGGTAATTTTTCTTTTTGTTTATTATTTGTATGTTTTTCTAGTAGACCCATTTTTTTGGTTTTTGATTTTCTCGAAAATGGTGCATTTGAAGTTTTTTTATTTTTTTTTATGGCGAAGCTTGAAAAAAGTTTATTCATTTTTGTGAAATTGTTTTTAGAAAACTCAATATTTTGAAAACGATGTCAATTTTTTTTAAAACTTTGTTTAAACTAATTGGGGCATATTCATAGTCGCAGATAGACCCAGGTTTTAATAAACTACAGCTTAAGAGAATTTTGGCTCAATGAATAAAGACCGATTTTAATTACAAATTGTTGGTTTCATATTTGTATAAGATAATTAATTTGGTATACTACCCAAATAGCTTCAAATATTTTGTAATGATAAACTTGAGAAAATAGATTCAACGTCCGAAAATTCAACTAAATATATGTTTAACTATGAATACGCCCTATTGTCTACAATTTTCAGAAATACTTGATAATGTTTCCAAGTTAAAAAATAAACCTTACATACAAATATTGAAAACCCGTAAAGAAAAATCATATTTTTCTCAAAAAGAGCTACAATAATTTTGAGGTGTATGATATTTAATTACTGAATTCTACTTTTGAAAAAGCAAATATTTGTTTGCGTTCATATAATTTTTTATTATTTTCAAAATCATAAGGTATTAATGAGTGTTTTCAGGAATTAGGTAGGAACATTTTTCACTTAATCCTTACTTAATAGCTAAGAAAATAGAAAATTAATTTTACTTTTACAATGGGTTTGCTCTAATGCCATGAAAATTGAAAAAAATAAAATATACTATAACAGGTGAAAAGACCTGATGTTTTTATTTAACGGGATAAGATATTTTTAAAATAATATTTAAATCCTAAGTCGACTTTAGACTTTTTTTTTTTAAATAAGACGACGTTTCGAACGTGGTTGCGTTCTTCTTTAGGTCTCTGAAAATTTGTTTGTTAATATTTTATTTGAAAACAACAATTTTCAACATAGACCTAAAGCCCACTTAGGATTTAAATATTATTAAAAAAAAGGTTACGAAAAAGGAATAATTTTGATATTTTTATTTAACGGGCGGTTTTTTTTTCTATATGAAAATTACTTTGAAAAATTGTGAAGCACTTCATTTTTCAAGCTGAAATCATAAATTTAGTTTTTGTCCATCAAATTCCTCATCAGTGATTTCTATTAAATGGAGTGGTATTAAAATTAAAAAAATGTACTCATCTTATGAACTTTTAAAACCACTATGTATATGGTACCTTTTATCATTCAATTTATTGTGCTTGATTTCGATATTATTTACATAAAACACATTTCGGTGTCATTCCCGTTACCGTCATTCTCGTGTTGAAATTTCCATAATATCGGTGCAATTTGATCAAAGACGGTCCCTTTTTCTTATGGATTATAATAGCATAATAAGTTGTTTAGTTCAAAAGTCATAAGCAAACAAAATATATTATATAATTATGTTAAAAAATTCAAAAAATAATAAATTGCGTATACGCCCTAGTGTACTTGCGAAATAGGTACTCTCGTCGATAAGGAAAGTTTTGGATTCGTGAATAAAATCGAACTCGAGATAATATTTTTCGCTAACATTACGATGATAGAGAAAACGAAAAAAGTGGGTCCCGCAATTCTGTCTGTCTGTCTGTACCTGCAGCCTTAGCCACTGAAGCGGTTTCCTTCAAACCTTTGAGTTAAAGTTCTTAGCTAATTCCCTAGAGGGAAATTGAATTTTGTATAAGCTCAAAAAATAACTGCACCTGCCATACAACTACATATTATGAAAAAAGTTATTTATCTCAAAAACAGCTATAACGATTTTAATAAAAAAAAAAAGAATTACTATCGAGAGTATTGTCAATATATTGATAAAAAAATTACGAATAATTATTATTAACGGTACCTGTCATAAAACCCATTTTCTAGATAACAAATGCACCGATTTCAATCAAAATTCGTATACAATAGTTCCTTTACAATTTTAACAATTTTGTATGGGTATATAAATTTTCCAAAAAATAAATTTTTGGATTTTTAAAAAAACATTGAATTTTATTTTTTGAAAATTCAATATTTCAAGATATAACGGGTTCCTGAATATTTTTTTATTTTGTGCAAAATTGTATTGCATTGAATACTATAAGTTGGAATACCAGATTTTAATTTTAAAGATGTACAAAAAATGGTAGACTTATGTATATAGATCATTAATTTTTAAGAAAACCACTTTAACGATTTTTGATTTTTACATAAATTCATATTAATCAAACAAATCAAATGCCATACTTTATTTAGAGCTCTAACTAAAGCTTGTTTCATTCCCTTTCAATATTTCTATTGAATTATTCTGTATTAAGGTAACTATAGGTACATTCAAAATTTGTTTATATTTTAAATGCTTACATAATACCTCTAAAAAGTTCACACGCAATTTACGTTGAACTTTCTAGGGCCTTAGATTTTGTTATTGACTTGCCTTGCTCTAACAGCAACATTTTACTCAGAAATTTCAATCTTCTTCGTGAGTATCTTCTGAAGACGAATCTTGTCAAGAAGCTTCTTAACTTCTTCCCAAACTGAGCTGCAGTTTCTTGATAGAATTACATAAACTGACTTACAGCAAGTAAGCTGTATTAAAAATTCCAAAAATCGAATTCTCGATTTAGGTTTTTCCTCCTCAGACGCTATTAGTACTCTGCCTTTATAATCTAGTCCCGGAATTACTAATAAAGATAGTATCATCCTCGTTTTGACAATATTTTTGACTTGAGCAGTAGTGTTACTGCAGGTTTAATTTTAATTGAGTCTTAGAGCCTGACAAAATGAGTCATTTGGAATATAAATGAGTCCCAATAAAAAAAAATCAGTTTAAAGTGTATGATAAGACTTTTTTCCTTTTTTTTAATAATAAAACTAAATACTTTGAAGTCATAAGAAAAATATTTAATTCATAAATATTATTAAACTAACTAATTTTACATATTTTTTTTTTTTTTGTCAGCGAAATGAAATAAAATGCACTTGAACTTAAAAATTGACTCAACCGTATTATATAAAGTGTTTATTTGTACTCTTAACAAAATGAATCAAATCTAAAAAGGATGAGTACCTGAGTCAAGTTTAAAAAAAAATAAGTTCCTTTTAACTCAAACGAGTCCCAGTGGTAACACTGTAGAGCAGTCACCTAACTGAGAACAGTAACACTTATGCTGCTCATAATCACGTTAAGGCCCTAACTAACATTTTCACTATATTGAGATAATGATGAAAACACTAAATCGTTTACAGCAACCTGAAGATAAAAAGTGAAAATTACCAAAAAATATTTTTTGTAAAGCTTAATGAATGCTTTATTTTTGTCAAGTAGTTGGAAAATAAAAATTGGTTAGCGTTTAGGAAATAAGGTAGATAGGGTTTTTTAGCCTTTGAAAACAAAAAAAATAAAAAGGCCCTATGTACAAAAATGTACGTTAATCTTAATTAAATAATTAAATATCCTTTTTATAACAAGAAACATAAAATTTTAAATGATATTGATTGATTTCAAACAATTTGTTTTATAAAATGTATGCATAAAATCGGTAGTAGCCCGTAGCGCAATAGTTAGTGCGTTCGACTGTCACGCTGGAGGTCTGGGATCGCTTCCCAGCCTCGTCCACCTAAAAAACTAAAAAGTTTTTTTTCAGGGCTACTGCCTCTTGCGAGGAATTGACAAATCCTCCAAGAGTATCACTTGTCACAAATAAGTGCTTCTCGTCTAGCCGTTCGGAATCGGCATAAAATTGTAGGTCCCTTCCATTACTGTCGAAAGGCGCACACAGGAATGGTTGCGAGTTGTTAGTCACTAGGCCCTGGTTCTTCATGAGCCGTTGTGCCACCCGATTTATTTTTTTTATATGCAAAAATCGTATTAAAAATTATAGAAACGAGTATTTTAAAAAGCCTTAACAACCACATAGGGTTTTTTAAAACAAACATGGATATACTGTCTCTATACACTGTGTTATAAAAGGCCCTATATGGTTGGTTAGGGCTTTTTATAAATTTTGATCCATATGATTTGTAGTTAGGGCTTCTAAAAATTCTGATTTTCTGGCTTATTTGAAGGTTTAAGGTTAAGAAATTGATACACAAAAATCGGAGACATTGCCCTAGCTCCAAATATGCAAAAAATACAAAATCGAATTTTTGTAGATAGGGCCTTTACGAGATTATGGGCAGTATGATTGTTCATATACTTTAAACTTCAGATAGTATATCAGTGTCTAATAACATTTTCGAAGCAGTTAACCCTTTCTGTACCATCCTTAATAACTGCATGAATAATACTATCCCTATAAAAATGTCGAAAAATTCGAATGCTTGTCTTTCATGGTATACGGAAGAGTTGAAATTACATCAGTTTACCTACGAGCCAAATTTCGGACGTACTGTCAAGCTTAGAGACTTTTTTCTTAGCCGCACTACCAGAATGTGGAATGCCTTACTCGGTTCTATTTGTCGCTCTCATTTTGTTATTCAAAGGTTCAAAACCAATGTGCATCGGTATCTCCTATTAAATCTTTCCCTGTTTTCCTAACGCTTACACTGTGTTAGTCATTTTAGGGATATTTAATTTACTAAGCTTAAGAACAAAAATGTCAAGCAATTAATTCAATAGTTCTCTGTTTGCTGATCATTTGTTTTCAATTTGTATTGCCTAAAATCCAAAATAAAATAACTAAGACATCATTTTCAATCCATTTTTATTTCTTCATGTTAGGAACAGTGGGGTTAGTTATTATTTATCTGTCTTCGAATTCTTAAGCGCGATTATCTAATCGAACGTTTTATTCAAGCGCTCCCATGCGTTCGCAATGAAATCAGAATTGAAAATGAAAGACCATCACACATATCCAGTCTTGATGCTGGTCACGAAATAAAAAGTTATTTACTTGCGATTTCGCCCAAGCGAAAGAATCCCACTAAGAGAACCGTTTCCACTGCACTCCGACTCCACTCACACACAAATCCACCACAAACAAAAATAGCACTTTCTTGTGTTTGTTTTGTGCAGACAAACCTAAGCTTACCCGGCTGGCTTCTAAATACAAAAGCTCGCCTCTTACCTGCCGGACGGTTATTCTCATTCTCTCTCTCCCAGTCTATATAACACCCATACAAATCCGCAATTCACCTGTTGAGCTTTTCTTTTTCTTATTTTTTTCGTTTCTAAGTTATTTCTTGATATTTTTTTCTCCCGCTTTGAAAAGAGAGTGTTAGACAGATGAGTGTGTTAGTGTGTTACTCAACAGTACCTTCAATACACAGGCTTTTTATACCGCTTCCACTTCCACGTGCCCACCAACCGTAGCGCATGTCCGCAGCCGACCAATGACAATGGCAATGACCTTTCACCATACAAACTCAAGTTTGTGCGATTCCGTTTTGATCGAAAACTTCGTCGGTGTTTTTCTTGCTGGGGATTTTCTGTGAAACCTGAATTATTCAAGTCTCTAGAGGCTTTTGCATCGAAGGAAGAATTACAGAACAGAGGAGAACTTGGCAGACTTTGGCAAAAAGATTGTTTTGTGTTGTGTGTCTTCTTGGTTTTGGTTGTCTTGCCTTAAGAATATCAAAACAAAATGCAGACTCAACCAAGGTAAGGAAGTTATCTGCACCAAAAAGAACTGCCATCCATGGTTGTAACTGCGCTGTGGTTTGGTTATTGGCGCATCAAACGTTTGGATCTGTCTGCAGAGAACAGTGGTTTGACTTTCGTGGGCATAGATGATGCGGAGTTCCAGCGTTCAACAGTTAAAATCCTCGCATTTCAGAGTATGACCCATGTGTGTTTATTAATTTAAATAAAATATAATTTTTAATAGCAGACGAGATAATCATTTGATGGGCGGTAGGTATTATTGGGAAGTACCTAGTTGTTTGATGTTCGTGTGTGATCGCGTTTCCTTCCTTTTGTATAAGTACCATTCTCTGGAATAAAAAGATAATGAAATTGATAACAAATTGTGACTAAAAAATAAAGAATTTAAATTTTAAACAGATTGGATCACAAGGAAAATTCTTTCAGAGAGAAAAGAAACATGAGTGGAGTTAGCTGGGATTTAAAAAATGGGGACCTGAAAAGTATGGTACAAAATAAAGGGATTTAAATATTGAAATTATAAGTAAAATAAATAAAATATTAAATTAAATTATAATAAAATATATGAACTTGTGAAGGGCTTTTGTACAATTTGTGATTTGCTCAATGTATTATGCACAGTCACATTTAAGGTAGTTGTTGAAGAAAGATAGAATATGAGGGGTCAATAATTAATTCATGAAATTTTATTGTTGGAATCGACGCAGAATCTCATCCTTTACAACATATTCAAAGTTTCACAAAATGAACGAATTGGCTTTTCATATAAAGGCATTTAAAGAGGGGGAGAGGGGGGGAAAATTGGGAGTTTATTTGTCTGGAATATTTGATTTAGTAAAATCAAAGCATAGGACACATCATTTTACGGTACTTTTTAACGCTAGATATAAGAGAGCAAAAATATCCTATAATAATAGTACGGGAGGCGACCGTAGGTTTACCTATCTCATCGTGGCTTCAGAAAAGAATGATGCCAATTCATAGCTTTAGTCTTAACATTAACAAAACCGCTGGTCGGACAAGGTTTTTCAGGTGCCAATGGGTAGAAAACGCACTTTTTCGGTTGCATTTTTGGCTTAGCATACCTTAACCATGATGGATTTTTATAAAAGGGGTATCAAATGAAAGCTTAGACTGCCCCTTTATACAAAACCAGTGGTCTGACAGACTTTTGTTGGTTGTTGTGGTGAGTCCGACCACTAATGTAAAAACAACTATTTTTGTACCCGTTGCGTTTAACCGGTGGACAACTATGCAAAACTATTTCATATAGTCTAGAAAAACGCTTTTACCACTTAAATGCATTTTAAATGCAAAGGTTAAAAATAGCTCTTTTTACAAAAGTGGTCGGACTCGCCGCAACAACCAACAAAAGTTTGTCCGACCACTGGTTTTGTAAGAAGGGCAGTCTAAGCTTACATTTGATACCCCATTTATAAAAATCCATCATGTTTTAGGTACCCTCAGCCAAAAATGCAACCGAAAAAGTGCGTTTTCTACCCATTGGCACCTGAAAAATCTTGTCCGACCAGCGGGTTTGTTAGTGTTAAGACTTAAGACTATGAATTGGCATCATTCTTTCCTGAAGCTGCGATGTGATAGGTAAACCTACGGTCACCTCCCGTCCTATAAGTAGTTATAAGTCTTTTTTATTGAATGTGTATTTTTTTTTTTTAATTAAAACAAGTAAAATATTACCCAACACCATTTGAAAATAATGGTAGGTACCTAGGTATATTAATGAAATAATACATATAATAAGAGGCGAGCCAAACAAAATTTTTGTTCTTTATAGACTCATAAAGTACTCGACAGACTTCGCTGAATTTTTCACAGTTTGATCTTACCAGCGGTGAGAAGATTTATAAAGTTATGTTGGTAAGATCCGTATACTGCAATTGAAAATGTTAGCAATCTTGGGTTTTGCTTTTACTGTTCAATGAATTTTTTTTCTGAAATTTTTAAATAACTCAAAAGATCATTGAAATTAAAAAATAAATAAAAATTAAATCAGAAGTTGTCAAATTCAAAGAAATATTCAATAGAACTAATATGTATGTATGTAAATATAAAAATGTAAATAAAATATACTAGATTAATTTCGGTCGTCGAATTCTCTCATTTAAACGGAGTAATTGATTGAAATCTCATGCAGGGAAAAAACATGCCACATGGATTTGGTTGTTGCAACGGAGCTCAAAGCTTTTGTAGATTATGTGTGTCATGAAATGCAATCATATCGTTACGTATGCACATTATCTACATACATACATGTGTTAGTTAATGCATTATATTTTTAAGATTAAATTGCCATTGAATATTCACATGAAACATTTTCAAAACTTCTGAAATGAGTAAAGTCAGTAGCATATCCAGGACATCAGTCATGGGGTTTTAAACCATCCAACCCGACCTTACTTTTTTTTTCAAAAAACAAAAAATTAAGGTGTACATACGTAACTACATAGTTGCATTTTAAGGCCGTAATTCTTTTCTGACATATAAGGTTAGAAAATTACGATCTGGTTCAAGTTCAAGACAGCTTATTAAAAAAAAAATTTGCTTCAGCGAGACGCTTTATGAAAAGAAAGGCAATTGGGCGTGGGCGTATTTGCAAATAAAAATACAAAAAGATACCTAGCTTAAGATTGAAGAGAATTACAAAATGTCAGCTTTCTAACGGTGTTGAATATCAAGAAGAATTATAGGATTGTAACAAATTGGATCTTACTTAACGAAATTTGTAAACCTTTCCAATTTTATAATGGTAGAAGATTGTTAGTGACAAAAATTGTTGAACTTATGATCGAAGCAAACAATTTAAACGGGAAAATTCAAAAGAGACCATGTGCTGCTACCATGAATACAAATTAATCCAACTGATATACTTCTCAATACCACCCAAGTTCTGTTCCTGATTTAATTGGTTTTGCAATAACAATTAATAAATTCAATCGCTGCAATTGTGTGGGTTTAACATGGGGTATCCATGTTTTGTTCACGGTCTAGGTTGCATACTCGCGTGAAGGCAAACCGAGTGACATATGCAACAAAACATAACTACAAAAAACATCGCATACAAAAGAGCATTAAAATATTGCATTTTATACATAAGGATCTTAAATATACTAGAAGAAAAACAATACAAAACAAATATTTTTGTAAGTTCTTCTTCCGAAATATAGCAATAGTGAAGCATTTCCGGGTCGGCTATTTTGGAATAAATGTTTAATTTGGCATGTTTGCCTAGAATCAAAAGAGTCCCCAAAAATATCTGTGGTGAAAGCATTTTACTGTTTTTTTGCGTCTTACTGTTAAATTAAGAATTTGTCGAAAAAAACTACGCCCAATTTGTAGACCTTAATATTTTTTGCATAAAAAAGTATGACAATTTTTTCCATAGAAGTCATAAATCACAAAATATTGCTTCTTCAATAGTGTCAAATGTCAAAGCTGCAGGTTTTTTTCACACACATTCTTTGGACGGCAAGTTTTTTTTTTAAAAAGTTATGTTTTCAGAATTTAAACGATTTTTCTTTTGTGCAGTTTCCAAGATTTTTATGAGAGGTTTTTTAAGGTTTTTCCTACCAATTGTAGCCGGGCAGACAGAATTGCGACTTTCGACTGTCGTTTTTTTCATCAAAATTGAGCTAAGTTTTATTTACAAAAAAAAAATATAATGAAACTATGTAACTTCCTCAAAAAAACCCAGTATGACAGCCATTTTCAAAAAGTGTGTTAAATATCTGTTTTTTTTTTACAAAATTAGATTGTGTACGCAATAAATTTAGTAGGGAAAGCAATAAAATATATTTCAATACAATTATTTCAAAATTGATTTCTCCTCAATAAATCATAAATTCGTTAATTTTCTCCGGTGGTGGTGCGGCGTAATAAAACATTCATATATTGCCAAAAATTAATTTGTCCGTTTGTTTTTTCATTAATAAGAAGACATTTTTCAAATAAATTTATAGAGAACAATAAATGAATCCAATAAGCATCTAATTAATACCTTCCTTATAGATTTGCCACCAATTGATAGCCTTTTTAGCCATAAAATAATTAATAAGACCACAATTAATTGGTTTGCAGCGGTAGATTGGTGATTTACGGTTTCTTGCTAAATATCTATCTGTACAAACTTTCAGTATTTTATATTATTTTATTTTAGTTTTATAAGACCGTTCAAGACAAAGATATTAGCTTGGAATATCAAAAATAAGAAAAAAAAAAAAAAAACAACACTTAATTAAAAAAGATTGATGGGCTTAAAAACCGGGAACGGGCACTCAGACAGACAGGCAGACAAATTGCCCCACAAGTCGAGGAATATTAGCTAAAATTAACTGCTCAGAAAACAGAAAATGAACGGACCAGGTAAGAAATGTTTAAAATTATATATGAGTAGGTATACTTATACCTATATCTTTTGTGAGAAGATGATATATCTCTGAATCCTTGCACAGTGAATTGAAATATAATCGCATGACTGTGCAGCTGATTCCGATGCATGTCTTTCATTTCATTCAGGAGTCATAAATGTGATGACGCAAATACCACTGCCATGTTAGTTTTTTGGTTTTTCTTTTTGTGAAAAATCTTCATTTTTTAAAAAAAAACTGTTTTGGAAATTAATTTTAGCATAAAGTGAATTTTTATAACTTTAATAAAAAATTGTTTTTAATTACAAAAATCAATGCTGGATGATGATGGAAATTTCTTTTTGTGGGAATTTTCATCTCCAAAGGGATAAAGGAAAAACTGACTGATTATGTGGGAATTTACCGATTACCCAACTTACAATTTAACTTCTTTAAGGGTCTATCGAAGTTATTTCCTTATCAGCAAATTTGACTCTATAAGGCCTTAGAGAAACACATTTGGCTCACATTTAGAAGCTCGAACGGCTTTTAAGCAATCATTTACAGATTTATTGGAAGTACTCAATTTATTTCGCTAAGGCCTTATAGAACAAAACTACATTCAAACATTGCAAATGTAGTGGTGTAGTTTTGTTCAAGTGTTTCGATAGGCACATCTAAAAATCCTTATGAGAGGTTTTGTGAGGCCTAGGAAAAGCCTTTTCGAAGCACAATGCAAAACAAAATAAAAATAATTTTTTTTTTTATTTCTACATTTTCCCCTTTATTTTCATGCAAGTAATGGTTTTCTTCTGAAATTTAATGCACAATAATTGTTTATATCTGAAAAAAACACATTACTTACTTGATGGATTTTGCGGGATTTGAACCGAGGATGGTTGGGTTGAGAGTCGAGCACCTTAGGTAATGAGCTAGCCTGGCATATGAAAAATGGGTGTCAAATTGGAACTACTTGAAACCGAAATTAGCTCCCTAAAAACTTCCTGACGAATTGAACTAATTTAAAAATACAGGTGACCATTCGTCTGTTGCTTGCAAGGGAGTTTTTTTTACTTAATGTTATTTTTTTTTAATGTTTCCATGATTACTCATCAGAGAAAACATGGAAGTGGTCATAGAAACATACATATTGTGAGAAAACAATTAAAATATATGTAAGTTCCATTTTCATTGAAATCGATTGTTTTTAAGAACGAAAGGCTTTGATTTAAGAAAAATATAAAAAACTCTTTTATGCTCCATAAAATATGAACATACTTTTCATTTTTTGCACAAACCATTTACTGACAATTTTAATTTGTATCTTTTTTAAAAACACTAGGTAATTTGCCAAAATAAAGAACATAAACAATAGCGACCATCATTTAGTTTTTTCAACTGAAAGTAGCTATATACATAATATAGATATTAAAAACCGTTTATACTAAGATAATTTTTGAAAACATTCGAATTTCTTAAATAGACAATACCAGCTTTTAATGCTTTCATGTTGAGTGTGCAACACTTCGCTAGGACCAAATAATCGCAATTATTACTTCCCGCGCATGCGCCTGAGAGGATGATTAAAATTATGTTTGCATAACCACCTCTTCACAGGTCTTATAGAAACAAATTAGGCTGACATCACTTCGCTGAGGCAAATTGATCGAAATAAATGCTTCTCGCGCATGCGTCTGACAGAGCAACACAATTATTATGCTTGTGTCGGGCTTGTGTTCGATGGGTTATAGAACCAAAATTGGATATCATGCTAAATCAGAGTTACCACTGCGATCAAAATTCATTCTGAGGGAATCATTTTTATTGGTGGTATCCGGGGTATTATTTTTTTAATAGAAATAAAAAAAAGACAAACAAGGAATATGAATAAAGCTTATCTGTTTTTGTCAAATTATTTCTAATAAAAAATGATTAAATAATTTGTATTTGTACTGCAATTCTGAATATAAATTACATAATTATAGTTCCATGTAAATAAATAAATATATTTTTTTTTTCAAGTGAATTTAAATTGTTTTTTTTTTCTATATTTATCTCAATGCAGAAAATAAATGTTTGTTCCGTTTTTGTTTTGTAAAATTTAAAAGCTTTACCTTAACAATGAATCGGTTTAATTTAAATTTTCTAATTTTCCTATTTTTATTTTCATAAATAATTTGACCTGTGGTAACCCTCTCTCGGTAGTAGAAACATACTTGCGCCGAATAGTACACAAGATAATGCTTGAATCGGGCTTTTCCTCAGGGGACTTACACGTACAAAATAAATTGACATAATTCCACTAACAATTATGCTTCCATTAGACTTTTGTACACATAACAGCTTGTTTCAGGCTTTTGTAAGTTGGCCGTTCCAGAGCTCTTGGTAGTGCTTCCTAATGAAAGCTTTTTCTTTGCTTTTATTTCACATGCCTCTCAAAACTAATTTCTGGGAAGCCTTACGAAAACTATAACCAAATTGTAAATATTCAGGCTTGCAGAAAATTAAAGATTCAGCTTCTAATAGGTTTGTAGGAAGCTGTATAGCTTCGAAAATTTGCAACTTCAATGTCCAAACTAAATACAAGCTTTGTAGAAATAATAACTTATAGAAATTAAAAAAATGAACCTTATAGAGGAAAAATTGTTAGTTGGGTAAGATGTAAGAATCAAATGACAAAAAAAAACAGATTTTCAAAATAATTCTAACCGATTTTTTTCAGAACTATAGGTAGATATATTAAAAAAAGCGAATTAGCCAAGAGAAATATATCTCAAGAAATTTAATTTAAATCAAACTGTTGACCATTTAAATGTAGACCTCGAAAACATTCATAATCGGCCACACACAAAATAAATTACGTTTAAACCCGGATAAGTTAAAAGCTCTGGCTGTTTCTCGAAAGACACTCGATGTTTCAACATTACCTCCTCTGCTGCTTGCACAAAGCCCAATAGAGTGAGTTATTTCCACCAAAAACGTTTGCATAATCCTCATGGAACACTCACTGTTGGCAAGGTTTATGCTGGACTACGCACTCTTTGGGCAACTCAACACTTTATTCCTATTGAAACGAAATTACTTATAGCTAAGACACTTTTCGTACCAATTCTACTTTACGGGTATGAAATTTTTATGAACCCCGACTTCCAAAGCCGTAAGAAATTAACCAAGTTCTCAACAATATTGGCCGTTATGTCTACTATTTGAGAAACCGCGATCATATATCAACATATTCTAGACAACTAGCCGGTCTTTCTTTCGAACGTTTTTTGAAATATCGGTCGTTGTGCTTTTTGAGTGACATAATTTATACCATCAACCAGATTATTTATTTGAGCGTCTTAACTTATTGCAATCTGTAAGGTCTCAAATGCTAATCCAACCAAGATTTACCTGTCTAGCTTCTGAGCGCCAGTTCTTCGTACAAGTTGTCAGACTTTGGAACTCTTTACCTATTACCATTAGAAAACTAGTTATTCTTAATACGTTTGTTTAAGTTTCTTTTTCTTCTTTTTGTATTTGTAAATATATGATGTTTAGTTTACGTATTTTATTTAGTTTACCTGCTTTGATAATTTAGCTTTAAATATTAAACTCGAAAGCTTTTGAATTTGTTTAAGCCTTACAAACCTAAAAAGATCACTGTTATCTTTTTTTAAAAAATAAATAATTTGAATTTGAATTAATTTCTTGGAAAAGTAAGTTGCATATTTTTAATACTTTTTTAACCATGGCATCACTAAGTAATACAAAATCTTAGCATCTAGATTAGATTCAATGTTTTGTATGTGTTAAACTCTTCTTTAGATTAAATAAGAACCTCAATTTATTACTGAGGTCCTATGTATTTTTTTTTGTTAATAGAGACTTAGGGGCGGGAAGGACAAAATCATCTTCGTTGTGCATAAGAAGTTGGAAATCGATTAATTTTTTTTTTATTGAACTTTTGTATAGGATTTCAATTTTTAGGGGCGGCATGAGAAGTTATAAATTGACAAAAATGTTTAATTTTTGTTTAATAAATAAATCTAGACCCACTCTAGATTTCTTCTTCTGTTTATGTGTTATAAGTGGTTTTTCTTTGGCCTATGGTTTTAACAATTTAAAATAGCTCTAATTTTAATAAAACTAAAACAAGCCTTATAAAATTTGTATCAATTTTTTTGAATGTTTCGTAGCGATTAGCAAGGTAAATTGAATTGTTGTGCTCAACAATCCCGTTTTGAAGGCTTTACCTGTTTTTGATTTTAATTATTTTGATTTTTATTCCCTAAGGTCTAGTGATAATTCAACGCCACACGCCATGATTGACATTTAGCCCAATCGAGTTAAACTAAAATAAATGCTGAAACAAATTATTTGTTTAACAAAAGCCAACTAGCTTTAAATTCAAGATGGCGGCCAAAGTTGAAGAGACAGGAGGTAGGAAATTTGGATCGTACAAAAAGTGAGTTAATGCGATCCAGTCGTTAATTTTATTTTGGTTGGTACTTATTATATAATTATTCCTTTTACCTACATTACAAAACTTTATATTGACAAAAAAATTATAACTTATTTATTACAATTTAGACACAATTTAAATATGTATTCTTACTTTAGCGTTTTTACCTTTTTTCTCTCAATAGTTTATTTTATTTTTGTATTGATTTTCGTAAAATGATAATGAAATGAAATAAATTTTTAATATTTTTTACGATTTTTAAACTATAAATAACATATTTTTAAATACAATAATGCGTATGATTTTTTTTAAACATATATTAAAAGAAAAATGTTTCTTAACTTTAATAATTTCAAGTTTTATACATACATACATATGAAGTCCAAAAATGAGTTAAGGAAACATTATTTGCTAATTTTTTAATAGCTAATTTAAAAAAAAATTATATTTTTAATTTTTTGTTTTCGAATACAAAATTTTATTTTTCTGAACATTTTGATATGCAAAACCATTTTCTATAAATCAATTATTACGCACTCGAATTCCTTGCGTAAATTATGATTGAATATTTTCAAAAATCATTTAGCTAAGATTGTTCCAAACATTTGCAGGGTCGTATAACATTTTCCAGAAATATTTAATTTTGACAGATAAGAAGATAATCTTTGAAATTATGTAAATATGTTCTCAGATACATATAGCTGAAAGTTATCAAAACACAAACTAAAACAGTTACTAAACGAAGAGAAATAACTAAACTTAGCATTCCCATATCTTCGTTAGATTTTACTGATGATAAAAGCTATTGAGTTTGTGTGTCTTTAAAATGTTTCCTATCACAACCTGCCGCATTCATAAGAGTAATGTTTATTTTAAACAAATAACAAGCAGGTATATTTTTTTTTGTTGAAAACTCATTTATTAGCTATCGGTTCTTAAGTATCTTAGCTTCATTAAGCAGTGGTATCTTAATAGCTCTTTTTCCTTGCCAGAAGTATTCCCATTTAGAAGACAAAATCATCGGATAACACCACTGACAATTATTAATTACAAAGTTTCCCCCAACTCTTTCAAAACACTACTCCCCTTTATTCCAATCCAACTCCAACCTGTTGCATAAATGGATAGTGTCACCAGCTACCATCAGCACATAGCTTAGGCAAGGGTTCTTTCATTGAAAAATTGGCCAAAAATTCATTTTGAAAATAATATTAATAACAAAAAAAAAAGAATTAAAATTAAAGAAGCCGACTCGTTTGTCGTTTCATGGAGTCAGACTTTTATTCTTTGGTCTTGGACTTGGCATTGAGCGATTTGATGGTCGAGCCGACCATTGACCGTACCTACTACACCAATCGGGGAAGACACCAACCTACCTGCCTACGGTAATTGTAGTGGTTGGTGCTGCACATCATACCCGTATCATAGGCGTCGCAACGTCGGTCGTCATGTCGTCCGCCCGTCGTAGCGTCGTCGGGGGCTTATAACTCACTGTGGAACTAGGACAAGTCGCGCATATTTAATAATGACATGCGTGACACAATTTGACGTCTATGGTGCGTTAAAATGTTCTTGGAACCAGGCGAATGCTTTAATGATTTTTAATTTTGAATTAAAGAAAAAATACATAAATAGATAATAAATTAAAAAAAAATGTTTATGCATCGTTTTTGGCAAACATTTGACGCGAAGAAAGAAGATAAGAACGACAACCACCACTTACGGGATGACTGGCTTCCTGTCTTTTCAGAGAAGAAGTGTGTCTCATCCAATCAGGTTTTCTAATGAATATTTTAATTAAAAGGGTTCCAATTGAAAGATGAACAAGTTCTTGGGCGTTGGCATATTATAGTATAAAAGAAGAAGATATATTATAATCTATGAGCTCAGGAAGAGGATCTTAATAAATATTTGCAAAAGTTATGGGCATCCTTGTTTATTTATATAGTAAGTGGCATCAAAAGACTTTTTGATGAATATAAATAGGATTGTATTTATGTTAATTTAAAATGGTGATATTGTTCATACGAGGATAATAACAATAAGCAAGGATGAACAGAATAGTAAGGAGTGGGATTAATTCGAATGGGATTGCAGTTTATGTTATTTATGTTTTTTTTTGGTCAGTTCAAGTAATGCGTAGGTTTAATTTTGTTTTGTATTTTGACCCCGAGTAAAGATCAACAGTCAACGACTGAACTAATCATTTTTCAAGGAATTTAAAAAAAGGTCAAATTTGTATATATAGAGTACATCCATCCATCTATCTGCCCGTTCATCCCTCCATCCATTCTACCGTCCATCCGTCCATCCGTCCAACCATCTATCCGTCCATCCGTCCAGCTGACCATCCGTCCATCCGTCCATCCGTCGATACATCCATCCATCCAGCCGTCTATCCGTCCTTCCTACCATTCTTCTATCCGTTCATCCGTCCATCCATCCATTTATCCGCACTTCCGTCCTTCCGGCTATCCGTCGATCCATCGCTTAATTAGTCCATCCGTCGATCCGCCCATCCGTCCAACCGTCCTAGCCCGTCCACCCATTCATCCGCACAACCATCTACACCCAAAAAATAATTGGTGCATTTAAATAAAAATGTCGTGCAATTTACGAAACATTCGAAGTGCAAAACCACGTATGTTTTCCGTAAATTGCACGAATAGGCTTTTGTAATTAGTACAAATACTATTTCAATGTAAATAAACAAATAGGTATGTACATAAGTAAATAACATGAAACATGTGTGCATGCAAAAATTGCAGGGAAAATTTAGTAAAATACACGAAATGCATTTAAATATGACAAATGCATTCGTGGTTATTACGATTTTTTTTTTTTTTGCAAACATTGCAGGGAAAATTTAGTAAAATGCACGAAATGCATTTAAATGGGACGAATGCATTCGTGAATGTAACGAATTTTTTTATTTTCGCAAAAATTGCAGGGAAAATTTAGTAAAATACACGAAATGCATTTAAATAGGACGAATGCATTCGTGAATATTACGAAATTTTTAATTTTTGCAAAAATTGCAGGGAAAATTAAGTAAAATAAACGAAATGCATTTAAATGGGACGAATGCATTCGTGAATATTACGAAATTTTTAATTTTTGCAAAACTTACAGGGAAAATTTAGTAAAATACACGAAATGCATTTAAATGGGACGAATGCATTCGTGATTATTAAGAAATTTTTTATTTTTGCAAAAATTGCAGGGACAATTTAGTAAAATACACGAAACGCATTTAAATAGTACGAATGCATTCGTGAATATTACGAAATAATTTTGTTTTTGAAAAACTTGTAGGAAAAATTTAGTAAAATACAGGAAATGCATTTAAATGGGATGAATGCATTGGTAAATATTACGAAATTTTTTATTTTCGCAAAAATTGCAGGGAAAATTTGATAATAAACGAAATGCATTTGAATAGGACGAATGCATTCGTGATTATTACAAATTTTTTGTATTTTTGCAAAACTTGCGGAAAAAATTTAGTTAGGTAAATGTGTATTTTTTAAATGCTATTTTATTTTTTTGTTGTATTGTACGAAATGTTTGCAATCGATTTAAAATAGGACGTTCGGAAAAGTATAATCTTGGTTCAGTCGCAGACAGGGTCAGAAGAAATTTAGAAATTATAAGAGCCGTTTGATAAAACGAAACTTAAACTTAAAAGTTTAACTTAAATACTTACATATGCTCTCACTTTTCTTCATTGTTAGCTATAAAGGTCAGGGCTCTCATACCGTAACTTTTCTGACGACTATCGTCCAGACGATAGCTAGAAACGATATCGACAATATATTGCTTCACGTTACACTTCTACTCTCGCATCGTCTATCGTTCTCGTTTTTGAAAGTTTGAAAGTCCCCGAAAAACACGTTTGAAATATAAAACATCAGGAATATTGTACTGTCATCGTGAGAAAATTCGTTTTGTTGGCTATTGGGATTTTGTTTTAGTGGAAATTAATTTTTATAAGGCCTTAGGCATATAATGATAATGACAGTTTTTTCAATATCGTCGTGGCCGTGGGTGTCGTTTATTAGATAGTTTAAATGTTGCGTTGACAATACACACAAATGTAAATATGTAGGTATGTGCATACGTACATATATATTTATATTTGTATTCATACTTCAAGAGCCGACTGTGAATGGGAATGGACAAAACGGTCTACCTACACAACAGTAATTTCCCATAATCTCTGAATAGGTTACTGCGAGTACTTTTTTTTTTTATATGTAGCCGTTAAGCTGGTTCGATAGATAAATCCAATTCAGAACACCAATAACCTTTTGAACGAAGTATGACACATTACTGTTGAGTTGGTATACCAGTTAAAAAATTACATTATTATTCTATTTATAAAATAACGTGCTGCATGCAATAACTTCTCCAACGGTGTATGATAAATTACTGTTGTGTAAGTAGACTTGCTTACAATATCTACCACATGGACCTATAAACCCTTGCCGTCGGCTCGTAAAATATAAGAAATCACATCTACAACTAACAAAATACACCAAGACGGAAGCTTAATAGGTATCGAGCAGTCGATATCGTCGAGACGATAGTAAATGACAGCTTTTTTAATTACATGAAGCAAAACTCAAATCGTCAATTCGATATCGTTTGAACGATAGACGTTTTGTATTCTTACGTGAAGCATAGCTATCGATAACGATATCGAAAACGATATCGTCAGAGTTACGTGATGAGAGACCAACTTTTTTTTAAGAAATGTACTTGTCTAAGAAATATATTTATAATGAACGAAAGTATCAAATTCACTTACCTAGTCACAAGAAATATAATACGATGGTAATAAATATCGGCGTTTTTTAATGTAAGACTGGTAAGGGACACACAATTTTTAATTAATGTATTTTCAATATAAAAAAAAAAAATTGAGCTTAATTTTAGTTAATTAATCAACCGACAAATTTATGCATTGAATAAATATTAGAATCCCAAAAATTGAGCTAAAACTTCATTTCTTTTAGTTTTAGAGTAAAAATTGTTTTGTTGCAAAAACACAAACACAACTACGCTGAGGGAAAAAATGCAATCTAAAAGTAAATACGACCGTATTTGATCTAAAGTATTTTAAATGAAGTGGCGCATTTTTATTTTTACGTTGAAACAATGTTAATTTGAATATGCGACGTAATTTTAAGAGATTTAACCGAGTTTCAAAGTAAAACATGTTTATTTATTCATTGAAATCAACTTTTGTTCATTTACATTCCGTTCAACGTTGTTTTAAAGTGAAAAGTTATCGTTTTTACATTGGGATACAGATTTAAAGTGCGCCCAACCTTGTTTCAAAGTGAAACGTATTCATTTTTACAATTAAATCCACATTTTACATTGCGATCCACTTTTGTGGCATTTAAAGTGTCATCAACGTAGTTTCAAAGTGTTGCATAGTTAAGTAAACCTCAATTTTTTTGTATTTGTAAGCTTAATATAAAGAATTTCGAGAGCGCGTTGTTGTTTTTCGAGGTAGCTCCCTTACATTTGTGAACAAATTAAACGCGCACTTAAAATTCACTGTCATATAATCGAAAAACAATATTTAATTACTTTTCCTATATTTATTACTATGAAATACTCATAGCATTAAACGATTCACTATAAGGCGTCACAAATAAATGATTCACCACAAAAATGAAATGCATCGAGCATGAATATACATTTGTCTTTGTCTTACATAAATTTAAACAAAGAAGCGTGGCGTGGGTTGGGTAGCCATTTTGAATCAATACCTAACCAAGCAAAGTTCAATCGAAGTAGATAAATGTATAAATGTTGTTTTAAAAGATGGATGAATTTGATTTAACTTTGATTCCACTTTAAATCAATATCTAAACGTAGTAAAATCTAGTTCGTTTTTAAGTATGAAATCACTTTGAAATAAAGTCGCTCCACTTTGATTTAAGAATTTTCGGCGTTGGCGCCAAATCGTTCCGAAAAATATAAGAATCGAAGTTTTTTGCTTTGATATTACGTTGTTTTTTCTCTGTGATTTGGATAGTTAAAACTCACTTTCAAACTAAGGTAATTTACGCACTTTACATAATCGAAGGCTATTTCTGGAAATACTCAGATTAAAAAATAAACCCCTGTTGTTGCAATTTTTTGTTAAATACAATTTTGTTTAACGACTAAACTTAACTGTTTGACTTAGATGCAACGCAATTTGCCGAAGTCGAAACTCACTATAATGCACCTTACATTTTAATTTTAATGTTTCACTGTTTTTTGAAATCTTAGACCAAACACTTCCACGTTTGAATCACAAATAATGAACAACATTCACATCCGCGACTGCATTTTCATCTGATACTGAACTGTCGTCCAGTTAACTAAAGATTACAAAATATTTTGTGTATAAAATAAAACTATGTAAACATACTAACAACTTCAGTTACCCATATAGTTACCAAATAATGTATTGAGAATCTAAATAAAGATTTTTCCTTTAAATTAACAAATTATTTGTAATTTTACTAAATATATGTAGACACGATAGTTCATTAAAGAAAAAACAAAAATAAAGAAAAAGTATACGCCTATTTACAAACATGATAGAGTTTAACGATTGCTTCGATAATTTCACAAAATATTTGTTGTCTTACGAAATAATTTGTTAACAACATATAGGTTGGGAGTAGGGACATAAATGAAAAGCATTCGCTTACCAACATACATTGGCTGATAGAATGAAAACAATTAAAGTTTTGATAAATTCACAAAATGTTTGTTATTTTAAACAAGGGAATATATGTACAGCAGAGTTTTTATCGGGTGTTTGCCTTTTTTCGTATACTTTAAGTAGATTGAACGAATTTTTTCGTACAAGTTACTAAAAAATTTTAAAAATAAGTTTACGAATGTGCTTCCGTGGATTTTACCAAATGTTTGTAACATAAAGAATTGTTTCCAACTTATTTAAATACGATTATACGATTATTTAGTTCAATTTACAAAATTTCGTACATTAAACGAATAAAAGATTTACGAAAGTCTTTCGTAGTGATTTTAGGAAATATTTGTCTGGGTGTATTAGTCCATCCGTCTATCCGTCTATTCGTCCATCCGTCCATCCGTCCATGCATGCATCCATCCATTCATCCGTTCATCCGTCCATCCATCCTTCCGTTTATCCGTCGATCCATCCCTTTATCAGTCCATCCGTCGATCCACCCATCTGTCCATCCGTCTATCCGTCCCTCCGTCCATCCATGCATCCGCCAATCCATCCATCCGTCCATCCATCCTTCTATTCGTCAATTCATCCATCCGTCCATCTATCACATCGCCCATCCGTGCATTCATACATGCGTAACTTGGTCACTAAGCATTTCTTATTAAAAGTGACATAATTTTTTCTCCAACAAAAAATTAACTGTATTTTTCACATACAAATTTTAAATAAACACATTTTAACGGGTTAACCTTACAAAAAATAAACATTTTCATTACAATATGATCATGTTGTATTTGAAATGTATAGCTTCATAAGCTGGATATTCTTAGTGACAATAAAAAGTTGCGGTACCTGTATATAACAAAACACAAAAGAAAAGATAATTCAGACATCAATATAAAACCGATTAAATCAATAAGTCTCAGGTCTGATCGTATACAGCCACATATTTTTTAAATCATCCATATTTGTAATAAATAGTTTAAAATGATATTCACCTGCCATCACATCGCATTCATTAATAAAATTAAGTTTCATCTTTTTTTAAATTTTTAACTTCCTTACTACCTAATAAGAGCTTAACTTTGATGTGTTAAAGATAATTATTCTCTTAAACATAAAATTAACATAAAAATATTTTTTTTTTAAATTTTGTGTTATGGGGAAGTTGCCCTTTAGATGTTATTATTGAGCATAAATAATAAAATAAATTGGGTGGCACAACGGCTCGTGAATAATCAGCGCCTAGTGACTAACAACTCGCAACCATTCCTGTGTGTGCGTGTCGACAGGAATGGAAGGGACCTACGATTTTATGCCGAATCCGAACGGCTAGACGAGAAGCACTTATATTCATGACCAATGAATAATGATACTCTTGGAGGATTTGTCAATTCCTCGCAAGAGGCAGTAGCCCTGAAAAAAACTTTTTTAGTTTGTAGGTGGATGAGGCTGGGAAGTGAACCCAGACCTCCAGCGTGATAGTCCAACACACTTACCATTACGCTACGGGCTACTACTATTGAGCATACCATTTTTTATTGTGAGCATACCATTATGATTATTGGCTTTTTTTTGCCAAAAAAAATAGTAACATTTTCAAATAAATAGTTTCAAAAATTTATACGTTAAACAACACTCGGCCGATGCCCTGAAGGGCCTAACATAACACAAGCCGTGCGTCTTCGCTTGAATTCAGCCGAACCTATGCGAAAGAGTTATTCAAAATTGGATCTGTACCAACACAGGAAGCCGAGGCGGGCATTTGAACGATGTCATATTCCATACATAATGGCATACATGGGTCTACCAAAAAAAATAATTTTGGTAATACCTCACAGCTTGTTTTATTCCATTTCAAAAACCCTTCAGTTAATGATACCTTCAAACCTTAGATGAAGATTAATGTTATTATAAAAGTGAAAAGAAAGTACAAAATATACCTAAAGCGTACAAAATAGCAAAGCAGACTTAAAATTGTCAATTGTTTAAGATCTATCTTTATCTTTTTAGGTCCAACAGTGTGTCTTTTAAGTCTGACGGAATTTATTAAGGTCTACTCCTTAAATTAATCTTTCAATAATTTTTTTCTTTTTTAGCAAGATTCCACAGAATCAGCCAAAACGAAACCTGGTGCCACTAATTGCTTGTAAACACAGGTCAAAAACAAATTCATGGGTCCGCCATATTTAGTAGCGGACTGATGATGGTGGTGCTACAAATCGATTGCTTTATCCAACGTTCTTTTCCCGCATCTTGGCATACCTCCATAGAGAGAGGTTACATCCTGTTAATTAGCCAGAAATGCTTTGGCCATGCACTTGCACAGCACCTATATAGCTTCACCTTGCAACTAATTGAGCTCAAGCCTTTTACATTTAAGTACTCTCCGATGACCGAACAAACATACTTAGGACTCTGCTGCAAGCATCAGAAGCATTAGCACCAAGCCAGTACCGAAGCTCAAGCACCCAACCCAAAGACTTTTGAAGAGATTAAAATTGGTCGTGTGCGTAACCAGGAAGCCATCATTGCTGTGGTGGCAAAGAACTCCCATATCGGTGCTGACCATCCAAATCCAAAGCAGGTGCCATTTAGAGGAAATCCAGCTCGGGGGGTAATCGTTTTTTTTTTTTTACCCACCAACCGCATACAATCGTGTATGGGCTGCCAAAATAAAAACTCAATTATGAGGTGAATACGAATTAGAATCAGCCAATAACAAACGGCTGCGCCGGCCAATGCCGCCGTGCGTCGCATCGCCTCCACAGTTGTTGTCCACCGGAAGGATGCAAATTTAGGTTGTCGACTTTCGGCAGATCTTTTTTTTCCTTTTGATTTTCCGAATTTATTTTTTTTTTATTATGAACGTCACCTTCACTACAAAACACCACCTGTTAGTGTATTCGTGGTCTCACATGCAAATTAACGAGCACCTAACACCAACAATAGTTTTGATGATATCGGTGGAATGCCATTAAGTCTTTATTGTCTTGAATTAAGCTTTTTCTGTGTTAATTTGTTACGTACATTCTTCTATTTCCGCTGCCAGTGCCGGCCGGCTGGCCCTATTGTTTTTGGTCAAACCGGAAAGCTCTCATTGATATCTAACGCTGCCTGTTAATGTGTGAAGTTTTTATTTTTTACAAAAAAAAAAAAAAATAGGTGTTGCACGTCAGAAATGATAATATTTATAATTATTGATGCGGAGCAATATTTTTGTATAAATAAGAGGTTTTAGAGGTCTTAGGTCTTTGACCTCTGCAGAATTCGCCCAGCTATATTTTAATTTGTATAGGCTCTCAGTCAAATCTGTCTTGTATTTACCTAATTGTTTTTTTTTTTTTTAATTAGATGGTACCTATGGTTTCGTTAATAATATATAAGGACAGTTATTTAAATAGATTGAGATTGGTTTATCATTAAAATACCAAATATTTTGGCTATTCAATATCATTTACAAACATTTTTATCTATGCTCGCTATAGTGTTTTAATTTTTTTTAAATCCAAAATACATGTATTGAAAGTTTTGATTCTGTAATAAATAAATAAATAAATCGGGTGGCACAACGGCTCATGAAGAACCAGGGCCTAGTGACTAACAACTCGCAACCATTCCTGTGTGCGCCTTTCGACAGGAATGGAAGGGACCTACAATTTTATGCCGAATCCGAACGGCTAGACGAGAAGCACTTATTCGTGACAAGTGATAATCTTGGAGAATTTGTCAATTCCTCGCAAGAGGCAGTAGCCCTGAAAAAAAACTTTTTAGTTCTTTAGGTGGACGAGGCTGGGAAGCGATCCCAGACCTCCAGCGTGACAGTCGAACGCACTCTGGAGGTCTGATTCTGTAATGTTGTTTGAAATTTTTACAAACTTCTATAAAAATAAAACTAATTAAGATGCAGCTAACGCTTAGTGCTTGGAGGTTATACTTAGAGGATGACTTTAGAGCAATATTTTAATGGAAAATTAAATATTTATAATAATACCTACATGTATACACATATTATGCATAGGTAAGGGTAAAACAATGAATTCATATTTGATTTAAAAAATTCTTTATGTTTTGGAATGGTACTAATATTAAGAGGATGAACTCTAAAGATTAATTGAGGGGTAGATATTTTAAAAATGTTGCTACTTATGGGCTTAGGGCTCGGGATGAATCAGTAAATTATGTCCGATTTTAAAAATTCTCTTTTTTTTAATTTTTGAATATTGCAATATTTTGACTATTTATAAGCTAAGGGGTGAGCTAAAAAATTCTGCAAAACTTTGAATTGTTGATTTCATCTTCACAGAAATACAGAAGGACTGAAAATACCACTACTTTGAATATATAAAAGCGTTATACCATCTTCTAACTCTTGCTTTTATTCATTCTTAACATTTTCTTAATCAAACTGGAATTAATAAATCGAATATTTATAAAATTCCATGACTACCTGGATTGTCTGGAAATTCTGAACATTTCTCAGATCAAACTATCTGCAACGATCCCAAAAATTAGACAAATCAGTTTTTATCATGCCTTGACCTTAAAAAAGTACTCTAAACGTAAATTGTAGAATATAGGCTTTAAAAAAACTGTAGTACTAAAAATGATCTCAACATTCTGACGTTTCCCCCTCTCCTTCAAGCTTCAACCATCCCTTTCCCCATCATAAAAAGATAGCTATTGCCAGCTTGGAATTTTTTGCTTTCACTCATTTCCATAAATTATTAGAATGGATTTTTGATGTGGAAAGTCGTAGAATATCCAGCAAAGAGTTGGGGGGGGGGAGTCAACACGCAAGGAAACTAAAAATCCTAAATCTTTTGCTTTTATTTGATCAAGAACGATGGTTGTAATTATGTCAATTTTTTTACTTTTTAGACCATCTGTATTACTGCAAGGAATACCTACAAATAACAAGCCAAGATGTTCAGGTCTCGAACAGTTCAATCTGTAAGTTGCATATTTTAATCTCACCTCTGATACAGTCTGAATATTGTGATTTTTTTATATGTCAAGTCAATTATAAATTTGATTAATTCTCAGAAATATAAGATTTAGTTTCACATTCAGCAATCAAGACGCTGGCGTTGCTGAAGCTAGTTAAAAAATACAAAAAAAAAGTAATTTATGCATTTGTATCACTGTGGTGGATAATTTTTTGTACCAATTTTGTGAATTAAATTGTTTTCCCCAAAATGATTTAGCTTTAAAGTTACAAACATTAAGCGTAAAATTGACGACTTTAAAATGTTTGGAGGGGTGCAAGAGAGAAAAAAAAATTAAAAATGCATGCAATTTGTTCATTGAAATTTTAAAGAAGATACTCAGAAAGTTTGTTAAAATTTTTTTTAAATTATAAAATCGTGATACCTATGTGGTCCAAAATAGAAAAATGATATTCAATTTCAAAAGGTTCATGTTTGAAAGGTAATATCAGGTACTTTGGAGAGATCACTTAAGCGATATTTATTTTTGCAAAATTTAGAAATTTTTGTTTTAGTATAAGAGCTGGCAGCAGATTTTGGGCGTGAAAGGAAACCAAAATATATTAATAGTATAAGTAGTCCTGGTGAAGGAGATAACGAATACGTTCATCTGCCATCAGCATGTGCCCCGTTACCAGGAGCGCATCAAAAGTACAACTTTTCTGAAAATAGAAATCGGGTGTGAAACCATTTCAAATGTAATACAACTTGACGCCCTCAATCCCTGATTAAAAATATGGTTTCGACAGACATCTATGTGGCCCCAAAACCCAGACAGACGTCCCCGAAAACGCGTTTTTTCGGCGTTTTTAGGCTTTTTCAATGATAGGATTTTGAGGGAAACCACTTGAAATTTATCACAATCAAAAGGTCTTGACCTAAACAAAATTAAAATGTAAGTGACAGACGTTTGGGTGGCCCCAAACAACTAACAGCCACGATATAATTCGTGGATGTTATTTTTTTTAAATTGTATATTAGTGTTAGCTTCTTCAAATGTTTACCAATTAAAAGGTTTTGACTCAAGAAAGTGAAAATATATGACTTACAGACGTTTGAGTTACGCCACACTGCTGAAAAGTGCGATAAAAGTCGCGGATGTAATTACTAGTTTATCAATTAGATTATAGATACAAAAATATCTTGAAGAGTATCTCAATTTAAAGGGCTTTTGAGTCCCTGAGTCGAAAAATGTAATTGAAAGACGTTTTGAGTATGAGAGATGCGGGGGTGGGCCAGCTAGAATTTTTATAATTGCTCTTAAATGAATTTTCACCGATACAAGTATTTTTGATAACGTAATGTACGACAGTATTTTCGTTTTAATCTATGCTTTAACATTGGTGCGGCCCTACCCTGTTGGCCGTTTTTTTGTTTTTTTTTTTTATTAATTCTGTAGCTAGGTACACATAAAAACCTTAGGACGTTAGCACCTATCATAAATCAGAGCATGGTAGTCCTTTAGGTACTTTTAAACTTTTATGGACCTTGGTATCTTAAATTGTAACTTATGTCCAATTATTAGGAGTGATGAACTCCCAGTAACCTTGAACTCATATAAAGTCACCAAACACGATTCATATGTAGCTAGGTATTATTCCCATGAACTCAATATATTGGAATTACCTATAATTATAACAGTTTATTTAAGTCACAAGATATAATTTTCCTAACAAACAAAATTCATCATGTTTATTTGTCTTAAAAATTGGGTCACATAAACAACTCATCGTCTCTAAGCTTTTACGATAAAATGAAAATAACAAACTATAACCATAATTTAAGTAATAGCCATGTGTTTATCACTTTGCATTGGTCATTCCGTCATTCTTTGAATAAAAACAACAACAACAATAACTACAAACTATAGACACCTAGGTAGGTATGTATATAGAAATTGAAAAAATCCCTGAAATTAAAAATGATTTAATAAATAAATATTGGGACGCACGATACAGTGACATTACCATATATATCTTTTTTTGTATAGCAGATGGAGATGATTTTAAGATTTTAAATGCATAAGATTCAAAGAAACTATATATATATAAAAAAAGTGTCGTGCTAATTTTTTTTTTTTTAACTATTAAGTCCCAACTTATTCAATTTCGCCATTAAAGGAGAACGGGCATTTTTGTCTACCTATTGCCCACGAATGAGATATATATCGTTGGAAAGCTTTGCTTTTGTATGGACTCAAAGCATGAAACCTTGGGATTTAGGCAGTAATTATGGCAACATAGGTTGCAATTAGAGCAAAAAATAATTGCAATAGTGTTCCATTGAAATGACAGTGTGGTCACTTTGGATGAACTGAATAGACCCCAAAATAAATGAACTTTTATACCAATGGCAATTTATAGCGAATAATATCATGGTTGTCGAATAATTCGCTTAACAGTATGAAAATTCTATTTTTTTTTATTCGATTTAACGAATTTAATTAATGGGAATAATTGCGCGTCTAGTGCCCACAATTGAAATAAAGAAAGAAAAAACCTAAACAATAGAAGTTATATTGTTTTTGTTTTTATTTTAGTGGACTGTATTGAATTAAATTCAATGAAAAAATTTAGGCGACCTTGAGTTCAATGCTTGTTAGTTGAGGCCGAAGCCCATCCTAGGCTGTGAGCGCCATCAAAATGGAAATGAAATGGAAAATAAGTTCAATGTGTTTCGGTCCTGATAATTGCGTTTCGATCCTGACAATTGAAATATACAACATTGGAAAGCTTCGTTCAAGAGCATCAATTTTGAATATGGACACAGAACTGTAAATTTTGGGGCCTAGGCAGTATATTACAAAATATAAAACAATTCGTCTATGTTTATTCGAATTCCTTTAAAGTCTTCATTAAAAAGGGTATTTTTTAAAATATTCATATAAATTTTATTAGTTTTCCATTTTCAATGGCGAATTGAAATGTAATGTAGAGTAAATAAATTGGGGGTTAGTGGTTCCTTTGTTTAACTCAGAACTCACAGTTTCAGATTTCTAAGGTTTAAGACAAAAATATAAAGAAGCAAAAAAACAATTGTTCGACCCGGTGATTCATTGTTTTCAATCCATGATACACAATGAACTTAAAACCTCTAGCAATTACAAACCACATTACAAACTAAAGGTACATAACATTAAGTCAAAAGAATAATTGGTTCACTGTTGAACAGTTTAACAAACACTCTAAACAATTGTGTTTGAGGGACAGCAACTATTGAATATTGCTTTAATTTCCGACTTGAATATCTAAAAGTAAAAACACATCTTCTAAAAATCCTAAATTATCATTTCTCCGTCTTGTTGGAGATCACGGATAAATATCTGTTCGCATCAGGGACGTACTAGAGCTAAGAAAAAATAAAACCTTAATTCAAACTTTTTGTCACAGCATTGTACACCTAATGTACATATTATCTGACTGAGTCGTTCATGAGATTAGCACGCTTTAGTGCGAGTTATGAAAAAGTAACAATAAATCTGAATATGTTAATGGATGTGCGATCAATTAGCAAGATGGCATACAGAAAATGATAAAGCTATATGGAAAGACGCTATGGATGATGATGGTTATGATGGTGTAACCAATTTAATGCTCAATGAGTACCAATGGATAAAGCAAATATAAACATTAAACATCAAACTAAAGTCAAGCATAGTTGGGTGCAAATATTTCAACAAAACATCAGACACACAACACAATGTAATATCATAAAAGTGGAATATTGAAAAGGTCATGTTTGATTTGTGTGTTCAAATTAAAAAGGCGGGAATAGGTGCAGTCCATTAGAAGAAATTTCAAATAACAAACAAAACAGCATATTCCATTATTATTAATTTATCTTCCATGAGAATTGATTTATTTTTTATCGAAATAACATTGGTTATTGCTTTAGGCATTTAAGTAAAGAGTTCAACTTTAACCTTTTTGATAACTTAAAGAGCCCTCGAAACAAAAATAATTAAACTAAAGCAACTCCGTACGATAGCAAGAAATTAATTTTTATCGCTTCTAGGAATCACTTTGGTATTTGGTAGGTTTTATACATACATACATGATCTGCTAAATTACCTTTCCAACGAATGATTCTATGGCTAAGCTTCTAGTTTTTACTTTGAGTAAGCTCAATTTGGAAGCACGGTATAAGAATTTTTTGTTTGCTTCCTCTTTTAATAAGATTTAATTCTTTTGAAGATTATAATTACCTTTCCATTATTAAACGAACAGTGGGAAAAATCGTGTTCAAAAGTGAAATTATCTCAACTGCAACCAAATCAAAGATTTGGTAAAACCAAAATTTGGTCATCATAATTTCGAATTTCGAATATTTTTGCCCAAATTGTGTTGCCCAGCACCGTACATTTTTGTTAACGAATGATTTTTACTTGCGATTCAAGTTATTGATTCGTAAAAAAAATCAAGATATTGATTTTACAGAACATTACGATAATAGCGAACGTGAAAAAAGTTGGTCTCGTAATTATGTCTGTCGGCGCACTTGCGGCATAAACCGCTGAATGGATTCTTTTCAAACTTAGTACATATTGTTTTTTGAGTAAAATGCACACAGGCTTTTTTGATTTTTTAGGCATAAACATAACGGTACTTTCCATACAATTCTTTTTAGCAAAAAAGGAAAATATTATTTTTCTCGAGGAGTTTTTAAAAACAAATTAAATAATTATATAATATTGGTTATTTCTATTTCCAATAAATGCTTATTTTTATTACCTCTAGCAGAGTTGAGAACGAATGCAATCCCAGTCATATGACTTATCTCTGCGAATGCAGTTAAATACCTTTTCTAAGTATTTTTACTCCAAAGATTAATTTGCATTCAATTTTGAAGTCTTTTATATTGCAATCATTTTAAGCAGTTAAAAGACTTTAAGTTAAAAGAATGCAATATTAAAGACTTATGAATTCTTTGAAGTCTTTTATAAGTCTTTTGCATTGATTGCATTCTTGAAGTCTTTTGATTGCTATAAAAGAACTGCAGTCTTTTGACTACTTTGAAGTCTTTTTCTCTTGGAGTATTTTTATTTCTGAGAGATTTTTTTCTGATGTAAAGTTTAAAAATACATACAAAAAAGACTTCAAAGTAGTCAAAGGCTGCAGTACTTTTATTACAATCACATTGTGATGTTTAAATACAAGGATGATGTTAAAATACTTTAAAATAAGTCTTTTTATTCAATTGATTGCAGTATTAAAATGATTGTATTCTTTGCCAACTCTGACTTCTAGTTAGCAGAACCATTTTTTTGGTCTCTGATTTTGTCAAAAACTGTAATTTTGATATTTCTCATTTTTGTATGGCTTATTTCCAAAAAAGTGAAGACATTATTATAAGACGAAATTTAAAAAAAATAACTCTTTTTCAATTTTTTTTAGATCTACATATTTTGAAAACGAGTTTTTCTTAAACTTTGTTAAAAATATTTTGTTATTATTTTCTAAATTTACTTAAAAAAATCATGTTTCTACCTTCAAAAATAACGGAATCTAAGAAAAATCTTATTTTTCTCGAAAACATTTCCAAGAATTTTAATAACAATTTGTATATGATATTTAATTAGTTGTTTCTAAATTATTTTTGTTTGCTGTCTATATTATTTAAATATTTTAAGGGCATCTGCATATTTTTTTTTTTTATAAAATATGTAAAGTGGATCTATGAAAAGTACTGTTAAAAACAGTTCTTTTCATAGAACCGATTTACATATTTTATAAAAAAAGATGATGCAGATGCCCTTAAAATATTTAAATAATATTGCATATCAAAATTTTCAAAAAAATGTTTACCCAATTCAAAAAAAATAATCTATTTTTTTTTTTTTTTTTGAAAAATTATTATCACTTTAAATTCCCATTTCAAATGTTTTTCTTAAAAAAGTTTTAAAAATTTTGGGTAGGTATACCAAATTATTTTTTTTAAACCGCTCCACAGATTTTTAAATTTTGTAACCATAAGATCGATTGGCATCTTTATTGCTTAGCTCAAACTATTATAGCTAAAGAATTAAAAAAGTTTGTACATACAATTTAAATATTAAAATTTCAAAATTTTATTTAAATTCGTTTTTAACATTACCTACATTAACATGCGTCATTAATACGTAAATGTCTTGTTACATTTTGGCTGTTAACTACAAGAACAAGCTCGTACGATCCGGTCGTGCGTTTTTGAAATTAGTAGGCACTAGTCCGACTTACAAATTGCCCACTGTCTTACGACTGTTTGCAGGTTGCCGTAGTTTGATTCGGTTGGCTCCATCATTGTAAATGATCTTCTAGTTCTAGCTGGCGTACATGTAATTGTTTTAAGTTCTTATCTCACTGCTGGGCTGAACAAAACAATAGAACAAGAGTAATTAAACATCTAAAAAACTCATTTTTATTGCTTTTTTTGTGGTAGGTAATACTTTTTTCGTTTGTTTGTGTTCATTCTTTTCCTGATCTTTTGTATTTTTGTATAATGCGCACACGCAGATTTGCTGAGGCATCATCATCGTCGCGGTTGGAGTTAAGAATTTCATTTAATACAAACACTGTCTGTCTGATGCCTTTTGATGTTTACCTACTATATCAAAGGTTTAAAGATATACCATCATACTTTTTCGTCTTTGGTAGTTATAACTTAATGATTAAAAAGCAAACAACAACAAAAAAAAACATAAAGAAAATAATGGTAATTATTATAATACTAAATCACTATTACGTCAATCTGATGATTTATGATTTCAGCAAAAATGCGATAACTATCACACAAATAAAAGGTAATAAAGTGGTTGTTGTTTATAGTTGATGTCATTGCTCTTATTTGTTGTGTTTACTTAAAATAAAATGAAGAACAAAATTAAATTGAAGAATTCGAAATTATTTTGACTTTAGTTTAGACTTAAGAGGAAATATAAAACCCTTTGAACAATTAACTTTCCACTTCGACGGGAAGTTAAAGATACATTTTTTTAATTATATTTTTATATACGCAAGTATACAGGGTGTCCCGTAAGTAATGGATAACCCTGAAATGCCACATAGTAGACTTTATGACCGTCCTGAAAACTGATAAAAAAAAGTTCTATCCCAACCACAAGAAAAGTTATATGCATTTTTTTGTTCAGTGCATTATTTTTTTTCTTACTTTACATTTTTGAATACCACGACTACAAGTGAATGAGTTCCATCATTTTTTTTTGCAGGAATATTTAACATTACTTGTGCCAACACATAAGTAGAAGAAAATTATTATAACTGTTGGACTTCTTAGAGAAAAAAATTATTTAACATTGAATTTCAATGCAATGCTGGTATAAAAAAAATGCATGAATACCTGAGTGGCCAACTATTTTAAAAATATGCAGATTTCAAAATGGTATTACTTATTATTATATCTAGAGTCAATAGCAAGTTATGGGTAAAAATCTGCAATACTAGAGTAAATTTAGCAAAAACAAAAGTTTTCAAAATTAGCACAGTAAACGTGAAAATAATACCAAGCGTTGAACATAGCAGATTTTTGATTTATTGGCTGTTTCTACGATGTTGTCCTAATGATAAATCCAAGCTTTCAACTTCTAGGGCCGAATGCAAGATTTTGAAACGAGAATGAGTTTTTGTCAACAAATGATAATGAAAATTGAAGAAGATCCGCAGTTTTTTGACAAAATTCTTTGGAGCGATGAGTCGACATTTAAAAGAGATGGCTACACTAATCTCCATAATCTCCACTTCTGGGCACTACAAAACCCAAACATCATGAGGGAAGACAGGTCCCAGTACCAATTCAAAATAAACTATTGGACTGGGATTCTCAATGGGAAAATAATTGGACCCTTTGAGTTGCCGGGGATTTTAACTGGCCAAGGTTATTTGGAGTTCCTCCAAAATGATCTCCCAACCTTGCTGGAAGAAGTGCCTCAAGAACTAAAGGAATCCCATTGGCTTCAAAATGATGGTTGTCCAGCATACTATGCTGTGCCTGTGCGGGCATATTTAAATGCCAGATATCCAGGCAGATGGATGGGACGTCTGGGACCAATTTTATGGCCACCCCGTTCACCAGACCTAAATCCACTTGATTTTTTTTATTGGGGATGCATTAAGGAAATTGTATACAGCAAGCCGATCAGGTCTTTAGAGGAGCTAAGAAATCGTGTGGAGGCAGCTGCATTACAAATTTCTGAGCAAAACCTTGCACGTTCACTAAGACGTTCATTTATTCGGAGGTGCAGAACCTGTATAAGAGTGGGTGGAAAACAGTTTGAGCATTTGCTTTAAATAAAAAAAAAAATTAAAAATTTATCTATTTTTTCTAACTAAGTGATCATGTTATTAAAAGCTGGCTCAAAAACTTTTTGTTTAGAGAAAATAACAAATAAACTAATAGCAACCAACAAAATATTTGATGGGTTTGTTAAAGCCCAATAGAACAGGTAAAATTCAAAACAAGCTCGAAAATGTAACCGTTTTTTGCACTTTTTTGACATTTTTATCAATAATGCATTCGGCCCTAGAAGTTGAAAGCTTGGATTAATCATTAGGACAACATCGTAGAAACAGCCAATAAATCAAAAATCTGCTATGTTCAACGCTTGGTATTATTTCCACGTTTACTGTGCTAATTTTGAAAACTTTTGTTTTTGCTAAATTTACTCTAGTATTGCAGATTTTTACCAATAACTTGCTATTGACTCTAGATATAATAATAAGTAATACCATTTTGAAATCTGCATTTAACGCGCATATTTTTAAAATAGTTGGCCACTCAGGTATTCATGCATTTTTTTTATACCAGCTATGATTTAACTTTTTCAAAAATTATTTGTTTTCACATTTTGCATTGAAATTCAATGTTAAATAATTTTTTTCTCTAAGAAGTCCAACAGTTATAATAATTTTCTTCTACTTATGTGTTGGCACAAGTAATGTAAAATATTCCTGCAAAAAAAAAATGATGGAACTCATTCATTTGTAGTCGTGGTATTCAAAAATGTAAAGTAAGAAAAAAAATAATGCACTGAACAAAATAATGCATATAACTTTTCTTGCGGTTGGGATAGAACTTTTTTTTATCAGTTTTCAGGACGGTCATAAAGTCTACTATGCGGCATTTCAGGGTTATCCATTACTTACGGGACACCCTGTATAACAATAAGAACAACACCACCTGTTTGATAACATTTCCATCAAAAATCTTATTCCTCTAATAAAATAATATCCCTATGCCTATCTGACTTTTTTGTATGCTGTCGTTAAAGTACGAACGATTGTCTTTATCTATATGCCCTTTTTTGACCCATTGGAAAAGTTATACTCATTAAAAAACCATTCAAAGAACCATAAAATAAAATTCAAATTTATTTATTACCATCATAAAATTATGTAGATAATAAAATAAAAGTATATAGTAAGACTCATGAGTCAGAATCTCTCTAAGAATTTATATTGAACTTTTTTTTTTGTTAAACAAAAATGTTTCTCTTATCAATTTTAAGGAATCACTTAACACTTTCATTTTATATTTTTTTTTGTATTTTGATTACTCAACAATAAAATAAAATCATCATCACCTTTGATTTTTATGAATGAGATAAATTTTTTTTTTTTTTTTTATGTTTAGTTGAGGAGGAAATGAAATCATTGTCGTTCAAAGAAAACTCTATTTTTACTTGCATAACTCAAAATTTTGCGGTTGGAAAAACATTTATCAAAAACTATTTATTAAAATAACTTATTTAAAAAGAAAATTCAAGAATATATTTCTGGGTTTAAATTAAGCTAAAGGAGAATATCGTGGGTGCTACGATTAATTATTTTTTTTTTCAATAGTGTTGTTTCTACTTTAAGTATTTTTTTTTTTTTAAATTGACCCATCCATTATAACGGGGGTACATAGAACCACCTTCCAGTATGATTGTTCTTTTAGGTTATATATTCTTTGCAAGTTCAAAGCAAGTGTAGATGCATTTTTATTTCTTATCGGGAAATATACTTTTTTTTGATAATTATTTTATGAGTAAACAATTCTAGAAGTATACACCCTGAACAACTCAGCAAAAAATCAGAACTACCAGATACACTGCCGGTCATAAGGTTAGAAGCAGTAATTTTTGAGAATTAAATTTGATTTGTCTCGTGTTATACGCCAAAGAGATCGAAACTTTGTATGACACAAAAGACACTATTTAATGTGCCATAGCAAACCCTATGCTTGCACTTCAAGAACAAAAAATAACGGCAGCCAAGAGAATAAATCTTAGCTGAGTCACTTTTTTCAGTAATTTTATCGCGTCATAAGGTTAGAAGCACATACAAAATTGAAGAAAAACGATGGTTTAAATTTTTTTTAATTTTTTTTTTCGACAAATTTATTTACTTAACAGTTTGTGCTGCCGCCAGCGTAAAACAAAAATTCCAAAATTCGATTTTTAAGAGAGTTATACAGTGATTTAAGATAGTCAAGTGAAATTTTAATCAAGGCCAAATTAACGGTGTGAATCAGTCATCGCATTGCTTCGATTTTTCGTACAATTTTCATGTGAGCCATCCCAATAAATTTTCTTTTATTTTGAAGTGTGGTGAATAGGAAACCAAGGCAGCAATGGAACATTTTTCCTTAAAACAATGATTGAAACACTCGAGCTGCATGAAAAGGAGCATTATTTTGTTGAAAAGCAATGCGGTTTGTCTGAAAAGATCAATGGTTCGCGGAAACAATGATTCATGTTTTGTAGTACCAAGATGACTGGAAATTAGGCATCTTAGTACTTTCAACGCCAAGTTAATTGTTCCCTAATAGGATATTACGGCCCAGATTATTACGCCTCCTTCCCTGTTGTGGTGAAGGTTCAGAAATAACTAATTTTTCATCAACAAGATGGCTATAGTGATTTTCCACGATTAGAAAAAGAAGAACTATTTCTGAACCGTCATCATAACAGGGATGGAGGCGTAATAATCTGAGCCGTAATATCCTATTAAGAAACAATTAAATTGGCAGTTGAAAATACTAAGATGCCTTATTTCCAGTCTTCTTGGTACTACAAAACATGGCCAGAATCATTGTTTCCGCGAACCATTGATCTTTTCGGACAAACCGCATTGCTTTTCAACAAAATAATGCTCCTTTTCATGCAGCTCGAGTGTTTAAATCATTATTTTAAGGAAAATGTTCCATTGCTGCCTTGGTATCCTATTCACCAGACTTCAAAATAAAAGAATATTTATTGGGATGGCTCACATGAAAATTGTACGAAAATTCGAAGCAATACGATGACTGATTCACACCGTTAATTTGGCCTTGATTAAAATTTCACTTGACTATCTTAAATCACTGTATAACTCTCTTAAACATCGAATTTTGGAATTTTTGTTTTACGCTGGTGGCAGCACAAACTGTTAAGTAAATAAATTTGTCGAAAAAAAAATTTAAAAAAAAATTAAACCATCGTTTTTCTTCAATTTTGTATGTGCTTCTAACCTTATGACGCGATAAAATTACTCAAAAAAGTGACTCAGCTAACATTAATTCTCTTGGCTGCCGTCAATTTTTGTTCTTGAAGTGCAAGCATAGGTTTTGCTATAGCACATTAAATAGTCTCTCTTGTGTCATACAAAATTTCGATCTCTTTGGCGTATAACACGAGACAAATCAAATTCAATTCTAAAAAATGACTGCTTCTAACCTTATGACGCGCAGTGTATGACGCATGATGGTTTTCTTAAAGCCCAATTGAAGAGGAATAACTCAAAACAACCTCGAAAATTCAACCGTTTTTTGCACTTTGTTAACATTTTTAGTAATGTTGCACTCGGCCATAGAAGTTAGAAGCTTTGATTTATCATCTACCATGTTCAACGCATGGCATTATTTTCACGTTTACTGTGCTAATTTTGAAAAATTATGTTTTTGTTAAATTGACTCTAGTATTGCAAACTTTTACCAATAACTTCCTATTGACTCTAGATACAATAACAAGTTATACCAATTTGAAATGCGCATTTAACGCCCATATTTTTTAAATAGTTGGCCATTTAGGTATTCATGCATTTCTTTTTATACCAGAGATGATTTAACTTTTTCAAAAATTATTTTCTTTCACATTTTGCATTGAAAACCAACGTTAAATAATTTGTTTCTCTAAGAAGTTTAACAGTTATTATAATTTTCTTCTAATTATGTTTTGGGACAAATAATGTAAAAATAATGTGGTTGGGATAGAACTTTTTTATAAGTTTTCAGGACGGTCATAAAGACTACTATGAGGCATTTCAGGGTTATCCATTACTTACGGGACACCCTGTATATAGGTATACTATATATATTTTGTTTAAGTTGTTATTTTTGGTACCTACCTCTAGTGCAAACATTTTTTGGTCTTTGATTTTCTCGGAAACTATTCTGTTGAAATTTTTCATTTTTTTTATGATAATATTCTACAAAATTCTAACATAAGCTTACACCAAATTTTTTTCCTACAAATAAATAAATAAATCGGGTGGCACAACGGCTCATGAAGAACCAGAGCCTAGTGACTAACAACTCGCAACCATTCCTGTGTGCGCCTGTCGACAGGAATGGAAGGGACCTACAATTTTATGCCGAATCCGAACGGCTAGACGAGAAGCACTTATTCTTGACAAGTGATACTCTTTGAGGATTTGTAAATTCCTCGCAAGAGGCAGTAGCCCTGAAAAAAGCTTTTAAGTTTTTAGGTGGAAGAGGCTGGGAAACGAACCCAGACCTTTAGCGTGACAGTCGAACACACTAACCATTACGCTACGGGCTCCTTTTTTCCTACACCCCCAACATTTTGCCTCAAAGTAAACACGAGATAAATACAACCTTTTATCGTTCTCAGGTTACTATACACCGAAGAACTTTACTATCTCAAACATTTTACAATTCAACTTACATTCCTTTTCTCGAACTCGGGTAATGATCTAACAAAAATAAAAATTAAAGTTTGTTCTGGTCCTTAATTTTTATATAATAATCTTCTTTATTTGAAAAAATAAATCAATGATTTTAAAAATCAAGTTTTTAAAGCGTTAAAAAAAAATAGAGGGTTTAAAAAAGTTTTATAAATAGGAGCAAGGATTCATATAAATAAAGGTTTGAATAACATAATAAAACAGTATTACCATTACATAATGTATAATCACTGCTAATGAGTTTATGATCCACTTCAATGGCACATTGAATTCAACCTCGTCTGAACTAATGCTGCCCACATCCTTTTCAGAAGTCATTCTTCATCAAAAGCTTGATAACCAAAAACAAAGCACCCGGGATTGATGGTATTCCAAACGAGTTCTACAAAAACACCAGCACTTCGTTTATCAAAGAAATACATGTTTTGCTCAGTGATATATTTGATACAGAAACTATACCGTCATCCTTCAAGAAATCGATAATTTTCCCTCTTTACAAAAAGGATGACTCAAGCCTCGCTTCAAATTACAGCGGGCTTTCCTTTCTTAACACACTTTACAAAATATTTACTAAAATGTTTCCAAATAGACTTACTAGTTCGATTGAAGAGAACCATATACTTTATGAATACCAGGCAGCATACAGTAGTCAGTATAGTACAGTTGACCAAGTTTATAACATATCCTGTATCATCCAACTTTAACTGAGTCAGAAAAAAAAGCTTTATGCCTTCTTCGTTAATTTAGCTTTAGACAACATAAATCGGGATGCATTGTTTCACAAAATGCTAAGGCTTGGTGTCTCATCAAAAATGGTTTCCATTATAAAATCTCTGTACAAAGATACTTCTGGGACAGTTTGGGATGGAAAAAGTATAACAAGCTTCTTTCAGACTACCAAAGGAGTCAAGCAAGGTTGTGTGCTGAGTGCCTTACTTTTTGTCCTATTACTAGACGATCTTCACAACGAACTCCCAACTGGTCTCATCTTGAATAATTTGGAAATAAACGTCCTTTTGTATGCAGATGACATAGTCCTCCTTTCTGATAGACCTAATGTACTGCAAATGATTATCGACAGGTACTGTAGTAAATGGAACCTAGATTTAAACCTAGAAAAATCCGAAATTGTAATTTTTAGAAACGGCGGCGATAGAAGGCCGGCAGCTGAAAAATGGTACTGCTATGATAGTATGATAAAAAATATTCAACCAATATTATTTATACTGGTTTGGTGTTATCTTCACTTACAACATGTCTTAGTCTGAGCACTTATCAAAACGCCTTGCTACATCAAAAAACTCCATCAACTCGACATGGCCGAAATTTGTGCGAAACAAATATGTCACACACTCTGCTAAATATAAAGTGCATGACGTCAATGCCACGTAATTGTCTTCCACGTATTCTCTCTGAAGCTATTATACAGAAAAATATTTATTGGGCCCAGGAATGGTCAGGCCTTTTTCAAGAAACTCAAATAGATTTCAGTTTCGAAACTTCACGCTCAGAATGAAATGGTATCCATAATATACTGCTTAAAAAGCTATCCGAAAAATATTGGGTTGAGTTCACAGGAAAGGCACTCCTGTCACAATACCATGACGAATATTGCAACCTCCTGTATTCTGAAGTCTCGAACTATTTTGAAGATAGTAACACACGAGACATGATAAATCTAGTCTTCAAAGCAAGATGCGGTCTTCTGAATATAAATGCGAGTGCTTTTCGTAATGATACTGTAGGTATATGCAGTACCACTTTATTGGTGTGTGCCCCATCTTTAAAGGATATAGAGCAAAAAATATCTATGAAGCGAAATACTAGATCGATCAACATTCCTCAATTTCTTGAATGGCTTAAATTACCAAAACCTCTACAATTTCTTAAAAACGCTCTTAAATATCGAAGTCTTATAATAAATGAATTTAGTTAAAACTCGCTTAGCTTTGCTGTTATAATGTGGGAGTCATTACCCACATGACCCCCTCTCCCCTTGGATCCGCACTTGACTTATACATACAATTTTGTATCTTACATTATCAAAATTTTATTGTAATTCGGTAAATATTAGGGGTATTCACGATCCGATGCAACTGGTCTAGTATCATTGCGAAAGTGTAAAATTGAAAAATTTTCTTCCAAACTGACAACGACACCAGGCAAATTTTACACTCCATGTTGCAATGGGGTTAGGGTATAGCAAAAATGCAAAACTGTTGCAAGATTTAGGGCAGTGTTGTTGTTATAGAGCAAGAACATTTTTGAATTTTACACTTTTGCTATGATACTAGACCAGTTGCATCGGAACGCGAATACCCCTATTATAAAACCATTAACTTACATCGTCAATTCCTAACAACATTCTTAGCTACAATAGCAAGTTCGTGCGATCCAGTCGTTCATTTTTTTCTTGATCTTATTGCGAAGTTTTTCTTTTATTTTAAATATTTTTAAAACTAAAAATTCTAGGATCTTATATGGTTTTTAGTAGATGTTTAATTTAAAATTAATAAGTTTCTAAAAAACCTGTTTGAAAAATAAAGATTTCATATTTTTTGTTTACAAAATTATGAGGTTACTGAGTGACTTTTTGTCAACCCGTCTTTTGATTTTTTTTTTTTTTCATGACCAAAAATAACGCTCGCTGTGAACTTCAAAAACGATTCCTTCCAAATTCAGTTAATTACAGTAAAAAAAAGTTATTTTGGGTAAACAAAATCCACAAAAAATGTGAGAACCGTTGTTTGGCTTTTGATTTTCTCAACAAAAAAAAAAAGGATCAAAAAAACTTTTGATCGACTGATTGATATTCACTTACGTACCAGTATTGATACGAGACTCTTGTCTCAGTCTCAACACGCGTACTGCAAAGGGAAATCGGTTGAAACGGCACTGCATACTTTGGTATGCACCATCGAATATTGCCTCCACCATAAATAATATACAATGGTTGCTTTCCTAGATATAGAAGGCGCTTTTAACAATGTCGACACATCTACAATCGCATCTGCACTGTCATGTCTGAAGGTAGACAGTTCGCTTGGTGAACTGATCAATCAAATGCTGACAAGCAGGATTATCAATTCAAAACTGGGCGATTTCTCTGCAAAAAGATCAGTCAGTAGAGGTACGCCACAAGGCGGTGTTCTATCTCCCCTTCTCTGGAACCTTGTAGTAAACGAACTGCTTACAAGCCTGGAAGCGGAGGGCTACAGAGTGATTGCCTATGCGGACGATGTTGCTATCGCCGTATCAGGTAAGTATCCTATTGTCTTAAAGGATCTCTTACAAAATGCCTTAAACAAGCTAATAGACTGGACAGAACGGTGTGGACTGGGTGTCAACCCCACATAACTGATCCTGTCTTCTTCTCCAGGAAATATAAAATTCCACACATAGATCTTCCCACAATTAAAGGAATTCCACTAACATTCCCCGACAAAGCTAAATATCTGGGTCTTATTTTAGATAAGAAGTTAAGTTGGAAACCTAATAAAGAAGAAAGAGTCCAGAAGGCCACAGTAGCACTCTTCTCTTGTAAGAAAGCCATTGGAAGTAAATGGGGACTCCAACCCCGTATTATTCACTGGCTAAACATCTCGGTAATTAGATCGATTCTAACATATAGGGTGGCAGTATGGTGGACAGCTCTAGATATAGCGATTACCCGCGATAAACTTAGTAAAGTCCAAAGATCAGCTTGCATGTGTATAAGTGGAGCACTTCGTTCTACTCTACTCGTTCTGTCTCTACAAACTCTAAAACAGCCCTTAACTGTCGATCATCTCTTATAGAGATGCCACAGCATTTCAATATTCTCCTTTGTTGGGTGCCGGGCCATAGGGACATTCCGGGTAATTGTAAAGCTGATGAACTCGCCAAAGTTGGAACAAGACTACCTATTTTACCTGAAAAGGTAAACACAGGTATGCCTTTAGCTACATGCAAATTTTTGCTGAAGCAAGATGCTTTAAGGAGAACAAACCTTAGGTGGAACAACGTAACCACTTGCCTGGCGACAAAACAGATCTGGCCTACGCTAGATTTGAAGCGCTCTAAGTGTTTGATATCTTTGAACAGATTGCATATCAGCTCCGTAATTGGTGTCATAACCGGGCACTGTCTTATAGGCAAGAACGCAAAGCGGCTTGGAGTTTTCGCAAACGATTTTTGTAGGAGCTGTATGGATGAAGAGGAGGAAGAATCTGTTTCTCATCTTCTCTGCACATGCCCTGCCCTATCTCAAAGACGTAGGCTCCATCTCGGAGACTTCTTCTTCAATGATCCTAGTGATCTGACAAACATAGACATAAGTAGTCTCGCACGCTTCATTAGAAGCTCCAACTGGTTTTAACGAGCGGGGAGAAAATCTCTCTAGATACACGTGGTATCACAACGGACCAACTTATGGTCTAAATGTGTCAGTCCCTTGCTGGCAGCCACTTCAACCTAACCTAACCTAACCCAATTAACCATATGCTAGGTCTGTGACTTTTCAGTAGATCAGGTAAAACATAGAATTTTGTTCATTAAACCTTAACCCCAGAACTTTAATATAAATAATAAAAAAAGAATAAAGGTTGAAAGATCCTCTGCGATCGGAAAAGACCCAAGTTTCTAATCAGACTATGAAAGCCGACCTTAGACCCGAGTGGATAAATCATTTACCATTATGCTGCTAAGAATATTCCAAATATCATTTCTTACATAAGCTCGTACTTCTTCCTTTTTTTCCACTCATAAGAAAATTGTACATTTTAAAGAAAAACAGCGTCTCACGTTTAATAATTTGTGTACATAGGTACATATATGTTTCTTTAGAAAGTATATGAAGAATGTGACTCGTATTTTTGATAGTATTTTTTTCTTAAATGATGCCTTATGATAATCTTTACCTACCACTTTATAAGCAAACATTGGTGACACTCTTATGAGAAAATCCGCATTCCCCATTACAGGAAAGCACATTCGACACGACTCAACTCTCCAGACAAATTAGAATCTGCTTAATATATATCTTGTATCTAAAGAATCTATCCCTGATGTGCATGCTATTTGTTTATTCAACACTCTTTGTTGGTGGATATGCCATAACTTTCTTGTCAAAAGTCTTTATTCAGGTTCAATTCACATCAAGCAATTTCCGTTTATTTTCATAAATTCTATATCCATGTATTGTTTTCCTTTTTTTAACACAATCATCATTGAATGTGTTGCTCTGTCCATGATTTCTTCTGCTCTGCACCACCTTCCCCTTATTTGAATAGAACTGCCATTAAGGCTGACCTAATTCTTGATGCAAAACAGCATCTCATCACATATCACTTTATATAGAAAAAAAAAACATTGATTTCCCTCTGCTCTTTTGTTGGGACAGCCATCATCAGCCGGATCCCTCTCCCACTGCAATGGAGTGCCACAAGCGAGCGGCAGACTCGAAGTGCGCACACGATCATCTATTTGCAATTGAAGTCCTATGTTTGCCTGGAATGTTCTAAAGCACCACTCTGTCACCTGCGGTCTGTCATACGTCGCTTTTGCATTTGCCTATGATGCCAAAATATGTGGATTAGCGTAAGGGGGGGACATTATTTCTCGTTGATGCGGGATCGACGACGACAATTGACGATCGACACTGAGCGAAGGACGGCGACACCGACATGGATTTTATGCATGCAAAACTTTCAGCCTCAGGGAGTAGGTATATGAAGGTTGTACTGTCTTTATACCGATCAGCAACTGAACATTGGTGACCGTCCGCGTCCCCCTTGCTACAGGGCTGTAGCTTTATACATATCAAGGCAGGGGAAATGTTTGGTATAATCAATGTGGGTGAATGGATGAGTGATTCTATGACCGAGTGCAAATTGTCTTGTACTCTTTCTCTTCGGCAACGTGAGTTGGATTGGTAAATAAAAATAAATATAGGTAAAATCGACTTTTAGGTAAAATCGACTTGTTCAAAATTGAGAGTTTATTAAAAAACTTGAATTTGTTTAGTTGTTTCTATAGATTTGTATTCCTGCAACTTCATTACTATTTCTATTCGATTATTTTCATTTTAAAGAAAGAGTGGCAGAAAATAATAAAAGTTACTAAGGGAAGACAGGAAGAGTGAGCTACATGTATTAGAATTTTGGATATTTTGTATATTTAACGAGCTATACAAACAACTTTAATTTTACTTCTAGCGTTTTAGGGTAAGTATTGTATTAGTGTCAACAAACAAATTCGAGGTTTGCATCAAAATTTACATTACGATAATGAAGAAGTCCAAAAAGTGATTTTCGACAAAACGGTCATGGTCTATTTTTAAAACCCGGACCCTATAGATAGCGCTTTAATGAAAGAATTGACTGATTTAGCTTTCAAAAAAAAAAAGGTTCTGCTTTAGCGTCGAAACGTGGATTCACCATAATGAAAAATGATGCCGTAAAACTATAATATTTCGGTGCAGGGAATAATTCCACGGGAGTCTGCTCCACATGAGCATTTATTTCACTTTACGTGGGAATCTGCCCCTCTTTTCAAAGTGGAGTTGATTCCTACTGAGGTAGAGAATTTATTACACTTTTTACTAAGAATGAATTTCACTTTGAAGGGTGGAGTCTCTGCCAACTTAGTGTGAGAAATAATAACACTTCTTTGACTATGACTCTTGAAAAGTGTTTCTGTTCTCAAAAACTAAGAACTGCACACCTAGGATTAGTAGTAGTAGTAGAAATCTTTATTTGATTGCATAATATAAAATAACAATTGGTTTCAACTTAAGATTAATATGGTTTGCCCTTAGGCCGTCTACCAGATTGACATTTCTTTTTAATTAAACTTTTTCACCGGTATTCATAAAGACCAAATAGTCATTTTAGCCCCCGTGTTCAGGAAAACTACGCCATGAAATAAGAATTTTCTGGGCGCAAACTAAAGGCGATTGCTTACTGCTCTATTTGAGTCCTGAACATACTTATTCCGTGGTGTAGTTTTCCTAAACGCGAGAGCTAAAACAGGTGTTTTTTCTTTATGAATAAGGATGTATATTTTTAATACAATTTTAAAATTTTATAGCTTTGCTTTGCTTTGTTTTTTATTTTGCTTTAAAAGTTGCCTTCAATTATTCGTGATCTATATCTAAGCGCCGTTACTGCATATCTATATAAAACTTCCCCAGCCTAATTCGCCATTCAAAACGCACAGGACTTCGTTTTTTATCCATAGAAGTTTTTCCAAAGTATCTTACTCGGAATTCTCTTAAAATGGGACATTTTCCAATAAGGTGGTATACATCTTCTCTCTCCTTAAGATTACAAAGGTCGCACAAAATTGTCAATTCAGGCCGATGTGGAATGTAATATAGTTTAATTATTTCTCCCCTTAGTTTTAATATTAAACTTATCATGCTTAATGGAAATCGGTTCAGAAAGTATGTGTTTTCATGAAGATTTAAGTTTAACTGACTGTAAATCATCCTGTGCTGAGAAGATTGCGCTTCCAATAAACAACCATTATACATAGAGCGACTTGTTCCTCCAAAAAATTCTGAAAACAGCTCCTCAAGTCACCCGGGCTAATATCAGCATGAATGCGCACATTTTCCCCAAATCCAGCTCCCAGTTGCTCCCACTTTCTGACAAGATTCCCTTTTGATAATATGATGCTTTTCAGGATCAGCTTAGGTAGTCTTCCCTCTTCCATCTCCAAGATTTTCATTATATAATCAAAATGTAATTTAAGAACGTCCAAAAACAATGGTGGAACTGATATCTCTAGATGAAACATCGAAAAATCCGCTTAAGAAAGTATCTTAGAAACCTTTCTACATCATCGAATTTGGAATATCCCCATACTTGCGCACCATACAGCAAAATAGAGAGTACAGTTGCTCGAAACAGTTTAATCTTGGCACTATGGTCGACGTTCTTATTACCGATGCAGCGACCCCAAACTGCTGAAATTGCTCTTTTCGCCTCCGCTAACTTCAACTGGAAGTGCTTTTTCATATTAAGGTTTGGGGTGATCAACAGACCTAGGTATTTGTACTCTTGACCTTTGTATTTCCACTTTTCATTCCGAGAATATCAGCCACCACAATTTCTGAAGATCATCATTTTCGATTTTTCCAAATTAACTGAAAGATTCCAAAGAATAGCTTTCGAGTCGGTTAATCATTCGCTGCATTCCATCAACAGACTCCGCCAGAAAAACTATGTCGTCGGCAAATAACAGACATTGCACCCATATTCGTCCAAGCTCAATTCCTCCTCCAATAGCTTCCACGATATCATTTATAAATAATATGAAGAGTAAGGTGCTCAAAACACACCCTTTTCCGTTGAGAAATCTTCTGAAACGAATTCATCATCCCAAACATACGAGGCGTTGTTTTCATACATCGCTTTCAATACATTCACAATTTTACTTGAGATTCCCATCTTATTCAAATTATAAAAATTAGGATTAAATCTTTTTAAATCAGTTATAAGGTTTGAGATTCGAAAAATTGGAGCATACCTAATGTAAAAAATATTTTTAGTATTTTTTTGAATAATGCTCCTATTTTCAAAATCTTGTTCTTTAAATATAAGAACTGCATGCCTAGTTTTCAATATTTTTAAATCGCGTTAGGCAACAACGCCAAAGAAAAAAACACCCACACCCGTTTGGAAATGTCGGCCAAAAAAACTCAGAACACCTCTGAGGGTATGGTCAGTCGCCAGGTAAGCGCTTATGTTGTCAGTTGGTGTACTTTAAGTTTATGTGTAATAAAGAGTACACTGGGTGGACCGCTTCGCGGGTTATTTAGTTTCCAATAAGCTAAATAAAAACCTTTTTTTACATACTCAAAGAAATCAATCAGCTGTTACTTATTCTCACTTGCACTCCCTAAAAAGTAGGTTCAGAAAATATTGTTCTAATCTGTTCTGAAAAACTTCATGAAATACATAGTTTTCCGAACGGATTCATTAAACAGGTCTATTGTTAAAAAGAAGATCAAAAAGCTCATGTTGCAATTATTCTGTTGGTGGCAAATTTTTAGCAAATAATACAAATGATTGCATGTGCAATTAACTTAAATATTGTTTGAAGTCGTCCATTTTGTGAAAACGCGCCTAAGACACTCAAATTAAGATTAAATTTTCCGATTAACCTACGAAGTACCATGAGCTTTGAAAGTAATCGTGACTTTATCTTGAATTCCAAAACCCCGAATGACAAAAACTGAGAATCTCAAATTCCATAGTTCCAAATTTATAGTCTTTAATGGGAATACACTCAGTATTCATTCTTTAAGTCAATACTTTTCTTAGCACATTTTCAAAACTTTTCATAACATTTTTAATGTAGATAGCATTTTTTCAGTCCAAGCATTGCTCGTGCTAATACAACAATTATTTCATGAGAATATTAATATTTTTAATGGCTAAAGCATTCTGAACCATTCGTCATTTTGGAAATTGAGATTTCGGCCTTTTAGAATATATTGTCATTCAAAATTATGGCATTCGAGATTTCGACAATCAGGCATTCGAGATCGCCATTTTGGAATTCGAGATCTCGTTCCCAACTCTCCTAAAAGTTACTCGGAATGATTTTATTGACATTTAAACAAGACAACTTCTGTCGGATTAGCTAGTATCTTAAAAAAATCAAGTTTCATCAACAAAAAGTCTCATAGAGTTAAGCATCAATGAGGAAGCTTTGAAATTTTATTCTTTAACTTAATCAAAATACATTGCTTTTCCAATACCAAAATTAATATACCAGTACCAGAGGTTTTAAAAGATTTTTTATTTGTTAATTTCTTACTTTATTTGTATATTTTTATCAAGAAGTTTGTTTCACGCTCTAGAATTTACTTAAAAGAAAACAAAATGAGATTAAAGCCATTTATTAATTAACACATAATGCATCAACATCATAGATTTTATTGATGTTTGTGTAATTGACAAGATCAAAACCAATTTCCAGAATTCGTTCACAAGTGGTGAAATAAGAACAGCAGTATGCAGCAATCTATCCAAAGTAAGTTTACTTCATCATCTTTTGAGATCACAAAAATTTGCGAATAACACATCCGGTGATCGATCGGACTTAACACTAAGGTTCTTCGGGTCAACAATCATGCACATACTATTGAAAACTTTTATTTTCCGGAGAAAGATGCTATCGTGCGTCGTAAAAGCTTCTTATACCAAAAAAAACACTGACAGTGTTTTTGCAGAAATTCAAAGGTCCAATAGGGGCTAGCGGGTAAAAGAAGTTGCCAATATATTTTTGTTTACCTACATCAAATTGGGTGACGAGAATCGAGAATAAGTACATTTGAAAGGCTTTTACATATGACTCACTTTATGACCAAAAAGTTCAACATCAACGAGTCATTGAAATGAAACCTTATTTTGGTTTTAATAATAAGCAATTTAACTACACGACCCAATTCCGAATCTGGTCTGACCAGGGTTGTAAAAGAGGATGAGAAAACGATACTCGTTCGTCCACCCACATAGCGTTTTGTGGTGCGCCGAAATAACGATTTAGTTCCATACTTCATCTTATACTCACGTACATATAAATATTACAAAGTTTACATGTACATTATATAAACAAACAAAATATTACAAGTGCGTGAACTGTCAGGCATCGTAACCTAGGGAGTACGCTGCGCCGCACAGTGGTTCCATTGTATGGATCAAGTGGAAAAAATTCGATACAAACAAAACGGATAGGCCGATGTTGTTGAAATTTGGCATTTGGTTTAAATGGAGCGAGTTCTCAAAATGCTGCAAATATTTTGAAACTAGCTCGAAAATAAGATTACTTACACATATTTCTAAAAACCAAAACGTTTTTTTTTTAATTGTTTCCTATATGAAGCAAGTGGAAAATATTCTATAAAAACCAAACAGATAAGATGATCTATTTGAAATTCGACATGTGGTATTAGTAGAATAAGGTCTCAATATCCTACAAAAGTTTTGGGTCTTACTCGGAAATAAGCGTACTTACAGACATTTCTTTAACAAATAGTTTTTCCATTTTGTCCTGATGGATATTGTGCAACGAAACCAAACGGATAAGCTTATTTTGTTGAAATTTGACAACTGGTATTAATGAGAGAAGTTCTCATCATGCTCTTCAAATTATGAATATATTTAAAAAATATCTATATTTCTACACATTTCATTAAAAAAGTTTTTTTTAATGTTTCGTATTCATCTGAAGTGATATATAAATAGATATTATCCTTTCTTTAAAAAAAATAACAAAATAATACAATAGGTTCTGTGCTACTAATCCATTTATATTGCGTTTTATTGCAAACAATGTAATTTAACTTAAGCATAGTAAAAAATTAAATTAATTTGTATATCTTTTTAGATTGTTTATGGTCCTGAAAAGGACCGTTTTATGTTATATTACGAGGATAATACTCCGTTTTTTGATTTTAAAATTGTTTGATATGACGGAAATATATTATGGTAGATATCATCCGGTGCTTTTATAATCACTTCGTATTGATATTTTGTTAGTTTTGTTTGAATTATTAAAGCTGAGGCTGTACAAATTGAGATGGGAGTATTAGGCAAAAGCGTAAAGTTGTGCCCTAGCACAACAATCTTCATATACTTCATTCAGTCTTCCTTTTGTACCCGCAGTTGACGTATTGAAACGAGGGTCGACATATTATTGTTCAAAATTAACTAGAAACTTTCTTGAACAAATTAAAATTACTTAAAAATTTAGAATTTACAAACCGAGGGCCTTATAATATTTATTAACATATGGTAAGAATATTCTCTTTATTTCAAAAACAATTTGTTCAATCTCATCAAGTTTAAAATAATCGTACCATTCTTTAAAACAGTTTTCTAAAAAGTTTACTTTTTGGGTGAAAAAGAATTCGCAAACAACTTTGTTTGCTATGACAAACTTTTTACAATAATGTTACCACAACCAAAGCTCAAACGCAGGTGCAACGATGACAGTTTTGATCAATCATTATGTAAATAACTAATTCAACTAAAAAAGCTGTGAAATTAGTAACGGTAATACCAGCAGTCCATTTCAGGTGCTATTTTCGAAACACGTGTTGTGTGCTCTTATAAGCTTCTTACGGGCAAAGTGACCGAAAGTGACCTTTTGTTTTTACATCACAAGAAGTATATAGCATAAGCTTTCAAACAGTTGTAGTGCGGACGTTTAGCAACGTTTAGCCTCTTATTTATAGGCTATTAAATAGCAAGAATAATTCATTCCAGAGGTAGCTCCGCTCAAGAGTCATATACTTGTAATTGTTAAGTCTATTTGAAAAACGGGAAATGTAATAATAAAGTTAAATATGTCCTTATATTGAACTTAGCAATTATTTTTTTGTTAAATGCTCCTAATAAAAAAAAAATGGCATTTAAAAACTGCAAGCAAAAAACTTTAAATTTCAAAAAAATGAGAAAGAGGCCACTTTGTGGTGACTGCACTGTGAACCTGTATCAGATAAAAATAGAAAAATAAGTGTTTTCTTCATCAACATACATGTTGATTCCAAAAATAACATTACTTTTACGGTGCAAAAAGTTTCAATATTTGGGGTTTTTTCCACCTTGGAACCACTGTGCTATTTGTGCGTTGTTTTTTGTTCCAACTTTGTATTCAGCGATTTTATTTTTATTATTTTACTTGTTTATTTTCATTTTATTGCAAGTTTTGAGTTCCTCTTTCTGCTATTTTGCAATCGGAAGTATTGTACCTACCTGTATACATGTAGAATTTAAGAATTGATGAGGAAAGTAAAGCCTTCACTACCTTCCATTTCTTTGACTACACGTTCTTCTATTCTTAGTTTACCATTTTTCTTTTTGGCTTTGATATTTTTCTATAAAATTTCTTTGTTGTTCTCTATAATAGTTAAGTGAATATAACGGTACTTCAGTGCGAAAATAAAATGGGGGTATTGCGCAGTAAAGTTATTTTGTTCGTTGTTTATTTGTTTATTAATTCATACAACGACGAAGTATATTAGCATGATGTCGTAAAAGTTCTAAATTGTACTTTTTAATACATACCTACTTTGAATTTTTGATGGACAAATTATTAATATCAAGTATGTACATATTGAGCGAATGTTTAGGGGTAGAAAGCAAGTAAGCATTGAAGATGTAGGTTTATGAATAACGTAACGAGCACTTGTTAATAAATAATAGCGTTAACATTTAAAACACTAAACTTAAAAAGAATACCCAGATGGTTTAGTATTTTATTTCAAAACCCGGGGAACCTGCTCGTATTTGGATGATTTTTATGTTTGAAATGTAGAAAATTGAAATTAGGAAATAGGTTTGCCATTTGAAAATAAAGGTTTTTCAAAAAATGAATTTAATTTGAAAATCCAAAATTTTAAAAATTGTATAGGAAAGCTTTTGAAGTTTAACTTGCGCTAGGGCAAGTATTGGTTTTGTTTCTAACCAACATCACGATGCTGGAGAAGTAGAAAAAAAGGGATTTGTGATAGGACGTCAGTCGGTCTTTTTGATGAAAGTGAAATTACTGTAACTGTAATTTTAATTTATTATCAATATTTCCTCGTTAACTCAGATTCCCTGGGTTTTGAAATAAAATGCTATAGTGCTTTTCCACTATTAAGTTTCGTCCAAGAATGATTTTCATGCGATACTCACGTATTTTTGATCTTAGGAACAAAAATATATAACAGACTTGTAGCTAATTAAATTTCTTACAAAATAGAGTAAACAATTTTTCAACAAATGTTATTGTTTAAAAGAAAGAGTGTATTTTGTGCAAAATTTTAGAGGTGTATTTTGGATACTTGTCATAGGTATTTGTATCTTAAATCGATAAAAAGTTTTTGTAGAAAGGAGATGATCCATTTTTGGGCCACGTGCGTACATAGATGAGATGGGTACCAAATAAAAGCTGGTATTGAGTTCTATAAGAATACTTAATACTTTAAAATCAGTGTTGGAGATTTCCAGATATTTCAGCTTGAAGTTGGCGATTCAAAAGTCATAGAATTAATTTTTTTTTCGTAAGAATTGTTCATAGCTTCTGTAGTATAGTAGCTAGAAAAATGGTTTAGGTACCAAATTAGAGACCACAAAAATACCTTTCAAACGATACCAATATTGGGACAAAAAAAACTGCCGAGGGGCAAAAAAGCCGCGGGGCAAAAAAACTGCCGCGGCGCAAAAAAAAACTGCCGCGGGGCAAAAAAAAACTGCCGCGGGGCAAAAAAAAATGCCGCGGGGCAAAAAAAAATCTGCCGCGGGGCAAAAAAAACTGCCGTGGGGCAAAAAAAAACTGCTGTGGGGCAAAAAAAACTGCCACGTGGCAAAAAAACTTCCGCGGGGCAAAAAAAAAACTGCCGCGGGGCAAAAAAAACTGCCGCGGGGCAAAAAAATGCCGCGGGGCAAAAAAACTGCCGCGGGGCAAAACAAAACTGCCGGGGGGGCAAAAAAACTGCCGCGGGGCAAAAAAATGCCGCGGGGCAAAAAAACTGCCGCGGGGCAAAAAAAACTGCCGTGGGGCAAAAAAACTGCCACGGGGCAAAATAACTGCCGCGGGGCAAAAAAAACTGCCGTGGGGCAAAAACAAACTGCCGCGGGGCAAAAAAACTGCCGCGGGGCAAAAAAACTGCCGCACTGCAGAAAAAACTGCCGCGGGGCAAAAAAAAAACTGCCGCGGGGCAAAAAAACTGCCGCGGGGCAAAAAAAACTGCCGCGGGGCAAAAAAACTACCGCGGGGCAAAAAAAACTGCCGCGTGGTCTTAGTGTCTTAGTAGGGTATAACAGAATGACTGAAGAGCCCACTGTTATACCTGGTCGAAAGACAATTATTTCTGGTGTTGAGGTCACTTGTACTTTTTAATTGAATCATAGCAGGAAGTTTCAAAAAGACGAAACTTTATGAAGAATCCTTGAATTAAATTTGGATTGCTCACATAAATTTTTTAAAATAAATAATAAAATTCGAAATCGATTTTTGATTTTTTTTTTTTATAAAATAAATTTACTAAGGTTATTTGAATCTATGAAGTGAGTTAAAAAAAATCAGATTTCGTCTGTAAATATTTCATACAAGAATTTTAATAAATTCGTATTTTGCACGGATTTTTTTTTAATTTATTTTTTGAGAACTTGCGTGAATAGGTATTTAAAATTGAATTAAAATTAAAAAGTTGCTTTTAATTGCTATATTAAAAATTTCAATAAAAAAAACTTTATAATTTTTTAAGAGTGAAATTTGAATTTCATAGAAATTGCCACCATTGGAAAAATAAAATTTCACACTTGAAAATTTAAAAAAATTTACATGATGCACTATTAAAATTTAAAAATAGAAATTTGAATTTAGTAATGTAATTTTTAAAAATTCACGTTAACAATTCAAATTAACTCAGTAAATTTAGTTTATAAAAAAATTATTAATAAAATTTTAAAATTCGAGGTTTATATGAAAAATTCAAACTAGAAAATTATTTTTCTAAATTCACACAAATACCACTTCATAAAGGATATATTTTAACGAAGTAGTAGCCCGTAATGGTTAGTGAGTTGGACTGTCACGTTGGAGATCTAGGCTCAATTTTCAGCCTCGTCCATCTTTAAATTTAAAAAGTTTTATTTTTCTGGGCTACTGCCGCTTGCGAGGAATTGACAAATCCTCCAAGAGTATCAAGTTTCATGAATAAGTGATTCTCGAATAGCCGTTAAGATTCAACATAAATTGTAGGTCCTCTTCATTCCTTTCGACACGCGCACACAAGAATGGTTGAGATTTGTAAATCACTAGGCCCTGGTTATTCCCGAACTGCTGCGCCACCCAATTTATTTTAACGAATGGACATAGAAAGAAAGTTTTAGCTGGAACACGAAAAAGTTGCGTGTAGTAGGAAAATGGTCATGACCACTGTGATCTGAAAGAATTTTGTTATAATTTTTGTATAAGTAGTTCTTAAAAATGTTAATAATATTGCATCCGAAATTTTACAAAAAAATATTTTACACTTTCACATTGCAGTTTTATTGAAAAAAACACGTCTTATGTCTAAATAAATACCTTATGCTTAGCCATCACTTATAGTCTTGAACCAGAAATAGCAATTTCATGCAATTCAGTCGTGCATTTTATTTAATAAAATTCAGTAAAATATAAGTCTAATGAATGTTCCGACATTTTATTAGGTTCAATAAAATTTTAATCATATTTTCCAAATGGAGGAAACTAGCTTTATTAAGATTAGACGGTTAAAAAGGAAGCAGATAAAATCGTGCTTTTTACTATAATTATTATTTCAATAAGAAAATCATGTTTCTTTCTCATTATTTACGTTAAATAATAAACTACTAAACATAACAATTTAATTGAACTTACTACGAGCAAGCAACACATAAAATTAATCGATTTACTTACCTGAAAAGTATGTACGAGTATGTGGGTATACCTTGTGCACAAATCATTCATTCAATTCGGACAAAAAAAAGAATAATATTATTTCCATAACGGATTTGCATATTTAAAAATAAATAATTTATTATCCTTCTGTCATTTGTGCATGCATCGGACTCGTTTTTGTTAAAAATAACCATCATGATGTTTCCATCATCATTAGGTCTTCACCACCTCATATCATCAGCAATTAGTTGATTTTTTATTGATACAAGAATAAATTCATTTAAGTGGATTGACCATAATTCCATCCAATAATCATCAAGATTTGATTTGTCGTTTCAGCAGTCGGTAAACTTAGTGTGTAAAGATCTTTGTGCAGATGTCAGACGTCAGAATCATCGGCCGTCCTTTATAGTTATAGTAGGTACTTGGTTATATTGAAGCTCTTGCCTATGGCTATAAAATCCCAAACAAATGATTGTCGACGCATTAGAACGGTTCGCGGGATAGGCTGTATGCTGCTGCTGCCACTGTGCAGATATTCGCCATCATTCATGCGGCTTATAGCTCCTTGATCTGCATCGGTTGCTGCAGCTTAGGACCATAGCCGAAAGCTATAGAATTTATGGTATAATATTTATAATAATTACATTGGGCCATCATACAATGCAATGCTCTACCGGACTGCGCTGATGCTGATGCTGGGTTGTTTATTAATTTTCACAATTTACCAAGTTTATGGTGGCATCTAATCACTTGACCGTGACGATCAAAATACCAAACATATTGCAGCAGCCGTTGTTGTTTGCAAGTCTTAAAAGAACAGTCCTGGATTTGCTTTAATGTGAAGTTACTTTAGAGGGCTCCAATGCCTGCAAAATGCAATTGAATTGTGTGAATCTGAATATTTGGCACAGTTCGGTTTTTAACGACACATGAACGCCCCGTAAACTCTACACTATTTCATCAAATTCCCTGAGTTCCACTTAGCCAGCCACACTGCGGTAGTGATCTACTAACGCACATTGGAAGGCTACAATGCCTGAAAAATCGAATTGATTTGTGTGAATCTGAATATTTTGGAACGGTTCGTACCCCAAGAACCTTACGCGATTCGATCAATTTCGTCTGGCCAGCTAAACCGCACCGCAGTATAGCGACCCATTGACCTACGAGGGCTCCACTTTTTACCCATTGACGCACGTCAGGGGTCTCGAATGTATGCCAAATACAAATGGATTTTGTGAATCTGAATATTTCTCACGGTTTATGTTTTTAACGACGAATGAACAGGAACACCCCATAACCTTTACGCGATTCGATCAAATTCGCCGGGTTTCGCTTGGGAGCTACACTGCAATGACGGCCCATTGACGCACAATGTCTACAAAATGCAAGTGAATTGTGAGAATCTGATAGGTTATTGGGGAAAGACTGCTTTTGAGTTATGTTGCCAGATTTTTGAATAAAAAAAAATTGGGCGCGGGTCGTTTTTTTTTTTTAACTACGTGACGAATGGAAGTCACATGTAATGGGGGAACGCCACGCGATAATCCATTCGATCAAATTCACCGGATTCCCCTCGTGGACGGGGGAATAGAAGTCAAGTCACTTGTGCGTCGTAAAAATGTGAGGAATTTATGAATCCCGGGAACGCGCCACTACTGCCCCTCCAACAGCCTTGGAATGCATTTCATGTGACTAACCAACTCCAGCCCTGTTTCAAAGTTCTATCCCAGGTGGATAGCGTGTAAGGCAAAACAAATTGAGGATGTATCTCATTGAATAACTTCAAAAACTGGGCGGTAAAATGTCCTCGCCTGATGACGACAACGCGATGAAGATGATGATTATTTTCATGATGATGATGATGGTGGTCGTTCGGCAATGGTCAGTCATCATTTGACCATCCAGCAAGGTTCTTTTTCTTACATATTGATAAATTCTATACAACCTCGAGATGTACGATTTATGGGTCTTTGGAGGTTGCGCTAGCTTTTGAAGTTCAAGTCACGACTTAGGTGAACTGAGTTATGTTTCGATCCGCTCATCGTGAGGCACTAAAACTATAAAAAAAACACACACACAGATAAACACTTCAATACTAATATAATAATTTCGATTAAAAGATATATATGCATTCGAAATAAGCTACCGGAGTTTCTTTCAACAACAGTTTTGTTGTTGAAATGCTTGATGGTTCTTCATCATCATCATCATGGAACAGCATCAGTAACATTAATTTGTATGTATAGCATCCCATTTGATTCAACATCCAAGTGCACAATTGGCCATTAATGTGGTTTATATGCATATCTTTTCGATGGGAACAACTACTCAAAAGACAGATCTCACAGATTATACTTGGGCGCATGTGGCAGTATTGCAAATAAGGCAGACTGCGCTGCCCGAAGCTGGCACGCCATCACCATCATCATCATCATTGCGAGCGGTGGACAAATTTGAAATTGCCTTAACAGGTGTTCGCCACAGGCGACATGCTGCGGCACATAAATCAATGTGATTGTTGTGATAATAAAGTGGAATGAATTTATCTAGCGTTTGCGATTTGGATGTATCTTTTTTTTTTGATAAAGAATTGCGATGATGATAATTCTATATAGTCATCATCAGAGAAGCGGTATGAGGTGATCTGATCCTCGCTATCCAAATGTATATAGGAAGATTGACTTCGAGTGCAAGTAAGCAGTATTTTGGAGACATTTTTGAGATTGATGATAGTTAAAATATGAGTTTTATATTTTGTCGAAAAAAAAAAACATATTGTTCTAATACACTTCTTATAGCCTGTCGAATATATAATAACGAATAATTAAGGAAATAATTGTCTTCGAGGGCTTTCATTATCTAACACAATTGTGTTGGACCTAAGCATGTTTAAACCAGAAACTACTACTAAAATGCTATACACTTGCGTTTCTTGGGGACTACGCGGCGCGTTCTCCACTTTTCAATATCTCCTTTTTCAAAAACTGCGAGGGGTAAACTGCGAGGTGCTTATTAAAAAAATATATAATAAAATTTAAATTTTGTGGATCGACGCCAGAACGGCTCTGCTAGTCATAATTTAATTAATATATTACCTATTCAAAGTCAAATAAAGCCTTAGGGAATATAGCTACCTGCTACGCTATCAATTTAGTTCTAATTCTAACCATCATATTATCATAAATTATTGATGATCTGCAAAAAACAAACACATTCTTAGTGTCAAATGGAACATAATTGCCTTAGGATACTATACAATTATTTTAAAATTTATAAAAAACTAACTTTTATTAGTAGCAACAAATATATTTAATTCATTAATTCAAACCAACATCTTTATTAATATTAAAATATTTGCCGTCATAATCTTTTAACGGTTATGTGGAATTTATTAAAAAAAAACCTTTGTGTATTTTTCGGCGTAGAATTTTTAAAAAGCTCATAAAAATCTTAAGACAAATAAACCATTAATATCAAATTAACAGGCTTTACTTTAAACCTATTTCAAAAGAAGTGATTTAAATGTTTTTACGTATAATTTTGTAGCTTATTGTTCTCAGTTTAACGATTGATTATTTTTGTGAATGCTGAAAATTATTTCAGTTAAATATTTATGACACTTTTTAATATGGGGTCGATGGACATAGACAAAAAGTAAGATTCGCGATTGAACTAAGGTTAAATTTATGAACATTTTTAAAAGCTTCTAAGAAAAATCTGGCCCAAAAAAATATATTATTATAAAAGTATGCCCGATGAATGGAACCGATATAGTGTGCCCCATCCATAAAAAGGGAGATGTTCTTAAATTTACCAACTACAGAGGAATTAGTCTCCTAAACGTCGCTTATAAAATCTTGTCAGCCATCCTGTGTGACCGCTTAAAACCTTTTGTCAAGGATCTGATCAGCCCCTATCAGTGCGGTCTTAGGCCAGGTAAGTCCACCGTCGATCAAATGTTCACACTCCGACAGATTTTAGAAAAATCCCGGGAATTCCAGATTGTTACACACCACCTTTTTATCGATTTTAAAGTCGCGTATGATAACGTGAAAAGGGACGAATTATACAGAGCCATGTCGAGTCTCGGCATCCCTGCCAAATTCGTCCGCCTGTGCAGGATGACGATGGAGAAATCTCGCTGCTCCATCAAAATTGGTAAGAACACCACCGATTCCTTTGATGTTGAGAATGGATTGAGGCAAGGCGACGCGTGATCATGCAACCTATTCAACATCGTTCTTGAAGCCATTGTACTCAACGCACATGTCAACACCAGCGGTACAATCTATCAAAAGTCCGTTCAATTGCTTGCATATGCGGATGACATAGACATTGTCGGCAGAACGAAGCGAGCTGTGGCAGGGGCATTTGCGAGCATTGAATCGGAGGCGGCTAGAATGGGATTGGCGGTTAATGAGGAGAAGACAAAGTATATGCTGTCATCGAGAGAGGAATCTCAACATCGTCGACTCGGGCAAAATATCACGATGGACAGATATAACTTCGAAGTTGTCAGGGACTTTGTCTACCTGGGCTCCACTATTACATCGCAGAATGACATCAGTGCAGAGATCAAGCGAAGAATTACTCTTGCCAACCGCTGTTTCTTCGGTCTAAGAAGGCATTTAAGTAGTAGGGCCCTCTCTCAGAGAACCAAGGAGACTTTATACAAGACCCTAATCATCCCGGTCCTGCTTTATGGGTCAGAAGCATGGACACTGAAAGACTCGGATAAAAATCTGCTAGGGTGCTTTGAGAGGAAGATTCTTCGTGTGATTTTCGGTCCGGTGTGTATCGAAGGAGTATGGAGGAGAAGATGCAACGACGAGCTATACGGGCTATACAGCGACGTTGACCTGGTCAAAAAGCTGAAAATACAGCGGCTGAGAAGGCTGGCGCACGTGGAGCGTATGGACAGCAACGTGCCTGCCGCCCAGGCGCAACTGGAAGCGGCTAGCTAGTGACATTGCTGGCTGGAGGGGCTTGTTAGTTGAGGCCGATGCCCATTCTGGGCTGTGAGCGCCATCAAAAGTAAAGTATGTAAGTAAAAGCGAGAGCAAAATAGAAACACGTTTAAGGTTTTGAATATATTGGGCGTGTCTCCAAAAACAAGATATCGGAAATTTATCTCAGTCAAAAGCTGAGCAAAAGAAAATTTAAATTATTTCTCCTCAGTATTTTGACATTCCAACTGAGATATGTTGCTGAGGAATCCTGTTCAGGCAACTGATATTACTCGGTGACCAGCTGAAATCTTCTTTTTCCGAACACGCCTAATAATAACCTGAATTTTGAAACTGACAAAAACTATTTTAGAACCAGAAAGGACACTTTGAGCAGCAGAGGAAGAAGCCAAAATTAAAAAAATAAACTTGAAATGTTGGAAAAAGTTGAATCTGTTGATTATAACAGCATACATATAATTATTTTAACTGCTTGATATTATTTTAGTGTGAATATAAGCACACAATTTTGTATTCAAGCCTTGATGTACGAGAGTACCATCACAATTCAAACAAAAATTAGATAAGTATTCAAATTTGCTTTCGACCCAATTCAATTGAAATACACGATGTTATTTATCTATACGTTTAATGGTATAAGTGCATGCTTAAACATCGAAGATAAGCTATTGATTTATTAACATTAAACAAATAAAAACATAATGCTCATATCAGTTACCTTTTATTTTTGATTATTTATAGTTTTTTGAGTAGGTTTCAGGTCACAAAGAAAAACTTAATTTTTATATTTGTGCTTATCTATGGTCATCATAAGGTCTAACTGTCTGAGTATAGACTTATGTGTTTCATATATGATCATTAACCCATTTAAAAAACCATACCATCGTATACAAGGTGGGCCAACAGAATGCTATAGATTTTAATATGAAATTAAAAAAAAAAATATTTTATTATATTGGAAAAAAATACGTATCCGCCACAGTGTATTAGGGCTACGCTGTTAGACCAACGAAATTGATTATTATACCAGATCGCTGTGACAAGTCTCCACTCTATTTTCGCACACTTTTTTTTGCCCGTGCCATTAATATTGTGCGGAAAAATGGCATTTGGGTTTCTTGTTGTTGTTATGTGTTGTAATGGTTTTAGCTGTTGTTTGATTTTTTTGTTAAATTTTGCAAATAAATATGCAATTCGTCCAAATCTCCATGAATATTTTTCCGATGCGTTTTCGTAAGCATTTCGTTGTCGTTTTGGAGACTACAATTTTCGTTTTGCATCAGCAGTGTACTAGGCTTAAAAGTGATCATCGATGGTTAACTTCAACACGAACGTCGTTTTCAGTCTTCTTAAAAATTCGGTTAAAAGTGTAAAAATTAAAGAAAAAACTTTAACTTTCGAAAATACTAAGAAAACATGAAACCATTGATTTAAGTTGCACTTTTAGCTCAATCAAATTGCACTTTTATATGATTCTCTAGAGGAAACATTCAAAAAGTTTTTGTTCTTGCTCAAGTAGAACGGATAGCTTCCATACAAATTTTCTCCAAAAAGAACGACTATAAGGATTTCAATTGAACTTCGTACATGGAATCTGTAGAAGAGTTTTAATAAAGCTGCATACTAAGATTTTTGCCTAAAAATTCCAATAACGGACAAAAATAAATTTTGTTTGTGCAAATTGCGTTGTTTTCGGTATACTATGTATATATGTAATATATAAAACATATACAGTCGTAGCCGCCTAATTAAGAACGATATTTTTATAAATTTATAAAATGCATAATTTTTGTTAGGAAATCTGTTGAGGTTGAGTAGTGGTTTAAATAACAGCCCATGAACTACGGTACACTTTGAGTAATGTTTAAAAAATATAAGCATGAGAATATTAGTAGGTAACAAATAAACATTAATTTAACTCTTCATTCGTCTGGCAATATAATTAAGAACAGAAACAAAATGTTGTCATAACATTAAAAATCTTTGAAATTTCAATATGTTAATGTGAATATATTGTAGGAAACCCTTAATTCTTTATAATTTCAGAAAAAATTTCTTTTCGCGTAAGGCATGGAATCTTGATAGTGGTGTACTCTATCAGATTTCCTCAATATTTAAAAAATTCTGATCAAAATGTTTTTTTTTTTTTTTACTTTAACCGTTCCTTGATGTCTCCTCTTAAGTTCTCGAAAGAATTTAGACCCAAGCTTTGGACGGTATAATCTAAAAAAAATGACTTCTTGACTACGCAAACACCTTCTTAGCAATCCGTTGAGGACTTCTTGGATCATTATCGTCTTTAAAAACAAATTTTATGGGCATGGTTTCAAATGAATAAGACTTCATAACATGTTCCTCAATGTTTTTATAAACTTTCTGTTCAATTTGAGCAATTTTTTCTAACTTATCGACCATACTAAAAAAAAAAAATAAAATAAATCGGGTGGCACAACGGCTCATGAAGAACCAGGCCCTAGTGACTTACAACTCGCAACCATTGCTGTGTGCGCCTGTCGACAGAAATGGAAGGGACCTACAATTTTATGCCTAATCCGAACGGCTAGACGAGAAGCACTTATTCGTGACAAGTGATACTCTTGGAGGATTTGTCAATTCCTCGCAAGAGGCAGTAGCCCTGAAAAAAAACTTTTTAGTTTTTTAAGTGGACAAGGCTGGGAAGCGAACCCAGACCTCCAGCGTGACAGTCGAACGCACTAACCATTACGCTACGGGCTACTATCGACCATACTATGCCAAGTCAATGCACCATAAACACATTTCTCATACAAAAGTTATGCATTTTAAAATTTTATAAAAATATCGTTCTTAATTAGGTGGCCACGACTGTATGCATAAATTCTGAAATTCTATTCCTCCCCTAAATCAATTCAACCGCACTACGTGTACTTCTTGAAAGGCACATCTGTCACATAAGGCACATCAACTTCGGACATACTGTTAAGTATAGAGATTCTTTCCTTAGTCGCACTACACGAATGTGGAATGCTTTACCCGGCACTAATTTTCCCTGCCATTTTAATATTCAGAGATTCAAAACTCCTCTAAAATTCTTCCCTATTTTCCTAACGCTCGCATTGTGTTTAAACATTTTAAGGGTAGTGCGCGCTTAATATGGTGGACTAACATGTACCTTCGTCGAACTTCTGCAAAAAAAAGGGATGCAAAATATAAAATTAACATTTGTTGCATGGAGAGAGAAAACAAACACGCAGAAGATCTTCATACATGCAGATTATAGGAAGTGCCATAATGCAGATATGAAGACGAACATGTTCATCTTCTTTGATGGTTCTTTTTCACACGCTCGGTTTCTGTATCGCTCTTCTTTTCTTCATATTTACAGACGAAATATGTCCTCAATCACTGGATTGATTTTGTGATGAGTTAGCATTTCAGTTTTACTTCTAAGCCAGTCAAAAAATATTGCACATAAGATTTGTAAAACCTACAAAATTTTATTAACGAACAACTAAATTCAAAAATCTACAGAAAGGAGAACCGGCAAAAATGTATGGAAGCTGGTCTAGGAACCAATAACAAAGAGACATATCTCGTTGAAAAGGTATTTTTGTGTACATGAATACTTACTATGGCAGCTCATTCCAAATCGCTGTGTGAAAAAAGTTATTGACCAACAAAGATCTGAATTTGGAAAACATAAAATGTAAGTATGTAGGTAGTATAGGCAACAATGTGCTGGACGTACTAATAACAACAAGACATATGTTTCTGAAAAGGTCTTTTTATGTACTACAATAGCTACCCGGACAGCACATTTCAAATCGCTGTGTGATAAAAGTTATTCGATAATTAAGATTGTGATTTGCTACATTTTAGTATGAAATAAAAGACTGCCTATGCTATAAACATTTTCTATGCTAAAATTCACCACATCACAATCTTAATTATCGAATGACTTTTTTTACACAACGATTTGAAATGTGATGTCTAGGTTACTATTGTAGTAGATAAAAAAACCTTTACAACGACATAAGTCGCGTTCTTATTGGCTGGACCAACACGTTTTTGCATTATCTATACCAAAATTCACCACATCGCAATCTTAATAGGGACTAACTTTTTTCACATAAGGACTTGATATGAGCTGTCAAAGTAGCTATTGTAGTGCATAAAAAACCTTGGTATGGCCAGCATATTGTTGCCTATACTACATACTTACATTTTATGTTTACCAAATTCAAATCTTTGTTGGCCATTAACCTTTTTCACACAGAGATTCGGAATGAGCTGCCATAGTAAGTATTCATGTACACAAAAGTACCTTTTCAACGGCATATGTCTCGTTGTTATTGGTTATGTAGAACGTTTCGTCCGGTTCTCCCTTAGAATATGTAATTTTTTTTTTTGAAAATTATGATTTCTAAATAAAAATAAAATCATCGTTGTTAAAAGAAAGATCAATAAGTAAATTTATAAAAAAATTAATTCAAGACTTCCTATATAAATAAATTCGTATTTCTCATAACGATAATCAATTTTAAACCGACAAACGCCACCATTAACCTTATTTTCTATAGTTAACTATATTTCCTATAACAAACATTAATTTTATTCCATAAATGAACCCATGTACCAGCTTAGAGGAAATAGACTCCTCATTTATCTTCTCGTAATGTTTTCTTCGATTTATGCATACTATAGAAGGGCGGTGTCAGAGTTGCCATAGCAAGTGGATCGACGTACAAATTATGTTTTCAAGAGATAGGAATAACAAATATTGTTCTTACATGACGGGTCGGAATGGTACAGTTGACGTAAGACCTAATTGCTAATGCTAATAGATAAAAAGGTTCAACACTCATTTTAACTCAAACTCGATCCTTGCATTCTACTAGTTTTAACTAGAGATGTGACTGTTTCAGGCGTCTTCAATAGTTAAAGCTATGATTAGACGGTCAACGAAAATGGTCAACGCATTGACTCTCTGACGTCAGAATGACGTCAAATTCTGTCCCACGACTTTCAAGTCGTGTGATTGTCATTGCAAAATGTTGCGATGACATGATTTGAAAAGTCAACGCGTTGACTGTTTTCATTTACCGTGTAATAACCCCATCAGAATTTTTCGGACACATTGACAGATATTTCCTGACTGCCCATCAACGCGTTGTCCAGGTTCCAACGTTGACACGCTATAATTTTCTGCTTTGTCAAAGAAGCTGGCGTTGACATTCTTTTCATTTAGAAACAGCAACAAAAAAAAAAGAGCAACATAAAAGAAAACAAAACATTTCCAAACTAAATTATTTAAAGTTAAATTAGTTTGAGTTAAAAAAAAAAAATTAGCCAAAGCACCAGTGAGTTGGATAAGTAAATGCGCGTCCTGCTGATGAATCGAAGGAAAAGTTGTCGGAGAAACGTAAAAGACAACAACTTTACTCGTGGACCAAACAATACGAGGTCTCCGCTTTGGTTGCGGCAGTAGAGAAACGACCAGCGCTTTGGGATGGAGGATGCAGCGACTATAAACTAGTTAGAACAGGCAACGGGGAGTCAAATAAGGGCAATCTGAAAAAAGTGTTGACGTCTGAAAAGTTTGAACCCAATTATGAAGAGGGGTTGCTTCTTAGCATAAATCTCGATTTGCGGGATTTTTGGTCTGCCATCTTAGAAAGAAGAAAGAATTTTGAGTTTGAAAATTATTTTCTCAAAAACTGTTTGCTCAAACTACTTGGTTTAAAAAGTTAATTCAAGAATAGGTTTTTGGCTTTCAAAAACGCTATAACATGATATTTTGAGTGTTGCCCTTGATTTTTAATAATTTTGTTTATATTTTAAGTCATTTTTTTAGAAAATTGCCCCTTCTGCCGAAATCTAAATTGCCATTTCCATTTTGTTTGCTTTTAACATTTTTCCTTGCTTTAAAAAAATTTAAACCGAAATACATAAATTTATTTGACTGTGTCACAGCGCGCCACCACTATGTGTGAGCCTCAACTCGAAAAATTACAGATTTGTACTTTTGTCAACGGTCAAAGCGCGTGGACATGGTCAAGCCGTGTGATCGTCAACGATTACTTGTCAGCGCATTGACACCGATTTGGATAAATCTCGTTGACACATATTACCTGTCAACGCATTTTGGGACAACATTGACGGACTTGTGTCATTTGTGTGATCGTCAATATTTCAGGTGTTGACACGGTGAGCGTTGACGTTGCCATGTCAGTGCTTTGACCGATTTTTTGGTAACGTCAGAGAGTCAACGAACTGACCCTTTGCGTGTACCGTCTAATAGTAGCTTAACAATTTTATAAATGAGGATTGAACACCATCAAAACATTTAAGAAGCAATACACATTTTTACTTCCAAATTTAGCTAAATATTAAATGTTCAATACATCTCAAGAACCACTATGCTGTTTGTTGTCTTAAAGATAAGTTCAAAAGAAAGAAAAAACAAATCCTTAAATTATCGATGAATGTGGTAACACTGCCGGTTGCTATGACTATATATTTTCCATCATAAGAATAAGCTACCTCAAGTAATCAAAATCAGAGAGGAAGAATTATAATTATAATTTTGTATGATCTACAATATAAAAAAAGAAAAAAAAAAAGCATATACATTCATAGTTTATTATGAGAACTTACTTAACTGAAGGCATTTGTTCTCACGGAAGTAAAACAACTTTCATTGGTGTTATTGTGGTGATTGGAGAATGGACATTAGGTTATTTGTCGCTATTACAATTATTATTATTATTGCTTTTTGTTTGATTTATTTTTTTTTTTTTTTTTTCCTTATTTTATTTTTCACCATGTTTTTGCAATGTATAAATACAGCGATAACAATCATTTCAATAAATTAATCATTGATATACTGACTGGGTTAGGGCATATAAAGATTTTAGACTTGGAGTGTCTTTAAAAGTTTTTAGAAGAAGCTGGTAAAGTAAGAAAAATAGAATATACATGACTGGATCTTGTTTAAAAATAAAAATAAATATGATATCGTAAGCAAGTGTAAAATAAATGCATTACTGATCGCACGAACTTGCTCATGTAGTTAACAACTAAAATGTGGCTACGAATTGACTGGTGTATATTAATAATTCGATAATATTTTTATATCGTTACTGAGAAAATAATTTAAAACAAGCTTAAAAGCAATAATTTTGAATTTTTTTGATTTAATACAAAAAAATCAAGAAAATGTGTAAAATGAAAAAATTAAAACAAAAAGTTTTTTTCTTTGATGTGTTCCTCAAAGAAATTACTTAAATAAAATTTTAAATACAAAATTTTTTGAATATAACTTTGATGAACCGAATGGCAAAGTATTGTCCAAAGGGTTGGGGTCGATTCTGGTTTCTGGTTACACTAAATTCTGTATAAAAAAATTCTGTATTCTAAAAAATCGTTTTGATAATGTAAATAAGTACGCACTTTTTTACATTATCAAAACCATTTTTTTTTTTTTTGTAATACAGAATTTTTAAAATCAGATTTTTATGATAAAAAGTTTGTTGCTGCCGTAAGATCAGTCAATACCACACATAGTAAATTTGAAGATTAGAATATTTTAAGACTACTGCCAGTTTAAAAAAAAATGATATGCCTACTGGGAAGATATCAAGCTGAGTTTTGTCCTGCCTTTTAAAATTCAAAGAAAATAACGGAAGTATTCAAAAGATGCAAAACAACGTTGAGGCCTGGCATCAAAATGTATAAATCTCGTTTAAAAAATTTCACACGACGAATAAACATCACAAATACGACTCTAATTCGGATTAATACAAGTTTAAGAATAATGATAAAATTTGGACACTCGTAAGCTATGTTGTGCGTTTCTCAACGTTTGTAGAAGTGACGTTGGATATATACTTCTGGAATACCAACATACGTCAAAAGTCAAATACGAGATTCAAAATATGGTAGATTGAATTTAAAAACGGATCTGATTTCGCACAGGTGGCAAGGTCAAAAATGGGGTTCAAATTAAATAAAGGAAAACTAAATTCTGAAAAATAAGAAAATTCGACGTATGTAGTATTATGAGAAAGAGACTGGATTTGAAAACATTTCCTGTTTGAGGGAAAACGTTTGGGCTACGTTCAATTTAAATTTATAAATAGAAAATTATTGTTGTTTTTGTTATGTTAATTCTTCTTTAAAATACAGAATTTGGACATAAACAGAATTTTTAAAAACGTAATTTTGCACATAAAGCATTTTGGATGTACAGAATTATTGACATACAGAATTTTGGAATACAATATTCTGTAATACAAAATTTTGGTCATACAGTATTTTCAAAAAAATTTCAAACAGAATTTCGGTCATACAGAATTTTGAGATCCAGAATTTTGACCCGCTCCCATGTCAAAATCAATCAAGCAATTGATGCGATATTCGGGAAAATATACAAAAAAATCCAATTGCTCAATTAACCTGTAAGATAACTTCTGTTGTTCGATAACATGCAAGAAGTTTATTCAAAATCATAAGAGCCATTTCGACAGGATTTGATAAAACCGAAGCTATTGTATGACAGCTTCCAGAAAAAGTTAAGACAAACATTTGAATTTTGCCTTAAGAAAATGACATGTATGTGCAAAAGTGCTTCACATCCTATTAAGAGTAAATCCGTTCAACCGTTTTGTCTCCATTTTCAACCGCTTTAGCACGCACAGAGAAACAATCCGACGCAAGTCTTATAGAAAATCACTTTTTTCGACTTCGAAAACAATACTTGAAGTATACTTGCTAATCAAAATGGATTATTTCTTTGATCTTTGAAACCCAGAAACGGCTTTTTAGATTTTGGTTAAACTTATCCTGTAATGAATGTCATTCGTGAGGTACCTACATATTTATAGGCAACAAAATAAATTTATTTTTAAACTTTTGTATTCTTTTAGCAAAAACTAGGTAAATGTAGTTAAGCCTGTATTTTTTTAAATGACGTGTACAAATATTTTACACCTTCATTTTCTTTAAATAAGTTTGTTGCGGTAAATTTTACCACAACAAGTTTCACTGGCCTATTTAACATCATTTCTCCATTTTAGTCCTTTCTTTTCCGTTGTGGCTCCAAAATGCTTTTAGAGTTCAGTAGATACCTGGTTTCCATCAACCAGAGACCTGCTCTTAAGTACTTTGGAAAAGCAACCAAAATAGGTGTTCCTGATTAGCAAACTACCAATACTACACAAAATGATCCACAAAATAATTGCGTGTGTGACAGATCGTCGACACAAACAAGATTTTAGAGGACATACAGATGGTCTGGTCGCTATCAATCCTTAAAAGTAGCACGGGCGATATTTTATCCCCGATTGCTGATGTGACTCTGTATGAGAATGGCTGAATGCCCAACGTAAACATTTTATTAAATTATTAATTGTACAAGATGGAACGTTAATGCAAGTCCTTTACCCCTTAATCTGCGCAAAAGTCCAACGATATAGAGTAGAATCGCGAAGTAGGGAATTACTACCAATCTCTCCTCTCCGACATTTTAAATATTGAAGTTAGCTTCCCAGCAATTTTCACAAGAGTAGTTTTACTTTTATTCGAGGGTTTGGACTTGAGTTTCTTTTTGGCTTTCCGAAACTGTCTTTTAAAAATTGAGGGGGTGTGAGTAGGGTGGCTGAATGCATTCATTGAATTCCCGCCCACTGGAAGTCATACCAGAGGACGGCGAATTCTGTGGCGATGACAATGCAGGAAGCTGGGGTGTAAAGTGCGAGCAGGATAGGCGGTGGGGTCTCAACTGCGTCCGCTCACTTTCGCAAATATGCGGGGTGTAGCTGAATGATGACGCGATCGAGATCAACGCTTTCTGATTGAGCGAAAGCATTTGGGCAGTGGAAAAAGGAAGCGGCCGTACAGGCAAGGTGAAAGCCTGGAAGAGCACTTCTTACCCGTACATACTATGAACCTCATGTTTTGTTTTTTGGACGAGAAAGACATTTTTGGAAAGAATCAGAAAAGAAATTTAAGAGTAATTTTTTTTGGGATTTTTGTCGAGAGTTTTCACTACCAAAAAGGGTCGTGTAAATTGTTGAAAAGTGTGAGAAAATTGTTGGAGAAAGCTTGGGAAAAAGCAGGACAGAAATAGGAGGAAAATTGTCCTCAGCTAGGAAGGAGAAATCGGCAGGATTTAAAAGCTAAGTATTTTTTTTATTGGTGTCTAATATTAGAATTTTGCGTTTTAATCTAAGAGTTATTGTGTTGAAAATTTGCTTAATCGTTTGGCTTTTGCCAAACTTCCAAAAAAGTGGAACTCGCGACCCGTTAAAAACAGTTTGGTTCTTTTGGGACAAAAGTATTAACAGTCCATCTTCCTTTGTTCAAATCTTTTGTTCAAACATTTTCTAAAAGATCTTGGGTTTTACTCCTACTCGAAAGGTTTCCCAAGTAATACTTAATGTAATTAAGATTCTTCTTTTAAGACTTCAAATTCTTCTTTAAATTCAAAATTCATCTTTGTTGTTTTCCGCTCCAAAAGGTTTGTGATTTCCTTTCTTTAAAAAAAAATCGCTGGCGCCCATTTTATCTCAGGTACACCCTGTAAACATTCTTATAATTTCAGTTTGATTCAATTTTTAATTAGTTTCATTAATCGCAAGTCGATTAATAAAATCCCACACGTCGCTGAACCCACCCCATCGCTGAGCTACCGTGGTGGCAGCACCTTTTGTGCTATCCGTTGTGGAATTACTCTAAACGCGCCCATCATCCATTTGACAGTCAGTTGTCACTTTACTTTAATTTTACTTTCGTCGCGATGCACGCCGCCGGTTATCGTGCAAAAATTCTGATTAATTCGTTTTTTAATTAATCGTGTTTTGCAGATATAAGATCTGCCATCGAAATATAAAACTCATCCTAAAATCGCGTTTATAAATTACACAACACGTAATAGCCATGTACCACAAAAGCAATTTCGTCTCTATTTTGTAGTGAATTGCCTTTTTTATTTAAGTTAATTGCCTTTGGCCTTGCTAAGACCCATGAGAATCAATTCAAGTTTTAACATATTTCTACGCCCAAACCCGTATTATGTTCAATTCTCTTTGGGATTTAGCTCTAGCCCTGATTTTTTTTGTAAAAATCCTTTCGTACTTCACAATTTTAGACCCAAGCCCCAAAAAAATTCTGTCGAATAAATAAGATATATCACATTTTTCAAGATGGTGGCGTTTCCCCTCCGGTACAACTCTTAAAACTTGGTTCATTAATAGAAAATATTTTTCCAAACATAACCCGGAACAAAATTTCCCCATTCAATAATATAATAAATATCCTCCCATCCAAAATATTTTCGAGCGTTTTACTCCAAATCTATGAATTGTACGAAAAAGAGTGTTATAATCTTTTTCGTCTAGAATTTTATGAGCTAAAATGTGTACCTACAACTTTTTTCAAAAGAACCTACAGCTTTCGAGTAATTTAGAAAAAAGTGAATTTTACCCCCTTTAGCCCCCCTAAAACTTTTAGCTTCACTCCAAATTCAGGGTACTTTTGGAGAAATGTTAAGGACAACAAAAATGAAGCTCTCCACCAAAATGCAGATTTATTGGAATCGTTTCGAAGTGAATATCTTATTTTCCTGACTATTGGGACTCTAGCCCAAAAACTTTTGTTTATCCAATTCTTTTCGAACTTACAAAAAACATATAGTAGGTTAGGATGAATATCGAACCCTTGTGTTTAAAAATATTTTAGACGAATGAAAATCTCTCACGTTTTGTAATTTATTCATTTATATCATTCAATTCATTTTAGGTATCGTCTGTAGGGGAGGGGGGCTGTAGCCCTTATTTCTCACTAACAGGGTAAAATATGGTACAAATTCTTGTATTGTGGTGTTCAAAACTTAAAAGTTTGCCGTTAGTTAGTTGTAAGTTCATTTGCTTAGTTTATTAGGCGTGTTTTTTGAGAGAGTGACTAGCAACTCTGCAAAATGTTTACACGCAAAACAATAACAAAACAAATTATTGTAGAGAATTTTGTTTGTGTTTTCCATGTAAAACTTTTACTGAGTGGCTAGTCACTCTCTCAAAAAACACGGCTAATATAAAATCAACTTAGAAAAGAAACGTTGAAAAAGTCAGACATTTAAGAACCACATATTTATGTAAACATTTGTTTTTAAATTTGGCAAATATGGCGGCATGAGTTGACAAGATAACCGTTTTAAAATGGCGATACAAACTTCGCGAACATGAATAATTCATTGCCCCCTAAATGTTTGACTCCAATTCAATATCTTGAAACTTCTAGGGTTCAATAGTCGAAGTTCAACTTTAACTATATTCATAAACATCAATACATAATAATTATAAGATATTAATGATGTTTTGTTCAATCTTCTACGCATTAGACGCATAATTGAAGCTTAAAGTTGAACGCACGCTTCACCTTAAAAATGAAAATTAGTTAATTAAAGCTCCTAAAGGTAGCTCTTTTCTATATTGTACCGCTATTTTGGATACAAACTTCTGAATTAAAAAAAAAAAAAATAAACATACATATATTTCCAAAAGTATTACTTAAATTATTAATTATTAAAATTATTTGACAAGCATTGGAAAACAACGAAAACTTGTTATTGTAAACAAATAATAAATATTCTAATCTGCATCCATACGACAGATATTAGTTTTAAGTTACTCCTCCCCAGAGGTGGCTTATCCTATCACCATGCTTTCTGTAAGCTTGTATATCTGTGTATATGGTCTTTAATAAAAAAAAACACCATGCCCGCCTACTTTTTTAATGGGATTCATTTATTCCAATCCAACTAATAGTCTTCCCCTTCCACCAAGATGTAAATTTTCTTCTCATTTGATGCTTAACGCATGCTACGGTTCAAAGAGATTTAACCTAATTGAGTTGTTTATTGTGTGTTGATGTCCCCACCATCAATTTTTGGATTAAAAACAAAAAAAAATATTGGAAGGGATTTATTATCATATAGCTGGGTATTTACATAATATATTTATTAGGCTGGTCCTTATTTATATTGAAGAAAATATAAATGTTTTTTTTTTATTGAGCACCTTATTTTTCTGTTCCTTTGTATTCAAAACGTGTTCAAAAAAAATTTAAGAAAATCGGATTGTATTAAACACGTGCCGCAATGAGTTTAAAATTCTAAGAATTCTATTCTATAAGACAAAATAAGTAAGAATCCAATCAATGACTGATATTTTATTTTTATAAATTGATGTATGAATATTTTAAATCTAGTTGTAGAAAAACAAACATTTTGAAAATAAATAGATTTTTAGGGAACTAACATTAACATAAAACAAAATGAAATTTAGTCTTCATAACGAGTTTTGAGATTTTCTCGGCTACATCCTGGGTATTTTTATTTTTTTTATTTTTTTTTAATAATTGCTAATTTAATAAACAGTAAATTTAAAACAAAAAATATGGAAAATGTACGAACTCACTTGCAGTAGAAATCGCTTTTGATCCTCGTTTTTAGTGAGTTTATTATTAAACTCCTCCTTTAGCTTAACTCCACTTTCAGCTGTATCATTTACAACTTTTAAAGACCCCACTATATCTTTTCCTCGTGTATAATATGGTTGGTCATCCCAAATTATTGGATTAAGGAACAAAAAGTCTGAAGATAAACAAAACCTTTCGAACATTTTCATTGATTTAGCTGACATTAGTTCTGAGGGAAGATTTTTGGTAATGAAGTCTGAGACATCAGCTGGCTTCAAAAATAATTTCTTCTTAACTTCTTCTTCTTTTTGGTCATCTTCTTCAAAAACTTTAGAAACCATTCTTCGTTTTTCCTCAATACTTAGTTTTTCATCAAAAAAGGAAAAAGCGGCATATTCCTCATTTAAGTACCATAAATAGTTCAGAAACTTATTTATCGCAGTTTCAGCTATAATCTTGTCGTCTTCTTTATACGAATAAAGTTTTTTTTTAAAAATTGTTTACTGGTGCTTGCACGATTTCTGGGGCAGAAAACCAAGATTGAGTGTAGCATTTGACAATAAAGCAGTAAATATTTGATAAAGCCTTTTTGTCCTTGGCGTTAAGCTTAAATTGTTGATGAACAATATTATTTTAAGGCAATATATTCCCTTTGCCATCCACCTTGCCAAATGATAAGCTCCTGGTGCCCGAAATTTATTGCCACCTGGAGGATTTCCTCCTAAATAAATTACTATTAGTTCCAGAAACTCCTTATAGTCATCACAGGGAAAATTTTCTTCCAGCCTTTTTAAAGCAAACGACATAATTTCTTGCCTTACATCTGCAAAAAGACTGAAATGGAAAAATAAATATGGTATACAAGTTCGGATGGAATATTTAAACAACTTGAGGTTTGCAGACGACGTTGTTCTGCTGTCAAACTCAGCAACACAGATACAGACCATGTTAAATCAACTCTCATCAACTTGTAAGAAAGATGGACTATGTTTAAATTTGACAAAAACAAAAGTTTTGACCAACCACACACAAGAAGAAATTTTATTAGATAATAATAAAATAGATTATGTCGAAGATTACGTTTACTTAGGACAAATAAAATCTTTCGTCAACCAAGAAGAAAAGGAAATAAACAAAAGAGTAACTAACGGATGGAAGCAATACTGGAGCTTAAGCGAAATAATGAACTCGAAATTAAGCAATAACACAAGGAAATACGTATTCGACTCAACAACCTTACCAGTTTTGACGTACGGGCTACGAACCCTAGGACTAACTTCAAATCAACAAGATAAATTGAGAATATGCCAAGCAAAAATGCAACGTAAGCTTTTAAAAATTCGACAAATACAAAGAATTAGTAACGATGAAATAAGAAGTAGAACAAACATAGTTGACATGATACAACGAATAAAATAATTAAAATGGAGCTGGGCGGGACATATATCCAGAATTGAAGATCAGAGGTGGACAAAAATCATTACTAAATGGACTTTTATAGACGAGAGAAGACCAAGAGGACGTCCGAAAAAAAAGATGGATAATGACCTAAACCAATTTAACCAAAACTGGTACAATTTTGCCAAAAACAGAAATATATGGACTTCTATGGGGGAGGCTTATGCCAGATAAAACGAATAGAAAATAAATTAATTTACAAAATTGTTTATACATAGTTAAAATTAAAACATTGAGATATTTTTTTTTTTTTTTTTTAATCAAGGTAATTGTTAAATTGTTAAATTAATAAGAAATTATGTATATAACTCTTTCATTTAATTATTTACTATATTTATATATATATATGTAAAAACTTCATATTGGCGAATAAAGCTTTCAATAATAATAATAATAACATCTGCAAGGATGCTCACAGCTTTTTCATCCATTGACCATACAGAAAATTTTGTCTTATCAATTGTTTTTCACTGTGCTTTAAATCTTTTGAACAGAGGAATGTCAGGTCCAGAAGACGGATCAAATTTAGATGCTTTGAATACACCTTGAAGAATAATTTCAAAAACGTGATGTCTGCACGCTAGGTAAAGTATGTCTCGGCCAATTTTATTTTCTAACAGGACACAAGCTCCGTTTAAACGGCCAGTGTTAGAGGCAGTTGTGTCGAAAACAAAGGCTTGGACTTTATCGATCAATGACCAATCTTCCATTATATCATACATTGCAGACGATACTTCAATGCCAGTTCCAGCTGAAAGTTCCGGTACTCCAAGGAGTTGCTCAATATTTGGAGCAGTGGCAATTATAGGAAGTCTGTCAACTTTCGCAGTACACATATCTAAGGTATTATATTGCGCAGATTAAGATGGCTGTCCATTGTGCCCATACACAGTAAACAAAATCAAATTTATTGTGACTAATTTTTCTTTTACTATTGATTTTGACACATGCGCAGAACTGAACGAAAATGAAAACCCTAAAGATATTACCTTTAATATATGTACCTTGGTCAACTTTAGCTTGGCCTGTTATATCAGGAAGAAGTTTGGAGTCCCAGTGTATAACAGCAAAATTAAAACTTATGTTTTCAAATTTAGTTTTAGTTGCTATAGCTGTTTGCTCGCGAAAATCACAAAACTTGAAGGATCTAAGGAAGTGGCTTCAATACAGGCTGTCAAGAGGTGGACGGCATCTCTGTCACTAATTTTACATTTGTCAAGTGCCTCTGATAGCCTAGGAGTTAAAATCTCTAATCTTGCCCTTTTCAAGCCTGACGGCCCTGGTACTAGGGATTCAGCGCCAAGATTTATAAGCTTAGTTTTACACTTATAAAATAAAACACTTAATACATCTCGTTTAGAAGGTGATTTCGAGCCTAGAATTGGGTTTTTCATTGAACCGACCAAAAATAAGTTTTCACGAGGCATCTTTAAACAATTACAACTTAATTAATGCTATTAAAATGTCTGATTGACAGATTTAATAAAGTGCATTGAAGTGACACCTACGCTTGCTCAGAGAAAAAAAAACATACTTACATGAGAGCCAGAGAAAATTTCATGGGTACCAGTACAGTGGAAGTACTCGCACCACAGCGAGAACTTTAAGCTCAGTGCGGCACGTGTTAACGTGGTCGTAAAAAAAAAAAAATAGGGTAATGTTTTAGATGTCAATGAACAAAAAAATAGGGTGCTCAATAAAAAACTTGAATTTTTGAAAATAACGACCACCCTTATATTTATTTATGTGTGTTTTTTAAAAAGAAACCCACACCGTATAACATGTCTACCTGCGCGAAGAACTAATTTATACAAAGTGTAAATATGTTGGAGTTGGTATCGTTAAATTAGAAATTAAAAAAAAAAGAATACAAATAATAATATTAAAATAGTTCAACATTAATCAAAAGAGAGAATTAAATTAATAACTGACACTCGTGCCAGCGTGATTGTATCTTTGTTAAGATAATCAAGTTGTTTGCTCCAGAACAAAGATTACCCACAAGTTAGAAGAAGTCATATCATAACTCATACTTGTTAATTTTAAAGCAGCATCATTTTTTATTAAGTTTGCTTTCTCAGTGCGAGTTAACCTAGTTTTACGGCAGGGTGAAAATAATTTTCCCTTGACAGATTCCACAAGTTAAATGAATGACATTTTCCCCCGAAGAATATTGAAAGGTTACCATGTCCATAATCAAATTTTTAATGTTTGATCTGTTCATATTGAGGCAATAAAATGGAGAACAGAGAAAAAGTTATAAAAATCGTATGACCCGTTTTCAAAGGAAGAATTCCGTTAATGGGTTCTTAACACAAATTGTATGGTTAGGTACCCACATTTTTTATTATACGAACAATGATTGTAAATCTTCTGAAAAATGATAGAAAACTAGTACTACATACCATCTACAGTTAAAAATAAATCAACAATGTTAATTTTTTCCAAAATCAAAAAAGGATGTTTAAAACATTTCGAACTTTCTCTGTACTAAAAAAATCAGCTGAACAGTTTTCGAGAAAAAAAATGCTTGCTTTAATAGGTGGTAACGTCTCTAAAGTATAGGAATCCAAATGTTGATGAACTAATTAACCTTACATACTCCGGGATCTTAGGACCTCTTTTATGGAATATTTGGAAATAAAAAATTTAAAAGGTCAAAATTAAAAGGTCAGTCAAAAATGTCAAGTAGTTTCCGAAATCAAAGCGATTTTGTTTAGCACCTAATTTTTGGGCCGTATAAGATTTTGAGCACCTCATTCATGGAGTTTTCAACAAAAAAAAAAAAAATACTTAGTTCTATAAAAGGCCAACTGGTTTCAGTAATTGGTCAGTGATAGATTTTCTTATATGATTTTTTATTTTTTTTTGTCTTAGTCTTAGTCTTATACGGCCTTGAAAAATCTTTAAAAATTCAATAAAAACAAACTATCGCTGACCAATTCTTGAAATAGTTGACCTTTTATGATGATTTGGTGGAATTTAGAATAGTATTCTTTTTGTTCGCGAATATCCCATAGGAGAGGTGTTAAAAATCACGCGTAACCCTGAAAAACTTTAACCATTGATTATAATTTGCCTATGGCTGACCAATTTCTGAAACTAGACCCTAAGACGGCATATTTTTTTTTGAAAATCTCATATACTCTTTAAAAGTCCCGGAGCCTACAAAAGTCTCAATGTTACATTTGTTAAGAAGATGTTTGTCAGTGGCACAATTCGGAGAAAATTTGGAGACAATAATAAGCATCTTCTTCGAGAAGATCTTAACGTCAACTTTCTGTGAATTAATTCAAATAAATTGAATACGTTTCTGAAGGTTATTGGGAGTGCAGGTGATAGAACATTCTTAAGAGTGTTAATTATGGGTGGACCTTTTTTTTTTGGGTGTAGCAGGCTGAACTTTTTCTGTTGAGCAAATCAGAAAATTGCCTAGCTTGGTATATTGCTGCAGAACTCAAGTTGTAGGCGATTATCCACTGACTGACCGCCCTCTCCCCACAAATTTAGAAAGCAATAGATTACAACCGTGTGTATAGCTTTTTTTGAACAATTTACATATTATTTTTTTTTTTTTTCTAAGCCCCAAAATTATTTAATTGGGGCTAAGGCCTTAATAGTCCAGTAACCTTGTCGTTTGTATGGAAGGCACCGTTTGCGTCAAATCTGGTATTTCTGATTTTTTGCTGAGTTGTTCAGGATATTGTCTTAGTAAATAGCCTAAGTTTTCGACCTCGAGCGGCGACCGCTTCATGGTCAAAAATAAAAAAAAACGCGAATTTTTCAGTTATTGAGATTTCAGTCCTAAAGAAGTAATTTTAAATAAAAACATTGTTCTACGATTTCAAAGTAACCTACTTTGGTCAAATTTGAGCCCAAAACCATCTCTGTAGACCGAATGGCTTCCAAAATACAGCATTTCAAAATTTAGCGATAAAAAATAAAAATATAACAAGTAGTATTATCAAGCAGTATAATGGAAAATAAAGAAAACAAAGCATTAAAGCACTGGAGCGTGTAGGTTGAGCCAAAATAAAAGGACAATCATACCGGAAGAGGGTCTTTATACCCCCGTTAAGATGGGAGGGGCAATTATCTAAAAAAAAATGACTTAAGGTAAAAACAACACTATTAAAAATGGATGGTAACACCCACAATATTCTCCTATAGCTTATCTTGAGCCCAGAAACCCATTCTTGAATTTATTTTTTAAATGAAGCATTTTTCATCGATAGTTTTTGAGAAATTAATTTCCAAACTCAAAATATTGAAAAATAAATTTGCTCCAAGGATACTGTTTCTACTAAGTAAATAGTAGACAATTCTTTTTCAGAATGTTGAGTTTGGGAATTAATTTCTCAAAAACTATCGATGAAAATAACTTTATTTAAAAAGAAAATTCAAGAATGGGTTCAAGATAGCTACAGGAGAATATTGTGGCTGTTTCCATTGTTTGTCCATAGTGTTGTTTTTTCCTTAAGTCATTTTCTTAGATAATTGCCTCGTATGATTGTCCTATTATTTTGGCTCAACCTACACGCTCCAGTGCTTTAATGCTTTGATGTCAACCATTCTTTATTTCCATTATACTGTTTGATAGTTCTACTTTTTATACTTTTTTTATCGCTAAATTTTGAAATGCTGTATTTTAGAAACCATTCGGTCTCAAGCTGGACCAAAGTAGGTTACTTCGAAATCGTAGAACAATTTTTTTTTATTTAAAATTACTTCTTTAGCACTAAATTCGCCAATAACTGGAAAAATCGCGAATAAATCGCGTTTTTTTTTTATTTTTGACCATGAAGCGGTCACCGCTCGAGGTCGAAAACTTAGGTTATTTGCCAGGACAATATCCTGAACAACTCAGCAAAAAATCAGAAATACCAGATTTGACGCACACGTGAATGTATATAGTTACTGTACTATTAAGGGAATTGGAGATAAATCAAGTTCGGGCTGCGAATAATGGACATGTTTAATGCAAAGGCAATTATTGCCTTAAAACAAAGCACATCAAATTAAGCGGCAACAACAGCTCGGACTAAGGCCTGACAAGTCTTGGACAAAAAGGGGTTAAGCAACCAATTCCCATAAAACTTAAATTATTTCAGACCATTTTTAGGGCTTAACTCAAGGAGCTGTGAAAGTTGGAAGTTGGGGCTAAAGCTTGAAGAGATAATTAAAAAACCGGGTCGGGGCTAAATAATTAACATGTCAAATGCAACAACAATTAACCTTAAAAACTTATCTTATTTAACAAAAAAAAAAAACGTAGGAAAACGACGTGTCAATTTTAGTGTAATTATTTAATACAACACGAATTTTCTCTTACCATCAGCCAGGGCACTGAGCGAATCTTGGGACTAAGCAATTACATTCAAGAAATCTAGTCAAGGAGCCAAATTCCACAAGTGTGAGTTTACTCTGTGCACTCAATTAATATTTGCAATCCCTCTAGACACTAGAGTGACATGCAAACTTATCGATACATTTTTTGAGCAGGAATATAAAGTGTATGCAGCTTATAGTCTTGAAGTTTTAACATTTTATTTTCAATCGGCAAAATATTGTTTTTTGTGCTTTCCAGTTCGAACAAAACTGGTAGGTGCCTACTCTACTCAAAAAAAAAGTATATTTTTTATTTAATTTTAATTTTAATAAATTTTATAAATTTTTTTTTTAATACATTTTTTTAAACATGACAAAATGTTACTACGTGTGTGCAAAAATTCAATTTTCTTTATCAATCATAACTAAAGTTACGAATTTTTAAAGTTGGATGTACAAAAATACCATGCGATTTCCCATATAAAACTTCAGACATCTTGGGGGCCGGGTTAACGTTAATAAAATGAGCTAAAATTTTACAAGAATTTTTTTTTCATTATTTAGAACAAATTAGGGGGTTGTGTCATTCAAAATAAGACAGTAACCTTTATAAGGACCATCCTAATGAACATATATAAGATCGTTCTTCCTATTTCATTATATTTTAATTTAAAAAGTAAAGCTTTCAATAGCTAGAAAATTAACATGTTGTCTTTATTAAAAATTGTGGTTAAATTTTAAACTTAAAAAAAAAAAACTTTTAATTGGAATTGATGAATTACTTTACTTGACTTACAAGTGAATAAACCATTGCGTGTGCAATGAAAATCAAAGAAAATTATAAGACACTTGAATGTCCATTAGAAACGGTTATTTGTTTTGTTGTATAATAAGCACTTTATCAAATGCTCGTTCCTCCAATTAGTGGCTGCCTGTCTGGTTTCATTGGTGATGATGGCTTGTAATAACTTGATTCGTTTTTCATCAATCAATTTACCATAAACTCTATCTATTAGCGTCTTAAAGAAATGACAAATGCGACAAAAAGGACAACTACAACTTTCCGTTTGCATTAATTTAATAACCAGTCATCTTTGTGGCAACCAATAAATCAATCACATTGTGCATCTTATAAATTGACACCATCATCATCGCATCATCATAGAACAAACCAAAACTATCACGACTTCTTAATCGGGAATATTTAATGATCTCTGCTCTGGACTGGCAGTCCTTGCCATCATATTTTCTGATGCAGGACAATGACCTTATCCTCTTTAACTAAGTGGAAATAAACGGAAATAAGTGCACTGCCATTTTCCATTTCTTTGATTGTGTCGTTGACGTCGTTGTCGTATAGCTGCTTCGTGCGTCGCGTTGTCGGGTTTCGCGATGAATTGTTTCCCTTGATAGTTTTCGCTGTCAACCTACGGTAAATCTATTTGAGCTGAACATATATAGAACTTACCAGTCCCAGCCCACATTCAGATGTGGAATAAAAGTCGAACAGCGAGTGCAGCCTAATCAGGGAGAACTGATGCTCAAACCAAAACATGTGTTCCGACTTAAGCAACCTTCTGGTTGGCCCTCATCGGCCTAACATCGCTCTATTGACAGTGATTACGTTTTAATTCCACAACTTCTTCTCTTCCGTTCGTCCCTGTCGGCTTCATGTCCGTGATTACGAAGCTGCCTTTGACAAAAAAAAAAAAAAAAAACATATCTACCTTAAGACAGTGGACATGGACATGGATGGCGCGTCTTAATTTGGTTTGGTTATGCGAGGACTTGTCCTCTCTGCGGCAACAATGGTTTAAACCAGCTTCTTCAGCAAAATGTTACCATTTAGTCAATAAAATAATCATCGAAATGTATTTTGCTACAATTACAAAAACAACAACAGAGTCCATTATTTTGAAGACTCGTTCTCTATTCTGCCCACAGTAGTTCTGGATGTTCTGGAGAGTTAGTGAGATCGTTCCATTTGGATGTTGGAAAATATCATTGCCAGATTATCATTGATTTGGTATCTTTTTTCAACATTTTAAGTTGTTAATGGAGCAGAATAGGAATAACTTTTTCAATAGCAGTCTAAAGGATTTAATGTATGGTTTATAATTTAAGATGGAAATCTACGACCGTATAAGAACAAATGTTCAACCCGTAAGACTCTCGTAAGTCAAATTGACTCTAAATGCGTAAAACTAATTGTTTGGTCAATGCTCTGATTATTTCTGTTGCTCCTGTATACACTCTATCAACGCAAAGCAGCGCAGTCAGGACAAGTTAAGAGAATTATACATACGACCGTGTTCAAAGTTCCAACGTTGACAGCGATATCGGTGTTGACCTTCATAAATCTCAAAAGTTTAGATCAATTTTTAATCCGTTGTAATCCTCTTGCAAGGAAGTTTGACAGTTAATGTTTTGACAGATAGTAGGTAACAAACTACATTTTGACGTTTACAGAATATTTCATTCCAATTATTGTCACCCATATTATCAAAAATTACGGATTCAGAGATGTATTTTGATCCAACGACGGATTGAAGATTGTTAGTATCCATTTGTTCTTAGCTAGCATAGTATCTGTTCGCAGAAAAAATCTTAGCTTTGATAAAATGACGTATGTCTGGCGGCCCTGGGATCTTAGTCTATTAGTTTTGCACCCTTGTCTAACTATTTTGTAATTTCAAACACTTTAAACAACTCTTCTAACTAAAGTGGACTCCGCAACGTAACGTAAGAAAATTATGGTTGAACAGGCACAAATTTGAGAGATGAAGACACTTATCTCTGTGTCACGTATATATATTTATGATTGTGTTTTGTTTGAATGTTTTTGTTCTTTATTTAGTGGAAAAGTAGTCTACTCGCATTATTCCTGATTCTAAAAAAAACTCAAGCGCTTGGACAAAGTTGAAACATCTTTGTAGGAATGTACCTACGTGTATGTTGGTTGATGTGGGTGTGTGATTGATGTTTGTACTCATGTTTTCGCAGAAGAAGTCAAATATTCAATGCCGCCGAGCTCTTTAAATTCTTCACTTTTAACAAAGCTCTAAGTATAAAAATTAAAAAAAAAATCTGCGGAATTAATTTTACCAATGTACGCTTTTTTGTTGTTACAAACTTATATTCGACTGGTAAAAGTATACTTAAAGAAACAAGCAATTTGCTGCTATTAAAGTTAGAGGAGTGGTTTAACTTTAAACTATACTTTATGTCATTTAAAATTACGATAGAGTCGACTCTCGCTTTAGAAAGAGTTTTTAGAGCCGACTCCTATTTTAAAAGTGGTTTTAATTGTTTAAAATGTTATCTTTTATTTCTTTTTAAATCAAAATATTAAATCTTGAAAAGATTTGGATTTCTTACTGATTTTTTTTTATAAGTGTCATCGTAATCAAACTTTTATAGAAATTGACAGTTATTAATGGCTTAACAAACAGACAAAAATTTGTTTTGACGTTTCAAGAATATATTGTTCCAAATAATGTGACCCAAAAACTTTTAAATCCCATCTTCTGAAGCAAATAGATGAAATTTTTCAAATACATTTTAATCCATCGATACTGTGGTCATTCTTAAATGCATTTTGACAACTTATAGCTTGCCAGTGTTTGCCTGTCAACATTTTTTTGACGTTTTAAGTATATTTTGATACAAATTTCACCCAAAAACCATTAAACTTCTTTGTTCCGAACCTAAAATTTGTTATTTTCTTAGACATTATTTAATCCATAGACCAGACATCGTATGCAACAACGAATTGACAGTAAAATGTAACAGCTTTGAAGACAACAGACTATTTTTTGAAGACAACAGACAATTTTTGACGTTTCGAGATCACATTGAAACAAATATATATTAAATCGTATCAAATCAATAATTTTTTTTTTTTTTAATATAAATTTTTCTTATATTGAAGTATAACAACTATAATACTGGCAATGCCCTTACCATCTCGTCAGCATTTTCCATCTGCAATCCTACATAATCTCCTGTTTTACCCTCGTGGATGACATAACAAACACCATTTTATGGTCTCGATAGCATTGTTGGCTTTTAATCGTGTCCGAAGGAAGCAAAAACTTGTCGAGATCTCTAGTTGGAGCTATTGTGTTCGGTTACAAGATAATGGTAGACAACGAGTAACTACAAAACAAAAGAGAAAAAAATAGTATTATAGGGGACAAGATGGAAACATTGCAATAGTACTTAGATTCAATTAAATTGGCGATAGTTAAAACAGATAGGGTGAGGAGGATGGGGGGAAACAAAACAAAAAGGGGGTAACAAAAAAATCTAGTTTAAGATAAATTGAAGATACAGATCAATTTGTGCACACATGTAGGCAGATTTTTGTATTTAGATATAGATACTCAGGTAGCCAAGGTATTTTCTATTCTCAACGGCTATATTATATCCTGAACTCGCCTCTGGGATGATAAAAAATGGCAGTATAAAGGGGATAAACTTGAAAGAATATGCGTTGTAAATGTTTTGACTAATGACAACAACGTTTCTATTCTGAGAACCAGTGGGCAGATGAGAAATTTAAGATAAGCCCACATTTAATGGTCGTGCTAATTTTCACAAGTTTTGAGAAATTTCTATATTTGGTACGACCTACAAAAAATAGGGTGAACTGTTCGAAAATAGGCCATCTTGTCTTTTTTTTTTTAATATTCTTCTTCCTTTTCATTTATTTTCTCGGGTGATTAAAGTCATCATCTGGACATCTGGCAAGAAGCAGGATCAGCTGAACTGGTAGTAATAGTTTTTTGTACGATCGTTTCTTTGGCTTGACTTTGACATTTGAAGTCTTTGAATTCTGTATTTGGTTTTGATTGTTTATTGTGTTAGCTACCATCTTTTGTTTAACGCCCATCAAGCAATAAGAAACAAGTTTTGTTATAAAAAGCCAGGCGCAAACGCAGGAAAAATTTTGGGGGGTTGAACAAATTTCGGGGGGGGGGTTTAAACCCCCGAGGCGAGGAAGTTAAATTCATACATTTCGGGGGGTTGAACCCCCAAAACCCCCCCTGCGTTCGCGCCTGTGCCACTTCGTACTTTACCTACAAAAGTGGTTCTTACCCTATAGATTGCGAGTTATGTAGCTTCATATAAAACGTGATAGGTAATTAATAGGAAAAACTTTATTAAAATTAAGTCTTTATTTGCTTGTGGGGCAGATCTTAATGAAGAAAGCTAAGTTGTATAAATAAGAGGTAGTCGTTTTTCCAGGTCGAAAACGGACAAGATTAGTGGTTTGATGAAATTTGTAGCTAAATAAATAAATAAATAAATAAATCAAAATACATAGTATACATAAGGAAATCTAGCTCTTTTTTTATTGTATTAATCTTGACTTTAGATCATAATGTTCTTTCAACTAATGAACAGTTCTGGTATTTGAAAATGGTGTTCCTAATAAATTTTTTTATTCAATATGAATAACTTTGTTATCTAAAAAATCCTACATTTCTGAGAAACTGTTCGTTATCTGTTCTGAATTTCTATGCTTTTTTGGAAGTCCGAAAGAATTGGATAATCAAAAGTTTGAAATTTGGTGGACATGATTAAATTAAAATTAAATTATCATTTGAATTTTTGTTGCTTTATCAACAGTCATAGAGAGGTCATGTACATATGTGTCAAATCGTAGAATTTTCCCATCTTCACCGTCTTTGTCGAAAATGTTAAATTTAAAACTTGAATGGCCTCTCCGGCTAATTTTTCACCATATACAGGGTGATTCACGCAAGGTGCGACAAAAAGCTTGAGCGTGTAGGTTCAGTCGAGACAAGAAAAACAATCGTATAAAAGGGGGAGGGTATATTTCGACCCGTTTAGGCGGGAGGAGTAATTAAAAAAAAATGACTTAAAACAGAAAAAAATATTAGAAAACAACGGCAATACTTACAATGCCATGTTATAGTTTTTTGTAAGGCCAGAAATACCTTATTTTATTGTATTTTTAAATAATGTTGTTTTTGTCAATAGTTTTTGAAAAATTAATTCTAAGTTTTGGAAAAAAAATTTTAAAACTAATTTTTTTCAAAATTGTACGTAATTGAGTACTATTTGTGTCAAAACTCAATGATCTTATGAATTTTTAGTCAAACACTAAAAACCGGATGATTCCTGGACTTTTACTTTTCAAAATATTAAAAAATAAATGAACCAATTTTCTCATAAAACTAATCCGGCTAAATGATCATTTCGGCAACCAGTTGACAAATATTTTGAATTTATTTTATTTTCTTGAAGTCAAATTTTAATCTTCTTTTTTTGTTGAATCAAATTAGCTTTCCTTCGTCGAAATCGGTGAGGAATTTCATTCAAAATTCGCTGTCTTTCCGTGTTTATTTGCTGCTAATTTTAAAATTATAAGGTCACATTTAAAAGGCATTTTTTAAATACATACTCACTTGTAAATGAAACAAAAAATGGTTTGGAGCATTAACACACACTCTTGGCGATGCCATATCAAATTATAAGATAACTTAATAATTTTTAAACTAGCAGCAAATAAACACGGAAATACAGCCAATTTATAATATAAGCTGTAACTGTTAAACAAGAACTGCTAGAAAGAAAATAAGGGTATATTTAGAATCATTGAGAGTGACGTCAAATTAGTAGAAATAATGTGAGATATGTTATCAATCCGGTTTTTAGTGTTTGACTAAAAATTAATAACAGCATTGAATTTTGAAAACAAAAATAGTGTACCTATTTAATAACGTAAAATTTTGAAGAATTTTTTTTTTAAATATGATTATTATTAGTTTTTGATTTTTCAAAATGGTCAAATTGTTATTACAACCAAAATAATTTTTTTTTTTATTTTTAAAAAAGTTCAATTTTTTTTTTTAACACAATATTTTGTAAACGAGTACGTCAATTTTGCAATTATTTTTTTCTAGAATATCTTCAAAAATATCAGTACCTTCCATACAAGTGTTAAAAAACCCTTAAGAAAAATCCTTTTCATATTTTCGACTTTCTCATGATGTTCTTTTTAAAGTATAAAAAATCTTGCATATTAAAAAATGTTTCTCCGAATTAAAAAAATAATCAAATTTTTAATGAATTTTTTTGAAATAAGTTCACATAAATAATTACTTAAAGTTAAAGTTTCAAATTTTTTTTTTAAAACCGTTGGAACGATTTTTAAATTTTGTTCATAAATTCACATTAGTTGCAGAAATTGATTGACATTTTTTTTTGTTTAGCTCAAGTTACTATTGCTAAGGATTTTGATTATTGTTCCAAATAATGTGACCCAAAAACTTTTAAATCCCATCTTCTGAAGCAAATAGATGGAATTTCTAAAATATATGTTAATCCATCGATATTGTGGTCATTCTTCAATGCATTTTGACAATTTATAGCTTAACAGGCAAACAAAAAACAATTTTTGACGCTTTAAGTATATCTTGATCCAAATTTCACACAAAAACCATTAAACTTCTTTGTTCCGAAGCTAAAAGTAGTTGTTTTCTTATACATTTTTTAATCTATAGACATCGTATGCAGTAACAAATTGATAGTAAAATGTGACAGTTTATGGCTTTGACTATTTTTAACGTTTCGAGAAAACACTGTTCCAAATGTCACCGGGAAGCTCTTAAATCGTTTTTTCTGATGTAAAAAAAATTCATATTGTTGAACAATTTTTATAATATCAATGTTTTTCATAGAACTTAAATATATAAATTTAAATCTTTAAATTTCAAAAGCTAAAATATATGATTTGTTACTTCTGAACCTAAAATATCCGTGTTTTTAAATAGAAATTAGTATTTAATTATAAAAATGAGTTTTTTAATAAATTGTTTCAAGTAATAAACTGCTTGCTATTATAGCCTTAGATTAGCCTAATTATCAATAAACACAACACAGTTCTATTATTGTTTTTATTATAGGAACTACATAATCTCTATGCAAATAAAATAAAAAAGAAATTTGAAAAATGTTCATTTGCAAAACAATGACGATGTGATGATACCGACCGGTCGGTCAATGATCGATGAGGTATATTCATCTATTTGCAAAGAATCAGCCTCCGAAGTCGCTTAATATATGTACCTTTCCTGATGGCTAGAATAAGCGTGCGCATTTTAATAAGACAAACAATATACCTGTGATATGCTATTAAATCAACTGATATCAAATAAAATAAGCTTTAAATGGATTTGCATAGGTATTTATTATTATTTTTTTTTTTAATTTTTGGATTTTTGGATTTTCCAAATGTTTATATTTAAAAATTATTATAAATCTTTTTTATTGTAAAGGTTCAGGTATTTGTTTTTCTGACCTTGGCTTTTGTATTCTGAGATCTATTGTTGTAAAAATTTAACGGATGGCAATTATAGTTTTTGACCGCAAACAATATTAATCACAAATGGAGGCAATTTGATTGGTTAAAAATATTTGCGCATTGGTTCACTGATGGTTTGTGAGGAACGGTTCTTAAAATCTTAATGAGGATCTATATTATTGTATATACAAGTTAGGGGAAGATTTACATAAGCCTCAAAGCCATCCGATTTTTTATTTCGTTGTTTTTTTCTTAAATAAAGGGGTTTTTAAGAAATCAACATAAAATATAGTATTTAGATGACTATTTGGGGAATAATTATGAAGTTTTTTACAATATTAATTTTTTCTTAGAAGTAAGTTAAAATATTCACTTATACTCTCAAGCTGGTTTGGTATTAAAAAATAAACTAGGAACTTACCTTAGCCGAAATTCTAATGTAAATTTTGATTTTTTTCATACAAGCTGAGGAATAAATATATGTATATAGAATAGAACTCTATTCATGAGCAACCAAGGAGTCAAGTCTTACACCAAGGAGAGATATCAGAGGACTTCGATATCCATAGCGGAGTTCGTCAAGGATGTTTGCTATCTCCACTACTTTTCCTAGTGGTTATAGGGGATGTCCTTCACGCAGCCTTAGCTGAGCAAGCGCGTGGAATTCGATGGACGATGTTTCCGTTCCTGCAACATCTTGATTACGCTGACAATATTTGTTTGCTCTCGCACAACATTATGGACCTTCATCATATGGTGAGTAATCTGGAATGCGAGGCAAACAAAGTCGGTTTGAGGATCAACGCCGGGAAAACAAAAATCATCAACATTTCTTAATCTTCTTCTCAAGTTGTCGTTGCGGGACAGCAGGTTGAAGCGGTGGACAACTTCCTGTACCTCGGTAGTGTTGTCTCAAAAGACGGCGGTGGTACGGATGAAAATGTTAACTGCCGAATCGGCAAAGCTTAAGTGCTTTCGGCATGCTGTCTAAAGTTTGGAGGAGCAACGTCTTGAGTACGAAGACCAAGCTGCGATTGATCCGCTCGAACGAAGAGTCAGTACTACTATATGGGTGTAGTACATGGAAAGTGAACACCTCTGTCACAAGGAAGCTACAAACTTTCGAAAATAGATGTCTCCGAAACATCCTAAGGATTTTTTGGCCGAACACAATCTCGAACCAAGAACTCCTTCAGAAAACGGGCCAAAGTCCTATTGACATCGTTATTAGGAAAAGAAAGTGGCAGTGGATTGGTCACACCCTACTTCGTGGTGCAGACTCTGTTGCAAGACATGCAATGGAGTGGGATCCACTCATCCAAGATGACAGAAGACCTGGAGGCCAGGAATCACAAGAACTCGGTAAAAGTTGGGGAGAGCTAAAATACATTTCCAGAAACCAAACGAGATGGCGTGTAGCGGTAGTTGACGCCCTGTGCCCCTTGGAGGGGTCAAAGATCTATGTAAGTAAGTAAGTAACCAAGGGGTAGCTACTTTGTTATTTATTATTATCTTCTTTTGCAAAATGAATTTATGCTACTGATGGCTGAAGACAATGGTGAAGGTTTAGTAGATGCAGCGTATACCTCTGTCAAAGTGTGGAGTATCTGAAATTGAACTCATATTAAATGTTTCTGCACGCTACAGCTACACTCATTGTGTTCAATTGGGATATTTTGAGAGGACAAATTCAGTGTAGTACGCTGCAGATAGGAAAACGGAAATATTTACGAAAAGTAACGAAGAAAATCTACTTTCTTTTTTTCTAATATGTTATTATGTCAAAAAAATATCATTATTAAAAAGCAACGCAGGCACGGTTCAGCTAGTAGGTATATGTTGATTGTATATTTAACAATTAAGAGATTCTTAGACAAAATTAAATAATAGCCTGTTTATAAAAACATTTATTTATGTTAAAATAATTCCAAGAAAATACTCAAGTCTGTAATATTCATCATCAAGCATCATATTCACAAAAGTAGTTTCCTTGTTGAAAATCATCACGCTTTGAAATTAAACTCTGCACTTTTGCGCTGACACACGTTTTTTTCAGCATCTTTCATAGTAGGTAGATCCAGAGAGAGAGAGAGAGGCGTCCAGAGCTAAGATAATACCTTTTGACTCCCACACTCTTGTTGGCAATTTTTCTTTATAACATTAACGATGATGTCATGTTTTGTGGTATAGAATCTCAGAATTTCCTACTCGAACAAAATACTTCACATGATTAGCTATTCCAATAAAATTTGCATTCACGAAAGAGCAAAAATATCAAAGTTCGAGTTCCGCGCACACCCCGGTCCCCTCCCCCTCACTGCATCCACAACTACCCTTTCGCTCTAGAAAAATGAGAAGACAAAAGAAAAAAATTAAACGATTCATACTTCAACGCTATTAATTCTCAACATCACCGACAGCATAAGCAACAAAAGCATAACAACAACCAAAGTTTGTAAGATACATCCATCGACCATGGCAAGGAATAAATGAAAATTAAAAAAAAAAAAAAACAACAACAACAAAATCCAATCTAAGTCATGCCTAACATTCTAAGTCTCAATTAATTTTATGCATTACACGCTTCCATGACGCGGATGATGATGTTGATCATGTCCATGATGATGGCGATGATGATGACGACGCTGGCTGTTCAAGTGTTCATATAATGAATACCAACCCCCTTCATATGTATAGTGAGTGGATCCGTTAGTTGTGCGACTTGCAAAAAGGCAAACTATTTTTCAGATGGTTGTGTTCCTGTCTCGTGAACGCCGCCGACGAGCTTATACCTTTAAAACCTCTTGCGAGATTAATTGATTTAATTAAATGCATTAGAGTGGATGTTGTTTTTTTTTTTGTTTGACTCATCGCAACAACACATACACTGGCATACACTGGCATACACTATAAACGAACTACGACAATGTGTTTAAAGTGCTCCAGTATTAACAAGCTAATTGCAACACGTCTTCTGGGGCAGGAACTCCTTCGAGCTACGAGCCGCAAAAGTGTCAGACTAAAAGATAAACAATTGATAATTAACTGAAATCCAGAAGCACGCGCCTTCGAAGTGAAGAAAACCAACACTGCTATGTTACTGCTGGCTTAGGCTTACTGATATAATGCCGGTTATAGAAATCTAACAGCCCAAAACGATGTTCGGCAGTATCTCGAGTAATTTAACCATTACTCCCGGACGCAGTATGTGGATGATTGTTGTTAGTTTTTATCTCGAGATTCGAGATAGGAATCATAACATCGCACACCTCATATTGCAGAAAGAATTGAGTAATGGTTGACGGAGCCTCGATATCTAGTATTAAAAATTGCTATATTATTTGATGAAAAACAACATGATCAACACGACTTTATATACATATGTATATTATGTAACATACATAATAATAGTGTGAGACAATTTCTACGTCAGAAAATTTTAACATGCAAACAATAACAATAATAATAATGGTAACAAATTAATTTAAGTAATTAAACAAGAGAACTTCTTATTCTCGAACAAAGTTAATTTTTATTATTAGTAAACGTTTTCGAGAACATTCATTCTCATCATCAGACTTAGCAAAACTAAATAATTATTTATGAAATAATTTGTCAAATAAGAAAATTAAATTGTTTACAAAATTTGTTTAAAGAAGGTACATTTGTTTAAGTAATAAGTTTTTAGAAGAAAAGGAAAGAGAACGGTAAAAGTGAATAAATGCATTTAGTATTTAATTTTAAATATGTCTTTAGTTGAAAGCGGTTCCAAGAATTGATATAATAAAGATTGTTCGAAAATTTTATTTTTGTTCATGTTATTTGTTCGAAATATGAAAATGTCCTCATACGCATTTAATAATTTTGGAATGTTTATTTGTTTTAATAATCGAAAGCCAGCTAAAAAATGGTTATTATTTATCATATGGTCTGCAGGAGTAGATTCATTTATAGTTTTATTAAAGATTTGACCTATAATATTCAGACCATCTTGTTTTAAAGGCTTTTCTCGTTTGACCAATATAGACTTTATCACAATTTTGACAAACAACCGAATATATTCCGGATTTGTCAGGCGCTTCTGTTTTGTCTTTTATTGTTCCAATTAAGTTTTTTATTTTATTTACAGAGCTGTTTGGTGATAATTTTGTTGAATAGTTTCTAAAAATTTTAATTAAAGAATGTTCTCGAAAACGTTTACTAATAATAGAAATTAACTTTGTACGAGAATAAGAAGTTCTCTTGTTTAATTACTTAAATTAAAAAACTCGTGCAGTAGTGCCACAACGTAATATCTTACGTGCCTACAATTTGTAACAAATTGATTTAATAAATTTAGTAATTTTTTTGTAGGCAAAAATAACATAAGTCAAACTTTTTTGTAAGATCTTAATTTTTTAATAAGTTCAGTTGGTTCATGTCTGAAGTTTTCAATCAGTATAAACTAAGTAAATTATTGTTTTCACAGACAAAAGAGCTGTAGTAAGAACTTGGTTTTTCAATTACATATATTTATTTTTTTTTTATCAACTTTATTATTACAGACCGAGAACTTAGGGCCGTCAATCAATTTTAAATCAAGACTTGGTTTTGTTAAAATTTTTCAATTGTAACGAATGCAAGGAACGCGACGTTTGCAGTAGCTGTGGTATACAAAACTGCAGAGATGGGTGGAACGAAGACGTGCGACAGAAAATAATCGAGCAAAGAGTGGACAAAAATTCTTTCTCACTTTTTAATAGCAAAAGTGAGAGATCTTTTTAAGGAATAGGTTTTATATTTATGAAAATAGGAAGTTCTATGAGATCTTATAAAGTGACTAACTAAGAATAAAAAACAAAAAGGTCGATATGTCGTCCAATGGAACGTCCAAGATATTCGAGCTGAAAAACATTTTTCAATTTTTAGGATAAAATCGGTCCTATGTGTTTTTATTATTTTTTATGGAGAAAAACATATTTGAACATTTTTTTCTTTCAGTTTTTTTGCTTTAAAAAACTATAAATTGAATTTTTTTCAAAACTCTATAAACTATCAATTTAATATAACATTATGTGTAAAATAAAATTAGTCCGAGGTCAATATCATTGTTTGTTCTCAATATATTCGATCCAAAATGCTTTTTACAACAATTTTCGGTAACGTTATGGTTAAAAAAAAAAATCTCAATTGATTTTTTGTTTAACTTCTTATCAATGGTTCATAAATCCTTACATAGCATTATGTGAAGAATAAAATTAATTTAATGTCGATAGTATTATGTTCTCGAGATAGTTAAGACATTTTTTTTGTCGAGGGCTAAAAAGCTCTATCTGCCTTATTTGCTTAACACCTACTTAAAAAAAGAATTAAATAAGCTTAACAAAAAATATTTTTCCGTAATTTTCACTTTTTTCATGATTATCTCGAAATAGTTAAAACGTTACTGAACCCCTTTAAAAGATCAATGGCAGAATGATGTCTTACAACTTTCATTTTCAATCGTTATTTTTAAGATTTGAAAAAAAAAGATTTTGTTGTTTTAAATCTAAAAAACATATTTCAAAAAAAATAAAAATATATGCAAAATCATTAAGATTTTGAAGGACCTCCTGCGTTAGAAATTTGATCGAAACTGGTGAAAACCGTTTACAGTAAATTTGATTTTTAAAAATCGGTTATACAATATTACAGATATTGTTAAAAGCCATAATTGGTTAGTTTTTTTTTTAACAAAATACTGACATACGTACTCTTGTCAGTAATCTTTTTGTAAAACCGTAAGAGCTGGTTTCGAGATACATAACTTTTTCATAACGGTTTTATGCTAAGTACCGCTATTCTTGGAGCTGACTAATATTTCAATTCCACCTATAGGGAAACATCTTAACGTTAAGTCAAAGGTAAAGAAAATCGCTTCGTCGGCTTAGGCTACATGTCGAGGTACAAACATCATGTTAAAGACATAGAGTGAATTCGAAATCGTCTAACTAACTTATATCTGCAAACTTTGTGTTCGCAAAAAAAAATTTAAATCTGACTTGAGCAGAGCAGGCCTGCAAAACAAATTACGTTCAGAAACATCAAAAGTGTGCAGCCGGTAGGGTCGGGCAGTTTGTGCAAAAACGAAAAACATTCTGCTGAAAAAAAGTAAACAGGAAAGCATATAAGAAATGGCTTCAAAATATATAATATATCATCAGGATATATATCTATCACAAAACAGATATGTCATCCAATTGTCACCTAAAAAGTCTAAAATCACCTTTTCCCACGTGAAAATTTAATTTCAAAGATTTCGGTTTTTTAATAGAGATTCTAAAAAATCAATTTTTGTAGAGGTTTTTTCATCCATCATTATCGTAGCCATCTTTCAATGGAACTTGGCAGTTTATACCTTGACGGATAGGCAAGAAACTTAATTTTGACGTTTAAGGAATATTTTGTTCCAAATATCACATAAAAGCCTTGCAATCGCCTTTTTCCGCGCAAAAATTCAATCTGAAAAATTTCGGCTTTTTAAATAATAATTCTAAAAAAATCAGATTTCTCAGAAATAATTTTCTGTGCAGCAATGTTGACGAACATAAATATTATTGAAAAACTGCCGCCTGCTTGCTTTCTGTGGCAGAAGAAAAAAATCGTTACGCAGATGCTATGTATGTAGACAGATCTGCAGCAGATTTCTGCGATTACGAACTCGCCCATACAGGCAGACAGAACTTCTGGACCAACTTTTGTCGCGGTATTTATCATCGTTATGTAAAGTCTGATTCCTATTTTGAGTTCGACTTTTTTACCTATACAAAACTTGCCCTTTAGTACCCACCATATCGCAAGTCAAAAATATTCATATTTTACTTTTTACACAACTAACAAAATTGTTTCCAAATTCGAAAAATTAAATATAATCGATCTTTAAAAGCGTGTCAATTACTAGAATGTTGAGTACATTATACCCTCATAAAGCTTCAATGCCAAATATTTATCGAAAGGCAAATTAATTTTTTCAACAAATGCGCGAATGATGGCACATAGCATGTTCTATAGAAATATAAAATTAAAGAAAATACAAAATCCAAAGAGCGAGAATAATTGCAATCTTCACACTGTCTTTTCACATAAATATAGTTGCATCCACAACAAAATATCGCCAATCACATCCGCTAGCTAAACAGAAAAAACTTACCTAATCAAAGAACTCCCCATCACACTCTCTGTTCCATGTAACTCCACTCCGAATATGGAGAGTATTTCATGATGGTGCTGTTTCATCCTGATGATGGATCTTTTCAACAACAATGCCACATTGATGATGATTACAAAATTGCCAGTATTAGCGAGCGGCAAGACTATCATTATTGTCGCCACAATAATAATAATAGAAAGGCATTCACGGAATGTGTTTTGCTATTTGCTTAAGAATTTTTTTATTGTTGATTTTGAACTGCACTTTGTGTGAAACATGAGCAAGTGGACCGCGTGACGTGACACAGGATCACTCACGTGGGAAAGATTGAGATTTTCAGAGTCTGAGGATGCGAGTAGGTACCTTACCAGAACAGAAGCTAGCAGCTCCACTATATGAGGAGGAAGCCATACTGGATCATGAGTGGCTATGTAAGTTTGGAAGCCCACGAGTGCCTACACAAGTGCGCCCCAACATAGAACAACGTTGTCATTTTGTCATTAGCATTAATGTCGTGAGCTTTAGTATTGAATTGGAAATTAACCACGAGGCAGAATGAAGATGATGTTATGCCTCTTTGTCCTCGAGCTCCAGAGCAGCTGTTTGATCGGTCGTGGTGCTCTGGTGAGTGTTTTTCTCGATGATGATGAAATCTATTGTGTTCCAACGGCGCGGCGCGGCGCAACAGTAGCGGCGGCAACTCGGTGGTTATTTCACGACATTAACTAAGCCGATGTTGGGTCAGTCACACAGTTCCCATGATTAAACGAATTTCTGCATTTTTCAAAAAAAGAATTATATATTTATGTAGGTATGTTATATTGGCTTTCTCGACTCGACTCGATTTTCCTTCCAGCAATTCGCTTCACATGAAACAGAACATTTTTGTTGCGTAAATTTTAATGTAGATTCCGTTCGTGCTTCATTGATTGTTATGCATTTTGCATTTATTTCAACTCTATAAACGGGATGATGTATGAGAGAGTGTCACTTGGTATTCACTACGAATACTGAATTTCTGGGCAAATTGTGAGAAAATCTAACTGTTACCAATTTTAAACTGTTCATTATTTGCTTTTTCTCATTAAATGTGTTGCAATTTCGGAGAAATAAAATCATGGGAAAAGTTTTAATTGCACCACAGTAAAAGCTTTTCTTTTTTCAAATCGTTTACTCTCTTAAAATACTCCATTAGATAACGACATCGTTTAGGTCACAAGTATTTATCTCTACTTAGTGCATTCAAGAAAGGTAATGCTTTTATTTCATATTATTACAGAACAAGTGAAGAAACTGACTTTTATGGGGCTAGCTTCTTAAAAAACAGCAATAAAAAAAGCATTCGGGGTTATTAAAACATATTTTGCTGAGCTGCCAATCCAGAGATTTGGAATGGAACTTTTACCACCCACCTAAGTATTACAGACAGAAATGATGATCGATCAAAACGGGCGAGTCCAAGATTTGAAGATGCCCCAAACTCAAAATGGCACCTTGCGAACCCGAGAAAAAGGCATAGTTAAATTCGTAAAACCAACTGTCAAGCTTATTCAAGGGACTCTTTCTTTTCCCCACCACGCGAATGTGAAATGCTTCAACCGACTCTATCTTTCCCTCTCATTTTAATATTCAGAACTTCAAAACCAATGTGCATCGGGATCTCCTTTCAAATCCTTCCATATTTTCCTTACGCTCGTACTGCGTTCAATCATATTGAGGGTAGTCAAAACCCCTTTAATGCGCGCAAAAAGTTTAGATAGATTACAAAAGTGGACAGATAACATTAGTGGATATCTATTCTCAAAACAAAAAACACAAACATTCAACTCCATCTTTCAATTAAGATACCTCTATCTCTGTTTACAATAATTAAACTTCAGCTCAATTAAAACCCCACAACGTCAACTAACTAACTAACTATAAACCTACAAAACCTAACGACACGTGTGCGCATACTTATATAAATGTCCCCCAACTTAGATATGCAAAATCAAATGCCAATCACCATGTTAGGTATCTTCTAACTTAATTTCCAGATTCCAGCTGCCTGGTGACTTTGAAATGCAATTTAACCACCCACAGTCACATCGATCTGCATATCCACTGCAAAAATTCCATGGTCTTTCCCATAGCAAAGCAACAACAACATAACTACAACGAACACAAGAAACATTCCCAAGATTGACGAACGACGACGGATTTTGTCGGTCGATGTTGTTCGTCTAATTCTCTATTCCCGTAGCCAATCAGCCAAATAAATTGCAACTTAATTAAAGTCGACTGACTTGACTCTGTACGCCTTGAAAACGGGTCTCATAGAATAAGAGTGCGGCCATTTCGATGCATTTTATATCACTTCGCGCCAGCGAACTGAAAGAGTGGAGAAGTGATGTGGCCTCAGGTGTGTGTGGCAAAGTTGGTGCTGATGCCGCTGCAGTACATTAATCTGTGAGTGCGCGGCAGAACTGATTTAGCTCAAATTTGATGAATGACCAAAGCGCTAAGGGGATGCCGACGACGGGCGACGAAAACCAAATGCCGCCATATAGCCAAAGTCACACACTTGGCCTTGACCGTTCGCTTAGTTGGTTGGATGAGGGCATTTCCATGTTAGTTGGACCTCATTCACGGATCACCATCACCATTACCATCATCACGGTAAACCATTTTCCATGTCAAGTTTGGCGAGGTGTTCATAAAAAGCTGGTCTCGCTTTTGCATCTGACAGCTGCTGTGTGTTGCCACTTTGAAGGTTGGATATGTTTAGCTGAAAGCTTTAATTGCATGTCGTTACATGAAATTCTAAGCCATTCGTCACACAACACCACAAATACATATAAACATGCAGCATTCTTTTGAAATCCGTCCGTCGCCTTCGTCGTCAATAGAGTTCTGCACTGTAATCTGTCAATCACGGCGGCCCGGCCGAGCTTTTCAAGGCATTTCGTGGTCGTGAGGAGCTGAAGGGAAATTAATATGGTACAGCCAACGAGTTCCACAAAGAGCCCATACACTTCCCTGGGTGATGCATGTTGGACGAGCGATTTGTTTGCACAGTGAATCTTGTGGCAATTGTGGTCTGTTTGGCAGATTAATGACTGACAGTGTGGAACGGATGGGGCATTAAATAATTGCTACCGAACGAACGAACGAGCGAACGTCTTCGGCAATTGATGGCGCAGGGCGATGCCTGGCATGAATGGTGATCCGGTTTATTATTGGATGATTGTTGATGAGAATTGATGGCATTGGGGATGTTATGGTCCAGTCCAGAGAGTAGGTATATTTTGCAGCACGTGCTATACAGAGTGGAAAATTGCTCCTTCAACTACCGTTTTTCTTTAAGTTGAGCTGATTTAAACGTTGTTGCTATTATACCTACCAACTCCGGCAAAACAGTGTGATTTGTGGTTTATTGGTGTGGTTAACCAGGTTTAATAATACTTTAAATGACTCTTAGAATATATTGGAAACAGGAAAAAAAAGGAGATTCAAAAGAAATAATGTCGGTGGTTAAAATAAAAAATTATTTGACATTTACATTTTTTCAATACATTGTTGGCATTTCATGTTTTACCATCAGATGATTGCTGTAGATTAGATATATCATTGGTTGTTAACACAAGTGAGCTGCATTATTGAAAATTATAAGTTTAGCTAAGTTGCCCCAACATGAAAATCTAGATTTATAGATGTTAAGGAACGAATAAAATTAAGATTTTGAGTAGCGTTATTTTGAATCCGTATTGAATGAAAAACAGACTACAACAATTCCTGAAAAAGGAAAATTGGCAAATTCTTAGGTGCGTCAAGCTGGGTATACCACAAGGGAAATTCAAAAATCTAATGATGCAGGAGGAGGTTATCCTCCATCTATCCCCTCTACACGAGGTTATTGAAAGTGCTGCAAAGGGAACCATTATGAGATTTGCCAAGGAGGGAACGGGGACTGGCTAATGTATCAGTCTGAGGGAAAGAGACTGTATTCCGAAGTCCTCAATAACAAACCTTATTGACATTCCAAGAGATGGTATTATTACAAAATATAATTTCGTGAAAAAAAAAGACTGGGTAGGCGAAACAGTGAACTACACTTTCAATGCAAATAGCATCAAGTGGTACACTGATGGATCGAGAACGACAGAAGGGCCTGGTGCGGGAATTTTCCGGCCAAGAACCAAACTTTCCATACCGATGGGACACTCCTCTAGCATTTTTCAAGCTGAAGTAAAAGCGATATGAACATGCGCAGGTCAAAATCTCGAAAAGAATTATAACAAACAAAATATTGCCATTATGTCAGATAGCCAAGCCGCATTCAAAGCTCTGAGCTCCTCCTCCATCACCTCTAAGCTGGTATGAGAATGTGTAGGAAGGCTAAATGAACTCGGCAAAATTAACACTTTCACACTCCATTGGGTACCTGGCCACGTAGGTGTCCAGGGCAATGAAGAGGCAGACTCCCTAGCTAAAATAAGTGCAACGACTCCCTTAACGGGACCTGAACCATATTGCGGAATAGTAGAAAACGTGATTAGAAACAAAATCAAAAAAGAAGAAGAGCAATAAGATCCAAAACTTGGAAAGAACTCCCCAAGCTAAGGCAGGCTAAACTATTACTTGGGAATTACAACCACCAACGTCTTACACACTATATCAACTTAAGTAGAAACAACCTAAGAATAATAATAACGGGTCCCTTCACTGGACACTGCAAACTAAAAAGACACCTTAGTATACTTGGTCTAGTAAGTAGTGCCACATGCAGGTTCTGTGACAAAGATGCGGAAACGCCCGCCGGACCATATTCTATGCAGATGTAGCACACTCAAAAATCAAAGAAAAAAGTACCTGGGACGCTACCAGGTAGAAGAGAGTGACTGACCGTCTCTTAAAATACTCCAAATACTCCAATTCTTGAGAGGAATACATCTGGAGGAAGAGCTGTAAGATGAGCAGGCCTCATCCAGCTCTAGATGGGACACACAATAGATCTTAAGGTCGCAGTGCAATTTCCCTCAAACTTTATATTTATTCATTCAATTATGCAGGAATACGGGGCTAATTTAGTGCTGCAATCCGCAATTTTCAAGCTGGGTACACCACACCTCCCCAGTCAAAATTTCAAAAAAGTAATGATGGCATAATTAATTAATTTTGACGCCATCATTAGATTTTTTAATTTCTGTCGTGGTAAACCCAGCTTGACGCACCTCAAATTCTTCCCATTTTTGTAGACCTATAGCCCAGTCAAATTAGACATTGACCCGGACAAAATTTTTTGCAGGTATATTTTTTAGTGGAAATGTTCAGAACAGTGTCCTTAATCAACTGTTAAAAGTCCCAAACAATCCGGCTTGGCGTACGACCACAATCTTGGAAAAATGCAGCCATCTTGCACTCTTTGTTTATGGAACAATAGAAAGACCATTCAAGGGACAAATTGAGGGGCTTAAATAGCCAAAATCAGGAAAGTAAATACAAATTAGTTAAAGGTATTACATGGCTACTGTTTTAAATTAAATGAATTTAACAGACTAAATTGCAGTGCAAATTTGAAAAAATTTCCAATGTCCCATAAATATTTATTATAAAGCTGAAATTTTTTTGGACATGTTCAGAACAGTACCAACAATCATTTTGTGTAAGCTACCAAAAAATCCCTGTTGGGGTATTTTTCGGTTTTGGCTATATCTGGGTATCTAATTGTCCTAGAAAGACCATTCAAACGTAAAATGGATAGGCTTCGACTTTAAAATCAGCGAAGCACACACAAAATTAGGAACAGGTGTTTTATGGCTAAACTGTTTTGAATGAAACTAGGTACTTTAACCGAGTGAAATTCACTACAACTAGATAAATAAGATCAGGACACTGAAACTTATGTCATAAATGAATCATCTTTCACGCTTTTTATTAATGCGATCAAACCAAAATTATAAACTTCATTCAAGTGAGCTACACGGTGGGTGCTCTTTACTTACGAAGGAAAAATTAAACGAATTGTTGTAGTGTTACTTCCTAGTACGACCATTTAAGTTGGCCTAGTGGGCGTTATTTATTGTGAACAAAATAATTGGTTATATTTATGTGCTATACATAAATCCTTGATTAAGATCATAATAAAAGACTGCAGAAGTCCAGATTTCAATTTGGTCGTGGCAGGAAATTATGTTTATAGAAATGGATAATGCCGGTTGCATTTTGTGTCAAGGAGCTAAAAGTGGTTGAGTTTTGAAATTTGAAAGTGGCATTGATAACATTCGTCAGTTTAGTGAAACTCGCAATGGCGGAATCGCCGCACTTATTGGAAATTCGAAAAGTGCTTTAATTCATGTTAACTGTCGAAAAGAGTACACGCGCCGACTTAAACCTCTATTTAATGCTGCGCATGAAGAGTCTGCCAACAGAAGGTCACGTTTGTCGTTCGATAGTTTGGACTTCAAACGTCAATGCATGTTTTGTGAGCTTGAGGTAAGTTATGAGGAACATCTAGACAGGCAAGCATCATATAGTGTGGTGGTTTCTTCTGACTTCATCGATTCTCTTCGTTCTATGGCCTCAAGACGTACTGATGATTGGGCAGATAAGGTGATGCCTAGGTTGCACGCTGAAATTGACCTCTAAGCAGTGGAGGCTCGTTACCATCGCAATATTTTAACGTTCCGTCCACTAAATTTCAGCTTTTTAATAAATAGTTCTGGGACATGGGTAATTTTTTTTTGAATTTGCACTTCAATTATTTACTCTGTTATAGTAGTTTCATTCAAACCAGTTTAGCCATAAAACACCTGTTCCTAATTTTGTGTGTGCTTCGCTGATTTTGAAGCGAAGCCTGGCCATTTTACGTTTGAATGGTCTTTCTAGGACAATTAGATACCCAGATATAGCCAAAACCGAAAAATACCCCAACAGGGATTTTTTGGTAGCTTACACAAAATGATTTTTGGTACTGTTCTGAACATGTCCACAGTATTTTAGCTTTATAATAAATATTTATGGGACATGGGTAATTTTTTCAAATTTGCACTTCAATTTAGTCTGTTAAATTCATTTAATTTAAAACGGTAGCCATGTAATAACTTTAACTAATTTGTATTAACTTTCCTGATTTTGGCTATTTAAGCCCGTCAATTTGTCACTTGAATGGTCTTTCTAGGGCAACAAGTTCCATAGATATAGCCACAAACAAAGAGTGCAAGATGGCTGCATTTTTTCAAGATTGTGGTCGTACGCCAAGCCGGATTGCTTGGGACTTTTAACAGTTGATTAAGGACACTGTTCTGAACATTTCCACCAAAAAATATACCTGTAAAACATTTTGTCCGGGTAAGGGCCTTTTTTTGTCTAATTTGACTGGTCTACTAGTCCTTTTCGAAATATTGAGCTTTCAAGAAAAATTTATATTTTCTTAAAAACGTCAAAAAATGAAAAATGTCAAGAGAACCCTTTTTGGGTAAAAAACCAAAACAATGGTTGTATAGAGTTATAAAAAATAACCATCTTTTGAAAAAAATTTTAACTATATATTTGAATTTTTTGTAAGAAAATCCATTTCCTTTCTGGATAAGAAAAATTCTATGGCAGGTAACGTTATTTTTGGTTCTAAAATAAACAGTTAAAAAAATATGTTGGCATATTACTCAAAAAATAGTAGGCCCAAGATTGAAGAAAATCCATTCACCCGTTAAGGCTGTAGGTGTGCCAATAGACAGACAGAATTGCAAGACCCACTATTTTCGCCTTCTCTATCATCGTAATGTTAGATGAAATTAATATTTGGAGTTCGATCTTAAAACTTAATTTTTGTTTAAAACGGCTCCAACGATTTAAAAAAAAAATATATCGACTGTTGAAATCTCGATTATCAAAATATCGACAGGTCGACATTTTTTTTGGAATTTTCTTAAGCGAGTTGATTTTGAAAATTAATTTTTTTCCGCATATTTGCGTTTCAAATCTTTCTTTATAAAATATTTTCAAACATTTATTGTTATTCATATAAATATTTACGCTCATCCCTAACTCACTGACTGTATAACGCTGCGATGCGTTTTACACTTATTTACAAAAACAAAAAAAAAATTAACTATTTTACAGAAAAGATTTACTTTCTTACAAAAAAAAATACCTACCTTTTTGACAAAAGAAAATAAACTTTTTTCCACACAAAAAATATGTTTTTTACAAAAATAAAATGAACTAAAAAAAAAATAACTTAAAAAAAAACAATAAAATACGACAGTCTTAATATGACGGTCTTAAATAGGCCTAAATTGGGTAAAATATTATGGGTTGCCACATCTCTAGAAGTAACATTTTTTGTAAGTAAAGGGTGAGAGGTTGTCATCTAAATTATATACATATTTACGCTTAGCCCTGACTCGCATGTGATAACATAACATGTTCGACGGGCGCCTTTGGCGAATGCTCGAATCAATGAAACTGTTTTTAAAACTTGAACCACAACTTGTAAGTCTATTTTGACAAATTACTTAATTAAATTGTCACACTTTATAACACTCTGAATCTATGTATTGTAAATGCATTCTAATTCACTTTCAATTTTGAAAAGGAAGTATCAATTACATTACAACCTCTATGACTGTCATATGTCATGAACTATTCTTGGATATAGCAAGCTCACTTCACTTACAGCTGCCACATCGAATCATTCACGATTCATTGATTCATCCGCAGATTAAATTCTCACCTATAAATAATAATGCCACTCGTACAAGCATTAAGAATCTGTCTGTACACAATAGTATTTATATATTTGTGATTGCGGTACATGCAAACAATTTCAAACAAACAAAACAAAGCCGACACCGACACTACTTCATGGAGTTCCACCACAAAATGCGCTCCCATCAGCTCCCACCAAAGCCATCAAAAATGAATTACACTGGATAATTAAATTAATTAAAATAATTTTGCATAATCGCTGTGTAAACAGTTCACGATCAAAGTAAATTTCCACCCTCGTTTATCAAGATGAGAGACTTTGACTATGAGTTGTTTTTTGTTGTTGCTGTATGCAAGAGCGTACCCCATACCATATGCAGAGGTAACGGGGGCATTTAAAAATTCTTGCAGATGTTTTCCATTGGGTAAATTATTTAAAATACGATTATTTAAAAGAAATTCTGATTTTTATGTTTGAAATAGAAAAACAATCCCTTAGCTCTTTTTGTATCACCAAATTATTAAAACTTAGAAGATAATAATAATTGTTAAAATGTAATTAATGTACATCTTCATGCAATTTATAGAAGAGGTAAGTTTTCAAGCATATGCCCCTTCCAAACAGGTTTGAATTTTGGCTACGGCCTTGATTGAAGTTAAAATCACATACTAATTCGATCTTTTCTCATTCGACTTGTTCAATTAAAAAACGATCTCTTTAGTAAAGGCGCTTGCACTGGCAGCAGGAGGTCTGCTACATTACCTTGCTGCACTGAACTTATCCAACTGAATGGAGTCGAATGGAAGCAAATCCAAACGTATCCAAGTCCCATTAATCATCTACAAAAATGTAGATTAGTTTATGTTTTTCAAGAGAGTTATCTGCAGCAGAATGAGACTGGGGCACATCATGCAGTAGCAATCCTTAGAACTATTTGCTTCACTTTGTGACTTTGTGGAGACAGAAGTCAGCATCTTACAGCATCAGCATCAGGCTGAGCTTTAGCTATGGAATTTATTTACAAGTTGCTGTTGCTGTCGCAGTCGCTGCCGTTTCGCTGCTGATGGCTGGTGCTGCGCTGTGTGAACGTTCACACACTGATCGACTAATGGCGCGTCATTAAAGCGATCGTGATGGGCATGTTTATCCATATTCATTCATTACTTGTCAGTCCAGGGTAGGTGTAGTTGGGTGGATGTTAAGAGTGTGGAGCATAGATTTTTGCAGCACGACTTACAACTAATTAACCCAACCCTAGTTTTTTTGTATTCTTAGTTCATTAGGTAAGAAAATTATTGCAATGAATCACAACTTTTAAGAAATACATGTATACAGAAAATAATTAACTATATTATTGATTTAAATAAAAAACAAATCGGACAAAATAGGTGAGCTAAGAAGCAGACTGTCTATAGTTTTCATCCGGGTATACATAAGATTTCGAATACAAATTTAAAGAGTTTGGCCATCTATCACTTAAAATATAATTAAAAAAAGCCATGATACTCAGAAAAAAAAATTTAGTGAATACTTTTTTGGAATGGCAAGCTGCCGAAATGATTTCAGATAGACGAAGTTACATTGAGAAAAGAAATTAAAATTAAATTTTAAAGAATTTCTCATTGCTAAACTTATTTAAGCAAATATAAAAATTGGAATCGTTTCAAAATAATTTAATTTAATGAGATATAACACGTTTTATGAACTTTACCAACATTTTAATCATTAATAATATCTTCTTGATAGTATTTTCATGGACTGATAGTAACTTGTTTTGTGTATGAGTAATATGAAGCTCAAACTTGGTACCGAATTTCATGTCTCCTACAAAACGATTCTCAGAAAAACTAAAGGGAAATATTATCTATCAGGAAGATTAATTTCCCGACCGAAGTTTATATTAATGGGATTAAAATAAGTTTGAATAAAACGATGTAACACAATTTTCGGCGTATAAAAGTTGGTGGAGAGCACAAAAAGTAGCATGGGCACATAAAGGACAGAAGGACCAATTATCTAAAAAACAATATTTGTTAAGTCTTACGATTTTTCTAAGGTCAGAATTATTGAAAGAAATAATTTTCAATCAGGAAATTACGGAAAAAATTAAAAAAAAAATTTAGATAAACTACGCATACATTGCTACCTTGGCTTAAGATCAACTCGGCAAAAACTAAAAGGATCAGCCTTGGAACTTCCTCATCAATCCAAGTAAATATTTCTGGACAACCGGTAGAGATGGTAGAGGATTTCCAATATCTTGGGAGTATTGTCTTTACGGGTGGCGGAACTGAACTGGACGTAAACAGCCGAATCAGAAAAGCAAAGGCTGCGTTCGGAATGCTGTCCAAAATATGGAGAAACAACTCTTTTAGCTTAAAGACCAAGCTACGTATGAATCCGTTCTGCTTTACGGCTGCAGCACTTGGAAAGTCACTAACACTGGCACTAGAAAGCTGCAAACCTTCGTTAATAGATGTCTACGAAACATCTTGAGGATTTTCTGACCCAACCGTATCTCCAATGCCGAACATCATGCGAGAACGGGTCAGGAGCCCATAGACTCCATTATACGAAGAAGAAAGTGACAGTGGATTGGCCATACGCTTCGAAAAGGCAATCGGTGCATTGCATCACAAGCAATGCAGTGGAACCCGCTCATACAGGAGGGAAGACAAGTGGGCCGGCCTAGAAGTACATGGCGAAGAACGGTCGAACAGGAATCGGCACGACTGGGGAAAAGTTGGAGAGAGCTGAAATATATTTCAAGAAATCGTACACGATGGCGCGTAGGTGTAGTGGAGGCACTATGTTAGGTCCGAGGACCTAAGTAAGTAAGTAAGTATACATTGCTACCTATAAATTACTCTTTTTTTTAATTGTATTTGAAATTAAGATTTTAAAATTTTTTTTCAGCCAAATGCTGAAAACCAGATGTATTCAATTTTATTTTTTACTACTCAATAATGGTTTTTAATGTAAGTTATTCAACATTCCTTTTTAATAGCAACCCCCAAAAAATTTAAATCTTAGACCTTCGTTCAAAAGTTATTCAACATTTCGTTTTTATAGCAAAACCCCCAAAGTCAAAAAGCTTGACCACCACCCCAAATGATAACTTACGCGGATGAAACTAAGTGCATTCGTTTGTCCACCGGCTGTTTAAGATTTTCCATTAAAAATAATCGTTTTCCACCCTTATTTCAAAAGTTATTCAACATTTCTTTTTTATAGCAACCCCAAACAAATTTAAATTTTGTTTACCAAAATCGTTTTAATCCTAATCGTTTGTCCGCCGTTTTTGTCCAGGTTAGTCCAGCAAAAAAAAAATTTTTAGACCTTCGTTGAAAAGTTATTCAACATTTCGTTTTTATAAAGTTAAAAACGAAATGTTGAATAACTTTTGAACGAAGGTCTGATTTTTTTTTTGCTGGACTAACCTGGAAAAGCTGTGGAAAAACGAATGGGATTAAAACGACTTTAAAAAAAAAAAATTTTTTAATTTTTTGGGGGTTGCAAAAAAAAAAGGAATGTTGAATAACTTTTGAACTAAGGGTGGAAACGCGATTATTTTTTATGATTAATCTTAAAGAGCCGGTGGACAAACGAATGCACTTAGTTATCATTTGGGGTGTTGATCTAGCTTTTTGACTTTGAGGGTTTTGCTATAAAAAAGGAATGTTGAATAACTTTTGAACTAAGGGTGAAAAACGATTATTTTTGGTGAATAATCTTAAACAGCTATTGGGCAAACGAACGCACTTAGCCTCATCTTCCTAAGTCATCTTTTGGGGGCAGTAGATGAGTTTTTTGATTTTGGGGAGTTGCTATAAAAAAGAAAAGCTTAATAACTTTTTTCCTGAGGGTGGACAAATGATTTTTTTGGTTGGACAAACGTGGACAAACGATGGACAAACGATTCTGATAAACCTCACCCAAAAATTTTGACTTCGGTGTTCCCATCTTAGGGGCCAGTTATAGCTATCATTGAGAACCATCATTGAAAATATTATTTGTCAATTTTGAGAGATTTTGAAGAAAAAATAAATGATTATTTTGATGCCAAAGTAAAGCTTATTGACTTAATAATTATTTCTAGGCAAAACAAAATGACTTTTAATATTTCAACGCTGTACTACCTTACCAATGATCATTAAAACAATTAAAAGTTACGTTATGGGGAAGATATGGGTCAAAATGATTTTTTGTTTTTGGAAGGTAAATAATTTTAAAGTCGTAAGCTATATTTCTGCATTAAAATATTCAATGATTAATATTTCGAAAGGTCTCAAAATCAACAGTTAACTTTTTCAATAATGATTTTCAATGATAGCTATAACTGGCCCCTTATGTTCAAGTGGCTTATGTAAAATTTCAAAAGTTGAAGGTTTGTATACGAACATTATTTAAAAACATGTGCGCAAAATTTTAGTCGATTTTGTCAAATCATTATTTTAAATCATTTTTAGTATGATACTAGTTTAAAAAAAATTGTATTTCCCTAATTTTAAACGAGTTTAGCACCGTACCATATCGTAACATGTTGATAAAGTTAACACCTTCACTGTCCCATGTATCATATTTGATACAAAAAATATTTTATTTCCAGAGTTTCTAACGTCCATCTTATGTGATACATTTTGGAATTCGGCTTCAATGTCCCATTACAAATTTATTTTGAAACATCAATATGTTATTTTTCTTAAAAACATCAACTATACGTCCCATGTATGATTATGATCCACAATTATTTTTTCTGCTGTGTCGTCTACGTCCATGTATCATATATGTTACATAAACATGTGTTTTTGAAAACAATTTTATTACATTTGAAAAAAATTGGCTAAGAACCTGACTTTCATATAATTGTGTAAATGGAAAAATGTTTACGGAAAAAAACTGTTTCACAAGGAACAATTTTATTTTTGGGAATAGGTACAAAATATTTTATTAGGGTGACATACAAGAACTAACAAAAATAACAATGAAAATAAACAAGAATTTAGAAATTTGTTTCTATGTCATTGAGTTGCACATTGAAGCATTATTTGCACTCATGAGTGCAGTCGAAACTTGCTTCGAACTAAAGGCTGGACGACTATTTCTCTTCTTTTTATACCACAATCGCAATGCTACCTTACAATTTTAACATTTTGACTCAGAATTTCTGTTAACAAGTGTATTCATGGGTGTATTAACGCTGCAGATGGCGGAATCCTTGAGAAACTTGGCGCTTGCCAGCATCTCTCTCAAGAGCATTTCTTGCACTTGCAACATTGAGAGTGGGGCTTCATCAGTCTGCTTTTCTGTATGAATATTGCATCTTGTATTTATCACTGCAACACAAAATATGGGGTCAATCGCAATTTCTGTATACCATAAATCATGCTTTTTTGTATGGGGGAATGAAATGAAGCCAATTTATCTGCCAAGAAAGATTTTAAGCTAGAAATTTTCGAGAATATATTTGGGTCGGACTCGAAGTCAATAAGGCATCAAAAACACTTGGATAAGTTAGACCTGGGGTGGAATCGGCTAAGGTGATATGTGATAAGTGATAGTCACTATCGACACATTCCGTCTGCGTAAGGTGACTGTCACCAGTGATAATCATGTTTTTGTGACTATTTTTGATGACAGCTATTTAGCTATCACTTTCATGTTAAACTATTCATGTATGCTTTAATTTCTGCATTTTCAAGTGAAAGTACCTTATATTTTAAATAAATTTATATTCAATGAATATATACCTAGTTTTTTTTTCTTAGGGCATTAAAATACAATTTGTCATGAAAAATATAATGCATATGCATACTACTTACATACATACGAGTATGTATGTAGGAATAGTTTTATTAAGTTATTATGTCCAATGATTTATCAAATCTCCTAAAAAAAATATTCAAAAGTACATTGAATGGTCACGTCTTTTTATTAAGTATTAAAATGAATTGATTTCAGTGAATAGTTGCCAAAATTAAGACAAACAATTGTGATTTTATTCCAGAAAAAAAAAAAATAATCTTCAATAATGCATATAGGGAATTCGAAGCGCAGGTTTCTCTAAATCAGCAGAGAAAAACATATGCGACGGTTTCTTTTAATCACTTTTATATTTTTCAATATTTAAAATCTAACCACCGCACAATTTTGTTTGATTAACTTGCAACTATTCACTAAAATAATTTAATTTCAACACTTTTGAATAAACTTGTTGACCGCTATAAAGAAAATCTTCAAATCGACTTCTGAGATATGTCAAATCTTACAAGTATGGGTACAAAACAATGTTTTCTCTCAAAGTGATACCAAATTTGCACTATTTTTTGGTGATCACTTTACGCAGATGGAAAATCAAATCCTATCACCTGTTACTGTCACAAATGTGATGATCACAAATCACCTTACGCGATTCCACCCCTGGTTTTCGTGATATTATACTCGAAGTGAGCTTTGTGAATTTATAAAAAAAAAGTTACGTATACGACGTAGTGGGCAAATAATAACGTCTATTATTATTTTATTTTTTATTCGAATATAAAACATCAACTTGAATCATATTTGATACACACTTTTTTTTCCCGAGTTCCCGAGTTTTTTGGAAATTCGCCTTTACTGTCTCCATACAAACTGATTTGATATTTTTTGTCCAAAATTATTATTATCACGTCTAAGAGATCACATAGTAAGTGACAACATCACATCATGTTATATGTTTATCATATTATCATACTTTACAATGAATCATATGTGATTCATTGGACGTATTGATATGAAAAATGAGCTAGCATACGTCCATGTATCAATTATATGAACACAGAACTATATAATTTGTTTAACATCAGTGGCAATTATTTACGCAACCAACCCATTTTCTATGTTGCATCTTACTAATAAACAATGATTTTTTCTGAAATAAAAAATAATACTGGACTAGGAGATGTTTTTAAATCGGTTTGTATGAGGACAGTGAAGGTGTAAAAATCACCAAATGGCTACTTTATCTTTTTAGATAAATCCATATGAAACTTTGACGTTTATAAATGTCAAAATCAGGGATGTTTGTGAATTTTTTGCACGAGCTGTCATTTTTGTTGGACGTGTTCAGCTGAAATGTATAAAGAAAATTGGTTTAGTATGACACGCATTTCGGATTCGGCTGAATCTACCTAAGACCTAGTAAAAAAAGATTTTTTATTGGAAACAACATTTTAAATAGTTAGAGCTGTTTTTTTTTTTTAATAATTTCTTATAAAATTTTGAAAATATTTTAGAAAAAAAAAATGGACTCCAATTTTCAGTTATTTTTAATATTTGGATAATCTTTCAATTTCAAAAAATTGAAAAACAATTTTGATTTTTTTAAATCAAAAACAAATTTCAAAATGTTGTTATGCATATTTTAACTTTTTAAGCGCATTTGGTTTATAAGGAATACTTGTAATCATTTTATACAATAATGAGAAAGTCGAAATTATGAAAAGTTATTTGATAAGAAGAGCCTGGGATAAAATGCAAAATATTTTTTATTTAAAAGTAGATTGGCCTTATTAAGGAACACACGTTTCTTGGAGCCGATTTCGAGAAAAATAAAATTTGTATGGTAGGTACTGTTATTTTCATAACTATAAGACATTTTTAACATCAGTTTCAAAGTATTGACTTTTAGAGAAAAAAAAATTAAAAGAAAAAACATAAACTTCTTTAAAAAAAAAAAATTAACCGCTTTCGAAAAAATCAAAAACCATAACCATGGTTCTTTACTGTAGGAATCGTTTTTTGAAGAAAATAGCTAAGTCTTTACTTCTTAGCTAAGAAAAATAAATTCTATGGCAGGTACCGTTATTTTTTGTCCGAAATAAATTTAAAAAAAAATGTGAAAATATTACACCAACATAACTTCATACAGTGGTGTCAAAAACATTCCGGATTTTTTTGGTCAATTGCATTGAGTGTTGGTTTGTGAGATAAAAATGAACAAATCAAATGTTTGTAATTTTTCGCCATTTTTATTAAACAATTGTATCATTTTAAACAGAAAAAACATGGCAAATTATCCATTAAAACAAAAAATAATAGTCAAAAATTAAAGTTGATTCAGAATTTTAATGTGCCAAACTAACCGGATTTTATCTTGTACAATTAATTATTATTTTGTATTTAATATTTTGTCCAGTAAACCCTATTTTTTATCACAACTCGACATCGACGAGGCATTCTTTGACTGAATTAAATTTTTGAAAATTGAAGCAGGAATATTGTCCCATTCATTTTTCAAGGTTGCAAACAGAAAAGTTGTTGACGTGTGCTTTTTTTCCCAATCCGCCTTTTTAAAATGGCACACAAGTTTTCAATTGGGTTTAGATCGGGTGATTGAGACGGCCATTCTAAAACACGAATATTTTTAGTCGCAAACCACTCTTTTATCAGCTTTGAAGAATGTTTGGGTCATTATCCTGCTGAAAAACCCAACGCAAAGGCATTTCTTCCTCTGCATATGGAAGCATTACTGACTCCAAAATGTCCTTATATTGAAAACGGTCCATAATTCCTGTGATTTGGTGTATTGGACCGCAGCCTGCGCCTGAAAAACAGCCCAAACCATCACCGAAGCTCCATCGTGCTTAACTGTAGGGAGTACATTTGCAGGCTTTAATCGCATACCTTTTCGAGCGCCTTACTGTCCTTGCACCATCGGAGTAAAACAAGTTGAATTTGCTTTCATCACTGAAAAGCACGCTCCTCCATTTGCTTAAAGACCAGTTAAGATGATTTTTTGCAAATTCAACCCTGAGTTAAATATTTTGATTAGGAATTTAAAGTCTTTTCCAAACACCTTTCATGGCGTACCTTTTTCTACGATGTTTAGCAGTAAAAAGAGGTTTCTTTGCTGGTTGAAATGCAAAAACACCGAAATCTCTTAAACGCTTCCTTACCCTACTACCTACTTGGCCCTATAGGTAGATTTAGTTCATCACAAATTATCTTTGAAGTTGCAAAAGGGTCTTTAAGCACAAAATTCTTTATGCGCCTATCAGTTTGAACAGTTGTTTTGCGAGGGCGTCCACCAAAATGATCAGCTTCTACTGATTTCCCGCTTCTAAATTTTGTCATGATGTCACAAACCGTTGACGTTGGAATTTGCAATATTTCAGATATTAAATTTTGTTTTGTACCGGCTTGGAACTTTTCTATTACCTTGTATCGAATCGCGTTGCTGTAACGTGTTTTAGCCATTTTCTGCACTATATAATTTTAACTAACACGGCTCTCAACTTGTAAAGTCTGTTTAATCTACGGCGTTAGTCGAAATACTCGAAAAAACCGCTACTTTAACATCGAGACTCGCCATCTCCCTGCAATCCGGTTAGTTTCGTACAGGCATGTTATTGAATAACTTTATAAAATATTTTTTTTTATTGTTCTTGTCATCGGAGCATTATATTTTTAAGGTTATTATTAAATTGTCTCATACCCTTTACAAATTATGGAAAACCTATGGAAAGTTATTAGTTTTCTACTTGATATTAAGAAAAACATTATGTTGAGGAAAAATCCGGAATGTTTTTGGCAGCACTGTACGTACCAAGTACCTTGCCATGTATTGCAAGTAATGATTAAAGATAATAAGCTACGAAAAAGCTTTTCTTGAGGTCAGAATTGTTCGAAAGAAATTATTTTCAAGCTGACAATTTAATAAAAAAAAGTGCTTTCACAGTTGATGTCTTATAAGTTCAACCCCTATGACGGAAAAATATTTTCAAATAAAAATGAACATAATTAAGACACAGCACCACACAAAGAGGTCTGAAGATCGGGTTGGAACCAGGGTTGTCAGTTTTCAAAGAGCGAAATCGCCAAAATTAAAATTTAAATCGCCAAATTTCAACATTTTTAACCCAAAAAATCACCAAATTTAAAAATGAAAAAAAAAACATCCGCAATTTGTAATTTTAATATCAAAAAAAATCATATTTAAAACAAATAAATAAAGAAAACAAAACCAAATAAAAATTCTACATTAAAACTTAAAATTAAAAAAAAAAGTACTCTTTTGTACTTAGTCCTCTTCAATATATTCCATGTACGTACATATGTATTCATAGTATTTTATCAATGGGATCCTTTTTTAGCCTTTGGAACATGGCAAGAAGTTACAGCGTGCCGGCCGTTCTAAATCAGTTTTGAGCGAACGTATATCGCAGTCGCAAATTTTGCAATGTGCTAATCGATCTTTCTTTGATTTGGTTAACTAACAAAGTTGTTTGTTTTGACATACATACATCATTTATTTTAGGGATTAAATTTCAGTTTTGTAGTGCGTTCAGCGCAAATAGCGATGTAAAAGTTGTAAGGTTAAAGTGAACATTTGAGAAATTAGAATTTCGATTCCAAATATTAAAATCGCCAAAACCTAAAAATATCGCCTTTTTTGGTGTACATCGCCAAACTGATTTTCGTGTCGCCAAATGAAATTTCAAATCGCACATTTGGCGATGAATCGCACAATCTGACAACCCTGGTTGGAACTCGTGAAAAAAAGCTATAACTTCAGCCAAAAAGTAGCTTTGTGGTAGAATAATTAAGTTGTTGTTGTTTAATTCAAAATGTTCAATGTTAAATAAATCGCATTTTTATCAAAATTGTATTTAAAATAGAGTTCGAGTTTGGATTTTTAATTCACTCAAATACTAAAGTACAACAATAACGACTTTATTTTATTTTTCTCAAAAATGGCTTCTTAGGTTATTATGAGGTTTAAAATAAAATTTTGTATTAAACTTGTAACAGAGCAGTTTTCGAGTAAGTAATTTAAGAAACGGTGGTCTTATTACCTTAAACGATAACGATGAACGATTTCGTTTTGGATGTCCCTACCTTATGAGAAGAAAAAGAACAGATGTTGCCAAATCGATTATGTTTGTTTTGATCGTAATCGTTTTACGTAATAACTCTCCTGTTATTTAAAAGGTAGGTAACAGATATCTTAGGTACAGTTATTTTTGATATAAGGAATAATTTTGTTGAGATTTGAACACGCTTCATTACCTCACTCAGATTTTCATGGATCACTGTGGTCCTCAGAAAGCTGTATGCCATAATTTGACTTCAGGAAATTTCTCTTTTGATTTGCACTTCTGGTCATGGCCCATGCACTAAAGATCCCCCCCACATTAAAGAAAGTGTCTAAACTGGAAACAAAATCTTTGATGATAAAGAAATGGGCATTTACTTTCTAATGCCCCAAATGGCTGTTTTAATTGCCAATGCAACCTGCACAAAAATGATTATTATAATCCTCCTTATAGTTGCCTCTTTATCAAAGTTATTTTATTTTACCCAACATAATTCTTAAAAACAATGCAACTTTCTTTGTGCATCGGACAATTATTGTTTCCAGTTCTTTAAATTCATTCAATTATGTTTAAATTGCTTTAACAGCTTATAATATTAGAACAACTACACAAAGCCCAAGAAACTGCTCTCAAGATATATATCAAAATTTATAATAGCAACAAATTACTTTCTTCGTAGCGTTGCATTTACATAAATCAGAAGATTCTTTTTTAAATAAAAGAAACATTTGCTTCTGATTTACTTTCAAAAAAAAAAAAAAAAACAAGAAAACAAAGCCCAGTTTAGTTAAAACATTTATTTTAAAATTCTTAAAAGGTTTCCCTTCAACATTTCAAAACAAACCACAATGTTGTATGATTGATTGTCGCTTTTTCAACAACAACAACAACACAAAAAAAATAAAATTCCATAACCCCGCATCTTAAAATGCTCAACTCTAATATGCTGCCAAGTCAAGCCAAGCCTCAGAAAATAAATTTACGCATTAGCCAAGAGAGTTATGGGCAAGTCGCTTAATTATTATTCAGATAGGGGGCTAAAGACTTCTAAGTTCTACTCTCTATCGATGTCCAGTCCCAGTGTCCAACCTTCGAAAACAAGGAACGCTAGACTGACCTACTTTGGCGATGATGTTGTCTTTAAGGGGCGCATACAAACAAAAATCAAAAATTCCATTAGGGCTCCAATCGGGAGTCTTAGCTAGACGATTGACCACGATACAAGAAAATCTTGACTTTGAAGACTGATGTCGTCGATAGCAACGTGCGATCATTAAAAAATTGTTTTTCGATAGAAACTGGCGATTACGATGTTCAATAATGTCGCACACAGTGGGAAGAGTTAAAGATTTCCTACTCAAAATTGACATAAAAAGAACTTTTATAGAAATTTAAGCACATACTTTAGTAATTTTTAAAGACAACGGTGGGCGCTAACAGGTAAACAGGTAAAGATATAGAAAACACGGATTTTAATTACTTTTTTTAAAGATTGCTATCAATTAAATTTAATATTTAAAAGCCTAATACAAAAAATATCAGATTGACCTTATTTGACTTAAGAGTTCTTATTTTTGTTTTTATTAACAAAAATATGTTTATTGCGTGTGTTTCGAAATGACTTCATTAAAAAGCAAGCCAAATCAAAAGGAGAATATTTTAAACTGGCAGTAAAAATTAATTCGGTTAGAGATTTCGGATTATTAGACATTTTATGACGCCATTTGAAACCAAACGTAGCCTCTTTTTAACGCTAAAAGAGCTACTGAAGCGACAAGATTTTTTTTTTTTAGAAAATTTAGTTTTATGGTTTTTTTTTTTGTGTAATTAATGTGACGTGTGAAAATCAATTGGAATAATTGGTTGAACTTTTGATTGAAGCCTATATATTTTGATAGCAAGCTACGCTTCCCAATTAATTAAAAATGTAATTGGTTGCTATAACATAATGATAAAGAGTCGTAAAATTTAGGTGAAGTTATGAGAAGATTTATTTTCTTTGATTAATTTGATAACTCACCATTCTGATGATGAAAATTTTCAGATAAAAATTTTGATAAACTTTTGGATTCAAAAGTTATTACTTATTAATATCTTTTTATTCGTATGGATTATTTTTCAAATACTTTTCAGTTTTATTGACCAACTATTAAAAAAAAAAAAAAACAATTAATTTAATTCTCTTAGTTGAGAGAAAGTTTTAGTACCTTTTTTTTTGTAGAGCTACGAAATTTATAATTAAGGACTAATAAAACTTATTGTTAAAGGTCGGATAGCTTAAAATTGGCTTTGTGGGATCGAAATTTAAAGAAATGTGTTTCCACCCATCACCTGAAATTCGTAAAACTCAGAGCGATAATTTTTCTTCAAAATCAAAACTAATGCTATACTAAAAGACAATATGGTGAAGAGCTCCATTTTAAGGTGTGCAACTCAATCCCAATGTAAGGCTCCAGTTATAGCTATCATTGAAATCCATCATTGAAAAAGTTAGCTGTTGATTTTAAGACACTTGGAAAGTTTAATCATTGAATATTTGAATGCAGAAATATAGCTTACGACTTCAAAATTATTTCTCCTCTAAAAAAAAATTCATTTTGACCCACATCTTCCCCATTACGTAACTTTTAATTTTTCAATGATCATTGGTAAGGTAGTTCATCATTGAAAAATTAAAATTCATTTTAGAAGAAAAGTTGTACCAAATTGAATTTTGTTTTACCTAGAAATAAATATTAAGTCAATTAGCTTTACTTTGGCATCAAAATAATCATTTATTTTTTCTTCAAAATCTCTCAAAATTGACAATTAATATTTTCAATGATGGTTTTCAATGATAGTTATAACTGGCCCCTAAGACCTCTATTTTGTTCATACGTTTTATATGGAAAATAGAAAATTTTATATTTTTGACTTGCAATTATTATAATGTTCTAGACGCTACAATAATTATTTGATTCTGTTTATCTTTTGCGTCAGTTACGGTTCCTCCTGCTCCCACACAGAGCCGATGTGTTGATATTCGACCTTTCTGCGGAAAGCGTTTGTACCGATACGACACTACAAAAGCTAGAGCGTGAAGGTTTTTTTTTTTTGAGATCGAAAACTAATTCTTCAAAATCAATTTTCTAAAACACATTGATATAAAAATAAAATTAGATCAAATGATGGATTTCTGACTTTAAGAAATGTTATATCACAATATTGTGAAGAATATACCGTTGTTTTTTTTTAATAATTTTTTTTTTTGTTTTGTGAAAATTGCCTTCTCATATCAACGGCGGAAAATAGATCCCACTGTCCCAACCCAACCTACACGCTCTAGCTATTTGTGGTGTATTATTTGGAAACACCCTGTACAAATATCAATTTCCGTTCGTTAATCCGTTTTGTATGAAACTACACGTCCGATTTTAAGATTTTGTATAGTGTTGCATAAGATTGTACTTAAAACTTTAAAGTTGGTTTCAGGGTTAGATTCGGATGCTTATTTAATTATTTTTTATTTTTAGTTGTATGTACCTTAAGGTTTTCCCTGTGCAGGTCATTATCTTATGTTGAATGATGCACCCCCCTTATTTGTTCTAATTAAATAAAAAAAATACTGTCAAATTTTAGCTCATTATATTAGCGTTAACCCCGAATTAAAAAATTGATTTTTGGCACACTTGTAGTCACTTTCGTCATGTTTAAAAAGAAATTATTAGAAAAAATTGTACAACATTTATTAAAATTTAATAAAACTAATTATTTTGTTTTAATGTCTATAAGTAGGGAAATAACTGTTGTAAATTTTGTTCTGATACAATTTTATAAGCATGACCAAAGTGGCGATATGTGTTCCAAAATTCAATTTTTTTTTTTAATTTTCAAAGTTGGATTTACAAAAATACATGGGATTTTCCATAAAACACTTAAGATGTCGTGGGGCGGGTTAACGTTAAAATAATGAGCTAACATTTTTAAGAATTTTTTATTTATTTAGAACAAATAAGAGGGGTTCATCATTCAAAATAAGACAATGACATTTTATATTGTACACGGACTACAGGGATTTTGACTATCCCTAAATGTTAAAATTAAAACACAGTGGCGTTCGCGTAACGAAAACAGGTTAGTATTAAAGAGGAGATTCCGATGAATATTTGTTTGAACTTCTGAATATCAAAATGGCCGGTAAAAATAGTGCTAGATAAAGCATTCTACATTCGAGTAGTGCGGCTAAAAAGAATATTTATACTTGACAGTACGTCCGAATTTAGACTGGAGGGTAAACTGATATGCTAGAAGTACGGTGGAATTATTTTTGGGAGGAATTTAAGTACTAGCTATTTCACTAGAACACTGTTTATAGTAAAAATAATAATGAAATACAAGAAACATTTCGGCGGTGTTAAAGAGATGAAATTGCTTCCGTTATATTTGTTTCGCCTATCATTTTAATGGTTCATCCAATAGACACATAAGTGGGTAAATTGGAGCACCTGTTCAAATGTAAAACTTGTACTTGAGTTTTGGAAGAAAAGAGGCTTTACATAGATAACAGTACATCCATATAAGAGAGATGGGGGACGAGGGATTTCTTGCTTCGGTGAACAAAAACTTAAACACTCGGCAGCATTTTTGGTGACGTCGCATATGTGAAGGTTTCAAGGTGGTCAAAGATACACATATGCAGGAATAAAAGCTTTTCGGTTATAGGGTCAAATAGGGTAAGCACAAACAAATGGTACTCGATTTAAAAAATATTTACGTGTGTAAATGGTAATATTCATATAATGACCTTCAAGAATCACTTCACGGATAGACATTTTAAAAATGAAGCTATTTATAGGGTAAAATGGGGTACATAGAGTCTAAAATTGATATCCAATTTAAAAAAAATTATTTTTGTTGTTTGTGTTGTAGTCTCCGTGTTGTGTATTTTTTGAAAAATATGAAGATTATAATAAAATAAGATAAAATTTTTTTTTGTAAATTTTCTTTATTTATTTATATTACTTTACTAAATTTTCACAACATATATTAATTTTTTTTTGGCGACGCGTTTCGGATTTATATATCCATCATCGGGCACGGGCTTATGCTTTCGGACTGTGGTGTTGTTCAGTCTTTGTTGGTGTCTTCGTTGGTTGAATTTGTTGGGCTATATAAATTGATGTTTATGTTCGTCTCTTTTTTAATATATATTTGTTTATTTTCTTTGATGGTTTATTGCGGTGTTATATAGTGTGTTATTCTTTATTGTTAATTTATCATTTAATATTTTGTCTTGTTCATTTTTGTTTGCTTTATATATTTCGAATTCTTCTATTGCGTCGAGTGTTGTTCCTTTTTATATTATAAAACAGCACCTTGCTACAAAATTGCTAAAACCCTACAGAAAATCATAAAAACAAACATTAACATACAAAATAACAATAGCCTAAAGAATTATACCGAATTCATAGAAAAAACTAAAAATATAAACATTTCGCTGCAATATAAACTCATATCATTCGACGTAACTAACATGTACACGAACATACCAATAGAGGAAACAATTAAAATATTAAAAGAAAATCTTATAACTACCGCAAAATTAAATAAACAACAAATAGAAGAAATAATAGAATTAATAAAAATAACACTCAATCAAAATTACTTCACATTCAATAATCAATTTTACAGACAAGAAGAAGGACTCGCAATGGGATACCCCTTGAGTGGTCTAATGGCAGACCTCTACCTTAACTACTTCGAAAATAAATATATAACATCAAAACTCAACACACAACACCAAAAAATCATTTTTTATGCCAGATACGTAGACGACACCTTCGTAATTTTCGATGGAACATACAGACAAATAGACATTCTAAAAAAATATATAAACAACATTAATAATAAAATCAAATTCACAGCAGAAATAGAAAACAACAACAATATCAACTTTTTATACCTAAACATAAGCAAAACCAATAACAAACTATATTACAAAATCTATAGAAAACCAACAACAACAGACATTACAATAAACAAAAATTCACACCATCCACATACACAAAAAATGGCAGCATATACTGCATTCATAAATAGGCTCTTTAATATTCCCATGAACCAGAAAGATTACGAAGATGAAGTCAATACAATAAAACATATTGCCCTTTCAAATGGATACAAAACAGATATAATAGACAAGTTAATTAACAATAAGAAAAAGAAAATAAAAAACAAAAACAAAACTAATGAAGAAACCCACAATATTAATAAATACATCGCAATAGAATACACTAACTTACTACCACAAACTCTAAAATACGAATTTCAAAAAACTAAACATTAACATATCATTTAAAACTAAAAACAATATTCAAAAAATACTACAACAAAAAACAAAAAGAGAAATTAAAAAATGCACAGGAGTATACAAAATTAATTGTGACGATTGTAAAAAAATTTACATAGGATAGACTGGAAGAACTTTCTACGAAAGATTCCAGGAACACAAACCTAAACCCAACACCAAATCAACCTTTGCACAACACCTCATAGAAGAGAACCATAACTACACCAGCTTTGAAGATAATCTCACACCCATGCACATATGTCAAAAGGGAACAACACTCGACGCAATAGAAGAATTCGAAATATATAAAGCAAACAAAAATGAACAAGACAAAATATTAAATGATAAATTAACAATAAAGAATAACACACTATATAACACCGCAATAAACCATCAAAGAAAATAAACAAATATATATTAAAAAAGAGACGAACATAAACATCAATTTATATAGCCCAACAAATTCAACCAACGAAGACACCAACAAAGACTGAACAACACCACAGTCCGAAAGCATAAGCCCGTGCCCGATGATGGATATATAAATCCGAAACGCGTCGCAAAAAAAAAAATTAATATATGTTGTGAAAATTTAGTAAAGTAATATAAATAAATAAAGAAAATTTACAAAAATTTTATCTTATTTTATTATAATCTTCATATTATTTTTGTGTTTGAATAGTAAAATGTAGAGGTTGAACTTCGAGGATAACTTAAGGGATGATTAAATTTTAAAAGCATATTTATAACTAAGTGTCACAAGCGTAACCACGAATAAAACACTGATGTGAAATTTCTTCAGTCGGGTGATCGATTTAAAGAATAATACTTGAATAAGATTGCATGATTCTAAAAAAAATCTTTATAGAAGAAAACTATTATTTTTTTCTATGAGCTATCATTTGTGATAGTCACTTTTATTGACGAGTTTAAAGTTTAACTCCAGTTAATATACAAAATTCAAAGGTTTAACTCGAGTTTAACTCCAAAACTAGGATGATCTCGCACTAGAAAACTGCGCTTAATGGCAAAAATCGGGAACTAAGTTGTTTGCATGAAACTTTTTAAAAGGCTGTATCGGAAATATTTCTCTTGGATAAGAAAGTGTACTTAATTTGATCGTGGTTTGATGGGGGAACTTTTTATAATAAAATTGAACTCCTAAAACAATTGTGTACCATTACGAATATAAATAAAGTACTAGACTGTTAGAATATCAGTAATACTAGCCACATCTTTTACACACGAACTAAATTTTTTACCCAGTTTTTCAAATAGCATGTCATCGCACTTTAACAACTTGAAACTATGACTACTCAATACTGATAACGGTGATTACACCTCGTCTATTGAAAGACTTTTGGGCGTAAATTATATGTAAACACGGCAAAGAGTCTTTTTGCAGATTAACTGTTTCAGAAAGTAGGTTATGACAAACTCCTTTGAACAACGATGACAATGACCACCCATTAAATGAATTGTGAGATGCCACCTCGTTAAAAGATACATCCTGATATAAGTTCATAAGAAAACTGGACGAGTTGAGGACATAATGCCATGCCACATGTCTTATGTCAACAATCTGAGCCACCAACAACAGAAAATACCATCCCATCCCTAATGCCTGTGATTATGCAGTAAATAGTTCAACCTGTCCATCTCTTCCATTGCGCAGTTAGCCATTCAAACATTCATCAAAACGTCAACCATCTGGTGTACGAATTGAGAGCTTGAAAGAGAATATACTAACTTCTTGAACATACAAGTAGCGAGTTGAGTTGTTCATATTAATGTTTGTGTATCCAGAAAAAGGCACAATGTAAATCAGCCGGAGGAGAAGACATACAATTATTTAAAGCTCTATCCACCTCATCGGCCTCCAATATTTGCCTCTTCAATTGCCCAAGGTTATCTTGTTAATTAAGCGTTAATTGGAGACAGGATCTGATGATGCTTGCAACTCAACTATTGCAACCTGCCATCATGCGGTCCAGGAAGAATGTGTTTGTCTTCAATATGTGAGCAGAAGATTCGACATCCCATGTTGCCATATCGAAACGGGACTCTGCGGATGAAGAATTCAACCATCGTTATCAAAAAACAATCTTGCATAGGGGACGTAGGAGTCACGCATGCGTTGACTTAATAGATGGCTGTCTTCTTCTATACTCTAGCAACTTGCAAGCACTAAACAAGCTACTTCAACCGACCATGATGTCACACACAGAGCGAAATGCAAAAGTGCCTTTTAATAAACTCTAAAAATTTAATTAGTCTTAAACTAGATTGGCGCTTTCCTCATTCTTGTGACTTTTACATGTGTCCATGGATTGCTTAACAAGCTTCATCAGTCTGTCAGTGCAGTTGTACTTATACTTTCCACTTATTATTGAAGATGTACATACCGGCACCAAAGCCTAGCTGTAGGTATATGTACTCGTAGTACAAACCGAGGTGCCTCAACAAGTGTTTAACGCCTCAGATCTCTCAGTTGATGGTGATGCTGAGATTATGATGAGGATGACGATGAGGATGATGGTGTGGTAAAATTGTTGGCACGCGATGATTAATAATTTTTCTATATTATGGTCTTAATAATTACATAATTTTGTTCACCGTTGTTTTGTTATGTGCTATGCTACCTGACTTTATGCCATGCTCTGTTCCTTGTTCTCTATATGTGCCACAGCCGCTCCCGGGAAATACACTTATGGGTACTGGACTGGGTAAGAATTCATCTTATTTATATTATAGAGTGGCTTTGATCGATGAATGTACCATGGAATTTTGATTGGATAGGAAGCTGGAATTGTATGTGCAAGATGCCCATTGTTTGGAATGTTTCGAGTTATATCTTTTTTTATTACATTTGAAATGTGTCTTGGCAAAAATGTTTCAAGACGTGGACTTGCATGTGGAGATTTTGACCCATTTGTTTTGCCAAACTGATGAAAAGCAGCGGTTTTCAAGGGTAATTTTTCGTCCGATCTCCATGAAAGTGTTATTCATGATAAAAATGTTAACTCTAAATCACCAGTTTTTAATGGCAAGGAACTGAAATGCTCAGCCCGCACTTTTCTTTTTCATCATAAGATTTTTGAATTTCCGTTATTTAGCGCCCAGTTTGATGGAGGTTTCTATGTATGTCTGTTTGTTTTTTAGTATAATTTATGTTTTATTCTGTGTAAATTTAAATACTACAAGTTTCACCTATTCTTCAATCAATTAGTAGGTCGATGACTACTGACGTATTTATAAAGTAAGCTGCACTGATGTGCTGCAAATTATATAATTTCCAGGGGAATTTGGTTAAATTCTGGCACCGAAACAAATTTGTTATTGTTTATCTTCTTGCTATTTATTAACTGCATACCAGGCGTTTTGCCAACAAATGGGAATTTGCTCTTTTTTTCAAATATTCCTATGAATGTCTCGTTGATGCAGTAGCTTCGATGATTTTGTCATAATTTTAGCTCCTGTTACTTTTAAGATATTCAAGAAATATTGCATTAAAAATTTGTATTTATCTTTTTTTTTTGAAAAATTAAAATCATAGAAAGTTTTTTTTTGTTGTTTTAAGTTTTCTTCTCATATTTTTGTATTCAATTAAAAATGGTTTTTGAAAAGATTGTATAAGGGCCAAAACTAACAGTACCTACCTCTACCAGCCATAGAACCATTTTTCCTTTTGGTATTTTTGAATTTCTCGTTAACAGCTTTACACATTTTTAACGAAATTTTACACATACAATTTTCGAAATAATTTTTGTAAAGTCTAAAGAATAAAAGTAATCGCTTCGAAAAAAATTGGACAAAACTTAATGTTAGTGTTGAGCTTTATATGTACGTCCTCTACACTTTTTAAAACGTATACCCTAAATTTGTAGTGTAGCAAACAATTTTTGTTTGGGGGGGGGGGAGGTAAGAGTCAGTTTTATTCCAAATGATTCGAAAACTATAGATTATATTGAAACAAGTTGTAGGTGTGCTTTGTAGCTCATGAGTTCTACACAACAACGATTGAAACACTTTTTACTTGCGATATATTGGTACTATATGGCAAGTTATGGATTCGTAAAAAAAATGGAACTTGAGATATTAATTTTCCTTAACATAACAATTATAGAGAACGCAAACAAAAGTGGTCTCGTAATTCTGTCTGTCTGTCTGTCTGCCTTCGCGGATGGAAGGATTTTCTTCAAACTTGGTACATAGTGGTTTTTGAATAATATGCCCACACATGCCACACAAAAAACCTAAACAATAGAAGTTATATTGTTTTTGTAACTTCTATTGTTTAGGTTTTTTCTTTCTTTATTACCTTCGCCAGACCACGGGCATAATATCTATATCTATATCAAGGTGTCTGAATGTAACCATGTTCCCCTAGAAAAATATAATTTGCAGTGTGTTTATGCTGTAAATTTTATAAACGTTGCGTCTTAGAAACGCAACAATTACAGCTCTAACTGATGAGGTCCACTGTAATTCTTATCAGGACCGAAACACATTGGACTTAAGGTCGCTTAAATACTTTTTATTGAATTTCATTCAATACAGTCCACTAAAATAAAAACAAAAACAGTTTAACTTCTATTGTTTAGGTTTTTTCTTTCTTTATAGCAACAGGGACAAATTTTTGTTTTATTCGAAGAATAAGTACTAACTGACTATTGAAAAATCGACTCTAAATAAACTAAATATTTGGAAAACAACTTGGCAAATATTTTTTAAATTAGGTGTAAAATAATTGTTCATTATTTTGTAGAATACTTGAAAAAATCATGTTTTCTCCATACAAATGTTGAAAACCCGTTAAGAAACCACTTATTTTTTCTCGAAAACGGCTCCAAGAATTTTGATAAAAAGATGTGCGTGGTATTACATTTTACTTATTGAAAGAAAATATGTTGGGTTCTCATTAAAATTAGAATTACATGAGCTACAATGTGTACCCCCAACTAACAATTTAACTTGTTTAAGTGTCTACACAAGCTATTTTCTAGTTTGTATAGTAACTAATAAAGACCTTATGCAAATCAGTTTGGCGCACATTATACAAGCTATTTCATTTCCTTTAAGACCTTTGACCAGAAGTTCTATATAATTAAATAGTTTTCCATGGAAAGTCTTATTGATAAAATAAACAAAGCAAAACAGTGTTATTGATCCAATAAACAAGTTATCTGACTTTTATAAGACATTCACTTTCAGGTCGCATAAATGAAATGACTCACATTGTAAGGCCTTACAAAGGCCTAGTAAAGCAGTGTGTTATTTAAAAAAAAAATCGTTGCTTTAAATTTTATTATTATTATTGTTTTTATTTTTCATTCTATTTTCCCATGACTTAAGGGTGTTAGAACCGCTTTTCTATTTATTCTGAAATGTAAAGAAATTTATTTTATTTGAAAAAATTCAACTTTTACTCACATTAAATTTCAGAATCCAGGGATCGAACTCAGCTCCTCTCTATTAGTAGGCCACCACGCAACACACCAGGCCAATTGGAAATATACCATAGGCGTGTAAAAATTTTAATGAGTTGATACTTCAAGCCCAAAAAAATCAAACTAAATTTTCATTAAACATTGGTACCCATAACAGGGTTTTAGAAGATTGAATTTAAAGTATCAATCATGAAATTCTTTAAGTATTTGAAAATTATATACCATAAGTTAAGTATTATATTTTAAACTCACATTAACATAAGGTATGCATGACCTTTTTTATCGTACCATATGTTTGAAAAAAGTTCTTATATAGTTTTTTTTTTTCAAGCAAGTAGATATGTGCGATGCAGTAGTGTAATTAAGTTGCTTAATTCTATCAAAGTCGCACCTAAGGGGACAGTAAGGTATGTATAATATTTCATTTTCCGATATACCTTAGTTTGTTTTCTTATTAACAAAATACAAAAGATATAATTAGGGGAGGCAATAAATGTAAAACAAAAAAATTCCTCTTTTTTCTTAGCTTTCATTTTTGATTTCTGTAAGCAAGCTATTAACAAAATGCAAAAGCTTTACATTTCAAAGGGATGGCAATATCTGTCACAAATATAATTTCTTGATTTGTATAAGTTTGCTATTAACAAAATGAAAAAGCTATAATTTCATTACGGAAGTCCAATATAGAGGTCACAACCAAAGCAAAATTCCCGCTCTATATTAAACTAATTTTTGATTTCCTTAAGTTTGCTATTAACAAAATGCAAAAGCTATAATGTTTTCTTACGTAAGTCAATAAAGTGCAAGTCCCACACGTGCAAAATGTTTGATTACCGTCATCAGTGTTGTTATACACCGATTTCAAAAATGAATCTCGTTTTTTTTTTTTAATTTTGGTGTAGTGGTCAATGAAAACGAAGGATACTAGAGTTTACTTTTAAAACGAATTTAGGCTATTAGGAAAAAAATATGAGAACAACTTTTTTTAACTTGTTGGAGTTTTATATACATTAAGCAAATGTCTTGCATGACTTCACTTTTGAGGAACTCAAACTAAGATATTTTCATGCACAAAATTGCAGAAGCAGATCTTATAGTTTTTATTTGTTTCATGCTAACAAATTTAGGTAAGCGTATGTTCAAATATTTATAATATGCTTTATAAATTTATGAAAATTCCGTTCTTCAAAACGATATAACAACACTGACTAAAATCAAACTATTTTAACATCTGACATTTTCATGATGCGCGATTACTTTCTAAAACAAGCCGTAAAGGAGTTGTCTGTAATGACTTTCATGTGAATGTTCTATAAAAGCTATTATTTTTCTAGCTAAGGCAACCAATTTTCAATTTCATTACATGAAGTCTCTTATAGAAATAATCTTAAAGGCACTTAACAAGCTATTTTGAAATAAATAAATCGTTAAATGCTTGACTTGCATTATTTAGCCTTAAAATTATTCTATGTCAGCAATAGCCTATCCAATTCTAAAAATTGGACCTTATACAAGTTAAATTGTTAGTTGGGCCTACACCTTTGTTTAAAAGAATAGAATAGTTTTCGAGTCATTTGGAAATAAACCGATTTTTACCCTCTTTATCACCTCCCCCCCCCGCTCAAAATTAATTTCTCCACTCCAAATTTAGGGTACTTTTCGAGAAGTGTAGAGGACGTAAAAAAATGAAGCTCTACGCCAAAATTCAGATTTGTAAGAACAAACTGAAATTTTCAATAAATTTTGTTAGGATTTTTGTATGAACTAAAGTTCATACAATGCAGTCACGCTGCGCAGACAACAATTAACATTGAACATTTTGAATGAAACAACAACAACTAAGTGTTCTACCACCAAGTTATTTGGCTGAAGTTATAGCTATTTCACGAGTGCAACCCCGATCATCAGACTTCTTTGTGTGGTGCTGAGTCTTTTTATGTTCATATTTATTTGAAAAGCTTTGCCCGTCATGGGGATTAAACTTAAGACACCAACTGTGACTGGAATTCGGAAGCAGGCGGCTTACCCATCGCGCTACCGAAGCCACATGTCAAGCTCCATCTCAGTGCAGGTTTTGTTGCTCATCAAATGCATTTGAACGACTAGCATTTTAATTAGGGCACACAAGCTTGCTGTTGTCACATTCGTTTTCATTCTTTTCTCTCCGTACCCGATTCATATGCCAATAATTCGTTGGTCATACAAGGGGGGAGCGTAGTGAAAGATTTGACGCTGGTCAAGGATTTAATTTGAAGAAGTCTGATGATCGGGGTGGCACTCGTGAAATAGCTATAACTTCAGCCAAATAACTTGGTGGTAGAACACTTAGTTGTTGTTGTTTCATTCAAAATTTTCAATAAATTTTGTTATTTGATAAATTCAATAAGATTTGAGCCTCGCCTTAATTTCATTTTTTATAAAATAAAATCTTTGATTTTTAAAATCATTTGTTTTTTGTTCATTTTTTCTGCCGCTCACATATCTTATGAAATTTTTATAGAAAATTTAATTTTTTTCAAAAGGGGTTTTCAAATTAAAATGCCTTAGCCTTACAATAACTTCAGTTATAAAAATAACACTAGAAAGTGACCATTCTCTCAGGGTGAGCTTAGTAGTATTTTGGGTTTTAAGCATCTACAGTAAAAAAAAAAAATTCTACGGAAAGTATCTACCGTTATCCCTTTTTTTAATAAAAATAGATTTTAATCTGCGTTAGTAAACTTTACAAACATACCTATATTTTCGTCTTCGTCTTTAGAGCCGTTCATCCTTTACGGTTGTTTAATGAGAAGGACCTTCTGTTTAAGGGATACAAAAATTTCCCTCTAGATAGTATCAATTAAGGTGCAGATCAAGCAGACAAACAGATAGAATTGCGAAACCCCTTTGTTCTTGCCCTCTTTTCTCTGTCATTTTATTATAAGGAATTTGTTAAAATTTCAAGTAAATTTTTTTTCGACGAATATAAAACTTGCCCCATATAACACATAGATCGCAAGTAAAAAGGCAAATCATTCATCATGAAATGAGTCCTTATCCTTATAAACCAATTTTGCAGTCACGTCCTGCCCAAAGTAGTATAACTGTCACATAAATTCTGTGAGAAAAATTTCAACAGCTAAATTTTATATTTATATCCGGAATAAGCAAAGAAATTGATTCATCGACATGTGTTGTGTGTGATGTCTATTATGTAGCATCCACAGTTCCTTCTTGGAACATGCATTCCGTCTATCGATTATGGATTAGCAAATATTAATTCCGCAGTTCACGTAATTTCTATCAAAATAATATAGAAAAAGATATTAAATTTCAAGGATCCTCAAGCATGAACATTGAACAACACCTGTGTCGGATTCCCACGATGATGTTGCTGATGATGCTTGGCGCACCCATAAGGTTCGAATTATAGGAAGGTAGAAGATGTGCATGAACTGAACAGAGGCCACATCCATCGAACCCCAATCAATCGTTCAGAGGGATTTCCTTTTGTTTTTCTTCATTTTTTTGTTTGGTCCTCGAGAAAATTTGTGGAAAAATCACGTTATCCTGTGGTGAGTGTGGAAATTATAAATGGGTGACACTCCTTCTTTATTTTTTTGTTTTGTTTGACACTGATGCTAGCTGTTGGTTTGTTTCTATTGATAGTTATATCCTGTAACAGGTTTTTGATGAAACGTGGGAAATATATACCCAGAGTGATGGGGGAAGGGTTCAAATCGAATAGGATGTTGGTACTGATGGGAGTTGAATTATGAACCTGTAAATGAGTGCCACCACACCTTTTGTTGCATCCTTGATATACCTTAACATGTTTAAGCAAGCATTTGTGAGGTTTTCATTATTTGTAATCGATTTTATCAAAGGTTAATATGAAGATGGTTTTATTGGGTTTTCTTTTCTGATCCTTTTTAAGAGAAGACAATTCACAGGAAGGTGCTTTGGGATTGTTTAGTTTAAATTCGATGCGGTTTCCTTCCGGAATCACCCTTTAGAAGGGTAAACACAATTTACCGTTTAATAATTTCGTTTACCCAATTTTTTTTGGTGAGAATTTTTAGTTTTTTCCAGAAAAAAAAATCATCAATGACGATCGGAAGTAAAATAAACAAAGGAAATAGTTGACGAGTAAAACAGATTGCGTTCTAATTTGTTTCTTCTTCTTATTTTGTATATTCAAAGTCTCTTAACACAAACCACTCAAAATAAGTAGGTATAACTAGTTAAATGGCTCTAGCGCCATAAGCCGAATAAATGTCTTTTTGCAACAAGATCAAGTCAGTTTTGCAATAATTTAGTGGTAAATCTAGGCCATTAGTCCTGCTTCTTTACGTGCGCGTTAACACATGTAGCTTTCATCTCTGAAAACAAGACCCATACGGAAATCTATTTATTGCTTCAAGTTCAATTAAAAGAACATCAGCTAACATTGCGATTGGATGACAACTTGCTAATCTAAATGTCAAAATCAAAGATCATATAGTGAGATAACATTATAAGTGCCGCCATAACTTTTGCATTATATAACGTTCGCATACGGCTTTCGCTCTATTCATTTTTCATTGAATATAGTTTGAATGAAAGTTTGCAACTTTGTACTCTGCAATCATATTTATTTTTATGTGGTTTAAAAATTTAAAATTTTGAACACCGTAGTTGCTCAAAACTTAAAAAAAAAAGTTTTGTCTTTATCTGTAATTTTATACTATTTTTAACTGATTTCTTGTGAGCTTACACACCAAGCTTAATACATCTTAATTTTAGATAATGAAAAATCCACATTTATATATGTAGATATTAACATCTTTAGCCCCTCATAATGCATAAGGTTTTAAAAACGTTCATGGTAGAAATAAAGCATGCTTATAATATTGTTTGCTTAGGTCAAATGAGACGCCAATGAAGATTTGTAGGCTCTTCTTTTTTTGGGATTTTAATGTCTCATGGTGACAACAAAAAAATAAAAGAAACAACTGTGTAAAGTCTGACTTTGGTTACCTTACCAGTTCATAAAACTATGTGTTTATGACATATTGGATACTTGGTTAAGAAGAGAGGGGATATTGACAACTTTAATCTACATTCCAAATGAATAGATAATAACAGGAGGCCATAGATTTGGTCATCTCATAAACTCTTTTGCCTTAAATAAGAATAGAATGCTTAAAGTTATGTTTACGTGATTCTTTTGTGTATCGTTTTATTTATGAAGTGAAAAAATGAAAATATTTGTATTCTGTGTTTTTTAATTTGGATTAATTTGTTCAATATTTGGACTAGGTTCATATAAAGTTATCTATGAGCCATTTGTTCCATTTTTAATTAAAATTTATAAAGGAGAATAAAAATGTAAGGTATACCTTCTCGGTATGTACAGTACATATATCATAGATATGTTGTTATAAATTAAGCTTAAATACGTTCAAGATGAATATTCAGGTTGGTATAGATACATTCGATATATCATCTAGGTACGGTATAACAATTTCACAATGGACCAACTTATGGTCCTCTTAAGTTTGCCAGACTTTCCGCTGGCAGCCACTTCATCTTAACCCAACATTACGTATACCTAACAGTTCCTCCTATAGGAACATTTCAAGGGTAAGTTTTGCATCCGTACACAAAAATATGACCGTACACGAAAATATGAACAATATACAATGACATTGCGATGATAAGGACGATGCCTTGATAATTTTTGTATTGGTCTCGAAATTGGCTGAGTAAAAAAGTAAAAAATCGTATTGGCGCGGCGCGGCGGGGCGTGAGGGGGAATTTTGTAAAAAATATAACTTAAAATAGAAAACAAATTTTTAAAAAACAACGGCAATACCTACAATGCCCTGTTATACGGTTTTGCAAAACTATTCCTTCTGCGTTGTATGAACTATAGTTCATACAAAAATCCTAATATATTCCTTCTTTTATTTAATTTTTTAAATAAAGTTCTCTTAATGTTCAGTTAAAAAAAAAAAAAACAATTCAAACTCAAAAAGTTGAAAAAAAAACTTTTATTTTTTAATATCTTGAATATCATGCTCAAGATTTTTGCCACACCTAAGGTGAAACTACAGAGCAATTAGTCTCCTAATAAAATCTTGTCGGTCATCCTGTGTGACCGCTTAAAAGCTTTTGTCAAGGATCTGATCGGCCCCTATCAGTGCGGTTTTAGGCCAGGCAAGTCAACCGTCGTCGATCAAATGTTCACACTGCGACAGATTTTAGAAAAATCCCGGGAATTCCAGATCGATAGACACTAACTTTTTATCGATTTAAGAGTCGCGTATGATAGCGTGAAAAGGGACGAATTATACAGAGCCATGTCGAGTCTCGGCATCCCTACCAAACTCGTCCGCTTGTGCAGGATGACGATGGAGAAATCTCGCTGCTCCGTCAAAATTGGTAAGAACACCACCGACTCCTTTGATGTTGAGAAAGGATTGAGGCAAGGCGACGCGTTATCATGCAACCTATTCAACATCGTTCTTGAAGCCATTGTACGCAACGCACATGTCAACACCAGCGGTACAATCTATCAAAAGTCCGTTCAATTGCTTGCATATGCGGATGATATAGACATTGTCGGGAGAACGAAGCGAGCTGTGGCAGGGGCATTTGCGAGCATTGAATCGGAGGCGGCTAGAATGGGATTGGCGGTTAATGAGGACAAGTCGAAGTATATGCTGTCATCGAGAGAGGAATCTCAACATCGTCGACTCGGGAAAAATATCACGATGGACAGATATAACTTCGAAGTTGTCAAGGACTTTGTCTACCTGGGCTCCATTATTACATCGCAGAATGACATCAGTGCAGAAATCAAGCGAAGAATTACTCTTGCCAACCCCTGCTTCTTCGGTCTAAGAAGGCATTTAAGTAGTAAGGCCCTCTCTCAGAGAACCAAGGAGACTTTATACAAGACCCTCATCATCCCGGTCCTGCTTTATGGGTCAGAATCATGAACACTGAAAGATTCGGATACAAATCTGCTAAGGTGCTTTGAGAGGAAGATTCTTCGTGTGATTTTCGGTCCGGTCTGTATCGAAGGAGTATGGAGGAGAAGATTCAACGACGAGCTATACGGGCTATACAGCGAGGTTGAACTGGTCAAAAAGCTGAAAATACAGAGGCTGAGATGGCTGGGGCACGTGGAGCGTATGGACAGCAACGCACCTTCCCGACGAGTCTTCGAATCCAACCATGATGGGGTAGGCAGCAGAGGAAGAACCCGTAACAGGTGGCACAATCAAGTGAATGACGACATCAAAGCACTCGGTGTGCGCAACTGGAAGCGGCTAGCTAGGAACAGAGCTGGCTGGAGGGGCTTGTTAGTTGAGGCCGAAGCCCATCCTGGGCTGTGAGCGCCATCAAAAGTAAAGTAAGTAAGTGAATCACCCTGTATAGGTACTCGTGATTTAGATTTAAACTTGGCATTAAGTTTTTTTTTTTTATTTAAAAAAAATAATTTCAAGCATTTTTTTTTACCAAAACTCAATATTTTGGAAACGACTAAAATATGAAAAAATCAAAAAAGGTGTGTGTGAAATTATATCTAAATCAATGCAATTTACTAACAAATAAAAAACTATTTTATTTTGCACTCTTCTTACAAGTTTTTTTAAATTGTTTTGTCTAAAACGAATAAATAATGATGGATATGGCATGCGCGTGAGCGTAGGTGTTTTTTTTTTTGTTTTGAGTGATTTTTAATTTTTTTTCATGATTTTTAATGTTTTCCATGATTTTTAAATTTTACCATGATTTTTAATATTTTCATGATTTATCATTTTTAATTTTTTCTTAATTATTTTTCATTTTCTATTTTTTTTCATGATTTTTAATTTTTTCAATGTTGTTTAAGTTTTATCATGATTTTTGATATTTTGCATGACTTTTAATTTGTTTCGTGTGTTTTTCATTATTTACATGATTTTTTTTTTATTCTTTTGCTGAATTTTTATTTTGTACATGATTTTTCAATAAATTATTATCTATCCATTTTTCATTTTTTCTCATGATTTATCTTTTTTTTACTTGATTTTTCATTTGTTTCTTGAATGTTCACGATTTTACATTTCTTTCGTGACATTTTTTCTTTTTTTATACATGATTTTTCAAATTTTCATCATCTTTCATTTTTTGTAGGGTTTTTAATTTTTCTAACATGATCTTTCATTTTGTTCATGATTTGTAAAATGTTTCAATATCATGACATTTCATACTTTACACGCATGATTTTTCATTTTGTTCATGATTTATCATTTTTAACACGATTTTTAATTTTGTTCATAATTTCTTTTTCATGAATTTTCACGATTTCTTCCATGATATTTGATTCTTGTCAGCAGCAGCTTCTGCTGCTTCTTCCAGAAAGTTGTCAAATTGCTAAAATTGCTTGTTTAATTAATGAATTTATAAGAACACACCTGCAGCTGGAGTATTCATTTTAAAAATTGTATTAAATAATGCAAAATATTATGTAAATGATTTATTTAAATCAACACTTTTGTTGGTTATGCATACAAAATTAATGTTATTTTTTCCACTGACTGATTGAACCTGTGCTGCAGCGAAATAAGTAAACAATATTTGTTGGGTATTTTTTTTTTTTAAGGAAGAATTACTATTTGAGAAAGATTTTGATGGAAATCGGTTCATTAAATAACTGCAATTTGAATTGCCAAATTGTTTTTTTTTTTTTCTTCATGAAAATAAAAATAAAAAGAATAAGGTTTCGTGTTCATTGTAATATTTTACGAAGGGTTCATAAAATAAAATGTATTTCCTTTCTAAAAATTCTAATAAGGCATTACTTATCCTTCTTTCTGAAATAAATCTTATAATCTAATCTAACCTAATCCTTAAAAGTCATACGAAATTAAGAATACACAACACAAACAAAGCAATAAAACTTTAAGGATCAATAAACATTGTTTGGTTCTTATTTATATGAAAAACGCAACAGTATACCAGTATACCTGGAAAACCCCATATAAAAAACACCTTTTTTATTTTAACCCCTGACCTGCGTGCATTCAAAAAACAGTGGGATTATCCCGGATATAAATACCCGTTCACGCTTTCGAAACGACAATTTGATTTTAAAAGCGAAAAAAATAACGCGCCTACTATCTTTCCTCTTGGTGGTGTGGAAAAAGATAGATTTATTTTTATTTGCATTAACATTAATTTTTGTAGATTTAGTTTACGATCTACATTTTGTATGTTTATGAAATCTAAATTAGCAGTTGGTAACCCTACTGACATTTGAATGAGAGGGAAGAGAGAAATATGCCAATTTATAATGCGCGATAAGACAAGCATGGAAAATGCAAAAGCTTTATAAAAAAAGAGATAGCTTATTGAAATCCATAAAAGTAAGGGTGAGAGGCAAACACCCTATCTTCCCTGTACTGAAAATACGAACTGAACAGAGTATAGTGTTTAGTATAAACTTCACTTCTCAATTTTACAATTTAGAAAATCGTTTATTGACTCGTTTTTGCAAGCATTTACTCCACAGTGTGACGCGACGCTTCTTCTTCAGGTCTCTAAAACATAGTTATTTAAATTTTAAAGCTACAATTTGGGAAACTATAGAAAATAGAATACTTCCAATTTTTATTCCTATACAAACTTTTTAAGAAATAATATTTACCATCTGGATCTTTTTTAAAAATTCAGCTTGCATAGTTGAATATTTCTTAATTTTTTGAACATTTACAGTGCTTTCCAAGCTGAATTTTCCAAAACTAAATTCTGAAAGAAGATTCAGATGTTCAAAATACTTTTTAAACAATTCAGTTTTTCAAAATAAATTAAAAACTAAAAAAAAGGTTAAGTTATTTCCTGTATCTATCAGAAAAGAATTTCAATTGAAAACCGATTTTTGTTTAAAACTAGTACGAACAAGTCGAACGAAAATAAGAGAAAATGAGTATTTTTTGTTTTTTTTTGTCCAAAATTTGTTTGCGCATCGCATTTCCATTAAATAACTATACAGTGTGTCCTTTAATTGATGATTCTTGGGTATATTCTAAGAAAAAATCTTTCTTCAGTAAGGGCCTATCTCCAATTTTGATATCATATATCGGTGATTTACGAAATGTCTTATTTTCGTGGTACTTTATTGAATCCTGATCCATGTTAACAATAGTTGCGCTCTTAGAACTAATGATAGAAACTTCGTTTAGGCATTTATTTTTAGCAGAAATAACAGACTTTGTAATCGCTTTTAAATACAAAAAAAAGATATCAAATCTTTTCTCAGTCTTAAGATAAGTTTTTAGCGCGTTCCATTTTCCTGCCCATGCTAATTTTTATTTTATGTGTGAACTAAAACAGTTATAACAGGTGGTGAAAAGAGTCCTCTTTGGTTACATTTTTCGCAAAAAGAGAAATATGGCCGCATAATTTTTAATTTTAGGTCAAACAAATTTTAGTATTTAATACATTTCCAAGCCATTTATAATTCATTCGTCGCTCGCAGGTCGCTTTCAGAAAAAAACAGATAAAGGGCACCTGTAACGCAATTACAACTATTACATATATTTTTCTTTGATAGGTAGCTATAGCTATATATACCTACCTATTTCGAAAAAAAAAAAAAAAAGTGAAAGGTGATTTTTTCCCCAGAAAAAAAAAAATAAATAATTTCCCTTTCAATGTAGTGTACGACCTCTATAAACTGTATGACACATTATAAAGAACACTTACTATTTCACTTGTATTTCGATTGCTATCTCTGAAATTGTCTCCAAAAGATAAACTCATGGCACCACCATAAACCAATATATTCCTGTTGGTAAGAACGTGTGCCTAAGTCGTTGCTCTATATATCTGCCATCTAAAAGGACAAAGGATCACGGCATGACCACTACAACGGTCACTCCATACCTGCATATCTTTTAAGCCTATAAATTCATTACTCATCCATTGTGTCCATCTAATATGATAACAATAATTATTATAATAGCCATTCAGCACCCAAAAAGATAAACGAATACAAAAATCTGAATCATATAATAATCCTGTGGATTTTATTTGGAACACAAAAAAAACCTAAACTCATGATGAGGGATAACCAAACAAACAAACAAAAAAAGACTCTCCCTTTTCAAGTGCGGCGTTGAAATCTTCTTTATCATCACAGGAAAAAAAGAAAAAAAGGAAGAAATCGCTTATAACCTTCCTTTCAGTTTTGTTTTATTTCCTTTATATGATACGAGTATTTGTTTTCTTTAGCTATATTCAGGATTTTTGCACAAAGGTCAGGTAATCAAGGGCAACTCATACAACAAAAAAAAGATATCAGAATCCTGGAAGATAAAAGTGCGTATGGAATTTTTTTTTTCGAGGACCCCTATTCACATATACTAAACAGGATGTGCGTGCATTAAGATTAAGAGATATATATGTTTTCTATTCAATGCAAGATGGAGGATACAGCGAAGGAGGAATTTGATATTCCGGAAAGGAACCTATTAAGGCTTTGTTTGATTTTCGCTATTTCTTATCGTGGGAAATAGGATCATATTTTTTTTGAGTTTTTGAATTTTTGCAATAAAAATAAATTTAAATGATAAGGTTACAAATTTTTAAAAATTTAAATAGATTTTAAAATGAAGGAACCTTAACGGAAGTGGCAGACTTCTGTATCCCTTTTGTATTCACATAATATTTGTTGTGTTTTGCTCAGTTATATCTTTGAGCTGCATAAGACGGGTAAGCAATAGGTATCTACCCTTCCTGCTGATTTTGGAATATTATGCCACACCTGAGTTACATAATAATGATAATGGCGATTTTTTAACATGATTACCCAGCTTCAATTTACTTTTCTTTGAATACTTTAAGTATTGATATCGATGGCTTATCGCATAAATGAATACTAAATACACTTTTTAGTTTAGTTGCGATTCGGTTTCATAAAGAAAAGTTGATTCGGCTAGATTAATGTTTTCTTCTGAGTGGTATTAATTCTGTAGGAAAAAATCCAATGCTTTCAAATAAAACCTACCCAAATTCCCAAGCCCTCGGAAGCAAGCTATGAGGGTCAAGTCTTGCACACCGGAAAGTCATCTGAGTACTTCTAAATTCATTGTGGAATTCGACAGGGGTGTTTACTATCACCATTGTTATTTCTGGTAATTTTTGGAGATGTCCTTCATATCGTCGAACTTAAAGAAAGCCGGCATAACTCAAAAAAATTCATTGTTCAGAAAATGAGTTTTAAGTTTTTTACTTTGTTATATTGTTGTGACCTTTTATGTTGATAAGTTTTGTTTATTTTGATGGACTTTAGGAGTGAGAAAAAGCTCGTGGAAAAATTTGTAAATATACTAGGCAACTGCATGGAAAAAAGAAAATTCTCAGATTTGAACAAATACATTACCAATGTTCTTAATGAAACAAAACAATTTCTCTACAATCATAGAGAAATATATATTGTTTCAGCGGACAAAGGTAGGGTAACAGTTGCAATATACAAACGCGAGTATGATTCAAAGATGAAAACTATGATGGAAGACAGGAACGTATATTGGCCAATACGAACTGACCCGACCAATAAATTGTAAGAGGAGAACAACAATCTGGTTAAATATCTGTTTGAAAACCAAAATATTGACCAACGGCAAAAACAAACTATGACAACCTATAGTTCTGTCGCCCCAGACTTTATGGCCTCGCCAAAATCCATAAAGAAGGTCTCCCCTTACGCCCAATATGTTCGTCTACAAAAGTTCCTTGCTATAACTTAGCAAAATACCTGATCAGTATTTTGAAAAACCTGACTTTTAATTCAAAATACAATGTGAAGGACTCTCTCAAATTCAAATCCAAAAAATGTGGATTCAAAATTGAAAAGGACGAAGTTCTAGTATCCTTTGATGTAATTTCCCTCTTTACGAACATTCCGCTAAAAATGGCACTAGAACTAATAAATACAAATTGGGACAAAGTAAAGGAACATACACTCATCAAGAAAACCAAATTTATCGAATTAGCCAGGTTTTTCATAAGCGATAATAATTATTTGGTTTACGGTAGTACAACTTACCAACAGAGAGATGGTATGCTTATGGGGTACCCAGCTTCCCCCATAATAGCAGATATCATCCTTGAAGACCTTTAAGACAACTGCCTGCAAAAATTGTCAAACAAACCAAAAGTGGTCACCAAATATGTGGATGATATATTTGCAGTAATAAAAGCGGAAGACATCCAAGCAACCCTCACCTGCCTTTATAGTTTCCATAAGAAACTACAATTTACCGTTGAGGTGGAAAATAACAATAGATTGTCTAACTTGAACACAATTGTCATTCGGGAAGGGGAAAGACTCAGAATGGATTGGTTCCAAAAAAACCCACTTCATCCGGGAGGCTCATAAACTACCTGTCTCAACACCCTAAGCGGACGATTTTCAACACAGCCAACAACTTGATAAAAAGAGTTCTCACAATAAGTGATATCGAGTTTCACAAAAACAACAAAATAAAAATAGAAAACATATTACGGAAAAACGCCTTTCCGCTACAAATAATAAAAACACTTATAACACAATATGAAAATAGAAAAACAAAGCCACCAGAAATAGAAACTGCAACAGAACAACAAAATATAGACTACTCACCTACATCAAAGAAATAGCGGAACGTTTGAAAAATGCCAAACTATTGGATACAGACAAATACACAATGGCAATGAAATCAACTAACACAACTTCACAACTATACACAAACCTAAAAACAAAAACAGACAAAATGGAACATTCGGACTTAATCTTCAAAATAAATTTTAATGCAAATACGAACGAAGAATGCCAACAAACTTATATAGGAACGACGAAACAAACATTAAAAAACAGACTTTCCGGACATAAATCCGACTTAAAAAGTAATGCAGTACAGAAGACAGCACTGACATCACACTTTATTACCCACAAACACTTTCCTAACTTCGAAGATGTCAAAATGTTGCAAGGGGAACCACACTACAACTAGAGAATGATAATTGAAAACCTGCATATCATCAACGCTGACAATACGATGAACCGACGAACTGACATGGAAGACGTAAGCCCGCAATATAAACACCTGCTGGAGAGAAAGGGAAGGAAAACGCTTTGACAAATGATCAACTACCAAAATCATGTTTATATAAATTAAAATCTATATGGCTGTTACTTGTCAATTCCACTTCATACTGAGTTGAAATTAATTTTTGTTTTTAATTGCAATATAAATGTAACAAATGTAAGTTTATACATATATTGTTTGTGTAAAAATTTGTAAACAATTTTTGTAATCTTTAGATTTATCAATGCAAATATAGAAACTCATTGTTTTCACCTGATGATGTCCATAGTCATGGACGAAACGTCGTGATATCAAAATAAATAAATTTGTTTCATTTGACCTTTAGCCCATCAAAATAAACAAAATTTAAGTTTTGTATTCATACGATTTACTATGGAACAAAGTTCACCTAGCGGGATTGGCATCATTAACTCAAAAATCGTGTTTTTTCTTCTTCTTCTTCTTCTTCTTCTTCTTCTTCTTCTTCTTCTTCTTCTTCTTCTTCTTCTTCTTCTTCTTCTTCTTCTTCTTCTTCTTCTTCTTCTTCTTCTTCTTCTTCTTCTTCTTCTTCTTCTTCTTCTTCTTCTTCTTCTTCTTCTTCTTCTTCTTCTTCTTCTTCTTCTTCTTCTTCTTCTTCTTCTTCTTATTCTTCTTCTTCTTCTTCTTCTTCTTCTTCTTCTTCTTCTTCTAATTCTTCTTCTTCTTCTTCTTCTTCTTCTTCTTCTTCTTCTTCTTCTTCTTCTTCTTCTTCTTCTTCTTCTTCTTCTTCTTCTTCTTCTTCTTATTCTTCTTCTTCTTCTTCTTCTTCTTCTTCTTCTTCTTCTTCTTCTTCTTCTTCTTCTTCTTCTTCTTCTTCTTCTTCAATCCACAAAAGTCACTTGTTGGCAGCCTGATGATGAACTATTGCCAACAACTCGACTATGGTTGTTGTTCAATACCCTTACATATACTGCATGTTCAATAAAATCAGAGCCTCTAACATAAACCTGATGAATACTTGGTTAGTGATAAGTTAGTGCAACAACGAACCTCTAGCAACCAAAAACCCTCTAATATAATGAGAAGAACACCAGAAGTTCACTGATGGCAGTAATGTCAATAGACCATTAGAGGTACCTTTTCTGACTAATATTTTTCTACAAATGGTTTCTACTCAGTATCTGCATGCATTTTTTTTATAACCAAGTCTTTTTTCACAAAAACACTTGGCCAGACTTTGTATTAAACCCCCACACCTACTTTCTAAGGTGTTTCTTCCATTCCACCTCTCTTCAAACATAAAATCCCTCAATAACAAACTGCATCTGATGGTTGTCCAACTAATTATGCACGGACACATCAACTATGGGAAGGCCAATTCTTCACAAAAAGGAAGTTCAAGTGATTTACCCTCGTTCAAAATATTTTGCCACTTCTCACTGAGTAATTTCCATTAGATCCCACGCATTCTAAATATCTCCATAAGGCCTCTGGATCCCAAAGAGATATACCTACCTTACCTAACTATATAAACTGTTTAGCTCATTTTCATGACACTGACACTTTAATTGGCCACCACACCCAAGCCCGCACCATCTCAAGACATTTCCGTCTATGTAGATACGGATAGAAAATTTTATATATGCGGGTGACGATCATGATCTTCATCATCATCATTATGGTCTTATAATGCAACAAATAACCAACTTTACTTGCAAACTTTTACACCATTTGTGCGATGTTTGGTCAGCAGAATTTACCTTGAGATAGCTACTATAACTTGTAGAAAATTATTTTTATACCCACATGGTTGCCTCGCTATACATACATAATGTTGATTAGTTTTTTCAAGAAACGCACTCAAACTTGAACATGCATAGATACTAACTCATGCTGGGCACGTCATGGTCACTTCGAGGTCCAGAGGGGAATCATTCATACCTTGAAGGATCGCCCCCAAGCCTATGTAAAAAAAAACCTCATCGGACCGTGCGTCCGTCGCGAAAATAGTGACTTCTTGCCCTAGTGCTCTAGAGCACCATACAGCTCTTCAACGGCAACAATAACCGTCATCAGCGCCAGTGTCTAGTTGTACAGGGTCGCAATTATGATGGTCAACACTTTGAGGCCTCAAAAAAATGTACAATATGAACATTTGTATTTATTTTATAATAACCTAGTTGAACTTCTCAAGTTATTTAAAGAAATATTTTCTTTTGATAAGTTTTACAGAGAAGAAAGCAGTAGCGTACGCAGGATTTTGTTTGGGGGGGGGGCTCAGTCTCAAATTTGGTGAAATTTTTGTAAGGTATCACAAAATAGCAAACAAAATTAATAATACTCCCTATAGTTATGATGTTAATTTTACCTTTCTTTCTTTGTAAACAAATATTTTTTGTCAAAATCCACTTTGACAAAAATCCACTTTATGAACTGGATTTTAACAACGTTGACGGTAATAGGGGTAGGTGAATAGTGTATTCACATTTTAATAAATAATATGTTCGTTTTTTCTTTAAATAAGCTCACACTCTCTCAAAAAACACGGATAATAACATTTATTATAGTTTAAAGTAGCAGAAGCAGTAGCTATACAATGAAAACTGTTAATATTTTTCAAGGGAAATCTCATAACACAAATTATTATTCGGGCGTTTTCATAGTGGTTTCGCTATACTCATGTTTTACTTAAGACGAGTTTATTCCAATTTGTACTTATCAAAATAGAAGATAATTAAATCCTTGAACGTCAAAAATAGTGCATTGACAAAGACTCAAATAAATGTTCAGGTTGTCTTTGAAGTTTGAACTAATTATAGTAGTTTAAAACGACTATGAATACGGCCCATTAACTTTAAAAAAAGAGTTTGAGAAGATTGTCTACCTCTGATACAAGTTAAAGTCAGTTTTTCGAAATTTAATCAATTGACTCTAAATTTTTCTTAATGCCTTATGTCGTAGCATTAGAAATAACATTCGTCAAAAAAAGTATGCAGTTTACAGATATTTAAAAATATTTTTTGAATTTTTGATACGTTAACTGAGTGCGAAGATACTGGTTAAAGCATAGCCAAAGCATTTGACCACACTAAAAAGCAATAATTTTTAGTGTGGTAGTAATAATAAATAATTTTGCGAATTTCGACTGATTGCAAAGGAATTTTGTTTGGGTTTCTATAAATATGTACTGAGATACGTTTGAAACGTCAAACAGAATCTAGTTAACATATGGTATGAACTAGTAATTTAATACGACATACATATGTACATGTCTATAGTTTTTTTTATTAAAATTGAAAATACTGCTAAAGTTTAAAATTAACAAAAATAAAATTTGAATTAAAAGATAATAAAAAACTTTCTTCGATTATATATGAAATCTTAGTACAGTATGCCATATTGCTTCGGGGGGGCTCAAGCCCCTTAAGCCCCCCCCTGCGTACGCCACTGGAAGAAAGGGGTTTGTTCATTTAGAAATAAGACTAATAAAAACTTGGAGAAACGTACACAAGGACCTTATAGAAAATTTGTCAAAAAATTACATATGTAATTCAGATGATTTTAATCAAGTTTAATAGAGTAGAAAGGGGAACCCATTGTTCATTTAGAAACAAGGTTTTCGCTTAAGAAAAAAATTTTAGAAAAATTAGGACCTTAAAGAAAATTTGTCCAAAAAACACAAATTTCTGATTATTTTACAAGATTCAAGAAAGGGGAACCCAGAGGTTTGTTCCTGTAAAAATAACGTTTTGGCCCAAAAAAAAACCTCTAGAAATGTAAGGACCTTATAGAACATTTATCAAAAAAACACAGAGTTCTGATGAAGTTTACAAGTTTCATAGAGTGAAAAGGGAGAACCAGGGGTTTTTTCCTTTAAACAATACGTCTTTCGTCAAAAAAAAATAAATTTAAAACGTTAGGACCTTATAGAACATTTTTCCAAAAACACAGAATTCTGATAATTTTAAAAAATCTGGAGGGGGCAGTGGTCTTAATCTACTCTCCTTCTCAACTTTTTCCTTGTCGCGGTCAGACCTTTTACTTTTCAAGTTTCGTAGTCACCTTCTGTACTGTAGTTAGGGTCTTGTTTGTAGCGTCTTTTACCAAATGCCACCCTGCTTATGCATGTATATCGAAATCCAGTCTAGTGTGTGTCTTTGGTGTTCTATGCTGCAAAATCACAACATACAAACGTTTATAATGCAAGTTGCGCTATTGAGGAGGGATAAGTACCCGAGCGGATCAGTTGCTTGACTAACCCCCTTCCTTTCGACAGAATATGCCTTTATGGTGTTTATCTCTACGTTGTTTTTTTTTTTTTTTTTTTGCTTGACACAGTCGTTTTGTTGTTGCTTGGCAGTAATCGTAGACGCCTAGACCTGACTTTGGCTGACTTGGATGACTGAATAGTGCCTGAAATCACTGGGCGCGTAGAGTGGATAATGTAGTTTTGCTGCAACAGCCCAGCCAGCACAACAACCAGCAACAATTTCGCTGTTTCTTTTCTATGTACCTAGTCGTATATGCCTTGTGGGTTTTTCTCGTGTGCCTATATGCACACATTTGGCGTGTTTACCTGTCATTACATGTGAATTAATGCCAAGTCCAAGATTGCCATAGAAGAAGTCTTTTTTTATGTTATTGCTGTTGTTGTTGCTGTGCTAAACGAGCAGCCAGGAGGCGAGTGCAATGACTTTAGTTGCGCATCGTTGTCTTTATACAATGCTGGTAGTTGGGATACCTTCCATAATATCTACACTTTTATAGCACCTACTAGCATTTTACTAACGCTGCGGTGCTGCCTGCATAAGTTCTATACTTCCATTTTCTGTATCTAAGTTTTGCACTGCGAAAAATTAAGTAAAATAAATTGTTATACAGCGAATTCATTTAGGAAATAATTTTCATGGAAGATGATTATTCTTTTAACATAATTTGTCAATAAATAAACTTAAGAAGACATGGGACGGAAAGGAATGAGGTATTATGCTTTTGTGAGGTATTATACACCAAACATCACGAATAGAAAAATCAGATAAAGATACTTTAGAGGTGCACTTAAAGTTTAAATTTCTTTATATGGATACGATGGGATTCAAGTTAAGCTCCAGCTTTTTTTAATACGATGATTTTTGAAAACATGATTTGAAAGCTGGTTTAATAAATAATTTAAGTTGGGAATAGACTAATAGAAAAGATAAAGTCCTGTTTTTTGGGTGCCATACCCCTGTGGAAATCAATCAACGTGAGTGGATCTTTATCTCCACAAAAATCTATCTTTCTTGTGCTAATTACTGTGTTCAAGTAACATTCTCAATCTTTGTTTACTTTTTCAATAAATAAATAAATAGAACAGAATTGAAAGTAGAGCTAGATCATTTCTGAGTAAAAGAGCGTCGCGTTGGACTCACGACCTTTCTCCGCAATTATTATTATTGTTTTGCTTGAACTTGTCGCTCTGTCGCTTGTAGTTCAGTGCTTGACCGAAGCCTAAGAATCCAAAAACTCAAAAAATTCATTTTTTTCATTGATGTCAGTTTCATAATTATTGTAATATGAATATGTTGATAATTATGAGACTTTATGTGATGAAAAGTGATCCAACTAAGCAAAGCTGGCATTTGCAATCGTTTGGTCATCGTTTGTCTATATACGTTTGCTTGTACAGGCACGTTTTTTTTTTTAATAGCACTTTAAAAAAAAAGCTGACAGAAGTTAACACTCCCGATATATCACTGAAAAATCTGAAAATGCAATTCGGTTTATAACACAGGGTAAACAAATTTAACCAAATGTCTGCGGCAGAAACAAGATTATACTTTTACGAATGCTTCAAGTGTCCTGAATTCCTATCCGATCTCAGAATTGTTGTATTGGCTCAGGTTTTTCAAATAGCCTAGTCTAAAACTGACTTTATTTTAGATATTTTCAAAGTTATATGAAACCAACAATCAATTTGTTTTCAAAATAATTGTTACAGAATCAGAAGGTTTTTGTGACTTGAATTCAAATATGACCTCAGAACTGCTGAAAGTGCCAAAACCGAGTTTTTCGTTGTTTTTTTAGGTTAAATTACACCACCAATTACATTTTCCCACAAAAAAGTGATTTTGTTCAGGGTCACCGTCGGGTCGGCATATTGGTCTCTCCCTCTAACCATCCTAATGTACATCGAGCTAGAACCTAAAGTAATTAATGGACTAGCTCCAAATTTGGTGTGAAGATTCACTAGAGAGAAAATTCAAACGGGTAGCTTTATCAAAGATTTCAGTTTTATCAAGCTTTCTCCAAAACGGTTATAACGATTTTGATTAACATTCGTAGGTGCATAACAGGTTTTTACCAAAAAAAAATCGAATAATGGAAATAAAACTATGGGGTTTTTTTGAAAAAAAATACAGACACAAAATTTTTACACACTTTAGCCAAAAAAAAATAAGTGAACGATTTTTTTGTTATTTTTTGCTAAGTCTATTTGAAGTGCTGTTTCTTTGTGCCAAATGGTCACATTCTTAAGATTCATATTTTTAGCTTACAATTTTGTTTCTGAATTATTATTTTTAATATACTGTTACTGTTTAATCGCAAAAAATAGCACGAACGAACAATTTTCAAAAAAAAAAGAAGTGAAAGAAGCATTTTCTTCAAAACAAATTTTTAAATTAATTTTATGATTTACAAATATCGATCACAATCCTTATTTTTGGCACTAGGTATTTGAGAAAAATAGACAAACAAAATTCTTGTACATTTTTAAATTGATTCCACCATTTTCTGTACTAAATATTCAAAGTTCTTTAAAAACGATTAAATGAACAAGTATTATTTAATTTAAACATTATTTTATAGTCAACAAAAAAAAAAAACGAAAATGACCATTTTTGACAATTTTTATATAGTTTTTTGTTTACATATTCTTAAGAATTTTAATTTAAAAAAACGTGAAATGATCTTAGAAATTATTTCTTTTTAACAAAGTTTAATATAACTTTCCAATTAATAGGAGTTCTAAACTCTTTAAAATACCGTTATCGTATGCTTACCTCCTTCAGACCATTAACCCGATGAACTATCTCAGCTATAGAAATACAAATAATAATATTATTTAATTATAATTTAAAACGTTCGTTTAGCTTAAACTGTGAGTTAGATGCATGTATGTGTACAATACGGTACTATTTAGTTCATTTTTATAAACTCACATAATAACTAACCTTCCCTTCTATACCTTCCCTAAAGTTGACTTTTTGCTTGCTCTATAGAGCATGTATTGGCTTCGTGTCAAAGAAAAATATTGAGGTCTTAATCAAAACTAACATTACGATGATGGACAAGTCCAAAAAGGTGATTTTCGTCAAGACATCCGTCGGTCTGTGATGTGCACTGTGATGTGCATCTAGCTAGAGCCTAAAAGGTTGGACCGATTTGCTTCAATGTTTTTATGTAATTCTCTAGAGGATAGAATTTGAATTTTTGTTTTAGCTCATCCAGAACGTGTAGCTGCCATACAAGGCAACGATTTCGGTCGTATCAAGTTTTCTCATAAACGGTTCTAACCATTTTGATTAAGCTTTGTACATGCCATATCCAGATGATTTCTAATGCATACCATGTTTGTACCGACTTTTAAAATTTAAATAATGGAAATAGTGCTGGCCACGAGACGAGAATCTGCGAGACTTTTGTAAGTCTCGTCTCGGTCTCGTTAAAATCGAAAATTTTCAGTCTGGTCTCGGTCTCGTGTCGGTCTCGTATAATTAAGTCTCGTCTCGGTCTCGTCTCCACAAAATTCGATTTCCGGACAAACTGTTTATTATTGGAACGAAATATTGTCGATTATAGTTTGAATTTGTGCAGAAGAAAATAAATATTCAACCGACTTTCTGTAAATTTCGGTCCAAATATACAGTCTCGTCTCGGTCTCGCCTCGGTCGCTTAAAAGGCAGTCTCGTCTCGGTCTCGTCATGCAAGACCGAGATCGAGACCGAGACTTTTCTCGTCTCGTGGCCAGCCCTAAATGGAAATAAAGTTAGGTACGGGTTTTTTTAATAAAAAAAAAATGTTATACTTATTTAGGTATGTTCCCTCATATCTCGTCATTTTGTCATATTTTGCGATTCAGTACTTCTAAGTTAGTCAAAAAAAATTGCATTTAAAATTTGTATGAATTATTTTTGTTACGAAAAAAAAAAAAATTAATAAAAACTAAGTTTTTTTTTTATTTTTAACTTTGCTTTCAAATATTTATATATATTAAGACAAAAATTGATATATCCAGAGTTTCTAGACCTTCAATATCTAGCTACATTGCAGTTGTTTGTTAGCTGCGGGAGTAAGTTCGTGCGATCAAGTCGTGTACATTTTTTGATAGGAAGCAACCAACATAGGATCGTAAAGATAATTTATTTCCCTTAGGGCCAGTTTTTAATTGCAGGGTTAAAGTTAAACTCAACAAATTTAATGTTTTTGATGTTTTGTCTTCCGTGCTTATCAGGCGCGAACGCAGGGGGTGGGTTTGGGGGTTCAACACCCCCACCCCCCCCCCCCCCCCCCCAAAATGTATGAATTTAACTTCCTCGCCATACAATTTCACTCTTAATTTAAAGTTAAACTCAACAAATTTAATGTTTTTGATGTTTTGTCTTCCGTGCTTATCAGGCGCGAACGCAGGGGGGGTTTGGGGGTTCAACATCCCCCCCCCCCCAAAATTTGTTCAACCCCCTTCCGAAATTTTTTCCTGCATTCGCGCCTGGTGCTTATTAAGACATTCGCCATTCTTCCTGAATTAAAAAACTGCTTCTTGACGTAACTGTAGACAGATATCTTTGCAGAGTTAACTAAATCGCGTTTACCTCAACACTGAAAAACTGGGCCTTTAAATCAAATGATTAGATTGAAACTCAGACCTTACAACCACAGTTTTAATCACAGATAAGAACCAAGTACGTGCGACCAAGTCGGGAACTCTATTTGTTATTGTTTCATGATCAAACAATTAAGATGCTGAATTTATTAGGACTTTTTAAAACTTATTTTCATCACTATTTAATAATTTAAACTGTATACAAAAAAAACCATTAATATTGAGATACCAGAGTTTGTTACTACCAAATATTTATCTTCAGTCAAAATTTACTTTAAAAACATTTTTTCTTGGTGTTGCAAAAGTATTCTCACAAATCATTAAATAACGTTCCGGTCTGCGCCCCATGGTAACATTTTTGCCAACTAAGTATCAGACATTAGTTTCATAACCCAAAGGAATACGTAATTCAAAAAGACCCAAGACCTACTAAAGGCTCTCTCAAAGACTTTTTATCACGATGTGCGGCTCCCTATTCAACTTATAGTTTCAAAAAGGTACAATTTATGTAACAATATTCTTTGAATTTTTCGCCTTCAACTAAAAGTACTGTATAGAGATAGTTTTGGATGAACATCATGTTAATAAATGATTAATTAACTGACAAAAGGATAACATTTGTCATACAATCTATAAACAGACACACAGACACACTTCCTATACAAATGCATACCGAGATTAATGATGCAAACATTCATATGGTAAGTAAACAACAGAAGCGCTTATTGCTTTAAGCCAGAGAATCAGGAAGTTTATAAAATCGTGGTCAAAGGTCTTATATAAAACGCACGCACTTCTAGAATTAGAAATACAAAAAAAACTCATATAAACACTTACTGAAACGGTTAACCGTCTTGAGGAAGTACTACGCCAATTATTAACAATCACATCTCAGGGAATTGAATAAACTTACATATACGATTGAAATGGAATCGATCTGCATTTTTTCTGGAAGCGCCGAAGAAGATTCAAGAATTCCGCACCTTTTTTTTTTTTGCATTTGGTCGACCAGCCGACACGAGTCGTCGGCATTCGCAGACGACTTGAGATACTTATGAACTTTTCTCTTGCTCTGGTGCAAGTGTATATTCTAGCGTCTGATCGATTGTGAACCGTTGACCGTTATTTAATAAGGAAATTCAATAATTTGTCTAGAGATCGTGGAGAGGTGTATTTTGTGTACTGTATAGGGTGCATTTATGCAAGCACTGCACACGATGTCTGACTTATTGTAACGTTTTTTTTATTTTTTCTTGCCGTTTTTTTTTTTCATCAAAACTTAAATTGCAGTTTGACTTGTATACAAATAATGCCGGCTTGGTTCTTTATTCATGAATGCATGGTCTAAGGTTGATATCATATCTACACACTCCAGGTTAATTGATTATACCAAAATAGCTTTTTAATATTTGTACTTAGTTTCCATTTTGATTTTACTAAATTTCTTGAATTTACTCTAAGTTAAATCATGATCTAAATTGACTGCGACAATTGGATTTAACCCTGAAACTTTGACGACCTCGCACCGAAAACTTGGCATAATAGTGACTGGTTGACTAAATTAAATTTATTTGAAAAAAAAAAAAAAAATGTGGCCATAACCTATTAATTCGGTGTGTAGATTTACCAGGGTACCTATACTGCAGATTCATTTATGTAAGTGTACATTCAATGATAATTTGTACCATAAAATATGCAACTAATCAATGTCTTGCTGTGCAACTTGCACGATTAGCGGCATAAACCAGTTGTGATGTGTGTGTTTCTTCAACCAATAAGTGATCTATCAAGAGTTTTTAGGATGCATTCATATACCAATGATTGCAAAGTAGGAGTTTTCCCATAACCTTATCCTATATATTAAGTCTCCACATCTATAAATGAATTTTTCTTTTTTTTTTAAGAAGAAAAACTCGATGTTGACTGTTAATTAAAAAGACTTACCAAATGAGCTTGTTTAGGCCATTTGAATCTAATAAGCCAAACATCAATGTAAATGATGTCACTTAATATTACAAGGTTGTGCAATTGAACAGCAAAGTCGCCCCATCAGCTAGAATAAGATATTGTCTAACTTAAAAGAAGGAAGCGTTGCATCAGTAAGTTGATTAATACCTTGCTGATTGAATATGAAATTATAGATGAACAGAATTGTTAAATAGGTGGGTAGAGATTTTTTTGTTTGCCAACATAAAGCGAAGCTTTGGACCAAGGTTTGGACGAAACAGCAAATAGATTGAATGTGCTGCTACTAATTTTATTAGCTGGAAGTTTCAATTTGGAATGCGATAATTTTTTGCTGTCCAGAATTCGAATCTTACATCAGCATTTCTTCATAAAGTCAGGTTTCGGTGGAAATGATCTAACCTTAAACTATAAAAACACGTTTTTTTAGGTAATAATGTTAGTTTTTCTTCAAAAGTCTCTTTTTCGAACTTTTTTAAGTAGGTATTTGCATTATCCACTTGAAATCTATATAAATAAAGAATATTTGTAGATTAACCAAGAATTAAGAAGATGTGGCGAAGAATTTTTGGAAGAAAAATTATTTCCTCATATGACGGTGGCGTATACGTATTTTTTTTTTTACTTTTTGATGTGTAACATCAAATCTTTAAGTATGGACCACTTTGAATGGTAAGTTTCGAGAAAAATGGCTACTTCTTTTGAGCGGCAAAAAAAATCATACTGAAAGAGTGTTCAAGTATAATTTTTGTTATTGGTTGAATGAAAAGTTTCAAAAAAAAAAATATACACGTTGTGTAATGTTAGTTGATCATACATTGAAACATTAAAGTATATTGGGATTTGTTATGATGATGATTCGGTGATTTTGACCTGTTTCTCCCTTACAAAAAAAAAAATACAATTTTGCAATGTTAAGATGATAATTTTATGTAGGTACAAGTATTTTTCTAAAAAAATGGATATTAAAATTTTTTTCAAAAATATGAAAATAATTTTGTTTAATTCCTTAAATATTAAGCTAATATGTAGTTTGAGCTAAACAAAAAAGATAAACTAATGTGAGTTAATGGAAGAAAAAATTAAAACTAGTTGGAGCGGTTTTTTTTTATTAAGTTTAAATATACCTACACATACACTTTTGAAAACATTTTCAGGAACTAAAATTGAAATTCAAAGTAATTATTTATACACACATACAAATTTAATTTCAAAAAAATTTCATTAACCCGTTTTTGAAAACTCCATTCTTCAAAAAAAATGTTTTTATTCTTTTTAAATCAGAAAATCATTTTTTTTGAAAATGTAGATATGCTAAATTTTTAAAGCTTTTTAAGAGCATCGGAAATTATTAGATTAAGTTCATGCAACAATAAGAAAGTCAAAAAATATTTCTGTCGGAAGTATGTTCTACATATTAACAAACAAAACTATTTTATAATTAAAAATAATTATCAGTAAAATTCTTGGAGCCGATTTCGCAAAAGAACTTAGCGGTTTTTTCAACTTTTGTACGGAAGGAACCATTAGTTTTTAAATTACATGATTTTTTCAAGTATTCTAGAAAACAGCAAAAAATTACTTTTAACGGAGTTTTAAAAAAATTGACCAACTATTTTTCAAAATATTGAGTTTTCAAAAAAAAAATTGAAGTTTTTTTTTTTAATTAAAAAAAAAAATAATTTAAGCTTAGCTTACGATCTCAATTTGTATTCTAGTACAGGACTTAAAATCTTTGGCGCAAAATATTAAACAACTTATTGTTAAGGGCTTAACATTTTACTAGTTATCAATTTCTGAGGTATTTCGCAATTTACTATCTATCCCAACATTTTAAACCTTTTGCTAACTAGTAAATTGCATTTATAGGGTTTCAATTAGATGAACACAATTGACAATTATTGTTTATATGCGTTGTAAATTAATTATATATGTTGATGGAAACACATCATGTGCTTGAAATAAGTATTCGGTATTTATATTTTTATCATTTTAACTTCATTATTTACAAAAAAAAAAGACGCGCTCTCAATATTCAGTACTCGTGGCAGAAGTGAAACTTCTTCGGCGATCTAAAAATCTCGATATGTATAGGAATATTAAGCTTATATGCGTAAGACGCAGCTATGTGTTCTATAACAAAATGATAGATGGGTTGAAAATTAAATAATATTGGTGAAAATTGAAGATTTAAAAGATATAAATCAGTTTATTTGAGTAGGTTTTCCGACAATTTCCAAAAATTCCTACAATCGAAATATCTGCAAAATCAAAATTTGTATATATGACAACTTTAATTTGGTTTTATTTATTTTTCCAACCATATATAATAAAAAATTTTAGCGGACTCCTGATTTAAATTCATAATTCGATTTTTTTAAATTAGTCTATTTTGAGATAAAATGTTTAAAATAATTTATATCTCCATACCAGCAGGAGATAGATACAAATCTTAAACTAGTAAGATTCATAGAATTTCATTATCTATTCACCTATTCTATTTCAAAACTTTAGCATTCTTATTAACGAAATTAGAAAAAAGACATTAAAGGACATTTTCCCTTTTATCTGCTTCAATAATATAGATTATCAAAAAATCCAAACTTATTGCACTATAAAAAATATCAGCCTATCAATAAAAATTTTTACTTATACTCTACCTCTCACCACTTAGCTAATCAATGATCTCAGCGTTGCACATGTGGCGTTACATTTTTTCGCTTCAAAAAAATCAACCTTGGGTAACAGCAGAGCTCGTACCTGGAACATTCGGGTCCATCCTATACCTGGAGTAAATTTCTCATATGGATTTAGTACGATACTAAAAAGATAAAATAGCCAGTTGGTGATTTTAACTTTAGAAAAATGTAAGGGGAAAGTACGATGCTAAACTCGTTTAAAATTAGCAAAACACAATTTTTAACTAAGTATCATACTAAAAATGATTTAACATCGTACTAAATAGTCTAAAATTTTGAGCCTTTGTTTTTTAATCTTAACTACTTGCTGTTACTACTGGAATGTTTATGTGCAAGGAAAGACAGAATTGTAAGACCCATTAATTTACGCTCTCTATCATCGTATTGCTAGTAAAATGTTTTATCTCGAGTTCGATTTCTTGTACGAATCCATAACTTGCCATTTAGTACCTACTCACACCTAAAATGAGATAAGAAGCTAGAGTGTGTGGGTTGGATTATTTTATCTTCAACCATCCAGTTTTCAGTGTTTGACAAAAATTATTTAAAAAGTTATTAAAACAAATTTTCAAAACAAAAATAATTCTTAAAAAAAATTGTTTTCTTTTTCAAAATTTTGAGTTTGAAAATTAATTTTTCAAAAACTGTTCATTAAAATAACTTTATTTAAAAGAAAAAAAGGAGCAATTTCTGATCTTTCAAAAAGGTAATACAAAAGTTGTACCGTTGTTTATTAATTTTTTTTATGTTTTAAGTCAATTTTTTGAAAATTGAAAAGGAGAAAAAGACTGTGATTTTTATTCTCTTAACGCTCTGTTGAATATATTTTCTAAGAAAACTCGCTGATGTACATTTACATTGGACAAATCGTGGCCGTAGGCCTCGTTTCTCAGTGACGAGATTAAATTCAGGGTCTTAACTCGAGTTTAACTCTAAAACTCGGATGATCTCCCACTGAAAAGCTGGGCCTAAAGGTTACACCACACTGAGCGGAACTGCACTGCGATTCACAATAATTTGTATGAAATTTTATGAAGTTCAATTGCCGCTTAGTGCGATATAGCTCGTACAATTTCATACAAATAATGTTTTGCCGCGTCGTGAAGTGTATTTCCGCTGCGGTTGTGTGCGGTCTAACCTTTAAACATAAAAATAATTTAATAAATTTTCTGTTGAAAAGCCACTCTTCAATTTCAAGTTCCAAGTCCGGATCAAAATTTAAAACCAAAAAATAATTCCGTGCACATAAATCACGTATATGAAAGAAAATTGCGCCTGTAAAGATGCACACATCCATGTTCCAGTATAATCAAATCTACAATGCGTTGATCCTTTTTTTTTCGTTCGCATTCCTATTTTCTTTTCATTACATGTACTACCCATCGCCATGAGGCAAAATTCCACTTTCGGATAAAATCAAATCCACATCGACCATCCTCAACACAGTAATGGCCAGCTTAAATATATATATGTATCTATAGATTTCTGACTACCTATGTACCTTGGCTTACTAGAGTGCCGTAAGCTTGAACTGCCATCAGTAAGACAGTAAGATAGTAAGACAATGGGTCATTATTTCCTTTTGTGTGTAACGTTGTATTTTTTGTGTTGCCTGAGTCGCTTGCGTTTATGTTGTCAAGTCACGGCTAGAGGATGCATCCAAATAAACATACATAGGTACAAGTTCCTATAGTATGTACCTTCTTTAAAAAAGTGCATGTGCGCAAGCATGACTGCAGTCGGCTCGTCGCCTGATGCTAATCAGAAACATCATCGTCATTATTATGTATATTAATGCTATCTCCCTCCAACTATGAAATTCTTTACTTGGAACAATCAGATCAACCTTTTTCGGGGAGGTATGTTATTGTAGGTAAGGTACCTACAAATTGTTGAAACTCGAAAATATATACGCGCTAATTTCATCGACGATGCCTAAAAGCAGTTATTTTATCTTCGATTATATTGAGTTCATCTTGAATAATCCAGAGCCTCTAGAGTATTTTTGGGCAAAATGGAATATATATTGACTCGTAACTTGCACACACTGCACTGTGATGAAACGCAATTCACCTGTAATCATATATTCTTAGGTATAACAGGAACGGCATAAAACACTTCGATGTTCGCTATATAATACCGACCGTAACGAAAATCCACCACGAGTGAGAACAGAGTTTCTTCTCCTAAAATCATCACTTACCTACAATTCTTACAATTCTGACACCGAACCGTTTTATTTATTACCACCATAGCAGACTTAGGAATGCCATAATTTACATGACCAAACTATCTCTATCTGACTTGACGATATACCCACTCTTAATTCTGACATTGATTTCTAAACTTAAGACAATAATATACCCTAAATGTTCAAAACATTTGTATCTTAAGCTCATTATTGTGTTCACTGGGCTTTAATTTTTTTTTCAATTTTGGAGAGAATATTAAATGCAACATTCCTACTGGTGGGAAAGTAGGTTATTTGCATTTTTATTGTCAGAAAGTGCAGATGAGTTAATTAGGGTGCTTTAAATTTGATCAATAAAGGTGGTGATATATGGTAGTATGTATGAACGCTTTAGAGTGAATAATTTTGTGCCCCTTTCTTTGGACTCGATATTGTAAGGAGAGTTATCCCGTCATGCCCTTTTGAACGAGCTCAATCTCATATTTCATTTTAAATAAAAAGGTGAATTTTAATTTTATTCAGTGTACCTTATTAATTATTGAAATTTTTACTAATAGGGTCTATTATTTTTTTGAAATTAACTTTTATTTGAGCTTAATTCTTTCAGTAAGACTGTTTAGGACACATTAATCATAGTTTTTATTGTTTTTTTTTTTTTAAAGTGAAACGAATATTTAAGCAATTTAAAGCAAAGTGTGGGAATTATTTTTTATAAATATATGTACTTTAGTCAAGTTAAATTAGATTTTGATCCGGACACAGTTTTTAACAGGTATATGTGAAAAGTCGCAAAGAATTCGTGTTTGGCGAAAGACCACAATCTTCAAAGAACGCAGACATCTTGCACTTCAGGTTTATTTCTATATCTGGGGAACTTGTTGCCCTAGAAAGAATATTCAAGTGTTAAATAGACAGGCTTAGATTGACAAAATCAGGGAAGTAAATACAAATAAGTAACAGGTATTGCATGATACTGTTTTGAATTATTCTGTTCTGCACATGACCACCAATAAACAATAATGTTAAAAATGTTGTCCGAGCTAGGGCTTTTTTTTTGTCTAATTTAACTGGAATTTTTAGGATAACTTTAATTTATCATATATTTGGCATTTTTATTTCCAAAAAAAGAACCACGTTTTCTGAACTGCATAAACAAATTTTAAAAACAAAATGTAAATAATTTGAACTGATAGTCTTTAACCTATACTCAATGTACATACAATTGTACACGTGGATGTACCAAATAAAAAAAAAAAATTCCATCTACTTTTGAAATTTTACCAAATTTTTGAGCGAAAGACCACGTGTATTTTAAATTCTGTAGAGATTTTTTTTATTATTATGATCACTTTAAGGGAGAGCGAAACTGATTCGAACATTTCCAAGATTAGACCCACCCTAGTAGACAGAAATTCCAATCAGTATGAAAGTAAAAGCATCAAACCTAAGCATCCACCGGTTAAAACGGAATAATGAATACTAAATAAATAAATAAACTAATCCATTCAAACCTAAGAAACTTCCGCCAGTAGGAAATTTTCAAAAATTCAACCAGCTGAAAAATGTCAAGAATATTCACCAAGGAAATTGCTTTGTAAATCTAACTCGTTTAATCTTATCTGAATTGTATTTGATGAAAAAAAAAAAACATGAATATTTTCCAGTGATACCACTGTAGCAGCTTCTTGTTCAACAGACTGTTACCCTTAGCTGAAAAATATCGTGAATATTTACTATGGGAAATCACTTTTTTTTATCGATTATTCTTGGCTTGATTTAAACTTTTATTTTCGAAATAAGAGCCGCATGCCTCAAAGACTCCAATTTTGGTCGACGTTTACCGAATGTTATTCAAATCACACTATGAAGATACTGTGAATTTTATTAATCTAAATTCAAATAATCCAAGTATACGTAGAGGAGCCAATTGAGATCACAAACACTGTGCATTACTGTCCATCGTTGAAATCATCGTATTTCTAAAAGCAGGTAGAGGAAGACCAATATTTATGATACAAAAAACCCAAGCTCCACATCCAAAAGACTGTGCATTACTACGAGTATACATCGTTTAAATCCTAGTGTTTCTCGATTCAGGTAAGGAAATAACCAATTTAGATCACAATTCCATGAATGTGTGCAGTACTTTCCATCTTTGAAATCTTCGTACTTTCGGGACAGATAAAGAGAAAGGCAATGTTTTTTTTTTTTTCGGGGAGAAGAATAAACAACATAGATGATGGATTAAGAAACCTTTAATAAGTCCCGCTATTTTTTTTTAATTATCGACGGTGATCACATTCGACTGACTCCTCCGACTTTTTTTGAATTTACAAAAGAAAACGTCAACAAAATTCACGAACATTTTAAATTTTTAAAAATTTGTGGATCATTTTTCGAGGTTTCAGGAGTCAGTCGAATGTAAAAACCGACTAAAATGTTCATGGATTTTTCTTACGTTTTCTTTTGTAAAATCGAAAAAAGTCGGAAATATTGAAAAATCGTACAGAAATCTGAATTTTTTGATATTAAATTTTTGCGCGGAAAAAGCCAATTTTAGGGCTTTTGGGTGACATTTGGAACAAAATATGTTTACGCCAAAATTTATTTTCTTACCTATCTGTCAAGGTATAAACTGTCAAATTCCGTTAAAGGATTGCTACACTGATGATGGATTAAAGAACTTACAACAAAAATCCGATTTTTGTTTAATTATTAATTTATTATTAAAAAACGAAATTTTTGATTTAAATAAGGTTCAAGCCATGTAAAGCGACAGAAAAGTCTGGCAATGCATTGCATTATTTTCTGTTGCCGATCGCATACCCTGAAACAGAATTTTACGCCAGTTTTAGTCAACTCGTTTTACATTTGCTTTGAGGCTTTGTATATGATCAACATCGACGACTACTGAGTCACGTAGTGTCGAAATCCACCAACTTCTCTCAACACTTTTTGTTGAGGAAACAAATTTGAAAGTCGAGATCTAACTCTCTTACTCCCTTACAATATAACTAGACTTACTCTTTCTAAACATTAATGTCTACGCTTTCAAAATCATAAAACATGTTGCGAAGACATGCGCCACCAGTCGTAGAAATCCAGCGTAAATAAAAGCGTCTCCATGATAATACTATAGTTTTCATATACAAAGGTTGAAGTAAAAAAAAATTGAGATCAAAGGGCACGGTAGTGCCCAGCCAAGTTCTAGCACGATACCCTTTTTACAGGATCAAACTCAGGCGATTTTTGACCCCCCTGTAACTTCAGTACCAATAAAGTCAGAAACTTCAAACTCGCAGCATTTGCTGAACTCACCAGGTTTAGACAACTCACCAAATTTTAATTCCTTGGCATGAGTGGTTCCCGAGATATAAGACTGCAAAAATAGCGAAAACCGTAACTGACTGACTCACTGACAGATCTTCAAAATTATGGAGCACTTCCCGACATGGTAGAATCTTGTAATTTCGCACAACGGCAGGCCTTGTGGTGTATACAAAGGAAAAAATAAAAAGATTTTCCATTCAGGGGGCGTGGTACCCGCCCATTTTCATAGAAATGCTATAAATTACTTGGAGCACTTCTGATGGTCGTAGATTGATGAAATTTAGTACAGCGGTAGGGCTTAAAGTGCACGCAAAGGAAAAATTTTAAAATTTGAGATTTTACATTTGGGGGGGGCGTGGCATCCGCCCATTTGAATAAGAATTGATATCAATTATGAGGAGCACTTCTGACTGTCGTAGAATGATCAAATTTAGTAGAACGGTAGGGCTAGAAGTGCAAGCAAATCCAAAATTTTAAAATTTGAGATTTTACACTCAGAGGGCGTGGCATCCGCCCATTTTCTCAGAATTGTTATTAATAATGTGGATCACTTCGGATGGTGCAGAATAATAAAATTCGGTAGACTGGTAAATCATGTGGTCAATACAAAGGAGATATTGGAAAATTTTAAATTATCCAGTCAGGGGCGTGGCACCCGCCCATATTCTCAGAATTAATATCAACTATGTAGTGAACTTCTGATTGTCGTAGAGTGATGCAATTTGGTAGAGCGATAGGTCTTGACATGCAAGCAAAGGGGAAATTTAAACTTTGAGATTTTACATTCAGTGGGCATGGCAACCACCCATTTTCACAGAATTAATATAAATTGTGCAGGATTATGAAATTTGGTAAAGTAGTTAGTTTTCAGGTGTAAAAATAAAAAGTTGAAAGCATGAACTTTTTCATGCAGGGGTGTTTCTCCCACACACTTTTCCTGATAAAAAGAACCTTTGCAAAAAGTAGTGAAATCACAACAAAAACATAAATGTTAAAAAAGTAGCCAAGTTCTTCTATATACAAAAACCTTTCCGTAACAAGTCAGCCGTAAAAATAAGTGAGATCTAAAAGTACGCCAAGTTTATTAATGTTAAATATCAAATATTTTGGGTAGAGTAATATGGAAGAACCTCTAAATTATCAGAGAAATCTGTTATTTAATGATTATTGACTTAAATTGAGTTAGTTTACTTGGTAAGTTTTTTTTATTACCTAATTATTCAATTTTAAAATGAAAGTTTGACTAGTAAACCAACTCAATTTAAGTCAGTAATTATTAAATAACAGATTTGATTGATAATTTTTAGGTTGTTCCTTATAGCTCTACTTAAAATATTTGATATTTAACATTAATAAACGTAGAACTTGGCGTACTTTTAGATCTCACTAATTTTTACGGCTGACTTGTTACGGAAAGGTTTTTGTATAAAGAAGAACTTGGCTCCTTTTTTAACATTTATGTTTTTGGTGTGATTGGTTTTATTTTTATTTTCGTCATTGAAGTACCTACGGCATGTATGTTGTTAAAATTATTATATACAGGGTGTCCCGTAAGTAATGGATAACCCTGAAATGCCGCATAGTAGACTTTATGACCGTCCTGAAAACTGATACAAAAAAGTTCTATCCCAACCACAAGAAAAGTTATATGCATTTTTTTGTTCAGTGCATTATTTTTTTTCTTACTTTACATTTTTGAATACCACGACTACAAGTGAATGAGTTCCATCATTTGTTTTTGCAGGAATATTTTACATTACTTGTGCCAACACATAAGTAGAAGAAAATTATTATAACTGTTGGACTTCTTAGAGAAAAAAATTATTTAACATTGAATTTCAATGCAAAATGTGAAAACAAATAATTTTTGAAAAAGTTAAATCATAGCTGGTATAAAAAAAAATGCATGAATACCTGAGCGGCCAACTATTTTAAAAATATGCGCGTTAAATGCAGGTTTCAAAATGGTATTACTTATTATTATATCTAGAGTCAATAGCAAGTTATTGGTAAAAATCTGCAATACTAGAGTAAATTTAGCAAAAACAAAAGTTTTCAAAATTAGCACAGTAAATGTGAAAATAATACCAAGCGTTGAACATAGCAGATTTTTGATTTATTGGCTGTTTCTACGATGTTGTCCTAATGATAAATCCAAGCTTTCAACTTCTAGGGCCGAATGCATTATTGATAAAAATGTCAAAAAAGTGCAAAAAACGGTTACATTTTCGAGCTTGTTTTGAATTTTACCTGTTCTATTGGGCTTTAACAAACCCATCAAATATTTTGTTGGTTGCTATTAGTTTATTTGTTATTTTCTCTAAACAAAAAGTTTTTGAGCCAAGTTTTTGAGCCAGCTTTTAATCACATGATCACTTAGTTAGAAAACAAAAACAAAAATAGATAATTTTTTAATTTTTTTTTTATTTAAAGCAAATGCTCAAACTGTTTTCCACCCACTCTTATACAGGTTCTGCACCTCCGAATAAATGAACGTCTTAGTGAACGTGCAAGGTTTTGCTCAGAAATTTGTAATGCAGCTGCCTCCTCTAAAGACCTGATCGGCTTGCTGTATACGATTTCCTTAGTGCATCCCCAATAAAAAAAATCAAGTGGATTTAGGTCTGGTGAACGGGGTGGCCATAAAATTGGTCCCAGACGTCCTATCCATCTGCCTGGATATCTGGCATTTAAATATGCCCGCACAGGCACAGCATAGTGTGCTGGACAACCATCATTTCGAAGCCAATGGGATTCCTTTAGTTCTTGAGGCACTTCTTCCAGCAAGGTTGGAAGATCATTTTGGAGGAACTCCAAATAACCTTGGCCAGTTGAAATCCCCGGCAACTCAAAGGGTCCAATTATTTTCCCATTGAGAATAACAGTCCAATAGTTTATTTTGAATTGGTACTGGGACCTGTCTTCCCTCATGATGTTTGGGTTTTGTAGTGCCCAGAAGTGGAGGTTATGGAGATTAAATCTTTTAAATGTCGACTCATCGCTCCAAAGAATTTTGTCAAAAAACTGCGGATCTTCTTCAATTTTCATTATCATTTGTCGACAAAAACTTGCGGCTGGAGAGTTTGCACCCGTGTTAGGTGAAAGGGATGATATTTATATTTACTTAGCACATTATGCGCAGTCGTCTTTCCGATCCCAGTGCGTCGTGCTATTGCTCGGATTGATACTGTAGGATCTCGGTCAAGTTCCGCAAGCACTAAGTCTTCGGTATCTCCACGAGGGGGTCGTCCCACGCCAGCACCACCAACACCACTACCAGGCAGCCTTCCTTCCGAGAAACAGCTATGGACTCTAATAAACACTCGATAATCCGGGTGACGTGCGTTAGGGTACCTTTCTTTATACAGATTCGCATCTTCGTTTGCGTTGCCTCTGCACTCTCCATAAATGAAATGCATGTTTGCATATTCTTGTGCAGAAAACAGAATACGTGGCATCGAAAAAGTTCAATCAAACGTCTTAATTATCAAAAAGTAGGTTCAGGAAAACAGCTAATTAGACCGTTAATTTTTCTGAAGAATGAACAATAAAAACGATATAAATAAGTGTTCGTCGTGGTCTTAATCTTATGAATTAAGATCAAATTACAAAAACTTTAATTCAAAATTTAAAAAACTTACGATTTTATGCGTTCTCACTTTCTCAGGATCGTACAATTTACTATTCAAAAAACACAATTAAAATTGAATCAGAAGACTTTTTGTTTGGAGAAAATAACAAATAAACTAATAGCAACCAACAAAATATTTGATGGGTTTGTTAAAGCCCAATAGAACAGGTAAAATTCAAAACAAGCTCGAAAATGTAACCGTTTTTTGCACTTTTTTGACATTTTTATCAATAATGCATTCGGCCCTAGAAGTTGAAAGCTTGGATTTATCATTAGGACAACATCGTAGAAACAGCCAATAAATCAAAAATCTGCTATGTTCAACGCTTGGTATTATTTTCACATTTACTGTGCTAATTTTGAAAACTTTTGTTTTTGCTAAATTTACTCTAGTATTGCAGATTTTTACCAATAACTTGATATTGACTCTAGATATAATAATAAGTAATACCATTTTGAAATCTGCATTTAACGCGCATATTTTTAAAATAGTTGGCCACTCAGGTATTCATGCATTTTTTTTATACTAGCTATGATTTAACTTTTTCAAAAATTATTTGTTTTCACATTTTGCATTGAAATTCAATGTTAAATAATTTTTTTCTCTAAGAAGTCCAACAGTTATAATAATTTTCTTCTACTTATGTGTTGGCACAAGTAATGTAAAATATTCCTGCAAAAACAAATGATGGAACTCATTCACTTGTAGTCGTGGTATTCAAAAATGTAAAGTAAGAAAAAAAATAATGCACTGAACAAAAAAATGCATATAACTTTTCTTGTGGTTGGGATAGAACTTTTTTTTATCAGTTTTCAGGACGGTCATAAAGTCTACTATGCGGCATTTCAGGGTTATCCATTACTTACGGGACACCCTGTATGTTATTATTAAGTATTTTAATTAAATTGTTAATGCAGAACGTGGCCAATAAAATCTTGAAAGCCATATTATTGCTAACGTGCTTGTCGCCTATGTCACAGCATATTCACGTATAGGAATACAGTTTTATAAAATTAATAAAAAAAAAGAATATTATAAAATCGGACCTTTGGCTTTTGATATATTATTTGATTCGAGTCATTATACATATTTTTAAATTTTCTGAAAAAAATGTTTCCTGTTTTTCCTTCTTTACATATGCTACGTTTGTAACATTAAGAAACAAATTGACAAAATAGGTTCATCCTTTCTTAAGTGATGCTTTTATGAACTAACAGTATATTTTGAACACACATGAGCCAATTTAACGTGCAAGAACAAAAATTTATAATATTTTTTTAAATATTCAATAAAATAATATAAGTGCGTATACACCTGACTGTACCACTGTTAAATCGTCGGGTGTCGGACGTTTTACATAGAGAGAGGGAGTGTATACAAATGTTCAACTAGGACATTGCTTATACTCATTGTTTATACTCATTGTTTTTCTTTATTTTAAAAATAAAAAGGTCAACATGGAGAGGTGCTGGAGGATAAATATGCCACTTTTTTGTTTGTAGGCTAACGTTGTCATAGATGCACCAGTGGTGCAAAATGCACCACACTTATGTTCACCCAACCAGCAGCTGTATTAGTGTATACCTAATTCCATTGTATCCGTTACGTTTAATAAGGCCAATAGAGTTAAGTCTGGTTGTGCTTCTCTTTGTTGGCGGACGCGTGCGCAGTTTTGTATGAATAGTTTTATTTTTTTATATTTAAGTGAAAACTAAGTTTTTCTTCAATAAAGTTTCATAAAACTGTTATTTTGACTTTTTGTTTATATCTTAAAAGAAATAGTTCATAGGTTAGTTGCATTTTGTATGAAATATTTTATTTTTAAACAAAAAATCCTTGTTGGTACACAATGCACCTTGTAAGCATATTGTTAAATGAACCATTGTGCACCTAGAAGTTTGGAACGTGTAGACTAAACTCTTATTGTCTTTATTAAAGATGCCACGGAAACGAGTTGTGAACCGCAAGAAAGGACTTCACCCGATGCGAGCAGATCTTTGGTATAAGAGGAAGACATAAGATATATTTTCAAAGATCCTACTATATCGGTTCGGACCAACTAAACGGCAGCAGCAATCATTATATAAATAGCTGAATCTCTATCCTCCAGTTTGCAGTGGAAGTTTAAGATCAGCTGAATCTTAAACTGATTTTAAATTTTTGATTTAAATCGTCCATTTTCACAGTGAAATCTGAAGAACCTCAGTTCAGTTATGGTGGATTTACATGTATCTGCATTTGGTTTCTGCAAAAAAAAGGGATGCCAAATACAAAATGTTTATTTATTAGATAGAGAGAAAAGATCAAAATGCAGAAGAACCTCGTTTCTGCATTATAGGAAAGTGCCATAATCCAGATATGAAGACGAACACGTTCATATTCTTCATGGTTCTCTTTCACTCGCTCGGATTTTATGTATACATCTGTCCTGCTCTACTTTTCTGCATTATGCAGACGAAGATACATGTAAATCCAGCATTAAACTTCGTTTAACTAGATTTTATGAAAACGAGTTGGCAGCATTGTACGTTTTTGCTTCGCCAAGTGACGTATTGCAAATAGTACGTAGCTTTCCTTGTCTGTTCTTTCTCTTTCTTAAGCAAAGAACATAAGTGAAACAGCAACAATTATTTTGGGTTGTTGATAATTTGTCGACATTTTTTTTCGAGTCACTCGAACAATACAAAAAAAATTGAAAATAAACCAATAATTGTGCAACTTTTCAACAGCATACATAGATTAAGATTTGCTGATGGAAATGGTTATGAATAATAAGTAAATAAATTTCCACGTTGAACTTAGATTTAAAAGGAACAATGCTGTAGTTTAACTTAAACTACAAATTGAACTCGGTTCAGGCTTTGAAAATTGGTTTTTATTCATTAAATTAATTCTTGGTGCATTAAGTACCTTCCTGGTGCATTTTGCACATATGACTGGTGCATTTGGTACATATAATGGTGCACAATGCACCATTTCTCATTTTTCGAAAAATGAATGCTCACTTAAAAAATTTAAATTTTATCAAAAAATTTAACTTTGTACTAACTTTCATAACTAAACTGTTGAAATGATAAAAAAATACCAGCCCAACAGAGTTGAATTAAAAAATGTTATGATCATTTGAAAAGAAGGTGGTGAGACGATTCACGACTTAGGGCCCAGTTATAGCTATCATTGGAAACCGTCATTGAAAATATTAATTGTCAATTTTGAGAGATTTTGAAGTAAAAATATATGATTATTTTGATGCCAAAGTAAAGCTTATTGACTTAATATTTATTTCTAGGTAAAACAAAATTCAATTTTGCACAACTTTTCTTATAAAATGACTTTTAATTTTTTAATGATGAACTACCTTACCAATGATCATTGAAAAAATTAAAAGTTACGTTATGGGGAACATATGGGTCAAAATGATTTTTTTTTGGAGGAGAAATAATTTTAAAGTCGTAAGCTATATTTCTGCATTAAAATATTCGATGATTAAACTTTCGAAAAGTCTCAAAATCATCAGTTAACTTTTTCAATGATGGTTTTCAATGATAGCTATAACTGGCCCCTAATGGGCCTTGAGACCTTTCGAAAGTTTAATCATTGAATATTTTAATGCAGAAATATAGCTTACGACTTTTAAATTATTTCACCTTCAAATAAAATTCATTTTGACCCATATCTTCCCCATAACGTAACTTTTAATTTTTTCAATGATCATTGGTAAGGTAGTTCATCATTGAAAAATTAAAAGTTACGTTATGGGGAAGATATGGGTAAAAATGAATTTTTTTGAAGGAGAAATAATTTTGAAATCGTAAGTTATATTTCTGCATTAAAATATTCATTGATTAAACTTTCCAAATGTCTTAAAATCAACAGTTAACTTTTTCAATGATGGTTTTCAATGATAGCTATAACTGGCCCCTTACCAAGGTTCTCGTCAGGAAGGCACTTAGAACAAAAACAATGTTTTACAAGGACTGGGAAAATGTAGCAGCTAAGTACAACATCATGCTAGACCTTACAGAAAATAATATTTCCGAGTGGCGTAACATAACCCAAAAATTCGTTCTTGATGTGAAACAGGCAATACAAATGGAAAATACTACACACGTAGAAAGTTCATCAACACGGTTTTTGTATCGGCAACTCGACCACCAACAGATTAACTATCTGAATCTTGGCCTCAGTACTGCATTTCTATGGTAATCCGAGTGAGAGGAGAACTACTCAAGCTTAATTATATGCCCCATCGTGGGGATATTTCACCTACCTGGTGCCTATGCAACACGAGGGAAAACGAAGACGTGATGCACTTTCTTGGTTCCTGTCCCATCTTGAAGGAAATAAGGCGATATCATTATGGAGTCAATCTTATGAATATTGAAAAAGTTAAACGTATACTGAACGACAGTGAAAATTGGGGAAAACTTGGTTCTTCTTATTGCCACTCAGCGCTCAATTATATAACAAGAATAATCAATGAAAATTTTTAAAATACAAAATGTCAAATCCACACTTTTTTTTTATATGTATACTTGTACAAATTACGAGTACCTACTCTTTTTATTATATTTCTTATTTAAAATTTGATAAAAAAAAAAAAAAAAAATGTTAAATTTGTTGTCATTTCTCGGCAGACGGCATAGCCATGCTTTAATGTACTTATTTTAAACAATTGCAATTGTAAATTTTATAAAAGATGAAATAAAGTACCAAATAATAAAAAAAAAATAAAAAAAAAAGAATAAATAAAAGAAGGTGGTTCATCTATCCCAACGTCACCCTATGCTTTAGCATTTGAGTAACAATAAAATGCAAAGTCCAGCAGATGTCAAAACATATTTGACTGTGATATCAGTGAATATGTACACAGTCTCCTATCGATGATGCAAAAACATTTAATTTTTCTTTTATTTGTCGACCCATTTTTGTTTGTTTTGCTTTCGTTCTATTTGTGAATTGTGAGGACTGCGAGGGTACATACCACAAGAGCATCTTTTCTGGGAGTGTTACCTCTGGTTAAATACAAGATATAACAGGCACACGAACGTTGGGAATTGAACTACCTTTTTTGTATATTTCTGGTGCTCCCACGGTCAATGGGATGCAACGACAAAATGACAACAACGGGCAATGATGATGACGACGATGATAATGGAGATGGTGTTGATAATGATAACACCTGTGTTCATAGCTACACCAAATATAACAATGATGGTTGTTTGTTTTCAATTTTCTACATAAAAGCTATGACGAAACTGGTGCGGTGATGGCGGCATAATGTGTGTATAGAGGAGGGGCTCCCATTCCATCACGCTGCTAAACAAACTTAAGACTCTTTGTGCAACAAAACTGAGTTGCCTGGCAAAAATTTATTCAACTAACCTAAAAGAGTTTCCAAGAGATAAACGGATTATAGGTATCTTCCTCTTTGTTTATAGAGATTGTGATCTTGTTTCACTTTTATTTTCGGGTCGGTCGGGAAAATCCCTAGCCTATGTATGTTGTTCGCATGTATGTACGTTGTACATTTTATCCAGGACAAGGTCGCAGACAGAATCTGACAATAATTATTATGTGTTACCTACCTACGTTGTGTTGTCGTTTTCTTTTTTTTTTTTTCATTTGAATTTTGTGACATTAACGAGGGTTTGACATTGGAATCTGGGATCTTGAACTTGAATCAATGTCGCATTTTAATTTGATTGGAATTTGATAATCGCACAGATTTCAATATTCCTTATAGAATGTACCAGGATCAGGATTTCAAATTACGCAGTTTAGTTACTATATCTTTAGTTAAAATAATCAAACAGACATTTCTTGAATTTAACAGTTTGACATAATTTTATTCAAGGAATTTAAAGTTTTCAAAGGTTTCTCTCATTATTCGTTGGTATATGTGTGGAAATATTATTTAAACTCTCGTGTTTGGCCGTTTTGAGCAAGTTTCTTCAAATTTCTTAATTCGGGCTTGACAGGGAACTATGCGACGTCAAACTATCAAGGTGCTAATACGATAAGGCAGCAAGGAGCTTGGATATCGTTGTATAACATTAAATTAATTGAGCATAAGAGGATTACTGTTCGATATCTATAAAATGTATGGTTGATACTAGTAAAGAACTGACAATAATGATTGTCTGATGTCTGGAGTGTGCAAAATAATTTTCAGATCATAAAATTATACATAGCTTATGACTTAATAGAGATGTTAATTTTTTTTTTTTTGTTTTTAATTAAGAAAGCATCTATGTCTAATTTGATTGTTGTTTTTATTTTTTTTTTTTTCTGAGAAGAAACACGTTTGAATAAAATTATCATAATGTCATCGTTACTCTCTAATGAAAAATATTTACTTAATTAATGTAGAATCTAAGCTTTTGGGGCGCCAACATTTACATGCGTGGATAATCTGTATGTAAATATATTAGTTTATGGAATCGAAATTTTTCGATAGGTATCTGTTTATTTGTTTAAACGAATTTATGAGAAGTTATAAATATGCATATTTTGTAGGTACCTACATATGTATTTCTGTTTCCAATTCCAAATACATATATATGCTGTGACGAATTTATTTATATGGATATGGGTCATCGACTAACTGCTTTGGCGGAAAATATGAGAGGAACTGCACAATCTTCGTCACTGTTGAAATTGTTTTCATCTACACCGCCCGCCATAAGTAATCCGCCCGTGAGGGACTCGCCAAACACCAATGCTGGGCACCGCACCGTGGTCAGTGGCGGATCCAGGGGGGTGGCTATAGGGGCTAAAGCCCCCCCCACAGGCGGTTCTAAAAATTGATTGAAATATAGAAATCAGTATCAGGAGTCAGAAAAAATAACGAGGCTGGGGCTACGCAATTTATATGCTACGTATTTTTTTTCTAAGCCCCAAATTAATTAGGTTGGGGCTGAATTCTGAAGGGAATTGTACAAAAAAACAAGTTCGGGGCTACGGATAATTGACTGAAAATTGGAAAGAAAAAAAAAAACAGCTCGCGAATAGGACTTGACAAGAATTGGACAAAAAAACGTGGTCGGGGCTAAGCAAAAAATTCCTTTAAAACTTACCTTATTCCAGAAAATTTTTGCTCTTGACTCAAGGGACTGTCAAGTCTAAGTTGGGGCTAAAGCTTAAAGATATAATTGAAAAAAAAAACGGGGTCGGGGCTTAACAATTAACATGCCAAACGAAAAAATAATTCACCCAAAGAACTTCGCTAACTTTGCAAAAAAACGAAATTGGGGCTAAAACCCGTGAAGAATTTGGGAACAACAAATCAAAATCTGAGTTTTCTCTGGGCACTCAGAAAATCATGCGTGTGAATATTTGCAGTCCCTCTAGACTGACGTACAAATTTACTGACAGATTTTTTCTTCTGGTAGTTCAAAGCTTGACGTGGCTGAAAATTGAAGGTATATACATTTTTTTTCTATCTCCACTGAAAAATATTTTAAAGGTTAACTACTACGGATGTTATTGTATGTAATATTGAAATCATTTTAAACCGGGGATAGAAGCTGATATAAATGCACAAAAAACTAGGCTATTCTAAAAGGAAAAGTGGGAATGCCAAAATTCAATTATTTATGTAACTGTAGATTTTCACAAGAAACCTTTAACCTAAACTAAAACTTTTTTATATTAGTTATGTATAAATTATAAAAATATATAAATTATAAAATAAATTCAACATCGTCACAATAGTTAAAATAATTTGTTCTTCAAGGGAAGCGTTTTTCTCTTTTCACTCTCACAACGAATGTTACATTTCCTCGTAACTCGAAAACAAAAAAAAAATAATTTCAAATAGAAAGAAATATAATAATTTATTATTATTGTAAAATGGCAGTTATCAATAAGATTTTAGAATTATTATTACGATCAAGTGTTCTGAACGCTGCACTGATAGACCAAGAGCCTACAGCAAATTTTGGGAGTGGATTGCTACCAACATATGAGTATGATGATATGTAGGTGCATATATCGCGGTATCAAAAATAACCGTCTGGCAGGTTTCTTTTTCAGCCTTTGGCGGGGGTGGGAGTTTGAAAATAACGATTTCCACTTTATTTTTTCATAGGTATTACCACTTTAATAAATTTAAAAAATATATAATGTGATGCTCTGTCATTTTCTTTAAGTCAAAACGTCAAAATCTTGGTAATCCGACCAATAGAACTCAAGATATTAGGTTTTTAAGCGAACCTTAATCGATTTTTTTGGAGACTTTGTTTTGTTGATTTTTTGTGTTTTATAATTCTCCAAGAAAAAGACGATAAGGTCCTCTTAAAAAGCTTATATTTTGAGTTCTATTGGTCGAATTGCCAAGATTATGACGTTTTGACTTAATGACAACATCACATAATATATTTTTTGAATTTATTGAAGTGGTAATACCTCTGACAAAATAAACTGGAAAATAGCTATTTTCAAACCCCCACCCCCGCAAAAGGCTGAAAAAGAAACTGAGAGACGGTTGTTTTTAATACCGCGATATATGCACCTACAAACCATCATACTCATATTTTGGTTATCAATCCACTCCCAAAATTTGCTGCCGGCTCTAAGGTTATGAAGTTTAAATGGCAGTATACATTCGTGTAACTAGAACTACAGAATTATCTAAGTTCAAGGTTTACTTTGAAACTGAATCAAGTTCTGAACTTAAGTTTAAACATAAATTGTAGTTTAACTTGTGAAACTGGCCATTAATGTCTCAAACTGGATCTACCAAGCCCCCCCCCACAGCCTAATCCTAGATCCGCTACTGACCGTGGTATATAGAATTTGCACCTGTGCACTATTAAATTAATAATGAAAGGTCTTGTTGACTGCTTAATGGTTATGTGCGAAAACGAATGAAGGAAACAAAAATGACATTTGACATTCGTGTACCACCTGGCCCAATTGTCTTCCATAATCCACACACCGGAACTTAAAAGCCGACTGAACGGTTAAATGAAACCGTTCAGTAGGTCCGGTAACCTATCAAAAATCACTTATAAAGAAATTAATTAATTTCAGGTGAATTTCATTGGGAAATTTAGATCTGGATGAACTTAGGAGTATGGCACATCAATCGAAAGGAAATTTCATGGCGAATACGAAGAAACGAATATATAGTCGATTTATTGTGACCTACGGAAAATTAATTCGGTGGCAGCTGGACAGAAATGGCGGGAAATAGAAAGCTTCCAGGAGTAATAATAATAAAAACAATAATAAAAATAAAAAAAAAAACTTAAATAAAAAATCAAAAAAAAAAACAAATAAATAAATTTTTTTTTTTTTTCTTTTGTCGTCCGCCATAGGTTCGCTTTCGTTACAATACATACGTAGATACATAATGAATTTATTTTTTATCAGAGCTGGATTGACTTTCTTCAAACTTAATACCTACTTTCCTAGTGTTTTTAATTTTTGGTTATATGTTATATCTATTCCCACATGTTGTTTTTTTTTTGTAGGACCATACAATTAATTTTTGTCAAAAAGGAAAATATAATTTATATTTAAAATGGCTACAACGATTTGGTTAAAAAAAATTCATTGAGTTAATTATAGAGATATAAAAAATAAATAAATCGGGTGGCACAACGGCTCATGAAGAACCAGGGCCTAGTGACTAACAACTCGCCTGTGCGCGCCTATCGACAGGAATGGAAGGGACCTACAATTTTATGCCGAATCCGAACGGCTAGATGAGAAGCACTTATTCGTGACAAGTGATACTCTTTGAGGATTTGTCAATTCCTCGCAAGAGGCAGTAGCCCTGAAAAAAACTTTTTAGTTTTTAGGTGGACGAGGCTTTTATAGAGCTACGTATAACTAATTATGTTTTTTTCCAAAAAATGTTGTTTTTGATACTCTAGTAAAATTTATTGGTTTTTGATTTTCTCGAAAAGAATTATAAGTAGGTATAATCCAACTAACAATTCAGCTTCTTTTAGCTTAAAAATATTGATGTGCCGCAGGTTTCACTTTATATAAAGCTTCGGTACGGACTTCGGCGGAATTAAATTTCTTATGCATGTAACGAGCTGGATAACTACTTCTTTAAAGCCGAATAGAAATAAGAAAAAGAATACTTACCGAGTTTGCGAGTTGTCACTCGAATAGGCTTCTAAAATTGATATTACAGAAGATGATTGAAGATGTCACTTTAAAAAGGCTGCATAAAATTTTTATATAAGTTGCTGCCTTTAAAAGTTTTCTGTAACCATTTTCAATAAGCTTTGTTGAATACTTCGATACGTCTTGTTAAGTCTTACTAAAGAATCATAAAAGAATGGCCACGTTCGGGTGGTAGGCAGACATATGGTATCTACTTTAGCATCTGATATGTTTTCGAACGACCAAAACCATGTATGTAACCAAACCAAGAAAATAAACAGGTGAGATATCAGCTGTTAGTATGAAGTATCTTTCCCAAACCAACGCGAAAGCGGCGGGGAACATTCGCCGACAGCAGTTTTTTTTTTGTTTATCATTATTTATTTGTCATTTATTTTGTTATGATTGTGAACGATTCACCATGCATAGCGAATGTTCCGCGTTGGTTTGGGCCTTAATCCAAACAGATCCGAACATTTTTGGGATAGCCTTAGATTTATTTTTGATGTCAGCTGTTTGGTTCGTCGGCTGATTTTTTCTTTAGGCATTACAACAACACGAACAAATCTAGATACCATTGGCGACGTACCCGAACGCGGCCAATATGTCAATCTATAATAAAGAAGCTCGAATTTGTATAAGTCATATTAAATAAGCTTTTTAAAAAAAACTCTATTCACATTTATAATTATATATGTGTATTGAATAAATTGAACACGTGGAGAGAAAGATAACTCATTTTACTTGATTTGTCTTGATTTTTGAGCATTCGGAAAGCTACTTTTCGTTGGTTTAAGACATAAGCTTCATTGCACGATAAACAGAAACGATGTTTATGCTGATCAGATGAACATAACATTCGGCATTTTCGTATATCTGGGTATTTATGTGACGTCACGGTCAGCTTTTATGTTTTGTTCTATTTAAAGTGAAGACCATAATTAATTTAAGTATTTAAATAAATTGTTTTTAAATTCTTACCGCCATATTAATAAACGAAGCTATCTTTAACTCGTGGATTAGGAGTAAGATTGCTGCCACTTACGAGCTAGCTAAACCACCAAGGAAGGTATAATTATCTGTCCTAGTTAATCCTTCGCTAAACTACCTTCCTTGGTGATTTAGCTAGCTCGCAAGTGGCAGAAATCTTACTCCTAATCCGCGAGTTAATGATAACTCGCCACTAGCTTCGTCTATTAATATGGGGGTTAATGAGCAGTTTAAAAATGCACACCTTGTTTCTGTTAATCGTACTTAAGTGGCCGTGTTTTTTGGATTGAAATTATCAAAAATATGCATTATTACTTAGTTTATTTTAAGACTATTGAAATGAATCTGGAGCAAGGGGACTGCTAAACAAATCGTTTAGGTACATTTGTTTCCTCCCGCGAAATGTATAAGAGAGTTAAAGAAATTTTTTTCATGTGTGAAAATTTTTATAGAAGCTCGGATTTATTTAAGAAAAATTTAAAGTTTTAAAAAAGGAAAAGGCTGATTAAGTTTTTGAATCTTCCAAATTATATCTAAGATGGCTGAGTGGTTAGAGTTATGGACTGTCACGTAGGAGTTCCCGAGTTCGATCCCTAGTGAGGTAAAAATATAATTTATGTTTTATAATTGTTTCCAATACTATAATTAATAAATAATTGGATTTGATACTTGATTTCAGATAAAATGCAGTAAAAATCACATATAAAAATAAAAATTTGTCTTTCCTTTTTTTTTTTATTTATTATTAATCACCTTCTATAAGACTTGTATTTCACTTTTATACAATCATATCCGAAGCTATCTGTCAAGTTGAAGTGTCATTCAGATTTCCAATATCGCTCGTTAAAACTTCGTATCGGCTTCTTAAGGCTTTTATACAATCTGCTACTTTTAAAAGATCTGCGAATAACTTTATAAGAAGATTTTTCGAAATCACGTATACAAGCTATATTAGCTTGTATAACATTCTCCTTTTTATGCTTAAGTAAAATTTACAAATGTCTAATGGAACTTTGAAAGCCTATTCTATTAAGCCGAACCGAAGCTGAAATGTTAGTTGGGAGGTAGCATACTAAAAAAAAGTTGTATGGCAGCTACTCGTTCTAAATTAGCTAAAGCAAAAACTCGAATCAAATAAAAATTCTTCGAAGGAGAATGGGCAAAGTATCTACTCAACAGTAATGGGTCATAAATCGTTGATAAGGTGCAAGAACCTTTTCAAAAACGTATGATTCTTTACTGTTCCGTCACTAGACAATTTCCAATGAAGAATTATGTTGTTATTCTATTTGCCGTTTTCAAAGCCCATCATCTTAACGGTTTACAAAAAAAACTTAAGTAGCTGCAGCAGCTTCTGATACGGAAATGCATTATTGCTCTTTTATGCATTTTTGCAAAATACCTCTCTTACCCCACTACGTTTACTTTAACGGTCGTATACACAAATAAAGTACACGCAATAACCTTTTTATTGATGTATGTTGGTAGACCGGTTACCAATGAGGAATTTCATTATTGTTGATTTTGATGCTTTGAAGCCAAATGCCCCAGAAACCCCCTGGTTTAGAGCTCAATGGTTATATAATGGAATGGAGCACATGTAATCCCCTTTACATTGATGTATGATAGATTACTGTTGAGTTGGTAGACCAGTTGCCAATGAAGAATTGCATTTTATTTTGCCGTTTTTGGCATCGTAGGTGCAGTGCATTAACGCCCACGGAACTAATACACGCGGGTGTTATTTCCCAAAAAAAAGGAACTAACACCCCCGGGGGTTATTCGGGTGGATTCGAGCGAGCGGGGAAAAGGACCTAAGAAGGGAGTTAAAATCTTTGAACCCGCGAAGCAGGCCACGCAAAGTTCTATTTAGTACAAGAACTTTGAAATCAGACCGACTGATACCATAGGTGCCCGGCAGATGGGGTTTATTTCCATTAAAAATTGGAATTAAAACCCACCGAAAAGAGGAATTATAAACTCCGTGGTTGTTAGTTCCCAATTTAAAAAGGAACTAACACCTGCTTGGATTAATTCCTTTTTTTTTTTTGAAAAATTAAAAAAAAAGTGTAGAAATTTTGTATTTAAAATTTTGTTTTTTTAATAAAAATTGTTATCAATGTGTATGTGTAACTAATGCAAGACTGCGAATAAAATTGGCAATAATTGTCATTTCGTTTTCTTTTGATGATGATAAAACAATGTTTAAAATTAATTAAATTTATTCCAATATTTTTTTTTTTAAGAATTTTTGCATTCATTACAAAAAAAAAGTTCGACAAATCAATTTAAAAATTAATAGGAATTTTATTGTGTAAAATGTTTTATTAAGATTTGGATTGTGATCGATATTTGCATATTTAAAAATATTTACTAAAAGTCTCAAAACTGTTTTTTTTTTCTTAATTACGACGAGTGGTTGAAAAAATTCTTCTTCAACTTTTAAAAGAATCTTGTAAGAATTTAGCTCTAGTTTTTGAAACTACCTTAAATTGTATGTTCAATCAATATTTGTTAAGTTATTGGTAATAAAAGACAAAATGATATTTTTTTTCATTCAAGATCAACAATCTGTAAAATTGTTATTTTAACATTTTCTCGTTAACGACATTATCGTTGTTCATTTTATTTTGTATGCTGGGTGACAAAATCTCAGACCTCAGATTCAGCATACGGAAAAACATTTCAAGCTCACTGAATTGATCAATAGGGACTTTGTTAAAATCCAAAAAGTAAAATATGCTAAACATCATTTCATATTATTTTTTTTTTTATACGTGAAACCAAAACTAGCCCTATAAGTTGGTACACAAAATACATCAAAACATCTTAGTGTAAAAATTCTCTCAGACACACAACACTCCATCACACTTACAGTCATTAGGTCCATTGGCCTTTTGCCATACAAATCCAGCTTAATCAACTGGAATCAATAATAATAACAAAACAATAACAACGCCATAGGTGATTGAATTCCAAATCCCTAATTGTAAACACTGAACCAAAACAAATAGCAAAACTCTTTATGCTAAGATAGACGAAGAATGTTATGCCGCACTATAATTTGCTCCATAAGCCCAGTGCCGCAGACCCTTGTCGTCTCCGTTCCGACTCTATAAGTAAACCGACCATTCCCATTCGTAATTCCGTGCTTAAGTCATTTGTCCACATAAATCGGGCGCAAAAGCAATATCATGCCTTAGTCATAGTCATGGCATTGTATTTGTATTACAACATTTCCGTCCTTGTCGTCGTGGTTGCTGGGCCTGGGCTTACCATAATGAACCGCGACAATTCATTACCAAGAATGACAAAACATATACTTGGTTGGTCGACACACGACTGGGCACGGGCCGGGCATGGATATTGATATATGTACGAGTACTAGCAGCAGCCAGTACCAGTACCAGCAGCATAAGGCATTAGCAGCAAGGGCAATAATTTCAAATGTCACTGTGAATTACTGTAATTAGAGTGAAGAATAATATCGACTTTGAAATCACAATTGGAGAAGTTGGAACTGGAAGTGATCTGGAATACCTTACTCTGTCTCTAATTGATACTCTGCGCTATGTTTAAAATTGGAGGTTGTCAATTGACTTCTTTGAAATCTACAGGAATCATGTTATCAGAGTGATGGTGATGATGTGTAATTTGCGAATGCGTGATGGTAATAATATATTTGGTGCGATGAACTTCTTGAAGACCTTCTTATAGTATCTGCCCTTAGAAGGAAATAGTTAGGCAGATGACTTAACGGACTGTGGACAGACAATATGAATAGGACACGTGCCATAAGTTGAATAGAGTTGATTTGATGAGTACCTGTATGAATTCAATTGACCAAAACAATTTTACCTAAGATTAATTAAGGAGGCGATGCGTGATGTGATAAGTTTTTGGCCTTGTGCTTGAAATATTACGAGCATGTGTTGCCGCTGAAAAAAATCAAAAAGTGTCCAAAAAAGGGGCCCGAGGCAAAAAAAAGGGCCAATATACAAAAATTGGACAGTAAAAAAAAAATCGTACCAAAAAAAAAAAACAGTTATCTACATAGTCTAGGAAAGGTAGAAAAGGAGAATGGGCAAAACTACATGCGACCTGGTCTACCTAGTGCCCGAAACGAGACCTTTGAAAATGATTAGGTACTATGGATTGTACCAACGTACGAATTTTTTTGTTGTCCTAAACAATGGGAGTTGGCTAAAATAAGCGACCAAAAAAGTAAGAAAAACACTTTGTAAATTCGAATAAAAATGGAGGAATTGTTTTATATTTTGTAAATATACTGCCTAAGTCTATGGTTAAAAGTTCTGTGTTCATGTTGAAAAATGATGCTCTTGAACTAAGCTTTCTAACGTTGTATATCTCAATTGTGGGCACTATACGCACAATTAATCCCATTTATTAAATTCGCTAAGTTGAATAAAAAAAATAGAATTTGTATACTGTTAAGCGAATTATTCGCCAACCATGATGTTTTTGGCACATATTGGCCATTGGAATTGGAATAAAAGTTCATTTATTTTGGAGTCCACGTAATCTTTGTTGCCATATACTGCCTAAACGCCATGGTTAACAACTTTGTGTCCATACAAAAAAATGATGTACTAGGGCTAGGCTTTCCAACGATATATATCTCATTCGTGGGCAAAATGTCCATTCTCCTTTAATATGGGTAGGTTTTCAAAAAAATGATTCATGAAATTTTATTGCTGGTGTCGACGCAGAATTTCATCCTCTAGAACAGTGTTTTTCAAACTATGGCCCGCGACCCCGAATTTCTCGGGGGGTCACGGTTGAAAGCTGGTAAATCGAGGTACCTATGTAATTGTCATCATAATGTCTACTTTTCCAATTTTACCTTGCTTCCCCCGCTTCCACTTGTACCGGATGTAGTCTTTCACAAGGGACAATCTTTTGAGGAACGTATCCATTTTATGTTTACTAGTAAAAATATTTCCCAACAGGTTATAACGAACACTTATTTGTTTGATGAAAAGGGGTTTTTCTTTTTTGGCTCCGAGCAGAGTATGGAGCAGAGCTCGAACGATCGGAGTTAGTTTTGACCTCTGAGCAGAGTATGACCAGAGCTCTCCGATATAGTTTTGGAACAAATCTAACACTTAACTGTCATACGATGTCATATGAATCGGTGCGCACAATGCACCAAAATTAAGTACTGACTTTTAATTTTCATCTAATAGCTGGCTAATAAAAAAATCGAAAAATTCAAAAATCTGAAGCGAAATTTGATGTGTTGAAATGTTTTGAGAAAAAGAAAGAGTGTGAAGTTGGTTGCGCTCATCTTTTTGCTCCATTCTCGCTGATTGAAAAAAGAGAAACAAGCTGAGTACTCTGAATTCTGAGCTAAGAAAGAAACAAAAACTGGTCAGTGCTATGCTCTGAGCTAAAGAAAACTAAACCTCTCACTTGAAAAATTGAAGGAAAATAGGCGCATTCAGGAAAGAGATATCGGAAATTGTTCTCCTTCAAAAGCTGAGCAAGCGAACCCAAACATTTTTTTTTTTTTCAGTATTTTGAAAGCCTAACTGAGATTTTAGCACGCATCAGATAAGTCCAATTTTCGTATATTCCGGTGCATAGGTCAGGCTCAATTTAAGCTATGAAACGAGTTATGTTAACTTTGAGGGACAAGTGGTCATTTGCGGTTCAATGCGGCTCATTTTCAGAAATCAAACTATCATTTTTGACACAACTCATACCTCCGATACTGCTGTCAAATAAATAAAATGTTTTACTCTTTCGTGGAAAAAGCGAACTTTTTAAGTAAGAAATTACAAAACTTGTAAATCGTAGAATAGACTTAGTAGAAAATTTTTTATCATCTTATTTATGATGCGACTATTATCATAATGCAACAGTTACTTTGTTCAAAAACTACTTCTTGTTTTATTTAAAGAAATGCTTTCTTCCAGGAAACATTCATAATGATGCCTCCTTACAAACAAGCCAGCAGTTGCAACAATGTATCTCTATGTGTATGACCGTGGAATGTTGTTTACTAATTAAACATCCATAAAATAGTCCCATCACCAAAATTGGTAAGTTATTCATTTCTCACTTTGTTTTGATGCCCCTTCCCATCATTATCTAAGATATACGAGAGGTAAACATGAGCATGAGTGAACTCACTAAACGCGGCCGGACGAATGACAGAAAGTTGATTAAACCCTGAAGATACTAATAAAATGAAGCACAACACAAACGCCTTCCTCTCTAGATCTTTCAACTGCAGTTTTCCAATTATAAGAGATAGCAGAAATTCCATTGACCTATGTGTCCATACAATTACATTACACAACGCAACACTCAACACAACAAGCTGTTGCAATCCCCATCCCCATCATCCTTTAGTTCTTGTTTGTTCGACTTCGAAGCACCACAACTTTGTCTAGAGTAACTTTGCAAAATAATATGCTTTTTTACTTATGCGTTGGTTGTGTGTGATTAATTTCTTAGAATGCAAACAAATTAAAATTATTGTCCTCACTTTACGGTACAGAAGCAACCACACCAGATTGTAAGTTTAACTTCACTGCAACGCAGCCTTAGACAGGTCTAAGAATGGCTCTGGTTGCATCATAATTGCGATCATAAAAAAAGAAGCAAGTCTCCAGCAACACATTATATTTTCAATGTGGTAGTTGTTGAGCCAACTTTATGTGTATATCAGGCTTTTAAAGACGGCATTTGACTATTTCATTTGTAAATAAAGCCCTTTAAGAGGCTGGTTTTGTTGTTTAAATTGTTATTTAAAGGGTCTAGTATTGTTATCATCAAAGACATCATCAAAGACAAAAAGCAACAAACTTAACGCTTAAGTTAATGTGACTCTTTCTCCGAAAGTTGAGTCGATTTTGAATGGAGTTTTTGTTTAAAATGTTTGTAAATAAATGTACATCAATATCATAGTTTTCCATATGTTTCTAAAGAAAACACTCTATGACTAGCTAAGGTGAAATAAGAACGTAAAGTACGTTTGCTGTCACAAAGAGTGATTAAGTGACGTTTGCTGTGATCTTACTATGATTTAGTGATATCTGATATCTAAGTATCGTCTCCTATCTCAGACTGTGATTTAATAATATCTGATATCTTAGATTGTGATCTATTGACGCCAAAGACTGCTATTTCAGACTGTGATTTAGAAACATCTGCTATCTCAATTTTGCACTGTAAAGACGTCTGCCATATTAGATTGTGATTTAGTGACATTTATTATCTAAGATTGTGATTAAGTGTCGTCTCCTATCTCAGACCGTGATTAAGTGACACCTTCTATATCAGATTGTGATCTATAAACACATATGGCTGCTATATCAGACAGTGATTTAGTTATATCTGCTATCTCAATGTTGCACTAGTGACGTCTGCCATTTTATATTGTGATTAAGTGATACCTGATATATCAGATTGTAAGCTATTAACGCCTATGACTGCTATCTGAGACTGTGATTAAGTGACATTTAATTTCTCAGATTGTTATTTATTGACGTCTACGCTTGCTATCTCAGACTGTGATTGGGTAGGTTCAGAGAACTTAGGGGACTTGCAAGTAAGGCAAATTTGTAGAATGTGATTGGTCAGCTGCCCAAAGTTCCATTCATTTGAACAATTTTGCGACAGCTGACCAATCACAGTCTAGAAATTTGCCTTTATTGCAAGTGCCCTAAGTTCTCTGAACCTACCCATTGTGTGATCTCAGAATATGATTAACTGAAATCACTGTTTTGAAAGATTGTGATTGAGTGACATCACTGCTATATCAGACAGACTTTGATTTACTTAGGTACATAAATGATATTGTCTCCATTTTTTTTGTAGGATCGTCTGCTATCTCAAACTGTGATTTTGTGACTTTTGTTATCTCAGATTGTGATTTTGTGACTTATGCTATCGCACATTCTCTGCTTTCTTGTGATTTAGTGATATCATTTTTAGAATGTGGCTAATTGATTTCTGCTATCTCATTTAGTGAATTGACGTCTTAGTCTGCCATCGCAGTGTTGTTTTAGCTTTTAGCTCGGAATCGAACTCTAAGCAGAGTCCGAGCATCATGTCGATCATGCTCTGAACATATTCTGAGCCGAGCGTGATCTGAGTGCTCTGATTTATTGACATTTTTTATTTACCGCTGTCATTCTGCTTTCCCCACAACACAAACGAGTAAAAAAAATTATTGTTATTCGAAGAAAATACACTGATGTTGCTATCAGTAAAGTGGTCCGAGGTTTCGTCCATTTAAATGCTGAAATGATTAATTCATGAAATTATCTATTTTAGTGGTTATTTATTTAATACAATTTACTTCCTGCACCAGAGCGACCACCAGCCTCATCAGCCATTTTCCATTAATTTTTGTTGTGTTTTCTTCTTTTTTCTTGCTTGTCAAATTGGCATTGGCTGTGTTCAGCTTTTTATTTTAAATGTTCGGTCGATTTATTCTAATGTCATAGAGTGTGCTCTGAACATGCTCTGAGCATGTTCAGAACAAAAACAGAAACACAAATTCTAAGCTCTGAGTACTCTGAGCCAAAAAAGAAACACAGATTTTTTGACAGCTCAGACTCTGCTCTGAGCTAAAAAAGAACAACGCCCTAAAATGGCTAGTTCCGGTAAATGAGATTTCAAAGGTCTTACTGCAAAATGCTGGTGGCTCATGTATTTTGAAAGTAAGTCTTCTGATACCTCAATCTTCTGAAAAACCCAAATACTGTTGGCTCATGTGTTTTGACAGTAAGACCTCTGATACCTAATTTTCCTGAACTTGCCAACTAAAAGTCTGCTATTTCAGAAGGCGAAGTGACATTTGATGCCCCAGGCTGTGATTTAGTGACACCTGCTGTCTCTGATTGTTGTTTAGTTTCTTTTGTGCTCAAACTGCAATCATCCACGTTACGTGTAGATAATCCAACTTTTATTTAAAAAGTCATCAGGATCTAACAACAAGTAGCTGCTACTTTAGACTTCTTGCAACAATGTGCACATTATCTTTTGTGTTCGTTTTGCTTCTCAGAATGCATTGCTTGTTGACTTTGTTGCACTTGTGTTTGTTACCTTGAAACCGTTTTAATTAGTTTCTTGTGCATTGTGCTGAAGGAGAAAGCAGTGTTGCCTATACCTCTATTTGGTTATAATTGCTGTCCCCCTTGGGACAGTGATTTTCTCAATGAACTAAACACACCATCACTATCAGCATCGCAACAACATTTAACAAAACATCGTCGTCGGGTCGTCGTTGTCCTCAGCAAAGTGGATCTCGTGTACGATAGAGGTGTGAACTGGACATGATACTCGTATAGTGAATTTAGAGCGCAAACATTTCGACGGAAGTTACCAGTAGTGTAAACACAATGCATGGATGCGATGTTGACGAGGGAAGGCTCTGAGATGAAATGACACAGCAAGTATAACAATCACTATTAGTTAACTGGTGTGGTGTGAAGAGTCTTGTTGAAGTTATAGGTCACTCGGACTTGGAGTGGTTGTGATTTATGTAGAAACAAAAGAAAGTTAAGTCATCATCATCACAACATCATGATATGGGAAACAGAACTGAGAATCTAATGGTTGCTGAATGCTTATGTTCACTTTAAATCAGTCTTTGTGTAGTCTTAGTATAGTACTAAAATATTTTGACAATTTCAAGTATTTAAATGATTGCTGCTTTCTTTTTGTGATGTATTGGCTTTGGCTTTGGCTGCTGTGAATTGTTAATTGAATTGGGTTTGATGACTAAGGAATTCCGATTGAAATAGCTTAGGTTTTTGAAAAAAAAAAGATTTGTTTTAGACATTGAGTGTTAAGTCGCAGATTTCACCGACATATGCTGTGATGGGGTATTTTAGTCTATTTTTAATTGATTTTGATTTGTCTCTGATTAAGTATAACTAAGTAAGGCGATAGTTATAGCTTTCATTGAAACCCATCATTGAAACACAAATCAGTGAAATGGTAGAATATTTTCTGACAAGTCGGTTATAGCCGTCATGAAATTTTCCTTCATTGAAAATTCCATTCGCCATACAAAACCAACGTTAGGATTAGAGTTGATCATTGAACGAAAAACTGACAGACGAGAACAGGAAGAGAAAGGAACACATATCATTGGAACGAATAAAATTTTGTTATTTTGTTTTGTTTTTTCATTAAGGGGGCATGGTATCCATCCATTACTTCAGAATATTTATCAATAATATGGAGCGCTGTTGATAATTCCATTCAAGGAACGTGGTGCCGCCCATTTTCACAGAATTGATATCATTGCGTTGAATGATAAAATTTTGTGGGGAAATTTTGCATTCATGGGCCGTGGGATCCATCCATTTTTGCAGAACTGATATTAATTCTATGGAGCACTTCCGATTGTTGTATAATAATGACAGGTAAAACTTGAGATTTTACATTCAGGGGGCGTGGCATCCACCAACTTCTTTGAACTTATGATTGATTAAATTTAATAAAAATTAGTATTCTACCACACCCACTGAAGTCAATCAAACCAAAAACATATACAAATGTAAAAAAAGAAACCAAGTTCTTTCTACAAAAAACTGTTCATACAAAGTCGCCGCTAAATTCGTTTATTACTTTTAGCCATTCCAAACTAACCCACTGACCACTGTGCATTAACACATGTCAAATTGAAAGGGAAAGAATTCCACCCGGAGTTCGGTTTAATTGTTTCTAAATAATTTTATTCAAATCCCTGGTAGGAATCCTTTTGGGGAAGGGAATTCTTACAAGGTACACAACAAAAGTTCCTGAGCATCACCGCCAGAACGTAGTTAACGTTTTTCCGTTTCTCGTTAAAATGGACCTCAAGGCAGAACCTAGTTCTCCAGCCATGGTTTAGTTCTCGAGCATCATTGCCAGAATATAGACAACGCTTATCAACCACTTCAGCCTTTACTGGTTGACAACTGTATCGCAACGACTTCATGAATAACCACAACAGACAGCCAAACCACATGGATTCGGCAGTGCCTTCATCTATTGAAGTAAAAATTTGTTCAAACTGCAAGGGTAGAGTATGAAGCTGCATCCCTAGGGGAGATGCCCAACAGATATTCCTGAGTGTAACACGTCAGTGATGTTACTGCGTTAACGTGCCCAGTGTACCTATACACCTACATGTTTTTTTTTTTAACATTGAAAATGTTTATAGGCTCGTTTTGCACAAATTATGGTGTTACCAAAATGAATAAAGTACAAATGAATTCAAATGAACTTAAGCGTAGTAGGGGCATTTTGCGAAGAATTTGGTTGGCGTTACCATTGTATATAAATATCTATACAAAAAACCAAAACGACGGTGGCGGTGCCACTGGCCTGGGAGGGCATTTGCTCTGGTGGCGGTGCCACTGGCCTGGGGGGGCATTTGCTCTGTAGATAATGTAGAGTTAAAAACACATTGAAAATCTCATTAAATCTCTCTAGCGATAATCACTCCACCTATAGGCCCAGACTATCGTCCCGAAATTCGACTAATTAATAGTACTATATGTTTTATATGCAATGGTGTTACCACAGAAGCTACCTACCATTGTATACCTACCTACAAAATTAAAATGAACATAATCTTTGTAAGCGATGAACATCGCAGCATATCGAATTGTTGGTTGGGTGATGTTTCTTGCTTGTGCAATCATTGTAGTGCAATTTGCTTGTGCTACCAAACCAAAGAAGTAAGAAGAGAATGAAAGAATGAAAAATAAACGATGACATATATAATGAGCTGCATGTTTGTATGTCTTTTATTGGCATTTTCGGTTTGTATGTTGTATTGTGTACAGTCACAGTGCGTGTTTACAGTGGTTGGGGGTAGAAAAGGAACGGAGGATAAAGGGACAAATGCAAAATTTACCACAGTAGAATTTACAAAGGTTTTGAACCTATATGTATGTACATATATAATAATAAATTTAAAATAACTTTTTCACAAAAAAAAAGTAACTTTTCTACGAAAAAAAAAATAAAAAATAAAAAAAAATTACTTTTGTACAAAAAAATAAACTTGTTTACAAAAAAATTAATAATTTTTTTCAAACTAAATTTCTTGTAAAAATAAATATCTTTGGTTACTTGCACAAAAGTGATGAGAAATTATTCAATTATGTTTTATATTTTTATTATTATAAATTATACATACAAAATATGCATAAATTATTAACGCTCTTTTCTGACTCACTAACTGGGTAACGCTGCTATGATGGTAAAATCAGAAAAAAACACTCCTGCTCTTAAACGAAAATGTTGAGGGTTGCCAATTTTCTGGAACTAACTTTTTTATGAGCATATTCTCTACATATAGTAGAGGATTAAATAGTAGTTGTAAATATAAAAGAAAATTTAAACTTTTTGAATTATGATTAAAAAAGATGAGCATTTTGTGACACAGCAACGGACAGGTACAATCGTTCCTATCTTGATTTTTTCTAAGATTTCAATTTATAACCTGGAAACCCATCAACGACAGGATATTGACAGCCAGGTTCCAGAGTAAATTAAGAAAAATCACCATCATCCAGTGCTATGCCCCAACTGAGGAAGCGTCGGATGCTGAGAAGGACGAATTTTACAGCCAACTTAGCGCGGTTTTCAGAAGCTCGCCGAATGGAGACATCACTATCGTAATGGGAGATCTTAATGCTAAGGTTGGCCAGGACAACACAGCGTTGAAGCACGTTCTGGGTAACCACGGTATCGGGGAACGGAACGACAATGGAGAGCGGTTTGTTGACTTCTGTAACGCAAATCAGCTAGTCATTGGAGGTACTCTGTTCGAGCATAGGATCTCGCACAAGATAAGTTGGTTATCCACAGATCGTCAATGTACAGCGAACTTAATCGATCACTTTGCTATTAGCAAGCGCTTTAAAAATTGTCTTCTCGACGTCCGAAACAGACGCGGTGCTGATGTAGGGTTAGCTCGCGATCACCATCTTATGCTTGCCTACGTTCGTCTTCGAATTGCTTCAGTGGATGGAAATCGGCAAAACTTCCTGCGTACACCCAGGTACAATACCGACAGATTACGGGATCCTACAGTGCGCCAAAGATATAAGGACCGCCTCGCCGCAGAAGCAGAAGTCGTCAGCATTGCCACGCCAGAAAATGCAGACCAACACTGGAGCAATGTGAAAAAGGCCTTTGCAACTGCCGCAACTGAGTCTGTGGGTATAAGGCAGAGAAGCCAAAGCACATGGCTTTCTGCAGATACATGGAGCAAGATTGAAGAAAGGAACGCGATTAGATCCCAACTTGCGGCTGCCCCAGTAGGTGAGAGATTTAACATCGAGTCTCAGTACCGTAGGAAAAGGAAAGAAGTGCAGCGTAGTGTCAGACGTGACAAAAGGAGGCGCGTAAATGTTCTCGCAGAACAGGCAGAGGAAGCAGCATCAAGGTGCGACAGTGGTACCGTCTACAAGATAACCAAGGAATTGGTTGGAAACAACAACTCCCGGAAACAACACCTCGTCAAGGATGTAGACGGTACCCTGCTAGTTACGGATGAGGATCAGCTCAGGAGATGGAAGGAACATTTTGCTAGCGTGCTCAACCACATAGGCGATAGCGGAGGTGTTCCAGCCCCTAACCCAAATGAGCTATTCGTAGAAACTAGTTCCCGTATTCGCACCTGCCCTCCCAGTTTAGCCGAGATAACATCAGCAATCAAATCCCTCAAGAACAACAAAGCGGTAGGTTTGGATGGAATTCCCGCTGAGCTCTACCAAGCAGATCCACAAACATCAGCGAAGTTGCTACACCCCTTAATAGCACAGGCATGGGAGAACGAAAGTTTCCCCATTGAATGGAAAAAAGGGATGATCGTCAAACTGCCAAAAAAGGGAAATCTTACGGATTGCGGAAACTGGAGAGGGATCTGTGTCCTCCCCGCGGTGGCAAAGATAATGGCGAAAATAATCTTGGAACGAATCAAAGAACATCTCGATTCTACTCTCGACAAAGAGCAAATGGGATTTCGTGCAAGCTCATCCTGCATTGATCACATCAACACCTTGAGGATCATAATAGAACAATGCGTGGAGTTCCGTTCCCCTCTTCATTTGCTCTTCATCGACTTCGAAAAGGCTTTCGATAGTTTGAATCGAGATTTCATTTGGTCAGCTTTACGTAGGAGAGGAGTACCCGAGAAGATTATCGCCGTTATAAAGGCTACCTACGAGGGTGCATCGTGTCAAGTCTTACACAACGGAAAGGTATCAGAGGACTTCGATATCCATAGCGGAGTTCGTCAAGGATGTTTGCTATCTCCGCTACTTTTCCTGGTGGTTATAGGGGATGTCCTTCATGCAGCTCTAGCCGAGCAAGCGCGTGGAATTCGATGGACGATGTTTTCGTTCCTGCAACATCTTGATTACGCTGACGATATTTGTTTGCTCTCGCACAACATTATGGATCTTCACCATATGGTGACTAATCTGGAATGCGAGGCAAACAAAGTCGGTTTGAGGATCAACACCGGGAAAACAAAAATCCTCAACATTTCTGAATCTTCTTCTCAAGTTGTCGTTGCGGGACAGCAGGTTGAAGCGGTGGACAACTTCCTGTACCTCGGTAGTGTTGTCTCAAAAGACGGCGGTGGTACGGATGAAGATGTTAACTGCCGAATCGGCAAAGCTAAAGCTGCTTTCGGCATGCTGTCTAAAGTTTGGAGGAGCAACGTCTACAGTACGAAGACCAAGCTGCGACTGTTCCGGTCGAACGTAGAGTCAGTACTACTATATGGGTGTAGTACATGGAAAGTGACCGCCTCTGTCACAAGGAAGCTACAAACTTTCGAAAATAGATGTCTCCGTAACATCCTAAGGATTTTTTGGCCGAACACCATCTCCAACCAAGAACTCCTTCGGAGAACGGGCCAAAGTCCTATTGACATCGTGATTAGGAAAAGAAAGTGGCAGTGGATTGGTCACACCCTACGTCGTGGTGCAGACTCTATTGCAAGACATGCAATGGAGTGGGATCCACTCATCCAAGATGGCAGAAGACCTGGAGGCCAGAGAAAATCTTGGCGCAGAACAGTCGACAAGGAATCACAAAAGCTCGGTAAAAGTTGGGGAGAGCTAAAATACATTTCCAGAAACCGAACGAGATGGCGTGTAGCGGTAGTTGACGCTCTGTGCCCCTTAGAGGGGTCAAGGATCTAAGTTGTACCCAATGCTAGGTTTCCACTTGTCATTGAAAAGACCCAAATTGACACACTTTCCAGGACAGGGTGGCTTTTACCAACACAAAAAGCGAAGAAAGTAGTAGTAGCGAGCAAGTATAACTACCCTGTCTTGGAAAGTTTGTCAATTTGCGTCTTTTCAATGAGAAGTGGAAACCTAGCATAATTTTGAAGATGGTTTGTCCCAAACAAAATATATCAGATCTTTATGAATGAGGAATGAGACGTAAATTTGTATGCAAACTTAATCGGAAAATGTTGTACAAATTCATTCCAAAAATGTGATTGCGTATTAGTCGTTTCGATTTCTGGCGCATAAAATTGCCATATGAAGATGAAATAAAAAAATTTGCTTTTATTCGACTGCAAAGTTGGTTTGGCGCACAGAAAAAAAGATTAAATGACGATAACAAACAAGAAAAAGTTCCAGTCTTACTTGCCGATGTTAATTGTCAAACAAAATTCGGTGCAGTATTAAATTGAGAAAATTTCAACTTTTTGCTACAGGTAGGCTAGGCAGTCAATTAAGTCAGAATAAGTTATTAGTCAGGAAAAGTAGAATAACAGATTCAGCCAAGATGAAATTTGCCAAAAAAATTGGTAATGATAGGAAGAGGTACCTAATTCGCTTGGAATTTGAAACTTTCAAGCACATTGGGAAATGGTTAAGCCTAATAATGTAGGTTGCTGTGGATGAAGCTTTAATATCACTGTCAAAATAAAAAGATACGAAAAAAGTGAAGAGCTCTATAATATAACGTTTTAGTTGTTGCAATAAATGTATGGTATGACTCAAAGTTGAGCACTTTTGATTGAAGTTACAGTCTTGTGTTCAGCCATCAGTTACCTAAAACTATTTTTTGTAGCTTTCACAAATTAAACTAATTATAATGTACATACCTTGAAGGTTTTGAATGACCAACAACCACTTGTGTTGGCTTCCACCGAGTATTACATTTTGGCTGGAATTATTGCAATTTCATCGCTGCCACACCAATCGTCAGATTCCTTTTAGTGGTGCTAAGTCTATAGTTCCAATTTTAATTTATAAATTGTTTTTTGCCGTCAACTGGATTCGAACCTAGACCAAGCTTCCTCAGAGGCTGTTGCACTACGCATTACACCACCGAGGTAACCTGATCGTGGCCATCCAAATGACGGTTTCTCTAATATACAATTGCATTTGGACAACTAGCATGTTTGCAATTGTAAATTAGAGAAACCTTCATTTGGATGGCCACGATCAGGTGACCTCGGTGATGCAATGCGTAGTGCAACGGCCTCTGAGGTAGCTTCGTCTAGGTTCGAATCCAATTGTGCAAACAAATAGTTATGTTTTTGTTTTAACTAGCAAATGCAAGTCATTTTCAATGCTCCCATTCTTACTCTATAAGTGAAATCTGTAAATTTTTTTTACATAAAAGTTTCATTTTCTTTTCAACGCCAATTAATGTTAAAATTTTAATAGAAGTGATTTATGTAAAAAAAAAAAACAATTGAAATTTTATTGTAAAATCAATCAATATAAATGTAATAGCATAGAGCGCTCTCGCTCTAAAAGAGTTCATCCATTATAATGTAAGACAAATAAGTGACCGAGTTCGATACCCATTGTAATCAGTGTTGGGACTTCTACCACTTAAGTGATATTTCTACCACTTTTTGCTGTTCATGAATACCTGCCACCTGAAAATCTAATTCTACCACTTTTTGCAACTTATCTTTCATGGTCTTAAATAGAATTATGAAGCAGTGGAATCCTTTGTTTGATTTTTTTTATACCGCACTCATTAGGAGAACTACTTCAAAGGCATCACAAATTTTTGATTTTTTAAAAAATAAAGACCATATTAGTTTTTTTTTAATTTTTTGTCAACAAATATGAAAATTATAAATGAGTTAAACACCCGCGCAGAAAAACATTCTAGTTTTCGGCATGGCACTAGAGAGTTTTAAATAGATTCTGACAAGGCCCTAGCATGGCTGATTATTGGCCAAAACTAGGGCCCTGTCGACTATGAACCCTTTTGCCTCGTCAGAAAAACCACTCTAGGTCCCGGATCAGTAAAAACTAAGTTTGTTCTTATTTTTGCTAGAAACATTAAAAAAGGGTATTTTATTACCGGTTGTGAACCGATAGTAAAATAATTCAGATCAAAAATATAAACTTGAATAATAAAATTAATAGCGCAAATTTTTATGAATTTAATACGATATTAAAGCGAATTTAGTATGATACTGGGCATCAGGGGCGTATACAGCTTTAGTTCTTGGGGGGGGGTCATGCCAAAAAAATAACACAACCTAATATTTGTTAAACGTCAAGTGCCTTATATTTTTTTTCATATTTTACTGTGCGTAGCTATATAAAAGAAAAGGGAAACAATCTTAATTAACTACACTAAAGGGTTTTCCAACAGGGACGGGTTGATTTTGACAGCTTGTGGCGGCCATATTGTTTCTTTTACTTTCGGTCAAAATATCCTCTTTTAATCAGTTACTACAGACAAATCATCATGGTGAGTTACAGCGTCGAGCAACACGTGCAAATGATGTTTTAGAGCAGTTAGAAGTTTTTCCCGATTTTTGTCGTAAAATCTTCTTTACCGATGAGGCCCATCTTTGGAGGAATGGGTACGTGAAGCAAAATTGCCTGATTCGGGACGACACTAGTTCACGCGAGATTCACGAGGTGCCAATGCATCCAAATAATGTTTCTGTTTTGTGTGGATTTTGAGCTGGATGCCTGGAGGCGTCATCGGTCCGTACTTCTTCGAAAATGATGCTCGCCAGGCCATCACCATCAACGGCGATCGCTTAGGTCGATGATCACCAACTTCTTGTGGCCTAAATTGGATGATATGGACACTGAAGATATATGGTTTCAACAGGATGGCGCTTTGTGCCACACAGCTTAAGACACAATCGATATTCTGCACGAGCGGTTTCATGGCATGGTTATCTCGCGCCGAGGCGACGTGAATTGGCCACCAAGATTGTGTGATTTGACCCCTTTGGACTTTTTCTTGTGAGGATTTCTTAAGTTGCAAACTGTTGTATATTTAAATAAAAGACGTTGTTTAATTATAATATTTTATTAAATATATAAATCTTAGTAGCTAAGAGAAAGCACAAGTTGTCTGGTCGGAGGTTAGAGCAAAAAGAGATCGAACTTTGGATTCAATCACATTATGAAATAGATAAGGAAGTGTACAGAAAATTATGTCACTTAAAGCTTACAACACAAAATCTTATGTTATCGAAATACTTAACACAAACCACCTCGACCCTCAAAGACAACATAATCGATGCCATCGGTCAAATTCAGCCTGATTTATGCGCCAAAGTCATCGAAAACTGGACCTTTCGAATCCGCGCCACCCAGCGAAGACGGGGCGGCCATTTGAACGATGTTATATTACTATAATAGGGCTCTCAAATAGAGATAAAACCTTATTGATATCTTGTTTTATTAAATTTTAAAATCGACCCGCCCTTAATGGGAAACCCTATCATACATTACCTTTGTTAAAAATAAGTTAAAATAATTTAAAATCGTTCATATCCTGGAAAAATATATCGTACCTTAACTCATTTAATTTCAAGACAGTTAAGAATCAAAAGTCGGCGTGAAATAGCAGACTACGAATGTAATTTTCACTACGCAAAGTTAGGCAATTTCGTTGAAAATATATATTTCGAACTGCCAAAGCCAATTCAAAATGCAATGAGCTACCTATACAAAAAAATTAACAAATTTAAGACGAAAACACTTGTTTGGTATTTGCAAAGTTAACTCATTTTTGGTTCCAAAGAAAATTAAAATAAACAACTGAGTCGAACGAACCTTTATTGGCTGGATCAGTGACCGCGCTCTTCATTTGTATTCCTGACTGTTACATTTTTTATTTCGGAGGGCCTCAGCAACAGCAATCTCCAGTTGCCTGACCAAAAAAAATCAGTTTAGCTAGCTGTCAAAATACTGAGGAAAAAAATTTTTGGATTCGCTTGATCATTTGTTTTGAATTTTATTCAGAATTTATTTTAATCCTATCAAAGTTTTTATTTCAGCGAATTGAAGTTGCAGGAAAAATTAGTAAAATATCATAGATACTGTGCACTGTTTTCTGTTTCTTAATTTTAGTAAATAGATATCTATAAATATTCACTACTAAAAATGAAAACAATAGCTCTGATTTTCAAAAATGACCACTTGTGTAAATTGCTCTTTTTACAATAGTGGATAAACTAAAATACATTACATATTCGTATTATAATTGAATACAAAGATTCGTTTTCGTTGCGTTTCAAGAAAAGTGTGAACAAATTTCACGAGTGATTTTGATATGCCTCTGATTTGCAAAAAAATGTATGTCTCTAAGACTGCAAAGTGAAAGGCACCTTACAAAATAAATATGTACATCAAATATACCTAATCTTTTTATCTTTCTTACCAGTAAGCCTTTCTGATAAAAATAATGGACAAAGTTGTTAAATTCTACGAGCCTAGTCGCTTTTCGTCAATAATTCCATCCGACTGCTCAAACGGTTCACCGCAAGGAGTTCCAAAAAATCTCCTTTACCATAGCTATTGGCTTTTGCATTATGAGATTCATAGGTTTCTTCGTAAAAGTAATCCACATCCAAATCAATAACAGTATTGTTCGATCGTAAATGTTGAATAAGTGCAAACATAATCCTTTCATAAAAGGTTTTCATCATAGTTTTATATATTTATGTCTTTTATCGTTAACATTAATATTTTTTGGTTAGAATAACTATAAATCAAAAGTTATCACTGTTGTTTGCTTTTAAAAATAATCTGTCATACAGAAATCAAACAAAACAATTTCTGTATGTGTTCTATAATGTGTTTAAAGATTTTATTTTCAGAAAAAAAAATGTTGTTTTTTTGAAAATCCTATTAGTTTTTACTTTACTGAGTGAAAATTTGGTAACAACTCCGCACTTTGATTTCTGTTTGGGTTTTGGCTGTCATCTCAAAACGGAAACTAGCCTATGCATATATTTTAAGATTTGAATGCATTATCATATTATGAGAAGTTTGTTGTTATGTTAAATTTGAGGTACGAGAAAGAAAATCAAAGTATCATCGATTGACTACAAAATAACGTAGGTATTCCATTGCCATGAAAATTAAATTTCTTATTGAATTGAAGTTACCAACATTCAAATTCTCTATTGAATTCTAAATTATCAATCGAAAATCCTACTATCTTTCTAAGTAACCAACTTTCATTTTTTTTTCTTTGTGGTTACTAAATAATTATTTCAGATCAACAAAATAATCTTGAGTTCTCGGGGGGGGACATGACCCCGTGACCCCCCCCCCCTGTATACGCCATTGCTGGGCATTTTTGCAAAATACTCTTATTATCATATTATTTGATTCAGTTTCGTGTACAAAAATGCGCTTAATCTAAACTACATCCCACCAAAAAAACAACTGGATATGAACCACTTGAGATGAACCAACAACCAAGTAAATATTAGACAGTAAATTATAATTTTTGATTAATTTTAATGAAAACAATGTACAATGTAATAAGAACTAATTAGAAATTCATTAAATAAATGTTTTTTCTTATCATATACAAATAATACATCATATTTTAGTTTTTGTTCGTTTAATGCAGTGTACAGATATACTCTTATCTTACTATTTATATAAATTAAGTATATAAATAAAAGCGTATTTTGTTCAAACATTTTATAAACAAATTATGAGTACGAGGCTGATATCAAAACTAAAGTCTGAAAGGTTTTTTCTTTGCTTTGGTAGGGCTTTGGGGTTGAAAAAAGGAATCGAAGGCAATTAACTGGCCACCACCATTACTTCAAATTGGTTGATGCAAACTCACGAAGCGAATTCAAATAAAATAAATAATGACACAGACATTTTCAAAGAATTTTTTCAATGAAAGTGTGCGAAAACCATTTTTAATAAAGCTTCCAATACAAGGTAGGTAGGTAGAAATGGCGGCCACGGGCAGTCTAGCCCATAGCCCAATTAGCGCTGAAGTGCGCCGTTTTGATACCATAACTCGTTTGAACCTGTGGATGGAATTGAAGAGAGAAAATATGAGCATATCCTCAGGATATCGTCCCTTTTTATTAAGTTTAGAATAGGATTTTGTTGTAGCTTTTAGCACAATCATCAGAAAGTGGATCACTCGCTCAACCAGATCAGCACCCGCACCCGCACCATCCACAGTTAGCCCACTAGGCAGTTCGTTGGCTGGCACTGGAGCGTCCACTGATCTGATTGGATGATCATCTGGCCGCTGTGCACCACAAACCCTCACCAGAACCCTAGTCAACTATCTTGTGATCATAGGGAATCGACGGAAGGTATAATGCAGAAGTAGCCGAAATTTGTCTTAGAGCCATTTCGTCGCGTTGAGAAAAGAAATCAAGTCTTTGATCTTCATTTCAGAAAGTTCGTTAATGTCGTCAAAGAATGCTCTTCCGAGTGACTGTTTTCTAGCTTTGGCCAGAGCAGGGCATTTGCAGAGGAAATGAACTACTGTCTCCTTTTCCTGCTGGTCCTCACAGCTCCGACAGTGAGTATTGTGAGGTATGCCCAGCTTCGCTGCATGCTCTCCTATTGGCCAGTGTCTGCTATAGGTTGCAACTACCCTGGCTATATGTCTTGCCTGGGTCTGCGTATTAGATCAATTGTTTGGTTCTTGTCATAGGTGGGCCAAATCTTCCTAGATATAATACAGTTTGATAAACTGCTCCACCTACGGTTTGCTTTAGTAAGATAAATTGAGAGAATGTTGCCCTTCATAACTCCAAGCGGAATGTTGACTCTTTCCGCAAGTGAGCCATGAAGGGCTGAACCTTGCCTGGCCAGCTCGTCAGCCCGTTCATTGCCCTCAATGCCACTGTGACCCGGGACCCAGATAAGAGTGACATTGAGGTCAGTGTTCAGACCCGCAAGCTCATTCTGACATTGCTGGACTAGTTTGGAGGATGCTGTAGCTGAATTAATGGCTTTAACGGCCGCTTGACTATCTGTAATAATAGCTGCATTAAGGTTTTGGTTTGGATCTGCTTTTAGTAACTTGCAAGCTTCCCTGGTCGCCAGCAATTCAGCTTGAAAGACGCTAGCAAGGTCAGGTAGCCGAAAGGACCTAGATACATTTAGAGACTCAGAGAAGATTCCTGCACGAACGCCACACTCCATCTTTGAGCCATCTGTAAAGATAGTTGTGTCGAAATCTTTCGTCACGACGTTATCATTCCAATCCTTCCTGGATGGAAATTTAACTTTGAAATCCTTACTGATACTCATTGTAGAGGTGCAGTAGTCAGTGGGAGTCGAAAACATTTCCATTGGAATCAAGTCTATGATATTGCTGTGACCATAGGGCTTGGCAAACCAAGAGTTTGATTCTTTAAGTCTTAAAGCGCTGCAAGATACTAGATATTTAATATGAAAATCAAGTGGTAAAAGGTGCAGAAAAACACTTAAGGCATCAGTCGGGCAGGATCTTATAGCCCCTGTCGTGCCAATGCTAGCAGTTCTTTGAACCTTCCTAAGTCTATCGATGTTATATTTTTTGTTAAGTGCAGGCCACCATACAATCGAACCGTATGTGAGGATCGGTCGTACCACGGCTGTGTACGTCCACAGGATCATCTTCGACTGAAGCCCCCACTTTTTACCAAAAGTTTTACTACAGGCATAGAATGCTATACAGGCCTTCTTGACCCTTTCTTCAATGTTCAACTTCCAATTTCATTTGGGGTCGAGAATAACACCTTAACATTTAGCTTTAGAGGAGAGTGAGAGTGTTTGGCCGTTGAGTCGGGGTAGAGTGAAGGGGTGTTTCTTAGTCTTGGTAGTAAATAGCATCAGTTAAGTTTTGCTTTGGTTAACTCCTAGTCCACAGCTCGTGGCCCAGCTGCTGACCTTCCTTAAAGCCATTTCCGTGATCTCACTTAACACAGGAGTAAACTTCCCTGACACTAATATCACCAAATCATCAGCATATGCCACCACCTTTACTCCACATCTTTCCAACTTAACAAGAATTTTATTCATGACTAAAAGCCATAGAAGAGGGGACAGAACCCCACCCTGGGGTGTACCTCTACTTACATGTTTGGTCGAGTTTGTATTACCTAACGTAGCTTGAATCCGTCTGTTTTTGAGCATGGATATTATCCATTCCCTTAAGTAATCTTCTACACCAAAATCAACTAAAGACTCTAGAATGGATTCAGTAAACACGTTGTTGAAAGCCCCTTCAACATCTAAGAAAGTGGCAAGAGTATATTCTTTATAGTTTATAGTTTTCTCAATAGTGCGCACTACCTCATACAGGGCTGTTGGTATGCGTGTTGAGAGTTTTCAAGTGAACATCTATCCAGGATGTCTCCAATGCAAACTGGCAGCATATAACTCCTTTAAATCAAAGATATCGGAAATCTGGAACCTAAAAACAGTTCCAGAATTCGCGACGAATCGATTTCAATACAGATTTATAATTTCCTTCTTTCAGGAGTGATTCGAAAGTAAATACCTAAATGATTATCTTGGTAGTATTTGCAAGAGCGTGAAATTTTTAACTTTTTTTTTTTTTGAAACAAAAACTGATCAATTATATTAAAAGTTAAAATTTGTATTTTTCGATTCATCGATTCAATTTGATTAGTTAAAATGTTGCATATGTATCAATAACGATAGTGCTTAGTTTGATAGGATGCCAAAAACCTCCAACAAGTTCTTATTAGCGAGAACCTCACGAGAGTATGAAACATTTTCCTCGTCTAAATTTTACTTACTGAAAATTGAAGAAGATAAACAATAACAACAGAAAAATTGTTTTTGTTTTTTGTTTAGTGCACTTTGATTGAAATACTAATTTGGAAGGTTTTTGCGACCTAAATTGCAGATGTGTTTCGCTCTGACAACAACAATTGAGCTCTTCAGTAAGAATTGTTGTTGCCTTTCTTAGACACATGTTTTTAGTCGATGGATACCGACGTATTTATAAAATAAGCTGCACTGATGTGCTGCAAATTATATAATTTCCAGGGGAATTTGGTTAAATCCTTGCACCTAGAGAGTTGTTGTAATTGCCCGTGGTCTGGCATTGTAAATAAATAGAAGAAGATAAATAATAAGCAGTCCCAGTCTTCCTCTGTTTTGTGAAACAAGGTGGACGGCAAAATACAAAAGCATTCGAGTTCTAAGAGAGCATATCGTTATTGTAATTGAGGCACTGCAAAAGCTTTCGGGAGAGGGTAATAGAATAAAAAAGCAACGTATCCTACAACATTATTACTATTGCACAAATTCGACCTTTTTAGTCGATGATAGAACCTGTTGCTAATATTTTACAGGGCGTTTACCAAAATGTGTCACAAGTAAATGATCAGGTAAATGTTTTGAATAAATTGTTTTAACAAAATCGAGTGGCTGCTGACAATTGCTTGAAATCTCTATGGGAGGTAATGGAAAAATGCTTGAGTGAATCAGGCATAGTTTTAAGCTGTCAAAGAAAATAATAGAGAAATATGGCTACTTTCTGGATAATTTCCTGGCGGAGTCCAAGATGTGGTACAGTTTTAACAAAATGCAGACTAATGGAAATGATTGTTCAAACATTTCTGATTCATTGAACAGTGTAGAGGAGTTTTATCCATCGATTTTTTCAGCTCATTCAATTCCAGCAACTACTTGCAACGGTGGTGAGCGATCGTTCAGCACCTTACGCGAAATTAAAACTTGGCTTAGATCCACAATAACCGACAAGCGACTTGATTCGCTGTATGTACATTCATCGAAATATTGTCAAAGAACAAACAAACTTTTACAACGAAATAATTGACCGTTTTGGAAAAGAGCCCAGGCGGTTGCAGTTGCTATTCACTAAGTAACAAATAATGAAGAAAAATCATATATTTGCTTCCTTTAATAATTATTTAACGTCAAAACGAATAAAATGTCACATTTTCTAGTCCTAAAATAAAATCACTTACAAGTGACCTATGCCTAGACAAAATAAATAAACTATTAATAAAAAAAAAAAAAAATTGATTTCAAAAATTGCATATTCATTTTTTACCTGCCACCCCCTTGGAAAAAATCCTGCGGGCGCCTTTGGGCCGGCCATGGAATTGCACCAGACTAACCTATCCACCTCCCTGGGTATTCTTCATCAAGGAATTGTTCCACTGGGCGAGCAAAATGCGCTGGGCAGCTGTCTTGTTGAAACCAAATATTTCCATAAATGCTAAGTGGAACATCTCCCAATAAAATAGGTGTGATTTTGTAAAAAAACTAAGTACACTTCGCCTTTCAAGTTCTCTGGTAGCTCGCATGGTCCAATTATTTTACCATTCAGAATTCCGGTCCACATATTAACTTTGAAGCGATACTGTGATTTGTCTTCCCGCATCAAATCTGGATTTTCTTCATGTAAAATTGTGCAAATTGACATCGATTCAAGGAGACTCGCCCGTCTTATAAACCGATATTTTTTAAGAAGATGTAGATCTTTCATTGCCGTTAGAGGCAAACTATTTGAACATTTTTTATAGCTGATCTAAATAATCTTTTCATGCAAATTTTGTTGAAAAATTGAATTTTATTTAAAACTTAAACCAAAGTAATAGAAATGAATTACTATCTGATAGCCCGCGGTAGTCTGGGCCTGGTAGTGGTTACTTATAATTTATAAATAACTGTTCATCCCCCTCGATTTTAAACCTGAGTGTATTCAAAGTTTTATTTAATGAATTAAAAAGAATTATCTTAAAACCGAGTTACTTGAGAAAAGAATTTTTTGTCCGTTATTTATGGAATATTCTCAAAAATGTTACACAATTTTGAAAGGAGAATTGAACACGCCAACTTTTAAGCTAAATTGCTAAAATTTTGTAGTATATTTTTTTTATACTACCGTCCATTGAATTAGGGTTATACCTATAAAAATGTTGTGTGTTGTGTACTTAGTTGGGCAAAAAAGTGATGTTTGCTTTAAAACTGATGCAGGTGTGTTTAAATTTTTGAATGCATTCGTAAGCGGAGTTATTCAAGGTTCCATAACAAAAAGAAGTTGAGAAAAGTAGATTTGTAATCACGGCACTTCAAAGAACGTCACAGGTTGACGATTTGATCGATTTTTTTGCAAATGCATATAACTCACAAAATACATGGCAACAATTTTTTTAATTATTTTTCTAATAACTGTCACCGCCTACCCTATCACCCGTTTTCGTTTCGACGTTGACTTTTGGGACACCCTGTACACGTGAATATGAATTATTTACTTAAATATTTTATACTTGGCGATTATTTTATTGTGTATCTTATGTAAATATCTGAGTAGTATTGTATTTGTTGTTTTGTTAAGACCATGCGCGTAAAGTAAAAGTAATAGCTCCATGAGCAAGAGCTGTCATAACTCACATACTTATGTAATCTAGAGCCATGTTAGAAAATTCATTTTACCACTTGCGAGTGCCATACATTATAGACTCCTAAACAAAATTAAAAACTAAACTTTTTATGTAACTTAAGTAATAAAATAACTTTGTATTTTCAAAAGATTAAATGTAAACGACACCTCAATAAATGAATCTGAATCTGAAGAATTCCACGCGACTGCCAAATTTTGTGGGAAAGAAATCACTTTTTATATTTTGCTTCCACAATTGCTTGTATTAATACAAAGTGTGATCAAATGTGGGATAGAACTAGAACCATTCCTAAAATTCTTCATGTATTAACCAGAGATCAGAAATAACTGTCAACCTTAATTTTCAATTGGTTTCACTCAGAGAGTTACTACATTGCTTAAGAAAGATTTTGGTTTCGGGTTGAGATTTATTTAAAAAAAAATAAATTTAGGTTATCGGTTGAGATTTATTTTTTATTTTCAAAAATATCTCTCAATGGTTGAGATTTTTACGAAAAAATTAATGCAAAAGGTCAACTTTTAACCTTTTTCGCTGAAAATAAATCAAAAATGGTTAAAGCAGAAAAATTTCAAATGTGCCCAGAACATGTTTATTTTTCAAAAACAAACACATATGAGCTTTTTTTCTTATTTTAGGTATTAAGTCGTACTAATAATCGCTTCACTTTATTTTAAGGTGAAATGGAAGGCGGAAATGCCTTTTCGACTGTGACTTGAGTTACTGGGACGCGAAGCACAACCAATGCAATTTCGAAAGAGCCCAATAACCTGCATCTCCGCATGCCTACAAAATACTAACAGGCATTCTGATTGATAAAATTACAGATGAGATTTATTTTTTTCTCTCAGAGATAAATCTCACTGGTTGACCGTAACCTAAACAAAAACAAAATAAATGTTGCTGTCAGACCTTGACCGATTTTTTTGTTTGTTGAGAATAAAGGTTATTGAGTGACCATTATTGAAAATGACAACAAATAACAGTTATTAAGGAACCTTTCAAAAGGTTGAGATTTATTTCTGATCTCTGGTATTAACACATGCCAATCGTGTGGGATAGAATGTTTGGTTATGTAGGCTGGGCTGTCATATTTTGTTTCCACACTATTCTACATAATTTGTTTCCCACTTTTTTGATATGTATTAATACACAGTGGGCTAGTGTGGAAGGCCTTTTAGGGCCATTGTTTGAATATGTACCTCAATGTTCAATATATGTAATTTTAAAATTCAAAATGTAACGTCATTTCAAAACACAACCTGGCAAATATTGTATGTTATACGACTTCACTACCATCTCTTGTCAAACACACAGAACTACACGCATTACTTTAATCAAATACACCTTCCTCATTGCAGACAGAAACCACATTGACGTGAACAAAAGTAATATTAAATTCTGCACACCAGATGTCCCGGCCATATTCAAAAAGAATTCTGCAAGAAAACACCTTGCAGACTCAGGGTTGTTAAATGTAAACAAACCACCAAACCAGAACAATTCCCACACACAGCCAAACAATGAGAAAAACTGTTGATTTTCAATACTCCCGCATTTTGCTGTCACGATTCACGAGCCTGACGAGGGAGGTTGGGTGTGTGCGTAAGGTGAATTTCCCCGATGCGCACGCACACATCCAACGAGAAGAGTTTATCCCGCATAGATTTGTGTTTATCCAACTCAAATTCATTCGAGTAGAGACCACTGCTGCGTTTGGGTCCACGTTTGTTCACGGTTCGGAAGTATATAATAAAAAAATTGTAGCTAATTAAAATACCAAAACAAATAGAGAGAAACGCTGAATTTTAGGTATCTGCTATCTAACTAAAAATTTCGTCGCTCTAATCGAAAATTATATATTTATTTTTTTGTTCATCTGCCGCTTTCGTTTTATTATATTTCGGACTTTCGGTGCTTTGTTGAATTCTTGTGATTTGTGCTTCTGTTAGCCTTGAAAATAAAGCTAAAGAAGAAAAAAAAATTCCAATAGTGTATACCTATTTGTATTGTTGAGAATTTAAACCAAAAATAAAAGTTAATTAAAAAAGGGAACGCAAGTGTCAAAAAGTGTTGAAAAACTTCGTTTCCGGTTTCCCTCGACGGGTTTCTTGTCTTCGTTTTGGCATCATAGGTCGTATAAGTGTAATACCAAAGTGAAAATGTAAATAATTATTGAGTGCAATAAAAATGTAAACACAAGTGTTGTTTTGAAATATGTGTTGAAATTATGTGTTATAGTGAAAGATGTCAGCTACCAAGAACCAACTAACCTCGGATAAACGGAAAACCTTCGGATTATCACACTATCTGTCAGATTATTTCCTCCAAATTGGCAGTCCACCTTTGACAGTTAAAATTCACATCGCTGAAGTTGTCTGCAATTAAATAAAAATTAAGAAGAATCGAAGAAAAAGTCACTTCTATACGCCATCAAAACACGATCTACAAGTTTTTGTCCCCATTTTCTTTTTTTTTTTTTGTTTTCTTATTTATTTTCTAAACGTCTTTACGCTTTGGCAACCATACCTACTTACCACATTAAGAAAAAAAAATCACTGTCAACGAGACAGGTTTTTTACGTTGCCACCACCATATTCACCATACCTGTTTGTCTAGTTTTGGATTAATCATTTTTCTCTAATAATTTTCTGCAACAAATGCAAAGCAATAACAACAACAACAACTGATCGTGAATTGTGATCGTGTGTCATCGCATAAATCCACCACACTGCTGTTTGAGTGTGTTTTATTCTGTGTTGGGTTTTATAATTTTACCGTTCTTTTTCGTGTGGATATTTTGTGTGTATGAGTGAATTTAACACTCATACTAATAAAGAATAAAAAGAAATTTAGTTTTTTAATTAAATTCCTGTCGTAAAAATCAAATCTTTTTACCGATGAAATAATATTCACCTTGCACCGGATTTTTACCTAAACGTACTTAAAATCCTCAACTCCCTCTCGCGTACCTTTCTCTCTCTCTTAACTCAACAAATACCTGACGACTCCTTTTGAATAATGGATAAGATGTCAACAATAAATTTTTGGATACAACGCACACATCGAAAATCGATATTGTCGCTGCTTTTTGGATATGTTTTATTTATATGCGCACAGGTGAGTTTTATTTTTGTATTTCGTTTATTTACATTCAAATATAGAGATAGTGTGTAGCATATTTCATCGGTTAGGGCTGCCATTAGCACATTTTAATACGTAAATGCTTTGATATAAGAGGCAAAATATAACAACTAAATAATATAATGGGGCATATTCATAGTCGCAGATAGACCCAGGTTTAACTAAACTACAGTTTAAGACAATTTTTGCTCAATGAATACAGACCTATTTTAATTACAAATTGTTGGTTTTATATTTTTATAAGATAATTAACTTGGTATACTACACAAATAGCTTCAAAAATTTTGAAATGATAAACTTAAAAAAATAGAATGAACGTCCGAAAATTCAACTAAACCTATGTTTAACATAGACCCAGGTCTAAAATGACTATGAATATGCCGCAATGTGTTTCTCTTGTTGATATGCCTCACTCCAGGATACTAACAAGTTACAAGTTAGTTGTCGACTTTAAGCTATTCGGGATTTCGGGAAGTCATATACCTACCTTTAGTGGAACTGTCAACGTTAGCCATATGTTTGATTCATAATGGTGATTTGCCAGGAACTCAAAATCAATGTTCTGCAGCTTTTAAAATAAAAAAAAGTTCTGCGGCTTTTAAAATAAACCTACAGGAATCTGTACCTTCAATCTTCTTTGAGGCAGATAATTTGTTTATTTGTTCAATTGTTTGTTTAAAACGGCTAATCGCAAAAACCACACATCCGATTTTAAAAATCATTTAAGTATTTGAAAGTTTTGCTTAGGGGATGGTTTTAGATCTAGGGTAAAGGTGTCCAGAGTGGATCACTCTTTACTTCTTGCACTGTTGCTCGTACAATTATAATCATAAGATATCAGTTTCTTGTCCACAACTTTCTCAATGTTTTGTCTTTAATTTAAGGTACTTTATTTAAAGCTCTATTGATCACGAAAATATAAAAATTTAATTTGAAAAAAAGACATATTCATGTGATTCACTGTGTACCATGGGTGTTCGCAGTGAATCAGTGCATGGTACACAATGAATCAGGGATAATAAATCGATTTTTCCATTTTAAATATTTATATTTTTTAAAGTTATGTATTTTAAATAATCAATCGATTAATTTTTCTTTAAATAAAACAACAAACAAATAGAAAAATTCTTCGAATTTACAAAAAAATTATATTAAACATTTTAGTTTATTTGTATGTTATTTCTTTTTATTAGTTGATATAAAATTACTTTTTTATGTCCATAAAGCGAAAGAAAACATAAAACTATTAAAGAACTAATAAATAAAATAAATGAGAAAAGTTATAATATGAACAAAATCAAATTTCATACAAAATTCCCAGATTCACTGTGTACCACTTTCAATTGATCCACTGTGTCTTTAAAAAAAAATCATGTTAATATTTTATTAACTATTTCACCAAAGTGAACAAATCAACAAAAAATATTAAGTCTATACAGTCAGAAGTACAAATATTTAACCCAAATGAAGTTGCAGCACATACTTTTTTAATCAAATCGAAAACAAAATAGAAAAAAAATTACTTTCCGAGTCCCACACAAGAGGAAAAACAATTTCGAAAACAGGATCGGGCAGACTGTGATGTAAGATGTGAATGTGATATACCCATGTGGTCCAGATGCAAAGCAGCGCTTTAACTCCTCCTGGAGTATTGGACAGCAACACGGTCCTTCCATCTGTCCCGATTAGCCGCAACTGGCCTTAGCTGAGGCCACGATTGAAAACCTTGAGACTGAGCTTCCTTTAAAACAGATGACCTCCAAGTTGTTTTTGGTCTTCCAACGCGTCTGTTACCCTGAGGATTCCATTCAAAGGATTGCTTCGCGATATTGTCGTTAGGCTTCCTCAGAGTATGGCCTATCCAACGCCACCTCCGTTGAGTAATTTCGGCATCCAATTTTGTTCTGTCCGGTCCTATTCTACAGTTCAACGTTCTGTATGATTTCCGGCCACCGGATCTTCAGAATGTACCACAAACAACGGTTAACGAAGGCTTGCAACCTACTCGAGATGTTTGCAGAGCATTTCCATGTTTCTGACGCATATAACAGCACAGAATTAACGTTGGATTCGAAAAGTTTCAACTTGGTGCGCAGCGATATTTTGCTGGAGTTCCACACAGGAGAAAGGATTCCAAATCCACTACGGGCTTTTTTTATTCAATTGTAAACATCCAGATCCGTTCCACCATCGAGTGCTATAAAACTACCCGGATAATTAAACTGCGTGACCTACTCTATGGGTCCCTGCCTGAGAATAACTTGTTATGTGCCTTGGCTCGTGGTCATTATTTTGGTCTGTGAATGTGAGAGGAAGTAAAAATGTGTTCTTTTCTCTTTTTCAGTTTAATTTTAAAATAAAAAGTGACAGTATACGAGCAAATGTATACCCTGATCCACTGTCGACACCTTTACCCTAATTTTGTTTTTAAGTTTCATTGGGGCATATTCATAGACGCAGATAGACCCAGGTTTAACTAAACTACAGTTTAAGAAAATTTTGGCTCAATGAATACAGATCGATTTTAATTACAAATTGTTGATTTTATATTTTTACAAGATAATTAACTTGGTATACTACACAAATAGCTTCAAAAATTTTGAAATGATAAACTTAAAAAATAAAATCAACGTCCGAAAATGCAACTAAACCTATGTTTAACTTAGACCCAGGTCTAAAATGACTATGAATACCCCCATTATATTTGGGGTAAAATGGGTTAAAATCATAGTTTTAAAATTTATTTTGTGTTTAAAAGCTAATTTTCATAGGACGAATTAAGAATTGGATTTTTGTTCCTCAAGCTTTTTAAATGGTAAAATGGACTACAATACAAAATTTCTAAAATTCTTGCTGCGTAAGAATGACTATATTTAAGATGAGACTTTATAGATCTCTAAAATTAAAGCTTTCCAAACATTAGACATGTTTTAAGGTTGAGACTCCAGCTAGTTTACATAAGAGTAAGTAGGTACATGTGAAACCATTTCATTTTCGAAAATATTTATTTTCATCATCATACTAAGCAAAACTGAAACTGTCACTGTACGTATACATAAAAAAAAATAAATTGTTCAAAAAATTTGTTTGTTAGTCACGCTGAAGGGCTAGGTTCAATTATCAGCCATATCCGCTTAAAAACTAAAAAGTGCTACTGCACTGCAGGGGCTACTGCCTCTTGCGAGGAATTGTCAAATATGCCATGAGTATCACTTGTTATGAAAAAGTGCTTCGAGTCTAGCCGTTCGGATTCGGCTTTAAAATTGAAGGTCCCCTCACACAGGATCGGTTGAGAGTTGTAAGTCACTAGGCCTTTTTCTTCAAGAACTGTTGCGCGAAGGTATTTATTTATTTATTTATTTTTAATTTGAAGTTTTCAACGCAAAATCACCTCATTTTCATTTGGCCTTATGACATATTATTATAAGAGTCAATACCTTACCTATGAGGGTATAGTATCCGATATCACCTCATTTCTCACCAAAATACATCAACCAAAATTCTTCCATTAAAAGCCTCACTAAAGATACCTACATTGTATAATCCCAATTAATTGTAGCTTAATCAATCCTATAATCTGTCAATTAAAATCAATTACAATGCACATGCACGAATCACATTATTATGAGATAATGACACTAATAAAATGACCCTTATATGTTTATATTTCGATTTAAATAACTCGAAAGTATTTTTCTTATCACATTTTTGTTATGTCAGACATACATATAGTCTCTGTCGATTTTAATTTTGTGTTATCTCAAAAAAAAAAAAAAAATAATAACATGATGTAGTAGAAACAACTATATTTACATGAAAATATATGTATGCAGGTAGCATTTTTGGTATCTCTAGGTTAACTATCAATAAGTAGGTACATAAGTACGAGCAAACAAATTTGTTACAGTCGTTGAATTGAAGTGTTTGCTGATTAAATGATAATTTATTTATATATGTATATATTTTTTTTTTTGTTTCATTATGGATTGATGTTTTATACAAATTAAGTGCATTTTGGAATTAAATGCTCGTATACCTTTTTTTTTAGTTTTTAAAACGGATTCAGTCAATTGAACTTTTAATTTATTGACTTAATATGGTTATTGAAATTATGTTACTGAAACAAGAAGATATGGATGAATAACATAAACCTACCTACATAGCGCTAAGTGCACTGTTGGATTTATTTATGTAGCACATTTTTTTGTATTTGTTGAAAATTTATAAATTTGTTTTAAAAAAAAAATACAACAAACAAGGAACTACAAATAGTGAAAGCAGTTTTAGGTATGTTGCTTATTAAGTTTGATTAGGAAACAATTTAAGTGCTTTTTCAGACTGAATGCAAATTTAACGCCCTAATTAACAAATAATAGAAGGAAAACTGCTATAATGCTTACGTTGTTTAAAAAAAAAAATAATAGTTGCTATGGAACGAATAAATGCATAATTCTAAAAAATAACATTTACTTTTCTGATTTCGTCTAAAAATAGGGAAATGCACCATCTTGGAGCGATATGCCTGAGTTAGAAAATAATTCATATATAAATGCGAATTTTTGGGCTATACTCTTTTAAATGGTTAAAAATTATAAGCATTTTTAATACGCATTCGCATAAGACTGAATGACTGCGACTCTTTTTTTTAGTTATCTGAACTCTATCTCACTCCCACTTCATGGTAAAAAAGATAGGAAAAGCAGTCAGCTCAGTCTAATGAGAGCACCATCAATTTTGAACTTTAGTCCAAAGGTCAATAACTTTTTTTGGTGATGATCTTGAAATTTGGACTAAAATACAACGGCCCAGTTCACGGTATGACGTTTTTGTTTACAATAACAAAGATGAAAATATTTATAAAATAAAATAACTTCTTTTTTAAGTGGAGTGTTTTATTTATTTTCATGTTATGAAAAGAGTTTGGAAAATATCGACCAAAAATTGGCGTCTTACAAAATGAAACGACGGCAACTTACTGATGAGTCCACTTTCGTAACAGCCCGAAACGCATCATAGATTTGATATCACTTGAGCTTTTAATTGACTTTTGATTCAGATGAACTACTGATTATGTGCTGTCAGTGAGACTTCAGGACGTACAAAATATTAGAATTTACCTTCGTTTTCGTTCTCGACTTCAATTGTTGCCTGTAATATAATTCGTCAGATTTTTCTATTGCAGGGAGATTGAGATTTGATGTTGAGGATAATGTTATTTTAACATAAAATGTTTTCATCAAGTAATCATATGTATTCAAAGTTTATTTTAAAAAAATAAACGAAACATATGTATATGTACATCTGTTTACCTTATTAATAATTTAATGATTGTTTCAAGCGTATTTTGGTTTTATTCGGTACACGTACTTGGTTCGAAAAAGGCAGCGTCTCACAAATGTGAACCGATGGGACTTTTATGGCATTCGAACTCGATACGTAACTAGTGAAATGTTTTTTTAATTAAAAAAATACAAAATGTATGCTACAAACAATTATTTATTTAATATTAAAACGTTAACGAAAAAATACGTTAAAATAGCAATTTTGAAATTTTTTTTAATTATTGCAAAAAAAATGTGTGTGTTGAATTTTTCACGGCGAAGACAAGGGCATACACATGTTTAAATGTGTAGACACACCAACCTACAAATACGTAGGTACCCACAAACACGTCTCATTACATTGTCCATGTGCCTAAGTTTTTTTTTAGAATCAGGGATAGTGCGATTAGATTTCTTTTCCAAAAAATAAGGAACTCTAGTATTTAAACAAAAAACAATCATAAACTACATATTTAGGACACACATATTATGTATTTTTTCTGTTTTTTTTTATTTATTTTAACATTTTTTGTTATGCTATAGCTTACTTACTTACTTACTTTTGATGGCGCTCACAGCCCAGGATGGGCTTCGGCCTCAACTAACAAGCCCCTCCAGCCAGCTCTGTCCCTAGCTAGCCGCTCCTAGTTGCGCACACCGAGTACTTTGATGTCATCATTCACTTGATTGTTACGGGTTCTTCCTCTGCTGCGTACCCCATCGGGGTTGGATTCGAAGACTCGTCGGGCAGGTGCGTTGCTGTCCATACGCTCCACGTGCCCCAGCCATCTCAGCCGCTGTATTTTCAGCTTTTTGACCAGGTCAACGAATCTTCTCCTCCATACTCCTTCGATACACACCGGACCGAATATCACACGAAGAATCTTCCTCTCAAAGCACCCTAGCAGATTTTTATCCGAATCTTTCATTGTCCATGCTTCTGACCCATAAAGCAGGACCGGGATGATTAGGGTCTTGTATAAAGTCTCATTGGTTCTCTGAGAGAGGGCCTTACTACTTAAATGCCTTCTTAGACCGAAGAAACAGCGGTTGGCAAGAGTAATTCTTCGCTTGATCTCTGCACTGATGTCATTCTGCGATGTAATAGTGGAGCCCAGGTAGACAAAGTCCTTGACAACTTCGAAGTTATATCTGTCCATCGTGGTATTTTGCCCGAGTCGACGATTTTGAGATTCCTCTCTCGATGACAGCATATACTTCGTCTTGTCCTCATTAACCGCCAATCCCATTCTAGCCGCCTCCGATTCAATGCTCGCAAATGCCCCTGTCACAGCTCGCTTCGTTCTGCCGACAATTTTTATGTCATCCGCATATGCAAGCAATTGAACGGACTTTTGATAGATTGTACCGCTGATGTTGACATGTGCGTTGCGTACAATGGCTTCAAGAACGATGTTGAATAGGTTGCATGATAACGCGTCGCCTTGCATCAATCCTTTCTCAACATCAAAGGAATCGGTGGTGTTCTTACCAATTTTGACGGAGCAACGAGATTTCTCCATCGTCATTCTGCACAGGCGGACGAGTTTGACAGGGATGCCGAGACTCGACATGGCTCTGTATAATTCGTCCCTTTTCACGCTATCATACGCGACTTTAAAATCGATAAAAAGGTGGTGTCTATCGATTTGGAATTCCCGGGATTTTTCTAAAATCTGTCGGAGTGTGAACATTTGATCGACGGTTGACTTGCCTGGCCTAAAATCGCACTGATAGGGGCCGATCAGATCGTTGACAAAAGGTTTTAAGCGGTCACACAGGATGGCCGACAAGATTTTATAAGCGACGTTTAGGAGACTAATTCCTCTGTAGTTGGTACATTTCAGAACATCTCCCTTTTTATGGATGGGGCACACTATACCGAGGTTCCATTCATCGGGCATACTTTCATCCGACCAATTCATCTCCCGCTGATTTAAATAGTTCGGCTTGTAAGCCATCCGCACCAGCAGCCTTGTACGACTTAAGTTTGGATATCGCCAGCCGCACTTCGGTTAGGTCGGGTGGACGGAACTCTTGGCCATCATCGTCCAATTTGAATGGAGCGTTCTGCTATGCTATAGCTGTTTGGTCGAATTCATAAAGGTAGAAGTTCGGTAACACTGCAAAGTTAACTTATCATTTCTGAAGACAAATATTGCCCGTTAGAAGATTTGTCTACTTTTTTATAATTATTGTTGTTTCCTTTTACCAATAACATCAACTTTTTTTAAAAATATACAGATATAGGAACATATTTCGAAAAATTATACAGTATTTATACAATATTTTTACATTTATGAATTTGGGGTTTTTCTTCTCTTCATCTGTCAAATTTGTGCCTGTTCAACCTTAATTTTCTTACTTTACGTTGCGGAGTCCACTTTAGTTATAAATAGTTAGACAAGGGTTCGCAACTAAACGACTACGTTAACTAGAGCCGATTTTATTCCTTAAACGAGCAATGTTTAAAATTTTGCGCCAATATTTGTTGACTGTCTCAGAAGTATCAAATTTTAAAATAATTATAAAATCAACCAAGCCATAGACGAGCCGGTGCCGGTATAGTATAGTATACAAAATGCAATTAAAAAAACATAACTTTATTTCCATTATTCGAATTTTTGGGTAAAAACGTTGTGCAGTTTTATTTACAACTGAGAAAATTAAATAAAACTGAAATCGATGTATGGTAACTATCCGTTCTAGATGAGCTGAAACAAAAATTCGAATTCCTGCCCTAGGGAAAATCACATAAAAACGTTTCACACAAAATTTGAAGAAAATCGTTTCAGCCGCTTAGGATATAACTCGATGTATCAGGACTTACTGACCCACGGCCGTCTTGAAGAAATTCCCTTTTTTTTTACTCCTACATCATCGTAATGTTAGTTTTGATTAAAATACCGAACCTTTTTTTTGACACGAAACCAATACTTGCCCTATAGAGCAAGTAAAAAACTTGATCAGAATAGAACACTACAAATTGCCAGAACAAATTAGAATAGAAGCGTGCAGCTTTGGGGTTCATGTGATTGACAGTTCAGCCTTTGAGAAGTGCAAAATTGAATTTGATTTGGTTGAAATAAATTAAGAAATGTTGTTTTTCTCGAAAAATACAGATATATATACTTCTTTAGATATTTTTATATGCGAACTATTGGAAGATTCCAGCAGTGATAAAATGTTCACACTTCCAATGAGCAAAATTAAGTTTGTATTGTTTTCATGCTGACAGAAATAAAACCATCTCTTACTTTGATGCTCCACCTCAAAAATAGGTGCAGAAAATGTTGTACATGTTCTGAAAAAAAAACTTCATGGAACACAAAGTGACAGAAGAGGTACAACAATTTACGTAAGGTTTTTTTTTCATAGAGCACAAAATTATGTACTTTTCTGATATTTTCTGTTCCCAACAGATTCATTAAACAAGATGTCTGGCAAGTGCCAAATAAATTAAATGACACCATCCCCTAACACATATCAAAAATTCAGCTTTGATAAAAGAACGCAAATGTTGCAACATTTGTATGCAACTTTAACACTCGCTACCTCTTAATTGCACCCGGATTGAAGATTCTTATTATCCATTTGTTCTTAGCTACCATAGTATCTGATCGCAGAAAAAGTCTTAGCTTTGATAAAATGACGTATGTCTGGCGGCCCTGGGCTCTTAGTCTATTATGTAGGTTACGGTCTTTTTTATTTTTCTCACAATCATTTCAAAAGATTTTGGTTAAACTTTGGAAATGTAACGTCTTAACAGAATGGTTGCAATAAAACAGCTTAAAAGTTTTTTGACGATGAACTCAAATAATTCAAAAATAAACCAGTGAATTTGTTCTTTTTTTCGTATTCTTCGTTACAATATTTTTCACCTACATATATTGTATAGATATTCTACTTAATGTCAATGTCAGATTTTGTGACATTTCTCATTATGCTTCTTCCATATTTTGAAATATTTATTTCACTTTACTGTCAATTTTAATATAATCACTCAGTCCACTTGTCAACATTGGTAATTATAGTTGCTGACAAAATAGTCAATTTTAAGTGTTTACTGGACAGTTTATTCATTAGTCATGACAGGTACAAAATGAGATTTCATAAAATTTTCTATTAAAATGATGAAAAGAATCCAAACTTGATTTCCTCGGTGTTATGACAGCCAAACTGTAACTGAGACTCTTTTTTTGCTGAAGGGAACAGTTCACGTACCTGAGGTAATTATAAGCACTCTGAGATCTTATTTTCATGAACACGCTTATTATAATTTATTATTTGTATTTTATGAACCGTCAGCTGTCACTGTCACCTCATATCAACTATTGCGTATTGTCGATATCTTCTAAACTGTGAGTGTCGTAGGAAACAAATTGTCATAATTTGTTTTCTTGCGGATGGCAAGATCTACAAGTGTTGAATGAAATACTTTTTGATAGCATTAACTGTTTCGGAGTTATATGGGAAAAACTTATATTTTCTGACACGATCTGTTAAGGGAGTAACAAGTTCTGGCACTACACCCTTTTTACAGGATCAATCTCAGGCGATTTTCGACCCCCTCTAATTTCAGTACCAATGAAGTCAGAAACTTCAAACTCACAGAATTTGTTAGGTTTACGCAACTCACAAAATTTCAATTCTTTAGCATTAGGAGTTCCCGAGATATAAGAAAAATCGCAAAACCGTAACTGATTGACTGACAGATCATCAAAATTATGGTGCACTTCCCGACATAAGGCGTGTTTTTAAGTGCCCTCTATGTTAGCTTACAAAAAATTTCCATGTAAAATACAAAAACAAATATACTTAGTTCGCGGCGATAAGCATATCTGCTTAAGAATTAAGCTAAAATAAAAACAGTGCTTCAATACACTATTTTCTAAGTTTATCCGATGAATTCTCAACAAAAGTTAAAAATTCATCCAAAAATTCATTAATTTGGCAGATGGATCTTGAAGCACGGGTCGAATGATCGAGAAAAAGATGACAGAAAAAACGGTAAATACCGAAAATTGTTTTATTTTTTAAAATATAATTATTAATTTAAAATAAAAGTTACTTTCCAATAAATAAAAGAAAGACCTGGTCCAGGGAAGAGACGTTTCGTTTAATTTATCAAAATTTTAACGAAATTTAGTTTAGATTTTTTTTGCCAAACATTTGACAGCCAAAATGTCAGAAAATGTCATTGTTATATCAGTGCTGCCAAACTCTTATCTCAAGCAATTATGAGCGTTTTTTTGTGCCACTATTTCTTAAGCTATTATAGGGGGCACAAAAAAACACGCCTATTGTAGAATCTTGTAATTTCGCACAACGGTAGGCCCTTTAGTGCATAAAAAGGAAAAAATCAAAGATTTAAGATTTTACATTCATAGGGCCCATTTTCATAGCATTGATATAAATTATTTGGAGCACTTCTGATTGTCGTAGAATGATGAAATTTAATACAGCGATAGGGCTTAAAGTGCAGGCAAAGGAAACATTTTAAAATTCGAGATTTTTCATTCAGGGTGCGAGATTTCCATTTTCATAGAATTGATATATTAATTATATAGAGCACTTCTGATTGTTGTGTAGTAGCCCGTAGCGTAATGGTTAATGCGTTCGACTGTCACGCTGGAGGTCTGGGTTCTCTTCCCAGCCTCGTCCACCTAAAAACAAAAGTTTTTTTTTAGGGCTACTGCCTCTTGCGAGGAATTGACAAATCCTCCAAGAGTATCACTTGTCACGAATAAGTGCTTCTCGTCTAGCCGTTCGGATTCGGCATAAAATTGTAGGTCCCTTCCATTCCTGTCGACAGGCACACACAGGAATGGTGGCAAGTTGTTAGTCACTAGGCCCTGGTTGTTCACGAGCCGTTGTGCCACCCAATTTATTTTTTTATTCTGATTGTTGTGGAATGATAATATTAAGTATAGCGGTAGGGCTTAAAGTGCAGACAGAGGAACATTTTTAAAATTTGACATTTTACAACCAGGGGCGTGGCACCCGCCCATTTGAATAGAATTGATCTCATTTATGTCGTAGAATGATGAAATTTGGTAAAACGGTAGGGCTAAAAGTGCAAGCAAATGCTAAATTATAAAATTTGAGATTTTAAATTCAAAGGGCGTGGCATCCGCTCATTTTCGCAGAATTGATATCAATTATATGAAGCAATTCTGGTTGTCGTAGAATGATGAAATTTGGTAGAGCGATAGGACTGAACATTCCAGCAAAGAGAAAATTAAAAATTTGAGATTTAATATTCAGTTGGCGTGGAAACCACCCATTGAACAAATATTAAATATATAGAGAGCATTTCCGTTTGGTACAGGATTATGAAATTTGGCAAAGCGGTTCGTTATCAGGTGTAGACAAAGAAAAAATTGAAATCATAAAAATTTTTCATACAGAGGCGTTTCAAAGGAGCACTTCTAACTTATGAAAATTGGTAGATGGGTAGGACTTGTAGTACAAAAGGCATACAGTTAAAACTTACTTTACTTATGAGGCTCTCATTGGGAGTTTATTGCACCCATTTTTCCTGATAAAAAGAACCTTTGCAAAAAGTAGTGAAATCAAAACAATAACATTAATGTTAAGAAAGTAGCCAAGTTCTTCTATATACAAAAACCTTTGCGTAACAAGTCAGCCGTAAGAATTATTGAGATCTAAAAGTACGCCAAGTTCTAAATTTATTTATGTTTATAGCAAATATTTTAAGTAGAGTAAGAGTAGAGTAGAGTAAGAGGAAGAACCTCAAAATTATCAGAGAAATCTCTTATTTAATGATTACTGACTTAAGTTGAGTTTTGTGTACTTGGCCAGTTTTCTTTTTTCTACCTAATTAGCTACTCAATTTTGAAATGAAAGCTTGACTAGTAAACCATCTCAATTTAAGTCAGTAATCATTAGATAACATAAATAACAAATTTCTCTAAAAATTTTAAGGTTCTTCCTTATTACTCTACTTAAAATATTTGCTATAAACATAAATAAATTTAGAACTTGGCGTACTTTTAGATCTCAATACTTCTTACGGCTGACTTGTTACGCAAAGGTTTTTGTATATAGAAGAACTTGGCTACTTTCTTAACATTTATGTTTTTGTTGTGATTTCTTATACCAAAATAAAGATAATTGCATTTAAAAATTTTCACTTGGATTTTTGTAGGCAAAATATAATTTGCCTAGGCGAGTAAATGTTTAATTCAAGCTGATAAATGCTTTTAAGTCAAGGATTTTTGTTGTCAAACTGTCTCAAAAGAAGAGAAAATTAAATGCTTTAAGAATTGAAAGAGAAGCTTTCACACGTATCGACTTGTTGTTCCGGATTACTATCAATCAAAAAGTTAATATATTAAAAAAAAAAAAAACACTTTCGAAATATGATTGATGATTGAAGTTTGAACTTAAATAAACATGCAGATCTTTATGTCAACCGAATACTATAAGGTAGATAGTATCTCTCATACATTTGACTTTTTATCATAAAAAAAAACACTGAAAAATGTCAAACAAAGAGGTTTATCTGAAAGATATGTAATTTAGAAAAGTATCATTTATCCAACAAAACAACGCATTTTTTTTAATTATTTCGATTTGATGTCTCATTCGAACCAACCAAACATCTGCAATATATTTTTGTCAAAATGCAAAAAAGAAAAAAAAAAAACATATCAACTGAATACATACGAGTACTACACAAATGATGTGTATTTTGTATGTATCATCAACAAACTGAATGTCAACAAAAATATCAACGTACATACATATATGACGACATTGCTTATCAAACGTTGATCTCTTAAGTTTGCTTTTATATTTAAAAAATTCTGAAAAAAATTACAATTACACAATGGTGGCATTCCATTAATCTTTACGATACTCATACAACCCATAATTAAAATAATTATGTCTTTTCTTTCTGTCAACTCATAACTATCAAAGACTTCAAAATTCTTTGACAAATTTTAATTCAAAGACTTGTCACGGAAGTCAATTCTTTTTTCCCAAACATATACTCGTACATAAGCGTCAAAGAATTCATCATCCAAATGACGACATCACCCTGCTATTTGACTAAAACAATAAATAATTGTCTACATGTATCTGTTTTTTTTTTTTGTGTACTCACAACTGCCATATCATGGGAACTTGCGAGATCATTTATTTGATCGTTTTGTATTTTTTTTTTTTATTTCTTTTTTTGTCTGAATTATTTTCGGGGAGGCGCAAATAGTTTAAAAAACGATGTCATTTTAAATAAATTTGTGCTGCTTTTGTTAACTAATAGGTAGTCAGTCAGTCAGCATCAGCAGCAACGCAGGTAGAAGAAGGTACACTCACTTCATTGTACATATATCTAGGTGGGACACAGAAATTTCAATAAAGTACACAACTGGGTCGAAAAAGCTTGCTTGTATCGTAAATCGTAATTGATAGGCGGGATTTGAATATTTTTACATGCTATTAAAGAGCACGAGGATGAAAAGTCCAAAAAAGTGATTTTCGACAAGACGTTCCGTCCTGGTCCTTTTACGGTCTGTTTTCCTGTTAGTCTAGATTTACATCGAGCTGGAGCCTAAGCGGAATTAGCTTTAAATTTGGTGTTAAGAATTTGTATGTAATTCCCTAGAGGAGAAATTTAAATTTTTGTTTTAACGCATTTAGACCGGTAGCTGCCATAAAGCTTTTTCGGTTTAATCAAGTTTTCTCAAAAATGACCGTAACGATTTTGATTAAACTTCAAACATGTCATTATTAAACTAGTTACTTACAATTAAGTAAAAAAGTGTTGCGTCTAGAATTTGTATTAATTTTTAATTTTTTTACGAAAATATCAATTAAATTTCATTTTATTTTTAACTTTTTTCAAATTTTAGAATTGTTTTTACGAATTTATAACCACCCTTTAAGGTAGGTGTACTTTCCGACAAACTGCAAGTACAATTTTATTAATAGACCTGGTCTAAGTTCACACACATTTTGCGCGCAGGCGGCCATGGCCGTCGACGCTACAGACGGGCGCAATGCATTCTATCCGTTGTCAGTTGTTGGCATTCTTCCTACATAACTTCAATAAAGTCTGGGGCTATTATTGTGACTAAACTAATAATAAATTTGCTGGTTGGGTGTATGCACAGACTGTAAAGTGCGTTAATAGTTCCCCCTTTTGTTAGCGGCATTTAAAGAGGAAGGGGTAAGGCGTATCAAGCAAAAAGAGAATATACTTAAACTGCCTCAAGTGTTAATTTATTTATAAATTTATTATTGCTTTTGCATGTGTTTGCTGAAATGCACAATATTTTTTTTAATTTTGTTTTAAATATTTTTGTTTTGAATAATAAATACAAAAATCATTATTTGATGGACTGTGAAAAGGGGAAACGATATGCAACGACAAGGTAGTAAAAATAATAAACGTGCCAAAATGAAGGTGTATTGTAAATAGATATATTAACGTATATACCTACTTGAATAAAAAAAAAAATAATAATTATAAAATTGTGGCACGTATGTGATAGAGTGCCAATAGAGTTAAGAAAAAGAAAATAAATGTTTCTATATACTATGTAGGTAGCTGGAAACTTATAGTTTGATGGAAGAAGTACTGAGAAGGCCATTTTGAAAATATATTAAATTAATGATAATTGTTGGGTTTTTTCAATAATTTTTTTCTCAGCAAGTTAGGTAGGTGTCTACCTTAGATACACTTTCATTATTTTTTTGGAAATGGTAATTAAATAAAACAGGTTTTTAGTAGATCGAACTTTAATGTAGGAGAGACAGTCGGCGCGTGCTTTGCTATTTAACTATCTTGTAGTTCAAAAAAGATTAAAGAGAAATAATAATCTTAGGCAAGGAAAATGCACAGTAAACAGAATGATCATTGATAAATTGTCATTATTATATCGTACCTAAGAAGACGAAAAACTTAAACTGATATTTTTTTTACATTTTGTATAGGTAACTTCCCGCAACATTTAGTGCAGGTGCATTTCGCCCAGACAACATCAGTTTGGCTCAACAGTAAGATGCTTCTGTTGCTTTTCTTAGACGCATGATTATAGTCGATGATTGCTATCGGCGCATATAGAATAATATATTTGTAGGAAAATATAACTTGCAGCACAAAAATGCAGCTGTTTCTATATGAGTCAGTAGCCATCGACTAAACTTCTGCGTCTTAGAAAGGCAACAACAGCATCTTACTGGCGTGAAAATCTCAACTGTTGCATGGACGAAAAGCATTTGCAATGAAATCTTCCAAAATTAAATTAATTTATTTCAATTTAATATAACAAAGTGGCTTAAATGGGGGAGGTTCAAGGAGGGAGAATATAATGTTAGTTTGTGTGTGTTGTGCATGCTTAAGACTTTCAGGAACTATGCAAATTCCAGGCTAGTTTGACTGTGCAAAAATAATGTTAGATTTGTTTTAAAATATTTTAAATTTCGATGAGAGTTATTTCCTTAAATTTAAGAAAATCTCCGTTATTATCAGAAAGTAAGGTAGGTTTTTGAGAATATAAAATTGAATTTAAGTTGATATGATGAATATGAAGAAATCGATGATTTCAAGCGGATTTTGTATTGTTATCGAAAGAGAATAATATGAATTTATCTCAATTAAGACCTCAAAATGCAACACTGTGATTTTGACCCTTAATACCTGAATCCAGTGCTGTGAAGTCTGAAGTGGACAGATGAGCTATAAATATTTTACTTATTTACTTTTCATAATAACTCGGCCTGAATATTAAAATAGTTTAAATAACTAAAAAAGTTTAAACTAATGAGTCAATTTTGTTCACACTCGTTACAAAGCGTTTATTCAAAATTCCTCCGAAATATTTTCTTATATTTTTTTAAGACCAACTAATGGAACATGTGATACAAATTTCTGAAGCTTGCTATCGATAATACCGTGACAAGTGAAATTCGTAAATCATTGATTCCATTCAATTTGCTTATCATAAAGAGAGTCTTTGAGCGAAATTTGTTATTTAATGATTACTGACTTAAATTTGCAAATGTTTTTTGACTTTATTGGCACAGATTCACCAGTTTGATCCTGGTAAAAAAGGTGTAGTGCCGGAACTTGGCTTGGCACTACCGTGTCCTTTGATCTTTTGAAAAATATCTTTTTTTTTCGAGTAACGGTTATTAGAGAAAGTTAACCAGGATATATATTTTTTTTCTTTTCAATTTTTCAAAAACAGTTTATCTTGATAAAAATGTGGAACTTATTATAAGTGTGTTGTTAACACAAATTTTCGGAAAAATTATAGGTATCTAACCTACTTATTTAAATTATTTTTAGAAAGTTCAATACTTTCGAAACGACTGGAAAGCTATTTATAAGTACATAGATAAAACTTCATGATTGTTTTATTTGAAATTGACACGATGCAATTTTATAGCTTTAATTTAAAGTTTACCAACACAAAAATATTGATTAAAAATAGCTTTTAACGGCCTTTAGTTCTTTAAAATTGGCGTTTCGTCCCGGCGTTCTCAGTTGGACTCTTCAGTTGACAGTGAGGGCCTTGTCAAGACGCAATTTTTATTAAGTTTAGTCCAGCTTACATTTAAGGACTAAAGGCCGTTAAAAGCTATTTTTAATCAATAACTCAACAAGTCCAATTAAATAATGCTAAGTCTTCTACGTGGCTGATGTATTTCAGTAGTATATAGAAGTTGTATTATAAAAAAACCATTCATATTCAAAACAAACATAACATAACTTCACAGCCGACAATTTTGACAAGAACACACTTGATTTGAAATTTAGGTAGATATTTCTTGAAAAAATCCAACAAACCTTAATTCCAGTGAATTCCGTTTTTTATGCCCCAATTTTAGGTTGAATATTTTCTCACAATTTTTTTCGGAAAACATCAGTTTTATTTTTAAAGAAATGTTTAAGCTAGATTGCAATGCTTGTAATTTATTCTTTATTTGAATTTATTTTGTAACTTCCTTATTCCAATTGTTAAATAAAGATTTATCTATCTCTATCTATCTAAATTAAAAAAAAAGATTGGCTGTATTTTCTATTTAATAGGTAAATACATATTTAAAATGTCAAGCTTAAAATAAATCAGCTCCCCTACTATATCTTCTAATTCTTATACAATTAAGAAAATTAAAACGATTATTTTATTTCTTATTATTATAATAAGAAATATAAATGTTTTTTTAAATCTCAATTTCGCCTTCATTTACCAAAGTACCTAAACTCTTAATTAAAAAACAATTTTTTTTTCCTCACTGTTATAGCTTTCATTATTTCTAAAACTCACAGACCTTAATCCAATCACAGCTTTATTAAAATTGATGTGAAAGTGCAATGAATCATCTTACCGCCATCATGCCCAGCAGCGGCAACATTTTTACCCACCGAATCACGATTATATCAATTGAATTAAATTTCAACATGCAGACTAGAGTGAGGGTGCTGCACACAGCACACTGCACTAATGGTACAGACATACCAAAGTGGGTACCTATACATAAAATAAAACGAAAACAAAGCCGATCACGCTAACGGAATTTTAATTAGAAATCAATTCACTATCACCATTCCCATCACCAACATCAAATTTATTGGCCTACATTTCTATCATTTCTTAGAAATTCACGTTATTTGTGTATGTTGTTTCCAAATTTAAAGTAAAATATACAAATACAAATCATCAATGAAGGCAAATCTGCTTGTTTTGCCACCAATGAATCTCTCATATCTGGAAGGTGTGTCCCCGATGATCGGCAAACGCTTATAACTCGCACGATCAGTGATCGCAGCATCGATCACCAATAATTAATCTCTTGATTGGAAAGCTGTTCTGTTATGTTATGGTATGTTTTTCACACATACTACTCGTATATCAAGACAAATATGATTAGAGAGGGATGGTTGAGGACTGGACAGCTGTGTTGGTCTTGGTTGTGTCGTCACAATCAGAAAAATGGAGAAAAAAAAAAGAAAAACAGAATGCAATCATATTTTGCAGTTTCACTCTCAATGGGGTTTTTCTTTCAGTTTTCGTGTTTTTTTTTCTTGCGCTGCATTACATTTCCCCATTATTGATGGGTTTTCCACACATCTTTAAAAATAGTGTGCCCGTATGTACTTGTACAGTGATGTGAAAAATTGTTGTCTCAATCAAAAAAGTATAATTAAAACGCTTTTACCAAATGTTGAAATTTTTGAATAGCAATTGTTTTTAACGACTTATGTAGTACTCATGCCGTGCTCTGACACTTTTTCTTATACACATGCTTTGACTGTTTTCTATGATCTAAGAGAAATTTACCGATTGCAGAATCCGCAAAACTCAATCCGCAGTGATTCATACTGCAGTTTTCCATTTTCTTCTGACGATAGATGAGTAGATAGGAATTAAAGCACTACACTTCGGATTGAGTTTAGCGGATTCTATTGTCGACATGATTATCTTCTTGGTTCACCTTTAAAAAAAAAATAGAAACTATTCAGCAACAACAATAGGAGAAAATGGCATGAAAACTGTGAAGAAATTTTCTGTCAAATTACACCAAAAAAACTTCCTTTGTTTTTAAAAATTGTAAAGATCATAATTTTTTTTCAAACAGCAGTGTATAGTTGAAACAAAAACAAACACAAAAACTGGTATAATGGTAAAACTGAAAACAACATAAATTGGAGAGTGATCGTGATGGTCGTTCGGTATAGAAAATTCAGGTCTGCATTAATTTAGCACGTTCACTCGTTTTGTTTATTGGTAGACTGACGGTAAATAAATAGCCTATACATGTAACTATACATACTGGTACAGTTGTGAGTGACTGATCGATCTTTTTGTAGGTACAACAACTAAGACTCAACGAGTGAATTGTTTATGTTTTGCTTTTAGTTTCTTTTTTTTAACGTTTCTAAAAAAAAATAAAAAAATATGATAGAAAGGAAAGAGGTTAAAACGCTTTCCTATTAAAGATCGAAATACCTTTAGAGAATAGGCAAGCATAGTATAAAAAAACACCTTGTTGCATATTTATTACATTTAAACCGTGAGAAGAAACTATATAGAAAAGTTTAAATTTTTTTTTAAATCCGCTTAGGTGTCAGAAGTTGTTTTTCTTGACTAAATTTATAATTATGTTGGTACTTATTATTGTCTTGATATATGTACCTATGTTTTTATTTTTCTCAGCTTCAAATTTTATTTTATTTTTGTGATCATGCCATGTGATGAGCGATGACGATGAGCTAAATATCTGACACGAAGTAGGTATTTCAGCGCCAGTCCAGTAGGTAAGTCTAAGTATTATTCGTCAAAAATAGAAAATTTCACAACAGAAGAGGAAGATGAATGTACACGAAGAAGTTGAATTTGGAAATGGAAAATGAACCAAATTCCGAAGAAGTGAGCGTCAAGATGGATTGTGACGTGATTGTAAATCGCAAGACTAGATAATTCTTGGTCATAGCATTCTTTTCTATATTCCCCAGTTTCAACTGCAATTCCATGAAATATCTAACATCTTATTCTCAATCCACTATGCCAACAAAACATTCTTTCCTTTCCTTCTATTCCTTCTTACTAGTGCCGTGCATTAAATAAAGTTAAAATTATTATTATTATTATTAAAGTCAAACTAGGTTTTCCGAGAAATAATTATTTTTGATTCTAGATTTAAGAATTCAATTAATGATTTTTGTAAAAGTATTTTTTTTGTTTTAAACTAAATAATAAAGCATAGATGGCAGCTCTTCTGAGCTTTTTGCATTTTTATAGAATGCAGTACGGAAACCCATGAGAATTATTTCTTTCACACAACTAAATGGGATTCCTTTGCAGTTAGAGTGAGATACAAACGTCCTATCTTCCCTGTACTGCACATATTCATTGAACAAAGTATAGATTGCTTGGTTCTTGAGATACACTATGTGACCTGCTAAATTCACTGTCAAGTTAGCAGGTCACTCTATTTTACCCTATTAAGTGAACTGCAAAATCGAGAATAGAAATTCAAAAAAAAAATGCAAATTACTGTGTTGGTCCCGTTATTCTAGGTAAAAGTTGCCTTGCCAACTTAACAGACGTCAAAAATTCGGCTCCGCGAAATTAGGCTCCAGGAAATAAGGCCCAAAAAAAAAATGAAATAAGGCCCCCAAAAAAAAAGCACAACAACGAAATTTCTTAAATTTTGGGGTGCTATTTCATTTTTTGGGGCCTTTTATCTTTTTTTTTTTTGGGGCATAATTTCACAATGAAATAAGGCCCCAATGAAATAAGACCCCAACACTAGTTTTGGGGCTTAATTTCATTTTATTTAAAAAAAACAATTTGGGGCCTTATTTCATTTTTCATAATTTACATGAAAATGCTAAATAACATTGTCTTTCACAAAAAAATTAGTGAAAATTCGCCTATCGGCGATCCAGAGCTGATAAGGTACCGCAAACTGTTAAACAAATACTTGGATTGTACATATGGCGCGATTTTCTTGCAGCTATTCTGTTACTCCTTGATGGTTTGCAGCACGATATTTACATTTAAAAGCATAAGTAAGTAACAGAATAGCTGCAAAAATCGCGCGATTTTTTGCAGCTATTCTGTTACTTACTTATGCTTTTAAATGTAAATATCGTGCTGCAAACCATCAAGGAGTAACAGAATAGCTGCAAAAAATCGCGCGATTTTTTTGCTGCTAATCTGTTACTCCCTGATGGTTTGCAGCACGATCAATACATTGAAAAGCATAAGTAAGTAGCAAATTAGCTGTAAAAATTGGGCGAGTTTTTGTTTAACTGTTTGCGGTAGTTTACCAGCTATGGGTCCCCGATAAGCTGATTTTCACACATTTTTTTGTGAAAAATAATTTTATTTTAGCATTTTCATGTAAATTATGAAAAATGCAATAAGGCCAGAATAGCTGCAAAAATCACGCGATATAATTCAAGTATTTGTTTAACAGTTCGGGGTGTTATTTCATTTTATAAAATAAAGTTCAATATGAAAAAGAAAAATTGGGGTTTTAATTCATTTTTCCAAAAAAACAAGTTGGGACTTTATTTCATTTATTTTTGGGCCATTTTTTCATTTCAGTGGGGCATTATTTCATTGGGGCGTGATTTCATTATGAAAAAATACCCCAATTTGGGGCCTTATTTCATTTTTTCTTTTGGGGCCTTATTTCCTGGGGCTTAATTTCGCGGAGCCAAAAATTCTCCGATTGCCTACCTACAAAACATACGTTTATGTATCTACGTTAAAAGTGTCAACATTTCAACGTAGAAATATTAACACAGCCCTCAGTTGATTTAATATGACATTGGTAAGCTCAACTGTTTTTTATGCAAATGTTGATGAATAAATGTCAAAGCATCAGCAAAACACGAAATAAAGACTAAAAAAAATTCCCAGGTAAACATTTTTCCATGAAATCCGATAACAATGGTTTTACATACATATATCTAGGTAAATATATATCTTTTCCAACAACACTGATTTCGTTATCATTTTTACACGATTTTTTCTGACTTTTTGTTCTGATTTCAGCAACTACGCGTGTACACGTACATTTATGTACATATGAACTAAGTGGATTTTGTGTATCATTAGTTAACGCAGGTTAGCATACGGTTTCAACTTAAAACAAATTACACCAATTAATAACGATAAAGAGGAACGATCTCACCCATCGCAAGTTGAGACAGAAACAAAAAAAAAAATTAACGTGTGTAAACCTGATGATTAATAACCCAGTCACGTATTGAGGCCATTTTACCGCAACATGCGGTGGCGATGGCGGCGCGGTAGCGTTCTTTACCCAAACCAAATTAATCTTCTTATGCAAAAATACACAAGCACATCACACACACCCACCGATGAACGGACGGACAGAAAAAAAATATATAAAAAGAACATCTCGATTAAATTACTTAATTTTACACGCTTGGGTGGAGACGCTCACTATACCTATACTTACTACAGTGATGCGAGTGCAGCGCCCACTCCTCGCCTGATGTTCACGACCAAAAGATATAGCCGTCGTTATTTTAAACATAAATTTACATCAAGAGGTTTTCATCGAAAGCTTTATGACTATCTGATAGCCCAAATAATGTGTTCGATATGAATCTGCCTCGAATCGATTGATTACAATCGGTTGGTGGTTTGGCCGGCCGGGGGTCTGCGGGCAAAGGAAGATAGGATTGGATGATGCTTGTGCGCACGCAATGACCCCAAGTCGTCGATTGTACATATTGGTAACCATAATCCTCCTAAAAAGTAGACACATATGTATATGTATAGAGAAATGGATACGTGGTGTATCTCATACACTTTTGGTAAAGTCTAAAATTACCACTCGAAACAAGTGAACATTTTGTTGCTGCTGCCGTTGTTGCTATTGCAGACTATATGGTAGTGGATATGACTACATCCGTTCTTAGCACATTTGCATGTTGTTGCCAGAAACAGCTCTTTCGTCCTCAACTCTAGTTGGTTTCTGGTAGAGGTTAACGAATGTATGTATATATGTAGTTTGGAAAAAAGGTCTCTGATGCTGTTTCGGAGTTTTGTGGTTTTGTTATTGAAAATGCAATTCTGTCAGTCAAACAGAAAATTGCCTTGAACCCATATCGGCATATAGCATCCGAAACATTCTATTCGATTATATGGTTACTTTAGTTAAATTTTGCGCAGTTCTCCTCCGTTTTAATTGTGTTTTGTATCTGCATTTCAATTCAGTTGATTCAGGCTTTTGGCAATTAGTCAACAAATATTTATGTTGTTTGTCCATAGGAAAGCATTTTATATACCAAATGATAAATATTGACTGATTTTAAGTAGCCCCGGGACATTGTTAATTGAGTAACATACATCATACATAGGTCTTAGCTTCTGAAGAATTCCAAAACAGATTAATAGTTGTCCTCGTCTCCGTCAATCCAAAATAAGGATACAAAGTTATTCAAAGCCAAGTGACGAAAATGTCGGTTGTTCGCTTGTAAAAATGTTACAGGGTAAGTAAGTAAGGAACAAATTTTTTTTGGAATTTTTTTTTCTCTCCATAACTAATTTACAAAGCTTGAATTAACTGTGTACTTAGTTTTTGGAATTCCAAAAAGTGTAGTGCCAAATTGGTTTCAAGTTAGCAATTCATACCATTTTTTTTTTATTATTACAAACAGTACTTTAAATTACTACTAAAAAGCTTCAACTAACTGCTTAGTTTTTGGAAATCCAGAAAGTGTAGTGACAAGTTGATATCAAGTTAACACTCCACTATACATACCATTTTTTTTTAATAGTAAAGCTACAAATTTTTTTTGTCAAAAACTTATTTACTACTTAAAGGCTACAATTAATTGCATATTTAGTTTTTTGAATGTCCACAAATGTAGTGCTAGCTTCACATATCTACATAAAAAAGTGGTTTTCGACATGGCGTCCAATGCGTGTAAGTATGTTTGTCTGTTCAACCTAGAGCCTCAAGAAATGGTCCGTCTTGAGGCTTGAAATTTATCCCATAAATAAACTTGGAACTTTTGTTCTAGCTCTCCAAGATAGGGCAGCCGTATAATAATATTTTTTTTTTTTTTTTCCAAAATGTCTCGCAAACAACTGTAGCGATTTTGAAAAACATTTCTTCTTAAGTATAATGGCAAGAAAACTTAATTTCGGATTTTCACAAAAAAAAAAAAAAATCACGAAACAGAAATACGGTTTTTGATGCATTGACTTTGCATTGTATTTCGGTTGATACTTCTAAAAATTTCTTAAAATATCGCATTACTAAATTAAAAAAATAAAGTATTTTTTTTATAGACAAAGGTTGCATCTAGTTGGCACTCCGACTTTTTTAAATGTGCAAAGCTTATAATTGCAATCGGTTATGCCTCCTTTGTCTACGTTTGTACAAATTTTAAAATTGTGTGTACACGCACCGTTTGTTTTTATTAGCACTTTAAAAAAACTGTCGGCAGTTAGCACCCTTGATATAACGCTCGAAAAAATCTGAAAACGTAATCCTGCTGATAATCGTTTGCCTATTTGTGACAAAAAAAAAATTTATTTGATATTCAATTGCGACGTTTCGGACGTGTCACGTACTTATGTACCACCCTGTAAAATCACGATAATTGTCAATGCATCCGAATAAGTGTTTTACACGTAATATCGGCTTTTTTTAGTCTATATACGGGGTGTCCAATAAATAATGGATTCCCTTGCAACCGGTTTGATGGCTTATTTTGAAAGATACACGTATGTTTTGTACCATTTTAGAAAATACATTAAATAGACAACTTTTTAAAATAGTTGGCCACTTATGCTTTCATACATTTTTTTTTATTTTAGAGATAGTCAAATTTTTGTGAAAATACAAAAAAAAACAGATTTTAGTATCAAAAAATAAATTAAAAAAAAAAATATTATAAAAAAAACTGCAACAGCAAGTGTTAAATTTGGTATAACACCCATTAGTACAATTATTCAAAAACATCCGGTTTTAAGTGCAAAACTCGAGAACGGTTACTTTGAATTTCACGATTTAGGGCTTGATAATTTCGTAATGGCCCCAGGAAGGCCCTGAAAGCATTGACTTTATTGAAATACGTGGAGAAATTGCAATTGAACACAAACATGTGAGTCGCTTTACGAAATGACCAGTTCGCTGCAGATTTCTCCAGTCAATTTCTTGGCGATGGCAATAATACCAGTGGACTTAGTCATCGGCCTTATTGAATTTATATCAAATTTTTGCTACTTTACAACAACGCCGATTTCACTCAAAATTATGTTAACCATGATTGGCTAAGTTGACGCGCGATCTTGGTTGCGAAAAACAAGAATGTCGATCATTTGAATTTCGTCATTCAAAATCAAATCGTCGGTGAGTTAATTTATTCAAATCCTTTGACTCCGTGATGGATGAAAACGAAGCCAGCAACTATCCCACGGAATTTTTGAATTCTTCGCATGTTCCGTGCTTTTCACCACACAATTCAAAATTGAAAGTCGGCTCAGTTATAATTTTGCTGTGCAACCTCAATGCACCAAAACTTTGTAACGGAACGCGTTTGATTGTGAAGTGCATCAAATCAAATATTATATCCAAGCCACGATTTTGAGGGGAAAATTCAAAGGCGAAGATGTTCTCATTCCACGGATTCCGCTTATTCCGAACGATTTGCCATTCGTATTTAAGCGTCTTCAATTTCCAGTGCGTCTCGCTTTTGCTATGACAATTGACAATCAATAAGTCCTAAGAACAATCGCTGTTTGTGGCATCAATCTTGAATTCCCATGTTTCTTACATGGTCAGTTGTATGTGGCGTACTCACGTTTCGGAAAACCTTCCGCTTTTTACGTGTACGCGCCTGAATATAAAACGAAAAATGTTTTTTACCATTAAAGCTCTTCAGTAAAGAAGCGGAAGGTTGGCCGACACGCCAATCATTTTGGTTTCATTGAAATACATCGACATTATTAATTTAGTTATTTAATTGTATTTAATAAATCTTTAGAATAAAGAATTTCAATTGACCAAATTACATGAAACATCATTGTGTATGTATATCGTGCTCGGAACTATTATTTTCTTTACATAAATGAATTAAGGCGGAACGAAGTTCGCCGGGTCAGCTAGTTTAATATAACTAACGGCACCACTGGATTTAATTCCCTTCAACATCTGCACTTAAATAATATTAATGAAAAAAGTTTTGAAAGTCAAGAAAAAATCCTTACAGCAATCGAAATAAATCTACAAAAACATTAATTGCAGCCACATTAATTCCACCTTCCTATAACAAGATAGAGTGCAGAATTCTATATGAAAAATATGAGCTTTCCACCCAATAATGCATTCCCTGCGGATGAATTGATCAATAAATATCTTTTCGTCGTCATTAAAATAAGACGACTGTTACTAATCGATTATGAAAATATACGACTCCCTTGGATTATGGCAATGCAAAAGTAATTACACTGAAATTGTATTCGAGGAGTTCTAACATCCAAAACAGAAAGAGTTTTTAATTTTCCCATTCGGGAAAACTCCTTAGACGGGATTATCTATATTATAGGTGGATATATATCTAAAGGTATCACAACTATACATAGCCAGACGAAGATTATAAATCATCTCATCGCCAGAAATCCATGGGGCGCTGTCTGTCCGCCATTCAGAACTCCCCTTATTTTACCACTCACAGAAGGGTTCCATATACACATGTATGTACTTGAGCGAAAAAAAGGATAAAACTTTTATTCTCTGTCTGTCTGCGAGATTATCCGCCATTTCAACAGGGGATGAAAAACTACTACACACACAAATAAATAAATACAAAAATACTGTTGCCATAAAACCTACCTTCGTATACAATTTTACCATGACAACCAGAGAATGTACTTTGTCTATCCGTCAGAAAAACGTTCAAAACGTAAAATCAAGCTGTTTACATTCGATAAACGTGTCCTTTTAGCACAGCGTGGTATTTTAAATGCTCCATCAGCAATTTTCTGTCAAAATGTAATTAACGTTGAAGTTTACCGACACTTTTAACTGTGGAGAACTCCCATGGAGTTTTAAAGGCAAAGGGAGGTCAATAGAAGTTATTTCCAGCTTAAAGGATAAACCACACTTTCGGAAAAGCTAACCCTTTTGCTTAAACTAATTTCGAAGTCCTATCCCTCCTAACGGACAAACCCAACTCGTGTTTGAGGTGTCAATTAGTTTAAAGTTGACGGTGCGGCTGGCGTAGGTTGATTAAAATATGTACACGTGATCTGATGATTCCCCGATGATATTCAATTGTTGCCTTGTTGGCATGGATGTGGTAGACCTATACTCTGACGAGTAAAAGAGTCGGAAACATGAAATTTCTACTAAAAAGATGTAACCATAGCCATGACCCAGTCCTAAGCCCCAGATGTACATTTGTACACATAAAATCATTTGTGGTTAAATGTGGGATGACGATGGGAACAAAACCATATTCATCCCCTATTTGCATAAAATTAAGAGTCTCAAATACTTAACAGCCTAAAACCATTAGGTTTAGCTTATTGACAACATCGCCGCACCATGCGCGTGTATGTATGGTTGTTTATACGAATAAGTGTGCGTATGTGTAGTGTATATCTGTGACCATCAGACATGATTAGATAATTTTTTCTTAATTGGATTCGATGGGGTGAAAATCATACATCCATCAGATGCGGGTATATGATAAAGGCTTTGAATAAATTAATTGACATGGTTTTTGACACACATTAGCCATGTTAACATTTCCATAGTCTTTGAAAACATTTTCTTTTTTTTTCTTTTTGTCTAATTGAATAGGCACAACAATGACGAGTTGAACGCAGTAGTCGGTGGGAAAATAATCTTCGGATGATTCAAAGTTTTAATCGTGGAAAATAAGAAGTGAATAGATGAATATGATAAATGACCCAAAAAAACAATTTTTTTGCACTTGAGGTTATGATCTTGAAATATAGATATGAACAAAATGATGTAAGACCTTGAAAATTTTGATATTTGTTTTATTAGAAGCATTTGATTAAAAATAAAATAGAAATCTTTGATATGAAAAGGCTTCGTTAAACAAACAAGTTTTCGATCTGTTTTTTTTTTTGATAAGTGTTACATAATTAAAAATTGAAACCAAAAAAATGGTACTCATCGAGTCGAAAGTACATATATTCAAAAATTATCACGAAAACTGTCGGATAGGTATTAAATACTTTTCGTTTTCGTTTTAGGGTTTTAAATTAGGTAAGCATTTTTATATTTAAACCATGCTTAAAAAACTAATGTGCTAAACAGATGTGCAGCGTTTTTCATGCAGCGAAAATAAATTACACAGGTTCTTATGGTAGCAGATTCACTCAAAGTCTGCATGCACCGCATCGCTGCACCATATCTCTATTTCTTAATTTGCTGCGCAGCATCATTGCAGCCACAACAGCAAAGAAAAACATCTTAAATAATTAGTACTTGGCATTACTCATATTGACATCACCTACCATTCTTTCCACCTAAAAACTAAAAAAGTTTTTTTTCAGGGCTACTGCCTCTTGCGAGGAATTGACAAATCCTCCAAGAGTATCACTTGTCACGAATAAGTGCTTCTCGTCTAGCCGTTCGGATTCGGCATAAAATTGTAGGTCCCTTCCATTCCTGTCGAAAGGCGCACACAGGAATGGTTGCGAGTTGTTAGTCACTAGGCCCTGGCTCTTCATGAGCCGTTGTGCCACCCGATTTATTTATTTTTTTTACCATTCTTTCAAAAAAATCGTTTGTGTTGTTTTTTTTTTTTTAAGAATCCATGAAGCCGGCGTTGCCTTCCTGCCATCGCCCAACGAAGAAAATCTCGTTCTAACTCTATTGTGTCACATCGGCAACGCTGCGCTTTCATGTATTTCTTTGACATAACTATGCATCATGAATGTCAGAAACTATTAAGTTGTATGCATAGATGCGTGCAGACTTGCTGCACATCTGTTTTAGCCATAAATCTTATTTATAAGCTATTTTAAATTTTAAGGGAAGAAAGGAACAACTATGTTCAAGGGTTTTTATTATTGAATATTTGTATTTGAAATTTAAGCACAAAAACTTAAAACACCAAATTCGCCAAATTCAGTCAAGTGTTAGGTTCGTCATCATCTACTTAAGTTATTTTACCTTTTGCAAGAACCTAAGAAGTAAACTTAAGATATTTTACAAACCGTCATAACTTTCTTGTTTTTTAAAGATTTATCAGCAGGGGTAAGAGAGAAATACAGGTTGAGGACCAAAATATGTAAGAAAGCGATAAATAGCTAAAACTAATTAAGTCTACTTAAGAGATTTTACCTTTGGAGCACAGGTATAATAATGCATGATACATGCGGAACACTTGGTCGTAATTAAACTATGTCAAAGCGATTCGTGGGAATTGAGTTGAGGTCTGTGTGGCATCTGGTTTTAGGGCACAACACAAGCATTTCTGAGAGAATGGTCACACTGGATAATTTCAATATTTTTGGTATAACTCGAAAACTGGGAAATCCATTATAAAGAAGAAATCAAATTCTTCTTCTTACTTAAAATTTTAATAAAAAGTTTTTTGATAGAAAAACCAAAGTATAAAAATAAATCATGGATTTCTTTTTTAAATGTAAAATAAAATAATAATTCATATTTTTTTTTCTTAATTAAAATTTGTTTTCAATCAAAAACTGGAAACAACTTACTTTTTTCCAACCGTAATATTATAGGAATGAGCGTCTCTTTTGTTCCATTCTTATAGTATGTCTTGCGCAAACCTTTGATCAAAAAAAAAAAATTATAAGCAATTTAGAAAAAAAAAAGTAAAATCAGTGACTATGTAAGGTCCGATTCTGTTAAATTGTCCCGCTTTAAATTTTTTTTCTAAAATTCTTTAAACCACCAATTTGATACTAAAACTAATTCTCAAATTCGACTCCGTTTTCGAGTTATACCAAAAATATTGAGAAGTGACCGTAATTTGTTAACAATTTATTTTTTACGACATCATTACTAACATTGTAAGTTTTTATATGCGTTGAAGTTGTAAGCTATGAGAGCAATATACTTTGAAGGCGTTATAAGTACAATTTGTGAATTTTTTACCCTTACCGATAGTTCAAAAATTGTACGAAAAAAGATGACTTTAAACTGTCTTTTCGTAAAGCGCCTATATATTGATCAATTCTATCTATTGAATCATTTTCCCGTAGCGGTACTGAATGGTCCAAGTTAAACATCAATAAATCAAAGAAACAAATATTACTATTCCTTTTTATTATCCAATGTGTAATCCATAGCAAAATGACGTCTCTGAAATTGGGTAACTTTAGCCAAGAGTAACGGGACCAACGCAGGAATTTGCAGCTTTTCACATCGAAGTTAGCAGGGCAGTATTAATTTTTTTTTTAATAAAGGACTTCAAAATTTGGAACTAGAATTTCTTGAAATGCAAAATAAACTGCAAACTTGGAGCCTTCCTTCTAGTCTCTAGCATGCTTGGTTCTCGAGATACATTATGTGACCTGCTATCTTCACTGTGAAGTAAGCAGGTCACTCTATTTCACCCAATTTTTGGTGAACTGCAGAATCGGGAGAATAAAAATACAAAATAAACGCAAACAAAACTGAAAATTACTGCGTTGGTCCCGTTACTCTAGCTGAAAGTTGCCCTGCCAACTTCACAGACGTATCAAAATGTTAAAGAAAAGAAAACAAATATGTAGACTTTTTCACTGTTTAAATAAGTTTCATACCCAATTGTTCAAACTCAAATAAAATGTTTAGCTTAAAATAAAATACAAAAATAATCCGTTTCAAAATAAAAAAAACATCAAAATTACAATTATTCTTTATCAATTAAAAAAAATAATTTATAATAATAGTAATCAAATCCTAAGAAGGACTGTGCCCGAACCGATAAGGCTCTTTTTTTTATTTTAAATGTGTGTAGGTAATAGTTCTAGATTGGTTTTGGAATTATTATGTGGCGCAGGAGTTAGTTTTAATAATCAATTTCATTAACTAATAAATCAAAATGACTGTTGTTCACAAGATAGGCACGAGTTTACATACCTTATTTTAGTGTCAAAAGATTAATACAACTAATGGATTCACCCCAGTCAGTGGAACGAACATTCCAATAAATTATGCCACAAGCATGCCGTATTTTAATTTCTGCTAAATCGACGATAAAATAGTGGTACACTCGGGCGTATACGCACTTTTTTATTCAATTGAATTTTTAACAGAATTAAGTACCTACATTTCTGTTTGTGCTCATTCCATTAGTTTGAGTTATGAAGTGTCAATCATACAATTTACCTATTGTAACAAAAGAATACGTTTTATAGAAAATGGGAGGTACTTACATGCATACCTTATGTTCCATCAGAACTTTTTTAAAAACATAAAATAGGTGATATTTATGTTTTGAGCTAAGAAGTCGTTGATCCATAAATGAAATTTGATGATGTTAGATGTTAAGGGCGTGCAATTTAAAAACTTAAATATGCTATAAAATTAAAATACAATAAATGCCCCCTAAATGTACTGAGAAACTCCAGCGAAAAGTCGGGATAAAATCTATGTACATACGTATTTTCATTTGCATAAATTAACAAAACTGACCAAAAAAACTTAGTAATAATTTACAAAACTATTAAATTTAATTATTTTGTTTATTTAAACCATCGGAATTGTTGCTCAGAAAAAAAGTTCCTTGACAAATTGTAAGTCACCGACATTTCAGGTATCTATGTACTTAAACTTATTTTTAAAAATGTTTGGAAACTGACATATTTGAAGGATTCGCTTTTTCGTCTGTGTCAAGAAAGCAAGTTTAATTAAAACCTCGAGCTTCATAATTTATTCGCAAGTCAAAAAATGAAGAAATAGAAACATTAAAGTAAGCACTTCTTGAAATGGTATCCAATCCTAATTATAATAATAATAATTTAACTATATACCTGTAAGACCTCAGGTCTTTTAAATGCAATGCACGGCACTAGTTAGAAGGAATATAAGGAAAGGAAAGATTTTTGTTGGCAAAAATCGATTTAAGTTGAAGCTTCTTTTTTTTTTGTTTAAGTTTATTAAAAATTTATTCAACGTCAACATGATTCAAATGAAAAATTCTGTTTGCAAATAGAAACCCCTAAAGAATTTAAAATGTCGATTTTAATTGAGAAAAACAAATAGACTTTGAACGTTTTTATTTTTGTATGTACTGTACATATATGTACATACCCATACATCTCTTCAGAAAACTCTCTTGAATTTCAATGACGTATGTACCTACCTACCTATAGGAGGTATTATATGAACAAATTTTTCTTTCTTTTGTTGCTTTCAATTCAAAGTTAACATCCTTGTCCTTGAGTGTGTTATTGAAATCTTTTTCTCAGCAAATATATTCTACAAAAAGCCATACAAACCGCTCTTCTCTCATCACGATTATAAGAAATAACAAAAAAGGCCATGCGCTCACTAACTTTTGTAACATACCGCAAAATTTGCCCTTATTGTGTTTGAACAAAAAACGAATAATGTCTTATACTAGGTAGGTACCTATATGCGGCTGAAAAATCCACTGTGAATTCTTCTTCTTCTCACCATTCACATCAGACACGTCTTTGTTTAACAACACTAGTTGAATAATTTCTACAAAGTAATCTATAGTCCAGACAATGCTTCAACAAAAGGTCCAATATAAAAAAGTGTAGCTACAAAGATATCCTTTATCCTCAATAACAACAACCAGCAACAAAAATGAAAAAAAATTATACTTAACTGAAAGTGAGCAGGATAGAACAAAAAAATTCCAACATATACAGAGACAACCCAGAAACAAAGCTTCCGGTGTCTACCAGACGAGAAAAAAATTAAAAAAAAAAAAACAAGGAGAAATTCCACAGCCTGGTACCTACTCAAAAAAAGCTCAGTACAAGGGAAGGTGTAACCAAACAGAAAGAACAAAAAGAAAAATTCTGGCATGGTTGGGTTAATGTGCTGTGACTGTGATGCGCTCCCGACAACACTGACTATGACTGGAAGCTGTGGAGGAACCTCTTTTTCCATTAAAGCAATTAGACACTTCCATCCCCTGACAAGTTTTGCACCATTGGGAGGATGGGAATATGGAAATTGTTCAATTCTGCCCGAACATTCCAGAGCAGAACTCTGTCAGATTGTCTCTTCCTTTCTCCACAAATGCCCTATTCAGTTTCTATATACATAGATAGTTCAGTTTCTTGCTCCTTTTTCAAGTAGGTATCTCCACCTACAGAAAAAAAAGTAATGAGTAAAGAATGCATCATGTGCTATTATACTTTATCAGAATCTTGACACCTGATGGCATCCCATCGGCATCAGTTTCTTTAGCGTAAGGAACTTCAGAAAGTTTTCTCTTTTTTGTTTTGTTTTTTTTTTCTACAAGTTAAATTTTGAAAGAACAATGGACACAGTTCTAAAATGGGAAGGTTGTTGCTTTTGTTGGGAATTTCTATTTTTGAGGAGTGAGATGTTATTTTGAAAAAGAAAGTCCAGAATACAATGTTGGAATTCCAGACAAGTTTTGATGAATTCATGAAGTTTTTGTTCCTTTATTGTTTTTGTTTCATGGAGAGAAAATAAGAAAGAGAAAAATCACAAAATAGAAAGAAACTATAAATTTTGTAACTTGTTTCTTGTTTGTTTCTTCTATAAATTTGTTGTTTTTGGTTTTGTTTTGGTTGTTACATACCTAGGAATACATTTTTTGTTTGTTTTCTAAAAAAAAAAAATAAACTTTATCGAGGGGAGGAGGTTGAGTTTCGAAAAGTAAGGAAAAAGTTTTGGCGAAACTTCTACGGTTGAATGATTTTTGGTGTTAATTATAAAACTTTTTTTTAGCTTCTTGTTGGGCATGATTTTTATATTATACAAATTACTACTTAGAGATTTTGTGGATGGACAAAAAATCAAGGGTGTCGTTAGAAATCAAAAATTAATGCTTAAAGTTTTAAGGATATTGTGTTCTTTTCGAACTTTCGCGATTTTTTGATAATGAATTCATATTTAAATAAAATGAAATGAATGACTAGGTCGTAGAATCTCGCTTAAGGGGGTAGTTTTGTTGGATTAAAGTACCTTTCTACTTGAAAAAAATATCGGGTTACATTTTTGTTTAAAAATGTTTGTTTGCCATAATAAAAATCAATTTCAGTTAAAAATTAAGCTGATTCTTGATAAATGCATATGTATAAATCTAAATCTAATAACTCTTTTATGAAGATAAAAGTCTTGTTTTCTGGGAAATCTCAAAAAGTATAGAACTGGTTTACTTGAAACAACTTTTTATAATATTCTTTATGTTAATAAAGGTAACATAGACTACTTGTATTTATTGAATGGATTCATTTTTCAGAAGATTAATTTTTCTCAACGTTTTTCTTAGATATTGATTCAAATATTCACTGGTTTGATATTTAAAAAAAAATCAAAGAATTTTTAGCTGAAGCCAATATTTTAACGAAAATTTTAAGATCTATGCATAGTATCTTTACTTAACTCTACATACAAGCTGAGGAATAAATATTTAAACGTCTTAAAGTTATTAACTTTTTGAAATTATTTGTAGCCTAGAATTCTATTCAAGAGCAATCAAGGGATAGCTGCCTTGTTGCAGAGACACGCTGTCAAACAAAGTAACATTATTGTACGTTTTTAATTAATAAAAAAAAAAAGAAGTAAAAAGACAATTACCTACATAATATATGAGTCAGCTCCCAATATTATATTTTGTCCATTATATGAACAATTCATAACTAATTCACCTTTGTCAGCACAATCATATTGGATCCCCAAAACATTTCAAATTACTTTGTATCACGTAACACAACAAATAATATTTACCTGCAGCCCCCTGTTTATTGTCTTTATTATAAGTATCGCATACAAAATGTATACTTTTGACAAAGAAAAGTATGCAGGTCCTGCATTCTTTTTCCTTTATATGTGTGTATGTACAATGTTCCTTCAACATAATAAAATATAAAATACAACCCTCCTTAAATAGTTGATTAAGTTTTCACTCATTCCCGGAGGACTTTTGTGGGCCAGGAGCACTCCCACATTTGGGAGTTGCCACCCTTATAATCTAATCAAAAGCAAAGCACTGCTGCTCTACGATAAAAATATCCTTCGACAAAAATACTTTCCCCATTTACAAAACACCACAACAACAATATAGTCAGGCCTAAAATGATTCAAATCGAATTTTTTTTTTGTTGAATATTATACCTATCTTTGATAAGGGTCCTTTATGCAATTTCATTTTTTTTTTTTGTGATCCTTATTTCGTTTGTGTCCTTTCGCCCTTCATATTCGTTATATTTGGCAAATTTTCCTCTCTGTTGCACTCAAAGGCAAACGAAAAAAAAATTACATTTCTATCACATCAGGTACATCGTACATAGTAACTATACTCGTATCAGCTACTTCACCTTCTACTCGTAACTCGTAGAATGTAATGATGCAATGTCACATCCTTATATATGTAGGGTCGCATCTTGTAACACTCATGATTCTAATTCATATTGTAGTTTATTGAGCGGGAGAAATAATTTTTTTTTGTTCGTCACGGGACATTGCTGATAGCACTTTTGCTGTGTCAAATAAAAACATTAAAAGTATCTCGTATCTTTACCGTATCTTCATACGAGTAGACAAAGAGGGACAAGAGTGTAGAAGATACCAATATTGTGTTGCAGGGTGAAGAAGTTGATTGCTCAAAGAGGCAAAAAATGTTATGGTCAAGTGAATTTGCTGCTGGGTAATAAACGTTTCTTCCTCTCAATAAATTTTGTCATAAAATAATCCTTGAAGCACAAAAGAATGTCATACTTTAAATTTGTGGAAATTCTGGTGAGGTGTAGTTGTATAGACATTTTTTTTTACTTAGGAGCAATAATTAAAGATTAATTAATCAATAAGACAAAACAAAAAACAATCTATTCTAACTGTTGCTGTAAATGTTTATTCTCAATCAATATAAATTATTCAATCTTTCAAAATATAATGTTTTCTTATTTTAGGACGTCATATTGATTGAGTAGTTTGTTAGTGAAGACATTGAAATATTGAAATCTTTAATTTCATCATAAAAATTGCACGCCAGTAATTACTAAAGCAATAATTATTTTCAATTTTTATTTCCAGTTCAGAAAAAAGGTCAAGTGTGGTTGTTTCGCAAAGTGCAAATAAAAATTAAACACTTGGCAATAATAAAAGCAAATTAACTTAAAAATAAGTATGTACATATCTACATTGTACACAAATCACATTTTATTTTGTGGTCTTTTTTCTGTTCAGACGTCTCTACACTCAAGCTTATAAACATTCTTGTTTAGTAAATAAAAAACCACATCCTGCCTGATTTTAAATTTGCAATCCAATGTTAAATTGAATGTGTGTTAAAAAAAAACCAGTAAATCTTGTATTATAAGTAGCTAAAAGTCAATAAGTTATTTTATTTTTTTTTGTTTGAATTCAAATTGCGTTTTAAAATTTTAAATTTAATTTGAAATGATTAGCTATAAAAAAATATTTAAGCTGAATCAATATGTTAATTTATAAAATTTTAGTAAATAATTTTATTTTTGATGATGTTTTGGTTTATTTGTATTTAATGTTATTAAAATGGTGGTGAGGTGGTAGGTAGGTAGGTATACCTATACAGGGTGATTCGCATAAGATACGAATAAAAGCTAGAATATGTAGCAAACTTGTTTGAGACAAAAAAAATAGCGTATAAGAGGGAGGTCCCTCGTTTAGGCGCAAACTTTCTAAAAAATTGACAGAGTAAAAATATATTGATATATATCTTATTAATTGTTCGTCAAAATCTGAAAATTGGATGGTTCTCAGAATATGCTTCAAAATATTGAAAATTTCAGCACCGGTGGATTATCATCAGCTTGAAGTTTTTAAATGTTTTAAATGGTTCCATTATTTTTCAATAATTTGAAAAGTTTAAGTTCCAAAACTTTTTAGTTATCAGTTTTTGAATCAACATATTAATCAAAAAATAAAAAAAAAAATAATTAATAAAAACATTAATTATATAAAAAATTAAATTTAGAAAATTTTGAGTTTGAAAACTAAATTATTTAATAAAACCCACTTGGTTTAAAAATAAAATAATATAAAATGCACGACTGGATCGCATTAACTTTTTCTTGTACCTTAATTAATGTTCGGTAATATTTTTATATATTTTCAACGATTAAATAACAAAAACAGGTTTAAATACCAAGTTTAAATATTTTTGTTTAATACAAAAAAATGTGAGAAAAGCAAAATTGATTTTGTCTTTGATTTTATTTTTTTTTTTCTTGAAAAAAAAATTATTTTTACAAATTTGAAATGCAATATTTTTTGACTGACTTAAAAGTACGGAATTGCCAAATTATGATAAATTTGACCAAGCCAATGACGAGATGTTTGCAGTATATCCAAAAACATGTTCAACAAAGGGCTCAAAAAACCCAAAACTTCATTTCCTTTATACGATTTTTCTTTTGAAAAACTCTGGTATATAGTAAAAATAATAAAAATAAAATAAATGACTAACAACTCGCAACCATTCCTGTGTGCGCCTTTCGACAGGAATGGAAGGGACCTACAATTTTATGCCGAATCCGAACGGCTAGACGAGAAGCACTTATTCGTGACAAGTTATACTCTTGGAGGATTTGTCAATTCCTCGCAAGAGGCAGTAGCCCTGGAAAAAAAAACTTTTTAGTTTTTAGGTGGACGAGGCTGGGGAGCGATCCCAGACCTCCAGCGTGACAATCGAACGCACTAACCATTACGCTACGGGCTACTACTACGGGCTACTACTACGGGCTACTCTGGTATATAGTAGGATCTTTTAAAACCGTTCGAGGGATTACGTGTACGAAGTTTAATCAAAATCGTTACAATTGTTTTCGATAAAACCTTATAAAACTGAATTCACTATACGATACGCGATATACATAGATGAGATAAAACAACAAAAATGAAGTTTTCCACTAGTGAATCACATACAAATGCTTCATACCAAATTTGAACCAAATCCGTCCAACCGCCTAGGCTCTAACTCGATATTCTACAAATATCAGGGTGTACAAACAAACAGAATGACGAATGTTATGGCGAAAATCACTTTTTTGGACTTCTCCATCATCGTTTTTTTTTAAGACGAAACCAATACTTGCATTAACGAAAGATCAGTGAAAATATTTTAAAAATTATTTGAACGGTTGCTAAAAAGTAATTGTGTGTTCTGCAAATTTGTGTACATTTTTAAGAACAACATTTTGGTACCACATTTTTAAGATTCTATATATGTAGGTATTATCATTGAATAATTATAGGTCATCGTACTGTAGACGTTTTTCCTCCAAAACTTTGACAGCATGCTGAAACAAGGTTTTGCCTTGCCAACTCGGCAGTTACCTAACATCTTCATCTGTGCCACCACCGTTTTTGAGACAATGCTTGCTAAGTGTGTAGTATAGTTGTTCACCATCCCAACTTGCTGTTCCACAACGTCAACATGAGCAGATTTACCACAAAATGTTGAGCATCTTCGTTTATCCGATGTTGATCCTCAGCCCGACTTTATTTGCTTCACTTTTCATCTTGTGAAGATCCATGATGATGTGAAAGTTCGGGTATACATACCCAAATAAAATCGGGAATAACTAAATAAAATCTCAATTCAAACTATCGAAAGCCTTTTTGAAATCGAAACGTTCGTCATGTCTGCATAATCAAGAGCTGTAGCGTGTTCGTGGATGTTTGTGGAACTGATTGATAGAAATTGATTGATCAGCAGGACTACCTTCTTATTGTTTGTTTCTGCGGATTGCTCACTTATATTGTCTATCGACGAAACTGATAAAGAAATCCGTTCGCAAGCCGAACTGCACAACAAAAAAATCTCTACGTAGGCAATAGAACTAAGCATCATAGGTACAAATAATATACTATCAATCAACTTAATTTTGATACCTGTTTTATTTATGTATGTTTACTCTTAGCCCAAAAATGATTCCACAGCCTTTTGAAGTTTTGTAAAATATTTTGTCATCAATAATTATGTATACTTATTTTGAAAATCAAAAATTGAGCAGTGACAATGGATCCGGGGGCCCTAAATCATAGATTTTCTTTAAGTATTGGTGTGGTAAGCGATTCAACAAAAGGCTACTGTACGCCAAAGAAGGTAACTTATCACATCATAAAAAAAAAAAATCGGGTGGCACAACGGCTCATGAAGAACCAGCGCCTAGTGACTAACAACTAGCAACCATTCCTGACAGCAATGGAAGGGACCTACAATTTTATGCCGAGTCCGAACGGCTAGACGAGAAGCACTTATTCGTGACAAGTGATACTCTTGGAGGATTTGTCAATTCCTCGCAAGAGGCAGTAGCCCTGAAAAAAAAACTTTTTAGTTTTTAGGTGGACGAGGCAGGGAAGCGAACCCAGACCTCCATCGTGACAGTCGAACGCACTAACCATTACGCTACGGGCTACTACAACTTATCACATCATGGAAACGAATTATTTGGGTACGTTTAAGTGAAGATCATGCAGTCGTGGAACAATAGTTCTATACATGTTAAGCCAAACCAAAAATTTTACATACATATATCAAATCTCTGAAAAAAGTTTTTGTAATTTTTTTCGATAAAGAAACAATTTAGCTTTCTTCGACTCATAATAAAGGTATTCCCAAGAAGGTCACTCACTCATTTCCTTTTCTCGACTCTTCTTCACTACACCAACTTGTTGAACTATCAAATTTATTATATAAAAAAGCAACTATAAATCAATGACATCAGCTTTTATTTTGTTTTAAATTAACACGCGTGTCCTATAAAATCAAAGACGATATAGATACTAACTTGTCGCCAAAAACCGCGCTAACAAAAATATAAACAATAAATAAAAAACAAGATACATATCAATTAATTTATCTTCAAAGCAAGCAAACCAAAGATATCAATGATACCTCTATACACTACACGCAACACGCTACATATTATACATAATTTCGGTGAAATAAAACAAATAAATTATACAAAAAAAAAAACAAAGCGTTAATAATTTTTGAATTAATTTCACTAAAATAATACCCTTGGAATGTTTCCAAAAAAAATCAAAAATCGTTAGCTTAGAAAAAAAATAAAACACAACCGAACAAATTTGATTTTTTTTTTTTTAAGAAATATTTTTTGCAAAGTAGCTAAAGTTGGAGGAAAAATAAATCATGAAGCATAATCAGGCTTTCACTTTCATCCTAATTTTCTAATAAAATAAGTTTGTATCTTTTTAATATGTTTATTTGTTGTGGGTAGGTAGGTATTCTTTGCTTTTAGAACCGATAAAAAGTGTGTATTTTTCAAGATATAAAAACATGTTAAAATTAAAGTCAAATGCTCCAAAATTCTCGTAGAGTGAATTTTTGTCCTACCTCCTTCATTAATTGACCATGATAATAGGAACATATTCCTTATTTTTATACCAATCAACGGATTATACAACCAACAAAATGAATGTTTTATTATCCCCTTCTATAAATAGACAAGCGAAAACAAACAATTCCTTACTTTTGACCTTTTTATCATGTATGTATTTTTTATTAGTTTGAATTTATTCCAATTAGGCGACCATAATAAATGAACAAAAACCTGATATCCAAAGGTGGCAAACAAATACATAGTTACGCGTACCTTAAAACTTGTTTATGCTTACATGATTATTTAAATAATTTTATGCAACTGAGTAATTGTACCAGATAAGTTTATACCAGTCAGAAGAAAAATAAACAAAAATGTGGTAAATTGTTTCGGTTTCCTTTTCAGTAGCAATCAGACTGAATTAAATTGAAGAATATGAAAAACTTTTTCTTTTCTTACATTTAAACACAGATTTGAGTATTTATACCAATCAACCTACTTAAGTAATAATCAATTAAATACATATGTTTTCGTTACGAACCGGTAGTTACATGTTTATGTATTTCTATTTCCTTGGGCTTGAAATGAACCGTACCTTCATAAAGCTGGAAAATATAATTTTTCAAGAAGCTGAAATCACAAGTTGAGAAAAAACACCCTCTACCTATAGGTACCAACTCAATCCAAAACAATCCCAAGTGAGCTGCAAATAACGAAACTAAAAATCCGCAACGACAACAAAAAAATAACCCAATGGAGGAAGGTTTTTTATGTAGATACTGTGTATATGTTTAACGGGAAATTGCCGCTTGACAAAATCAACGACAACCTAACAAGATCAAACTTAAAATAAAAAAAAAATATCCCGTTTGGCGTATGTATATCCACATAAATACTGGATGGATACTGCTGAGACTCAAATTAACCGATTGCCAACAGCTAAATAAGTGCGTATTGCATCGCTTCGAACCTCGACCAACCTATACTCAGCAGACGAAAACGACGGACGTGGTCTTGCTGGATTTACTGGTTTGAGTTCCCCGCGGGGGACCCATATCCCCACATTTGAGGAACGAATATTGTTGCGCAATTCTGCGAAAAAAAAAGAAAAAAAAAATATAAAAAAAAAACAACTTTTCTACACTTCTTCGTCAGCTTCTTTGGTGCAATTGCAGCATAAAATCATGAAAATGCATCTATAGATAGTCCAAAAGCAAAATAAAAAGATACACGAGTACCTCTCCATCTTCAGTATCTTTTTATGCGGAAAACAGCAAAGCAGAGGTGCCTAGGTTTTTTTTTTCTGCGTCTAAGTCGTATTTGTAGTTGTCTCTTGTATCTGTGGTATATTGAGAGCAGGGGAATTAGTTAGGTAGTGATGTAGCGCAGTCAGTGCCATGTTATACTCCAAGTTTCCCTTTTTTTCAGATCTCCAAGTAGTATATCGTACCCCGGTATCTCTCCCTCCCAGAGTTAATCTGTGTATCTTTTACGTTAGTGTTACCCCCGGCTAATTAATCTAAATAAAGTAAATCGGTACTCTTGACTGGATGTATATTATACATGTACCCTCATACGGTTACCACCTTGGCTGATTTTTTTTTAATTTGAGGAGAATTTTTTTTATTTACAATAGATTATACTAATCAGAAAAAAATGGTCATTACAATAAATATTTTTTTTTTTGGGAGGAAGCAAACACTCCAAGTACATCGTTTCATAAATGAGGTGCCTCTGAATCGGATTTTGCAGAAAATTGGTAGTCCCTCCATTATTGCTAACTTACAATACGCACACAGAACTATTAAAGGGTGTGAGCTACTAGGACCTGGTTTAATCATCTTTTTTCTTAATTTATTTATTTCATCAATTGATCAAGGATCTACTAATTACAAACAATTAAAAACATAATACAAAAATTACCAATTATTTACATCTAACGAGCATAATATCTAACGAGCATAACACTGGATATAGGATTTAAAAAACTTCACTGCCTACCTACCTAGCAACGCTAAATTTATACCAATCAGAAAAGTACCAGTTTAAAATATTATTTTTTAATTTTATATCAATTAAGAAAAAATAAAAACAAACACATATTAAACCATAACAGTTGAAGGATTTAATAAAAAACTTCGCTGCCTTTCTGTTCAGTAACGCTAGTGCTTTATATCAGTTTATACGAATCAAATGATTAACCAGCTTCAATTGATTAAAATAATTTTTTTCAATATTTAAAAAAATACTTTTTTCTTTAATATAGCGCTCTAAAAACGCTGTCTTTATACCAGTTTATACCAGTCAGAGAATAAACACTTTAAAATAATTTTTGTTTATCTTCAGAACTGGAGTTATAGCAATCAGAAAAAAAAATAAAACAAATATTTATTATACCAGAACAGTCGAGAAAGGAAAAACTTCGCTGTCTTGCTATTCAGTAAAGCTAGTGAAATATAGCAGTTTATACGAGTCAGAGAACTTACCAGCTTCAGTTTGTGTTAATATTCATTAAATTATTATTTAAAATACCAATTAGAAAATAAATTTAAAAAATATATTTTGTATACCATAACACTGGATATAGGATTTAAAAACTTCGTTGCCTAGCTATTTATTAAAACTAGTGCTTTATACCAGTCAGTAAATTTACCAGCTCCAGTAGTTTGAATAAATTTCTAATCATTGAAAACATTCTAGATTTATCATCATCATCATCAAGTGCTGTAACCCTGATCGGGGCATATGGCGCCAACAAATCGTCTCCATCCTTCACGGCAAGCAACTGGCAACTACATATTTTAACTGTGTGCCACGTCTTTTTCTGCGAATCTGCTTGTGCTAGAACTGTTGATTTCCATATTGTTCTTGGCCTTTCCGCCGTGCACCCTTAGGATTCCAATCAAAAAACTGCTATCATCGTTTGGTTTCCTCAGTGTTGGACGAATCCATTGCCATTTGCGCTTTCTTATGTCGACGTCTAGCCGATCTGGACTTATTGAGGTTATCACTCCTACATTTAACGCAGCAATGATGGAAAATTTTTTAACAAATAAATTTAGAGTAGATGGTTTTCTCCTAAGTTGCATATGTGCAAAGTTATGAATGAAAATATCAGAAAAAATGGGGTGATTTTAGCGTTTTTTTTTTTTGAAATCATTGACTGGGCTATTTAAAAAGCTAGCGTATGTAAAATCCAAACTCGATCTAGAACTTAGTAAGTTTTTTATACCAATTGGAACAAATTTCAGTTTTTACTTACTGCGATAGAAATGTTCACCTGTTTGTGTTTTGTTTACCAAAAGATATTTTATTCCTCAAGTGGTAACCATGTACTTAATATAGAAAGTTTCGAAGAGTTGTAGATTATGTCTTTTCAGGATATGCAGTATTTTATGTATTTGTACACATAAACGGAAGCTATTTAATTTGATTTCCTTCTTTTATTTTGTTTTCTCCTTCTTAGTTAGGGCGTTAAGGGAGCCAACCTTGCACTTCATTCTGACGGGATGAGCTTTGGTAAACTAATAGTACACATCCTTAATTTACTTTTAAGATGTGTTGCCACGGTGGCAACACTGGCAGACCGGAGATATAAGGGTTGGCTTCTGACCATGTTTTAACACGAAATTTCACATAAATTAGCCTATAAATCGATAACCAGACATCGGTTGATGTCGTGGAAGGTCTCGTTGGATTTGGAATACTTGAAGCCATAGGAATGTGTTACATTGTTGACCCCTCCCCCACCCTTGTACGCGGAGGGAGCAAAATACTCTTGCCGGATAAGGGTTTTTATTTGTCAGAAATTAATGGTTATAAAATGAGTATTCATACAATTTTAAGATGAGCGTCGACGTACAATTTTATACTTTACAGCATATCCGAAGTCCATTTTTATCCATGTATTAGTTCTTTGTATAGTCGCTTTCAAAATTGGGGGAGGGGAAGGTGGAAGTATATCAAACCACTATATATTCGTCTTGGTATAATCTAAGCATATGGCACATGACCTTAGGGTAATTTTTAATGCCCAATCTTATGCAATCAAAATAATTTCAATATAATTTCCCTATACAAATATATAACCTTTTTATAAATTGACGACTAAATTTTCAGTGTATAGCATTACCAAGTTTCAACGGTATGGTGATGAAACTTGGCACATATGTCTTATTTGTCGTAAGAAATAAGAATCAAAAGAGTCCATAAAAATATATGGGGCTAAAGGGTGTTTTTTTTTTTTTTGAGTGAAAGGGAAAAGTGAATTAATATTACCAGTTAACCCCTCCAGAAACTGGTATGTTGGCGAAAGTTGGTAGAAATGTTTTAATTCTTGTTAGAACCAAGACTCAAAAGGATTCATTCGAAAATATTGGTTCCAGGGGTGTTTTTCTTTAGGCGGAAGGAAAATATGGGTTATGAACCCAACATTTTATTTGTATGTGTGCTGAATCCAATTAAAGTAAAATTAAGACGATACAATCACCATTAAGAAAGTAATGGTCGATTTAATGGAAAAATTAATGTATTTCTTGAGTAGAGCAGATAAAACATTTTCCCTCAAAAACCACCTTTGACAATAGATATTTGATTTACCTTTCTTTATTCTTGGTAACAATAAAAAACAAAATATTCCTACCAACTTTGAGCAACGTACTAGTTCTGGAGCGGTTTCACGGGGCATAGTCTTAAACTTTTCGGTTTCACTAAAAAAAACACCCTTTAGCCACAGATATTTTAATGGACTCTTTTAATTCTTATTTCTTACAACAATTGAGACATGTGTACCAAGTTTCATCACCATACCATTAAAATTTGGTAATTTTATGCTCGTTCTACTGAAAATTTAGTCGTCATTTTATAAAAAGGTTATATCTTTTTATAGGGAAATTACATTGAAATTATTTTGATAAAAATTACCCTAAGGTCATGTGCCATATGCTTAGATTATACCAAGACGAATATATAGTGGTTTGATATACTTCCACCTTCCCCTCCCCCAATTTTGAAAGCGACTATACAAAAAACTAATACATGGATAAAAATGGACTTCGGATATGCTGTAAAGTATAAAATTCTACGTCGACGCTCATCTAAAAAGTTTATGAAAATTCATTTTATAACCCTTATTTTCTGAAAAATAAAAACCCTTATCCGCCGAGGGTATTTTGCTGCTCCCGCGTACAAGGGTGGGGAAGGGGTAAAAAAATGAACATTTTCCTATGGCATCAAGTATTCTTATTCCAACGAGACATTCCACGACATTAACCGATGTCTGTTTCTCGATTTATAGGCTAATTTATGTGAAATTTCGTGTCAAAACATGGTCAGAAGGCAACCCTAATATCTCCGGTCTGCCAGTGTTGCCACCGTGGAAACACTTCTTTAAAGTAAACCTAGGATGTGGACTATTAGTGTATCAAAGTTCATCCCGTCAGAATCAAGTGCAAGGTTTGACCTAAAATATGCCCTTAACGCCCTAACTATCTCAGTTTAGATACTCTATCTTCTCTAATATAAACAAGCACCAGATACTTTCCGTTGAATGAATATACGCACATTAAACATAAATATACACACAAAAAAGAGAATTTAGGGAAATTAATAGTATGCCAGAATGAGTAAGCTTGTTGATTTATTTTATAGTTTGACTTTTAGAATAATTTACTGCCGCAGTATATGTTAATGTAATTTGTGTAGTAGATTCTATTGTATTTTAATGGAATTATTTCCAAAATGTTGAAACTTCATTTTCAAAATCATCGAAGTAGGCATATTTATATTAATAATTTATTTTGTTTTTTTTTACTATTTTAACAAATCAAAATGTTACCTGCCAAAATATTTGGTTGGTGGTATTGGTATACCCTGTTGTTATTCTCATTTATTTTCAACTTTCATGTTATTTATTAGGTATATTTATTTTGAAATCTAAGTACCTATTCAATCTAAATTTGTGTGTATACTTTCCTGCTTATATAGTATTTATTGATTTCAATTATTAAAACAAGAAAAACAAGTTCTCTTAAGAAGCCATATTGTTTTGTTAATCAAAATTGTTGAAATTAAAATAAAATATGTAGGTACATATGTTATAATAATTCGTTGTTAGCTAATTTAGATAAATAATGGTTTATTGTTTTCTTTTGACGTAGAAAACAATTTATAATTTATACAAACTCTTCTTTAATCTTTACACTTGACATTTTAGTCATAACTTATTTGCGAGATTTTTAGAACTTTTATTCATAATTTTTTTCTCGTTTTAGAAAACAAGTTTTTCAAAGTTTTCAATTTAAATTGTAAATAACATAACAATATGCTTACGAGCTTGTTACTTATTGATTTCATTTTTAGGTATCTATTATTTTCCGCGTCCATTCTTATTATAAAAACGATCAGTAGCCAAAAGTGTTTTTTTTTTTGTAATTAGTTTGTATCTTAATGCTGGACAAAAATTCATAAAAACTAGCCTCCTTCTCAATAACTTAAAACTAACTAACTGGTAGGGCTGGCCACGAGACGAGACTCTGCGAGACTTTTGTAAGTTTCGTCTCGGTGTCGTTAAAATCGAAAATTTTTAGTCTCGTCTCGGTCTCGTGTCGGTCTCGTCTCCGGAAAATACATGTCTGTTAAGTTAGCATTACCACTTCAAAATTTCAGGAATCTAATAATTGGATTAATTGTCGTGAATTTGTCGTAAATTTGTCGCGCCTATTTTTTAAAAATTAGCCCTGGGTAATGTTAACTTGACAGTCAAGTTAGCATTACCCACCCTCAAAAAAATTCTAAAAAAAAAATGAAGGTGCAGTTAATTGTCGTGAATTTGTCGTTAATTTGTCGTGAAAGAAAAAAATTTGTCCGACCTTTTTTTAAGAAAATAACCCTGGGTAATGCTAACTTGACAGTCAAGTTAGCATTACCAACCCTCAAAGAAAAATTGGCATTACCCAGGGTTTATTTAAAAAAAAGGCGCGACAAATTTTTCTTTCACGACAAATTCACGACAATTAATCCAATTATTAGATTCCTGAAATTTTGAAGTGGTAATGCTAACTTGACAGACATGTATTTTCCGGAGACGAGACCGAGACGAGACTAAAAATTTTCGACAGACATGGAAAATACTATTTCCGGACAACCTGTTAATTATTGGAACGAAATATTTTCGATTATCGAATACGCGCAGAAAAAAATAAGTGTTTAACTAAAATTGGATTTTTTAATTTATTAGACTCTCTGTAAATTGCGGTCTTAATATACAGACTTGTCTCGGTCTCGTCTCGGTTGCTTAAAAGCCAGTCTCAACTCGTCTCGGTCTTGTCATGCGAGACCGAGACTTTTCTCGTCTCGTGGCCAGCCCTACTAACTGGCCCCAAGCATGTGCTCTAAGCAAAACTATAATTATACAAATACATAAAACTTAGTACCTTTCGGTCTAAGAACTAATTTATTATTCTAACTAATATCGATCTGATTTTATTTTTTAACAAGAAAGATTTATAAAAAAAGAACTTGGAATCTGTTTATATACTTTTTTTTATATAAAACTTAAAAACTACTTTAAACTTTTATTAATATTATTATTTAAAGCTCTTTATTGCCATCAAATTAAAAAACATCATTATTTTAATATAAATAATAATACAAATTAAAGAAATTATATAGATTAACATATTGACTCGATTAGAGTTAAAGTTAAAAGTACTATTTTAATAATATTATCGTTATAATCGGGCATAAGCCTCCCCCAATAATGACCATAAATGTATGTATTTTGTGACAACTTATAACTACTAAAAAACTAGAATAGCCATAGTTAGTTTTGTAATTCTTTTGTTTTGATTTTGTTATTTTATGAGTTTTTTTGTGTGCCACCCTGGCTGTCCCTACTTTAAAGTAATCACTTTAATCTATATAATGTATAAGTCGGTCAAGACAGAAAGCTAAGTAAACTTGAATTATTATAAATCGAATCAATGTTAAGCCACAAAAACTGGTTATCCCGCTTCACCCTATCTCTTCCATCCCGATCGGACACAGGCCTATTAGAACGTGGCTTTTATAGAATTCACAATATGGGTCTCTGAGAAATAAATCCGAGAAAATATTTGCCTTTAACATTCAAAAGCGTATTGGTACACGAATCGAAAGCCAAATTTTACACAACTGTACCTAGTGCCATTTAGCCGCCATTTTATTTTTAACGGTCGCTTTGATTTGGACGCGTATAACTTGCGTATTTTTGATACTAGGCAAAACATTTGTGTCACAAACTTGTAGCTTATTTAATTGTCTATAAAAAACAATGCAGGCAGACGGCAAAGCCATGCTTTAAAGATTTATGTAAAGAAAATATCATTTGTCAAACATGAAAGAAGAATAAATAAATCTATCTATCTATCTATAAAAACCATTTGTCAAACATGAAAGAAGAATAAATAAATATATCTATCTATCTTAAAAAATGATTTACAATATTTTTTCGCTAATCACTATAGTTTAAGAGTTATGGTAGATTTTGTTAAAAAAGTAGGTGCTGTTTTATAGGGTCATATCTTTTTATGTCACTAAAAAAATGTCTCGATTAAAGTTGTATATCTTTAAATTATCTATACTTTTTAACTCGTATAACAAATGTCTTATGCAAATAAGGGATCTCACGGCAAAGAAGTTGTCCACGGTTCTACGGGAGATGACTTTCTAAATAGAGGAATCATTAGGTGGAATAAAGCAGCATACACACTTTCAAAGAATTCGTTGTTGGGGCAATATCGCGGCTGCAATGTGACCCCGAATCAACTACAAAGTGTACAAAGTGGTACAAAGTGAAAGTTGGTAACTTCACTTTATACTGAATCATGACAGTTTTAGATTGACGTTTGTATATTAAAAAAAAAAAATAATTGAACAAAAATCAGCTAAATTGTTTTCTATAAAATCAAAAAGGATAAAAATGATTCCACCATAGGTTTAATCCACCAATGATGCCTACATATCCACCAAAAAGAAGTTTTCTGTAGAATAATTAGCGGAATTTTTTGTATCGAAGTCTAAGAGGCCATTTTTGAGAACAATAACTTAGCCGCTAAAAAGCTTATGTGACAATTACCCTCCTTAAAACACTTTAAATCTCTACAAGTATACTGACAGAAAAGCAGACAGTTCGATATCAACTATTTTTACTTGCTCTAAAGTGCAAGTATTGGTTTCTTAACAAAAATCCTACTCTTGAATCGTTTTTCTACATTTTTAAAAGAGTTTACCTTCCATCTAAGTTAACAACAAGTTAGAATAGCACCCTGTATCTCGGAGTTCAAAAAAATATTTATTTTTTTTAGTGTATTAAATTAGCAATATTAGCCGAGTTTTTTTAATACTCATTAACTTTGAAATTTTATAAGCAAAACAAAAACAAAACAAACACTCAGTAGTCTGATTTGTGAGTAATTAATGAGTATTAACAAAACACGGCTATTATGTACCTAATATTCACAGTACGGACTACACAATAATGAATTTTTAAAACCTTGGGATCCAGAATTTTGATCCCAAAATAAAGAAAATTATGCATTCACAAAAATAAAGCACATTATCCATGTAATTCTTTTTAAAGTGCAACAAATTCTAGTTCTTCAAAACAATATGACACACGACAAAATTGTTTGAAAAAAACTTTTAAGCAAAAACAAAATGCCTTCCCTGCTATTTTCTTATTTATATGTATATCCTTACTGCATACAAAAAATACCCCACAACAAATATAGTAGTTTTATTTGTCATTTGCACCCCTGGGAAAGCAATTTACACTTCGAACAAAAGGGCGTGTGCTGACACGGTCTAGCCGTTGATGACGCCGGCCGGCGCAGCGTTTGAAAACGCTGTTAAACCTAGTTAAACAAAAAAAAATCAATTCCATTCAGCACCAAACGAAAGAAGTATAAAGGTCTTTAAGCAAAAGCCTATTACGAAATGAAAAAATAAAATAATCAACAAAAAAAAATAGAAAATCCCTCTTGCGTCACGTGTCCATCTAGTCACGAAAGTCCTATCTCCGCTGTGCAAAAAAATTCCTTTTTTTTTTTCATCATTTTCAACCCCAAGTGTAATAAGGAAAAGAAAGAAAATTTAAATGGGGTCTTCAACAAACGGAAACACATGACCAAGGGTTGGTTTTGCCTTGTGCCCAATGTATCCCCATCTGGTTTTTAAAAAGTTTACTTAAATCATCCACTTCGTTGGTGTCTATTCTTATTCATCATTTCCCCCCCCCCCCCTCCCAATATCAAAGTGAAAGTATTAAAAATCCTCATCATCCATTGACCATGCCCCACAAGGATACCAATGCACAAGAAAGATAACAACAAAAAAAAACATTAAACTCACATTCATCCTTGTAGAGAGTGAATGGATTACGATCAATTCCATTATCCTGGGCTGGAAGAAAATTCCATTAGACGAATGGCAAATCCTTAAAACAAACTGACATCGATTTCTAGACATAATCCAAAGCACACAAATTGACGAATATGTGAGGATGGGGTTTTTATTTCTGCAGTATGTGCAATTTCAATTCTATACATTCTCATCAGTGTGGCGTTTGTGGGTTATTGTCCTCCAGGGACACGTATAACTTAACTATTTATGTGGTTGCAGCCTTCATCCTGTACCACATGCTTGCATTGCATTTCTAAGTCAGCTAATTTCGATTTATCCCTTCTCAGGATCAAGGTCAAGTCCTTTTCCTACTTTTTACCACCACCATTTTTTTTAGGTTGCAGACCGAAATTCACTACATGAGTTTGATTTCGATTTCTATATTGCATGAATAGGGCGAAGGTTTAACTCTTCTTTGGATTATTTTCAATGCACAAATCGGCCCGCCCAGGCCCACCGTAGTCCGGAAGAATATAAATCTTCACCCTTTTTGTATTCGTATATATTTTCCCGGGACAAATTGATTTTTATCCAGTTTTAATTTTTTTTTTGTGCTAAGAATGTTTAGGGGGTGATTTTTTTTTTTGACAGGGGTTATATAAAAAGTGAAACCAATTTTATAAACAGCTAGCAGCAATTTAAAGATAAATAATTGAGTTTTGAGATGTGTTTGGTTTTGACTTTTTTTTTAAGATCCTAAATTGAGGATTTTATTACGTTTTGTTTTGTGTTGTTGATGTTGGTGGGTGTCATCTTTTTGGGGTTGCTTAGCAATTACATGGGTAACAATGTGATTTAAACGTTAATCAAGGGAAGGAAGTAATATAGAAACTTCTTAAGCATTAACATGGATTAATTTCAATTTGCTTCACGTGATTTGTCTTTGAAGTTTTCAACCAAATCCACGCTGTACCGTCTGCTCCCTAAGCCAACCATCAGGAAAAGAGAACACGAGTTCGAGTTCTTACTGTAACTGAGCTAAGATTTATAGCCTCTAGGCAAAGTCTCAATTTCAATGCTCATTTTCGATTTAATGGATTGGAATTATTTTTAAGGATTCTTCAAGGAAAGATATTTCTCATTCTTATATTTTGACAATTTGATAGCTTGATAATTAAATATTTGACATAAGAACTTTATTGTTTTTGTTAAGATTAAATTGTATTATAACACAAATAATGTACATATGTATGTATATGTATTCATGTTGCATGGTTTCATATAATGTAGGTGCGTCTGACAGTTAGCTTATTTATTAAGTAATATTTGGCGTGTTTTTCTTTTAATTTGACAAAAAAAAAGAAGTTGCGATTTAGCAAAAGTCATCGAAGCAAAAAAAAAACTTCCCTATGACCAATACCGTAAACGCGTAGTCCAATTTGTTGAAAACTTCGTGGGGCAACAAATTTTAATGATTTTGTTTCTTTCAATACCAAACATTTCCAAAGTTTTAATTTCTGGGGTAGAGGTCACCTATAGGCAGAATTTTGAAAAGCAGAATTTCGCCCGGCTCCCATTTAAGTGGGAGCTGGTCGAAATTCTGCTTTTCAAAATTCTGCCTATACCTATTGGTGAGAATTCAAGTGACCTCAACTCCAGAAATTGATGTGTTTCGCATAGATATGACAGTGGACTCTTCAGTTAGACTTTGATATCCTTCTAAGAAACAAAAAGAGTCTTAATAGTCACGCGCTTTTTACATTTTTGAATTTTTGTTAACTATAGTAGGTACGCAGAATTTTGTAAAACAGAAATTCGAAGAGCAGAATTTTGTGAAACAGAATTTTGAAAAACGAATTTTTAAAGCTGAAATTCGAAAATGAGATTTTCGAAAAACGAACTTTCTGTCAAATTCGTCGTTAAAGAATAAAGCGGTAAAAACCGGTATTTTCAGCTTTTGGTGATTTTTTGAAATAATGATATCACAAAAAAAATTTATTTTTCGATTAAAATCTGTATTTTTGACATTTGTAGAATTTGAAGTAGACATATTTTGTGACTTGTGTGGAAAAAATGGTCGAAACTTCTTTGTAGAGAAGATTATGGTTTACAAATTGGGCGTAAGTTTTTTTTCGACAACTTCGGCACTTAACAATAAAACACAAAAAAACAACAGAAATCTAAAATTTTAGTCAAACTTTAAAAATAATTACATTTTTAAAGCTGTTGTTTTAAAGAACAAACTAATAATTTTTTCCTGTAAGGGGTCACATAACGTACAAACTTTGCTTTAAATATTTTCGAAAATATGAAGCGTTGAGAAGTGTTGAAAAGAGAGAATTTTCGACATTTTATGTTTTTTGAAATGTCAATATGTTCTTAACGATGAGTCGTATGAACAAATGTCACAATTTTTTTCTTGCAATAGCAAGCAATAGATAGCATTTATACCGTTTCATAGTTATATGCGAAAAACTGATAATTTTGACTTTCAACCATGAATAACTGCACACACGGTCTGGTAATGGACTTTCCCGTTAGTATTTTTTATACTAAAATAAAGATAAAAGTCTTCACTTGATTTTTTTGGCAGAAAAAGTACATTTTTGTCTGGGCTGGAAATGAAGTTAGCAGAACATTCATTATTTCCAACAGTGCTATATAAGCACTTAATTTTATTTTTGGGTACTTAATTAGCATTTAATAAGAACCTTGTAAGACCTACAATTTTTTTTTGTTCTGCTGACCTTGCCCTGCTAAGTTGAGGGACAATACATCTAGAACGGGTAGCTACCATACAATAATTTCGGTCTTATCAAGTTTTCTCAAAAACAGCTCTTACGATTTTAATTAAACTTGGTAAGTATGATCTTTGAAACAGTTTCAATAAAACTGGTACCTATATTCTTAGGAAAAAATGTTAATCACGCAAAAAAAGTTTTGTTTTTTTTTTAGCACATTAGGTAACTTTTGCTGGCATATTCCGGAATATCTGGTTATTGGCTTAGTTGGTTCTTTCATAATTTTGAAATTCGGTTCTTCTTAGTTTCAGAAAATATTGCATTTAAAATTTGTATAAATAATTTTTTGAACGAAAACAAAGAATAATATTTTTTTTTAATTTTTACTTTTTGTTCTACATTTTTTCGTATTAAATTAAAATTTACTGTTTGTGTTTATTGTTTTCTCGTTAACGATATAGAAAACATTCAATTACTCCGACATCCCTGGATTTAAATATTTAAACCTTAGATGTTACCTTATAACGTTTAATGCGCAAGGCCTAGTTTTTCAGTGACGAAATTTAACTCGAGTTAACTCGACTAAATACAAGTGTTATCTGGAATTTAACTCAGATGAGCTCGCACTGAAAAACTTGACCCAAGAGTATTCTAAGCTTTAAGACCACATAATCCACTTCTATGCTGAATTTCATTTGAACTCATGCAGTCCTTCGAAATTGATTGACTTTGCAAACACCCAAAAAACATAACCTCATATTCAATTTATCATATTTATCAGTTTATCTATTCAATTGTTTCCATTTTATCTGTTTTAATATTTTAGCTGGAGGTCTTTTTTAAGAACCAGACGTTATGATATATGTAGGTGGCTACCTCTTCCCTCTACTTCAAGCTTCATCGACAAAAGGTGTTTGCTTTCAAAAAACTTTATTCAACTGTGAAAAACTGTTTTAACAAAAAGTAGATAGGCAGATACTCAATAATTTTAACCATTTTTTGCGAATCCAACTTTCAGCCAACTAAGAATTTCGTACTACACCCATAGCAAAAACACAAAAACACGATAAAACTTTCCATTAATTTCGGTAAAACTATAATTTAAAAATCATTAAATGAATTGTTCTGAAACAATTACCTACATCGAAATTAAAACAAAAAAACAAACAATAAAATCCCACACGATATTACAAACAGAGCTGGGTAACCAACTGTAATTAATTTACTGTTTTTCCTTTTCTCCGCCATTTTCTATTTAGTGAAAATGCATTTTGATACTCCAGAAAAGGAAAAGCGGAAAAAGCAACAACGAACGCAAAGAAAAAATAACTATGAAAATTAATTCAAGGGAAAAGTGCAAATTAAGCATTTAAGCCCAGTCACAATCACAACACAATAGTTGTTGGAGGAGTCGCCATGAAAGAATTAAAACTTAAAAAGTTAACACGCTCCCATCAAACACTAGACAAGTAGCAACAACAACAATAATAATAATTATAAAAAAAAAACAACGAAAAAACAACAACAAGAACAATCATTGTAAAATAGCTTCACTTTGTCGAGTTGAAAATGATATTTCCTCTCCTTTTCCTCTTTAGAGGGCCAGCAGCGCAGAGACTGGCAACTGGCTTGTGTTTTGCTGTTAATTTGTTGAGGAATTATATTATATCCGGAATTTGTTTCTATGCCATTTGCGTTTTGTATATTTCTTTTAAGCTTAAATTCTGTATTGTTTTTCATTTTCATAATAAATAATACGCAGGTAATTGCAATTTGAATTTCTGTAACTGCATTCGAATAAAGTATCTCCTGTGTAAAACGAGGTATGATGCCGCAGTGTTTTAATTTGAAGTGCAATCGGCTGTGTGGCTAAAATGGAAATAATTATAGATGCGATATTGGGAAGAGTATTTTTTGTTCACGCTTGAGATACATTTCAGAGTGTACCTATATGATCTGATGATGGAAGCGGAATTATTCGCTTTAGGTAGGCCAATGGGTTGAGTGTTGTGAAAATAATAAGCTCGATTTTAAAGCTTCTACGAATTATGCATCAGTGAAGTGTGAAATTTGATACTTGATGTTTATACTTAATTTCAAACAAAAACCAGTCAAAATCACATCTAACGTTCATATTGTTGCAAGAAAAACCATTTTCATGGAACGAAATATTATGACGACTCATGTTTTAAGTTAGAATTTGGGGGCGCCAAATACAAACATTATCTCCCAAACATTTGATTTTAGCGAGAAAGTTGTCAGTAGATACGTTGGTATACCTACCCCTATATGAAAAACGAAAAACGTGGTGCGACAAAAAGCTGCACCGTGTTGGTTGGGTCGAGGCAAGAAAAAGATCATACAGAAGAGGTTCCTTCCCTTTTAGCTATGAGGGAATTTTTTTCAAAAATTTGAATTAAATTTAAAAAGATAATAATTACAATAATTCAAAATCAAAAACAACTCTTATAATGTTAGGCTTTAAAATGTTTGAAGCCAGAACACTATTATTTTATTTCATTTCATTTATAAATTAAGTTTTTTTAGTCCTAATTTATTTATCAAATTTTTATTTTATCAAATTTTCAAAAAATCCCTTTTTTAATGGCGAGTTTAAATATAATAGATGTTGGATAAATTAAACTTTAGTGATTTTTTTTTCTTGAATAACCTGTTTTTAAACTAAAAAATTGATTTTTTTAATTATTTTTGTTTTCAGTACCTAATCTTTTACTTTAAGATGTATTTTGAAATTTAGTATTCAGAGGATGGCTATATATTCCAGTCAATAGGGATGTTCACCAGTGCTGTCGGAATGGCTACTATAGTAGCATTTGGCTCCTTTACTGTGGAAAGGACGACTGATCTACTCATATCTCAAAAAGGCTCTTCAGGTCTCCGTATGAAAAATTTGATGAAAAACGTATTTTGCAATTTGAAAATATTTTTTAATCCTGATTTCTCACATCCATGCTCCTATTAAAAATTTCACTTCTCTCTTAAACTCCAAAATGTCATATTGTCATTTGTTATCATATTTGAAATCTCGAGGATTAACCATACATTTTGTAATCTCCTCAAATGAATAAATCTCATTCAAATGTTCTTGGAGACATTAGTTTGTCAAATCAAACAAACTTTCTTTTTCGAAAAATAATAATTGTTGAACCGACCCATTTAAACACCATTTTCTTTTATTGACAGATGGAAATTTAAACAAAATTACCTATCTCACTTCCACTTCATATCAAAAAATGAAACACCACTTGAATGTTTAGTCATAATCCTCTTTTTGATATTTTTGGGCAGTGTAAACACTAAATAAATCTCATTACCTAAATCTCTTTTTAAATCTAAATCTTAATCTCTTGGAAACGTAGTATAAAGATCTCCTAAACCAACGTGAAATCGGCACGGAACTTTCACCGACGAAAGTTTTTGTTCAATTGGGGTTTTTGTATGATAACACACTCGCTGTTAGGCGAGTGTGTTATAGACAGTTTGTGTTGTTATTTGACACTTCTTATTTCTCATTTTTTTTATCATTGTGAATGATTCGCCCTGCAGAGCGAATGTTCCACGCTGCTTTCGCGTTGGTTTTGGAGAGCCTCTAAACGAGGCTCCCCAACTTCCGAACATGCTCCCCAAATTTTATGAAAAGTGCTTCTCACGGAATTTGTGAAACGACAGCATGTTTTCCCTCAAAAAAAAAAATCAGCAAATTTACAACTTGCCTCACTTACTAAGAGATGTCTATTCTCTAGTGATGGTGTATAAGGCCTCTTGAATCCAATGTGTACTTTGGCAGTTCAGTGAAACATGTAGTTTTTGCGATTTTTCTCTTTTTTTTAACACAGTTAATCCTATCAAAAAATAATCTAGAACCAAATTAGAGCTTATAAAATAATAATTAAAGCTTACAAAATATACATTAGCGATGCATTTTATACATAAAGCAATAATAACGTTAATAATATAGCGCTATTCAGGAATTGGAAATGAAATCACATTTTTTTTTTTTGAGCCAAATACTTTATAATAATTTCGAAAGATAGAACAAATATGAATATGAATATTTCGTTGGTTTTTAGTATTTTTTTTTTCTAGAAAATTAAACCTCCAAACAAAACGGAGGGAAATATACCCTGTCCCATATGTGTCATGTTCCGGCACGAATGGAGGGAACCTAAAATTGTCTACCAATTCTGAAAATCACTTTTTTCATGACACGAAGAGATAAGATATAGCCTTGTAGGATTTGCCACTTCCTCACAAGAGGCACAGGCAGTAAATACGCCAGAAAAAATCATTTCTGTTCTTAGGTAAAATAAACTGAGAATCCATTCCCAAAAACCTATCTAGTGTGTCAGTCAGTGTGAGGATTCAGCACAAATTATAAATGCAAATAAATTGTATCGCAAGCTAAAGGCTGTTAAAAACTCAACCATTGACCAAAGTAAAATAAATTGCTCCTTTTTTAAATTTATTGATTTTCCCCTCCTTAGAATGGTTGAATAAATTATATGCCTCATCCCTTGTTTTCTGGGATAACTTTTAACACTTTAAACACGAGCTCAACAGATAAAAAATTAATTAACAAAATCCCGATTGCAAAAGGCGTGACCTCCGTCATCATCATCATCATCACATCCGGCAACAATTTTTGGCCCCAACAAACTCTGTTCTTTTACAGTTTAATCGAGAAAAGGTCAAGTGGAAAAATGGAAAGAAAAGCTTTTAGTTTATAGTATTTATACATACATTTCAGCCTGGCATACGTTTCATCCAACCCCTCATTAGTTTTCTAGTGCAACAAAAAAAAACATAAAATATATAACCAAACTATATGCTTTAGTCTCATTTATTGTAGTATCCTATAGCAACGTAAAGATTGGAGCTTATATAGGCAAAAGAATAAAGGAACAACAACAGCTAAAAAAAAAAAGCAAATCAACATCCTTCATGAATATTCAATGGCACTGGCAACACAGCAAAAACTCTGCTCCAGAGAGATAATTGCCTGCGGGCAGAAAATACTAACCATCTCCCCCGCAACTACCGTCACAGAGGAAAAACTTTAGATACAATATCCTTTTAGATACCCCCAGTCAAAGTTTTCGTCCAACAACGACATCGTGATGATGGTACAACCAGGCATCGAATTGAGCATAGTAAAGGAGTATAAAGGTAGAAGTATATTAATACAACGTCTACTTTAGGAAGAATATTGGCTGGCCAGCAAGTCGAGCTGAGCTGAACTGAGTCGAGTCGAGTTAAGTCAGCCAATCGTCCCTAAATCAATTTCACCATTTCAAATTTCATTGTGTATCTATGTCTTCTGGCGTGGAAGGCACGCCTTTGGATACACAACACACATCGACACACTCTGCCATGTTTTGCTTCATGGACACCAAGGATACTAACTAGCTACCGCCAGCAGGGGGATAATGCTTATGGATGGAGCTCAGTGGATTGTCATAGATCATTTAAAAGCAAGCAACGATGCAAACATTTAACCATTTCTTATGGCTTTTGGCAGAGACACATGGTTATGATGAAACTTAGGTTGAGTTTTTTTTTTTCGTGGATACATATTTAGTTTTTTTCTTTTTTGCCCGGAAATCCGCTTTCGTGTTCAGATTTTAATGATTAACTTTTCCGGTAGAAACCTGGGAGATGTCGGCTATTTGAAAGACTATATGGATCTAGGAAAGTCTTTTTTTTTTGTTGACTAAGCATATTTTTTGTTTGCACTTCCGAAAATGTATTCCACAGAGAAAAATATTTAAATCTTTCAAGGTTTAATCACCGTATGTATGGGGAAATTTAAAGAGTTTTCGAAAAAAACTTTGTGCATATTGAAATTTTATAAGCTTGAATTTAAGAAAAAAAAAAGTTTTTAGTTAGGTAAGGTTTTTAGTGAGAATGAAAAGAAAACTCGACAATGATGGCACTACCTGCACTTTTGTTAAACTTATCAATTTTTTATTAAAATATGTATCGACATTACAAGGTGATTCAAAATTATCCGGAAAAACTTCTACAGCATTGAAATTTAGGATTTAATAATGGGAAACAAATTCGAAGAAAGTTTGCTCTCAATTCTCGAATATCAGTCTTGAAGAAAGAAATGCTTTTTTTAAGTCTGACTTGTAACTTTTGGAAATTTGAAAAATCGTATTTGAATCCTCTGTTCTTGTTTACTTTTATTCTTACAACATAGAATAAATAATTTGATTAATAATATTTTTTTTTTCGTTTCAGGTATGAACAGAAATATGTTTAATTTTGGGTATGTTATTAAAAGCTTTTTGTAACTTATGCTTTATCTGGAATTCATATTAAATAAAAAACACTTAAAAATAAAAACCAATTACAAATAAAAAATAAAAATCATTAGAACTTTTTTTCTTAAAAATTAATTTTGAATGTACACAAATTTTTGAACATTTTTAGAAATCAAATCTGGTGGGCATCACTTTTAGTATTAATTAAAAAATTATATATATATTTTTTTTAATCAAAAACATATTTTCTTGAAAATTTGTGTATGCAAAATTGTTCAAACAAAAACAAAAGGCCTTCTGTTTGAAAAAATTGTGTGAAATCAGTGAAGACATTAACGAGAAATAATAATAATAACAATACCCGATATTTGTAAAATTTGTTTGTACTAAAATATTGGCCATTCTCTTAATATAGTAATTTTTTTTTGTCAAAATCGTTAGAGCCGTTTTTGAAATAAATAAATCCCAAACTTGCCCAGGTTGAAAGGACATTTGTTTAAATACCCCGAATTCTTTATATTCGTTATTTTTGATAAGATCGTGGTATGTAGTATTATAAGAACTAATCCAGAATTGACATGTACAAAGTTTAATCCAAATCGTTCCAGCCATTTTCGAGAAAACTGGATAAAACCGAAATCGTTGTATGGCAGCTACCCGTTGTAGATGAGCTAAAACAAAAACTCGAATTTCTCCTCTAGGGAATCACATAAAAATGATTCACACCAAATTTGAAGCAAATCCGTCCATTCGTGTACATAGGCTCTAGCTCGATGTACATCAGGACGCACAGAAGCACACGCAAACAGACCGACGACGCGACGCACGGACGCGACGTCTTGACGAAAATCACTTTCTTAGACTTCTGCATCATCGTAGTGTTAGTTTTGATAAAATTGTGGTTAATTTAAGAAGATGCCATGTTAATTCAACATGAACAAAATTCATAATTAAAAAAAAAACATGTATTAAATTCTATCATTTTTGTGCTATTTTGACAAGGTATCTTGAGAATTTCAATTTTAATAGATCGCCTGTTGATTTAGCGTTCCATACTCTATCTGGTGTTCACTTAAACATAACATTGTGGTAATTTTCAAAAATGGATCATCTACCAGTTTAATGAATTTAAGATAGCAGTTAATAAATTAATACATATACATATATATATTTTGAATCTTCCGAAAAAATTGATAAGTGTCATAATTATTAAAGGTTATGGATGAATCGTAGAAAGTTTTATGAAAAAAAAATCTGTATTTAAACGGATTACCAGGAGTAATTTCTGTGAAAGAATTGTATGTGTGCAGAAAATCACAGTTCATTAATTGTCAGCATGAGAGTACACGTTAGTAAATAAGAAGCAATCTGAATTTCAGTGCCTGTACTTTTTTGTGAAATTTTGTCATTTTAAAGAAAAATTTAACTATCAAGTTCTTGAGTTTCTATCCAAAAAAGTTTAAGTTGGGACCTACTATTAATGTAAAAATGATTTTTAAAACCTACTTCCATGTACACAATGCACTGTCATCATCATTCAAAATGAACAATCAATCGTAGAAATCCCAACATCAGTAGATATACATAGCATAGATGACTAATAGAGGAATCTTTGAAAACTTGTATTTCTGTCAAAAATGCATCCATCTCAATCAAGTTTACTTGAATTCCCTTGTATCATCAGTGTCGTCACGCTCGGCGTGCACATCGTATTCGACCGCCAACATAGCGGCGGCCGTGCATACTAATATTGTGACTTTGTCTTCATAGAAACAACAATCAAGACAGCATCTCATCTCCCAATCACTCTGCAAATTTGTCTGATGTTCAACGTAGGCGAGGCAGCAGAATGGTGCGATGCATTCAACACTACCAGTACCAGCATCGCATCTCTGCCACTGCACTGTAAGTTTCCTAAAGTGTGGTTCATAATCCTTTTGCATCCTCATCATCCATCATCTAGAAATTTTCAAAATCACCTTTCGCTAAATACCTCTTGAATTCCTACTCTCCGACTCTATAGGACACACATACGCTCCACAGAGTCCTTACAGTACTCATTATTGTGCAAAGTTGACATTGTTATTGTTGTTTGCTGGCTGGATGCAGTTGTTGAAGGACTCAGAGACATCGGAGCTCGGAGGTTTAGTTCAGATTCAGCTTCAGTTCAGAGCACAGAGGAGTTATGTATAGGTAACTCTCTGGAGTGCAATGTAAATGCGTCTCATTTTAGTTGCGGCTGGGCTGCTGGTAGCAGAAGCAACAGCAATGGGGAGCCAAAGCAGTGGAACGTTAAATGCATCCAGCAGCAGCTAAACCAGCAAAGCAACCCCATTATAGAGATGTTGCAGAAATAATAAAACTCGAGAAGCCCCACAACAAGAACAAAAAATAGAAAAGGAATTAGAAACAGACGACACGACACGACAACAGCAGCAGGTCCTTGCACTCCTTCACTTCATGCATTATGCATAAGCATGAGTCCTGTATGCGCTTAGGAAAGGATGGATGTGGCTAAGATTGGAGGACTGGTCGGTTGGTTACACACAGAACACAGCCACCTGTGTGCGCTTTAAAACATGCGAAAACATCATCTTAAAAAGGATACGAATGTATGGGGTTGGAAATGAAATAACATTTCAAGGATGTTGTTTAAAAAAATTAAAATCGCGTTTTTTTTTTTCAACACACACCTCCTCGATTTATTATTTTTTTTTTAAGAAGAATGCATATATAGTTTTGAAGTGATGTCCTTCAAAGCCTTGAAAGATTTTGTCATGTTCAAGGGCCAACATATGTGTGCAATTCAACACCGGTTAATAATTGACAAATATTTTGATTTCAAGAAAATGTTCGCACATAAATTCCGTTTAAAAAAAAAATACAAAAAGGACTCGATATTCCTTGTTTTTATATGTTATTCACCCTCGAAATGTCAACTCCTCTTCAATTAATTTTCACGTTAATTAAGCGAATTGAAATGACTGAATGAACTTCAGTTTTCAATTTGAATTGCAGAGACGACGAAAAAAGGACCAGCCAGACCATCATCATAGCCGCCCTCTAATGCTAGCTTTGCAACCATCATCATCGTCGTCATCATCATCATCGGTCTTCATGAAAATAAACATCAAAAACAAAGGCCCAAACGCACCAGTGGGAGACAGGTGGCCTATTCGATTGTGAGGCAGGAAACCAAACAAAACAAAAGTCCTTGAACAAAAGCACCACCACCACCCACCAAGTAGGACACAAAATGGAAAAGACTTCAACCACAGCACAGCACAAAAAAAAATTAACCTGAGAAGAGTGTGTTGATTAGAAGAGGAACAAAAGTGGAGAATTTTTATTTTCTTAAGGCAAGTTAAAGTTGTAAGAACTTGCTGATGGCGTTTTTCCTTCTGCCTCAGAAAAGTCAAAAGTCGCTGTCAGGTAATAATTAAAAACCCTTTAAGAAAATTCTTGTTTCGCTGTTTTGTTTTGGAAACTCGATTTTCAAAATCCGGGTGATGAAATTTTCTGACATTTAAGTTTTATCTGCAATTACAGTTGACCATAAAAACTTTTTTTGTTTTCAAATCCAAACATCGCCTTTAGAATCCTTTAAAAATAAATGTATGTTTACCCAAAGTTGAGGGGATAACTGCTTTCACTTTTTCGAAAACAACAACAGCGAAGCAAACAGTATTTTTCCTTATATACGGATATACCTTTCCTCTATATGTATCATTCAAAAGGTCCTTGTTGGAAATTAATGTAAATTGCTTTCCCACCCATATAGCCATGTTGCTTTTCATAGTCTACAAATTATTTTTGGTAAGGATACCTATATATTACGTTCTTTCTGCAGACATAAAATACGACTACCTAGGGAAAATAGAAAAAAATAGATGTAGGTAAAGAAAAAAAAAAATATGAAAAAGGAAATCAAAACTCGCATAGACATAGACAAAAATTGAAAAGAAGGGAAGAAAAAAAAAAAAGAAAAATTCCTTTCCTTCTTCAGGTGCACAGTAATTATTTACGAAATGGGGAGCAAAACGATAGGAAACACAAATACGGCTACGTTTCGGATTTATTAACTACCGTAACGAAGTTCGATTCGGATATTTTTCTATATATACCCACTCAACTTGAAAATCGAACTGTAAAATTTGTAACTATGAAAATATCCTTAGTTATATTCAATGGAGGAAAAACGTGACAAATTTACTCAATCATATCCAGAGTCATTTATGGAAAAAGAAACAAAAAAACTATACATTCCTATTCGAGGAGGGAAAAATCAATTTCAGATCTAATGAGATGGTTGAATTGGTTTTCGATAGAAGGTATAGTACTGCAGCAGAAGAGGAGCTACATGTTGCCACATCGTTATCGCAGTAACTGCTGCACAGACATTTTCGAGATCCAAGGAAAATTTTCATTAAAATTTTAACTTTTCCAATAAATCAAGGAAGCATTGTTTGATTTTTATTTGGAAGAGAAAATATTTTGTTACCTTTTACGGCGAAATATTTAATTAAAAACTGAAAAGTTTGTAGAAAGTATAAACAGAGAAGTTTTGGAAAAACTCCTCAAAATACTAATGCAAAAATTAATTAAGTTTTTTTATATTTATAAAGGTTTATATAGGTTTATATAGGTTTATTTAAATATTAGCCGACCCGTGCTCGCGTTGCTTCGCAAACAAATTAAAGGAGATTGTTCACATTTGTATACATTCCCACCTTTGTATTTTTTTTTTTATTTTAAAGCTTCCGGATACACAATGTTTTGGCCGTGTAGCCATTTTGTAATATGTGAAGCTTTTTTTAAGAGTGAATTCATTTGAATTTATTCATAACATTTTCCCTTTTAAAATATTCGCCAAACACCATTCAATTACTTTAATATTAATTGTACCTCTTTCTTTTAAATGTACAAAATGTTGCAACGTTGCAAGAGAACAAATTAAATGAAACGATCAGATGTTTTTTTTTTTCCCGAATTTTACTTCAATTCTACTTTTTGTGATTGTTTGTGCCATTTAATAAAATATGTAAGACACCTCATTTCTTCTCCCTTTTAACCCCTTCAAAGGCTAACAATTTGAGAGATAACACAGAGATCAACACTTTTACCAAACCTAATCATCAGCAATCTGGCATAGTTAACTCACCCTTTGTTTGCATAGACACCAAAGATTAAATTGATGTTCCACAAGTTACCCTCTTCAGGCCTGTGTTTGTTGTTTTTTGATTAATTCTTCTTTTAGCGTTTCTCCTCCTCCCCCAGTTCCCCCGTCCTCTTTTTGAACCCCAAAATTGATTATTATTTCGAACAATATTTATTCTACTGATACCTTGAATAACGAGCATCTGTTGTGAGTGTCCTTTATTTTACTATACGGCACTTATTTATTTTTTTTTTTTTTATTTCAAACAATAGCAAAAAAGGGATGATTGCACGATTTATTTATTGCTCTAAGGAAAAGGCAATGAAAACCTTATTAAAATAAATGCAAAACAAACTGCAAGTGGATTTCATACATTATGCACTGCTCCGTCATTTCGCTGTGTGTGAATGCACTTTCGAGAGAGTTTTTTTTTTGCATTGCATTTGTGCGCTGCCGATAAAATAAAACCGCACTGATGTACTCGTATGTTGATGCTAGTGACACAATGTACGTGACATTTACCCGGACTGTTCGCATAATTCGAGTGAGAAAGTGTGTTGGACGCGTTCATTTGGCAAATATAATATTCACCCTTTTTCACTTCTTGTTTCTGACACCAACTCTGAATCAATTTCTATACTACATAAAACTATAGAGTCCGAGAGAAATGAAGAGTGGAAAAATAATATAGGGATTCGGAATAAAAAGGGTCTGTCATCGTAATGTCACGTCACGTTGGCTATCGAAGTGATTGCCTTTAATGTGGTCATCTGAGCGAAGGGTTGACGCCTCTTTGACGAATCGTGGTCTGCCTCAATGTACAAAATTGAGTTATAACTAAATTGAGGCTTTATCATCCCCCCTTCATTTTGCATTATTTCAAATCTAATGAAGTTTGGTTTTGAAGGACTTTGCATAGAAAAGACCGAAACCACTTCATGCCATCAATCATCCGCCTTGATGATCAAGACAGCGATAATAGAGAATGCTGCCTGCAAGCATTGGTTTTGGTTTTGACATCCGCCGCAGTGATTATTTCAGGATGCTCTTCAGGACTAAAAATAAATAATTGTAGCCTTCCTTTCCAAGGAATGACAACGAAAACGAACAAAATTAAAAACAAAAACAAAACATCCTTTGCATCACCCCAAGCGAGAGGATGTTCCGTTTCGGTTCGAAGATATTTCAATTTTGGAATGCCTTATAATAACAACAACACCAACTCATTATCATTATGACAATAATGCAATACTCTCAGATGTTTATCCTATTTTTGGAAATAATGTACATCTTGTTTCGAGGGTGGTACACATACACACACATTCATTCCTATCCGCGTGACTTCTCTAGATAAATGACTAAAATATTTCAAGATTGAAGAGAAGATGTTCATGGAATTTGGCGGCCGGCAGAGCTATAACATATTTCCAACAATGTCAGTCTTCTGGCTGGAGATTGTGAAGACTGAGAGTGTTGTAGGTATATATGTTTTGAAATGATTTATAGCCGAAGCAGCTTCTATCAAGAGTTCGTTGACAGTTGGACATATGACGTTGTTGCGGAACAATGTGAGACAAAAAAAAATTAAGCAAGATGGTAGGTAGGGATAATGATGTGTTTTGGGCGGAGTATTTTGAAAAATTGTTTAAAATAAAAGACTTGACATTTATTGCCCATATATTGGCTTGTTCCTTATTCGATTGTCAGATAGTTTTCTGGGATGTAGGTGTAGGGTTTTGATTTTCGAGGGAAGACTAGGTATATACACTTCGGAAATTAGGGAGCTATCAATTTAAAATTAGGTTTCTAGTATTGTGGTGCGAAAGAAATTTATTTTAAGGTGAAGTTGTTAAGAGGTCTAGGGCGACTGGCTATATTTATTTAATTTACTTAATTAAAGAAATTTGTCTAAGAAGGATGAAGTGGTGAAGCTATTTTCTGATTTTAAATTTTGTTTATAAATTATTTAAATGAATTAATTGATATTTAACACACACAAAAGATAGATACTAATTGACTTCAATTTGTACTATTTTAATCTCTGTTATGTCGACAGCCTGCTGTCAACTCATTAGGGAAAGCTAATTATCTTGATGTGTGTTAGCTGCCTTCCTGATGATAGTGAAATTACTTTTCCTGTATTTGATGATTTCATATTAGGAATCTTCTTCCAACTTTAAATCGAACTGTTTTGCTGATTACAGTACCCTCAGATTTTCATATCCATTTTTAGATTCACATCTATGTCCTTTGGATATGGAGCTTCAACGGCAGCATATGATAAGGTCATATAATTCTGATATCGATATCAGTGTCCAATTGAGAATCAAATATCGCTTAGAATTTAATCCTTCAAAAAATCAGTTCCCCATGTGGCAATGCATCATGCTTCTCTCTTTTTTCAATTGAAATAGCCGATTGCATTTTTCCCCTAAAACAATTGTATCCAATTGTATACTGTCATGTTTAGAGATTTTGTTTTTTTTTAGCCGCACTACCCGAATGTGAAATACTTAACCCGGCTCTATTTTCCCTCCCATTTGTATATTCAAAGGTTCAAAACCAATGTCCATTGGCATAGTCATATCTCCTTAATTCCTTCCCTATCTTCCTAACACTCGCACTGTGTTTGATTTAACATTATAAGGGCCCCCTTAAATGCGCGTACATTATTACAGAAAAAGTGAATACAAATTCACCTATGGATTTCTCAGAAAATTGGTAATTTTAAAATATTTTTGGTATGATTCGAAAACTAAGCCGAATTTTAAAATTTAATATCAGACTTTTTGTTGAAAATGGATTTTCTATCAAAATTTAGGCACTAAATGTAAAATATTATTGCGATTTAAATGATTTTCGAATTAACTGCACATAACTAGCGCAAGATACAAAAAGAAGAGACAAATCAAAAAGTTTAAATTGGATCCTAATGGTATAAGGTCATCCATGATTGGAGCCAAAATTGTGTTTAACTTGTTTTAGAAGCACGCAAAAATGAGGAAGCGCAAACACGTAGCCATGAAAACATGTGAACGTACAAATATGCGAGTACATTATGTGGAATAAAAAATAAAAGTAAATCGGGTGGCACAACGGCTCATGAAGGACCAGGGCCTAGTGACTAACAACTCGCAACCATTCCTGTGTGCGCCTGTCGACAGGAATGGAAGGGACCTACAATTTTATGCCGAATCCGAACGGCTAGACGAGAAGCACTTATTCGTGACAAGTGATACTCTTGGAGGATTTGTCAATTCCTCGCAAGATGCAGTAGCCCTGAAAAAAAAATTCTTTTTTTTTTAGTTTTTAGGTGGACGAGGCTGGGAAGCGATCCCAGACCTCCAGCGTGACAGTCGAACGCACTAACCATTACGCTACGGGCTACACACATTATGTGGAATGGGACAAGTAAAAATGCGATCATATGAACTTGAAGAACATGCGAATATGCAAACATGCGACATGCAAACATGCAAAACTACCAATACTTATGTGGATTGTGCGAACTTTAAAACATTTTATGCGTGAAATTTTATGCATCGAAAAACTCATTGATGACTTCTGAACTTCTCCTATAGCTATATGGAATTAAATTCAAATGCTTCACACTAAATTTAAAGCAAATCCGTCCAACTTTCGGTGTACATTAGGACGTAGAAACAAACAGACCCACGGACGTCTTCTCCGAAATCACATTCTCTATGATCGTAATTTTAGTTTTGATTCTAACTTCTAATTATTATTGACACAAAACCAATACTTGCCGAATGGAGCAAGTAAAAAGTAAGCATTGCATAAAAAGGACAGTATGTAGTTATTTTTAATATGACAGTAATACTCGCACTGCTTTAGAAATGTGCATAACCTTTTCCTTGAGCTCAACTTTAGACGTACTTCTAATAACAGATTCTTAATTTTGCCGCACAATAATGAAATGCTTTAATTAATTACAGAATATACATATACAATACATACATATTAGACCGTTTCAAAAAAAAAATTGTCTCCGATTTTTCCACCACCAAGCTCAAAATTTACGGCTTGATAAGAAAATACGTCTGTGAAAATTTAAGCTTTCAATATTAACGTTTAGAGGTAGCTCAACGGCGTTTTCGGTTTTCCATACGATTTGTATGGGACAAAACACATGTTTGTGTTTGGAATTTTAAAAATTAGTAATAGAAAGTACTTAAATCATAGACATAACTTTTTTATATAAAATTGAACGCTCTAAAAAAAAGGTCTTAACATTTTTTATCAAAAGTCTAACCGTTTAAAAGTTATAGCTTATCAAACTCAACCCATTAACGTTTATTAAATTATTTTAAAATAAGCATTTCTATTAGTATTCTAAATATTGTGTTAACTAGTGTCTCTTTTCTAAAAACTTACTTAAGACCTTTTTTGTAGAGGAGCAATTTTCCTATCGAACAGTGTCCAACAATCATTTTTTACTTAAATCATTATGCAAATATTCGCTTCGAAACGACTTTTCTAGTGGACCTAAACACAAATTTAGTTATAATTTGAAAAACAAAAATATATGTACATATAATAGTTTTTAAGGTTTTAACATACCTGTATGTAACACTTTTATGCCTAGGTATGTAAAGATATTAAAAAATATTTTACATATATTTTTTTTTTCAAATTATAACTAAATTTGTGTTTAGGTGCACTAGAAAAGTCGTTTCGAAGCGAATATTTGAATAATGATTTCTACAAAAAAGGTCTTCAGTAAGTTTTTATAAAAAAAAACACTAGTTAACACAATATTTAGAACACTAATGGAAATGCCTATTTTAAAATAATTTAATAAATAAATGTTAATTTTATGGGTTAAGTTTGATCAGCCACAACTTTTAAACGGTTGGACTTATTATAAAAAATGTCTATGTCTATGATTTAAATACTTTCTATTATTAAGTTATAAGATTCCAAACACAAACATGCGTTGAGCTGCCTCTAAACGTTAATATTAAAAGCTCAAATTTTCACAGACGTATTTTCTTATCAAGCCTAAACTTGCGGAAAAATCGGAGACAATTTTTTTTTTTGAAACGGTCTAGTACATAAATATATATATTCCTGCCTTTGAAAACATTGAGACATTTAGAATCATTATGTACATATGTATGTTCTTATATACGATTCTTTTCCTAATCAGTCCCAATATCTTAGTCATTGTAGAGTGCACGTATATTATGTAGGAATGCACTGTACGTGTAAATATACAGTAGAGGTATTTAAGCAACGTAAAACACAACATAAGTTTACCATTTGGCTATTGACCTGTCAAAATTTGTATGGAAAATGATTTACACAATTTGCATAAAATTCCCCAACGAATTTGCTTGGGAAAATGATTTGGTAAAATTAACGAAATGTCATTGTGACTTTTAGTATTAGGCTTGTTCAGAAATATGATAATATATATAGGATATCTCAGAAAACTGAACAAAACCCCTGAACGTGTTCTATAACTACCGCTATTATTCAATGATTAGGAAAGCTATTTTTCGTAAATTATTAAGGTAGAATTATAAAGCTTCTCCCAAAGCAATAAGAATCATTCGATTCTTCATCAACGGTTTTTTTCGTTGTTTTCTTCAGCGTCAACGAATGGTGCGCATTGGTTTGGGAGATCCTTAATAGCCAAAACTGTCAGAAGTAGATGTCATAAACGAATGAAAAGTAGCATTCTGAACTATTTAAATTAAAAACAGCCATAATTTACTCTTTCTCTTTTTTTTCGTTCCTGCCTCAACAAGTGTCAGTTTTCCTACAGTGAGGTGCACTCGGGGCGCTCATCACTTCCGTAAGCAATAGTTAAGTCAAGTCAAGAAACCGACATTATCGGCGCACTATATGATTTTTTTTATTCGCGTATTTTCGTCCGACCACTGCCGTGAGCTTACGACAGTTGTAGTTCTACATCAAAACGTGACTTACGTTTAAAACGCTATTATTTTCGTGTGTCTTACATTTTTTTATCGTTCCGAGACAATCGGCTCCAGTTTCGCGATAGTTCTGAAGAGGTTCTCCATAACTTCGAAATCTAAATACGTCTATAATCTGTCACACACATTAACTGTCAAATAAACGAACAGCTAATTCAATTACGCGCAGTATTTAACCAAACGAATAAAAAGATCGTTCATGCTAGCTTTTGTGTAAAATTATCATTTTACACAATTACGACGTTGCATGAATACCCTTAGTATAAAAAACAAAAATGTAATCTACAAAAACAAAAGGAGCCAAATGACATTTCCATGATAAGCATCGCATTTATCATATCAGTTTTTTTTTTTTTAAATAAACGTTTGATAAATTGAAAGATATCCTCCATCATTAAAATTTGTAATAGTTTTAAATTTAAGTATGACCCTAGCAGCTCATTGGCTCATTCATGACTTTAAATTGTCATACATTTCTAAGTTTTTGTACATACAAAATTGAAATTCATTATTTACTCAGTTAAAAAAACCGCACAATTTTGTTCGTTTCATTATTATTTTTTTCTTACCTTCAAGGCAAAGTACAACTTACTGACTCTGTACACAAATCCAACACAACCTAGACTCTGTAAACTCTATTCAGTCTTCACACACAAAATGAAACTACCTAGCATTCCTCATAAAAACCGAACAAAAGATGTTTTTTGATGTTTTTATTTTCTAGATATACCTTTCATTTTCCGTTTTTTTTTATTACTCAGGCTTAGCTAAGCTATATGACTACTTGGGACTATGTGATGGTATATAATATTTTCTCTTAAGCCTATTTGACAGAAACGGTCCATATGATGAAGAAGAAAAAGTCCCGTTGGCAAAATAGTTTCTTTTCGACAGTTATCCATCCCCCACCCCGTCCCCCTTGTCATCATATTTTTCCTTTTTATTCAGTGATTTTTTCATCTGGACAAATAAATGTTTAGTGCGGACGACCATTTAGGGTACCGGGCTATAAAAACCAACGAAAGGAAACTAGGACATCAGGTAGAGCAACAGTACCTATATATTTCGCCTGAATCTGTTACTCATTCCTCCACTGAAGAAGTGAAGAATCTTGAAATGAGATGAGTTGAGTTACAAAAAAAAACATGAAAAAGCAAACAAACAAAGCTTTATAGCAGAATTTGAAGGAGATGAGGTGCCAGCGCATCAGAGCAGCGGTGGGTTGAGTTGAGTTAAAGTAAGGTGAGGTATGTGAGGGTCGGTGATGCAAGGAGGCGGAGGATACATGGATTAAGGTGAATTGTAACCCTGTTTTTTAGGTCATCCACGCTTATATTTGCTGGCTCCTTCTGTTGTCATCTAGTTTTCTGGCTTTGTGGATGTTTCAGGGCTTTTTGTTTTGTTTTTGTTGTTTGTAGTTTTTTTTTATTATTATTCTACCACAATGTATACTGTGTGTAGTGTACTAGCTATGCTGTTCATTTCTGGCCATTCTCCAGTTGGATGTAGTTTTCGATGTTTTATTCCTCCTACCGTTTTGTTGTCACAAACACAACACAAGGCATCGCATATTTTTAAAGGTATGTAGTATATATATAGGTATCACACAAAGCATTCGCAATGCCGGATCTGCTTCCGGATCACAACTCCATTTAATGATGTTGGGATACGCTGTTGCTATTTTTTTGTTGTTGTGTTTGTTTTTCAGCGCCATTAACTGGATGACGTTTGCCATATAAAAGTTTCCACTCTCTTACTCTCACTCGAGTTCTTGGAGTTGTTGTTTTAAGGTGAATTTCATCAGAAAATATTAGTTCGCGGAAATGTCCTCGTGAGAGGACAGGTTATTTAGGCTTCCCTAGATCCTGTTCATATTATGATTTTTCACTACGTAGTGAAAAGTCATTTCGAGTCTACACTCCTTGATCAGTATCTCTGATCTCTAATAGAATATCAGGAAACAATGAACAAAATGGAACAAAGTACAACATTTTTAATATGAAACATGACTACTCACTCTACGATTTGTATGTTTTCTTCATAGATCTCGCCTTCCTTCCCACGTCACTGATTTTACCTTCAAACTATCATCACTATGTAGTGAGCAGTCAAAATCTAAACAGGTCCTTAAGGCCTAGTTAGACTTCATATTCGTCTAAACTATTGTTAAGCAGTGAAATATAGGGCTGCGAATAATAGACATGATTCATGTAACGACAATTATTATTTCCAGAAAACTGTGACGAAAAAATCCAGCTTGGGACTAACGCTTGGAAAGAATTGGACAAACAACGAGGTCGCACCAATTCCCTAAAAGCTTACCTTATTCCAGCGAGTTTTTGGGTCTAGAGACTGTCAAAGTCCAAAGTTTGTGCTAAGTGATAATTGAAAGAAAACAGGGTAGGTAACATATCAAATGCAACAACAGTTTACACAAAAAAAATATTTTAACAAAAAATCGCAGTTGAGGCTTTAACCAGAGGAGAATTGGAAAAAAACGGGGTGTCAAGGTTAGTGTGTTACGGTTTTGGCTGGACTTAGAGAATTTTGAGGCTTAACTATTAAAATGTCCAAAGAAGAAGGCAATTATACATGCATACAAAATATTTCCGCGAGCGTAAATTTTCTTTAGTTCACTCAGAAAATCATGAGCAACCCCTCTAGAATATTTTTTTTAGCAGGAACAGAAAGTTCATGCAGCGTAGTAGCCCGTAGCGTAATGGTTAGTGCGTTCGACTGTCACGCTGGAGGCCTGGGATCGCTTCCCAGCCTCGTCCACCTAAAAACTAAAAGGTTTTTTTTCAGGGCTACTGCCTCTTGCGAGGAATTGACAAATCCTCCAAAGTTATGACTTGTCACGAATAAGTGCTTCTCGTCTAGCCGTTCGGATTCGGCATAAAATTGTAGGTCCCTTCCATTCCTGTCGACAGGAGCACACAGGAATGGTTGCGAGTTGTTAGTCACTAGGCCCTGGTTCTTCATGAGCCGTTGTGCCACCCGATTTATTTTTTTTTAGACCTGGTTCTAAGTTAAACATAGCTTTGGTTGAATTTTCGGGCGTTGATTCCTTTTGATTGATTTTAAGGTTATCATATCAAAATATTTGAAGCTATTTGTGTAGAATACCAAGTTAATTATCTTATGAAAATATAAAACCAACAATTAGTAATTAAAATCGGTCTGTATTCATTGAGCCAAAATTGTCTTAAACTGTAGTTTAGTTAAACCTGTGTCTATTTGCGACTATGAATATGCCCCATTGTGTATAAAAATTATTGAGGGGGTGAAAAATTTCATACTAAAAGGGTGTGTAAATGACCCGTCAAATTTATATTAAATATATCAAATTCAAAACTTGATGAATTTTTTTTTAATTTAAAAAAAAAAATAATGATGCACGTTTATAGGTGTAACCTTCTTCTTAAATATGTGAATAATTTTGTATTTCTAAATCTAACGGGAAAAAAAATTAGGCGTAATTTAATAAACAAAACACAAAAAAAGCTACATTTAGACAACTTTAGAGGTTTCAAAATTGACCAAACCCTAATAGTTCATAACAAATGATACGTGAAATTTAGATAGAAATTTATAACTTAAATTTGTGTGTAAAAATTATTGCAAAATATTAAAAAAAAAATGTGTACTAAAAATGTGTTTTAATGAAAATTCAACTTATTTTTTCGTACTTTAAATTCAAAAGTTAATGAAAAATTTATATATTTAAAAAAAACAAAGGATGCACATTTATAGGTGTAACCTTCTTCTACAAACATGTGATAATTTTGTATTTGTAAATCTAACGGAAAAAAAGAAGGGGCAATTTAATAAAATAAATCACAAAAAAGCTCCATTTACCCAAATTTAGAGGCTTCGAACTTGAGTAATACTTAATAGTTCATAACAAATGATACATGATTTTATAATTTAAATTTCTGTGTTAAAATTTGTGCTAAATCTTAAAAAAAATACTAAGAATGTGATTTAGTGAAAAATCAATTCGATTTTTGGTAAATGCAAAAGTTAATACAAAATTGATAAATTTTATAAAACAAAACCAACACACCAATTGCTCCAATCCTCTTCTTAAATATTGCTATGAAATATTAAGTTATTACTTCAACAAAAGCCATTCTAAAATTAGTTTTATTGATTTATTTACCAAAAAAAAAATGAAAAATTGATCATGCTTTTTCAACGAATTTTATTTTTTATATTTTCACCACGCCCATCAAATATTTTCAAATTTAAAAATAAAAAATCTTGAAAATCTTATAAAAATTTTGATATACAAAACATAACTGTGCGTTGCTCAGAAGCTTCACAAAATAATTTAAAATATTAAAATCTTACATTAGAAATAATTTTTACAGATAAAATCCAGAAAAAATTTTAAAATTGTAAATTTGTCTGCATAAAATTTGCTATAAATCCAAAAGTACTTATCCAAATTTCAAAATTAAGATGTCTTTGGAAAGGTCATTGTCTCACTATTTAAACGCATATAAAATATTAATAGACAGCTGTATAATTTTTAAAACTTATACGGTTAAACAGATAAAATAGCATTATTTTGATTAAATAGTGAATACTATAACTTTTTAAATGACCGATTATCGAAATTTAAATTTTATAATTATAAATACCAATCAACAATTATTTTGGTATATAAAACATATTTCTACGATAACCGTAAGCTTTAATATGAATTTTTAAACATAATTTAAAGAAAAATTTTGCAAAAATCCAGTCTCCAGGTCGATCAAATTGTTTCTTTTTGCTAAAATATACATAAAATACCTGTAAATGGCCATAACATGGGCAATACTTTTTTGATATTTATAAATGAAATATAAAATGAAAGGTTATAAGACATATAAAAATATAAAAATAAAAAATTATTCACTTTCACGACAAAATAAATTGTTAAAAGAGAAAGAATTTGCCATAATGCGAAAAATTCATACCTTTTGAGTGTATTTACTTAGAAAATTGTTAAGAGTAATGAAAAATTTATAAATTTTGAAAAACTAATGATACAAAATTATAGGTGTTATATTCTTCTTCAAATATGTTAGTTATTTTATATTTGTAAATCTAAGGGGAAAAAAGTAGGGGCAATTTAATGAAATAAATCACAATAAAGCTCCATTTAGCCAACTATAGAGGTAGTTTATAACAAATGATACATGAATCTACGGTAGAAATTTATAATCTAAATTTTTGTGTTAAAATTTTTGCAAAATCTTAAAAAAAAAAGTCATACTAAAAATGTGATTTAGTGAAAAATTAATTCGATTTTGTGTTAAAAAAAATGCAAAATGGATCATGCTTTTTCAACGAATTTTATTTTTATATTTTCACCACGCCCATAAAATATTTTCGAATTTAAAAATTATAAATCTTGATCACAAGCTTCACAAACTAATTTCAAATATTAAAATTTTACATTAGAAATATTTACCGAATTCCAAAATTTAGATATCTTTGGAAAGGGCATTGTCTCATTTAAATACATACAAACAAAAAAATAAATCGGGTGGCACAACGGCTCGTGAAGAAACAGTGCCTAGTGACTAACAACTCGCAACCATTCCTGTGTGCGCCTTTCGACAGGAATGGAAGGGACCTACAATTTTATGCCGAATCCGAACGGCTAGACGAGAAGCACTTATTCGTGACAAGTGATACTCTTGGAGGATTTGTCAATTCCTCGCAAGAGGCAGTAGCCCTGAAAAAAAACTTTTTAGTTTTTAGGTGGACGAGGCTGGGAAGCGATCCCAGACCTCCAGCGTGACAGTCGAACGCACTAACCATTACGCTACGGGCTATTCCAAATACATACAAAATATTACAACCATACAATTTTAAGGGCTAATACGCTTATACTACGTTTTCATTAGATCCGAAATGAGGTAATTTCGAAATTTGGCAAAAAAGTGGTTTCATTATCAAATTTGCAAGTGTCATTTGACATCTCATTTCATTTTGAATTTGGATTGGCAGTTAGCCGTTTATTTTTGTTGTTTTCTCTTTCTGTCTTATGTTGTTGAGTATAGTGTATCGATATTTTCATGCAAAAGCTTTTAAGAGCTTTTGAAACTGATTCCCGCTGGATGCCTTCACCTTATTTCCAACCTAATTTCGTGTAAATGAGGTTGAAATTAGCTCATTTCGAAATGTGATTTTGTATGGGAAATTAGGTAATTTCAGATCTCATTTGGAAATTTGCAACGAAATTACCTCATATGGCCCAGTGAAAACGGCATATTAAACAGATGGCAGGATTACGAACATGTCCAAAAAAAATTCAACGGAGTCCAAAAGATCTATGCATGCCCATGCAGCGACATGCCGAAAAATATAACTTTTTGAACAAGACATAAGCGTTGTACAAAGCTTATCTATGAGATTTGACGTTTCAAGTGCGTATGAGTTTTCTGCCTGGTTTTTGTTGAATGTGTATAAGTGAATGATGGAATGTTGGAAAATATAATAAGTAGTGGTGAAGGCTAATGAATGGCATGATATTATTTTCAAGTAAGTAAAAATGCGCTGGTTGGTGATCGGATTGTGTTGGAAGGTAAAATTTTAACTAATCATGTTTGATTTACATGGTCGGTGGTTGTCAGTGTCAGTGTCAGTATCAGTGTCAGTTGTCAGTGAGAAACATTCGCTCCGTAGAGCAAATCATTCACAATGATAACAAAAATGGTAAAAGCAATGCTAAAAAACAGCAAAAACTGCCGTATTACAGCTCCTCTCTTCTGTGCGTTGCAGGTCGTGTGTCAAAATGTCAAAATCTAAGGGCACCAATCCATTAACGAGGGTGTTATTACCTAATGTCTCGGCCAACACTTTAGCACCAACAGAAAATAAGAAATTTCACTTTTCAATTTGACAGTTGTCGAAATGTCAAGATCTGAGAGCGCCAATCGATTTAGTAGGTGGAATTTGCACTCTTTTGAGTGTCAAAAAATGACAGTAATGGTGGCGAAATGTCAAAAATCCGAAAAATCACACCTTTTGCTTTGACAGTTGATAGTTGGGGGCGAGATAGCAAACCATTCAAATTTTTCAAATATTTTCTTACAAGTAGGTGTCTTTAGCATAGATATTTAAGTTTTATATTAATAATAATTAACACTTGCACAATATTTCTATCCTTTAAAAAATTAAGAACATGAAAGGTGTTGAAAATTTATTGATGTCGGGAATAAGTTTTCCTGCGGCATTGGGCGGTCAATTTCGTCGAATTTATTTCAGAGATATTTACGATAGCAGAAATATTTTCAAGGAAAACTATTTTCCACGGGAAATTTTTTTTCAAGATTTGTTAACAAACTATTCCGCTAGTATCCGACTAAAAGTCTTGAAGCTTCGATATTTTTTTTTTTTCAATCGAAAAACAAATTTTATTACTAAATGTCTCAAACTCGATCTCGAAGTCAAATCCTATAGATCCGCTACTTTTCCCAGTCTTCTCAGTCGCTGCACTGTCACCTCTTTGACTACGCCGATGTCGCTGTATTGAACGTTAGGCTCGTTTGTCTTTCAATCTTCTTCCATGCCCACTATAGACCAAAAATCACCCAGCTAATTCGTATCCATCCTTGACACAGCGTTGCAGATAAATTTAGGAAATTTGGTGAAATCCACCTTAATTTCAGTGAAACAAAATGCGAATCTGTTACATTTTTTTCTTTCTTCTTATTTCTTATATCAGAAATCAGACATTAGACAAAACTGCACATTATCCCGAGTGTTTGTAAACCGTTGTCCCGTTGTCCTGGATGTGCCAGGATGGAAAAATGTTAAAAAGTCACCAGACCATAATGAATGAACATCTATCTCAGCGAAAGAACCCAACTTTAACTCTAGAATCAAAGAAGCATAAGTAGAAAAAGAGTTTTTGTGACGGTGAAGTATATAAAATGCAAAAGGCAGGTTTACTGAAATAATAATAGAGTATTTGTGCATTCAAGTGACCCAAAAGTAGGCCAACTAAATTTATATGAAGTCAGAAATGTGAAAATACTCGAAAGGATGCCTCTTCCATTGTATATTGCAATTGGATAATTTCCTCATTGTACTATACCTACCTACCTTACTTACTATAGAACTCGTTACTCGTTTAAATGGTTTTATTGTCTATTTGACTAAATGAGGAAGTAATTCCAATTCACACACATTCTACTCTACTCTAGTACACTTTATAGATCTATTATTTTATACGTATATACCATAATACCTTGTCTATTTGTCTGCATCTTTAGAAAAAGGACATTAGGGTATTGAAACAGAATAAAAAAATATAATCGGTTCAAATTCAAATTAGGAAAATGAGAAATAACAGGAAAAAGTTCTATTTTTTTTTTCTTCTTATTGTAAGTATGTCTTATGTCAAAACTTTTGGGAATATAAATTCCTGTCTTTGAAAAAGGGGAACTTTGACTTTTGACTTGAGTAAAAATCCCATTTGTAAACGTCTTTATTATGGTCGTTGTGTTGTTGGAGTATTATAAAAGGGAATAAAATGGGAAATCTATTCACTATAATTAGAATGCCAAAGATCTATTGTTGGGTTGTTTTGTTTTGTTTTGGGGGGTGGGGAGGGAATAGAACATTCAACCGATTGTAAAGTTTTTGAAATGTTTGTTGCTTAATGACAAAGGTCAAAGTACTTTGGGACAGTTTTTTTTTTTTCAACATAGCCATACATTATAAAAGAAGTTATTTAGTAAAAGAATTCGAGATATTTATTTGTTTTACTAGCTAAGGATTTGTTTTAATTGAAAGCTACAAAAATTCGTTTGTTATAATTAAAGATGATTCTACATTCAAAGTCGAACAAAAGTCTTAGAAGACACATTTGGGTGATTCATATTTTGGCTAAGACGAAGTTCTTTTTCATTAATACCATTGGTATATTATGGGATCATGATGTTATCTAGAAAGACGTTATCTAGAAAAAGTGCACTTAACAAAAAACAAAAATAATTTTTCTATTGTTATTGTTTATCTTCTTCTTGTTATCTAGAATATACCCTTTATTGTCATATAACCATTATTGTCGGAAAAATAAATTTGTATTCAAAATTTTTTTTTTTTTTTAAATGAAGCGCGCACTAAAAAGGTTTTTACTACCCTTAAAATGTTTAAACACAGTGCGAGCGTTAGGAAAATAGGAAAGGATTTAAGCGGAGATATCGATGCACATTGGTTTTGAACCTCTGAATGTCGAAATGGCAGGGAAAAATAGTGTCAGGTAGAGCATTCCACATTCTTGTAGTGCGACTAAAGAAAGAATCTCTATACTTAATAGTATGTCCGAAGTTGGGCTCAAGGGTAAACTGATGGGCATTCCTAGAAGCACGAGTATTACGGTTGAATTGTTTAAGGGGAGGAATGCACTGGCTATTTCACTAGAGCACTGTTTGTGCAAATAACGGTAAAATAACGAGAGACATGAAACATTGCGGCGGTGTTCTAGAGGTGCAATTGCTTCCGTTATATTTCTATCACCTATCATTTTTATAGCTCTTCTTTGAATTCTATCCAATAGACTCAAGTAGGTTATTGGAGCACCTGCCCAAACATGAGAATTGTACTCGAGTTTTGGACGAATAAAGTCTTTATAGATAACAGCCAGATCAGAAGGGGTACAACATTTCTTGCATCGCCGAAGAAAACCTAAACACTTAGCTGCATTTTTGGCTACATCAAATATGTGATCATTCCACATAAGGTGATCTGTGATACACATACCGAGGACAGAAAGCTTTTCGGTTTCCTCAATGCAAGTGCCACTCATGGATAGTGGCATGGGGGGTAGGTTTCGTTTTAACGACAGTAGACAGCATTGAGTTTTTGAAGCATTAAATTCTACGCGATTTTTGATTCCACATTGGACAATGCTGTCGAGATTTTAATGAGCTTATCATACGCTGCCGTTCAAGTTCCACATCCGAAGAACATGGATGTAAATCTAAAAACGAATATGAAAAGCTGAGGGTACTGTCATCAGCAAAACAGTTTAATGGATTAGAAGTTTCAGACAGCATATCAGTAATGAATATGAGGAAGAGGGTCGGCGACAAAAAGGAGATATTCATCGATACCAAATGCGCGCATTTTCGATAAGAGAGCTTGATGCCAAACTCTATCGAACGCTTTTGAAATATCAAGCGCAATAATCTTACTTTCTCCAAAACAATGTAAAGATTTGTTCCACTGTTCGGTGAGATATACCATCAGATCACCAGTGGACCTATTGCTACAAAAGCCGTACTGCCGGTCATTAAGAAGCTTTCGTTCTTCGAGATATTTCTTGAGCTGAACATTTATCAGCGTTTCCATGACCTTGGAAAGAAGGAACGTAATTGCAATTGGACGATAGTTTGAGGGTGAAGAAGATACGCCTTTTTTAGGGACAGGCTGGAAAAATGCTGTTTTCCATCCACTCGGAAAGAGACCAGTAGAGTGGGAATGATGGAAAAGCTTACGCAGTGGTTTTGCCAGCATTGAAGAACACCTCTTCAGAACAATGGGAGGGATACTATCCGGGCCAGCGGATTTGTGAATGTCGAGATCTTTGAGAACACTAGCAACTGCACGAGTGCGAAAGAAGATTTGTCCCATAGAATCATTTACGCTCTCAAGTACAGCAGGAGTCATAACACTTTGTGGCAGCGTCGAATTAACAGCAAACTGTGCTGCAAGCAAATTGGCTTTATCTATCGAGCTGACAAAAGGCGTATCGTTAAAGACGAGCGTTGGAACCGACGACGAAGTAGCATTTCGTATATTCTTTGCAAATGACCAAAAAATGTGACACATTGTAGTATTTTTTGCCTTAATTTTTAGTCATGCAAAAACTTGGTTCTACGAATATGACCGTTACATTCTACATTTTTTTTTCTTTATTCTTGGAGTTCGAAATTAAGCTTTTATAAATTTTTTTTTTTAAATTTTTTATATTGTGCATTTTAGTTTTTAGATTTTTTCTTTCGGGATTTTTGCTTTCTGGACTGTGGATTTTCTAAATATCGTGGTAGACCCGTATATTATATGTTAATCAATTTATACTTTTCTTTTTTATATTTAAATATCTGAACATTGCTCTCAGAATTTCACTTTTTTTGTGGTGTGTAGCCAATGAACATGACATGAACTTTGTTTGTAATAGTAGCAATACAATATGGTGAGACGAAAATTCTTCAGAGGCCTAAATTGGAAACAATTTATTTATTCAGGCAAAAAATGGTGTGTGAATTGGAAACTCTTTAGTTTCGTCGATTCTAGTACCTACTCCTCATAAATAAAGACATAGAAAGTGGATCCTCCTTATACTATATATGAAGCGGACATCATTGAGTTTTCTGAGTAATAAATTCTACGTTGTTTTTGATTACTTATTACTTCCAGAATTCAATGAGCTTATCATACGATGCCAATGAAGTTACACATCCGGAGGACAAAAGGAAGAAAGTAGGAGACAAAACGGAACCCTATGGCACACGAGGATTTATTTAAATTTTCAAACCATCAAATAGAACTTGTTTTGAACAATCTGAAAGTTAATTTTTAATCCAACGAAGACGATATTTATCGATACCGAAAGCCACAATTTATCAATAGCAATATTCATACATATTCTCCAAAATAATTTAAAGATGGATTCCACTACTAGACGAAACATACCAGCGTTAACCAGCAGACCTTTTACTTGCGAAAACTGTGTGTCTGTACCTCGAACTGCCGCCTAAGCTACTGAAGCGATTTTATTAAAACTTTGGATTTAATATTCTTGGGCGATTCCCTTGAGGGAAATTGTTTTTTAGCTCCAGAATTAACGGTAACTGCCATACAACCAATATACAAAAATGTATTTATTTCAAAAAAGGCTATAACGATTTTAACAAAAAAAAAAATACGAGTTTCTATTAAACGCATAGTTAATATTTTGGTGACACAAGTATAACGGCTGTTAACGGTACCTGTCATATAACCAATTCGTTTAATTTTCAAATTTCTGGTGTATGTCTTTACCGATTTGAAAAATTTTTTTATCCAGAAGATTATTCTAGTTTAAACAATTTTTGCGTACAAAAAATTTCCAAAAAAGTAAAGTTTGGATTTTTGGAGCAATATTTTTTAGAAATTCAATATTTTGAAAACAGGTCAATGATTTTTTTTTAATTTTGTGCAAAACTTTATTTTAATAAGCACTAAAAGTTGGCATACCAGATTTTATTTTTAAGAATGTTCAACAATAAGAATAGTAATAATAAGAAACTAATTTTTTAGAAAACTCAATTTACTATAAAGTTTACCCTCACGCTTAAATGGTGGAGAAATAGAAACCGCTAGAATAAAGTCAATGAAGCTACGACCCATAACGAAGAATCCTAAAAGACAATTGATTTTGTGTATTCGTGATAAGCGTAGCCATTTTGAAATTGGAGTTATTATGTTTCTCTTACACACAATTATAGACATGATACTCAGACATCTTGCATAATTCTTTTTGATTTGCATCCATAACAATAACATTTTAAACAATTCTCTTTTTTCACCATTACATAACATAAGTCAATTAAAAAAAAAACTTCCATCAACTATTTAAATCGGAAGCTAGGTAGGTAGGTACCTTCCTTGAATTTCACAACAGAACGTCTGCCATTTCCTATCAAGTAACAATATTCTAGGTCAGACCATCTAGTTTCAATAGCCAAGCGTATAATAAGTATCTAGATTCATACACAGGAAATAACTGGATATAAAAAAAAGTTAAATAAAACTTACAAATCAATTTTCGTCGAAAAATTGGTAGATATCACTCCCAAAGGAAATAACATTTTTTTTAGAGGCAACAACTCCTTTTTACCAAACATCAACAAAAAAAAAAGAAAAGAAAAGAAAACACAGCGCAATAAACCCTATTATATGTCCTGTAGTCATATCTATTCCCTCATTGCGTACCATTTGTCACCAAAGCACCTCTTGTCCGGTCCGTTAACCTAATTTTCTTGAAATAACTCAGACAAAAACATCGATATGCCGCCCAATGATGTCATTCCAAATAAAGACAAACATAAACAACATCCTTTCTCATTGGTATTCAAAATCATTTCCATGCTCCCAACAGACTCTAAAGAAGTAGAAGAAGAACAGAAAAAACTACAAAACCTCCTTCTTGTCTTTATTCGTATCCTAAACCAATAATAATTTCTCTTCCAATAGGTACCACCCTCACAAGAACCAGACAAAAAAAGAAAACAAAACAAAACCAGAACTTAAACTATTTTATCCTAGATGTGAGTGTCACGTATCTATAGAAAAAGTCATTGCCATTTGTTTAGTTTTCTGCTGCGTCAGAGAAAACTTTCTCCTTTCGGAATAAATTTTCCCTCTATGATGTGAAGTGTCCTGTTTTCTTTGGCATAACACTTCCTGACCGCCAACGCCATCTTCCTCCATTCACCAAACGTCTGTCTATGACAGGATAATAAAGGAAAAGTTATTGTTCACCGGCAACAACAAGGCAAAAAAAAAATAAAGATTGGATCAGAAATCTTAAAGTACCTTCTGAAGAAGGTCTTTGTCGATCCTTCATTTAATACAAAGAGAAATGAAATAAATGTGTATCCTTGTAAACAAAAAAAAAAAAAATTTATGGCGAACGAGTAAAAGGATATTCGTCAAACAAAAATTATTATTATTGGATGGAAACATAGATGGGCGAAGCACCCTTTTTCAAAGGACACAGATTTGAAATGTCTATGATATTGAGTCTATTTCCCTCTAGAGCCTGCAGACTCAATATCCCTCATTACAAACGCATGTAATAAATTCCATACCAATCGGCAAGGCAACCATGCAACACAAAAGACGCCATTAACATGAATCTTGATCCAGGTTCCCGAATCCCGAGGTGGTTTTGGAACTCCCAAAGCTTGCCATAAATTATGCAGACACATTCGGTCGGTGTGGTAAACACAAAAAATGGTATTCAAATGTTTCGAGCAAAAGCAATGTCAGTATACCAATACGAACAAAGGATACAAATATCACAAACAAAACCATCGCGCGCACACACTGTACAATCGTGGTGAGTTCACACAACACATGCATGAATTCATGTTTTAGGTAGCTACAACCTACACATTATTAAACTAAATGAAATATGGATCAAAACCAAAACCATGTTTGCCGGTGCGGTGTGGTAGATACTTACTGTATATTATTGTTTTTGTGTGTAGGTTGTAGGAGTTCAGGTTATATAACATGTCATCTGTATTTCATAGAAAATAGGGAAATCCTTTTTGCAGGAAAAGTGAGCCACAGTGTTGTCGTTTGTGTGTGTATTCTATTCAAAAGCTGTACACAATGCTGAATGAAAAATGTCGACCGATCATATTTTGCTGGGAACTCGAAATTAAAACAATTTTAGCCGTTTATTTTTTGTTAAAAAACTTCACTTCAGGCAGTTAAAACCTTACGGTTAGCATACACTGAAACCGAATAACCGGCCGATTTCGAATCGGAGCTATTCGCACGAATATCCCGGACGTTCATGTGTATACACTTCTGCCGTTCTCGTCCGATTTTTAACGATGCCGTTTTTAAACTATGCCAGTTGGAGTGTGAAACGTAAAAAGTGAACGTGGCTCTATTATGAACATTTTAAATCGGTTTTTGAGTATTAATTTAATTTAGGTTTTATTTTTAATTTAACTTAATTTTATTCTGGCAAAAAACAACCGACAGACATAAAATCCAAACAATTTCGGATATGTCCATTGGACGGTTATTATTGGGCGACACCGGACGATGCCGGTTGAAGTGTTGTATGCGCTGTCTTGCTTTTACATACGTTTGATTTAATCGGCCGAAATCGGTCGACGACGGCGATGGCGACGGCAACGGCAGAGCATAATTCGGCCGATGACGGGTTATGTATACGCGAGCTGTTACACTTTTTTTTCTTCAACTATTTTTTGTAGAAAAATGTGGCTTTTAAGGAATGCTTTATAAACCAACTTATTCCGCAGCTTCGGATTGTTGAAAGGAGTTTGGTTTGCTGTATACAATTCTCAAAAAACACGTTTACTAATATTTTTAGAAAACAGATCATGGTCCGAAAATGTAAACATGTACAAACATGGTTTCACCCCAGTTTAAGATTTTAACCCTCTTTTTTTCGGCTGTTACAGCTTATATTTAATAAAAAATAATCCCATGTACTTGAACTGTTGACCCTAGTTGAAATTCAAATCGGAATTATGATTTTAATCCACGGATCAAATAGTTTGCACAACTAGCCCTGGAAAATGCGCGTACCTTTTTTAAAGACAATTAAAAGTACAAGCGACCTCAACTCAATGCATTTTGCCCTGATATGACACTGGACTCTTCAGTTAGATGCTGTCGTACCTTTCTAAGACACAAATTTTGGACGATGACTACCGACTCTTATAAATATCCTTGAATTTTATTCGTTATTACTTCAAAAACAAATACTCGTATATTTTAAAGTGAAAAAATCATCTACATATTTAGTTATAAATCGATGTTTTTTGCTCAGCAATGTACGAGTATTAAATATATATTGTATGTATAAATGCCTTCATATGAGCCTTACAGAACAATATGAAAAACCACCACACAATAGGTTTGAATAACTCCACACAAAACAGAAGGTAATTTTTGTATGAGATTCAAGAAAGAGAGTTTTTCTTTTTGGGGATGAAGGAGGCATTCTTGCCACAGGAACGATAAATGTATCAAAGTATAAAAAGTACAGGCAACGGGGAGTCAAATAAGTGCAATCTGAAAAAAGTTTTGACGTCTGAAAAGTTTGAATGCAGTTTTAAAGAGGGGTTGCTTCTCAACATAAATCTATATTTGCGGGATTTTTGGTCTTGTGGGGCGCCCACCATCTTGGAAAGAAGCAAATAAAATTAAGTTTTTTTTTAAATTTCGATTTTGAAAATTATTTTCTCAAAAACTGTTTGCTCAAACAACTTGATTTAAAAAGTTAATTTAATAATAGGTTTTTGGCTTTCAAAAAAGCTATAACATGATATTTTGAGTGTTGCCGTTGATTTTTAATAATTTTTTTTTATATTTTAAATCATTTTTTTAGAAAATGGCCCCTCCTGCCTAAACGGGGGAAAATAGACCCCCCTCCCTATACGACTTTTTTCTTATCTTAAATCAACTTACACCCCCTAGCCTTTTGTCACACCTAATGCAGATCACACTGTATTATCTTCAAAAAAGTATTTAAGACTAAACCCGTAAGGCCTATTTTTGTACTCGTTTTTCATTAATAACTTTTGAATTATCTACACTAGAAATATAATTTATATACCGATTTGTAGGAAATTTAAATTTAAACAAAAAAGTATGTGCAATTTTTTTCACAAAAAAATACAGGAAGTGAGAAAAACGCAAATTATCAAAAGAAGTCGTTTTTCCAAGATGGCGGACGCCCCACAAGACCAAAATTCCCACAAATCGAGATTTATGCTAAAAAGCAACCCCTCTTCAAAACTGCATTCAAACTTCTTGACGTCAAACATTTTTTCAGATTTTTCCCCATTGCCTGTACTAAAAGGAATTTTAGGATATTGTAGCCGCATCTACGACGACGATGGTGGTAGATAGTCCCCATCGTTTTCGTCTGTTGAGTTTAAATTCATTATGGCGCGTAACAATGTGTGCTGGTGAAGGATGAACATTCAAAGACCGCTACGCACAAAAATTTTGTATTGGGAATTTTAGTTGGAAATTTTGCCGATATTGTTGAATCAAATTTTACAAAAAAGCACCAGATGCCTGGACTAATTAGTCTTTTTTTTATTTTGGTACCCATTTGCCTATTTATAATAAGTATTTTCAGCTTGAGAAAAGTGATACCAAATAATTTCTTTTACAAATATGAATTTATGAAACAAAAGTTTTAAAAGCCTTCGGTCGTATGTATTTAAAAAAAAATGATTTTCTGCAGGTATATAAAATTTTTGAAACGTTTTTCGAAACAAAATTTGGAATGCCATATTTGATGTAATTATTAATATGGAGATAAATGTTTTCCTTAAAAAAAAATATTCTTACAAATTTTAAACGCAATATTTTTAAAATAGCTAAGAAGTACCGAATTGATAATGGAAAAATCAGACAACTCAAGGACGAGATATGCGTGTATATACCTAAATAAGTATAAAAAAGACAATTTTTTGTCAAAAGAAAACCATAACATTATGTATCCATTATTCGATTTTTTTTGGTAAGAACGTAGTATACAGTACAGTGAAACCTCCAAAGTGAAACCAATTCTCTCTCGTGACTTTGTATCTAGGATTTAAATTCCATATTTACATACAATTTATGTTCCTTTATGCGGACGCTCCCTTCATTGGACGTGGACAAAAATATCAGTGAAACCTCCTATTGCAGACAGCTCCCTTAAGCGCACAGATCCATTAAACGGACAAATTCTCGTGACCGTAGATCTAGGATTTATATTCCATAGGTACCTACATTTTATATTCGTTTATGCGGACGCTCTCTTCATTGGACGTGGAGCAAAGAAAATCTCAGAAATTCAGAGTAAAGGAAGAGGCATGAAATTTTTTAATTTTTTCCCTTGAACGTCCAACTCCCTTAAATGGACAAAAATGTCACCATCACTGTCAGTCTAAGGGAGGTTTTTATTATTATCAAAACTGATTTGGAGATTACATGTATGAAGTTAAAACAAAATCGAGAAACTTTATAAAACCGAAAGCATTATATGGCACCTACCCATTGCAAATGAACTAAAACAAAAACTGAAATTTTTTTATCGAATCACATAAAAAAGCTTCACACCAAATTTGAAGCAAATCGGTCAAACCGTTAAGGCTCTAGCTCGATGTACACCAGACGCATAGACAAACATACTGGAGGACGTCTTGACGAAAATCAATTATTGGAACTTCTTCATCAATGTAATGTTAGTTTTGATTAAAAGCTCACAATTTTTATTTTGACACGGAACCAATATTTGCCCTAGCCAATAAAAAGGGAGCTACAACTTAATATAAGCTGGACTTTTTTTATATTCCGTGCGCACAAAAAGGGTAATGGCTATCCTTAAAATATTAACGACTGCGAATTACAGGCCAATCGTTAGATTCCTTTAGTGATGCTAAGTCCATTATCTATTTTGTGAATTTATCACTTAAAAACAAAAAAAAACACTTTTTGCGGCTACTAAGGTTTTAACATAGACCGAGCATCTTTCAGGTCTGGGTTCATTTCCCAGCCTCGTCCACCTAAAAACTAAAAAGTTTTTTTCAGGGCTACTGCCTCTTGCGAGGAATTGACAAAGCCTCTAAGAGTATCACTTGTCACGAATAAGTACTTCTCGTCTAGCCGTTCCGATTCGGCATAAAATGGTAGGTCCCTTCCATTCCTGCCGAACGGCGCACACAGGAATGGTTGCGAGTTGTTAGTCACTAGGCCCTGGTTCTTCATGAGCCGTTGTGCCACCCGATTTTTTATTTTTTGAGCATCTTTCAGAAGCCTATTGCCTACGCAATAGGCTTCTGCCTAAACATCACTCCCATAACCATATTCTGATCAAATTTTCGACTATTAAAATGTCGACTTATATAATGTCGACTACCTAATTCTCGACTGTTGAAATCGCGATTATTAAAATGTCGATTACTGTCGACATTTTGAAAATCTACATTTTTTAAAAACCAAACAGGTTTTTTCGATATTTTTATCGGTCGGCCTTTTAACCATCCAACATTTTTTCTGTCGAGATTATAAAAGTCAATCTTATGAAGTCCATATTTTGAAATTCGACATATCCAATCCAGTCTCAAGTCTTAACATTAATATTAAAAAGAGTTAATATTTGTGATACTATATTTTCACTTAACTATCTAAAACTCCTGAAAGGTGGTTACATAGCTATCTGCCTTATGCTCGTATTGTAATTTGGACACTTAAAAAAGCCTAAATCCGAGGTCCTTTATAGTTCCAATATTTATGGTCCTTTTTAACTTCTTACAATCATCATAATCATAAGTATTGCAACTGGAGGCGTCGCTAAAGACCAGCCGTCAAGTATAAATCCCTAAGCTGATAACGACAATATACAAAAAGAATCATAAAAGGCATCTCTTCTATTTATCCCAAGGAAACAAATTTTTCGTTATCATTATTATCTATCCCCTTCAGAAATTCCATATATATGCTCCTGCTGTTGCTGTGTTGTTTCGATAGCATCCTTTTCATTTCTCCCATTAAACTATACGTTTTGTATACCTACTACGAGTAAGGTTAACAACTTTTCTTCTTTCTATACAAAAATATCACATACTAACAAAACACAATATCTCACAGAGAATGTACCTTAACCCCCCATATCAGAAGCAGAAGCACAGAATTCAAGCATCAAACAAGCAACAGTTCTTCAGGACGAATAAAGAAAGAGGACGATTTTCTGAGTGCAGCATCACTTCTCGGCATGAATACATCGCGTAAAATTGGAAATTTTTCTGAACCATCTTTTGCAACAACAACAAAAAAAAAAAACACCAACAACTAACGAAAATAATAATACATACATACAAAAAAAAAACACTATCCATTCAATGTGTGTTGTGTCCTAAAGGAGGAAAATCCTTTTCATATGCATTCATCTTAAAAGTGTTAAACGCCATATATATACCACATGCTGATGGCATACAACATGTGTTGTGTACATATATGTATGTGTGTCTAGCCAGAGTTGGGCGTGCAGCGTGCTGGCATTTTCATTTCAATTGAAATTCTTTCGCAACAGTAGTTTATGGAATTTGCATTCCATCTTCCTTTGTTGGATGACTTGTTTCGGAGATTTATATTTTCATATATGTATAACACGGAATGAGGCATAACCACAAAATGGCTATAAGGTCAACAACCCACACAATAAAGGATTTTTTTCATATTTTCTTCTTTTTTTTGTCGATTCCAATGAGCCCGGAAGTAGATATCAGTATGGACGATGCTATTTCTCTGAATTCAACCTTTTCTCTTCCTTGTTGTAGAGAAATTTTCGTGTGCTTACTTAGCTATGTTGAAGGGGAGCTTTCAAGGACTTTTTCATTGGACAAAATTTGGCAACATGGCAAAGCATTTCAGGTTGTCCTTGAGTTTATAAAATTTTAATTTGTTTTGTAAATTGAGCGCCATTTTGTTTATCTCATCATTCATTGTGATGATTTTAAGATAAATTAAGATTGATATTTAAATAACATTAACTAAGGACATTCAGAAAGGATATTGGAGACTTTGATTTCAATAATTGGCTTAAAACCTGTGAAAAATCGATACACACAGCCAACGCACTGTTATTTATTGCTCCGCACGTTTTATCCATTGAGAATACATATAATGAATCAATGGTTAAACCTTTAATAGTGGTTGGGGCTTGGGGGAGATAAATGTAATTCTTTTAGTCAAGGGATACTTTGGGAGAGACAAAAAAAAATAAGAACAAATAAATCAGCCTGATGTGAAAGCCAGTGTTTTGCTATGGACTAGTTTAATTGGAAATTTATCGCCTTGAAGGATGAAGGTGTCGTCTATTGTTTCTTGATGGGGATGAATGAAACAACAACAACAAAAAATAGATTCAAACAAAAATCTAACTCAAGGATACATTACCAGATTTAATCCCCACAGTGAAAATATTTGGAATACGAAGCGAATATATACATACCCTACCTACTCCTCTGTCAACATTTATGTGTAAATATGTGTGCTTGTAGAATTTCAGATTAAATCTTTTGAGCTAAATAAAAGTTAAGATAAAGAATGATGGAAAAATAAACTCAACTTGCGTGTTCTAATTTTGTAGACAAATATTTTTTCAGCTTTGTATTACCTACCTTGAGCAAAAAACAATTATGAATTTGTGTCAGGTTTTGTGTGGATTGGGATTGGGAGTTTGACAGGATTGTTTGTCCTTGGCATCATGTTGTTTTGAGGTAGAGGCTTTGAAGATAAAATAATATTCAAATAAGTCTCTTTTTTTTCTTACTATATATATGTTACGTGAAAGGTTTTATCAGGTCTTAAAAACAACAAAATTATCGACAAAAATATTCTTTTATATATAGATGTAGGTATATAGGTATATTATGCGGGTTACGTACGAATAATCGACAAAACAAAAAGGTCGACTGGTCAAAATATCGACCTTTATCGACTTTTTTGAAATTTAAAATGCCGTCAATTTTTTGGTCCACTAAAAAAATGTCGACATTATGAAATCTTGACTTGACAAAATATCGACTGCGTTGAAAAAAGTCGAGCAAAATATAGCCTTGTCGTACAAAATTAAACGAAATGCCGACTTTTATATGAGCGACTTTCATAATCTCGACCAAAAAGTTTCGATACATGTTCAGTGTTCAGCATAAAACAATAGCATAACGAGTGATTGATGTATAAACATCATTCCATAAACCATAATCTGATCAAAATGTCAACTATCAAAATGTTGACTATTAATATGTCGATTAACTATCAAAATCTCGATCATTAAAATGTCGATTACAGTCGATATTTTGGAAGTCGAAATTTTAAACATCGCATTTTAAAAAATCGGTCAATTTTTTTGTTCGATATTTTGTTCAGTCGGTTCAGATTTTTTGTAGCCAATGTTTTCAAAGTCGACATATCGTACCCAATCATGTAGCATGTAGTTGTAGGTCAGCTAGGCTGGCTTTCTCCTTGATTCAAAGATTTTTTTTTTGATAAGCTTAGATTTTGGTTCTTTTTCTAGAAATGAATAAAATGACAAGAAAATAAAATGCAGGAGTAGCTAGATATACTACAGTTATACTAATTCATATGTTTTTTGGCAGATAATTCATCTAGTCCTTTAGGCAGTAGCAGAATAAAAGTGCATATATGGCCTTTTCAAATACAAACAAAATTATTAATAGCTTACAAACAGATTGTTTTATTCCAATTCAACAACTACTCGCCCTAATACAGGGAAATTTTCATAAAGTTTTACAAAAAACTAGAGCGTGTAGGTCTGGTTAAGACAGTACAAAAATCGTATGAAGGGAGCATTTACACTACACCCCTTTTAGGCAGGATTGTCCCAAGAGTGCAATTCTCAAAACAAAAAATTACTAAAAACTGAAAAAAAATACAAAACACAGAAAAACAGTCTAGTTTTCGACAAGGAACTAGAGAGTCTTACATAGATTCTGGCAAGGTGAAGGCTACTGGTGATTATGAACCCTTTTGCTCCATCAGGTAAAAAAAAAGTTGGCTTATGTGGGACTTAATCCCGCGATCTTCTGCTTGTAAGTCCAATGCGCTACCCACTGCACTAACTTGGTTTACAAAAATTCAATGCCGAAAGTGAATTTGTTTTATACCATATTGCATAACAAATACATACGGAATAGAACAGGATTTTATGTACTTGCTTTTTAAATAGAACAACTTAGAACTTGTCTTAGAACTTGTCTGTTATAACTTGTCTGACGTTTCGCACAACTATGTACTGTTCTGATATGAAAAAGAAGACTAAGGAAAGAGAGAAAAAAGTATCGTATGATACTGAAATTGCATGGTGCTTATAAAATTTTTGTTTTTGGTGTACAAGAGACATTCCTGATGGGGTAACATATTCAACGAGTATTTACTAGGGAGGGCCTCACGAGTGTTTGAAAAGTTTCCTTCCTCTAAATTGTTATTACTGAAATCCAGCAGTTTTCCTCGTCTAGATTATCTCTACTGAAAACTTACTAGGGCCTTGCCCAAACTAGACAGAAACTTCGAATTTTTCCAGACTGGTTTCAAAATGCCCTTTAATAGTTTTTTGTAAAGCTCTCTTCTTTTTAAATAAAGTTGTTTTTGGAAAAAAAATACTTCTTAAACTCTACATTTCATAAAAAAAAATAAAAAATAAACTTCAAACTATTTTTTTTCAAATAATTCGTATTCAATTATCTACCATTTTTGATAACAAAATTACTCTTATCAATTCTTATTCAAACATTGAAAACTATAGATGGTTCTTTTCTTTTTAAAATATTCAAAATTAATGAAACCGGTTACTGGACTGATCATTTATAGCCCGTTTGTCTTATTGTTGTGAAAAAATTGGTGAAGTTGTGTTTTATTATTTTAAAAAGACAAACTCCTAAAACCACCTGATTTCACTGTTTGACTAAAAATTGATAAAAGCATTGAGTTTTGAAAACAAAATTTTGAGTTTGAAAATTAATTTTTCAAAAGCTGTTCACATAACAAACCTAGCTTAAAAGAAAGAGAAAGACCTTCTAACTATAAGGGTACAATATGGCTACCTTGTTTTTATTATTTATTTTGTTTGGATGCTCTTAGTCATTTTTTAGAAAATTAACCTTACCACTCAAACTGTGGGAAAAAGACCTTCCTCCCATATGCGATTCTTTTATTGTTTTGACCCAACCTACAAGCTTAAGTCTTTTTTTACACCCTTTGCAAATTACCAAGGAATTTAACTCCCTTCTTAATTCCTCTAGTCTGCTCAGGCAATTCCATCAATGCCAACAAATTTTTTGGACAACAATACCTTGGGATCTCAAATCCTTCACCGTAAAAGGCAAAAACGAATGAATTATGAACTCAAAATATTTTGGATTCTAACTTAGAATTCTTACTTTTCTTAGATTTCACTAATACTCGGTTCAACCTCGGAATAGTGAAACCGAGTCGAAGCACTTACTCTGGGTTTACGCCACAACAAATTAATCCATTTTTATAAAATATTTTCTTATCCGTTTTAGTTACGCCTGCCTTATGTCATATATTCTCTCAAAAAATCACCAATCTAAGACTCTGGTTAATATAAACGTAAACAAACCTCCGCTGATTTCCATTTTTATTCTTTTTAGTTGTTAAGTTATTGGTAGAGATATTAATTGTAGACATATTTTGGTAAAACAAAATTAACTAATAGATAAAAGAAATAAAAGAAAACGTTCTGAAAAACTGGGATAGTTCAAAAAAAGTATGTATATAATTTCCAAAACAAAATAAATATTTGTGTCCGATAACTAATCATCCCTCAGTGTCATGGGATCTAAACAAGATTTGTACTGCTCTGGCCTTCTCCTTCTTCCAGTTTAATGTTAAACCGTTTTAATAATTTAAATGATGTACCTATTAATATAAAATAAATATCCATTTTATCGTAGTAACAAAAAGGAAACAAATTGTTTGCACTCCTCATTGTAAATTTCAGACGATATCATGTCAAAATGATATTTAGATACTAAAACGGCTTTATTCCGGCTTTAAACCTCCTATGAACCAGTTTTAGCTTACCTACTCCGCCTCTATTCCTGGTATATATTTTTTTTAAATAAGCTTTCCTGGTTTAGAAGTGTTGTTAAGTCGGAGTAACTTTACGCTGCCGCTAAACCGAGTTAATAAAATAAGGCTGTAAAAGAATTTGCGACAGCGATTATGTACGTCACTGCCTCTGGCAAACAGTCTAATCCTTGAACCCTTACGCTTCTATGTAATGCATATTGCATTGTAATGATTCAATTTGAAGGTTTGATATTTGTTTATGTTTTAAAAATTTTATGATTGAAAACAGATTCCTAGAAATCAAATTTTGAACAAAATTATGTACTCAATTCCACAATTACTAAAAATACCTCTTTCAGAAATTGCCATACTAACTTAGCTTAGATGTTTCTCTTCAATATTATGTATGTACTTTTCCAATAGCAAACATTAACGAAAGTGCATTATGTACAGTACATTCATATATTGGTAAGTAAAGTACCTACATAGTTTAGTTATTTTCAATTAATCCGGAAAATCAATTTGTCAGCATGAAATTCTTGTATTGTCAGTCGTGATTCAATTCAAATTAAATCCTGATACCATTTTGATTTCATCTCAGCCGGAGAAGCTTCCTCGCGTCATCATTGGATGATCAAATAATATAACAGCCACATTCGGCTTCAATTATGTCATCATGCACAGCACATACAAACCTATACCATATAGGCAATGGCAAAGCGCATAAAGTCTTCATTTTCCAAACAGCACTTCCCTTTCTGATTTAAATTGTTGATTCCTATTGAACGCCCAGCCATAATGGAGCAATCAACCGCTTGTGGCTATAATGGTAGTTGGTTGACGGAGCAGTGCAGCGGTGCGACTTCATGAGCTTTATTGTGAAGAGACGACACAGTGGATTTATTTTGTCGCACTGTTTGCTGAATTTTCCGCAGGGAATTATTCCCTTTTCCGCCACCACATCCACATCCGCCCACTATATATCTACAGTGTCTTATTGTTGTCACTCTATGTGAGGTTCAGGCAAACATCCAACAGTGGCAAGCAATACTATGTATGTAACCTATTATGCAGCGGAATCCAATTCCAGGACTTGAACAACAACGTGCAGTCAATAGACTCTATAATGCCTACCGGTAATTTATCTGCCTGCCACCAAGAGTGACGCACTATAGAAAAGATGTCTACTTTCAATTCATGAGGAGCCATGAGCATACCAAAGCAGAGACGAAGTAATGTAGACAGAGAGCTAAGCCGCCTGCTATTCAAGACGGTATTGCATGCTACAGTTTATGCACTATACCTTAAAGCACCCTCGCATCATGACATGCTGTTAGTACGGTGTTGAAGTGTCACCTCGTATTTAATAGGAAACATTTGAGGATACACCAGTGACAGCATATTAATGCGATGAAGAGGTGGTGATGGTGGCGAAAGCGGAGGCGTTGGTAGTGTCAAGTGGCCGGAGCGGAGACTTGTTGGACTAGTTGCGATTTGCATGCAGAATTTGTTCTTATTAACAGTTTCGATTTGTCTAAGCTTGTTGTTATAAGTTTCCTATAGCTTTGCAGTGCTCACTTTGCTTCACTTATTTTCCACTTGAATATTTATTTATAATATTTATTTGCCCTAGGAATATTCTTAAGCATTTTGGCTTAGGGATTATTTTTTGCGAATTAACGAATAGTTTTTCCAAACAAAGGGCCGGGATATGTTGTAAGCTAAAGAAAGCAGTTTTGCTATAGATTTTTTAATATAAATGTTAAAAGAAACTTTTTGTCATTTTTATTTTCCGGGTGTTATAATAACTTTTTTTTTGACAAAAAAAATTGTCGTAAAACTGGCTAGAACGACGCTTTTTCACGTAATTCAAGGGACGAATGCAGTTGCATTTGTAAAAACTTCAGTTTTAATCTTAGTTATTGGATTGTTTTTCTTCAGTACCATATTATTTTTTTTTATTTTTTTCACTTATTTTCAGTTTTCTTAAGAAAAAAAAAACTTTATTAGTAAATTGGCTACGAATGACATTCGTAGCAAAAATATTCGTGTATTGTACGAATATTCGTGAAATTTACGAAGTATTCGTATCGTGATTTCCTTACGAATACATTCGTGAAGTGTTACTAATACCTGTGGTAGTATGCACCAATTCATTTGTTGAATAGACTAATAACATTCGTAAACTAAAATTATGCAATTTCTATGAGTACATTGAACGAATTGTTGTGTACATTTAACTAATAACATTCGTTAATTTCTCGTACGAATACTTTCGTAATTTCTACCAATGCACTTGTAATATTTACTAATGGATTCGTACTATTTTCGAAGTAAAACTAATATTAGTAGACAAAATTCATTCGTAGACTGACCGTACGCATTATTCGTAGAATGTACGAAGTACTAGTAAAGTTTAAAAAGTTTTATCCGAAATATACGTTATGTCTTTTGGCAAACGTATTCCATTCCTCAAAGGTTCAAAGGCTCAAAGGTGTTTTGGTTTAGTGCGTCGCCGCGCGCGCCGGCCGGAAAAATAAATTTGTCAATTGTGGTAAGTGACCGAGATACATAAGCGATCAAATTCGTCTTTTGTGAAAAATAAAAATAAGTAAGTATTAATTAGATATTATTAATTATTATTAATTGAGTCAAGTGATAGAAACAAACAAATATTAACCGAAATTCTGTTGGTAGACATCGTGAAAAAAATTACAGAGAGTGCCTTTAAACAAGTTACGTGGTGTGCACATATTTATTTAACACTTTATGAGAAAAAGTAATAATTTCCCTCAAAACATCAACAATCATAAAACATTATATACATATGTATGTATGTATGTATGGAGGTATACATAATTTAAAGAAACAAAAAATTCAATTCTATAAAAAAAGTACGTATACGCCCCAGTGACCTGCAGTAATTGTCCTGCTTGATTCTATAGCTGATTTCTAATCGGATATTCATTAATCAGGTCTCCGCCTGTTAGATATCATACTTCATTACAAATATCCTTCAATGTTTTCAACATCTGGAATATACTAAGCGTGTACTCGAAACGTTTGGTCCCGAAAGAATTTGTTTGCTTAAATGAAAAGCATGGTCTTATATGAGAGACTCTCATCCCAGTAAGAAATTGTATCAACCTACAATTTTGAAGTTCTCCCTACCATTGTTATATTTGTTAATACATATTTAACCAATGAGAAATTGCTCTCATTCCATATTATTCTTCCGGTTTCCATCCCAAAATCCAACCGCAAATGATGTTTTTGCTTCGAAACTTTGCCCATCGAAAATTAATCTGTAGAGGACTGTATGAATACAAAAAAAAATAAACAGTTTCAAATAATTACCAAATTTAGTTCCTTTGCAGCAAAAGTTACATCGAAAAATAGTGTCCGGTTTTGGATCGAATGTGTTTGTCGAGAGCTAAAAAAAAAATAATTATAAAACCCTCTCTAAGAAGAACTCAAAACTCACTTTTTGTCGAAATAATCCGATCAGCGTTTAACTTTTTGAAAACGTCTCCTAAAAACTAATTATAATGCAAGTAGCTATGTGTCTAAATAAACTAAACTCCCAATACTTTTTTACCTAATCCTTCTCCTCAAAACTTTCTCAAAAAAGTATCCATAAGTACGAATGTCTTTCTCAATGCATACCTACATACATACACATACATGTCACTAAACAAATGTTGAACGTTTTTATATATAAAATGTATTCAATTCTTTACCTTTCTTTCAAGAAGTAATCTCCTAAAACCGTACTCCAAACTTTACCCTTTTAAATAATTAATTACACTTTAACCACCATTTTCTCATTCTCACAGGTAAATGTCTCCCCCTAGAGTAACAAATCTACACCACTCATTCCCCACCGCAGAGTAAACCAAAACAAACCGACACAATATACCCCACACCGTGCATTAACTATTCAACACACATGGCAAATCCAAAGCATATACCGTATGCATAATATGTATGTATATACGTATGTAGGTATATCCTCCCGTAGCAGCTCACAAAGGCTTTTTGCATCAATCTAAGCCCTTTGCAACGTGCAAAGCAAACATAATCCACATTCTAACGCCTATACCCAGCGAAACGAGTTTCATTTTCCCGCACACTGAAATAAAGATGAGCGACTGTCAAAAAATCTAGAAAATTTGGTATTTTCTTTATTATTTTACTTTTATTTTTGGCAACTCCCCCCAGGATTATGAAAACTGATGTTTTTACCATGTTCACCAAAAAGGTTGGAGTTGACACAATACATTTCCGACAACTTGGACTTGGGAGGGCTGCATACAGCTCTCATGCACCCCTTGAGAACAACGTATGTCACTTTCATATGGTTTCTGGCTACATAAATAGGTTGAGTATATTATATGTGACTTTGAAGGCCCGTGTCAACACCTTTAGGAAGGGTTGACGAGTTTCACACATAAATTCATACATACATTGTGTGTACCTATACGACACCATCTAGGTAAAAAATATTTCTTGAAGTTGGCCCAATGCTTCAAGAACTTAACTCCCTTATATTTATGTAAAGGGTGTTTTTTTTGTACGTAAAGTTTTTAAGTTTGCAACAATTGGTGTCTTCAGCAAAATGAGATATCAAAGGTGATTAAGAGAATCCAAATTTGTGTGTCCTCAGTATTCCTTTTCCTTAGCATACCTAATGTTGCTTCTGACTTTTTTTGACAGCTGACAGATAATTTGTTCTCAGTACACGCATATTTTTATATTTAAGAATTGGAGCCGTGTATTCGATTAATGGAATAGATGCCCATGATTGTGGTACTTTCAGGCCAGCTATGGAGCTCATATGTATAACCAAAATAAATATAAATAACTTATGGCTGACAATTTTCTTTTCAATACAGCCAATATCTTGGCCGTATTGATATTGTTTGTATCTATTTAATTACATTTTTTTTAAGCTGTAAAAAGAACTCTTAAAAACACCCTCTACTTTCGTACATCGCTTGCTGCAAGCGAATTTGGTTCTAAGAACGTGTCATCTCGTCCGAAACTGTGTACCTGGTTTTGAATTTCATTGTTATTCTATTGCCTCTGAATTTTTGTATCATGCTTCAAATTTATTATTACTTAACTAACGAGAGATATTTACCGTCTATCCTGCAGACATAGTGATGGGAATGTTTTTTGAGAGTTAATTGGATTCTAAAACAAAATAAACAGAGTCTGTATTGGGTCTCAACTACAGAAAAATAGTTTCTCTTTTTTGTTGTTGTTATTATTCTGGATTTTCTTGAAATGTATAGTTCAAGAACGCTCTTAAAAAAAAGATAGTACCCTCAGTTTCTCATATTCGTTTACAGGTTCTCATCCATGTCCTTCGGATGTGGAACTTGAACGTCAGCGTATGATAAGCTCACTAAATTCTGATCTCGACAGCATTGTCCAATGGGGAATTAAAAACCGCGTAGAATTTAATGCTTCTAAAACTCAATGTTGTCTCCAGTCGTTAAAGCGAAACCCACCCCCAATGCCGCTATCCATGGGCGGCACTTGCATCGAGGAAACCGAACATCTCTCAGTTCTCGGTATGTGTATCACAGACCACCTATTGTGGAATGACCACATATTTGATGTCGCCAAAAACGCTGCTAAGTGTTTAGGTTTTCTCCGTAGACGCAAGAAGTTTTTTTCCCCTTCTGATCTGGCTGTAATCTACAAAGCCTTTATTCGTCCAAAACTTGAGTACAATTCTCATGTTTGGGCAAGAGCTCCAAAAACTCACTTCAGTTTGTTGAACAGATTTCAAAAGAGAGCAAAAGATCTATAACAGAAACAATTACATCTCTCGAACACCGCCGTAATGTTTCGTGTCTTTCTCTTTTTTATCGCTATTATTATAATCAGTGTTCTAGTGAAATAGCCAGTTGCATTCCCCCCCTTAAAAAATTCAACCGTAATACTCGCGGAATGCCCATCAGTTCACCCTCGAGCCCAACTTCGGACGTACTGTAATGTACAGAGATTCTTTCTTCAGTCGCACCACACGAATGTGGAATGCTTTACCTGACTCGACTTTCCCCTCCCATTTCGATGTGCAAACGTTCAAAACCAATGTGCATCGGTATCTCCTTCTAAATCCTCTCCTACTTACCTAATCGCTCGTGCTGTGTTAAAAACATTTTAAGGGTAGCCATAACCCCTTTTGCGCGAGTGGAATATATAAAAAAAAAAAAAAAAAAAAGAAGACTTTCTAAATATTGTTGTTGAATAACTTTAAATACGAGATAATTTTTAATTTTTGCGGTTTTATTATCAATGTTATTTGTTGCTTTCGTAAGACAAGTTAACTAAAAATTTTCGTTGGGAAATGTCAGAAGGAAACATCTGATTATAACTATAATGTGTTCTACATAAATTAGCTATGCGAAACAAAAGTTTGATGCGGCAAAAGCCTAGTGTGTGTGTGGTTGAGTCAAAACCTGTACAAAATCGTATGGGATAGGGTGTCTTTGCTACCTTCGTTTGAACATGAGGGATAATTTTCTATAAGAAGTTTACGCAAACTAAATAAAAATTACAGTTTTGCTAGTTTTCATGAAAATCAAATTCGTCATTATCTTAGATGATTTTCACATTAGACTGATTCCTCCGACTTTTTTAATTGTCACAATAGAAAACGCTAAACAAATTGTCACTTGAGATCTCACTTTCCTGAACTTGCAAAAATCCATTTAATTTTAGGAAGGGAACGGAATCACCCACTAATTGTGTAAGCATAATGAAAATGAATGTGGAAATGTTATTATGACATTTTTAGAAACAAATGCCTCTTTGCTATATGTGAAGATACATATAACATTAACTTGGAAAGCAAGAAATATGAACCGGAATAGATAATGAAATTGTTCAAGTTGCAGAATTCAAATAATCTGATAGCTAAAATGAATTAGAACAACTATCGCGCTATATGTTTTATTCGACCGTAACTAATTAACACACACATTATACAAGTACCGAATAATGAAATTATTTTGGATGTATAGAAAAGTTAAGCCACAGCCATTAAATAAAAAAATTTGTAAATTATACTCCATTCCATTGTGTTTTAACAAACAAATAATCAATATTAAAAAAAAAAAAACAGATATAAGAAGTCAAGCCATTTGACGTTTAACATGTGTGAATTCATATGAAATCTGTTGTCACAATTGATATCTGATGGGAATGTGGACCGTGTCAAGTGAAATTCGCTAAATCGTTTGACTTTAGGCGAACCTTCGATTCGCTATTCATAATAAGGGCCTTCTATTATTAAAATTTGTTAAAATGTTTCATGGAGCATTTATAAGCAAATGAACAAATTTCCTTCAAATATGGTGTGAAGCAGTTTTATGCGATTCCCTAGAACGATTTGCATTTAACTTCCTACACGTAAGGAGGGGTCTTTCACCACCAGTTTGGGTGGGAGGGGCTATTTCATAAAAAAAGTACTAAAAATAAAAAAAAAATATTTAAAAATAACGGTAGCAGTTACAATTAAGTTTTAGATCTTTGTTTAAAGCCAATACTTTGTTTTATTAAAAAAAAATAAATCGGGTGGCACAACGGCTCATGAAGAACCAGGGCCTAGTGACTAACAACTCGCAACCATTCCTGTGTGCGCCTTTCGACAGAAGTTTTTAAATCAAGTGAAATCTATGCATAGTTTTTGAAAAAATGGGTTTTGAACTCAAAATTTGGGAAAAAAAAACATACAAAAAAGTTTAAAGTGTAATTTTTCAGAACTGTAATTTTTTATATATTATTTTTTTTTATAAAATTCGTAAGCGTAGTAACCCGTAGCGTAATATTAAGTGCGATGGACTGTCACGCTGGAGGTAAATTATACTCCATTCCATTGTGTTTTAACAAACAAATAATCAATATTAAAAAAAAAAAAACAGATATAAGAAGTCAAGCCATTTGACGTTTAACATGTGTGAATTCATATGAAATCTGTTGTCACAATTGATATCTGATGGGAATGTGGACCGTGTCAAGTGAAATTCGCTAAATCGTTTGACTTTAGGCGAACCTTCGATTCGCTATTCATAATAAGGGCCTTCTATTATTAAAATTTGTTAAAATGTTTCATGGAGCATTTATAAGCAAATGAACAAATTTCCTTCAAATATGGTGTGAAGCAGTTTTATGCGATTCCCTAGAACGATTTGCATTTAACTTCCTACACGTAAGGAGGGGTCTTTCACCACCAGTTTGGGTGGGAGGGGCTATTTCATAAAAAAAGTACTAAAAATAAAAAAAAAATATTTAAAAATAACGGTAGCAGTTACAATTAAGTTTTAGATCTTTGTTTAAAGCCAATACTTTGTTTTATTAAAAAAAAATAAATCGGGTGGCACAACGGCTCATGAAGAACCAGGGCCTAGTGACTAACAACTCGCAACCATTCCTGTGTGCGCCTTTCGACAGAAGTTTTTAAATCAAGTGAAATCTATGCATAGTTTTTGAAAAAATGGGTTTTGAACTCAAAATTTGGGAAAAAAAAACATACAAAAAAGTTTAAAGTGTAATTTTTCAGAACTGTAATTTTTTATATATTATTTTTTTTTATAAAATTCGTAAGCGTAGTAACCCGTAGCGTAATATTAAGTGCGATGGACTGTCACGCTGGAGGTAAATTATACTCCATTCCATTGTGTTTTAACAAACAAATAATCAATATTAAAAAAAAAAAAACAGATATAAGAAGTCAAGCCATTTGACGTTTAACATGTGTGAATTCATATGAAATCTGTTGTCACAATTGATATCTGATGGGAATGTGGACCGTGTCAAGTGAAATTCGCTAAATCGTTTGACTTTAGGCGAACCTTCGATTCGCTATTCATAATAAGGGCCTTCTATTATTAAAATTTGTTAAAATGTTTCATGGAGCATTTATAAGCAAATGAACAAATTTCCTTCAAATATGGTGTGAAGCAGTTTTATGCGATTCCCTAGAACGATTTGCATTTAACTTCCTACACGTAAGGAGGGGTCTTTCACCACCAGTTTGGGTGGGAGGGGCTATTTCATAAAAAAAGTACTAAAAATAAAAAAAAAATATTTAAAAATAACGGTAGCAGTTACAATTAAGTTTTAGATCTTTGTTTAAAGCCAATACTTTGTTTTATTAAAAAAAAATAAATCGGGTGGCACAACGGCTCATGAAGAACCAGGGCCTAGTGACTAACAACTCGCAACCATTCCTGTGTGCGCCTTTCGACAGAAGTTTTTAAATCAAGTGAAATCTATGCATAGTTTTTGAAAAAATGGGTTTTGAACTCAAAATTTGGGAAAAAAAAACATACAAAAAAGTTTAAAGTGTAATTTTTCAGAACTGTAATTTTTTATATATTATTTTTTTTTATAAAATTCGTAAGCGTAGTAACCCGTAGCGTAATATTAAGTGCGATGGACTGTCACGCTGGAGGTAAATTATACTCCATTCCATTGTGTTTTAACAAACAAATAATCAATATTAAAAAAAAAAAAACAGATATAAGAAGTCAAGCCATTTGACGTTTAACATGTGTGAATTCATATGAAATCTGTTGTCACAATTGATATCTGATGGGAATGTGGACCGTGTCAAGTGAAATTCGCTAAATCGTTTGACTTTAGGCGAACCTTCGATTCGCTATTCATAATAAGGGCCTTCTATTATTAAAATTGGTTAAAATGTTTCATGGAGCATTTATAAGCAAATGAACAAATTTCCTTCAAATATGGTGTGAAGCAGTTTTATGCGATTCCCTAGAACGATTTGCATTTAACTTCCTACACGTAAGGAGGGGTCTTTCACCACCAGTTTGGGTGGGAGGGGCTATTTCATAAAAAAAGTACTAAAAATAAAAAAAAAATATTTAAAAATAACGGTAGCAGTTACAATTAAGTTTTAGATCTTTGTTTAAAGCCAATACTTTGTTTTATTAAAAAAAAATAAATCGGGTGGCACAACGGCTCATGAAGAACCAGGGCCTAGTGACTAACAACTCGCAACCATTCCTGTGTGCGCCTTTCGACAGAAGTTTTTAAATCAAGTGAAATCTATGCATAGTTTTTGAAAAAATGGGTTTTGAACTCAAAATTTGGGAAAAAAAAACATACAAAAAAGTTTAAAGTGTAATTTTTCAGAACTGTAATTTTTTATATATTATTTTTTTTTATAAAATTCGTAAGCGTAGTAACCCGTAGCGTAATATTAAGTGCGATGGACTGTCACGCTGGAGGTAAATTATACTCCATTCCATTGTGTTTTAACAAACAAATAATCAATATTAAAAAAAAAAAAACAGATATAAGAAGTCAAGCCATTTGACGTTTAACATGTGTGAATTCATATGAAATCTGTTGTCACAATTGATATCTGATGGGAATGTGGACCGTGTCAAGTGAAATTCACTAAATCGTTTGACTTTAGGCGAACCTTCGATTCGCTATTCATAATAAGGGCCTTCTATTATTAAAATTTGTTAAAATGTTTCATGGAGCATTTATAAGCAAATGAACAAATTTCCTTCAAATATGGTGTGAAGCAGTTTTATGCGATTCCCTAGAACGATTTGCATTTAACTTCCTACACGTAAGGAGGGGTCTTTCACCACCAGTTTGGGTGGGAGGGGCTATTTCATAAAAAAAGTACTAAAAATAAAAAAAAAATATTTAAAAATAACGGTAGCAGTTACAATTAAGTTTTAGATCTTTGTTTAAAGCCAATACTTTGTTTTATTAAAAAAAAATAAATCGGGTGGCACAACGGCTCATGAAGAACCAGGGCCTAGTGACTAACAACTCGCAACCATTCCTGTGTGCGCCTTTCGACAGAAGTTTTTAAATCAAGTGAAATCTATGCATAGTTTTTGAAAAAATGGGTTTTGAACTCAAAATTTGGGAAAAAAAAACATACAAAAAAGTTTAAAGTGTAATTTTTCAGAACTGTAATTTTTTATATATTATTTTTTTTTATAAAATTCGTAAGCGTAGTAACCCGTAGCGTAATATTAAGTGCGATGGACTGCACTTCCCAGCCTCGTCCACCGAAAAACTAAAAAGTTTTTTTTTCAGGGCTACTGCCTCTTGCGAGTAATTGACAAATCTCCAAGATTATCATTTGCCGCTTCTCGTCTAGCCATTCGGACTCGGCATAAAATTGTAGGAATGGTAGAAAAGAGTTGTTAGTCACTAGGCCCTGGTTCTTCACGATCCATTGTGCCACCCAATGTATGTATGTTGCTCTAATTAATTCCTAATCAAAAACTAAAAACTAGATGATTTCTTGTCTTCAAACAAAATTACTAAAACTACTTTTTTATGAAATTTTTTTTTTGCTCGCAGCAGCAAATTTATATTATTTTTGAATATGTATGTTTGGGTCTTACATACCTATATAATGCAATTGTAATGTTCAAAGTATGTATACCTACTTAGATCATTAAAAAAAACGAACAACCAATCGAATTTTGTACCGTTGTTTTTTCATCCACGTGTGGTATAATTAATATTTACGAAGGTCATTCTTTGTTCAACCTTTGAATAACTAAGAGTTTTTCTTTTGTTAGTTAACAATGGCGGCTAAGCATCCACTACTCCATTCAAAACTCAAACATTTTTCAATGTTTTGTTCGTTTGGGGATTTGGTTTCATTGATGAAACTAACATACTTTGTTAAGTTATTTTAAAACACGGGCCCGACTATTTAAACAAATTGACTGACTGACTCACTGAGACACCGTCTACGCACGAATTGAATGACTCGGACGTGGAATGCCTCCTCGTGGTCCATTCTGGATAACGATTAATGACTTTCTAAATTGAAACTTTGCATACACCCAACCTCGCACCTACCGCAAATCCTATAGTGTGCCCAAGCAGGGGGTTGCGGGGGGCAGCATGCTCCCCCCCCTAACATACCTCACTGTTGATTTATACGTAGTAATGATGGGTGCTATAGCACTATATTTATGTAAGCAAGCAAAAAAAAAAAAACAAAAATCTCATAAAAAGTAGTTTCAGTAATTTTATCAAGAAAAAGAAGACACAAAATCATCTTGTTTTCAGTTTTTGATTAGGAATTAAATAGAGCAACGAATTTTATAAAAAGAAATAATATATATAATTTTACAGTTCAGAAAACATACAATTTAAACTTTTTTTAAGTTTTTTTTTACAAATTTTGAGTTCAAAACCCATTTTTCCAAAAACTGTGCGCTGATTTTACTTGATTTAAAAACAAGCTAATAGAACAAAGTATTGGCTTTAAATAAAGACCTAAAACTTAATTTTAACTATTACCGTTATTTTGTAATATTTTTGTTTTTGTTTTTAGTCCTTTTTTTTAAATTGCCCCTCCCGCCCAAACGGGGGTAGATAGACCCTCCTCCCAAATTAAAAAATGCTTGTATTTAACGGTTCTACAAAAACCCGTTGTTATTTCATGGCGTCTGAGTTATCGTACACGTGCCGGTTTTTTTGACTAAATTGTCTTTTTTCTCTTATTCGCGAACATCCTGATTCCATCATAATTTCGCATACCGATACTTTTAAGTTAGTCAAAAAAATATTATATTTACGAGTTGTATGAATAGTTATTTTTAAAAATAAATGAAATCAAAGCAAAGATCATTTATTTTTGATTTGATTTTTTAGATTTGTTGCCACATTTTTTTTTTTTTTTTTTTTTAATAAAATCAAAAAAAAATCGAAATTGTTATTTCAACTGGCTTTTAATATTTCCTCATTAAGGACATACAAATATTGTCGAACCATAAATATTCATCGTCAATGTCTGACTACATATACTAAGACATTTACATATTCCCGTCTTATAACTGAAATTCTTGTTATGCATTCACTGTATATTTAAATTGTAGAAACTGTTATAAAGTCGTTCACCATAAAAAGTTCTTTATATTGAAATTACATAAATATATTTTCTAAACACTGTCAAATAGTTATATTTCTTAAAACTAGAACTTGGTGACTATACATACAATATAAAGCTCAGCCATCCTTAAAAATACAGACTGCCAAACATGTTTAACATATTTAGGACAAAAATAAATACATTCCTTTTACTCATCAAAAGGATTATTTTTTTTTACCTTTTTTTTCTATAAAAATTATTTCTTCACACAAAAATGCATATAAAAATCTTATAGAAATACATTAGAAAAGGATGATTTTACGCTTTACTTATGTTAAAAGCTGTTACGTTTTTTTTTTTTTTTTTTTTAATTTAAAAATATGCTTCGTGAAGTATGCACTCTTAAAGTAATATGAAAAAGGATGCCGACAAATGGCTGCCAAAAAAAAAAGAACCTCATCATCATATCTTTTTTGTTGTTGTTTGTTTATTAAATTGAAGCAACAAATCGTAAAGGTGGACATAAAAAAGGATGAAATAAAGATGTGATGGCAAGCTTTTTATCAATCAAGTTAAAAGGAAGGTAGATACAAGTCCCTTTTTGAAAAAGCAACGAAGAGTACAAAAAAATGACCTAAATTTACAAAATAAAATAAAATATACTTTTTTATATGTGCCTACCTCTAATGATGTATGTAGGTACAAACCGTATATTTTGTTCAAAGCGCAGATGGAAAATTTTGATTGGTATAATATTTTTCACTTGAAAAGTATAATTTATATAAATGAAATATGAGTCCTGTTGAGAAAGTAATATTCCTTCTTAACAGCGGTTCATATATATATAAAGAAAATTAAATTGCGTTCATATAAAGCACACAATGGCAATTTATATAAAAGTACATTCCTTGCAGTCGGTCTAGGATCCTTTAACTGGCGACTAGATGGTTGTCAGAAGTAAGTACAAAAAAATATACCTACTTCATTCCGTTGAAAGCATATGTAATGTACATGTGTATTGTTTGGATGTATAGATCTCAATGCATCGCTATTGCTATCAGACAAAAAATAAAAGGAAAAACTTTAAGGACTTTATGGAGTACAGCCAATATGCACTCAGCTAGCAGCCAGGTTATTGAAAGAATTTTTTATGATTTTATTTCATTATCTTTGTAGCCCAATTTCAGAGTGAGAAAAGATTGCATCAGGATACCAAGGATATACCTTATATCTTTCATGTTATTAAGGAATGCGTTTGTTCAAGTGAGTGACGAGTCCTTATTCTCTCATCCCTTTTCTACTTCTGGGATATACTTCTACTCCTGCTGCCCATCCTCTCTGATGTATCTTTGTTGATATTGTAAATAATTTAGAACAAACTTCTCAAGAATATTAAGACACTCAGACTCAAAGGACTTTTCTTTTACAAGTGATCCTTAAGTCGTTGCGGGTATATCTGTATAGGAATCCTTCTTATAATATACTATAGTAGGAAACTCATTCTATAGTGACATTGTAAAGTTTCTTTGAAATTGTTGCTTTTATTTATAGTTTCTTGAGAAATACTTGGGTAGTTGTTAAGGTTACACATTTATGTTTGAGTTTCGGTACATATTATTAACTCTTGGTATGCACAAAGGACAACTTGGCGCTTTAAAGAAGAGTTGCGCTTTAAAGATGTCTACAGAACATAACTGAGTGATAAAAAAAGTTTTAAAACATGATTTTGTTTTTTGCTTTAAATTGTTGAGTAGGAGCAATTTTTTTCAACAAATATTTATTCTAATTGAAAAACGAACAAACGATTTTTAATAATTCAGTAAAGTTATATATGGGTATTTATTATAAGTGTTCTCAGAAAAGAATTATTACTTCGCCTAGCCGCCATTTAATAAGCTTGAATATTTTAATGAGGTAGTAACGTAAGGAATTTTGTATGGAAAAACAAACAAGAAACCAACGTATTAGGAGATGACAATTTCGTCAAATTCTTGGATTTAAAAAAAAAATCATCAACACCATTCGTGTATCACAACTTCCTAAAAGTTCAGATGAAAATATAGTTGTCTTCGTAGAAAGTACTGAAAACAATCAATCAACCCTTATTTTTCTAATAATTTCCAACAGGACTCATATTTAACTATGCGGTCAAAAAATTGTATTCAACACAACAATTGTCCGAAAAATAATGTATACAGATTTAAATTTGTATATCTTCCACACAAGACCATTAAAATGAACGCGCGTACATATGTAAATAAGATGCTATGGCATGCTCTTGATGATAATCCTAATTTACATATGAAAAATCCAAAATGAATGTCAAAGACCATATTCATTTGAATGTATTACGTTTATAATTGTCGGATCTAGGTAATGTAGAAAAAAGTCAAATTATGCATCATTCTGCTTAGCATCTATTTAAAGTATAAAGTGACTTAAAATGGTCGACTATTTGGTCTGGACTTATTGGCCATAATGTTTGTGATACGATGCTTACGCTGCGCTCTGAACTTGTGCTTTTAAAAATACGGTGCAGCTCTACCTAGAGCCAATGTTATAACAATACGGTAATGATATGTTTCCTAACAATTTTTGTTCGAAGAAGTGGTACATCGATTTACCTTAACCTTCAAATTTATCGGTACGGTCTTATAGACCACGGATTTCTTAACCTTGTTAAACTAAATTTTACTATAGATACCTGCTATAAAATCTTTAATTATAATCGGTTGAGTCAATATTGAGAAAATCAAAACGAAAATAATGGTTCTATAGAATTATCAATAACGCTTTTTAACACTATTTTATCCAAAGACTTAATTTTTATCAAAATTCTTGCAGCCGTTTTCGAAAAAAATTGTTGGCCAAATTGCTCTTAAAATTAGAGTAAACATTCCTTCAAATATCAGTAAATATCTAAAAACATGAATATAAAAAAAAAAAAAATTCCTAAAGTTCTTTTACCTGTTGTAGGTTTAGCTATTTTTTTTTTCAAAATCAAAAGCACTTTTTTTTGAAAATTTTACTATGCAATATTATTTTTACTTTTTGAAAAACTCCGTATAACAAAATTGCAACCAATTATTTTTTAACATTTAACATTTAGTCTCTTATGAATTGAATATTTTACACAAATTAATGGTAAATAGCAGTCAAGAGCAGAATAAGACATTTTTATTGGTTAAATCTGTTCAGGTGTTATAATAAATGTTTACTTATTTATTTTTACTTGATCGATTGGTTTCGTGTAAAAAAAGAATTCGAGGTTTTAATGGTGATGGAAGATGGAGAAGTCCAAAAAATTGATTTTTGTAAAGACGTCCGTCGGTCTGTTTGTCTATCCGCCAGTGAATCTGTGCGTCCTGATACCTCATACTAAGAGCTAGAGCCTAAACGGTTAGACGCATTTTTACTTCAAATTTGGTGTGAAGTGATTTTATGTGATTCCCTAGAAAAAAATTCCATTTTTTGCTTAAGCTCATCTAGAACGGGTAACTGCCATACAACGATTTTGGTTTTATCGAGTTTTCTGGAAAACGGCTCTAACGATTTTGATTACTGGCATACCACAGTTTTGCCAAAAAATACGAATAATAGGAACAAAAATATTTTTTTTAAATTGCCTTTTTTTGTACTTATCTTATTTAGGTATATATTTTTGTTCGTAAACGATATAAGAATATTAGTAAACCATCACTATACCTGCACCTTCAATATCTAGCTACATATAGTTGTTATCTACGAGAGCAAGTTCGTGCAATCCAGTCGTGCTTGCGTTGCTTCGCTTAATTTTCAGAGTCAAATGTCTTAATATTAAAATCCCGACTTACTTTATAATGAGGCGGAAAATATTATTTTTTATCTCCTATAGGTTAGGTTAAAGTGGCTGTCAGGAAAACGGCTGACACACTTAGACCATAATTAGGTCCATTGTGATACCACTAAATTTTCACTTTATTCATGAATAAATACAATCATTTCTTGTGGTCCCATATTGTTATAAAATACCTCCTATTACGCTGGCTAATAGAATAGAAATAAATTACAAAAAGTTGAGCCTCAATAAGCCTAATGGTTTTAGCATGATGCGCGGACAACGTGTGCCGAGTAGCGATTTTATTTATGTAGAAAATGAACTATAAACCTAGACTAAGGGGCTTATTGCGAGAGTCTATTCAGAATAGACTTAAAGTCGAACAGACTTATAGTCTATCGTCGGTATTGCGAATTTCTATTAGAATCAATTTTTTTCTACTAAATAGAATTTTTTTTCGATCAGGAATTTCTGATCGACTTTTGTGTAAATTTTTGTTTAAACCTATAATAAGAATGTATTTTAGTGGAAAAGAATATTTTCTTGTAAAATACGAACATTCATATCGTCATCCATGTTTGGTGTCCTTCCTTCAAGATGCTCAATCATCTTAACATGTGCTGCAATATAAAATTTGCTACCATAATACATTTTTTTCAAAGATTTTTATATACTTATACATTCTTTAGGAATTGTGCATTTTTAAAATTCATCATAAAAATGCACTTTTTTTCCTAAAGTCTTAATACTTGATGCTGAAGTATTTATTGATATTTATATGGATGTCCAACAATTTTTTCAATGTTCTTCCGTTTGCAATAAGCTGCAATGTCATATTTGGTACGAAGGAGCTTTACATTCAACTGCGAAATGATTTTTCAAGTAGTTATAACTATTATTAAGCTTTTAGAGAAAGTGCATTTTGAAGATGCACAAATCACCACTGCACCCCAAAGGAGTCTGCGAAGCTACCACATTATCATAAATATATATGAACCTAATAATATTATACAAATGTATGTCTGCATATTTTCATCCAATGTTTAAAATCTAAAGGATCGGAGTTCATTTTTGCAATTTGTCGCACAATGGAATAAAAACTGGAAGAAAAACTATTTATTTCATCAAAAAAACGTCAAATTTTCGTCAAACTATATTAATTTTCTAAAACTCTAGGGCAGATTTGACATTTCAGTCTAAACCTCTAGTCGAGAGCATTTATTATTCTATTTTCGAAAAAAGATTCTATTTCAATAAGTCTACTGAGCAAGGCGATACTAATTTCAAATTTGATAGAATCGAAAAAAGTCGAATAGACTTAAGTCGAATAGACTCTCGCAATAAGCCACTAAACTTTTTTGAAACTGACAATCATTTTGGGAGCAAACGAACACTTCCTATTTTAGAAACTTTCAAGACACTTACATATATGTATAAATACAAAAAAATAGGAATAGTTCATAGACTTAACTTCTTCCCATTGGTTTGTATAATCTGGTGCAAATGAGGTATTAAAAGACATTCATTAAATAGAAGCTCATTAAACAGTATATATCCATATTTTTTTATATTTTACTGTGATTATTATCAAAAATAAAACACAATTTAATCATTAAAAGCAAATCCTTTTAACATTTCTTTTCTTTTATATTTTCAGGTATGTTCCACTATTAAATATTTCACAAAATCCATTGAACTCTGGTCTTAAAGCAATGAAAAAACTATCAACAAGCAGGTTTCTATAAAACAATTTCTACAAATAAAATTCAATTCTAACAAATATTTACTTAGTTTTTTCATTCAAAATAACAATAAAGCATTTAAATTCAACATAATAAACTAAATCTCTTCAAATATGTGCCAGTACCTTCATACATAAAAACAGTCTACGAAATATTTGTTCATCACATTTCTTTGTGTTCAGGCGCGAACGCAGGGTGGTTTTATGAATTTAACTTCCTCGCCATATAATTTCACTCTTAATTTTGAGTTTTCAGTTAAACCCCCCCCCCCCCGAAATTTTTTCCTGCGTTCGCGCCTGTTTGTGTTAGAATGGAATTTATTTATTCAGCAATCCTTTATTATGTAAATAGCTTGTATGGTTGTAACTGAGTTTAATTTTGATAGGAGTGCTAAATCGTTTTCATGTTTCATTATTATGATGTGTTTTCCCACTTTTCAACAAAGCTCGCTGACAGCTCGTTAACTTTGTTATCCCATTCATTCTGAACCTGTGTGTTTTCATTTCGTATTTGGTCAATTCCTTTTATCCTTATATGTCTGTCTGACCTGTCGGATTTAGAATTATTTTTTAAGGTGTATTTTTTTTTTTGTCAGGAAGCTTATGTTTGTTCAATTTAATTTTTAAAAAAACATGATTTGACGTTGTATGTTTCATACCCGGGGTTTAGCAAAGCGAATTGAATTAGCAGCAATCGAATCATAGTGTTAGTTTTATGAATGTATGTGCGACTAGTAGCTCTCTGCGCGTTTTGTCAACTAGTATGATATTTTAAAAAGATTTCACACAGAGAAACTAGAGAAACACACAAATTATGGAAACTTCTCGCTTGTCTGCACTCCGGGGTAGGTACATAAGTATTTTTTTGAAGTGAAACTTCTTTGGTCGCGTTGAGAGTGAAATTTCAAGGTTGAATTTTTGTGAAACGAATAAATGTAACGCCACATGTGCAACGCTGAGATCGTTGATTAGCTAAGTGGTGGGAGGTAGGGTAAAAGTAAAAATTTGTATTGCTAATATATTTAATATTGCAATAAGTTTGGATTTTTTGATAATCTATATTATTGTAGCAGATAAAAGGGAAAATGTCCTTCTATGTCTTTTTTCTAATTTCTTTAATTAGAATGCTAGAGTTTTGAAATTTTTTTGGTAAATAGATAATAAAATTCTAAGAATATTACTTCTTATTACTTGAGGATAGCCGAAAGTGCAGAGATACGTTATATGAAGCTTCTACCGATGCTAAAATGGAAAGATAAGCACACAGCTTTATATTGGATAAAGTTAGATGACATTTTAAACGCACAACAAAACATGACCTTCGGGCAAATTGCAGACTCAATAAAAGCAGCTTATTCATCAATTAGCCAAAGGAATTTTGACGAACAAGCTACGAACGATGAAGGGCGAGGAACAAGGCAGGTTCGACGAAGATTGTAGTAGAGGCAGAAAAATGTCTTTCGCATGGTTGAATCTATTTCGAAATTCAAACGATGAGCAGTTTAAGACAATATACATTGAAGCAAATGAAAACTATAAAACAATATGCAAAGAGAAAAAAAGGGCATACTACGAAACCCAAGCCTTAAAGTTAACGCTATGTAAAAATGCCTCAGAATTTTGGAATGCCGTAAATAGTTTGAATGGAAAAAAGCTCATCATCAACAAGGATCTAAGTCCAATCGTCCTGGCTAACCATTTCAATAACCTGCTTAATCCGGAGATGATAAGAAGTTCGCTCCAATATGCTACGCCTTGGGTCGAAAACGAATTAATGGATGGTCTTATAACGGAACTGGAAGTAATCGACGCTTTAAATGGACTTAACGATAGAAAAGCGCCGGGTCCCGACAGAATACCGGTAGAGTTCTACAGATATGGCTCCACAACACTCAAAAGGCAAATAATATCATTGTTCAACCAAGTTATGGAGTATGGCGTGATTCCGCAGCAATTTAAAGAAGCACTTATATTTCCAATATATAAAAAAGGCAGTAAGTCAGATCCGGCAAGCTACAGGGGTATTTCCTTTTTAAACGCCACGTATAAAATCTTCACTTCGATCTGGCAAAAAAGGCTTACGAGGTGGATAGTCAGTACGAATCAACTTAAGGAAATTCAAGCTGGATTTAGACCCGGGTACTCAACAGTGGACCACATATTTGTTTTAAGGAGTATAGTGGAATCATTCTTTGCAAGAGGGCACAAACTTTACACTTTTTTTGTGGATTTCAAAGCACCCTTTGATACTGTGGATCGCAGAGCACTTTTGTTCCAAATGTATTATAAAGGTTTGTCCACAAAGTTTTGCAACTTAGTTGAAAAGATGTACGAAGATACTTGGTCAGTGGTCTGGAACGGTGACAAGACTTCTGAAGCTTTTGAGACGAAATTTGGGGTGAGACAAGGATGCTCTTTGAGTCCTTTGCTGTTCGGCCTATTCATTGACGATATCACAGATTACTTACCAGGAAGAGTGGAATTTGGCAACCAATATATTAAAGCCCTCCTTTTTGCGGATGACATTGTTCTGCTGGCAAATACTCCTGCTACATTTCAAAGAATGATAAACCGACTTGAAGACTATTGCACCTTGTGGAACCTTACGGTAAATCTCGATAAGTCCAAAGCTATGGTTTTCAAAAAAAAATGCTGGAAGAACTAGTATGAATGAGCGATGGACATTTAAAGGACAGCTAATAGAAGTGGTCAAAGAGTACAAATATCTTGGGGTTATTTTCACACCAAACCTTAATATGGAAAGACACCTTAAAGTGAAATTGGCAAATGCCAAAACTGCTGTAAGTACAACCTGGAAGCAATGCTTTGCAAATAAGCACATTACACATAGCAGCAAGTATCGGGTGTTTGAAGCTATAGCAGAGTCGGTTTTGTTGTACGCAGCACAAGTTTGGGGCGCAAAACAGTACGATACAGTGGATAAGTTGTTAAGATACTAATTAAAACGGATATTTCATCTTCCGGCGTGCACACCGAATTATGCAATTATGCTGGAGACAGGCCTGCCACCGCTCTTCATTAAGACGCTCAAGCGCCAAGTGGTTTACATATTGAAAGTAATGATCATGTCAAACGAAAGACTGCCAAAACAAGCTGCACTAAATTCCATAAGGAGTACGACTGGCTGGTATGCGGATTGGTTGGAGCTGGCTGCTATGTGTGGTATGTCACTGAACCTAGAAGTGGAACATCATCAACTCTGGAAGACAACACTTTATGAGCTTATTACAAAGGTGGATTTGAAGTGCAGACAGCGGTTTCTGGAGGAGGCATCCAGCTCTGTACACAGAGCAACGTATAGTGTTTTAGAGCATAACCTACAGGAAAAAAACTATTTTCGTGATGAAAACAGTATACAACAAATATCGATGATGCTAAAGCTTCGAGTTGAAATGTTACAGCTTAATTACGTACCGCACCGCGATGTCTTACCAATTACGCGCAGCATCTGTAACCTTGGAGAGAGAGAAGACGTTATACATTTTCTGGGCAAATGCCCAACCCTGAGAGAAACAAGGCGGTATTACCTGGGAATGGACTGTATTACTGAAGAAGACATTAAGTATATCTTGAATGAAATGAATGTTTCAGAACTATATAATTTTTGTAAAATTGCACTAGCTTATCGGGAAAGGATCATAAATGAAATTTTTTATAAATGAGCAAGCTAAATTTTAAGTTGAAATTTTTTCTATATTAATGTTTATATGTTAAAACAAAAGTATATTTAATAACCTAAATTGTCAATCGGCAGACGGCAAATTGTCATACTCAAATTGATTTATAAATTGTAAAATATGTTACCAATATGTTAAGAACCAATGAATCTAAATCTAATCTAAAAATCTAATCTAAATCTATTACTTCATTAAGATTTTTATCTATCTCCTACTGGTATGGAGATATAAATTATTTTAAACATTTTATCTCAAAATAGGCTAATTTCAAAAAATTGAATTAAATCAGGAGATGCAAAATAAATAAGACCAAATCAAAGTTGTCATATACAATTTTTTTGATTTTGTAGAGATTTTGATTGTAGGAATTTTTGGAAATAATCGGAAAACCTACTCAAATAAACTGATTTATATCTTTTAAATTTTCATCTTTTCTTACTTTAAATTTTCACCATTATTATTTAATTTTCAAGTTTACAACCCCAACCCATCGATCATTTTGATATAGAACATATAGCTGCGTCTTACGCATATAAGCTTAATATTCCTATACAAATCGAGATTTTTAGATCGCCAAAGAGCAAAGAAATTTCACTTCTGCCACGAGTACTGAGTTACACGCGAGCTTTTTTTTTTCATATAAAAAAGTGTCCAAGTCTTAATAATTTTAAATTTTCTCAAAAGTTGAAAAAGGTAAAACCATCTGGTTTTCAGTGTTTGATTCAAAATTAATAGAATTAGTGAACACTTTAAGCTTCAACCTAATTCTATAATTTTAGTATTTCACCAGTTTTGCATTTAGAATGAACAAAGGCAATTTGTGCATTATTTCTCAATAACATACCTAAGTAAGCATCAGAACAAAATATTTACAAATAATATAACTATAATTTCCATAATTAAATAAAATAGCTATCATACATATGTTAGTAATTGCATAGAATTATTACATGTAATTGGAAATGTGGCTTTATACGCTAAAACACCAAAGTATTTTTCATATAGATATTTGCATTGAACACAAAAGTTATGAGCAATCATATTTTTTCTATTTTACACAAATAATTACACGGTATAATTTTGCATTGCAACGATTGCAAGGTGATAACAATGCTAATTTATTTTCTTTGAACTGTGTTTCTTTTGATTAATTTCCTCGATTATTATGCAATAAAAGAGTTTTGCACGTTTTATACAAATTTTCCACTTTGTTGCAATTCAGTAGGTTTGTGTTTTATTTCATTATACAAATAATAAAATGTGTTTTGTGTTATAACGGATTTTCAATAAAATGTTATACCTATGAAATTTGTGCAAATTTTTATTTTAACTTGAATTGTACCAAAAAGGCAAAAGCCAAAACAAGTTCAATAGGTATTGCATGTAGGTATAGGTTTTTTATCAATTTTTTAGAGATACATATTGCAGACAAAAGCGACTAGGAATTGAATTTTGTATTAACAAGTTTCGATATTCTATCTGATTTATCAACTGTCACAATAGTACATGCATTTTAAAAAAAAAAGTTAAATCTCACCCGCACTTCATCGACATTCTTCTCTTACACATCACAGTAAACAACTTCCCTAGAGTACAAAGGAAACAAACTACAATGCCAACCGTTGCACTTAACAGGAACTGTGATAAATGTGTGCAAACAAAAACTATAGCCAGCTCCTTTGATACATTTCCATCACAATAAACCTCATTTTGTCAAAGCAAATGCACACATCCTTTTCTGAGGGTAACGTCAATCGCATCGGCACAATGAACTGCCAGCACGTAACAAAGTTTTCCTCGATCCCCAGCAGTATACTACCTAAGCATACATAAAGGTGTTGGAAGGATTTTCATTATGCTTCCTGTGCATACATATTGTTGCACTGGAAAAAGTGTCACTTACTCGTTGCATCAGCACCTGTGGCTGCAACCTTAACGTTTTTTGAATTCTTCAGGCTTTCCGTTTATAGATGACTTTTCAAACTTATCTAGGCACAACCGACAAACGCTCTAGCAACATTATTCAGAAATTCTTTTTGTGCAAGCTTTTAGACTTTCGGCGCTACTGTCACAACCATCATCATGTAAAGAAAGGGAAAATTCAATTCAAATTTTTGTTGGTCCATCACCGATGGTGTTTTTATTAAATTGTGTTTGTTTATTACAAACGGTTTGCCGCACAGCCGTCTGTTTTTGGCTTGAAACTGAATCTACGTATAGTGTTTGTATTCTGTCGGCATCATAAATTTAAAATTCAACATAAATATATGTTGGGTACCTCTGTCTACTTTATGCATTCAAAAACAAAAGAAATAAAATAAAAGGTAAAAAAGGAATTCCATTATAAGCGAACGTGATTTAAATACTAAAATTTAGGTGCAAAAAACCTGACTATAAAAAAAAGTAAACAAAAACAAAATACTATGTACGTATGTATATGTATTTATGTATTTGGGTAAATAAAACTTTTTCAATATTGTTAAAAAATAAACCCCCTTGCCACATAGGCATTCTAATTACAAGCTTTTCGTATTTTTTCTTTTCCATTCTACGACCCTTAACTGGATCGCACAAACTTGCTCTTATGGTTCAAGACTATAAAATTGCAGACGTTTATCTTTATTAGTATAATTGCACATTTATGGAAAAGTGTGAAAAAAGTCCAATAAAATATTGTTTCTCTTATTTTAATTCTCTTTGCAAAATGTTTACAAAATTTAATCAAGATTTCGGAGCTCCCAGAGAAAAGGGCATAGTTTTTTGACAGTAACCTGAAGGCCCTATTTCTATTTAGTGATTTTTTGGCAAGAACCTGAAATTAGGTGTAATCAAAATCCCTAGGCTCGTTTTCGAGAAAATAATAAGATTTTTTTTGACACGAAATGAGTACTTCCTGAGATATAGGTCTACAAAAATCACAAGAAACTGTAACTCTCTAACTTATTCACTCGATCACTCACTGACAGTTCAACAAAATTATAAGCACTTCCCGACATTGTAGAATCATGCAGTTTTGTATAACGCAAAGCCTTGTGGTGCATTTATCATGGGGCGTGGCACTCACCCATTTTCATAGAATTTATTAAACTACTTCGAACTCTTCTGATTCTTGCAGAATGATGAAATTTTGTAGAGTGATAAAGCTTGAAGTGGAAGCAAAGGAAAAATACAAAAAAAATTGAGATTTTACATTCAGGGGGCCTGGCATCCACTCATTTTCACATAATTGATATTAAAAATATGGAGCACTTGCGATTGTTGCAACATTTTGAAATTTTGTTGAGTGGTAGGCCTTGAGGTATTGAAATTATGAGATTTTACATGCAGGTTGCGTGGCATTCTCCCAGTTCTTCACAATCATTTTTATTTAAATACATCACTTCTGGTTGCTGAATATTGCTAGACCAGTAGGCCTTGTAGTGCATTAAAGAAATACAAAAGAAAGAAATTAAAGATTTAATTTTTCTTTTTTGTTCACCAGACAAAAATCTGCATAATGAAGTGAAATCACACCAAGAACATACTTACTTACTTACTTAGGTCCTCGGACCTATTACGTCCGTGATGTTTCCCTAACGGGACAAAGGGCATCCACTACACCTACGCGCCATCGTGTACGATTTCTTGAAATATATTTCAGCTTTCTCAAACTTTTCCCCAGTCGTGCCGATTCCTGTTAGACCGTTCTTCGCCATGTACTTCAAGGCCGGCCCACTTGTCTTCCCTCCTGTGTGAGCGGGTTCCACTGCATTGCTTGAGATGCAATGCACCGATCGCCTTTTCGAAGCGTATGGCCAATCCACTGCTACTTTCTTCTTCGTATAATGGAGTCTATGGGCTCCTGACCCGTTCTCGCATGAAGTTCGGCATTGGAGATACGGTTGGGCCAGAAAATCCTCAAGATGTTTCGTAGACATCTATTAACGAAGGTTTGCAGCTTTCTAGTGACAGTGTCAGTGACCTTCCAAGTGCTGCAGCCGTAAAGCAGAACGGATTCAACATTGGAGCGGAACAGTCGTAACTTGGTCTTTAAGTTAAAAGAGTTGTTTCTCCATATTTTGGACAGCATTCCGAACGCAGCCTTTGCTTTTCTGATTCGGCTGTTTACGTCCAGTTCAGTTCCGCCACCCGTAGAGACAATACTCCCAAGATATTGGAAATCCTCTACCATCTCTACCGGTTGTCCAGAAATATTTACTTGGATTGATGAGGAAGTTCCAAGGCTGATCCTTTTAGTTTTTGCCGAGTTGATCTTAAGCCCTACGATTTCTGCTTCTCTCTCCACCCTTGTTGTCATTTGATGGAAATCTATGATCCTATGAGAGAGTAAGCATACGTCGTCCGCGTAGTCCAGATGTTTGAGGTGAGATTGCAGAGTCCACTGAATTTCTCTATTTCCATTTGACAAAGCTGCGTGCAGAACATGAATATTAGAAATGAATTTTTATGAATATACAAAAATCTGTGTAATTATTTTGTTTTTTAATTTGATTTCAATTTTTTAGAAAATTATTCCTCCCGCATAAAAGGGGGGAAATATACTTTCATTACCGTCCACATTCTAGCTTTTTGTCACAGCTTTTGCAAATTCCCCTTTTTGATAATTAGTTACGAAGTTAGATTAACTTTACTTTATAGATTTCTGCTTACTTCATATCAAACTGGTTTGTCAAGTTCAAGAATTATTTAAGTTGTAGTAGATAATTTTACCCAAAATTAATCAAAAGAAAAAAATGGTTAATATTTCCCAATCAAAAAACCTGAAAAGTGCTCTTGAATACATAACATCAAGGAATAATAAACGAAATTGCTTATGTCAAAATATATGTGTATTTGTTCTTTCTAGAACTTTTGTCAGTCAATTGACCAAATGGACTATTATCATGAACCTTAATAGATTTACAAAAACACAAACTCAACAAATACACATTCAAAGAGACGCCACGGCGCGGCGCGGTGGCTGGCCTCCTGCTATGCTGTGATAAGAATTTATGATATGTCCAATAAAAATTAAATCAAAACGGAAACTGTCACCTGCCTTTGGCAATGGCAATGGCCGAGCCCCTAGTCATTCTTGTGTGCCATCATGCTGATAAAGGGAAATTCTGTTTAATTCCAGTGTGGGTGATGATAATGGCTAGAAGACATAATTCCGGTACAGACTCCACATTAAGGGTACGCTGTAAGCTCATTGATTATATTACAATAAAAGTTATAGTCCTACAGTATGTGTTGCAATCCTAGTAGCAGTAAAAAGACTACGTATCATTGATAATTTCATAAACGTATGTAATATATCAAATAATTATAAAAATTGGTTAAGTCCATAGGAGAGAAAAGTTACCTACGATCATGCGTATAGGTGTGTATATGGTTTACTTGCGATGTAAGGTTACTGTGCCGGGGTGATTCGCATAAGATCGCACATAAAGCTAGAGAGTTCAGGTTGGGTCGGGACTATACAAAAATCGCATTTTGATTTCAAAATCAATGCTATTATCTACACGCATAGTATGTATATAGCAAACTTGCCTTTTAAATAGTGTCCAAAAGTGACATATAAGATATAAGCCGAATGGGCCTATTAATATGACAGAATGTACATGACACCATATACGTCGTATATATTTTGTCATACAAACATTTCTAACATTCAATAAAAAGTATTTAAGCGACCTTTAGTCCAATGCGTTTCGGTCCTGATAACAATTACAGTGGACCTCATCAGTTAGAGCTGTAATTGTTACCTTTCTAAGACGCAACATTTTAGTCGATGGCTACCGACGTTTATAAAATTTACAGCATAAACACACTGCAAATTATATTTTTCTAGGGGAACATGGTTACATTCAGACACCTAGATATAGATAAAGATATTATGCCCGTGGTCTGGAAAAGGTAATAAAGAAAGAAAAAACCTAAACAATAGAAGTTATATTGTTTTTGTTCTTATTTTAGTGGACTGTATTGAATGAAATTCAATAAAAAGTACTTAAGTTAGTTATTGAATTTCATTCAATACAGTCCACTAAAATAAAAACAAAAACAATATAACTTCTATTGTTTAGGTTTTTTCTTTCTTTATTTCTAACATTCTTATTCGTCACTTTTGGAACGTATTTATACGGCAAGTTTTACATAATATATGATAATGTAATACTGCCTTTACTTTTCAAAATATTGAGAAATTAAAAAAAAAAAAACTTCTTGAAAAAAAAATATATAAGAAAGCTGATGCTAAAACTGTGCTTTAGTGAAAAATTACTTATTAAGTGACCTAATAGCAGTTGTAGGTATGACTGAGTTCATTAATTATAGTACTTGAAACCTTTCATAGACCCTCAAAATTTCAATTTATCATAAAAAACTGTTTTTTTTTTAACTTTTCATGCTTCAATAATTTTTGCTAAGGAATTTTTTTACCGAATTTAATGCCACGTGTTTTTTCAAGCTGAAAATTTTGAAAAAAAAAAATCCTACAACCTTTCGTTTTTAAGTTAAGCACTTAATTACTTGAACTTTTGGAAAATATTAATTTAAAAAATTTTGTTTTAAAAACTGTTCACTAAAACAACTTTATTTAAAAATAAATGAAGACAATACAAATATATTTTCTTTTTACAAGAAGATATATCATAATTAATTATGTTAATGTTACCGTTGTTTTAAATGTTTTTTTTTTTTAGATTTTCTCTGGGTATGATCGCGAACGATGCATTTTGTATTTAAATTAACTTCATCATCGGATGAAATGTGAAATTCTAGCTATTGCATTCAAGGCAAATTAGTGGAAATGCCAGGGTTTGTTTTTGTATTTAAGTTCATTAGTTTGAAATTCAATGCCAGATTTTCAAGTGTCATCCTTCAAAAGCAACAAAAAATATATTGTTATTTTTTTTTTCGATTTTCGTTTAATGCCTATTGTTGAAATTTTAAACTACCTACTGAAGCATAGCCAGATGTCAAGCATGAAATTCGATCAATTATTATGTATGTATGTAAAGATTATGTACATAATATGTGTGTACACTGTACATATGTATGTATTGTATGTGCAATGTAAAAATATTATTCAATTAATATTGAAGTGTTAAATTTAATTTAAATTGGAAAACAATTTTTCGCAAAACAATCCGGGTATCAGTTAAAATTAATTATGTAGATACTCAAATGTTCTCATAACGGATTAAATTCTTATTTTTATTTGCTCTATTAATTATGTATCAAAAGAAAATTCGAGTTTTAAATAAAGATTAACATCAAGATGATGGAGAAGTCAAAAAATGTGATTTCGGTATGAGGTCTACAGGTTTGTCTGTAGGTCTATGAATCCTGATGTATATTGAGCTAGAACCAAAATGATTCAATCGATTTGATTTCAATTTAGCATAATAGCCAAATCACAATCACGCGTTAGGTCACTCCGACTTTGACATATTGAACAGAAACAATGAATTTGTATGAAACAAACCGAAATGTTACCTCAGGCGTTGCGCCGCTTCAGATCGTAAATATCGTAAGCGCGAGCTCCAACGCCCGAATAGATCTATTTCCTATTCTGGCTTCGCTTTGACAGTTCGCAATTCTCATTTTATTTTTGTTGTGGTTTGATTTTATTTGGGTGCGAAAGTTTTTTTTCAATTTGACATTACTTATTTCAAAAAACTCTTTCAATAATTTGTATCAATAAAAAACTAAATATTTTATTTATCTGAGTGGCTCGATTAATAAATGCAACAACAGCAGCATTTAAATTATCTAGTTAATATGAGTTTTTTTAATTGTGATTCAACATCCAGTACCTACTTCGTATGGAGATTTTGCAAACTAAATTGCATACATAATTATGTATTTTCATTTTGATTATTCCAGCACATTGTACATATTAACAGTTGTATTGATTGAATCAAAATAGAATTCTTTACATTACCAAAAACAATAAAATAAATCAATTTCCTGTGAAATCAATTCTATATTTTGTTTCATTTATAAAGAAAACAAAATGTTTGATTCTTCACAGCTGTTTTGTCAGTACCTTCTTTGGACGTGTTCGATTAAGTATGAATTTAGGTTCCAGAGAGTGAATTCACTCCTGTTTGCGTACATCTGATAGCAGAGTATTTTTATTTTTATTAGGTATGCACTATTCGGCGATAGACAGGGAAAAAAGTAAGTTCTGTTTATGATAAGTACTTTCCAGTCCATTTTCAGCGTGTGCTTTTGCACGACGACTTTTGAGCCATGACTTATCGAAATTTGTTAGAATATTGCGAAGGTGAGTTCACATTTTGTTCTCGTTCGCACTCATTTAATTTCAATAAAAGGCATGACTTTAAAGTCGTCTTGCAAATGCAGACGAGAGAATGCACAGATTCTGCAACATCTACAAAGTTATTCACTCAAAGTTGAATATAACTTTGAGATTTTAACAGTCAACTTGAGAAATAGTTTTTATTCACTTCACATTTTATTCACATTGACTTTTTCAAGTTTTGATTTTCTACTCTAGAGTAGATAAACTTTGGATTTTCTTATTTCTGTCTATATATGCATGCTATTCAGTTCTCGACCGATCACCGAAATCAAGCATTGTCGGGTGAGTTAGTACTAAGATGGGCGACCGCATGAGTTTTTTTGGTTTCTTATTTTTTTTTTTATAATTGAAATTTGTTTATAAAAATAGTGGCTTTCCCAGACCAAAAATTAGAACAGGTGTACAATTTCAATAAACAGGTCACTTCAGCATTGTGTTCCATGTTATATACGGAATGATTTGCTGGTCTTGTGATGTTTAAGTAGTGGACAAGTGTAAAAACATACTCATGAACATGGATCCATTCATGATTCCATTTAACAATAACTACAGGTCTTACGTTTCATGGAGTTGTTGATCTTTTTTTGACTTTTCCTGTTGGACACTGCATTATTCATCTCTGTAAACATTTGTGTTTCTTCCTTCATAATTTTATTTTAGTAAAACGAAATAGTACACAGAGAAAAAAACAACGTAAAATCAAAGCAAAAAACTTTGATTCTAATTATTTTTCGGAACGATTTGGCGCCAACGCCGAAAATTCTTAAATCAAAGTGGAGCGACTTTATTTCAAAGTGATTCCATACTTAAAAATGAACTAGATTTTACTACGTTTACATGTTGATTTAAAGTGGAATCATAGTTAAATCAAATTCATCCATCTTTAAAAACAACATTTATCTACTTCGAATCAACGTAGATTGAACTTGGCTTGGTTAGGTATTGATTCAAAATGGCTACCCACGCCACGCTTCTTTGTTTAAATTTATGTAAGACAAAGACAAATGTATATTCATGCTCGATGCATTTCATTTTTGTGGTGAATCATTTATTTGTGACGCCTTAAAGTGAATCGTTTAATGCTATGAGTATTTCATATTAATAAATATAGGAAAAGTAATTAAATATTGTTTCTCGATTATATGAAAGTGAATTTTAAGTGCGCGTTTAATTTGTTCACAAATGTAAGAGCGCTACTTCGAAAAGCAACAACGCGCTCTCGAAATTCTTTATATTAAGCTTACAAATACAAACAAATTAAGGTTAACTTAACTATGCAACACTTTAAAACTACTTTGATGGCACTTTAAATGCCATAAAAGAGGATCACAAAGTAAGATGTGGATTTCAATGTTAAAATGAATACGTTTCACTTTGAAACAAGGATGAGCGCACTTTAAATGTGGATATCAATTTAAAAATCATAACGTTTCACTTTACAACAACGTTGAACGAAATGTATATGCACAAAAGTTGATTTCGATGTATAAATAAACACGTGTTACTTTGAAACTAAGTTGAATATCTTATAATTACGTCGCATATTCAAATTAAGATTATTTCAACGTAAAAATGAAAATGCTCCACTTCATTTAAAAACCTTTAGATCAAATACGCTCGTATTTAACTTTATAAAGCATTTTTTCCCTCAGTGTAGGAACAAATTATAGTGTGTGAAAACTCACCTCTTATTGTTAGATATATATTTGCTTTAAAAATAAAAGCTTTCAATTTTGCTTGGTATTCTTTTGATTCCGCGCTTCACATGGAATGAAAAATCCATTGCAATTATTCGGAAAAATTATTCAAAATACTAAATTATTCTAATGCAAAACAAAAGTTGAAAATGACGTCTTGCGCGTCATGTCACTCATGTGTCAGAAATATGCCAAGGATATTTTAGAAACTGCAGGTGGGTCAACTTTTAAATTTCAACTCTGGAGTTCAGATTCGAAATAGTGAATTAAAGCATTTTTCAACTTTCAGTTCAACTACGGCTTTGAAGTCAACTTTTAAGTTGGCCAACTTTGTAGTTTTCAGCAAGTCGATCAATAGTGAATAAATGTATCCTTAATTAATTTGTATTGTTTCTACTTTTCTAGTATGTGTATTGTGTAGGTATAAATATTAAAACTAAATATTATTTCGATAAAAAATCTCTTAACTTAATGAGATGCCCTCTAGTTTTTAGGTACGTTACTACTCTGTTATCTACTCGCACTCGCTCATGGGTACATGATTGCATGATAATGCCTTCTATACCTACAAGATTTGTATAAACCCATAATATGTCCCTCCAAATGTTTTTTTTTGTTTTCAATAAATAAATGGACCTATGTGTCGTCCTAATATAACTTACAGTTCTGAAGTAAATGCTCGGTAAAGCAATTTCGCGCGACTCAGTCACTCACTTTTTTCTTATCATGCATTCATCGACAAACATTAAAATTTTTACACACCAAAAAATAAAATAAAAACAGAGACACTTGCTTCTCCATTTTCCGTAAGGAAATTATGAGAAATTAATTTAAAGAAACAGATCTTTTATTCTATCAAATTCCTATCTTGTCAAAGCCCGAAGCCTGACGCGACATTCTGATTTGCAAATTTTAGGGTCGCGCTTAATGACACATGATATCGTAAAGTCGGTAAAAAGCCTGTCAAAGTCAGAGCGACCTAACGCGTGATTGTGATTTGGCCATTTAAAGCATTTTTATGTGATTCCCTCGAAGAAAAATTTTAGTTTTAGCTCATCGAGAACGTGTACTAGCTACCATATAACGATTTCGTTGTATTAAATTACCTGCTTTAACGATTTCAGATTAAACTTTGTATATGTAATGTCTAGAATAGTTTCGATAATTCAGCATACCAGGTTTTTGCTAGAAAATTCGAATAATGGAAATTAAGTTTTAAGGTTCTTGAGCATATTTGCTTTTCTGGAATATTTCTGAATATCTCTTCATTGGCTTGGATGATTTTGAAACGATTTCGCAATTCGGTACTTCTAACATTTTCAAATTTGTTCAATATTTCCTCGTTAATATAAAAAAATATAGAAGCATTAATATACACCATCCATGCCTAGCTACATGCTAGTTGTTGACTAAAAGATCAAGTTCATATGAACAAGTCGTGGATTTTATTTATTTGGCAAGAGTATTGTTTCATGTAAAGGAAATGAACGAAATTTAAACCAAATAGTGTGATGATTAAAAAGTACAAACATTTTGTTCATCATACCATCCATACGTTTTGTTCGTCAAGATGCATGTACATATTTTCTTTCAAAACCTGACAATCTAATAACTGTAATACCTTCTCTATGATATCTTACATACCGAGATAAGTAATATTAAGCCAGTTCAAGTTTCTGAGAGCACATACTTTGCTCTCGTCATAGACCCAACACCCAAAAGCTTTCAATGGATGAAGCTCTAGTCAAAAAAATATTTATGCTGGTCCACTATAAAAACGAAATTCTAACCCTCTGGAGTCGGTCTTAATTTTTAGATGTTTAAATAAACTTAGATCTGAATGAGCAAAACGGGAATGTAGGACTCGCGTTCCTATAATATATGGCAGCCAGAAATCTTTTTGTCTCGAAAGTTTAGTAGATAAATCGGTTGATATTAAAGAAGAAATAGCTTTTCTAACAGATCAGTTTGACGAACACGAGGAGAGACCTGATCATGATTTCGCCGTATGCAGACAAAAGGCACTTTGCACCTCTTTTTATAAATTTATTATCTGCATCAAAAAATAAAATAATCTATTGAATCCAAAAAATGTCCGTCTTATCTGCTTTTTTTTTGGTACTAAAACTCAGACATTTTGCTAATGAATTACGTTCAGATTTTGAGATAGATTGGTGACTCTCTCCTGATCTTTAAAATCTGAACCATTTTTTTGTTTGTATTTAGTTTAAGACGGAATTAAATGGGACGTATTATTGCGTTCCGCTACTAAAAAGTTAAAATTTTAGTTCTCGGAGTCCTCTATAAAAAAAAACAATAGCATAAATACTTGTCCAATGCTGATTCAAAAAGAATAAAGCAATTCATAAATGAGACAGTTCCCCTCTGCTTTGAGGTCTGCAGTACGCTGTTTAACTTACGAAATTGATTTTTTTAAGGAAACAATACACTTTTTTCGCACTACATTAACTATCCGGATAATTCAGTGTGTGCGAAAACGCCCTTTGAATTCTTTTTTTATATACGGCTATTATACGGCTAATTCTGATTACGTGAAAGTTCTGGACTAACAAATAAGTAATTTATTATTGACGCACGCAATAACTCGATTCAAAGTTCTTAACACAAATATTTTCCTTACTATCGCTAATTTGTTCACCATAATTGCTTTTACAATTTTCTGCTACATTAGGTACCTACACTCTTTTCATTGCTTCTCCAAAACTTTACTAAGAACTCAATTTATTTTTCGTCCATGATTACATTACCGTTTCACTATGAAAGTTCTATATTTAATTAAAAAAAAAAAAAACGAAAAAACTAAAATAAAAAAATATTACGTATACGCCACCCTCTCTTTTTTTTCATAATCCATCATTTTATGCTTTTTGGTTGAACAGCAAGCTGACACCGCTTCCAGTGGATTTTCTATTGAGTTTTAACATGCATACCTACATAATTTTTCTCAGTTCTAACATCATATTCAATTAACCTTAAAGACCAGAATAATATAGTGAAAGGACGAAAAAGAAAAGGATTTGTTTCTTTTTGCTTTGTAGAATTTTCTGAACATGTTAAAAATTGATGAAAACAATTTCCAACACGAAACATTGCCTGACGTTTTTCTGTTGTCTTGGAGTTAAGTGGTTTCACATAAAGTATGTAAAATGATACTATACCTGCCTTGACAAATAAGACGTTATAGACTTTAAGTTGTTTTGCTGACCACTTAGTTAAAGTGGATAAAAGAAATTAATGAAATCTTTTTGTAGAGTTTTTATTTTTCTTCTTTTCTTCTGCCGCTTTTCCAACTATAAGACTTATTTTTAATTAACTGATAAACATTAAAAACACGAACTTATACATTTAAATAAAAACAAGAATTAAAAAAAGTACGTACACGTCGCACTTTTATATTAAAGGATTTCCCTAATGAGAAACAGAAAAGATTCCTTTTTTTTTGTATTCAACGTGACTCAACCAACAACTGTCTCTGTTTCTACTTGAAATTAATATTTTTCACGCCTCGTCCTTGTTTTATGTATGTATTTCCCCAGAGATAGCGAGGTAGTTATAATGCTGCATTCGAAATGAAATTAAACATTTTTTGGTTCTCTCTCTTGATTTTTCACTTTTCTTTTTTTTTTTTTGTATACACATTTGCTGGTGCTAGGGTCCTTCTTTTTCTCTAGCATGTTCTTCATGGGTAATTATGGACAGGACAATAACAAAAACAAAACTTGAGGGAATGGTCATTTGCAAGCGATTTCATTATAAATAGTTTTTGTGGACACTTTATTTTTCGATGTTGTCGACTTTCGTTTAATATAAATTTTTATTTTCATGTTCCCCCTTAATGAAGGTATTTTTTTTTTTATTTTTTAAGTCTTTCTTAAGGATGGTGCAGAGAATAATTTAATTTGAATACAAAAAGAAATGTATGGATATTAAAACAGAAGGTGTTTTTTAACAGCATTTGTGGCAGACAAAGTGGGGTCGTGAACTTTAGAGGACTGCCGATGAAACGAATGAATGGATATTTGAATGAAAAATGTCTTAGAGGTGCTTTTTTTTAACTATTCATATTTTTCTCTTTTTCTGTACTCACTTATCGTGGCATCGACTTTTTATTATTGTTGGGCATGAAATATTGATAATAACATCCCATTCAAATGTAGGTGGATGTTTTTCTTTAAGATGACTACTTGTGAAAAAAGTTATTTTATAAAATATTGTTCAATGTGAGAGTACTTGTTGTTTAAAGTTTGAAATTTTTATAGGGTGTATTTTCGTGGATACAACTCTATAGGGAAGGGGGTCTTTGAACTTCTGGCATTTTCCCAAGTTTAACTTCTATACGCTCTTAAAATAATGTAGGGAGTTGTTTGCGCCTAGCAATATGAACAATTTAATGAATCAACATGATAACTAAAAAAAATATATATATCAAAAATTAAAACATACATTAATTTGCCTTACCGTTACCTACCTACTTACCTACCGTTTTTTTTACTTTTTTTTTAGGTCATTTTTGACTTCCAAAACTAATAAAAAAAACTCAACTTAAATGATCGTCAGTTTAATTTAATTATTTTTATCAGTATGTAGAGTATCTTCATACTTTAAATGAGTAGTTCACGGAAATGGCTGGTTTTCTCGAAAACCACTAAAATTTTCAGTCTATTTATATAAGCAAGACAAAAATCGAAAAATAATTTTAATGATATCCACCCATAACCACGCCCACTTTTTGGTTTCTCGGAAACTGCTTCAACGATTTTGATAAAATCTTCACAGTCTATTCTTTTAAGCAAAATAAAAATTTTGAATTTTTTTTATCAATATCCGCCCACTGCCACTCGTGTGTTTGAGTCAAGTAGCTAACAACTTAAGCGTATACAAAGCTAGATTATGTTGAAAATGTACTTCTGGCAATTCCCAATCACAATTATGCAATAAACTATACTTACAACTACATTTGCATTAAGTTCTTTATACTTAAACTTAATGTATGTACTTAATTTAGTCTTGTAATAAACCTCATTGAATTCAGACTCGCTTTTTACTAAAAGAGAATTCCCAACAAAGATTATGAGCCCAGACAAAGAAATCATTTAGTATATACGAAAGATATAAAGTATTTTACGAAATGGCGTCTTCATGAATGTACCAAATCGAAAGATTAGATGAAAAGAATTACAAATCGTGGACACTGCAAATAAAAAGCGTGCTAATTCATAGCGAATTGTGGTCATTCGTTAGTGGAGCCGAAAAAAAACAAAAAAAGATTTTGCAGACTGAACCCACGTGTGCTTAAGATAAGCTTCTAGAAGAAGGACATCGGAGAGAATAGTCTGAACTAAAACATTTTGCACCAGAACAAGCATTTTACGTACGAAATCGAAGGCAAAAACAATCCCCGCAGCAAAGCCAGCAACAATCACAACGTGGCAAGACCGAACAACTGAATTTAAGAGGAACTTGTTTTGATTGCAATTGCAATCGTCGTGGGGACTTGGCAGCGAACTGCAGAGATAGACCCGAAGTAAAGCAACAACATCTTCGTTGGCAATAATCAATGCAGCAAGCGTGGGAAGGCTGACGAGTCAATCATGGATTTTCGAAAGTGGATCGACCAGCCATCTATGCTGTGATAAGAGTATATTCATCAGTCTTCGCCCGCACTTTGAACAGATCGCACTCGCTACCAATGTACATGTTTTATCAGATGGCTTTGGTGAGGTTATAATAAATACCAAACATGGTAGATTGTCACTCTGAAAGATGTTCTTTTTGTGCCAACGATGAAAATGAACTTTGTTTCAATTTCCAAGGCTGCAGACAATTTAAACATAAAATTATTTTCGACCGAAATTGTGCAAAAATTATGAATGGTGATGGAAAAGTTTTATTATCTGCGAACTAAATCACAAAATTGTGAAAAAAAAAACCAACAAGCCATTCAAGAGATATTTGATTATTCATAACATCCCAGAACTTTACTTTGGTTTTTCGATCTTGTATGCAGTATTATTAAAACTGGCCTAGAATTACATTTACGAAGTGTAATCAAAATCTTTATAGTCGTTTTTGAGAGAAATTCAAAATCATTTTATGGCAGCTCTAGATAAATTTCCTCTCCTGTTCTGTGTATTTATAAAATCTGACGCAGAAGTTTGTACCGCCCCCAATTTTGTTTTATTCGATAGAGTAGTTGATTATAAATCTCAGTTTAGATTTAATGAAATATATCTCGGTATCTAAAAAAGATTGTGAGACATAAAATGCGAAGAATTAAATTTCCTATTTTTATGTTAAAACAATTTTTTGTTATTGTTAATATTCAAAAAGTTACACAAAAAAAAATAAGTATAAGCCGTTTGTTATCAAAAGATTTAAAAAATTGAAAAATGTTAGAATTTGTCAAGTTTGCTAATGTTTAAAAAATGGCATACAAACTCATATTAATCAGCATTAGATAAGGTCTGAAACAGCATGTGCTAATTACATTTCTTTTCACTATTCACTATTAAACTTTCACTAAATCGTGCCTTGAACTTTTCCTTAATTGTGCCGTTAAAAATATAAAAAAGTTTTACGAAAAATTGTTTAAAATTTTAAGCTCAAGTTTTTCAATTTTTTGATAACAAAAAGCCTAAATTTAGGAAAATACTTAGAAAACATAGTGTTTTTCTTGGTAGGATGTAACTTTTTAAATGTTAACAAAATATTAACGAAAAATTGTTCTTAACATAAAAATAGGAAACGTAGTTGTACGCATTTGAATGTTTGACAATTTTTTTTTGTAGGACTAATACAAACCGACATATTTAGTAAAAACTAAATTGATATAAAATATAATAAATTGATATTAATAATTAATTAAATTAATTAAGGTGGCAAAACGATAAATTATACCAATTCAAAAACTGAGATTTATCATCTTCGATCAACTCTCGAATAAAATAAAATTGGGGATGGTACAAGCTGCGGGCCCACCCATATACAATTTTATAATTGCACTGGATTGTTTAGGGAATCACATACAAATATTTCACACTAAATTTAAAGGAAATCCGTCAAACAGTTTCGGCACGATGTATCAGTACATAAAGACAAACAGACCGACCGACGATGCATATCCCGCCGAAAATCGATTTTTCAGACTTCTCTATCGTAATTTTAGTTTTGTTAAAAATCTCTGTTTTTTTCGACCCCAAACCAATACTTGCCCTATTAGAGTAGGAGCCCAGAGCCGCCAGACATACGTTATTTTATCAAAACTAAGATTTTTTCTGCGAACAGATTCTATGTCTGGTAGCTAAGAACAAAAGAACAAAGAATCTTCAATCCGGGTACAATTAAGAGGTAGCGATTGTTAAAGTTGCATACAAATGATGCAACATTGCGTTATTTTACCATAGCTGAATTTTTGATATGTCTTAGGGGATGATGTCATTTACTTTATTTGACACTTGCCAGACATCTACAGTGGGGCCTTACGTGAGCCAGGCACTTAAAATCTGTCAAATTAATCGTGCTATTTACGTTGTAGTTTTAAAGCTAATATTTATATGTTCTATGGTCAATTGTTTAAAAATAATTCCCCATCAGCCATACATCTACAGTGGGCATATGAAAATCTCCGTATTTAAAATGTTCACAAGATTTTCCGTGGACTGACAAGCTAAAATGAGTGACGCCTTGACTTATGTGGTTGGTTTTCGTTAAAAGATTTTTGAATAAGTCCTTTTTTATCTTGAAACCTTCCGAGCGTAGATAGGTGTTGATGCGTTACTCAAAACTGACAATTTGGAATTAAGAATATTTATTAAAATACATTTAGATTCCTTGGGCTCTGAGCACACCACTATTTTTCTATATTATTTTTTGTTGTTCATAATTATAAGTAATCTTAATGTTATTTTTGAATAGTTTCAAAAGCTTCCCTCACTCTTAGAACTTTGCTTGACTTATTTATTTGCTAATTACAATCCAACGATAACTCATGTTCGATAATATGAAACCACAACATCCTTTGCCAACCAGCCACCCACCCCGCTACAGAAATTCAATTTTGAGCAATTCAATAACTGTCTCTTTCAACTCCTTCACCCACAAAACGGAACTTGATATGCCATTTCCTGTTTTGCTCCCAGTTCGTTGCATACCTCTGCCTGCATATCTATCAAAAGCTTGCCGCGAATCCTGACAAAATGTGAACCATGATGGATGATCCGATTATTGTTCGACTGCAGGCACTGAAGGCACTGCACTCAATCACTCATATTCATGTACTTTTCCATCAACCAGTGGAAAGGGGGAGGTGGATTATGCCAACAAAAATAATAATGGTCTGGCCAACCCCGAAATGTGGTACAATGTCCTTCAATATACAAGAGAGAAGAGAGTATCTACCATAAACTTTTGTTGCACTATAACAGATTAATTGAACGAAATAACTTGGATCTAGCCTAAGGGATGGGTGACGACGATGAACGGACGGGATGAAATGAAAAATATAGCTGGTATTTGTTGCTATACTTTTATATGTCCCAGTTCCCACCCATTGTCCCACTGTGATGGGGATATATAGATTTATTTTCGGTATATAAATATATTTTTTGTTTTTGATTAAAATTGAAAATTTACCATTCAACTGTCAGAGAGGGTGAGGAGCTTTACTGTATCATCCAAGTGTTTTTTTTTTGTTTTGGTGTTAAAGCTGACTGTGACTATAATTTAAATTTTAAAACATGGTAATGTAATTTACGGCGGACACAATGAAAGAACAAAGAGGCGCATAATTCTAGCCAAAGCAGTATATTCTGCTGCACACTGCTTCTAAATAGAATTATAGCCCACAGAGAGGCAGAGAGGTTTTATAGTAGTTGTTGAAGTTGAAGTGTTGAAGGGCAGGACGACGCTATATGCTGGCAAGGATTGGATTATGGCGGAAGTCCTTAATGCAGCAAAATGAATTGAAGTTTTGTTGGGGGAAAGTTTTGTTTTTAACAGCATTCTGGTTGCTGCTGGTCGGAAGAGTTTGGTAAAACAAGAAATTTATTATGAAATTGCACAATGTGCTTAGTAACTTTTATACCAAATTTAATGGTTGTGCTTATAAAATTAATGTTTTTTTGGTAGGTATATAAAATATGTGTTGTTATATGAAATATTTTCCTATTAAATAATTTGGTGGGATTAAGAAGCTCAAGTTATTGTTGGCTAAATGGGTCACAGATCAAATGAAGCAATAAATTATAATCACGATGTTTTGTCTATTTACCTTAATATATTGTATAGGGACGTTTTTAAGTTTTTTTTATTTTTCTTTAATAACTTTTGCATAACTCTTTTTACACCCCGAACAGAGCCAATCATTATAGTCTAAGAGCCAACGACATAAAAAGTCAAGTCATTTGCGTAATGTTGAAACCCATACCAATACATAGCTCTGGAAGGGTTAAACCAGGATTACCTTGTCTGCCTACCCATACCCTTGACGAAGTGGTGGTGGTGGGAGGTTGAAAATGTAGATTTTCTAAATATTTTATCAGCGGCATTATCACTTCAATGATTTTTTTGAAAAATTATCATGATGCTCTGTCATTTTTCTTACTTCTAAACACCTTGATTTTGATGATCCGAATAGTAGAACTCAAGATATAAGCTTTTTAAGTGAACCTTATATTTGTTTTCTTGAAGATTTTTAAAACGCAAAAAATCAACAAAACAAAGTCTCCAAAAAAAGTAGATTATGGTTCGTTTAAAAAGCTTATAACTTGAGTTCTACTAGTCGGATCATTAAAATCAAGGTGTTTAGAAGTAAGGAAAATGACAGAGCATCATGATATATTTTCAAAATATTAGTTGAAGTGATAATAGCCCGGATAAAAATTAAGAAAATCTCAATTTTCAACCCCCCACACCTTTGCCAAGGGTATGGGCAGGCAGACAAGGTAATCCTGGTTTTACCCTTCCAAAGCTATGCATTGGTATGGGTTTCAAAATTACGCAAATGACTTGACTTTTTATGTCGTTGGCTTTCGGTCTATTATATGTTTGCAGTGATGTATTGTATTGGGAATGTGAATAGGAATGTTTCTGCACTTCCTCACATGATTTTCCAATTTCGACGAACGGTTTTTGCTCATTAATTCTTTTCCCAAATTTATGAGCACATTATACTGAATTACAGCTACAGCTTTTCAAAATTTAGCAATAATAGGTTTAAGGGTAAACCATTCTACTATCGTTCTGGAGTACGAAGCAAATTCAGTTACTTTTAATTCGCAGTTTAAATTCTCATTGCAGACTAGTTCTTTAGGCCAACAAATTATCCATTACTGGAAAAGCGTACATTTTTTTCGGATTTTTGGTGATGTTGTCTAAGAATATAAAACGGATAATAACCTTAACAACTCAGCAAAAAATATTTAATTTTTATATGCGAAATTATTTATATTTTAAAACTTATCTTATTGATTATCTATTTGACAAATTCCTGTAATAACCCTTATCGTTAAATATTTTTCTTATCAACAATTTTGACCATACTGAGGGTATCTGAATATTTTTATTAAAATAGTTTGAGACGATTTTAAGATTATATCACAGGCCCTGTCGTAAAAGATTCGTTCTACGAATCTTGATTAAAGTATCATAGCCCCGTCCCACACAGGCCGGTTTCTTCCAAAAAAAATTTGTTTGCTGCAAAATTGAAGTAACTCTGTCTATCTGATAGATAATAAGCGGTAAAAGCTGTGTTTTAAGTAAATAGAAGGATCGGTTATGCTCTAGTTGGTCATTTAAAAGTTGAAAAAAAGCAAATTCGCAGCGAATTGAAAAAAATAAAAATATGACGTCATAGAGCAGGGTCAGTAGATAAGGAAAGAGTATTTACACTGGACGTCTAATATAAGGAAAGATACAATGTTCAGTCAATTCGTTATATCGAAAGATTAGTTATATCGAAACTATTTTTTATTCAACTTTAAGAAAAACATTATATTAACGGATAATTTAAAAAGCTTCTAGTATATCAACTTTTTACAATTGCACAAATTGAATCAATTTTGAGAAGAAAAAAAGCCATTTATGTATTTGAGCTTGTCTGAAGGTTTTGGTTTGCTCATGTCTTAAAACTTAAAAACAAAACATTAAACTTATCTAAAAACAAATTTGAACTGCAATGAATTCTTGTAACCTTTAGAATTCTTGTTAGCAAAAAAAAAACTAACAGGACATGAACTTTGCAAACAACTCCAAACTCAGAAAAAAAAAAACTATGCTCATGTTTTGTTTTATTTCTTTTCCTTGAAATTGAACAGCATTCGTTCGTTATTTAAAGTAGTACAATTTTTTATTATTCGTTATTTAAAGATATCAATGGACTTCAAATTGTGATTCGTTATACTGGACATTTGTTAAATCAGTATTTGTAATACTGGACGTCCAGTGTATATCAAAATAAAAATAAATAAATTTCTAGTAAAGAAAAAAAAAAAACTGAAAAAATCCGTATAAAATATTTAAAATTCTTTTTTTTTTGTTTGCAAATTCCAACTTAGCCTTTCACTTATAGCATTTGTTTCCAATAAAGGAGCATCTATTTAATATGACTATACACTCTGTTGCAAAAGCCACTGTTGCAAATTGAAAAAAAAAAATAATTTAAAATATTTTATACGGATTTTTTCACTTTTTTATTTACTTTGCTAAATTTATGGGAGTTGTAGTCAAGCTTTGGACAAATGTATGCCCTTTATGTTACTGCTAGATCAAAAGAATTTCTTGCATCGACGAAGAAATCCTAAACCCTTTGCAGCGTTCTTTTCCAAGTCAAATATGTGATCATGCCACAGTAGGTGGTCCGTAACACACATACCGAAAATGGAAAGCAGTTTCGTCAAGTCTCTTGGACAGTGGCATATGGGGTATGTTTCGTTTTGATGACAGCAATTTTTGAAGCATTAAATTCTACATGATTTCCCCATGTAAACAATGCTGTTAAAACCATAATTAAATGAGCTTATTATACGCTGCCTGTGAAGTTCCACATCCGAAGGACATGGCTGTGAAACGAATATGAAAAGCTGAGGGTACTGTCATCTGCGAAACAGTTAAGTCGATTAGAGGTTTGAGACAAAAGATCAATTATGAATATAAGGAAGAGAGTCGGGACAAAATGGAGCCCTGGGGCATTTATTTTGTGAATTTCAGACTTGAAACCATCCAATACAACTTGTATTGAACGGTCCGAAATATAATTTCTAATCGAACGAAGAAGCGATTGATCGATAACAAATGCATACATTTTCGATAACAGAGCTTGATGCCAAACTCTATCAAATGCTTTTGAATTTCAAGTGCAATAGTCTTACTTTCTCCATAACGATGAGTAGATTGGTTCCACTGCTCGGTAAGATATACCATAATATCACCAGTGGACCTCTATTTCTAAGAAAGTCGTACTGCAAAAGCTTCCGTTCTTCAAGATATTTCTTAATTTGATAATTAATCAGAGTTTCCATAAACTTGGAATGAAGGAACGTTAATGCAATTGGTCGATATTTTGAGGCTGAAAAAGATACGTCTTTTTTCAGGACAAATGATGTTTTCGATCTACTCGGAAGTACAGCGTCAAATTAACTGCTTCGGAGTGTAACCGTTTTGGAGTGTACTCCATCATCGGGCGAATAACTACGGTTTGATCTTAGACTCTCGTAGATCGTGGACTCTCTGCAAGAAACCTGCCTGCGGAAGCGAAATCACTGCTAGGAATTGTCAGAGGACACTACCAACACGACAAAAAAACATGGTGGTGGAATGATAAAGCCAAAGCAGTAATGACTAGGAAAAAAACGGCTTTCAAAGCTTGATCAACTTGCCCCTCTCATAACATAGATGAAAAACCACGCCTTCGACTAGTTTACAGACGTTGCAAGAAAGAAGCAAAGAAAAAGTGTGCCAAACTTCAAGCAGGGAGTACCAAGAGTATGTATCGAGAGCTGGAGGAAATATCTGCACCGACTGCTGATGCAAACCAAGCTATTCAGGAACTGCGACATACCAAGATGAACAAGGGTGCAACTATTTTCAAAATCGCCGCACCGAGAAGGAAAAATGCTCAGGAGATTCGTTCACCAAAATTCATTAACAACACTCAAGGCCAACTCCTTGTGGATGACGACAAAATTCTTTACAGATGGCAAGAGTATTGTGAAGGATTTTTAAATGAACAGTTTCTGAGGATATACTTTCCAATAGCTGCACCTAACAATGAAGAAGTCGCCGACATTACCGTCGAAGAAGTTAACAATGCGGGGAAAAACTCCAAAAAGGGAAAAGCGATTTGGCAAGACGAGATACCCTCTGAGTTCTGGAAAAAGATGGGAGACATCGGGTGTAGATGGCTCATGATTCTCATCTCCAAACTTATCTGCGGCGACCAAATGACTAATTAGTGGAGGGAAAGTTACCTTCTTCCAATCTACAAGGGGAAGGGTGATACACGAAATTGCGACAGCTACCGTTCGATCAAGCTGATGTCACACACCATGAAGATCGTTGAGTGGATATTGGACGGCCGCCTACGAAATATAAAACGCTGTCTGACGACCAGTGCAGGTTTGTTTCGGGTATAGAGTATAAGAATCAGAATGGAAAAATATAGGGATTCCTCAAGAGATTTGCACATTGTATTGGTTGATTTTCAAAAAACATTCGACAGACAACAACGAGATCTGATATGGGTTGCAGTTAGGCAACAAGGAGTTCCGGAAGTCTACGTGCGGATGATCATGGACATGTACGAGCAAGTTAAAACAAAGGTAAGATGCCCCGCGGGAATCACCGAAGAGTTCCCAATTAGAGTTGGTGTGCACCAGGGAAGCGTCTTGGGTCATTTGCTCTTTATTACTGTCCTTTACTTTCTGCTTGAGGCTAAGGTGACGGACCCCAAAGTGAATCAGTTTTTCTTTGCTGACGATGGAGCCATCATAAGTGAAGATCATGTGTCCTTGCAACAAGCACTTGATGTATAGGTGGATGTTCTGGAGGGAAATGGAGGGAAATGGATGCCGCATTAGCGCGAAAAAGACCGAATACCTATGCTGTCCATTTTCTGATCCACACAGGCCTATTCCGGACATCTATTTGAATGGAACAGTGCTTCCCAAGTGCGAAAAGTTTAAATACCTTGGATCAATGATCAATAACCAAGGATCTTGTGATGACGACATCAACATCGCGTAAGAGTAGAATGGGAAAACTCTGCCATTTTCTGTGATAGAAAAATGCTCACTTAGCTGAGAGGAGAGCTCTACACGGCAGTTGTTCGTCCAGCGCTTACATACGGTTCACAGAGTTGGACAATGTACAAGAAGCATTATAGTAAATTGACGGTAGCTGAAATTAAGATGCTTCGCATGTAAGCAGGAGTAACAAAGCGTGATCGAGAGAGTTGTGATCCCTTTCGATATCATGACAATCGCCGGTTAATGAAGAAGAAGAACTACGGTTTGATCGTTTCGGAGTGTACTCCATCATCGGGAGTACGGTTTGAGAACGGTAGTTATTCGCCCAATGATGGAGTACACTTCAAAGCGCATGGCAATTATCGATATAATTAAAAAAATTGTGGTACCTATTACTTTTATTAAAAAATATTAAATGTACAATAGCACCACACAACTTGGAGACAACAAATCAACATGTGTAAAACACTGTTAAAACATTATTCCGAATAGAAGTATTCATAGCGAAAGAGTGCTAGGGGCTACAGCTTTTTTCTCAAAATTGCACTTGATGCATTTTATTGTTTATACATATATATTTTATCTATGTATGTTTCTTTCTATAAGTATTTAAAGGCAAAAGTATTTTTTTTTAGTAAGTAAACTCCTATTTTACTGTATATCAGATAATCGTAAAGGTTTGCAGTCATAAAAATTACTATATTGAAAAGTATGAAAGATAAAACTGACAGATGCACATTAAATTTTGACAGTTTGCTTTATGTTTTAATGTCCAAATTTAAAAGAATTTCAATTTACTTGTGGTTTTTGTTATTGAAGCTTTGCATCAACTTTCATTTAAAAGGATGGAATTTTTCAAATGTAAGTTTCATAGAGAAAAAAAAAATGATTGTTTACACTCAAGTGCCTATTAGGTACTCCTATTCAGCTTTCAGCATTGAACTAAATAATAACAAAGAGGGTGTGTTCACTGAAAGTATTTTCAATTGTATTGTCGAAAAATTAATTGAAATGAAGTAATTTGAGTTGATTTCATAATTAATTTATGTGAGTTTGTAGTTGAAAACCATACGGAGATGAATTACATACAGCGCTTAAATTATTATTTATTTATTTTTGTCTAGCATGAGTCATGACCGTACCTACCAACTTATATTTTTAGTTTTATTATGTTCATTTCACTGACGAGGTAGGTAAATAATAATACGATGAGTAAAAATAAAACCAGACTTAAACCACACTGTCAGTCATTCTCTTTTAAATTTAATTTTACTAGTTACCTGGCAACAAAACGAAACTTATATAAATATTAAAGTATAAAAATAAAAATGCTATTGCGCGATTATTTTCAAAGGTCGCAAAAGTGAAATATAAACTATCTATTATTTCAAAACTTTTTAAAATCCATTCTTCAAATTTGAAACGAAAAGTTGCATTAAGTAGGTATACATGTACAAGGTTATTGCATTTTGAGACAGAGGGTATAAGTAAAGTTTCATTTAAAGAGTCAAATAAGTGTCATATTAATATTTGCTCAATGGTGAATGTGTCACAGAAATTGAAAGTTAAATAAAAAAAAATATTAGACATATCGGCCTGACATGAGACATCAAAAAATTAAATTAATTTGAATTGACAGCGGCATCGTTTCAGCTAATGTTGCATAAACTCTGTTTCTAATCAGTTTGTTGGCTATTTCTACTCAAACGCTTCTGTTGTGTTTGTGATTGATGCAGCCCAGTCTATAGTGTGTTTGTTATTGTGATTGCCTGCCTGTCGCCATTATGTCTCCGCGTACGGAAACTCACTCATAGTTGATTACCCAAATTGAAAAGAGCTGCTCACAACGGTTTTGTGAAATGATGCGATGACGTTGCGAGCGACGACGACGATGGGTCTAATGGTGGAAACAGAATATGGTGGGGGCAGAAACATAATAATATGTCAAACATTAACTTTCACTTAAAAGAGATAACAGACACATATAATACTTATACATCTACCTACTGCACATATTAAGCAATTGTGGTTGAATGGTTCAACCACAAGCACTACAACATCGAGTAAGTGCGGAGAGTGCTTTCGAGAATACTCGTTGATTTTTGAATTTTCAAGTCGATTGGACCCTGGCTGTCATGTGAAAGAATGAATATTGAATTTTAAAATGTGCTCTCTGCAAAATGTGAAGTGCCGAGGGTTTTATTTAATTTTTTTTTTCCTTAATATTATTTTGAATTGTAAACGAAATTAAATTAAACTTGCATGTCTCTGGGCTATAATGTGGGTTGGAAGGGGAGCGCTTGGGTGTTTGTCATTTGTATGTGGGTGCGTTCACGATGGGTGTTCCTTTTACTGTTAGTTCGTTTGTTTATGCATTTAAGAAGTGCATTCACCCCATTCTCGCTCTTAAATAAAAACAAAATGTTTTATTTTGATTTTTTGTATATTGCGCTCAGGTGAAACACAAAGATAAATAAATAATTTCACTATATGTAGACACATGGAAGAATTTTGTGTGATGTTTATTCAAACTGTGCATACCTACATAATGTAGAACACAATGTATACATAATTTCATTGAATCAAATATTTTGTTTTGTTTTTGAAGTTTCCATGTGAAAAATTTATTATTCCTTAAACGGGCCATTCACTGTCGATCGAACTGTCGCAACGACGCCGACGGTCGGAATTAGGCACAAACATTGCGACTTGGTTGAACGGACAGTCGCCCGAAAAATTCTCAGTAGTTGCTAGTCTCCTTAAGTGTGAAGTTATTTTCGACTAAATATGAACAGGAAAAAGAGAAATGCTGCTCTTGCTATAGCACTATAAGAATGTCTTGATCTTGAAGAAAGAAAAAAGAAAGCAAAATGGTCTAAGGAATGGCTTCTTAGAAGAAGTGTGTACTCCGACATGATCCTGCTAGGGGAATTAGTGTCAGAGGAACCCGGAGACTACAAAAATTATCTAAGATTGAGTAACGATACCTTCATGAAACTATTGGATACAATAAGAAGTCAAATAACAAAACAAGACACCTTAATGAGAGATGCTATTAGTGCAGAAACCCGTTTTTATTAGTTCCTTCTATATTTTTATTTATTTATTTTGTCTCCTAGAAACGTACATACAGTTTGACGAATATTCGTAGACTGAGTAGTTCGGTCGTACGGAATGTCTCAAATGCCATTCACAATACGACCGTTTCGGTCATGTCGTAAGGTTCATAGAAGTTTTCAACGGACTTCCGACCTGTCGATAGTCGCACGGTCCGATGTACGACAAGGAAATTCACGGTAGAACCTGTCGTATACGACTTAAGTTCGTCGGACCGTTCTAACGACTGTTTGAACGTGAATGGCCCGCTTTAATAGTTATGATTTAGTTTTAAGTGAATCGCATGAATGAAAACTGAAATTGCTCAAAATGTATGGGTAAATATTTAAGAAGATACCTACTTACAACATCAGTAGTAATATTATTCCTTCCGTACACGGATGTCTCTTCTCAATTACAGAGTATCTTTATAAGGTACTGCCCTAATGTCGCTCTTCTGCTAGAGTAGAATTTTCAATCATATTTATGTAAAAAAAAAAGAAAAATGTCGTCTTGTAGGAAATAATTGTTCAATATGTTTTTATAAGTGTGAATGTCCCAACAGACGTTGTAACGCCGTTTGCGGTAGGTGGTTCAATAAGTTTGATTTTATTTTTTTTAAATTTTGTTTTATGTGTCAAACTCGACTTTAGCCTAAATTTGTTAATTACTCAGGGCCTAAGTTTAAAATGCATTTAAACATAACCTACTAAAATGTTCATATTGCTCATGATGTGTTCCAATCTATTCATTTGTTTTCTTCAAACAAGCGGCCGGCCGGCGTTAAGTTCCTATTTATGTTGAAAAATTTAATCTTTTCTAGACTCTTGTACAAAATATTGTCATCATCATTAATTGACAACCGCACTGCTCTTAAAACACCAACATTTTTAAACCCAAAAATATTTTTCAAATTTGGATGCAATTTTTTTCTTTTACCTCTGGCCACCTGATAAACACCTTAATTTTGAAACATTCTTATCATTAAGCCATCTTTCTACTGAATCCCATAAATGTAACCTTTTAACACACACAAAGAATTTTTTAAATCGATTAGAATTTTTGTGTTTTAAAAATATCTTCCCCAAAGCCATCAAACTAAAAAAAAAAACATCCCTGCTATTTCAATTTCACCCTGTAAATGGGCCAAATATTGACATTAATGAGACCTTAATCCTTTCTTTGAGTCCATCTTTTGAATATGTTACCCTTTGCTGCAATATGGTGCAATGAGTGAAATATGTTAAACACAAACCTCACTTAAAAATACTTTTTGGGTTTAAAAAGGAACATAATATTTTATAGATGTAGAAACAAATGGCTTAGTGTATGGATATTTTTCAAAATTCGATTTTTTATGGTGAAATGGGGTTAATCTAAAAATGACATCTGACTAAAAAAAAAAATGTTCACTAGGATAAAAATAGCAATGCCATGTTATACCTTTTTTGATATCTTGTTTTATTGTATTTTTAAATATCCGTTTTTGAAAAACTAATTTTCAAACTCAACTTGAAGAAATCAAAAATATTTCAAATAATTTTTTTTCAAAATTTTACGTTTTTAAGAACTGTTTTTCTTTTCAAACTTCAATGATCTTATCAATTATTAGTCACAAAATGAAAACTTGACAATCAAGACTTTTATTTTTTAAAATATCAAAAACTAAAGGAATCAACTTCTGAGTAAGAACAAAAACAACTATGCTGAATCCACCGGCTGCTAAAATTATCATTTAGCCGAATTTTCTTAATTTAATGAGAAAATTGGTTAACGGTTATTTTTTTTAGTAAGAGTAAAGTCATCCATTTGAGGTAGGTACTTAATTACGTACGATTTGGAAAACAATTGTATCGATATTTTTTTTTTTTCAAAATTTTGAATTAGACAATTTATTTTTCAAAAATTGTTCACGAGAAAAACTTTATTTAAAATAAAATAATGGAAGGAATTTCGGGCTTTCTTTAGAAAATTGCTAATCCCGCTTAAACAGTGAGGAAAGCCTGGGGATAAAAAAGATCCCCTTCCCATAAGATTTTTTACTTGCGATATACGTAGTATAGGTACGGTGACCATCCGTCCCGGGTTTCCCGGGACTGTCCCGTTTTTCAATAGCCGGGACGTACAAGTGTCCCGTATTTAGTTATTTGTCCCTTATTTGTCCCGTATTTGCACGTTTTCTGATGTTTTTTTTTTGTTTGATAGTAAGACAAATGGAGACTGAACAAGACGAAATAAAATTAATTAACCAAAAGAAATAAGGAAAATATCTTTCAATTTTATTTAAACAAGAAATAATGACTCTCAGTTATTTGTTTGCTAACATTTTTTTCTTAATTTTGGAAACTATTAGAAAATGAACTGAAAACAAGAAGACAGTAGGTATGCAAATGTTTTAAAATTTTTACGCATTTCTTAAAAAAAAAAACATTTGTTTTCCAAACCTTTAACAAATTTTCGAGTCCAGTTTGTGTTTGCCAGGTTCTAATGCGTTTTTTCAATAATGAATAATAGTCCAGTCAAATGGTGTTTTGGTCAGGAAAAAAATATATAAGTTTTTTTCTCACTCGACTTTTATGTTTAAGGGGTCACTTAATCCGAATTTCAACTTTGCTACTTCCTACGGATATGGCTTCACAACGAAAATCGCAAAAAACCTCAACATTTTCTACTTTTTTTCAGTTTTTTGCCAAAATGTCATAAAAATATACACTTTTTGGATAAAATTATATTCTACAAATTTTAGAACATAAAATTTCCTACAAAACACGTCATAATTTTTTTTTTCATAGAATGAACGGTTCGGCCGTAAGAGAACGCTGAAAAAAGGTCAAAATTTGGTACTTTTTGAAAAAGACAATTTCACCGTTATTTTTTTGCTTCTAACTCAAAAACTATGCTTATTTAAAGAACATTAAATTCTCTACAAATCTGATACCTCAACTACTTAAATTGGCCAAAAAATGTAGCAACCAAAGCTGGTTGAAATTATATGCCATTTTACGAAAACACTAAACCATGAACCCAAAAGTGAGTGGATAACTATGTACATATGTATATTATAACTTTCGTTTTAAAAACTATTTTTTTGGTCTTTAAATGATACTACTTATTAATTTATAAATAAACAAAACTATTTATATTAATTAGCATCATTAATATAACATGTCGCTTAGGTAGCGATTGAAGTTCCTGGTTGTTTTCCTGAAATACAACAGGGAAAAACGACGAGGATTATTAGCAAAGATGAGTCAGTGAATTTAATATTGTATGTACCTTTATTATCTCTGACAAATTCTTGTGATGTATTCTCACTGATGCGTTGAAAGACCGAGGAGTTGGCTCTTCAACTGAAAAAGGAAAGGGAAGATGATAGTATTAGGGAACTGTGACTGCCACAATTTGATACCAAAATATTACACCACTCATACTTACCAAATGTCAAATCCTAAAAGTTATATGAAGGGCAAATAAATAACTCACTGGAAATTTATAATTTGAAGATTTTGGTTGTGTTGTTATTTCGGAGTTTGATAGCGATTATTTTGGACATTATTTTAGAGTGCAAACTAGGTTTTTTAACGTCTAACATTTTGGTCCTCCTCGAGCCATTGAAAAGTGCATCTGAAAGCGATTCTTGTGGTTGTAAACCGAGTTAAAAAAAAACACAATACAAAAAAAAAGACAAAGTGAGTGGTATTTTATCAAATTGAACACTGAACATTGAACATTTTCAAAACAATTATTGTAATAATTAATATAAAATACAATTAAAACGAAAAAGTTAAAAACAACACAAGTTTTCTCCACAAAAGGTTGAGAGATATCCAGAGCAGAATTTTCTTAAAGAAGTCCCGGGAGGGTGCTGCAAGCTTCTGCACGGAAACAAGAAACAGTGAATACAATTTACTTACATTCATATTTTATATAAAAATATTGTTACAAAATGCCTGAGTCTAAGATCGGCTCAATAAGAGTGATTAAACACTATTGTAAGGGAATTACAAGGAATTTTGAGAACTTTGAGAAGACGGTTGATCCTGGTCGGCGAACGAAAAATTATCTGATGACCCTTCTCGAAATGTTGGAAAGCGATTTGTTCACTATTGAAAGGAGGTTTGACCAGATCCTACGCGATGAAGATCTTTTAACGACAAACCTAAATAGTTTGAAGAATGAAATTCATCAATCCAAAGCGATTTACAACCGTTACAAATTGGAGCTTTTAAACGAGTTAAGAAAGCTCTCAACGCCCATCCAAAATGAATCCGAAGAACCTTTTAAGTCTTCAACAACTCTAGATCCGATTCCTAACGAGTTTAAAGAAACATGTAATCAACAATCACACAACAACAAAAAAGCATTTTATCGAAAATAACCCTAAATTTGAGAATTCACACTCAGGATCCTATTCTCATTCAAAACAACTACAACCCAACAATCCGCCTCCGAACAACATTCACCTAACACAAATTACTCAAACTCACTCATTTCAACTCAAGCTACGTCGCATTCAAACACTCATATTCACTCATCTACTCAACCACAGTCAAATACAATTCAAAAATCACTTACTCACCCGATCATACACAGTCCATTATCGCATCCAAAACCTCATATCTACACACCCACTCATAAACAGTCAATTTCAAATCAAAATTCATTTATTCAACCAAACACAAATATTCAACTTCAGTTTCAAACACATCATCAAACACTTTATTTACCCAGTCACACAAACACAGTTACATCTACTTTTCTACTTTTCAACAACGAATATCGGAAGATTCTTTGAAGAAACTCATTGAGCAGTTGCCGGAAGAACGTTTTGAAGTTTTCCTTCCAAGGAAAACAAATTTACGTTTCTTATTGAAACAAGAAGGAAGACAACTTTTACCCACTACAACATTACTCAACACTAAACTTCTCAACATACTACACAAAAACCGGAAGTTCACCCAGCTGGCACAGAGGATTGTAGATGGCACCCAGAACCGCAGCTTTCCCAACTAACAATTCAGCTTCTTTTAGCTTAAAAACATTGATGTGCCGCAGGTTTCACTTTATATAAAGCTTCGGTACGGCCTTTGGCGGAATTAAATTTCTTATACATGTAACGAGCTGGATAACTACTTCTTTAAAAGCCGAATAGTAATAAGAAAAAGAAGACTTACCGAGTTTGCGAGCTGTCACTCGAATAGGCTACTTAAATTGAAATTACAGAAGATGATTGAAAATGTCACTTTAAAAAGGCTGCATAAAATTTGTATATAAGTTGCTGCCTTTAAAAGTTTTCTGTAACCATTTTCAATAAGCTTTATTGCATACTTCGATACGGCTTGTTAAGTCTTTATTAAAGAATCATAAAAGAATGGCCACGTTCGGTTAGTAGGCAGACATATGGTATCTACTTTAGCATCTGATACGTTTTCGAACGACCAAGACAGTGTATGTAACCAAACCAAACGAAAACCAAGAAAATAAATAGGTGAAATATCAGCTGTTACTATGAAGTATCTCTCCCAAACCAACGCGAAAGCGGCGCGGAACATTCGCCTACAGGAGTTTTTTTTTTGTTGTTTAGCATTATTTATTTGTCATTTATTTTTTATGATTGTGAATGATTCGCCCTGCATAGCGAATGTTCCGCGTTAATTTGGGAGAGCCTTAATCCAAACAGATCCGAACATTTTTGGGATAGCCTTAGATTTCTTTTTGATATCAGCTGTTTGGTTCGTCGGCTGGTTTTTTCTTTAGGCATTACAACAACACAAACAAATCTAGATAACATTGGCAACGTACCCGAACGCGGCCAATATGTCAATCTATAATAAAGAAGCTCGAATTTGTATAAGTCATTTTAAAGAAGCTTTTTAAAAAAACTCTATTCACATTTATAATTATATATGTATATTGAATAAATTGAACACGTGGAGAGAAAGATAATTCATTTTACTTGATTTGTCTTTTTGAGCATTCGGAAAGCTTCTTTTCGTTGGTTTAAGACATAAGCTTCAATACACGATAAACAGAAACGAGGTTTATGCTCATCAGATAAACATAACATTCGGCATTTTCGTATATCTGGGTATTTATGTGACGTCACAGTCAGCTTATATGTTTTTGTTCTATTTAAAGTGAAGACCATAATTTAAATTGTTATTAAATTCTTAATGAGCAGTTTAAAAATAGAAAAAATTATAATAACAAGCAAATAAAGTTAATTATTTTTCTTTTCTCCGAACATAAGCAGATGATTGTAACGTCACACCCCTAATGAGCATACCTTGTTTCTGTTAATCGTGCTTAAGTGGCCGTGTTTTTTTCGGATCGAAATTATCCAAAATATGCATTATTACTTAGTTTATTTTAAGGCTATTGATATTAATTTAAGACTATTGAAATGAAAATGGAGCAAGGGGACTGCTAAACAAATCGTTGAGGTACATTTGTTTCCTCACGCGAAATGAATAAGAGAGTTAAAGAAGTCTTGTTCATGTGTGAAATTTTTTATAGAAGCTCGGATTTATTTAAGGAAATTTTAAAGTTTTAAAAAAGGAAAAGGCTGATTAAGTTTTTGCATCTTCCAAATTATATCTAAGATGGCTGAGTGGTTAGAGTGATGGACTGTCACGTAGGATTTCCGAGTTTATTATTTAGTTAATTTTTATAATTGTTTCCAATACTATAATTAATAAATAATTGAATTTGATACTTGATTTCAGATGAAATGCAGTAAAAATCACATTTAAAAATAAAAATATAAAATGTATCTTTCTTTTTTTTATTTATTTTTGTTCACCTTCTATAAGACTTGTATTTCACTTTCATACAACCATGTCCGAAGCTATCTGTCAAGTTGAAGTGTCATTCAAATTTCCAATATCGCTCGTTAAAACTTCGTATCGGCTTCTTTAGGCTTTTATACAATCTGCTACTTTTAATAGATCTGCGAATAAGTTTATAAGAAGATTTTCCGAAATCACGTATACAAGCTATATTAGCTAGGACAATTTACAAAAACTAACTTCAAAACAAAGGGTGATCTATCAAGCGTTTAAACTTTAACTGGAATTCAATTCCTCCTTCTTCTCTTCTTAGTGAAGGTAGAGTGAATCTGATAATACTCTATTTCGAAAAAGGTTGAAGTGCTAAGATTTGAGGAACTCAGCTTGCTTCTAGTAAGTGTAGAAGCCTGTCTTGCCTTGAGTTCTCTTTACCAATTGATTGATCACTTCAAAATAACAATAACTAAAATACCAACGCGCCAAATAATCATCTTTTCCAGCAAAAATCCTTAACCCACAAGCGATATAAATGATTCCTAACAAAAATTTAAAATCTTTGAAACGTCATGAAAAACACAAATAATTTGAATTTAATTTAAAAACAAATAAAGAAGGTACGATGTACTGAAACCAAAAGGTTAGAACACGCATATTCAATGGGATTCCGAAAAATGAACTATTACACACACTCAGTATATTCTAAAAAATTATAAAGATTAATAAAAACATCCAAACAAATATTTATTCATTCTACATTCACCCAATACTCATTCGTTCACTGTTCACGTTTAATTAATTTCAAAACAATACATCTCAGTTGGTAATAAAAAAAAAAAAAATCTCATTTGTTTCGTGAAATGATAAAAAAAGGTGTATCCAAACTCAAATAAAATATATTTAAAACCTACTCACCCAATAAATGCATAATGGTTCTCATTTTTATGCATTTGCTCACCCACTCATATATTAAACCAAAGGAATCTTGCATTTGTAGCAATCATAACAATGCACAATCGTTAAAGTTTTAATAACTTATTCACGCACCCACTCACTCAATTTAAACATTTTAAATTTAATGTTTGTAGTACACATCAAAATCTCACTCACTCATATAAAACTGAAGAAACAAATACCTATTTACTGAAACAAATACTCACACTCAAATAATAAAATTAATTATATTAATAAAAATAAACGTGAAATGTAAATGATATAAATTAAGAACATGAATTAAAATGTAAATAAAATAATAGTAAAATTCTAAAATCAGTAACATATAAAATTATATTCTCAATATTAAATTATTCATTTGTAAAATACGTAATCATTCAAATTCAAGAATGGTCACTCGGTACCCAATTCAATTATTCAATCAATCAAACAACATTCAATCGTGCTCACATTCATATTAATTAAATCGTTTAATTAAACATTCATTCACTCACAAACTACACATTAATACAACTACACAGTCAACAATAGCGACTCACTTACTCAATTATTCACTCATTCATCAATCACTCACTCATTCATTAAACACCACAATATCATATAAAATAAAAATATACAGTAAAATATCAAACTCATTTAACTTAAAAGTCAATAAATTAAATATTACAAAAATAAGTAAGTAATCCACATTCAAACTCATACAAATCAAAAGAACACAAAGCAGTTATTCTGAAAAATAATTCTGAAAATATCGAAAAGAATTAAATTCGATACAACAATCAACATCACTTAATGAATTTCAAAGATTAAACGTATTAAATAACATACCTAAAAAGCAAAATTCAAAATTAAAATAAATAAACCTATGTATGCAATATAAAACAAAACGAATTCCCTATAAAAAGAAAAAAATATATTCCATTAAAATAATACATTTATATAAAATATCAATTTAACTACACTGAATGTATGAAATAACATAATTGAAATTAAATCCACACAAAAATAAACGAAATCACAAAATAATATTACACCCAGAACACGACAAATAACATTTACCCTAATTGGCAATCATGCAAATAAAATCATTCACTCATCGGTAAAAAGAAGTTATTTTCATAAGTCAAATCCACAAACATACATACAATACATACAATACATACCAACAAAAATAATCTTAAAAATTGCAAATTATTGATTAAATTCCAATTAACCACCCACACATTTTATATAAAACTACCGGCAGCTTCATCGCTATAAGAATTAAAAATCCATATATACACCACAAACAATTCCCTATGTTAAACATAAACAAAAAAAATGGTTGTAATGATGGTAAATAAAACCTTATTTTCAAGTCTACCTTAAGGAAAAGGAAACTAAATTAAATTTTAATATCAAGTTGGTACATATAACGTAACAAATATAAACCTACGATTCCAATTATAAGTATAACACAAAATAGAATGTAATTACATTTAATATAAATCAAATAACCAACAAAACACGATCCAAAATTACAATTACAACACGAAGTGTGTCAAATGTCAAAGCACAGAGGTGCCAACTACTTTCCAGCCAACATTCCATTGGGAGTTCGAATTCAAATTACGGCCCACTATGCATTATAAACTTTTTTGATTTATACGCTGCGCATTTAAAATTAATACAATTTTAATAATGCGGAACGTGCGCGGAACGCAGGCATAACGCATGCGGAACGCACGCGTAACGCATGCGGAACGCACGCGTAACGCATGCGGAACGCACGTGGAACGCACGCATAACGCATGCGGAACGCATGCTGAACGCACGCGTAACGCATGCGTAACGCATATGGTTATAAGCTTTTGGTGTCGCAATTTATTTAAGGATGACATTTCTTCCGGACCCATAGAGGACATGGAGACATTTCTCTCCTCCACTCTCAACTGCCTCTAGATCAGTCTGAGGTATTTAAATATGTTGATAGCAGGTCCAAGATCTGAGCTCTTCTTTAAGGTTTTTATAAGCTTTTTTTTTCCACTCACTTTTGGGTTTATGGTTTAGTGTTTTCGTAAAATGGCATATAATTTCAACGCGCTCTAGTGTCTACATTTTTTGGCCAATTTAAGTAGTTAAGGTATCAGATTTGTAGAGCTGAAGCAATTTTTTTTACAAAAAATATGCACAGTTTTTGAGTTACAAGCAAAAAAATAACGTTAAAATTGTGTTCCTCTATAAAAAAAAGAATTATGGCGTGTTTTGTAGGAAACTTTATGTTCTGTAAATTGTAGAATATAATTTTATCCAAAAAAGTATATATTTATGTCATTTTGGCAAAAAACTGAAAAAAAGGTCGAACATTTTGAGGTTTATTGCGATTTTCGTTGTGAAGCCATATCCGTGGGAACAAGCAAAGTTAAAATTCGGATGAAGCGACCCCTAAAACATAAAAGTCGAGTGAAAAAAAAAACTTCTATATTTTTTTTCCTGAAACTGGCACCCACGGTGACGATTTGACTGGACTATAATATGTGGACGAGCTGCGTTTTTCAATAAGGAATAATATGTGAACGAGCGAAACATCCAAAGTTAATTTTAAAACTCTAAAAGCCATGTTAATTGTTAAATGTAATAACAATTTAAGCTGCCTTGAATTTAAAAATTATTTAAAAGGAAACGAACAATTATAAAATATATTTTCAGCACAAAATTATTAGGACAAATATTTTGTACGTTGTAAGCTTAGCTTAATCTGCATTACGAAATGTTATGTTTTTGTAGTTTTACATAAAGTTCATTTAATAAGTTAAAGACTAATTTGTTAACAGAAGACTGAATTATTTTATTAATGAAATAAATGTTAAGTTTTAAGTTCCTTTAATTTTAAGAGTTTCTTTTCGTTTGTTTTTCTGTTATTTTTTCTCTCGATTTTGTTTTAAGTTTTTAAAATTTTCACTTTGTGTCCCGGCTCCCGGGTTTTTCTCCCAGAAATATGGTCACCGTAAGTATAGGGCAAGTTTAGGATTCGTGCAAAAAAAAATAATAATTTTCCCTAAAATAACGATGAGAACGCGAAAAAAGTGGGTCTCGCAATTATGTCTGTCTGTCTGTCTGTCTGTCTGTCCGTCTGTCCGTCTGTCCGTCTGTTCGTCTGTCCGTCTGTCCGTCTGTCTGTTTGTACATCGGCCTGCAGCCTTAACCGCTAAAGCGATTTTCTTCAACATTTGAACTTAAGAGCTCAAAAAAATAACGGTACCTGCCTTGCAACCAATATACTTAAATTGATTTATTTCGAAAACGGCTCTAACGATTTTGTAAAAAAAAAAATTACGAGCTACTATAATTACTGTAATAAATATTTTGGTAGGAAAAAAAATTGTATAAGGGTTATTAACCGTACCTGTCATAGAACCGAATTTTTTGTTTTCAAATTTATGGTTAACGGCTACATCGATTTTAACCAAATTTTGTATGTAAGAGGTCCTTTGCAATTTTAACAATTTTGCATATACAACTTTTCAAAAATATATTTTTTTGATTTTGAACTGGTCAACGATTTTTTTTTTTAATTTTGTGAAAAGTTGTATTTTATTAAATACTTCAAGAAATTGTATATATACAAAATAAATTTAAAAAAAAACCGCTCTAATGATTTTTGAATATTTTTTTTTTTAATTTATATTTATCAAACAAGTCAGATGGCATACTTCTTTTTGAGCTCTTTCTGTTTTAGCTATTAAAAATCAAATTTATAGTAATAATTTATATTTTAAAATGTTTTTAAAACTTTTTTAATGATATCATAATGTTATAGAACCACTACATAAAGCCTATTGTCAATTTTAAGCTGCGTTCAAGTTGTTAGCTACGAGAGCAAATTTGTCAAAGCAAATCCAGTCGTGCCCATTTTTACTTGCGATGTACGTAGTATAGGGCAAATTAAGGATTCGTGCAAAAAAAAATTCCAGATAATAATTTTCCCTAACATTACGATGATAGAGAACGCGAAAAAAGTGGGTCTCGCAATTCTGTTTGTCCGTCTGTCTGTACCTCGATCTGCAGCCTAAACGGCTGAAGCGATTTTCATCAAACTTTGGATTTAAGGTTCTTATGGGATTCCCTAGAGAGGAGATTGAATTTTTTTTATGCTCAAAAAAAAATAACAACAAATACACAACAATTGATTTATTTCAAAAACGACTAACGATTTAAAAAAAAAAATTACGAGCTAAAATTTTTTTTATAACGGTGATTAACGTCTCTATCTGTTTTAGCTATCAAAATAACTAATTTATAATAATTCATCGTAATAATTTATATTTTAAATTGTTTTTTTTTTAACTTTTTTTTTAATGATATCATAATGTTATGGAACCAATAAATATGTACATTGTCTATTTCAAGCTACCTTAAAGTTTTAAGCTACGGGAGCAAGTTTTGTGCGATCCAGCCGTGCTCATTTATTTATTTCTTAACCCAATCATGTATAAAATGCTAGAAAAATACAAAAATGGTATAAGTGCTGACGTCCGTCGGTTTGAGCGTCCGTGCTTGTTTACGTCCATCGATCTTGAACCTAAGACTTTGCGACGTAATTTTTTTTAGCTTCTAAATGTTCATATTCATATCTTAAAATAGAATACATTCTCGTACATGCACGCCCATAGAAATATAGTCAACATTAAATCACCTTTCATAAGGCACTTCCTGCAAACTCTGCATCATGCACCACCATTAATATAAATTTCCAATAAAACGGAAATATCTTGCCAATGGAATCAGGAAATTGTATATCCGCACCCCCCCCCTCCTCTTTCTTCTCCGTTTAAATTCATTCTTGGGTGTATTTTAATATGCCTATCATATACTGCATCCAATCAACTTCTCTAGCCATCAGCTAGGGTGTAAGTTCAACACCCACTCTGTCGTCTATAAAACCACCAGCAGCCACTACCCATCTGTTATAGCCTATGTTACCTTGTCCCCGACTAAGGCTACAAACTCATTTGGCATTCATACAACTCGTCCAGGAAAACAAATCAACTGTCATGCTAATTGCATTCATTAGTAAAAATGACTTTTGATTTCGATTTGTCTATAGGCAAAGTATATTAAATCCGCTTACCAATTCGAATCACTCGTCATCGTTATTCCACTTGCATCCACCAGCTCAGTAATGGCAGAGTCAAATGCAAACAACACTCAAAATGAAGTTAAGTTCAAAAAAAAAAACAACGAAACGATAAAAGCTTTTTAGTTTTTTTTTTTGTTTTGCCTTTTTGTTCCTTTTGTTTATTATTTCGTTTAATGTTTTCCTTCGTCATCTGCAAAAGTGCAATTAATTTGATAGCAGTCTTGTATTAAAATGTCATCTGCAAAGTCACGATATAACGCGTGCATTTTGCAGCATTGCTGCTCGGGCTCTAAGAGGAATGGAATAATTTACCGGGGAAGCTATAAGTTCGAAGTTAAACGTACTTTTCGTTACTACAACAAGGGCAGGTAGGTATGTAACAGTACCTTCCTAAGTACAGCATAAACCAAGGTAGGTTTGTTTATTTTAATTAGCTGTCATTGTGGATTTTGAAGGGGGTTAACTTTGTTAAACTTTGTTACAAACTAAAATTACACTTTAAGTTGCATGGGTAATTGAAAACCCATTCCGTTCTCTAAGTCCTCTTCTTAAGCCAGCCAGACTGCTGCCGCACTCATCTTTCATATACAAACTTAAGCACATCATTTTAAAGTAAATCCACTCCATTACTAGTCTTCTTCGTGCCTCGCATTGGGCGCCATCCATACCTAAGGGTTCCTCTAGAGATCTGGCACTTGGAAGAGTAATGTATAGAGTGTGTGTGCATTAAACCTATAAAACTACTACTTTAATTCATCTCTTCTCCTCTCCTCGCCTCTTCTATCGATCTATAGCATCACAGCTTCTGTTAAAAAACCTCCCCTTGGCTTGTCTCTTAATGTAAAATGAATATTTCATGATATTCAAATCGACGTGTATCCTCTATCAAGGCGTTCGTTTTGCATCTATATGAAATAAACGTTCCGAAATGATAGTGTGGGGAAAAGGGAATACCAGAGAGAAGTAAGTGTCATCGTTGTCTGAAAAGTTTTTATATAGACAAACGACATTGCCGTTGACGTAGCATTGAATTTGTGCCAATAGATATAACTGCTTGTTCGAATACAAAAAAAAATAATATAATATCCTTGAATCGATATCTCGTTGATGGTTTTTTCCTGTTTTTTTTTTTTTCATTTTTTCCATTTTTAACTTCCTGATTTGTCCAGAACTTCATATGATTGGATTTCTCTTTTTGTTTTTTTCCTTTTTTTTCAGACTGCACGAGCTGCTGATTTAGTGATTGAGATTCCAGGCAATTTGGGACAGGAAGACTCTTTCTACCGTTTGGACTATAGTCCTCCCTTTGGCTATCCCGAAGCAAATACGACTATCGCATCAAGGGATGTCGGCGATGAGATACAATTTTCCCACGGGCTTCCCGGTACGACGTATAACTTTTGGTTATACTACACAAATTCAACGCATCACGATTGGTTAACGTGGACAGTGACCATCACAACGCGTAAGTTTTTTACTTATTTTTAATTTAAAAAAAAAAATAAAAACCGATTTAACATTTAATTATTCTTGTTAAAAAAATTTAAATGGGATGAATTGAGTATGGCAAATATTTGGCGTTTAAAAGATCGAAAGCTATTAAGTACTTATGTGCATATCTAGTATTTTTTTTTTTAACTACACACTCATATAAGGATTAATTGGGAAATTGAGCATCATGTCTGAGTTTTTGATACTTTAATTAAATGAAACCAAAAATAAATAAGACCGGTTTCAGGGAACATAGTTCTTTCATGGGATATAGGATACACAATATAATGTATATACTTTCATAATGTAGATTGATATTTTGTGAAATAAATTAAATATTGATAAATTATATGCAATCACATATTTAAGGTTTCAAGCGATATTGCCAAAGGAGTGGTAAGCAATTCATAGATTAATCTATTTTGTTATGTAAAGTATTATTCGTGTCGAATAAATCATGTAAAAATGTTTTAAAATCACACCTTAGAGGGCGCTACAGTATATTTCATAGAAAAGGACACGCCAAACAATAGTGTCCTGTCCACTAGACACTTTTAAACCCTCGATAGAATTTATCAAACTGAAATTTTTATTTAACCTCTATTTAAGCATACAACACATGATTTTATCGTACTTTTTTATTCTGGATACAATGAAACCAATAGGGAACCAATACGAATACCCTAACAAAATTATAGTCTATTTTATCTAATGATGATTTTTATTTTTTTGTCTACAGCTACACGTATATAAGTCAGACAAATTGTGCCCGTGCCCGGGCCCGTGGGGTTGTTTTGAAAAAAAAAAAAAAAGCTAAAAGCAGTATGCAGTTTTTTGCTTAAAACTATTAAAACAATCAATTAAACTCCAAACTTTTTCGGCGAGAAAATAACAGTTTGTGAAATATTTAGGAGTGAGGATGAAATTCTCTCAAAGAATTATCGTTAGCATATTTCAAAAATAGCATAAGCAAAAATAGAATATGGACTAATTCTTACACAAATTGACTCTAAATTATCATACTTTCCCAACACACAGCCTTACGGCGTATAAACAGTGATGTATGTTTAGGGGGCATGCTACCCCCCTGCAACCCCTCTGCATGGGCTCACTATAGGATTTGGGGTATGTGCGAGGTTCGGTGTAAGCTAAATTTCTTTAGCATTTAAGGAACTTTGAATGTGTTCCGTGTTTCCAATGTCAACAGCTACATATGATAAATTTAAATGTATGAAAAAATAAAAAAGTACTTATAGTAGTTTTCAATTTTCTCAAAAACTAGAGGACATAAAAGCTTTCGGCTTTTTGTGGTCGATTCAGAATTGTTATGAGCATTGGCCACAAAAAGAAAACTGTTTTCTATTTCACAATTTTGAGCAAAATTGATCCAATCATTTCTTTTTTCGTTTTTTTATCAAAATTTTGAGTTTGATTTTTTGAAAACTATTGACACAAATAATTTAATTTCAATATAGGATTAAAGACCAGACTTCTGGCTTTTAAAACCTTTATTGGTTTGCATTTTAAGTATTGTCGTTGCTTTTTAATATTTGTTTTTCCATTTAAGTCGTTTTTATCGTAAATCGCCCCTACCTCCTAAACGGGGCGAGATAGACCCCCCTCCCATACTAAAACATGCTTGTATTTGACCCTTCTACAAAAATCCGTTATCAATTTTCGACACCCAAGTTATCGTACTCACCCCCAAATTGTGAACAAAATAAATAGACAATGATTATTATATTTATATCTATCACACAGTTCCATTTCGAAAAAAACGTGACATTCTTCGAAGATGGATCCATTCATTGTAACACAAATGATCAAAAACCGATGATGGGGTTGGTAGGGGCGATATACTAAATTGAAGAATCTCATTTCGTTCTCCTGACCACTGTGTTCCAGGTGGAACTTTTAGCAATAAATGCTCTTTTCTTAAGAAAAACGTGATATCGACTTCTAATATCCGTATATCTTCTCAAACAGCCAAGCTGCTATAAGATCTTTAGACACTGTCCCCTGTCCCTATACATCATAGACAAGCTCTTAAAAAACCCTAAACCTTCGATCGTCTCTTAGAGATGACGAAGAGTTTCGATATTTACATTTGTGTACCTATTGGACAACCCTTAGTCAACATAGCTTTAATTAAGTTGTTGTTTTGTTATTTGAATCCAACCTGCCTTAACCACATGGGGGGGTCATTCCGTAATTTTCAAAATGATAATCGTCAAAACGATAATCGTCAAAACGATAATCGTCGTCGAGATCGTCCATAATTTGCTTCACGTATCTCTTCCCCTATCGTGTCGTTTTTTACAGTTTGAGAGCGTTTGGGACCCTTAAACTGTAGTTGAATTACCAAACTGACAGTCATAAGGTTAATAACAAATTTTTATTTGTGTTGTTTTTGTAAAAAGTAAAATAATTGCATTAAAATATATTTTTTTTGTAGTAAAATTCTTACAAATTAATGTTAATGCAAATACCTCAACATATACATACATACATATATGTATTATATAGGCAGTCACACAATCACGAATTGCGATTTCAACTCATTTTATTAGACAACCCAGAAGAGAAAAGTGGTTTGATTTTTCTCTCAATTGTCGTCGAATTCGAATTAATTGTATTTTTTCCAGTTTTCATTTTCACTATATATGTAAGAAAATTTCATCTATAGATAACACAAAAATATGTATTATTACAGTGGGTTCTCAACCTTTCAACAACAGTCACCTACAATCTTTAAAATTAATGCAAGACGATACCTATTAAGCTGTCGTCAAAACGCTAACGTTTTGACGATATCATTTTGACGATAATCGACTTACTTGAAGCAAATAAAGGAAACATCGATATCGTCTAACGATAATCGAGTTACGGAATGACCCCCCAGAACTTTTCTACGTGAAAGTCTGTGATTAGGGCTTAATAAAACTTAAGTATACCTAACAAGAAAACAAAGTTAAAAATAAGAAATAAGAATTACACACAACTTCATGTCATATTTAATTTTATATTGAACTATGTATCAATATACATATTTTCCTATTTATGCTCTCGAAAATAAAACTAAAACAAAGCAGCCCTAATAGTGTGTTAAGGGTTTTTATCCTTGTAAACACTTTACCTACATCTGCCAGTCCTCTTTGTTTCCGACTTAGCGGCTAGTTATAGCGATCAGGAAAAGTTGAAACAGTATGAAATTGAATATTTTTTCCTGACGGTCGTTTATAGCGAACAGGAAAAATATGTCAGTTGGCAGGCCTACCACCAAGTTTTTCATGCACGCGAAAAACTTTTTCGTCCGCAATTCTGTCAGTGAAATGAGTGAAATTGGAACTCAAATCATTGGAATTTTTTGTTCCATTTTGTGGGAAATTACGATAAGCTGACACGAAAAATTAATTTGCATCAGGATCTTTTTAACAAAAGATAATTGTTTAATTGTAAATTTTATTTGATCAAAAAATCCTATGAGTTATTTGTCATCGATTAGTGCAGCATTTGTGTTTCAAATCGAATGAAAATAGTGCAAAAAATCCATTTAAAAGTTTTTCCTGATCGCTTTAACCGGCACCTTAACCAAACAACTATCGCATCTTTAATGCTTATCCCTTAAACGATGTTAATTGCCATGGCGTCAACAACTACAACAAAACCTCAATAGTTGACCTCGTTCAACAGGAAATACCTCCTCGTTTTAAATTTCTTATTTATACTTGTACTCATATGAAAGAACTATACTGTATAAAGGAGCCCTTCATTCCAGAGCGTTTACATTTAAAACACTATCTAATTGAATAATCCTACCCTGGGAGTTTGCAGCGCAACCAGGCAAAGTAGTTGTATTATAATTTCTTATACCACAAGAGTATGTTGTAATTCTCAGCTCCATCTAGCTTGTTCAAAAATTAACATACTCTTCTACTAAGCATATAATGCACTATACACACATAGCATATGTGCGTCGTCGTCGTTCTAGTATACCTCCATGAATTGAGGACACTTATAAATTTATATTTGCTCTTTATCCCTAAAATATGATAAAACATAAAATAAAAACTATAAGAAGAGCTTGGAGGGAAGATATACTTCTTAAACGAGTAAGAAGCTCCCTTATTAAATTTCCATAAATAGATTGTGGTGTTATAACAATGAACATTCTTGAACCTTTCATTAGAGAGCCGGGAGGGTAATAAATATAAAATCGGTTTGCAAATCTTTAATATATTTTTATATATGTAGGTACATTATAGCTCATTGCGGATAAGGATTGATGTTAAGCTATAAACTTTATCCTTTCAATTTCCATCAAAACCACAACGACCGGAAAAGTCCTTCCAAAGAAATAATGATGACGATGATTGTAATTATTATGAAATCTTGACAAGAATCCACTTCAATGAGAATTTCCTTCTTAGAGTCAAGCCATAGGTAGGTAGGTTAGGTACAGTACCTTTTCTTATATACATATAACTACCTTCTTCATCCTTTGAATCAAATCCACCGACCTACTTCGTTTTATAGAGTGGAATAATTGGGAATACCTTGCTTGCGATTTACCTATACATATAGAGGAAAATAATTGATTCGATAGAGTTTCCTGGTTTAAAGGATAAGAAAAGTCATAACAGAGAGCAATGAAGAAAGATTATTATGCGTGTGCCTTGAAGAGGTTTTCTTGCAAGTTGGGAAAGCAAAAATAAATGCGCAAAGTTTCAAAAATGCAAACTAGGTATGGTTTGATGGAGCTTTAAAAAGTCTTAACAATTTAACCGATCTAAGTATCTTGCTTTGAAATGCGACTTTAACTTCCTACACAGAAATTCGTTCGCTTAAACCATATGGAGTGTCTTAGAATTAAATAATATATTATTTCAAATCTTATGGAATAGTATAGACAAAGGAAAAATAGAGTTTAACGAGGAACGAAATACAAGTACGTAATTTCTTAAATTTAGAGAGAGGAATATTGGAAGCTTAAATCTAGGTTTCTCAGGACCAGGTACCTGGCGAAATCCGCAAGATTGGTTCTAACAATTTTTTCTCTGACATAAATAATTTCGGTCTTCATGATCAATTTACGTTTTCCAATATGGTGGATATTGCCAGAGATATATGTTTCTGAAAACCTGGATTTAAGCTCCTTCAACATCCTTCTTTCAGTTAAAAATAATAATCAACCTACCTGTATTTCGTTCCACAAATCCCCTCTTTGTTTTACTAACTTCTCTGGTTACTATTATAATGACATGGTCCACTGTATGAAAATGACTGACGTCACAGAATTTAAAATCCACCTATTTAATCTTTTCTGACATCGACTCTTCATATTTTATTAAAACCTTGAATTCGATTTTGGTACAAATTGATAACAAAAAATTTTGAATTGATTAAATTTCATCAGCATCGGTGGTTCAGTGGTAGAATGCTCGCCTGCCACGCGGGCGGCCCGGGTTCGATTCCCGGCCGATGCAATCAACTTTTTAAATTTTTATTAAAATCGAAAATAAATCTGCTGAAATTACGCAAGAAAACGATTTAATAAAATAAAACGAGAAAAAAAAATTACATTTGGTAATAGAAAAAAAATCACCGCTTCTAATGTCATGCGTTCCTCAAATATATTCAGAATTTAACAAAAACTAATATAATTATAATTATTATTTGTAATTACACAGAGTCATTCAAAAATATTTTATTTTAAAAGTTTCCAGGAATGCGCATCAATTTACTTTTTAGATCATCTTCGAATGTTTAAGCACTCAGAGATTCCCTCATTAATCATAATTTGAATATTTGGAATTTCCTTATTCGTAATCCACTTGAGTGCTCCAACAATTCTCTATACGGGGTTAATCGCATACGTTGTGACAAGCTAGACGGTGTAGGTGGTAGAGACAGTAAGACAGTCGTATGGAAGTGGAAATTTTCTGAGAAATTGTCTTAAGACAACTGTAACACTTACAATGTCATGTTATACCTTTTTGCAAGCCATATATTTTGTTTTCAAATAAAGTGTTTTACACTGTGATTAATTAGACTCTTTTGGTCTATTTGTAAAAAATGTGAATAAAAACAATCTTATTCCATTATTTTCCCAACGTTTCGTGAGTACTCCTCACTTCTTTTAATGAACAGTTTTTGAAAAAACAATTTTCAAACTCAAAATTAAAAAACTCCAACTATTTTTTCCAAAATTTTACGTATTTAAGTACTTTTCTAACTTATTTATCGTAATTGGTGCGATTTGTCAAATTGAAAATTTCGACAAATCTTCACGGTTTGAGGTCCTTAGAATCGGAATGCGTCTTTTTTAGAAAGATGTCTGTATGTGTGTATGTTTGTACATTAGGGTGGTCATTATAAAGGGCACTGTCTTATTTTGCATGACGCACCCCCTAATTTGTTCTAATTAAATAAAAAATAATTAATTCTAACCTGGCCTCCAAGATGTCTGAAGTTTTATACGAGGTGTATTTTTGCAAATTCAACATTGAAAATTATTAGATTTGATAATGATTGCTAAAGAAAATTAAATTTTGGCGCATATGTATGTAGTCACTCACATGAAAAAATATGTATGTAGTTCACTCACATGAATTTATCAGACATCTTTTAAAATTAAAATTAAACAAAAAAAAAAGATCGTGGCAGAAGTGAAACTTCATTGGCCATTTAAAAATCTCGATATGTTTAGGGATATTAAACTTATATGCGTAAGACGCAGCTATGTGTTCTATATCAAAATGATCGATGGGTTGGGGTTGTAAACTTGAAAATTAAAAAATAATGGTGAAAAATTAAAGTAAAAAAAGGTGAAAATTTAAAAGATATAAATCGGTTTATTTGACTAGGTTTTCCGACTATTTCCAAAAATTCCTTCACACAAAATCTCTGCAAAATCAAAAATTTGTATATGACAACTTTAATTTGGTTTTATTTATTTTGCAACCATACATAATTAAAATTTTTAGCGGACTCTCCTGATTTAATTCAAATTTTTGAAATTAGCCTATTTTGAGATAAAATGATTAAAATAATTTATATATCCATACCAGTAGGAGATAGATAAAAATCTTAAACTAGTAAGATTCTTAAAATTTCATTATAAATTCACCAACAAAATTTCAAAACTCTAGCATTCTAATTAACGAAATTAGAAAAAAGACATAAAATCACCACTTAGCTAATCAATGATCTCATTGTTGCACATGTGGCGTTACATTTTTTCGTTTCACAAAAATTCAACCTTGAAATTCCACTCTCAACGCGCGCAAAGAAGTTTCACATTAAAAAAAAAAATTGTTTTAATGTCTATAAGAGCCAGTTTGTTCTCAGTGGGTTAAATTTAGTATGTGACTTTAATAGGCTTTAATTAAATAATGCTAATCAACCAAAATTGTATGATTAGTGAAATCCATGATTAGCAACTCATACTTTGAATATTTTAAACAAAATCTAATCAACAAACACATTTGAGGATGTCCCAGCTCCACTAATAATGGATTAAAGATAATCAGCTGTGAACAAACTGGCCCTAAGTAGAGTTATAACTTTTGTAATTTTTTTTTCTGATACATTTTTATGACAAAGGTGACTACCTACTTACTTAATTTACTTTAGGTGGCGCTCACAGCCCAGGATGGGCTTCGGCCTCAACAAAAAATGACTACATGTGTTCCAAAATTATTTTTTTTTATCAATCATGACTAAAGTTAAGAATTTTCAAAGTTGGATTTACAAACATTAATGGGATTTCCCACATAAAACTTCAGACGTCTTGGGGGCAAATTAACAAATTAAGGAGGTGCGTCATCGAAAATAAAACAATGACCTTTATGAGGAACGCCCTAATGAACATATGTACGTACGTTCGAGGTACTTTTTTCCTTCGCCATATCTCGGGAACGAATATAGATATCGACTTCAGATTAATTTTGTTCTACACTAAATTGCATAGTAAAGAATTTATGAGAATATATATAAAATTCAACGAATACTATTTTTTTAAACTAAGAAAAACCGTTGAACAATAATTTTTGTCTCAAATATTTAATTTATTTATTTGAATAATTTTCTCCCTTTAGTATTTTTGTATTGCTTTATTTTGAAATTTTCCGGCAGACGGGTTATCAAGCCATGCTTTTGTAAATCTTTAAATCAACAAATATTGTACTTTGTAATAATTGGAAAAACTTAAGACATAATCTAATCTCATCTAATATTTCAAGAGCAAATAATGATGAATAATGATCAACAAAAATATAAAAGATTAAAATCAAAATGTTGCCAAAAGCGGCTTTAATATGGAAAACTTATAAAAATTTCAAGGAAAATCATACCGATTTGACTCGCTGCTTTTTTTAAATTTTCTTAATAGACTGAATATTGACAAGTAATTATCGAATTCTATATCATCAATACTTTGATTAAAATGACTTATATTAAGCATCTGGTATTAGTAACAAAAATTGTGTATATACATAAATAGAAGAAAATGACTCGTATATTCAAAATGAAAGGATTCACCCTAACAGAGAAAAAAGCAAATAACCAATTATTCTACAAGCATGCCGCATTTTGTATTTCCTCTAAAAACGGCGATAAATTGGTGTTACACTCGGGCGTATACGCACTTTTTTTGTTTATAATTGAATTTTAACAAAATTTAATAAATTTTTGTTTGTGCACGTTAAGTAGATTTATGTGATGTAAATGCCTACAGTTGAAAAGGAATAAGGTTCACTGATGTAAATTATGAAATCGGTTATATTTTATCGAACAATTAATAAAACGTGATTCTTCTTTGAGTGCATAGCAATCATTTTAAAAGTTGATGTTTTGTAAAATTAAGGAATCCAATATCTTACTCCTAAAATCATCCAGTTACGAGATATACGGGAATAACACCAAAATAAATAAGTTAAAAGCATATATGCGTTTAGTGATTTAAAATGCATTTTTCTTTAAATAATAATTATTGACATAAAAGCCACGTAGTTCTATCAAAATAGTTTAAACTGTTTTCGAGAAATTTTGAACCCCAGATAAGAAAATTTTATCTTTAGAGAATCATATACAAATGCTCTGTTCAGAAATTGCGGCTCTATTCAGAGCTGAGACGCTCAACCAAATTACTACTTGTGGATAGAGAAAAATATTTCTATCGACTTCTTCATCCTCGTAACGTTAAACTTTTTTAATAACATGCAAATTCATGCTTTTCTCAAAACATTTAGAAGCTTTAAACCAAATTGTCATTAGGAATCATGAAATTTCCTTTAATCCTTTCGGGACGGAATGGTATAAAAGACAAAGAACATTTATATGGAATTGTACCACATCCGTACCGAAAGGGTTAAAATGACATTCTATCGCTAGTGCATATTTTGCATATTTTATGATAAATCCATATTTTCATAATAAAGCATATTTTATTTGCATATTTTCGGACTTATTTTTCAATAAACTGTGTTTATATTTTAAAAGAGTCAAGGCGCTAGCGTCACCGTGTAAAATATTATACGTTTACATTAGGTATTAAAGCTAGCTGAGCTTGAAACGACTCGATAAAATATTGTTTTAATAAGTTTTTTTTTAATAAGGTAAAATAATGGTTTTAAGTTCAACCAACAAGGCGTTCCAGCCTAGCTAGCAACATTTATTTGCGCACATCGAGTTGGTTGCGGGCGTTATCCACTTGTGCGCACCACGTTTTGTGGGTTCTTCCTATGCTGCGTAGACCATCGGCTTTGGATTCGAAAAATAGTCGTTGTTGTCCATACGCTCCACGTGTCCCAGCCATCTCAGCCGCTGTATTTTCAGCTTTTTGATCAGGTCAACATCGCTGTACAGCCCGTAAAGCTCGTTGTTGAATCTTTTTTTCCACACTCATTCGACAAAAATATTTTCTTCAAAAATATTATTATCAAAGTTATAAATATTTTTGTTTTAAATTTATAATTTAAAAGTTTATAATAATTGAGTCGAAGCGTTCACTTAAAATTGAAATTTCATTTTAATTTTCCTTAGTACCTATGTACCATTATTTATACATACGTGCTGCCAAAAACATTCCGGTTTTTCCTCAGTATAATGTTTTTCTTAATATCAAGTAGAAAACTAATAACTTTCCAAAGGTTTTTCATAATTTGTAAAGGGTATGAGACAATTTAATAATAACCTTAAAAATATAATGCTACGATGACAAGAACAATAAAAAAAAAATATTTTATAAAGTTATTCAATAACATGCCTGTGCAAAACTAACCGGATTGCAGGGAGATTGCGAGTCTCGATGTTAAAGTAGCGGTTTTTTCGAGTCTTTTGACTCACGCCGTAGATTAAACAGACTTTACAAGTTGAGAGCTGTGTTAGTTGAAATTATATAGTGCAAAAAATGGCTAAAACACGTTATATCAACGCAATTTGATAGAAGGTAATAGAAAAGTTCCAAGCCGGTACAAAACAAAATTTAATATTTGAAATATTGCAAATTCCAACGTCAACGGTTTGTGGCATCATTACAAAATTTAGAAGCGGGAAATCAGTAGAAGCAGATAATTTTGGTGGACGCCCTCGCAAAACAACTTTTCAAACTGATAGGCGCATAAAGAATTTTGTGCTTAAAGACCGTTTTGCAACTTCAAAGATAATTTGTGATGAACTAAATCTACCTATAGGGCCAAGTACGGTAAGGAAGCGTTTAAGAGATTTCGGTCTTTTTGCATTTCGACCAGCGAAGAAACCTCTTCTTACTGCTAAACACCGTAGAAAAAGGTAAGCCATGAAAGGTGTTTGGAAAAGACTTTAAATTCCTAATCAAAATATTTAACTCAGGGTTGAATTTGCAAAAAATTATATTAACTGGTCTTTAAGCAAATAGAGGAGCGTGCTTTTCAGTGATGAAAGCAAATTCAACTTGTTTTACTCCGATGGTGCAAGGACAGTAAGGCGCTCAAAAGGTACGCGATTAAGCCTGCAAATGTACTCCCTACAGTTAAACACGGTGGAGCATCGGTGATGGTTTGGGTCTGTTTTTCAGGCGCAGGCTGCGGTCCAATACACCAAATCATAGGAATTATGGACCGTTTTCAATATAAGGACATTTTGGAGTCAGTAATGCTTCCATATGCAGAGGATGAAATGCCTTTTCGTTGGGTTTTTCAGCAAGATAATGACCCCAAACATTCTTCAAAGCTGCTAAAAGAGTGGTTTGCGACTAAAAATATTCGTGTTTTAGAATGGCCGTCTCAATCACCCGATCAAAACCCAATTGAAAACTTGTGGGCCATTTTAAAAAGGCGAGTTGGGAAAAAAAAAGCCTTGCAGCCTTGAAAAATGAATGGGAAAATATTCCTGCTTCTATTTTCGAAAATTTAATTTAGTCAATGCCTCGTCGATGTCGAGCTGTGATAAAAAATAGGGGTTACTGGACAAAATATTAAATACAAAATAATAATTAATTGTACAAGATAAAATCCGGTAAGTTTGTCACATTAAAATTTTGAATCAACTTTAATTTTTGACTATTATTTTTTGTTTTAATGGATAATTTACCATGTTTTTTGTTTAAAATGATACAATTGTTTAATAAAAATGGCGAAAAATTACAAACATTTGATTTGTTTCTTTTTTATCTCACAAACCAACACTCAATGCAGTTGACCAAAAAAATCCAGAATGTTTTTGACATACATATTTTATATATTTTTTGTATCTACTTCAGTTAAAGCTCATACAAAAACATAATCTGTCTGCTGCGCTAAATGTTTTCTATATCATTAGGAAAACTGAAGAAGCTTGTTCGATCAATATATTTTCATTATCATACTTTATTTATTTAATCTTGTTCTTATTGCCTTTTGAACAAAATTTGTCTTCAATGTCCTGCAGGGGACTGTGTTTCATTTTCTAAAATAATTAGTGAACGCATACACATAGCTAAACATATATACAGACACTAATACATTAAGCCCTGTTACCAGTTTGGCTACAATTACATTTTGTTATATAGTAATGTAAAAAAAAAGTAAAGAACACTTGAGCTGCAAAATAAAAATAAACTTGAGTAGAACAAAAAAAAATTAAAAATCCTTAAAAATACAAAATTGAAATTGTACAATGTGCACATACATATATAGCTACGAAAAGCTGGCCCTTCAATGTGCTGCTAAAAGTATTCAAGGATTATTTACCATCACACACTACAACATCCTAACTTTTTCTTATTCTGCGCTGGTTTATTAAGTCCTTTCCTTACTACTTGTGAAATAGATCTTTTTCTGCTGGATGGATGGGCTTTTAGGAAATGAATTTTTATTAAAATACAAAGTAGTGTTTTTTGAGAAGGATAAGGAAGCACGAAACAAAAAATAAAATGTCCGTATGCAAGGATGAGTTTATCATTTAATGCCTCAAGCAACACTATCCACTCGCAAAAACGGATACCATTACTTAGTTTTATTTATTTATTTTGTGGATCTATTCGTCGACGAAGATACAACAAAATATATCATCTTCCTCACAAAGTCTAGAAAAGCATAAAGACTTCGTCATAAAATTCCGAGTTGTATGCCTCTCATGTTTTTGGCTAATTACAAGTCATCCTGTGGCTAAATCATTTACAACAAAGCCTTTTCAATTTGGAAAACCTCAGGGGAGTTCATTGAACATGCCAATGTGCAATTTTTCTTAATCCTCTGCAAAAGCACTTAGGAGTGTAAATCTCCATCGTATACATCATTATCAAAATATCCTCGAAAAAACATAATTATAATGGTCAGTGTAGGGATAGTTTAGAGTTTGAAGGGTAGATTTACGTCAAAACACTTCTTTGACCTTTTGCGCTTAAGACTAAGACGGAAATAATTAATTAATCCCTGTCTTTCGGAAATCAATATTGTGTACCTCCTGGAAAGGGATTTTTTTTTTTTGCCATTACATTTCCTCCTTTTTCATGTTCTTTTTTTCTTTTGTATAACTCAACATTTTAATTTACTCAATTTCGTTTTCTCTTTTTCATTTCAGCTCCTGATCCACCCTCAAATCTTTCGGTTGCCGTACGCAGTGGGAAGACTGCAACCATCACTTGGAGTCCACCGCTGCAGGGAAACTTTTCGTCCTTTAAAATTAAGGTCTTAGGACTATCTGATGCTTCCGATGTGAATCGTTCAATTTTGGTGGATGATAGTGCATTACAATATCACATAAGAGACTTAACGCCAGGAGCTACATATCAAGTGCAAGCTTATACGATCTATGACAGTAAAGAATCTGTTGCCTATACAAGTCGTAATTTTACTACAAGTAAGAACTTTTAAACAACATTTTGCTATGTTTTTATTAGATTTGATGGTTGGGTTTAACATATTTATTTTTGGTTAATTGATTTTTGCTTTTCATTTTGAATATTTTTGTTGTTGGTGAAGGTGACTAACTTTGTGTTTTCTTCTTTTTTTTAATTTTTTGTTTTCACATTCTTTTTCAAAACCCTCCGTCAATATTTTCTGTTAATAATATCGTATTAATTTCATGCAATTAACATAACCAAAATGATTTTTGCTTAACCTCAACAAAAAATTACACACAACAAAAAAGGTAGAAGGACACGTCATAAGGAGTTATTGGATATAAAAATACTTAGAGGTAAACCATGTTAAGGTGTTATTTTTTATTTTTTTTTTATTAAAATCGATATTAAACGATTATGTGTGTTTTTGAGTGCTTCTTAATTTAGCATGAATTAAAATATATTATCTATGTACATAAATGCACTTATACGCGTGGTATCTTCATGAAAGTATGAAACGTTGACTTCGTTTAACACTTTTAAAAATATTTTTGTTTTAATTGTTTAATTAGCAACTGAGTATGCGCAACTTATAATCCTATAAAATAATATATTGTGATAAAACTGTTCAATACCAGGTGTAGGTATGTGTTTAAGCACTCGGCTTAGGTTCTGTTTAAACCACACCACGTGCAACTAACTGTTCCTGAATTTTTGCATTCATCAATTTATTGCACGATTCCTGCTTGCGTGTTAAAAGCTCGAGCTGCCTAGTCGACTTTTACCAAAATCAGTGGGTTAGAATTGCTGAACCACTGAAGTATCAGACCATTACTCTTGAGACTTCGTGTACTATGGGACATGATAATCTCGATGTTTCCTTTAAAAAAATAACGTACAATTTTTACGAAATTTTATTATATTTTTATTATAATCAGTACAAACAACTCTGCGGGTAATAATGGAATATAATGGGGCGTATTCATATTCGTTTTAGACCTGGGTCTAAGTTAAACAAAGCTTTGGTTGAATTTTCAAACGTTGATTCTATTTTTTAAGATTATCATTTCAAAATATTTGAAGCTTTTTGTGTAGTTTACCAAGTTAACTATCTTATAAAAATATAAAACCATCAATTTGTAATTAAAATCGGTCTGTATTCATTGAGCCAAAATTGTCTTTAACTGTAGTTTAGTTAAACCTGGGTCTACCTGCGACTATGAATATGCCCCAATATGTCTGTCAAATGTTCGTCTTGGCTTTGCCTTCAAATGGTAAATTCTTTTGATGTAATTTTGCATTATATATTCGCATAGTTATGTTCACTATTTTAAAGTTGTGCGAGTATAATAAATAATACTTACATTATGTAATTAATATTCGTGACCACTTAGTTTTTACTTATCAAAACTCAACACTTGGAAATGGCTCAAAATTTAAAATTAAAACATCTTGTTTGAATATCCTTTATAAGAACAACGATCGTCCAACGGGCATTAATTTTTCAGTCGTTGGGTATATGTACCCGGTATATATATGTACAGGTTGTCAGAAATTAAAAATGGATGTTCCTGTGATTTGCGCATATGTCATGATTAAAAATGATAACTGAGATGTAAATGAAGAAAAATATGTGGAAATAGTTTGAAAATAAATTAATTTTGTGATTGTTGTTAGTCAGTAGGTATAACAATGAATGGATACATTCGGAAAACAAAAGAAACTTTATATTTTTGTATACTGTACGCGCACTCAAGTAGTGGTTTTTGATACCCTTGAAATGTTAATTTAATCACAGTGGGAGCGTTAGGATAATAGGGAAGGATTAAAAAGAATACCGAAACCGATGCACATTGGTTTTCAACATTTGAATATCGAAATAAAGCTGGATAACGCATTCCACATTCGGGTAGTGCAGCTAAAAAAAGAATCTCTATACTTGACAGTACGTCCGAAATTGAGCTCGATGGTAAACTGGTGTGCATGCGCATTCCTAGAAGTACGAGTATTATGGTTGAATTGTTTTAACAGAGTAGTAGCCCGTAGCGTAATGGTTAGTGCGTTGGACTCTCACGCTGGAGGTCAGGGTTCACTTCCCAGCCTCGTCCACCTAAAAACTAAAAAGTTTTTTTTGAGGGCTACTGCCGCTTGCGAGGAATTTTTAAAACCTAGAGTATCACTTGTCATGAATAAGTGCTTCTCGTCTAGCCATTTGGATTCGGCATAAAATTTTAAGTCTCTCTCCTGTCGACACGCGCACACAGGAATGATTGCCCAATTTATTTATTTATTTTATTTACTGTTTTAGGAGAGGAATATAACTAGCTATTTTGCTAAAACACTGCTTGTAAAAATTTTTAGTAAAATAATGAAAGGCAAGAAACATTGTGCCATTTATTCGAGAGATGCAAATACGTAATTTTATATCGTCTATCATCTCCATAGCTCTTCTTTGAATTCGTCTATTGACGTCTATTATCTCCATAGCTCTTCTTTGAATTCTATAGACTCAAGTGAGTTTTTTGACCACCTGCCCAAATGTGAGAATTGTACTCGAGTTTTGGACGAATAAAGGCGTTATAGATTATATCCAGATCAGAAAACAAATTTCTTACATTGCCGAAGAAAACCTAAACACTTAGCAACATTTTTGGCGACTTCGAGTATGTGATCGTTACACTGAAGGTGGTCTGCGATACACATAACGAGTACTTTCGGTTTCCTCAATGCAATTTTCGCTCATAGATAGAGGCGTGGGCAGTGGATTTCGTTTAAACGATAGTAGGCAGCATTGAGTTTTTGAAGCATTAAATTCTACGTGGTTATTGATTCCCCATTGGACAATGCTGTCGAAATCAGAATTTAATGAGCTTATCATACGCTGCCGTTAAAGTTCCACATCCGAAGGACATAGATGTAATTGTAGAAACGAATATGAAAAGCTGAGGGTACTGTCGTCAGCAAAACAGTAAAATGTATTAGCAGTATTAAGACAGCATATCATTGATGAATATAAGGAAGGGCTTCGGAGACAAAACGGTGCTCTGGGACACACCAGCATTTATTTTGTGAATTTCAGACTTAAAACCATCCAATACGACTTGTATTCATTTATTGAACTACATCCATTGAACGCAAATTCGAAGATAAATTAAAACTTTCAATATTTTACCTCAAGTAGTCGTTAAGAAGCACGCTCGCACTTTTTCAATCAACCATAGACGGTGTTCACATTGGACTGACTCCTCCGAATTTACCAAAGAGAACGTCAAAAAAAATCCACAAATTTTTAATTTTTTTAAAAATTTACTACTTTTCTCCCTTTCTAACTATGAAGTGGGAGGGAGATAAATTTCAGAGAAGTCAAAAATAGTCGGAATAGTCAGTCCAATGTGAACACCGTCATACAAATTAAAATACCTAAATCGATTTTTAAAAATGAAGGTTGTCAAAAAGCTGGCCAGCGCCGCGCCGGGAAGGAGTAATTCGCCAAATTGTGTATGTGTGCCTTATTTGTATTTTTTAAAATTGTATTACAAAATTTTGAAAAAAAAAGTTTTATACACAAAAGGTGAAATGTTTCATTGATAGTGGTAATGGGGATCAATGTGAGTTTAAAAAACTTATTTTGGTTATTGAGAGCCCCTCCTTTGGCTGATATATTAGGACGTTAGATGTTTTAAAGCATATCCTAAGAACCGTTTTTCTTAGAATTTCATAAAATGTAGGTCAAATACTTTGAAAATAAAATGTTGAAAAAAAAATATCATTAAAGGGTTATATAAGTGAAGCATTTTTAGTTTTGCTGTTAAAACGTTCAAATTTGCTTATAAAACCTTTATTTGCAAAATTATCTTCTTCAAGGTAAGTTTTTTTCAAGAATATTGGTCATTTCTCTAAAGAGAACATTAAGTTACTTTGCTAATAAGATTAAGGCCCATTTGCTGAAACAAAACTTAAGTATTTAAGTTCACACAAGAACTTACGTGATAGTTTAGGCTGAGAAAAAGTAGAACATAAGCGTTTATTTTGAACTTAAATATTTATGTTTTTCGTATCAGCAAACGGGCCTTAAAATCTTTGTTTTCCGCTTTATACTTAACTTGTTCGATATTTTAAAAAACTATCTCTACATATATAAATATTTATTTAATAAATCTTAAGCATGATTAACATTAAAATCTCATACAAATTGTAGTTAGTTATAAAAATAAAACATTATTTTGAATTCTTAGATAAAATTATAATTTATCTACTACTTCAGCATGTTGGACATACTTTTGTATACAATTTTTCAAAATAATTTTACCTAAAACTAATATATCTGGTATTTGTTTTCGTTCTTGTCTAGAACCAAATACACCTGGAAAATTTATCGTGTGGTTTCGCAATGAAACTACTCTTCTGGTACTTTGGCAGCCGCCATATCCTGCCGGCATTTACACTCACTACAAGGTCTCAATCGAACCGCCTGATGCATTGGAAAGTGTTCTCTATGTGGAAAAGGAAGGTGAACCACCTGGGCCAGCTCAAGCTGCCTTCAAAGGTCTAGTACCAGGTCGTGCTTACAACATATCTGTTCAAACGATGTCCGAAGATGAAATTTCCTTGCCAACAACAGCTCAGTACCGTACTGTTCCGCTGAGACCGTTAAATGTTACATTCGATAAAGACTTCATAACGTCAAATGCATTTAAGGTCCTTTGGGAGTCTCCGAAGGGCGTCAGCGAATTTGACAAATATCAAGTATCATTGTCTACATCAAGACGACAATCGACTGTTATGAGAAACAATAATGATCTTGTTGCATCGTTAGAATTCCGGGACAATTTAGAGCCTGGAAAAACTTACAATGTGATAGTCAAGACTGTTTCGGGAAAAGTTACATCGTGGCCTGCAACTGGAGATGTCACATTAAAGCCACTGCCAGTGAGAAATCTAGAGTCTTACAATGACGAAAAAACAAGTGATATGATAATTACCTGGGAACCAGATCCTGCTAGTACGCAGGAAGAGTATAGAATAAGTTACCATGAAGTGGAGACTTTCAATGGTGACGCCAGCACAATGTTCACAGAGAAGACTCGTTATAATTTGGAGAGTTTGCTGCCAGGCAGAAATTACTCACTGACCGTTCAGGCAGTATCGAAGAAAATGGAATCCAATGAGACTACAATTTACGTTGTGACCCGGCCCTCATCGCCGATCATCGAAGACTTGAAGAGCATCAAAGAGGGTTTGAATATTAGTTGGAAGAGTGATGTCAATTCTCGCCAAGACAAATATGAAGTTCTCTACTCAAGGAATGGCTCCTCGGAAGTTCGCCAAGTTTTGACAACAGAGTCCAGGTTGGTTATTAAGAATCTCCATCCTGGAGCTGGCTATGAAGTCAAAGTTTTTGCTGTAAGTCATGGTTTAAACAGTGAACCCCATGCCTACTTCCAAGCTGTTTGTAAGTTTTATATGCCTTATAATTTAAAACAGAATCTAAATAAAATATTAATGTTCTTTTGCAGTTCCTAATCCCCCACGAAATCTCACAATAGACAAGGTGACTAGCAACTCGATTCTTATTCGTTGGACACCTCCAGAGCGCAGTGAATTCACAGAGTACACTGTGCGTTATAAGACGGACAACGACAAGACTTGGAATCGCTTGGCCACCAAAGCCACTGAAGCCGATGTAAATGAAATGACACCAGGTGAGCGGTACACCATTCAAGTAAATACCGCTAGTTATGGTGTTGAGAGTTCCACGCCTCTGCAAATCAATCAGACAGTCCGGCCAAATCCTGTTGCAGAGATCATACCTTTGGTTGACTCGACAAATATAACTTTGGAATGGCCACGTCCTGAAGGCAGAGTAGAGGAATATGTTCTTAAATGGTGGCCATCGGAGAGTCCAAGCAAAATCTACACAAAGAACGTTTCCGAAGACAGTCGTGGTAAGTTGATGTGACACAGTTAAGTAATGAACTGGTAACGATTAAGTATCTTTTCAGATGAATCGGAGACTGTTCGTGTCCTAATTGGAGACCTTATGCCTGGCGCCCAATACAAATTTGACATCTACACTATTTCATATGGTCTGACCAGCGATACAAACCATCTGTCAACCCAAACTATGCCTTTGATACAGTCGGAGGTGGTCGTTGTAAATAATAATATTGTCCAAGAACGCGATACAATCACCTTAGCTTACACACCAACCCCACAGTCATCTTCCAAATTTGACATTTACCGCTTTTCATTGGGTGATATTTCTATTCAAGATAAGGAAAAGCTCGCTAACGACACCGATCGAAAAGTAACTTTTACTGGTCTGATCCCGGGACGTCTCTACAACATCACCGTTTGGACTGTTAGTGGTGGAGTAGCTAGCTTGCCAATACAGCGACAAGATCGCCTCTATCCCGAACCAATCACTCAGATCAATTCCACTCACATCACTGATACTGAAATTTCTCTGAAATGGGATCATCCAAAGGGCGAATATAATGCCTTCGAAGTCCAATACCTAAATACTGATGCAAATTACGTCTCAAACTTAACCACCCAGGACACGATCACTATAGGTGATTTAAAACCACATCGAAATTACACCTTCACCGTGGTAGTGCGAAGTGGAACGGAATCATCGGTACTTCGAAGTAGTTCACCGGTTTCAGCGAGTTTCACAACAAACGAAGCAGTTCCGGGACGTGTTGAGAAGTTTGAACCCATAGATGTCCAGCCAAGTGAAGTTGTTTTCGATTGGTCACTTCCGACAAGCGAAGCAAACGGAGTCATCACCCAATTCTCTGTAGCGTATGGACTCGAGGGCTCAACACAAATTCAAACCAAGGACTTCGAAGCCGATGAGACCAGAGGAACGATCAAGAATCTTCTTCCCGGAAAGACCTATGTCTTCAAAATTCAAGCTAAAACCTCGATCGGCTTTGGGCCGGAAAAAGAATGGAAACAACGAATGCCAATATTAGCCCCACCAAGGCCAGCTACACAAGTTGTCCCTACCGAAGTCTATCGGAGTTCCTCGACGATACAGATTCGCTTTAGGAAGAATTATTTCTCCGATCAAAATGGAGCTGTAAGTACAAGGTGAAATATAGATTTTTTTAAAGCTTAAAAACACGAATATTCCAGGTTATTATGTACACAATCATTGTAGCAGAAGATGACACAAAGAATGCCTCTGGTTTGGAAATGCCCAGTTGGCGGGATGTCCAATCGTATAGTGTTTGGCTACCATATCAAGCCATTGAACCGTATTTTCCGTTTAAGAATAGTTCAATAGAGGACTTTACAATAGGAGCTGAGAACTGTGATAATCGACAGACGGGTTACTGCAATGGTCCGTTGAAATCTGGAACGACTTATCGAGTTAAAGTTAGAGCTTTTACGGCACCCGATAAGTTTACTGATACTGCCTATAGTTTTCCAATCCAAACAGGTAAGCGAAATATCTTCTTTCTTTTAATGTATTTGTCTGCACCGCTCAAAATGATAAAAGGTAAGTCCATGAGCTTTAGATGTTACTTCAAGACCCCCCCCTCCCCTAAATGAGCTTTTTCAAGTCTGCATTTTGCTTTAATTGTTTTCTGATTTTGCCCCCTTTAACCATGTCTTGCTTTTTTATAAAACTTTAAGGCCTCCTGACATCGGGTAAGAATCGGAACCTTATTTAAGATTTTATTCCATCTTGCGGTTGTTGAGAAATTTGTTTTAAAATAAAATTCTCTTCTAGATCAAGATAACACTTCACTAATCGTTGCAATCACAGTACCAATGACGATCATTCTGATCCTCTTGGTAACGCTAGTCTTTTTCAAGAAACGACGCAGCAGTGGTCGAAAAACAACGAAAGAATCTCGTGCTCATGACAATATGTCACTGCAGGACAGTGTCATCGAAACAAACCGCCCGATTTTGATTAAGAACTTTGCGGAACATTATCGATTGATGTCAGCCGATTCAGATTTCCGATTTAGTGAGGAGTTCGAAGAACTGAAACACGTCGGCAGAGATCAACCGTGTACATTTGCCGATTTGCCATGTAATCGACCGAAAAATCGGTTCACTAATATTCTGCCGTATGATCATTCGCGCTTTAAGCTTCAACCGGTGGACGATGATGAGGGATCGGATTATATAAATGCCAATTATGTGCCCGGTCATAATTCTCCAAGGGAATTCATAGTTACCCAGGGTCCCTTGCATTCTACACGGGATGATTTTTGGCGCATGTGCTGGGAGAGCAATTCAAGAGCGATAGTAATGCTAACAAGGTGTTTCGAAAAAGGTCGTGAAAAATGTGATCAATATTGGCCACATGACACGGTGCCAGTGTTCTATGGCGATATCAAAGTTCAAATTTTGAATGACAGCCATTATGCTGATTGGGTGATGACAGAATTCATGCTCTGTCGGGTAAGTCTGCTATTCCCAGACCTTGAAATGCCTTTTTTAATATTAATCTTTAATTCTTAGGGCGCTGAACAACGAATCTTACGTCATTTCCACTTCACTACGTGGCCAGATTTTGGAGTGCCAAACCCGCCACAAACATTGGTCCGCTTCGTAAGAGCATTCCGTGATCGTATTGGCAGTGAACAGCGACCAATTGTAGTCCATTGTAGTGCTGGTGTTGGTCGCTCGGGTACTTTTATTACTTTAGATAGGATTCTTCAACAGATCAATACATCGGATCATGTGGATATCTTTGGAATAGTTTTTGCAATGAGAAAAGGTAAGTTCTGTTAATTTGAAAGATTATATTTAAATGAGATTTGTTTACTTTTAATAGAACGTGTTTGGATGGTGCAAACGGAACAACAATACATATGTATCCATCAATGTCTTTTGGCTGTGCTGGAGGGCAAGGAGAATATCATTGGACCAGCTCGTGAAATTCACGACAATGAAGGTTATGAGGGTGAGTTTGGCAGTTTTTAATGTTTTTTTTTTTTGTATTCAACTTTGTTTTTTAATTAAACAAAAATATACTGACTTTTTATTAAGTTTGGTGTTGGGTGTTCTAGCTTACAGGAAACTATACGAGTAGCTATGCCTTGGAAAACGTTTGTTTACATTTTTGAATTGCGATGTGTAACATCTTATAGATAAGCATTTTTGTTAGGAGTAATTTCGTGATAAATGGCGATTTCCGTAAGACATTCCTTGCTGTTAACATGTAGAAAAGAATTCAAATGTGAAAATTATGCAATGGTCATTTTGGACTGTTGTGGGTTTAAAAGCATTATATAGATTATATATTTTTGTAAGTTCACAGTTTAATTGAACAAATTGTAAAAGGTTATTGGCACAACCCTACTAATTATCAACCGGAGAGTTCCGGAGTCTTTTACCGGATTTCCGACCGAAAACGAAACTTACCGGGCAGCACTGCGACGCTATCAGTTTTAGAGATTTCATTGAAAAACATTATTGAAACACACATCAGTGAAATGGTGGAATATTTTGTGACAAGTCGGTTACATCCATCATGAAATTTTCTTTCATTGAAAATTCAATTCCCCATACAAAACCAACTTTGAACTAAAAACTGACAGACGGGAAAAGGAAGAGAAAGGAACACAGTTCATTGGAACGAATGTATTCCACTTTTTAGAACAAAATGTCAGCTGTTCATTGAAAACGTTTTTCATCATTGAAAACCTAAAAGTGATTTTATTAGAAAGTGTTAAAGCAAACTAAAAATTTAGTTGGCTAAAAATAATATATAACGTTGGCGTTTGGGTACCAATATGATGGTTGTCATTTTGGTATCAAAACGCCATCAGATGGTTTTCAATGAAAGCTATAACTGGAGCGTTACAATAATCAAATTTTACATCAAAGTTGGGTTTTGCATGAGCAGAGCACTAGACTTTTCAATGAAAGAAATTTTCATAATTGTTATAACATGGTGTCCGCTTAACTGGAAAGTCAGGGAACAAAATTTGGTCAGGGAAAGTCAGGGAATTCGGGAAGCAGTCAGGGAATTTTTTCCATATCAATTTTTAAAAATTCACTGAACTTCCTTTTCACTTTCTCTCATAAGAAACTTTTTCTGATCGAACATTTCGTTTTGATTACATCCTATCCTATGAATATGTCAAAAAAAAAATGAGTGAAACGCAACTAACTGCACTTTGTGTTATTTCGTACAATAATGGCCGCGATCGGAAACCTATGTAGAGCTATCCAGATAGGTTCGTGTTGTTGGAATTCCATGTGAAAAACAGCTGATGACAAAACAGCTTTTGCTGTAAGAGACCAAAAATAAAAAACTAACTGTTACAGGACAATGGGCAAAGATGTATGGAGCTTGGGCCCATCACCAATAAGAACGGCCTTCATATCGTATATAGGTACACGTTTATGCATTCATTATCCATTAACCGTTTGTCCAAATTCGATGTGTGTTATTTAATTTTGAATAAAATGAGTTTTAGGGTCACAATTATTTTTTTCCATAGTTTTTTTTTTTAATATTTTGTATATTTTTCGCTCGATTTAAACCATTTTTGGAATTAAGTTCTTTGAACCCATGACACACTACCCGAAATTTTTCAGATTTTTATAATTATGTTTACGGCAAGCATCAATTTTATGCAAAAAGCATTTTTTGGAGTATTTAATTTGTAAAAAATACAAATATTGGCTTTTAAATAATAGTTTTTATGTCAAAATCATCTCTGGAAAACAACAAACAAGCATAAATTTGTGTCTCATTTAACGTAATAAAATTGGGTATTATTTTCAAGGTTTTAAATTGCAATTCGTAAAAATTGGACAAAACAACCCACAAAACCACCCACAAACCACCCTTATATATACTATTAGGGATTCAATTTTTTTTAACTTATTCCTTGTTTAGTAACGAAGAAAATGGTTGTACATTTTTTACGAAATGATGCCTAAATAGATCAAAAAAAAAAAAATATTAACAAAAAATAGAATATTTGTTTTCCTTTTTATGGTATGTACTATAATATTTTTATCTCAGTTAGTTTTTTTACCGATTTTAAGTGTCTTTGTGGTTTTCCAAAGAAGAATGTTAGATCTTTTTTTATTATATACATTTTTTGCTCAAGCTACAAAATCAAGTACAAGTTTATCAGTTTATCTAAAATAACGATAATGAAAACGAAGATTTAGGGCAAACATGGTTTTTTTGTTTACTCGTTCAAAAACGACGACCTGGTTTTGATTTTGGACTATTAAGTGATTTTTTTGTAAAACATGGACCTGGATTTGTGATTTGTGTATATGAGAAAAAAAGAGACTAACTTAAAAGTAACTTAAAATAGGTAAGAAACTGACTGAGTTAAAAATCTTTTAGAGTAGGTACCAAACCAACAAAATATTAAATTTTTTGTTTATATTTTTTTTTAATATTTTGTGCCCGTCAGCCAGTTATAAATATAATACCAATTTTTTCGTTACTAAATAAGAAATAAGCTAAAAATATTTCAATCCCTTATAATAATATACATATAATGGTGGTTTCGAGTGTCGTTTTGTAGGTTGTTTTGTCTTTCTTTTACGAATTACAAAAGATTAAAAACAAATGAAGCTGAAGATCGCTGCTTTTTTTTTTTTTTTTTAAAGTAGCAGACCTCGAAAAGTGTCACTGATATTGCAAAATTTCTAATACCAAAATGTTGTGCAAATAATTTTCCAGGGGCGATGTCCGTTACTTTGCCAAATTTGCAACCCGTCATATTTTTTTTAAATTAGTTTTTAACATTTTAAAATTTACTTTTTTTTAAACGAGCAGATAGACCAAACTAACGGTTAAAAAAAAATGCGCTGTGTAGAACAGACCTTTTTCTAGAGGCGATGTTCTTAGTTTTTATTTTTTTTTTATTATTAAGCGTTTTTAACAATGAAACATAAAAAAAGAACAACAGAAATTTAACCCCTTATAACTTCGGATCAACGAATGCTACGTAAAAAAAAGTACACAGAAAAATTCAGTTTTCCAATCTCTAGAGGCGATGTTTTTTTTATGTTCTTAAGCCATTTATTTTTGCCTAGCATTAGGTATAACAAAACGAAAAAATAACAAAACGGCCAGTCGGCAGGTTTTTTAATTTGCAAAAAAATACCGCTCGAATTTTATGATTGAAATTGGTAAATGGGTTGTCTCTGAGTATAGAAAAAAATCGGCACGGCTTTAATTGTTGTGCGTCAGGCGCAATTTTGAAAAACGCGATTTAGCTTATATATCGAGAACGACATATCGCACAATTTTTTTTTATACAGGGTGTCCCGTAAAGGATGGTCAGAATTTGGTAACTTGTTCATACTGAATCATAACGGTTTTCGAGTAACGGCTTTTTTTTCGAAATTTTAAAAAAACTTTACTTTGAACCAGTTTTATGCTCACCCTGTCCATAATTGACTTTTGTTTTTTACAATTTTTACATTAAAACTTTGGCTAATAGTTTAACTTATTTTACCGAATAAAAAAATGTTCATTTACATTACGATTTGCCTACAAACTAAAAGATGAACTCGAACTTTGACCAAACTTAATTTTTGACCTCAATCTTCTTAAGAGCTCCATGAATAAAATTCGTGTGACACAAGTTTTATATTCCAATTTTTTAACCATTAGTTTGGTCTATCTGCTCGTTTAAAAAAAAGTAAATTTTTAAAAGTTAAAAACTAATTTTAAAAAAAATATAACTGGATGCAAATTTGAAAAAGTAACGGACATCGCCCCTGGAAAATTATTTGCACAACATTTTGGTATTTGAAATTTTCCAATATCATTGATACTTATCGAGGTCTGCTACTTTAAAAGAAAAAAAACCTCGGATGCAGCGATCTTCAGCTTCAAAAAACAATACCTATTTTTATTCCGATAAATGAGGTAAAAATTGATATTTTTTTGATTTTTTCGAGAGATGATTTTGACACCAAAAATATTATTTAAAAACTAATATTTTTTTTTTTTACAAATTAAATGCTCCAAAAACTGCTTTTTGCATAATATTGATGCTTGCGACCCCTAAACATAAATTTAAAAATTCAGGTATTCTATCATGGGTTCAAAGAACTTAATTCCAAAAATGGCTTAAATCGAGCAAAAAATAGACAAAATATTAAAGAAAAACTAAGGGGCCAGTTATAGCTGTCATTGAAAACCATCATTGAAAAAGTAAGCTGTTGATTTTGAAACCCTTCGAAAGTTCAATCATTGATTATTTTAATGCAGAAATATAGACTTCGAAATTATTTCTCTTCAAAAAAAAATTATTTTGACCCATATCTTCCCCATAACGTAACTTTTAATTTTGTTAATGATCATTGGTAAGGCAGTTCATCATTGAAAAAATAAAAGTAATTTTATAAGAAAAGTTGTGCCAAATTCAATTTTGTTTTACCTAGAAATAATCATTATGTCAATTTGCTTTACTTTGGCATCAAAATAATCATTTATTTTTTCTTCCAAATCTCTCAAAATTGAAAATTAATATTTTCAATGATGGTTTTCAATGATAACTATAACTGGTCCCTAAGGAAAAAAGGATTTGTTACCCTAAAACTCATTTTAATCAAAATTAAATAACTTTTGTCACACAGCGAATTTGGACAAACGGTTAACGGATAAGGAATGCATAAACAAATACCTATATATGATATAAAGGCCGTTCTTATTGGTGCTGGGCCTACTTTGCCCATTGTCCTTTGACTGTGAGATTCAACCAACGCGTTCAAGTTTATATTTCAAGTACGATTATTTTTTTTTACTTATCTCTTCATACTGTTTCTGCATACCTGAATTAATACATTTTGATTTATTTAAAAAAAGTAGACTATTTAATTTTAACATCGCAAAGATACTAACTTCATTGCATAGGTATAGTCGTCCATTTTGATAAGCAAAACAATTTTTTTTTAAATTCATGCAGTTATTATTTTTCACTTTAAATGCAATCCGTTATGTATACCTACCTTCAGATAAATCTTTGAAAAATACAAGGTTAGTTCTTTTTGCCTAAGGTTTAATTAACGCCATTCAAATATGTACATTTTCTACCACTTTGTGAGATATTTGTGCAATATTAATACGTAGGTACCTACTCATGAAAATTTTTTTTTGATTTTTTGGTCAGGGAAAATTTTTAAATTGGTCAGGGAAAGTCAGGGAAATTTATTTTGAAATATAGTGGACACCATGTATAGCTGACTTGTCAAACAAAATTCCAACATTTTCCTAATTTGTGTTTCAATGAACGTTTTCAAATATATAACTCTTCTGACGTCTATGATTGAAAGTCATCATTAAAACACAGATCAGTGAAACGTTTGAATTTTTCTGGTCAAGGCGCTAATAAATCATTGAACATTTCTGTCATTTAAAAAAATGAAAAAAATTCTTTCATTTAGAAGTCCACTTAAACCAACATTGGGGTAAGTTCGTCATTGGACGTGTACCATCAACTGAGCGCTCTGAGAAGACAAAATATCTCATCTGAGCACTGAGATTTTCCGCGGAGATTTCTGAGACAAAATTTTTGTAGATTCATTTCTCAATTCGCTTTCCCACCCAAAACAGCTGTTCATTTGTCATTTGTACGGCATAAAATAAAAGTGATTTTATGAGAATGTGGTAAAGCGAATGAAACATTTTTTGACAACAAAAATCAAAAAGCTTCGTTTTGAGATCAAAACGCCATCAATTTTTTTTTTAAGTGCATCAAAATTGAAAGACAACATTTTTTTCGCACAGAAATAATTGACCAGACCATTAATTGTGCGCGGAAAATGACATTTGAGTGTCATTTGTGTTTGTAATAATTTTTTCAATTATTACAACATGGCTTTCTGTGATTGTTTTTGCTTTGTGTTTGTTTTTTTTTTTTTTTGTTTGTAATTGGTGGCACTTTCAAAGACAATTTTGTCGCTGTGGTTTCCGTAAGCATTTCGCAGTCGTGTTGGAGACCAAAGAATAATTTCATTTCGTATCAGCAGCGTAGGTACTTGGCTTTACAAAAAAAAAGTCAAAAAAAATTCAGAAATTTTTATTTTGAATTTACTGCTTTCTCTCTCTTTCTATCCATTTAATGGGAGTGAGATAAAGTTCTTAAATAAATAAATAAATTGGGTGGCGCAACGGCTCGTGAAGAACCAGGGCTTAGTGACTAATATCTCGAAACCATTCCTGTGTGCGCATGTCGACAGGAATTGAAGGGAGATAAAATTCACAGAAGTCAAAAATAGTCGGAAGAGTCAGTCCAATGTGAACACCGTCATCAATAACTTCCTTTTGTATTTTAAACACAAAACAAATCAAACTGCTCACTGTTTCTTTTGTTTTTGTTTTATGCTACTGAAATTAAAAAGTGAGTAATTAAGGATTACGAAAAAACTTGACTTTTGTAAACAAACGTTTTTGAGCTATCAAACTTAATAACAAATTAACATTTTTAAATAAATCCTTTCAAAAACCATGAGCTTATTTTTTGCCTTGCAGAAATATTATTCCTTATTATCTATCCTTGTCATAATCATTATCATGTGCTTAACATTTTTAATAAACTAAATTTTTAGTCCCAAAAGTAAATTTTAAGTTAACAAAGGTGTTGGGCCTACATTGTAACTAACCCCATGTCATCATATTTTCTTTTCTCCTTATCCTTCGGCATTTGGAATTACACTCCATATTACGCACTCAACAAACAAACGATCAAAAAACACCTCAACGGTACCCTAAACGCCAACAACAAACACCCATACAGAACAACAAAATATGGATGACGAAGATGAAGGCACCGGTGATGAAATAATTGTCACTGCCGAAGGACACATTGACCATGAACGCGATGAGGATGACATTGACAATTCCAATGATGCTATTATCTATCATGACGAGCATCAGCCACTTACTGCCAGCGATCAGGAGATCAGTCATACAGCTCCATCACCACCAAGCCACTGGAAGGCAGCCACACTGGACAGATGACATAAGCTCAACCAGAACGACAACAACAATAGTGTAGTTATCGTTCTGGTTGATGATAAGCCTAGCTCGATGATCTGCAGCAAAGAAACGCTTCACCACCAGCAGCCCGAGCGCCGGAAGTCCCAAATGATAACATTCAGCTCGTCAGCATGTGATATCAAGAATAGTCTAAGTCACGAAATAGTCCTAATGAATAGTACCTTCGGTAAAGGTGCTGTAATCACAAACGGTACTCGTAAAAGCTTCACCGAAGAAGAAATGACGGAGAACAATAGTACCAATGAAGATGATATTCTTCGCAGAAGATCATCATCACACAACGAAGAAGATGAGGATTTCTTCGAGACAAATTTGGAGGAAGTTAATAATGCGAACGATGACAGTGGTGGTGGTAGCTATGAAGACTCGAATTTAATACAATCGAGTTCGGGCGGATCGAATAGGAATAGTTTGGAAAAGGACGATGACGATGATGAGGAGGACATCGATGTTATTAGCACGGATGTTAGTTGCTATGATCAATTGCTGGGCACAAGAAATGACGATGATTGTACAATTATTGGGGATGAAGGTGTCATTAGGATAAAAAATGGCAGTAGCACTGGTGAAGGGATCATATACGCTAATCCTTTTTTGGGTTTGTAGCTAATATCTTTTTTTTTTTGTTGTTTTCTGATAAATTACTTTGATCTTCAATAATTGTTTTTTTTTAATTTCTTTTTCACTTTTATTTTGTAGAGATTTGCACAGTTTTTCTTTTAATAATTTTATGAAACTATTTTTAACCCGTTTTTTTAAGGTTTTTAAGGTTAACTTACAATAATATTAACCCACTATAAACAAACTACATATGTAGCCTTATAGCTTTTAAAAATTATAATTTGTTTATGATTTGATCCTTCGGTTTGTATTAATTTGACCAAACCGGGCGACTCTTTAACAGAAAGAAAACTGGCGCCCAACGTCCGTTCAGATTAATTAAATTTCCATTGGTAACTAATAAACTTTGAATCATCATAAAAGTTAAATAAACTATTTTTATATAGTTTTAAAAAATGTTTGCAATATCTTATTATGTATGTATGTAGGTATCTTTCATTTTGTACCTACACATTTAAAAAATTAAATGATCTTTAACACTTAACGAATTCTATTTCTATTTTCAGATGATGAAGGTATTGCGGAATCGGGGATGTAAGATAATATAAACTATAAAAACACAACTTTTACAATAAATAAATAAATAACTGGACAAAAATTACAAATTGAAAAATAATTCCTTCAAATATTTAAGAGAAACGAAATGCAAATAAAAAAAAAAGATAAATAAAACAAAAATATTTCTGTATATGTAAAATCAGTTTACATAGTTTACGTACAAAACAGACAAAAATATTTAAAAAAAAAAAAAAAAAACAGTTTATATTACCTATATCTTTATACAAAAATTATAATAAATCATTTGTTCAATTTATACACATCCTTAATCTTCAGATTAAAAACAAACGCGCAATAGACAGAATATCCGTGATTTGACAATATATATCTCTCTTGACCAAACAACATTCCACTGATTTTTTAATACGAAAATAAGCAAACAAAAATATTGAAAACAAAAAATAAAACACAAAAAAAAACAATAAACAATAAACACAAAATCGAAATCTTCTTAGAAAACATAATCAAAATAATGATTAATTAATTTTTATTACAATTACCTATATTGATACATATTGTATATTTTATACACAATTTTGTTTTTCAAATTCTTGTCGATATTAATTTTCTACAATGTATATCTCTAATTGTTTTAATTTAAATGTTTTTTTTTTTAATTTTTTTGTAGCCATGAATACCTATATTATGATAAATTTTAAGAACAAAAATGTATGACTGTATGTTAAATATACCTATAATAAATGAAACAAAAAAAAATGATAAATTGTATATGTAATAATTTATAAAATAAAATATAAAATAAATATAATATAATATAATAAATTATAAATACTATCTGTATAGAAATAGCAAAGAAACAAAATAAAATTAAATATTAACTATACGAAATAATTTTATTATCTTCACAAACAATAGTAGGTACTCGTGAACCGTGACTATGTAAAAACAAAAATATGTAAATGTTAGTAAGCCTAACAAGCAAAAAATAGTTATTTTATATAAAAAAAGGCCAAGAACAAAATAAAATAATTAAATAAAATTGCTCATTATTGTGAATGCATGGAAGTAATTTGTTAGTTCAATAGAATTTCTTCCGTTTTGTAAATTATATTTAACGCAAGTTTCTTTTTCGTCTATACGTAGGAACGGAAAGTAGGAAACTGTAAAGTTTAGACCGCACTAGACGGAACTGCGCTGCAGCGGAACTGCGATTCAAAATAATTTGTATGAAATTGTATGAAGTTCAGTTGCCGCTTAGTGCGATAAAGCTCATACAATTTCATACAAATAATGTTTTGCCGCGTCGTGAAGTGTAGTTCCGCTGCAGTTGTGTGCGGTCTAACCTTAAAGTTTAAAGTTGTAGTCATTTCTAAATTCAAAATTCAATATGAAAACAGAAAGCCATTTCAACTTGATTTTCTTCTGACATTTATATTCGTGTAGTTTTATATCTTTTTTATAACTTCAAGATAAAAATGAGATTGATGAGTGTACCAATACCAAACTACTAACTTAAAATTTTATTGGTTTAAGTGCACGGAGGGACAAATCTGTCCAACTAATTTTGATCTGCAATATCTGATTTAAAATAAAAAAATAAATCGATTTATTTGCCCAAAGGAATGCAAAAACTTCGTCAACATGTTGTTTAATTAAAATGAATATCAAATATCGATGAATGAATATGAAAATCAAAACGAAGACAAAACGCGTTGGCATATCGTTAAACTAATTACAAATAAAATATAGTTTATGAATAAAACAAGCGTTTCCTTTTGCTATCAGTTTTAATTAATCAATATTCCCCTTATTTATAAAGAAAAAATAGTAATTTCAGCTCCCGTGTTAACTCCCTTATTTATAAAGAAAAAAAAGTTATTTCAGCTCCCGTGTTTAGGAAAACTACACCATGGAATAAGAATTGTGTGGACTCAAATTAAATGCAATTGCTAACTGCTCCATGTGAGTCCGGAAAATTCTTATTCCATGGTGTAGTTTTCCTAAACAAGGAAGCTTAAATAACTATTTTTTTAATTTTTGAACAACAACAACAACTTAAAGGCGCTACCACCAATTGTTTGGCTGGAGATATAGCTATTTCGTGCTTTGCCATTTTTGCACTCATCAGTCTCCTTTTTGTGGTGCTGATTGAGCTTTAATCCAATTTTATTTGAAAAGCTTTTTATGCACATCCTAGGATTCGAACCCACGCTGATTTGCTCAGTCTTAGCAGTCGTGTGCACTACGCACTCCACCGCTTTAGACCACTGACGTCACCTGTGGTAGTGCACACGACTGCTAAGACTGAGCAAATCTGATATGCGTGGGTTCAAATCCTATGGTGTGCATAAAAAATGTTTCAAATAAAATTGGATTAAGGCTCAGCACCACAAAAAGGAGACTGATGAGTGCAAAAGTGGCAAAGCACGAAATAGCTATATCTCCAGCCAAACAATTGGTGGTAGCGCCTTTAAGTTGTTGTTGTTCAAAAATTCAATTAAATTGACGGAATAAAGAATGGTCAAGCCTAATAAGCTGACATTCTAGTACGAATAGTACAATAATAACTATTTTTTTCTTTATAAATAATAGGGTTATATTCTCTAGCTCTATCGAGTATATTTTATATACAAAATCTTTGTTTGACAGGTCAAAATCAACTATAAATTGATTTATTTTGCCAATGGAAAATACCATTAGTTTGAAAGGGTGCTGCTAATGCCGTTTTTCGGTTGGTCGTCCGTAGTTACTCATTTTTCACAGTTTCTGTTGCATTCCTATCGAATATTGAAAATCTGGAGTAGCAGGAGAAACTCCGAACTATCCACTCGAAACTGACAAAAGTTAAAATTTAGTTTATTAGGCGCTTTGTTGAATGGATACCTACGTTTTTACCGATTACACCACGATTCGTTTTTTCGTTGATTTCGTCTTTTGGCAGATTGTGCGAAAGGTGTAGAAATGTAGCGGGAAGGAATTAAAGAAAGCACGATTGAAATGTTGAAGTCTTTTTTCTGGTTGAACTTTGACGTTACTGTAATAAGTAATTGAAAAACATTATACCGATTACTTTCCCACAAAACAACCCCAAATACCATGAACGTCAAAAAACGAAACGAACGTACATATATGTATACGTATTTTCGCGAGCCGTATAATTACGACCGTGCGTGCCTGTCAAAAAGACGAATCGAACTAAAAATCGAATCGTGTAATCAGGCTCAAACTGGTGTAAAGGAAAGAAGCCATACGGGGGAAGAAAAATTCTCCGTTTTCATATGCGAATCGGAGGATCGGTTGTTCGGAAGAATAATCTAGAAGCGAAAATCTTTCTTTTTTAGGGCCGATAAATTGAGCTCACATTTTTAAATTAAATTGGCAATCTCATGTTTCCTTTCTTCCTTCTTTTGAAAACTCAAAGCTGAAAACACGAGAAAATACTCCTGAACTTGATTTCAAATCGAAAGCAGAATCGTTCACAGGGGTATAGAATGTTGCTTCCAGTTTATCAATGAAATCCATCATTTGAAATCCATCATCTGAAAAATTCCACATTTTCCACATGTCGTAGACAACGTAACCACAGTTTTAGACAACGGAATTATATTCAACATCAAAAACTTATTCGAGTCTGTTAAAGTGTTAAGTTTAAATAATTTCAAAGATGAACTAACATTTTTCCATGCTTTTATGATGATAGCACTAAACGCAAAACCATTAACAATTATAATCATCAAATTTTGGTTTGAACTAAAACACTTCCGGTAAAACAAACAAAAACAATTTAAAATCTTATACACTCCTTATAACCATACCTACCTAATATCTTTTTTATACAAACATTTTGTACCATTTATTATACCAATTTTTAAGCCAAATTTGTAAATTTCCGAAATTTACAAATTTAACAAACAAAAAAAAAACCATAAATTGCACAATTTTTTAAATGTTTAATACATAATTTGAATGCCTATAATAGATAATTATGTTTATGTAACCGTTGAACTGGTATAATGTAGGCGTTATTTTATAACTAACCAACAGCCTACTTTACTTTCTACTTTACTTGGCATCTTCAGCTCTACGATTTTTTTCAAATTATGTATATTTGTAAGTCTGTAACATTTTTAAATAGTAGATAATAATGCCAAATTGTATATAAAACAAAAAAAAAACATTTACAAAACATATACATACATATAAACCTAACTATAAATACTTTATAACAAACAAATACATTATTTCGTAATAATTAATTTCTTTAACAAACAAACAAATAATAGCTAAACAAAAATATATAGTTTTTTTGTTCCTTCCATATGTGCTAAGATGTATAAAATTTAAGGAAAAAATCGAGAAAAAATAACAGCTATATGCATACATAAATAATTATAATATAACTAACAAACGAAAAAATATCATAGAATTAAATAAATTATTATCGAAAAACTAAAACATTGAAAAACAGATACAAATCAACAAAATAATGTGAAGTTGGTATCACTAAATATACAAAATATTCTAAATGCAGACAAAAAAATACAACTATACCTAGTTTGTATACTGTTTTAAATATTAACAAGTTTACTTAATACATGTTACTTTTATTTTTAATCACTTGTATATTTTTTGCACAGATTTTTTTATATTTTAGTTTAATTGTTGATAATTTTGTTTTAACTCATAAATATGGAAAGCGGGGGCTGCAAAGAAAGTTTTAGAAGTGCATACGTATTGCTACAAATTGAAGTTATGTAATATTGGATTAAATAATATTTTATATAATAAATTGTAACTTAAAATTTTGTTTTGGTTCGATGTAAATCGTGTTAATGTGTAAAAAAAAACAACATGGAGAAACGTGAATGGTTAATAATAAAACCGAAAACTCATTGTATATTAAAAGTTTCGTTATATTTCTTTTGGTGTTTAAATTTTGTGTTTGTCTGTTTGACAAAAATTGTCTTGATCGTCAAGGCTTTACCTCATAGACCTACTTTTTTTCCAAAAGTACAAAAGTTAGAAATACATATCTATGCTAAAGACCCCCAATTCAAAAAAAAAAAAAACAATTGAAGATTGTGTATTATGTTTTCAACTGTCTGTCAGAACAATTTTCAAAGGTTTTTTGCAAGCATGAGTGTCCTTTATGTTTTATTACTCACTTTTGTACTTTTTTCAAAAAGTAGTAAAGGAATGGAGGGACATTTTAACCGTTTATGAACCAACCGATAACTGACAATTCGATTGATAAATCGACAACGACATTTGAGATTTTTTTCAAGTCACAATTCGGCGTTGTTTGGTAGACTTTGTGTATAAAAACAATAATATTACTATTGAGCTTTATCACAGGCCCCGTCGTAATAAATTCGTACTACGAATCCCGAAAAAAAGTATCAGGTCCCGTCGTATTAAAAATACTTCGTATGAAATTCGGAGTTCGGGAAAAGTAGCATCACTAGCCCCGAATGAATAGGAAGTGCGACTGTTTTTTCTACGAACAGTTATTTTCATAGTAGTCTGTGGAAAGGCAAAGAAAAAAATAGCTTGCAGACGAACAGGTTCGCCTTCTTAGGACGCAACTACATAGGTGCAAAGAAGTAAATTTAAATAGTTTTGTTTTAAATTATGTTACACTGACTTTAAATAAATTCGTAGGTGTGGTTAAATTAGAAGGCGTTTATCAAGATGAAATTGACCGACATAAAAAAAGAACGCAAAGCTACAGGTGGCGCGGCGGTGCAAATAAAATTCATTCTTTTACCAGCCTAAGAAGGTGTCATTAGATTGACTGAACTGGAAACTTAGACCGGGTAGATAAAAAGCAAACACATGTTCTTTTGGAGGCAAAAATTTGTCTGAGCCATTAGATTCAAATACGAATTCAGGAGAGATTTAGATATTCCCCGGCGACAACCAACCACTTTACGTCAATTAAACTATTCCACTAGTCTTTTAAAAGAGCAAATAAAGCTACAGCAAGAATTTTCATGATTTATTTAAAAATTGCAATAACTTTTGAATCTATTTTTGATTAACGAAACAATTGAACTATCAAAAGATTGACAACACAAATTAAAATGGATTTTTCTTCTCACATTTTGACGTCCTTATAGCTTTCCAACCATATACAATTTATCGAAATCGGTTGGATACTTTTTAAGCAAATGGTACCACAACCAATTTTTAAGACTATTTGTATTTAAACGTTAAACCTACTCGTGTACCTACATATTATTGTAAAATGAAGTCTGATTGTTTTTGTTATTGTTATTAATTATAGCTATTGTTCAAATTAAAAAAGTTCAAATAATATCTTAAGTGCAGTTTTTATATGGTAAAAAAAAACATAATATAGGTATGCGACTTTTTTTTATTCAATTGCGACATTTTGCTCCAAAATGCGACTTTTTTCAAATAATTTGAATTTTGCGACTTTTTTTAGGATTGTTCAGTGAGGTTTTTTTCAGATCAGAACAGAACAGGATCGAACAGAAATGTCAGGCAAAATAGAACAGGCAGCTGTCTGACAGTTGTCAAAAACCTGTTCTAAGTTGTTCTACCTAAAAACTAAGAACAGAAAATCCTGTTCTATTCTGTTCCAAACTGTTCGGAACAGACTCACTGAACAGCAAATCAGAACAGTTTGGAACAGAAAATTGTCATTGAACAGCAAAGACTTGTACTTTTCTGTTCTAAACTTATCCAAACTGTTCGGAACAACGTCACTGAACAAAGCTTTTGTAAATGCGACCTTTTTTGCGACTTTTTAAAAAATATCAGAAGTAACGCTGCTGGGTAGATCATCCCTCCACCAGGCCCGTAGGAGCTCTATACAATATTGTGGGCTAGTTTGGTAGATCAGTGGTTGGTGCATGCGATTGCCCCGTTCAGTCAGATTAACAAAAAGAGACAACACTTCAATTTATTTTTGAATTATTTGGAAAACTTAAGCCTGATCCACATCTGTGTCGTGTGTTGTGTTGTGGAGTCGTGTGTCGCTATCGCTACAATGTATTTCATATGCGTAGAACCATAATTATCTCGTGTGTTGTGACGTGGTGTGGCGCATAAAATATATGGAATGACAGCGACACATGACTCGACAACACAACACACGACACAGATGTGGATCAGGCTTAACAGACCTATTCTGCCGTTGCCAGCTCAAATTACTATTTTGTTATCGATAGCTTGTATGAAAACGTCAAATACCTGAGCCAACGAATGAAAATATTTTTTATAATCAAAAAAAATGAACGACCATTTGTTCTGAAAATTAATTTTTTTCTAATTTGTGATTTAAAATTTCGTTTGTTTTCACATTTTTTTGTTTTATTAACGATCGGAATAATTTTCTGTACGAGATTTCTTTTTATTTGCATGTATTTTGTTTTTATTTTGCATGCTTTTCCAAAAGCTGAAAGGTAATGATTGGGATATCAGAGTTTCGTGATAGTGCTGTGCATTTTTGCTTCGATGGCTTTGCTAAGTTCGGATGTCGTTTTTTTCGAAAATTTTATCTGAACCTGCAAAAAAACACGGCTAAGTCCCGGTCTACATAGGACGATTTTTCCAGTGCCGATCTTTTGTTCGTGGAATCGTTTGTACCGAAAAACTCGAACGATTTTTCCAGTCTGTTTATGTTCTCTTTCACCTTTTTTTCAGTTTGTGTTCGGTGTCAGTGTGCCGTTCGTTTGATGGTGTAAGTGAATATCAATGAAAAATGAAGAAGACAAGGAAAAAATCGTTCTGTGTGTACATTTCACACGACTTCTGGAAAAATCGGGCAATGTAGATCGGGACTAATATGGGTTTATTGAAACATTTGTCTTATACTTATTTAGGAATGTTCCCTCATGTCTCGTTATTGGCTTTGTTGATTTTATCATTAATTTGCGATTCGGTTCTGCTAATGTCGTTTTCCATTGGTTTCACTTATTCTGAAGTTTTGGGTTTGAATTATTTTGTTATCTGTAGAGGTGAATCTTTAAATGCAAATTTTTTGATGCCACACAAAAAGTGGAATGTAAAACACGACTGTATATACTCCGAACTTCTAAATAATATACTTTTTTTAATTTTATCTTGATTTGTTTTTAAAACTTTATCAAAAACTTTTATTTTAGATGCAAATTAATTTAAAATGGAAAGTTAAAAAAAGTACATTGCAGTTTGTTGTGACGTTTGAGTTTGAATGTATTAGTTCTTCTTGAGTGGATTCTGATTTCAAATCAAGAATCGAATTTCTCTTCCCTGAATCGTCAGAAGCGTATTTTTTGTGCCAATGGAATGGTTTCAGAAGACATCCGGACCAGTGTTGCCGCTGAAAATTTTTAAAAAGGGTCCCAAAAAAAGGGCCCGAGACAAAAAAAGGGGCCAATATACAAAAAATCAACGAACGTACACAAAAATCAAAACAGTATACCTACTATGCTCAATAGAGGCAAAGTCAATACCACAAAGTGAAAGAAAATTAAATTCCCTTCAAATAAAAGTTATGCTTATAATTTTGTTGGAAGCAATAGAGATGCGGGAGTAGAAATATCGAAAAAAAATGTATTTCCTTAGAAATTTAATGTTTGTAAATTAATTTACTTTTATAATACTATGAAAATAACTTTTATTGGAAGGGAATTTAATTTTCTTTCACTTTGTGGTATTGACTTTGCCTCTATTAATATTAGTTTCCCAAATATTGAAGAAAAACTACAAACGAGGACCTTTACACCCCTCTCCTGTCTAAAGCTTGCGGACCTGGGCTGTTGACTTTGAGTATGTTATACCAAAGGGTCCCCTCTACCACCATCACAGTACCTTGGGTGGCTTGCTTCGCAGGTTCAAAGAAATTATTCATTCATTAACCTTAAGGTCAAAGAAACACTTCTATCACATACTACACAGTATAATAATAACAAAGATTATAAAGAAAAATCAAAAAAATTGTCGTTGTAACTTTCAATTTTCTCAAAAACTAGGAAACATAGAACCATTTAGTTTTCAGTTTTCAATTAAGAATTAATAGGGGTAGTGAACAAAAAAAGTCAATTCTGCATTTTATTTCACAATTAAAATAAAAAAATCAAAAACGAAATTTTGAAAGTTTTTTTTTTTAATTTTGAGTTTGAAAGTAATTTTTACAAAAACTATGGACATTATTAACTTGATTTGAAAATAAAATAAGAGAACAGAATTCTGGCTTTGTTGTAAGTGTTGCCGTTGTTTTTAAATATTTAAAAACAAAAAATGCCCCTCCTCCCTAAAGGGGGGAAAGAGAACCCCCTTCTACGGTAAAAATTGTTTGTATTGTTCTCCTTTAAAAAAACGTTATCATTTTTTGGCACTGTACGAAATAACTCTTTCTAATTAATTTTAGCCTAATGGCTGTGACACAATAGTGGTGGAACGAGATTTAATTCGTTGGAAGATGGCACGACGGCAACGCCGAGTTCATGGATTCTTGAAAAAAATCGCCAACACAAACAATTTTTTTTGAAAGAATGGGAGATGATGTCAATATGAGTAATGCCAAATACCAATTATTTAAGATTTTTTTCTCTGCTGTTCCCAACTAACATTTCAACTTCGGTTCGGCTTAATAGAATAGGCTTTAGAAGTTCCATAAGACATTTGTAAAGTTTACTTAAGCATAAAAAGGAGAATGTTATAGAAGCTAATATAGCTTGTATACGCGATTTCGGAAAATCTTCTTATAAACTTATTCGCACATCTTTTAAAAGTAGTATAAAAGCCTAAAGAAGCCAATACGAAGTTTTAACGAGCGATATTGGAAATTTGAATGACACTTCAACTTGACAGACATGGTTGTATAAAAGTAAAAGACAAGTCTTACAGAAGGTGAACAAAATTAAATAAAAAAATATAAAAGAAATTTAAATTTTTATTTTAATTTTTTAATGTGATTTTTACTGCATTTTATCCGAAATCAAGTTCAATTATTTATTTATCATAGTATTGGAAACAATTATAAAACATAAATTATATTTTTACCTCACTAGGGATCGAACTCGGGAACTCCTACGTGACAGTCCATCACTCTAACCACTCAGCCATCTAAGATATAATTTGGAAGATGCAAAAACTTAATCAGCCTTCTCCTTTTTTAAAACTTTAAATTTTCCTTTAAATAAATCCGAGCTTCTATAAAAATTTTCACACGTGAACATGAAATGTAAACAATTTGTTTAGCAGTTCCCGTGCTCCATTTTCATTTCAATAGTCTTAATTTAATTTCAATAGTCTTAAAATAAACTAAGTAATAATGCATATTTTTAATAATTTCGAAAAAATACACGGCAAATACAATTGTGACGTCACAATTATCTGCTTATGTTCGGGGAAAAGAAACATAATCTTACTTTATTTGATTGTTATTATAAATTTTTCTATTTTGAATCTGCTTATTAAGAATTTAAGAACAATTTATTAAAATACTTAAATTTGTAATTATGGTCTTCACTTTAAGTTGAACAAAAATATAAAAGCTGACCGTGGCGGCACATAAATACCCAGATATACGAAAATGCCGAATGTTATGTTTATCTAATGAGCATAAACCTTTGTTTCTGTTTATCGTGCATTGTAGCTTATGTCTTAAACCAACGAAAAGTAGCTTTCCGAATGCTCAAAAAGACAAAAGTCAAGTGAAATGAATTATCTTTCTCTCCACGAGTTCAATTTATTCAATATATATAATTATAAATGTCAATAGTTTTTTAAAAAGCTTCTTTAAAATGACTTTTACAAATTCGAGCTTCTTTAATATAGATTGACATATTGGTCGCGTTCGGGTACGTCGCCAATGGTATCTAGATTTGTTCGTGTTATTGGCCCTGAGTAATAAACGAATTTCAAGTCGAATTTAGCTTAGATTTGATTTTTTTGTATGCAATAAACTCGAATTTAGGATCAATTCGACTCAAAATTCGTTTATTACTAAGGGCCATTGTAATGTCTAAGAAAAAACCAGCCGACGAACAAACAGCTGATATCAAAAAGAAATCTAATGCCGGATTTACACGAATGGCAAAGATGCCAATATTTCTGCCAAAAAATGGTAAAATAATGGCAGAAATAATTTTTTTTTATGACATGCATTTACACGAGCCCTTATCAGTGCGGTTTTAGGCCAGGCAAGTCAACCGTCGATCAAATGTTCACACTCCGACAGATTTTAGAAAAATCCCGGGAATTCCAGATCGATACACACCACCTTTTTATCGATTTTAAAGTCGCTATGATAGCGTGAAAAGGGACGAATTATACAGAGCCATGTCGAGTCTCGGCATCCCTGCCAAACTCGTCCGCTTGTGCAGGATGACGATGGAGAAATCTCGCTGCTCCGTCAAAATTGGTAAGAACACCACCGATTCCTTTGATGTTGAGAAAGGATTGAGGCAAGGCGACGCGTTATCATGCAACCTATTCAACATCGTTCTTGAAGCCATTGTACGCAACGCACATGTCAACACCAGCGGTACAATCTATCAAAAGTCCGTTCAATTGCTTGCATATGCGGATGACATAGACATTGTCGGCAGAACGAAGCGAGCTGTGGCAGGGGCATTTGCGAGCATTGAATCGGAGGCGGCTAGAATGGGATTGGAGGTTAATGAGGACAAGACGAAGTATATGCTGTCATCGAGAGAGGAATCTCAACATCGTCGACTCGGGCAAAATATCACGATGGACAGATATAACTTCGAAGTTGTCAAGGACTTTGTCTACCTGGGCTCCACTATTACATCGCAGAATGACATCAGTGCAGAGATCAAGCGAAGAATTACTCTTGCCAACCACTGTTTCTTCGGTCTAAGAAGGCATTTAAGTAGTAAGGCCCTCTCTCAGAGAACCAAGGAGACTTTATACAAAACCCTAATCATCCCGGTCCTGCTTTATGGGTCAGAAGCATGGACACTGAAAGATTCGGATAAAAATCTGCTAGGGTGCTTTGAGAGGAAGATTCTTCGTGTGATTTTCGGTCCGGTGTGTATCGAAGGAGTATGGAGGAGAAGATTCAACGACGAGCTATACGGGCTATACAGCGACGTTGACCTGGTCAAAAAGCTGAAAATACAGCGGCTGAGATGGCTGGGGCACGTGGAGCGTAGGGACAGCAACGCACCTGCCCGACGAGTCTTCGAATCCAACCCCGATGGGGTACGCAGCAGAGGAAGAACCCGTAACAGGTGGCGCAATCAAGTGAATGACGACATCAAAGCACTCGGTGTGCGCAACTGTAAGCGGCTAGCTAGGGACAGAGCTGGCTGGAGGGGCTTGTTAGTTGAGGCCGAAGCCCATCCTGGGCTGTGAGCGCCATCAAAAGTAAAAGTAAAGTAAAGTAAAGGTTAGACCGCACTAGGCGGAACTGCACTGCAGCGGAACTGCGATTCACAATAATTTGTATGAAATTTTATGAAGTTCAGTTGCCGCTTAGTGCGATATAGCTCATACAATTTCATACAAATAATGTTTTGCCGTTTCGTGAAGTGTAGTTCCGCTGCAGTTGTGTGCGGTCTAACCTTAAGTTTACACGAGTTCAAATAATGGCAGATTTCAAAATACTGGCAACATGCCATAAATGAATGAGCAAGTTCATTCTTATCTAGAATGGCATTATTTCGGAAAATGGCGTCAGTAAAGTGTTTACACATAGGCATATTAATGGCAGCATTTTATGCCAAATTATCTTTGCCATTTTATTTTGGCAAAAATATTGCCAGTATTTAGAGCGTTTATGAAAAGAAAAATGGCTACAGTTTGACAGATATAATGGCATTTTGCCATTCGTGTAAATGCAGTATAAAGGCTCTCCCAAACCAATGGGGAACATTCGTTGCGGCGAAAAAACATTCGCATGTCAAAATTTATTTACATGGTGATATATGAGAGTGCCCACACCAACGCGGCGGAGAAAAATATGAAATAATTTTGAGTGACGAATGTTTTTTCGCCGCAACGAATGTTTCGCATTGGTTTGGGAGAGCCTTAAGGCTATCCCAAAAATATTCGGATCTGTTTGGATTATATGAACAGTTGACATCTCATCTGTTCATTTTCTTTTGTGAAGGGTCGTTTCGTTTAGTTTGGTTACGAACACGGTTTTGGTCGTTCGAAAACGTATCAGATGCTAAAGTATCTCAGATACCATATATCTGCCTACCACCCGAACGTGGCCATTCTTTTATGATTCTTTAGTAAAACCTAACAAGCCGTTTCGAAGTATTCAATAAAGCTTATTGAAAATGGTTATAGAACACTTTTAAAGGCAGCAACTTATGTAAAAACTTTATGCAGCCTTTTTAAAGTGATATCTTCAATCATCTTCTGTAATATCAATTTAAGAAGCTTATTAGAGTGACAGCTCGCAAACTTGGTATGTCTTCTTTTTCTTATTTCTATTCGGCTTTAAAGAAGCAGTTATCCAGCTCGTTACATGTATAAGAAATTTAATTCCGCCGAAGGCCCATCAATATTTTTAAGCTAAAAGAAGCTGAATTGTTAGTTGGGTTGTGGCTGCAATGATGCTGCCCAGCAAATTTAGAAATAGAGATATGGCTAAAACAGATGTGCAGCAATTCTGCAGGCATCTATGCATCCAGAGCTGCACACGAAACACATGTGCATAGTTTCTGACATTCATGATGCATAGTTATGTCAAACAAATACATGAAAGCACAGCGTTGCCGATGTGACACAATAGTGTTAGAACGAGATTTTCTTCGTTGGACGATGGCAGGATGGCAACGCCAGCTTCATGGATTCTTAAAAAAAATCACCAACACAATCAATTCTTTTGAAAGAAAGGCAGGTGATGTCAATATGAGTAATGCCAAATACCAAAATTTTTTTCTTTGCTTTTGTGGCTGCAATAATGCTGCGCAGCGAATTTAGAATTAGAGATATCGTGCAGCGATGCGCTGCATGCAGACTTTGAGTGAATCTGATCCCATAAGAACCTGTGTAAATTATTTTCGCTGCATGAAAAACGCAGCACATCTGTTAAGCACAATACCGTGCAGCGCTGCGCTGCATGCAGCTCTTGAGTGAATCTGCTTCCATAAGAACCTGTGTAATTAAATTTCGCTGCATGGAAAACGCGGCACTTCTGTTTAGCATATAATTTAGCATACATCAACTTTTTCATATAGTTTCGAATGTATAGAAAAAAAGGAAATTATAACTTCACTCTCAGCCTCACGACATGATGAAATAACAAGGAATTAATTTGTATTTACCATTTTGATTTTTCCAGGTAAATTGGTCAGCAAACATTCAATATCTTGGACAATAAGATGTTTTTTAAGATTTGTTGATTATTTTACCCCCCGCATATCCCTTATTATTGACCCTAGCAAAAAGATGAACATAGTTTTTTATAGACAATTTAATTGTCTCTAATATTGTAGTAAATACTTTTCCACTAGCATGCTAGGTTTCGGAAATATTCACGAAAATCTAAAAAGGGGTACCTTTAACCCCCCCCTCCTGAGTTTAGCTCGTGGTCCTGGGCTGGGGACTATGGGTATGTTATACCTGGGGGTTAACCCTACCATATAAAAATTAATCCAGAGATTAATTTATTTTATAATTTTGAGTCTTCGTTGACTGGGCTATTAAACAAAAAATCACACATGTACATCATACATAATCCGTTTAAATTCAAATTTATATGTTTTGTTGCAACCAGAAACGCATAACCAAACCTCCTGAGAAACGTCAAACTATGACATAACGGGTATGCTTTGAGAAAAGAACAGTATTTTGTGGTGTTTCTGTTTTTAATTAGCGCATTATCCTTTCAAAAAATTACAATCGAACTATAAAAATTATTTAGAATAATTTCTCCCAACATAATTCTAAAATGAATTTTGAATTTAATAATCAAGGTAAAGAATCTTCCCGAGCTGCGTGTAAGAAATGCGGCTACGCCGGACATCTCACCTACCAATGTCGCAATTTTCTCAAAGTAAGTTTTTAGTTTTGTTTTTATTTTCCTCTTTTACAATTAATCATTTTTTGTAATCGATGAATTCCACCCCTTTGTCTTGAGTCTAACAACAAGACGATATATAACAAAATGACAAAACCGACCCAAATATTCATTCTCTATATATAATAGGTCGACCCCAACAAAGAGATTCTCCTGGATGTGGAAAGCACTAGCACTGATTCCGAAACCGAATACCTAACGCCTCTAACTGAATTACGAATGCAAGAGCTAAAAGAAGAAAAACAACAAGAACTTCTTAAAAAACGCAAAAAAGAAGAACACAAATCCATTGCCAAGAAATCCAAGAAAAAATTAAACAACAAGGATAAAGATAAGGATAAGAAAAAACGAAAGAAACAATCTAGCTCGAGCAGTAGCTCTTCATCATCATCTTCTTCCTCATCACCGTCGGATTCATCTTCATCAGATTCCAGCGAGGATGAATACTCAACATCATCGTCCTCCACCAGTGCTGATGATAAGAAACAGCAAAAATCCGGGTCATCGGAGAAAAAGGTTAAGACAAAAAAAATCCATAAGAAGACCAAGAAAGTACCTCGTAAGAAAAAAAGACATTCAACTACTTCGTCGTCGACCTCATCCTCCAGCGATGATATATCCAGTTCGCCTTGAAATTGTTCCACCTATGAGACTAAAACTTGAGAATTTTTTTTTAAGTATTTTTAATCCTTTACAATAAATAATGACAAAGGAAACATCAGGTATTGGTGTTCCCTTTAATAAAGATATTTATTGATTGCTTCTTTTGACTGATAAATGGTATGAAATATGACCATGCTTACCCGACACATCGCAAAAAATCTTAAGTCTTATTGAACTACAGTAAATAATGAGGTAGTTTTGAAGTAAACCATCGAAATTTTCCGTTTGGTAGAGGCCTGACGGAATTTGAAAGGAAGGACTCCTGCTTCAAGGTTTTCATCCGGACAGCCGAGGGAAACAAAAATGCTTTGATGGATATCTCACTACGGCGGAAAGTCAATACTTAATTTGTATGTTCTTCTTGTTAGGTAAGGTTGGAAGAAGTGATGCTACGGCCAGCCGACTCTCTTCAGTGATAACAAGAGTTAGGGTTAGATATAGATGCATTCTTTAACAAAACCATGAAAGTAAAATGGCCGCTTCTTACAAAAATGAGCTATTTGCGTTCCTTCAAGGGTTTATAGAAGTCAATCCCGTAGGCCGCTCGATAAGAAACTTGTGAATTTGAAAGTTTCAGCCATTTTAGGATTCAAATAGACATTAAAGTGTATATATGATGAGCCATTTGATTAGTGGATCCGAGATATGTTAGAAATCCAAACGGATCGTGCAAGCCCAACCTCACTTTCATGCAATTCAATTTACTTCGCTCCTTTATTGCAAGCTAAGCTCAAAAAAAAATATGGCTGCCAGCACTTGAAGAACGCTTGAGTAGAGTCCTAACGCTACTTATTCTTCAAAAGAAAAAGGATAAACTACAAATAAAAATCAATTTTGTTTCTTGGTTTTGAGCCAATTTAACTTTTTATTTTCAGCCGTATGAGAACTTTCTTAAGAAAAGCTATTCAAACAGAATCGTACATCTACAGGGAGTGTACCGCCGCTGTATTTTTGTTAGCAAATTTAAGCTTCAACGTGTCTTACACCAGGTTTGTCGGCCAAGAAATCAGCGAACTCTTGGTATGGGTTGACGCCGAGTGGCATATCCTTCCATAAATCTGGGGTCAAGTAAGCGTAGGTCTTGGCGATGGCAGCATAAGTTGCCTTGGCGAAGTTACCCAAGGTACCAGTGGAACCACGAGCAGAGGTGTAACAATCCTCAATACCAGCCATTGTCAGGAGCTTCTTGGGAACTGGAGCTGATACGATGCCAGTACCACGTGGTGCTGGAATCAGACGCACAGATACGGAACCGCACTTGCCAGTAACCTACAAGAGAAGAAAATTTATGTTTAGTTGATGCGTCCATTTTGAATCTGAGACAGAAGTTTTATATAAAAAAAATAAATCAGACTATCTTGACCGTCACTAGCACGAAGCTTCCGGTGGAAACCGCAAAAGGAAAGACAAATAGTATCATCATTTTTTAAATAAGCCCTTTTGTTTTAGTTAAGAATTTAAAACTTACTTTGCATGGAACGGTATGGGGTTTACCGATCTTGTTACCCCAGTATCCACGACGGACTGGAACAACTGACAGTTTAGCCAAGATGATAGCTCCACGAATAGCGGTAGCGACTTCCTTGCTGCACTTAACTCCCAAACCAATGTGACCGTTGTTGTCACCGATAGCGACGAAGGCCTTGAAACGAGTACGTTGACCAGCACGAGTTTGTTTCTGGACAGGCATGATCTTCAAAACTTCATCCTTAAGGGCGGAGCCCAAAAAGAAATCAATGATCTCGAACTCTTTGATTGGCAATGAGTAAAGGTAGATCTCTTCGAGGCTGTGAATTTTATCATCACGAACCAAACGTCCCAATTTGGTGACTGGAACCCATTCCTTGGAGTCTTCCTTGCCACCACGTCCACGACCTCTGCCGCGACCACGACCGCGACCACGTCCACGACCACCACCACCACGAGAACCAAATCCTCCACGGAATCCACCACGGGCTGGAGCTGCGTCCGCCATTCTAAAAATTTAAACAAAATGAAAAGATCGTAGGTAATTACTTGAATAATATGTTGGACGCAACGAGATTCTTTAGTTTTTTTTTAAGAATCAGACACCTTTGACCATCCCTAGGAATCCAATGAAGAATTCCTTCTGGTGGAAACCGCAAAAGGAAAGTAAAATGATCATCATTTAAGAAAAATTAAATAAAATTGTGAAAAATTTACACGCCATAGACGCCATTTTGAAATCAAAAAGAAATCTCGCCACGTGGTTTTACAACCCGAAGTTTTTGGACTTTGACGTTAAAAATTTATATTAATCTCGAAAATGTTTAGGAACTTGAATATTTTTCACAACTTTATTTATTCATAATTATAATTATTAATAAAATTTTGTAAAAATGTGTCCCACGCTTACCTGCAGTTATGAAGTTATATCGGTGAAAGGTAAAAACCGAATGAACGAGAAGATGAACAAAATTCACGAACTTCCTTCAAAACGGCCATTTTTCGATGATGAGAAATTCGAGTTCGAAAAAATAATTTATAATAAGTGCTACCAAATATATTACAAATTTTGGCGTTCAGAGAAGAGAATTTAAATGCCGGCTTTGATGGATGCTTTCCGGTTATTTTTTTTTGTTTTTTAATCTAACTATATATGCCTGTAAGGCAAGACATCGGTCTTTTTTAAATGCAATGCATGGCACTAGTTAGAAGGAATAGAAGGAAAGGAAAGATTTTTGTTGGCACAGTGGCCCTATTCTGCCATTGTGAGACTCATAGGTAACAATTTTTTGTGAGTTTGTTTTTGTATAAGGTTGTCACAATTTCGTATTTTCTGGAAGCCATAATAAAAAACCTCACAAGAACAACGTAAATTGTGATCTGCCAAGGAGCAGATCATAATTTTTAAGTTTTTATGAGGCGAGATCACCACGAGTTATGAGGTTATTGTGACTTATGAGGCATCAGTGAGGTTGCCAGAATAAGGCTGTTAGATGTTAATTATCTCATGTAGTTCCACGGGTGGCATCCAGTTGAAACTCTGGGGAATATAGAAAAGAATGCTGCCTAGACTGTGGCTTGAACCCACACGTCCAGGTTAGCATCAGTCAAACACTATGGGCCATACCAATAATCAAATTTAAGGTTAGACCGCACTAGGCGGAACTGCACTGCAGTGGAACTGCGATTCTAAATAATTTCTATGAAATTGTATGAAGTTCAGTTGCTTAGTGCGATATAGCTCATACAATTTCATACAAATAATGTTTTGCCGCGTCATGAAGTTTAGTTCCATGTCCAAGCAGTGGCATGTCCATACAAATCAGATTGTGGATTGGATTGTAGATTGGATTATGGACATCGTTCATGGCCAGTGGAGTCGGGGTGTTAAGGAAAATAGACTATAGTTGTATGGACTATAAAAAATTAACAAAAATGTTATGTTTCATATTTAAGAGTCCATACCATGTAATATTCATTATTTACTATGGTTGGTTCCTTATTTAGAGCCCATACAAATATGGTCCATTTTACTTAAATATTTAAGTCGTTACTAAATTTGATTATTGGTAGGGCCCTATATCCACTGTGCCATTGCCAACCGCCGTGTTTTTTTTCTAAAGTTCAGATAGAATTCTCGAAAAAAACAACATCCAAACTAAGCACATTCATCGAAGCCAAAAACACCAGCTCTATTACAAAATCGACAAAATGCCATCACTAACTTTTCAGATTTGTGGCAAGCCTACAAAATAAAAACTTAATATTCATGCTTCATTAAATAAAAAAAGAATCTCATATAGAAAATGTGAAATAAAAACAAAAACCTCAATTTGTATTCACCAATCAGTAGCTAAAACAAAATAATTTCTACAACAATGGTCGTCCTTTTTTTTTACTTTAAAGGTTAAACCGCACTAGGCGGCAGCGGAACTGCGATTCAAAATAATTTGTATGAAATTGGTTGAAGTTCAGTTGCCGCTTAGTGCGATATAGCTCATACAATTTCATACAAATAATGTTTTGCCGCGTCGTGAAGTGTAGTTCCGCTGCTGTTATGTGCGGTCTAACCTTAAATGTTAGACCGCACTAGGCGGAACTGCACCGCACAATTAATTGTATGAAATTTTATGAAGTTCAGTTGCCGCTTAGTGCGATATAGCTCATACAATTTCATACAAATAATGTTTTGCCGCGTCGTGAAGTGTAGTTCCGCTGCAGTTGTGTGCGGTCTTACCTTAATAGTTTGAAGATTCCATACAAATTATCAATAACAAATTTAGAATTCATGTCGGTAATACAATTTGTATCGGAATTAAAGTTAAGAACGTAAAAGCCGTGTTTTTTTGCAGGTTGAGCCTTAAAGGCTCTCCCAAACCAATGCGAAACATTCGTTGCGGCAAAGCAACATTTGTCAGTCAAAATTAATTCATATGTTTCTCCGCCGCGTTGGTGTGGGCCGCACTCTCATATATCACCATGTAAATAAATTTTGACATGCGAATATGTTTCTTCAACGCAACGAATATTCCGCATGGGTTTGGGAATTGGGAGAGCCTTTAAGCCTGATCCACATCTGTGTCGTGTGATGTGGAGTCGTGTGTCGCTGTCATTCCATATATTTTATGCGCCACACTACACCACAATACACGAGACAAATATGGTTACGCATATAAAATACATTGTAGCGATATAGCGACACACAACTCCACAACACAAAACACGCAGGTATGGTTCAGGCTTTAACCCAGCAAACGTAGAACTACATAAATAACCGGTGAAATATGTACGTAATAGAAGGACTTCCTTTCCACTGAAAAAAGATAGGGGCTCGGGAAAAAACTTACTTATATACCTCCTATACATGAGAATGCATGAAGCAGCTATCTCTTTCTAGCATGCGAAATGTAGTAAATTTCCCCTCCATTAAATTACTGACAAAGGTACTTCAAATGTATATCAGCGAAGCACTACTGGAAGTGTTTCTAATGTGTATTTGCCAGTAGTTTCTTAAACCCCTTAAACCATAGCGAAAGCACTAAAGCTTGTCTTTTAAAAGTACTTCTTATGCGTATACATTTCACCGCTTATATCCGTACTACTACAATTACTGAGTTCTTGAATCTATAAGTACATATTAAACTACTGAAACTTGTACGAAAAAGAAGTAGTTTGTCTCTTCTGAAACTGAGCCTTTGGAAATTATAATGAAATAATTTTATATAATAAATTGAATTTTACGAATAGTTTTTGTCACATTGCTACTTTTATCAAAACAAATAACAAAATTGTTCGGACTTTAGAGCCGTTCCAATAATTGAACAATTTGCTGTATATCAATCTCAAAACACACGACGATCGTACACACACACAGGACGAAATGCAGTAATAACAATAAAGTATAAAACACTCATAAAACATTTGTATATTTTATTTAAATTTAATTACAATAATTAAATATAATTTATTTGTTTACTCGTATAAACAACCGATAAAATAAATGTTTTTGTTTGTCATGTTGTGCACATACGAAACGAGACAAAACCTTGTGCATCGTATACATCGCACCCTTTCTTACCTTTTACGATAGAAGAGTTTTAGTTTTTGTTAGGAGAAACAAAAGTACTTTTTTTGAGGGGAGAGTTTTTGGTAAATAAAGAAACACATGCATTTACAGAATGCGTTTTGTTTGTGGTCAAGACAAACTACTGAGTTTTGGTTTGCAGGGAAGGCTCTTCCAAACCAATGCGGAACATTCGTTGCGGCGAAGAAACATTCGCATGTAAAAATTTATTTACGTGGTGATATATGAGAGTGCCCACACCAAACCTGCGGAGAAACATATGAATTAATTTCGACTGAAGAATGTTTCTTCGCCGCAACGAATGTTTCGCATTGGTTTGGCAGAGCCCTTAATACTTAACGATGCGGCAAAACATGATCAGTGTTATTTATAAACACAGTTGAACGCTTGTATAGAGCTATGCACGCTTAAAAATGCCTCTGAACGCAAAAATGTGAAAATGTTGTATAGAGGCAATATAAGTTAAACGCGTTTGTAGATGGCTTCGAACCCTTTCACACAAGGAAACTGAGTTGCCGGCGATTTTTAGTTTCTAGGCGAAAAGGGCATACAAGGAAGACAAAAAATGTCCCCTCTCACACCCTTCTCGCCAACAAACTAGCCAGTTTCTGGCAACTCAGTTTCCTTGTGTGAAAGCCCTCTTAGAGCCTACATAAAGGCTGTTTAGTATCGAAATATCACTTTGACTTACACACAACATCAATAATGTAGATAGATATTATTTTATTTTGAATACATTTCATTTTATTATTTGTATACACAAAAAAACAAACAAAAAAATTCGATAACTAATAACAAAAAAAGAAATTAAGAAAAAATCAAAAAGAATCCTATCGTCAGGAAAATTATTTTATTGATTTTTCACAAACAGCTGAGTCTCGTTGTCAATTTTGGATGCAAAACGTAACAAATTTCTACTATTTGGTACTTTATTTGGCACAAAGCCTGTATAACTATACTGGGTGGCGAAATGTTTTATAAATCACTACTTATGCAACGTTGTATAGAGGCTTCATAAATCCTTATACACATGCATAACTATTCACCCAGCTGTTTATAGCGAATTCTTTTAAATACGGCTGTATTTGTATGCAATTGTATGAGCTATATCGCACTAAGGGGCAACTGAACTTCATACAATTTTATACAAATTATTATGAATTGCAGTTATCCACTGCAGTGCAGTTCCGCCTAGTGCGATACCCAACTAACAATTTTACTCCTATACTCATCCATAGCAGGTTTTTATAATCGTTTATCGCACTTAAATAATCTCTCTAAAGGTTAGACCGCACACAACTGCAGCGGAACTACACTTCACGACGCGGCAAAACATTATTTGTATGAAACTGTATGAGCTATAACGCACAATTGAACTTCATTAAATTTCATACATTTCATTTCTTAAAGCTGGCCATACACGACCGAGTCGAACAGCTCGGAGCCATTATTGGCTCCGGTCCATTTGGCCACGGTCCAAATTTGGGTGCCATACGGCCGAAGATAGAGTAAAGGCTCTCCCAAACCAATGCGGAACATTCGTTGCGGCGAAGAAACATTCGCATGTCAAAATTTATTTACATGGTGATATATGAGAGTCCCCACACCAACGCGGCGGAGAAACATATGAATTAATTTTGACTGACGAATGTTTTTTCGCCGCAACGAATGTTCCGCATTGGTTTGGGAGAGCCTTAAGTATACTACTTAGAGGCCCGACTCGTAAACCCCTTGCCTTAAAAACCCGCAAAATTTATTTTAGGTGAGTAAAGGTTGGACCGCACACAACTGCAGCGGAACTACACTTCACGACGCGGCAAAACATTATTTGTATGAAATTGTATGAGCTATATCGCACTAAGCGGCAACTGAACTTCATAATATTTCATACTAATTATTATGAATCGCAGTTCCGCTGCAGTGCAGTTCCGCCTAGTGCGGTCTAACCTTAAGAGAAAACTCTCTTATGAGGATTTCCTTTCAACAAAAAAATCAAATCTGTGAAGGGTAAATTTGATTTGTTTAGAAGAAAAGATCAAATTTTCTAAACAAATGACAGGTAGATGTTATTGGTAAAAATTGTATTCTACAGTTTAATGAGATAGAGTGAGAAAGTGGGATTTTATTATTTAGTGACGCTGGAGCGTTTTGAATGTTGGAAGCAAACAGAACTGCTCGGCTTGCTGATTCCCCACACACGATTGAGCCGAACATTGGTTCGGAGGTTCATGTTCGTGGATTTTGGACTGGCTGAAAATCCAAATTGTTCGGCCGAACCAAACGAAGCCTTTGAGTTTTCCCACTCACGGGCATTTTTGGTTCGGCTCCCGGCTGTTCGGCTCGTTGGTTCAGTCGTGTATGACCAGTATGGCGGAACTGCACTGCAGCGGAATTGCGATTCACAATAATTTGTATGAAATTTTATGAAGTTCAGTTGCCGCTTAGTGCGATATAGTTCATACAATTTCATACAAATAATGTTTTGCCGCGTTGTGAAGTGTAGTTCCGCTGCGGTTGTGTGCGGTCTAACCTTATTGATAAGAAAAATGTCAAATAAAGGCTCTCCCAAACTAATGCGGAACATTCGTTGCGGCGAAGAAACATTCGCATGTCAAAATTTATTTACATGGTGATATAGTCCCCTTTCACACAGGGAAACCAGTTGCTGGCGATTTTTTTGACGTTTTCCTTTAATTGCCTTGTAGCTTTCATACAAGGAAACTTAATTGCCGGAGATTTCAGCTTTTTCCATATAAAGGCTGAACGCACATTACGGACAGTGTGAGAAGGAATGTGATAAAAATCTCCTCAAACGTTGACCGTGGAGATTTTTTTCATTCCCCTTGCTTCTTGCCCTTCTCGCCTACAAACTCCCAGTTTCCAGCAACTCAGTTTCCTTGTGTGAAAGCAGTCATATGAGAGTGCCCACACCAACGCGGCGGAGAAACATATGAATTAATTTTGACTGACGAATGTTTCTTTGCCGCAACGAATGTTTCGCATTGGTTTGGGAGAACCTTAAACAATGACTGCTTTCACAAAAGGAAACTTAGTTCCCGGCAACTGGGAGCTTGCAGGCGAGAAGGGCGTAAGGGAAAGAAAAAAAATCGCTCCTCTCACCCCTCTCGCCTACAAATTAGCTAGTTTCTGGCAACTCAATTTGCTTGTGTGAAAGCGGTCAATGCTAAATAAGTCCCGATCTACATTGCCCGATATTTCCACGAAGATTTCTCCAGAAATCGTGTGAAATGTACACACAGAACGATTTTTTCCATGAGATTTTTTCTTTGTCTTCTTCATTTTTTTATTTCTGTGCTCTTCATTTTGCATTGACATTCACTCACACCATCAACCCAATGGCACACTGACACCGAACACACACAAAAAACTGGAAAGAGGGCGAAAGAGAACATAAACAGACTGGAAAAATCGTTCGAGTTTTGTGGTACAAACGATTTGATCCCTACCCCTCACTTGTCACTCCCTTCACCAACGAACAAAAGATCGGCACTGGAAAAATCGTTCAATGTAGACCGGGACTAACAACAAAAACTGCCGTCGGCGAATATTCCGCGCCGCTTTCTCGTTGGTTTGGGAGTGCTGGCCACTTTCTAAAAACGGTTACTGGTAGCACTTTTTTCTGCAAATTTTGACAGTTCTAATTTGTTTTGGTTTCTGTTTTTTTTTTCTATGTGCAGTGTCCTCCCATCTAGAAAATATAATTTTAAAAAAAATTAAAAACTATGAAATTTTAATAAAAATCCCCAATAAATAATGTCACCGTGCATTTCAAAAGCAAACTCCCATTTAGGTGCTATAACATTTTTTGCCAAAACCCATCCAGGCGATGTCTGTGGGAGCAATGGCTTGCCATTGACCCCAAACTCAATTGCAATTCTTGGTCGAGCGCAAAGATTAAAAGATATCAAACACCCCAATTTGTGTCAGTATTTGGACATAATCCGAGGAAAACATGGTAAGCCAAACGGTATATAGCTACTTAAAGCATTGATAACTAACAACTTTCATTGCAGAACGTACAATTGTCGTTTCTGAGTATACTGGCGATACTTTGGAACATAAATCTCGCGTTTCATTTAATTCCACACAAGTATTAAGAGTTTTTTATCAAATAGCATGTGGAATAGCTGAAGTACACAGAAATAAGTTTGCCATTCACAGTTTGGAACCGAAGAACGTGCTGCTCGATGAATTGGACAATATCAAATTATTCAACTATGGATTGTTTTACATGACAAACGGAGGGGAATATGTCCCATTTCCAATTGGGTAGGTCAAATACTTATACTATCATAAATACAAACCATAGAGTCGATCATATTAGTTTTATGCCACGACGCTGTTCTGTTCATTTTGGAACAGAAAAGTGCAACGTTTGACAATTTTGTCTGTTTTCAGCTGTTTTTTTTTTTGTCGTTGTTTAAGGTCTTTTCCGATCAGTTTAGAACATGATTGTCTTTACCTGCTCTTTATGTAGAATAACTTAGAACAGATTTTCTGTTTTAACTTGGTATGACATTTTTCGCGAATGTGTTCTGATCTGATATTTTCTTCACTGAATTGAATAAACCGTTAAGGATCTATAAATATAATATTAAACGTTCCCTTCACTCTTCAACCTGCTGAGATTTAGTTCTTCTGTGTTTTATAGTAAAGGCTGAAGGGTATACTCGGACGGTTCGGAGAAAAATGAAAAGATATATTTTTAATTACTAATACAGGCTAAATTCATGGGAATATGAATTAGTCAAAATGTTCTTAGTGATAAAACATTTTTTGAATCAATACTTTTAATACATTTTTAAATTGTAATCATGCGTCAATCAGTTGTGAAGCTGAAAATAATTAAAATCAAAAATGATATGGAAAGACAACACAATTCCATGGACTTGTGTCATTCTTTCATGTGAATTTTGGATTTAAGTCTTTCTTCCGCAGAAAGCCATATTGTGTTTTATTGATTTTTTGGTAGAATGATATATAAATATATTTGTTTTCAAAATAATTAGAATATCATATATGTAGTCGTATAACATACAAAACAAAATGTCATTATTACTTTAATTTTGGAAAAAAGTGGACCAAAGCCGTTTTTCCCCTAAACCCTTGATAGACCTTTACTTATTTTCATATTTTTGTTATTGTCTACTAAATTTTTTAAGAGAACCACATAAAAAAGATTATAGGATACAAGTTTGGGGAGCATGGATGACATTGCTGTGCAAAAAAAACTGCGATGAAATGTGTAATGTATAGTAGCCCGTAAGTGCCTTCGACTATCACGCTGTAGGTCTGGGTTCGCTTCCCAGCCTCGTCCACATAAAAAAACTAAAAAGTTTTTTTTCAGGGCTACTGCCTCTTGCGAGGAATTGACAAATCCTCCAAGAGTATCACTTGTCACGAATAAGTGCTTCTCGTCTAGCCGTTCGGATTCGGCATAAAATTTTAGGTCCCTTCCATTCCTGTTGACAGGCTTACACAGGAATGATGGCGAGTTGTTAGTCACTAGGCCCTGGTTCTTCATGAGCCGTTGTGCCACCCGATTTATTTTTTATTTATTTTTATGAAATGTGTTAAATGTATAGGAGAATAGGCCTTTGTCCTGTTGGGATGTCCAGATGATAAACTAAACTGGCTGTGCGCCCCATGGATAATTTCATCATCACTCCTGTGATTATTTTTTTTTAACACTCTTGGAGTTAAAAAAGGAACTATTTATAACGATGATTTTTATTTTTTTTTTGCTCCGTTACTACTATAATTCTTGATTTAAAAAATTTCTTAACTGTCCAAATATTTCTTAGAAAGCAAAAATTAGTTACGCACATAGATACAGATACTTGAAACAACCAGTTACAAAAAAAACAATAACAAATTAATGCACAATCCAGGTTCAAAGGATGTTAGGAATATAAATAATGGAATTTGATTTTTCTTTATACTCTTCGTTTTTGTTAACACAAATTTTCAGTAAAACGGAAATACTTACTTACTTATGCTGACGCTACAGTCCAGTGTGGACGAGGGCCTCTACCAACAAGCCTTCTCCAGCCAGCTCTGTCCCTAGCTAGCTGTTTCCAGTTTCGCACGCCAAGTTGGTTGAGGTCCTCTTCCACCTGCATGCGCCACCGCTTTCGCGGCCTTCCTCTACTACGCTGTCCCTTGGGGAGGGATTAAAAGACTTTTCGGGCCGAACCCAGCCACCTGAGTCTTTGCCTTTTCACTTTTGTGACTATTTGGAGTCGCTGTACAGCCCGTACAGTTCGTTGTTGCATCTTCTCCTCGATTCCCCGTTTATGCATACGGGACCGAAGATCACCCGAAGAATTTGTCTGGAATATTCCTAAAGCGTACTCATCTGCCGCTAAGAAGGTCCATGCTTTTGCACCATACAGCAGGACCGGTATGATGAGTGTTTTGTACAGGGACACTTTAGTCATTCGAGATAGGGCTTTACTTTTCAATTGCCTTCTTAGCCCAAAGAAACAGCGATGGGCAAGAGTTATCCTTCGTTTGATCTCAGCGCTGGTGTCATTGACTGAATATATAGCGGAGCCCAGGAAGACAAAGTCCTTAACTACCTCAAATTTATAGCTGTCTATGGTAACGTTCTGTCCAAGACGTTCATGTTGAGCGTCCTTTCTAGATGACAGCATATACTTTGTTTTGCCCTCATTCACCGGTAAATCCATCTTTGCCGCTTCCTTCTCAATGCTTGCAAAAGCTCCAGTGACATCTTGCTTTGTTCTTCCAATTGTGTCAATATCGTCGGCGTATGCAAGTAATTGGATGGACTTTTGAAAGATTGTGCCTCTAGTGTTGACGTGAGAGTTTTGCACTATTCTTTCAAGTATGATGTTGAAGAAGTCGCATGACAGCGCGTCGCTTTGCCTAAAACCTTTTTTAACATCGAAGGTGTCGGTGAGGTCTTTGCCAGCCTTGATGGAGCAGCGTGCGTTCTCCATCGTCATCTTGCACAAACGGACGAGTTTGCCAGGGATGCCAAATCTAGACATTGCTGTTAGAGAGAGAAAACCTATTCGCCTATATACTATTTGCCGATTGCAGACATATAGATACATCTGAATCTGTATCTATCAAATTGTTGCAGTTGAACCTTTTGCCTGTTTGAATATTGATATTAAAGCCGAAGAAGACGGACGACGCGAAATACAATTTAAAAACCGAGCCCGAGCCCGAATCGAAACTAACCCCAACGAGCCTTGCCTATGAACTTGCCTAACAATTTAATACCTTAATACTTTACTTCAAACTCTTTAATTTTAAATAAACAATATCGTGAATTAAATAAAGTTTGCCTTTTATTGTTTGAAATAAGAAATAATTTCAACCGCCGCCTTTACAATTGCTTTATATAGCTCGTCTCTATAAATACTGTCATACGCAGCCTTAAAATCGATGAACAGGTGGTGAGTGTCGATTTGAAGTTCCTGGGTTTTTTCCAAGATCTGCCATAGTGTGAATATTTGGTGATGGTGGACTTTCCTGGCCTGAAGCCACACTGATTGACGAACGGCTTCAGGCGTTCACATAATACGGCTGAGAAGATCTTGTAGACGATGTTAAGGAGACTGATTCCTCTATAGTTGGCGCAGTTCAGAGGGTCTCATTTCTTGTGTATCGGGCAAACAATGCTGAGATTCCATTCATCGGGCATGCTTTCCTCCGACTATATTTTACAGATGAGCTGGTGCATACTCCTTACCAAATCATCTCCTGCTGCTTTGAATAGCTCGACAGCGAGCCCGTCGGCTCCAGCAGCTTTGTTGGACTTAAGCTTAGATATTGCTATCTTCACTTCGTCGAGGTCGGGTAGACGGAATTGTTGACCTTCATCTAATCTGCCTGACAGCGGAATAAGATTCGTCATCGCCGTTATACAGCCTACAGAAGTGATCTTTCCATATTCTCAGCATCGACTGCGAATCTACTACGATGTTCCCTCGCTCGTCCCTGATAGCTCTGTAGCCCTGATAGCACCTTTTTACCTTTTGGTAAAACTTCCGAACCTCATTCCTGTTATGACATCCCTCAATCTCCTCGATCTCGCGCTTCTCATGCTCCCTCTTTTTCTTTCTGAGAAGCCGGTGTTCCTCGCTCCTCTTTTGCTCGTAGAGCTCGCGAGCAGCTCTGGTCCTTCTGTGCAGCGACGCCTTGTATGCCTGCTGCTTCGCTGCATGTGCTTGCCGGCAACCGTCATCAAACCATGGGTTTCGTTGTGGTGGTGGATTGAAACCCAGCACGTCAGATTCGGCATTTTTGATGGCTTCCTGGCAATGTTGCCACTGGTTTGCAGCATTTGATGCTGGCGGCATAGGACCTCTTAAGAGGTTGTTTGAGACCCGATCGGAGAAGGACCTAGCAATTTCTTGCGATTGTAGCCGCCCTTCGTCAAAACTCCTCACAGCATTTCTTCGGTTTGGCTGAGTTCGAGATATCCGCAGCTGTACCTTGGCTACAACAAGGTAATGGTCCGAGTCAACGTTGGCTCCTCGGAAAGTTCGGACATCCCTGATACTGGATGAGTGCCTTGCGTCGATCGCAATATGATCATTCTGGTTGACGGTTGATTGATCGAAATGTTTCCAGGCCCCTTGTGGATATCGAAGTGAGGAAACCGCGTACTAACTACCACTATGTTTCGTCCCGCAGACAAGTCGATTAGCCTGATTCCGTTGTCGGAGGTGGTGTCGTGCAGGCTGTGCTTTCCGATGTCACCAAAAACGTGGCCTATATAGGGACAAAACATTCCACATACATATCTGAAAATCGTTGTCCTTATTTCGTTTGCTTGGTTCGTCAACAGTATATCCGTCCGTATCTGAGGCTTCTTGGTGCTTCGCAACTACATGATTTTACGTGGCCGGGAAGTCACCGCGACGGCACAACCCACAACCTGGAGGACCAGATCCTTAGCATAACTCCAAGGACGGGGAGCCGGACTAAGCGCTCCTTATAGGCCTAGACTCTGAATATGTCGAAGAAGTCCGTATAAGGTGTTCACTAAGTAGTTCAGCCTGACTGGAACTGTAGACGCCACCGTTGATTCCATCTTGGGAATTCGTCCGCCGCCGCCTCGATGAAAGAAGAAGTGCCTTAGTGGGAACACTTCTCCCCCCTCTCTCGTTGGCTGTCCCCAACAGCTTTCCATAGGGGTTAAAACCCTATCTCCAGCTGAGGTACTACACACCCGATGTTCACCACTAGGAGGTGAGAGTAGAAGTTGGTAGACAGAGGTGGGTTTTGAGAAAAACCTGTGGACGCTTGTGTCCTCTTACAACAACACAATAAAGAGCTTATAGTACGGAAGCGACCTTAGGCTTACCTATCACATCATAGCTTTAGTCTAATCATTAACAAAACCGCTGATCGGACAAGATTTTTCAGATGGAAATGAGTAGAAATGGCCCTTTTTGGTTGCATTTTCCTCTTAGGATACCTAAACCATAATACATTTTTATAAATGGAGGGTTAAATAAAGCTTAGACTGCCCTCATTACAATATTAATGATGGGACGAACTTTTGTTGGTTGTTGCGTCGAGCCGACCACTTTTGTAAAAACAGCTATTTTCGTATCCTTTGCGTTTAACAAGTGGACAACTATGCACAACAATTTCATGCTTGGAAAATAGCCTTTACCACTTAATTGCATTTTAAATGCACAAAATAATAAAAAAAACTGTTTTTACAAAAATTCTGTGATTCGCCAACAAAAGTCTGTCCGACCACTGGTTTTGTAAAGAGGGCAGTCTAAGCTTTCATTTGATACCCCATTTATAAAAATCCATCATAGTTTAGGTATCCTAAGCCAAAAATGCAACCGACAAAGTGAGTTTTCTATCCATTTCCATCTGAGAAACTTTGCTCACAAGCGGTTTTATTAATGTTAAGACTAAAGCTGGCATCATTTTTTTTGTCCACAGTTGCGATTAGATAGGTAAATGTACGGGCGACTCCCGTCCTATCATCAGCTATTTTAAAATGCCAGTAGAATCAATGGTTGCGTTTGAACGTAGGTCGCTAAAGCAATCCGGATTGGTTTGTGTTGTTGTAATTTCATGTTACACAAAGGAATCCCCTGTGATTCCTCTGGCTACGGCATTGGCATATCTGATTGAACGTGGGCAATGTGTTTGAGGTTAGTTTGTTTGATTTATCTTTCGGTATAACATGTAATATCAATAGAGTTAAAGTGCGGATATCGATGAAAATATACTATTTAAAAACATCATTTAGGCCATTAATTGAATAATGAAGACTTCGTTATCTTCTAGTGGAACATTCGCACATGAACTTTTTTTTTATATTCATGCTTCTGTCTTTAGGGGAACGATATATGGATACGTCTCTTCTCAAAATATTTTTTTTTTAAATCAATACATTTTTTTTCAGAAATATTCGTTATATGGCACCAGAACGCATTGCCGGCGCCAAAGACAACATCAAAAGCGACATTTGGAGCCTAGGAATAATAGTTGTTGAACTTTTGCTAGACTGCCAGCTTTGGTCTCATCTGAAGATATCTAATATTTGTTATAAAATAATGTCCTTCTGTAAGACAAACAGTGTTTTTGAAAAAATCGCTCGAGAGCATAACTGCTACGATAAGTACTTAGCCCTCGACAAAGATCTTAGGCTATTGGTTGAGAAATGTCTATCTGTGTCTACAGGAAATCGACCTCTTCCTGAAGAACTTGTGAAAGACAGCATATTCAAATCAAATTTAGAGCTTTATTCTGTTAAATCTCGGGAAAAACATAAACTTCTTCTGCTAAGGTGTCCACTAGATCAAATTTACTATCTTTGGCAGCTGGCTGGAGGTGATGTTCAGTCTGAACTAAAAGGCGAAGGATTGATTCGTAGTGAAGCGCCAATTCTAGCCATTCCTAAAGTTGTTTGTCTGGGTGGACCGACTGCAGGACCAAAGAGAAGTCAAAGCTATCTGATGGACGACCGGGTGGTCGTTTTGAAGCTGAATAACTTAATCGAGCGGTTAAAGGGCATTCCAGCTATGGCCTATTATCCATTAATACACTCGCCGAAGTTCGTTTTCAACTATGGCTCTGGAATGGAGCAACTGCCATTAATCATTCGCGAACGGGACACCGAGTACCAGTTCTATCGGGTTATGTTGTTTTCAAGACTTTTAAAGGGATATCCTTTTACGGCAGATTTGATTGAAAAAGAAGCAGCTATTGATATTCCACCACTGCTGCGCGGTCCAATATGGGCTTGTCTTCTTGGAGTTATTAAAAATGGAAGCTACGATAAGATCGATAAAGTAACACCGACTTCCACCGACAGACAGGTAGGTGTTCAAATAAATATTCTTGATTCTTTTTAGAACAATTTGTATCTCTCCAGATCGAAGTGGATATTCCTCGCTGCCACCAGTATGATGAGCTTTTATCATCTCCCGAGGGCCATACAAAACTAAAACGCCTCCTCAAAGCGTGGGTAACTTCCCATCCACAGTATGTCTATTGGCAAGGACTTGATTCCCTTACAGCGCCCTTTTTGTATCTCAATTTCAACCAGGAAGGTTTAAATCTGCCATTCTAGTGTGATATTTCTTTCTTAAGATGGTCATTTTTCAGAACTTGCATTCCTAAGTCTCTATAAATTCATCCCAAAATACCTGCAATGGTTCTTTCTGAGGGATAATTCGGCAATCATTAAAGAGTATCTCAGTAAATTCTCCCAATTGACAGCGTTTCATGAACCATTGCTGGCTAAACATCTCAGTGCTATCAATTTCATACCAGAACTATTCGCAATTCCGTGGTTTCTGACCATGTTTTCACGTAATTATTATTTTTCTTTTAATCATTCTTGTTTTTAATTGAATTACATAGATGTGTTTCCATTGCATAAAATCTTGCATCTTTGGGATAAGCTGATGCTTGGTGATAACTCATACCCGCTTTTTATTGGTATTTCCATCTTGAAGCAACTTAAGAGCACGCTCCTAAGTTCAGGATTTAACGAATGCATTCTGCTATTTTCCGACCTGCCTGACATTGTGATGGAAAATTGTGTTGTGGAGTCACAGAAAATGTATGAAACAACGCCAAAGAGCGTAACCCACCGACAACATGTGCTCAGAGAAGAAAAACCACATGAGTTTGTAGGTTCTCGTTATACTTTTAATATCCTTTTATTTCGTGTTTTGCATTTCAAGGACATCTCTGGAGTCACCTTGGTTGAACTGCAATCTGAAATGTGTCCACGAATAAGTGCAAACGACTATTCCCACCTTATTCTGAATAAGCCAGATGAAGTAGCTACGATCGACTTGCGTGGCGTTATAGAATATTCAAGAGTACGCATCGAAAATAGTATAAATATTCCATTTACTTCGGTACAATTAGGCGACACACGATTAGAGGCATTAAATATAGTTAATTTGGAAGCAATGCTGGAGGGCAAAATTGTTGTTGTGGTCAGCACAATTCATGAGAATGCTGTTTTGGTAAGGAGTAGTTTTGGTTTTTCAAAGAGTTTACGACTTCAAAACATTTTTTTTTTTTAGTTTTCCAAATTTTTCATCGAGTGCGGAGTGGAAAAAATATGCATTCTGCATAATGGTTTTAGTATATTACATGCCATTGAACCTAATATTCTTTTATCAACGTAAAATTTATTTAATGAATCTTTAATAAAATATAGCGTAACGTATTTAAATGACCTTTATTTTTTGTTATAACATACAATATTATAATTTCAATCTCTAAATATATTAAATTCTTTTTGAAAACGTTTTTTTTTTTTGATCAGGATGTTTTTTCTAAAGAATAAACTGACATTGTGCGCCATACCGTTTTCATGGTATTGCTGCTCGCAAAAAATACACCTCTGACTCTCTTATGTAGATAAGAATCGAAAATGTTAACAACACGAATAACATACAAACCTAATTTGTTTGATGAAAACCGGAGGACTCCTTTTCAAACTCAAACTACAAATTCTGTAAATGAGATTTCGCTTTTGTAAATATTGCTGCAGTTACATACAAATTTTTCATGTATGTATATAATTAATTATGGAACAGAAGCTAGCTCTCCAATTCTGGGAGAGATTTATACCGCGGATTTTATCTTTTCCCAAGTGATCAAATTCATTTTTTTTTACTTCTGTTTCGATTTGTTTTGTTTTTGGAAAATATCATATGTAGGACAACATTTCTTCCCGATAATGCTAATTGAATGAATGCACAAAATTTGTATCTATACCGAAATAAAAATTACATCTGAATTGCATGCACTGAACATAGATTCATTTAACAAGCAAAGAGGTTAAGAAGTTTAAATAATTAAATGATAAAGGAGTAAACTGATCATCGTGACCAATTTTTTTGAAAAACGTATGTCTGCAAACAATATTTTAAAATTTTGTATTTAATTATTTTAATTTTAAAGGACCCACTGTTTGCTTATTGTTTAAATAAGCATTTCGATAATTTTTAACAATTTCAACTATGAACGTAAATTTATATATTAAGTATAATAAATTGTATGACAAAAGTTAAATTTCATTGCATACATACATATTTACATAATATGTAGGTATTATGTATACGAGTATATCTTTTATACTATACATATACGTAAGCCCTTGAACTCTAGTCTTGTTGTCTAACTTCTCAAGTAATCATCCCTTAAGTCTTGTTTTTCTATTTGTCTGTCAAAACAATGCATGATATTTTGTTTGTTGAAGCTTTCTTCTTTATTTTTATAGTTCTTATTTTCGTAAGTGATAAAGATTAAGGTTTATGGTTGGGTGATATTTTTAACAAAATTATGTGAGGAGGTCTTATTTTAGAATTCAAATAAAATACGCACGTGAACGATATCTATGTATGTATGTATGTATCTGCAAGAACAGCTAAAATACGACTAGAACAAACAAAATTACTACCCTCACGAAAGTTGTTGAAAACGTTTTTTTTTTCTTTTTTTTACATTTAGGTACAATAAGAATGAAGAATCAAAAGAGTATACATAATAAATATCTTGTAGGGAATGGTGTTTTTTGAGGGGGGAGGTTGTGCATCAAACGGACAAAGTTACTTTTGTACAATCTTTGAATATGGGATATGATAAGGTACTTTTTAATAGAGAACCTAATGATAAAAAAGCTAACCTCTTTAAACTGTGATAAAATCTTAAAAGTGTCACGAGAAATAAGAATCCAAAGAGTCTATAAAAATGTTTTAGAGGGAAGGGTGGTTTTTGAACTGAAATTTTAGTTTGGTATGTAGGTATATTTGATTTTTTTGTTTAAAATTTTTATAATAACACTTAATTAATGTAATGATGAGTAGTACTTATGTTAAAAAAAATTGTTTTAAAAAATAGTTACAATGTTTTTTTTTCAAAATGTTTATTTTGAAAAGGAGAATGGGCATTTTGGTCTACCTATTGCCGAAAATTAGGAAATTATATCGTTGGAAAGCCACCCAATTTTTTTATTTTAGTTACATATACCAATTCAAATAATAGCAAATAATATCATAGTTGGCGAATAATTCGCTTAACAGTATGCAAATTCTACTTTTTTGCATTCGATTTAGAGCCGATTTTTCAATAGTCAGTTATTTACTCGAAGAATAAAGTTAATTGGCTCTTTTTCAATTGAGAAAAAATAATCTACAGAATATTATTATTTGAATGTCACTTTCAATTATGTTTGTATGTATACGTTTTTGATGTTTTTGTATATCGAAAATTTTTAAAGTAATTTTAATTTTATTTTACGTTTATTTCAAAGCAATGTTTACATACAGTAATGTTTGACTTTGAAAATATTTATTCCTATGAATAAATTATCTGAATTCTCAATGAGCAGATAAATTTGTTGTTACTATTCCTAGGAATAAGTTATATCTGCCCATTGAAAAATAGATTTTTGCTCTATCAGAGGATTAAATACTAACTGACTGCTTATCTGACTATTGAAAAATTGGCCCTTAGAGAATTTAATGAATGAGAACAATATTATTGTACGTCGAGTGCCCACAATTGAGATATACAACGTTGGAAAGCTTAGTTCAAGAGCATAATTTTTGAATATCGACACAGAACTGTAAACCATGGGGTTTAGGCAGTATATTACAAAATATAAAACAATTCTTCTACGTTTATTCGAATTTGCATAGTGTTTTTCTTATTTTTTGATCGCTTATTTTCCCATTATTCCATTATTGTCCCATTGATTAGGACAACAAAAATACTCGTACGTTGGTACACTCCATAGTACCTACCTAAACATTATCAAAGGTCTCGTTTCTGGGCACTAGGTAAACCAGGTCCCATATATGTATTTTCGATTTTTCAATTCTATCAAAGAGAACAGATGTTTGCCTTTGAAAAGCAAAAGCATGTGTTTGGTAAGTGTTGCCGTTGATTGTTTATTTTATGCAAGTCTTTTTTTTTTTTTTTTTAAATTGCACTTCCCACCTTAATAGAGCGAAAAAGATATGTTATATAGAACAGAGTCTATTTCGATAAGTACCTATACTTAAAAAGTGAAGTTCAGATGGCTAAATAAATTTGACGCTCTTTCTTAACTCTTTTTAGAAAGAAAACAACGTAAGAAAACAATAATTTTTGCCAAACCAGAATACCTACTCGCTGCATGCCTTTAATAAACTCATCATGGAAAGTTTGTGAAATAAATATTATTATGAAGTATGATGGTTTAGCTTAAATTAGAATAAATACTAAATGCTAGTTTGATTTAAGAGAATTTTTGTTAAAACAGATATCTTAGAGCTTATCTTTTAAACAAAAATAAATTATACCTACCTATCTACCTAATGTGATTCAACATCTTTTATTACTTTCATCATTTACTAGTACATATGTATGTATTTAGCTTTATTTGTTGTTGAACAAAGAAGAACTTAAAAATTTGTTTATATTCTGAATAGGTGTATTATCGTATCATACGATAAGAGCTAGAAATCAACGTGCCAGTTTTATATTGAATGAAGCTCTGTAGTTCATTCAGAAAAAGGTCTTAACTAGAAAGTTGTTAAGTAAGGTCTGGGTTTTACGTCGTAATCATAATTATCTTTATTGACACTAGGCACGTGTCATTGTTTAATATTATTCAAATATCTACAGGGTGCTAGAAAAAAATTATTTGTCTTCATATTTAGAAAAGTTAGAACCCATCTGTAAGGCGTGATTTAGATTGCTTATTTTTTTTAATCTTATTAGGTTTGTTTAATGAATAAAAACTAGGTCAGAACAGAACAGAACAGCACAAACTGTCAGAACAAGTTAGAACAGAAAAGTTCAACTTTGTGGTTGACAGTTTCTAATCAGCTGTGAAAAGTGTCAAAATGAAATTGATTTGGTTAGAATAAATTAAGAATAATTTTTTTTTTTTAAGATGGATATTTCTTCAGATACTTCCCACTTTTTTATTTCTGAACTGTAGAAAGATACCAGCAGTGAAAATATTATTTTCACTTCCTCGAAAAAACATCAACAACCAATAACCACAATTTAAACTTGTTTTGTTTTCATGCTGACTGCTGACAAAAATTAGTCAGCTGTTCTTTGACACTTGAACCACATAAAAAGTACGTGCAGAAAATATTGTTCTCATCTGTTCTGAAAAACTTCATGGAACACAAAAGTGACAGAAGGTAGAACAGCTGAGTGCAAGGTTTTTACTCATGGAACACACAATAGGCGTGTACCACAAACTGAGCGCTCAATGAGCGCTTAATGTCAGATTAACGGAGGCAGAATCATTTGCTGGGACAACATTCCCCGCTCTCTTTCAAAAAAAACGTGTTGTTTTTCTCATACAAGTTTAGAAATAAAATTTAAACTTTTCCTTAAACATTTAATTGTTAAAGCAAAAAAATGATTGAAATTGATGAAAATGATTATAGCTAATTCAATTAGTTTGATTTTTCATCAACATTTCGTCTTTGTTTTGTACACCCTTATTTGCACACCCTCAAAAAATTATAACTTGGCTGTCAAAGAAACAGCTGTTTCGTCTGAGAAAAAAAATTGAGTAATGAATCCAAGAAATTTTTGGATCAGAAATCTCCGCAAAAAATCTCAGTGCTCAGTTGAGATTTTTTGTCTCACTCCGCGCTCAGTTGATGGTACACGCCTAATCTTGTACTTTTCTGATCTTTTCTGTTCTTTTCTGTACTTTTCTGTTCCTAACAGATTCATTAAACAGACCTATTGTTAAATTATCTATTTTAGAGCCGATATTTCAATCATCAGATAAACTATCAGAGAAATAAAAACTTTAGCAACTGGTTGAGGTTTAACTGGATATTGAAAAATTCGCCCTTACTCTGAAGATGGGGTAGTTAAGGTTCAGTTTGTTAACATTGGTTTTAATTTTTAATGTGACGTTCACAGATTTTAAATAAGTAATGACAATCAACAAAAATCGGCTGATTAGCAATTTCCCTAATTAAAAACTGTAAAACTTTCGATTTACAAGTGTTAAATGTCGTTACCAATATTATTTATTATTTTCAAAAGTTCTTACTAAACACCCACAACAGTTAGGTTGGTATAATATTTTATTTGTCAATAATATAAAAAGTTAACATTCATCGAAACTAATCAGTCAAATTGGTTTCAATGCTCACCAAAAAAATGACCCTGTATTTTCTCAGTACATACATAATAGGTATACATACAACTTTTATTTTGTCGCTTAGGTACTATAAGTGGTTAGTTGAGGAGCGATACACGTATACCTTCATAAATGTATTTATTTGGACATTTAAAAGTCAATGTTGTCAATCTTTTTGCAAAGTAATACAACTTAGATTTGGTAAAAGTTAAGGAACAATGAGAATGGAAAAACATTAAGCTTAACAATTAGATAGGTATGTATATTTAAATATTATTAAATTATTTAAAACCTAAATATATATATATATATATTTTTTTTTCAAATGAATTGTTTTATATTATGTGGGATAATGACCTTGTCGGTTGTACAATGAACCGCATCTTTCAATAATATAGTCTGGTGGTTCAATACAAAATTGTATATCGGTTATATTTTAATATATTGACTGAAAAAAAAGCGGTAATAGGTATGACGTAAGAGGGTTGACAAAATTGAAAAAAAAAGTCAGCACAAGTTCCCTACCTACAGCTCCATATACATATGAATGCATATCCATATTTATAATATGTAGACTTGTATTTTTTAACTATTTCGTTTTACAATCATTGAGAATAGACTTTTTGGTCCCGCCCATAATAACAGTCTTTTATCTTGAAATTCATTTAAAAAACCTTTTGATACATTAATATACATTCGTTTATAAGTAGTTTGTTTTAATTTTAGTTGAAAAAAATAGTTTTATTCAAAAATAAGAAAAATAAATAGATTTGTAACTTACTCTTATGTTAGGAAAAAAATCCTCAATGAATTGGGCCATATTTTTTTAGTATCACAAAGGAAGTGGGTCATAAGATCATAAGACTAATTTTTTTATTGATTATAAAAAAAATCTAGTGGGTCATAAGAGCACTATCGGTTTAGAAAGAGGGCGTATGGCAGTCACTCAACTCCATTGCTATGAAAATTAGCTAGGTAGGTGCTAATAATGCCAACTGTTTTCTTAGACAATGGTAACGGGCCCTTCAAATTGTGTTCTATTATGTACAAGTGGGTCACAATAGCAAAGTTTTTGATGTGAAAGTGAACCCAAAAACAAAACCGATACAGTAAGAAATGCAAGTCTAGCAGTCACTGCATGGAAGCTGCCGGAGTAATAGCACGTCGAAAATCCAACAAAAAAAATTTGGATATACGTAATTGTATGAACTCAAATATGTTTTCACCCCTCCCTATATATTGAACCACCAATTTCAAATCATGGAGTTTAAGACCGATAGAATGTGACTTTCACTCTGCCAGATCGTTTAAAGAACCCAAATATTTAGAACATAACAAATACCTATGTACGCTCTTTAAATTTCGATTCAAATAAAATTATTTCAATGAATAGCTTTTGAATAAAAAAAAAAACTAAACAAAAAACTCATACAACCTTGTAAGAGCAAAGTTTAAGGCGTACCGATCTTTACTCCTCGGTCTATATTCGGTTGAGTATTTCATGTCTAAGGCAGAATCTTTAAATATGATAACTGTCGAATTTTGTTGCTGAATATTTCTTGGCCACACACTTTTCTCTCCGACAAATAGCAATTGCAATATATCAATTTAAACAATAAAGGATTGGCTGGGATAGGGAATACGCCAAATTTTGCGCGTACACTTTTAAATTTAATGGTAAATTGACATGTAATCTTTGTCTGACTTTTTCAAAAATAATGGAGGGATGCAAAATATAAAATTTACATTTGTTGGATAGAAAGAAGACACAAATGTTATAGGAAGCGCTATAATTAAAACAAGACGAACATGTTTATCTTTATGATATGTTATCTTTCACAATTTCGGTCTTAGATGTACATAAATTTGTATACTATCCCGGTATGCTTTTCTTAAAGAGCAAAAATATCCGAGGTTTTCATTGCGAGTTTTTGATTTAAACTCGAGTTAACTTCTTGAATTTCGTTAGTTAACTCGAGTTCAAATTTTAACTCGTCATCGAAAAACTGGGTTTTTTTACAGCCAGTGGGTTTAATCCCTTACCTATGTAAAAATATAAATATAAATTTACACATCAGTTAAAAAAAAAACAGTTATAGAACTTTCAAAGCTCAATTTATCGTGGGGTCTCAACAAACGAAACCCTCATACGGCTAAAAATGCAGTTGTAATTTTATGTCTCTGTGTTTTAAAAAAAATTTTAAAATTTCTTGATTTTATGTCCGTTCATTGGAATTTAAACAAATGATCTCTATTATGTTTGTGACTGAAATCACAAGTGCGCTCCTAGCCAAAAAGCTTAACTATAAAGACCTACGTTTTGCAAAAAGTACAAAAGTGAGTAATAAATATCTATGCTGAAGACACCTGCTTACAAAAAAACAATTGGAAATTGGGTATGGTGGCTTAATTTATCAGTCAGAACAATTCTCGTATGTTTTTTTGCAAGTAGGTTTCTTTAGCATAGATGTATACATATTTCTCACGTTTGACCTTTTTGCAAAAAGTAAGTCTATGTAGTTAATACCTCAAATTAATAAACGGAGCTAGCGGCGAGTTATCATTAACTCGTGGATTAGGAGTAATGATAACTTCTGCCACTTACGAGCTAGCTCAACCAACAAGGAAGGTTGTTTTAGCGAAGGGTTAAATAAGAAAAGTAAATATAAGTTTAAATTCACGAGTTATCTCTTAACCCATGCTTATACCAGAGCTCAAAAGTAACAGGTGAGTTAAGCGCTGTTTTTATTACTATGGCTGTAAGAGTTGAAAATATATTAATCGGCGTTTATATAAAATCAAAACTTCTAGACCCTAAAATTGTATCACCCATTGTTGCGTTGCCCATTGTAAAGTATGTACAACATATGTACATCACACCTTTTCCAAATTCTAATTAGTATACAAAATTTTCTTAAAAGAATAAGCACCATTTGAACAATAAATCGATCCATACAAAAATACCTTCCCAAAATGATATCTTCCATATATTTTTGTCCATTGTCCTTTATTATTTTATATATTTTCGTGAGTTATACAAAATATTTTGGATTTCAGTTTTAAACTTTCGACATTAAATAAATTTTATATAATTCTTAATTAAGAAAGTACTCAATTTTCAATTCATGTAAGAGAACACAGGACAGTGGGTTGCATACTAACAAAACCTGTATAATTTCTTATGTATATGTATTTATTATTTATGTACGTATGCTACATTTATTAACCAAACAGCGGCCATTTTTGTCACTGATCACAACAGAAAAAGATCGTTTTGAATTAATTAATTCATATATCAAAATTGAAATCTACATATACATATGTACTGTACATATATTATTTATGTGTAGGCATATTCTATATGCATCAACTCAATTGAATTCAAGAAATCGTTTTGTTGTTACTTAAGTGGTTTACTTTATAATTTTCCTTCCATAAATACCATTTACACTCCCTTCAACCATCAAAGGTTTTTTTTTTTAAATTTGAACCAAATAAAATGAATGAGAAACTTATTGCACACCCTTCAACAAAAGAATTATTATTCTTCTTCATTTAAAACTCTAGGGACAGTTTTTCAGGACGGGGTTTAAGTTAAACCCGAGTTAACTCACCAAATTTGGTAAGTTGACTCTAGATTAAATCAACAAATTCTTTTTGACATTTTATCTTCCGTTTTTGTCAGCCTTTCTGCACTCATCATCTTCCTTAAAAACTGCTGCTTGACGTAACTATACAAATATACAAATCTATTTTCAGAGTTAACTAACTCTGGTTCAACAAACCACTGAAAAACTGGGCCTTACTAAAAGTTCTTTCATGCCATTATAATATCCTGTTTTAGTCTACAAAATTGTCAAATATTTTCAAATAAGACAAACTGTTAGCTTTCCGAAGAAACAAAACAAGAACAGACTATAGAAAGGAAAAGTATGTTTCATGATGGGCTTGATTATGTTAATCGAAAAGAGTCCTCCTTTTTAGTACACTTATTTGGGTTTTTTGAGACGCGCTTTTAATGAGACGTTTTACATATCCATGTTACTTGACTCGGAATATTGAAATACATTCTTGGAATTATAGAATGAAAGTATGAATCGAAAAGGATTGATAAAAGACGACTTGGATCGCACAAAATCAGAACTTTTGGCCAAATAAAAAGGCCAAAGCCCGATGTGGCATATCACTAACAATGATATTCAATCTCTTATTATCGGCCAATTGCACTAAAGTCTCTTCTATCTAAGTTCATGGAAACGCTGACCAATAGGCAGCTTTTAGACATAATGGGGCGTATTCATAGTCATTTTAGAACTGGGTCTAAGTTAAACATAGTTTTGGTTGAATTTTCGGACGTTTATTCTATTTTTTTAAGTTTATCATTTCAAAGTGTTTGAAGCTATTTGTGTAGTATACCGTTTATTGTCTTATGAAAATATAAAAACAAAAATTTGTAACAAAAATAGGTCTGTATTCATTGAGCCGAAATTATCTTAAACTGTAGTTTAGTTAAACCTGGGTCTATCTGCGACTATGAATATGCCCCAATATATTGAAGAACGAAAGCTCTTTTATGACCGTCAGTACGGCTTTCGTAGCAATAAATCATTTTTTGATTGGATGGCATACCTCACTGAAAAGTGGAACCAATCCTTACATCGTTTTGGTGAAAGTAAGACTATTGGATTTGAAAGAGACTGGTATCAAGCCCTCTTATCAAATTATGCGTGCATTTGGTATATGATCAGATCACATATTGGATAATGCTTAAAATACGGCCAAATTCTTAGGTCTCCTAAGACGACGTAAAACTTGTTTTCCCTCAGCTCTGGCATCAAAAACATTCTTTCACTTACTAGATCCAGAATAGAGCTTTAAGGCCGGTAGGTGACACATCAATTGTTTCTTTATAAGCACACCTTCAAAATGTCACTTTCCTACCACTGTTTAATCCTTTCTGTTTTAAACCCAGTGTTCTTGTGAATAGAATTCCCCCCTAAGACAATTTAACCGTAATACTAGAGCAGTTAAGAACAGAGATTCTTTTTTAGCCGTACGACACGAATGTGGAATTCCCCAACCGGCTTTTTTCCCCTTCCTATTTCAATATCCAGACATTTAAGACGAATGTCGTTATCTCCTACTCAATCCTCCCACTGCTTCCTTAATGTTCGCATTGCGTTAATTATAAAAAAAAAATCTACTACCGAATTTCGGGTATTTTTTTTTCTCGGCCAAAGGCCGTTTTAGTGGGTTCCCACCTAACATTTTCACCAAGTAAATTTAACCTTGACACAGTACAAAGTATGTGTACTTACTTACTATATTATAGGTGTTTGTTTTGTATAAACAAAAGGGAAGTTTAAAAATAGGGTGACCATTCTTAAACCTTGTATATACCATTATTAATGTTAAATCAACTTATTTTATACCTGGATCAAATCATTTTATATGTAATTTAATTATAGATCAAACTTCATTTTCTCAAGCTCTTAAACTTGCATATTCATAATTTCCTCATAATGTGCTATAAAAATAAACAAAACGTTTAAATTCGAACAGCAATCTTATTGCAACCCCTTTAGCAATTCAAATTTCAATTAAATACAATTCCAAGTAAAGCCCAGATGTCTCCTCAAATGACAAGACGCTCCTAGTAACAAAGAACAAAGTCACCACAAAATCGCCAACCAGCAAGATAATTAAACAGCCTCATAGATTTTGTTTTGTTTTTTTTTTCCGCACTTATACAAAACGATATCAATCCAATACACTGAAAAATCAACTTACCCCGCTGATGAAAAATATTATGAAAATTCCTTAAACTGTACCTACAGTTGGTTTTGGTTCTTGCTCTTATTGTAGGTGTTCATCTACTTCCCCACATATGAAGTGGAGGTGTAAATAAGTAAAGTCATGTCTTGACTTTTTGTTTTAAGAGTTTATTGCATAAACGCGGGGATTAAGTCAAATTTGAATACGTTTTTGCTTGTTGATTCGGAGAAGATGGTTTTCGCTTGGTAAATATTGACACCACTCCCACTTTTTGATATTTTATATATACAATGATTGTTTGAACAAGTATTAGAATGAACTGAATTTCTGTTTATTCTCACTGTTAGAATGATAATTTTTTTTTTTCTAATTACATACTGACTTTGGGATGGGGTTGATTGTTTTAGTTCATTGCATTGGATTGTATCTAGTTTTACTTGATAAATTCAACCGATTTTCGAAGACACACCAAGAGGTCATGGGCTTGAGAGGGGAAGCACTTCCAATTAGTTTTCACCCAATAGACAAGAGTATCTCCAATATAAGCCACTTGAGGAACAGATCTCGCTGCCACCTGTTTTCTTTCATCCCCTATATTGATGATGATATGAGACTGTGTTGATACTTCCAATTATTGGGGTATAAAACATTGATACTGTGACAAATCGTGATCAGTTTCAAGGCAAACTCTGGAGGTGTTAGTTTCACTTATTTAAAAAGGGCTGCCTTTTTTTGTTTTGTGGTGAAATGTAAAATTATTTCTATTTGCTTTAGTTTGCTTTAGTTTTGTTAATTAAAAATTTTCAAAAGATAACAAATTGTCGACTGTAAAATAAAAAAAAAAATTGCGAACAAAATGTGCGAATATCGGGAGAAGTCAGGTGAAAATCAAGGTGTGTTGGAAAAAAAGAATTTTTTATATTCTTAAATAAAATAAAGTGGTCAAAGTTAACGAGCTTGTAATGATGAGTATTAATGCAAGTGACTAAAAATTTAAAAAAGAGTGCGGTAATTTTTTTTGTCTGAATATTTATTCCTTATTCGTATTAAAAGATCTATCCCACCCTACTTATAATATAAATGTGGAACTATATTATATTATCTGAATGTTTGTTTTCTACGCATAACTGCATGTATTAATAATATCGTCGACTTTGAGTGAAAAACAGCTTACTATATTTTTATATTCTACAAATAAACTCTAATTAGGTTCGATTCCAATTGACGGCACTAATAATTTATAAATTAAAATTGAACATAAAGACTAAGCACCACTAATAAGGAATCTGATGATTGGTGTGGCAGCCATGAAATTGCAATAATTCCAGCCAAATACAATGGTGCTAGCCCACTCAAGTGGTTGTTGAACATTCAAACATTCATAAAAAAAACTCTAACGTTGTTCGTAAAATTTAAATAAATCCTAAAATTTAGAAAGTTATTCTTGTGTACCTATTTACTAATTTCAAAAGAATAAAACAGATTTTATTGTTTTTTTTTTTATATATATATTTTTTTAGAAATTTTTAAACTATACTCGTTTTGAAATCCAGAATTTTAATTTTTATTTTTAAATCAATTTATTTTAATTTGATATTTTGACAAATTATTTCAAAATCAAGATTTTGAAAATAAAATGGAATTTATGAAATGGATTTAGTACATATGTATACGTATTGATGTATGTATAGGTAGACACATACATATGTTATGCATGCTGATTTGTTTCAAAATTTAAAAATTAATTTAGTTACAAAATTGCTTTTTGTCTTAATCGAAGATTGAAAGCAAATGGTTTTATGTTTGCGTTTTCGATAAAATTATTATTAGTATTGGTTTCGTGTCAATAAAAAAATTCGAGATCCAAGGTCAAGAAATCCAAATATCCATCGGTAAGTGCGTCCTGATGTACATCGAGCTAGAGTCTTAATAGTACAAGAGCCGACAGAAAATTTTGGGAGTGCATGTATAACCAAAATCTGAGTATGAGGGTTTATAGGTGCATATTTTGAGATATCGAAATCAAAAGTCTGGCAGGTTTTTATTTCAGCCTTTGACGGGGTGGAGGGTTGAAAATAGAGATTTTCTAAAATTCTTATCAGGGGTATTATTACTTCCATCAATTTTTTGAAAATACATTATGATGCTCTGTCATTTTCCTTAAGTCAAAACACCTTAATCTTGGTGATATGACCAGTAGAACTCAAGATATAAGCTTTTTAAACGAACCTTAATCGACTTTTTTTGGAGACTTAGTTTTGTTGATTTTTTACGGTTTATAGATTTCCAAGAAAAAAACGATTAGGCTCGCCTAAAAAGCTTATATATTGACTTCTATTAGTCACATCACCAAGATTAAGGTGTTTGGACTTAGGGAAAATAACAGAGCATCATAATGTATTTTTAAAAAATTGATGGAAGTGATAATACCCCTGATAAGAATTTTAGAAAATCACTATTTTCAACCCCCCACCCCCGCCAAAGGCTGAATAAAAAAACTGCCAGACTTTTGATTTCGATATAAAAAAATATGCACCTATAAATCCTCATACTCAGGTTTTGAGTTATACATCCACTCCCAAAATTTGTTGTCGGCTCTTAGACTATAACGGTTGGACAGATTGTCTTCAAATTAGGTGTGACACATTTTTATGTGAATCCCTAGAGAATAAATTGAATTTTTTTGTCTAAGCTCATCTAAAACGGGTAACCACCATACAACGATTTTGGTTTCATTAAATTTTATCAAAAACGGCTCTAACGATTTTGATTATACCTCGTATTACATATTTTTCGATTAATTTTAGTAATACTGCATACCAGGATTTTGCCAAACATTTCGAATGATTTTTCAATTCGGTATTTTAAAGTTAGTCGAAAATATTCCATTTAAAATTTTAAAAATATTTTTATTTCTAAAACAGAAAATCAGAGAATAAATATTTTTTTTTTTTATTTTTAACTTTTTTTTCAAATAAAAAGAAAAGTTGCTATGTTATATTGTTTTTATTATTTTTTCTTTAACGATATAAAAATATTATCGAACCATTTTTATACACCGTCAATGTCTAGCTGTATCTACAAAGGAAGTTAAATATAAATATATTTTTCTATTAAACTACACGATTGATTCTTCTTACTTTTATCGAAAGTTGTTAAATGATAATGTTTTTTGATTATTATTAAGCAATAGTTTCTTTAAAACACTGCATTCAAAAATTTTTTTGATTAAAAAGTACAAGTGACCTCAACTTCAGAAATAATTGTGTTTCGCCCAAGATATAACATTGGGCTCTTCAGTCAGTCTATTATACCCTTCTAAGACACAAATTTTGGTCGATATTTACCGACTCTTATAAAAATCACAGCAAAAAGATACTGTGAATTTTATTATTCTAGGGGAATTTTTTTAAATTCGTGCTGTGATTTTTATAAAAGTCGGTAAACATCGACCAAAATTTGTGTCTTAGTAGGGTATAACACACTGACTGAAGAGCCCACTGTTATACCTTGGGCGAAACACAATTATTTCTGGAGTTGAGGTCACTTGTACTTTTTAATTGAATTTTATTCATTCACTCCACTTAAAACAGAAGTAATTTCAATATTTTAATATTTAAATTTCTTCATCTTCTTATTCTTGTTATATTTTTTGTATCGATTGTTAAAACTTTTATATTGAATTATATTCAATCATTCTAATCGAATCTGAAGTTATTTTATTTTAGTAATTTCTTCATCTTCGTTATAATATTTTTGTTTGTATATTGTATGTAGGTAGGTACATATAAATAAATAGGTGACAATATTTTTTCCTATAGGATTACTATCAAAGGCCTTGACTCAGCGTAGATAAATTTTGGAACATGATTGTTTGAAATCGAGTACGCATAAAAGATTTCTTCATTTGTTTTCAAATTGTAACAAGGTCTATTTATTAAGTTGTTTCTAAAGTAGAAGTCAAACTAATTTCTTATAAATTCCTATCGCAACAGTCACTTTAAATGCCCTCATTATACATAATAGTGATAATTAGTTATGTAATCCTTAGCTCAGTTTGCTTTGGCACGTGTTTAATATATTTTTGTCAATAGTCCAGTGTTAAATTAGATAATAATTATTTATTTATTTTGTACCTGATGTTATAATTTGTATAAGAATAAACTTGGTGCCGGATTTTGTTTCCGTTGAAAGACATCTACATACAATTACATTTGGTTAGTCAAAGCCCACTTTATTTAAACAACAATGATTGATAAAGTCAAATTTACTGTTGAAAAATCGAACAATAAATATTTTACACCTAGAAACTTGTGTTGACACTTTAGTGATAACTTTTAAAAATGATAGGGGTTGACAAAAATTTAAATTATAAGTTAATTCATGATTTAAAATCAAGATCAAGGCCATGAGTTTTTTCTGAGTATTAACACAACAAAGTGTGACTGGAAGTAGTGTACTTCAGTCACCATTTTTAAAAAATTTAAAAGTCTTGTTGCACAAAATATTTCTAAGTATTTTTTTAAACTTACAAAATTTAAGGTCTTCATTTTACTAAATCATATTTGTATAAAATTTATATTTTAATAAAAAGAAAGATGAATATGTTTCATAAAAAATAAAGATCCCTACAAATTTTGTGTTCAACGAGTTGTTGTTGAGATATTAAATAAAAATGGGCACGAGTGGATTCCACAATATTGCTCCTCGTAGCTAACAACTTTAACGTAGCTAGAAATTAACAATGTGCATATGTATTGCTTCCATGATATTATGATATCATAACATAAAAAAAAGTTCAAATATGTTTTCTCGTGATAAAACTTGCAGTTAGGCTGCATAGCTTTCGCTCTGTCATATTAACATTGAAGGTTTTGAATGAATAACAACCACTTGAGTTGGCTGCCACCAAGTATTACATTAGGCAATCATCATCAGATTCCTTTTGTGGAATCTTATGCTTATAGTCTATGGTTCCAATTTTAATTTATAAATTATTTTGCTGTCAACTTGAGTCGAACCTAGACCAAGCTACCTCAGAGGACGTTGCACCACTACGCATTGCACCACCGAGGTCACCTGATCGTGCCCATCCATATTAAGGGTTTTTATTTACAATTGCATTTGAACAACTAGCATTTTTACAAGCCACACACAAGTTAGTTGTTATTCATTCGGGTTCTTTCTTTTTCTCCTCTCCATTATCACCGCCGCATACAATTCGTTGTATATGTATGTATAAGGAGAGAGATGGTATGAAAAATTTGACACTGGTCAAGAATTAATTTCATTTAAAGATGTTTTCTCGATATAGGTTTTAAAAAGCGAAATCGCAAAAATTAAAATTTAAATCGCCAAAAAATCGACAAATTTCAAAATTTTCAACCCAAAGAATCACACAAATTAAAAATTTAAAAAAAAAATCCGCAATTTGTAGTTTTAATATCAAAACAAAGTTCGGAGATCCAGTTTGTTCATATGAAAACATATGAAACGGAAAACGAATTTTGACATTATCACTTTTCCTTTAATAATAGCCGTGTTTTTTTTGCCTTATATCCGCTCCTATCGCGCTTTACAATGTTTTTAATAAAGTTCAATAACAAGAATTTGGAATTGATATTGTGTTAAACATGGGAATTATTTTTAAGCGGAGCTAGAAGCCAATATAAATGCTCAGCAAAACATGGTAGTATAACTTATTTTATAACTTAATTTTTCAGCCACGTTACAGCCTCAAACCACACGAGTAAATTAGTTCATTTATATTGCTTAATAATTGATTAGGTACCAGGTACCTACCTACATTATGTACATAACTATTTGTTTAAATTAGATGAAGGTATGCTTTCAACTTCGCCTTTTTGAAAAAAATTAAAAACTGTTTGTAGTTGGCTAACTCAGAAAAATGATATTTAAGTGGTCTTGCTGGCAAAAGCTCATTTGTGCTTTGAGAGTATCAGTCCTCTGAGATCTCATTTTCTTGAATTAGAAAGAAACAGCTGCTCTAAAAAATAACCAGGACGGCCCATTTCTGCAAGTGTGAATGAATCTCACTTTCTATTCCTGTTCAAAAAATGTCTAATAGGGATTGTAAATACTCAAACCCGCAAGATTTTTCTGCGTTCACAGAGTTTCTCACGCTTTAGGAATTTGGCTCCTTGACTAGAGAATTTGTATTTAATTGCTTAGCCCAAAAATGTTTTGTATGTACAATTGTCTTTGACCTTTGCAAGTTTGAAAACTAAGCCCCAAAAGAAAAGCCGTAAGAAACAATTCTTGTTGTATTAAACATTTACACTAAGCTTAACACCCCGTTGTTTTCCAATTGTTTTAGTCCCAATTAAGTTTATTCTCTAAATTAGCTAATTTTTTAGTCTAATCAGTTGTTGCTTTTGACATGTTTAATTGATTAACACATGACATGATTAATTATATCTTCAAGCATTATCCCCAACTTTGGACTTTGACAGTCCTTCGACTTAAGCCCCAAAAGCTCTCTGGAATAAGGTTAAATTTTAAGGAGTTAGTTGTTTAACCCTGATTACGTTTTTGTCAAATTTCTCAGACCTTATTAGTCCCAAGCTGTTTTTTTTGCAATTTTCTGGATTGTTTTTACGGAAAATTATCATTGCATGAAACATGTCCATTATTCATAGCCCCCACTTGGTTTTTTGTGCAATTCGTTACATGCTTTAGTTCCAACCTAAGGGCTTAGAAAAAAAGTTACATAGCATGTAAATTGTTCAGCCCCAACCACGTTTTTTGTCCAACAAATTTCACATCTTAACAATATTTTAGACGAATATAAAACTCTACACTTTGTAATGTATTGCTTTCTATATCTCAAATTATTTTAAGTATCGGCTGCGGAGGGGGCTTTAGCCCCTAAACCCACCCCCATGGATCCGCCACTGGTTGCGATTAGCGCAAATAGCAATGAAAAAGATGTAAGGTTAAAGTGAACATTTGAGAAAATAATATTAGAATTTCGATTCAAAAAATTTAAATCGCCAAAATCTAAATATATCGCTTTTTTGGGGCACATTGCAAACCGATTTTCGTGTCGCCAAATGAAATTTGAAATCGCACATTTGGCGATAAATCGCACAATCTATCAACCCTGGTGATAACACTTGCAGTTAGGCTGCACAACTTTGGTCTAGTTGGTCTAGGTACAACTCCAGTTGACGGCAAAATAATTTATAAATTAAAATTGGAACCACAGACTAAGGACTAATGTAATACTTGGTGGTAGCCAACTCAAGTGGTTGTTATGCATTCAAGACCTTCAATGTAAATATGATGGATTGAAAGCTATGCAGCCTAACTGCAAGTGTTATCACGAGAAAACATCTTTGAATCACCTAAGTCCAAAGTTAGAAGAAAATCACTTCAGCAGTGAAGGCTGCAGGTCGAGGTAGAGACAGACAGACAGAATTGCGAGGCCTACTTTTTTTCACGTTCTCTATCATCGTATTGTTAGGCAAAATTTGTATCTTGTGTTTGATTTTTGCAGGAATCCGAAACTTGTCCTATAGTTCCTATATTGCAAGTTAAAAACAATTGCGCAATTTTGACACTAACAACCCAACTACCGATTCTAATTTCCAATCATAAAATTGGATCAGTATATTTTTGTATTATGAAAAATATTTTTTTTCTGCCAACTGTCATATGAGAAAAATAATCGCAACGTAACGTAGAAAATAAAAATCTGGAAGTGTTGGAATTGGAGTTAACAGTTAAGAAAGATGTAGAGCGTTTCAACTTTCAAAAGCGTCCTTTTCTTATAAGATTTCAAACCTATAATTATTTGGAAAGTTTTTGGTTTCAACACAGATGGTCGTAATGATACACTATATTGCTTTTATCACACAGTATCTAAAAAAATCACAATGTCATCAAGTGCATTAAAGAGCAAAACATTTCTAATTTACTGCATTAAAAAATTAAGTAATAAATTATTGTTATTATAACCGTATGTTTTCTTCAAAACACTCAACAATAAAAGTTTTTTCGTTCACTCTTTGTGTTGTTGGTAAACAATTAAAAGAGTAGGTACCTCTTTAAATTCACTTTTGGATTTGTGAAAACAAACAAAGTAGGTACTTATAATCACTTTTTTTTTGTTATTGTTTGTGTATAAAAATGTTTGCTGAGGTTGCTTCCTACACATTCTTACCAAAACACACGTAATTAAAATCAAAGTATTAATTTAAGAGTTTGTAATTGTTATTTTGTGTAAAAATTAGTGACTAGCTCACTTATTTTTACTGGAATCGGAAAACTCGTAAAATATTAGTAGGTTATAATTTGTTCGTTATTTTTTACTCGTTAGAATTTGGTGGCTCTGTATATAGATAATTTTTAAGAAAACAAACTGCTTTATAAAAATACTACGGCCGAAACGCAAAATAGTTGGCCTACTCATCAATTAACACATTAATCCTCTTTATATACCTTAATTTTCTGTCCCAAGCAGTTGTTGATTAAATTTTTGTTTGTCAATGTAATAAATTACATTTAAAGCAAAGTACTCACCTCTGTGTGAAATGAAAATCAAAAACCGTTTAAAATTCACGTGAATAATCATTATGAAACCATAATTAATTCTCCACGTGAATTTTTAGTCCTCAGTTTGCCAATTTTCAATACTCACTTTGGATGAAAAAAATAATTTGATTTATCTGATAGCTTGACAGAATCTTGAAATGCTTGAGAAGACTATATTTTAATTCCATAGATTGGTTTTTGGCTTGTCAGTAACACTTTATATGCGAAAATAAAAGATCGTAAGATCCAAAACAATTCTTTAGGTTTTTTATTCATTTAAGGCTCTCCCAAACCAATGCGGAACATTCGTTGCGGCGAAAAAACATTCGCATGTCAAAATTTATTTACATGGTGATATATGAGAGTGCCCACACCAACGCGGTGGAGAAACATATGAAATAATTTTGACTGACGAATGTTTCTTCGCCGCAACGAATGTTTCGCATTGGTTTGGGAGAGCCTTTATAAGAACTTTTATTTTAATTTATTGACAAATGTCACACTTTTCCACACTTCTATTCTTTTTTCCTAGTGGTCGTACGTTAGGAAATGAAAATTATGAAATGAAATTAATTTTGAACCGGTTCACATTTCGCTCTCACATTTTGGGTACTCAGCTCTCGATATAAATTTCATCGTTGTGAAATAAATGTCACTTTTATATAGAAATTTCATTTTCATTTGAACTGAGTACTAGGTTTAATGAGTAAATAAGACTAAACAGGACCTAATTTGAGAACTTAATTTGAGAAAACACACATGGCTTCAAGTTGTATTCTCTTAAACAAAGATAAGAGCATAATAGTTGGACTACTCTCTATGGGATGCAAATAAGTTGGCCTATGACGATCTAAATAGATGTTCAGTTAACCGTTATTAAAAAAATCACATGCACTTGTTTATTGATCTCTTGTTTTAAGTAAGCCAGCAACAGTTTAGTGTCAATCATGGTGCGTGGTGTTGCATTATCACGAGACCTTAGGGAATTCATAGTTAAAGCCTTCGAAACGGGATTGTCGAGCTACAAAATAGCAAACCAATTTAATTTACCTCGCTCATCAATTCGAAACATTATCACAAAGTTCAAAAATAGTGGAAATGTGGAGGTTGGTAAAAAAAAAACGGGACGCCCACTAATTGCGAAACCTCGAGATTGCCGAGTCTTAAAAAAATAATAAAGGGAAATCGACGTCAAACTGCCGCTGCAATAACTGTTCAATGGAGAGAAAGAATCCAAAAAAGTGTTTCAGTCGACACTAGTAAGCGGACAATGAAAAAAATTGGATATAAATTTTAAAAGGTTTGTTTTAGATTTAATATACTCAATAGAATTATTGTTAGCCACTTGTTGGAAATTAATTGCTCTGAACATTTTAAGAGAATCAAATAAAAACACTTGTTAATTCCACTAATATATATATATATAAATACTTTATTCAATTACAATAAAGGCCGACGCGTTTCGTCTTCTTAGGACATCTTCGTTAGTGCCCTGAAGATGTCCTAAGAAGACGAAACGCGTCGGCCTTTATTTTAATTAAATAAAATATTTATATATATATTTGTGGAATTAACAAATGTTTTTATTTTATTTTATTCTCTTAAAATTTTTAGATTTATTTAAATTAGAGCTATTTTAATTCGTTAAAACATAGGCCAAAGGAAAACCACTTTTAACACCTAAACAAAAGAAAAGGCGCCTAGAGTGGGCCAAGCAACGTAAGAACTGGACTTTAAGTCAATGGCGGTCCGTTATTTGGAGTGATGAGTCGAGGTTTGAAGTTTGCGTGGGCGACGAAAGAAAACGTGTCATAAGAAACTCCAAAGAGGCCTTTCACAAAGATTGCCTTAAAAAAACAGTCAAGTTTCCTGCATCTCTAATGATATGGGGATTATTGTCTGGGCCAGGTTTACATTTTTACATTTACATTTTGTAAATGGAACAGGATAGTGCTTCCTGCCATACAGCAAGGTCTACAATGGCGTGGTTATCTGCTGAAGCAATTCCTTTACTGAAATGGCCTTCCTGCAGCCCTGACCTTTCGCCAATTGAAACTGTCTGGCATAAAATGAAGCAAAACCTCCGAAAAGAACCATGTCGGACTCTTCAAGGCCTAAAAGCTAAAATCACAATTATTTGGGAATCTTTGGGTACCGAAGAATGTCAAAAATTAGTTGACACAATGCCACGACACATAGAAGCAGTTATCAAGGCCAGAGGCGACGTAACACCATGGTAAAATAAAAATTAAGACGCGTAGGCCAACTATTTTGCGTTTAAAAAAATGTATCAATCGTTATTTTATTTTTTAAGACTGCTCTATATGGTTATTTAATTGAAGACATTTTGTTTTTGTTACTTATTTCCATCTAAAATAAATCCATGTAAAGAAAAATACCAAAATATTGAGTTTATTGCCGATGAAATTTAAGAACCAGCAGATTTATGTTTTTTTATCATAGGAAGTCCAACTATTTTGCGTTTGGGCTTGTATACCCTTTCCAAAAAAATAAACTTAAATTTTTAAATTTGCTAAAAATTAAAGTAGGTTACATACATACTTGTATAATTAGATAAGATACACAAATAAATGAAAAGCTTTCTAAATAAAAAAATATAACTGTTATCATAACATTGTATATGTATAATTATTGTATTGCATCCAGCTACATAAGTGCAATGTCACTGTTGCAATTGATAGCAGTGCATATAAGAGGGTGAACTTTTGGTTTACTACGTTGACGGAATCCATATGACCAAAAAAACATGAACTAGTCAATTATATGTATGTCTATGTATGTATATATAATTATAAATAAAAATAATTTCACTGATTAATAAACGGCAACATACCTACTCCGGGAAGATTCCATGCAATCATACGGTCTACCGAAGATAGACGTATATAATATGCCCTTTTGACCCATAACATTACCATCGTCTGTGAATCTCGCTCTGCTGTACTACGAATTATCAAAATTCGTTGAGCAAATATTGAAAGTGTGACCAATATGTACCTATATCAGCGTAGAGGTATTATTGAGAAAAAATTCTTTCTTTATAGCAACGTTTTTGTTTGTGACTTTCTTGATTTAAAGGGCAACGAATACATATAGCCCCATGAATGCATAAGAACTAGGCACAACTAGATTTTACTCCGCTGTTAAAATTTCGACGTGTTTATTTTCGTCCAATAAAATACAATTGGTAGAGCTAAGTTTAAGATATTTCCTAAAAGTTAGCAATAGATAAATACAAATTTTGTTCGTTCTCAGGTACCTAGAGACCGAAAAATTTACTAAAGTATCTTACGGATATAAGAAAAGTACACAAACAAAAATTTCCTCAGCATTTTTTAAATTTACCTTTGCTAAAACTTGTTTGTGTCCATAAATATGTTTCCACCTTTGATGATAGCTTCTTATTTTTAATAGAATTGCAATAACAGTTTTAAAAGCGGTAGAATATTCTGTAAATATGGTTGTTATTGCTTGGTTTTGTGTCTGTTTCATGTCTGTATAAGAAATTTCCTTTCTTATATCATTATTTGCATATAAGAAAAAACTCGGATATAAAACAAACATTTCTTGGCTTTTCAGAAATTTTTATATCCGGGTTGTACTGTTTATCCAAAATTTTAAAAATGAAGCAACCTAGTTCTTGCAATCATATAAGGTGAAGGACAATTCCATATTGGCTCTCATTTAGTAGATTTCTGAAAATTGTTTAGAAAGAAAAGACCGTCTTTAGACGATATTTTAATGCGTTGATATCATCACCGGGATAACTGGGAGTTGTAGTTGCTTAATGATTTCAACATAAGAATCAAGTTTATCGTGAAGAGACAAAATTTCTCATAAGTCTTACATAATTTATTAAATACATACATAAAATGCTTGACTAGATTGCACGAACTTGCTCTTGAAGTTATAAAATCTATCTGGTGGATTATTATTAAACCAAGGACAATTGACCACTTCGCGATCAGCCGGCGTTTTAGAAGCAGTCTCCAGGACGTCCGTAACAGAAGAGGTGCTGACATGGGAATGGCCCGGGACCACCATCTGATAATTGCTACCGTAAGATTGCGTACAGCTGCAGTTCGGAGATCCCAAGGAAACACTCGAATGCCCAAGTTTAATACAGATAGACTAAAGGATCCTGCAGTGCGCCAACAACTAGGGGACCACCTTTCACAAGGATTGAACGCAATCAGCAGCACGGAAACCACATCCATCGAAAATCATTGGTGTGCTGTGAAAAATGTGTTCATATCCGGTGCTGAAAGTATAGTCGGCCGGGCGCAAGGAAGAAATAGTGCTTGGCTTTCCGACGAAACTTGGGCAAGGATCGAAGAAAGGAAACACCTTAAAGCTCGCATCGCAGCTACCCCAGCAGCAGGGAGAAACGAGCTTGAGTCTACGTACCGCATGAAGATGAGGGAAGTTCACCGTAGTGTGCGACGTGATAAGCGTAACTACATCAACGCACTGGCTACAGAAGCAGAAGAAGCCGCTAGTAGGTGTGACAGTAGGACCGTCTACAGAATTACCAAAGAGCTCACTGGTGTCCAGAGCTCTAAACAACACCTGGTTAAAGACACAAACGGATCCCTGCTAATTTCGGATGAGGACCAGCTCATAAGGTGGAGGGAACACTTTTCTGCGGTTTTAAACCGCGTTTTCGCAAGTGAAGTGAACCCTATTCCCACTGAGCTACCCGAAGTAACAATTTCCCGAATACGCACCGTACCCCCCAGTAAAGAAGAAATTATCACCGCCATCAAAGCACTGAAGAACAACAAAGCGGTTGGACTTGACGGTATTCCTGCAGAGCTCTTAGGAGCAGCCCCAACGACATCGAGCGAGCTACTGCACCCACTTATTAAGAGAGCTTGGGAAGCAGAGAGCTTTCCTGAAGAGTGGAAAAAAGGAATGATTGTCAAGCTCCCAAAGAAAGGAGATCTCACACAGTGCGAAAACTGGAGAGGAATATGCGTTCTGCCTGCAGTAGCCAAGATAATAGCAAGGATAATATTGGACCGAATTAAAGACCACCTCGAAGACACACTCGACGCCGAACAAGCAGGTTTCCGCACTGGATCTTCCTGTGTTGATCACAGGATCATCATCGAACAGTGCGTTGAATATCGATCACCACTTCACCTGCTGTTCATCGATTTTGAAAAGGCGTTCGACAGTGTCAATAGAGAATTTATTTGGCTTGCTTTGCACAGGAGGGGCATCCCAGATAAATTGATTGCTATTATCAAGGCTACATATGATGGATCCAGGTGTCACGTTTTGCACAAAGGTAGGCTGTCAGAGGAGTTTGAAATCCAAAGTGGAGTTAGGCAAGGCTGTCACCAATACTGTTCCTGTTGGTGATAAGTGACGTACTGCACGCAGCTTTGTCAAATGGAAATTGAGGAATTCAGTGGACTCTGCAATCTCACCTCAAACATCTGGACTACGCGGACGACGTATGCTTACTCTCTCATAGGATCATGGATCTCCATCAAATGACAACAAGGGTGGAGAGAGAAGCAGAAATCGTAGGGCTTAAGATCAACTCGGCAAAAACTCAAAGGATCAGCCTTGCAACTTCCTCATCAATCCAAGTAAATATTTCTGGACAACCGGTAGAGATGGTAGAGGATTTCCAATATCTTGGGAGTATTATCTCTACGGGCGGCGGAACTGAACTGGACGTAAACAGCCGAATCAGAAAAGCAAAGGCTGCCTTCGGAATGCTGTCCAAAATATGGAGAAACAACTCTTTTAGCTTAAAGACCAAGCTACGACTGTTCCGCTCCAATGTTGAATCCGTTCTGCTATACGGCTGCAGCACTTGGAAAGTCACTGAAATTGTCACTAGAAAGCTGCAAACCTTCGTTAATAGATGTCTACGAAACATCTTGAGGATTTTCTGGCCCAACCGTATCTCCAATGCCGAACTTCATGCGAGAACGGGTCAGGAGCCCATAGACTCCATTATACGAAGAAGAAAGTGGCAGTGGATTGGCCATACGCTTCGAAAAGGCGATCGGTGCATTGCATCTCAAGCAATGCAGTGGACCCGCTCACACAGGAGGGAAGACAAGTGGGCCGGCCTAGAAGTACATGGCGAAGAACGGTCGAACAGGAATCGGCACGACTGGGGAAAAGTTGGAGAGAGCTGAAATATATTTCAAGAAATCGTACACGATGGCGCGTAGGTGTAGTGGAGGCCCTATGTCCCGTAAGGGAAACATCACGGACGTAATAGGTCCGAGGACCTAAGTAAGTAAGTAAGTAAGGACATTATTAATCCTATCGGAATGCAATGTTTAAAAACAAAGAATATGAACATGTATCATTTGCGTACTGAAAGTATTAAAGAGAAAGTGTAAACAAAAACAAAAGTACCTACTAAAAAAACGAGTTAAAAAAATTTAACCAAAGTTTTGTTAAGAAACAAAATCAGCTAAGTAGTTAGGGCGTTAAGAGACCCAACCTTGCACTTCATTCTGACGGGATGAGCTTTGGTACACTAATTTACTTTTAAGAAGTGTTGCCGCGGTGGCAACACTGGCAGAACGGAAATATAAGGGTTGCCTTCTGACCATGTTTTAACACGAAATTTCACATAAATTAGCCTACAAAACGGGAAACCGACATCGGTTGATGTCGCGGAATGTCTCGTTGGATTTAAAATACCTGTTACCATAGGAATATGGTAATTTGTTGGCCCCTCCCCCACCCTTGTACGCTGAGGGAGCAAAGTACCCTAAGTGGATAAGAGTTTTTATTTGTCAGAAAATAATGGTAATAAAATGAATATTCATAAAATTTTAAGATGAGTGTCGACATAGAATTTCATACTCTACACTCTACAGCATATCTGAAGTCCATGTTTATCCATGCATTCATTTTTGTATAATCGCTTTCAAAATGGGGGGAGGAAAAGGTGGAAGTATATATATATACAGGGTGTCCCGTAAGTAATGGATAACCCTGAAATGCCGCATAGTAGACTTTATGACCGTCCTGAAAACTGATAAAAAAAAGTTCTATCCCAACCACAAGAAAAGTTATATGCATTTTTTTGTTCAGTGCATTATTTTTTTTCTTACTTTACATTTTTGAATACCACGACTACAAGTGAATGAGTTCCATCATTTTTTATTTGCAGGAATGTTTTACATTACTTGTGCCAACACATAAGTAGAAGAAAATTATTATAACTGTTGGACTTCTTAGAGAAAAAAAATTATTTAACATTGAATTTCAATGCAAAATGTGAAAACAAATAATTTTTGAAAAAGTTAAATCATAGCTGGTATAAAAAAAATGCATGAATACCTGAGTGGCCAACTATTTTAAAAATATGCGCGTTAAATGCAGATTTCAAAATGGTATTACTTATTATTATATCTAGAGTCAATAGCAAGTTATTGGTAAAAATCTGCAATACTAGAGTCAATTTAGCAAAAACAAAAGTTTTCAAAATTAGCACAGTAAACGTGAAAATAATACCAAGCGTTGAACATAGCAGATTTTTGATTTATTAGCTATTTCTACGATGTTGTCCTTATGATAAATCCAAGCTTTCAACTTCTAGGGCCGAATGCATTATTGATAAAAATGTCAAAAAAGTGCAAAAAACGGTTACATTTTCGAGCTTGTTTTGAATTTTACCTGTTCTATTGGGCTTTAACAAACCCATCAAATATTTTGTTGGTTGCTATTTTTATTTGTTATTTTCTCCAAACAAAAAGTCTTCTGATTCAATTTTAATTGTGTTTTTTGAATAGTAAATTGTAAGATCCTGAGAAAGTGAGAACGCATAAAATCGTAAGTTTTTTAAATTTTGAATTAAAGTTTTTGTAATTTGATCTTAATTCATAAGATTAAGTCCACGACGAACACTTATTTATATAGTTTTTATTGTTCATTCTTCAGAAAAATTAACGGTCTAAATAGCTGTTTTCCTGAACCTGCTTTTTGATAATTAAGACGTTTGATTGAACTTTTTCGATGCCACGTATTCTGTATTCTGCACAAGAATATGCAAACATGCATTTCATTTATGGAGAGTGTAGAGGCAACGCAAACGAAGCTGCGACTCTGTATAGGGAAAGGTACCCTAACGCACGTCACCCGGATTATCGAGTGTTTATTAGAGTCCATAGCTGTTTCTCGGAAGGAAGGCTGCCTGGTAGTGGTGTTGGTGGTGCTGGCGTGGGACGACCCCCTCGAGGAGATACCGAAGACTTAGTGCTTGCGGAACTGGACCGAGATCTTTCAGTATCAATCCGAGCAATAGCACGACGTACTGGGATCGGAAAGACGACTGCGCATAATGTGCTAAGTAAATATAAATATCATCCCTTTCACCTAACACGGGTGCAAACTCTCCAGCCGCAAGATTTTGAAACGAGAATGAGTTTTTGTCGACAAATGATAATGAAAATTGAAGAAGATCCGCAGTTTTTTGACAAAATTCTTTGGAGCGATGAGTCGACATTTAAAAGAGATGGCTACACTAATCTCCATAATCTCCACTTCTGGGCACTACAAAACCCAAACATCATGAGGGAAGACAGGTCCCAGTACCAATTCAAAATAAACTATTGGACTGGGACTCTCAATGGGAAAATAATTGGACCCTTTGAGTTGCCGGGGATTTTAACTGGCCAAGGTTATTTGGAGTTCCTCCAAAATGATCTCCCAACCTTGCTGGAAGAAGTGCCTCAAGAACTAAAGGAATCCCATTGGCTTCAAAATGATGGTTGTCCAGCACACTATGCTGTGCCTGTGCGGGCATATTAAAATGCCAGATATCCAGGCAGATGGATAGGACGTCTGGGACCAATTTTATGGCCACCCCGTTCACCAGACCTAAATCCACTTGATTTTTTTTATTGGGGATGCATTAAGGAAATCGTATACAGCAAGCCGATCAGGTCTTTAGAGGAGCAGCTGCAGAGGCAGCTGCATTACAAATTTCTGAGCAAAACCTTGCACGTTCACTAAGACGTTCATTTATTCGGAGGTGCAGAACCTGTATAAGAGTGGTGGAAAACAGTTTGAGCATTTGCTTTAAATAAAAAAAAAATTAAAAAATTATCTATTTTTGTTTTTGTTTTCTAACTAAGTGATCATGTGATTAAAAGCTGGCTCAAAAACTTTTTGTTTAGAGAAAATAACAAATAAACTAATAGCAACCAACAAAATATTTGATGGGTTTGTTAAAGCCCAATAGAACAGGTAAAATTCAAAACAAGCTCGAAAATGTAACCGTTTTTTGCACTTTTTTGACATTTTTATCAATAATGCATTCGGCCCTAGAAGTTGAAAGCTTGGATTTATCATAAGGACAACATCGTAGAAATAGCTAATAAATCAAAAATCTGCTATGTTCAACGCTTGGTATTATTTTCACGTTTACTGTGCTAATTTTGAAAACTTTTGTTTTTGCTAAATTGACTCTAGTATTGCAGATTTTTACCAATAACTTGCTATTGACTCTAGATATAATAATAAGTAATACCATTTTGAAATCTGCATTTAACGCGCATATTTTTAAAATAGTTGGCCACTCAGGTATTCATGCATTTTTTTTATACCAGCTATGATTTAACTTTTTCAAAAATTATTTGTTTTCACATTTTGCATTGAAATTCAATGTTAAATAATTTTTTTTCTCTAAGAAGTCCAACAGTTATAATAATTTTCTTCTACTTATGTGTTGGCACAAGTAATGTAAAATATTCCTCCAAAAAAAAAATGATGGAACTCATTCACTTGTAGTCGTGGTATTCAAAAGTGTAAAGTAAGAAAAAAAATAATACACTGAACAAAAAAATGCATATAACTTTTCTTGTGGTTGGGATAGAACTTTTTTTTATCAGTTTTCAGGACGGTCATAAAGTCTACTATGCGGCATTTCAGGGTTATCCATTACTTACGGGACACCCTGTTTATATAACCACTATATATTTATCTTGGTATAATCAAAGCATATGGCAAATGACCTTAGGGTAATTTTTAATGTCCAATGTTATGCAATCAAAATAATTTCAGTATAATTTCCCTAGAAAAAGTTGTTAGGTTATAACTTTTTCTAGGTAAATTATACTGAAATTATGACTAAATTTTTAGTGAAACAAGCATAATATTACCGAATTTCAATGGTATGGTGATGAAACTTGACACGCATGTCTCATTTGTCGTAAGAAATAAGAATCAAAAGAGTCCATATATGGGGCGAAAGGGTGTTTTTTTTTTAGTTTCGCGATTCTGAAAAGCGCGGCGGATCGCTTATATTGGAGGTTTTGTATTTTGTTAGTCTTAAAAAGGCTTCCGCTTTCCCGTTTTTATTTCAAAATGATAGGTTTCTAGGTGATCGAAAAGTTAATGATCGATTTCAAACAAAAATTGGAAAGCAAAAGAGCTTTTGAAAATAATAAGAAAATAAAAATCCGCCAATGAAAGCGATCCGCCGCGCTTTCCAGATTCCGCCTACAGTGCAGAATGTACAGTTAGACCACCTTCCAATAAGGTAGCAGCTATTCACGATGAAGCGAGCTCCAATGCTATTTTGTTTTGTGACCGAATACAAATATACATACTAAATTCAGTGAAATTAAAAATGTCTTTCCGGTACATCCGGTGCATTCAAAAAGAAAATCCACCTTTCTCATCATGAACAGCTTTCATGATTTATAAACACTGAATTTTTGTTTCGATTCTATAAAGATTTGTTGTTTCGTTTCGTTTTTTACTTTGAATGACAATAATAAAATCTAAATTTTCGTTTTGATTTTAAATATAAACAAATTTTGTTTGATTTTTCTTCGTTTTGTTGTTTTTTTTTACTTTGAATTTTTGTTTGGCATACAAATTGTAAGCGGTCACAAAGTCATTTTTTTTTCATCAAATTCGGAGCTGCCAAAATTGAGATATAAGAACACAAACGAACAACAATTCATTTTTATATATATAGATAGATATATACGTAAATATATACTGATTTACTTGTTTACGTTCCTCAAAATTAAAAGACAAAATGTGCAATGATATAGCTGGCACTTAAGAAGCCAGTTATGCAGTTATATCAATCAGGAAAGCGAATCAGGCAGAACTTTAAATGCATTGTGTGTACATATTTATGTATTGTTTTCATTCGATTTTAAATAAAAATGCTAAACTAATCGATGAAAAATAACTAAACGAATTTCTTGCGCAAGCAAAATGGAACCATTACCTACTTTTTCTTAAAAATGCATTTATTTACTTTCCTGATAAAAATTTATCTTTCGTACCATTTTTTAAATAATGGAACAAAATGTTCCAATAATATTAGTTCCAATTTCACTCATTCCACTGACAGAATTGCAGATGAAAAAATTGTTTGTTTGAATAGATTCATTTAACAAACCTTATCTTCATTTTGTTAGTTTTTTCTGGGGTGTTGTAAATAACCGTTAAATTGCCCCTAAAAGTATGATTGGATATGTAACATTGGTATGGGTATTTATAGGGTAAGCGTATGTGTATGGACAAAAAGTTATGTTCAGGTACCTACACATTAAAAAAAAAATTATATTAAATTTCATGGCGCAAAATTTTAAACGATTATGTTCGATATTAAATCATTTTTGGTAGGAAATTATTTTTAAAACTATATTTTCCTAATTTAAAACTAGTTTAATATCGTACTATCTCCTAACATTTTACTAAAAATAAAATCACCAAATTGACTATTTTATCTTTTTAGCATCGTACTAGATCCATTTGAAACTTTGACGTTCACAGATACATTATGTCAAAATGAATGTTTGTGAATTTGTTGCACTAGCTGATGTCACTTTTTTAGACGTATTCAGCATTGAGTTTACGAAGAACATTTGTTTCGAATCTTTTTTTTTTTCAAAGGGGAAATTATTTTGGAACTACTTACATAAAAAAGACTGTATGTAATTACATAACAATTTACCTACAGGATGATAAATGAATAAGCACCAGCACATAGAACGACGGACACTTATTGGAGTATGCTGCCAATTTGTAAAACTCGTTGAGAGTAATAAAAAGAAAAAATGCTTAACAAGTATTTACCACAAAAAACACTCATATGCCCAAGTGACCATTGAAATTGTTATTTCTTAAATTCTAATATTCATTTAAATAAAATTTTATTTTGAAAGAATGAGAAATAACTTTTGGTGCTTCAACTTCCCAGTTGTGAAATGTTTCTAATAGTCCAGTAACCTTGTCGTTTGTATGTAAGGCACCGTTTGCGTCAAATCTGGTATTACTAATTTTTTGCGAAGTTGATCAGGATAATGATTTACTATGCCATTATCCTGATCAACTCAGCAAAAAATTAGAAATACCAGATTTGACGCAAACGGTGCCTTACATACAAACGACAAGGTTACTGGACTATTAGGAACATTTCACAACTGGGAAACTTAGGTTTTTGAGAAATTAATTTCCAAACTCAACATTCTGAAAAATAATTTTCTATCATTTACTTAGTAGAAACAGGATCCTTGGAGAAAATTTCTTTTTCAATATTTTGAGTTTGGAAAATAATTTCTCAAAAACTATCAATTAAAATAACTTTATTTAAAAGGCAAATTCAAGAATGGGTTTATGATTAGCTATAGGAGAATATTGTGGGTGTTACCATTGTTTTCCAATAGTGTTGTTTCTACCTTAAGTCATATTTTTAGATAATTGCCCCTCCCATCTTAACGGGGGTATATCGACCCCCCTTCCGGTATGATTGGTCTATTATTTTGGCTCAACCTACACGCTCCAGTGCTTTGATGCATTTATGTCAACCATTCTTTATTTTCCATTATATTGTTTGATAACATTGCTTGTTGTATTTTTTTTTTTCTAGCGCTTAATTTTGAAATGCTGTATTTTGGAAACCATTCGGTCTACAGAGATGGTTTTGGGCTCCTGTGTGCGCCTGTCGACAGGAATGGAAGGGACCTATAATTTTATGCCGAATCAGAACGGCTAGACGAGAAGCACTTATTCGTGACAAGTGATACTTTTGGAGGATTTGTCAATTCCTCGCAAGAGGCAGTAGCCCTGAAAAAAAAAAATGAAAATGTGTTAGAAATTTTATTTTTCAATCTAGTTGATGTTCAAGAAAATCGATGAGTAAGGTTGAAAAAAGACTAATATAACAGTGACAATATTTCAACTCTAAGCAGAGCCAAGCATTTTCTTTAAATCCTTGCAGCTCAAAATTTTAAGTACATTTAAAAAAACATACAACACAAGCTTCTTTATATAATCAGGTCAAGATTTTGTACAGATAATATTTGCAATTTATCATGATTTATGAATTTTGTTAAATAACTCAATAAGAAATTATTATTTATATCGAAACATCCAAGGTTCGACTTTGGCGATGACCTAGCTTATTATTAGTACTCACTAATTTAGGCAAAATGAAAATCATAACAAAGCTTTCTACATATTTAAAAAAAAAAAAAAACACACATTAGAAATTACCCTGGAAAATCGATCGTAACATTTTATTCCTATTCTAAGTGCCAATAATTTATTTAGTCTATATACAACAGATAATCAAACAGACCATCTCCTAGAGCATATCATAATAATGAAGATCCATAACCAATTTGACACTCCATAAATTGATATAATTCATTGCGATGTATTGGTATCTTGATTCTTGACCATGAGATGTTTTTCTTCCAGTGTGCACTGGACACACAAAAAAAGGTTATTTTACTCAATTAAACTTGGGTCAATCGATTTGAGTTATATTTGTATATTGTTCTTAATTTGTTTATTGATCTCTATATTGCAGCTGAAATGTTTAGTTTTAAATCGTATGCAAATCTTATTTACCTACTATTATTTTCCTTTTTTAATTTTAGACACAAATGCAGCAGTTGAGACTGGTAGTGCAATAAGAACAATAACTTTGGGAAATGATGTCATTGCTGGGCAACCCCAACCGGCAAAGGGGTCGGAATACTTCGAGAATGCTTTGCAAGCAACAAGTAAGTCAAACTTTATTTATGATAATTTTTTAGCGTCGCTATTTCAATTAAGTTTGTTAATAGAATTGTTTAGCATCTGCTGGCTGAGGCAGGCATATTACGATGAAACTTAGAAATAATACTCTTTCATTTAAACTAATAAGGCAGGGAATTGAGGAGAAGTGGACTTCATTTATTTATTTTTTTTTTAACTCTTGATTTGACGGACGGATAATGATGAGTGATTTGATATTTTAAGAAACAAATGTTGATAGAAAAAATGATTGTATTATTCAAACTGTCTTATCGTGACTTTTTGTCTAGCCACAGAAACGGATTTCAGGGAATTATGGTAGAAATGTTTAGCAAAAAAAAAAAAAAAAAACTAGTAATATTATTTCAGCGTGATAATCTTTTTTTAGTTCTATTTGAATTAAAAATGTTCATTGACGTTAGCATTTGGCAGAAACCACATAAATGAATTTTAAATGTACTAACAAACGGAAACAGAAAAAGGCTTTACTTTAAAGAAAGAAAGACTAGGCTATTTGAACATCAATTTTAAATGCATAAAATGCACGTTTAATTTATGAAGTGGCTCTTATACATAGCTCAGGGTTATAATTTGGCAAAGCATTGTAGACATAAAGACGGAATAGTTGGTAGCTGACCCGACAGAAATTTTTGTTGTGTCTATTTCGTTTCACCGTATTTCGTAGGTATGAAATCTGAAATTTGAGTGCCTCTATACGTTTCTTAAAAACAGATGACCTCAAACATATTCCAGCTGGTGGCCTTGGCCATGGAATCAACCTCCCAACAGGATAATTGCAAATTGGTTGTTAAATGAGTTGTTCGAACTAGCCCAGTTGCTATCTACAAAAAAATGACCTGAAATGGTTAAAATAGTACTGCACACTTTTCTTTCAGAACTTGTTAGAGGGGGTCATTAGGCATCATTTTATTTTTTGTCGGGAAAATTGCCCCACTGCGTAAGCCGCCATCTTGGATTTTCTCACACTAGTTTCTAATATTAGCAAAAAAAAACTTTAAACATAAAAAATGTTTTGAAAAACAATGGCAGCACTTACAATCTCGGGTTATATCTTTTTTTAAAGCCAGATATCCATTCTTTTGTTTGGTGTTGTTATTTTAGTGAATAGTTTTTGAAAAATACATTTTCAAACTCAAAATTTCGAAAAAAAAAAAATATATTTTTTTTTTAAACTTTTTTTTTTGTAAATCTTACGTAATTAAGTTATATTTTTGATTTTAAAATTCAATGCTCTTAAGAATTTGTAGCCGATTGCTGAAAACTGGGTTGACTTAAGTGCTTTAAAACCTTAGAAAATTGAAAATTACGAAAACTACTTAGGTATTTGTTAAAAAATGTTTTTTGTGTATTTAGTGTTTAAACTTAGGATCTTTGAAATTACGAGAATTTTCATATGCTTTTCTATCGGAGTCTTTTGTTTACCCTCTCCTCTACTTAGGTCCTGATCTTATATTCATTCTACGCTTCATATTCAGTGCGAGGGGGTTACTCAACATCTTGGTAAAGGTATTTAAATAATATTATGCTACGGCTTTTGCGTATTTTATTGTGAAGACCACGATGAACAATATCTACCTGCATCTACACAAATAAAACTTAAAGGCTCTTCCATACTAACGTGTAAAACTAGGCGCGACAACAAAAAAATAGACAATAAAATGCACTGACACCAAACTTTTACCATTATATTGCTTCATTCTTGCAGTATCCAAAGATTGGCGAGGATATTAACATGCTTGGCCTATTGACTGGACTGGGCCGTAATTTGACGAATGTTTTTTTTAAAGAAGCCTAGCAGAGGGGGAACTCCTGAACATGTTTACTCGACGGTTTCGTTAAAATATGATGAAGCAATAGTCAGGCACATTTTGTTTCTCCATGCGTTTACTGGCTGTGACACGACGTCGGCATATACAATGTTGGCAAAACATGTTTGTTCAGTGTTCTTCAGAAAAATCCAAACTTAGGAGAAGCTTTGAATTTGTTCATAAATCAAAACGCTACCGTATTTCAATAGCTCTATTCGCTGGCAGTACAGATGAGATTTCACTAAACACCCTTCGATTCAAGCGTTTTGGTAAATCTGTTGCAAAAACCAACTTCAATCTTGCAAGCCTTCCACCTACCTCAGCCGCTGCGGAACAACACATGTATAGGACATATTTACAAGTGCAAATGTGGCTTGAAAACGATTTGGATGCCACATCGTGGGGCTGAAAGAAAACTCTTCATGGGTTAGAGCCCATTACCACCACTGCCGAAATCATTGCTCAACATCATTGCTCAAAACGATTTCCTGCAAATGCAAAACAGGTTGTGAGAATATGTGTGGGTGCCGTAAGGTGGGACTTAAGTGTTCTGTTTTATGTGCAAACTGCTCTGGCGAATCTTGCGAAAACGTTGTTCACATTAGGAGCTGATGAGGACGCAGTTGAATCAAACAATCCCGGACAAATACGAACAGATAATACGGAAGATGAAACACTTGCCATGGTTAAAAATGATGTTGATGATTTTAATTTGGAACTACCATCATCGAAAAAGAAATTAAAATCTGATTAAATATTACAAGTATTTAAATGCGTGGATTAGGCCTACAGGGGAAACCACGGCACAAAAAAAAAAAACGCGTCTAGTACTCTAACTCTACGGTGGTGCGGAAAAGAGTTAAGGGTATATCAAACAATAGCCTCTGATAGAAAAGTATATGAAAATTCTAGTATTTTCAAAGATCCCAAGTTTAAACACTAAACAAAAAACATTTTTTTAAGAAATACCTAATAGTTTTCGTAATTTTCAATTTTCTAAAGAGTTAAAGTTCTTAAGTCCACCCGGTTTTCAACAATCGGCTAGAAATTATACCGAATTTTCCCAATTTTCTTGGTTAGTTTTTCAATTATTTTTCATTCCGTCCAAGCATTATTCGGGCTAAACGACCCATGGTTCCTTTAAAGCTACACATTTTTGGGTTTGAATAACAAATAAACATATAAATATTTCAAAAACTACAATTTTTGGCAAAAAAAAAAAAAACAAAATCCCTCATTTTTCTTAGCTCTAGTCCGCCAGATTCAGCGGACCAGAAGTTTTCAACTTAAAACTCAAATAACAAATTACCCGTTAAAGCTAACAAATTTAGTTTCGCGCAACAAATTAATATTTAAAAATACCTATGGACACCAAGAGATTCATTATTTTAAAATTTTTGTCCACTAACTTCACTTATATTTAGAGGAAACTTGAATAATTTAAAAATAAATTGCATTTAATTATCTACAAATTCATTGAATCCGCCACAAAGTGAAGATACGCCAAAATAAGAACATTACCCATTTAATTACGAATATTGGTTCAGCCGTTTTCAAGTAATGCGCTTACTAAAAAACAGCATTTCATTTTTAATTATAAAGACGAATGACCACAGCGCCTCCAATCGGTCAATTGATTGGCTTACGTGACATAAACCAACTCAATGCGCACAAACAAAAATGTTTTAATTTTTTTTTAGAAATTCAATAAAATAAAAAAGTACGTATACGCCCTAGTGTATCACATTGTATTTTCGTATTTTTCAAACCACTAAGTGATAAGGGTTTTTTTAGAGGATATTTTTGTTCTTCATTTTGTCAAATTTAAGCCTTAAAAAATATCTATAACCCAAAATTTCGAACCTCCTACCCCTATCCCCCATTTTTAAATCGCGATTTTTGTATTTTTGTATGAACAATGTTCAAATAATTTAACAAACAGAACAAAATTATTTATGTTGTTAAATGAGAGAAGTCACTACATCCACCTCATTGAGCTTTCATTGACGTGAACTGTCGTGTCACTTTGACATTTAATTCTGCATTTGTTATTTATCACAATGCAGAGCGTGCAAAATGTTCCATGATTTATGTTAATGTACCAAAAATATACATATGAGTACGTATTTTTTGACTTTAAAATGTTGGAAAAATATTAAAAGATCAAATACATTATCGGCACCGTTTTTCATCAGTCAATACAGCAGTTTGGTATATTTGTATGTGTTACAGGGAACAATGCCAGCACGACCAACACGGTCCATTCTTTGATGAAGATCGAACGGATATGTGGGGATGGGGATTAGATCTATGACAGAAAGATAAATGTCCATGCAGCGTTATATTTTATCGATAAAAGATCGTTAAAACATTCAAACACTCTTACAATACATTCGATATTTTGTATTTATAACAACTAGAACATTCAGCAGAAATAATTTAGATGGCAGATCAAGGTTTTGATCAAGGTTTGTGTTCACGCCCCCCATGAAAGGAGAGAAGACTCAACCAAAGAAGCATTCTACGATCTCTTGGAGACAACGTATGATATGTGCCCGAAGTACGGCGTGAAGATCATTCTTGGTGACTTCAACGCAAGATTCGGAAAGGAGGGCATCTTTGGTTCGATAGTCGGAGGACACAGCCTGCACGACGAAACTTCCGGCAACGGACACAGGCTGGCAGACTTTGCGGCGGGGCGAAATGTCATCATCTCAAACACCTACTTCCCACACCTCAATATACACAAGGGGACTTGGCGGTCGCGTGATCAAGTAACCGTCAACCAAATCGACCACGTTGCGATAGACGCGAGACATGCTTCCAGTATCTTGGACGTCCGAACGTTCCGAGGGGCCAACATTGACTCGGATCACTACCTGGTGGTAGCTAGACTACGTATGCGGATATCCATGACGCGACAACGCAGAGCAGATGCTGTGAAAAGATTCGATGTCGAGAAGCTTAAATCGCAAGAGACTGCCAGAACTTTTGCAGACCACGTAACTCTTAATCTCTCAGGAGGTCCGCCACCAGCATCAAGTGCAGAGGACCAGTGGGAACACTGTCAACAAGCCATCAGAAGTGCCGCCTCTGATGTGCTGGGTTTCACTAGGTGAATACAACGAAACCCCTGGTTCGATGAAGAGTGCCGGATAGCGCATGCAGCTAAGGACGAGGCCTACCAGGCAATGCTGCAGACTCGAACAAGAGCTGCTGAGAGAGTGGCCCGGGAGCTCTACGGGCTGAAACGAAAAGAGGAACGCTGACTTCTCAGGAGGAAAAATAGAGAGCACGAGAAGCGGGCGGTAGAGTCTATTGAGGGTTGTAGCGGTAGGGGAGATGTTCGAAAATTTTATCAGAGGGTGAAGCGATCCACCCAAGGATTCAAGGCTAGAACGGAAGCCTGTCGAGATGAGAGTGGGAATATGGTAGTAGACACACAGTCAGTGCTGAGGATCTGGAAAGAACACTTCTCTAGACTGCTTAATGGCGAAGACAGCCAAGATGCCGCTAATAGGCAGAACGCTCCATTCAACTTGGACGATGATGGCCAAGAGTTCCGTCCACCCGACCTAACCGAAGTTCGGCTGGCGATATCCAAACTTAAGTCGTACAAGGCTGCAGGTGCGGATGGCTTACAAGCCGAACTATTTAAATCAGCGGGAGATGAATTGGCTAGGAGCATACACCAGCTCATCTGCAAAATTTGGTCGGAGGTAAGTATGCCCGATGAATGGAACCTCGGTATAGTGTGCCCCATCCATAAAAAGGGAGATGTTCTGAAATGTACCAACTACAGAGGAATTAGTCTCCTAAACGTCGCTTATAAAATCTTGTCGGCCATCCTGTGTGACCGCTTAAAACCTTTTGTCAACGATCTGATCGGCCCTTATCAGTGCGGTTTTAGGCCAGGCAAGTCAACCGTCGATCAAATGTTCACACTCCGACAGATTTTAGAAAAATCCCGGGAATTCCAGATCGATACACACCACCTTTTTATCGATTTTAAAGTCGCGTATGATAGCGAATTATACAGAGCCATGTCGAGTCTCGGCATCCCTGCCAAACTCGTCCGCTTGTGCAGGATGACGATGGAGAAATCTCGCTGCTCCGTCAAAATTGGTAAGAACACCACCGATTCCTTTGATGTTGAGAAAGGATTGAGGCAAGGCGACGCGTTATCATGCAACCTATTCAACATCGTTCTTGAAGCCATTGTACGCAACACACATGTCAACACCAGCGGTACAATCTATCAAAAGTCCGTTCAATTGCTTGCATATGCGGATGACATAGACATTGTCGGCAGAACGAAGCGAGCTGTGGCAGGGGCATTTGCGAGCATTGAATCGGAGGCGGCTAGAATGGGATTGGCGGTTAATGAGGACAAGACGAAGTATATGCTGTCATCGAGAGAGGAATCTCAACATTGTCGACTCGGGCAAAATATCACGATGGACAGATATAACTTCGAAGTTGTCAAGGACTTTGTCTACCTGGGCTCCACTATTACATCGCAGAATGACATCAGTGCAGAGATCAAGCGAAGAATTACTCTTGCCAACCGCTGTTTCTTCAGTCTAAGAAGGCATTTAAGCAGTAAGGCCCTCTCTCAGAGAACCAAGGAGACTTTATACAAAACCCTAATCATCCCGGTCCTGCTTTATGGGTCAGAAGCATGGACACTGAAAGATTCGGATAAAAATCTGCTAGGGTGCTTTGAGAGGAAGATTCTTCGTGTGATTTTCGGTCCGGTGTGTATCGAAGGAGTATGGAGGAGAAGATTCAACGACGAGCTATACGGGCTATACAGCGACGTTGACCTGGTCAAAAAGCTGAAAATACAGCGGCTGATGTGGCTGGGGCACGTGGAGCGTATGGACAGCAACGCACCTGCCCGACGAGTCTTCGAATCCAACCCCGATGGGGTACGCAGCAGAGGAAGAACCCGTAACAGGTGGCGCAATCAAGTGAATGACGACATCAAAGCACTCGGTGTGCGCAACTGGAAGCGGCTAGCTAGGGACAGAGCTGGCTGGAGGGGCTTGTTAGTTGAGGCCGAAGCCCATCCGGGGCTGTGAGCGCCATCAAAAGTAAAGTAAGTAGTATCAAGTTTTTGACGGGTCAGCTTATTTCTGTTGGCTTAAGGGACTGACAAAAAATATTGTAGACTCAATGGGTAGGTTCAGAGAACTTAGGGGACTTGCAAGTAAGGCAAATTTCTGGAATGTGATTGGCCAGCTAACAAAAGTTCCCTTCATTTGAAACAATTTTTCGACAGCTGGCCAATCACAGTCTAGTAATTTGCCTTACTTGCAAGTCCCCTAAGTTCTCTGAGCCTACCCAATTGCTCTCCGAAATTATTATTTATTTTCTTTATTTAATTTTGTTCATATATTAATTATTTCACTTGTCATTTAACTTTTAAGAGATCAAACAATGAATCAGTTACGTAAATAAAAAAACATTCACCCTTATTGCGATTGTCAATCATGAATTGATAGTTGTTATTTATCAAGCAATTTTTTCATTCGGCATTGTGTTTGTCAACCTTCAATGATTGCTTGATAAATTGTCAATTTGTGTCAATTCCTCATTGTGAATGAAAAAATCGGTATTGCCAGTGTCAATTTCTATCAACTTTATGGATATTTGCAAATTTTTCTTTCAATTGAAAAAATGTAGTCGATGGAGAGTAAATTTACGGGGATCAATGAGTAAACCGGTTGACTGACAAGGCCAATTGAAGAATCATTCCCTACACTTAATTGGTTCGACCTTTGTGCAAAGAAATGTAATGCTGTGCACAATTTTATAATGTTTAATGTTTTATAATGTCTGGACAAGAATACCCACATTTTTTTTCCAATTCCGAGAGTCCACAGCAATTTTCGGGTGTGAACAATAGCAAAACTTCCTTTTGTTTAAAGATAGGCTCATACTATTCATATGCAATTATTAAAGTCTGGCATGTTAGAGTTGGGGCCTTTGTACGTAATGCTGCTTTGAGAATGCAATTTTTCTCTTAAATTCGAGGTACCAAGAGTAGGGACTTAAAAATTGTATTAAATTAAAGAGTTGAGCGCCTTAGACATGAATATGGGGTTCAAGACCTTTTCTGTGAGTTCAAATGTTTGCAAGACGCACTCAAAGATTGAAGCTTTGAGTGCGTCTTGCAGCCACTTGGCTCTTCCGAAAATATTTTGGACTCCATAGCCATACGTCTAGGGCACTCAGGTCTTTTATTAAATATGATTTTGAAGTTTCACACTGCATTTTAAATGCAGTATTGGATACAAAGGTCCCAACCCCGACTTGCCAGACTTTCTTGTTTGCATATGAATTGTATAAACCTACATACATACATATGTATATGTACGTACATACATACATATATTTAAACAAGAGAAATTGTTGCTATCGCTCACACCAAAAAACTGCTGCGGGCTTTAAGTCTATTCCTTTTTGTTCTTATTATTTAACCACAAAATCACAACGTTTAACCACAATTCCACTAAATACATATGTACATAATATGTACTATGTATTTGTTTTTATTTAGACAAATAATTATTTTGATAAAAAAAAAATCACATTCAATCATTTATTTGATAGAAAAAACCTCCTACCGTCAAATAAATTGTGTTTAATTCACATCGGTCGATATAATTCTCAATGATGAAAACTTTTATCAACTGAGTTATACAACACCGAATTTGCAATTGACTGAAGAATTTTAGCAATCGTCAACTGGTTGATAATTGACAATCGTAATAGGGGTGATTGAATTGAGAAAATAAATGGTTGATGTATTTTTTATTTTTATTGAGGTCTAGAGCGCTTCAATCCTTTTTACTTGCTCTATAGAGGGCAAGTATTGTTTTCGTGTCTAAACAAATTTCGAGGTTTTAATCAAAAATAACATAACGATGATGGAGAAGTCCAAAAAAGTGAGTCAAGAAGTCCGTTTTGCAACAATTTGCTTCTCAATAGAGTCATGGACGTTTCAGGTTTCACGATTCTTTATCGAATGGCAATGCGCACCCTCATTCAGAACATAAACGTCAAACACACTTTCGTTCAAATAGTTGCATTCGTTCTATTTTATCGATAAACGATCCTTCTATTTAATCGTTCAAATTCGAAATATTTTATTGATCCAAACATTCAAACACATTAACGCTCATTCGTTATTTTTTATTTAACAACCAAAATATTCACTTGAAATAATTTACATGGCAGACCAAAGTTTTCCAGGTCAGGTAGTTATTTATATGTATAGATTGATTACATTATTATATGAAAAAATGAAAAAATCTATGGCTTAAAAAAAGAATGACATCTTAAACTACTTAATTTGCTTCGTTCTGAACGTAATATTATGTATACAACAAAAAAAAAAAAAACACATAATTTCATTTAACTTTTAGGCAGCAGTAATAATAAATTCCGTTTACAATGATAATGAAATACAATTGAAATAGAATACAAAGAGAACTTTTGATACATTTGTTGTTGACAAACAGCTTTAAAGCTTATCGTTCAAACCAGACAAGACCTAGACAGAGATAAGCACGTCAGTAGACATATTGTAAAATGTTGTTAACCCCTTTATGAATGCAATTAAAATGTAGTTTTATTAACACCTACTCTATATACTAAACGTTAGTAAATTTTTTTATTTTACCTTTTTTATATGTATATTTTTTTTAAAAAGAATTTGGCAAATTCAACTATCTTGTTATCCTGATTTCTGGCTTGATTCTATCAAATGTTTTACTTGAAACATTGGGGATAAGTTTCGTATTGCCTGTTTCACAGTGTGATCTTCATCTAACCATCAAAGAGCGTGGAGTTTTGAGCGCCATTGGATTTGTGGGGATAATCACAACTTCACATCTGTGGGGATTTCTAGCTGATACAACAGGAAGGAGGCAAATTATTCGACCAACTTTGCTTATAGGATTTGGATTTACAGTCCTTTCAAGTTTTACAAATAACTTTTGGGCTCTGTGTATATTGAGATACCTGAATGGATTTTGGTATAAAATAATTTTTTTTTTTTTTGTTTGAAAAACAATTATCTTAATTTTGTTCCTATATATTTCTTAGCATATCTGGTGGTTCTGCAACAGTCTATGCTTATCTGGGAGAGTTTCATACTGAAAAGACACGATCTAGAGCTATCATGGGTGCTGCATTTATCTTCGGAGTGGGTGCGATGATAATGCCAGCTTTAGCATGGCTTGTCATCAATCAGGAATGGCGTCTCGAGATTCCATTACTTGCTATAACTTATAAGCCATGGAGGCTTTTCATGGTCGTTTGTGGTATTCCAGGTTTTATATGTGGTCTTTGTCTATTCAAAATACCAGAGAGTCCGAAATTTTTGCTTTCTCAAGGAAAGGATGAGGTAGCATTGGATATTCTAAAGACTATGTTTAAGTGCAACACTGGAAGAGCGAAGGATGAGTTTCCTGTAAGATGTTCACTAATAACTTATTGTAACACAGGATCCTCGAGATCTTTCGTTTCTTTCACGAATGCGTATGCTTTCAGTTCAAAGACCCGTGATTTAACAATATATTTGAATTGGTCATTATAGAAAACTGCGTAATCGACACGATCTCTTTGAGCTTTAAATGAAACGCAAGCGTGAAGAAACTAAGTATTTTATTCGTTTTGTAAATCACAATAGCGTCAACAAAAATTCTGTTTTTTTTTTTTTAGTTTTCTCGTATTTTGGAAGATATTGACTCATCTATGAAACCGAAAATGGCTCTGCCGGCAACCAGTCCATGTGTAGCACTTTTTAAGTCAATGTGGGCTCAAACTCAACCCCTCTTCAATCGTGAATACATGCGAACAACTGTTCTGATATGTTCAATTCAGTTTTGGATATTTGTAACATCGAATGGAATGTACATGTGGTTTCCACATATATTAAATAGTGTGGTGGAATTTATAAAAGAAAATCCCAATAATAGAACTTACATCTGTGATGTTGTGTATAACAAACAGGCAATACTTTTCGAGCAGGAAACCCACCAAACTGAAGAAGTTTGTAATGAGAAATTGGAAATTTCGACATACCAGCATTCGCTTACGTTAGAATTGCTATACGCAGTGGGATTTGCTATAATAGGTGCAGTCATCAAAAACGTGGGGAAGGTTTGGATTTTGTGTAAGTATTCATACCTACCTACATCCATACATCATTAGTTTTTAGAGCTTTTCAAATAACATAGAATATAGGTTTATAATTAAATATATGCGACAAAAAATACATACATAAATGAAATATCCATAGAAAAATAAAATAATTTGAATAAAAAGAAATACTCAAAGAAAATCGTCAACGCCCTCTATTGTTTTCAGGTAGTTGAAAATTGTTTGAGGTCTTAGGCCCGTTTGCTGATACGAAACATAAATCTACACCATAGCTAAGTTTGTATGATCAACTTAATTTATTCTCTGTTGCTAAAAAATATTTATGATCTTCTTAGCTATGCATAACTCTCATGAAAGAGAAATCACTGCCAAAACGTCAATTTTGTGTCAAGTCAAATCTATTTCTAGTATTTTGCATTTTGAGGCGTTTTTTGGACGTGTGGTTAACAGTTGAACTAAATATTTGATTTTAAATATGGTTTTTCAATGAAACTCGATAATTAAAAAACTACACGGAGTTATTTTTTTGTGTTTCTGTAAAAAGTTATATTGTGAAGTTTTGTTGTTGCTGCCTTATGGCGTTTTTCATTGGTTTCACTCAAGGTTTCACTTATTCTGAAATCCAATGGAACGCTTCATGTTGCTTACTCAATTCTTAGTTTTGGTATATGTTTAGGTGAATCACTTAATAGAAATTATTTCCTGCCACACAAAACGTAAAATGTAAAACACGACTGTATCAACTCCAAACTTTCAAATAATATTTTTTGATTAAATTTTTCTTGATTTTTTAATTAATCTTTATCAAATACTTTGATTTTGGATGCGAGATAAATTAAAATTGAAAGTTAAAAAAACATGAAATGCATTGCAGTTTGTTGTGACGTTTGAGTTTGAATGGATTAGTGCTTCTTGAGTGGATTCTGATTTCAAATCAGAATCGAATTTCTCTTCTCAGAATCGTCAGAAGCGTATTTTTTGTGCCAATGGAATGGTTTCAGAATGCTTCCGGACGTCCAAAGGAAAACGGCATTAGAACAACAAAAATATGAGTCATTTCCTTGAATATTAGTGAGTGAATATGTATGCATATAAATAATATAATTAAGCATATAGAATATATTTGGACAGTCCAGCATGCATTTTTATAAAATTTGATGTTAATATTGACGCTGTCGCTTCGCAAATTCTTAGCAAATATTACAAAAAAAAAACATAAATGTTAGCTTATGTATACAACATAAATCGCCTAAGGAGTACTTTTTCTGCCACTAAAGTTATGTTGAACCTTAGGATATTTATGTTAAAGTTTACATTTGGTGCAAAGCAATATGTGTTACTTAAGCGTTTATGTTGAACCTAAGCATTTATGTTTCGTATCAGCAAACGGGCCTTAATCAATCCTGTTTAAGTAAACATAGAGGTTGGATTGATAAACGGATTTGCAGATTAGTTTTAAAGTTAGTCAGCTCACTTTTATGTTATTCCCTATAAAGCTGGAGTATTTTATGCTTTAATTAATTTTCAAAAGAATTACCTCCCATATAAAAATTTTAATTATTTTTTGTTTATGAAAAATCAAATTTGACTAGAAATGTCGAAAGTTATGATTGATGAATAAACTGCTTGGTGAAACGGTTTATGAGGCTCTTTATCAATGAGCGTGTGGTCAATACCGACTTTAAAATACAAAATATAAAAACAGAATAAACTGAATTTTATTTTAGGTGTACTAAATAAAAATCAAGAGGCAGAATTTTGCAAAAACGAATGAAAAAAGGCGGATTTTTGGAAACAAAAATGTTTATGAAGACAAATTTTTGAAAATCTGAATTTTGAATGTATAGTGTATAGGTGGTTTTTTGAAAGGTGAAATAAGTATGACATGTCATCATTGTGCACAAATCAAATGTACTGTTTTTACATGTAATAATCCCTTCTTCGTGTGTCATTCCTACTTGAAATATGTATACAATTTAAATACTGAACCATTTATTGTAAAAGTTATTACCTTCAAGTTTTTGATGTTTTTGTTTGCAATTTGAAAACAAAACTTTCTTAAAAAAATTACCTACAGGTTGCAATTTCCAGAAAAAAGAATAAAGTTTTGATAATATTTTTATTTCTAAGTTTAAAAAATTCTCAAAATTGCAAAAATTAAAATTATTAATTAACAGGAATTGCAATTTTATTAAACTTGTTTTATTTTTGTTTTTTAATTTTTTTTTTTCTTTTAATATCATTTTAACAGTTGTTACTCTTGGAGCTTGTGGTATTTGTGGAATCATCACTATTTACGTCAATCTACCTATGGTAGCCATCTACTTGTATCTTATTTTGCTCCTATGTGGCTTGGGAATTAATGTCCTGAGCGCTGCAACCGTAGATCTGTATCCAACTAGGCTAAGGTAAGACACTTACATAATTTATCTGAATTAAATTGAAAATATTAATCCAAAATATCCTCCTGCAGAGCTATGGCAGTCTGCATATCCCTGATGATGGGTCGTTTGGGCAGTGTGGTAGGTGCCAACATTGTGGGCTTGCTGATTAGTCATCATTGTGAGAGCGCATTTTTGGCAACAGGGATCTCCTTGATTATTGCTGGATTTTTAGGATTTTTCATTCCGAAACCAGTTAAGGGAGGTTCAGAATCACCACGTCGTATAAGTCTCATATCAATGACGGGGAACTGATATACACATACATACATTTAACGTTCTTATGAAAAAATTGTATTTTAAAGTCTGATATCTTACCTGAGAATTTAAATAATTAGGTTATGATTTTCTATTCGTTTGCAGTTCACAAAAAAAATGTTTTCATTTTGATTCATACTCTTAAGCTGTAATCGGTAACAAAATAAATTAGTTTTTTATTCAAAATAAAATTTCTTTGCAATAAAGAAGTCTGTATTATTATAAAATAAAACCGCATAATATAATAAACATGCATATGTATGTAGCTTATAGCTTTTGAACTAAGACAAGTTGATGTAAGCTTCCTACATCATACCATTTTGAAAAATAGAAAACAAACAACTGATCTATAAAACAGGCACATTACACATATCTAAGGTATTATCAGGCGCAGCTTGTAAAATTTCAAGATGTCTGCCACTTGTGTAAGGACATGTATTTGTTACGGACTTTGCATGAAGTAACTAAAAAATTATACTATTTTGCCACACCCTGAACAGCATGCAATTCGTTATTTCAACAGTACGAGAGGGTATATATTTTTTTTATAGTGTTTTTTTTTTGACAAATTTGCATTTTCGCATGAATTTGATTATTAACATGTCTTTTCGAATGGATAATCAAACATTTTAAAATAAAAGCATCTTCCAGATGTACTGAAGCCCACTGACTTTAGGCCGATCTTTTTTTAGCTGGTACCAGAATAAATGTTTTAAAAAATCGAAAAATATTATTTTCTTACTCAACTCTAGGCCTCTTTTTATTTGGTACATTTGCGATCAGATTTTAAAGCAACATAAAAACTCATAAGGTTTGTAAATCATATTCGATTTTTGTCAAATTTTGAGAACATTTATTTTTGTTTTAGTTGAGTTTCGAAATTTTCGAGATCACTCCCGAAAAATGGAAAAAAGTGTTATTTTGAATCACTCAAATACATATGTACCTTTAAGAATATATGTACGTAGGTACATATATTCTTGAAGTTATGGTTTTATTTATTGTATTTATTTATTTTCTTTAGAATGCTAATATTATTTCTTAGTTATAAAAAGAAGTAAAACTAAACTAACAAGTAATATCAAATCATATTGAATCAAATAAAGCTATTCAAGGTACGAAATACTTTTTGTCAAGCTTGCACGATAATTTAAAAAGATCTCTTACAACCGATATTGACATCAAAGAAGCAGTTCTTCTGTTGTAACGTTATTGGTGAAGTACCAAAGAAAACAAAGAAAATAATTAATTTGCCAGGTTAATTTCTATTGTTAAATATTCATTTACATTATTTTGGTTTACAATTTAATATATTAAATATGCAAGTTAATTATTCTCGTGCAAAGAGACAATATTCAAATTAATTATTTGTAATTTTCCTATAATTTTTATAAATAGATTTTAATAACAAAGTTACTGTATAACCCCTAGTTTCATAGCGAAAGTTCAAACTCGACTATTAGTATAAACTTCAGTTTAATAAGTTATTAAGTTTCAAAGTGCCGTTTAAACCTTGAAGTTTAAATTAAACAATAGAATTGTTCCGTTTAAACCTAGGTTCAACGTTTGGGACCACTATACATTAGATATTATGGAATTTGTCTACTTATTTTTTATTACCAATTCTATCAGCAATTCTACATACGTCTGTTGTTGAAAAATTGTTATTTCTCTTCTTTTTTTCTTTGTACAATTATTGTTTTTTTTTTTCATTTTTACTTGCGATATACTAAGTATAGGGCAAGTTTAGGATTCGTGCAAAAAAAAAAATCGAGATAATAATTTTCCCTGACATTACGATGATAGAGAACGTGAAAAAAGTGGGTCTCGCAACTCTGTTTGTCTGTCTGTCCGTCTGTCTATACCTCGACCTGCAGCCTTAACGGCTGAGGCGATTTTCTTCAAACTTTGGACTTAAGGTTCTATGTGATTCCCTAGAGGGGAAATTGAATTTTTTTTTAGCTCAAAAAATAACGCTACCTGTCATACAACCAATATACAAAAATTGATTTATTTCAAAAACGGCTCTTTCGATTTTCAAAAAAAAAAATTGGGAGGTACTAAAATTACTAAAATAAATATTTTGGTAGAAAAAAATGTTTATAACGGTAATCGGTACCTTTCATACAACCGATATTTTGGTTTTCAAATTTCTCGTTAACAACTTCACCGATTTCAACCAAATCAATACAATACAATACAAATGGTCGCTTACAATTTTAACAATTTTGCGTATAAAAATTGTTGAAATATTGAATTTTTTTTTTGAAAATTCAATGTCTTGAAACATTGTGAAAAATTGTAAAAGTTGGCATGCCAAATTTTATTTTAAAAAATGTTCAAGACTTTTTATATATAAAAAATTAATTAAAAAAAAAAACCGCTCTAACGATTTTTGATTTTTTTTTTTCATAAATTCATATTTATTAAGCAAATCAGATGGAAAACTTTTTTTTAGCTCTATCTGTTTAAGCTATTAAAATAACTAATTTATAATAATTCATAGTAATCATTTATATTTTAAATTGTTTTTAAAACTTTTTTTTAATGATATCTTAATGTTATGGGAACCAATAAATATGTACATTATCTATTTCAAACTACGTTAAAGTTGTTAGCTACGAGAGCAAGTTTTGTGCGATCCAGTCGTGTTAATTTTTTGTTTTTTAATTTTGTTCGTGTCTTTGATTCAGAAAGTGTTCTTCGCTTCAGAAAGAGAAAGATTAGACAAGAAAAGCTACGTACTATTTGCAATACGTCACTTGGCGAAGCAAAAACATACAAGGCTATGCAAACTCTTTTTCATAAAATCAAGTAAAACGAAGTTCAACTGAACTGAAGATCAGATTTCACAGTAAAACCGGACGAGTTAAACAAACAATTTAAACTCAGTTTAAGGTTCAGCTGATCTGAAGTTTAAACTGCCAATATGAAACTGAGGGTAAAAGTATTTGTCATTCTAGTTTCAAGTAGTTCGAACAAGAAAAACAATAGGTATACCAATTGATCATTTCGATTGTGAAGAAATAAAAACATGCAATATTTTATTAGAGCTTTAATATAGGAAAAGTGCTTTTGCTTCCTATATACTATCTAAGCTTACAAATATGTATCTGAAGTCGTCAATCATCAATTAATTCTAAACTTACTCGTACGAACATACATAACATATGTACATTTATACATAATTCTATCCGGTAGGTACTCAATAAATTTAGTAATACCTGTCCAAAAATAGAACTTTACAACATCCTGCAATGAATGATTGCTTTAATTTTGTTTACTGTCGTGCCTTTAATTGGAAATAATTATGTTAAACACTGTATTTATCTTATTGAAAAATCATTGAAAAACGATAAAATTGATAGTAGAGGAAATAATGGATGTACACATACATACATGTATGTAGAATACATATGTACATATACATATTATAGTTTTAATGCTTATTTTATTCGTTTTTATTAATTTAAAGGGTAGAAATTGCCTTTGGAATTAAACCGGAAATTGAATGTTGCTACAAGAATGGTATTAATCACTTAAGAAATTTTAATCAATCCAGCAATGTTGATTATGAAAATAAGTAGGTAGTGTTCAGTATCAAATCATTTACTTATTTTTGACTTTCTCTGAAGGTCAAGAATTGGTTTTGTTTTAACATCATGATGATAGGAATAAGTCTAAACAAGTGGTTTTGGTCATGAGTCATGACCTACATCGATCTGTGCGTCTGTCTGTACATACATATGCAGCTAGAGCCGAAGCGGGCGGAGTAATTTGTTTGAAATTCGATATATAGTATTTTATGTAATTTTCTAGAGGGAAAGTACAAATGTTTGCATTGGCAAATTTCAAAAAAAAAAATTAATAAAAAAAATAAGATTTCCGCGAAAAAAATCACGGAGGTGGACTCTTAGATTTTTGAACCTCATATATGGGATATTCAGAAATTTGTCAGCCATAGGAAAATTTTAATCAATGGTTACAGTTCACACGCGATTTTTAGCACCTCATTTATGGGATATTCGCCACAAAATATACCCTTTTAAAGAACCACAAAATCGGCATAAGAGGTTAGCTGGTTTCAGTAATTGATCAGCCATAGATTGTTTTTAATGTACTTTCAAACAAAATTACAGGTCTTACAAGACTTTGAGCACCTCGATCCATTTTGGGGATGTTCGAACAAAAATAACACCACCAGAAAGTTAACCAAATCAGTATAAAAGCCCAACTAATTTCAGTAATTGGTCAGCCTTATTTTAACTTGCGATATAAATACGCCCCCGTATTTATAAATACAAAATAGTTATTTCAGCTTCCGGGTTTAGGAAAACTACACCATAGAATAAACATGTTCTGGACTCAAATGGGGCACAAAGCAAATGCCTCTACTTTGAGTCCAGAAAATTCTTATTCCATTGTGTAGTTTTCCTAAACACGAAAGCTGAAATAACTATTTTTTCTTTATAAATAAGGAGGACGTAGTATAGGGCAAGTTTAGGATTCGTGCAAAAAAAAATTTCGAGATAATAATTTTCCCTAACATTACGTTGATAGAGAACGAGAATAAAGTGGGTCTCGCAATTATGCCTGTCTATCCGTCTGTCTGTCTGTCCGTTTGTCCGTCTGTCTGTCTGCCTGTCTGTCTGTACCTCGACCTAAAGCCTAAACGGCCGAAGCGATTTTCTTCAAACTTTGGACTTAAGGTTCTTATGGGATTCTCTAGAGGGGAAATTGAAATTTTTTTTCTCAAAAAATAATGGTACCTGCAATACAACCAATATAAAATTAATTTATAACGGTTATTAACGGTGCCTGTCATAGAACCGATTTTTCGGTTTTCAAATTTCTCGTTAACGGCTACACCAATTTCAACAAAATTTTGTATGTAAGTGGTCCTTTATAATTTTAACAATTTTGCATATAAATTTTTTTGAAAAAATAATGTTTGTATTTTTTAAAAAAATATTGAAATTTTGTTTTTGAAAATTCAATATCTAGAAAACGGTTTAATGAATATTTTTTTAGTTTTTGTGTAAAATTGTAAATTATTTAATTCTAAAAGTTGGAATACCAAATTTTATTTTTAGAAATGTTTAAGAATTTTTATATATAAAAAATTAGTTAGTAAGTTCACATTTATCAAACAAATCAGATGGCACACTTTTTTTTTGAGCTCTATCTGTTGAAGTTATTAAAAAAAAAAACAGATTTATAGTAAATTATAGTAATAATTTATATTTTAAATTGTTTTTAAAACTTTTTTTTAATGATATCATAATGGTATAGAACCACATATGCACATTGACAATTTTAAGCTACGTTCAAGTTGTTAGCTACGAGAGCAAGTTTGTGCGATCCAGTCGTGCCCATTTTTTTAAAGAATTAAAAACAAAAATTCAAGGTCGTATAAGACTTACCCCCAGTTTCACAGTGGAAGTTTAAACTCCACTTTTGTTTTAAACTTCAATTCAGTTTCACAGTCTCGTTTAAACCTTGAACTGAGTTCAATTTGTAGTTTGAGTTTAACGACAGCATTGTTCCGTTTAAACCTAAGTTCAACGTTAGGGGCCACTATACACTATGGAATTTATTTACCTACTTATTCTTCTTCTGATTTTTGTTCCGTTTAAACCTAAGTTCAACGTTTGGGACCACTAAACATAATGTATTATGGAACTTATTTACTTATTTTTAATATCATAACCAATTGGCAGCTTTTTTGATCATTAAACATTCTCCACTGTCTTTGAGCTATCAAGATATATATATGCACCGCTCTTATACGATAATGTTTTTGACTCTCTATATTTTTCAAAGCTGAAATTAATAAAAATTTCTTGCAAATCACCTTGCAACAACGAAGGCTTAGCAATTTATCATTGATATCGATCAAAAATCTAAGAGCACGGCAAATAGATTTGAGGAAATCAGTTGCTTCTACAAAATCCAGAATAAAAATTATTTTAGTATTTTATTTTTGTTGAAATTAATTAAACCATTATTTAGACAGTCACAGTCATTGAGAAATAGGACCCCATATTTCGTTTTGACCCGGGGCCCCACAAGCTGTAGCTACAGCCCTCGTGGTAGGGAAAGTGAAGACTTTGATTTGGGAAACTAAGGGGCCAGTTATAGCTATCATTGAAAACCATCATTGAAAATATTAGTTGTCAATTTTGAGAGATTTTGAAGAAAAAATAAATGATTATTTTGATGCCAAAGTAAAGCTTATTGACTTAATATTTATTTCGCGGTAAAAAAAAATTTAATTTTCTACAACTTTTCTCATAAAATGACTTTTAATTTTTCAATGATGAACTACCTTACCAATGATCATTGAAAAAATTAAAAGTTACGTTGTGGGATAGATAAGGGTCAAAAATAATTTGGAGGAGAAATAATTTGAAATCATAAGCTATCTTTCTGCATTAAAATTTTTAATTATTATACTTTCGAAGGGTCTCAAAATCAACAATTAACTTTTTCAATGATGATTTTCAATGATAGCTATAACTGGCACCTAAACTATGATTTACGATTGGTTTATGTATAATAGAGGAAAAGCATCAATGCAACTGAATAGGAAATGATAAATAAAAATAATTATCACCTTTTTATTCTGCTAATATAAAAAAACAAATATTCTCATGAGATTCTGCTAATATAAAAAAAAAATATTCTCATAACTTTTCGAAGCAACGCGAACACGGATTAGCTTTTTAAATAATATAGATATCTTTATCCCTTTTTCATAAATGTATTTAAATTAACTGAATCAAGAACTTATTTACTCTTTTCAAATTGAATTTATTGTAAACTGAAAGTGAAGAATTCTGTTAATATATGACATCTATTAACACTGCTCAAACACAAAAATTATAGTATAGGTATTAACCTTTTCATGGGTAGATTAAATTTCTTGTTTTTTTTTTTTGGCAACACAATTTTCAAAGTCAAACAAAACAAAATAATTTGGCCATGATCCAAACTGCAATTAAATAACAAATTTCCCAAAAAGAAAGCACTCACAAGCTTTCATCATACGCATAGATTGCGTTCAACAACTGTCTATTAGGTAGGTACTATAAATTTATAATTTCCCTTAGGAAGGATGTATTTATAGTTCTGGTCAAGGACAAAAGCAATACTGACACACTCGTCGATACTTTATGTCATGATATACGAGTGTGTTCAATGTTTATGAATTAGAGAGTTCGCAATAACAGGGTCGTGGGGTGCGCCTTAAGATAGTACAAGAGTCGACAGCCTCATCTAAGTATGAGGGTTTAAAGGAGCATATTTTGTGGTATCGAAATCAAAAGTCTGGCAGGTTTTTGTCCCAGCCTTTGGCGGGGGCGGGGTATTGAAAATAGAGATTTTCCAAATTTCTTTTCAAGGGTTTTATCACTTCAATTATATTGTTCATGATGTTCTGTCATTTTCCCTAAGTGTAAAGACCTTAATCTTGGTGATCTGATTAATAGAACCCAAGATATAAGCATTTAAAGCGAACCTTAATCGTCTTTTCTTGAAGACTTTGTTCTGTTGATTTCTTGTGTTTCATAAATCTCCAAGAAAAAACGGATGAGGTTCGATTAAAAACCTTATATCTTGAGTTCTATTGGTCGGATCAAAAAGACTAAGATCTTTGGAATTAAGGAAAATGACAGAGCATCATAATGTATTTTTAAAAAAATAATTGAAATGATAATACCCCCGATCAGAAATTTGTAAAATCTCTATTTCCAACATCCCGCCCCCGCTAAAGGCCGAGAAAAAGACCTGCCAGACTTTTGATTTCGATATCACAAAATATACCCCTTTACACCCTCATACTCACATTTTGGTTATACATCCACTCCCAAAATTTGCTGTCGGCTCTTAGACTAACAGGTTGTGCTTTGCTTATTAGTTGTTCCTATATAAATACATACATATTTTAATTCAAATAATTCTCAGAGAGGGAAAGATTTCGTTAAATATACTTTACATAAGCTGACATACTGCGCCGCGCCGTGACAAACTTCCCCATGTTTTCGTTGCGGCATTTGAAAAATCTTGGGGTAGGGTGAGCAAAAAACAGAGCTTTCAGAGAAAGCCAACAACAGATAGAAGTAATTGTGTTGTGAACGCATAAACAAAACAAACACCGATTAAAACTTAAATAATCAGCAAATTGCTTATTGTATGATTTGTTTCTGCGGAATTGTTGTACATGGACACACCTCTGCTTATTAGTTGAAAAGACAACAAATATGCCAACCTTCATATAGTGACAGACATACCCTTCAAGCAAAATCACGGACCCAAATTTCTCGGTTCACTTGGGACTCCAAAAAAAATGAGTGTCTGACACATATTAACAAATTTTCTGTGTACGCATGTAAAAAGAATGAGAATCGAGAGTATTTTTTTTAAGCACCGAGAAATAGAGAGAGCATAGGCGAAGTATACAATCATTTTGCCTTAATTTCCACCACTTTTTTTTAGTTCAGTTTTGTAGGTAGCGTGGCGAAGACGGTTGTTTTTGTATCTCTTTTTTCTTGTTAAAACTTTGAAAAATTTTTTAATCAGAAATGCAAGTTTCTATTTATTAATTGTAAATTTATATTTGTGGAAATATGTCATGTTTATTAGTGCGAAAAAGTCTTTAGAAAACCTTTTATGAATGATAAATAAAAAAAACTCTTGCAATGAAAAAATTCTGTTTGTTTTATTTTTGTAGGCAATGGAGAAACTGGACTAGATGGGAAGTTTTTTTAGTACATTTGGGTTGGGTTTTGGGTATGCCTCAATTCATTCATTTTTTTTGGAACCGTTTTAGATTCCATTTGGTTTCGGTTCTCCGAGTATGGTGAATTGAAAAACTCTCTCTCTCACAATACATTCACATAATGGCTCCGTGGTGATTCTAATTTCCATACTAATTTGAGCCACAAAACGCAGTTTTTCGATCCGTATTTGGATCCGAATGCGAAGTCGTCCATACGTTGATTGATACGTTTGCGGACCGAAAACGAGCTCGCTTGCTTGAAGGGTAAGAATGGGTCAGTGTCATTCTCTGCGTAGAAATGCTGTTAGTAAGGCACTCTCATCATTTCTCGGTATAATGCCAGAAAAACATTATAATAATACGAAGTTATTTTTAACCGTCATGTTTTTTTTTTGTCATTATGCAATATACATGTACATATGGTAGTTGAATTGATTTTTACTTTTTTGATAGGTAGATATATACCTGTGTAGTGTGTATGTCCATTTTATTGATTTATGTACATGTATGTACATATGTATTTTGAACTTGAATTTATGCAGTTCAATAAATGAAAATATTCCCATTACTAGTAAATACTATTGTATTTACACATGTATAAGTACTTACATCAAAATGACGGTGGTCACCAGGGCTGCCGAAGTAAGTACTAAGGGATTATTCGTACTCCCCAGCCATTCACTATACTCCCGTACACCCCTCACTGTGATTGTACACCCCTTGAAAATTCCCAAAATGTTTGCAAAAAGTCATTATAATTGTGATTTGAACACATTTATTGGTTTATTGTTTTTTAACTTTATAGAAGTGTCAATTTTGAAAAAAGACGAAAAAATAGAAACTACATTTAGCATAATTATAGAACAAAACACATATTTCCTTAGTTCCTTCATGGTCGTCTTCAAGATGGAGAAAAATAAAACCTGCCACAGAAAGTTCCATTTTATTAGCAAAATAGCTTCTTCAGAGATGACATCACCTGTTTGAAAAAATGTGTAAGATTCGAAAGTCTGAGTTTAAAAAAAAAGTTAAGTTCCTGATGTCAATATTTGTGAATTGGAAATCGTGTTAAATGTTATCCGATGATATTTTTGGCACTAACGAGGCGTGGAATCTTCACTCTCGGGTGCTGATATTTGTTCGTAATTTAAATCCAATTCGCACAAGGCCATAATATTAAAGAGCAATTTTTTCTTGCGTACTCCCCACGAGCCCAAAATACTTCGCTCTAATCCTCTAAAATACTCCTCTCCGAAATTTTAGAACGGCAGACCTGGTGATCACATTGGACTGACTCTCCCGACTATTTTTGACTTCTCTGAACTTTATCTCACTCTCAGTTCATGGTCAGGGTTGTCAGATTGTGCGATTTATCGCCAAATGTGCGATTTGAAATTTCATTTGGCGACACGAAAATCGGTTTGGCGATGTACCCCAAAAAGGCGATATATTTACTTTTTGGCGATTTAAATTTTTTGAATCGAAATTCTAATATTCTTTTCTCAAATGTTCACTTTAACCTTACATCTTTTTTATCGCTATTTGCGCTGAAGGCACCCCAAAACTGAAATTGTATCCCTAAAATAAATGACGTATGTATGTCAAAAGAAACAACTTTGTTAGTTAACCAAATCAAAGAAATATGGATTAGCACATTGCAAAATTCGCGACTGCGATATACCTTCGCTCAAAACTGACTAAGAACGGCATGCTGTAAGATCTAGCCAGGTTGCAAAGGCTATAAAAAGGATCCCATTGATAAAATACTATGGATATGTAATGTAGGTACATCGAATAAATTGAAGAGGACTAAGTACAAAAGAGTTTTTTTTTATAATTTAAAGTTTTTATCTAGAATTTTTATTTGGTTTTGTTTTGTTTATTTATTTTTTTGTTAAATATGATTTGTTTTGATATTAAATATTTTTTTTTCATTTTTAAATTTGGTGATTTTTTGGGATGAACATTTTAAAATTTGGCGATTTTTTGGCGATTTAAATTTTAATTTTGGCGATTTCGCTTTTTAAAACATGACAACCCTGTTTATGGTTAGAAAGGAAGAGAAAGCAGTAAAAATAATTTGTGGATTTTTGTTGACGATTTCTTTTGTAAGGTCAAAAAAAGTCGGAGGAGTCAGTCGAACGTGAACACCGTCAATGGGTTCATTAAATATATACTTATGTATGTATACACTTACAAAAAATGCATAAATAAATAAATATTTTTATTTGACTACTTTACTTATGTATGTATTTATATGTTCATACATATGTATTATGTATTTACTTAATTTGTGTGTTACGCAATAGTGTAGTACTTACATAATAGAAATATTCTGTAAATACTTTTATATTTCTATTCGTCCATCTTAAATCACCTTAGAATCGATAAGAATTTTGATAGGCTATTAAATAACACTTTTAATAATTTCTATAAAAATGGATGGTTTAAAAAATGTATACAAAATTAAAGCGAGAAAAATGAACATAACCAGCGCAAAATAAATTGAACATTGGTTTTAAATTTGTTTACTACTGATCATCTTGACCACTACTTTGATTGTGCAAAGATAGGCGCAAGACATATTCAAATGAAAGAAAGAAGAGAATCAAGCTTTTAGTGTTATGGACCCAAAAATGTTTTTGATAAAAATAAATTGTAGCCTCCCCCCACCTACTCGTAGCACATTTTTTCTCGTTTTGATTGTACCTACACTCTCTTGATTAGCCCTCCTGATGCCATGTTAATGTTACCAAACTTTACCCTATTATTTTTTTTTTAACTTTTAAAACATTGGCTTCAAGTAGATAGGTACCGATAATTATTACTTAAAGTTTCAATATTGTATTGGAGAGAGTACGATAACTACGGCGGCGCCGCAAAATAATAATGGATTTTTGTAGAGGGGTTTAATACAAGCATTTTTTACTATGTGAGGGGGGTCTATCTCACCTCGTTTAGGAGGTAGGGGTATTTTAGAAAAAAAAAATGACTTAAAATGAAAAACAAAATATTAAAAAACAACGGCAACACTTACAATGAAGTATGTACTTTACTTCTGGCTTGTTCGATTCAGAATTTGATATGCAAAAACAAATTAAAAAACCGTATGACGACTGGTACCGTTATTTTTGTTTCTAAGAAAACATATTTTTTTTTAAAATTTTGAAAGATAAAACTTGTGAACAAAATTATTATTACCTAGAATTATGTAGGGTATTCTAATATTTTTCCTTTAATTTTAAAAGATGATTAATATTTAATTTTAATGAATGGGCAGTTTCGAAAATTTAATTTTTTTTTTTTCATTGGTGATCGTTGAACACTGAACAAAATATATTTGTTGATAAGTTAGTTAGGGTAATCATTTTGGATAATTACGTCCACAATGTTAATTTGACTTTGATATTTTGTACTGTGTTAATAAAGATCCCCTGAAGAGGACAGCAATCCCTTCAAAACGTTGGGAACAAATTTATGTTATTTTTTTTCATTGCCACGAATAGTAACCAAAAAACCCGAAGGAAGAATAAACTTCTCATTAATCAATCAGTATTTAAACGCAGTTTGGTCAAATCACTCATTAAAAACCACAATGGTAATGGTTGTTAAAAATGTAAAGTATTGTGTGCAAGAAAGTGTAATTTTGTAGTTTTGTTTATTCCTTCCATTTTCAACTTAAGTGCAATATATATGTACCTATGTATGTACATCGCAATATAAATGTTTAAGAAGTGCATTATAAATATATATTGTATATTTACGATAATATATAAACACACTTAAATGTTTATCTCTTTCAAAAGACAATCAAAACAAAAAAAAACCTGATGATGTTCATAATCATGAACAACAATTTGTGTTTCATTTAATTGAACAATCTGACCTACAGCCCATAAACTAATAACAAAATACAACAATTTATAAAAGTCATAAAAACATACAACAACAATGGTTAATCTTCCTAACTTTGAAAATACAAAAATAATAAATAGATTTTTGTACTCAACATTCTTTTGACCCCTCTTTTTTCAAAACCAAAATGGAAACTTTGGCTGGTTAAAAGTGATCATTTTATTGTTCATCTTTTACAAGAGAACAAAAATGTATGTTTTTCTTATTTCGTTGTATTATATACACAAAACGAAAGTTTCATACTTAAAGAAGGATTTATTTACACATGAAAAATAATTTTTCAAAATTTTATACAGCGCAAGAACAAAAAACATAATTATTTTTTGTTATCAAAATTCCAATCAATTCTTTGGGTCAGTCCAAAAAATTATTGCTTTTTTCAGCTGATTCATCATCTTTACTTTTGGTTATTGCTGTCATGCTATCTTCTTTGGTGTTAAAAGCAAATGGTTCTTCTTGACCATTATCATTTAAAGTGATTAAACTTTCCGAATCATTTTTGATATCATCTAATTCTGATTCCATTTCATTTAATACATGTAATTTATTGATCTGGCCATGTATTAAAGCATCATCAATTTGTTTAGGTTGAGAATTTTGTACTTGATGAATATTATCTTCAAATGTTTGCAGAAGATTTTCAGAGCTTTCACATGTCTTAGAAAATCCAATTTCTTCGAACATTTCTGTTTTAAACAATTCTGAACCGTATTTAGGTTTCAGAGCAAAAGTTGTATCTTCATTCTATAAATTACATGAAATAAATTAGGGATTAAAGAAGTTCATCAGAAACTTTAGAAAATCAGTTAAATTATTGAATTTCTTTTATATAGGAATATTGGTTTCTTAAAACCACAAGTTATTAATCTAAGTCAATCAAGTAATTTTGTACGTCGATGTGTCGCTTTTAAACTTTTTTTTAAGTAAAAAAATGTTCAGACTCTGGATTTTTTTTAAATTATGTAGGCAACAAAATTAAAAAATATCCAGTAATAGTGCTTGTTTTTATAGTTAATTTTGAGACTGAATTCGTGCTGAATAAAGTAATAAAGGCTGTTTTCCACATTAAAATCTTGTATCCCATATAAAAGGAAATGCAAGTAAGTTATTAAAAAGCAGATAATAATAAGTTCGAAAATTATTCTAGGAATCTATTGGAACTGGGAATAAATTTTCTAGGTCTCACTGCCATCTCATTTTTTTTTGTGACAGGTAATTTACTTGGGGAATTTTTTAAGGGGCAGGAAAAGAAAATGTAAAAGGATGAAAGTTATCAACACTCTTTAGATACCAACCTCATCTTCAGACTTGTTTTGATCTTCATTACAAGAACTAGAACACGAATGTTGTTCCATTTCACCAGTACTATGGCTAAGTTGTAATTTGTTATGTTTTCGAACATTAGGCAAATACACCGGCTTGCCTTTTCGGGAAAGTTTTTTACTTCTATTACGACGACGTTTTTTCGAACTTCCTGGTAGATTCTCTAAAACTGAGTCTTCGCTTAGAAGGTGTCTTTTTTTGTTAACTCTATTCGAAGAACTTATTTCATCATCCAAAACCTTTAAATAAGAGAAATTTCAAACTTTTGTCTCATTATTAACATTTAAGACATTTACTGCTCTTTTAGATATTCTTGAAATTATACGGTTTCTGGAGTAACGTGGAAGTGATTCTAGATTTTCTGAGGGAGTATAGTACTCTGTCCCTTTCTTCTTTATGACACCTAATTTCCACAAATTCTGCAGTGATTGCCTTACTACACTCTGAAGATTAGCGACTGGTACATTATTTCTCATGCTAAATTCCACAATATCACAAATATTTAAGAGACTTGATCTTTCAGATGCTTGATTAGCTAATTCATAAACAGCTTTTATGACATGACGATTAATTTTTTTTGGAACATTAAATTGATCCATTGCGAATTAATTTAAACAAATAATTTTTAAAATGCACAAGAAAAAATAGCTTAATTGAAATTGTTCCTTTAATTTTAAATTAATCTTTTCCAGAGATTTATTTATTTTTTAAATGAAATGAAATATTTTATAACGAAAACATTTTTTGTTTGATATTTGAGTGAATAAAAAACAAGTAGATAAAAGCACCATTAACTTTATTTTACATAAAACAACGAATAACGAATAATGTTAACATTAATCTAGCGTTGTTTTGGTTAGATATGTATGTAGGTACATGAACAGTATATTTGTTTTAATTTAATAAATTATATACGAGGGGTTCCCCATACTATATGTATGCAAATTCTTTGAAAATTAATACTTAGCATGGCCACACCAAAACATTTCATTTTTGGTAACTTTAGTGAAGCATTTGCTGGAAAATATCTATTGTATTGAAATCGCTATGTAACAAGGCATTAGAATATAACATAGAAAATAAGAACAAAGCGGGTTTTCAACCAAATATATTAATATTTCTTAACGTTTAATGCCATTTTTACTTGCCCTACATTGGTTTCATGAAAAAATAGTTACAGTTTGAGGTTTTAATCAAAACGAACATAACGATGAAGGAGAAGTCCATACAAATGATTTTCGACATACGTCCGTCACCGCAGCGTCCGGTCTGTTTAGCTGGGCGCCCTGATGTGCATTGAGCTAGGGCCTAGACTGATGAACATACTTACTTTACTTTACTTTTGATGGCGCTCACAGCCCAGGATGGGCTTCGGCCTCAACTAACAAGCCCCTCCAGCCAGCTCTGTCCCTAGCTAGCCGCTTCCAGTTGCGCACAACGAGTGTTTTGATGTCGTCATTCACTTGATTGCGCCACCTGTTACGGGTTCTTCCTCTGCTGCGTACCCCATCGGGGTTGGATTCGAAAACTCGTCGGGCAGGTGCGTTGCTGTCCATACGCTCCACGTGCCCCAGCCATCTCAGCCGCTGTATTTTCAGCTTTTTGACCAGGTCAACGTCGCTGTATAGCCCGTATAGCTCGTCGTTGAATCTTCTCCTCCATACTCCTTCGATACACACCGGACCGAAAATCACACGAAGAATCTTCCTCTCAAAGCACCCTAGCAGATTTTTATCCGAATCTTTCAGTGTCCATGCTTCTGACCCATAAAGCAGGACCGGGATGATTAGGGTTTTGTATAAAGTCTCCTTGGTTCTCTGAGAGAGGGCCTTACTACTTAAATGCCTTCTTAGACCGAAGAAACAGCGGTTGGCAAGAGTAATTCTTCGCTTGATCTCTGCACTGATGTCATTCTGCGATGTAATAGTGGAGCCCAGGTAGACAAAGTCCTTGACAACTTCGAAGTTATATCTGTCCATCGTGATATTTTGCCCGAGTCGACGATGTTGAGATTCCTCTCTCGATGACAGCATATACTTCGTCTTGTCCTCATTAACCGCCAATCCCATTCTAGCCGCCTCCGATTCAATGCTCGCAAATGCCCCTGCCACAGCTCGCTTCGTTCTGCCGACAATGTCTATGTCATCCGCATATGCAAGCAATTGAACGGACTTTTGATAGATTGTACCGCTGGTGTTGACATGTGCGTTGCGTACAATGGCTTCAAGAACGATGTTGAATAGATTGCATGATAACGCGTCGCCTTGCCTCAATCCTTTCTCAACATCAAAGGAATCGGTGGTGTTCTTACCAATTTTGACGGAGCAGCGAGATTTCTCCATCGTCATCCTGCACAAGCGGACGAGTTTGGCAGGGATGCCGAGACTCGACATGGCTCTGTATAATTCGTCCCTTTTCACGCTATCATACGCGACTTTAAAATCGATAAAAAGGTGGTGTGTATCGATCTGGAATTCCCGGGATTTTTCTAAAATCTGTCGGAGTGTGAACATTTGATCGACGGTTGACTTGCCTGGCCTAAAACCGCACTGATAAGGGCCGATCAGATCGTTGACAAAAGGTTTTAAGCGGTCACACAGGATGGCCGACAAGATTTTATAAGCGACGTTTAGGAGACTAATTCCTCTGTAGTTGGTACATTTCAGAACATCTCCCTTTTTATGGATGGGGCACACTATACCGAGGTTCCATTCATCTGGCATACTTTCCTCCGACCAAATTTTGCAGATGAGCTGGTGTATGCTCCTAGCCAATTCATCTCCCGCTGATTTAACTAGTTCGGCTTGTAAGCCATCCGCACCTGCAGCCTTGTACGACTTAAGTTTGGATATCGCCAGCCGAACTTCGGTTAGGTCGGGTGGACGGAACTCTTGGCCATCATCGTCCAAGTTGAATGGAGCGTTCTGCCTATTAGCGGCATCTTGGCTGTCTTCGCCATTAAGCAGTCTAGAGAAGTGTTCTTTCCAGATCCTCAGCACTGACTGTGTGTCTACTACCATATTCCCACTCTCATCTCAGCAGGCTTCCGTTCTAGCCTTGAATCCTTGGGTGGATCGCTTCACCCTCTGATAAAATTTTCGAACATCTCCCCTACCGCTACAACCCTCAATAGACTCTACCGCCCGCTTCTCGTGCTCTCTCTTTTTCCTCCTGAGAAGTCGGCGTTCCTCTTTTCGTTTCAGCCCGTAGAGCTCCCGGGCCACTCTCTCAGCAGCTCTTGTTCGAGTCTGCAGCATTGCCTGGTAGGCCTCGTCCTTAGCTGCATGCGCTAGCCGGCACTCTTCATCGAACCAGGGGTTTTGTTGTATTCGCCTAGTGAAACCCAGCACATCAGAGGCGGCACTTCTGATGGCTTGTTGACAGTGTTCCCACTGGTCCTCTGCACTTGATGCTGGTGGCGGACCTCCTGAGAGTTACGTGGTCTGCAAAAGTTCTGGCAGTCTCTTGCGATTTAAGCTTCTCGACATCGAATCTTTTCACAGCATCTGCTCTGCGTTTTCGCGTCATGGATATCCGCATACGTAGTCTAGCTACCACCAGGTAGTGATCCGAGTCAATGTTGGCCCTCGGAACGTTCGGACGTCCAAGATACTGGAAGCATGTCTCGCGTCTGTCGCAACGTGGTCGATTTGGTTGACGGTTACTTGATCACGCGACCGCCAAGTCCCCTTGTGTATATTGAGGTGTGGGAAGTAGGTGCTTGAGATGATGACATTTCGCCCCGCCGCAAAGTCTGCCAGCCTGTGTCCGTTGCCGGAAGTTTCGTCGTGTAAGCTGTGTCCTCCGACTATCGAACCAAAGATGCCCTCCTTTCCGAATCTTGCGTTGAAGTCACCAAGAATGATCTTCACGTCGTACTTCGGGCACATATCATACGTTGTCTCCAGGAGATCGTAGAATGCTTCTTTGGTTGAGTCCTCCCTCCCTTCATGGGGGGCATGAACACAGATCAACGAAATGTTCTTAAATTTGCCCTTGATGCGGATTGTGACCAGGCGCTCGCTTACACTTCGGAAGCCCAAGACTTCTTGCCTAAGTCTTCCCCTTATCACAAAACCACAGCCAAAGAGCCGCTGACCCTGTTCCTTCAAGCACCCGCCGTAGTAGATGTCACACGTTTTCAGTCTCCGTATGCCCTCTCCATCCCATCGCACTTCCTGGATGGCTGTTACGTCAGCCTTTAGCCTGTCCAGGTTCTCCACTAATTGTTCGGCTGCACGTGTTCTGTATAAGGACAGGACGTTCCACGTGCAGATCCGAAATTCAATGTCCTTATTTCGTTTGCTGGGGTCGTCAACTTTAAGATCATCCATATCCGAGACTTGTTGTTGTTTCAGAACAACTTTTTTTTTACGTGGTAGGGAAGTTACCCCAACGCACAACCCCCGACCCGGAGAACCAGACCCTTCGTATTACTCCAAGGGTAGGGAGCCGGATAAACCGCTCCTTATAGGCCTGAGCTACAAATATGTCGTAGTAGCCCATATAAGGTGTTCACTAAGTAGTTCAACCTAACTGGAACTGTAGACGCCACCGTTGATTCCATCTAGAGAATTCGTCCGCTGCCGCCTCGATGAAAGGAGAAGTGCCTTAGTGGGAACACTCCTCCCCCCCTCTCTCTTTGGCTGTCCCCAACAGCTTTCCACGGGGATTTAAACCCCGTCTCCAGCTGAGGTACTAGACAACCGATGTTCACCACTAGGAGGTGAGAGTAGGAGTTGGTAGACAGAGGTGGGTTTTGAGAAAAACCTGTGGACGCTTGTGTCCTCTTGAATGCACATAACTACCCTTTTGAACACTGATGAACATAGGTTGCTTTAAATTTGGTGTTAAGCAATTATATGTGATTCCCTAGAAGGGAAATTCGAATTTTTGTTTTAGCACATCTAGAACAGGTAACGGCCATACAAGATTTCGGTTTTATCAAAATAAAACAAATGTGCTGGCGCAAAAGCTCTTTCAACCCTTCCTGTGTGCGCGAGTCGACAGGAATGCAGGGGACCTACAATTATTGTATGCCTAATCCGAACTGCTAGACGAGAAAGTACTTTTTTGTGACAAGTGATACTCTCGGAGTGATACAATTCATCGCAAGAGATATTAGCCCTCATAATGTTTTAGGTGGATGAGGCTGAGGATTGAACCCAGACCTCCAGCGTGACAGTCCAACGCACTAACCATCACGCAACGGGCTACTATATTTTTGTCCAAGTTTCAAATTTTATCAAGTTTTATCAAAAATGGCCTTAACAATTTTGATTAAACTTTCCATGTGTAATCCCTATCACTGCATACCCGTTTTTTGCAACAAAAAAAAAATCGAAGAAAGGAATAAAGTTCTTAGTTTTCTTGAGCAAATTGCCGATTTCTTACTTGGTTTGTGATATTCACTAATTTATCATTATTAGCTTGGTTGATTTGTCATAATTGCAATTCGCTACTTTTGTATTATTAAAAAAAATATTGGATTTAAAATTTGAAAAAATAAATTCCTTCTTTGAACACATAAAATGAAAGAATCAATTTTTTTTATTTTTTTTTATATTAGGTAAATCAAACAATTTCAAAATTGCCCGTTAATGATTTAAATATACTATCAAGAAGCATTTTGATATAGCATAAATATCTTGCTAGATTAAAGTGTAAGCTACAAAAGCAATTTAGTGCGATCCAGTCGTTTTTAATATAAGTAAACTGATTTTTAAAACCCTCTCTGAAAATTATAAGGCATAAGTTGTAGCCTCCTAGCGTCTAGGTTTTGGGATATATGTACACATATGTGGGTGTTTATTTTTGAAAGAGGTGAAGTGTCCCTACAATATTCTTTATTTTCAATATTTTTTGTAATATTTTATTTTTATAGTAATTTAATATTTTTATCGCAAATTAAAATTACATATACGCCACAGTGACCTTTTAAGCGGTACGTACCTAATTTCTTTTTGTACAATTTTGTTTTTTAATTTGTCTTTAAATTAAACCTTTGCTACACGAATTTGAATTTTTACTATGTAGGTAAATACTTGAGGTACATTTGTGTTGAACTATATCAGTATATCTAAGGGTGTGTACTGTGTAGTCAATGATGGATTGCTGAGGGAAAGTACCGTGTTCTTCTATTATTTTGATTTATCAAAAAAAAATATTGTTTTATTATACTATCTATCTTTATTGTTTCTTCTTATGGACTACATTTATAATTATTACTCTACCACTCAGACGCAAATACGCATTAAATTACAATAAATTTTAATAATAAAACAGACATGTTTGAATACTTCAAAAGATTGTTTGATAAATAAAAAAATGTTTCAAGATAATATCCATAAACTATCTGCAATGTTTATATACCCGATACAAAAAAGAATATTTTGTTGGTATGAATTTTAATGCTACAATCTGAAACCAAAAAAAGAACAAAAATAAATAAAAATACAAATAAAACAAAACTTATTTAGACTCGTTTTAATAATGATAGGTGATCGAACAATAACGTCAACAATAGCACCCCTCGATCATCGCCGCAATGTCACCTGTCTCTCACTGTTCTATTAGACCTGTGTCAATCGTGATTGATTCGGTCTTTTTGACCCGTTCATCAAAAATATTGAGTGATTGCAATCGCAGTAAACCGAATCAATCGATCTCAATGTCAATCGTTTCATGCAGCTGTCTTTCAATGGAAAGAAATATGTTTCGTTCATCCAACTTATTCTCATTCAAATGAAATGAGAATTAAACATAGCTATCATACAAACAATCAATCACTTATTTCAATACTAATCGTTCTAAAGAACGAAACTGACTGAAAATGAAGTATTTCACAAAGTTCCATTTGGTTCCATTCTCTTTATTTTTTGCTAAGGTTCGCTTACACTACAATTTATTCCACAATAAGATTTGTATGGATTTATCACACATGGACACAAATGTTTGTAAGGATGTAAGTAAGGTACGCTCGCTCAGACTATAAACATATGAAATATTAGAAATTAAATTGAAAATACAGAATGTATTTGAAAATGCTATGTATTTTTATTTTTAAGTACCCATGCTCTTATTTCTGTTATTAAAATATTAAATCAGTTAACTTTATAAGCCATCGCTTATAAAGTTAACTGATTTAATATTTTAATAACAGAAAGTAAGTAGTAGAGTAAGCTACAGTATTTTATTATTTTGCCAAAATATTGAAATATATAAATATATGAAATATATATAATATATTTATATAGAATGTTGAAAATTTAATATCGAATTAATAAGGGTATTCATGCAACGAGATAATTTTCCGCTTTCCAGAAAAATATAACTTTCCGCAAGATGTTAACATGAACACCCCCTTAAAAATGCTTGCGTAAACGTGGGAAATAAACGTCACAAATGACTTACCCCAGTGTATTAGGTTTTTTCTACGCTTTCCGCATCAAATTCATGAGATAAAATTGTCTGTTTTGCAGAATATTTTCCCATATAAATTATGACAGTTCATTTCTACCGAAATAAAATTATATGGTTTATCTGGGTTTTACGCGTTTGCATGAATAGCCCTAATATGTTTTATAACTAACCTTACATATGTACATAATAGTTTTAATTATAAAGGTTAGACCGCACTCGACGGATTTGCACTGCAGCGGAACTACACTTCACACGAATTTGTACAAGATTGTAATTGTATGAAGTTCAGTTGCCGCTAAGTGCGATATAGCTCATACAATTTCACACAAATATTGTTTTGCCGCGTTGTGAAATGTAGTTCCGCTGAAGTTGAGTCTTGCCTTAACAATTTTTTTTTAATTTGTTTACAAAATTTTACAGAAAATTCTTCACAAATTTCAAAAAAAAAAAAAATGAGTATGACAGTTTAATGAAAATCGTTACAAATAAATTAAATTCAAATATAATTCCAAAAATTCGGATTAAAGGTTCGACCGCACACAACTGCAGAGAAACCACACTTCACGACGCGGCAACTGAACTTCCAAAGTTCATACAAATTGTTGTGAATCGCAGTTCCGCTGCAATGCAGTTTCGCTTAAGCTGTTGGAGTCCATTGACGAAAACACTTTTTTGGTATTTGCGAAATGATCTCTCTTTGGCCCCAAGGAAAACGTAGAAAAAACAACAGAGCCGAACGAACCTTTGAGCCTGAGACACACAATACGGTCTGGCGGCGCGATCGACATTTTTGACCGTCGCGTTCTTTGTCTTGTGTAGAATCACTTGTTGTTGTTCAAACAGAACGCGAACAAGTCAAGCGGCGAAGAATAGAACGCGACGGGCAAATTTATTTTGTAAATTTTCACAAGGAACGCGACGGTCAAGCGTCAAAAAAGACCAAGTCAAAACAATCCTCTGAAAACAGCTGCATGTGAGATTATTATTTTGTATTGATTTTGTCAATTAGCAAGTGTAATAATAATAATAATAATTGCGTTAGCAGAAGAAGCACTTCATCTTCGTCGGAACTGCTGCTGCTGCCATATTTTTGTTTTAATTCTGCACTCCGACCAACTGCTCAACAGAAAAACAAATACGAAACTAGAACGCCGAAAGCTAGACCGCGTTCTGTCTGACATTATAGAACGCGGCGGGCAACGACACGTTCTGACAGTACCACCAGACCGCGTCCTGTGTGTCCCGGGTTTTATTAGCTGAACCAGTGAACGTGCTTTTTGTTTCGATTCCTGAATGTTTCACTGTCAAAAGATTTGTTTTGAATTTTTAATTCAGATTTCTCTTTTTGTATAAATGTGGCAAAATTAAAATACATTACAAGTATTTTAGTTGAATAAAAAAATTTGTTGTTTTTTAATTAAAGTGTAAAAAAAAGTTCAAAAAGATTTGTGAATGCTTCTCGTTCTCATTTGACAAAATGTTATGTCCCTAAAACTGCCGCGATGGCAGGTCCCTTCCAAAATAATTACATAAAATATATATTTTATGTAGGTATTTATTTTGGTGCCTTTCTTTCACTCACACAGAATCCAAACAAAACAATGTTATTTTTAGAAAAATTAAATGTTATTTTTTTCTTATACCTATTTGTTTTTACTTTACTGCGTGAAATTTGGAAACAGCTTGGGACTTTGATTTCTTTTTTTATAAACGTTTTGGCTGTAATCTCAAAACGGAGTTCCAAGAACCAAGATCGATTCCAATCGATAATCAATAAAATCAAAGCAAGCCGAAAATGAGAAAAAGATTCATATCAAAAAAAACCTACAAACATACGTATGAATGTTTGCATATATTTTATGAATTATGTATGTATCTGCATTATTTTTAAAGAACGAGATAGAATCGTTCACCCTTGTCTTCGTTGACAAGATAAAGATAGATCCGATTAGGAAAATGAAACGTTCAAAAGAAGAAGAGAACGAAACGATCGTAGAAGAAATGATTTTTTTTTTTGATTGAAAGAACGATTGGTTTAAATGAACGAATCTTCGAACAAACCAATACTTGATTGATTCGATCTTTCAAAATGAACGATTGACACAGCTCTATGTTCTATCGCTATTTTTATAAACAGTGTTCAAGTGAAATAGCCAGTTGCATTCCTCCCCTTAAACAATTCAACCGTAATACTCGCGCTTTTAGGAATGCTCATCAGTTTACCCTTGAGCCCAATTTCGGACGTACCGTTAAGTATAGGGATTCCTTCTTTAGTCGCACAACAAGAATGTGGAATGCTTTACCTGACCCTATTTTTCCCCCCCATTTTGATATTCAGAACTTCAAAACCAATGTGCATCGGTATCTCCTTTTAAATCCGTCCTTGTTTTCCTAAGGCTCGCACTGTGCTAGTCATAATTAAGGGTAGTAAGAACCCCTTTAGTGCGCGGCATGTTTTAAAAAAAAAAAAAAAAAGCTTTGGTATGTGGCAATATTATTATAACCTTCTTTTGAATTGTTCGGCACGAATCTTTATTTTGCTGTTGGTATAGTTTGACCTCGGCACAAGATCCCCCCATATCCGGTGAGCTGAGCCGTGCCTCGCAAGCGTGCCAGTTCCGAGGTCCGACACTTATCCCCGTTCCGAACGTCTTTCCCTTCCTACTTCCTTTCGTATCTTTCTTGGCTTTGGCTAAGTTGTAAACCTAGCTCTATCAAATTCATTTTCTATTCCTTTTAGTTGGCATGGTCCTTTGCTTTCACATTTTCCTCCTTTTTACTTACCTCCTTTTTACTTACCCTCGCTTTCCTTCTCTATTTCCGCATATACCTACCTCTTTCCTTACAGTTTGACGGTCTGGTCGTTTCCTCACTGCCTTCCTGTATCCCTCTTCCTAAATCCTGCCTATCCCAAATCCAATCCCATACTCACCATTCCCAATCCAAGTACAAGCAACAAATGGCTACCCGTTCAAATGAACCAAGACAACAATTTGAATTTCTTCTCTAAGAAATTTTATAGAAATGTTTCGCACCAAAAAAAAAAATGGGCACGACAGGATCGCACAAACTTGCTCTCCGTAGCTAACTACTTTAACGTAACTTAAAGTTGACAATGTGCAATGAGCATATATATGTATTGGTTCCATCATAATGTTATGATATCATTTAAAAAAGTTTTATAAAACTAAGGACCTCTTATATTCAAATTACTATAAATTTGATATTTAAATATATAAAACAAATAGAGTTAAAAAAAAGTGTGCCATCTGTTTGTTTGATAAATATGAATTTATGAAAAAAAATTTCAAAAATCGTTAGAGCGGTTTTCTTAAAAATTAATTTTTTATATATAAAAATTCTTGAACATTTTAAAAAATGAAATTTGGTATGCCAACTTTTAGAATTAAAAAAATACAATTTTACACAAAATTTAAAAAAATATTCATTGACTGGTTTTCAAGATATTGAATTTTTAAAAATCCAAAAATTATTTTTTCTAAAAAATTTATATGCAAAATTGTTAAAATTTTAAAGGACCTCTTACATAAAAAATTCTATATGCAAAATTGTTAAAATTTTAAAGGACCTCTTACATAAAAAAATTTGGTTGAAACGGTTCTGACAGGTACCGTTAATTACCGTTATACAAATTTTTTTAGCTCGTAATTTTTTTTTTCAAAATCGTTAGAGCCGTTTTTGAAATAAATCAATTTTTGTGTATTTTTCCTCTCTAGGGAATCCCATAAGAACCTTAAGTCCAAAGTTAGAAGAAAATCGCTTCAGCCGTTTAGGCTGCAGGTCGAGGTACAGACAGACAGACGGATAGACGGAGGGACGGACAGACAGGCAGACGGACAGATGGACCGACAGACAGACGGACAGACAGACAGGCAGAAATGCGACACTTTTTTCGCGTTCTCTAACATCGTTGTTAGGGAAAATTATTATCCCGATTTTTTTTTGCACGAATCCTAAACTTGCCCTTAACTACGTATATCGCAAGTTAAAAGTAAATCCTTCTACATCAGGACATATATAGACGCACGGTCAAGCAGGTCGAACGAATGACGTCTTGACGAAAAACACTTTTTTGGACATCATCGTAATGTTTCTTTTGATTAAAAGCTTGATTTGATATGAAACCAATACTTGCCTTTTAGAACAGGTAAAAATTGTATGGCAGGTACCATTTTGTTTGGTATTAAGAAATCATTTAAAATACGTTGCTCACACATTACTTAAAAACCACTAGATAATCCATCCAGCTTTTTAGGCTGTTCGTGCACGTACAGATTGCGATACCCAATTTGTTCATCTTCTCTATCATCGAATTAAATCTCTAGTTAATTTTTTTTTAACGAATCCCTAACTTACCATATTAGTTATAGCATGACAAGACAAACAAGTAGGTTCTTCTAGGTAGTTCAAATAATATTAATTTTTAAACATTTTACCATTTTTGTATTAAATAGAATAAACATTCAATAAAATAAAATAAAATAAAATAAAATAATGCTGGATTTACATGTATCTTCGTCTGCAAATATGAAGAAAAGTAGAGCGGGACACATGCCAAAACTCCGAGCGTGTGAAAGAGAACCATAAAGAAGATGAACATTTTATTGTAATTTATTGCATTATTGTAATACGTGGGGGAAATTGCAATTGAAAACAAACATACAAGTTGCTTTACGAAATGACCAGTTCGCTGCAGATTTCTCCGGTCAATTTATTGGCGATGGGCAATGGCGTTACCAGTGGACTTAAGTCACCGGCCTTATTGAATTTCCACCGAATTTTTGCTACTTTACAACAACGCCAGAAGAGCTCATCGCAAATGTTATTTCCGAATTACATTCAAAATTATGTTAACCATGATTGGCTGAGTTCACGCGCGATTTTGGTTGCGAAAAAACAAGAATGTCTATCATTTGAATTTCATCATTCAAAATCAAATCGTCGGTGAGTTAATTTATTCAAATCCGTTGACTCCGTGATGGATGAAAACGAAGCCAGCAACTATCCCACGGAATTTTTGAATTCTTCGCATGTTCCGGGCTTTTCACCACACAATTTAAAATTGAAAGTCGGCTCAGTTATAATTTTGCTGCGCAACGGAACGCGTTTGATTGTGAAGTGCATCAAATCAAATCTTTTATTCAAGCCAAGATTTTGAGGGGAAAATTTAAAGGCGAAGATGTTCTCATTCCACGGATTCCGCTTATTCCGAACGATTTGCCATTCGTATTTAACCATCTTCAATGTCCAGTGCGTCTCGCTTTTGCTATGACAATTGACAATCAATAAGTTGTAAGGACAATCGCTGGATGTTTGTGGCATCAATCTTGAATTCCCATGTTTCTTACATGGTCAGTAGAATGTTGCGTGCTCACCTATCGGCAAACCTTCCGCTTTGTACGTGTACGCGCCTGAACATAAAACGAAAAATGTTTTTTACCTTTTAAGCTCTTCAGTAAAGAAGCGGAAGGTTGGCCGACACGCTTATCATTTTGGTTTCATTGAAACACATCGACATTGTTAATTTAGTTTTTTTATTGTACATATTTAGAATAAAGAATTTCAATTGACCGAACTACATGAAACATCATTTTATATCATGCTCGGAATTATTATTTTCTTTACATAAATGAATTTAGGCGGAACGAAGTTCGCCGGGTCAGCTAGTTTACTATATATCTTGTAAGTCTTGTCTTAATATGTTCATATATAGTTTTGCAACAATTAGATCTAGTCGTGCATTTTATTTAATTTCTTTAAGAACAAAAACAAATATAGACCTACATATGTAATTAGCTTTAGTTGTTTTTTCAATTGAACATACTTTTGTATACTTGGTCACGTCCTCACGTATTAAGATAATTCATATTTTTCAAACAGATACTTTGTAGTATCAAGACATATTGCAATTCTACCAACTTTTTTCAAAAATATTGTTTACTTTTTACTTTTTCTTTTTACTCTTACACTTTTTTACACTTTAGCCTTAATGCCTAAGTATACCTACTGTCAAATATTAAATTGTTTTACAAACATTTAAATTATATTTGTATGTAGGTTAAAATAAATCTTTCCCAAATGATAAGTAATCATATTTAAAAAAATAAGCTGTGTAACCTTGAAAATTTTTATTAACGCATATACAAGGTGCGACAGAAAGCTTGAGCATGTTGGTTTTATTGAGACCAACAAAAATCATAAGGCAGGGGGGTATATTCCCAATTGTTAAGGCAGGAGGGGCAATTTTCTAAAAACAAAAAACAAATCATTAAAAACAACGGAAACACTTACAGAAATCGCCTTTTTTGTTTTCTTTTTAAATAAAGTTCTTATAATGAACATCAGTTTTTGAAAAAATAAATTTTCAAATTTAAGTATTATTTTTGTTTTCAAAACTCAATGCTCTTATCAATTTTTGGCTGAAAACTTAAAACTGGATGTTGATAGGTAAAGGGGAAATGGGCCCCCCTCCTAAACAACTTTTTTCTTGTCTCGAACAAACCTACATGTTCAAGAATATAATTTGGTGTGTTAAAATCATTTTATTGGTATTAAGTGTCATCAAAATTTCCTGAAATTTTGTTATCTTTTATATAGACACCACAACGAATAAATTGTTACTCATACGTCACGTTGAACTATTTAAATAAATCTCACACTAATTTATTACTAATGATCCATTAAGGAAAATAAATTCAAATGGCACTCAATACAGTATGTATGTATGTACATTTATACACCTACAAATCTTAACACAATCAGCTGAATAAAACATATTCTGTCACATAACTGTCAGAAACTTCATCTTCTAATCGAATATTTTGATACATTTGTGAAAACAAATTCCAATTGAATATTTATTCGGCATCTGCATAAAAGCACAAAATTATCATTTACAATAGGAGTAGATACAAAAGACAACTTTGTTTCGTCTATCCATTAGTCTGGCTTGCTAATTGCTGATATGCTACGTATTTCGAGTATATAAAAGTTGAGTTGAGAAATGAGAACTTAGCAGAGCACTCTCCCTCTTCAACATCTTTCTGCTTCTAGTCTCGTTTGTATTTTGTATCGTAGAATTATTACTTTTGGCACGGAGGCCACATGTACTAATCACATTTCCCATAGAGCAGCAACAATAGAAGCACGTGTTTACTCAAATCGACTGAAATGTATATTATATACATTTAAGGCTGTCCCCTTTTTGCAGTACATAAGAAAAGTTCGTTAAGTTAGTGATGTGCGTTGGTAAGACGCCAATATACAGTTAACAGGCCCGATTGAACCTTTCATTCAGTCAGTGTATAATTAAAGCTTCCTAAGAAATCATCATCAATAAAATATACCCATATCGCACAATAAAAAAGATACTTTCATTCTTTATTCTGAAGTTTATTTTTCTTATTCGTAGCTGACCGATGCCGGTGGTGCCTTCGTATTATAGGAAATTGTGATAGTGATTAATATTGTAAATATTCTTTTCTGCAGTTCTTCAGTAATGTTTACATAGTATTTCTTCGGATTTTTAAGATTACAATCATGAAAATGTGGTCCTAAAATATTTTTCTTAGTTTTTGTTCCGAGAGAAAAAAAAACTTTTAATATAAAAAGTATTACTAAGTTTAAAAAGTGTGTTTTGTTTTTCACTGTCAAAAGAATTTTTGTTTATTGAAAATGGCCGGAGAGGATCAGGATCTTCTTGAAAATGCTGTCAAAGTGAAATGTATGTAAATATTTATATTGCGCCTTAAACTTATAGTATAGACTAAAGGGCCCTACAGACGATCAATGTTTATTGTCAATATTCGCAGAAAATGTCATTTTTCGCTGTGTATCGATCGTTTGTATGCTCTTCAATGTCATTGTCAATGAACATTGACCACATTGATGAGAAACAAAACTAATTTGGTTTTCATCAATGTAAGTGTCAATGTCAGGATGGGTTCTGACTTCTGAGCAGCAGTTTCATCAATTATTTTTGACAGAAAATATCTGCAATAATTATTGTCAACAAAAATTGATCGTGTGTAGGAAGCTTGAGAGCAGACAGCAAATTTTGATAGTGGATGGATAACCAACAAAATATCAGTATGAGGGTTTGTTGGTGCATTCATATATCGTTGTATCGAAATCAAAAGTCTGGCAGGTCGTTGGCGGGGGTTGGGGTTTGAAAATAGTGATTTTCCAGTTTTTTTTTCAGAGATATTACCACTTCAATAAATTTAAAAAATATAATGCATGATTCCTAAAGACAAAACATCATAATCGTGGCAATCCAAACAATACGACTCAATAATACGACTTTCGTAATTGAGGTGATAAGCTTTTTAAGCGAACCTTGATCGATCTTTTTTTTGAGACTTTGTTTTGTTGATACTTTGCGTTTTATAAATCTTCAAGAAAAAGCCGATTAGGTGCTCTTAAAACAAGATACATATAATATTACAGGTAATATCAGTAGCGTTTTCATTTTTGTTCAGTTCTGCGCATGTTGTCAAAATCAATAGTAAACAAAATTGAATTTCAAACAATTACAAATTTGTTTTTGTTTACTGTGTATTTATACAAGGGGTTGCATCTTGAAATTTGACAAGCTGCGTCTGATAATACCTTCTATATGTTTACTGTGCTCTTGAAAAGCTTATAACTTGGGTTCTATTGGTCAGATTGCCATATTTATATGTTTGGACTTAAGAAAAATAACAGAGCATCATAACATATATTTTTATAAATTTATTGAATTATTAATACATCTGAAAAAAAGATTGGAAAATCGCTATTTTGAAAACCCCACCCACGCCAAAAACTGACAAAAAAAACTACCAGAATGTTGTTTTCGATACCACGATATACATATGTACATATGTACCTACAAACCCTCTTTTTCCCAAAATTTGCTGTCGACTAAAATATTGTAAAATGACTAGTGTGACCATTTTCTCAGAAATACTTTCGCAAGATGTTAACATGAACACTCCCTTAAAAATACTTACCTAAACGTGGAAAATTATCAAATTAAACATCACAAATGACTTATCCCAGTGTATCAGGTTTATTTCTGCGCTTTCCACATCTAATTCGTGAGATAAAATTATCTGTTCTGCAGAATATTTTTCCCATACAAATTTTGACAGTTCATTTCTGCAGAGATAAGATTAGGTTTGTTCGCACGATTTATGGGCAGAAATTGTTAGACTGTCAAATTTTGAAGAGTGGGGATGAAATTATCTCACAGAGAGAAAAACTGCCGAAAAAGTTTGGAACGGTGTATTGACAAAAAATTCTGCCACACAATTTCACACAAATATTTTTTAAATTTGTTCATCTTTTTTCATTCCAACGCAAAGCAAACTAAACCAATGACTCTACAACAGTAAATTTTGTTTACGACGTACCTCAACCTGACATTTGACAGACCAAAGAAATTCATTTGGCGGAATTTGACAGGAGGGGAAATTATTTTACTCTCTCGTGAGCGCTTTCTTCTGCCCAAAACTACCAAATTTGTGAGGTGTGGAATAGGTTTTGGCAATAATTGTTTACAGTTGTTGACAATTGGTAGTTTTGGTCAAGGTTGCGAACAGACCTATAATTATCTGGGTCTTCCGCCACCGCCATTGCATAAATACCCCACTGCATTTATCACACGTGAACGCAATTATTAAGTTGGCTGCGGTTATACATTTTTGTAGCTGAAGCTCGCAACAATTAAATTACTAAGGTGTAGTTGCCGTCGTTAACACCTCGACTCCACAGGCCATACAGATGTCCCACATCACAGCCACTATCCAACCAACAAACAGTGCATTTTTACTCACTAGGCAAATTATGTCATTGTCATGACGTACATAAGTCTTTCACATTTACTTATATCTTTTCTAACAAAATTTACTTACTCATTAAACAAAAACTAGAAAATCTCACACGCCTTGAACAGCGCTTATGTCTTGTTCAAAAAGTTACTTTTTACGACATTCGCTGCATAGGCATGGATATTTTGGAATCTATTGGATTTTTTCTAGACGTGTTCATAATCCTGCCATCGTTCATGGCCTGTCGAGGTGGCTCGTAGGACACAAATGAGGCTAATGGTCTTATTACACTCAGCCTCTTTAAAATTTCATAAAAATATTTTTAGCTGCTGGGAAAATTAAATTTTTTTCAAAAAAAACTCCTATGGCTAAAAAAAAATGAATTAAATACATCATATAAATGATGCTTCCTCCTGGTTGGTAGAAACTTCTAAGAAATCGTATTCCAAAATTTTGAAATAACATTTTTTTTTTGAAAGCTCAATTTGTATTTTAACAACTATTTTTTTCATAAAAAAAATGTAATAAAAAACATAGTTTATTATGTTTCAATTTTAACTTACCTTTAATTTATTGACGTCAATTGGGATTTTATTATATTTTTATATATCAAATTCTATATTTTTTTAGCTCAAACTCCTATAGTTCATCATTTAATACGTTTCATGCTTTTGAACATTTTTCTCTTATATCCATGTTTTAAGACTAGACTAGTGAGATCTAGAAGGACGCCAAGTTCTTAGTTTATTAATGTTAAATATTATCTAATATTTGAGTAGAGTAATATTGAAGAACCTCAACATGTCAAAATTATCAGATGAATCTGTTATGTAATGATTACTGACTTAAATTAGGTTGGTTTACTGGTCAAGTTTTCATTTCAAAATTGAGTAACTAGGTAACAATGCTTTCTTCAGGAACTTTAACTGGTCACTATGCTTCCTCGATAGTGACGTAGATGCCAGTGCAGATATGATCACAAATTTAATTCTTTGTGGAATGAGAAATTTTATCCCGAATAGGGTTAAATCTATCAAACCCAAAGAAAACTCGTGGTTTGATTCGAGCTGTAAAGAGGTTATTAGGGTTAGAGAAGTAAGTTTCCGTAGTTACAAAGCCAACCCTACTGAGGAAAACTGGAAAAAGTTTCAACAAGCCAGAAAGACCTGTAACGGTCATATTAGAAGAACCAAATTTTTGCATGACCAAAAATTAAGGCAAAAAATACTACAATGTCCCAATAGTAGTAAAAATTTTTGGTCATTTGCAAAAAACATTCGAAACACTTCTTCGTCTGCGGTTCCAACGCTCGTCTTCAACGACACACCTGCTGTCAGCTCGCAAGATAAAGCCAATTTGCTCGCAGCACAGTTTGCTGTTAATTCGACGCTGCCAGTAAGTGATAGAACTCCGCCTGTAATTGAGAGCGTAAACGATTTTATGGGGCAAATCTTCTTTCGCACTCGTGCAGTTGCTAGAGTTCTAAAAGATCTCGACATTCACAAATCCGCTGGCCCGGATAGTATCCCTCCCATTGTTCTAAAGAGAAGTTCTTCAACGCTGGCAAAACCACTGCGTAAGCTTTTCCATCTGTCCTACTCTACTGGTCTCTTTCCGAGTGGATGGAAAACAGCATTTGTCTAAAAAAGGCGTATCTTCTTCACCCTCAAACTATCGTCCAATTGCACTTACGTCCCTTCTTTCCAAGGTCATGGAAACGCTGATCAATTTTCAGCTCAAGAAATATTTCGAAGAACGAAGGCTTCTTAATGACCGGCAGTACGGCTTCCGTAGCAATAGGTCCATTGGTGATCTGATGGTATATCTCACCGAACTTTACATTGGTTTGGAGAAAGTAAGATTATTGCACTTGATATTTCAAAAGCGTTTGATAGAGTTTGGCATCAAGCTCTCTTATCGAAAATGCGCGCATTTGGTTTCGATGAATCTCTTCTTCGTTGGATTAGAAATTACCTTGCGGACCATTCAATACAAGTTGTATTGGACGGTTTCAAGTCTGAAATCCACAAAATAAATGCTGGTGTGCCCCAGGGCTCCGTTTTGTCTCCGACTCTCTTCCTTATTTTTATAAATGATCTTTTGTCTGAAACTCCTAATCCACTAAACTGTTTCGCTGACGACAGTACCCTCAGCTTCTCATATTCGTTTACAGATTCTCATCCATGTCCTTCGGATGTGGAACTTGAACGGCAGCGTATGATAAGCTCATTAAATTCTGATCTTGACAGCATTGTCCAATGGGGAATCAAAAATCGTGAAGAATTTAATGCTTCAAAAACTCAATGCTTTCTAGTGTCGTCAAAACGAAACCCACCCCTCATGCCACTATCCATGAGTGGTTCGTGCATTGAAGAAACCGAAAAGCTTTCAGTCCTCGGTATGTGTATCACAGACCACCTTCTGTGGAACGATCACATATTTGATGTTGCCAAAATTGCTGCTAAATGTTTAGGTTTTCTTCGGCGATGCAAGAAATTTTTCACCCCTTCTGATCTGGCTGTTATCTATAAAGCCTTTATTCGTCCAAAACTCGAGTACAATTCTTATGTTTGGGCAGATGCTCCAATAATTCACTTGAGTCTATTGGATAGAATTCAAAGAAGAGCTATGAAAATGATAGGTGATAGAAATATAACGGAAGCATTTGCACCTCTCGAACGCCGACGCAATGTTTCATGTCTTTCGTTATTTTACCGTTATTTTCATAACCAGTGCTCTAGCGAAATAGCCAGTTGCATTCCTCCCCTAAAACAATTCAACCGTAATACTCGTATTTCTAGGAATGCACATCAGTTTACCCTTGAGCCCAACTTCGGACGTACTGTTAAGTATAGAGATTCTTTCTTTAGTCGCACTACAAGAATGTGGAATGCGTTACCCGGCACTATTTTTCCCTGCCATTTTGATATTCAAAGGTTCAAAACCAATGTGCATCGGCATCTCCTCTTAAATCCTTTTCTATTTTCCTAAAGCTCGCACTGTGTTTAAACATTTTAAGGGTAGTAAGAACCCCTTTGGTGCGCGCCTAATTTAAAAAAAAAAAAAAAAAAAAAAAAAAAACAAAAGATAACTTTCCAAGTAAACCAACCCAATTTAAGTCAGTAATCATTAAATAACAGATTTCTCTGATAATTTTGAGTTTCTTCGATATTACAGTAGATGACGGATATAAGAAAGTCTCATATAAGAAAAACACGCTTATAAGACGGACATTCCAAAACACCATGCACCTTCCCATAAATATACGTGTTAAATAAACCTCATATAAGAAAAACGTTTTTAAGAAAAACACTGATATAAGAAACTTATTCTGATACAAATTCCATCACTATATAGAAAATTAAACTTTTATAAGAAATTTGCCCGTGTAAACTTCCAAATGATGCGCCGTTTAATTTTCACAAAATTTCTAAACCCACCATTATTGAATGCCCAAAGAAATGACAGATCGAAGATCAGCGAGAAAGAAAAAAACCCATACATTGACAGTGGACACATTTTATTTCTTATGTATTTTTATTTGTATAAGAAATTTTCTTTCTTACATACATTTTATTTATATAAGATATTTTTTTTCTTGTGTACAATTTTTTATATGAGAAAACACGGATATAAGAAAGGAATTCTTTGGATTTTTTGAGTTTCTTATATCCGTCATCTACTACTTTATACTCAAAATATTTGATATTTAATATTAATAAACTTAGAACTTGGCGGCTTTCTAAATCTCACTACCTTTTACGGCTGACTTGTTACGGAAAGGTTTTTGTATATAATATTTATGTTTTGGTGTGAATTCACATCTTTTTGCAAAGATTCATTTTATCAGGAAAAGTGGGTGGAATGAAAGCCCTTCGAAAGTCTCATAAGAAACATTAACTTTTTTAATTTGTGCCTTTTGTGTGTACTATACACTTCCTACCACTCTACCAATTTTCATCAATCAGAAGTGCTCCATTTAAATGATAATAATTGTTAAGAAGTGGGGGGATGCCACGCCCGCAGAATGTAAAATTTCAACTTATTATTCTTCCCTTTGCTAATGCATGTCATGTCCTAACGCTCTACCAAATTTCATCATTCTACAACAGTCAGAAGTGCTCCACATAATTAATATACATAAATTCTGTGAAAATAAGCGGTCGCCACACCCTTTATTGGAAAAACTCAATTTTTCCATTTTGTATATGTACTTATTACAAAACCAACCGTTTTCCAAATTCATCATCCTGATGCAACAATCCAAAGTAATCCATATAGTTAATATCAATTTTAAGCAAATGGGCGGATGCCTTGCCCTCTGAATGTAAAATATCAAATTTTGAAATTTTGTCATTGTTTGCACTAAAGCCCTACCGCTCTACAAAGTTTCGTCATTCTACGAAGGTTACAAGTGCTCTATATAATTGATTTCAATTCTGCCAAAATGGGCGGATGTCACGCTCCCTGAATGTAAAATCTTAAATTTTAAAATTTTGCCTTTGCTTTCACTTCAATTTCTAACGCTCTACAAAATTTTATCATTCTGCAAACAAGTGCTCCAAATAATTTAAATGAATTCTATGAAAATGGTTTTAGCCCGTAGCGTAATGGTTAGTGCGTTCGACTGTCATGCCGGAGGTCTGGGTTCGCTTCCCAGCCTCGTCCACCTAAAAACTAAAAAAGTTTTTTTCAGAGCTTCAGGAAATCCTCCAAGAGTATCACTTGTCACGAATAAGTGGCTCTCGTCTAGCCGCTCGGATTCGGCATAAAATTGTGGGTCCCTTCCATTCCTCTCGACAGGTGCACACAGGAATGGTTGCGAGTTGTTAGTCACTAGGCCCTGGTTCTTCACGAGCCGTTGTGCCACCCAATTTATTTATTTATTTATATGAAAATGGGCGGGTACCACGCCCTCTGAATTGAAAATTTGAAATTTTCGATTATTTCCTTTGTATGCACCAGGCCTACTGTTGTGTGCAAAATAAATTGATTCTACGATGTCGGGTAGTATACTCCATAGTTTTGATGATGTATAAGTCAGTCAGTCATTTACGGTTTTTGCGTTTGCTGTCTTATATCTCGGAAACAACAAATGCTAAAGAATTGAAATTTGGTGAGTTACCTGAAGTTACCTGAGTATTTTGTTTGTGTTTTCCATGTACAAATTTTACTAAGTGGTTAGTCACTCTCTCAATAAAAACGGCTTATATTAATTTGTTTTGTTATTGTTTTGCCTTTAAAATATTTGCTGAGTTGCTAGTCACTCTCTCAAAAACCACGGCTATTATCGAATCGTTTGACTGATTTATAATTTAGTTCGATGAGAAGATTATTTAACTTAGGTACTTGAATTGAAAATTTCAATTACAGCCTAAGGTGGTGGAAGGCGAATTTATTTGATAATTAATTGAATGTGGATAGGTAGCAATTATTACTACTAAGTTTATTGCGATAAAAATAAATTATTTTAAATTAGTGGATAATTGAACATTGTGATATTTGCCGTTTTAATAAATCACGGTGAGATTACGATAATACTGGAAATAGCTTGTTTTTTTTAATTGATTTATTTGTAGGTATTTAGAGATTTTAAATTGATTAAAATGATGTTTTGATTCATTGACCTTCGGTTTTATAAACTTGAACTATGTATGTACTTTACTGAATATTATACTAACCTTTATATATAAAAGCAAATTGGCATTCTATTAGAGAGTTTCGGAATTATTAATAATTAATATTAATAATTAATATGCTAATTAACCATCAAAACGTGATTTTGAGATTTAAAAAAATCCTCCTTTTTCTTCTTGGAAATCGCACATAAATACTACCAAATTTAAAGCAAATCGGTCCATCCGTTTATAAATCGAGAGCTTGCAAGGTTTTTTTTTACATCATTACATGGATGAAACTTTGAATTGAGAGACATCAAATACAAACACGCCATTCATACACTACTATTCGGGGGCTCAGGTCTTTTATTTTTAAAACAATTAAAAAAAGGATCGAACCGACACGATGACGAAACCGGAATAGCAAAGTGTTTTGTTTTTGAATTTGATGATGATGGTTAATCGTTAAGTTAATCGATTGCTATAGCTTTCTCACGGACATCATTCCTACAAGACCACTTTTTATGACTTCTTCATCATCATCATAATTCATAAACACATAATGTTAGATTTGAATAATCGATTTTTTTGAAACGATACCAAAACATGCCCTATAGTAGAGCAAGTAAAAAAGAATGCTTATGGGCTTACCCGTCAAAGTTGAATGGATAAGCACGTTTAGTTTGTAGTTTTTGAAGGAAAAAAATATAGCTCACGAAAAATGTACACAAAAATGACTAATCTACCAACAAAATCCAAGTCTAGATTTTCAAACGTAATTACTTTTTAATAATGAAGATGAAGGAATTTAAATATTAAAACATTAAAAAACTTCTGTTTTAAGTGGAGTTGTGGTCACTTGTACTTTTTACTGTCGTGAAAGTCCATTACCAGATTGTGAGCGCGTCAAAAGTTATTCAAGGTTGAATGTCAAAAATATCAGCTTTTCCCATAAACTCCGAAACAGTAAAAAAAAGTTTTTTTGTACAAAACTTATATGTAGGTCTTGCCATCCGCAAGAAAAAAATGGGCACGACTGGTTCGCACAAAACTTGCCCTCGTAGCAAACAACTTGAACGTAACTTGAAATAGTCAACGTACATATGTATTGGCACCATAACATTATGATATAATTAAAAAAAAAGTTTTAAAAACAATAAATGATTACTATGAATTATTATAAATTAGTTATTTTAATAGCTAAAACTGATACAGCTCAAAAAAAGTACGCCATCTGATTTTTTTAATAAATATGAATTTATGAAAAAAAAAAATTCAAAAATCGTTAGAGCGGGTTTTTTTTACATTAATTTTTTTATACAGGGTGTCCCATTAACAATGGTCCAAACTGAAATTGGTGATAGGCCAGGTGATGAACTATCAGAATTTGGTAACTTTTCCATACCGAATCATAGCGGTTCTCGAGTAACGGCTATTTTTAGAAATTTGGTAAAAATCTAACTTTGAACCAGTTTTTTGCTCACCCTGTCCATAATTGATTTTTGATTTTTACAAATTTGGCATTAAAAAATTCACTTATAGTTTCACTAACTTTACTGAGTAAAATATTTTTGATTTGCATCACCATTTGCCTACAAATCATTAGTTAATATTGAACTTTGCCAAATTTAATTTTTGACCTCAATCTTCTGATGAGCCCCCTGAATAAAATGAGTATGGCTCTATACAAGTTTTATATTTCAAAAATTGCCTATTTTTCTGTAGTTTCAAAAAAGGTATTATACTTGCCAAAGCTATTTTTAAATAGACAGTTATAACCGTTTGAACCCAATCAAACAGGTTCAAAATCAAACAAAAATAAAACATTTTTGTTCAAATATTTCGATAAAATTAGAATTTCACTTCAAATATAACTCCGAAAAAGCTGAATTTTGGTGGAGATCTTCGTTTTGATGTCTTAAATAAATACCTTTAATTTGGAAAAGGACCTTCTATTTTCTGTGGTGAAAGCGTATAAATCCAGTATTTTTGAAAATTTTTCGAAAACCATCGGCTTTTTTAAGAAGTGTCTTTGGAAAACTTGTAGCTTATAGCATTCTAAAAAAACCATTAGGATACATTTTTCCGTTAGACCAATAAATTTTGAGACAAATGTGCGCAAATACAACGGTGTGGAGAATACCACATCAAAGTATAAAAACACATTTTGTCCCCGTTTTCTCAAAATCTCTTGCTCCAACGAAAAAAAGGAATTTATCTTTTTTCTGTAGAATTTTATAAGCTACATGTTTTCCAAAGACACTTCTTAAAAAACCTGATGGTTTTCGTAAAATTTTCAAATATACTGGATTTATACTCTTTCACCACAGAAAATTAAAAGTCCTTGTCAAAATTTAATGTATTTATTTAAGAAATACGTATGACATCAAAACGAAGATCTCCACCAAAATTCAGCTCTTTCGGAGTTATATTTGAAGTGAAATTCTAATTTTATCGAAATATTTGAACAAAAATGTTTTATTTTTGTTTGATTTTGAACCTGTTTGATTGGGTTCAAACGCTTATAACTGTCTATTTAAAAATAGCTTTGGCAAGTATAATACCTTTTTTGAAACTACAGAAAAATAGGCAATTTTTGAAATATAAAACTTGTATTGAGCCATACGCATTTTATTCAGGGGGCTCATCAGAAGATTGAGGTCAAAAATTAATTTTGGCAAAGTTCAATATTAACTAATGATTTGTAGGCAAATGGTGATGCAAATCAAAAATATTTTACTCAGTAAAGTTAGTGAAACTATAAGTGAATTTTTTAATGCCAAATTTGTAAAAATCAAAAATCAATTATGGACAGGGTGAGCAAAAAACTGGTTCAAAGTTAGATTTTTACCAAATTTCAAAAACTAGCCGTTACTCGAGAACCGCTATGATTCGGTATGGAAAAGTTACCAAATTCTGATAGTTCATCACCTGGCCTATCACCAATTTCAGTTTGGACCATTGTTAATGGGACACCCTGTATATAAAAACTTTTAAACATTTTTTAAAATAAAATTTAGTATGCCAACTTTTAGTATTAAATTAAATACAATTTTTCACAAAATCAAAAAAAAAAGTCATTAGCCCGTTTTCAAGATATTGAATTTTCAAAAAAAAAATTCAATATTTTTTTAAAAATCCAAAAATTATTTTTTCGAAAATTTTTATATGCTTAATTGTTAAAATTATAAGCAACATTTTGCATACAAATTTTGATTGAAATCGGTGTAGTAGTTAATGCGAAATTTGAAAACAAAAAAATCGGTTGTATGACAGGTACCGTTAATAACCGTTATAACTTTTTTTTTTTTCTACCAAAATATTTATTTTAGTGATTTTAGTACCTCGTAATTTTTTTTTTGAAAATTGTTAGACCCGTTTTTGAAATAAATCAATTTTTGTATATTGGCTGTATGACAGGTACCGTTAGTTTTTGAGCTAAACAAAAAATTCAATTTCCCCTCTAGAGAATCACATAAGAGCCTTAAGTCCAAAGTTTAAAGAAAATCGCTTCAGCCGTTTAGACTGCAGGTCGAGGTACAGACAGACGGACAGACAGACAGACAGACAGAAATGCGATACCCACTTTTTTCGCGTTCTCTATCATCATAATGTTAGGGAAAATTATCATCTCAAATTTTTTTTTTGTACGAATCCTAAACTTGCCCTATACTACGTATATCGCAAGTAAAAAGCTATGGCAAATTTTTTCCTATGACTTACCATTAAGAAGATATAGATATTTCAAGAAAAAACTTAAAATGTCGAAAATTCTCATATTCATATTTTTGAAAACATCTGAATGCCAAGTTTGCACATTGTATGACTGAAACAAAAAAAAACAACCGTTTTAAGGATATATGAATTTATTTATTAAAGTTTGACAAAATTCTGAATTTTAGTTTATTTGCGTTTTACTCTTAAATAACTAAATTGTCAAAAAAAAACTTACGCTCAATTTGTAGACCAAAATGTACTCTACAAAATGATTGCGACGATTTTGTACATATATGTCATAAATCAGAAGATATTGCTACTCCAATAGCTACAATTAAATGTCAAAATACAGGGGGCCTATTATGGAAAGCGCGGCGGATCGCTTTTAATGGTGGATGAGCATTTTCTTATTCCCAAAAGCACTTTCGCTTTCCATTTTTTGTATGAAAGCGATAGGTTTCTAGGTGACGGATTGGTGGCGAATTGAAAACAAAAATGCAAAAAGAATTTAATTTGCAAATATATCTTATATCGAAGACGGTCTAAATTGAAATATCGTTTTCAATACGATCCGCCGCGCTTTTCAGAATAGGCCCCCAGGTTTCTTGCATAGATCTTTTGAACGGGATAAATTTTATCCAAAACTTATATAAAAATTGCGTCTTGACAAGGCCCTCACTGTCAACTGAAGAGTCCAAGTGAGAACGCCGCACGCCGGGACGAAACGCCAAATTTTAAGGACTTAAGTCCGTTAAAAACTATTTTGAATCAATAATTCAACAAGTCCAATTAAATAATGATAAGTCTTCTACTTGGCTGATTTATTTCAGTGTTTCAAGTATATAGAATTTTTATTATAAAAAACACTCATATCATAAGTAAACAATGCCAGGCCACGAGTAACAAAATTTCCAACAATTCTTGATTTGAAATTCTAATTGGGTTGGATATAGTTCACAATTGATTTTCACTGTAAAATTGATGTAAGTTGGACTGAACTTAATAAAAATTGCGTCTTGACAAGCCCCTCACTGTCAACTGAAGAGTCCAAGTGAGAACGCGAGTTAAAAAAGAGAAACACAGTTTAGTGCAATTATTTATTTCTTTACTGTCTCGCGATATCTATTCGACTGCTTATTATAGTTTTACATTTTTCTGTTCTTCAATCAGATATATTTGATATTCGTTTAAATATGCTGATTGAACATATTGTATATACTATTTCCCATGACAATACATAATTGCATATTTTGCAGTTTTATAATTTATTTGAATTTATACTCCTATTACATAAGAAATATGAATAAATGAGTGAAATAATTAATGGTGGGTTAATGTACTAATGGTGACGAAGGTCACCATACAAATATGTAACTCGCGCGCGATCTTGAAAGAATCAGAAGTCGAGGAAAGACGGTTGGAATAATTTATCCAACAAGGTTTTAAATGACTTACATATTATTTTGTTATTACTCATGTTTAACGATGACAAACATTTTATAAAAGCTAAAGGCCCAACTATAATAGGCATAAGCTAGCATATGCGCGCATAAGTAAACGTGCGAATACAAAGAATCTAAATGCGAGTGAACGTTTTAGCTGCGTTTCGTTCCAATTTCCTCAGCAGCAAAAAGCACAAGGCCACAGCTGTTTTGTGAATCAATTCACGAGTTGTACACGAGTATGTGTAGCTTTTGTTGTATCGTTGCGGTATTTTTGTACTTTTTTTTTATTTGTACTTAAAATGCGGAACAAAACCCAAAACTGAAAATGAAATGTAGGACGATATCGGAGAGGTTTTTTTTTTTAATTTTTATTCATGCGCTCAGAAGTCCATTATGCCTATACGGGGTAATTTTGCAAACATAAGCAAATGTTCGTTAGCTTTTTGACATTAGCTTTTGTTTGCTTATGCCTATTATAGTTGGGCCTTAATTCATTATTATTTTGTTTAAATGTTTTTTTTTTCATATTTTTCTTGTTAAATTCTATTTTTTTTATTTTTGTATATCTTTTTTTAAAGTAATAAAATTTAACAAAATTTTAGCTGAATCTACATAAAAAATGTTGTTTCAATTATGGTTATCTATATCTAATAAAAAACGCAATAATCAAAACTAGAACACCAAAAACTAATTTTGGCCATGTTTTTGGGAAAATCCGCCTGTGTGCGCAGGTAGGAAACGCCAATTTTTAAGGAATAAAGGCCATTTAAAGCTATTTTGAAAGTTAAATATTATTTAAACTTTTTATACGATCGCATTAAAAAAATTTTTTCAAGCAGCCATAATTCTTATGATATTATTATTTTAAAAAAAATCCCCAAAAGTTGTAAATACCGGTACTGAGCTCTTTACTCTAATGACGAATTTGACGGAAAGTATTTTGAAAACTATTTTAAGATTATAAAAAAAACTCGACTCAACGCTTTGAATTTGATGAGTTAACTCCAGTTTAACTTTAAAATCGTCACTGGAAAACTGAACCTTAGAAAATAATAATCTATTGATGAAACTTAGAAATGTTTCATTTTTTTCATCAGAACCCGAAGTACAAACAATTTAAAAAAGTAACTGTGGCAAAAGAGTGTTTTATGGAATTTTTTAAAGCGTGCTTGTTTCTTCTTAGTTTTCTTTTTATTATATTCAGCGTTAAATAATAATGATAATAATAACTTCCATATTTCATATAATATTTTCTAGATTTAATTTCAAGTTATTAAAAAGTTGCACCAAAACTAACAATTTTTTTCTGGCAGGTTAAACATTACCTCTTCAGGAAAATAATTTGTTCTGATCATAATATTTTTCTTTCCCGGGGTTAACTGTTATAAAGCTAGAAAAAAACAAACAATCGATATTTTATTCAATGTTTTTTATTTGTCATAATGCATAAACACCTGCACAATTATGTACATTAATATCACCTTTAAATGTACCTTATGTACATTGTACATATACATACATACATACGTAAGAAATAATTTCGGTTGAATATAATCTTTGGGCATTGAATAAATACATATACATATATCATTGAACAATTACAAATAGAAGGTGACACCGGGCAAAATGACCACTATTTGAAATCACCGCGCTCCCTTCGCCTAAATATGACATGGGTGGTGTATTCGATTAAAAAAATCCTATTATTGTAAAAGGGTCGTGTATTCGAAAAGAAATTATTTTTTGTTTGTTTATTTTTATAAATTTCTATGGAAACGATGATGTGTTGGTATTGAATTAAATTCAGAATTTGTATGTTTCTAAATATGGAAACATAAATGTAGTTGTGTATTGCAGGGATTCAGAATTTATTTAGAATTTTATGGATAAAATCAATTTTCTTCAATTCGAATTTAAATTCAAACCAGGGGCTAGCTATGTTGTATAGATTTTTAGAAAAATTAAGCTGAATTGCTAAGATATGTTAATGTTGGTATACTGTTCACTTGAGTTTGGCTCACCTGATCTTTGAGGTTAAGGTCTTAAAATGCAGAATATTTAAGAGGCTATATTTATCAAACTTCTTTTTCTGGACATACATATAAAGGGGTGAGGTGAAGGCGTAAAAAGTTTTCAATCGCTGAGACTGAAGGAGAAATTAACAATAATAACTTTTTATAATATAATATAATAAAACATAGTAACTTAATAAAACTACATATAAAATAACTTTAAATATCTTTAAATTTAAGGTCTTAAAATATTATTGATTACGTAACCGAATAAATAGAAAGATTGTATATAGTTATGTAGCCGCAAACATTAATTTGTTTGCTAGGTGCTTCAGCTAGATCTGGCAGGTGGTTTGTGATATATATGGATGGAAGGACTAGTAAAGCTCAAATTGAGTGAAATAGGATATTAAACAATACCAGCCGAATCTATAAAGAAATTTTAAAGGTTTCTTTACTCTAAACTACCTCTAAATATCACTTAAGTGTAAAATCGGTATCTATTATCAATTTCCACATTTAAGCAACGTAACTTAAACACCTCAGGCTACGCAAAGCCAACTTAAATATGTTTTGACACATGAGTATTGTTTTTTTTTTTTATCAAAACAAATTGTGCGTAGGTTGAGTAAGGAAATATTTATGTGTGTACTGTGATGGCCGGGTTTAAATTGTTTTGTTTTGTTTTTTTTTGTTAAAGAAAATAATATAATAAATGATATACTTTCTCACCAATATAGGAAGGAAATTTCTGAAAACAAAATCAAAAAAAAAAAAAAACCAAAGTGGAATGGTTTCATTTCTTCTGTCTTCTGTGTTTGACGATGCATACACACATACACCCAGTTGCTTCTCTTTCTATCTTATTATTTGTGCACTCTTTTGTGTTTGCAAATTTTTTTTTGCAATCTGACAGAAATAGCCTGAGAGTGAAAAATGTACTAGAAATTTGTATCAGATTTGTCAATTTTCTTGAGTTACGTTACATTACGGTTGTTTAGTTAAGTATGAAAGGAATATTGATTATAGATACAAATTTAATTAACGTGAATATTTAAGCAAGCTTTACTAAATAACCTCTAAAAGGCATTTTAAGATAATTTTATAGATACGGCTGTAGGACTTTATTATGTGATTGTAAAAATAAATTAGTCATATATGCAAGCATATCCATTAGGGATCGATGTAATTATTATTTTTTGTATTCTTTTTGATAATATGTATTATTATAGCAACAAATAAAGGGGGAAATGCGCTTTTTAGTCTATTTTATATTTCCGTTATATAGAATGATGGAAATCTGAAATTTGTTTGGAGGATAGTTTATAAGAAACCCACTAATTTAGCTTTTTCATTGGTGTGGAGATATTATTTATTTTAATCTTATTTCCAGTGTTGCCAAGTCGAAATTCCAAATAAAATCAAAACTGACTTGTTGACTTTATTTGTCTCTTCCAAATCAAGTAAAAAAAAAGTCAAATATTTGAAAATTTTGTTTCTAGTCAAAAAAAAGGTCAAATATCAAAATACCAAATATTAATGATAATATAAATACATTTTGTTAATTATAAACAAAACATAAAGTATTTCAACTTCAATTATTCAACGAGTTAGTTAAAATGTATAATATTTCATATATTATTAAATAAACATAGGTACATAGGTACTTAAGTTAAGGTATATAAAGTTAAAGATCTTCAAAATCTGAGCTATCACATTCAATTTCATTGGTTATATCTATATTTTTGTATATATATGAAACAAAGATTGCTCCACTGCACTGGCTTAAAATCTTTTCTTTTGAATCAGGCGCAACCTTCATCTCTTCCAGTTTCCAGAACAGGAAGCAATGAGCTTTTGTTTTGGGAAAGGCATGTGTCGACAGAAAGCATGCTGATCTGTTTGAGAATTGTTAGATTTTTTGGCACTCTCTGCTGTAATTCTTTTATTAGTACTTAAAAGTTTTGCAGTTTTTTTCTAAAAATATTAATTTCTTCGTCGCTCACTTCCGAATTCCGATTTGATTTTCAATTCGTTAAGATTTTACTCGCACTCTGCTGTTTGTCTGTAGTCTTTAACATTCGAATCAGCATCAAAATCTTTATCTGATTCAGGTTTTACAAGTTTTTTTTTTATAAAAATTAATATAAGAAACTCCAAATCCTCCAACACTTTTACAAAATCAATTTTCTCACTTTCAAATATTTTGTTTACTCTTTGAAGATCTTGTAATAAAGGTTTAAAAAAACATATATCAGCTTTATTTTATTCCTTACATAGTATAACACATTACACTCGGCCTACACTGAAGTTGAAATATATTTTAAAATATTTTAACAAAAAGTTAAGTTGCATATTGAATTATTGAATAAAGTCAAAAAACAAGTCAAAACACTTTTGACAAGATTTGTATTTTATTTCATGTCAACAGCGATGAAATCTTGTCAAATTTGACATGAAACAGGTCAAAACGGCAACACTGCTTATTTTGTCTTACTCAATAAACTTTTAATTTTTTAATGAAATCAGGAGAGTGCGTCAGAAATTTAATTTATAGGTGGTTGAAAAATAATTGAAATACAATTTAAGGTGTCATATAAAACTGTTTGCAGCGATTTTGATAATAGGATTTTTTGAAAAACAAAATTTTTGGAAAACAGATCAGGCGTAGATATTAGTATTTGAATTTTTTGATACCAAAATTACTTGAATAATACACCTCCCATTAACTGGAGATAGCCACCTTTTGCAAAACTGCTAAGAATTATTTTCGGTACCTATGTAGTATACATGAAACAGAAAATCCAAAAATTGTGATTTTATTGCATTTTTAAAATTATATAAGCCTGCGAATCATTTATAGGTTCTTAATGTTGAAATTAATTTTTGATATTCTTATTTTATTTTCAAGTTTATTACCCTTCTTTAAATTCTACATACATATATACAGTGTGATCCTAAGGTGTGACAGAAGGGATAGTCTATCCCCCCTCGTTTAGGAGGGAGAGGGAGTTTTCTAAGAAAACAGAAATCAAATTATTTAAAAACTACGGCAACACTTACAGTGCCCTTTTATACATTTTTGCAAAACCAGGAACCTCTTCTATTGTCTTATTTTTAAATAAGAACAGTTTTGCAAAAATAATTTTCAAACTCAAAACAAAAAAAAAAATAAAAAAAATTATCTAACTATTTTTTTCAACATTTTACATAATTAAGTATTTGTTATCAAAATTCAATACTCTTATCAATTTTAAGTCAAAAATTGAAAATTGTATGTTTCTAGGATTTTAAATTTTCCAGATATTAAAAAAAAAGGAAATCATTTTCTTAGTAAAAACAAAAAAACACGACGTTGATAATAATCAAACTACAAAATGGGAACGTGCCCTGGGCGGCAAATTATTGGGGAACGGCAAAATGTTTCAGAATTATACTCATAAACTTACTAAAATTTTTGTTTCTTTAATTTTTAAATTCAGTAGGTATCTATTATTTAAACTGTATGTAAGAAGGAATATTCAACTGAAAAGAAAAATGTAAAAAGTCGGTCAAGCCATTAGCGAGGAGCAGGATAATAACCTTACAAAAAATCTCCTATTAAAAAATCGAAATATAAGAGAAAATTGCTTAACTTAAATCATATAAGAGCTGTTTTCGAAAAAATTTTAATAATAGAATTGATTGTGTGAAAGATAACCGTTAGTGAAATGATACAATAACAATACAAACATTTAAAAACCTTTGATTTTAATAAAATAATTTAAATTTATTTATTAAATTGAAAAATGTTCATATCATTTATAATTTTTATAATTATTTTATAAACCATCATCAGTCTTCAATTTGCTGACTGTTGATGTTATTTTCATAAAAATTCACTTTCTTTCAACAATTCACTTTCATTTACACGTTTGGTTGTGTGTCCTAACAGACCGAAAGATATTTTTTCTTCTATAGTCTATTTCTTTTTGAAACACCCAGCAAGAACAAATTAAAGATAAGGGAATCACGAAGAAAACAAAATAAAGTGTACCTATATTTAAACAAAAACCAAAAATGCGTGCAAGTTACGCAAGAAATTTGATGAATAAATCAGCCAATTCCACGTTTTTCTCGTTCGAAAATTGTGCAAACCTGAACATGAAAATCCAATAATTAACGTTTGCATTAATTATTTTGAACTGAATGAAAAGACTCAGGATACATTTTGTGAGCAAACAATTTTGTGTTAATACGATGTACCTAACAGTTTTCAATGATTTATGATTTAAAAAATTGTTGTAGCAAATAAGAACAAGACTGCTTTAGTTTTGAAATTATAATTACAATACCGTTTTTTATTAAGACTGCGAATTTCTTAATTCAATGTTTGATAAATTTCCTTAGTAGTGTTTACGAGTATTATTGCGTTTGAATTACATACATAAGTCACCAGGGGGTAGCACAAACATTAGTACCCAGGGCGGCACTTTGGCCGCCTTAATCCACCCCTGATCAGAATGAACCCTATTAACCGCATTTACGTAAAAGATTTGAAAGAAAAACCTGTCAAACTAAAAAATCTCAATAATCGTTCTTTTGTATATTAATGCAGGCTCCCATTATTATATAATATATCAATTTAATATATGATTTTTTTTTAAATACAAAAATTCGTCTTTAAATGATATTTTTATTTTTCAATTCTGCAATATACATATATGTACTCGTTATGTACCCGAGATATTCACATACAACGAATAATTGTTTTTGTGTGGGTGTACAGATGCACTAATGTTCAATAATGGGTTGATGGACTTTCGTTGCGATTGTAAATATTTTTTTCTTGAACATTTATAAAACTATAAAAAAAAAGCTCAGCAAAATAATAACTTTTTTCGAATTATGTTATTGAAAAATTTCGTTTAAACAAAAAAAAGGCAATCATATATGCAAACAATACGCTTGTTATTTTTCATAATGTCAAAAAGTACATTTTTACGAATAGTTTTGATAAAAAAAAAAACGTTTACAGGTAGTGCTATTTTCATGAAAGTCCAAAGGTATAGTTTTTTTTAATTGGATTGATAAGTGCTTATAACAGAATAAGCACTTATCAATCCAATTAAAAAAAAACTATACCTTTGGACGCAAGGTCAGGCTATTTTTTAGGACTGTTCGACTATATATGCATATGTATACCTCTTGGACTTGGGTGTATGTCAATAGACAAAAATCAAACTAAAGCTTCCAAACGATGTTAATTTTGCAACAATACTGTTAAAAATATAACATACTGTACTGCACTAGTATTGATACCTCAGATCAGAGATGATACAAAAAAGAAAACAAAACTGAACTCCTTACTTGATAAAAATAATCCAAATGAACAAACTGTCTCTAGACTGCCAACAACTAACAAAGTTCTTTTTCCATTTTTACAAATAAAATAAACAAAATCCTTCATACAATAGTTTTCTCTATATTTTAATATGCAAAAAAAAAATCTTCAGCGTAGCTTAAAAATCATGTATAGATATATGTCAACAAAAATAAAAATACAACCCATACCTTTAAAGAAAAATACATACATACAAACATTTTCCAAAAGAATACGAAATTTTGAAAATTGTCATGGTTACCTAATAACAAAAAGGAATAATATAATAAATAAATAACCTTTTGGGAATTGGTTTGTGTACACAAAAAGCCGACATCACCTATTTAATCTCTGCTATTCGCCTATTGGTCTGCAGGGCGTTCTGAGTAATTGGGTGTCACTTCTATTTGTATTTATTCAATGATATATATGTACATAAAAAGGTAACACTCCACAACTCAAAGCGACGTTATTTTCACCATTGAATAAATATATATAGAAGGTGACACTCCACAACTCAAAGCGCCAAACCTTTCGCGTAGTAAATAGGAAAAAACAAATAGTTCTCAAAGGGACATATAATTATTTAATTGTTCCTTTTTGTAAGGTAACCATAGCGATATTACTTCAATATTTAGACTTGTTTTGGAATTTGTTTACAATCAGCTTATTGAGAAAGGAAATTTTAGTTATATTTAGGAGCTCAGCGGAAAAGGTTGTACTTCTTGTTTCTTTTCGTTGTCAGGACGATTTTATTCAATATTAATTTAGGTGTTTTTAATTTAACAGTATAGGAATGAGAAAAAAAAGATATACGTATTTGCTTTCAGATTCAGATTATTTCACGCACATTTGTGTATACATATATGTAGTGGTAGCTATTTCTGCTAGTAATAGGTATTATTTATTCATTTGGTATAGTTTGTTAGGTTTTTAACGGGTGTTTTTCATTAGGAATTAAGTTTATTGTTTTTGATATCGTTAAGGCAGTTAGGGAATAGGGTGTTCATGTCAGAGAAATGAAGGCTTTTGGTAAGGCCTATTCTCTTTTTATTTCGTAGGTAATTGGTAAAATATTTATTTCACTGAAATAAAAGGCATTTTATCCAAAAGATAAGGCCAAAACCTATTTTTGTGCTAGATAGGTAATTTTATTATTATATACATATGTAGATTATAGATCGAAATTGCATTTAATGGCAGCGAATCGAAAATGAAAATCCAAATAGTATGGCATTTTCCTACCAGGCCAAATACATTTATAACCAAATATGATTTTATAAAGTAATACAATATGATAGAGTAAGATCCTAGGGCCGCCAGACATATATGTAAGTACCTACACACACGTTATTTTATAAGAGCCAAGATTCGTCTGTGAATTTTTACTATTGTAGGGAAGAACTAGGGGTATTAAGGTGAATAAAAATGTTGTAAAATAAGATTATTTTATCATAGATGATTTTTTGGTATGTTTAAGAGGATAATGTTACCAACTTTGTGTGACACTTTTCAGACAAATGGCATGACATCCAAACAACGGCAACCAGTTTGCTTAAAGCTCCCAAAAATAGTTGTACCTAATTTATGTTAAGGTGTTAAAGCATGTATATTTTATAAGATGGTGTCGGTGTCGTTAACTTAATTTGATACCAGACATCTACAGTGCGGCCTAACATCAGCCAGACACTTTTTAAACTGTTAAATTAATGGAGCCATTTACGTAACCTATAGTATCAAAGATATAATTTTAGGGTCACCATTGTTTGGCAAAATTCATTTGTCATTTCTTTGTTTCGTCGTAGTCGTTAAATATTTCATTTAATTCGCAAATGTCAATTAACAATTTCCGTTTTCTTTTTTATTTATTTTATTTTTAATTCAATTCGGAATTAACATTTCGTGGTTTTATCATTCGCATTAAAAAAAAAATATATATTAATAATTTCGCAAAATTCATCTGGAGAATTGTTGTTCAGTTTCTTTTTGTTTTGATTGCTTATAGGGTCGTGTGTTTGAGCCCCTTTTAGGCAGCATTCTTTTTGATATTCGACAGTTTCAACAGGATGCTACCCGTTAAATTTCATTGTACCACCAAAATGCTTTTCTTTTAACTAGTGCCGTGCATTGAATTGAAAAAACCTTACGTCTTAGGCATATAAAAAAGTATCTTTTTGATTAATTTTCATTTATCATGTCTTGTTTTTTTGTTCATGATTTTTGATTCATTTTGTTTTCTTTTTATTTCGCACTATGTTCTAATAAAGTTCTCCCAAACCAACGTGGAACATTCGCTCTGTAGGGCGAATCATTCACAACGATAACAAAAATCCGCTTCGCTTTCGCGTTCGTTTGGGAGAGCCTTTACTCTTTTTTTCGCTCGAAATTTGGAGGCCTGTAATTTAATGTTAGCCAAAAAATTGCTAAAAAGTTGAATGCCAAATAAAAAAGAACAAACTACAGAGTAAAAAATGCAGATCAATAGAATGTCAAATAAATAATTACCAAACTTCAAAAAGCCAATTAAACAAAAAAGTTAATAAAAATTGCAAAATAAAAAATTCGAAATGAAGATTTGTTATATCATTAAACCGAAGAAACGTTATTTTCAAAACGTTCAATGCGAAATAACCAAAATTGCGAATCGAAAAACGGCCAAATGACCTTCCACGAATCGTTAATTTTCTAAACAATTCTACATATACCATACCTACGGTGACCATACGTCCTCTTTTTGAGAGGACAGTCCTCTTTTTAGCAGTTGTGTCCTCTCCGATTTTTTTTGCTTAAAGAGGACAGTACGTTTGCATCTTTTTACTAAAATGTCCTCCCAATGTCCTCTTTTTCTACTAAAAATTTTCTAATAAAAATTTGGATTCGTATGGAATAGCAAAAAAACGTCAATGCCTGAAGCTTCTCTTATTTAAAAGATTTTAAATTGAAAGTAATGGAAACGAAAGGCAGAAGATTTTTTACCATTGTCGGTTAAAAAAGAAAAGAATGTCTTTCAAATCTGGAATCTGAAGGTAATATTGATATTATCATTTTTTAAAGAAAAAAGTAGCTTCTTTTTATGAAAAATATATTGACTACTTAAGTCAGTGGGAATAATTTAAAGACATACAACATTTCGATTGGTTACTTTTGCAAAAAGTTCCATCTTGGGAGTTCATAAATATAATAATATATTAAAGCTATTAAAGTGTTCATTCTCACTACCAACATCAAATGGACCCACTAAACACGAACGGGTGTTTTCTATTTCAAACAAAATTTGGACATCTGAAAAATCTCAATCTCAAATCTCAAAAGCCGATGCATTAAAGTTAACATTAAATGCGAAGTGCAATTGTGAAATTTCGAGATGGATTGTGCGAGTTCAAAATATTTTTAAGAAATATAACAATATCGTTAAAAAAAATGATTCTGCAGAAAAATATGGAAAGTAGGTAAACCAAATAATAACTTTTTCTTCTAAATATTTACCTATCTAAAGTTATTATTTTTCTTCATTTTTTAAATTGATACGAATTGACTGTAAAAATAATATGATATGAAGTACAAACTTTGAAAATAAATATAATAACTTATAACAGTATTTTTTCTGTCCTATTTTTCGTGTTTGAAAAAATGGTCACCGTAACCACAACCCTTATTTTAATATTTTCTCAGTGCAACTATTTCACAATATGTTCTTCGTGTTATGGTAATAATTCCAGAGGACTTTCATCTCCTAAACAACAACCCTTTGGTCATAGTAATTATACTTAGGTACCTATTTTATTTTAGTTTTTATGAAAATAAAAATTTAATCCAGACCATTTATTCATCAACAAACAATAGACCAATCAGTTTAAACGGTTAACGGTAGGTAAGGTACATAATTGTGCAACTGCGACTAACCTGTTATAAGGCTGGTACCTACCAATAATTTCTTCAAATTGCTTGTATTCAATGGTTAATTTAATAATGATTTTTTTTTTAAATCATAGGTATTCTAACTAAGTGTAAGATATATAAGATCTATTAAGAAGTTAGATATATTTTTATTGTTTTATATGCATTTTTTTAAATGCATTTTCGCCTTGATTTCTCACCGGTAAAAAAACATAGCACCGGAATGTGTAGCATGTTATACCTCCTGCATTTTAAGACCTTACGTTTAAAGATCAGGTTATTAGAACTCAAGTAACATTCACCTAAGCAATACAGCTTTCGTTTCTTATAAATCAATAACAAGGACTACCCTCTGTTCTGAGTGTAACTCGAAATTGAATTCTACACAGTTCAATCAAAAATCAGAATAACAAACAAAATTAAAGAAGTCAAAATTCGCTTACATTCATATATACACATCCTTACACGTATAAAATAAAGGAGAGTGCCCAAAAAAAACCAAGAGTCGATAAGAAAAAAACATATATGGATTGAAAGGGCATTGACTGTAGATATCAAATATGAAATTATTTTCTTTAAAAGTTATCCCCGGGACTTGCTTTGATAATTTATTTATTTTAAATAGCAAGCTGCTTTTTCATGTATACAACATTGGTGAGGGCAGTACAGAAAAGAACAGGTATTGATTAGTACTACTTATCCACTTGATAGATGGTAATCCGCAAAAGTTTCGTAAAATGATTCGTAAGTTTCTATTAAGGCAAGGCTTCGAAAACTATTTTTCGAAAAAAACTGATTTTCATAAGGCAATGCTCGAAAATACTAGGTTTCGAAAGAAAAATGTTTACAAGCGTGGCCAACGCTATATTTTTTTTTGGAATTTGAGGCAGCGACAGTATAGGAAGGTATAGAAGGAAATACATGTGCCTTGAATGTTGCATTCTTTTAATGCGAAAATATGTTAACTGTTATAAATAGTTACATTACTAGTCTCGTCAATACATTAAAAGTTCTCTTATGAGAAATCAATTAACAAATTCCGTAATAAATTATGAAAACAAAACATTTTGGAATTTTACCACTGCCGTTGAAAGAGTCTTAGTTTTCCCGTTTTCGTTTTCATTTTGGCGTTTTATAGTTGCATAATAATATGAAAAGGCAGGAGCCTCATCACGTAAAACAAAAACGATCGAACGATATCGTTTTGACTAAAAGCTGCTGTCTTTATTTTTCTCTACAGAAATGATAGAGCTATAGTAATATTAAAAACGATATCGTCCTATCGTTTTCGTTTCACGTGATGAGGCTCCAGGTCTTAATTATTCATTAGTTTAACAGTATGCGAATGATTTATAAGTTGTTCTTAATTCTTACGCGCATACTATTTCCTCAAACTCTTGTCCGACACGCTTAGGTAGGTCACTACTTTTTTTCGAAACTGATTTTAGTGACTTGTGGTGCACCTATTTAATAACATGAATCAACCACAATTTGAAAATGTGTCACTTTTTACTTTTTTTACATGAAGAAACACTGTATTTTTAAACATTTTTAATTGCCATATTCAGCCCCGGGGATAACTTTTTAAAAAAATAATTTCATATTTGTTATCTACAATTAATGTCCTTTCAAACCATGTATGACTTTTCTCAATCGACTCTGGGTTTTTCACCCATACATTTTTGGGCATTCTCCTTTGAGTTTCAAAAAAAAAAAACTAATACCAAGAATCGTTTCCATAGAAATTTTTTAAAAACAAATAAAATGAGAAAAGAGAATTATTGAGAAAATTCCCTCTCTCATAAAATAAGGGAAATTTATTTAAGCGACACTAGCGCCATGCCATATATATTTATTCAATAATCTTCACGTAGTAAATAGAACAAAACAAATAGTTCTCAAAGGGACATTTAATTATTGTCCCTTTTTGTTAGGTAAAAGTAGGTAAAAGGTAACCATAGCGATTTTACTTCAATGTTTTGACTTTTTTTTAAATTTGTTTACAATCAGCTTGAGAAAGGAAATTTTAGTTTTATTTAGGAGCTCACCGGGGGTTTAGACAAGCGAGTAGAACTAGTAGCATTTGTATCATAGTGTTAGTTTTATGGATGTATGTGTGACTAGTTGCTCTCTGCGCGTTTTGTCAACTAGTATGATTTTTTTTAAATAGTTCATACAGAAAAATATACAAATTATGGAAACTATGGAAACAAAACAAATAAATGAAAACAATGTACTACCACCCGGAGCATTGAATAAATATATATAGAAGGTGACACTTGGAAGAATGACCACTGGCTGCTAGCATGGCGCTAGTGTCGCTTAAATAAGTGTCCCTTATATTATGAGAGAGGGAATTTTCTCAATAATTCTCATTTCTTATTTATTTGTTTTTAAAAATTTCTATGGAAACGATTCTTGGTATTAGTTTTTTTTTTTTCTTTTGAAACTCAAATTAATTTTATACATAATCCGCTCAACTTAAATAGAAACAAACTTTTTGTTTACTAGCGTGTAGCGCTTTTGTTAATTTATAAATTCACCTTTTGGTTTCAGTTCCTTTAAAAGGGATCTATTGCGAATAAAACTGCAGAGACATAATAATTCAGGAAAATACCATAAGTTAATTTTTTACCACTTTTCTAATTACTTCATTTAAAACACTGTTTTTTTTTTGCGCCACTTGAATAGAAATATTCTTTTAAATAAGGAAACAAATTAAAAAAGTGCAGTAAAACTGGGTAGTTTTCTATTCGTAATCATATTTTAATATGTTTGCTACTATCTTTATTTGAAATAACTTGTAAAGCCCATTTGGAGACTGAATCATGTAGTTATTTTATATTATTTAAAGAAATTGCACTTCATGCTTCTTTGATTGCAGCAATAAGTGATTTGTCCTCATATTGTCGGTCAGAATCGTAAAATTAACGAACCATCCATCCTCATACGTTTTCAATAATATTTAGGTCCGGAGAATACGGTGGCAATTGAAGTAAGGTAAAATTTTTCTCAGATATCCAACTGTTAATGATCCTTGCGTTGAGGATTCGCACGTTTTCTTGTTGAAATGCCATGGTATTGGTCCAAAGACATCGGTAAACTTAGGGAAAGCTTCTTGCGGTATTTCTTTGTAGGAGTTTGTGGCCTTGTATATGCAAACTATAGTACTATCATGGATAAAATTTTTGTGTGCAACAATGCTTCGTTGGTGGCGCCACTTTAGCTCGGCGGAGACTTTCAATTTTGGGAGACAATTGTCGGCGGAGACTTCAATTTTTGGGAGACTTCCATTTATCAGAGAATCGAAACTAGGTAGTTAGAGCAAGAGGAGCGTATTTTTTCGATTCTGGTAAGAATCAAATAGAGTAAGCGAGATTACCAATCGAAGGTTTTGTTAAACGTCAATGATGAGAAAAAGGTGAATAAAATAAAAATCGGTTGGCACAACGGCTCATGAAGAGCCAGGGCCTAGTGACTAACAACTCGCAACCATTCCTGTGTGCGCCTTTCGACAGGAATGGAAGGGACCTACATTTTTATGCCGAATCCGAACGGCTAGACGAGAAGCACTTATTCGTGACAAGTGATACTCTTGGAGGATTTGTCAATTCCTCGCAAGAGGCAGTAGCCCTGATAAAAAACTTTTTTTGTTTTTAGGTGGACGAGGCTGGGAAGCGATCCCAGACCTCCAGCGTGACAGTCGAACGCACTAACCATTACGCTACAATACTACAAGAAAAAGGTGAAGAGAATGGCAAAAAAATGTTCGTATCCTGTTTGATTGAATGTGCGATGCAACGTTATTTTTTGTTGCTTAATTTACTGATTATGCTATATGCGAGAAGAGAAGTAGACATACATACATGTAAGTTAGCTTTTTGCGTCGTCCTTGTCATCAACCTTGAAGGAATATAGTTTTTTTTTTTGTGGGAAAGAATATTGCGTGGAGGTATACATTCTTATATTATCAAGGGTAGGTTGATTTTAATGCGGGAAAGAAAACTATGTTCATGTTGTGTAAGTATATTTCTAGGTATATATGCAATCGTATGTTATTGACGGAAGTTTTTATATTAAATTGTCTTACAAAGATTTCTTATTTGCCGTGAAATTTGTTGCAAGTGCAAGATTTTGAGCATATTTTTTTGCGGGAAAGCAAAATATACCTACATACATAGGTAGGTAGATATATTCGTATAAATTATGAATGGTAGGTTTTATTAATATTTAGGTTGTTTGCATAATTTGAGTTTGACTTGAAATGTTTTGAAGAAATTTACAATTTATTATGCCGACAAATATAGGTAGGTCCATACATAATGCATAACTATATGTAGGTAGGTATGAAAATAACTTACAAAAAAATAGAGAATTTCTATGCAATGTTGAGGTAGATAAGTGCTTGGTGGTAGGTAGGTTGTATTTGTTTACCTACTTCATATTGATAAAAAAGATTGCGACCTCGATGTTGGATTAAGATATAAATTTAGGTGCAGCAGTTTAAATTTTAAGTCTGTTCGACTTTTAAAATCTTACATGATCTGAGTTCAAACCGGTGTAAGCCAGGTTGGTTTCTATCTTTAATTAATTAAAATATTTTAGTACGAAAGGATTAAATATTTAAATAATTTATTTTAAAATATAAGAATATAAATAATTATTTAAAAACTATTTTGGCAGATTAATGTAATAAATTTAGAATTTATAAATGTAATTTATATTACAAATAGTACTTGTTTTATATAGAAATTATTTTGTTTTTAATTATGAGTTTAATATTAATTATTTGTGTTTTAGTAAGAGTTGCTTTTTTAACTTTATTAGAACGTAAAGTTTTAGGATATATTCAAATTCGTAAAGGCCCAAATAAAGTTGGGTTAATAGGAATTCCTCAACCTTTTTGTGATGCAATTAAATTATTTACAAAGGAACAAACTTACCCTTTAGTATCAAATTATATTTCGTATTATTTTTCACCAATTTTTTCATTATTTCTATCTTTATTATTATGAATATGTATACCATTTTTTATTAAAATATTTTCTTTTAATTTAGGTTTATTATTTTTTATATGTTGTACAAGATTAGGTGTGTATACAGTAATAATTGCGGGTTGATCATCAAATTCTAATTATGCATTATTAGGGGGTTTACGATCGGTTGCTCAAACTATTTCTTATCATACAAGCAGGCATGTAGGATGTAGGTATAGGTATGTACCTACATAGGTAGATATGATTTTCATGAATTCAGCCAGTGTTATTTATTTTGTTCAAATCAACAAATTGCAAAACGTGCCAACAGGTAGGTACCTATCTACTTACCTATTTTAAATTTTATTTCCGATTTTTTGATTCCAGGTAGTTTACAAAATAAATGTTTTATTGCAGACACCTACCTACCAATAACTTTTTTCGTTAGAAATTTTTTCCTTTTTTTGAAATTTAAGTGTAAAATAAATTTGAAAAACTTAAATATGAATTTTGGCATACCTAACACAATAATAACAATTATAAATTGTTCCTATTTTCGTGACCTTTTTTTTATAAATTTCTTAAAGGAATACAATTTTAGAAATTTATAGTAATTTTAATTAGTTAGTGTTTTTATTTAATCTTTAAAGCTTAAAACTTCTATCTCCCTCCGTTTGTGGGGGAGGGGCAATTTTATAAAACATTTGCTTTAAATGCATTAAAAATTATTAAAAATCAACGATATTACTTACAATATTATGCGATAGCTTTTTTCAGTCTATTTTTTTCAAATTGTTTTCAAAACAAATATGTTCAATGAATAGTTTTTGAAACAAAATTTTTCAGTCAAAATTTAGAAAAAAAAAATTGAAAAACAAAATTTATTTGCATTTTTTACTTCTGAATTGTACGTAATATTCTTTGTTCCAAAATCGATTGCTGTAATTAGTTTTTAGTCAAACGCTAAGAACCAGGAGCTGGTTTATAGTTTAGTTTTAGAGAAAATCGAAACTTATGAAAGTACTTTTTTCTTCCAAAATTATTTTTTTGAGTAGGTACTCTATGTAACTCTCAAACTTGCGAATAGCCCAAACAACTGCTAAAGCTTCTCGTTCCTTCGTGTTATAATTTCTTTCTGCTGAAGGCAAAAGTCGTCTGGCGTATTCTTTTGGTCGTTCTTTCTGAACCCTCCCCTTGTAGTAAGGCTGCACCAACTGCATAACCACTGGCATCGGTTCGTATGGTGAATGGCTTCGATTCATCTGCCTGTCTGAGGATTGGAGCGGTAGTGAGTCGATTCTTGAGTTCATCGAAAGCGTTTTGTTGGGCATCTTCCCAAACCCATTTTGAGTTCTTCTTTGTGGTCTGACAAAGGACGAGAGATTTTAGCTAATTCTGGAATAAATCTACGAAACCAGGAACATGTTTGTGAGAATGAGATCATATCTTTTAAGTTCTTTGGAGCGCTGCGATCTTTGATTACTGAGACCTTATCAGGAACGAGGCTTATACCTTGTTTGGTTAGAATATGACCCAAACATTTTACTTGAGTTCTACAGCAGCAACATTTTTTCCGGTTGACGCGCAAGTTGTACTGATTTAAAACTTTAAAAACTGCATCAAGATCACTTAAATGTTGTTCAAATGATGATGAGAGAATGAGTAAATCATCAATGAAAGCAAGCAGGCGTACTTTAGATAGTTTAGTCTTTACCCTATCTATCAATCGTTGGAAGGCGTTTCGTAAACCAAAAGGCATGCGGAGGAAACCAAATGGTGTAATAAAGGCTGTCTTATCCTTATCTTCTTCCTTCATCTTGATTTGCCAGTAACCTGATAGAATATCAATGGTTGACATAACTTCGGCATTCTTTGCGGCATGGAGCAGGTCGGCTAATCCTGGAAGTGGGTAAACATCAGGCTTGGTCACAGAGTTGAGTTTGCGGTAGTCTACACAAACTCGAATACCACCTTCTGTCTTTGGAACCATCACGACCGCTGAAGCCCAGGGAGATTCACACTCTTCTGTTATGCCGGTGTTGAGCATCTTGCTCACTTCATCTTGCAGGACATTCTTTTTGTTCTCGAAAAGCCGATAAGGTGGAACCGCAATCGGTTCATGGTTACCTGTTGGTATGCAGTGTTCAACAGCAATAGCTGGTTTATTTGATAACTGGAACAACTCTTTGTTCTGGAGCAGAAGTGCTTTTAATTCTGTCCTTTTAGTTGCAGTAAGATTTGGAGCTTCGTGCTCTTTAAGTATAATGTTTTCAGCACTAAAAGATTCGAAAAAGACGAAATCTGGATCATATAGCGATAGTTCGAGATGAGATAACGTGGAATGCTTGGGAATAGCATCTTCAAAGATCTTGTCGATTAAATCTGGAGAGTAATCTTGGTTTTGGCTTGAAAATAGTTTTTCGTTGTTCCTACTTCGGTTCTGTGGCGAGTGATTTGAGATATACCGAAGTGGTGTTCTAGGAATCGGGCTGATAGCCATTGGGACAGGAGAAAAATGTGCGAGCAACTCTGGAGTTGCTATTGATGGGGCTAAGCCATCAATTGAACTTTTGACAGAAGGTCGTTGAAGTAGTGGCGGTAGGATCATTTTAGGTAAGGAATCGATGGAGCAAAAGTTGATGTTCGTTGCTCCCTTTGGTTGGTTGCAGTTCGGACATTGACTTCGAACGTACCCAGGTTTTCCACAACCATAGCAATTCAGAACGGCGCGAGAGTTGTTTCGATTTTCTCGGCTCTTAGTCTGCTCTTGTTTTGCATCCTTTTCTTTTTTCCTGCATTCCTCCATACCATGTCCAATATTGGAGCAATAACCACATTTAACTCGGTTTCTTCCGCTTGAGTTGAGTTTTTTTTCATCCGACTTCTTTTGGTTTGTTTCTTCGCTCATTTCTTCAAAACTGATCTCTGCTCTACGAGCAAGAGTGAGAAGGTTTTCGAAACTTTTTTATATTTTATCTTTCGATTCTGTTTCTAATTTGTTTGTTAAGTCTGCTATTACACCATGCATCTAGACGCGTGCAAACTTTTCGAACATATGTAAGTGCAAAAGAGAAAACAAATTCGAAAAGATGAAACGGAAGAAAATCCGACGTGTGTCGCGTGGGTAAAATATTCGTGCAACAAGAAAATTCGAAAAAGTTTGAAGAAGTTGCACGCGTCCAGATGCATGGTGTAATAGCACACTAAGCAGCCCAAAAACCATATCTAACTGTTGTGCTTTATTGTGGGACCCTTCCGCTTGTTTGGATAGAAGTGCCCGCTTCTCGCACATCGACCAGTCAAGGTGCAAGATTTTTTTCTTTGTTGAAACTTCGACCTGGTAAGTTGCTAAATTTTTTTTTTTCTTTATATTATTATTTTGACCACATTGGTGCAAAATGTAGATTTAGTTTTATTTGATTTAATTATTGGTGGTTTAGGCCTTAAGTTGGGCGTCAGTTATAAAAGGCCTGCTTACCCTTCTTAGGTTTAAATACATACATTTTATTTATCTAAAAAAAAGTGGTTTAACATTCAATTCATATAAAATACTTAAATGTTTGCAAGAGCCAGACAAGACCAGAGAGGTGCTCGTGCTGGGCAGTCCAAAGTAAAAGTGAAATTTTTTTTTTTTTTTAGATTTAAGATTCTGTTTTATTTAGCTAGATTTGATATACAATTGACTTACAACTAAGCTTATTATTAACTAATGTTTTTAAATGTTGGCTCAGAAGGGGCCCAACTTATTTCTTATGTCTACTTAAAATGATTTTGTATATAAGTATAAAATACATATTTTTGGCTTCTTAATCTAATACATGATTTTTTTTTTTTTTTTTATTACAAAACAATTGTCCCTTAAAATAATTAAAAATGTTTAAGAAAAGGTTATGGTGTCATCCCCTGTCGTGTCCACTATCGGCTCGTTCATAGAATGGTCTTCCTTCATTGTGAAACACGTCCCGGAATCTGTCATCAATGATAGCTCTGGGGTTCAGATATCGCTGGCTGGGCTGAATTTCCTCCTGTAGCATCTGTTGTACTTCAGGGATTGGATGTCCTTTTAAGTTCTTTATGATTTTGCTGGTGAGTTCCATCATATGGTGGTCAATGGGGATCACGCCTGATGCCTCGTAGAGCATTTTGTTTGGCCAGTACTTCTTTGTAAGGGGGTTCCAATATAGTCCTGTGTAAATTCTCAAGATCTTTCTCTCGAATAGTTTTATCTTCTTCATCGCTGAAGGAGACATGGTTAACCAGATGGGGCAGGCGTACGTTAGGACCGGCCTGATCAGCTGCTTGTACATGAGAAGCTTCGTCTTCTTGCTTAGTCCATTCTGTTTTCTCAGTAGAGGATGAAGAAGATGAAACGAAAAGTTTGCACGGTTTAGAATCGCCATCGCATGCTTGTTGAATTTCATCTTGTTGGTGAAGTGCACTCCAAGGTATTTGGTGGTTTCTTTTGTATGGATGATGGTTCCATCTGGCAAACAGATGTTGATATTTCGGCTTCTAGTGGCAATTCTTCTTCGTGCTCTTGTCTGTGTTTGAGGTGGCCGGAAGCAGATGAGTTCCGTTTTACTAGTGTTTATCTTCAAACCCCATTTCATATAGTAGTTCCAAAGGTTGTTGACATGGGTTTGTACTCTACTAGCTGCAATCTCTGGGGATAGGGACGTCGTGTATGTGATGGGGTCATCGGCATACAGTTTTGTCTTTGTTCTTCACATGCTATCCGGTTGGTCTGCCGTGTAGATGCTGAAGAGAAATGGTCCTAGCTAATTAAATTAACATTGGCGGAAAATGTATTTTTATGTTGCTTATTTTTAATAAATAAAATTTATATAAAATGTTACAAATAGTATAGTAACTGCTCTACCTCCAAACAAAAAAAAATAGTTTAATTTTCAGCAACATGTTGCTAAATAATGACATGACAAGCCCAAAAGTAGACAATACGTTTTAGGTTTACTTTAGGTCCACAACGAACACTTTTTAATTTGAATTTTGTTCTAGTTACAAAAAATGTCAGTCAGAACCAAGATACATATATTACAAGTAATATCATTAGCATGTTTATTTTGTTCAGTTCTGCGCATGTTGTCAAAATCAATAGTAAAAGAATTGAATTTCAAACAATCATACAAAAATTGTTTTTGTTTACTGTGTACTTACACAAAAGGCAGCCATCTTGAAATTTGGAAAGGTGCGCCTGATAATACCTTAGATATGTGTACTGTGAGTCAGAACAGCGTTGCTACAATTTAAATAGTATTTTTAATTATATAAAATTAGGCGTGTACCACGAAGGAAACATCTTTGAGCGCTTAGAGATATGTATTTTGTTTTAAGTGGGACAAAACATAACCTATTTTTTACTTGCGGTTATGTATGTACATTAGTGTGTCCGTTATTTCCCAAACTCATTTTTTTGTATATCACTCCCCGTCAATCGAAAGTTTATGCCGAAAGAAAAAATGATCGACCAACAAAATTTTTTTTCCGAGGTCATTAACCCGTGCCTCTAAGGTCATACTTTTCCCATACAAATTTGTATGGGAATTTTACACTTTTCACATTTTATTTTTTTTTCTCTGGAACTATAACAGTTAATCTTAATTTTTTTGGGAATTCTGATTGACTTATCGGTTCTTTAAAAAACTTCATTTAAAAATGTATTAAAAAAATTGAATTTATAATTTATTTCTATTTTTTAAGGTGCCAGTTATAGCTATCATTGGAAACCATCATTGAAAAAGTTAATTGTTGATTTTGAGAAACTTCGAAAGTTTAATCGTTGATTATTTAAATGCAGAAATATAGCTTAGGACTTCAAAATTTCAGATTTTGACCCATATCTTTCCCATAACGTAACTTTTAATTTTTTCAATGATCAATGGTAAGGTAGTTCATCATTGAAAAATTAAAAGTCATTTTATGAGAAAAATTGTGCAAAATTGAATTTTGTTTTACCTAGAAATAAATATTAAGTCAATTAGCTTTACTTTGGCATCAAAATAATCACATATTTTTTCTTCAAAATGTCTCAAAATTGACGATTAATATTTTCAATTATGGTTTTCAAATATTATATAATTTTCTCTTATTTTTCTGTCTCGATCTGCAGCAGTTTTTGTTGTTTTTTTATTGATTATAATTAAGTAATAAGTAATAAACTGCATTAAAAAAAAAAATAATGAAAACAGGTTAGAAATAATTTATTTCAATTTTTCAAAATATTAAATATTTTTATTTTTTTCAAGTATTTTTTTTTTTTTTTCTTATCAAAAAAGAGTTTTTTTAAATAATTTTTTTTGACCAATATCTTGTTTAAAAACCACATTCAAAAATTAATTTAAAAAAAACTTTATTTGATAAGAACAAAATTTGTTCTCTTCCTAATTTTTAAATCGAATTGAAATTCAAATAACATAAATGTACCTATCCGCTAAAAGGAACCTTATTCCAAAATGTAAGCAAAAAAGAACCTAATTTTAATTTGTTCTCATTGAACTTAGAACAGAAGGTGTTAATTGGTGAAAATTTGAAGTAGGTAGTTCAGGAAAAAAAATCCCTTGATGGCCTACACACTTCGTTCGACTCATTTTTACTTCTCTTTATTTGATTTGACAATTTTGTAAAATTATCAGAAAATTATCAAGTTTTGTCATCACTGTGAAATGTCAATAAATTTTCAAGAGTTGCCATAAATTCCTTGATGGTTTTCACATTCGACTGACTCCTCTGACTTGTTTTGACTTTACAAAAGAAAACGAAAAAAAACACATTTAAAAAAAAGAAGAAAATTATTAACCTCATTGATACAAATTTTTTAGTGAAATTTTTGTTATGAGAAACAAAAATTTGTAGCACGACTTGTGTCAGTATGGACTCAAGTGTTTTATAAAAAAAAAAAAAAACAACCAAACAAATCTTTATTTGCTATTTGGGCCATCACACACCAAGTTACATATATTACAGGTAATATCAGTAGCGTCTTCATTTTTGTTCAGTTTTGCGCATGTTGTCAAAATCAATAGTAAACAAATTGAATTTCAAACAATCACCAAAAATTTGTTTTTGTTTATTGTGTAATTACACAAAGGGCAGCCATCTTAAAATTTGGCAAGCTACACCTTAGATACCTTAGATTAGAAAGGAATATAGTTTCAGAAAGGGTTTCGAAAATTCCGATTCACACTAAGAAAGGAAAGTGCTTTCTGAAAACTTTTTACTTTCAAGAAAGCAAATTTTCTGAAAACATTTTTCGGGTCGTTATCGTCACACTATGAAAGCGAAAGCGTTTTCTGAAAATGCTTTCTGAAAAAGTTTTGTGTGTAAACGGATGTGATATTTGAGTTTAGTTTCGTCAATTATATTTCGTAAATATATATAGGCAATTAACTAAAAAAAAAAAATAATTTGGGTGGCACAACGGCTCATGAAGAACCAGGGCCTAGTGACTAACAACTCGCAACCATTCCTGTGTGCGCCTGTCGACAGGAATGGAAGGGACCTACAATTTTATGCCGAATCCGAACGGCTAGACGGGAAGCACTTATTCGTGACAAGTGATACTCTTGGAGGATTTGTCAATTCCTCGCAAGAGGCAGTAGCCCTGAAAAAAAAATTTTTAGTTTTTAGGTGAACGAGGGTGGGAAGCGAACCCAGACCTCCAGCGTGACAGTCGAACGCACTAACCATTAAGCTACGGGCTACTACAGGCAATTAACTATATAATGGTAATTATACTACGGATTCCGCAGCATGTTACTTAGCAAAAACCGGGTAATAGTAGGTCAATTTGGGTGCGACCGCTTTGGGACTATGCTGCTGAAAATAAGGACTACGCAACGCTCATGAGAGATTTGCGCGCAGAAGGAGATGAGTTCTTCCGTAATTTTGCTCACGTTTCGGAAGAGCAGTTTAATTGCTTGTGTGACAAAGTACTCCCGTTTGTTGAAAAATAAAATACACCATGGCGTGTGCTCATCACGAAAGAATAGCTGAAATACCTTGCTAAGGGCGAAAATTACAACACATTGAATTTGCAGCCAGATCGACCGTTGACCGGTAGCACAATGCCCGTGCCATTGTTGAGGACGAGGCATTTTCTGCATCCCCAATTTAGTCCGGTTCAAAATTGCTTCAGTCTGTGATGGCCCTTTGATATTAGAGTTCTAGTTTTGAACAGTTAAATTATACAAAGTAGGTACTAAATATATAATGTTATAAATTCACATATGTATTTGTCTGGTAATTAATACACATTTGAGATTGCAATTTAGTTTAGAAAATGTATTGATACAGAATCGACAAGTAGGAGTTAAAAATTCTTGTTCGGGATTTATGTATGTAAATTATTTTTTTAATAGAAATGCTCTCCCAAACCAAAGCGAAATCGGAGTGAAGCATTCGAACCGATAACAATTAAAAAATGACAGATACACAATATTAACAGTGTTGTTCCATGTAAACTATAAATGTAATACTACGTTTTCATTGGAGCCGAAATGAGGTTATTTCGAAATTAGCTCGTTTGGAACGTCAAACGTCCTTTACAAATTTGACGTTCCAAATGATCTAATTTCGAAATTACCTCATTTCGGCTGCAATGAAAATGTAGTATAAACTACACGATAAAGATTCCGCAAGGCTCGGTAAAATTCTATCTAAGGAACATTGCAATCCATCATTCTTGAAAAAGCCTGATGGTTCCTGGACAGTCTCTCCAGCTGAGTCATTGGAGCTATTAATGACGACGCACTTCCCGGGCTGCGAGAACAGTAGGTTAGCGACGCTGGAACCTTGGGACATGTCTTCATCTCGAGTAGATCACATCAATACCGTTACAACAAAAGAAAAAATTGCATGGGCAATTGATACATTCTCACCGTATAAGTCTCCAGGCTTGAGGATGTTTATCTCTTAACTATGTTCCCGAGTCCTGGAGACATGTAAGAGTGGTTTTTATCCCGAAAGTCGGTAGGCGGGGGCATGAAGGATTTCCGTCCAATTAGTCTAACCTCTTTTGTGCTTAAAACCTTAGAGCGCATCCTCGACATCCATATTAGATACATCCTGGATAGATGCCCACTTGAAAACTCTCAACACGCATAGCTTAAAGGCAAATCCACTGAAACAGCCCTGCATGAGGTAGTGCGCACTATTGAGAAAACTATAAACTATAAAGAATATCCTCTTGCCACTTTCTTAGATGTTGAAGGGGCTTTCAACAACGTGCTTACTGAATCCATTCTAGAGTCTTTAGTTGATTTTGGTGTAGAAGACTACATAAGGGAATGGATAATATCCATGCTCAGAGACAGACTGATTCAAGCTACGTTAGGTAATACAAACTCGACCAAAACATGTAAGTAGAGGTACACCCCAGGGTGGGGTTCTGTCCCCTCTTCTATGGCTTTTAGTCGGGATTAAAATTCTTGTTAAGTTGGAAAGATGTGGAGTCAAGGCGGTGGCATATGCTGATGATTTGGTGATATTTGTGTCAGGGAAGTTTAGCCCTGTGTTAAGTGAGATCACGGAAATGGCTTTAAGGAAGATCAGCAACAGGTCCACGAGCTGTGGACTAGGAGTTAACCAAAGTAAAACTGAACTGATGCTATTTACTACCAAGACTAAGATACACCCCTTCACTCTACCCCGACTCAACGGCCAAACACTCTCACTCTCCTCTAAAGCTAAATGTTAAGGTGTTATTCTCGACCTAAAATTAAATTGGAAGTTGAACATTGAAGAAGGGGTCAAGAAGGCCTGTATAGCATTCTATGCCTGTAGTAAAACTTTTGGTAAAAAGTGGGGGCTTCAGTCGAAGATGATCCTGTGGACGTATACAGCCGTGGTACGACCGATCCTCACATACGGTTCGATTGTATGGTGGCCTGCACTTAACAAAAAATATAACATCGATAGACTTAGGAAGGTTCAAACAACTGCTAGCATTGGTACGACAAGGGCTATAAGATGCTGCACGACTGATGCCTTAAGTGTTTTTCTGCACCTTCTACCACTTGATCTACATATTAAATATCTAGTATCTTGCAGCGCTTTAAGACTTAAAGAATCAAACTCTTGGTTTGCCAAGCCCTATGGTCACAGCAATATCACAGACTTGATTCCAATGGAAATGTTTTCGACTCCCACTGACTACTGCACCCCTACAATGAGTATCAGTAAGGATTTCAAAGTTAAATTTCCATCCAGGAAGGATTGGAATGTTATCGTCGTACCGAAAGATTTCGACACAACTATCTTTACTGATGGCTCAAAGATGGAGTGTGGCGTTGGTGCAGGAATCTTCTCTGAGTCTCTAAATGTATCCTGACCTTGCTAGCGTCTTTCAAGCTGAATTGCTGGCAATCAGGGAAGCTTGCAAGTTACTTAAAGCAGATCCAAACCAAAACCGTAATGCAGCTATTATTACAGACAGTCAAGCGACTGTTAAAGCCATTAATTCAGCTACAGCATCCTCCAAACTAGTCCAGCAATGCCGGAATGAGCTTGCGCGTCTGAACACTGACCTCAATGTCACTATTATCTGGGTTCCGGGTCACAGTGGCATTGATAGCAATGAACGGGCTGACGAGCTGGCCAGGCAAGGTTCAGCCCTTCATGGCTCACTTGCGGAAAGAGTCAACATTCCGCTTGCAGTTATGAAGGGCAACATTCTCTCAATTTATCTTACTAAAGCAAACCGTAGGTGGAGCAGTTTATCAAACTGTATTAAATCTAGGAAGATTTGGCCCACCTATGACAAGAACCGAACAATTGATCTAATACGCAGACCCAGGCAAGACATAGCCAGGGTAGTTGCAACCTGTAGCGGACACTGGCCAATAGGAGAGCATGCAGCGAAGCTGGGCATACCTCACAATACTCACTGTCGGTGCTGTGAGGACCAGCAGGAAAAGGAAACAGTAGTTCATTTCCTCTGCAAATGCCCTGCTCTGGCCAAAGCTAGAAAACAGTCACTCGGAAGAGCATTCTTTGACGACATTAACGAACTTTCTGAAATGAAGATCAAAGACTTGATTTCTTTTCACAACGCGACGAAATGGCTCTAGGACAAATTTCGGCTACTTCTGCATTATACCTTCCGTCGATTCCCTATGATCACAAGATAGTGGACTAGGGTTCTGGTGGGGGTTTGTGGTGCACAGCGGCCGGATGATCATCCATTCAGATCTGTGGACGCTCCAGTGCCAGCCAACGAACTGCCTAGTGGGCTAACTGTGGATGTTATGTTATGAAGTTAAACAATCAAATATTCAGCTACAAAATTATTATATTTCAGGCTTATCGGAATAATCGAAATGATATTGCTCATATTCACTTCGAAGTATACATTCATAAATGTTACCGTTAATGTCAGAAATTCAGTTAATGCTGACATTAACTGGTCCAACCTAAGAGCTGCTGCGTGAATTCAGGTTTTCAAGATTCCCTTTTTAAAATTGACAATTGACATGTAACAACGCAATGTATTTTTTACAAAATGTGTGCACATTTTTATTTTACCCTTTGAACATCTTCTTGAAAGAACTAATCTTTTAAATAATCTCATATTTTAATCACCAAGAAAATCTTAGATCTTTTTGATATCTGATTGATTTTATTTGCAGTAAGCTTATGAATTCAAAAAAAGATTGATTTTTGTTGAAAAAAGCTAAAAGAACACTTTTTTTATAATTTTGATACATTTATAAAATACGTTTTTTCATCCTTTTTTGCAATGGTGAAATAAAAGAAGCCAAGAAAAACTGACGAAACTGCCAAGCTCTCTTAATTCCGCACTTTAACGGGACAGCATACATACGTTAATGTCGACATTAACTAGTCATGTCCACATTAACTAGTATAAGTCCGGAATCCCGCAAATTGAAAGAAAATTCCCGACTTCAACTGATGGAACCAGTTAATGCTGACAAAATATTACATATGTACATGAAGAGAGATGGTTTCTCGGCGTAGAATTCACATAGGAATAATTTGAAACAAAAAAAAACTTTTCTCAGCGAATATTTTGCGTCTTTTGAGAGCGAGGAACATATTACAGGTAATATCATTAGCGTTTTCAATTTTGTTGAGTTCTGCGCATGTTGTCAAAATCAAAGAAAATTGTCCTGTGCGGTATATATTTCAATTTGTTTATTTCAAAAACACAGACACAGCCTTTTTAAATTTCTGACAAACCTGTGCAGTATAATATCTTATATATGTGTACTGTGGGTTAAGAGAGCCTTAATGAAAAAAAACTCGGTGAGTTTTTAAATATATAAATTTCAATACCACAACGTTTCAGATATTTTGCGAATGCCACCTTTGTTACGACAATATTGTTAAAATTTTCTCAACGTCTGACAGTGACTAAATTGTTATTATGTACAAAAATTGCTTTAATTCAGTTGACAATTATGTCTACTGTCAAATTTTTAGCTACGGTGTTCACTGCTGTCCCTCTCTTTCTTACCATAAAGTGGGAGTACGATAAATTACAGAGAAGGCAAAATAGTCGGAATAGTCTTGTCAGTCCAATGTGAACATCGTCATGTAATTAAAATTTGCCAGACAAGTACATACGAAAAATTTGTAGAATTGTCACATGCCAATTTAAATGAAAGGGACCAGGTTTTATACAGTACAGTGTATTATAGACGGTGTTCACATTGGACTGACTCCTCCGACTTTTTTCGACTTCTCTGAAATTTATCTCCTCCCACTTCGTGGTTCGGCTGCTGTCCCTCTCTTTCTTACCATAAAGTCGGAGTACGATAAATTACAGAGCAGGCAAAACAGTCGGAATAGTCTTGTCAGTCCAATGTGAACATCGTCATGTAATTTAAATTTGCCAGACAAGTACCTACAAAGAATTTGTACAATTGTCACATGCCAATTTAAATACAGTACAGTGCATTATAGACGGTGTTCAAATTGGAATGACTCCTCCGACTATTTTCGACTTCTCTGAAATTTACCTCACTCCCACTTCGTGATTAGAAAGAGTATTTACAAAAAAAGTAAAAATATGTGGATTTCTTTTGACGTTTGCTTTTAAACTTGGAGGAGTAAGTCTAATGTGAACACCGTCATAAGTAGGTACATGCACATATATAAAGGGTGGAGTGATTATTTTTTTCTTAGAAATTCAAAAACATACCCCCCGCAAAAGTTGCATATGGCTCTTAAGTACATTTTAAGATATTTTATTATTTTTTATTTTGACCGCTAGGGGTCGCGCAGTCCGAAGCAAGAAATCGGTTTTGTGTTTTTTTTTTCGTTTTACTTTTTTTCAGTGTAGCAGGCATTATACAGCTTAGAAATGTATGACGGAATTTCAGATGATCCTTTTATCTAACAAAATGTACTAAGTCACTTTAATGTGCAACGTCATTTTTTCAAATATTTTGTACTTGACAACATTAAATAAACTGTTTTTTTATATAACAATATTTTTAAGGGACCAATTTGGGTAAGGTACATAGTTTTCTTTTTTTAATGATTTGTATTTAATTCAAACAAAAGCTAATTGCGTTTCACTCATTTATATATTAATGTACCAAAGGGTATACGAATAGCTCTTTGTTTTGAAAAAAAGCGTAGTTTAATTAAGTATTTTTGTCTGCAAGTAATATAAAAACATTCTAACTCAATTTGTAACTACCCAACTTCATACATCTCCTGGGATTTTTGTTTCCATAATTTAAATCAAAATGGATACTCCATCAACAAAATTTGTCAAATAAATGGAGGTTCAAAATTATGTATATGTATGTGTTACCGACTTAAGTAGATATTTCGACTAAATTACCTATCGAATATAGTTTAAAAAAAAAATCATACACAAATACGATATTTTTCAGTCCCAAAAGTTTATTTTCGAGAAAACTATTTAAAACCCAACAAGAAAAGGACTGCAATTCTTAAAACTCCAATCATCAGAAGAATACCCGACACATTAAAGCTGAAGTGATTTAATTAAAGGTTCTGTTTTTGTTCCTTCCAGTGAAATAAAATTGAAAAAGAGCGCTCCTTGATCAAAAGATCTAAACAAAAATTGCAAATAGGAAATTGGACGATTCTTTTGTCACTCTTCTTGTAGTTTTGATCACGAACCTCTTACTAAAGTGTAGAAGGTGGCAAAAAGTTTCGTAATATCTCATAGGCAACTTCTACAATTGTTACAGCCATCTTGATGATATCGATGGTATAGATCAGTCAAATATTGCTGATAGAAGTTATATAAGAAGTAGGTAGAAATCAAAATCAAGGAAGGATGCAATTGTCTCAGGTCTCAGACCGGAATATTTTGGGGCTCTATCAAAGGTCGCAAAGATTTAAGCCAAATTTCATTAGAACCTGACCTCAAGAACCTTAAACAATAATAGTAGGTGACTTAGTTGCTCGAAGCTTTCTACTTCAAAATTTCTTTTTTGAATCCGAAAAATATCTAGAGCAAAAAGATCGGCATAAGATTGAAAACGACGTTTCGCCGAACCTCTATTAATCATGGAACTTATTCAAGAATACCTTCGCTCAAATTTATAGTAGCGTTCAGGAAAAGTAGATCAGTTGCCTGAACAGGATTCCTCAGTGAAAAATATCAGTTTGGCTGTCAAAATACTGAAGAAAACAATTTTTGGATTCGCTTGCTAAGCTTTTGACGGAGCAAAATCTCCGATATCTCTGTTTCGTGATCGCGCCTAATTGTAAAATTATTAAGCAGCTACTTTTGAGAAAAACTTTGTAATGAAGAAATAAAACAAAATATTCTAACAATTCAATAACAATTAAGTTTTCTTATAGTAACCATAATAGTTTAATAATTCTCAGACTTGTTTTAATAGTCTTTATATATAGGCTGGGCTACCTTTTGATCTCAACAATTAAATTCGTATGCTAAACTAATAGAAAACTTTCAGTTGCGACACCTGGTCAGATTAAAAATTACAAAAAATATTAAATCGCGCTAAAAGGACTCCACGCAACTTTTTGGATGATTTTTGTTCAAGCAAAGTTTTTTCCAGTTTTCAAATGTAATGCGCGACCCCTAGCGGTCGTTTTTAAAAGTAAAGAAACATCTTAAAATTCATAAAATAACCCAAAGAAACTTTTTGGGGGGGTATGTTTTTCATATTCTCTTCACTTCGTTTTTTAGTTTTTAACTGCAATGCGCGACCCCTAGGGGCCATTTTTTTAAACTAAAACAAAATCTTTAAATTATAAAAAGAACTCAATACAACTTTTGCGGGGGTATGTTTTTGATATTACAATTTAATTTTGTCCCCATATAAGATCGCTCCACCCTAATATATATATTACATACAATCAAATAATCCAATTTTATAACTGTTCAAAAATAAAATTCTATATTTATTTAACTCATCGCAATGGAAATTATTTTTAGCTTCCTACCTACGTAGTAGAGATGTATCTATTGTTGAATTTTGTATAGCATTTTCAACAACAAGCTAATCCTCTGCATCAATGATCAAATATTTAAAGTAAGCCCAAGTACAGTGATTTATAGAATTTAAATAAAAAGGTAACACATATGAAAAACACAATGTGTTACGACCATTGAATAAATACAAATAGAAGTGACACTCAGAACGCCCTGCAGACCAAGAGGCGAATAGCAGAGATTAAATAGATGATGTCGGCTTTTTGTGTACACAAACCAATTCCCAAAAGGTTATTTATTTATTATATTATTCCTTTTTGTTATTAGGTAACCATGACAATTTTCAAAATTTCGTATTCTTTTGGAAAATGTTTGTATGTATGTATGTTTCCTTAGGGGTATGGGTTGTATTTTTATTTTTGTTGACATATATCTATACATGCTTTTTAAGCTGCGCTGAAGATTTTTTTTTTTGCATATTAAAATATAGAGAAAACTATTGTATGAAGGATTTTGTTTATTTTATTTGTAAAAATGGAAAAAGAACTTTGTTAGTTGTTGGCAGTTTGTTCATTTTGATTATTTTTATCAAGTAAGGAGTTCAGTTTTGTTTTCTTTTTTGTATCAACTCTGATCTGAGGTATCAATACTAGTGCAGTACGGTATGTTATATTTTTAACAGTATTGTTGCAAAATTAACATCGTTTGGAAGCTTTAGTTTGATTTTTGTCTATTGACATACATAGATACCCAAGTTCAAGAGGTATACATATGCATATATAGTCGAACAGTCCTAAAAAAGAGCCTGACCTTGCGTCCAAAGGTATAGTTTGTTTTAATTGGATTGATAAGTGCTTATTCTGTTATAAGCACTTATCAATCCATTTAAAAAAAAACTATACCTTTGGACTTTCATGAAAATAGCACTACCTGTAAACGTTTTTCTTTTATCAAAACTGTTCGTAAAAATGTACTTTTTGACATTATGAAAAATAACAAGCGTATTGTTTGCAAATTAGATTGCCTTTTTTTTTGTTTAAACGAATTTTTTTTTTTTTGCTGAGCTTTTTTTTATAGTTTTATAAATGTTCAAGAAAAAAATATTTACAATCGCAACGAAAGTCCATCAACCCATTATTGAACATTAGTGCATCTGTACACCCACACAATAACAATTATTCGTTGTATGTGAATATCTCGGGTACATAACGAGAACATATATGTATATTGCACAATTGAAAAATAAAAATATCATTTAAAGACGAATTTTTGTATTTAAAAAAAATCATATATTAAATTGATATATTAAATAATAATGGGAGCCTGCATTAATATACAAAAGAACGATTATTGATCTTTTACGTAAATGCGGTTAATAGGGTTCTTTCTGATCAGGGGTGGATTAAGGCGGCCAAAGTGCCGCCCTGGGTACTAATGTTTGTGCTACCCCCCTGGTGACTAATGTATGTAATTCAAACGCAATAATACTCGTAAACACTACTAAGGAAATTTATCAAACATTGAAGTAAGAAATTCGCAGTCTTAATAAAAAACGGTATTGTTATTATAATTTCAAAACTAAAGCAGTCTTGTTCTTATTTGCTACAACAATTTTTTAAATCATAAATCATTGAAAACTGTTAGGTACATCGTATTAACACAAATTTGTTTGCTCACAAAATTTATCCTGAGTCTTTTCATTCAGTTCAAAATAATTAATGCAAACGTTAATTATTGGATTTTCATGTTTAGGTTTGCACAATTTTCGAACGAGAAAATCGTGGAATTGGCTGTTTTATTCATCAAATTTCTTGCGTAACTTGCACGCATTTTTGGTTTTTGTTTAAATATAGGTACATTTTATTTTGTTTTCTTCGTGATTCCCTTATCTTTAATTTGTTCTTGCTGGGTGTTTCAAAAAGAAATAGACTATAGAAGAAAAAATATCTTTCGGTCTGTAAGGACACACCACCAAACGTGTAACTGAAAGTGAATTGTTGAAAGAAAGTGAATTTTTATGAAAATAACATCAAAAGTCAGCAAATTGAAGACTGATGATGGTTTATAAATCCGAAACGCGTCGCTTTTAATTATAAAAATTATAAATGATAGAACATTTTTCAATTTAATAAATAAATTTAAATTATTTTATTAAAATCGAAGGTTTATAAATGTTTGTATTGTTATTGTATCATTTCACTAACGGTTATCTTTCACACAATCAATTATATTATTCAAATTTTTTCGAAAACAGCTCTTATATGATTTACGTTAAGCAAATTTTTTCTTATATGTTGATGTTTTACTAGGAGATTTTTTGTAAGGTTATTATCCTGCTCCTGGCTAATGGCTTGACCGACTTTTTACATTTTTCTTTTCAGTTAAATATTCCTACTTACATACAGTTTAAATAATAGATACCTACTGAATTTAAAAATTACAGAAACAAAAATTTAAGTAAGTTTATGAGTATAATTATGAAACATTTTGCCGTTCCCCAATAATTTGCCGCCCAGGGCATGTTCCCATGTTGAAGTTTGATTATTATCAACGTCGTGTTTTTTTGTTTTTACTAAGAAAATGATTTCCTTATTTTTTAATATCTGGAAAATTTAAAATCCTAGAAACATACAATTTTCAATTTTTGACTTAAAATTGATAAGAGTATTGAATTTTGATAACAAATACTTAATTATGTAAAATGTTGAAAAAAATAGTTAGATAATTTTTTTTATTTTTTTTTTGTTTTGAGTTTGAAAATTATTTTTGCAAAACTATTCATTTAAAGAACCTTATTTAAAAATAAGACAACAGAAGAGGTTCCTGGTTTTGCAAAAATGTATAAAAGGGCACTGTTAGTGTTGCCGTAGTTTGTAAATAATTTGTATTCTGTTTTCTTAGAAAACTCCCTCTCCCTTCTGTCACACCTTTGGATCACACTGTATATATGTATGTAGAATTTAGAGAAGGGTAATAAACTTGAAAATAAAATAAGAATATCAAAAATTAGTTTCAACATTAAGAACCTATAAATGATTCACAGGCTTATATAATTTTGAAAATGTAATCAAATCACAATTTTTAGATTTCCTGTTTCATGTATACCTACATAGGTACCGAAAATAATTATTAGCAGTTTTGCAAAAGGAAGCTATCTCCAGTTAATGGGAGGTGTATTATTCAAGTAATTTTGGTATCAAAAAAATCAAATACTAATATCTACGCATGATCTGTTTTCCAAAAATTTTGTTTTTCAAAAAATTCTATTATCAAAATCGCTGCAAACAGTTTTATATGACACCTTAAATTGTATTTCAATTATTTTTCAACCACCTATAAATTAAATTTCTGACGCACTCTCCCGATTTCATTAAAAAATTAAAAGTTTATTGGGTAAGACAAAATAAGCAGTGTTGCCGTTTTGACCTGTTTCATGTCAAATTTGACAAGATTTCATCGCTGTTGACATGAAATGAAAAACAAATCTTGTCAAAAGTGTTTTGACTTGTTTTTTGACTTTATTCAATAATTCAATATGCAACTTAACTTTTTGTTAAAATATTTTAAAATACATTTCAACTTCAGTGTAGGCCGAGTGTAATGTGTTATACTATGTAAGGAATAAAATAAAGCTGATATATGTTTTTTTAAACCTTTATTACAAGATCTTCAAAGAGTAAACAAAATATTTGAAAGTGAGAAAATTGATTTTGTAAAAGTGTTGGAGGATTTGGAGTTTCTTATATTAATTTTTATAAAAAAAAATTGTAAAACCTGAATCAGATAAGGATTTTGATGCTGATTCGAATGTTAAAGACTTAGATTTACAAACTAATCCTTATCTGGGAGCAGAGTGCGAAGAAAAACTTAACGAATTGAAAATCAAATTTGAATTCGGAAGTGAGCGACGAAGAAATTAATATTTTTAGAAAAAACTGCTAATAAAAGAAGTACAGCAGAGAGGCCAAAAAATCAAAAAATTCTCAAACAGATCAGCATGCTTTCTGTCGTCACATGCCTTTCCCAAAACAAAAGCTCTTTGCTTCCAGTTCTGGAAACTGGCAGAGATGAAGGTTGCGCCTGATTCAAAAGAGAAGATTTTAAGCCAATGCAGTGGAGCAATCTTTGTTTCATATATATACAACAGCTCAGATTTTGAAGATCTTTAATTTTATGTACCTTAACTTAAGTACCTATGTACCTATGTTTATTTAATAATATTTGAAATATTATACATTTTAACTAATTCGTTGAATAATTGAAGTTGAAATACTTTATGATTTGTTTATAATTAATAAAATGTATTTATATTATCATTAATATTTGGTATTTTGATATTTGACCTTTTTTTTGACTAGAAACAAAATTTTCAAATATTTGACTTTTTTGACTTGATTTGGAAGAGAAAAATAAAGTCAACAAGTCAGATTTGATTTTATTTTGAATCTCGACTTGGCAACACTGAAAATAAGATTAAAATAAATAATATCTCCATACCAATGAAAAAGCTAAATTAGTGGGTTTCTTATAAACTATCCTCTAAACAAATTTCGGATCTCCACCATTCTATTTAACGGAAATATAAATAAAATAGACTAAAAAGCGCATTTCCCCCTTTATTTGTTGCTATAATAATAAATATTATCAAAAAGAATACAAAAAATAATAATTACATCGATCCCTAATGGATATGATTGCATATATGACTAATTTATTTTTACAATCACATAATAAAGTCCTATTGTTTAATATCCTATTCCACTCAAGTTGAGCTTTACTAGTCCTTCCATATCACAAACCACCTCCCCCAATGCTACACCAGCAATGTTGCCAGATCTAGCTAAAGCGCCTAGCAAACAAATTAATGTTTGCGGCTACATAACTATATACAATCTTCCTATGTATTCGGTTACGTAATCAATAATATTTTAAGACCTTAAAATTAAAGATATTTAAAGTTATTATATATGTAGTTTTATTAAGTTACTATGCTTTATTATATTATATTATAAAAAGTTATTATTGTTAATTTCTCCTTCAGTCTCAGCGATTGAAAACTTTTTACGCCGACTAGCCTCACCTCAGTATGTATGTAAAGTTTGATAAAAATAGCCGCTTAAATATTCTGCATTTTAAGACCTTAACCTCAAAGATCAGGTAAGCCAAACTCAAGTTAACGGTATACCAACATTAACATATCTTAGCAATTCAGCTTAATTTTTCTAAAAATCTATACAACACAGCTAGCCCCTGGTTTGAATTTTAGTTCGAATTGAAGAAAATTGATTTTATCCATAAAATTCAAAATAAATTCTGAATCTCTGCAATACACAACTACATATGTTTCCATATGTAGAAACCATTGAATATATATAGAAGATGACACTCGGAAGAATGACCACTGGCTGCTAGCTTGGCGCTAGTATCGCTTAAATAAATGTATATATACTCAAAGATAAAAACAAAAACAATCCTTTATTAGAAAAAAAATCATAAATAGATCACAGAAACAATTCTTAATTCATAAGAAAATAATGATTTTAAGATATGTACAGTATGTATGACATGTAGGTATTTAACATGAATAAACAAGTATAACAAATGTAATATTTTAGTTAATAAATAATGATAAACGTTTGTCAATAAGCTTTTGAGTCTCAAACACAAGCTATTTGAAGAAATTATTGGTAGGAACCAGCCTAATAACAGGTTAGTCGCATTTGCAAAATTGTGTACCTTAACTACCGTTAACCGTTTAACTGATTGGTCTTTTGTTTGTTGATGAATAAATGGTCTGGAAATAAAAAAGGTAAGTATGACCGAAGGGTAGTAGCCCGTAGCGTAATGGTTAGTGCGTTCGACTGTCACGGTGGAGGTCTAAGATCGCTTCCCAGCCTCGCCCACCTAAAAAACTAAAAAGTAGTTTTTCAGGGCTACTGCTTCTTGCGAGGAATTGACAAATCCTCCAAGAGTATCACTTGTCACGAATAAGTGCTTCTCGTCTAGCCGTTCGGATTCGGCATAAAATTGTAGGTCCCTTCCATTCCTATCGAAAGGCGCACACAGGAATGGTTGCGAGTTGTTAGTCACTAGGTCCTGGTTCTTCATGAGCCGTTATGCCACCCGATTTGTTTATTTTTTATGACCGAAGGCTTTTTCTTAGAGGAGGTGAAAGTCCTCTGGACTTATTACCAAAACACGTAGGTACTGTGAAGAACATATTCTGAAATAGTTGCCCAGAGAAAACATTAAAATAAGGGGTAAGATATATATGTACCACCAGAATTGTTAAGCAATTTAACGATTCGTGGAAGGTCATTGTGCCGTTTTTCGATTCGCATTTTTTTTATTTCGTTTTTAAAATTTTGAAATCTACGTTACGCCGGTTTAATGATATGACAAATCTTAATTTCGAATTTTTTATTGTGCAATTTTTATTATCTTTTTTATTTAATTCGCTTTTTGAATGCATGCTGTTGTTTTGCAATTTTTATTTGGCATTTTGTTGTTATGCATTTTTTTACTCTGCAGTTTGTTCTTTTTTATTTGGCATTCAATTTTTTAGCAATTTTTTGGCTTACATTAAATTACATGCCTTCAAATTTCGGGCGAAAAAAAGAGTAAAAGAACTCCCAAACCACCCCGAAAGCGGCGCGGAACATTCGCCGACGGCAGTTTTTGTTGTTGTTTAGCATTATATTTATTTGTCATTTTTTGTATCATTATGAAAGATAGGCCCTGCATAGCAAATGTTTCGCGTTGGTTTGGGAGAGCCCTTAATATATTTATTTTTTAAGTGCGAATGATAAAACCAGAAAATATTAATTGCGTATTGACTTACAAATAAAATAAAGAAATCGCAAATTGTTCATTGGCATTCACGTATGCGTCAAATCTGGTGTTTCTGATTTTTGCTGAGTTGTACAGGATATTGGCCTAATAAATAACCTAATTTTTAGACCTTAAGCGGCGACCGCTTCATGGTCAAAAAAAAACGCGATTTCGTGCTTTTTTAGTTATTGGCGATTTTAGTCCAAAGAAGTAATTAAAAAAAAAAACATTGCTCTACGATTTCAAAGAAACTTTATGTGCTTCAACTTGAGACCAAAGTCAACTCTGTAGACCTAATGGTTTCCAAAATAAAACAATTCAAAACCTAGCGATAAAAAATTTAATATAACAAGTATAATGGAAAATAAAGAATGGTTGACATAAATTCATCAAAGCACTGGAGCTTGTAGGTTGAGCCAAAATAATAGGGCAAGCATACCGGAAGGGGGGTCTATATACCCCCGTTAAGATGGGAGAGGCAATTATCAAAAAAAAAGACTTAAGATAAAAACAACACTATTGAAAAACAATGGTAACACTTACAATATTCTCCTATAGCTTTTCTGAAACCCAGTCATCCATTCTTGAATTTTCTTTTTAAATAAAGTTATTTTAATCGATAGTTATTGAAAAATTAATTTCCAAACTCAAAACTTTGAAAAGGAAATTTGCTCCAAGGATTTTTATACTAAAAAAATAGTAGAATATTCTTTTTTAAAAGTTTTGAGTTTAAAAAATAAATTTTTCAAAAACTATCGGTTGAAATAACTTTATTTAAAAAGAAAATTCAAGAATAGATTTCTGGGTTTCAGATAAGCTATTGGAGAATATTTTTGGTGTAACTATTGTTTTTCAATAGTGTGGTTACCACTTATTGTCATTTTTTTTAGAAAATTGTCCCTCCCATCTAAACGGGGGTATATAGACCACCCTCCTGGTACAATTGTTCTATTCTTTTGGCCCAACCTAATCGCTTCAGTGATTTGATGCATTTATGTCAACCATTCTTTATTTTCCATTATACTGTTTGATTACTTGACTTGTTACCTATATTAAATTTTGTATCGCTAGATTTTGAATTGTTGTATTTTGGAAACTATTGGGTCTACAGAGTTGACTTTATATTCAAGTTGAAGCAAATAAAATTACTTTGAAATCGTAGAACAATGCTTTTATTTAAAATTAGTTATTTAGCACTCAAATCACCACTAATTGAAAAAAGCGTGAAAAAATCGGTGTTTTTCTGATTTTTGAACATGAAGCGGTCGCCGCTCGAGGTCGACAAGTTAGGTTATTTATAAAGCCTTACCAAAGGCCATCATCTCTCAAAAATTAACTCTCTAGTCCCTATTCCCTTCCCTAACTGCATTAACGATATCAAAAACAAACTTTGTTCCTAATGAAAAATACCCGATAAAAACCTTACAAACTATACCAAATAAATTTATACTACTAGCAAAAATAGGTACCACTAAATATATGTATACACAAATGTACGTGAAATAATCTGAATCTTTTTATTTCTCATCTATCTCTTTATCTTTTTTTTTCTCATTTCTATACTATTAGGGGCTTATTGCGAGAGTCTATTCGACTTAAGTCTATTCGACTTTTTTCGATTCTATCAAATTTGAAATTAGTATCGCCTTGCTCAGTAGACTTTTTGAATAGAATCGATTTTCGAAAATAGAATATTAAAAGCTCTCGACTAGAGCTTTAGACTGAAATGTCAAATCTTCCCAAGAGTTTTAGAAAATAAATATAGTTTGACGAAAATTTGACGTTTTTTTGATGAAATAAATAGTTTTTCTTCAAAAAATAATATTTCATAATATTTAGACATTGGATGAAAATATGCAGACATACATTTGTATAATATTATTATGGTGTATATATATTTATGATAACTTGGTAGCTTCACAGACTCCTTTAAGGTAGCAATGGTTATTTGTGCATCTTCAAAATGCACTTTCTCTAAAAGCCTAATTAATAGTTATAACAGCTTGAAAAATCATTTCGCAGTTGAATGTAAAGCTCCTTTGTACCAAATATGACATTGCAGCTTTTAACAAACGGAAGGACATTGATAAAATTGTTAGACATCCATATAAATATCAATAAGTAGATCAGCATCAACTATTAAGACTTTTGGAAAAAAGTGCATTTTATGATGCATTTTAGAAATGCATAATTTCTAAAGAATGTATAATAAATAAGTATATAAAAATCTTTAAAAAAAATGTATTATGGTAGCAAATTTTATATTGCAGCACATGTTAAGATGATTGAGCATCTTGAAGGAAGGACACTAAACATGGATGACGATATGAAAGTTCATATTGTACCAGAAGATATTCCTTTCCACTAAAATACATTCTTATTATAGGTTTAAACAAAAATTTACACAAAAGTCGATCAGAAATTCTTGATCGAAAAAAAAATTCTATTTAGTAGAAAAAAATTGATTCTAATAGAAATTCGCAATACCGATGATAGACTATAAGCCTATTCGACTTTAAGTCTATTCTGAATAGACTCTCGCAATAAGCCCCTTAAATTAAAAAAAACTAAATTAATATTGGATAAAATCGTCATGACAACGAAAAGAAACAAGAAGTACAACCTTTTCCGCTGAGCTCCTAAATAAAACTAAAATTTCCTTTTTCAAGCTGATTGTAACCAAATTTCAAAATAAGTCTTAATATTAAAGTAAAATCGCTATGGTTACCTTTCAAAAAGGAACAGTTAAATAATTAAATGTCCTTTTGAGAACTTTTTGTTTTTTCCTATTTACTACGAGAAAGGTATGGCGCTTTGAGTTGTGGAGTGTCACCTTCTATATATATTTATTCAGTGGTAGAAACATACAAATTCTGAATTTAATCATTGTATATGAAAACTATAGTACTATCATGGACAAAATTTTTTTGTGCAACAATGCGGAGACTTCCATTTTTGGGAGACAATTGTCGGCGGAGACTTCCATTTATCAGAGAATCGAAACTAGGCAGTTAGAGCAAGAGGAGTGCATTTTTTTCGATTCTGGTAAGAATCAAATGGAGTAAGCGAGATTACCAATCGAAGGTTTTGTTAAACGTCAATGATGAGAAAAAGGTGAAGAGAATGGCAAAAAAAATGTTCGTATCCTCTTTGATTGAATGTGCGATGCAAGGTTATTTTTTTTGCTTAACTTACTGATTATGCTATATGCGAGAAGAGAAGTAGACATACATACATGTAAGTTAGCTTTTTGCGTCGTCCTTGTCATCAACCTTGAAGGAATATAGTTATTTTTTTTGCGGGAAAGAATATTGCGTGGAGGTATACATTCTTATATTATCAAGGGTAGGTTGATTTTAATGCGGGAAAGAAAAATATGTTCATGTTGTGTAAGTATATTTGTAGGTATATATGCAATCGTATGTTATTGAGGGTTGTTTTTATATTAAATTGTCTTGCAAAGATTTCTTATTTGCCGTGAAATTTGTTGCAAGTGCAAGATTTCGAGCATATTTTTTTGCGGGAAAGCAAAATGTACCTACATACATAGGTAGGTAGATATATTCGTATAAATTATGAATGGTAGGTTTTATTAATATTTAGGTTGTTTGCATGATTTGAGTTTGACTTGAAATGTTTTAAAGAAATTTACAATTTATTATGCCGACAAATATAGGTAGGTCCATACATAATGCATAACTATATATATGTAGGTAGGTATGAAAATAAGTTATGAAAAAAGGGAGAATTTCTATGCCATGTTGAGCTGGGTAAGTGCTTGTATTTGTAGTGTAGGTTGTATTTGTTTACCTACTTTTAATTCACAATTTATCATACAAGCAGGCATGTAGGATGTAGGTATAGGTATGTACCTATGTACTTAGGTAGATATGATTTAATTGTTTGACACTAGAGTCTGTCAATGTGGTGGTTGAATTTCAGCCAGTGTTATTTATTTTTTTCAAATCAACCAATTGCAAAACGTGCCAACAGGTAGGTACCTATCTAATTACCTATTTTAATTTTTATTTCCGATTTTTTGATTTCAGGTAGTTTACAAAATAAATGTTTTAATGTAGACAGGTAGGTACCTACCTTTAGATACCTTCCTACCAATAACTTTTTTCGTTAGGAATTTTTTCCTTTTTTGAAATTTAAGTGTAAAATAAATTTGAAAAACTTAAATATGAATTTTTGCATACCTAACACAATAATAATAATTATAAATTGTTCCTATTTTCGTGACCTTTTTTTTATAAATTTCTAAAAGGAATACAATTTTAGAAATTTATAATAATTTTAATTAGTTAGTGTTTTTTTAATGTTTAAAGCTTAAAACTTCTATCTCCCTCCATTTGTGGGGGAGGGGCAATTTTATAAAACATTTGCTTTAAATGCATTAAAAATTATTAAAAATCAACGATATTACTTACAATATTATGCGATAGCTTTTTTCAGTCTATTTTTTTCAAATTGTTTTCAAAACAAATATATTCAGTGAATAGTTTTTGAAACAAAATTTTTCAGTCAAAATTTAGAAAAAAAAAAATATTGAAAAACAAAATTTATTTGCATTTTTTACTTCTGAATTTTACGTAATATTCTTTGTTCCAAAATCGATTGCTGTAATAAGTTTTTAGTCAAACGCTAAGAATCAGGAGCTGGTTTATAGTTTAGTTTTAGAGAAAATCGAAACTTATGAAAGTACTTTTTTCTTCCAAAATTATTTTTTTGAGTAGGTATTTAGTACGAGTATACAGGGTGATTTGCATAAAGTGTCATAAAATGCTAGAGCGTGCAGGTTGGACTTAGACAAGACAAAATTCGTATGGGAGGGGGGTCTATTTTCCACCGTTTAGGCCGGAGAATCATACGATCAGAGAATAACTATTTGATTCGGTTTTATTTTCTTAAGCTGTGACAAATTAAAGTAAACAACAGTCGGTTGTGCAAGTGCACATACAGTCACAAAAAATAATAATTAATGCCTACAATATTAACTATAATTAAGCCCAAATAAAGCTATTCCAGGCTAGTCCAGGCGTATTAGCACTAAAAATTGTATAATCATCTAAATATTTTATATGTACATATGTATTTAAATGCTGATAATATATAACCTTTCTATAGACATCTAAATTTTTAAATTCGGATAAGTACTTTTCGATTTATAACCAATTTTATGCCGACAAATTGACAATTGACCAAATTCTGGCTTTGATCTTTTTTATTAGATTTATTAGATTTTCAAAATTTATAATTTTTAAATTTGAAAATATTTGATGGGCGTGTTGACAATATAAAAATAGAATTCCTTGAAAAAGCATGATCCACTTTTCATTTTTTTTTTTTGGTAAATAAATCAATAAAACTAACTTTAGAGTGGCTTTTGTTTTGTAGTGACTAACAACTCGCAAGCATTCCTGTGTGCGCCTATCGACAGGAATGGAAGGGACCTACAATTTTATGCCGAATCCGAACGGCTAGACGAGAAGCACTTATTCGTGGCAAGTGATACACTTGGAGAATTTGTCAATTCCTCGCAAGAGGCAGTAGCCCTGAAAAAAACTTTTTAGTTTTTAGGTGGACGAGGCTGGGAAGCGAACCCAGACCTCCAGCGTGACAGTTGAACGCACTAACCATTACGCTACGGGCAACTACAATTTGTTATTAACGTTTGCATTTAAAGTACCAAAAATCGAAGTGATTTTTCACTAAATCCCATTTTTAGTATGAATTTTTTAAGATTATGCAAACATTTTAACACAGAAATTTAGATTATAAATTTCTATCTTTAATTAATGTATCATTTGTTATGAACTATAAGGTATTACTCAAGTTTGAAGCCTCTAAACTTGGTTAAATAGAGCTTAAATTGCCCCTTCTTTTTTTCCAATTAGATTTACAAATACAAAATTACTCACATATTTGTAGAAGAAGGTTACACCTATAAATGTGCATCATTATTTTTCAAAAATATATACATTTTTCATTAACTTTTGAATTTAAAGTACGAAAAATAGAGTTGAGTCATTAAAACACATTTTTAGTACAAATATTTTGCAATAATTTTTACACAAACATTTAAGTTATAAATTTCTACCTAAATTTCATGTATCATTTATTATGAACTATTAATTATTACTCAATTTTTAAGCCTCTAAAGTTATCTAAATGTAGATTTTTTGTAATTTATGATTTGTATATGGTTATGATTTTTTATATAAACAAAATAAAAAGAAATAGATTTGAGATAACGTTGCTTTGCACTGGTTGACGATTGTTGACAATGAACAAAGCAAAGTAAATCTTATAGATTTTATTTGAATTTTTATGAATTTTAAAAAATCAATTGTGACACTAATAAAGGAGGTACTGATTAAAAAATGAGGTATCAAATTAATGGTTATTTTATTGAGATTAAATATAAGAAAAAACCAAATCAATCCATGCCTATACTCACATGGTATTAAGTAATATGTGTAAAAATTATATATTGTTAATTTATCAGCTCAATAGTACAATAGAAATATAATTTTTTTATACAAATTCCTGGAACATATAGCTATAATTCATTAGTATATTGGAAACCTCTACCACTGTTTATTGAAAAGATATTAATATAAAAACAAACAAAAAAAAAATTCAAAATGTTTACCCTTTCTTAAATAAATCTGTCAAATGATAAGTTAGAAAGATAACATTTTTACCATTTAATTGTTATCAAATATATCTATAAGATATTAAAATTTTAGATTTTTCCAACTACCCGTTAAAAATCATATAGATTGAAAAATTGACCAAAATAATTTACCCTTTTTCAAAAATCATTTTGGGTATGAAAAAAAAATCCTGTCAAAAATTGCTTAACATGGATAATTTTTTTTATCATCCCCTATAAAAATATGTAAAAATAAAAAAAAAATAAAAAATGTACCCCCATATAACTACTAAGTACTTTTCGAAACGACTATTTATCAATTTTCAGTTTTAAAACCGGGTATATCTCGGTTTGTAGATTTTAATAAAAATAAGTTGTGCATATTTTTTTGCTTAATTTTTCAATATCTTTCAAATAAAAAAATCAAGTTTCTACGACGTCGCGTTTAGAAGTTAGTTTTTTGACTTTGATTCAGTTTTACCCTATTTTACCCTATTAAATGTATGAATTTCAAAAATTCCGTTCTGAGTGCAACCCTGAATAAAATTTGCTATCATATAAATTTTAGTATATAGATACCTACCTATTTTTAATACTTCTAGTTTAAGCTGTTGCAATTTGTATTCTTTCATTTATATCTATAATATAAATAAATAAACATTCACATAAAAATAAGGTACGTACCTTCTTACATGTACTTAGTACCTACCTAGATATTAGTACAAATTATCTACAAACATACCTACCGTTCTAGGTTAAAATAAAAAAGCGACATACCTACCTAACTACCTACCATGACCCATACTCATCAAAAAACATCATCGCCATGAAACTCATGAATTATTGACAACAGACCTACATACATAAATATCTAGAAAGCAAACAAAAAAAACAACTACCTATGCCTTGACCTTCACGCCGCCGCCGGCCGCCGCGAAGTCACCATTGTCTTCTTGCATTGCACACAAGACACCCAAAGTTGTAAAAAAAAACCACCCCTTCCTCTTTAACCGCACAAAACCCAACAAACCAAGGAGAATTCCCATCACAAATTTTGTTCACACTTTTTAATTCTCTGCTCCTTTGCATAGCAAAGTAATCGACAAAAAAATGTAAACCTAACAAAAAACATTCATTCTACCTATTTCACTCTAACTATTATAAATATAAGTATTCCTTTCTTATTCTTACTAGAAATTCTCCACAAAACTCAATTTTCTCCACTGTGAAATTCGATGAGATTCTTTCACAATCGATCTGAAGATGGCAGTCCATTCGACATTCACCATGATAGTACTATAGTTTTCATATACAATGATATACAATGATTTAATTCAATACCAACACAGCATCGTTTCCATAGAAATTTATAAAAATCCTTGTATATGAAAACTATAGTACTATCATGGACAAATTTTTTTTGTGCAACAATGCTTCGTTGGTGGCGCCACTTTAGCTCTACGGAGACTTCCATTTTTGGAAGACAATTGTCGGCGGAGACTTCAGTTTTTGGGAGACTTCCATTTATCAGAGAATCGAAACTAAGTAGTTAGAGCAAGAGGAGTGTATTTTTTTCGATTCTGGTAAGAATCAAATGGAGTAAGCGAGATTTCCAATCGAAGGTTTTGTTCAACGTCAATGATGAGAAAAAGGTGAAGAGAATGGCAAAAAAATGTTCGTATCCTCTTTGATTGAATGTGCAATGCAAGGTTATTTGTTTTGCTTGATTTACTGATTATGCGCATAATTAGCGCTATATGCGAGAAGAGAAGTGGACATACATACATGTAAGTTAGCTTTTTGCGTCGTCGTTGTCAACAACCTTGAAGCAAGGAATATAGTTTTTCTTTTGCGGGAAAGAATAATGCGTGGAGGTATAAATTCTTATATTATCAAGGGTATGTGAAATGCGTGAAAGAAAAATATATGTTCATGTTGTGTAAGTATATTTGTAGGTATATATGCAATCGTATGTTATTGAGGGTTGTTTTTATATTAAATTGTCTTGCAAAGATTTCTTATTTGCCGTGAAATTTGTTGCAAGTGCAAGATTTCGAGCATATTTTTTTGCGGGAAAGCAAAATATACCTACATACATAGGTAGGTAGATATATTCGTATAAATTATGAATGGTAGGTTTTATTAATATTTAGGTTGTTTGCATGATTTGAGTTTGACTTGAAAAGTTTTGAAGAAATTTACAATTAATTATGCCGACAAATATAGGTAGGTACATACATAATGCATAACTATATGTAGGTAGGTATGAAAATAAGTTATGAAAAAAGGGAGAATTTCTATGCAATGTTGAGGTAGGTTGTAGGTATTTGTTTACCTACTTTTAATTCACAATTTATCATACAAGCAGGCATGTAGGTATAAGTATGTACCTAAATAGGTAGATATGATTTTATTATTTGACACTAGTCTGTCAATGTGGTGGTTGAATTTCAGCCAGTGGGCAATATCCTAGGAGGTTGGTTTTATAAGTTTTAGTTGTGCCCAGAAATGTTTGAACTAAAGCTGGGTATGTAACTGTACCTACGTACATACCTACAACATTGTTCGTTTAATTAAAGCTACCTAAGTATGTACATAGGTATGTACCTAGGTAGGTACCTACATTTTTATTTTTTCAAATCAACCAGAGAGAGAACATTAATGTAAATTGCAAAACGGTCAGTGCACTAAAAATTGAATTATACTCAGGTGTAGGTAGGTATGTACGTATAGGTTTGTAGGTAGGTACCTATATAAATATTGTTATAAAAAAGAAGAAACGAAGTTTCAGTCGTCCAGCCAGTCGTCGTACAGCCAACTCCGCTTAACTGAAAACATCGGTTATCTGAAACAAGACATTTATTCCGGAGGCTTTTTTAAGAAAAAAACTGCTTCGCATAACTGAACTCCGCTTAATTGCAATCTCGGGATAATTGAAACAAAATTGTGTGCCTCAAAGGAACATTTTTCACTTTTTCAACTCCGTATAAGGGAAACGATCATTTTTTTTTTGTTTTTAATTATTATATATTCATATTCGTTTTGTGATTAAAAATGTAAATACCTTTGTTGTTTGAATTGTTTCATATGGAAATATGTATAACGACATATTAGGTACATACATATTTTGACACAAAAAATCATACCTACATTTTTTTTTTGATTCTCAGGCTAAATGAAATTTAATATTTGTTTTGAAAAGAACTCCGCTTATTTGAAATAAGTTTCAGTTATCCATAGTTCGGTATTCGGTTAACTGAAAACTCCGCTTTACTGAAACAAATGGTCTGCAATTATGGTGCTCCAGTTATGCGGAGTCGACGGTCAATTTCATTTGTATATATACCAAGGTAGGTAGGTAGGTTTATATATACATACCTACGTAGGTGTCTACATTTAAGAAAATTGTTTTAACTAAACCTAGATCTAAATTTTTATTTTATTTTTTTCAAATCAACCAATTGCAAAATGTGCCAACAGGTAGGTACCTACCTACTTACCTATTTTAATTTTAATTTCCGATTTTTTGATTCCAGGTAGTTTACAAAATAAATGTTTTATTGTAGACACGTAGGTACCTACCTGTAGATACCTACCTACCAATAACAAGATTCGTATGGGAGGGGGGTCTATTTTCATCCGTTTAGGCGGGAGGGGCAATTTCCAAAAAAAAATCACTTAAAACAGAAAAAAAAATATTAAAAAATTACGGTAACACTAACAGAGTGCCGCTATAGCATATTGAAAAGCCAAAAATCTATTCTTTAATATAATTTTTAAATTAAGTTGTTCGAGTGAATAGTTTTTGAAAAATAAATTTTCCAAGTAAAAATTTTGGAAAAAAAAAAATTCAAGCTAATTTTTTTCAAAAATTTATGTAATTAAGCATGATTTTTGTTTTCAAAACTTAATGCTCTTGTCAATTTTTAGTCAAACGCTGGAAACCGTATGGATCTAGGACTTTTACTTTTCAAGATATGAAAAAAATTAATGAAGCAACTTTCACATTAAACTAAGAAGAAACCGGGTAAATGATCATTTCAGCAACCAGTTGATTATCGTCAAGTTTAAGTTGTGAAAATTGGCAGAAAAATAGTTATAATATTAAACGATTGTTGACAATGAACAAAGCAAAGTAAATCTTATGGATTTTATTTGAATTTTTATGAATTTTAAAAAATCAATTGTGACACTAATAAAGGAGGTACAGATTAAAAAATGAGTTATCAAATTAATGGTTATTTTATTGAGATTAAATATAAGAAAAAACCAATTCAATCCATGCCTACACTCACATGGTATTAAGTAATATGTGTAAAAATTATATATTGTTAATTTATCAGCTCAATAGTACAATAGAAATATAATTTTTTTATACAAATTCCTGGAACATATAGCTATAATTCATTAGTATATTGGAAACCTCTACCACTGTTTATTGAAAAGATATTAATAAAAAACCAAAAATAAATCTGTCAAATGATAAGTTAGAAAGATAACATTTTTACCACTTAATTGCCATCAAATATATCAAGATTTTAAAATTTTAGATTTTTCCAACTACCCATTAAAAATCATATAGATTGAAAAATTGACCAAAATAATTTACCCTTTTTCAAAAATCTTTTTAGGTATGAAAAAAAAATCCTGTCAAAAATTGCTTAAACATGGATAATTTTTTTTATCATCCCCTATAAAAATATGTAAAAATAAAAAAAATTAAAAATGTACCCCCTTATAACTACTAAGTACTTTTCGAAACGACTATTTATCAATTTTCAGTTGTAAAACCGGGTATATCTCGGTTGGTTGATTTTTAATTAAAAAAAAGTTGTGCATATTTTGTTGCCTAATTTTTCAATATCTTTCAAATACAAAAATCATGTTTCTACGAAGTCGCGTTTAGAAGTTAGTTTTTTTGACTTTGATTCAGTTTTGCCCTATTAAATGTGTGAATTTCCAAAATTCCGTTCTTAGTGCAACCCTGAATATAATTTGCTATTATATAAATTTTAGTATATAAATACCTACCTACTTTTAATACTTCTAGTTTAAGCTGTTGCAATTTTTATTCTTTCATTTATATCTATAATATAAATAAATTAACATTCACATACAAATAAGGTACGTACCTTCTTACATGTACCTAGTACCTACCTAGATATTAATACAAATTATCTACAAACATACCTACCTTTCTAGGTTAAAATAAAAAAGCGACAAACCTAACTACCTACCATGAGCCATACTCATCAAAAAACATCATCGCCATGAAACTCATGAATTATTGCATCACTGATATTCTTGCCAACAGACCTACATACATAAATATCTAGAAAGCAAAAAAAAACAATCTACCTATGCCTTGACCTTCATGCCGCCGCCGGCCGACGCGACGTCACGATTGTCTTCTTGCATTGCACACAAGTTGTAAAAAAAAAACACCCCTTCCTCTTTAAGCGCACAAGACCCAACAAACCAAGGAGAATTCCCAAATTTTTGTTCACACTTTTTAATTCTCTGCACCTTTGCATAGCAAAGTAATCGACAAAAAAATGTAAACCTAACAAAAAACATTCATTCTACCTATTTCACTCTAACTATTATAAATATAAGTATTCCTTACTTATTCTTACTAGAAATTCTCCACAAAACTCAATTTTCTCCACTGTGAAATTCGATGAGATTCTTTCACAATCGATCTGAAGATGGCAGTCCATTCGACATTCACCATGATAGTACTATGGATTTCATATACAAGGTAAAAATAAACAAACAAAAAATAATTTCTTTTCGAATACACGACCCTTTTACAATAGGATTTTTTTTAATCGAATACCCCACCCATATCATATTATTTAGGCGAAGGGAGCGCGCTGGTTTCAAATAGCGGTTATTTGGCCCGGTTTCACCTTCTATTTGTAATTATTCAATGGTTACGACACACAGGGGGAATGGATATCGGTTAGAAAAGTCTATAGCTTTATATATTTAACAAACGAAAGTTTATCGACACATTTTTTGAGCTGGAATAGAAAGTGCATGCAGCGTTCACGAAAATTCATTCACGCTTGCAGAATTGGGCCGCAGCCCGCAGGTTATTTTTCAAAGCAGCTTTGTCTTTTGTCCGACTAAAAGTTTTAATATTTTATTTTTCAATCGTAAAAATATTATTTTCTGTGATATCCATTGAAAGTTTGAACAAAAAAGCAGGTACTCTACTCGTTGATTTGGCTAATCACGAAAATAAGATATCAGAGGGCTGATACTGTCAAAGCAGATATGAGCTTTTGCCAGTAAGACCACTGAAATATCATTTTTCTGAACTAGCCAATTAAAAACAATTTTTAAATCTTGTCAAAAAGGTGAAGTTCAAAACATACCTTCAATTTAAACAAATACTTACATAATGTAGGTAGGTATCTTATCAACTATTAAGCAATATACACATATAAACAATTTTTTTTGGTGTGGTTCGATTCAATAACTTGGCTAAAAATTGAAGTTATAAAATTAGTTATACTACCATGTTTTACTGAGCCTTTATATTTGCTTCTTTCTCCGCTTAAAAATAATTCCATATCAATTCCGAATTCTTGTTATTGTACTTTATATTGAAAACATTTTAAATCGCGATAAGAGCGGATATAAAGGTACAAAATACACGGCTGTTATTAAAGGCAAGTGGTTATGTCAAGATTTGTTTTCTGTTATATAACTTTAAGTTACTTCAACATATGTATATATTTTTCAGAACAAAAAACTTGAACCTTAAACCTATTTGTTATAAATTGTAAAGTCTCCAAGGATCTCCAAACTCCAATCCCCCCCTCCCCTCCCCACAGTACTGATTGCAATAAATAGAAGATATCATCTAAAATGGTACAGAATGTTATAAAAAGCTGTTGGAGAGGCAATTTTTTGCCAGTTGTAAAGAGTGAGTGAGTTAGTGAAGAAACTATGGGTTAATCGTACTTATGTACTTCGATTCTGATTAGAAAAATAGATTTACCTACATAAAAAAAAAAAAAAAAAAAATTAATAAAAAAAATGTTTAACAAATCGAAAATAATGGGTAAATATTTTGCATTGATATGTGATTAAATTTGAAAATATTTAGTTTGTTGGGTAAAACAACTTATAACAAGAAATAGTTTGATTTTTTCAAAAATGTAGATATATGTACATACATAGATATACTCATTAAGTTTAGATAAATTAAACACAATTCTGTTTATAAATGTGGTTTATTGTTATTTTGTTCACATAAGAAGCTGCATAATGTAGGTATAATTTACTTAGTTCTGTTCATCATCATTATCCCGTTATCTTAATTTTCTTTGATTTGCATGTGCAGTGCAAAATGTGTTTATACAAAATAAAAATTATATTACTGTCATAAAATGGCGTTGAAATCTTATGAAACAAAATCTTGACATTGATATTATTTTATACAGTGATGCAAATTATTTCATATTGAGTGTCTTACAAATTTGTACCTATTTGGTACACAAATGGTTACTTAAAAAAAACAACTGAACATTTTAGCAACTTTTCGAAATTATATTGCGCTCATCAAAATTTTAAATAAATTATTTTGTTCTTAACAACTTTTCTGCCAAGTTTATTCATAAGCTGTATTGATTTTGCTTGTATTCAATAAGAATAGTTAATAGAATAGAAATAGTTTAATGTTAATTAAAAACAAAAATGTGTAAGATCCAACATTAAATAATATTGTCAAACCCCTAGAGATACATGTTCCATATACATATAAATGGTTTTCCAATAGGGGCGGGCTGATTTTGACAGCTCATGACGGCCATATTGTTTCTTTTACTTTCTGAAAAAATTCGTCTTTTAATCAGTTACTAAACCCAAATCATCATAGTAAGTTTTAATTTTATTTTAAGCCTCATCAAATTTGGTTACAGCAAAATTAAGATAGAAATAATTTTTTTCAAACAAAATATTTGTGTTGTTTATTGTTAATTAGGTTCCACGCGTTTTTGGGGTCTATATACCTTAAGGAGAGATTAATAGATAAGTTTAAGAAACTATGTAAGTGTTATACATATATAAGAGATAAACCTCACATGAATGAGGCAATCAAATTTAATCACATCGTACAAAATATAAAAAGTTGGCAGGGGAGTTAAGTTTCGCAAAAAAAAGAATCTTTAAACAGAAGATATACATTTTTTTAAGTAATGGAAAAGGTCTTATGGTATTTTTGATGTGTAAACATCTTAGCGCTAGGTATTAAGAAAAAAACAAACTCTCGGTATGGGTAAACTTGAAAGAGGAAAGACATTCTGTAAGACACTCCATTTTACCGGAACATGGGCAGCCATTAGATTTTTAACTAATGGATGCGAATGGTTCGTGCATTGAATAGAGTAAATTGAGTTAATGCCTTGTATATGAAAACTATAGTACTATCATGGACAAAATTTTGTTGTGCAACAATGCTTCGTTGGTGGCGCCACTATAGATCGGCGGAGACTTCCATTTTTGGGAGACAATTGTCGGCGGAGACTTCAATTTTTGGGAGACTTCCATTTATCAGAGAATCGAAACTAGGTAGTTAGAGCAAGAGGAGTGTATTTTTTTCGATTCTGGTAAGAATCAAATGGAGTAAGCGAGATTACCAATCGAAGGTTTTGTTAAACGTCAATGATGAGAAAGAGGTGAAGTGAATGGCAAAAAAATGTTCGTATCCTCTTTGATTGAATGTGCGATGTAAGGTTATTTTTTTTTGCTTAACTTACTGATTATGCTATATGCGAGAAGAGAAGTGGACATACATACATGTAAGTTAGCTTTTTGCGTCGTCGTTGTCGGCATAAAATTGTAGGTCCCTTCCATTCCTGTCGATAGGCGCACACAGGAATGGTTGCGAGTTGTAGTCACTAGGCCCTGGTTCTTCATGAGCCGTTCTGCCACCCGATTTATTTATTTTTTTTTTAATAAAGAATTGATAAATTTTGAAAAACAAAATCAACACACTAATTGCTCTAATCCTCTTCTAAAATATTGCTTATAAATTTTAAGTGATTATTTCAACAAAAGCCACTCTAAAGTTAGTTTTATTGATTTATTTACCAAAAAATATGCAAAGTGGATCATGCTTTTTCAAAGAATTCTATTTTTATATTGTCAACACGCCCATCAAATATTTTCAAATTTAAAAATTATAAATTTTGAAAATCTAATAAATCTTATAAAAAAGATCAAATCCAGAATTTGGTCAATTGTCAATTTGTCGGCATAAAATTGGTTATAAATCGAAAAGTACTTATCCGAATTTAAAAATTTAGATGTCTATAGAAAGGTTATATATTATCAGCATTTAAATACATATGTACATATAAAATATTTAGATGATTATACAATTTTTAGTGCTAATACGCCTGGACTAGCCTGGAATAGCTTTATTTGGGCTAAATTATAGTTAATATTATAACTATTTTTCTGCCAATTTTCACAACTTAAACTTGACGATAATAAACTGGTTGCTGAAATGATCATTTAGCCGGATTCTTATAAGTTTAATGTGAAAGTTGCTTCATTAATTTTTTCATATCTTGAAAAGTAAAAGTCCTAGATCCATATGGTTTCCTTTGACTAAAAATTGACAAGAGCATTAAGTTTTGAAAACAAAAATTATGCTTAATTACATAAAATTTTGAAAAAATTTAGCTTGAAATTTTTTTTATTTTTTCAAAATTACTTGGAATATTTATTTTTCAAAAACTATTCACTCGAACAACTTAATTTAAAAATTATATTAAAGAATAGACTTTTGGCTTTTCAATATGCTATACGTCACTCTGTAAGTGTTACCATAATTTTTTAATATTTTTTTTTCTGTTTTAAGTGATTTTTGTTTTGGAAATTGCCCCTCCCGCCTAAACGGAGGAAAATAGACCCCCCTCCCATACGAATCTTGTCTTGTCTAAGTCCAACCTACACGCTCTAGCCTTTTATGACACCTTATGCAAACCACTCTGTATACACGTACTAAATACCTATTCAAAAAAATTATTTTGGAAGAAAAAAGTACTTTCATAAGTTTCGATTTTCTCTTAAACTAAACTATATACCAGCTCCTGGTTCTTAGCGTTTGACTAAAAACTAATTACATCAATCGTTTTTGGAACAAAGAATATTACGTAAAATTCTGAAGTAAAAAATGCAAATAAATTTTATTTTTCAATTTTTTTTTCTAAATTTTGACTTTGAAAAATTTTGTTTCAAAAACTATTCATTGAACATTTTTATTTTGAAAACAATTTGAAAAAAATAGACTGAAAAAAGCTATCGCATAATATTGTAAGTAATATCGTTGATTTTTAATAATTTTTAATCCGTTTAAAGCAAATGTTTTATAAAATTGCCCCTCCCCCACAAACGGAGGGAGATAGAAGTTTTAAGCTTTAAACATAAAAAAAACAATAACTAATTAAAATTATTATAAATTTCTAAAATTGTATTCCTTTTGGAAATTTCTAAATGTACACACCTACGTAGGTATGTATATGTATATATAAACCTACCTACCTACCCTGGTATATATAAAAATGAAATTGACAGTCGACTCCGCATAACTGGAGCACCATAATTGCAGACCATTTGTTTCAGTAAAGCGGAGTTTTCAGTTAACCGAATACCGAACTTTGGATAACTGAAATTTGTTTCAAATAAGCGGAGTTTTTTTCAAAACAAATATTAAATTTCATTTAGCCTGAAAATCAAAAAAAAAATGTAGGTATGATTTTTTGTGTCAAAATATGTATGTACCTAATATGTAGTTATATTTCCGTATGAAACAATTCAAACAACAATGGTATTTACATTTTTTATCACAAAACGAATATGAATATATAATAATTAAAAACAAAAAAAATGGTCGTTTCCCTTATACGGAGTTGAAAAAGTGAAAAATGTTTCTTTGAGGCACACAATTTTGTTTCAATTATCCCGAGATTGCAATTAAGCAGAGTTCAGTTATGCGAAGCAGTTTGTGTAGAAAATTCTTAAAAAAGCCTCCGGAATAAATGTCTTGTTTCAGATAACCGATGTTTTCAGTTAAGCGGAGTTGGCTGTACCTACACACAAGAATAAAAAACATTTTATTTGAAGACTGAAACTTCGTTTCTTCTTTTTTTTAACAATATTTATATAGGTACCTACCTACAAACCTATACGTACATACCTACCTACACCTGAGTATAATTCAATTTTTAGTGCACTGGCCGTTTTGCAATTTACATTAATGTTCTCTCTCTGGTTGATTTGAAAAAACAAAAATGTAGGTACCTACCTAGGTACATACCTATGTACATACCTAGGTAGCTTTAATTAAGCGAACAATGTTGTAGGTATGTACGTAAGTACAGTTACATACCTAGCTTTATTTCAAAAATTTCTGGGCACAACTAAAACTTATAAAACCAACCTACTAGTATATCGCCCACTGGCTGAAATTCAACCACCACATTGACAAACTAGAGTCAAAAAATTAAATCATATCTACCTATGTAGGTACATACCTATACCTACATGCCTGCTTGTATAATAAATTGTGAACTAAAAGTAGGTAAACAAATACAACCTACCTACCACCAAGCACTTACCTACCTCAACATTGCATAGAAATTCTCCCTTTTTTCATAACTTATTTTCATACCTACCTACATATAGTTATGCATTATGTATGGACCTACCTATATTTGTCTGCATAATAAATTGTAAATTTCTTCAAAACATTTCAAGTCAAACTCAAATCATGCAAACAACATTAATATTAATAAAACCTACCATTCATGATTTATACGAATATTATCTACCTATGTAGATGTTCCCGCAAAAAAATATGCTCAAAATCTTGCACTTGCAACAAATTTCACGGCAAATAAGAAATCTTTGCAAGACAATTTAATATAAAAACTACCCTCAATAACATACGATTGCATATATACCTACAAATATACTCACACAACATGAACATATATTTTTCTTTCACGCATTAAAATAAACCTACCCTTGATAATATAAGAATGGATACCTCCACGCATTATTCTTTCCCGCAAAAAAAAAAACTATATTTCTTTCTCAAGGTTGTTGACAACGACGACGCAAAAAGCTAACTTACATGTATGTATGTCCACTTCACTTCTCGCATATAGCATAATCAGTAAATTAAGCAAAAAAAATAACCTTGCATTGCACATTCAATCAAAGAGGATACGAACATTTTTTTGCCATTCTCTTCACCTTTTTCTCATCATTGACGTTGAACAAAACCTTCGATTGGTAATCTCGCTTACTCCATTTGATTCTTACCAGAATCGAAAAAAATACACTCCTCTTGCTCTAACTACTTAGTTTCGATTCTCTGATAAATGGAAGTCTCCCAAAAATTGAAGTCTCCGCCGACAATTGTCTCCCAAAAATGGAAGTCTCCGTAGAGCTAAAGTGGCGCCACCAACGAAGCATTGTTGCACAAAAAAATTTCGTCCATGATAGTACTATAGTTTTCATATACAAGGTTGGGATGAGATTTGGCTGGCTTTCGCGATGAAGTGTCTCGGGATGAGATTAGTCTTGGGACCCACCGTGCTTGTTGAAGTGAGTTGGTACCAAGTATCTTGGGTTGGTCTGGGTTGACACCCAACAAAGAAGCCAACGGAAAACAGCCTCCTGCACCTTAACGAAAAATCGAAAAAATACAGGCAATATGTACGAAGATAGGCCATAAATAGACCTTAATTGGGTATGGTTTTAAAGGTTGCCACAATCTCTAAAAGTAACTTGTTTTGAAAGTGGAGGGTGAGGTTATAAACTAAATTAAATACATATTAACGCTCAGCCCTGAATCACATGAAATAACATAACATGTTCGACGGGCGCCTTTGGCAACCTATCAGTTGACTATACAGGGTGTCCCTTAAAGGCTCTCCCAAACCAATGCGGAACATTCGTTGCGGCGAAGAAACATTCGCATGTCAAAATTTATTTACATGGTGATATATGAGAGTGCCCACACCAACGCGGCGGAGAAACATATGAAATAATTTTGAGTGACGAATGTTTTTTCGCCGCAACGAATGTTTCGCATTGGTTTGGGAGAGCCTTAATTCGTCAATAGTATTTTAGGGTATGGTTCTGGGGTATATTCTAAGAAAAAAAAATTGTTGTACAGTAATACTACGTATTCATTGGAGACGAAATGAGGTAATTTCGAAATTAGCTCATTTGGAACGTCAATTCCTATACAAATTTGACGTTCCAAATGCGCTAATTTCGAAATTACCTCATTTTGGCTCCAATGAAAACGAAGTATTAGGGCCTATCTCCAAGTTTGATATCATTCATCGGAAATTTAAGAAAAGTTTTACAACCCTGATCCATATTACCGGTAATTGCGCTGAAAGTACTTATGATAGAAACTTCGTTCAGGCCTCTTTTTTTACAAGTAATGCCAGCCTTTGCAATTGCGTTTAAATGAACGATTTTTTTCTTAAAATATATCCAAGAATCATACCCTAAAATACTATTGCCGAATTAAGGGACACCCTGTTTACTGTATGCTATAATATAAACTATATACTACACTGATGTTTACACATCATCTCATCCCGGTACTCACACATTTTTTTTTTAGTATTTGTAAACGCCCTTATCTTAGCTATCTTTATATGACAAAACACTAAAAAAGAAAACTTCAAATCCCTCACTCCTTAAATACCTATATGTACATAAATGTATAATAAACTCAACTAAAATGTTTGCTTAGGTACAAAATAAGGAACATACACTCCTCGTCAACTGAATACGCACAAACATTTTTGAATATATTTTATCCATTTTTTCTAAATTTTCGTAACATAAAAATAACAGAATTTCAAAGTTTTATCCAAAAACAACCGTGAGTTTTTCCTTCAACCACTTCCAAAGTGTAACTTATGCAAAGTAGAAGTTTTTTTTTGAGTCAACTGAATAGGTACAAAAATTAAAATTGGTATTGGAATGGAATGAAACAAGTTTTTGTTTAAGTTTAGTAAAGGGTACTTCCACCTTTATTTTTAATTACTTCGTAAATTCGATCCGGCATGGAATCGTATAGCTTTTTAATGTAATTTAACGAAATTTCGCTCCACGCTAATTTGATTGCAGAAATTAAGGTTTCTTTGTCTTCGAACTGACGACCACCCTCATAAACTTTGCGTACTAACCATCCCCAGACATTTTCTATGATGTTTAGATCAGGTGAGTACGGCGGCCATTGAAGCAACTGCACTTGTTGCTCCTCTATCCATGTTTTTATTATGCGCGCTGAGTGAATAGGTTCATTATCATGTTGGTAGGTCCAGTTTATGGGTCCAAAGATGTTAGAAAATTTAGGAAAATTTCTTTCCAAAATTAATTTATACCCAGCTGCTGTCATTCTTGATGTTACAACCTCGAGCTCAACTGTTCCATAATAACTGACTGCTCCCCATATCATGACACCTCCTTCACGACTATGATGGCGCTTTAAAAATCTTTTTTCTTTTCTTAGGTCGTGAAAATAGAAGTTGAACCCATCAGGGCCATCGAAATTAAACTTTTTTTCATCTGAAAAAACCACGTGATACCATTCTTTTTTCCAACTCATGTGAAGTCTTGAAAAATCTAATCGAAACATTTTCCGTCTCTCGTCAAGTGGTGGTTTTTTCTTAAGTTTCATTCGTTTAAGATGGCTTGAGTTGTTGATTACTCTTAATACTGTTGAGCAACTTGCGTTTACGCCGACTTTTTGTTTTATTTTTGCCACAGAATCAGAAGAATTTGATGCACATCTTAAAATTCTTCGTCTCTCAGCTGCTGTTGTTGCTGTTTTCTTACCTCCCTTCATGTTTTTGCCGTATGCATCTTTATTTTTCAAGTAAGAATAAACTACATTAAAACTTCGGCCAACTTTATCAGCTATTGCACGTCCAGTTAGGCCTTGGTCTCAAAGTAAATCGATTTTAGCTTTTTCAACACTGTTAAGACACGTAGATCTACCCATTTTTCTTAAAATTTGAAATCAAGAATTAAATTTTACTGAAAACACTAAAATCGTTAATTTAAACTGTCAAGCACTCCAAAAAACTTATAAACAACGAAGAAAATGGCGTTGTACCTATTCAGTTGACTAAAAAAAAAACTCCTACTTTGCATATAAAACACTTTGCAAGTGGTTGAAGAAAAACTCACGGTTGTTTTTGGATAATTCTTTCGGAATTATCTGCTTAACATCTTAAGGGAATAGTTAACATCAACAGATGGCATAATAACCATCACTGTTTGGAAAAAATGGATAAAGTATATTAAAAAATGTTTGTGCGTATTCAGTTGACGAGGAGTGTATTATTGAATTTTAAATAAGAAAAGTTCGTTATAAAGTTTTTGTATACTATGCGAGTGAATTAAGCACAGCCTGTAGACAGTGAGTAACTAATTACGATATCATTCAATTTATCTTTAAATGTTCGTATTTTGGAATACTAGTATATTGAAATTAAGAACATTACTTATAAACCAATAGAAAAATATATTTTTTTTAAATTTTAATATCGTAATACTATAATCTAGTGAAAATATTTCTTTAACTTAATATTTTTATATTTTTTTATGAATATGGCGAAGCATATAAATTACTTGGAAGACGAAAAACTGCGCACCAACAGCTTCTCACCTGGATTCAAAAATCTGTTAAGAAACTTATCTCAAATATGGCCATTTTGCGTGTCGAAGTTTCATACTGTCAAACTTTATATTAATTTTGTTAGTTTTTATAAATAAATTAAAAAGTAAATGAATAAAAAATACTACGTAGATATCTTGTAATTTCATTATGATGCGGTCTCCTTTCCATAGTTCTAAATTAACATTGAGTCAATTTTGATTCGTGTTGCATTTAGATAAAGGTAGGTTGTTGCTTAATTATATCGCTTCAATACATACATATACTATTATAGATATATGTAGAATTGTAGATATGAGATTGACAGAGATATGATATTAGTATCGAAGACTTAACAGCCAGTCGAGTTTCTTAAAGTTGATTCCCACATAATTGTTTTAATATCCCCCAGAGGGTTTTTCTTGCAATTTCTGGTAATACTTAATCTAAAATGTGGAATTTGCTCGAGGCAAGCCAATTTATAACATTTGTTACAGTTTTTCAACTACATACCTACGTCTTTAGCAACGCACTTTGTGAGGCTTGACTTACAAAATTCTTTGGGCCCGAAGGGCCCAAGGGCGGAGGGCCCTAACCATATCAATGTGAAACTGCTTAAACAGTACTTGTATCTGTTATGAATTGGCATGTTTCGAGTCTTTTCCGTAGAATATACCTTCTTTTGCACAAAAATATTTTAACTTACTGTTATCGTCCTTAAAAATGCACCGATAAGTTAAAATCATCCAAGTTCTTACTGTTATGAGCTATAAGCACAATTCTGTGCTACAAAATATTTGTTTAAAATGCCTTCACAAAAAAAGTAATTCTAACGGTTTTATCCTTTATTCTAGTACTAAAAATTCAAAATGGAAAAATACCCGATAAAGGAGTCATCCCGTTCTCAGAAGCCTTGGAAAAGACAAGTAAGTTTTAAAGCCCTTCAAACATGTATGTATGTATGTATGCATATAAATACAACTTTTAATTTTTCCTCCAGAATTTGGAAAGTTCAATTACTTCCTGATAATAATTGCTGGCTTAGTTCTGGCTAACGTCCTACTGGAAACAGCATCGATCGGTTTCATCCTACCCATTTCACAATGTGACCTTCAACTCACAAACCAAGACAAGGGAATTCTGAGTGCTATCGGTTTCGCTGGTATTATTTTAAGTTCGCATCTATGGGGTTTCTTGGCCGATACCAAGGGCAGGAGAAAGGTTATACTGCCAACTTTGTTAATGGCTTTTGTATTCACGGTGCTTTCATCATTTTCTCATACATTTTGGGTATTGGTTGTTTTGAGACTCATAAATGGATTCTTGTAAATTGAAAAATTTAACTTTTATGCTCGTCTGTATAGTAGATTTATAAATATGTATTCCCTTTTAGTGTTTCTGGAGGATCAGCAACTATATACGCTTATTTGGGAGAATTCCACACTGACCGCTCGAGAGCGCGGGCTATGATGGGATCATCGTTTATATATGCTCTTGGAGCTATGATCTTGCCATTGATTGCTTGGCTGGTGATCAACCAAGTTTGGGCATTGCCAATACAATTTTTGGGAATAACCTACAAGCCATGGCGTTTATTTATGGTCGTTTGCGGCATACCTGGATTTTTATGTGGATTATTTTTAATTTTCTTGCCGGAGAGTCCCAAGTTTTTACTTTCTATAGGCAAGGACAAGGAAGCTGTTGAAGTTTTAAAGAAAATGTATAGATGGAATGTTGGAGATGATAAAGAATTTGAGGTATACATTAAGAATACAAATAATAAAATCAAAAAATTTCTATGTTAATTTATGAATGTCTCTTGCAGCTCAATGGAATTATTCCAGAACAAGACACAACCATACGTAAAGATGGTAGCTCTGATAAGCAATATAATATCGTAACTGCCTTTTTGAGAACAATGTGGGCTCAAACAGTGCCTCTTTTTGAAAAGAAATACTGCCGTATAACTGTGATAATTTGTACCATTCAATTTTGGCTGTATGTGACTACAAATGGAATGTATATGTGGTTCCCACACATAGCAAACAGTATGGTGGAGTTTATGAAAGAAAATCCTGGCAATAAGACTCTTATCTGTGAAGTGGTCTATGCTAAACATGCTGCGATTTATAATGAAGATGGGGCAAGAGTTTAAATTTATTCACCCATTTAAACTTAAATGAATGTTTTTATTTTTTTTTAGACAATGCAATGCCAAAACAGCCTCGAGGATACCACTTTTATGTATTCGTTGGTAATGGAGATATTCTATGCAACAGGTTTTGCTGTGATTGGAGTAATTATCAACAGAGTAGGAAAGATTCCTATTTTATGTATGTTGTTACTTTAACAAAATGAAATCCGAACTAAGTTTCCTCACGGCATTTTTGTTTTCTTAATTCTTTCAGTTGTTGTATTGGTTTTCTTTGCGTCCTGTGGGATTGCATCAATTCATGTGGATAATCCTTCGATTTCAGTGTATCTTTACGTACTTTTGTTTTTAGCAGGAGTTGGAATAAATGTTCTGGGCGCGGCAACAGTAGAACTATATCCAACACATTTGAGGTTAGTTTTCTTAAGCAATAAACAATTATTTTACTTTTATAAGCTTTTGTCTATTTAAATACGTTTTTTTTTCTAACTTTCAGAGGAATGGCGATATGCATTTCATTGATGTTCGGTCGTCTAGGTAGTGTTGTTGGAGCAAATATTGTAGGCCTTTTACTTGCCGAACATTGCGAATCAACTTTTTATATATCAACAATAGCTTTGATACTTTGCGGTTTTTTGGCTTTCTTTATACCAAAACAGCACAAACAAAAAGGAGATGAAGAAGCTGACCTTGAAGAATAAGGCCATAGACTGATTTAAGAATATGTTAAATAATATTTAGAAAAACAAACCAAAAACACAATAAAGACAATATCAGGTCTTAAAAAAATTGAAAATAATTTGTTTGATATTCCATTATAGGATTTTAATATACCTTTACTGAATCTTGAACAAGAATGGAAAAATAGATGTATTTTGTACGGAAATTTAAACTAGTCGGTGGCGCGAGTTAACGTTAACGCATTTCAATAAAATGTTGTACTCAACAAAATTTTGTCTTCTTTTTAACTTAACTCACCCCCCGAATCACTATCAATGATCAGCACTTTCATTGAGGAAATCAAAAAGCTTTCAGTCATCATTATATGTACCACAGTTTACTGGATAAAATACAAATAAGAGCTAAGAAAATTATAGGCAATAGAAAAATACTTCTGAATACCATTGCGATGTGTCATTTCTATCAGTATTTTACCGTTACTTGTATAATCAATTTTTTAGTGAAATATCCAGTTCTTCTATTAATGCACATCTCATACTCATACATACTCATACATACTCGAGCCCAATTTCGGACGCACTTCATAGTAGAAGCTTTTGTTTAACCGCACTCATCTTTACACGAATGTGGAATGATTTGTCTGTTATTATTTTTGTTGTCATTTTGATATTCAGATCCATCCCTATTTTCCTAACGCTTGCACTATGTTAAATAATTTTTAACATACACCTCTAATGCGATTTGCGATTGTTGATTGTTAGTTGATAAATATTAAAATTCGATATTAAACCAGCCAACCGAAAAAAGTTTTGGTCATTGGGAATAATGGAGACTGTTGTGAATTATAAAAAAAATTGACAAATATCAATGAATAGTTGATCACATTTTCAGTAAATTGAGTTTAAAAATCCAAAATGTCAATATTTATCAACTATCAATCAACAATCGCAAATCGCAATAAGGGTGATAGTGAAAACCCTTTTAATGCTTATAATCCTGCCATCCGGAATGCCGCAACTGAAATGTGTCTACTTTCTCATTTATTTCAAAAATATCCAGGGTTTACTTTCCAAAATAAATTATTAAAAATTGTTCAACAATAAAATCTATAAAACTCTCTTGCTGTAAATACGATTCAAGCTTATTGAAAAAATATTTTCAGTTTTATTTCCCAAAGAAGAATTAAATAAGAAAAATAATGAGATAAATAGAAAGCGAACAACTTATAAAGAGATAGAGAGAGATAAAATGAGTGAGACAAATAATCAACAAAATACCTTGTACCTTGCCCACTTATTTGAGAGAGCACTTAAACTTTACACTTTTGTAAGAAAAAAAATTCATCGATATACTTTTATAGTTGAATGTATAACAGAACACTACGAGAGTGATTAACAGCAAGTTGAATCAAAGTTATCCAAAAAATGGTTCGATTTAATTTTCTTTTCAACGAGTAGGTCTTGGTAGCTTGTTTTCTTTATTTTTATCGAGTGCACCTGATGGGGGTGAGGGTTTTGTCAGTCGTAGCACCTTAGAATAAACAAAAGCAATCAAATAAACATTTATAGAATTCTAAACAAAAATCTAAAATTTGTTTTCCCTTACCCCTTTGGATGATGTTGGAGCCATCTTATTCAGCGTCTTGGAAAAATTCTGCGGCAGCTTAACAGTCTTGAATGTTCCTGGTTTCGATATTCCCGATGTGCTTGGCTTATCGCCAACTTTTTTCGGAGAGCGCATTTCACTCATAGTTCTTCGTCGTGCCTGACTTGATGACGGAGCAAGATTTGAGTGTTTCGGTGTTGGTGTGGCTGCAATGAACGAATATCTGGACTTTGTTATTCCACTTCTTTTAATTGGCGATGCTTCAATCATTGGCGTTGAGCAGGCGCTAGGATAATACTTGGACGGATTAAGTTGCACATTCGGTGTACTTGTAACTGATTTGAATCTATTCCCTGGTTCTTCAGTGGGTGAATCTGCATTCGTGGTCACAATCATAGGCGCGACCTTTTTAACTGGAATTGTCGCCTTCATTGGACCACTAGCTTTGAAAATAGATTCTGTCGATTGTTTAAATTTAAGCTTCTTGGCATTGAGACTAATGCTGCCAACGCCAAACGAAGGTTGCTGTTGCGGGGCACTTTGTTGCTTCTCATGATGAGTCTCTAGAGCCATTGATCTTCGTTGAAGCTGGCTTTGTTTTGAGGCACCGTCATTTGTGTTGGCGGCAGCATAAACTGATCGGCGAGTGATCTGTACACTTGGAGTACTAGAGTTTGTACTAGAAAAAGAATTTCTTCGCATCATTGGGGCACGCATAGGTGTCTTGCAATCGTTGCGTAATGGACTTGGTGGTACTGGAACGGCAATTGACTTCTCTTTATCATGGATGCTTAGCGACTGGCTACGTCTCCGCACTTGACTCTGAGTTAGATCAGGCGATCCGTCGTTTTGATATTCCACTGGGTTAATGGAGGTACGTTGTTTCGTAGGAATTGGCGTATTCATTACGACAATATAAGTGGGATTTGTAGCACCATTTGAAGTATTTGTAGCAAGATTCGCATGGACTACATTAACATTTTGGTTACCTAACAAACGACCGATTTGTTCAACAATGTCAGATACTTGGGATTGATCGGGTTCTGGCGACTGAACAGAATGTACAGAATGTGTTCCCGTAGATATATTTTGATCTAAGTTAACATCCTCATCCAGTTGAGATTCTGGTTGTTGTTGTTCCTCTTCTTCTTTTTTTTTGCGATCATCGGATTCGTTTTCCTTTAGCTCCATGTCAAATGTTCCTTGTCGTACAATCGGCTGAGGAGGAGGTGTAAGGTTGTCTACCTTCTCATTGGTTCCTAAAAAAATGATATTCTCAATATTTTATGTAAAACGAATTTCAAATTCTACAAAAAAAAATATTTGTAGGTACATGTTTTTTTTTTATATGAAAAACTTAGAGGAATTAAGAACCGCTAAGATTACCCCTATTTTAAATAGAAAAACAACATTTAATAAAAACCATATCCAGTATAAACAAATAAAAATAATTCTCATACCAGAACCACTCTTGTCATTCATCAAGTTGCTTAGGCACTCCAGCAAATTATTCGCTTCGGATTTCTTCGCATCATTCGCACACTCCTTTATCACCTGCTTCAAATTCTCGATCAAAGTTTTAATTTCGTAATTATTGTTCTTTTCTGCTTTATGTTGTTGAACTTTCTCCTTCAAAGCTTCCAAGTCAGGAGAGTTGTTAGTACTAACAGGCTGCAGAATAGGTTCTTCAATTTCTTCGCTCTTTTCCCATGGTATTGCCTTATTGTGGACAATGGGTGATTTTATCTCCTGCAGAATGGGGATTTTCATCATTTCTAAATCACTATCGATATCAGTTTCGGAGTCAATCCAATTTGGTTTGATTGACATTAAATCATCACAAGAATCATCGAAGGACTTGCCCGAGTCGAAACCGCATCGCGAAGCAAAATGATCGGCAAGGTTTTCGGCCTCGGAAAACACAGACGAAAGTGGACTGCTGTTATCGTCATTCAATACACGACGACACAAAGGTGAGTTTGAAGTGGAATTGGACAGACTTAACTTAAGAAGCCGCTTTCGAGCATCTAAAGGTTTCTGGGATCGCCCTTTGCCTGAACTATCCGAGTTCTCTACCGGAGGTTGAGCTGCATTCTCTGGAGTGGATTTCGTCGATGAGTGGTCAAATGAGCTGCACGATTCAAAGAAACCTTTGTTCATTACACTTTGCGCTCGACTGTCCTCAGAGAAGCTGGAAATAGTGTTGTCTGTGATGAAGGCTTTGTTGAAGGTCTTGGAACTTTCGTTACGTGACTTGAATGCGCTATCGTCGCAAGGAGAAGAGTTAATTGTCGACCCTATACTAGACACTGAGCTAATCGGTTCCAAGAACCTCGATGAGGGCAATTGGAGGGCACTAAATTCTGGAAATGGTGCCAGAACTGGTTGGCTTGTGTCTTCGTCTGCTTTTATACTATCATCACTCATATAGAGTAAATTTCCAATACGAACCTCGGTCTGATTGGCAGCGCCAGGGGATTCGGAGCAATGTGGCTGGTAGGATGCTTCCCTTGAGATTAAATCGAAGGGATCATCTGGACGGTTGGCTTGTTTTTGAATGCAATCAAATGGATTATTTTCAAGACTCTCACGACCATCAAAAGGTGATGGTGGTATCAAAGGCAGCGGTGGAGTGAATGTTGAACAATTGAACGGGTGGGTGACTTGATGTGGTGAACAAGGATCATCGTCGGCACTTAGATCAATAAGATTCTTTACTGTATTTAAGTCATTAGACATTATTTTAGTTGCAAATGATTCACAGTTTACAATTCAAAGATATACATGGACTTTCACAAAAAAAATAGCCAGCAAGTTGTTTCTTTATTGTTAAAAAAGTTTTTTTACTTTGTACAAAATGTACTGATCATTCTTTGAATTTTGTATTCAAACCGAAGTCAGCTGTCACTTTTAATTTGATGCAGTTTACAGTTTATTCAGCGCATAGATCCTTTTCTTACCAAAATCTTACTTTTTACTCACTCTCACTAATGGAAAACTTGGAAAAAAAATACTGAATTTGGTGATGAAGTATTTCCTACTCTTTCTTTGCCAAAATGTTTTACCGGCTGAATTTTTTTCATAACGTAATAGAACTTTATCTTTAAGGTTGAATGCCTACTTTCGAACTTTAATTTCATTTTTTATCGCAGGAGAAGATAATTTTCCTTACGTATTTCCATCGATTAGAGGCTTTCCAAAGCCAAACTGTAACATTTGCCGTGGTGGAGAAGTATTTGCCAGTCAAAATTTATTAACATGTTGATAAATGAGTTCCCACAGCAACACACTGGAGAAACATTTCTCTTTCAAAATTTATTTAAATGAAAGTCCACCAACGGTTTTGCCTTAAATAATATACCCAGCAAACGTAGAACTACATAAATAACCGGTGAAATATGTACGTACTTGTTTTCTACTGAAAAAAGATAGGGGCTCGGGAAAAAACTCAGTTATATACCTCCTATACATGAGAAAACATGAAGCAGCTATCTCTTTCTAGCAAGTGAAGGCCTTAAGGCTCTCCCAAACCAATGCGGAACATTCGTTGCGGCGAAAAAACATTCGCATGTCAAAATTTATTTACATGGTGATATATGAGAGTGCCCACACCAACGCGGTGGAGAAACATATGAAATAATTTTGACTGACGAATGTTTCTTCGCCGCAACGAAGGTTTCGCATTGGTTTGGGAGAGCCTTTATGCGCATACATTTCACCGCTGATATCCGTACTACTACAATTACTGAGTTATCGAATCTAGAAGTAGGGATATAACTGGTGAAATTTGCTCGTAAAAGAAATTTAAAAATAAATTTATATGATAAATTGAATTTTACGAATAGTTTTCATTAACTAGTTTTAATGAAAACTATTTGTTAAATTCAATTGTTCAAATAAATTTGTATCATATTATGCAGTTTAAAAAGTTTATTGCGAGTTTTATCAAAATAAATAAAAATAACTATTACGACTTTAGAGCCATTCCAATAATTGAACAATTTGCTGTGTAACAATCTCAAAACGATGAATTATGAATCTGAAATGCTGTAGGTAATAACAATAAAGTAAAATACTTAAAAACATTTGTATTTTTTATTTAAATTTAATTACAATAATTAAATATAAATTCTTTCCATTTATAACTCGCGCTCGCCGAAACTGTTTTTGTTTATCATGTTGTGCACATACGAAATGAGACAAAACTTTGTGCATCGTATACATCGCACTCTTTTTTCCTTTATACGATAGAAGAGTTTTATTTTTTTAGGATAAACAAAAGTACTTTTTCTGAGGAGAGAGGTTTTAGTAAATAAAGAAATACATACGTTTATAGAATGCATTTGTATGTGGTTGTGTTTCAAGGCAACCCAGCCGGAAATATCGTCCCCAATGAATTTTATAGCTGAATTCATGAATCAATTCACTAGCCAAATAATAAAAGGAAGCGACATGCAATGATTTAGTAAGTGAAGAGTCATGCAAGGTTTCCTCTCTTCATAGATTTGAACCCACTTTCTGCTTTGTTGTTAGAAAACAACTCTTTCTTTCATTGAATTAAAAATTGCTTTATGATAGGGAAAATTATGCGACGAAAAAACTGTTGAAAAGTCATGTACAAGTTCATCAGTTCATCGTCTATGTCCACTCATATGCTTTGTAAAGTGTTCATGGCGAGGGAGGTGGGTTGTGTTTTGATAGAAGTTGATTTTTTTGTGTTCTCTGTGTTCACATTGTCTATTGACAGTAAATATTATAACAGGACTTGTGAATTTCCATCAAAATGAGGCAATCTCACTTTAATTTAAAGTTTTAATTTGTAGTATAAAATTATTAATACACGCAATAATGTGTTATTCCCCTTGTTGAAAATTTATCTCAGAGAAGTAAAAAAACACTAAACTTTTGAAGTGACTAATACAAAGATACTTTATTAATTATCAAATAAAGACAAGAAATTAGTTTTTGAAAGAAAATCAAAAAATTTTAGTTCTATTCTTCTTCGTTTTAATTTTACTTCTCAACAGAAATTGTCTTCCGCTGAGGTCCGTTATATTTCTTCTGGAATATTATGGAATTCGATTTCAACTTCCAGTCTAGTTCGCCAGTGTTGGCGTAGTTGACTATGGTAAATTCAGATTGGAGTTACTACTTTTTTCAGCTTCCGTTTTGGCGTTGCTACTTTTCGCAACAGTTCCCCCCGGTACGAGAATTCCCGGTAGGGTTGTTGTTGTACCACCATCTTCTTTATAAACTTCTAGCTTCGCCAATTTAACTGCAGGCCGCTCCAAAACTCCAATGTTGGTCTGAACTGTAGCGCTGCGAACTTGTCCATCAGTTGACGTCTTCACGGCAATCACCCTTCCTTTCGGATAATTGTTTCTAGGAAGTATAATTGGCCGCTTTGTGTCGATGTTAATAAAAACAGCTGCATCCAGTCTTCCGTTCACTCGTAGAAGTTGATGTTCGTCCAAGTATGGTGAAAGTCTTCTTATAGAACTTGAGGCATTAACTCGCGGTGGTAAATTATTTGAGTTTTTATTTGATTGCTTGAGACTTATTAGTTCTTCATTATACACGTCCATTTGAGCTGTTCTGAATAATATTATCTCAGCTTCTTTTAATTCTTCACATGATAAAATTCCAGTAGTTGAAAAATTAGGCTGTAGCTTTAGTTTTATGTTTAGGAATCTATACACGTATGCTATGGTTCTAAGCAGTCTGTTCCATTGTGAGAATCTTTTCAAGTCAATGAATGGTTGTGACGATTGATGCACACACAAGAGTTCTTCAGCTACTTCTTTCTTTGGTGAAACATCCTCTGGCCACTCGTCCTCCTCATGTAATAAGAAATTTGGACCACTAAACCATCGGTTCTCGAACTCAAGCTTAGGTGGTCTTGTCCATTTAGTGGCGTCATCAGCAACATTTAATTTTGATGGTATATATCGCCAATTCCCGCCTTTATCAGTGTCTTGTATTTCTGCTACTCTGAATGCCACGAACTTGTTGTATCGATGAGGATTTCCCATTATCCAACCCAACACCGTCTTAGAATCAGTCCAGAAATATATTTTACTTATGCTTGTTGACAATTCATCAGAAAGTTTTCGGGCGAATCGGCAACCCATGACGGCTGCATCCAGTTCTAGCCTCGGAATCGATCGCAGTTTTATAGGGGCAACCTTCGTTTTTGCTCCTAAAAGTGTGCATTCAATTTGGGTTCCGCTGCTTACTCGAATGTACGCTACAGTTGCACAAGCTTGTTCCCCTGCGTCCATAAAAATATGAAGATGTACAGTAACTCCATTCCAATTCGGAAGATGTTTCAACAGGCATCTTGGTATGCGACATGTTTCAACTTGTGGAAGTACCTTAAGCCATATCTTCCAAGCTTCGAACTGCTCATCATTAATCGGAACGTCCCAATCGATTCGGCTGCGCCAGATTTCTTGTAGCAAAATCTTGAGATAAACCAAGAAATGTGCAATTAAACCTAACGGATCATAGATGGACATGAGGATGCGAAGAATCTCTCTTTTCGTTGGACGGCGTTCCCCTTTCAACACACTTTGGTTGCCTTTGTTGTATCGCAAAGAGAAGGTGTATTCGTCACTCTTCAGAACCCACCACATGCCAAGTACTTTCTCGATAGAAGAACCTGCGTCCGGGTTCAAATCAAAACATTCGTCAGTAGGTTTGGTATTAAGCGCCTTCATTACCGCCGAGGAATTGGATTTCCAATTTCTGATTTCAAAGCCCGCTTTAGAATGTATTGTTGTGACTTCCTTTGCTAACTGTAAAGCTTCAGCTTCGCTGTCTACGCTTTCCAAAAAATCATCAACGTAATGACTTTCTACGATACTTTTCACGGCTCTTGGATAATCGTCTTTATGTTTCAGTGCATTACGATTCTTTATATATTGTGCGCAGCTGGGGGAGCAGGTAGCGCCGAAAGTCATAACTTGCATCACGTAGGTGTCCGGTTCATCATTCACTTCGTCTCGCCAAAGAAATCTTAAAACGTGTTGATCCTTTTCAGGAATTTTTACCTGGTGGTACATTTCTTTGATGTCACCGCAAATACATATCTTCTTCTCTCTGCTACGAATCAGAACACCTAGAAGCGATGCATTCCAGTCAACTCCTTTCATCAGTAGCGTATTTAAGGAGACCCCATCAACCATGGCCGCAGCATCCCACACAATCCGTATCTTTCCCGGTTTATTTGGATTACGAACCGGAGAAATTGGCAGATACCAAACCCTGTCATGGTGTTGTTTCAGCTCTTCAGTGGTCAGCTTTCGAATATATTTTTTCTGTTCATAATCTTTTATTTGTTGTTTCACATTTGTTTTTAGCTGCTGGTCACCATCCAAACGTTTTTCAAGACATCTCATCCGTCGCAACGCCATCGGTTTGCTATCTGGCAATTTAAACTTTTCATATCGCCACAAGAGTCCAGTTTCGTATCGGTTCTCTAAATGGGTCGTAGTTTTGCCCAGGATACATCTGGCTCGATCTTGTTCTTGTATATTTTTGAAGTCACAAGGCTCTACTATTCCCAAGTTGTCTACTGAGATGAACTCTTTAACCATTTCGTGAAGCTTCATGTCTGCGGCTTTTTGACATTCACAGATTTGATGACTATTGTCGAAGTTATTTGCTTCTTTAATTTCTTCCTTGTCGAACATCGAGAATATCGTCCAACCTAGTCGACACTTCGCTGCTATTGGATCAACTTCAGAGGCCTCTTATATTTTTGTAGGTACCGCAACATGCCAGTTTCGAAGCCCAATCAATATACCAGGATTCGCATTTACGTAAGAGGTCACTGGCAAATTCTTCAGATGAGAATATCTCTTAGCTAAGTACTTATAATCCAATGACTGCGTTGGTAAGTTGAGTTTTTTGACGGTTCGTACGTTTTCCATTCTGTACCTCTGAGCATTTTCGTGAATTCCAGATATATTCACATCGACCACTCTCGAATGTTGTTCCTGCCTTGAAATAGTGCCACTCCATTTTAAACACAGTGGTGAATTTTCTCCTTCCAATCCTAGCTGGTTAGCAATCTCCTCATTCAATAAGGTACTAGAGGATCCTTCATCTAGAAATGCATAGGTGTTAATTTGAATGCTATTATGAGACAGGAGCACGGGTATAATTCTAAAATGTATCGAAGTAAATACAGAATGAATCATACTTAATTCACTGTTGCTTTTATTGCTGCCAGCCGGTTGGTTGGGATTATGCAACAAAGGATGATGTTTTTTGTCACAATTAATCTCTGTGCATGCAATTGGTGCCCAGCATTTGAGCGGATGCCTTTTCAGACACTGTCTACAGAGATTATTTTTTCGTAGTAAGTCCCACCTGTTGGCAATATCGCATCCAAGAAATTGTTTGCAGACTGAAACAGCATGACAGTCTTCGTGGCACACTGGACATTTCTTAAGGCCAACATTCGGTGGCCGTTTATTCGATTTTCTTGTTGTGTCAGCGTGCACGTAAAGCTCTTCTTTTTTATTCCTGTTCTTATGTTGAGGCTCTTTGGTACTAAACCATGACATTGATGGCTTCGCATTGCATATATCAGCAGCTACATCTTTAAGCCAGTCACCAAGTACACATATGTTGTCTGTATCAATTTCGGATCGCTTATGAGTAGCCCAATTCAGTTGTAGTGTAGGCGGCAACTTGTCGACAAGCTCAGTCATCAGATTTGGATTTTGCATATAGTTCTGAAGCCCTGCTTGTTCCATTGTAGCACACAGATTTCTCACAGCAACCGCATATTCAATAATCGTTTCCATGCGTTCGATTTTAGGTGACGTCATTCTTTGAATTTTTTCCATGTAGTGCTTCATTATAATCTCTGGCCTACCAAAATATTGTAAGAGTGTATCGATGATCTCAGGAACACAGCCAGCTGATGTCAATAAAGCTTCGACGACATCTCTCGCTTTTCCTCGCACGCAGCGTTGCAGACGCATCAAATTTTCATTTTTTGTGAAACCACACGCTTCAGTAGTTTGTTGGAAACTGCTGATGAACACAGGCCATTCACCTGGTTTCCCAGAAAAAATAGGTAGATCCTTAGCGACAACATGTCTTGAAGCGATTTGATGCGATGATAAACAAACAGCTTCGCAAGATGCAGAGGGCTCATATATTTTGTTGAAGTGCTGCTCTTCCTTATTCTTTATTGGCAATTTGCCCAAGTTCTTTTCGACGACGTTATTATGAAAAACATTAAATTTTGACTTACCGCACGGTTGAATATTTTCCTGTTGGGTAGTCCTTTCCAAATCGTCGTCCGACATCTCGTCCAAAAGAGCGTGGCGCCTTGCAAGCAACTCTTGTTGTTTCTGTAGAAGAAGCTCTTCCGCCTCCAGCATTCGCATCTTGATCCTGATCCTTTCAGATCGTGTTTTGGAATGGGCTGATGCTATGATTGATGTTCGCCTCTGTGGTTGTTGTTCGGTTTGCGGGTGCAGGCAAACAGCGCATTTCCAATCATCGATCGCGGCAACTTCATCACCAACCTCAGCACATTGATAGTGGATCCACTTTTTGCACATTGTGCACTCCACCATTCTGTCCTCAGTGTAATCTGCATTGCAGACAGGACACTTTTGTCCCACCACTGTTTTGGTCGACGTAGACATTATTTAAATTTATAAATTAAAATTTTTTGAGAATGTTGAAAATTTATCTCAGAGAAGTAAAAAAACACTAAACTTTTGAAGTGACTAATACAAAGATACTTTATTAATTATCAAATAAAGACAAGAAATTAGTTTTTGAAAGAAAATCAAAAAATTTTAGTTCTATTCTTCTTCGTTTTAATTTTACTTCTCAACAGAAATTGTCTTCCGCTGAGGTCCGTTATATTTCTTCTGGAATATTATGGAATTCGATTTCAACTTCCAGTCTAGTTCGCCAGTGTTGGCGTAGTTGACTATGGTAAATTCAGATTGGAGTTACTACTTTTTTCAGCTTCCGTTTTGGCGTTGCTACTTTTCGCAACACCCCTTATGTTTAGATTTCAAAGTTTCGTAGCTAGGTGGCGCACACCGAGCGCGAAACACTGAAACTGAGACATAGAAGCGAGACAAAAAGTTGTTGGTCACGCTCATAGTTTTAAATTTGTATTTTAACGTCAATTCTAGTTCTCAGACGTGCCTAAGCAAGATATATAAAAGTTGTTAAAAGTTAAATAATTATATTTGTTAATAAAGACAATATTTTTTGTATAAAAATAAATATACCACAAATTCTATATTTGTATTAACCAATCTCAAATTCACAACACTATAGAATTAATGAATTCACTATTTATTTAATTTTCTTCACATTTTTCATATTGAATTAACTAATTGCTGAATAAACAAATACCGCACTTATCTTGTGATTTTACAATTGAATTTTCATTACCTTTTTCATCGAAAATATTGAACGGATGAATAAACCACATACAATATAGCTTTTAACGGCCTTTAGTCCATAAAAATTGGCATTCCGTCCCGGCGTACTCACTTGGACTCTTCAGTTGTCAGTGAGGGCCTTGTCAAGACGCAATTTTTATTAAGTTCAGTCCAGCTTACATCAATTTTACAGAAAAAATCAAATGTGAACTATATCCAATCCAATTAGAATTTCTAATCAAGAATTGTTAGAAATTTTGTTAGTCCCGGTCTACATTGAACGATTTTTCCAGTGCCGATCTTTTGTTCGTAGGTGAAGGGTGTAAAAAGTGAGGGGTAGGGATCAAATTGTTTGTACCACAAAACTCAAACGATTTTTTCAGTCTGTTTATGTTCTCTTTCGCCCTCTTTCCAGTTTTTTGTGTGTGTTCGGTGTCAGTGTGCCAAGTGAGAACTCCGGGACGAAACGCCAATTTTTATGGACTAAAGGCCGTTAAAAGCTATATTGAATCAATAATTCAACAATTCCAATTAAATAATGCTAAGTCTTCTACTTAAAGTATATAGAATTTGTATTATAAAAAACACTCATATGTAAACCACATAGTCCCGGTCTACATTGAACGATTTTTCCAGTGCCGATCTTTTGTTCGTAGGTGAAGGGAGTGAAAAGTGAGGGGTAGGGATCAAATCGTTTGTACCACAAAACTCAAACGATTTTTCCAGTCTGTTTATGTTCTCTTTCGCCCTCTTTCCAGTTTTTAGTGTGTGTTCGGTGTCAGTGTGCCATTGGGTTGATGGTGTGAATGAATATCAATGTAAAATGAAGAGCACAGAAATAAAAAATGAAGAAGACAAGGAAAAAATCTCATGGAAAAAATCGTTCTGTGTGTACATTTCACACGATTTCTGGAAAAATCTTCGTGGAAATATCGGACAATGTAGACCGGGACATACATTTATGTAGTGAATTCTCAGATTATGCAACCACTATGTTTTTCATCACCTGGGTTGGTGAATTAACAACTTCTAACGAAGTATAGTCATTTCGTTGGTGAATTTTCATCGGATTTTCAGCATGTGCTTCCCACCATGTTAAAGGTTAGACCGCACACACCTGCAGCGGAACTACACTTCACGGCGCGGCAAAATATTATTTGTATGAAATTGTATAAGCTATATCGCACTAAGCGGCAACTGAACTTCATACAATTTCATACAAATTATTGTGAATCGCAGTTCCGCTGCAGTGCAGTTCCGCCTAGTGCGGTTTAACCTTAAGTTCATCAAAGGAATCAGCTGAAAAGTGGACTGGGCCATTCTCAGCGAAAAAGCTGATTTTTCCTCAATGAATTTTTGAATTTTTCCCGCTGGGAAGCTAGTGAGTTTTGGTTTGCAGGGTAGGCTCTCCCAAACCAACAAAAAAGCGGAGTGAAAGAGCCACAACGACATACAAAATGAAGGATAAACAATGTCCCGATCTACATTGAACGATTTTTCCAGTAACGACAAAAGATTGTTATTGTAATTGTGTGCGATTGCGAGGTACAGCCGACATCTTTTTCAAGATTCGGCTGATTTTTCCATTCAATGTACATCGTGACAATGCTAAAAAACCCCGTCAGTGAATGTTTCTCATTTAGCATATAAGACCGCTTTCACACAAGGAAACTGAGTTGCCAGAAACTAGCTGGTTTGTTTGCGAGAAGGGTGTGAGGGGAGATTTTTTATCTTCCTTTTACGCCCTTCTCGCCAACCAACTAAAAATCGCTGGCAACTCAGTTTATTTGTGTGAAAGGGGTCTTAGCAACCAAAATTTCTTCTAACCCGAGCCTAAGGTCTGTTAAGTTCATCTGGTACTATTAGGTTCTTTTTTATTTCCTTCTTTTCAGCATAATTTCCCATTCTCCTCAGCTGTCAATTTGTATGTTGTCATCTTGTCATCGGTGGAGCTTCAACAAAAGACGAAATTTTGATAACTTTTCTCATTTTTTTATTGTGATTTTCTTCGAAATTTACGACATTCACCATGGCAAATTTCATGCAAGATAGTGTAGTTAAATTTGCTTGCTCTTGTGGTATCTTAAATCCCATTATGAAGCTATATTTCTGCAGGCATTGTTTAAAATTAAGGTGTGGATTTTGTGTCTGCCACGAAGTGAGTAATCTTAAACTTTTACCCTTGCCATTTATAGAAAACATCATTTCATATGGAATTCTTATAGGTGGACTCTAATTTCTGTTCCAACTGCTTAGAAAATATACCCTCTTCGGAAGCTAGACGGATGAAAAATCGATGTACCAGTTGTTTCAATTGTCCTTGTTGTCAACATACTCTATCGGCCAGAGCCACAACTGTTGTTGTGCCAAGGTAAGTTCGTCTATGGATAGATAAATGTAACTTTATTATATTTGAATTCTCTACCCTAATCCCCCAGAAAAACAGATGAACCTCCTAAGGAGGGAGAACCGGATCAAAAAGTAATGACCAAAAAGATGTACTATCTATCGTGCTTGGCATGCAGATGGACTTCTAGGGATGTGGGCATTCCTGACCAATCTGTAGCTACTGGTGCTTGGCCAGAAAATGATTATGCACATCAGACACGCTTTGATACACTTCTTGAGTACTATCAATCGGTGGTTCTACAAGAGAAGCAGGAAAAGCAGGAATACAATCGGAGGAAGACCCCTAAATCGCACAAGTTTCCTACATTGACTGTAAGTTGATTAAATTTCCATTAAATCCTTACCTTATTCCTGCACTTAACTTTAGGATCGCACTGGTCTTACGGTGGCTATCATTCGAAGACAAATGGGCTGGCCCGATAAAAATCCCCAAAAAGCCAAGCAAATTCAAATCAGCCCCTCGGCAGCCACTGACGATGTGGGTGAATTAAACCCATCGATTTTCACTCAGAAAATCAACATCAAAAACAGTAAACTACCTCGAACTAAAATATCTCTTCGTTTTTTTACAATTTTTTCCTCTCTTTTAAGTCACAACAATTCAGCAGCGTCATGGTCAACCTGCCGATCAACCATTTACAGTGAACAATCTCTATCCGCAGCGGAAGTGTTTGTGGATCAAAAGATCGTTACGCTGTCGTCAGTGTGAACATAACGTCATTAAGCCGGAGTATCATCCGGGGTCGATCAAGTATCGCATTCAGTTATTCGCCAACTACCATGTGCCCGATGTTCTTCTTGTGTGTTGTGAGAAACCATTGAAATCTGGCATTTCCACTCAGTTGATCCTTAAACTGACTAACCCAACCATGCATGATATGACAATCACTATTATGGAGCTACCAACTGAGGAAGAGGAACTCCGAATGATTGAAGTTATGCGCAAGAATTTCGAACAACAAGTGGCCGTGACTGCGGCTACATCGACTCCATCATTGAATACAAGTCTATCGAGGCAGACATCGCTAACCGAGGAACCACGTTGTGTTAAGAGCCCCACCAACGCCACTCTAGAAATGTTAGATTCTTCGTTTGTTTTAAATCAACGCGATGATTCAACGGAATTCGACGAGGAAGTCCAAGTTCAACGCGAGGAGCCAAAGTAAAGTATTAAAATAATTTCATCGCGAATAATTTATTTATTTTGTCTTTATAATTTAAAGATTCATCACTTGGAGGAAATCAAACAAAGTAACAATTAAATTGAACTTTACACCTGATGAAGGACTTACAGCAGGTGATGATGTAACTCTGGGTTTTCTTATGCAGTACACGTATGTGAACACAGTCACAAATACACCCGAAAAAAAGGAACCTCAAAAACACGCTCTATCATCGAAAGTTTTTGTAAAAGTTGGCCAAATTGAGGCCTAGATTTGTTTCTGGATGCACTCCTTGGGTTTAAAAATCTATCTTTTGCAAAGAAAAATTTATTTATTTTGAGTTATGAAGTTTAAATTATTTTATATTCTAATCTGTTTCTTCTAGCTGACTTGGTTTTTACATTTGAAATTATCTATGCTTTACCTATGCGCAGTGTTAATAATAAAGGAACAGCTTTTATCAATAGTTGTATTTTTTGTTTAAATTAAGCAAGAGTCAGTTCAACGTTCTGTGCGACAAAAGTCGATCGTACAAAAAGTTAGGGGTGTTCAAAGCATTCTGAATAGCTTTATATTAATCTCTTGTAAAAACACAGGCTGATGACATCTGATACAACAACAGCTTAATTAAGATATATCATAATATAAGAGTATACGACAAATCTCGTTTATCGATTATCAAAAGAAAGAATTCCATGTAAAATGCAACTCGGCCACTAATGCCGGTTCAATCTCGGTTTTCACAAAAACAACGGCTGTTATGGCAAGTTCCAAACATTTTGAGGAATACATATAACTCAAAATCTTACGCATGGTAAATCACATGTTATGTTGCACAGTTTGTATTCATAGTACATACACTGGCCGAAAATGCATTTGAAATCTGTTTTTATTTTATTTGTCGCTTTAATATTCTTACTAAAGAAATTCACAAATCATGAAGATTTAGCTCAGCCCAATAGTTAAAAACAAATAATTTGTTTTCAAAAATTACCTCGTAAAGTTGAAGGTACCCCATGATGGGTAAGGTTTTTTAGATAGCCAAATGGTTTATAGATTTAAATAAATCAATCTTACATATGTATGTGCATACATATATCGTTTGAAAAATGTTTGATTTTTAGGAAAAAAATCACTACTTAAATTAGATTGCAGAAAGTCAAGTATTAGTTTTGGGAAAGCTTATATATTTTGCCCTACGCAAGGAACTATAAGGGTTTCTTTTCACTATGTAGTATCACACATGTTGGATCCTTTGTTTGGAAAATGCTTCAGAGTGATAATCATTACTGGAGTCGTTATTTCGATTTAGTTGCTAAGGACAAGAAATACCTAACTGTTGTCCGTTTGAAATATCACTTCCGAGCAGCTGACACAGTTTCTATTTTGCTTAAAATGTCTTCAAGAGCATTAACTATTGTTTGGTTGAATTTAAACTTGTCGAAAGTGACCCACGTGCTTTTGTCGAAAATGACCCACTGTTTTTTTTAGTTATTTTACGGGTGATTGTTTAGCTTTGTAATTTTTAGTTCCAACGAAAATTACAATCAAAACAAACGAAATCATAGCCGTTTTAACGCTATGTAGTGCATATGGATGCATATTTGAAAATATTAAAATTTTAGGTTCGATCACTTTTAGTACTAGAAAAGCAATTTAGTTGAATGAGTTTCATTTAAACAGCTTTATTTGGAACAATTTGAAAAAATATTTTATAGCCGTCTTCTCGGTCTAAATAGGTAAATCGTTGTTACCATGACATATCCCCAGGTTTGCTCACTCAATCAGTTTAGCTTACCCGATTTCATCCCTGGCGTTGGCTTATATTTAAAATGTAGTGAAATCTAAACTGTAAAGGGAGACCAATTTAACGAGCGATTTCATTTTTTCATAAAGCCCTCCTGCAATATCTCAATATTATATTAGAATGATGTCGATTCATACTTTAAGGAACCCTTTACTATAAGCATGACTATTAAGCAAACATGTGATTTTGATATCGCTAGAATATTATCAAGCATTAATTGAATCACCAATAGAATAAACTATCTTGTACAGCAGCACGTTGAACAACGATAAACCATAGCTTAAAACTTATATGTTAATAGTCTTACCTCGGTTTCAAGTCTGCAATTTTTATAGAAACTTTACATATATTTGGGGGAAGTTCTTGTTTTAACTGCATTTTCGTTGAATGTCTAATTCTTCTCTGGTTTCATAAAGTACATACCTACCTTCTGTGGAAAAAGTCAAATATCACTCTTCTGGCTAAGAATTATTTTCCCCTACAGTGCCAGAATAACTTCACAGTTGATAAAAAGTGTTCTCCTACTGACCAATTAATAAAACTACTTGATCGATTATCATCTTCTCAATTCCTTGACTGCACAAATTGCGTAGGTTTAAAAAAGGGAAAAAACTTTGAAACCAAGTTCATTGACTAAAAATTAAGTCAGTCACATTCGGGCACCTTGAATGAATAAACTCAATATAAAACTAAGAGAAACCCCATAAACTTGATACTAGCGCACTAGTAGTCTTCTTCAATCATTTCAACACCCGGGTTTTAGTATCACCACCTAACCCAAGATGATACACAATTGATTTAGAAACTCCAATCGTTCTCTCCTTCTTAAAGGTCTTTGGTTGTGGAGCCCATTAGCATCAATTTGAATGTTCCAGCTACATAGTCTTTTGAAAAGAAAATGATTTTAACAAGTTACTAGAGACTGGATCAAACTTTTTTTGAAAACAAGAAACAGCTGTCGAAAATATCGGAATCGAAGACGTCAAAATCCACTTGAAACCTGCCAAATTCATTAGGTATTTTCTTCACCTATGCACTTTGCACCATTTCTTAAGCTCCATTTTAAATAATTAAAGTCCTTTTTTTTAGGGTTTTTTGTTTATATTAATAAAAAATCAGTTTTGTCAAATTATGGAATAATCTAACCCCAAAAGAAGCACAAAACAAATCCGGCATATCTATTAATCTACAAACGGCGACCACGACGACCTCCCTTCCTACGTGTGGAATCTGATGGGATTGGAGTAACATCTTCGATGCGGCCAATCTTCATTGAAGAACGAGCCAGAGCACGGAGTGCTGATTGGGCACCTGGTCCTGGGGTCTTTGTTTTGTTGCCACCAGTAGCGCGGAGCTTGATGTGCAGGGCAGTGATTCCAAGAGTCTTGCACTTCTCAGCAACATCCTGTAGAAAAGAACAAAGGACAATTTGTTAATACCAGTTTTGAATTGAAAAACTACACTTGAAGCAACTTACTTGAGCAGCCAACATAGCAGCGTAGGGTGAAGCCTCATCACGATCAGCCTTTACTTTCATTCCACCGGTGACACGGGCAATGGTTTCACGACCCGACAAATCAGTTACATGGACGAAGGTGTCGTTGAAACTGGCATAGATGTGAGCAACACCAAATACGAGCTCACCATCACGAACTTGTGGTCCTAGGGAAACCTGGACTTCCTCCTTTTGAACTTTGTTCTTCCTTGGTGGCATATTGATTGAATTCTGTAAATTAGTAAGGTTTAGTGCATCTTGTCAGAAATGTTTGGATTGTGATCGTAGCTGAGTGAAATTTTTTTTAATTCATAAACATCGATGGCAAAGAATTCGAATTCGATGCACATTTTGTAAGATTTTAATGTAACTAATATTGAATTTTAGTTTTACACAGATATTTTAGAAAATTTTGCTTTATTTAATGAAATTTTTTATAAATTTATAAAGACCTTTTTGAAAACACAACCCAATCACTCGAACCGGATATACAGAAAAGAAAGTATGGCAGTTTATTGTTGTCAAAAGTGTCAAATAACTGCTAGAATGTTTTAATTCCTTCATTTCTACAAGAATGTGCGGAAATTTGTAAGGTGGTGGATACATCATAAGATACGTATGGAAATGTTGTATGGATTTTACTAAGGCAGCCACACACTACCCTGCAAACCAAAACTCAGTAGTTTGCCTTGAAACACAACCACAAACAAAACGCATTCATACAATTCATACAAATTATTTTGAATCGCAGTTCCGCCTAGTGCGGTCTAACCTTTAAGCATAACAAGTGGCGTTTTTCTTTTTTAACTCTGAGCAGATCACGAAACTGTCAAACAAAAATTCTATGTTTTTTTTTTGGCTCAGACATATCAGAGCTCAAAAAGTGCGTTTCTTTTTTTCATCTGAGCTAGCTCAGATCTTAATCGATTAGCTCAGAATAAAATGATTGAGCAAATCGAGCGAAACACTGAGCGAAGCTAACTTCACTTTTTTTCAGTGATTTGACAGACGAAAGAAATACAAAAAATTAAAAATGGATTCCCAGGACAGTCGCCCGTCTAAATCAGGTAAACAAAAATGTATTTTAGTAACACACCTATGAAATGACATTTCAGTGCTCAAATGTGTTTCATAAATAAGTCTGAGGGCTCTGATCATAATCTGCTCAGAGCTCTGCTCTGATCGCTCAGCCTCTGCTCAGAGGTTTATTTAGAGCCAAAAAAGAAAAACGCCAAAGGAGAATGTTATAGAAGCTAATATAGCTTGTATACGTGATTTCGGAAAATCTTCTTATTAAGTTATTCGCAGATCTTTTAAAAGTAGTAGATTGTATAAAAACCTAAAGAAGCCCATACGAACTTAACGGGCAACATTGGAAATTTGAATGACACTTCAACTTGACAGATAGCTTCGGACAGAAAAAAGAAATTTTTATTTTTTTTTAATGTCGTTTTTACTGCATTTTATCTGAAATCAAGTATCAAATTCAATTATTTTTTAATTAAAGTATTGGTAACAATTATAAAACATAAATTATATTTTTACCTCACTAGGGATCGAACTCGGGAACTCTTACGTGACAGTCAATCACTCTAACCACTCAGCCATCTTAGATATAATTTAGAAGATTCAAAAACTAAATCAGCCTTTTCCTTTTCTACAAAAGTTTAACATTTATATGCTCGCGTCTGGTCGTAATGGTGACCCTGACAATATTAAGATTGCAACATTCCTGCATCTCATTGGAGAGAAAGGAATAGAGGTTTATTTATTTATTTATAATAAAGTTATTTGACCGACTGTGTTTATTTTAGAATTATTATAACTTAACCAGTTGCGTGTTAGAACAGCGAATCAAATGATCAAGTTCCATTTTTTTAATAAAAAATAATGGAATGCAATAGGCGTCTGCCCCGTGTCCAGTTTGAAGTTGACCTTAACATCATTAAATACGAGATCTTGACACCACGGTTTACTTATGCTATTAAAGACATGAACATTCACTACATTGCTTACTACTAAACTAGATCCCTATGCAGCCAATCACAAATTTTCTAATTACCTTTGTCACTCTTTCCTGATTTATACTGCACTAGTTGACTCTCCGGATTGTCTGTGGATCGTCCAACATTTGGAAAATGGCCCAAACGCTGACACCTGTAGCACTTTGCTTCTTCTCTAAGTGCTTGGCAAAATTTGTCGTGGTTCCCATTCGCATTTCCACCACAGCGAGGCCACTGCTTCTCAAACCCGCTTTTCATTATGGTAGGGCGCTTCTTCTGGAACAAATCCTGCTGCTTCGTTTGTGGCACATCAAGCAATTGTTTGTTAGCTGCTGCCAACTCAGATGCCTTGCATTTATTGATCGTTTGCTCCAACGTGTCGTCACGATTTTCAAGCAACTTGATTTGGAGGCGCTTGTCAGCCACACCCAGGACAGTGCGATCACGCAACATACGTTCTGCATATGACTTACTACAATCACCGCTGCAAAACTGCAGTGTTGCATCTGAAGACGAAGCTCCGTCTCAAACTCACAAAACGGCTGATATTCTTTTTGCGCAATCGAGTTAAATTTGAAGGATTCCATCACAATATTATTCTGTGGTAAGCAGAACTCCTCAAAGCTTTTTAGCATATCGACCATTTTAATTGCCGAATCTGGTTCGCCATCAAAAGGTTTATTAAAAAGAGTGCAATAAACCTCTATTCCTTTCTCTCCAATGAGATGCAGGAATGTTGCAATCTTAATATTGACAGGGTCACCACTTACGACCAGACGCGAGCATAAAAATGTTAAACTTTTGTTTCCACAATGGCCATTCTTTCCCAGCATCAGAAAAATTCATTGGCGAGGGACCTTGTAAATTGTTCGATGGGGCAATCACCATCGCAACATTCGCATTTGGCTCATCATTCGCCATTTTTATTTTTCACACAATAAAACAATAAAGTTAGGTACTTTTGTTCTTTTGCTTTTGCACGTTCTGTTTAATATATCAGTTTATTTTCTTTGTCAGTTTTACACCTGACACCATGTAAAATGTAGCCGAGCGAAATAAAATAATGCACAAAGTGTTATTTTAGTTCAATTGAAAGATAGATTTATTTTCTTAGCACGTTACAATAAGTGGCTCTTTTCGCGTTGGCTGCCCTTTCAAAATCTGCCTTCTCTCTTTCTAGCTAATCTTACACCCCGACTCCACAGGCCATACAGATGTCCAACATCACAAACACAATCCAATCAACAAACAGTGCATCCTTTCATAACTACTTCTTTCTTTTACAACGAAATTCACTTACACATTCAAGAAAAAAACAGAAAAAAACTCACACGCACATGAAACGTCATCAATCCAATCAACAAACAGTGCATCTTTCACAACTACTTCTTTCTTTTACAACAAAATTCACTTACACATTCAAGAAAAAAAACAGAAAAAAACGTCATCTCATGGCCAAGCTTTGAACAGCCCTCCATGTCAAAACGTTATTTTTTTCGACATGTTGCTGCATGGACATGGATTTTTTTTGACTCCATGAGATTTTTTTTAACACATGTTCATAGTCCGGCCATCGTTTATGGCCCGTGGAGGCAGCCCGTTATATCTATTGGCGTTTTTCTTTTTTGGCTCTAAATAAACCTCTGAGCAGAGGCTGAGCGATCAGAGCAGAGCTCTGAGCAGATTATGATCAGAGCCCTCAGACTTATTTATGAAACACATTTGAGCACTGAACTGTCATTTTATAGGTGTATTACTAAAATACATTTTTGTTTACCTGATTTAGACGTATTTCGATTTTTTGTATTTTTTTCGTCTGTCAAATAACTGAAAAAAAGTGAAGTTGGCTTCGCTCAGCGTTTCACTCGATTTGCTCGGTCATTTTATTCTGAGCTAATCGATTTAGCTCTGAGCTAGCTCAGATGGAAAAAAGAAACGCACTTTTTTAGCTCTGATATGTCTGAGCTAAAAAAAAAACATAGAATTTTTGTTTGACAGTTTCGTGATCTGCTCAGAGTTAAAAAAGAAAAACGCCATATGTATTTTGTATCTTAACTTACACCCCTTTCACACTAGGAAACTGAGTTGCCGGCAACCGGAAGTTTGTAGATGAGAAGGGCGTAAAAGGAAGACAAAAAATCTCCCCTCACACCCTTCTCGCCTACAAACTCGCTAGTTTCTGGCAACTTAGTTTCCTTGTGTGAAAGCGGTCTTAAACCTCACCCAACTTATGGTGAATTTACATGTATCTGCATTTGGTTTCTGCACAAAAAAAGGGATGCCAAAAGCAAATTGTGTATTTGTTAGATAGAGAGAAAAGATCAAAATGCAGAAGAACTTCGTTACTGCATAATAGGAAAGTCCCATAATACAGAAATGAAGACGAACATGTTCATATTCTTGATGGTTCTCTTTGACTCGCTCGGATTTTTTGTATACATCTGTCCTGCTCTGCTTTTCTGCATTTTGCAGATGAAGATACATGTAAATCCACCATTAAGCATTTAATGGTTAGCTTACATGTATGCTTTAAGTTGCATGAGTTCACATATGTTACACCGAAGGCCCTACCGAGGCTTTATATAAAGTAAAACCTGCGGGCCATCAATATTTTTAAGTTAAAAGAACAATTCAATTCAATTTGATTTAATTTAAATTTTGTTCATAAAAAGATGCCAAAAAAACGGAAAAAGAAAATATTACCAAATCTTAATTATCGTCCGTATTTTAAATGGAAAATAATAGTAAAAGATGATGACGACGTCACATCAATACAATCAAGATAGCAAATTGGATGTATCCAATGAACATACCTTTGTATCTGTTTAACGTAATCAAGAATGAGTGAGCTGTCAAAACACAATTTACAAATTTTACAATGTTGTATTTTTCTGTTGCAATAGGTTTCGGGTATTGCTAAAGTGCGAAACTGTTGTAAGATTGCACCTTGTATATTTTGTTGTTGTAGTGTTGTAAGATTTTACACTTTTGCACTTTTAAGGCTCCCCCAAACCAATGCGGAACATTCGTTGCGGCGAAAAAACATTCGCATGTCAAAATTTATTTACATGGTGATATATGAGAGTGCCCACACCAACGCGGCGGAGAAACATATGAAATAATTTTGAGTGACGAATGTTTTTTTGCCGCAATGAATGTTTCGCATTGGTTTGGGAGAGCCTTTACAATGATACTACGCCAGTTGCATCGGATCGTGAATACCCCTATTGTATTATAATATAATATTGTATGGATACTGCTTGGACATAGATTTTTGCGACTCCATGGAATTTTTTTTAGACATGTTCCATAGTCCGGCAATAGTTCATGGCCTGTGGAGTGGAGGTGTAAGGCTCTCCCAAACCAATGCGAAACATTCGGTGCGGCGAAGATATTCATCAGTCAAAATTAGTTTACACGGTGATAAATGAGAGTGCCCACACCAACGCGGCGGAGAAACAATCGCCTTTCAAAATTTATTTACAGGATGATAAATGAGAGTGCCCACACCAACTGCGAATGTTTCTTCGCCAAACGTAATGTTTCGCATTTGTTTGGGAGAGCCTTTATTCTGGTAACGTCACTGATGCCTCCTGGGACCTGTGAAGCCTTTACTTCATAGACCAACTTTTGTACAAAAGTGAGAAATTAAAATTCTCGCTAAAGAAACATGCTTGCAAAAAAACCATACGAAAATTGTTTTGACACATAAATAAAACCACCATGCACAATTTTCCATTGTTTGTTTGCAAGCAGGTGTCTGCAGAATAGATATTTATTTCTCACTTTTGTACAAAAGTAGGCCTATGTTTGCCAACTTTTGTTGGCATGCTAACAAACAAGTTGCTTCGTGTGAAAAGGGGATAAGTTGCCTAGTGTAATGGCTATTGTGTTCCTGGCCTAAAGTATCTACTTTGAACATAGCCCCAAAACGAAAAAAGATTGCTGTCACTCTTCCTGAACACACTCATGAAAAAATAAAACGAAAAATGAAATCCTCACAAGTCGTTCATCGTTCAATTTTCACTTCATTGTTCATTCTGCTTTGTGTCGCCATATTTGTTGTTATCTTCTTCAAACGGGGAACCCAAGTACATATAACTTTAATTTTTCTTATATTCATTATTTAACGTGTGCAAGATTGTAAAATTCTTAAAAAAAAAACAAATTTCAGACTCATTTAGAAATACTTTACTCTCAACCTTTGCGTGAATAACAGCGAAAACAATAATTTAAAAGTTAACAAAGCAATTTTTTCCATTGCTAGCTCCTTTCCCCTTTGAAGAAAAAAGATAATCATCGGAAAAAGACCCCCCGTCCCATTGAAGTAAAGTGTGATCTTTATTCCTTGCTTCCACCACAAAGTGTGTGATCGAAAACCAGAAAACCCCAAAAAAAGAAACTAATTATTGTGAAAATGCTCATAGAAAACCCCCTCGACCCAAAGATCACGACGAATTTCCGTGGTACCCCCCTTGACTGGCTGCCATGGTGGTGATTGAAAACAAAGAAAGGACTTTTAGGACTGAAGGAAAAAAGGTGAAGTAGTGACGAAAAAAGTAGATTTCGTTTTATTTTTGAATAAGGAACAGGAGGACCTAAAGTTCTCAAGCTCGACATAAATAAAATCAAAAGAAAATCGAAATTAGCTAGACACTGAGCTGTTTCATTTGCTCGCGTTAGTTTTTCTTGGTTTTCTTGATTTCACCTGGACCTCGACCTGGATTCTTGGGCCTTTGTTTTTTCTTTCTATTAGAGAGGGAAACTCCTAATTTTCAAGATAGTGGTCCCTTAGCCAGCTGATCAAGAATCATTTTTTTCTGATTCCATCAAACAAGAAAAAAGAAGATTTTCTGAGAGCAGCAGAAGAAGAAAAACCATATCTTGTGTACATACATCAATTCGAAACAATCAGGCGCACGCACATGCACACAAGCAAGGCAAATCAACGCACACATTGAAGTGGCGCGAACGAGGAAAAGTAAGTAAGGAGAAACAAGAGAACGACAACGTTTACCTTCTTTCAACTTCCTCCCTCGTCCCTCTGCTACCAGAAATGCGACACCGACGACACCGTTCTGGGGAAAAGTGAAAATTCAAAGCCCCACTAAAAGGAAAATACCATCCCGTCGCAGTGGTGTTTCTTCTCGTTTTCGTAGTCTGGAGTGGAAAGGGAGAGAGGTGTATCCTTTGTCTTCAGGTTCAGTACCGCGACTTGCAACTGTGTGGTGTTGTGGTGGTGGATTACATTTGATTCACCTTAAAAGCAACAACAAAAGGATTTTTGGTTATATTTTTCGTCCATCGTTGTCTTTGGTTGGTTTTTCTCCCTCCCATATCTGCTGGGTCTTCGCTTCGTTCATTCAATCTTCAAGACTGTCGGTAACATTTTGCTGTTAAACTGGCGAACGGTGTAGGCAATAACGTTGGTGGTAATGGAGGAGCTAGAGGTGGACATGGAAATTCCGGTGGCGGTGGCCCTGCTGCTCATGTAGGCGGTGGTGGCGGTCAGAACAGGATTAATGGAGGTCAAAGAGCAAACAATGCCAATAATAATGAACATCAACCAGCTGTCGGCGATTGGAATCAAGAGGACATCGATCGGTTTAGCTTCGACGATTCGGATCGTTTTGAAGAGGATTCCTTGTGCAGCTGGAGCTCCGAACCAGAATCTGTGTGTAATAATTGGCGCGGCTGGAAGCGCCCATTCGCAAATGGAGGCAGTTGGAGTTCCACCATGTTCAATCAGGCGGCGAGTTCGAAGAGAACTAACGAAGATGGTGAGTTATTTTGATTTTTAACCGTATAAGATTTATTTAAAAAGTATTAGGTGTATTCATGCAAACGCGTTTTTTATCTCGTTAGAAATTAACTGTCAATAATTGTATGGGAAAAATATTCTGGAAAACAGATAATTTTATCTCATGAATTTGATGCGGAAAGCGTAGAAAAAAAACCTGATACAATGAGATAAGTTATTTGTGACGTTTAATTTGAATTTTTCTAACGTTTTCGCAAGTATTTTTAAGGGGGTTTTCATGTTAACATCCTGCGAAAAGTTATATTTGTCTGCAAAGTGGAAAATTATCTCGTTGCGTGGATCAGATAGTTAAGGTTTTTTTTTTATAACATACACCTACAAAAATAAAACAAAATAAAGTCTGTTATGTTATTGTTTTTCTAAAAATAAAAATGAAATTGATGTTTTAAAATGATTTCGGATCTCGCGCTGCCTGAGCAACTATCCCAAGAAATAGTCTTATAGCAAGACTACAAAAATATCTATCTACTCGGTCATTTAGCCAGTTTACGTTAAGATTTTAGAAATTTAAATTGTTCGCAGGCAATAAAATGCAAAGCAAAAAGTTTAACTTACTGTGACCTGGCTGGCCAGGAGGAGAAAACCAACAACAATTTACTCGAACTCGTTCATTTTAATAGTTTAGTTTTTTTTTTAAATTAATTGACTACGTGAAAGCAAATTGCACTGAAAAGTTAGAGTGGATGCAAATTTTAAAATAAGTGATGACAAAACTATTGATATTATTATTAAAAACCAATATAAAATGTTATAATGAAAATGTCACAGCTTACTAAAATTCCTTTATTCGGTAATATCCTAAATAGTTATGAGCGATTTAACTTAAACTTCTTATGTGATTAATTAATGCTAAATTTAAAAAATGTGGTTGACTTTATGTTAAAAGAAAAGGTAGTCCCATATAGTAACGCGGAGTGGTTTACTGATGAACTCAGAACAGACAAATTAACAAAAATTAATCTTTATAGGCAGGCCGTACTTAGTAAAGATGATAGTGCTTGGCATACTTACCACAATTTAGAATCAATTACAAAATGATCATTGGACAAACCAAATCTCATTTCATAAAAAATCAAATTGAAAGTGCAAATATTCAAAAAGATGTGTGGCAAAAATGGACGCGGAGATCGGATTTTGCAAGTGGCAGTCATGGACCTGTATACCTGGACTGCTAGTCGATCGTCATTCTCATACAAAAGTGGCATGGAAGATGGTTTCACCGATTAAAAGCGATAACAGTGCCTATTGTGCCGCGCCGAATGTTTCGCATTGGTTTAGGAGAGCCTTTAAGGTAAACATTCCCGAGTCAAAATTTATTTGCATGAAGATGAATAAGAATGCCCAAGCCGCACCGAATGTTTGGCGTTGGTTTGGAAGAGGCTTAATCAGGGTACACATTATCAAACCTGTTTGATAAATCTTTTCACGTTTGATAAGGTGTACTCTCTGTTTACCAAACATGTTCTTTATTCACAAATTTGTTTGATACTGTTGAGTATTTGACATCATTGTTTTTGAAAAATCCAAAGTATGGATATCGCTAATAAGCCAATTTTGGTTGATAAGCGTTAGTCAATTAAAGGCCTTTCACACCAGCCCACATGTGTATTAATACATGTCAAAAAAGTGGGAAACAAACAAAGGCTAAACTACATAGTAGACCTACTTTTGCCAAAAAGTACAAAAGTGAGAAATTAAAATGTTCGCTAAAGAAACCCGCTTGCAAAAGAAAAAACATAATACAATTGTTTTGACAGATAAATTAAGCCACCATACACAATTTTTTTTTCGCAAGCAGTTGTCTTCAGCATAGATATTAATTTCTCACCTTTGTACGATTTGGCAAAAGTAGGTCTATGTAGTTAAGTCTTTATGTAGAATGGTGTGGAAATAAAATATGATAGCCCAAACTACAAAAACCGACAATCTATCCCACACGATTTGACATGTGTTAATATACATGCAGAATTTTAGGAATGGTTCTAATTCTATCAAACTTTTTTTAGGTTCAGGTAATGTATTAATACAAGCAAGTGTGGAAGCGAAATATGAAAAGTCATTTCATTCCCACAAATTTGGCAGTCGCGTGAAATTCTTTCCCACTTTCAATTTGACATGTTTTAATATACAGTCATATACTTAATTTAGCCCACTGTGAGCAAACGAAGTCGTTTTCAAACTGCCGCTAGTGTATCGATTTTTTTTAATAAAGGGAACCATCATGATGTTGGCTCCTAGCACCTAGGTATAATAGGATGATGTTATTAATGTGTAAGAAGTTTAATACAAACGTCAAAATTTATCCGTTGCTAAAACTCTATTATTATTATTCGGTGCGGCTTAGGCACTCTCATTCATCTCCATGCAAATACATTTTTTTTTCGGTGCGGCACGATAGGCACTGTTGTCGCTTTTAATCGGTGAAACCATCTTCAATGCAACTTTTGTATGAGAAGTCCAGTTATACCAAGTCTTTCACTGTCACTGGCAAAATGCAATCTCCTCGTTCAAGATCGTATCCAAAGCGATTTGGATAGATTTTAAATTCCATTTAAAGCAATTGAAGCAGCCAAACCCTTCAAATTTTATTCACCCCTATAAAAACGGATCAAACTTAATTGGGATCAAATTTAACCAACATTTTAACGCAATTGACACACGGCCTAAGTTCAATCTAGTCAACATAGATAATATAAAATGTGCAATAGATCTGCTTAGCAAGAAAAGTGACTTTCATTTTATGAGTGTTAAAATAATAAAGGACTCTTTGCCCTTTGTTGGACCAGTAATTAAAAGATTAAAAATATATCCCTAAGTGCGATCTTGGAAAGAATCCCTTATAGTACCAATGCAAAAAGTCCCAAATGCAAAATCCTTAAGTGAATTTTGACTAATTAATATAATGCCTTTATATGAAAAAATAATAGAAAAATGTGTAGTAATACAACTTCAAGAACACCTAGAAAGCCGGGGTCTACTGGATAGCTATCAATCAGGGTATCGTGAAAATCTTTCTTGTGAAACATGTTTCAACTTTGTGATAAATGTTTGGAGGAGGCAAATAGATGAAAAGAATGTTGTTGTTGCAGTTTTTTGGACTTGAAACGGGCTTTCGAAACAATTAATCATGATATTTTATTAAAAAAATTGAAGTGCAATGGGATAAAATCTGTCGAATTTAAATGGTTTAAATCGTTTATATCAGGAAGAACACAACGTACTTCTGTGAATGGTAAAATACCATCACCAATAGCGGTAAATGTAGGAATTCCTCAAGGCACGCTATTGGGAGTGTGGTTATTCCTTATGTTTATATTATGCGAATTGTCTTAAAATGTAATAGGTATTACAATGTGATATATGTTTTCATGTTATGCATGATATTTGTTTTTAAAATTTAAAATAATATGTATCCCGGTTATTTACGCCAAAATGTACGTACTAATACAGAGTTAGAATTATACAACATGGGAAACAATGATGACCTGAGAATAGAATGACAAAAGGTCGACTATATGGGATTTAATGCATTTAATAATCTTCCGAGAGAAATAAAAAACACAAACAATATAAATGTAATTAAAAGAAAAATAATTGATTGATTGTTTATATGCAAAAAAAATGTAAATATTAAATTAATATAAACTATATGTATGTATCTATTTAGTAAAATTTAAGTTATAAAAAATTGTAAATTGTAATCTAAATGGCTTTTAAAGCTAAATTAATCATATGCATTCATTCATTGAAAAGATAAGTGTTTCCACTCGCAATAATAATGCTTTATACCTATTTTTTTCTGACCTTAATAAATGTTGAAACTGTGTTTTATAAAATTATTTTATGTTGTTTTAATGGGATGCGAAAATTATTTCAATCAGTTAGGCAAGAAATTGAAGTTGAAAAAAAGTTCCAGTAATGTGAATCCCTCTAAAACGCGAAAACGACTTGATTTAAATAGTTCACATTATCAAAAGACTACTGTAATTTGAATTCATTTGTTTTTAAAACTCACTAAAATTCACAATGTTATATTTTTGTTGCTATGCAGTATGTACCATTAAACTACAAAAATTATTGCAGAAAATATTTTTTTTTGGGAAAATTTCGTAGGTATTATTTTTCCGAAAATAGCTATTTCCGCTTTTTCCTTTTTAATTCAAGAAATATCCATTATATAATACAGATCCCCACACAAAATATGCGCTCTGCTAAATTGGTGAGATTTGATTAAGCACTTGTATGGAATGGGGTCTTTGTCCCCTTGTTTATGCACGAGGGCAAATTTTCTTATGACAAACATAAACAAATATTAAAACCCAACGGTAACACTAACAATGCCATGTTATACCTTTTTGTTTGTTTTAGTAAACCGTTTTTGAAAAATTAATTTTCAAACTCAAAATTTAAAAATTTAATTAAGTGCTATTTTTGTTTTCAAATTTTAGTGCTCTTATCAATTCTCAGCAAAACACTGAAACCAAATGGTTCTAGGACATTTACTTTTTAAAATATTAATTAAAATTAACCAATTTTCTCATAAAACTAAGAAGAATCTATCTAAATAATCATTTTAGCAACTAAGAATTTGGTTTCTTTGTTTTTTAATATTTTTAACAATAAATGTCTTAAGAATTAATGAAATGAATTAATGAAAGCGTTGAATTTTGAAAACCAAAATAGTAGATAGTTAAATAAGTAAAATTTTGAAAAAAAATTAGTACACATTTTTTTTTCTTCAAAATTTTTAATTTAAAATTAAATAAAATTGAATAAAATAAAATCTAAATAAAAAAAAGGGATTTCTGGTCTAACATGGCATTGTAAGTGTCACCGTTGTTTTTAAATAATTTTGTTTAGGCAATTTCCCCTCCCACATTAACGGGGGGGGGGGGGGGGGAAATAAACCCACCTCACATACAATGTTTGTATTGTCTCGAACCAACCTACACGCTCTAGCATTTGTCACACCTTATGCGAATCAGCTTCAATTTTTAAGACTTATTGTTGTTCGAATCAAACCTAAATTTACAAAATATATTTTCTCTGACGAATGGGGTATGTGTGAATTGTTTCGTCACCTATTTGAAAACATGGGCAGATATGTTTGAGAACAATAAACTTTGCAATGAAAAATTACTTACGTAATTTTGAACCGGTATTTCTTCTTCCTATAAAATTGGACTCAGGTACTCTAGCCTCTAGTGTATTACAAAACAAATCCCTAATATTCGATCGGTCTTATCATTTTGGCATGGGACATAATATTTCTTATGTCCCATTCGTAGGTAGGTCAATATTTTTGGCTTTCTTAATGTTGTTTTAAATTGTAATTGCTAAATGAAACACTTGTCTGCTTGTTTATACCCACAATTCTTGACCAATTTCTGCAATTATTAATTCATGTTGGTAGGTATATAAATATCGTTTATCAATCATTGTAATGACCAGGGCCCGGATTCTCATGCTCTAAAAAACACAAAATATGCACTCAAAATTACTAAATATGCTATACAAAATTCAAAATATGCCATACAAAATTCAAAATATGCCATTAAAAATCCAAAATATGCCATAAAAATCCAAAATATGCTGCAGAAATGTTGAAAAAGTAAATGAAAAACCATTTAAATAAAAAAAGACACAGTCTTTTATTCATAGAAAGTTTTCACAGCAAAAAGTAAATAAAATTAACATAAAATTCAGGTAGGTTTAACAAAAAATAAATAGTATTCTTAATAATATGTGCATTATTTTCGTAAGAAGGTTTTGTTAGGAATCATGAAATTTTTTCTGAAGTTTTCAAAAACTTTTGTACATGGAAAATGACCTCTCTACATTAACAGACGTTATTGGAGCATTTTTTAATGAAACAATCTCATATATTGAATATCGAAGCACTGTTCTTCATTCCCATTTAAGGATGTGCAGATATTTTTCATTTTCATATATTCTTCGTTTTTTTAACAACATTTTCTATTTTTTAGAGTCTACTGCATGTACTTTTGAAACTGCTTCGTCCATTAAATTTATTAGTTTTTTAAGCGAGTTCCAACCCTCTAATTTTACTATAGTCTCACTGAGAAACCCATAGTTTGAACTTACGAAAGCCAAAGTTTATTTTACTGATATATGCAAGAAAAATATGCATTTATTGGTAAAATATGCTCAATAAGCCAAAATATGCATTTATATCAAAATATACAAAAACATGCACTAACGATTGAATGCCATTTTAAAGCAAATTTCTTAATTCGAAAAACTATCTGATCCTTTTGCTTCTAAGGCTTTCCAAGAAAAATATGCATTTGCATAGAAATCCGGGCCCTGGTAATGACCGTCCGTCGTCTGTCCGCTTTCTAAAAGAGGATGTCCTTTTCATTAATTGTCAATAAGTACCTACATAAATACCGAAATATGAACACACTGATGCAATCCACTAAAGACAAACCGTTTTCAACGGAAGGAAGAGACGAACGAAAGAAAAGATAACTTGAAATACTTCACAACCCCAATGTCGATTACGTTTTTTTGCGTTTATTGCAGAGAAGAGTCAAATCCTTGACAAGGTTCTTTGACTTTCATGTTCGTCCGGATTGTAAACAAAACAACAGCAACAAACACAAATTGTAAGACCAACAACCTCGTTGTGTGTTTAGCTTTGTGTCTCATCCTCCCCTGTCGTTTTTTCTTTGTTAAAATTGCTGTTCAAATATACCTATATAGGTGCACCTATGTATCACATATATATGTGTACATAAACTAACGAAAAACCAAAGGTAATGATAAAACGAAAACGTAAAAATGAAAAACTAGTTTTAAAAACTTCAGCGTCAGCACCACAAAACAAACTTACTAATCGTGCTGCTTTTTGTTTTGATCACAATAAAAAAATACAAAAAATAAAGTAATTGTTACGAATTTTAATTTTTTTGTGGGTACATAATGTACCTGTGTATGTAGGTACATAAAATTTCAAATTAGTCTCGGGTTTTTAAAGAAATAGGTATATGTATAGGTATATAGCTAAATTAATTAAGAAAATAAAAAAAAAATTACAAAGCAATAGGTACCTACGAAGATTGTTTACATGACACCTGTCAGGATGACAGAAAGTAAATATAGGGTTTTGATGTTTCATTATATAAAAAAAATTGTTACATTGTCCAACTAGTTTTTCATTCCTTTGTTTTGTAACTCTAAACCTTAATAATATTGTCACCTTATTCTAAAGCGAGAGAACTTTGAGTGTTAGGTATACCATCAAGTTCATAAATCAGATAAAGAGAATCTACATACATATGTATTTTTAAGTGATGCCCGCATCCAAAATGTTTGTCAAAGCTCAAAGTTCTCAAAAATGAAATTAATAATTTTTTAAATTTAATTTCTTGCAATATGTTGTTTGACCTCAGTACAGTACCTACAATACTTAAGTATATTTTAAAATTATTAATTCAAATTTTTCGTCGAACAAAATATTTGCATACACTGTGGTTCCATTAAATAGTTCATTTTCCAAACAACGAGTGCCACGGTACGCAGTTACCCGCTTTTTTTCAATTGTGTTTACATTAGACTGACCCCTACGAATTTATAAAAGAAAACGTCAAAAAAAAAATCCACACATTTCTAAATTTTTTAAAAATTTACTACTTTTCAAACCTGAGCAACTTGCTCGTGAACTGGTTTGCCATTTTCGAAGTCAGTTGGGAAGCCAGTAGAGAAGACAATGGCCCCTTCAGACTTGTATATAAAGCTTTATAAATAGCTTTTCGTTGGAAATTTAATGCAAAATTAAATATTCTTTCTACCACAACTTTTAATGAGGGGACAGATAAAGAATTTTTAACGTTTCCAAAATAGGCAACTGTCAAATATGATTGAAGGATGGTTATGATTATGATGAAATATACAAAATCTCTTAAAAATCCTAATTTTTTTTGAAAGTATATTTTTTGCTTTGGAAAAATGAGAGTTTTGGGGATTTCGGTGACATTTGGAACATTCTGTAACCGATTTGTCCAGCCATAGACTGTCAAATTAAATTGAAAGATTGCTACGGAGATGATGCATTGAAAAACTTAAAGATATCTGAATTTTTTGAGATTACATTTTTTGCGCGGGAAAAGGTGATTTTAGAAACTAAATATTCCTCGTACGACCTAATTTAGTTTCTTACCTATCTGTCAATGTATGAACTGTCAAATTCCATTAAAGGATGGCTACGATTATGATGGATTAAAAAACCTCCATAAATCAAATTTTTTTAATAATCATTTTTAAAAAGTCGTAATTTTTGAATTATATGAAAATCAATCAAAGTTACTTTGACGCGACAGAAAAGTCTGTCACTGCATTCGTCAACGCATTGGCACTATTATGCGTTGACCTGATGCAGAATTCGACGTCATTTTTTGATGAGTAAGAAAAAATCGAAGTCCGATGCCAAAGCAAATTCAATAAAAATGTGTATTTAGAATCTAGATAGACTATCCTAGTAAAAGCTTAATGTGACCGCAGATACTTGAAAGCAACTTGCTTACAAGTTGCGTGCCGCCTACGTCACAGCATATTCACGTATACGAACTTGACAGTCAATCTATGTATGTAGCCAACTAGCTTGCCAGTACTGGATCGTGTGGCTTCAGGGTAACCTCCAAGTCAAAAATAATCGGAAGAGTTAGTCCAATGTGAACACCGTCTTAAGCTGGCTTTAGACTTTCGTTATTATGACGTTAATAGAATTTGGGGTTGTTTTGTAAGAAAATAATCAGTAGTAATAAATAAAAATATTTTTTAATCACTTATTTTTCAAATACAACCGTATATTGGGTGTATCCAATTACGAAAAACAATTTTTCAATTCAATCATTTTTGTTCAACTCGTTTTTTGCTAACATTGTGGTTGCCAAATCAGAAACGTCAAAGTTCAACCAGAAAAAGTCTTGAAATTTTCATTCCTGGTTTCGTTACTTGTTTCCCTCTACATTTCTACTGCCCTCAACCAATCTCTCAAAAAGACGAAAGACGAAACAACCGAAAAAACTAATCGTGTAATCGGGCACAAAATGAATAACAACACATTAATAGTGGACAAAAAAAAAAAGAAAAAGGGATAATTTTGCACGAAGGGTTGGTTGCTGAATAGAGAACGGTATACAGTATATTATTCATAGAGAAAATTAAAACCTATTTACAAATTTTTTATTTATATACTTAGGCTACTTGTGCCATTCAGTAATTCAAAAAAACTTCGAAAATGTTCCTACAATTTGCACGACACTTGAAAACAATGTTCATTTAAACAGTAGGTCGATTCTAGAAAGCGCGGCGGATCGCTTTCAATGGCGGATTTGCATTTTTTTAATCTCAAAAGGTTTCTAAGTGATCGAACAGTTGTGATATATTTCAAACAAAAAATGGAAAGCGAAAGAGCTTTTGAGAATAAGAAAATACAAATCCGCCAGCGAAAGCGATCCGCCGCGCTTTCCAGAATCGGCTTACAGTTTTCGCATTTAAACACAAGTTTTTGACCTGATTGGAATTTGCACGTTCTTCATTCGTTGTCCGGTTTTATAATTTACATTTTCGTTGTTCCGCGTATAAACAACGTACACCGATGGTAACACCGAAAGTCTAAAGCCAGCTTTAGACAGAGATGAGAATCATCGGCTGTCAATTCGGCTTGCTTAGACCGCTTTCACAAAAGGAAACTGAGTTGCCGGCAACTGGGGGTTTGCAGGCGAGAAGGGCGTAAGAGGAAGAAACAAAATCTCCCCTCTCATCCTTCATGCCAACAACCTAGCTAGCTTCTGGAAACTCAGTTTCCTTGTGTAAAAGCGGTCTTACAAGTTGAAACGTCAGATGGACATATGTATGTATATGTATGTTGTATTTTTATTGAGTCTTTGACTATTTTGAATATTTGTTTCTACTTCGAAAAGGTTCGCGTCTGATAAACTGCGCTCATGTAATTAAAAACTAAGATCACCAAACATTCTTAAGACAGGAACATGATAGCCTTGGTTTACAAGATCAACTTTCGTACTAATAAACTCTTTCTTTATGAAATTGTTAAGCAATTTTAAAAAGTGTTTCTTTTTTTCTCCGATTGGAATAATTTTTTATTCATATTATTTATTGAACCGATAGTCGCAGTAGATTGTAGGAAAAGCGCAGTGGTGCAGTAGATTTGAAAATTTAGCAAAAAACGCAGTAGATCTACTGCTTTCGCAGTAAAGTCCGAACGCTGGTCGGTAGCGTGTTGGCTTATGGATGCAACCATTGTATTTATATATATATATATATATATATTTATATTTTATTCTCGTCGTTGCCTGGCGCAAACATTTGAGTCTCTTACTAAGGAGAGTAAGAGAGTCAGATGTTTTCGTGGTACGAATTCAATTTATACATTCAATCCTCTCTGTCTTACTATATATCTTTATATTACTTCCTTTCGCTACACTAAAGTCTCCAATGTCGATATCAGCTCTTATTTCTGCCAAATTGTGGTGACGGTTAGTCTTAGTACTACAAAATTAAGCTCATGATAATACTATAGATTTATTAATACAATGATGTAACGGAAAAATTTACATAAATATATATGGGTGATTCTCTGTTAAAAGCTCCTTTTTAGCACCCAAAATGTCCCCTACCTAAATTTAAGAAAAAATTATGTACATTCAAGTGTTGTTATAAATTATGGATTTAAAGTGCGGACACTTGATTTTAAGTGTTTTTGAGAATTTGGGCTTGGTACGGAAATGACGCCTTCGATACCGTAATGATAATGTACCAGTACACAAATTTTCCTTTTAAAATATTCCTTGTAACAAGGGCCGTGTAATTCAGGATGCAATTGAAAGACTTACGGTATTACAGGAATTTATTTAAAATTATTAAAATCTAAATTAAATCGATTTACGGAAATGATTATGTGGTACGGAAATGACATTTAACTAGTAAAGATAAATAATTTGTTACGTTTTTGCTTCGCCACCTATCTCAGTTTTACGGTCTGCAATTGCCTTTTAGGGGTCTTAAATGCATGCACAAAAATTTTAATGATTTGCAATAAATTAATGATATTTTTAAGAAAAAACACATCTAAAGTCATTTCGGTTACCATTTTCTCATCGGCGCACATAGGGGTATTTGCCTCGAAAAACCGCTCAAAAATATTTTTTTGTTTTAATGAAGTGATACTTGGCTGAAACAACTGTAAAAGGGATTTCAAGCTTATTTCTATCGAATTAAGGTATAAATAAGGTATTGTGTATAAATTTGGTTCATAATTTATTAATTTCTTCAATAAGGATGAAATAAATAGATGGAACTTAAAGTTATTCAGTGAACTCTTCCCAGGATTCTTCGTCATCAATACATTCCTCAGCGGTTTCTTCATATTCACTACCATTAGATATTGTAGTATCATTAAAATTTGTTAATGTTGATGAATCAGGAATCTGGGAAATAACCATTTCAAGAGCTTCTTTGGAAAATTGCTTCGATTTTTAACAGGCAAAGATCTTAAACTGGTTATTAGAGGATCTGAACTTTGAACTTTGCCGTCGGCTTAAGGCTTTTAATGAGTTTCTTTTTTTTATGAAATAGAAAGTAATTATGGGTACAAATACCTATGCATGCCTATTATAGATATTGATAGGTAGTAACCAAATTTTTGAGTACCTACCTAACTACGTACGAGTTTTGGCTGTTTTTTCAGCGAATGGATAAGGGGGGGTTTACTTAAAATAAATCAAAATTATTTTAACTCGAACATAATCATGAAATGTGTATTTCCTGTAGTTCCAAAAACCCATTTTTAATAAAAATTCAGCATGCCTGAATAAAAAAAATACCTGCATGTGTTTTACTCGTGTCAGAAGCAAATACATTTTTGCCTCAAAAACCTACTTTTACAAAGAAAAAAACCTATACGCCTTTTAAAAAAAATACCTCAACCGAATAATAAATAGCTACCCAGCTCATTTCAGAAAGAGTTTATAGGTACCTAGTTTTAGAAAACTTAACTTCACTCATCGTCATCCTCATCTCATCGCAGATCGCACTAGCCAGAGGCAGTGTTGCCACTTTACTTCAATTGAAGTAGATCTACTTCTTTTTTTTCAATTTATTTTTAAAAATACTTCCTACTTTGCACCATCGCCAATTGAAATCCACTTCTTTTTTAAAATCGTTGCTTCATCCTACTTCAACCTTTAAAAAAAAGTCAAATCTACTTCTTTTTTATCTCTTTACTCTGGTAGGGATTTATGCTGCATTTACACGAATGGCAAAATGCTATTTTATCTGTCAAATTATAGCCATTTTTCTTTGCATCGTGTAAACGCTCTAAATACTGGCAAAAAAAATTATTTCTGCCATTATTTTACCATTTTTTTGGCAGAAATATTGGCAGCTTTGAAATGCATGTGGATCTGGCATTACATTACAAAAATTAACTTGTAATAAAATTATTCATGTATTAACACATGTCAAATCGTGTGGGATAAAATGTCGGGTTGTGTAGGCTGGGCTTTCATATTTTGTTTCCACACTATTCTACGTCCCACTTTTTTCACATGTATTAATACACAGTGGGCTAGTGTAGAAGGCCTTTAACACAATACAAATACACAACTGAGTAATTTAACAAAGCATATGTATGTAAATATAAGATCTGAAAGGATTTCAATCACGTTGCGTATTCAAACCAATTTCAAACCATGTATGTAAGTATGCAGCCTAAATGCAGGGCACTCCTTAAAAAGAATAGAAAAAAAGGATAAAGTCTTAATTATCACAATTTCGAATACAAGTTGAAACTGTGGACACCCAAATAAAAGAGAATGCAGTTGGTGGGCCAACTACATGTCCCAAAAAAAGTAATGATTAATTAAAAATAGAAATAAATACAATTTAAAAAATTAACACGATGGAAAATCATTATAAAAAAGAGACAAACGAATGCATATGTTTCAAAATTGTAATAAAATTTGGTTAAAAAAATTTTTTTTGTCAAAAAAATTTTTAGACGTATACAAACGAAAAAAAAAGAAGACAAACATAGACAAACGATTTTCTATCGAACTGCGTTTTTAGATTTTTCGAGCGTTACAGTTAGTGGGCCAACTAAATGCTCCAAAAAGATTATATAATTAAATAAAAATAGAAATAAATACAAATTAAAAAAATTAATACGGTCAAAAATCATTATAAAAAAGAGACAAACGAATGCATATGTTTAAAAATTTTAATAAAATTTGGTTAAAAAAAATTTGTTTGTCAAAAAAATTTGGGACGTATACAAACGAAAAAAAAAAAGACAAACATAGACAAACGATTTTCTATCGAACTGCGTTTTTAGATTTTTCGAGCGTTATAGTTGGTGGGCCAACTATATGTCCCAAAAAAAGTAATAATTAATTAAAAATAGAAATAAAAACAAATTAAAAAAACTAACACGATGGAAAATCATTATAAAAAAGAGACAAACGAATGCATATGTTTAAAAATTTTAATAAAATTTGGTTAAAAAAAATTTTGTTGTCAAAAAAATTTGGGACGTATACAAACGAAAAAAAAAAGACAAACATAGACAAACGATTTTCTATCGAACTGCGTTTTTAGATTTTTCGAGCGTTATAGTTGGTGGGCCAACTACATGTCCCAAAAAAGTAATAATTATTTAAAAATAGAAATAAATACAAATTAAAAAAAATAACACGATGAAAAATCATTATAAGAAAGAGACAAACGAATGCATATGTTTTAAAATATTAATAAAATTTGGTTAAAAAAAATTTGTTTGTCAAAAAAATTTGGGACGTATACAAACGAAAAAAAAAAAAGACAAACATAGACAAACGATTATCTATCGAACTGCATTTCCAGATTTTTCGAGCGTTATAGTTGGTGGGCCAAACTCCGTACATTTTTTTGAAGTGGCTATATAAAAAAACGGTGAGTGTACAAACGAATCTAAAACTTATACAAACGTAGACAAACGATGTACAAACGATTGCAATTAACAGTTTTGCTCAACTCAATAGTTGGTGGGCCAACTACATGCAAGCAACAAAAGGTCCACAATAAAAAAAAAAAAATGAAAAAAAATGCCCTTTTGCATAGATTTTAAAATAAATTAATTTTCTTTTATAAAAGCTTAAATATTCATCAAAACAGCTTTATAATAAAGAACATACCTGCAGATGAACCCTCAATAACAAAAAACTTTGTAATCAATATCAAAAAACAATATAAACTTAATTAATTAGCGAAGGTATTTTTCACACAAATCAACTGATGCACAGTGCAAGCTTACGATCGATGACTTTCCACTGATGTTGTGGCGGAGTGTGTGCATAAAAATAAAAAAAAAACGGTACACCATTTCATAGGTATTTAACTACAGCTAGGAACAAAATTACTTCTCAACTCTACATTTTGAAAAATGGATTTTTGAGCGGAATGCGGGCGACGGAATGACGCGACGAAAATGACGAAAATCGATGTTTTTTTAACTTTTTAGACAAGAAAAATAGAAAGTATATTTTTGTAAACTGATGTCGCACCCATTTAATTGAATATATTCCAAAGGAAGCATGAATGAGTTTCTTCATTTAGTCTTAATCCTATAAAATGACGGCCGTTAATTTGCATTTATAAGCATTTAACATTTTTTTTACGGTAATGATGCAAATACATGGAGAAACATGTTTGAAAGTTTGTAAGTTAATTGTTTCAAATAAAAAAATTTAACTTTTAGGAAAGTTGTATTTAACTACATATTCTTCATCCTGGAACTTAGTCAAATTAAAATATATGCATTTAAAAACAAACAAAAAATCTATTTTTCCGCGCTGAAACAAGGAGGAGACGGAAATGACATTTGGACCATAAAAACAATAATTTTTTTATTACATATTTCCAAATATTTAAAATTTAGAAGTGGCCCAGTTAGAAACGTTGCTTGCGCTGTTATTGACTTAAAAATAAACAAGTTTTTTTAATTTGTTGAACCATTTTTGGTCGGGGCCACGAAAAGGAGCTTTTAGTGGAGAATCACCCATATACAAAAACTTACAAACTAAAATACTTAACGCCGTGATAAAATTATACATAATTACATGTTTCATATCTTGTTTTGAGAGCGAGTACGCTCGATAGTTTGAACATAAAAAGAATCATTTTAGATAAAACAGAATGAAGAGAATAATCTTCTTAGAGCGAGATCACTAATTTAACTTTGATTGTAGGCAGATAATTTGTTCGTACAAATAAAATTTACACTGATAATACACTGGTATTTTACATATTTAATTTTGTTTGTCACTATGATAGCAAGTTGCATTTTCAGCTAAGCATCTATTCGCTTAAAGCTATCGGCTATGATTTTTAAGAATCACCTGTCTCTTGTATCCTAACATAGGAATCTTCATAATCCATATAGGTACAGATGTCGGTTGCTGGTTAGTATTGTTTCCAAGCAAGGCTTAAGAAAATTTCTTCATCTGTGATGGTGTTGTAACTAACTATTGTTGCGGTGTTGTTTCACGAGGTCCTGTCCGTTGCGTCTCACGTAGTTCAACCATAAAACAATGATGGTTGGTCAGGATCTAGGTATAGCCTGGAGGTTCGTTGAAACGGCATTGATTTTTTGTTTAAATCTAGTTCCACAAATTACGCTAGAAAGCTAGATGATCGGGTGCTGGATTGCGTTTGCGTCTCCGAAATGTCCAGGTAAAATCCCGTAGACCTTAATAGGGCCTAGGATTTGGAAAATTAATTATTACAAAATAATTTACTTTTGCTCTTTTAGGTTAATAAAACTGTAAAAGGTTCTCGTTTGCTTTCCCTAATCTCTCAGATGGACGTATTGAAAGTCGGATATTTGCAATAGTACCTATACGTGTTTTAATGCATACTAGTGCAAGCGATTTTCATAGAAAATTTGTAAATCTTAGGGCCAGTTTTACAGTCATAGAAGTTCCACTTACGTGCACAATATCGGATACGAAATGCCGATTTTGGCAGTGTAAACTTACCTAAATAAGTTGGACTTAAGTCTCCCGTGTTGGGCACTTAAGTGTCACTAACCCAGGCAAAAAATGTACCAGTATGCAAAACTTAAGTGCAACTTTTTCTGGTAAGTGTTCACTGTAAAACTGGCCCTTAGTACCTCATATGTAGGATACTTGTAAAAAAGGTGTGCTATTTGAAAGGCCACCAAATTTTCATAAAAGACCAACCTGTATTCTATTTCAGATTTTTTACCGTCGTATAGGTATAGAATGTAAGCACATCATTTTTGGGAAAAAGTGCTAGAACCATCCGGTTTTCAGCCTTTCACTAACAATTGAAAAGAGCGTTGGATTGTGAAAACAAAAATAATTAAAAGCGTATAATTTTGATAAAAAATAGTTTGAACATTTAAGAAGTGATTTCTGGCTTTGCAAAAAGGTACCTATATGAGGGCATTGTAAGTGTTGTCGTTGTTTTTTAATAATTTGCCAATATTTTTAGAAAACTGTCTCTCCGCCTAAACGAGGGGGAATAGACCAACCTTCATACGGTTTTTTTCTTGTCTCTTAATCTACGCGCTAAAGCTTTTTGTCACGCCTTAAATGAATCACTCCGTTTAATAGCTGATATTTTTAATAGGGATACAAAAAACTGTGAAACTAACCATTAATTCCGCTTTGATCTTTAAAAACTTTGAAAGGAGTACATTTATTAGATAAAAAGTAAAAGACTTTTTTAAGAGCTTTCGATCTTCTACAAAAAAGTTATAAATTTCCAAGCCTTATACACATATGTATTATGAAAAATAAAAAATAGCGATGAGTGACCTCTAAATATTAATCTAAAGTGCTGAATTTTGAACAGGCTTATTATTTTGCTGAACTCTAATAGTGGATTAATAACCAAAATATGAGTATGAGGGTTTGTAGATGTATTAATTGTGGTATCGAAAACAAAAGTCTGGCAGGTTTTTTTTTTCAGCCTTTGGCGGGGGTGCCTGTTTGAAAATAGCGATTTTCCAATTTTTTTTTTATCAGAGGTATTAGCACTTCAATAAATTTCAAAAAAAAAGTATAAGCCGTAATGCTCTGACATTTTCTTTAAGTCCAAACGTCATAATCTCGGCAATCCGACCAATAGAACTCAAGATATTAGCCTTTTTAGCGAACTTTTTTTTAGAGACTTGTTTAGTTGATTTTTTACGTTTTATAATTCTCCAAGAAAAAGAGCATAAGGTCCTCTTAAAAAGCTTATATCTTGAGTTCAATTTGTCGGATTGCCAAAATTATGGCGTTTTGCCGTAAAAAAATGACTGAGCATCACGGCCTATTTTTTTTTTTAATTTATCGAAGTGGTAATACCGCTGATAAAAAAATTGGAAAATCAATATTTTGAAACCCCCACACCCGCCAAAGGCGATATATTTTGGTTGTCAATCCACTCCCAAAATTTGCTGTTGGGTCTTGGTCTATAACTAATTAATAAGGTAGTGGCATTGCAAATCTGATATTAATTTTTAATCAGTTAATTATACATATGCATACGTATATACATTTGTATTTCACAAACGTATACCTATGTAGGTACCTACATACATACTCTTCTATTTTTGGAATTAGGTACTACCTTAATTTATTGTTTGGGGAAATTCTTTTAATAAATTAAAATTAATTTTTAAATGTTTTCAAAATTATCTAACCCAGTGAACCGCACTGTACTTTTATTACCTTCATGTTACAAAAAGAAATATAAACTTTGTGGGGTGTCATCCTATTAAGTGAAAGGAAATATGCGCACGAATTTTTCTTTGTTTTGAATTTCGTTATTTTCATTATTTGCCCGTATACTCAATTCCTCTTGTGCAGCTGCTTTATAATCAACAAAGCAATTCTCGTAGGTACCTACCTACATATATACATAATGTATATAAATAAAATGTGTACATACAAAGGAAAGCAAAAATTATTGCGTGAACAAATCTAACGCAACAAAATTATAACTAAATAGAGCTAGAGTTACAGAGAAAAACAAAACAATGTACCTACATACATTATAATGTTGTCTACATACTGTTTCTTGAAATTATTTAAAAGAAGTATATTATAAATGAAATGTATGTAGGTACATACATAGATACATACCTAAGTATTTTGAAAAATTCGAATCAACGATTAGACAGAAACACTTATTATTATGTAATGAATAACAGAGAAATAAGCAATTGACAATCTTAATATCAATTGCAGGATTTAATCATTAACAGTACTATCTAAATTATAGGTGCATCTTCTTTTAAAACAACACCAGCAGGTTGTGAAAACACAATTATAGGTAACTCAAAAGAAAACGAAAGTAGGTAAATAATAAATACACTTAACAATAAAAACAGATGATAGCATATGTACGTCATGTTTTAGTTTTGGCATCTGAATGCTATACGGTTCTATGGTGTAATGGTTAGCACTCTGGACTTTGAATCCAGCGATCCGAGTTCAAATCTCGGTAGAACCTGAAGTTTTTTTTTCTTTTTTAAACTGTAGGTTTAGGTTGATACTATTTAATTAAAATAAAAATGTTGTGAGTATTTTAAATAGAGACAGTAATAAAATTGTATCGTAGTAGACAAAAATTTTATTTTACTATGTAAATGATGAATCAAATGAGTTAAAACAATATAATAAAGTGGAATAGTGTTTTTAGTTGTAACCAAAAGGTGTGGTGATGGTTAGTTGAAAACAAAATAGGTATTTTGGGACAGTCTTGGCAATTTTTTGTATGAGTTTAAGATAGCTTTTAGTGGATTTAACGAGAACAAAACCAAGAAGAAGACCAAAAATAAAGTTTTTAGACTTTCCGTTTGCACTAAATCGGACTACTTCTTAAAAGTAGAAAAAACTTAATTACCTAGGTTTTCCACAAGAGTTGCTGGAGATCAATGGTAAATCATAAAACAAATTTTCGGAGCATTATAAGCCTGAACAAATACATGTTACCTTTTAAATAAAAACAAATCTTACTTATATCAAGTTCATTAAAGTAATGTTGAAACAAGATAAATCACCGAACAATATGAAACACTTAATTACTTTGTTATCATGTTAGTAGTTTATGTTATCAATTAAATGATTAGAAAATTTATTATTATTATCAAATGAAAAGCTGAAGCTGTAGGATCGTTTTATTAAATTAAATTGAATATTCTTTTTATATAAACGGGCTATTTTTCTTTGAGATATTTTCATCAAGTAAAAACCGAATAATATTCTTTGTATCTGTGTACATTGATTGGCAAACATACATTCAATTACCTATGAAACTTAATATTTTTTTATTAAAAAAAAACAACAATATGCGTGTTCTGGAAAAGGAGATCTCAGAGAAGTCAGCAAATCTGAATTGCCTGAACAAGATTCCTCAGCAAAAATTTTGTTTTAGTTTGGCTATCAAATTACTGAAGAAAAAAATTTGATTGGCTTGTTTATGTTTTGACGGAGCAAAGTTTCTAAAATATCAATTTTCGATACTTTACTTCTTCAGAAAAACTTGCTTAATCGACCGGTAAATTTTATTATTTTAATTTAAAAGTATTTGCTAAACTATTTACATTTACATATGTACATACATAATGTTTTTATTGCATCCAAAAATAAATAACAAATGGCTAAATATCCATTCACAAAAGTTACAACTTCGATGTTTTTTAAATACACGACAAGTCCAGAAGGATATAATGTTGCTATTTGTTAAAGAGCTCTAGGTACGTTATGTCTTTGATTGGTATTTTTATAACGTGTAATATCGCAATGAGTTACCTACATATATACATTTTCATTCCAGCACCGGTACTCGAACTAGTGCTTGGTTTTTTGGAAAAATTTAGTGATTAATTTTCGAAGTCAAAGATATGTAAAACCTGCTAACATGTGTGGGTGAAAGCGTATGTTTATCTAATCTCCCAAATTTGCGAGAGCGTATCTTTCGTGTGTACATGAATATATGTATACGTATATATTTAATAGATGGGTATTTATTAAATGAAACAGGATGTTTAAAAGTCAAATCTTTTCCCAAAAATATCAAATAATATATACCTATTAAATAAAAAATTACATTTATCTGCTCTTCCATTCTTTACCTTTTACATAACCATTATTTATTCTATTATTTAACTACCTGCATGTCTGTTTTAAAATCATTTCGTATTAAAAATAAGTCTATCTTTCGAATTCTTTTTTTCCTTACATAAACATGTAAAGAATTGAACTTCTTTACTGCTTTCTTCAATTGAAAATACACAATTGCTACTAAAATTTTGTAATAACTCATACATCGTATTATCGCTTTTTACATACTTTTTTAAATACTTAAATTTAACTTAAGAAATCTCATATTATTTGTTTTTGTTATTATTTGAAAATAAACAATATCCAATTACAGCAGACAAAACCTTTTTGGCATTAGGCTTGACCTACCCACTTGCGTCTACTTTACTCCCTGTCGCGTCATCACAAATTGAAATTATCATAATAGATAAATGTTTTCAGTATGAAATATTGCAAAGGCCCTTTGGCCCGACCCATTCCTTGCGTCCGTCTGATGAGAATTGCCACAGCCAGGCCCGTTACAGTTGTAGTTGTTCATAATAATAATTATGCATATTCTCGGGTTTTACTCATCACACTTTTTCGTTTGGATCGTCAAACATGGGCATTGAATGGATGGACATGCAAATACAATTTACCCATACCTACTCTTCCTCAGTTTTCCAGAAAATGAAATTTATTCAACAGTCAGTCGCCTTCAAGTCTGCTTCGAGTGTAATCCATATATGGACGGACACACCTCCTCCCTGCCTTCTCACCTGACTCGTCGTTTTATATTATATCGCACGTATTTTTCTCTTTTGTTTGTCTTCTTTGTGATTTTTTTGCATAGAGTTTTATCTTTTTATCACTTGTACGCATTTGAACACATCATGCAAAAGAGACCAATGATTTGGCTTAGATAAATAATAATACCTTTAATATGACTTAACATCATAATGTTTCTTAGCCTTTAAATAGTTTTTCTTCTTATATGTATATCTTAAGTACAAGCAGACAGCCGTTTCCGAATTTTTGTTGCAAGTAAGATTTCTTATATTTAGAAAATCTATCGAACCCAAGAGAAATTTAGAAAAAAAACGAAAACCGAGTTCACTCTTTAAATCAAGCTCGTTGAAACTCTCCAAAGGGTTGGTGTTCGAAAACTCGAACTTAAGCTGAGCTCTGTCCGTAGGTATGTCTTTTGAATTTTTTTTTCGTACGTTCGAACTTGACTAGGTAATAGATTCAATACTTGTTGGAAAGAAAAATACCTATACTTTTCTATTATTATTATTATTATTATTATTTATTAACAGGCAATTAAAATTACATGGTAATACTAAATTTAACGATCCTAGCATTTTTAAAATTCAATTTCTTTTCAGGTGTATCGTCCTTAACGGAGCTTGCGGCCAAGTGCGTTGCTTCGTTCATACCATTCGAGCTAGTTGAACATGTTTATCCACCTGTCCCAGAACAACTTCAATTACGTATAGCATTTTGGAGTTTCCCCGACAACGAGGAGGATATTCGATTGTACTCCTGTTTAGCAAATAGTTCTGCTGATGAATTTCACCGTGGAGATCAGTTATTTAAAAATCGTGCAGTTAAGGATCCATTGCAAATAGGTAAATGCTTGATCATAAAATTCAATCCAATATCAAAATATAATATTTTTGTCAATATCTTTTAGGTTTTCATCTATCGGCAACTGTTATCGGCCAAAGCCAATTAAGAAGTCATTTCAATGTTGCAGTCACATTCGATCGGCGGCGGATATCTTCATGTAATTGTACGTGTACATCATCCGCCTATTGGTGTTCTCATGTTGTCGCTGTATGTTTGCACCGAATACATTGTGTAAGTAAAAATCATATCGATTCCATTTACAAAAATATAAAACTATTAATTTTTTTCTTTTCTGACAGCCCAACGAGGTTTGTCTGAGAGCTCCAGTCTCAGAATCCCTTACCCGCTTGCAACGAGATCAACTGCAAAAATTTGCTCAGTATCTTATAAGTGAACTGCCACAACAGATTTTGCCAACAGCACAGCGTCTGCTCGATGAATTGCTGAGCGCCCAGCCGACGGCAATTAACACAGTATGTGGCGCACCCGATCCAACAGCTGGTGCATCAGAGAACGATCAAACCAGCTGGTATCTAGACGAAAAAACGTTACATGAGAATATCAACCGCATATTAATTAAGTTCTGCCTACCGGCACCAATTGTATTTAGGTATGCATTTAAAACATAGGCTTTTGTCTGTCATTAACTCAGTACTCATTTTCCTTGCAGTGATGTAAATTATTTAACAAACTCCGCCCCACCGGCTGCTGCCGAATGGAGTTCCCTTTTGCGTCCCTTGCGCGGAAGAGAACCTGAAGGCATGTGGAATCTATTGTCAATAGTTCGTGAAATGTATCGTCGCTGCGATCGTAACGCAGTTCGCCTTCTCGAAATCATAACCGAGGAGTGTATGGCATGTGATCAAATTCTGATTTGGTGGTTTCAAACAAAGTTGTCAATGATGATGGGATCACATGGCTATAATGGCGGCAAACACAGCAACACTCATAGCAATTCCAATGCATCGCAGCATGCATGCTCATCGCTTTGTGACGAAATCGTGGTACTTTGGCGCCTAGCGGCCTTAAACCCAGGCCTAGCTCCAGACGAACGGGATATGCTGCACGCTCAATTTACGGCGTGGCATTTGAAGATCCTCGATCGGGTCGTTAAGTGCCGAATGCTGCCTTCGTCATATAGCAGCAAACATCAACAGAATTCAAGGTGAGTGATGATAGAGATTGTAACCACGTTACAAAAAATATGTTTCCATTTTGCTTTATTTAATTTTGATAATAATTATTCACAAAGATTTACTTCACGCAGAACCGATGCTGAGCTTTTTGTTGGCTTCAAGCCGGCCATTGAGGCGTGTTACCTTGATTGGGAGGAATACCCCATCCCTGGCATAACACATACTCAGGAAACCAATCCCATATACTATTCGCCGTTCACGTGTTTCAAACATACCGACTCAAAAAGCGAACCTTCTACTAGCAGTCATCAATTGAATGCGACACAAGCGGTGATGGCCAACAATAAGCACTACAACTACATTAGCACCTCAACCGATCATCATGCTCTGCACCTTGTGCACAACAAAAATCGTTACGACCGACCGTTCCGTGATCGATTTTATATATCGAGTAGCAACAACTCGAGTAACTCGAGCAGTGAAAGTGTTCCCGTACGGGTTCATCATCAGGTGGCTTTGGTTTCAGGAAGCGGTGTTCTACCAGGTATTGCCAGCGGCAGTGGAGGTGTTTCGTTGGGATCTGTTGTTGGTGGAGGAGCAGCTAAGCCAGGCGATGGGAATCGCTCTAGTGCGAGCAGTGAAGGTTTTTGTGAAAATGAGGATTTTGGTGGTGACAGCAGTGGTAACAATGAAGGTGGACAGACACTACAACCGTCCGCTGCAGCGGTGCAGGTCAAAGCTCAGAACACCAGTGAAACAGATTCGCAAAATAGCTTAGAATTGTCTTCACCGCTAGAAGCTGACAATATAAATGGCGAGGAGCTGAAATTTCTTGGCAATTTCGCCGAAACCGGTAGTGTAGGAACAAGGCCTACTTTATCACCTTCCTCGTCTACGTCTTCGACGTCATCGATATTGGCGACAAAAGCTGATAATCCACTTAAGGGTCCTTCCACATCACAATCGGTAGAAGTTCCCATTGCAGAAGTAGTTGTTATTGATGATGCAGTTGTGGAACCCCGTAGAGACGAATCGTTTTCAAGTTCGAGCGATGAATTTATAACACCCGAGTGTCAACCAATAAAGTCTACTCAACCCACATCTGTATTTGTACCCTCAGTGGCTGTCGCAGAGTGCAGTCCAGTTGCCGGAAGCAGTAAGACTCTACAAGTTCCTCTTTCAACAGAAAAACCGGAAATATTCTCGAATGTACGACCCACAGAGGATGCTTGGGATATTTTACTGGCTCGGGCAGAAGGACTACATGCACATGGTCATGGAAGGGAAGCATGTATTTTAGCAGTTCGTCTGGCAGAAGAAATGTTAGCGAATCCACCGAATTTAATGGTCGAACTTCCACCACCACCGAAACGTAAAGGTAAGAAGCATAGTATCAACCCGATTTCGCATCAGCTAAGCGTACTGGCTTCGTCAACCCTCTCCAAATGTGCATTTCTATGTACAGTACTATCCGAAAACTCAGAGCATTATCATAATGCATTTAGGATTTGCCTATTTGCGTTGGAAATGCCACGACCTCCGGCCAGTACTAAGCCGCTTGAAGTAAAATTAGCTAATCAAGAAGCGGATTTGTTGGCTTTGCTGAAGAAAATCCATTTAAATCAACCTAAGCTGCGGGTAATTCGTGAACGTGCGGAACAATTGAAGAATGGAACTCTTAAATCTAGGGGAGAAGCTTTGCTTCCGATAAACCTAGCGAGTTTTATCTTTGATGCTTTGGTTATGCCCTCGGTTATGGGTAAAGAAAACCGTAACAAAGTTATGAGTATAGCATACCGCACTCCAACGGATGAGAATTTAGGCTTTGAGGCGGCTGTAGCTGCTTTGGGTCTTAAAGCTAATGTCTCTGAGGCTGAGCATCCATTGCTCTGTGAAGGAACAAGGCGACAGAGAGGAGATTTAGCGTTAACATTACTTTCTTATTATAAGGACGAACCCCGAAAAATCGCAAAGATTATGGATAAACTCTTAGATCGAGACATACACACTTTACTCAAAAGCCCTCTGCTGCCAGCATACTATTCAAACAATCCACCTGTGCGAACTCCAGCATCGCAAGCTCGCCGTGATGAGCAGGAGCAATTTAGTGCGCATGTTGCGGCTACATCGAACTTTGCAGATTCGTGCGGGTTCCCGTCGTCGGATAACAGTCGACCACACAGTAGTACCAGTGCTGAATTGGAAGTGGGAATGGGAACACTAAGTGTAAGTTCTGGACAAGGAAACATGGCCGGAGCGTCACCAAGTCAGACAATGGGAGGAAATGGAAATCTTGGTAATTCTGGGCCTGGTCCCAGCAATCGAAACAAGGATTTACGATACAAGGGCAAGAGAGCGTATCCATCGATACCAAACCAGCCCTCAGAAGCGAGCGCACATTTCATGTTTGAATTGGCCAAGAATGTTCTTACCAAAGCCGGGGGAACAAGCTCTACATCCCTTTTCACACAGGCTACTACAAATCACAACCACCATGGGCCACACCGTGCTCTGCACATGTGTGCCTTCCAGCTGGGACTGTACGCTCTTGGTTTGCACAACTGTGTCAGTCCGAATTGGTTATCACGAACGTACTCTTCGCATGTGTCCTGGATCATTGGACAAGCGATGGAGATTGGTGCACCTGCAATATCATTCCTCATTGAAACTTGGGAGGGACACCTTACGCCGCCAGAAGCTGCGGGCATGGCAGATCGGGCATCACGAGGCTGGGATAACAACATGGTATATCCAGCTGCCGAGCTTGCGCTATCCGTTCTGCCGCATTCTGCAGCACTTAATCCAAATGAGATTCAGCGTGCGATACTGCAGTGCAAGGAACAAAGCGATCAAATGCTAGAACGCGCCTGTATAACTGTCGAAAACGCAGCCAAGGGTGGAGGCGTCTATCCAGAAGTTTTATTCCAAGTCGCTCATTACTGGTATGAACTCTATCTGCGAAATACTCCAAATAGCGAACAAGATCACGATTCAAACGACATCGACCACTCGGTGAGTCTGAGTGCGTTGATTGAATCAGCGGAGGCTCAGATGCAGCAGCCGCCACCACCCCAACCAACGCAAAACCAGCAAGTGGTAGTGACAACTGCCCCTCCACCATTCCAACAAGGAGTGACGACACTAGCTCCAATTGGAATCACGCCCTATCCGCCGTACAGCTTCTGCCAGGGCATCTATCATCACCACAATCTGACGTATCCTCCAAATCAAATGCAAATGTACATCTCCACGGCACCGCCACCACAGGCCTACCAGCCATACCCGCAACCACCACCTCCACAAGCAGGTCCGCCTCCAACTGCTTATGGCGTACAGCCCGGCGCCTTCCAGTCTATGCAAGCGCATCCACAGGTTACACAGGGCGGAGGATATCCAGGCGCTCCTGGAGCCCAGCAATACGCTGCAGTGCAAATGCCTGTACAAGTTAATACCGGAGCTCCACCAACACCCCAACAATTGCCGCCACAGTACTATGGACAACCGATGGCGATAACGCCCCCTCAAGCTTCTCAGCAGGGCAATGGAATGCGACAACAGCCGTATCCCTTTGCACAGCAAGCTCAGCCGCAGGTCCGGCAGAGGCATCCACATCAGTTTACGTAAGTTGACAAAAATAAAACTTCTCTAAAATTTATGAAACTATAAACCTATTTTCTCTTTCAGTCCCACACAACTACGATATTTGCTTGCCGCCTACAATGTAGGGATGCTGGCAATGGAAACTCTAGCGCGTAGAGTTCACGATGATCGTCCGCAGGCTAAATACGCCCGCAATCCTCCTTATGGTGAAGACGTCAAATGGTTGCTGCGCATATCAAAGAAACTTGGGACCCAGTATTTACATCAGTTTTGTGTGTGCGCCGTCAATTCCATCGTTAGCCCTTTTGTGCTGCACGATGTCGCAATCGAATCGGCACATTATTTAGGTCGAAACAACCATCAACTGGTGATGCAACATTTACGATCTGCATTAACACCGCTAGTTCAAAAGTGTCAACAGATGTGAGTAGAGAATTAATTAGTTTTCTGAATTTTAAAATTTATTTGAGTTTTTGTATTTGTATAAAAGGTATATCCAATGCATTCACCAGAAACTGTATCATCTTACTCAGGCAGATTACGAAGATTTTGCCAGTATTATATTAGCAGCACGTGCAGCGTTCCAAATAACGCCCGAAGGCAGTGCGCAGTTTAAAGATTGGTTGCAGTCCATTAAAAGGTAACACATTCATAATTTTTTTTTTGAAAAATACTAACTTTTGAGACCGAAATTGCGCAGTTTCGAGAATACGATTCTAAAGTAATCCAATTAGACAAAATGTTGTATATGTAATTTCATTGAAATTGAGATGATTTGATGTGATTCGAAATGCCTGGGGAATATTACAAAATTGCAAAATTTCGTTCAGTTGCAACATAATAAAAGAAGTACAAATTATGGAGGTTTAATAATTTCACCTAACAGAGAGAATTGATTATATAAATCGGGTGGCACAACGGCTCATGAAGAAACAGGGCCTAGTGACTAACAACTCGCAACCATTCCTGTGTGCGCCTTTCGACAGGAATGGAAGGGACCTACAATTTTATGCCGAATCCGAACGGCTAGACGAGAAGCACTTATTCGTGACAAGTGATACTCTTGGAGGATTTGTCAATTCCTCGCAAGAGGCAGTAGCCCTGAAAAAAAACTTTTTTAGTTTTTTGGGTGGACCCTCGTCCACTGGGAAGCGATCCCAGACCTCCAGCGTGACAGTCGAACGCACTAACCATTACGCTACGGGCTACTACAGAGAGAATTGATTGAGAATACCAAATTCATATTAGCTCATACTTACATAATTTACTAAAATATTTTTTTTGTTTATACTTTTATGCCCAGTTTATCAGTGCGAGGTTAACTGAAGTTTAACTTTATTCTCGTCACTGAAAAACTTGGCTCCAATATTTAAACAAAATTAAAGTTGAAAAATTCCTTTAACGGCTTTAATTTTTTTTCAGGTCGAAGTCGTGCAAAAAAGATCTTTGGACACAAATTAATGCCACTCTTCAAACTAATTCCAAATGACAAAGACTTGAATCGGCAAGTTCCGAAGTACTCACTCTAAAAAGCAATGCATCATCTCTTTCATCACTGCACGCCGAATCAGAATCTACATCTACACCAACAATTAGCCATGACCGATCGTCATCATCTACACCGTCCCCATCAGATTCGCCAGCAACTTCGGTATTGGTAGCTCCAACAATATCACGGCCAACAGCTCCACCATCCGCTTCACCAAGTCTTAATCAGACTCCATCATCTGCTTCAACTACTTCGAATAGTTCTTTTCATCTGCAACATCTCCAAAACCATCATCATCACCACCATAAAACCCAGCACCAATTCGGATTAGGTTCTTCCTCCACATCAATAGGTGCTGCCACAACACCCACTTCTTCGGCGAGTAATAGCAGTCTTAGCTCTTTAACTCTCCCATCTTCATCTGGTGGTCATCATCACCATCATCACCACCATCACCACCACTTGAAACAGCAGCTACAAGAACAGCAGCACCAACAGCAGCAGCATCGACAGCAAATTCTTGCACCACAGCAGCATCTGCATCAACAAGTTGCACAACAATTCCACCATCTCCATCAGCATCAACCTGTCCCTCATCAGGTACCACATCAAGTACCACATCATCATCACTTACAACAGCCGCATCAGTTACATCATACGACTTTAGATCTTTTAACGCAGCAACCACCGCCCGGTACTGCCTCGCAAAAGTCTCACCTCGGCCAGAGTTCAGTCCCTCATATACCGATAAGTATGCCACCGCCTAACACATCGACGGTGCAACCACATCCTCCAACTCCCCAACAACAAGTATACCCAGCAGCAATGCTCACTATTGCTGCTACCGGGGGTCCAGCGCCAAATCAAAATCTCAACGTGATCGCAGCTGCTCCAATTGTCGTTGACTTTAGTAATTTCACAGTAAATTGCCTGACAGCGCATCCTCCTCCAGCACCATCGTCAAAACAACCACAGTCGCAGCTTCAAGATCATCATCAGCTGCAACACCATATGCAACAGCATTCCCATCAACATCCGTCACATATTGTACATAGCTTGAATCATATGCAGTCAACGTCACCACCGGTATTTCCAACGCAAAAATGATCCCCCTAAAAATGACGAGAGAGTTCACTAATTTGAATCCGTACCGATCTTTCACGATCACTCTTTCATTTGGTAGTTATGTTGTAACTATTTATCTATCTGTTACTACTCACACTTTTTGCAACAAAAACATATTTTCCAAATGTTTTTATTTAGTACTACAAGTACAAAACCAAAATAAAAAAACAAATTCAGTTTTTGTTAAGCTCTTGATTAAAACCACAGGGGGTAGTTCTTTTTTTTATTTTGGGCTTATACTCTGAACGAACAAAATATGTCAAAAAATGTACAGACTTGCGGATAAGGATTAGATTTAGTACTTTACGAAAAATGTCATTTATTACTTTCGAATGTTCTTTTTTCTTTATATTCTTAAACTTTAAGCATTACATTAATAAAAAAAAAATTCTACTTAAATTTTGTAGTACACACATACATATATACTCCATTCGAAAAAAAATTGTCTATTTAAAATTTGGTTTATGTACTAAATTCCAAAATGATGGATGTGTAATACTTCTTCACTACTTAAACTTTGATTTCAGTACTAAATTGAAAACGCTGTAAATTTCAATTATTAAAGTTAGATTATATAGGTGGAATAGTTTTGTTTTGTTACTTTCTACTTACAAATTTGTGCTAAACTTTTTGTAAGTTGGCACTTGATTGATTACACAAATTCTTCATTACATTTGAATTAATCTTCTTTTTTTTTAATTTCCAAGTTAAACATCATTCACAATTGAATTTCGGACAGGGAACGTGTTAGACTTGTGGGGTCGCATCGTATTGATTTTCTTATAACTAAGATCGTTTTAAAAACAAATGGATCAAAAATGAATTTTAAAAATCTGTACAGCCTCGAAGCACTTAGCTTCTTACAAACCTTAACTTGCAACTTTTAATAGTTTGTTATATTTTATTAATTTTATGCGTGTGTTTTTCATATTTGTTAGACTGAACTTTCTTTCATAAATAAATAAAAAATAAATAAAAAATAAATAAAAAATAAATAAAAATTAAAACTAAAGTTTAATCATGTAAATTAATTTGTACTATTATTTATCTTTAAGAATTATACTTTAAAATTTATTAGGAATGAAACAAAAAATGTGTTCAAAAGTAGTAAAATATTTTTTTCTAGTTTAACGGAATTTTTTCTTTATATATTTTTTTTTCATATATTTTTATTTAGTTGCAAAATATTTTGTTTTGTATGTTTTTTTTTTAAATAAGAATATATATGATTTTTATATATTTTTCTTATATATTTTCATAACTGATACTTTTAACGTGTTTTAGTTTAACATATTTTTTTTATTAATAAATATTATACACTTTATTAATAAAAAAATTTATTTATAAACATTTTTTTTTTTCGTTAAAAATATATACAATTATATATATATATTTATACATAAATATTTTAAATAATTACATACGGACTCATTTTTATAATTTAATATTCATTTCATTTTTATTTGTTTTATTTGTACATTATATACACATACATACATACATAATTACATACATATTTTTGTTTCATATTTTCATTATAGTTTTAAGTTATTAATAAAAAAAGAAGAGCCACACTGGAGGAAAAAACAAAACGTATTTGATATTTATTTTTCTTATTTTTTTCTTGATTTATAGTTTCTGTCTATTTTTTGAGAGTTATGTTTTTAGTTTTTGCTCATCGCATGGTATTTCTGTTTTTTTTTTTTTTTTATGGAAATAATGGACAATCTTATCCTTAAAGCAAATTTTCAGTTGTTCTCATTTGTGGAATTGAAAAAAAAAAAATTGCTATTTTGTGTAATGGTGTTTATCTCTTCTTTTGAAATGAGGTTCGAAAGATTTTCTCGGAATTTATTGATATCGGGAATAAAAGAGAACGAAACTGGGATAGCGCTTGTGACGACTTGTTTGTAGTTTTTAGTTCATGAAGAGCCGACTTTGCAATCATCAGTTAAACTGTCAGAGGAATAAATACTATAGCAACCGAAGCAAACTTAAGCGGAAAAAAGTTTTAGCGAGGTTAAACTTAAATTGACCCTAACAATTCCGACCACAGTGGGTGACGTATACATATTAGATTGGTCAACAATTTAGTTCGACCTTATTATGCTTACATGCAAAAATAAACTGAATTATTTATAATTTATCATTATTTAAGTCTAATATTCAATGTCCGCTTATCTAACTGATTTTTTTTCGGTTATATCCCAGATACGCCCTACTAATGTTTCTTCAGCTCTTCGAAAATTTTTTTTTTTCACTTATCCGAGGTTAGCTTAAGTGAAAACCCGCTTATTTGAAATTTTAATTCAGATTTCTTGTCGATTCACTTAAGCGTGTTAGATTTCATTATTATTGTGTTTATATAATTTATTTGTGTGTAAGAGGTGAGCGTTTGATTAGCTATAGCATCGATGTTGTTAAAAAAAGAGGGTGCTAACCGATAGCTTTAGTCAAACAATAACAAAACCAATAGATACCAGATTTGGTGAATAAGCTCGTGCTTTACATTAATCCCGGACTGAGTAAAGTCACATAATTGAATGTTTGGGTTTCTATAAATTCGACGAGTGTTGTTTGTGTCGCTCAAACAAATAGACTTATATATAACGTAACTTGAATTCAATTTTTACTCAAAAAGTGTTCAATATGAGTATGAAATGAAATGTCTTAATGTACATTCCTTAACTCAGAGACTTAGATTTAATGATATTTTTTGATTTCGAAAGTCCGGCTGAGATAGCTAAACTTAAACAACTGGTATAATGTGAAAAAGAAGAAAACTTCATAGGGACATTTTGTAGATTTTGCGAAATAAGAAAAAAAAACGGACAACAATTTGCAATTAAAGTAAAATTTTGTAACTTTGCTTTTTTCATTTTTTTTTAGTTTGAAATAGGAAAATAGAACCTTTTATTATTGGCTATTAATTGCTTATTCTATTAACATAAAGACTAACAAGTAGAAAACATTTATGATTTTTCAATTTTTTGTATGCATTTTCCAACTCGCGCAACTAGTAGGTACTATTCAATCTTGTATTTGTCTTAGATATTTTGAAAGTATTTACGCTCAACGAGCTTTCTTTGGTTCAGAATGGTTGAACATCCATACAAATTGAAATGGAGCTTGTATTTGGTTGAATGATGAAACGTGAAAGGAATAGCGATTTAAAAATACTTAGTTTTCAAAATTTTGTATTATTTAAATTTCATCTGAGATCTGAGTTTTTTTACGGAGATTTCTGAGACAAATTTTGTTTGGATTCATTTCTGAATTTTCTTTCTCAGCCCAAACAGTTTTTATGAAATATTTGAAATTTCTCGGTAATCAAAAAGTGGAAAATAAATACAAAACAAAACGGAATGTTGGTAAAAATTTAAACTAATTTAATTAGCTATTTATTTTCATTTAGGGAACAGTATATTAACACAGGGCTCGTTTTAGTGTAAACTTAGATCTGTCATATTGTTTTAATAACTAATTTTATTGATGCTTAAAAAATAATTTAAACACGACAACAATGCACGGTTTCGAAACTTTCTTTGTCTTTTATGGATTAAGCCTATTTTGTTTGTTCTGCTTGCCTGAAATTAAGAACATGTGGAGACTGTAACATCTTGTGCTTGTCTCTTAATTTAATACAAATTGAAGTGAAGGATAAATCTGTATAATCAATACTCAAGAATAACTACGTACGGCAGTCAGAAGAAATTATTCAGCTAAATAACAGTTTCACAAACCATGGTACCAATTCTGCTAACAGGTAAGGGAAATAATCTTATTCTGCTAGTTGAAAGAATAGGTACTTATGTAGTAGAATGTCCGTTATTTCCCAAACTAATTTTTTTGGAAAGCACACCCCGTCAAACGAAAGTTTATGCCGAAAGGAAAATTATTGACCAAACAAAATTTTTTTCCGATGTCATTAACCCGTGCCTCTAAGGTCATACTTTTCCCATACAAATTTGTATGGGAATTTTGCACTTTTCACTTTTCACATTTTATTTTTTTTTCTCTGGAACTATAACAGTTATTCTATTTTTTTTTTTTGGGAATTCTGGATGATTTATCGGTCCTTTAAAAATGTATTAAAAAAATTTAAGTTATAATTTATTTCGATTTCTTAATTTAATAAATACATTCATTTTATATATTTTTCTCTTATTTTGATGATTATCATAATTATTATAATGATTATTATAAAATAATAAGTTTTTTTTTTTAAATTGCATTAAAAAAAGTAATGAAAACAAATTATGTATAATTTATTTCGATTTTTCAAAATATTAAATATTTTTATTTGTTTATGTATTTTATTTCTTTTTTCTTACAAAATAAAGTGTTTTTAAATGATTTGTTTTGACCAATATCTTGCACATTGGTAAGAAAAAAAAATTAAATACATACAAAATAAAAATATTTAATATTTGGAAAATCGAAATAAATTATTTATAATTTGTTTTCATTCCTTTTTTTAATGCAATTTTGTAAAAAACTTATTACTTTATGAGAGTCATTAAAAAAACAACAAAAACTGCTGAAGATCGAGAGAGAAAAATATATAAAATTAATGTATTTATTAAATTAAGAAATCAAAATAAATAATAATTTAAATTTTTTAAATACATTTTTAAATGCAGTTTTTTAAAGGACCGATAAATCAACCAGAATTCCCAACAAAAAAATTAAAATAACTGTTATAGTTCCAGAGAAAAAAAATAAAATGTGAAAAGTTGCAAAATTCCCATACCAATTTGTATGGGAAAAGTATTACCTTAGAGGCACGGGTTAATGACCTCGGAAACATTTTTTTTTTGGTCAATAATGGGATAAACTTTCGTTTGACGGGGTGTGCTATCCAAAAAAATGAGTTTGGGAAACAACGGGCACTCTATTATTTAGATACTTTCTTACCCAAATTGCAAGTAATTAAGTTGCAAGTATTATTCTTTTCGATTAGTAATCCTTATCTTGAGTCGACTTAAGGTGAATCGAATTTTTCAATCCATTACATCATTAACACAAAATTTTTTGCTTCGTTGTTACCGTTAAACTTGGCAAACAGTAAAGCGATACAAAACTCAGTTTTTTGTATTATAGTGCGTTTTTATCATTGGTTCGATATAACTTAAGATCAAATAAATATGAAAACAATTTAATATTTAAATTATTAAAAAAACGAACAAACTGCCAAGAACGTTTTAATGTGAATTTTTGTTTCAAACATTTACATAAATAAAGCCATTAGCCTCAAAACTTAAGGTAGGTACTATTATTATAATTTACATTTTGAAAGTTAATAAGAAAAGCAATAAGTAGTGTATCTTATTATTTTATGATGTTAGTTCTCCAAAAGAAGTTTTATCAAAAGTAAATATTATATTATAAATATATAAATATAAAAGATATGCTTCAAAAATGTCTTATTGAAATAAAAAGCAATTTTTTAAACAACAGGTAACTTTATTGTTCCTGATTTTTTTGTAGATTAAAATAGGTATGCATTAAAATCCCATAGTAAAAATAATACAAACAAAAATTAACACAATTGTAAATAAAATTATTGAATACTAACTTAAGAATAAAATGCATGTAAATAATTAAAAAAAAAAAATAAAACAAAAAGAATATAACTCAGCGAAAAATATATTAAAAATAAGAAACGTTATTTAAAAATATTTACGTAAAATCTTTTTAATATAAAATATTTATCGATACGGAACTAAACAATATATATAGAACAAAATTTCTTAGATTAGTTTTATTATATACCTATGTATAAATATCATATATATACTTAAAAGGTATATATATAAAATATATACTTGAAAATTAGTAAATTCGCAAATTTAGTTATGTATGTTTAACAATAAATTAATCCTGTATAAAAGTTCAGATATAAAAAAAAAAATAGAAAAAAAAAAACATTAAAAAATATTTTATTCAATTTTGGTAGATGTGAAATATTTTTAAAGTATAGTATATAATGAAAGTAGAAATGAAATTAAAACATCTAGGTAGTTACCTATATGTATTTTTATTGTTCATTTATATATTTTCCTAGGATTAAAGCTATCTGTTTACGTTTGTACAAAAGTTAAAAAACAAACACAAGATTTATTTTGACGATATATCGTACATATGTATATCTACATTAGGAAAATCCTTATTTTGAATTAGTTTATGCTCTCAGATAATCTAAATTATTTCGTGCCGCCTGGATTTTTAATATATTCATACAAAAATAGGACACATACATAATGCGTCTTGTAGTTTGTTTCTAAAATATTCCAGAAAAGTTTAATAGTTCATAGAAAAACAATAAACTTGGCACATACATACATATATTTTTGGTTGGTCCTTATAAAGATCATTGTTTTAACTATTTCTATTAACGTGACCTCATATCCCATGAAGATGTCTTATTTGTGATCATTGTTATATTTTGATCGACCCACGCAACCCGTTATGTCCTTCAAATAAATAGGAAGTGATTGATGTAAAATGTTAGCTGTTTTCTTTATAGGCACATATTAACGTTAACCCGGCCCCCAAGAAATCAGGTGATTTTGAGTGGAAAACACTTCCCTTTTGTTGTCTTGGGGGCTGGATTAATGTTAACTATAAAGTGCTAACGATGTACAGGATTTTTTAAAATTACATTAGACGGGTGGGTATAATAGTAATAAAACAATTAACTTTATAGGGACCACCGTAATGTTCATATGTATATTCTACAAAAATATCCTATTGTAATATACAGTCTTACACTCCGGTTCGATCAATGAAACCTTGTTTCTCTTTTAAAAATGGAATCATGATCGACCGAATTGGAGTGGAGACTGTTGGGTTCATAATTGGTAGCCATAATTCGTTCTGTGAATACCTACTTCGATATAATATTCTATTGGCATTCAAAATAACAATTCTGAATTATTATATTTTCTTTTTGATTTTGAATATTGTAAATTTAAAAAAATGCAATATTATGTAGAATTAAAAATGAAAACTAAAAATAATAATGCGATTAAAAAAATAAGTTTTTAAAAAAATAACTTTCTGTAAATAAAACATATAAATTAATAAAAATTCGAAAAGGTTATATGGAATTAAATAATTTATAAGACAGCTAATGTGTACATACAAAGAATAAAAATACCAAAACAATTTTATAACAAGTCAAATTGTTTTGGTTTGTACTATAAATTGGGGACGCAGCTAACACATACATATGTAAATACATAACTACACTGTACAATAAAGAAATAAAAAAGAAATAGCCGAAATGAAAATAAAAAATAGTATTTGCAGACGAAGTAGTTATTGTACATTTTATATATGTATATATAACCTAGGATATATGTAAGTCGAAACCATGTGCGTCCAATATTATGGAACTTGATGTTGGCAGAGGTACCTACACATAAAAGAATAAAAAGTTGAAATTTTGAGAAAAAGTAGTCATAATAAATCGTTGTAAATATAATGTATTTTGTAATTGTAAAATGTAGCTTTTAAAAATTAAGATAGATAAATTCAAATTATAATAATTATACTATGTCTATATGAAAGAAATAGCAAATAAATTCTTTACGCACTTTCAATAACACTCTCTTGTTATAAATAATAAAAAAAAAAACAACAGATCATAGAAATATTATAATGTAAATTATAATTATTAAGATTGTAGTTGCAAATAAACTAGATATGAATGCATAATAAATACTTACGATATGTTTTTCTTCTTTTGATTTCAGTAAAAAATACTAAATTTGTGTAGTTTTGCTGTCCGTTAGTAAAGATTCGTGTTTTTTATTATTATTTTTTAATTATTTATTATTGTTGTTAATTTTAGTTAATTTAAGTTAAATTGATTTTACAACTAATAGACTTATTATATTTTTTTTCTTATAAAAATATAACTTAATTATTTAACTAACAATACTATTTTAACATTTAAGTGACGTTTATTATTTCTGATAGTTCCACTATATTATTTTTAATTGAAATGATTTTCCTTAAATTATATATGCATACCTATATTTAACATATTAATTATAAAATAAAACATGAATAATAAGAAAAAAACAACACAATCGTTAACAAAATATAAAATACTGTAAAAAATAAATAAATAAAAAAACATAAACTAAAAAAAAAATGCGAATTATAGGTAATGCTTGTTCGGAAGTGAAATATAGCCGTTGCTTAGAGAAGAAAAAAAAAATTGTAATTATTAAACCACTTTTAAAATAAAAAAGAATAGAAAAAAGCTATAAATATAATATTTATTTTAATTTTTAAAATAACATATAAATCTAATTAGCATAGATAATATGTACAAGAAAAAAAAAAAAACTGATTTATGAATGTAAATCTTTTCTTATTCAAAGAATTATAACATAAAATAAAAAAAAAACAAAATGTGTTCTTCATGAAGAAAGAATATGGGTATTAAAGTGATTGAACATGAACATATTTTAAAATACATCCAATAATAAGAATACTCTCCCTTTCTATAAATACTATATACATATAAACACATAAATTATAAAAAAAGAAATTATTATACATTATATACACTTATGTATACAAATACACATATACATATATAAATAAAGTATATGTAATTATTGTTTTTGGTGTAACTTTTTCGAATAAAAAAAAAATCTATGAATAAAAATTATATATATATACATACTAAATATAATTAAACATACAAAATTAACGAAAAATAAAAAAAAGAAACTGAGATATAACTGTTTTTGTTTTTACTTTCTTACGTGCTCTATTAGCGCAAGTATTTATTTTGTGTCAACAAAATGTTTCTTAGAACGGGTAGCTGTCATACAACGGTTTCGGTTTTGTTCAAGTTTTCTTGAAAACGATTCTAACAATTTTGATTAAATCTCGTACATGTAATTGTAATCTCAAGAAAAGTTTAAATAATACTGTATACCAGGTTTTTGCCAAAAAATCCGAATAACGGAGATAAAGTATTGGGGGTTTTCAAAATTATGCTAATTGAATTTTTTTGTTGTTGTATTTTCTCGCTAACGATATAAAAATATCATCGAACTATATCTACATATATGTATATTAGGACGTTTCAAAAAAAAAAAAAACTGTCTCCGATTTTTCCGCAACCAGGTTCAAAAGTTTAGGCATTATAAGAAAATACGTCTGAAAATTTGGGCTTTTAATATTAACGTTAAGAGGTAGCTCAACGCCGTTTTCGTTTTTCCATACGATTTGTATGGGACAAAACACACGATTGTGTTTGGAATTTTATTACTTAATAATAGAAAGTATTTAAACTATAGACATAACACAAATTAAGTTATATTTAAAAAAAAAAAAAAATATATATGTAAAATATTTTTTAAGGTTTTTACATACCTAGGCATACAAGGGCGGATCCAGACTTTCAGCCAGGGGGGTCACAGGACACCTGGACACTAAAAAAAAATTACTTTTATTTTAGTAAAACCTACAATTAATGTTTTTGAATGAACAATAACCACTTGAGTGGGCTACCACCATTGCATTTGGCTGGAAGTATTGCAGTTTCATGGCTGCCACACTAACCATCAGATTTCTTTTGTGGTGCTAGTATTTTGTTTAATGTTTTAATTTTATAATTTAGTGTCGTCAACCAGAATTGAAGCCCAGCCACCTCTGAGGCATACGCGCTACGCATTGCGCCACCGAAGTCACCTGATCGTGCCCATCCAATTTGGAGTTTTGTCTTTATAAAACTAAAATTGAGAGACAACTGGCATTTTTACTAGCAAGTTAAACAAAAAATCCCATTCCATTGAAATATGAAAATATTATTTGCATTTTAAAATTAAAAGACATATTAGTTACAACAAAAGACAAAACAGAACCCCTTAAAAAATCTGGTATCTATTCTGTTGAATGTGGTGATTGTGAGAAAGTATATTACGGCCAAACGAAACGTCATATCGAAACGCGTTTTAAGAAACACCCCACGTCAGTGTTGCCGCTGAAAATATTTAAAAAGGGGCCCAAAAAGGGGCCCGATACAAAAAAAGGGTACAAATATAAAAATTCGACTACACGTTCACACAAAAGTGTAAAAGTGTGTGAAATAGTTTAGGCTGAACTTTCCTTTAAGGGCGCACGAATTTTAACACGCGAATACTTTTATTTAATAGATTTTTGACTAAAAGTAATAAATATCACAATTTTAAAGTGAGGAAACTTTTATTTATATTTTTAATTAATTTTTAAAGTTTCAATTTTCATACAAAATGTATGCAATTGACGACCACGAAGCACTGTTTTTTTTTTCTTTTGACAGTTCTTTACCATCATGGTATATACATGTGTAGTATGTGTACTGTGCTCTGCCATCACACAAGAGTATGTTACTGTGCTATGGTAAGTGTTGGGATATGTGGTTTTTTTTGGGATTTTTTTGGGAGCCACCCAAGGTATTGTATACTACAAAAAACTTTGATAATAGATCGACTGACAACATAGGCGCCTGCCAGACGACTGAGCATACCCTAAGCAGAGCGACGGAGTCGCGTGAGCGGGACTGAGGACCCGAAAAGGGGGTTAAAATCCTTAAACCCGCGAAGCGGGCCACCCAAGGTACTGTTTACTACAAAGAACTTTGATAATAGATCGACTGACAACATAGGCGCCTGCCAGACGACTGAGCATAACCTAAGCGGAGCGACGGAGTCGCGTGAGCGGGACTGAGGACCCGAAAAGGGAGTTAAAATCTCTAAACCCGCGAAGCGGGCCATCCAAACCTACTTTTTATCAAAAAAAAAAAAATATCCAAATTCGCAAAAAACTTCCCAAAATAAAATCCCACACGCCATTCAATACTTATCATAGCAAAGTTGTTGAATAGTAGAACTGTCAAAATAATTGTGTGATTTTTTTTATTTAGTGGCCTCAGATTTCATCAATTTTATAACTTTAAATGTTTATTAAAAACTGAAATAAAAGTTTATTGATATTTAAATTATTGAATTAAATTATTTAATCTACCCAAAAACAAGTATTCGCCCGTGAAAATGTGTGCTATCTTAAGGGAAACTTGAGTAGTGTGAAAAAAAAGTGCCAAAATCGAAAAATTTAAACATTTTTTAATCATATTTAGGGGGTTTTCCTCACCGTAATATTTTAAAGCTGTTCTATAGAGACCCCTAGCTCACTGTAAAAAAAAAATCAAAATTCTACCTGTGCGCCCTTAATGGAAAGTCGCCCCATAGTTTATTTTTATGATTATTTCACAAAATATTAAAAAATAAATTTCCTCTTCATGTTTTTTTTTTTAATTCGATATTTTTAAAACAAGAAAAAAAGGAACTTATTGCAACAAAACAAAACTAGATAAGTGTGTAAGTTTTCCAAATAATTCGAAAATAAATTGTAGTGTTATCCCTTCCTGCTATCATTTTGCGTGGCTTATTCAAATTTCGAAGCTAAACGACAGCGTTTTTTGAAAAGAAACTGTGTGATATTTTTTTTTTTTTTTGATTGAATTTCTTTAGCATATCTAAACGATAATTATTTTATTAAGAGTGAAATCGTAAAAAGGGGCAAATTGGGCAATTTCTGAAAAAGTTGGGGGCACGGGGATTGAACCCAAAAAAGGGGCCATTTGGCCCCTTTAGTGGCCAAACGGCAACGCTGCTCCACATACATAAGAACAAACAACTGCAGACCTTCAGCCCTTGCAAATCACGTACTGACAAGCGGACACTTTAATGCTAATAAGATAATTTAAAATTGATACGACAGGTAAATGATGCGAGACGTCTAAATGCATACGAGAGTTACTACATCCAAAAAGACGACAAATCGATGAACTCTGATAATGGCAATATAACACCTTGTCTTTTCCATCTAGTGTAACGCATTACGCATGCATACCAACAATATTGCACAAAACTCACTTTTCGTTTTCTGTCTTCGGTTTTCTTTCGTAATTAATTTCGTACTTCGTGTGTCATCATATATTCTAACGTATATATAACGTTCTAAGTTCTAACTCGCGATTGTTTACAATGGCCGCATTCGGAAACCTATGTAGAGCTATCCAGATACGTTGGTGTTGTTGTAATTTCGTGTAAAATAACAGTGGATTACAAAACAGCTTTTGCTGTTGGATAGCTATCCAACCTATCCAAAAAATGTTGGTATACTTTTGTATCCCCATGCGAAATGTCAAAAACAACCAATACGTTCGAAAACCTATATGGATAGGAACCTATCTTAGATAGACTATCAGATAGGTTTCCGAATGCGGCCAGTTAAGAGAACGATGACTTGCACTTTTGGACCAATGATGCTGTAAGAAGAAGATGATGCTTTTAGCTTTTACCATCAGTCGTGTCTGCTGATGATGATAGACAAAGTCTATCGAAATGCATACAGAGGTACTTTCCATTAATATTAAATAAGTTTAGTGTAAATTTTTGATCAATAAGGTTCAGTGTTTTAATTGTTATTAAGTTAATTTTTGTTCATTGGATTTCTTTCTCTTTCCGTACACCTAAGGTACATAAGTATAAGTACATACGTCTTTTAAACGTAATCTTTGTGTAGATGTCCTTAAAGTATCTTCTTTAAGTTGTATATAATTATTTTCTTTATTTGAGAAAAATAAATTAATGACTTTATGTTTTTAATAGTTTCTTAAAGTGAGTGTTTTAAGATGAGTTTTTATATTTATACACACAATTGAACGCTTGCATAGAGCTATGCACGCTTTAAAATGCCTCTGAACGCAAAAACGTGATTTATAAAACTTATGCAACGTTGTATAGAGGCAAAATAAGCTAAACGCGTTTGTAGGTTGTTTAGAGCCTATATAAAGGCTGTTTTAGTATCGAAATGTCACTTTTACTCCGTTTACATGAGGTCGAGCGAGCTTCAAGCTCGCTTGGCCCCTTTGTATACCTGCGTTGACTTGAAATGAGCTTCAACCGACTCGATTCCACTTCAGGAGCGGAGTGGAGTCGAAATTGTTGATAAAAAACCTGGGTCGAAGAGTCGGTCTTGAGGATGTGTTCACCACAGTGTTTTTGCACATGTGCGAGTAAAATTATTTATTTGTTTTGATAGCTATGTGAAGTATGTACTAAAATTCATTAAATTTGAACTGTTTTTGTGTAAAATAAATATATTGTTGGAATTCCATTAAATGTAATCTCAACACCATATCAACTCAACTTCAAATGGGGCTCTCAACTCACGTGACGAAACACCTGGGTCGAAAATCCGACCCTAATCCGACTCGAGCTCTCGATTCTGTTTGTAAACGAGGTATTTGACTTACACACAACATCAATAATGTAGATAGATATTAGGGCGGTGCTAATTGGTGCAATGTTTGTGTTGAAATCTCACTTATATAATTTTAATATAAATCAATATAATAATAGATAAATATGTTTTTGCGTATTTATTGTTAATTTTGTTGGGATATTGTTAAAAAAAGGAATATCTTTTGTACACTCTTTATTTTATAGATTCTGCATAATATATGTACGTGCAAAATTTAAAGAACTTCTATCAAAATTTTACAACCATCTGCTATGGCTTATGTTAACGTTAAATCCTAGTACATACTTCCTCGTGAAGTGAACATTCGCCTGTGGACAAAGTGAACGTTTGACATTTATCACTGGTAGCATAGATAAACAATATAAAGATACACATCTTTCGTACGTTTTACCCCCCAAAACCCATTTGTTTACATTGTTGTTTTTGTAATTTAATTCTGTGTCCATGAATAAATGTGAAATCCAACAACAAAGTTACGGTGGTGGAAATCAGTAAGTTGCACTAGTATGCGTGTTTTAAAGCACACTAGTAAAACTTACTGATTTCCACCACGGCTAAACCCACCTTTTAGCTTGTAGGCAAACCGGATTGACAGCCAAAGATTTGTATCTTTATTTGTTTATCTATGCTGGTAGGTACACACTTGTGAATGCGTTGTGCACGATTGACATTTGCCACCTCAATGAATCAAATGCCTAGCACAAAATAAATCTTTAGTGTGTAAATTCATTAGGAAAGAGTCCATTGTACCATTGTACCATTGTTCCATAGTTCCATTTTTTTTTTTAATTTTTTAAGTTGATTTTCAAATTCTAAAAGCACGCTACTTAAATAACAAACTGAAAATAACTGAGGAATGCGCAAAAACTGAAACTGTACACAATTTTTTTTCATTAATCCAACTGTCAAAGCTTCACCAAGGGTTCCCGTGCATTTTGCTCGTGAATTGCCCGTGAACAAAAACTCTCCACTTTGCTTCACGGGCACGTTCACGGGTGAACGAAAAAGCGAAATTTGTATGGGTTCACGAGATGGTTCACAAGTATGTACTAGACTTAGGCAGTTTCAATCAAATTTTACACAAAATCACGTTCATCACTTTACGGAGAAATACAAATAAAATTGAAACATTGTCAAAAAAAGAGCCCCCCTTATATTTTTCTCAACAAAAACATTACGTTGTGAGTGAATGGAATAATTCAATCAAAATATCAACAAATACACATTCTTTTATTTTGAATACATTTTATTATATTGTAATATTTTACTAAGGATTCCAAATAAAACTTATTTCCTTTATTCAAACTGAAACTGCAATTAATTCACAAAATAAAACGCTTTTTATTTTAAATACTTTTTCTTCAGTTACTTTTATTATAACCAAGCACAAGTATGCAACTCTTTATTCACACTGACATTTATTCATTCACTTCCAAAATCAAAACTGCTCTTTCGGACTGGTGCGCCTGTATTTATACCCGAAATAAAGGTTCTAGAATTTTCTAGGGTCTACTAGAAGGTGCTTTCCAAAAAGGTTTCGTCAATATTCCAGTACGAACGAGGATGGACACCAACCGTGATGGATTTAATTATTTATTTCACTCAAAGATGGCGCGGAAAGTTGTACTAATGTGTGGTTGTTTACATAACTGGGCATATTCACCACAATATTATGGGTATTCATGTAACGAGATCATTTTTCGCTTTGTAGAAAAATATAATTTTACGCAAAAGGTGACATGATCACCCCATTAGAAATGTTTGCGTAAACGATAGAAACAACCAGCTAAGTTAAGTCAAATGTCAAATTAAGCGTCACAAAGTTTCTAAGGGTTTTTTTTCTACGCTTTCTGCTTCAAATTTGTGAGATAAAATTCTATATTTTGCAGAAAATTTTTCCAATACAAATTTTGACAGTACATGGGTTTTCTGCATTTGCATGAATACCCCTATTATTTGTTTACACAAAAAAAAAAAAACAAACAAAACAATTCGATAACTAATAACAACAAAAGAAATTAAGAAAAAATCAAAAAGATTAATCGCCAGGAAAATTATTTTATTGATTTTTCACAAACAGCTGAGTCTCGTTGTCAATTTTGGAAGCAAAACGTAATAAATTTCTACTTTTTGATACTTTATTTGACACAAAGCCTGTATAACTATACTGGGTGGCGAAATGTTTTATAAATCATTATTTATGCAACGTTGTATAGAGGCTACATAAATCCTTATACACTGCATAACTATTCACCCGTTTAGAGCTGTTAAGCGAATTCTATTAAATACGGCTGTATAAGTATATACATACATACATAGGTAGTTAATCATCATCCAGCCTAACAAGCCAATAGTGAGGCCTTGATATTAAAAGCGTGCGGGTTTTAGTCATCAACCAAACAATTATTATTATATATATTCTACCGATCATGTATGAATAGAACATGATATACTCAAGGGGGGGGGGGGGGGGTCATGACCATAAAAGATTTAGCTTAATTCCTAATTTAATCCAACTCATACAGAAAAACAATATTTTAATCTCCAAGGGGGGGGGGGGTCATGACCCCCGTGCCCGACTAGTCTTCGAATCCAACCCCGATGGGGTACGCAGCAGAGGAAAAACTCGTAACAGGTGGCGCAAACAAGTGGATGACGACATCAAAGCACTCGGTGTGCGCAACTGGAAGCGGCTAGCTAGGGACAGAGCTGGCTGGAGGGGCTTGTTAGTTGATGCCGAAGCCCATCCTGGGCTGTGAGCGCCATCAAAATGTAATGTAAAGTAAGTAAGTAAGTTGGCATACCAGAATTTAATTTTAAAAGTAATTTGTAAGATTACCGTTCTAACGATTTAATTTTTTTTTTATAAATTGATATTTATCAAGCAAATCAAATAGCATTCTTTGATTTGAAGTCTATCTATTGAAAATGGTTGTTTTAGCCAATTAAATAACTAATTTATAAAAAATTACATACTAATTTATATTTAAACTTTTTTGCCACCTTATTTTGTATGATGACATCCTTATATTATTGAACTTATAATATACCAATTTTAAATCTCTAGCTACGTTAAAGTTGTTAGCTGCGAGAGCAAGTTTGTGCGATCCAGTTGTGCAGTTTGTTTTGTTTTCGAAATATTTGAAGAGTATCGTTGCATAATTGGGCATTTCATCCATTGGACATATATCTTACTTACTTCTGATACCTCAACGTCACCATTTTCATAAACTTATACTATACTATACTATACTATAGCGGAGTATAATGATCCGGGAAACTCGCATCATATCACAAATTTAAATTTAGTTTTTTGTAAGAATTTAAGTAGGTACATATACCCATCTAGATTAAATTGTAAAACATTAAATTAGTTATGGCCATTTTTTTTTCATAATGCGAAGACCATTAATCGACCTAATTTCTTTTTAACATTTTCGTCAAGTTATTATGCTTCACACATATTTCGCATGGAACATAACATGGAAGGTTTAGGATCAAGTATTAATGAGTTATATATTTTTTTTAATTTCAATAATACAGTTTGGCGGTTGGTGTTGGTGGGGAAGTTTGCGCAAGAGTTATTGTTTACCTAAAATTTATTTTATACAAGGCGATACGTCAAATAACTAAATCAATATAGGTATAATCCATTTGGCTTTAATACAGGGTGATTCGCATAACAGGTGCGACAGGGCGTGTTAGCTAGGGCATGCTCATAATTTGTAGTCATTTAGTGTGTTATATTTTTTGTTGTTTTTGTAATGCTATTATTAATTTTAAGTTAAACACAGAAACCCATTTATGGTTCTAGAACTTTTAACTTTTGGAACTATTACCTTTTAGTAAAAAAAAAATAGTTTTCATGCTAAAAACAATACAAAATTAACTAAAAGCTGAAGCTGCAGTTATTTATCAAACCCTCTAAGAAAATCTGAGGTTCGTCGTAATGTTTTCTATTATATTTTGACTACTTTAAATAATTGGAAGTAAAATCAAGCGACTTTTCTAATAAGTACTGATAAATGATTTTTTTATTACATACATACCTACATACATACATGAAAAATCATTGAATGTTTTTTAGTTCCTCAAAAAAAAATTACAGCAGACAAATTTCCCCTGTGTGGCCACTTGACTTTCATAAAAGACCATACGCCCAAAACTTCTCATGGACATTCACCTTTTATAAATATTTCGTTGACCACACAACCTGTAAGTAATAGGATGTTATTGTTATCGACATGAATTAATTTGTATTTGTTTATACAGGTTGATTTGCATAAGGTGTCACAAAAGACTATTGCGTATAGGTTGGACTTAGACAAGAAAGAAATCGTATCCGAGGGGGGGTCTTTTGCCCCCCGTTTAGGCGGGAGGGGCAATTTTCAAAAAAAGCACTTAAAACAGAAAAAAATATTAAAAAATAACGGTAATACTTACAGAGTCATGCTATAGCATTTTGAAAAGTCTATTCTTTAATATTATTTTCAAACTAAGTTGTTCGAGTGAATACTTTTTGAAAAATTAATTTTCAAAGGCAAAATTTTGAAAAAAAAATTTCAAGCTAATTTTTTTCAAAATTTTATGTAATTAAGCATAATTTTTGTTTTCAAAACTTAATGCTCTTGTCAATTTTTAGTCAAAAGCTTATTTTCTTATATTTTTTTTCTGTTTTAAGTGACTTTTTTTTAAAATTTCCCCGCCCACCTAAACGGGGGGAAATAGACCGCCCCTCTCATACGATTTTTTTCTTGCCCAAGCCCAGCCTACACTCACTAGCCTTTTGTGACACCTTATGCAAATCACCCTGTAGATCTTGCATAACATTAAAAATACCAGTAAGTGTGTATGTAAATACATACATTATTATGTATGCGTTCATCTAGTATCTATTTTGGTTTTTGGATCATCTTTTCGCCAATTTGCCAGTGAGTTTTAGATAAGACAGTAGACAGTCGACAGTGCTTTTGTCCTGAATGTGTTTCTTGTTGTTTGTTAGTAGTTCTATATATCTTAACTACTTCTTGTACTTACCAACCCATTTTATGGACTGAAATTATGTAAGGAAACTTTAAATTAAAAGTAATGAATGTAATGCAAAATGTGTTTTTTCATTTGAATGTAAAGGAAATAATTTTTAATTAATTTTTGAATTTAAAAATTAAACACACGACGGCAACGACGGAATAAAAACTGTGATAGTGAATGTAGTAGATAAAAACAAAGTTCCAACATGAGATCTTTGCAAAATCTTTTTTCTTTAGGTATCTTCACACCATTGGAAACAAATCTTTTTGTTACAGGGTGTATTTTTGTAGCATCCCTCCCGAAATCAAAAGCTATGTAGGTACCAGTGGCGTGGCGTCAATAATTTTAAATGGGAAGACGTAACGAAAATGATTGATCTGCGAAAGTAAACAAAACTTACCTCTTTTTATTTTGAACAAAAAACAAGCAAGTACATTGAAATTATTTAAAAAAACAACTCTGCAAACAGTCTATTTTCATAGGACGCATAGAGTGGCCTTTCATTAAAACGATTTTTTATTAATAAAAGATACATAGTTTGCTTAATTCATTTGATTCCTCCAAAAAAAAATTTGTTAAGCAACAATCTATGCTTCAAAAAAAAAAAAATTAAAAACAAATCAAAAACCAAAACTAAAAACCTAGCTCTAAAGTATTTACATAAATATCAAACAAAAAATAAACCACAAAACCTTTAACTTCACAACTAACTAAATAAACACTATTTCATTACAGATATTTTTAGGAACTCTTATGTTTCTTGTTTAACAACGACCCAATGAAACTTTTATTCCAAATCTACCATTTTTTCTTAATATTTAACTTGTTGTTCACAAAAAGAATAATTTTTTTTTTGTATATCCATCGTTGAAAATTACCCTAAAATCATGTGGCACATTCTTACATTTAACCATACCAAATATTTCAGATTGAAAAACCATACCTTCTTCCCTTTGCCCCTCTTTAAATGCCTTTATATCAAAAGCCAGAGACTTTTGATATGTTGTATAAATTTAAATTCTGCAATAATACCTAAAACAATATTTTATGAATTAATTTTTCACCGCTTACCGATATTAAATTACGTTATTATTGTTATTATAGAATTTAGCTTATTAGACTTGACCATTCTTTATTCCGTCAATGTCATTGAATTTTTGAACAACATCAACAACTTAAAGGCGCTACCACCAGTTGTTTGGCTGGAGATATAGCTTTTTCGTGCTTTGGCACTTTCGCACTCATCAGTCTCCTTTTTGTGGTGCTGAGCTTTAATCCAACACACTATAGGATTCGAACCCACGCATATCAGATTTTCTCAGTCTTAGCAGTCGTGTGCACTACGCACTCCACCGCTTTAGACCACTGACGTCACAGGTTGAGATGTGTTATTTGTTTATCAAATGCATTTGGAGCATCAGCATTTTATAAGCGCATTTAAGTATGCTGTCCTGTTCCGCCTCCATTTTTCTCCATACCTTATTTCGATAGACTACAGTTCGCAGTACGTATCAAAGGAGGAGAGGTTGGTTATCAAATGCATTTCATAAACAAATAACACATCTCAACCTGTGACGTCAGTGGTCTAAAGCGGTAGAGTGCGTAGTGCACACGACTGCTTAGACTGAGCAAATGTGATATGCGTGGTTTCGAATCCTATGGTGTGCATAGAAATTTTTTCAAATAAAATTGGATTAAAGCTCAGCACCACAAAAAGGAGACTGATGAGTGCAAAAGTGGTAAAGCACGAAATAGCTATATCTCCACCCAAACAATTGGTGGTAGCGCCTTTTAGTTGTTGTTGTTGTTCAAAAATTCAATGATATTAAATTACGTATTTAAATCTTTCTTGGACTACTAAGTTTAACCAAAAACAAGCAAACAAAAATAGAAAATGAATTTAACAACTTTCATAGCAAATAAGTCGAAGAAGAGCGTGTTATTTTTCACCCAACAGAACAAAAATTAAGATAAACGGAAATAAGCAAAGGAATACAAAACATTCCATTCCATACCAAGTGCTAGTGCCTGTATAACACGAGGACCAGCCTCTTATTTTTTCCTATGTTCTTGCGTGTTGGACAAAGAGGATCTAGAAACAAAAATGCTAAGGGTAGAAAGGGATACAAAACAAATTTTATAAGACGGTGAAAGACGTGTTTTAATTCAAAATTAATTCTTTTAAAGAGAGCGTATGTTCAGCAGCTAAGCAAAGAGCGAAGAGAAGAATGAATTCACGTTGTCTATTCGATAGCTTATGTTTATGTGTTTGTGCGAATTTTATAATTCAATTGATATGATGCATAGTTTATGTTTATGTTTATTTGATAGTAATTTTCGTGCAATTTTTAAAAGGGAAGACGGTAGGAATCGTGCTATATGGATGCCACGCCACTGGTAGGTACCTACTTACTGGTTTTTCTTTTACCCACTAGACTACTAAAATATTTTAGCTTTATCAAAAACGTATCTAACCTTAGATCAAATATAAGGTTGGTGTTGTTTAATATTCCTTCCCACCCGCTTCTGCCGTTGTCATTTACACAACTCGGCTCTGATACAAAATCTAAATTTGAAGGCCAACAGTTTCGGAAATTATAATATCTAATACCTTTTTAATGATATGTGTTTTCAAAATAAGCTCTTCATCACATTAACTTTTATGAGTTCAATAAATTAGTGATCTGCGCGTCAGCTGTGAACATCAAATGGGAATAAATCATTTGAAACAAATTCATAGACAAATTTATCAACTTTTTACTTGCCCTATAGCTATAGGGTAAGTTTTGGTTTGTTGTCAAATATTTTTTTTCGGCATTTTGATCAAAAATAACATATTCTACATAAGAAGGATAAGATAAAAAAAAATTAATTCATGAAATGTTACTGCCGGTATCGGCGCAGAATTCCATCCTCTACAACATATGCAAAGTGCCCCAAAATGCACTCATTGGCTATTTATATAGACGCATTTAAAGAAGTGATGGGGGTGGGGGGGGGGGGTGGTGAAGGCGGTAGCTTTATCGTGCTGAACAATTTGTTATAATACAATCTTATTATATGATACATGTACATATTCTGTAGAAAGTCCTTTTTATGGAATGATGACTTTTTTTAAGTATAGGTACAACAAGAAAAATATTACCCAAAATCACTTTTAAATAATTGAATTATTGATAAAATTTGGTATAAGTGGAATTATTGATAAAATTTGGTATAAATGTTTATTTGGCATGTTTACGAAGAATGAAAAGAGTTTCTAAAAATGTCTGTGGTTAGAGGGTGTTTTTTTGAAGGAGAGATCCAAGTGAGTGATTATGATAAATACAATTTAAAAAATTCGGGGGAGGGGTGTGGGGTCATAACCTGTGATCACCTCCTGGTTACGGCCTTGGGTTCATGAGTAAAATGTCCCGGGTTCTAGGGTTCGAGGTCGAAAACTTAGGTTATTTACTAGGACAATATCCTGAACAACTCAGCAAAAAATCAGAAATACCAGATTTGACGCAAACGGTGCCTTTCATACAAACGACAAGGTTACTGGACTATTAGTAAAATACTTGGTTTTTGTAAATCATTATGGGGCATATTCATAGTCGCAGATAGACCCGGGTTTTACTTAATTACAGTTCAAGACAATTTTGGCTCAATGAATACAGACTGATTTTAATTACAAATTGTTGGTTTTATATTTTAATAAGATAGTTAACTTGGTATACTACACAAATAGCTTAAAATATTTTGAAATGATAAACTTAAAAAAATAGAATCAACGTCCGAAAATTCAACTAAAGCTATGTTTAACTTAGACCCAGGTCTAAAATGACTATGAATACGCCCGTATGTCTTTATGCTGTGACTTTGGACACAGGGTTAATGATTTCGAATAAGGAAGAAAATAACGAGACCATTACAATGAATTCGTAGCTCTCTAAAATGTTAATTATATTTTTACTTTCATCACGTTCCTCTTTTTTTTATTGAAACTAAATTAAGTTGGTACAGTGATAAAAATACCTGCCACGAAAAGAGATTTTTGTATTTATTATTTTTTTTTCAAATGTATTTCAGTTTCTTACAAACTTATTACTTATCTCGGTTCAGGGGCCCCTGTATATCGGGGGCCCCGTATAATTGAAACGGCTGATACCGCGATAGACATATAAGACATGGAGGAGGAAATATAATGGTGTGGGGATGTTTCTCTGGGCATGGATTTCGTGCAAATTCAAAAAAAAACAGCCGTTATATGCCGTTTTCACTGGGTCAAATGAGGTAATTTCGTTGCAAATTTTCAAATGAGATCCGAAATTACCTTATTTCCCATACAAAATCACATTTCGAAATAAAGTAGTTTTAACCTCATTTGTACGAAATAAGGTTGGAAATTAGGTGAATGCATCCAGCGGGAATCAGCTTCAAAAGCTCTTAAAAGCTTTTGCATGAAAATATCAATACACTATATACTCAACAACATAAAACAGAAAGAGAAAACAACAAAAATGAACGGCTAACTGCCATTCCAAATTCAAAATGAAATAAGATGTCAAATGAAATTAGCAAATTTAAGAATGAAAACACTTTTTTGCCAAATTTCGAAATAACCTCATTTGGGCTCTAATGAAAACGTTGTATTCCTCGAAAACCGTTATAATTAGGGATAAACAAATTACCAAATTCTGAAAGGTCATGACCTGGCCTATCACCATATTCAGTTTGGACCATCCTTTACGGGACATCCTGAATACATATGTTCATCCAGTATATATTTTGGTTTTTGGAGCATCTATTCGTCAATTTGCCAGTGAGTTTTATATAAGACAGTAGACAGTGCTTTTGTCATGAATGTTTTTCTTGTTAGTTTGTTCGTAGTTCTATATTTCTTAACCACTTCTTGTACTTACTTACCAATTTAAAGACTGAAATAATGTAAGGAAACTTTAAAAGTAATGAATGTAATGGAAAATGTTTTTATTCATTTCAATGTAAAATAGATAATTATTGAATAATTTTGGAATTTAAAAATTATACACACGACGGCGACGACGGAATAAAAACTAAGATAGTGAATATAGTAGAGTTCCAACATGAGATCTTTGCAAAATCTCTTTTATTTAGGCATCTTCATGTTCATACCATTTAAAACAAATCTTTTTATTGCAAAGGTGTATTTTTGAAGCATCCCTCCCGGACTCAAAAGCTATGTACTAGTTTTTTGTTTAACCATCACTACTAAAATCTTTTTGCTTTATCAAAAACGTACATATATTTAAACCTAAGATCAATAATAAGGTTGGTGTGGTTTAATTTTCATTCCCACCCGCTGCTGCCGTTGTCATCTACACAACTCGGCTCTCATAAAAAAATCTAAATTTGAAGGCCACCATTTCCGGAAATTATAATATCTTGTATCTGCTTAATGATATGATATTTTCAAAAATCAAAATAAGCTCTTCATGACATTAACTTTTATGAGTTCAATAAATTAGTGATCTGCGCGTCAGCTGTGAACATCAAATGCCAATAAATCATTTCGAACTAATTCATAGACAAATTTATCAACTTTTTACTTGGCCAATAGCTTTTGGTTTGTTGTCAAATATTTTGTTCGACATTTTGATCAAAACTAACATATTCTACATAAGAAAGGTAAGATCTGACCGGGCAAAAATTAATTCATGAAATTTTATTGCTGGTACCTTCATCCTCTATAGCATATCCAAAGTCGCCCAAAATGAACTCATTGGCTTTTTATATAGTCGCAATTAAAGAGGAGATTGGGGGGGGGGGGTTATTTCATCATGCTGAACAATTTGTTATAATACAGTCTAATCATATGACACATGATTTTAGGGTGCTTTTCAACGCTGATTGTAAAGAGTTCAAAGATGAAAATATACATCGCTCATAAAAAAGAACAGCGTCATAACTAAAAAAACGTTAAAATCGCGTTTTAAAGTTTTTCATGGCTGTATTTCATAATCATCTTCATTTGTATCTACTTTTTGTTTTTTCTTGGTAGAGCTATAAATTAAAATTTAATCGCAAAATATGACACATTTTAACTTATTATTGGACTGTTTTCACTTCAAAGGTTCCTGCGTAAATGAAAAAAATACAGTATTTCCACAAACAAATATTTAAAAGTGACAGTGTTTACAACGACAAATGATGCTCTAGCTCTATAGCCTTCAATTTTTCAGTTCTAGACATGAAATTTTGCCAAAAAATAGTTTATAGAAAATGAGTTTGACCTGTATCATTAGGTCAAAATTGATGTTTTTTGAATTATGACGTTGTTCTTTTTAATGAGCGACATGTATTGCGTAGAAAGTTAAAGTCCTTTTTATGGAATGATGACAACAAGAAAAATATTACCCAAAATCAGTTTTAAATAATGGAATATTAATAAAATTTGGTATAATTGTTTCATTTGGCATTTTTAAAAAGAATCAAGAGAGTTCCTAAAAATATCTGTGGTTAAAGGGTATTTTTTGAGGGAAAGATGCAAATGAGTGATTATGATAAATAAATTTTGAAAAATTTCGGGGGAGGGGGGGGGGATCAGACCCTGTGAAAGCCTCCCAATACCATCATCACTACTCTTCCATCAACCAAACCCAGAACCCTCCTACCTATCCGACAACTACCACTGCATAAATGAATAAAAGCTTCATCAGATTGAGAATCGGACACACCCAGCTTACCCACAGTTACCTACTCAACAAGCAACCGCCGCCTACTTGTAACCTCTGCCAACTAAATCTGCAGCTCTCCATTAATCATTTAACATCTGAGCGCGGAAAAATTTAATGAAATAAGTTCCAAATTATTTAATAAAAACTTAAAAAATCTTCTTTTGGTTCCTTCTGAACAAAATATTAAAAACGTATATAAACTATTAAAAATACTAAACTTAACTAACTATATCTAATTTTTATATATATTGTTCTTCTGCGGGGGCGGCCAGGAGCGGCCTGAACTTCTGTTCTTGCTTCTTTTGACCGCCCCCGCAGTTGAACATTTTATACTATATTTTTTAGACTACATATTTCTACATTTTTTTTTCATCCCAGCTAAAAGCCCTTGTAGCTACTAGTTTTAAGTATTTTTTTGTACATTTATGTAGAGTTAAATAAATAATAATAATAATAATAATTGTATAACTTTTTGGGATGTTTGCATTTTTTTAAATATTAAATTGTTTTATCACTTTGACATTTTCTGTCAACAAATTATAGAAATTATAAAAGCTTTTTTTAATGAAATTTAACAAAAAAAATTAATACATTTCTAAGTCATGATTCATTCATAACCTTTAATCGTTTACAATATAATCTTTCTATAAGGGACCCCTATATGCTTAAGGGCCAGGCCCTAAATTGTCTAAAGACGCCTCTGCTTGATCCTAAATGGTTTGACCGATTTGCTTAAAATTTTATATAATATTAAGATTGTATATGAGGTGAAATCCGAATTTTCCATGTAGCTCATCAAGACCATAACGCCGACACACACATTTCGGCTTTTTCAAAATTTCTTGAAAATGGTGCCCACGATTTTTATTAATATTAAACGTCGTCGGGTGATTGCCAAATTAAGTCAAAAACTGTATTTTTAAAATAATTTTTTTTTGTGTGTTTCTTCACTACATATCTACTGTATGCCATTTTGTTTGTATATAGTTGTTGCAGTTTACAATGAAAAAATTAAACCGAAATGAACCTATTCATTTCTCTGAAGCCTTGGAAAAAACAGGTTTGTTTTCTAAATCAGATGCTTACAAATTATAAAACATTTTTTTTTTATATAATTTATGAATTTCAGGTTTTGGGTTATTTAACTATTCTCTAATCTTACTCGGGGGCTTGACGATGTGGTGTAGTTTTTATGAAACAGCTGGAATTGGTTTTATCCTTCCGATTGCGGAATGTGACCTCCAACTAACAAATCAAGACAAGGGTGTTTTGAGTAGTGTCGGATACATCGGAAATATTGTTAGCTCACATCTTTGGGGATTTTTGGTTGATACAAAAGGAAGACGAGCAGTTATATTGCCGACTCTATTTATAAGTTCCGCAGTTTCCATATTATCAAGTTTTGCTAATCATTTTTGGTTTCTAATCGTTTTAAGATTTATCAACGGATTTTTGTAAGTTAACATTGATATCTGAACTATCTTCAGACATATATTTACTGACAATAGTATGTTCTGTTCTTACTTTAAGTATTTGTGCATCGACGACATTCTTTGTTTATATCGGAGAGTTTCATAATGACCGCACAAGGACTGGAACAATTATGGCATGCTCCTGTTTATTCTCTATAGGAACAATGCTTTTTCCGGCAATTAGTTGGGGTATCCTCAATCAGAATTGGTCGTTGGCACTGCCCATTCTAGGAATTGTCTACAAACCGTGGAGACTTTTAATATTAGTTTGTGGACTTCCTGGAATTGCTGCTGGTCTTATCCTACTTCTTTTTCCTGAAAGCCCAAAATTTCTTCTATCCATCGGTAAACAAGAGGAGGCAGTTATAGTCCTTAAGAAAATGTATGCTTGGAATGTAAGGCATGGAGATTTACAAGTAAGACAAATTTACTTATATACATATATAATATTGGTTTGAAAATTCGAAATTTTAAAACTTTCTACAGATTACTGAAATAATTCCTGATAAAGACACAATAGTTCAGAATGTAAACGAGCCTTCGTTCCAAAATTATAGTCTTTTGAGAGTATTTTTACGGACATTATGGAAACAGACAGTACCACTTTTTGAAAAGAGCTTACTCCTATCTACAGTACTTATGTGTACTATGCAATTTTGGATATTCGTTACTGTTTGCGGAATGTATATGTGGTATCCTTTCATAAGCGATACTATGCTCAGCTTCATGAGTCAAAATTTAACAAATACGACCAGAATCTGTGATGTGGTTCAAGCTTATCAGGTCAAACACAATATTGAAGATACTGTAACTGTAAGTAATGTTTTAAAATTTAAACTATCATAAAAGTATACTGTCTACAATATACATATATTACCTACGAGTACATGATGCATATACATGAATTACAAAATCGCTTAATAATGGTATATTCAAGCATTGCACGGAACAACTTCAAGATCGAACCTTTATACAATCTATTGGGATGGAATTTTGTGTCGGACTGGGATTTGTAGTCATTGGTATCTTGTTTCGAAAAGTTCAAAAGAATTATATTTTGTGTAAGCTTGTTTCCACAGTTCGTTTATAAAAACATGACTTAACAAATATTTTTTGTTGGTCTAGTCATCATACTACTTATTTCTGGAATATGCGGAGTGATGACAAATTTAACATACAACACAAATTTAGCTTTAATTGCGTTCAATATGTTTTTCCTATCAGGAATTGGAATTCAAGTTGTAAATGGAATAGCAATCGAACTGTTCCCTACACATTTAAGGTAAGTAGACATCTATTACAAAATGCATTTTAATCAAATAATGGAGATTCAATGATTGTTTTTTTTTGTCTAGGGGAATGGCTCTTTCTATCGCACTGATGTTTGGTCGAATAGGTGGTGTTGCTGGAGCAAATATTATTGGATTGCTGTTGGCCAATAATTGCGATATGACATTTTACATTGCGGGAAGTGGTCTGCTTGCATCAGCGTTTTTAACATTTTTGATACCAAAAATAAAACACGACGGAGATGAAGAAAATGTGATTTCCAGCAGCCCTATAAACTAATTCCTGATGAACCTCCTCTCACCAAAATTCAGACTTATGATCTCAAAGGAACTTACTCATATTATTATAACTTTATGCAAATATCATGAGAGCGTCTTCTGTACAAAGATCGATCCAAAATACACGTACTTTTTATAATTTTATAAATTTTTGTAAAGGTTAAAATATTCAAAAATTAAAACGCTGCGCTGGTCTAAAATCATTCTTCTCCCTACAAAAAAAAAAAAAATAAGAGCAAAAGTAAGCGAATTTTACAAAAAAAGGATTAAGCCACTTTGTACTCATAGGTCACAGCAACAAATTTTTCTTATTTGTCTTAAAGAAAATTTAATTCATTTTCTAGATCAAAAGTGACGAGTTTTTTATATTTTCCAAACCCCTTATTATTTGAAGTATTTCTTAAAACAGAATATTGAATAGTAACATTTTAAAGGCTGAGTTTTCAAAAGTTGATTTTATGTCAAAATAAAATGTTTGACATTAACAAGGAATTTAAAATGTTCTTTCAAAACTCTCCTTTAAAAACTATCTGGCTTACATCTAAACTATGGATTTAGTTTAAGTTTTCAAAGACATTTTTGGTGCCAGTCTTGGTTCTTAACAAGTAATATTTAATATTGTATGTCCTCCTACCGAGCTGTAGTTACCTCTAATAGCGCTTTGGGGCCTCCAAGCTCCAACAGAGCTGTAGAGTGTAGAAGCCTTTAACATCAGAGATCTAGGGTCCTTGAAAACATGTGTAGGGGTCTCTAACTGAGCTCTAAGGCCTCTAACAGTGCTTTAGAGCCCGCCAGCAAAGATGTAGGGCCTCCAACAGAGCTGTAGAGGCCTCCAACAAAGCTCTAGGATCCTTCAAAAAAGGTTCAACGGCCGCCAACTGAGATCAAGGGCGTCTAACAGAGCTGTTGAAGCTTCAAACAGAGCTGAAGGGCCCCCACCGCATAGGCCTCCAATAGAGCTCTAGGATCCTCCAAATAAGGTGTAAGACCAACTGTGGTCTAGGGCCTCTAATAGAGCTATAGAGGCCTCTAACCGAGTTGTAGGGTCTTTCAAGGAAGGTGTTAGGAGCCGCCAACTGAGATCTAGTGTCTCTAGGATAATTGAAGATAGCTTAAGGTGCCTCCAACAGCTCACAAAAGCTCTTTATTCACTTTGGGAACCCTGAAAATACTAATTTTATGCGAAACTTTCCCCCTAAAGAATAAAAAGTTAAGCAGATGCTTTAACTTGCCAGGGGCCCACCGGGTGAAATCCCGGTTGCCCGGTGGTTCAGTTCGCCACTGGCTGTGAGTATAAAAGTCATAATTGAGACCCCCGATTTAACCACCACATTGAAAAGAGGGCGTTAAAAATTTGCCGCTATATCTTAATAACCGTTAATCTCACAACATAACAAAAATTTGTTAAAAGACTCTTTTTTCCGTTTCAAAAACAAATCGAATATTTTCAAGAAAAATATCTATTTTTCTCATGAATTTAATAAATTTATGTATTTTTTAATTATAACTGGTTTATTTGCAATTTCTTAACATAATTTTTGTACAGTTAAATTTTCTACAAAACAGTGTCAATTTTGTTCTGTTTGAAAGCCAGAAATACATTCCTTATTTTATTTTAAAATCAAGGTTTATATTTTAAAAAAGTATTTTTAATAAATTTATTTTCTAACTAAAAAAAAATTAAAAAAGGAATGGCAAAATATAAAAATGAAATATTTTTTCAAAATTGTACATTATTAAGTACTTGTTTTGGCTTTTAATGTTTTTCTAATATTTCTTTTTAATTTAAGGCTCTTTCTTCATCTTTTTGATTTGCGAACTCAAATTATTGAAAAAAAAAAAAAAAAAAAAAAACATGAAGTAGGTACCTACACTGCAGTTTATTTGTGACGTTTGAATGCATCACTTCTTCTTAAAAGGATTCCCACTTTATCTGCTATCTCCGATAACCAACATGGATTTGTTAGTGGTAGATCAACTACTACTAACTTATCTCCTTTCTCACAATTCTGTACAAAAGGAATGGAACGTGGTGGTGAGGTTGACGTGATATATACGGATTTTCCTAAAGCTTTCGATCGAGTATAACACGTAATTCTACTGGATAAACTCAAAGCTTTGGGATTTAGCTCTAACATATTAGAGTGGTTTCCTCAGTATCTGACTGATCGATCGCAGTATGTAAAGATAGGTGGGAATATATCTAAAATAATTAAAAACTTTTCGGAAGTTCCTCAAGGAAGTCACCTTGGTACTCTTTTATTGATCTTTTTATAAATGACCTTCTCTATCCTGTGTGAACATATCTGGAAACTTGTTGTTTGCAGATGATTTTAAAGTTTTCAAACTTATAAGATCCATTAACGATTGCGAACTTCTGCAATGCGATATAAATAGAGCGTCTAAGTGGTCTGAAGAAAACTGCTTGCATTTGAATATATCTAAGTGTAAGCTGATTTCTTTCCCCTCGAACCATACAGTATTCGTACAACATTAATGGCGAAGAACTCGAGAGAGTTGATAAAATTTAAGATCTGGGCATTGTCTTTGACAGCAAGTTAAGTTTTAATGATCATTACGATTACATAGTATCCAAAGGAAATAAGTTGCTAGGCTTTCTAAAAAGAAACTCCAAGGATTTTACAGATCCACATACTTTGAAATCTTTATATATAAGTTTAGTGAGGTCAAATTTAGAGTATGCTTGTTGCATTTGGAATCCGATATATGATGTTAGCATACAAAGAATAGAGGCAATTCAACGCAAATTCACACGATATGCCTTAAGAAAGCTGAATTGGGCCGATGACTTAATGCCTACATTTAAGCAGAGATGCCTCCTATTATACAATACAAACTCTTGAATCAAGGCGTAAACAATATCTTGTTATGTTGGCTAGAGATGTACTTTGCTCTCATATAGACTGCTCTGCTCTTTATCCGATTTTTGTTCCCTTAAGACACTTCAGAGAAAGAAAAATGTTTTTTTATGTACCACGTTTTTATAGCAATTATGGTTAAAATGACCCAGTATCCAGCTCATGCATATTATTTAATTCAGTTTGTGACATAATCGACCTACATTTAAGCAGACGATTATTCAAAAAGGCGTTAATGCTAGTCATATGGTTAAGGTGACCACCTTTACCGAAATAACCGGTACAGTACCGAAATTTAAGACTATGTACCATGTATCGGAGAGAAGTCTCGGTACACACAAATATACCAAAATCCAATTCGTGTACCGAAATTTTAAAAGTAAATTGAGATAAAATGGTGGTAGCCCACTCAAGGGGTTGTTGAACATTCAAACATTCATAATTAATATTTAATTGTATTTATTAAATATTCTTACAATCTTTAAGTAATGTTCTTATTACAAAGATATATTATAATATTTAAATAAATTAAACTAAGGGCCTTATTGGGAGAGTCTACTCCGAAAAAATCTAGTCGACTTAAGTTGATCAAAAATTCATATAATTCCATAGTAATCTGACAGAAAAAAGTTATCGAATAGATTTTTGAAATATCGATAGTAGACTTTAAATTTATTCGACTTTTAAATAGACTCTCGCAATAAGCCCCTAAGTTTAAAAAAAAAAAAATATATTCTTGTGTACCGAAATCGGCTTTGAGAAAGGTGGTCACCCTACATATGGTAAATGAAAATAGTCATCATAGATAGATACTAAACTATATTGTTATTGAAAATGGATATTTATTCCCTAAATGTTATTTATTGTATGTATATATGTATATAAATTGTTAAGTCTAATAGAGATTGTAACCCCGATAGATATAAATAAATAAATAAATAAACTGCAAAAACAAATAGGGAATTTCCCTTCTCAGAATCTTCAGTAGCGTACTTTGGGTGCCAATGGAACGGTTTCAGAAGAGTTCTTTTTGATTCCGGACGCTTGTGGACTCTTCCGGGCGTCCAATGGAAATTGTTTATTAATTTATATACTTACCCCCTTATTTATAAAGAAAAATAGTTATTCAAGCTTCCGTGTTTAGGAAAACTACACCATGGAATAAGAATGTTCCGAACTCAAATGGAGCAGTAAGCAATTGCCTTTAATATGAGTCCACAAAATTCTTATTCCATGGTGCAGTTTTTCTAAACACGGGAAATAACTATTTTTCTTTAAAAAAAGGGGGTTAATGCGTATATAGGAACTCAATCTAGATTATATCGTATAACATTGAATTAGTTATATAAGAACAGAGTTTTTTCTAATGTATCGACATTAAATAAATCTAACTTCGTTATTATGTATAGGTACAGCTACAAGACTACCAACAACAGCTTTAATTTAAACACAAGTTTATAATGAATAAAATTATCTGTTTAACATTTTAATCAAGTTATGATGATGATTCACACATTTTTCGTATGGATATGGAACATGGAAGTTTTAGGATAAAGTATATTAATAAGTTGTTTTTATTTAAAATTTCAATAATCACGTTTTATTTGTACGTGTCTGACTACATTTTATTTTGGACAGGGTGATACGTTTTGTAATGTGTTAATTAGAAACAATATGCTTAAAACACATATTTTAGTGTTTTTTTTTACATAACTTAAGGTATAAATAATAATAAATAAATTATTTATGTCTATGAAGAATGTTTTTGCTTAAGTTTTTGAGTGTAGTTTAGTAACTAAGTTTTGTTGAAATGGTGTTTGTTCTTTATAAAATCGGAGATATGCGATTGTTTGCTAATGCAAAAATGCACTAGAAAAATGCAAAAAAAAAAAACAGAAAGCAATAATTATTCTTTATAAACATGGAACACACACGGTATGGAACAATTTTTATTTGTGCGTGTTTATTTATGAGTTGATCTGCACCACCCAGGGTTCCAGACATACAAGCCGATTATTTAATTTTTTTTTTGATATGTTGTATTATAACAGGATGTAGTGGTATTTTTAATGACTCGAAAAACTCTCAACCTTCCAAGGCAAGGCACTATTATTATAGGTCTATTTAGAACAGTGTTGGGGCTATTTAAATCTGCACTGGATCTGATTAAAACTATGACGGTATCTTGGGAGACTCTGGAATCCCCAAAACACACACTTATAACCAAATAACTAAGCAATTCCAAAAGTGACCGTTTTTTCTTTTATATTTAGTTGATATTTCTCCGATGTTCAAATGTATTGCACCCTGTAAGTAAAAGGAAGTCATTTTAATCGAGATGAATAAACTTGTATTAATGGTTATATGTGCATGTACCAGTATTTTGTGTGGTTGTAGATGTACAACGTACATTGTACACCTAGAATAGTATCTTTTTTATAGAATCTATCCGTCGATTTGTCGGTGAGCTTACGATAAGACAGTTCACAGTGTTTTTGTCCAGTTTTTTTATTTTTTTTTGTTTAGTTTCTAGTTTTATATTTCGTAACCACTTCCTGTATCTACAATTTTTTTATGGACTAAAGTAATGTAAGAACTGTCAAAGTAATACAAGTAATGAAAATGTGATTATTATTGATTTTAATGTAAAATAAATAATTATTAATTAATGTTTGAATTCAAAACTTCTATATTCACACGACGCGACGTGATTGTGAAAAATACGTAGTAGATAAATAAGAAGTATTGAAACAAAAACTTTTTCGTCCAAAAGCTGGGCCGTAGCAAGAGCTTGCGGGGCCCCTGAGCAAAACCAAATATCGGGCCCTGTTTCTCAATGTAAGCCTTAATTTTGGTTAAATACATTTCAACAAAAAATACAAAAAGATTTTTTTCTGGATTTTACAGAATCGAACTCATCGATTACTTTTCTCAAATCTATTCGCCGTGCTGTTAGATTTTTAATCGATATTTATGATAAATTTCTAAGCCATTGGTGTTCTATGGTGCTTTACAAGTAATTTTGTATACATTTCAGCTTTGAAAAAGATCCTTCCACTTTTGCTGTGGTAACAGGAACATTCAAAAACACTATAAAAGCGGTGCATATACAGGGTGATTGATATAAGGTGTATCAAAAAGCAATAACGAGTAGGTTGGGTTAAGACCAGAAAAAAATCGTATAGGAGGGGGGGTCTATTTCACTCCGTTTAGGCGGGAGGGGCAATTTTCTAAAAAAAATACTTAAAACAGAAAACAAATTATTTAAAAACAGAGGTAAAACTTGAAATTCACTGCTATACCTTTTTGGAAAGCCAGGAATCTCTTCTTTAATTTCCATTTTAAATTAAATTGCTTTTGTGAATAGTTTTTAAAAAACTAATTTTCAAACTCGAAATTTTGAAAAAAAAAAAATAAAAAAATTCAAACTATTTTTTTTTCAAAATTTTACGTTAATAAGTAGGTACTATATTTTGGTTTTCAAAATTTGTAGTTAAACACTAATAACCGGATCGATCTAGGAACTTTAGTTTTTAAGATATTAAAAAAATAAATTATTCAATTTTATCATAAAACTAAGAAGAATCCGATCATTTCAGCAACCATTTAATTATCATCAACCTCGTTTTTTCTTGTTTTGACTAAGTTATTTGTTTCTTTATTTTTTAATATCTTGAAAAGTAAAAGTCCTAGATCGATTCGGTTTTAAGTGTTTAACTAAAAATTGATCAGCGCAATGAACTTTGAAAACAAAAATAGTACTTATCAACGTAACATTTTGAAAAAAATTAGTTTGAAATTATTTTTTTTATTTTTTATTTTAATTACGAATTTGAAAATTAATTTTTTAAAACCTATTCACAAACGCAATTTAATTTAAAACTTGCATCGCCAGTGGACGAATAATCGCCAGCGAAACAGGCACCAAATTCATGGATAAGTTATCGATTCTATTTTTACTAATTTATATAGGTTCCATGAAAATGTTAGAAAAGCAAAACTAATTACAAAAAAAAAAAACAATTCACGGATACGTTAATTTCTGTAGCAATCGTTAAAAGTTTGTCTTGAACTTTAAAACAAAACAAAATAAGGCTCCGTTAGATTTTTTTTTAAATTTTTTGTTCATTAACTATTCAACAGTAAACCTTTATTCATCTAAAGCACACATTGCACTACTTATTCTATTAGGCCCGTTTGCTGATACGAAACATAAATGTTCAAGTTCAACCTAAGCGCTTATGTTCTACTTTTTCCTATTTCCTAAGCATAAACTGTCACATAAGTTCTTATGTTGAAATTAAATTCTTAAATTTCGTACCAGCAAATGGGCCTTGGTTTACCAAATTTTGTTCTATAAAAATTTGAATTTCTAAATTAAATTCGAGATTCCGTACACTCTGGCGTATACGTACTTTTTTTAATTTCTAAATTAAATAAATAAATGGCGAATACACATAAACACAAAATTCAAACAACCATAATTATATTTTTAATTCTTGAAATGAATTGCATGAGCGGGATAGAGGATACAAAAAGGGAGTTTAAATCCTGCCCAAAAAAAAAAAAATTGTAAAACATTCAACATTACAAACTTTTACCAATTTTTAATTTTTGAATTCTAGAATTGACATACTTATCCTGAATCAATGTCACATTCAATTCCCATCTGTGTAGGCAAATATGGTGTTTTTGGAATTTGTTTTTCTCTTTGTTTGCACTCAGCAATAATGTCAAATTTTACCAAAAATGTGCTTTAATAGTAAAATCAGATCGTTATTATCTTCTCTACCCCACTGCCAAAATCTTTTTTAATTGTTTTTTAATTGTCACCTCTTCCAGCAAAGCCATTTTCTAAACTTTAATTTATGATACTATATGGAAAATAATAATTTTGCAAAATTAGCAGTTCAACGGCTATATCAAAGATAGGTTAAATAACTCACGTTCACGTGCTGATCTGCGAACAGCACGAAGTGCACTATTGAACGTTTCAAGGTAAATTAAATAGAAAACACCGTGTAAAACCTTGTCTAATTGTAAACATCTTCTAGCTCTTAAAACAAAATAAGTTAAACATTTTAACTTATTTTGTTTTACTTAACTGCATCTGAATCTACCTATAAGACAATGACAGTTTGTACAAATGATGAATTTTTGAAATTAATAAATGTCAAAATGTCAATATGATGTAAGCTTGTAATGTCGCATTCAGAGGAGTGAACAATTGTCATAATTTTTGTCAATAGCAAAAAATCCTTCTATTTTAAGATTTAAATGCAAATATGAAAGTCTTGAATGTCGTGGTTGGCCTTTGTTTACGTAATGCTGCATTGTAAATGCATTTTTTACTTGCGGTATACATAGTATAGGGCAAGTTAAGGATTCGTGCAAAAAAATTTCGAGATAATAATTTTCCCTAACATTATGATGATAGACAACGCGAAAAAAGTGGTTCCATCTATCCGTCTGTCTGTATGTACCTCGACCTGCAGCCTGAACGGCTGAAGCGATTTTCTTCAAACTTTGGACTTAAGGTTCTTATAGGATTCCCTAGAGGGAAAATTGAAATTTTTTCTTAAGCTCAAAAAATAACGGTACCTGTCATACAACCCATATACAAAAATTGATTTATTTCAAAAACGGCTCTAACGATTTTGAAAAAAAAAATTACGAGCTACTATAATTACGACAATTAATATTTTGGTAGAAAAATTTTTTTGTATAACGGTTTTTAACGGTATCTGTCATACAGCCGATTTTTTGGTTTTCAAATTTCTCGCTAACGGCTACACCGATTTGAACCAAATTTTTTGTGTAAGAGGTCCTTTACAATTTTTACAATTTTGCAAATAAAGTTTTTGAAAAAAAAAAAATAATTTTTGGATTTTTAAAAAAAATATTGAACATTTTTTTTTTTAAATTAATATCTTTAAAATGGGTTGATGATTTTTTTTTCAAATTTTGTGAAAAATTGTATTTTATTAAATACTAAAAGTTGGCATACCAAATTTAATTTTTTTAAATTTTCAAGAATTTGTATATATAAAAATTTATTTAAGAAAACCGCTCTAACGATTTTATAGCATACTTTTTTTTTGAGCTCTATCCGTTTTAGCTATTAAAAAAAAATTATATTAATTTATAGTAATAATTTATATTTTAAATTGTTTTTAAAACTTTTTTTAATAACATCATAATGTTATAGAACCACTATATATGCACATTGTCAATTTAAAGCTACATAAAAGTTGTAAGCTACGAGGGCAAGTTTGTGCGATCCAGTCGTGCCCATTTTTTTTTCTTAAAGCACAGGTACCAAGTGAAACTGAGTTGCTGGCGATTTTTATTTTGTTGGCGAGAAGGGTTTAAAAGGAATACACAAAATCTCCGATACCTTTCCACGAACATCTTAATAAGACCTTAAAGAAGCTTTTTTCTGGCTTGTATAGTAACCAAAACAAGTCTTATGCAAATTATTTTGGCGCAGGTTATACAAGCTGTTTAACTCCCATATGAACTTCCATCACAAGTGCTATGAAAATCAATACCTTTCCACGAACATTATAATAAGGCCTTAAAGAAACAAGATACTGAAAACAATAATCTGTATAATAAGGTCTTAAAATGGCTTTCACCTACAGTTACTTTTGAAAACAAATAACTTGTATAATAAGTTCTTGAAAAGGCCTAATAAGTTCTTTGGTGTAAGACTTTATAAAAGCCTATCAATACAGTTGAAAAATAAACAAATTTCTAGCTTATTTTCATTTTATTTTTTATTGTTACAAAATTGTCTCAACTTTTGTGGAGCCTAGGAACAGCATGTTTGTTTATATGAAATGTATAGAGTTTATTAAATTGAAAAAACTTAAATTTTTACTTACATGATTTTTCCTTGGGTTGAATTCACGTCCTTCTGATCAACTGTCCGAGCACACTTCCACTAGGCCACCTTGTGATTTACGAGTGGCAAGTCCAAATTTTAATGAGTTCTATTTTTTAAAGTTTTTTTTAAATAGAAAAATAAAATATGCGAGTTTGTAAATCGAGGAAAATATTATCGAAACTTATTTGCTTTATTTTGCGGAAAAAAAAACAAACCTGTATTGTTGTTGTTGTTTTTTAAAATGGATGAATGTCGCCGTCAAAATGATTTCATGTGTGTAGAAGAAAGGGCTTTGTTAGGAACTAGAGTTACCAATGGACTTTAATGAAATATTATTTTTATTATTATTATCAGTAAAGGTAGAAGTAGAATTGTGGTAGATGCACTTAGGCGTTCGCGCGAAAAAAAGCGAATATAAGGAAACTATACAGGGTGAGTCACCTAAGATTTGACAAATTTAACGTTTTAACGAACGCTGTAAAAATATAAAAATAATAAATAAATATTAATACAAAAAATATTAAAGCTCTCTGGGTTTCTGGTCGGGTGAAGAAATGTCAAAATCTGAGGGCGCCAATCGATTTAGGAGGGTAGTATTTCCTAATGTCTTTGCCAGTGCCTTAGCACCAACAGAAACCGAGAAAATTTAACTTTGAAATTACAATCGAGACAATAGAGTTTAAAGATAAAGATATAGTCGATATTTCAACTTAAAGTTTTCTTAGAGAATGATACATCTATGGAAAAGTGGCACCTCCCTACTTACTTACTTACGCTGGACTACTGTCGCGTAAAGCACGCGATACGCGTGCGTTAACGGTCCTAAAATCCTAAACGGTCTTCAGATCTTGAAAGGTCTTGAGATTCTGAACTGTCTTGAGATCCTGAACAGCCTTGAAATCTTGAACGGTCCTGAGGTTTTGAATGGTCTTGAACGGTCCTGAGCTCCTGAACGGTCTGGAGATCCTGAACGGTCTTGAGATCCTGAACGGTCTTGAGATCTTGAACGGTCCTGAAGTCTTAAACGGGCCCGAGGTCTGCATAGTAACGCGTGCGTTACACATGCGTTACGCATGCGTTATGCATGGGTTACACATGCGTTACGCACGCATGCGATAGGCATGCATTACGCACGCGTCATGCATGCGTTATGCACGCCGTACGCATGCGTTACGCATGCATGATCTGAAGACCGTTCAGGATTTTAGGACCGTTAATGCATGCGTTACCCACGCGTTACGCATGCGTGCATAGCATTTACGCACGCGTTACGCACGCTTTACGCATGCGTTACGCACGCGTTTCGCACGCGTTACGTACGCGTTATGCACGCGTTACGCATGCATTACGCACGCGTTACGCATGCGTTACCCACGCGTTACGCATAAGTTACGCATGCGTTACGCACGCATGCGACCTTCAAAATCGCACGCGTTACGCTTGCGTTACGCATAAGTTACGCACGCGTTACGCATGCATTACGCACGCGTTACGCACGCATTACGTACGCGTTATGCACGCGTTACGTATGCGTTACGCACGCGACCTTCAAAATTGCATTTAATTAAAGAGCTGAGCGCCACCGTAGATATGAATATGGGGTTCAAGACCTTTTCTTAGGGCCAAATGTGTTTGCAAGACGCACCCAAAGATTGAAGCTTTGAATGCGTCTTTTTCTTGCAGCCATTTGCCTCTACGGAAAATATCTTGGGCCCCATAGCCATGTCTAGGACACTCAGACTAAGGTATTTTATTTAATATGAATTTGAAATATTATGAGTTATGATACTTCAAACTCGATTAAAATAGACATAATCTACAAAATCCTTTTTTACCTGAAAAGCTTTTTAGGAGTAAATTAGTTGTGGAGAAAAAAAATTAAAAAAAATGTTTGCCGTACTTTAAAAAAAAATAAAAAAATAAGGGTTGGTAGTGCTAACTTAACACTGGTGAACTCAGCAATTAAAAAAGGAAATTCGAAAATGTAAACCTACAAATAATGGCATGTTTACATTTTCAAATTTCCTTTTTTAATGGCTGAGTTCACCAGTGTCAAGTTAGCACTACCCACCTACCCTTATTTAAAAAAAAAAAGTTCGGCAAAAATTTTTTTCTCTCCACAACTAATTTACTGCTAAAAAGCTTGAATTAACTGCGTACTTAGTTTTTAGAATTCCAGAAAGTGTAGTGCCAAATTGATGTCCAGTTAGCACAACATACCAATTTTTTTTTAATATTAAAAATAGTACTCAGAAATATTTTTATAATTGTTTTCTTTCCACAACTAATTTACTATTAAAAAGCTTAAACGGACTGCTTACTTCGTTTTTGGAATTCCAGAAAGTGTAGTTTCAATTTGATATCAAGTTAGCACTACATACCATTTTTTTTTTTAAATAGCGCTACAATTTTTTTTGTTCACAAATAATTTACTACTAAAAAGCTGCAATTAACTGCATATTTACTTTTTTTGAATTTCCACAAACGTAGTGCTAACTTGACATACACTCCCTGTCACTTGTTTGAGGCCACTATTTTCATAAAATATTTTTCTCGATAAATAGCTGAAAGCAATATTTTTCCTGGAAATTTTTGATAAGTGGGAGTAGGTATATATATTTTGCAATAGAAAAGGATTAAGTTAATGAGTAAACTTGGAAAATTCATAAAAATTTCCCAAATTATGTGAATGGACTGAAAAAATGGATATAAAACGTTGTGTCACTTTATTGAGGCCATTCCAAAAATTGCTTGGCAAAAGTTAACATTGCCAATTTTTTTCAAACAAAAGTTTAAAATATTTAAGAAAGGATAGAAAACTATATTTTATATTAAATTTCAAGTTAAAATGGGCTCTGTAAACACGTCGAGAGTAGCAGAAAGAGGATCAATAGATGCTTCAAAGAAACTGTGATTATCAGGCCGATAAATAGCTAGGAGACCGAACAGAAGTAAGACCATTATCAACAACTATCTAGCAGACACTGAAAAAAAAAATGAAAAGGACGCACAACTCAAGCAACAAGAATCCGAGAAAAGCGTCTCATTCAGCGGCTAGCTTGAAATTTCACACTATCAGCGCCTGAAATAAGGTTAAAAAGTGGGGTATCAGCCAGTAATTCGACGGTTTTGAGGATAATTAAAACCAAGAGTAGTAAATTAGAAAATCAAAAAGAAACAGGTTCTCAACAGCTACACAAGAAACTACGGATGAATTTCGCTAGGGAGCATGTTGTCTGTAGCAACGCATGGAAAAAAGTTGTCTTTTCAGATGAAAAAAAGTTTAATATTGACGGACCCGATGGTTACAATTTTTATTTTCACGATAAAAGAAAAGAAGAACTTATTTTGTCAAGACATCACAGTCATACATCACGTGTTATGGTGTGGGGAGCTATCACCTATTATGGAAAAATTGAATTGGAATTTATATTATAACTACAACAATGAAGGAAAATAGTTACAAATGCCTGCCGTAACGGGCGTTTCCAAAGCTAATGAATATTTTTGAACCTCTACCTTGGATATCCATACTTCCAGGCCAGCTAGAAGCTGGATTCAGTCGGAAACCGTTGGACTTTTACCATGGCCACCCTATTTAGCGGACTCAAACATCATCAAAAACGTTTGGGCCTGGCTATCTTGAAAAGTTTCTAATGCTGGTAGATAGTTTGAAGATAAGGACGTCTTGGTCGAAGCTAACTGCGATGCCTGGAGCCAGATTTCACTGGGTTATTCCAAAAAACTGTATGAGTATGATAGAGCTAATTTCAAAAAATGGCGACCATACTCATTTTTAATTGTGGAAAACATAATAGATTAATGTTTAAAAACAAAAAAAGTAAACATTTTTATAGTTTTGTTCCTTTTTTTATATGATTTTTCAAGTGGCCTCAATCAAGTGACGCATTTTTTATACCCATTTTTGCAGTCCATTCTTATAATTTGTGAAATCCCTATGAAATTTCCAAGTTACCCCTTTAAATTTATACTTTTTTATTGCAAAATATATTTACCTACTCACAGGTATCAAAAATTTGCAGGAAAAATATTGCCTACAGGTATTTATGGAGAAAATACTTTTGTGAAAATAGTGGCCTCAAACAAGTGACAGGGAGTGTATGTACATCAATTGTTTTTTATTCTTAACAAGGGTTAATCCGAATTTTTCGGTCGAAATCTTTCCGCTTCAACGATTATGATTTAATTTCGTCGTATGAAAGTCAGAGTCAGAGTAATTGGCACCTTTCACACAAGGATTCTGAGTTGCCAGGGTTACCAGCAAGTGGAACTTTGTAGGCAAAAAGTAAGGGGAGAGACAAAAATCTCCTCACACTGTCCGTACTGTGCGTTCAATCAATAGACTTTATAGGGAAACAAACAAAAATCTCCCGTGTTTCTCAGTGTGAAAGGTAGGTTAAAGAGATTTTTAAGGCAACTAAAGGAAAACGTCAAAAAATCTACAGAAACTAGTTTCCGTGTGTGAAAGAGGACATTGAAGCAAAAACAAGTATTTATAAAGCGTATAGGTACAAACAATATTGCATTCCGATAATAAGCTCGATCATTATTTTCAAAAACTGTAGGTAGGTATTTTAAAAATGGTACTTTTCATAAATTCAGTATAGGATTTTTATTTTATTTAGTTGTTGCAGTTCACAATGAAAAAAGAAAACAGAAACGATCCTATTCATTTCTCCACAGCCTTGGAAAAAACAGGTTTGAAATCCGATTCTTACAAATTGTGAAATAATAAATTTTTGTATTTGAATTTCAGGTTTTGGGTTATTTAACTATTGTATAATTTTACTCGGGGGCTTGATGATGTCTTGCATTCTATATGAAACAGCTGGAATTGGTTTTATCCTTCCGATAGCGGAATGTGACCTTAAACTGACAAATCAAGACAAGGGAGTTTTGAGTAGTGTCGGATACATTGGAAATATTGTTAGTTCACATATTTGGGGATTTGTGGCAGACACAAAGGGAAGACGAGCAGTTATAATACCTACTCTACTTATAAGTTCGGTAGCTTCCATATTATCAAGTTTTGCAAATCGATTTTGGGTGCTTATTGTTCTAAGATTTATCAACGGATTTTTGTAAGTATAAGTTTATAGTTCAAATTCATATCTATGTAACTTTAGGCATATTTCTTAACACAAGATTTTTTGTTCTTTCTTTAAGTGTTTGTGCATCTACAACATTCTTCGTTTATAATGGAGAATTTCATATTGATCGCACAAGGACAGGAACAATTATGGCATCTTCCTGTATACTTTCTATCGGAGCTATGCTTTTGCCTGCAATTTGTTGGGCTATCCTCTCTCAGAATTGGTCTTTGCCACTGCCACTTCTCGGAATAGTCTACAAACCATGGAGACTTTTAATATTAGTTTGTGGAATTCCTGGAATTGTTGCTGCGCTTATCTTACTTCTGTTTCCAGAAAGCCCAAAATTCCTTTTATCCATCGGTAAACAAGAGGAAGCTATTAAAGCCCTTAAAAAAATGTATGCATGGAATGTAAGGCATGGAGATTTACAAGTAAATTAGATGTAGTTATAGTGGTTTGACATATAAAAATTCAAAACATTTAAACTTTTTACAGATTACTGAAGTAATTCCTGACAAAGACACAATAGTTCGGAATGTCAATGAGTCTTCACTAAAAAGTTCTAGTCTTCTAAAAGTATTTCTACGGACATTATGGGAACAGACAGTACCACTTTTTGAAAAAAACTTACTCCTATCTACAGTACTTATGTGTACTATGCAATTTTGGATATTCGTTACTATTTGTGGAATGTTTATGTGGTATCCTTCTATAAGCGATACTTTGCTCAGCTTCAATAGTCACAATTCAACATATGTATACAGTATTTGTGATGCGGTTCAAGCTGATCAGGTCAAATACAATATTGGAGATAATGTAAGTAATTTATTAAACTATCAGTAGTATACACACGAGTACAGCACGCATATTAGTTTATAACAAAAATTACCAAATACCTTTATATTCAAGCACTGCACGGATCAACTTCAAGATCGAACATTTCTATATTCTATTATGATGGAATTCTTTTTAGGGGTGGCATTTTTAGTCATCGGTATATTGTCTCGAAAAGTTCAAAACAATCATATTTTGTGTAAGGGTGTTTCCATATTTTGTTCACATACAAAAATCAATTAAATCATATTTGTTTTTTGTTCTACCTAGTTGCTTTACTACTTTTATTTGGATCATGCGGAGTGATGACAAATTTTATAAGCAATACAACTTTAGCTATAATTGCGTTCAATATGTTTTTTATATCAGGAGTTGGAATTCAAGTTGTGAATGGAATAACAATCGAACTGTTTCCAACACATTTAAGGTAGGTAGAAATCTATTACAGATTGAATCAATTAATGGAGATGCAATAATTGTTTTTTTTTTCAGAGGAATGGCTCTTTGTATCTCACTGATGTTTGGTCGAATAGGTGGTGTTGCTGGAGCAAATATTATTGGATTGCTGTTGGCCAACAATTGCGAAATGACATTTTACATTGCAGGAGGTGGTCTGATTGCATCGGCGTTCTTAATATTCTTCATACCAAAACTAAAATACAGCGGAGATGAAGAAAATGCGATTTCAAGCGGCCCTAACTAATTCTCAAAAAGAATTAACTGCCAAGGCACTTACTCTCACCAAAATTTGGACTAATGGTTAATGTGAACATACTCCCATTATTAAAAAAAAAATTAAAGCCCTGAACACTGAACTTATTTCTTTATAAATTAAATCCGAAGGATATGACCCATTTTTGGTCCATTTATGTCCCAAATCAATGCTAGTTTTATAGTGCAAGAGCCCGCGACGATCAGACCATCGTAATTTTATAAAAGCTGAAAGTTTCTCTTTGTATGCAGGTAAGAACGACTCCCGACTATGAACTTTCGATCATGGTGGCTTTGACAGTTAGGAGGTAGCAAAGGTGTATAAAATTGCACCTCAATTTCGTTAAAGTATAAAGCTTAGTTTTTACATATTTTATTTAGAATAAAAAATTATAAATCATGTCGTCCATTGTCAGACTTTTTATAATTCTTATCCCCTGTCGGACACTCTAAACTTTAATAAAATGAAGTATAAAAGCTGATTTGTATATAATGTTACTCGGGCAACTACTAAAAGATGATCCCTCGCTTGTCAGACCGTTTCGATAGTTCATGCAGCCTGTCAGACACTTTTAATATAGCGCTACGAATTATTGAAATTAAACTTTCGTCGTAGTATAAAAGCTGATTTTTATATATGTTAACCGTGCGACTACCAAAAGATGTTTCCTCGCTAGTCAGACAGTTTCGAAAGTTCCTACAGCCTGTCAGACACATTGAAAGCAGCGCTAGTCATATAAAATGCATCGGGTTCGAGTGAAATATAGCCCAGGCAAATTGTACTTTTTTTGCCAAAAAAAATCCAAATGAAGATTTTTAAACGCAATTGTCTTTATTTTGGCATAAGAATTACTGTCGCGAAAGTCTTTTGCCAAATCGTGTACACGTTAATAGTTATTCAAGGTTAAATGTCGAAAATATCAGTTTGTCGCATAAAACTGTGAAACGGTAAATGCAATTGAAAAGTGTTTTTCTATAAGCCATTATTTTTACGATATCATTATTTAAATAAAAACACCAAAAGTCTATAATACCGGCTTTTGGCTCTTTACTCTTAAATGACGAAGTTTTCGGAAAATATTTTATACCTATTTTGCAGATTTTAATATTCCTTAAGGAAACGTTACCACACTTTTTTGCGTATAACCCATCAGTTGTAAGATATTGCAACTTCAAAAATGGTCAAACTTCGAAAATATAGTTGTACATACATTTTATTACAAAATCCTGTTTATTCGAAGTTGTCTATTTTTGAAGTCGCAATATCTTGCAACTGATGCCTTATACGCGACAGTATTTCTTATGCCAAAATAAAGACAATTGCGTTTAAAAACCTTCACTTGGATTTTTTTGACATTTTATATTACTAGCGCTACTTTCAATGTGTCTTACAGGCTGTAGGAACTATCGAAACTGTTTGACTAGAGAGGAAACATCTTTTGGAAGTCGTCCGGTTAACATATACATAAATAAAAAACAGCTTTTATACTATGACGAAAGTTTAATTTCAATAATTCGTAGCGCTATATTAAAAGTGTCTGACAGGCTTCATGAACTATCGAAACGCTATGACAAGCGAGGAAACATATTTTAGTAGCCCCCCGAGTAACATACATATATACAAATCATCTTTTATACTATGACGAAAATTTAATTTCATTTTATTAAAGTTTAGAGTGTCTGACAGGGGATAGGAACCATACAAAGTGTCTGACAATGGACGACAGATTTATAATATTATTCATACATAGAGAAACTTTCAGCTTTTATAAAATAACGAAGGTCATATCGTCGCGGGCGCTTGGTCTTTTATGTTCTATAAGAATCATAAAAATTTTTGAAATCGGTGTTGGAGATTTCAGGATATTTGAACTTGAAGTTGACGATTCAAAAGTCACAGAATAATTTTTTTATCGAAACAAATGTTCATAACTTCTGAAGTACAGTAGCTAGAAAAATGATTAAAGTAGCAAATTAGAGATCACAAAAATATCTTTAAAACGATACCAATATAATCTTGCCTTTGTTTAGCATATTTTGAGATATATAGTTCAGACTTTTTTTTGAAATAATTTCGTTGCAGGTGCTTTCTACGGCTGATATCTTGGAAAATCAGTGATGACATTTTTTTTAAAACCACTACAATCTTTAATTTATAACCTTTTGTTTAATGAACATTAAAATTATCTTACCTCAAATGAATGTCATCTTATAAACAAAAGGATCTTTTTTGTTAAAAAAAAAAAAGAAACAATAAAATGCTTTTTTAAACGCTTAACTAAGGCTTATTTAATATTTAAAAGTAAAGATTCAAGTTTTTTCTTATAGCAAATGATTTTAATGCATTCAAAAATAAAATGTACAACAAATTAAAAAAAAACATGAGGAACAACTTTTTTTTTTAAATTAGATGATATTATAATACCATGAAAATCTTAAGAATTTTTAATAAATTGTTTTGGTTGAATATTTTATTAATTAAGAAATAAAAACAAATACGGACAGTTTCAGACTTTTTTACCACTTCCAAATAAAACAAATATTCTAAATTAAGACAAAAAATTGTTTCTACTCACATTTGCTCAAGCACTGTGGTTGTTCCTAAAATCTCCTTGTGGAATTTGTTAGAGAAATATTTCTGCAAACCAAGGCTACTGAAGTACTGAACATAACATAACCTCAACGAAGCAACGGAGTTGCGTTAATGATTGGACCGAAGCGATGGTGTTAAAAAAAATAATAAATCGGGTGGCACAACGGCTCATGAAGAACCAGGGCCTAGTGACTAACAGCTCGCAACCATTCCTGTGTGCGCCTTTCGACAGGAATGGAAGGGACCTAAAATTTTATGCCGAATCCGAACGGCTAGACGATAAGCATCTTATTCGTGACAAGTGATACTCTTGGAGGATTTGTCAATTCCTCGCAAGAGGCAGTAGCTCTGAAAAAAAACTTTTTAGTTTTTAGGTGGACGAGGCTGGGAAGCGATCTCAGACCTCCGAAGGTGTTAGGCACCATTTATAACCAATTTTAAGATGTTTACAATCACAATCAATATAAAACACATATTATAACAAATATACTTTAAATCGGTAAGAAACTGACTGAGTTAAAAATCTTTAAGTATCATAAAAAGCAAAAAAAAAAGTATTCTATTTTTCTTTATATTTTTTTTTGTTGATAAATTTTGGGATCAGGCCGTAGTTTTTACGGCCATTTTTACAACCATTTTTTGTTTAACTAAATAAGAAATAAGCTAAAATTATTTTCAATCCCTACTAATAACAATTAAGGGTGGTTTTTTGTTATTGTTTTTTTTAGGTTGTTTTGTCTAACTTTCACAAATTACAATTTAAAACAATACCTGTTTTTATTCTGATAAATGAGATACAAATTGATATTATTTTGGTTTATTTCCAATGGACAACAAAAATATCATATAAAACCAAAACATATTTTTGTATTTTTTAAAAATTAAAACTCCAAAAAATGCTTTTTACATATAACATACAAAAATCTGAAAAAAATTCAGGTAGTGTTTTACGGTTAAGAAAACTTAATTAAAAGAAAAAACGAATTAAAAATAAACAAAAAAACAAAAACAAAAACAAAAACAATGAAAACAGAGAATTGGCAACTTAAAACTCATTTTATTCAAATACTAAATAACTTCCCTCACAAAGCGAATTTGGGCATGCGATTAACTGATAGTGAAAGTCGTTCTTATGGGAGCTGGGCCAGCCTCCCTATATGTACATCTTTGCCCATTTTCCTTTACTGGCTGAACACAATAGAGTGCCGCAACAAGAACTGCAGCTGCAAGTAGAAAAAATATCGTACACTCCATTTTCTATGTGCTCACAATGCAGCAGTACAGCTTGGATCATTTTTTTTAATAAACTCCAAAATATATGCCTCTTATTTATTGCTAAATAATTGTCTTACATTTATTCACTGTTTTTATAGCCAAATACAAAAAAAAAAAAAAAACGCTGAAAACAGAAATAATTTTTTTCCTCGCGCTAGATTCTTTTTTTTTCCTATTGAGAATGTGAAAGCGTGCAGTAAAAGTTAAAAGTTGACCAACTTGTGCGAAACGGTGCGATGATGCGATAGCAGCTGCGTCGCGTTGTGTTCGCAACATTGAATTTGTGTGTATTCAATATTTTGACAAATACTGCAGCACGGATTCCAAATGCAGCTACGTCATCATTGTGGTCAGCCAATTTGGAAACGATTTTAGTGATATTTGAAAATGAAATGATTTGCCTGCTAATCTCAAAAAATGTCCTCAATTTGGAACTCAGTCCCAGACTCAGTTCAAATTAAATTAACCCGCATACTATTATTTTTTTATTTTTTCAAATTAACAAACCGAACGAAAACGACCCGGTGCAAAATAAAATATACAGATGAGATGTCAGTTGTTCGTTTCGAATTTCTAAACAGATCCTAAAATTTTTGGGACAGCTTCAGATTTGTTTTTTGACATCAGCTTTTTTTCCTTGGGCATTACAACAACACAACCAATTCTAGATTGCTTAGGCGACGCACGTACCTGAACGCTGCCAACGATTATTTTATGACCAATGATCATTGAAATTTTCAAGGTCATTTTATGTCAAATTAATAAATTAAAAATAATTTTTCTTGGCTAGAATATTAATGAAGTATACCATTGATATTTTAAAATATTATTATTTTTATTTATTTAGTTGTTGCCGTTCAAAATGAATAATCATAACACTAATAATGAAGCCATTTATTTTTCTGACGCTTTGTAAACAAAAACCGGTTTATTTTTTAGTTCCGATTCTTATAATATAAGATGCCATAATTGTAGGATGAACTTTTCTCATGAAGTTACCCAAAATATTGAATTTAATAAAAGATGTGATCAAAATTAGTTAGGACAATAACTTGTTAAAGTTGTCTGTCAGGTTAAAGTTTTACTATTAATATTTTGGCTTAGCTTGAATTTACTTTAAATATTATATTCATTTAAAATTCTGTTGCGATAATTAAGAGCATATTTTAAGAATTTGTATAGATTTAAATAACATTTGCCATTTAATATTTGAAAGAAACTCGGTGCGATTAATTGTTTTAGCTCCTAGAAATAATCTCCGGTGTGAATTGAAAATAGGACAAATGCTGACGAAGTGGTAGGTGTTCTCAGTTGCATCAAGATTACACATTGTGCATAAGCCAACATTGTCATGCTGAAATGCCCTAGCATTCAAGTTAAGTAATCCACACCTCGTTCTTAAGATCATACTTATCATTTCTCGTGAATTTGAGTCATTAAAATAGTTTGGTACCTCTGTGTATGATAGATTGCTATATTCTTCGTCAAATTGCGATTGTAAAGCACGTTCGGTTGAAGCTTTCCACTGTTGTTCTCTCAGTTTAATCAAAAGCATGTTGTGGGCAAGTTTCCAATCGAAATTACTATCTTCATAGTTGACAACGATGCCAGTCGCACGGAAAAGGCCTGACCATTCTCGGGCCCAATAAATATTTTTGCGAAGTGGTTGAAAGTATGCGTGGTAATCTAGAGCTGGGTAGACTGAAAACTTTTCGCAAATATTTCAAATGTATTTCAAGGGTAGTAAGAAACGCTTTTGGAAGACCGATTTCGATAAGTATAACGTAGTTTGGTGTATTATCTGGTAGGTTGAAACATCATTTAACGAAAAACCTTTGAAGCTTTTCGCATTGTATGTACTCTTTGTACCCCCATACTTGAGCACAGAAATACATAATTGATCTGGCGGCTGAATCATGGACTTTAAACTTTGCTGAATGAGGTACTAACTTATTTTTCAAGAACTTAGACCAGGTTGCGTTGATTGCATTTTTTGATGTTGCGAGCCTCTTTGTCAGATGTTCAGACCAGGACATATTATATGTAAAGACGACGCCAAGATATTTATACTAATTTGTTATTTTTACTTCTACACCTTTGAAATTCCATTTTTCACTTAATGCTCTTCGTCCTCCATTCCTAAAAATAACAATTTCAGATTTCTCAAGATTAACTTCCAGGTTCCATTTATCGCAATAGCTGCTGAACTTGTTAATGATTGATTGAAGTAAAGCTGGACTCTCAGCCAAAATTACAATGTCATCGGCATACAAAAGAACCAATTCCTTCCACATGTATTCCGATGGACAGTTCAGAATGGAGGTCATTTAAAAACAAGACAAAAAGCAAAGCGCTCAGAACGCAACCTTGTTTAACGCCTTTGCTCGTTCGGAAGAAATTAGAGGTACTGCTTCCATCCCAGACGGCGGCAACTGTATCTTGGTATAGTAGTTTGATAATTTTAACATTTTCGTCGAGATGCCCAATGTAATAAGTTTGTGAATAAGAGCTTCTCTGTTAATATTGTCGAACGCAGCTTTTAAGTCTACGAACCAAGCATATAGTTTCTTTTTCTGGCTTAGTTGCAGCTGAATAAGGCATGAAAGATTGAAGATCTGATCGATGGTACTATAATCTTTTCGATAGGCAGCTTGGTATTCTTTGAGTATATTGTTGTTTTCGATCCAAGTAGTGAGGCGGCTTAGGAGAACTGGGGTGAATAATTTGGAGAGGGTATCTAAAAATGAAAGCCCACGATAATTAGATACAAGACTAGCGTCACCTTTTTTGAAGAGCGGAAAGATAATTGATTTTTTGAAGGATGTTGGTATTGTTCCTGTTTCGTAGATTCTTTTCAGCAAGGTGTGAACCTCACCAAAAAAAAGAGTTACTCGCATTTTTATAAAACTCATATGGGATGCCGTCTATACCCGGAGCTTTGTTTTCCTTTGAAGATTCAATCGTAATCCTTACTTCATTCAAATCAATTGGGTGATCAAGTTCAGGTATTTCAACTAGATTTGTTTCACTATCCTATGAATTTAATATGATTTGACTATATTCCGCTAAGCAACTTATATAATAGTTGTTAAGCCACTACACGACCTAAAAACTACATGCTGGTATTGCATCTGGTAACTTTATGAGGGTAGTTCGTCCTATGTCTAGATCTTAGACTATTACAAATTATGAAACAATTAATATTGTTTTTTTTTTAATAATTATAAATTCCAGCTTTCGGTATATTTTAATATTTTCTAATATTTCTCGGGGGTTTGGTGATGTGTTGTACCCTTTATGAAATTGCCGCAATTGGCTATACCCTTCCAATTGCAGAATTTGCCTTATCAAGGCAATGAGTAGTATCGGATACATTGAAAATATTGTTAGTTTACAACGTTGGGGATTTGTAGCAGATACGAAAGGAAGACGAGCTGTTATAATGCCTTCTCTGTTGATAAGCTCTGCAGTGTCAATATATCACCAAGTTTTCCACATCGATTTTGGTTGCTCATTATTTTGAGATTTATCATAGTAATGTACCTTTTTATATACTCGTATTTAAGAAAATTAATTCGGAATCACTTTTCAAACTAAAATGATGGTATCTGATTTCTTGTAATGGTATTGTTTTGTTTTTGCTTTCAGTATTTCTTCATCATTTGCATCATTCTTTGTTTATATGTTATATCGGAAAATTTCATACAAACCGCACCAGGACAAGAGTAATTATGGCATCTTCTTGTGTTTTTTTTTTCATTGGAGCTATGCTTTTGCTGGCATTGAGTTGGGCTATCATTAACCAGAATTGGTCATTGCCACTGCCTCTTCTCGAAATAGTCTAAAAACCATGGAGACTTTTAATATTAGTTTGTGGAATTCCAGGAGTTTTTGCTGGCCTTATTAAACTTCTGTTTCCTGAAAGCCCCAAGTTTTCTTCTATCCATCGGTAATTAAAGCACTTAAAAAAATTGTACAGATTAATGAAATACTTCCTGATAAATACACAATAGTTCAGAATGTAAATGAGTCCTCATTCAAAAATTCTAGCCTTCTAACAGTATTTCTACACACATTGTGGAAACAGACAGTGCCAATGTTTGAAAAGAGCGTACTCCTCGCTCCACCGTTCGTTTTTGTATTATTCAATTTTGGATGTCCGTTACCATTCACGGCTTGTTTATGTGGAATCCTTTCATAACCGATACAATGGTGAGCTTCATGAGACAAAATTCTAACAATTCGTTCAGTATTTGTGATGCGGTTTATGCTTATCAGGTTAAATATAATATTGCAGATACAAGTAATGTAGCTAAGTCAAAAATTGATAATATTCAAGCGCTGTACTGAGAAACTTCAACATCAAACTTTTATATATTCTGTTATGATGGAATTCTTTCACGGTATGGGATTCGTTGTCATTGGTATCTTGGCTCAAAGGTTCAAAAGAATTATATGCTTTGCGAAATGAAATTTGACATTGCAGGAAGTGGTCTGATTGCATCGGCGGCGTGTTTAACTTCCTTGATACCAAAAATTGAACACCGCAAAGATTAGGAAAGTGTGGTTTCAAAAGGTCATACGATAATGCCTAAAACGAGTAACATAAATGCGAATGAACTTTACTGCTACCAAAATTTGTACCCATACTCATATATTATGAACTAGCACACATTTTTTTTAAGAACTTAGATCAAACTGTAAAATGAAACAAACTTATACTTATGACGTTCCGGAACTATAAGTTTCAAATAAACTAACTACTAAGCCCTTAATATTTAAGTCAGGCATTAGATCGCACTAATTTGCTGTTTAAATGTAGCTAACAACTCGAATGTAGCATAGACATTGACGGTGAAAATTAATAGTTTGATAATATTAATAATATATTTAATAATAATATTAAAGATACATAAAAATAAAAAAAAAAAATGATTTTTTCATGGATTTTACTTTTTCGTAAGAAAAATTATTCATCCAAACTTTAAATACAATATTTTTTATATAGGTTACTTAGGAGTACCGAATAGCAAAACTATGAATATCCTTAAAAAATGCAAATTGTTCAAGAAACACCACAAATTTAGTTCAGTTATTCGATTTTCTTGCAAAATCCTAATATACAGTATTATTAAAACTGGAGATAACATACGCGAAGTTTAATCAAAATTGTTAGTCGTTTTCGAGAAAATTTGATAAATCCAAAATCATTGCAGCTACCCGATATAGATAAGCAAAACCAAGAATTCGAATTTATCCTCTAAGGAATCACATAGAAATGCTAAACACCAAATTTGAAGTGAATCCGTCTTACCGTTTAGAATCAAGCTGAATGTTCATCACTACACACAGCCAAACAGTTCGATGGACGTCTTGTTGACAATCCCTTTCAACTGCTCTCCATCATCGTAATGTAAGTTGTAATTAAATCGTCGATTTTTTTTTCACACGAAAATAATACGTGACACGTGCCCTATTGAGCAAGTAAAAATAAGGGGAGCGGGTTAAAATTCTGGATTTCAAAATTCTGTATGGCCAAAATTCTGTTTGAAATTTTTTTGAAAATACTGTGTGACCAAAATTCTGTATTTGAAAATTCTGTAAGTCCATAATTCTGTAAGTCCAAAATTCTGTATATCCAAAATGCTGTATGTGCAAAATTCTGTTTATGCCAAATTCAGTATTTTAAAGAAGAATTAACATAACAAAAACAACAATAATATTCTATTGATAAATGTGAATTAAAAAAATTATGACAAATAATTCCAGATCACCGCCTAAACGTATTCCCTCAAACAGGAAATGTTACTCAAATCAGGTCTCTTTCTCATAATACTACATACATTACGTCGAATTTTCTTATTTTCAGAGTCTAGTTTTCCTTTTTTAATGTGATCCTCATTCTTGCCCTTGCCACCTGGGCGTTTTCGAAATCAGACCCGTTTTTAAATTCAATAAATTATATATTGAATCTCGTATCTAACTATAGACGTATATTGGTATTCCAAAAGTATATATCCAACTTGACTTCTACAAATATTGAGAAACGCACAACATCGCTTACGAGTGTCCATATACTATCATTAATCTGAGTCTAGTATATTTATGCAAACTAAAGTCGTATTTGTTTTTAAACAAGATTTAAACATTCTGATGCCAAGTCTCAATGTTGTTTTGCATCTTTTGAATACTTCCGTTATTTTCTTTAAATTTTAAAAGGCAGGAGAGAGCTCACTTGATGTTTCCCAGTAGGCATTTCATTTTTTCAAAACTGGCAGCAGTTATAAAATGTTCTCATCTTTAAATCTATAAGCAAAGAAGCGAGGTATTGACTGCAGCAACAAGCTTTTTACCAAAAAAATCAGTTTTTCAAAATTTTGTATTTAAAAAAAAAATCGTTTTGATAATGTAAAAAAGTGCGCACTTTTTTACCTTATCAAAACGATTTTTTTTTTTTTAAATACAGAATTTTGTTGATACAGAATTTTGATCATACAGAATTTTAGAATACAGAATTTTGTGTAACCAGAATTTTGAAAAACAGTATTTTGAAATGCAGAATTTTGAAAACAGAATTTTGACCATACAGAATTTCGACCACAACCCAAAAATAAGACAATTTCTTTAAAAATAAATTCAATAACCTTCGATTATGTAAATCTTGGAAAGTCCGTTATTGTTTTATGGAAGCTCCTTTTCTTGGTAAACTATGAAAAAAAGTCGAATATATCCTCTTTTGAATAGAGAATCAGATAAAAGAGCCGTATACCAAATATGAAGAAACATCGGTGGACACGTTGAGGCTCTTGCTCCATACACAGTGTATGTACTGTACAGACGCACCCATATCCAGACGAACTGCATTACTTCAGTCTGTTTACTGTCAATTTGCTATCAAGCGCAATCATTTTTTTCACACCTACACCGTTTTATAAATTCATCAAAAGCCGAATTAATATATTGAACACAAAGTATACCTAATATCAAACACTTATTTAAATACATAATTTATTAAACCAGTGCTGCATATCTAAGTAATAATTAATATTAAAACAAAAACGTTACTTATTAAACTATCGATTCATTTATCTTCTACCCGGCAATAAAATTGACAAAATTAATAAAAGCATACATAAAGCAAACACAATATAAAACAACATAACACAATTTACATAGATCATTGATCCGATGATACTACTACCAGCCGCTCCGCCAATTCGCGCAGCCATCGTAAACAAACACATTCCCATACCACTAATATTTGTTGGGAAAAATTCAAAAGCCATCGTACTAACAATTCCAATACAATTGCTCAAGGTCATCACAATTGCCGATACAACAACAGCCCATGGAATACTTGTCATAAATTGTATGGCCACACTGCTTAATCCTGGAATAAGGATCAGTATGACTGAAAAAAAAGAAAAGAAAAAAAAAAAAAAACTGCGATCTTGACCTTACACAAAAATTTAACTTACATAATAATTTCCTTTTTCCAACAGCCGTTACGATAAGTGATAATACAAAATATGACACAGAAAATACTGCTCCAATTATGATTAAGATTTTAAACATTGCTGTGTCAATTACAACATCAGAAGATGTTTCTTCCATTTCAGACCCATTCACTGAATCATTGGATGCTAAATGCATGATTTGACACGTTGTGAGTCCGCTTCCAAAATTAGCAATTTGTTGGTTTAATATTGTTGGGAACCTGTTTGAAAATAAATAATTAAACATAAATAAAGTAATTCAATATATTTAATTCAAATAGCTTCAACAATATGTGTTTCGTCCAAATATGACAGATGCGCAGATCAGTTAGATGCTAGCAGTCATACCCTTCTTCCTTCTAAGACGCAAATGATAAAAATTCTTGATAAAATCGTCTAAAATTTGCATCTTAGAATGACTGATAGTATGACTAGTATGACTGACAGCATCTAATGATGAAGCCCATCTGTCATCCTCATCATACCTGGGCAAAACGCTCACTTACATTAGACCGACAGGCTCATAGGGTACAGTTTTGTTAAAAAAAGACGTCTGTGAAGATTTGCGCTCTTAATATTTATGTTTTCACATGTCGCACCGCAGGTTTAGGTTTTCCGTACAAGTTGTATAGGGAAAAACACCTGTTTGTTCTTGTAATTTTGAACTTAATATTAACAAGTATTTAAACTTATAAAATTAATTTTTTGTAGAAAATTGAACCTTAGGACATGTTTTATCGTAAATGTAACCGTTTTAAAGTTAGAGCTTGTCAAAATCAACAGATGAAATTAATAAATTTGTAACTAATAGTTAATAGTACCATTGCTATATACACCCACTTATGCGTCAAAAATTTGGTAGTTCTGATTTTTTGCTGAGTTGTTCAGGATGTTGGCCTAATAAGCGATAACAAACTTAATACAACAAGTATTATTATCGAATGGTTGGCATAAATGCAAGCACAGAAACGTTAAGGTTGGGCCAAAAGTATAGAACAATTATACCGGAAAAGGGGTCTATATACCCAAGTTAAGATAAGCGAGGAAATTTTCTAAAAAAGAGACAAAGAAAAAACAACACTATTGAAAATCAACCCAGAAACCCATTCTTGAATTTTTTAAGTTACTTTAATCCATAGTTTTTGAAAAATGAATTTCCAAACTCAAAATTTAGAAAACAAAGTTTGCTCCAAATATCCTTTTTCTACTATGTAAGTAAATAGTAGAAAATTCTTTTAAAATTTTTTGTAGCAAATCGCCCTTCCCATTTTAATGGGGAGTATAGACCCCTCCCCCTTTTAGTATGATTATTCTATTCTTTTGACCCAACCTACACCCTGCTGTGCTTTGATGCATTTATGTGAACCATTCCTTATTTGCCATTATACTCTTTGATACTACTACTTGTTATATTAAATATTGTATCACTAAATTTTAAAATAAACCATTAATTTTGAGCTCAAGATGAAGCAGAACAATGTTTTTATTTTTATTTATAATTAGTTCTTTAGGACAAAAATCGCCAATAACTGAAAAAAGCGCGAAAAAATCGCGGTTTTTCTGATTTTTTTTACAATGAAGTGGTGGTCGAGGTCGAAAACTAAGGTTATTTTCTACGCCAACATCCTGAACAACTCGGCAAAAAATCAGAACTACCAGATTTGACGCAAACAATTCCTTACATACAAAATAAATTGGGTGGCTCAACAGCTAATGAAGACCCAGAGCCTAGTGACTAACAGCCATAGGCGGCCGCAGCGTTTTTTCCAGGGGGAAGGGTGCAGATAAAAAATGAATTTTTGAATTCGATGTTTTTTTTTTTACAGTTTATTTTTTGTTAGTATATTTTATTTTGTCTAGACATAGGTCAGTTGTAAGTGATTTTATTTTGTGTTGACGTTAAATAATTATTAAAGGAAGCAAATATATGATTTTTCTTCAACTCTTGTTACTAAGTGAATAGCAACTGCAACCGCCTGGACTCTTTTCCAAAACCGTCAATTATTTCGTTGTAAAAGTTTGTTTGTTCTTAGACAATATTTCCATGAATGTACATCATGTACAACGAATCAAGTCGTTTGTCGGTCATTGTGGATCTAAGACAAGTTTTTACTTTGCGTAAGTTGCTGAACGATCGCTCAGCACCTTACTTACTCTACATTACTTTCACTCTAAATTATTTTTACTATAAGTATTATATTTAATTATTTTTTTTCTTACCACATATACGAGCCATGTGCAATTGCACTTATTAAAAAAATTGTGACAGATAAATTTAGGGTATGAAATATTCTGTTCTTGTTGAACAGTGGAGCTGTTTGATTCCAAATTAGTACAATAGCACCTTTTACCCCACATACATTTTTTAAATTATGCCCTCTCACTTCAGCTGCAATTCGATGTACTGGATATTCATATCCTGGATTTCTTGTATTTTTTGAATAAATCATTCGTAAAGTTTTAAGTGCTTCTTCGTGATCACCTTGAACGAGAATATATTTAGGGCTTTCAGGTAATATAAAAAGTCCGATCAAAGCAAATGTTCGCGTGAAAGAGAAAACCAGCATAAGCATTCGCCATGATTCCAATTGAAGGCCTAACACTGTGGTGTTTAGGTTAAGCGTTAGAATTCCCAATGCAACAGCTGCGGAGACATGGAGAAAACAATAAATAAGCATGAATATAAGTTAAGTATACAGCCATATTAAGCTGATGGAATTTCTGTAATGAATTATTGAGATTTTATTTAACTACTCACCAGGCATAAACATCATTGCAAATTGTGGAAACACCGCCAACATGGTCACATATTTGGCTCGTGTTTTACTGCTATGAAATTCTCCAACAAAATTAATAACACTACATGACATACCGAATCCAGTCAGAAATCGCAGCACAATAAGCATCCAAATGTTAAAGGAAAATGCAGACGCTATACTTGTAATGAAGCTTAATGAAAAAGTTGTACGCAACATCTTGGCACGTCCCCAGGTATCAGAAAGAAATCCCACAGCATGTGAGCTCATAACAATTCCTATAAATCCGGCCGATGTTAAAAGTCCCTTTTCAGCGGTGGTTGAAGGAATATCACGGCTTATGAAAGGTATAACAAAGCTGACACCCATTATTTCAACAATATTTGTGATGAAACACATTCCACAGACTATCTGGAGAAAATAATGAAATATCCCAACTTTCGCCAGGGAGATAGCTTCATCGTAAGAATATGTTTTATCATCGTGAGCAGATGTACCACATGATAGGCCTTTATTATCTTTGAGAACCACTTGAGGAACTTCTGAAATAAAAATAATTGTTTTCGTTTAAATTTCAAATAAACTAACCAAATCATATACCAAGCACAATTCGTTATGCGTTATTAACACTTAAAACAAGATGTAAAAGATATGTGCTTTTACTATAGCCTAAGGCTGATATAGCCCCTCGAAATTCGCCTCCTAAGGAATCACCTAAAAATCTTAAATTCCAAGTTCAGAGTAAACGGCGTGAAATTTTAAAGCCTAATATTAAGGTGTGAGCAAGAAACTTCTTAAGATTTTTCTTATTTTAATAAAGTTTACTGAAATTTTCTATACTAATTTTCACTATTGAATTTTATGGTAATAGGTTTTTATGTTGATAAGGTTTCTTATTTGCAAGAAAAAGCGTTTTAAATTTTTGTTTGTGAGTTTTAAGTTTCGCTTTTTACATACCCTTTTCCAAGATGGTAGCAAAATGGGGGGAATCTCAATTCAAAATAGTGTGTTATACTCACACAAAGTCACCTCATTTTATCAAACAATAAACCTTGTCGTGTTCAAATTGCACGATTTGGCCAACATTTTGTAATGGGTGGATCTGGCGGAATTTGTTTGCAACCAAACTTGACATTTTTTCCAGACGGGATCCTATTTGATTTACTCTTTGTAAAGAAACGGCCAAGCAATGAAACAGAGAGATACCAATATGATGAATTACAATTTGAACAGTAAAACCTATAAAAACATCAAATTGTCACCTTTAGTCCCGGAAAATAAGATATTAACTTCGAAAAAATTCTGAAAAACCTGAATTTTGGTGGAGATCTTCATTTTTATGTCCTTAATACCTTCTAAAAAGTATCCTAAATTTGTAGTGGAGCTAAAATTTAAGGGGGATGATTGAAATTCAGGTTTTTTTTCCAAATTACCCGAAAACTGTATGTTCTTTTAAAAAATGTTGTAAATAGGTACTTATTGTATAAGCTCATACCTACAACTCTACTCAAAAAAGATTATAACACTTTTTTTTTCTTACACTCGATAAATTTGGAGAAAAACGGATGAAAACATTGGGGGGTAGTACATTATTTTATGTCCGTGAAGTTAGCATAACAAGTGTCAGCATCTCAATTTTTGTTTGGATTTCTTTATCGCATTCAGTAGTTGCCCGTAGCGTAATGGTTACTGCGTTCGACTGTCACGCTGGAGGTCTGTGGTCCTCTTCCCAGCCTCGTCCACCTAAAAACTAAAAAGTTTTTTTTCAGGGCTACTGCCTCTTGCGAGGAATTGACAAATCTTCCAAGAGTATCACTTGTCACGAATAAGTGCTGCTCGTCTAGCCGTTCGGATTCGGCATAAAAATTGTAGGTTCCTTCCATTCCTGTCGAAAGGCGCACACAGGAATGGTTGCGAGTTGTTAGTCACTAGACCCTGGTTCTTCATGAGCCGTTGTGCCACCCGATTTATTTATTTTTTTATCGCATGCACCTTAGTTCTATAGTTCCTGATAGTCTTCCAAAATAGTTCTGTTTGATTTCACCGACAAAATTGATTTTAAAAAGTGAGATGCTAACTTCACGCCAGCATATCATTTTTTGAAATATCATATACAAAGGTAGTTATGTGCATTCAAGAGGACACAAGCGTCCACAGGTTTTTCTCAAAACCCACCTCTGTCTACCAACTCCTACTCTCACCTCCTAGTGGTGAACATCGGTTGTCTAGTACCTCAGCTGGAGACGGGGTTTAAGTCCCCGTGGAAAGCTGTTGGGGACAGCCAAAGAGAGAGGAGGGGAGGAGTGTTCCCACTATGGCACTTCTCCTTTCATCGAGGCGGCAGCGGACAAATTCTCTAGATGGACTCAACGGTGGCGTCTACAGTTCCAGTTAGGTTGAACTACTTAGTGAACAACTTATATGGGCTACTACGACATATTTGTAGCTCAGGCCTATAAGGAGCGGTTTATCCGACTCCCTACCCTTGGAGTTATACGTAGGGTCTGGTCCTCCGGGTCGGGGGTTGTGCGTCGGGGTAACTTCCCTACCACGTAAAAAAAAGTTGTTCCGAAACAACAACATGCCTCGGATATGGATGATTTTAAAGTTGACGACCCCAGTAAACGAAACAAGGACAATGAATTTCGGATCTGCACGTGGAACGTCCTGTCCTTATACAGAACACGTGCAGCCGAAAAATTAGTGGAGAACCTGGACAGGCTAAAGGCTGACGTAACAGCCATCCAGGAAGTGCGATGGGATGGAGAGGGCATACGGAGACTGAAAACGTGTGACATCTACTACGGCGGGTGCTTGAAGGAACAGGGTCAGCGGCTCTTTGGTTGTGGTTTTGTGATAAGGGGAAGACTTAGGCAAGAAGTCTTAGGCTTCCGAAGTGTAAGCGAGCGCCTGGTCACAATCCGCATCAAAGGCAAATTTAAAAACATTTCGCTGATCTGTGTTCACGCCCCCCCATGAAGGGAGAGAGGACTCAACCAAAGAAGCATTCTACGATCTCCTGGAGACAACGTATGATATGTGCCCGAAGTACGACGTGAAGATCATTCTTGGTGACTTCAACGCAAGATTCGGAAAAGAGGGCATCTTTGGTTCGATAGTCGGAGGACACAGCCTACACGACCAAACTTCCGGTAACGGACACAGGCAGGCAGACTTTGCGGCGGCGGGGCGAAATGTCATCATCTCAAGCACCTACTTCCCACACCTCAATATACACAAGGGGACTTGGCGGTCGCAGGATCAAGTAACCGTCAACCAAATCGACCACGTTGCGATAGACGCGAGACATGCTTCCAGTATCTTGGACATCCGAACGTTCGGAGGGGCCAACATTGACTTGGATCACTACCTGGTGGTAGCTAGACTACGTAAGCGGATATCCATGATGCGACAACGCAGAGCAGATGCTGTGAAAAGATTCGATGTCGAGAAGCTTAAATCGCAATCACATTTATTGTTAGAAAAGCGTTAGAAACGGGAACTCCGCGAATTATACTGTAAACACATTATATCTATATGTTAAGTTCGATAAATGGGCTGGAACTCCCAAGAAAAATGCTAGCATCTCAAGGTCGTTTACCAAAATCCGCGAAAAATCGCTCTAAATAGAAAAAAATCATATTATTTTTTAGAAAAGCGTTAGAAACGGGAACTCCGCGGATTATACTGAAAACACATTATATCTATATGTTGAGATCGATAAATGGGCTGGAACTCCCAAAAAATGCCAGCATCTCAAGGAAGTTGATCAACATTCCTGCAAATTCCCCTTTTCACATTAAAAAACATACTTTATTTTCGTTAGCAAAGCATTAAAAACAAAATAACTTAACTTAATTTAAGAACGGTTTCACGTACAAACAAAGGTCGTTAATACTGGCCATTGTGTAGATAATTGTACTGTCTACAAGTTGTTTTAAGGTCAATTTTTGAGTTATTAAACAAAATAAAACTGGTGTCATTTCCTTTTCGGTAGCACTCTTAAAACTTGGTTTCAAGTTTTCATTTCAAAGTTCAGTAATTAGGTAATAAAAAAAAATTTGCCAAGTAAATCAACTCAATTTAAGTCAGTAATCATTAAATAACAGATTTCTCTGATAATTTTGAGGTTTTTCGATATTACTCTACTTAAAATATTTGATATTAAACATTAATAAACTTAGAACTTGACGTACTTTAAGATCTCACTACTTTCTACGGCTGACTTGTTACACAAAGTTTTTTGTGTATAGAAGAACTTAGCTTCTTTTGTTGGTACGATTTCATCTCATTTTTCAAAGATTCTTTTTAGCAGGAAAAGTGTGTGGAAAGAATGTAATATTAATTCTGCGAAAATGTGTGGTTGACACGCCCACTGAATGTAAAATCTCAAATTTTCATTTTTTCCTTTGCTTGAATTTCAAGTCCTATCGCTCTACCAAATTTCCCCATTCTACCATGATCAGAATGGCTTCACATTGGTGATATTAATTCCGAAAAAATTGGGCGGATACCACGCGCCCTGTTAATAAAATATCAAATTTTAAAATGTTGCCTTTGTTTGCACTTCAAGCCCCACCGCTGCTCCAAACTTCATCATTCTACGACAATCAGATGTGCTCCATATAGTTGATATTAATTCTGCGAAAATGGGCGGATGCCACGCCCCTAAGTGAAAAATCTTAAATTTTAAAATGTTAGCTTTGATTTCACTTCAAGTCCTACCTCTTTACCAAATTTCATCATTCTGCAAAGTGCCCTAAATAATTTATATCAATTCTATGAAAATGGGCGGGGACCACCCCCACTGTTTTCGGTTTCCAAATTAAATGATTCTACGATGTTGGGAAGTGCTCCATAATTTTGATGATATGTCAGTTAGTAAGTCAGTTACAGTTTTTGCGATTTTTGCAGTCTTATATCTCAGGAACTACTAATGCGAAGGAAATGAAACTTTGTGAGTGGCCTGAACCTGGTGAGCTGGGAGGGAGAATGCGCCAATTTTTCTGTTTAAACTTTCAGTTACAAATCCATTTCCATACAAAGTCTAAGCTATTACAGATTCTTTTGATGCCAAAATATAATTTCACTTTGCGAGTCGATTAAAAATGTATTTTGATAACTTTCCAGAAAGATTTGTGACACGATTCTCGTTATGAATTGTTATGAGATGCAACACACAAAACCTCCAAATTAAAAGAAAACCAACCTTTAGATTCTTCAAATCCATGGTTTTCTGTCATAACTGTACACACAAAATAATTGAAGTTTTTGAGGTGGGAATGGAATAGATTTAAAAATGTTAACTACGAATTGAACACAATTAACTTAATGGATGAATAAAGCAGGAGTTTGAACAAACAAAACTACGTTAAATGAGAACTTTACTTAAACTGTCTAAAAAATGTAACCAAAGATTGTGAAAGAATCATGAAATAATATAAATTAATCTACAACAAAAATAATTTATTCGTACATCCTATTTAATATCAAACAAAATGATATCCATAAAAGAATTCGTAGTGAACAAAATAAAGTTTATTGTTTACAGAACTTATCTATTATTTTATTCTTTGTTCTTTTTTTAACACTATTTAAAGAGCACGCAGATTAAATATGTATGTACCTATATAAATACTACTTTATTTATTGCAAAGTATACTGTTTAGGAAGTTAAAAATTCAAAGTCATAGACAAGGGATTCAAATTCAACATCATCAAAGTGATGATGTATGTCTATGTCTTAATCACTCCGATTGGTGAATGGTGACTGCTCTGATAAAAAAAAATAGAGGAAAAGGTGGTAATATGGAACCTGTTGTTAAAACGGAACCTTTTAGAACTGTTAGTGCCATCTATGATGCAGAGCTACACTTTGCGAAGACTCAAACCAAATACTCATATTAAAAAGTTACACGGTTTTCGCCTCGATCATTTCACCGTGAAGTTATTTCCAATAACCGAGCGAAATGGAAAACTTTTTTTCATTGTTTATGAAAGTCGGGTCAAGTTTTTGTCCTGCGGATTTTTATTTTTTTTTTAGAGGCACCTACTCATATGGAACAGGGTTCCATATTACCATTACGTGTTTTTTATTTACCTAGCAATTTTGTTTTCTTTTTTCCTCAAGCAACCGTCATGTCACGAAGCCAAATAAAAACGCCATGCCACATAAACCAAAAAGAAACTCCTGGGACAAAACCAAATGATTGATGCAATACATAAATGTCAGGGGAAAAAATAAGCCTGAAAAGGGCGGTGAAATTATTTTTTGTTCATAGTTCTATGTCAATCCTGCAACCTATGAGCACACAGTGATTGCGCAGGATGCGTTCATGATTATTATGTTTGCGATTTTTGCACACAAATGTAAAATGTAATTTTTACATACATTTAATATGGAGGCGGGGTTAAGGACCATAAAAATGAAAAAATGTTAAAATGACTTTTTTTAAATAAAGTATAAAATTTAATACAAAAAGTATTCAGAATACGTTTTGTTTCTTCTATATAATGTAAATAATATAATTGAATAATTTTGAATGTCTTTAGGTAAAGGGTAAAAATGGGGTTCAATATTCCCACCTTCTCCTCTACATATAAATAACTTTATAATTTTGTTTTAAATAATAAAGTTTTAAAGTAGACCCTAGAGTAGACCTAGAAGGTGAGATGTGGTTCGCTTTGTAAGTTTAAGTTTCTAGTTAAAATTATGAAAGCGTTATCTAAGATGATGTTTTGTCAATAGAACGCTTTATTATTTGCTACTGATACTGAGGCAGCATAAATCCAATAAATAAAATAATAAAAAAAAAAAATAAGCCGCATATGCTCAAGTCATTGCTTAAATTCAGCTTATTTGTTTTTTTCTTCATTCCAAACGGATTTATGTTATTAAGTTTTCGTTTCGTACATATCAGAGTTGAAATTTATCACTTAGACCTTAAATTACTCGATAATAACTAAATTTATGATATCAGCTGTTTCGATGTTCAAGTTTTATTAGCAACATGATTCGAAATGATTGTATTGTATCTAGTCGATCGCTTTATATTTCTACGGTTCACTGCTTGCAACAGAAAATTAAGCTTTTTGTTGCTCCAAACATTTTTTAAATTTAAGTCTAGTATACAGTTCCTCAACAAAAAAAAACTACATGCATTTCTCATGGGAAAGATTTTGGCGGAAAAAAAAGTTTGACGTTTAATTTTTTTTAATCGAGCTGTGAACCAACACTGACAAAAAAATTTGTACTCACCACTGCATTTTTCGCGCAAAACAATGTCAGTGACATTGTTTTGTGAAAAAAAAAGAAGACATTTTTCGTTTCACCCCAGATGTTAAGAAAATAACATTTCTCACCACTAATTTTTTTTTTCGTTCAAAAGATTTGTATATGCAAGATACACATATTACAGGTAATATCACTGGCGTTTTCATTTTTGTTCAGTTCTGCGCATGTTGTCAAAATCAATAGCAAAAATTTGTTTTGGTTTACTGTGTACTTACACAAGGGGCAGCCATATTGAAATTTGACAAGTTGCGCCTGATAACACCTTAGATATGTGTACTGTGCTGATAACAAAGTGTCAAATATTTTTATTTTAAACTTAGAATTTATTTTAAATCATTATATGTATATTTAAGATATAAGTTTATTTTATTTTAATTTAAATTATTTGATTGATTATTAGCTTTTTTACCTGGTAGTAGAATTGTTAAAATCAAGAGAAGAAAACATAAAGCAGATGAAATATAAAATAACATATCACAATTAACATAAATCATTGATCCGATGATACTACTACCCGCCGCTGAGCCAATTCTGGCAATCATCATAACCAAACTCATTCCCATGCCACTGATATTTGTTGGGAAGAATTCAAAAGCCATCGTTCCAACGATACCAACACAATTGGTTAATGTCATCACAATTGTCAAGGTAACAATTGCCCATGGAATGCTTGTCATAAATTGTAAGACCAAACAGCTTAGTCCCGGAATAAGGATCAGTGTAACTGAAAAAGGAAGAATATTATATAAATTAAAAGAATTATTAAAAAAAGGGGTCGATATTGATATTTTAAAAGGCTTTTGTACTTAACCTGGATACAACAAAATAACTATCAAGATGCATTTCATTAATTGGAACTTGAAAGACATTTTCTATTCAGGCTAAGGGGTTCTGTAACCGATCCAACGTGGTGCGAGTAAAATTGGTTCAACGAAATTCCAGTCTGAAGCTGCACACCACTATTGCGATTGTCAATTACTGATTGATAGTTGATAAATATTGAAATTTTGCATTTTAGAAGGCAGCTTATTTATAATCTAATCAACAATTCATCGGTTTTTTCCAATTTTCTTGTAATTAACGACCCCCGGAATCGTTCTTCATGACCAAAATTTTAAACGATTGCCTTTTTTAATATCGAATTTCAGTATTTATCAACTATCAATCCATGATTGAGAATCGCAATAGGGGTGGCAGACAGTAGAACTTGATACGACAAAAAGGTAGCCCCTAGCCCCACCCCCAAATATTTAAAGATGTCAAAATTATTAGTTGGTGATACTTAAATAGATTATTGGTCTAAGTACTCGAACCAGCCCGCAGACAAATTATTATCAGCTCGAACATAGTTATAGTACTTGAACAAAGTTTACGCGCACCATGTTCGAACGTTTACAGAGCCCTCTAGAGTCTAGATAGTTTCGTTGCTATGACATTTTATTTTATTTTTTAAAATAAATGAGTTAGAATATTTTGTAACTGTTCATGTTTTTACTAATGAAATGATTTTTACGACTAGCGGTATTTTTGGAGAGAGTGTGTAGCAACTCAGCAACATTTTTACACGCAGAATAATACCAAACAAAATTACTATACACAATTTTTTTGTTTGTGTTTTAAAACTTTTACTGAGTTGCTAATCACTCTCTCAATAAACATGGCTACTGTAAATTGTAGATTAGGACAACAAAAAATGGCCTAGTGCTTGAATCTAAAAAACTAAATACAAGAGTATTGTTTTTTTGAAATTTTAATTCCTTTATCGAAAACGTAATCAAATTAGCAAAAATATCTACAAAAATTGGGGAGAAGAATTTTACTATATTATTTTAAAGAGTAGCTCTTGGGGATTCCAAAACTATAATTTTCCAATAAAAAAACCCTCTGAGTCGTCCGCCATTTTGAAAAAGGCGTTTAAAAGCGTTTACTCGATTTTCTCAAACGCTATTAGTTGTAGAGTAGTTATTTTTATTTAATTTTGTAGATTAAAATGTTCTCTACAATGTTTGTCTTAAAAAAATTTAGATAACTCCTTCCTATAAAAAGTAATTGTTGAAAAACCAGCAAATTTTCGATTTTAAAAATGTTTTTTCAAGTTTATCTCATCCAATGTCCATCCGAACTTAAAATCACTTTAAAATTTTACATACTTTTTATAGAACACTAAATTTCCTACATTTCTGTTTATTTAGATTTCATGTAAGTCAAAAAACTTTCAAGATATAGCACGACAAAGTATCTTATATATTATAGTAAAGTGTCGATTGGTTTAATTAAATTGCCCCTACTTACATTAGAGAGAGAAACTTAACTCTTAAACTTAAGAGAGAAAGGTTATACCTAGGGCTGGGCACGAGACGAGACTCTGCGAGACTTTTGTAAATCTCGTCTCGGTCTCGTCAAAAACGAAAATTTTCAGTCTCGTCTCGGTCTCGTATAATTGAGTCTCATCTCGGTCTCGCCTTCGAAAAATACGATTTCCGGAACCCCTGTTGATTATTGGAACGAAATATTGTCGATAATAATTTGAATATGTGCAGAAGAAAATAAATATTTAACTGAAATGGGATTTTTTAATTATTAGACTCTCTGTAAATTTTGGTCCGTTTCGGTCTCGTCTCGGTTTCTTAAAAGGCTGCCTCGTCTCGGTCTCGTCATGCGAGACCGAGATCGAGACTTTTCTCGTCTCGTGGCAAGCCGTAGGTATACCTATATTTTTGTAAAATTTGTTTCTAGAAAACATTGGATGATATAAACTTGAAAAACCATTTTTAAAATCGAAAATTTGCTGGTTTTTCAACAATAACTTTTAATAGGAAGGAGTTATAAAAAATAAATTTAATACAAAAATTGTAGAAAACATGTTAACCTATAAAAGTAAACAAAAATAACTACTCTTCGAGTAATAGCGGTTGCGAAAATTGAGTAAACGCTTTTAAACACTTTTTTTCAAAATGGCGGACGACGCAGAGGGTTTCTAATTGAAAAATTGTGGTTTTAGAATTGCCAAGAGGTACTCTTTAAAATAAAACAATAAAATTCTCCTCCCGAATTTTTGTAGAAATTTTCGATTTTTTTGGATAATTTAATTTGATTGGAATATAAATCATTTTAAATCCCTTAAGGGATTTATGTGTGTATTATTAAATACTATAAATAGGAATTGAGATGAGCAGATTTTACATTCATTATTTTTTTTTGTTGAAAATACAGTCTTGTGTTTTATATGTAATATTATGTTTTCTTTGAAATTTTATGTATGATATTCTGCGGTACACATAATGAATGTATGTACCTATTTTTTGTAAATTATATAAATTGCTTCTTTAAGAAATATCAAGACATTTTATACTTACATAAAAATTTCCTTTTTCCAACAGCATTTATGATAAGTGAAAATAAGAAATATGTCACAGAAAATACTGAGCCAATTACGATTAAGACTTTAAACATCGATGTGTCAATTACAACTTCAGGAGAAGTTTCTACCATTTGAGACACGTGAACCGAGTCATTTGATGGTAACTGCATTATTTGACAAGTTGTTAGACCACTTCCGAAGTTAGCAATTTGTTGCTTCAATATTGTTGGGAACCTAGATGAAAATTATAAAAAAAACCTTAATGATACTGATAATCGAAAAATGATAACATAGAAAGAAAGAAATTAAATGAAATATGTGTTTGTCTTAAGATAATAAAATATTAACAAAATCTATTTATTTATCATCTCGGTTGCGGTTTGTTTTCAGAAAACTAACTATGAGAAACTTGGAAAATAACTCAAAACGATAACAGTGGCGTAACCTGAGTCTTTTCGCACCCGGACAGAGCCTTATTCTAGGTTTTCACTTGTCATTGAAAGACAAATTTCGACAAGATAGGGGGATTATACTAGCTTTTTACTACTACTTTCTTTGCTATTTTCGTAAAAAAATATTCATACAAATTTTAAATGCAATAATTATTGATTAAATTATATTAACAGACCTTACAGATCTAGTTAATTTGCTAATATTATAATTTTATTCTTAACCTAACCATCTGCGCAACGCTATGAACTCGACGAGGGTCCATCCTTGGTCAGATACATATAGTGAAATGTGAAATCAATCTCCTAAATCTGTCTGCCACAAGCCACACTCACCGAGCTGCAAAGCAGAACCTACACTAACACTACCATGAGCAGCAGGGATTTTGCATGCTCATTTCCTAATAAGGAAAAGGGTAGTTATGTGCATTCAAGAGGACACAAGCGTCCACAGGTTTTTCTCAAAACCCACCTCTGTCTACCAACTCCTACTCTCACCTCCACGTGGTGAACATCGGGTGTCTAGTACCTCAGCTGGAGACGGGGTTTAAATCCCCGTGGAAAGCTGTTGGGGACAGCCAACGAGAGAGGGGGGGAGGAGTGTTCCCACTAAGGCACTTCTCCTTTCATCGAGGCGGCAGCGGACGAATTCTCTAGATGGAATCAACGGTGGCGTCTACAGTTCCAGTTAGGTTGAACTACTTAGTGAACACCTTATATGGGCTACTACGACATATTTGTAGCTCAGGCCTATAAGGAGCGGTTTATCCGGCTCCCTACCCTTGGAGTTATACGAAGGGTCTGGTCCTCCGGGTCGGGGGTTGTGCGTCGGGGTAACTTCCCTACCACGTAAAAAAAAGTTGTTCCGAAACAACAACAAGCCTCGGATATGGATGATTTTAAAGTTGCCGACCCCAGCAAACGAAACAAGGACAATGAATTTCGGATCTGCACGTGGAACGTCCTGTCCTTATACAGAACACGTGCAGCCGAACAATTAGTGGAGAACCTGGACAGGCTAAAGGCTGACGTAACAGCCATCCAGGAAGTGCGATGGGATGGAGAGGGCGTACGGAGACTGAAAACGTGTGACATCTACTACGGCGGGTGCTTGAAGGAACAGGGTCAGCGGCTCTATGGTTGTGGTTTTGTGATAAGGGGAAGACTTAGGCAAGAAGTCTTGGGCTTCCGAAGTGTAAGCGAGCGCCTGGTCACAATCCGCATCAAAGGCAAATTTAAGAACATTTCGCTGATTTGTGTTCACGCCCCCCATGAAAGGAGAGAAGACTCAACCAAAGAAGCATTCTACGATCTCTTGGAGACAACGTATGATATGTGTCCGAAGTACGACGTGAAGATCATTCTTGGTGACTTCAACGCAAGATTCGGAAAGGAGGGCATCTTTGGTTCGATAGTCGGAGGACACAGCCTACACGACGAAACTTCCGGCAACGGACACAGGCTGGCAGACTTTGCGGCGGGGCGAAATGTCATCATCTCAAGCACCTACTTCCCACACCTCAATATACACAAGGGGACTTGGCGGTCGCGTGATCAAGTAACCGTCAACCAAATCAACCACGTTGCGATAGACGCGAGACATGCTTCCAGTATCTTGGACGTCCGAACGTTCCGAGGGGCCAACATTGACTCGGATCACTACCTGGTGGTAGCTAGACTACGTATGCGGATATCCATGACGCGACAACGCAGAGCAGATGCTGTGAAAAGATTCGATGTCGAGAAGCTTAAATCGCAAGAGACTGCCAGAACTTTTGCAGACCACGTAACTCTTAATCTCTCAGGAGGTCCGCCACCAGCATCAAGTGCAGAGGACCAGTGGGAACACTGTCAACAAGCCATCAGAAGTGCCGCCTCTGATGTGCTGGGTTTCACTAGGCGAATACAACGAAACCCCTGGTTCGATGAAGAGTGCCGGCTAGCGCATGCAGCTAAGGACGAGGCCTACCAGGCAATGCTGCAGACTCGAACAAGAGCTGCTGAGAGAGTGGCCCGGGAGCTCTACGGGCTGAAACGCAAAGAGGAACGCCGACTTCTCAGGAGGAAAAAGAGAGAGCACGAGAAGCGGGCGGTAGAGTCTATTGAGGGTTGTAGCGGTAGGGGAGATGTTCGAAAATTGTATCAGAGGGTGAAGCGATCCACCCAAGGATTCAAGGCTAGAACGGAAGCCTGCCGAGATGAGAGTGGGAATATGGTAGTAGACACACAGTCAGTGCTGAGGATCTGGAAAGAACACTTCTCTAGACTGCTTAATGGCGAAGACAGCCAAGATGCCGCTAATAGGCAGAACGCTCCATTCAACTTGGACGATGATGGCCAAGAGTTCCGTCCACCCGACCTAACCGAAGTTCGGCTGGCGATATCCAAACTTAAGTCGTACAAGGCTGCAGGTGCGGATGGCTTACAAGCCGAACTATTTAAATCAGCGGGAGATGAATTGGCTAGGAGCATACACCAGCTCATCTGCAAAATTTGGTCGGAGGAAAGTATGCCCGATGAATGGAACCTCGGTATAGTGTGCCCCATCCATAAAAAGGGAGATGTTCTGAAATATACCAACTACAGAGGAATTAGTCTCCTAAATAAAGACGTGCCTAAGCCATATGGTTAAAAGTTCTGTGTCCATATTCAAAAATTATATTTTTGAACTAACTTTCAAATCTATCTATCTCAACTGTGGGCACTTGACGCACAATTATGCCCATTCATTAAATTCGGTAAGTCAAATAAAAAAAGGAGAATTTTCATACGGCTAAGTGAATTATACGCCGACCATGATATTATTCAATATTATTGGCCATTGGTATAAAAGACTCTTTATTTTGGGGTGTATTGAGTTCATCGAAAGTGTGATTTGGTGCTACTAGTGTCGGGTAAGTTTACACCTGTGATAAGTGAGATCACGGAGGTGGCTTTAAGGAAGGTTAGTAACTGGGCTGCGAGCTGCGGACTGGGTATTAATTAAAGCAAAACTGAACTTATTCATTTTACTACCAAATCAAAGATAGACCCCTTCAATCTACCTCGACTCAACGATCAAACACTTTCGCTCTCCTCCAGTGCAAAATATCTGGGTGTAATTCTCGACCATAAATTAAACTGGAAATTAAACATTGAAGAACGGATTAAGAAGGCCTGTATAGCTTTCTATGCCTGTAGCAAAACTTTTGGTAAGAGGTGGGGCCTCCAGTCAAAAATGATTTTATGGACATACACAGCCGTGGTGCGACCTATTCTCACGTATGGTTCGATTGTGTGGTGGCCAGCATTAAAGAATTTGTATAATATCAACAAACTTAGGAAGGTTCAAAGAACAGCTAGCATTGGCACCACAGGGGCTATTCGATCCTGTCCAACAGATGCTTTAGGAGTTTTTCTACACCTTTTACCACTAGATTTACACATTAAATACCTAGTATCTTGCAGCGCGATAAGACTAAAAGAATCGAACTCCTGGTTTGCCAAACCCTATGGGCACAGCAACATCACGGGTTTAATTCCTACCAAAATGTTTTCGACTCCGACTGATTACTGCACCCCTTCAATGAGCCTCGGTAAAGATTTTAAAGTTGTATTCCCATCCAGAAATGATTGGAATGATGACGTCATGACGAAAGACTTCGACACAACTATCTTTACTGATGGGTCAAAGATGGAGTGCGGTGTTGGTGCGGGTATTTTCTCAGAGTCCCTAAATATATCCAGGTCTTTTCGGCTACCTGACTTTGCTAGTGTCTTCAAGGCTGAAGTACTGGCGATCAGGGAAGCATGCAAGCTACTTAAACAAAATCCAAACCAGAACCGAAATACAGCTATTTTCTCAGACAGTCAAGCGGCTGTCAAAGCCATTAATTCGGCTACATCATCCTCAAAATTAGTACGACAATGCCAGGAAGAGCTTCTGAGTCTGAACACTAACCTCAGGGTCACTCTTATCTGGGTTCCGGGTCACAGTGGCATTGAGGGGAATGAGCGGGATGACGAGCTGGCCAGGCAAGGTTCAGCCCTTCATAACTCACTTGCGGAAAGAGTCAGTATTCCTCTTGGAGTTATGAAGGGCAATATATTCTCAATTTTTCTCTCAGAATCTAATCGTAGGTGGAATAGTTTAACTAACTGCATTATTGCTAGAAAAATCTGGCCTACCTATAATAAATCCCGAACTATTAACCTAATGTGCAGACCCAGGCGAGACATAGCAAGGATTGTTGCAACATGCACTGGACACTGGCCAATAGGAGAACATGCGGCGAAGCTTGGCATCCCCTACAATACTCACTGTCGTAGTTGTGGGGACCAGCAGGAAAAGGAAACAGTCTTTCATTTCCTCTGTAAATGTCCCGCTTTGGCCAGAATGAGGCAACAATCTTTTGGGAAGCCCTTTTTTGACGACCTTCACGAACTCTCCGGAACGAAGATCAAAGATTTGACTTCTTTCCTCAACGCGACGAAATGGATCTAGGATTTACTTCGGTTCCTCTTGCACCGTCTTCTTTCCCCAAACTCCTATGACTGCGAGCTAGCAGACTAACGGTTTTTGAAGGTGGCTCATGGTGCACGAGGATCGGACGATCACACAATTGGGCCGATCTCCGCTTCAATACCAGCCAACAAGTGCCTAGGTGGCACAGTGTAGATGGGTCTTAGTTGCGGACTTCGACCCTTTTGAGTGTTTTCCTATTTTCAAGTTCAAGAATGTTTCAATGGATCTAGAATTAACTTCGGTTTCCTTTTGCACCATTTTCTTCCCCAAACTCCTATGACTGTGAGCTAGCAGACTACTGGTTTTTGAAGGTGGCTCATGGTGCACGAGGACCGGAGGATCACACGGTTGTGCCAACCTTCGCTTCAATACCAGTCAACAAGTTGCCTAGTTGGCACAGTGAAGATGGTTTTTAGTTGCGAACTTTGGTCCTATCGGGTGTTTTTCCTATGTCCAAATCCTTAATAAGTTCATCTTATGTCTAAATCCAATAAAAGCGTCTGGTCATACAGGCGGGTGGTACTTTATCTGGTAACCACAAGTCATGTTGTGCAAACAGACGGAGGTGTACAGAGATTACCATATCCGAGTGTGCGACTAGACGATAACCCTAAGGGATCAGATTGTATGCGTCCCGGGCAAATCAGCAAATTGCTTAGCGTAGCATACTGCAGCTGAACTCGGGCGTAGGCGATGATCCGTTGGGAGATCTATCACCAAATACCCTCTTTTTTTTTTAAAAATGTTCTTTTAACCCACAGGTCAAACGAGTTATGGTATCAAAACGGCGCATTACCGCGTTAATTGGGTCATCGAGCAAGGATGCTTGTGACCGCCATCTCTACCTACCTACCTCATCGAAAGTGACCAATACTATTATTTCAATTGAACATTATTGCAATTAATTTTTACTCTAATTGCAATCTTTGTTGCCATATACTTCCTAAACCCCATGGTTAACATCTTTGTGTCCATACAAAAAAATGATAGGGCTAAGCTTTCCAACGATATATATCTCATTCGTGGGCAATAGGTAGAACAAAATTCCCATTCTCCTATAAAGCAAATCCGTTCAACCGCTAGGCTCTAGCTCGATGTACATCAGGACGCACAGACAAACAGACCGACGACGCGATGCACGACGGGGACGACGTCTTGACAAAAATCAATTTTTTGGACTTCTCCATCACGTTACACACGAAACCAATACTTGCCCAACAGAGCAAGTAAAAGAAGGATACTAAAGCATGTACTTAATTTTGTTTCAGATCATTGTATCAAGGCCTTTCTTAAGAACCAGGGCATTCCAAAGCAACGGTGGGCTGGGCATACTCGGACACCCGCAGATTTTCTTTAAGCATCGCACTCTAATGGGTATATACGCGCAAACATTTAATAGCGATAAACTGTTGTCTCTAGCCTCGTTCTATACATGTTTAAAATATTATACTATTAAGTTCTTATTTTTGGAAGGTTATGATGTGACCATTGCTCTTATTCTTTAGACTTCGAAAGTGAACTCAATCTACTTAATGTCTTGTGTCAATTTTGTTGCAAGAAAAAGAACCAGTCTCAGGTTTTTCTCAGGAAAATTGAGAATTTTTGTTGAGGAATTCGGTATATTCAGATTCTTTAAATTGGCAAGATCTCTAGGATCTAGGATGTGAAAAATAATTCAAACATTTGACGCTAACATATTTGGATACAGATGACATTTTTAAAAATGCGCTTACTTCCCAAATTTCTATAAGGTATTTCAATTATTCGGTATGATGGTTTGTATTCCGGTCATGAACATTTAAACTAAGAGTTAAGAAACAGCTATAACGCTATTGTTTTTACGTTATCACATATATGTATGTAGACTGTGAAAATGTACATACATGCATACATATCTAATATCAATAAAATAAAATAATATTAAATTTCTCATACCACATATAAGCTCCATGTGAAATTGCACTTAACAAGAACATCATAACACAAATATTAAGCGTATGTAATATTCTGCTCCTGTTGAACAGTGGGGCTGTTTGATTCCAAATAAGTTCAACAGCTCCCTTCACTCCACAAACATTTTTCAAATTATCTCCTCTTAAATCAGCGGCAATTTGATGTACTGGATAATCATATACTGGATTCCTTGTATTTTTTGAATAAATCATTTTTAGAGTGTTGAGGGTTTTTTCGTGATCACCTTGAACGAAAACGAATTTCGGGCTTTCAGGTAGTACGAAAAGTCCGATCAATGCAAATATTCTCATAGAAGAAAAAATCAGCAAGAGCAATCGCCATGATTGAAATTGAAGGCCTAACACTGTGGTGTTTAGATTAAGTGGTAGAATTACCAGTGCAACGGCTGGAGAGAGTAAATAAGCATGGAGTAAATTAGCATGAATTTATGTTAGTATTAGCCTTATGCTGGATTTACATGTATCTTCGTCTGCAAATATGAAGAAAAGTAGAGCGGGATAAATGTATGCCAAAACTCTGAGCGTGTGAAAAAGAACCATCAAGAAGATGAACATGTTCGTCTTCATATCTACATTATGGCACTTCCTATAATCTGCATGTACGAAGATCTTCTGCATTTTGGTGTTCCCTCTCTATCCAACAAACATACATTTTAATTTTGCATCCCTTTTTTTTTTGCAGAAGTCGGACGAAGATACATGTAAATCCACCATTATTCCGTTTTTCGTGTGGAACCCCATTCATATATGTAAGCTGATTGCACAGCTCAAAACATTCCAACGATAATCAAAACAAAATTCTGGCTTTATTAAGAAAATTACTGATATTATTTGATGAAACTTCATGCTCGTATATCTACTCACCGGGCAAAAATATCATTCCAAGTTGGCCAAACACCGACAGCATTGTCACATATTTGGCTCGTGTCTTACTGCTGTGAAATTCTCCAACAAAATTATAAACACTTCCTTGACATGCTGACATAATGAATCCAGTCAAAAATTTCAGCAAAATAAGCATCCAGATGTTGAAGGAAAATACTGATGCTATACTCGTAATGAAGCTTATGGACAAAGTTGTACGTAACATTTTGGCGCGTCCCCAGGTATCAGACAAAAATCCTACAGCATGCGAACTCAATACAACTCCCAGAAATCCGGCCGATGCTAGGAGACCTCTTTCAGTGGCTGTTGAAGGAATATCACGGCTAATAAAAGGCATAACTATACTGATACCCATGACCTCTACAACAGCTGTCATCAAACACATTCCACATACTGTCTGAAGAAAATAATGAAATATCCCAACTTTGGCTAGGGAGATAGCCTCATCAAAAGAATAGATTTTTTCATCTTGGACTGTAGTTGAACAGGTTTGTAGGGCGGTATCATTTTTGAGAACCACTTCTGGGATTTCTGAAATGAAAAGCAATATTTTGACTGTAAGTTAAAAATTACCTAAGTACCGTAAAATTAATTAAGTACCGATCGGCAGTATACCAGTTTAAACACAAATCAGGGAATAATAAACTTCGAAAAATATTGCCCGACCTCAGTTAACCTAAAATTAACGAATATATTGTATAAAAGGGGTTTTGTTTTATAACATACTTTGGGCGAAGGTTCTACATGTCTAGGTGGGTTTTTCCATGAGAATTGCTAATATTATTATTATTTTCTTAAATTAACTACACTTATTGCATAATAAACTTCGAAAAATATTGCCCGACCTCAGTTAACCTAAAATTAACGAATATATTGTATAAAAGGGGTTTTGTTTTATAACATACTTTGGGCGAAGGTTCTACATGTCTAGGTGGGTTTTTCCATGAGAATTGCTAATATTATTATTATTTTCTTAAATTAACTACACTTATTGCAATAGCCTTTTTCTAAAATAATGCTAAGAAATATTTTATGATCAATTCAACAAGAACGAAGCTTACAAAAATACCAACCGACATGGCGTCACATATTTTTAATAAGTATGTAGCCTAGAAAATTCTAAGCGTATCTTCAAAATTAATGTCTTTAAAATAGAAGTATACATTTTTGAATTTAAATTTTGTAGAAAGAGTTGATTAACTGGGGTGACAATTTAATTTTCATTATTAAAAATGTGAAACTTGATGACGAATTTCAAAATTTATAAAAAAAAAAATTATAATGATATATTTCAATAACCATCCTCTCTATGAGTCTCAGTGTTTTATTGAGATACATTTTACAGGTGGAACAGAGCCACTAGTGGCAACAATACAAAAAGCAGCTATTCTTTTTTGTATAAGAGAATATAAATCCTGTTTTTGATCACTTCCCTGTGTGTTCTTTAAAAACCAAATCAAATAAAAATCGTGCAAAGGTTTACCGTTTGAACTAGGCCTAAGTCGCCTAAAGTCCTAAACCCTATATCAGGCGACTTGGCAACAATATTTTACGATTATTGTGCAATCTTCATTCCAATTCTATTTGCAGGTTTCTTCACAAATTACAAAGGCCTACAAAATACAAAATAACTGATATCAAATTTTGTTGTCCACTGTCAATGAATACGAATAACGGTATTTTTAAGTCAAAGCTACGTACAGTTTTGTTTTAACACTCGCTTACATTTTTTTTCGCAAATATGGTTAAGATTTCTTGTTATTAATTTAATTTTATCTTTTTAAAGTTCTTAATATGGATTCGTCAAAAAGAAGATTTTTAAATGATCCAAACTCATTTTGTGTTATCTGTGGTGAATTCACAGTGAAAACTTTTTTTTTTTTAATTTTAGCTGCCGTTGGTTTTCCAAATTATCTTCTAATATATATGCTTTTCGTCAAAACTTGTCATTGATTTCTATTTTTAGTATTATTACATACATTCAAAAATATATTAAAACATCATGTTTATTACGCATTTTTTGGAGAAAATTGACACCAAAGTCAAAAAATTAGCATGGGCAGGAAAAATGGAACAGGCTATAAACTGAATATATTCAGACTGAGAAAAGATATCAAATTTATTTAAACGCAGTTACAAAGGCTGGTATTTCTTTTAAAAACACCGTTAACATGGGTCGGGGTACACCAAAGTTAGACTTTTCTTAACTCCCCGATAAATGTATCAAAATTGGAGATATGTCTTTACTAACGATTCTTTTCTTAGAATATACCCGAGAATCATGCTTTAAAATACTATTGACGAATTAGGGGAAAAAATTTACTGGTTTGAGTACAGAAAAGCTTAAGGCTGGTATATTTGATGGACCACAGATAAGACTTTTAATGAAAGATGATAATTTCGTGCAATCAATGAACGATTTAGAATCTACAGCCTGGTTATCTTTTGTAAACTTATAGTTAACAACTTCTTAGGAAACCATAAGTCGATAAATTACCAAGACTTAGTGCTGGACTTGCTGGAAAGTTTTAAGAGGCTATATGAGTATTAAAGTTCACTACCTCCACAGTGATTTGGACAGATTGCCTGAAAATCTTGGCTCATATAGCGAGGAGCAAGGAAAACGGTTCAATCAGGACTTAAAAGTCATGGAAGATAGGTATCCAGGTCAATGGGATGAACACATGATGGCTGATTACTGCTGGAGCATCACGCGGGATTGTCTTAAGGACACTCATGCAAGAAAATCGCTAAAAAGAAGCTTTCTTCAGTAAAATAATGCAATAGCTGAAACATTTTCTTTATTTGTAATATTTTTCCATATATGCTGTATCTCAAAACTACACGTAGAACCAAAAAAGTAAGTATACAGTTAGAACCTGGGTAACTAGTGAACAAAGAAACAGTTTTACTTTTTGGCGGCACCAAAACCACTGTAGGCCTGTGTTATGTTTAACCCAAATTGATTGGTAATCCATTAAACTGTTTTGCTGACGACAGTACCCTCAGTTTTTCATATTCGTTTCTAGATTCATATCCCTGTTCTTCGGATGTGGAACTTCAACGGCAGCGTATGATTAGCTCATTGAATTCTGATCTTGGCAGCATTGTCCATTGGGGATTAAGAAACCGCGTAGAATTCAATGCTTCAAAATGCTGTCTTTTGTCGTTAAAGCGAAACCCATACCACATGCCGCTATCCATGAGTGGCACTTGCATCGACGATATGATATCTCGGTATGTGTATCACTGACCACATTTTGTGGAATGATCTCACATCAATAAAAACGCTGCAAAATGTTTGGGATTCCTAAGAAGATGCAAGAAATTGTTCTCCCCTTCTGATCTGGCTACGATCTATAAGGCGTACATATCCGTCCAAAGCTTGAGTACAATTCGCATATCTGGGCAGGTGCTCCTCCAACTTACTTGAGTCTTTTAGATAGTATCAAAAAAAAAAGCTTTAAAAATTATAGGTGAAGAAACCATAACGGAAACATTTACATCTCTAGAGCACCGGCGCCGGCGCGGCGTAAAGTTTCATGTCTTTCCTTATTTTAACGCTAATTTTACAAACAGTGTTCCTGTGAAATAGCTAGTTACATTCCTCCCCTTAAACAAATTAATCGCAAAACTCGCGCTTTTAGGAATCACCATCAGTTTACGCTTGAGCCCAACTTCTTTTTTTAGCCGCACAACACGAATGTGGAATGCTATACCTTACTCTATTTTTCCCTCTCATTATGATGTTCAGAAATTCAAAACCAATTCTCCTATTTTCCTAGCGCACGCACTGTGTATTACATGTTAAGGGTAGTAACAACCCCTTTTGAGCGCGCGTCGAATATAAAAAAAAATATATATAGAGCCATTACCCGCGCAGAAAAACAATCATATATTTAACAAGGCACTAGAGAGTTTAATATAGATTCTGGCAAGGGGCTAGTAAGGCTACGAAAAGGCTAGAACAAGGGCCGTGATATTTATGAACCTTTTTGCTTCGTCAGAAAAAAAAAATGGCTCAAAAGGGACTTGATCCCGCAATATTCTACTTGTCAGTCGAATATACGCTACATTCGGAGCTAACTCGCTATACAAAAATTCAATGTTGAAAGTTAATAAGTTTCATACCATGTTGCATAACAAATGTTTCCAGAATAGAACAGGATTTTAAGTACTTTCTTTTAAGGTAGAACAACGTAGAACAGGTTTTTCCCCATTGAGCAATCCTTTAATAAACAGATATCTCACAGCCACAGTAACAAGTGCAAAAGAAGATAGAGAGGAGAAAAAAATGTCGTATTTTAAAAATTGTTTGTTTTTGTTGTGCGAGAGAAATTCCTGATGGGAAACATTTCCAGTAAGTTTGTACTAGGCCTCACGAGTCTTTCGCTCATCAAATTTTTCGGTATTGAAATCCATCGAGGGCTTGACAAGTTTTTCTCTTCTAGATTTTCCCTACTCTAAACTTACTAAGGCCTTGCCCAAACTAGACAGAAACTTGGAATTTTTCCAGCCGGGTACTTATGCTTATGCCCCAACCTGTAGTTAAAAAACAAAAAAAAATATTGTTTAACAATGTACAAAAGTAACCATCACGGATTAATGCAAATACACCCGTTTGGGGTAAATAATAAACATCTTACTTCTTATATTCTCATAGTATATTAAACAAAAAAAAAGTTTTGGGATAATAATGGGTGATTTTTTAGCTGGTTTGTTTTGGCAACACTGGTTTTGACAGCTGACGTGTGTTTAGTACCTTGTGTCACTGTCAAACAGCTTCAGTTTGATTTGCAATTTAATCATGGATCGTCTTACAAATGAACAACGCTTGCAAATTATTGAATTTTACTATCAAAATTCGTGCTCGGTTCGAAATGTTCATCGCGCGCTGCTTCCATTTTATGGTCGGCATTCTCGACCTTCTGAGCAGTCTATTCGGAAGATTGTGACCAAATTTCGCACCAAATTTACTTTGTTGGACATTAAACCACCAACACGTTTACGTACTGTGCGTAGTGAAGAAAATATTGCGGCCGTATCAGCTAGTGTGACAGAAGACCGCGAAATGTCGATTCGGCGCCGTTCCCAGCAGTTAGGCCTTTGTTACAGCACTACGTGGAAAATTTTGCGGAAGGATTTGGGCGTAAAGCCTTTTAAGATACAGCTGGTGCAAGAACTAAAGCCAGCCGACCTACCACAACGCCGAATTTTTGGTGAATGGGCTCTTGGAAAGCTGGCCGAGGATCCGCTTTTTTATCGAAAAATTGTGTTCAGCGATGAGGCTCATTTTTGGTTGAATGGGTACGTAAATAAGCAAAATTGCCGCATTTGGAGTGAAGATCAGCCAGAAGCATTGCAACAGCTACCAATGCATCCCGAAAAAGCCACTGTTTGGTGCGGTTTATGGGCCGGCGGCATTATTGGGCCATATTTCTTCAAAGATGATGCGAATCGCAGCGTTACTGTCAATGGTGAACGCTACCGAGCGATGATAACAAACTTTTTTTTGCCCGAAATGGAAGTTCTTGACTTGCATGATATGTGGTTTCAACAAGACGGTGCCACATGCCACACAGCACGCGAAACAATGGCGCAATTGCGAGGCGAGTTTGGTGAACAGTTAATTTCACGTTTCGGGCCGGTCAATTGGCCGCCTAGATCGTGCGATTTGACACCATTAGACTATTTTTTGTGGGGGTATGTCAAGGCTAATGTCTATAGGGACAAGCCCGCTTCGATTGACGCACTGGAAGCCAACATCCATGCATTCATTCGTGAGATACCGGCCGATATGTGTGAAAGAGTATGCCAAAATTAGACTCAGCGGATGGGCTACCTGAGACGCAGCCGCGGTCAACATTTGCATGAAATTATCTTTAAACATTAAATTGCAAGGTTCAAACTATCGATTCAAATAAATATTTCATTCATTTTTTCGAATTTTTTGTGTTTTTTTTTTTTTTTAAGTTCTAAACCTCACCCGTTAGTTTTTTTTCAAGTCAAGTGTCTTAATGGCGATATCATTAAACATTGCAAATTATTGAATTTATTTATCCGCTGATTGGTACACATGTATTTATAGACTTGTCTAATGCATAAATATTAAAATGACAAGAATTTTTCTATATTGTCTCTATTTACGTTTGCAAACCAGCTTTTCCAGTGTTTTAAGGAAAATGATGCACATCAAGGTTATACAATACAAACTGCAGACATTATTGTAAGAATCACGTATCTTAGCACTCACATCAATACCAGCCTAACTTCAGACTAAATCAATAAAATGCAAATACGAGATTTTTACTCTTTAAACTGAATTTAATATTATGTGAATTCTTTCAACTGTTCGAAAATAACTTAAATCAGGTTAATCAGTAAAATTTTAAAACGAGTACGATAAGAGATTCTCAATGAGTTTTAATAATAAAAAAAAACCGGATAGTTGATTAATAGTTTTATTAATAAAAAAAACCGGATAGTTGATTAATACCAATTTATCAATGTGCTTTTAAATCTTATTATATGTATTTTTGTTTGAATCTTGAAGAACAAATTGTTTTGAAAGGGTGTGTTTATTTCGTTAATATTATTTCAAATACGATGATAAAAACAGGGATATTTATTTTTATAAAGAAGTAACACTCGCAAACATGGACGATCACATCAATTGATGATAATTGACTATTGACGAAAAGGAAAATATATGTACGTGTAAAATTGTACAACGTTACTATTTCTTAAATGTTTTACCTGCACTTATTCCTGGAAAGATAATGTTTGGGACTGCCGCTGTTGTAGAAGGCGAATTGACACTGCAATCCGTTCCTCATCTACAATTCTTACATCTTCCCCGTTTGGACAGTAATTTGACTGAAGATTATGTGGTCAATTACGGTGCGATTAAATTAAATATTCCGAAGAGTTCTATGCGTTGTTCGAAGCTTATCAAAAAAGATGCTGACCTTACTTCACTTCGCTATGTTAATTTCAAATTAGGGATTCCTGCAAGCTATTTCGGTGCTGCTTTAGATGCAACAATTTGGCCTGAACATGTTCGACTAAAGTAATTCATAAATTTTCCAAAAAGGGGATTACAACTCCAAGGTGAAATAATGGATCCAAAGCCTAGAGTGAAATTATTATCTGAAATTCGAGTTTATTTTCAAAATGCTGGTGGATTGCGGACTAAAACCAACCAACTCTTTTTATCATCTCCTCTGCATGAATTTGATGTTATCATCATAGCTGAAACATGGCTTAATTCAAATTTTATGTCGTGTGAGATTTTTAATTCTACGTTCAATGTATATCGAAAAGATCGTTCAACTTAGTGATGGGTAGGACACGAATTTCAAATGAGTTTATATGAGGTACTCATTTTTTGAAATGAGGTGGTACTTTGTCTCACTTCAAATGTCCCATAGGACAAACCTATTTGAAGGTACATATTCAATAAGAAAATTTCAATTTTTCAATGAGGTCTCTTCAATTCTAATGATCATGAAATTTGAATAAAACATATCAGTTAATTTTTTTGGTAGTAGTGTAAACTATTTAAATTTAATAAATTATTAACTAGAGTAAACACTAACCACGCACCAGAACAAATGATTTTTCTCATATCTTTCTTTAATAAAAAAAAAGAATATAAAAAAATGTAGTTGCAGTTTTAAAAAAATTCTCTCAAACGAACAATAACAAACCTCCTTCAATTTTCAACCCTTTGTATGATTATCTGCATATCTTCATTATTTGTTCAGTGTAGTTTTGTAGTGCAACATTCATAAATGACCTCCTCATTTTCTCTCCTCGTCCTCATTCTCTTCTCTAACAAACGATCCTTAAATGTCACAACCTGCAGAATGCCACAGTCTGGGACAATGTAACGAATTTTGTTCGATTGCGACATTCGTACAACTTTCAACAGTACTCAATGCAATTTTAACAATGATGCCGATGAAATTGAGCAGCTTTGTGTTTGTGTAAGTTCTAAAGACTTTGCTGAAATTAAAGATTTATTTTGTATTGTAAGTTATATCCGCCATATGAGTGGAATAGATTTGTATTCAGAACATGTTTCCAACGCTCAAGCAATAGTGAATGAATTAACGACCAACCAATTTCCCTGTGTACTTGGCGATTTCAACATTGGTGACATCGACTGGTGCTTCATAGAAGATGATCAAAATTTGATCCCTTTTGATGCAAATAAAGATATTGAAATGTTGGTCGTTGATTCATTTTCTGCAATGGGGATTTTTCAGATTAATAACATAAAAAACGATTTGGGTAGAATTTTGGATTTAGTTTTTATAAACAATGATTTAAAGTATGATAGTTAATCTCTGATGTTCCTCAATTCTAAAAAAAATGTTTCATCGTTCCCTCAATGTTTGGAATATGAAATCAAAAATCCAAGGATATTCAATCTTCTTGTCATCTTTTTGCCCAATTCTTTCAAACTTCGTATAACTGTGATATTATTGAAGATATTGATCAGTTATATCCAAATATTAATCCTTTAACAGACTTTTTGTTACTAAGTTTCTCAGTACAGGATGTACTGGAAAGTTTAAATGATATTGATACGAACAAAAAAGCAGGATTTGATTTGATTCCTCCTATTTTACTAGCAAAATGATCAACATCACTGTGTTATATTTTATCCTGTATTTTAAATATGTCTATGACAACTGGTGTATTTCTGAAAGAATGGAAACTATCCTATATAGATCCAGTTTATAAAAATGGTCTAAAGCACCTTGTGAAAACTTATAGACCTATTTCTAAGCTTTCGGCAGTACCAAAGCTTTTTGAAAAAATGGTTACACAAAGACTTCTTTTCTGTAAAGGAATCCTTTTTCCCCTGTCAACATGGTTTTTTAAAAGGTAGATCGACTTGCACTAATTTAAGCTTGTTTACTTATTTTTGCAGCAATCAGTGTGGATGTTCTCTATACTGACTTTGTAAAAGCATTCGACCGCGTACACCATGGTCTTCTACTGCAGAAATTAATAAAGATAGGGTTTAATAAATCTTTCCTCAAATGGTTAAAGTCATATTTATCTGATAGAAAGCAAATGGTAAAGACAGGTGGATGTACCTCAAATATTATAGAAGTTGTGTCGGGTCTTCCACAAGGAAGTCATTTGGGCCTACTTCTTTTTATAATTTTTGCTAATGATCTACCGGCTGTATTAAGATATCGCAATTGTTTGATGTACGCAGATGATGTGATCGCAGATGAATGATCTACCGGCTGTATTAAGATATTGCAATTGTTTGATGTACGCAGATGATGTAAAGATTTTTCTTTCAACATCTTCAATAAGGGATTGTATATTGCTGCAGTTGGATATTGATAATGTTTTAAGTTGGTGCAATTACAATCACTTGGAATTAAACTATTCAAAATATAAAATTTTTAGTGCAACAAGATCTCCATCTCCTATAATTTTGAGTACAAATTTCATGAGTACAGTCTTCTTAGAGTTAATGTTATAGATGATCTTGGAGTTCATTTTGATTCAAAGCTGGACTTTAGAACTCATATTGACTACATTGTCTCTAAAGGCAATTCCTTATTAGGTTTCTTAAAACGGAATTCAAATGATTTTAACGATGCGTATACGTTAAATACACTATTTATGTCTTTAGTTTTGCCTATCTTGGAATACTGTTGTGTCGTTTGGTCACCATTATATGATAATAATATCTTGAGAATAGAAAGAATTCAAAAGAGATTCATCAAGTATGCCTTGAGGGAATTAAAGTGGGTTCGATCTTTACCAGACTATGAATCAAGGTGTACCCTTATTGATTCAAAAACGCTTAAATGTCGAAGAAAAGTTCAATGTATTTTATTCATAAAAGATGTATTAGATAATCGAGTATCTTCAATTGATTTGCTTTCCTTAATACCTTTCTACGTTCAGATACGAATCTCCCTAAATAGATGTGAATTTAGTTGAATGAACCTATAACTCGTTCTTTAAAACATTTTAATGGTGTATGCGATGAAATTGACCTTTGCATGAAGAGGGATCCTTTTAAGAAAAGATTACTTTATTTATGTAGTTAATTAATTCCATGCCTTTGAATTTTTGATGTTTAAATTTTGAATTATTATGTAATAACTCAGAAAAAGTATATATATTGTAAATAATGTATTTAAATTATGTATTTAATTTGTAATCAACAGATCTTGCAATCAATTGATAAATAAATAAATAAATTCCATTTCTCTCACTTTTTACATGCTATGCAAGCTATATGGCAAGTCATGAATTCCTAAAAAAAATGGAACTGGATATTTTTATCAAACTTGCTATAACGATGATATGATTGAAGACGATGCAGTGGGTCTCGCAATTCTGTCTGTCTCCGCCGCAGAACCAAGTGGTTTTTTTTGGTCATATGCCCAAACATTTTTTAGATTTTCTTTTAGGAACAAAAATAACCATATCTATTCCAGCCTACAATTTTGTCTTTCTTAAAGGGCAAGAATTAATTTCGTGTCAAAAAATTTCTAAAAAAAAAAAAAACTAACATTACGATGATGGAGAAGTCCAAAAAAAGTTATTTTCGCCAAGACATCCATCGGTGCTGGCTCCGTGAAATAACTCCCCAAATATAAAATGAAATAACTAACCAAATTGGGAATTTTTTGCATTTTGAAATAAGTCCCGAAACTTAAATATGAAATAAATCACCAAAAAGGCATGAAATAAGTTCCCAAAAAAGAATGAAATAAATCCCCAGATTGGGGGCCACACAAGGTACTTTTTATTTCACATACACTTAAAGCACACCAACTGACAACACAGGTGCCTGCTTGGCGACTTAGCGTACCCTAAGCGGATCCATTGTGTTTATATTTTAAATACAATGGCGGAGCGACGGAGTTGCGTGATTGGGACAGAGGCCCCAAAAAGGTAAATAGTTCAAATCCTTAATCCTTCGAAGCAGGCCACACAACGTACTGTTACACAAAAGCTTAAATCACATCACACCAACTGATAACATAGGTGTCTGCCTGGCGACTGAGATGTCAATTGGTGTGCTTTTAGTTTATGTGAAATAAACTAAATAAACCCAAAATTTGAGGACTTTTTTCACTGTTGAATTTGGGCAGTAATTTCATATAAGGAACTCCTCGTCTCCAAACACATTTTTGGAAAGTTATTTCATTTTCTGTTTGGGGAGTTAGTTCATTGGGGAGTTATTTGACGGAGCCGTGCATCCTGATGTACATACATCGAGCTAGAACCTAAACGGTTTGCCGGATTTGCTTCAAATTAAGTGTGAAGCATTTGTATGTAATTCCCTATCCCTAGAAGAAAAATTCGAATTTTTGTTTTAGCTCATCTAGAACGCGTAGGTGCCATATAACTATTTCGGTCTTATCAAGTTTTCTCTAAAACGGTTCTAACGATTTTGATTAAACTTTGTTCACGCCAATTCTAGACCAGTTTTAATAACACTGCCAACCAAAATCTTACCAAAAAGTTCAAACAATGAAAATAAGGTTATGGGTTGTTGAAAAAAATAGCTTTTTTACATTTATTTAGGTATATGCCCTCATAGCTTGTCATTGAATTATTTGATTTTATCATTACTTTTCGATTCGGTACTTCTAAGTTAGTGAACAAATATTGCTTTTAAAATTTGTATAAACAATTTTTTTTACGAAAAAATAATAGTCCTGTAACCATGTCCTTTGTATGGAAGGCACCGTTTGCGTCAAATCTCGTATTTCTGTTTTTTGCTGAGTTGTTCAGGATATTGGCCTAGTAAATAACCTAAGTTTTAGACCTCGAGCGGCGATCGCTTCATGGTCAAAAATAAATAAAACCACGATTTATTAGCGCTTTTTTCCAGTTATTCCAGTTATAATCAATTTTTGCTTCAAAACCATCTCTGAAGACTGAATGGTTTCCAAAATACAGCATTTCAAAATTAAGCGATAAAAAAATTTAACAAGTAGTATTATCAAACAGTATAATTAAAAATCAAGAATGGTTGCAATACATAAATGCATAAAAGCACTGGAGCGTGTAGGTTGAGCCAAAAAAATAGGACAATCATACCGGAAGGGGATCTATATACCCCCGTTAAGATGGGAGGGGCAATTATCTAAAAAATGACTTAAGGTAGAAACAACACTATTGCAATACAATGGTAGCACCCACAATATCTAAGAAAATTACTTAAGGTAGAAACAACACTATTGCAAAACAATGGTTACACCCACAATATCTAAAAAAATTAGTTAAGGTAGAAACAACACTATTGCAAAACAATGGTAACACCCACAATATTCTCCTATAGCATTTTAAAGCCCAGAAACCCATTCTTGAATTTATTTTTTAAATAAAGTTATTTAAATCGAAAGTTTTTGAGAAATCAATTTCCTACCTCAAATTCCAAAAACTAATATAGCGTCCGCCACGCTTGTAACCATTTTTTTTCGAAACCTTTTATTTTTCAGGATTACCTTATGAAAATCAGTTTTTTTCGAAAAATATGTTTCGAAGCCTTGTCTTAATAGAAACTTTGTTTTACGAAACTTTTGCGGATTACCATATGTCGAGTATATATGTAGGTATGGTTTTTAATTAATACCTGTTCTTTTCTGTACTGCCCTCACCAATGTTGTATACATGAAAAAACACCTTGCTATTAAAAAGAAATAAATTGTCGCAGCCAGTCCCGGTGATAACTTTTAAAGAAAATAATTTCATATTTGATATCTAACGTCAATGCCCTTTCAAACCATATATGATTTTTTTTAACGAATCTGGGTTTTTTTGCACTTTGCTTTGTATAAAATGTAAAATTGCTATTTTAACATGTTTTTATTATTCTTTCGTTAACGACATACAAATATGTATTAGCAAACCATAAGGTAATATGTCTACACCATCAATGTCTTACTACATTCTACGAAAGCAAGTTCGTGCGATTCGTGCATACATATTTTTGTTTTAAGTATTTATAACCCCTTTTATCATTATTAAGTTAATCGTATAAATCTTTTGTGAGATCCATAGCCTGGGCTAAATATAAATTTGCCTTTTGAAATTTAACTTTACATTTTGAAAGGCAACAAAAGTTGGTAAACCAAGCCACATTATGATAACCTGTAAACTAATAAAAAAAAAATTGAAATCCTTTTTATCCAGAACTTTGTAAACGTACATATATGTATATGTATAAGAATGATTAACGAATATTGATTCAAGAAAAACAAGAGGTAATTTTCTCGTTTTCGCTTCCTTTTCGACTGATATCAACTTTTAAGATTTTCGGTCTCATTTCTTTGAACTTTGCTAAAGTTCAACCGATTCTTGAATTTTGTTTGTATTAACAAGAGCAATTAGAAGTTTTTACCTGTCCTACAACTTATATCTACGCAGATAACTGTTTTCTCGCAATATGTGACCAAACCCATTTCGTTAGCGTTTTAGGATAGTTTTTATTTGACTTTGGTTTTGTGTCATTTTGTTTTTAAATAATTTTAACTATATGCCTGTAAGACCTCAGGTCTTTTAAATGCAATGCACGGCACTAGTTAGAAGGAATAGAAGGAAAGATTTTTTGTTGGCACAGTGGATTGAGAATTATAATGTTAATTATCTCATGAAATTCCACTGTGCCATTGCCACCTGCAATTTTTTTTCACAAAAACACGTTATTAATTTAGCATTTAAATTATTTTCAAAATATAATAAAAAAAAATATATTTTTTAGTTTATACTTGATGCAGCTTTAGTGTTTTCACAATAAATTAACCTTTTCCAAGATAAATTAATTCTTTTGCAAATTAAATTCAGCTACCCATGTATGCATGTAATTTCATAGGAAATTCAAATACAAATCCGATTTATTAATCTTTATTTAATTTGCAAAAGCACGAATCCTAAACTTGCCCTACAAGCGAAAAAAAAATACTGTTCTTCTCCTGTTGGTTGCACACCAAAATGAACACCAAGTTAATAACCTTGAGTAATAGGTCTTTATTATGAAGCAAATAAATTTGTTATATAAATTTATTTTACTAACAAAACAAATCATTAAACTCTGTCCCCACGCTTTCTTATCAGTCCCCTGGCAGATTGAAACAGTCAAAAATTTCGATAACTAATGTACCGATCAAAGTTTCAGATATGGTACATTGAAGTTTCAAATCTCGTTTACACATAATAGTAAAAGTTTATTGCGCCCGTTATGTATGTCAGTTGTGAAGAAGGCATTTGTGATAGAAAACGTGGAATGTCCACTCAGTTTCTCAGTCCCCTGGTAAGGATTTACGCACAAATTTTGTATGAAAGCATGCATATATTTTAACACTATTGTGTATGCCTAGAGAAACCACAGTATAAACAATTTTTGTTTCTTATTTCAAATAAAACGTTACTATGTTTTTGGCGCAAAAACTACTTTAAGGAGATCACTCCTTAAAGCAGCACACAAATTTGAATTTTGTATAAAGCTTACGCTATAAAAAAAGATATTGTATCTTACTGTGTAAGGCTATTCCAATTAATAAGGAACTTAAGAAAACACTCAGTCCCATGGCCTCAGTCCCCTGACAAGTTCTTTAATAAAATGTTCTTAATTGAGGCTATTGTTTTAAATTCATTACTTTTTTATTTAACGTTGCGTTCCTAAAAATAAATTATTTAACACAATAATAATTTATTTACCGCGGTTTTTAGTAATAGTCCAACCAAATTAGCAAAAATATCTACAAAAATTCGGGAGGATAATTTTATTGTTTTATTTAAAAAAGAGTACTTTTTGGGGATTCTAAAACCACAATTTTCCCTTAAAAAAACCCTCTGCGTCGTCCGCCATTTTGAAAAAGGTATTTAAAAGTTTTTACTCAATTTTCTCAACCGCTATTAGTCGTAGAGTAGTCATTTTTGTTTACTTTTGTAGGCTTACATGTTCTCTACAATTGTTTTCTTAAATTTTTTTTGATAGCTCCTTCCTATAAGTTATTTTTGAAAAACCAGAAAATTTTCGATTTTAAAAATGGGTTTTCAAGTTTATCTCACCCAATGTACATCCGAACCAAAAATCACTCTTAATACTTTTTATAAAACATTAAATTTTCTACATTTCTTTTTATTTAGATTTCATGTTAGTCAAAAACTTTCAAGATATAGCACGACAAAGTTTCTAATATTATATGTATAATAAAGTGTAGATTGATTTTATTAAATTGCCCCTACTTGCTTCCCGTTAGATTAACAAATATAAAATTACTAACATTTTTGTAGAGAAAGGTTTTACCTATAATTGTGTATAATTTGTTTCTTGAAAATTTAAAATTTGTCTTCATATTTTTGAATTTAAAATAGTATATATAAAAATAAAGTTAGGATTTTTTAAAAGGAAAAATTATTTTTATTTTTATATTTATTTTTAATTTTATTTTTAAAAATACGTTTTTTTCTCATTGGCTTTTTTTCTTTTTAAAGGATGCCCACTTCATTTCCACTATTCAGATTTCTAAGATTAAGATCTCAAAATTAAGCTTAAAAATGTAGCTTAATTTTTAAATAAAAATAATTGGGAAGGGGCAAAAATGTTTGTACTAAAAGGGTATGTAAATGTCCCGTCAACTTTATATATACTATTTTAAATTCAAAATATGATGAAAAATTTTAAATTTATCAGAAACAATTTATACATAATTATAGGTATAACCTTTCTCTATAAATATGTTAGTTATTTTATATTTGTTAATCTAACGGGAAACAAGTAGGGGCAATTTAATAAAACAAATCTACACTTGATTGTATAATATTAGGAACTTTGTCGTGCTATATCTTTAAAGTTTTTTGACTAACATGAAATCTAAATGAACAGAAATGTAGAAAATTTACCCTCTTATTTATAAAGAAAAATTAGTCATTTCAGCTCCCGTGTTTAGGAAAACTACACCATGGAATAAGAATTTTCTCCATTTGAGTCCGGAACATTTTTATTCCATGATGTAGTTTTCCTAAACACGGGAGCGGAAATAACTATTTTTTCTTTATAAATAAGGGGGTTAATCTTTTATAAAAAGTATTAAAAGTGAGATTTGGTTCGGATGGACATTGGGTGAGAAAAACTTGAAAAATCATTTTTAAAATTGAAAATTTTCTGGTTTTTCAACTATAACTTTTTATAGGAAAGAGCTTTCAAAAAATATTTAAGACAATAATTGTAGATGTTCTCTAGGTTTTAAAATCCTCAAGAAGTACTCTTTTAAAAAACAATATAATTCTCCTCCCCAATTTTTGTAGATATTTACGATTTTCTAAAATATAATGTAAGGTACCTACATAAAAATTACCCTGGGATACTTTTATGTATTTTTACTTGCGAAATACGTAGTATAGGGCAAGTTTAGGATTCGTGCAAAAAAAAAAATTTTGAGATAATAATTTTCCCTAACATTACGATTATAGAGAAAGCGAAAAAAGTGGGTCTCGCAATTCGGTCTGTCTGTCTGTCTGTCCGTCTGTCTGTATGTACCTCGACCTGCAGCCTAAACGGCTGAAGCGATTTTCTTCAAACTTTGGACTTAAGGTTCTTATGGGATTCCCTAGAGAGGAAATTAAATTTTTTTTTTATCTCAAAAAATAACGGTACCTGTCATACAACCAATATACAAAAATTGATTTATTTCAAAAACGGCTCTAACGATTTTGAAAAAAACAATTACGAGCTACTATAATTACTAAAATAAATATTTTGGTACCTGTCATAGAACCGATTTTTTGGTTTTCAAATTTCTCGTTAACGGCTACACCGATTTCAACCAAATTTTGTATGTAAATGGTCCCTTACTATTTTAACAATTTTGCATATATTTTTTTGAAAAAATAATTTTTGGATTTTTTAAAAAATATTGAAATTTTTTTTTGAAAATTCAACATCTTGAAAACGGGTAAATGAATATTTTTTAAATTTTCTGCAAAATTGTAAATTATTAAATTCTAAAAGTTGGCATACCAAATTTTATTTTAAAAAATGTTCAATATTTTTTACATATAAAAAATTAATTTAAAAAAAAAACCGCTCTAACGATTTTTGAATTTTTTTCAAACGAATCAGATGGCATTCTTTTTTTTTTAAACTCTATCTGTTAACGCTATCAAAAAAAAAAAATGTATGGCAAATTATAGTAATAATTTATATTTTAAATTATTTTTAAAACTTTTTTAATGATATCATAATGTTATAGAAACACATATGCACTGCACATTGACAATTTTAAGCTACGTTTAAGTTGTTAGCTACGAGAGCAAGTTTGTGCGATCCAGGCGTGCCCATTTTTTCTTAAGGATTTATTATGTATTTTACTCAAACATTGTATAATTCACAATTTTGATAAGAAAACATATTAATTTATAAGATATTTTGTGTTTTATATTAGTCCCCGAAAAGAAAAAACTAAGTACCCTAACCACTTAATTTTAAAAAAATGCCCATCAAACTGATAATTTTAAATTTTTTGACTGGCCGTTTTGTGGTATGTGAAAGGACGTTCCATTGTTTAATTAGAGTAAGTTTTTCCCACTATTTGCTTCAAAAAGGGTCGTGTCGAAATTATTATCATTTTATTCCGTAGTTTGTAGAATCACCCATCTAACAATAAAATAAATAAAAAAAAATAAATCGGGTGGCACAACGGCTCATGAAGAACCAGGGCCTAGTGACTAACAACTCGCAACCATTCCTGTGTGCGCCTTTCGACAGGAATGGAAGGGACCTACAATTTTATACCGAATCCGAACGGCTGGACGAGAAGCACTTATTTGTGACAAGTGATACTCTTGGAGGATTTGTCAAATCCTCGCAAGAGGCAGTAGCCCTGAAAAAAAACTTTTTAGTTTTTAGGTGGACGAGGCTGGGAAGCGATCCCAGACCTCCAGCGTGACAGTCGAACGCACTAACCATTACGCTACGGGCTACTACTACCCATCTAACAATGCATTAACAAAAAAAACTAAGTAACTCTGAAGCACTCAAAAATTTTCCAATTCTGCTATCCGATCCAAATCGGTCAAAAAGTTTTCGAAAGAAATATGATGTTAACTAAGTGCAACAAGCAATGTTTGCATCATTGCTGTGGTCAAAGTAGGACACTTAGGGCCAGTTTTTTCATAGCTGATTATCTTTAATCCATGATTAGTGGAGCTGGGAAATCCTCAAATGTTATTGTTGATCAAATTTTGTTTAAAAAATTTAAAGTATGAGTTGCTAATCATGGATTTCACTAGGTAATCAGCCAATTTTGGTTGATTAGCGTTAGTTATTTAAATGCTATGAAAGTCACATACTAAATTTAGCCCACTGTAAACAAACTGGCCCATAAGTTGGCACTGATTTTTGTACACGTACAGTCGGCTTCGCTTAACTGGAACACCGTAATTGCAGAACATTTTTTTCAGTTAAGCGGAGTTTTCAGTTAACCGAACTTCGGATAACTGAAACTTGTTTCAAATAAGCGGAGTTTTGTCAGAACAAATTAAATTTCATTTAGTCTGAAAATACAAAAAAAATGTAAGTATAATTTTTTGTATTGTATCAAAATAGTTATATTTCCATATGAAACCATTCAAACAACAAATGCATTTATATTTTTTATCACAAATATTGCGTCAGCCATACGATTTCTGTCAAACATTTTTAAGGATAATGCAAAAAATAAAAGAAAAATAAAAGAAACGACTGACACAACGAGGGAATGGGAACGTTCAGATGACTTAGGGGACTTGCAAGAAAGTTCCCTTCAATTGAAACAATTTTTCGACAGCTGACCAATCACAGTCTAAAAAATTTGCCTTACAAGTTCCCTTAAATCGTCTGAACCTACCCAATGACAGGAAATCAAATTTTGACATTCCGGATTTGAAATTTTAAATTCAAATGGTGAGTTCGATTTAAAACTTGATGGCAGCGTTCAACGGTCGTTTCACTTATGCGGAATTGAATAAGTGAAAAATGTTTATTCGAGGCAAACAATTTTGTATCAATTATCAGAAGTTTGCAATTACGCGGAGTTCAGTTATGCGAAGCAGTTTGTGTAGAAAATTCTCAAAAACGCTCCGGAATAACAGTCTTGTTTCAGATAACCGATGCTTTCAGTTAAGTGGAGTTGGCTGTACTTGGAACCCTTAACTATGATAAAATAAAGTTAATAGAGTTATAATATTTATGTATATCTTTTTCTAAGCAACTTTTGAAGCGATTTTAAAAGTTACGAACATTTTGCATTGTAAAATTTTTCAACTGTTACATTTTTCCTGCAGCGAGCACAGGTTTTTTGGTGTTGCAAACTTAGCTACAGACTACATAAAATGCCCCAACAACATACCAAAAATGTAGAACTACATCGCGCTTTGCAATTTTGTACGAATTTGACTGTGCTATGAATGGTTGCAAACATATGTAGGTATATACTATACATAATTAAATTACAACTTTACACATATTGACACATTGCACAGTACAAAACGAAACACACAAAACTTAAGGGAGTTCTCGAAATTTATTTATTGCACAGTTTATTGCGCAGTTTAATGCACTTGACACGATTTGCAACAAAACATTAATTTATGCTTTTTATCACAGAAACAAAATGCACTTTGAAATGCCATCGAGATGCAACACCACGCACGAATAAATAGAAGTAACAAAAACATACAAATTGCAACAAACCAACCTTGGGATTCTTCAAATCCATGATTTTCTGGCATTTTTTGTTTTGTAGGTGCACAAATTAAAACAAAGTCCTTAAAGTCATCTAAACACAATTAACACGTCAAGTATAACACAAATTTCAATTATTAATTTACTAAACAATTCATTAAACTTAAGAGAAATGGATAAAGAATGAATTTGAAGAAACTTTACTACATTAAATGAGATCTGCACTTAAACTGGCTGAAAATTTTCGCCATCAATTGAACTAACTTGAATATTGGTTGCTGGTAAAACAGGTACAGTCAATCCTAAGATGATCGTAGAGAAATACAACGTAGAGATACAACAACAACAAAATACAAATCGAAAAAAAAAATTAGTAGTTTATTCTAATGATTTGTAAGATGCGCAGAATGTGTTAGATATAAGTGCTTCTCAATGCGTTGGAACGAAAACGAACTCTAATAAAAAGTCAAGGATGGAAGCAAGGGATACCTATATCTTCACAGATGTTCGATACCATCCGATTTCCGACGAAAGTCTTTCTGTACAGCTACAGAGCTGGAGCTGGATGATTCTAAAATAATTGTGTTTTACTGATAAACTTAGGTCACAATTAGGTTGTAGTAGATTACTTTTGCTCTAATCGCACTGGAACTTATCTGGTTGTTGTACATGAACACATCTTGTGGAATCAAACAAAATATATGATCGATTCGCACGTACACATACGTATTTGTTATTATGGTCTATGACTACAAATTTGGCTAGGCATTGGTGTTTAAAATTTAAATGAAATAATTTATTAAAAAAAATTATAGAAGTGAATTGTATTCTTGAGTTCCCAAAGGCTAAGCATTAAAGACATACAATATTTAGTGTGCACATCATGTAGGTATGTTATTGATTTTTTAAATTTTGGAGATAGCAAATGTAGATAGTTGAAATGTTTTATTTATCTCTTTTTTTTTCTTTTAGACAATATCCTGAAATTATTTTATCCTAATTACTTAGAAGAAAATTAAAAGTGAACTATTCACAATAAATTCATCTTGGCCATTATATTTTAAAATTGGAAAATCCAGTTACTTATTTCTTGGATTAGCAGTGGAGGCTAGATAGCATTTTATTCAAGAACCCGGGGAAACTGCTCCGATTTCGGTGATTTTTTTTTTTAAGGTACAGAGAATCAAAATTACAAAAAAGTTTACAATTCAAAAATCGACGCTGTCCACAGACATTTTTTTAAAACTCAAAAATCGAAAATTAAAAAAGAAATATATTTAAAATAAAAAAAAACACTCCAAAGTTTTTTTTTTTTTCATTTGTATTTAATACTAAAGTTCAAAACCAAGTACTGTAAAACTCGCTTATATTCACATGCGATGAAACCAATTTTTTATATGTTATTTTAAATAAAAAAGTTCAAAATCAAGTACAGTAAAACCAGCTTATATGCACACATTTTTTTTTAAATTTTATTTAAAATAATTAATAGTTCTTATTATTTTAATTACGAGGAAATATTGTATAATACACAACATTAAGAACATAATATTTAGTATTATGTTATATTTAAGAACATTATTAATGTTAACATTTATATTTTATTTGGAAAAGCAAAAAAAAAATAAAGTTTTTTTTGTTTTGGTAAATAGTTAGGCACCTAGGCACATATTCAATACATTATTTACATAATGTCTTCCTCTTCTATTAATTTTTTTTTCGAAGATTTTATCAGGCTGACGGTTACTACAGCTATCACTACTACATGCTGTACAGAAAAGCCCTGTTTTTCGACAACCGCAATTTCCTCCACAGCCAGATTTACATCGACAAAATATTATTTTTAATACGTTTTCCGGAGCCGGTGACTGGTTCATGGGATTTGGTATTTGGATTTAACTTCCATCCCCATTCGACTGTTGATAAACAATAAGCTAGCCATAATTGAATCTGAAGATATACTTTTTTTAAATGTTCCATCGCTGCATCCGTTGTGCACGGTAAACTGTTCAATTGCACAAGGACGTCATGAACAATTGTTTTAGTAAAAAAAAATGATATCTGAACAGATTAAGATCAACCGCAGATTTTGGAGCACCATATAAAGCTAAAATACATCTCTCACCGGCTTGATAAATGGTGTCTTTGTCTTGATTCGGTTGCTTGAATATTTTTGCAGCATCCTTTAAATGTTTTTGATCTTCGAATTTTTTAGCAAATGTGATTTTTCCTTTATTGTAGAAGGTCGATGTAGTATCACATCCTGTGAATGCATGTCAAAATAGCACATGTAGGGCTGGCCACGAGACGAGACTCTGCGAGACTTTTGCAAGTCTGGTCTCGGTCTCGTTAAAAACGAAAATTTTCAGTCTCGTCTCCGAAAAATATCATTTCCGGACAAACTGTTGTTTTTTAATTGCACGTGTACTTTGCTTATACATGTATTCTGATTATACATGTCTTCTGATTACACGTGTATTTTGATTACAGGTTTAATTAAGAGTTATACCATGTTAATAATTTGTTATCACTCGTGACACGAAAACAAGAGTTATTAAACACACGTTTGAACCGCGATCTTTATTACAACTGTACATTCATGATACGAACCTATGTACATAAATGTACCTATGAGCGAAAAAGTTAATTAAAATAACTATATTTTGTAAAAATTAACGATTTTTCATTAATCCTATTTAATAATGCACTAAAATTTCATACAAAACAATTGCGTCCGGAGACTTAAATTAATTCTTCCGGACACTAAATTTTGCTGTTCGGATACTAGCGAAAATAGAACTTTTTTTCTAAAAAAAAATAATAATTATGCAAATGTTAAATCTATAAATTAATTAAATGTTATATTATCAACAATTATCTTAACTTTGAGAAAACCAGATCTTTTTAGTAAAACTTTTATAGTAAGATAAATAATTGAGAGCAAAGTGAAGAAATATGCTAAGTGTCCGGATACTAGTGCGTTTACCCTATAAGCGGGTTTTACTGTGGGTTGTTGGTTTTGGACTTTTCAAATATAGCTTCAAAAACCTTTCTATAATCTATGGCAGTGATATTTATTAGTTTAAGAATATTTTACAAATAAAATTAATTTTTTTTTGAACATTTTGTTTTTTTCTAGTTTCAAAAAAAAAACCTGTGGAGAGCGTCGATTTTTGAATTGTAAACTTTTTTCTAATTTCAATTCCCTACATTAAAAAAAAAATCATCAAAATCGGAGCAGTTTCTCCGGGTTCTTGAATAATGGCCTTTTTAGGCTATCTAGCCTCCACTAATAATTACAACAACATTTTTTAAATAATACTCGATTTTTGAATAGTGCTGTTGCTGTATGAGTTATAATTAACTATAGTAACGTCAAAGTAGTAGCCCGTAGCGTAATTGTTAGTGCGTTCCACTGTCACGCTGAAGGTCTGGGTTCGCTTCCCAGCCTCGTCCACCTAAAAACTAAAAAGTTTTTTTTCTGTGCTACTGCCTCTTGCGAGGAATTGACAAATCCTCCAAGAGTATCACTTGTCACGAATAAGTGCTTCTCGTCTAGCCGTTCGGATTCGGCATAAAATTGTAGGTCCCTTCCAATCCTGTCAAAAGGCGCACACAGGAATGGTTGCGAGTTGTTACTCACTAGGCCCTGGTTCTTCACGAGCCGTTGTGCCACCCAATTTATTTATTTATTTATAACGTCAAAGTAAACACAAAGGACAAAAGTATTAAATTTTGCCTGAGTCACTGTAAAATTTACATGTTTCTCATGTCGCTGACAAAAAAGTAAACAGGTATTTAACTAACTTTTTAATACATATGTGATTTAAATTAAGCGTAATTTTTGAAAACTTGTTATAATGTGAATAAATTTGTTAATGTTAAGTGTTTGCTATAAAACCAATAAGCTTTTATATTGAAATTATTGGTCTACCGCCATAAAATATTTTTTTTTTTTGTAAACTAGTTTTGGTTGCTCCACATTAGGGCAGGTGATTTGAAGAACAACTGTAGAAGAGTAAATGTTGTAAATGTATTTTTAGACGAGAAAGGCGACTTCTAGAATTCACTGGGTTTATATGGAACTACATGGTTAGACAATATAGTTTGATGGAAGACAGCATGATTTTAAAATATTCGTACATTCTGAAGGTTTGAATGAATAACTTATAAGTTTGTGAAGTGGTTATTTTCTGGCAATGTTAAAGCAATTATGGTTGCCAAACCAAGTGCTATTTTATAAACTTCCTTTGATATTATGACTCGACAGATGAATTTTCTGTCGAAAATTTAAAAACGATTTTGGGAAAAAACTAGTTTTTAAAAATTAAAAAAATGTGGTAAATGGCGATTGATATCCAAGGCTTCCTATTTTATTATTGAGTAGGTATGTTTTATTTGGTTTGCATACTTTATACACATAAACTACAGACAACTCCGCTTAACTGCACTCCTATTAACTGAAAACAAGGTTATCTGAAACAAGAAATTTATTACGGAGACTTTTTGAGAATTTTTCACATAAACGACTACGTATAACTGAACTCCGCTTAAATTGAAACACAATTGTTTGCCTAAAATGAACATTTTTCACTTATTCAACTCCGCATAAGTGAAACGACCGTTGAATGCTGCCATCAAATTTTTAATCGAACACACCCCATGAATTTGGAATGAGAAATCTGAAATGTCAAAATCTCATTTCTCGTCATTCCCTCCCCAAGTAACATTGTTGGAGCTAGTTGAAGCAAAACTGCTCTTCTACAGCTCTAATATAGTATAATCTAAGGCTATAGCTCTGTAAGAGTTTATAATACAGCTCTCTTTATTTCTTTTAAAAATTTATTTATTTATTTATTTATTCATCATCAATTAGAGTTTACAGTAACTCTTACAGACTAGCGAAATACAAAATTTGTCTTAACATAAATTTTAGTTAATTAACCAGAAAGAATAGGCTAAGCATATTTTTAAATGTATCCCTACTCAAATGAAAATTAAAATCAATAAAATCAGATATTTGGTTAATTTCTCTGACACAGCGAGATATTGGCTCGTTAACAGCATAATTTGCTCTATGAATTACCTCATGAAATAAATATCGATTCCTAAGCACTCGAGTTTGAGCATGCAAATTTATAAGAGATAATAAAAACGGACAGTCAATATGATAGCATAAGATATCTTTAATAAACATTATGGAAAACATTTTGCGGCGGTTTTCTAAGGTCTGAATGCCAATAAGTTGAAGTCGAGTATTATAAGGTGGCATAACATCAACGTTCCATCTAAGTTTATAAATAACTATTCTTGTAAATTTTCTTTGAATTTTTTCAATTCTAACCGAATGAGTTCTATAAAATGGATTCCATACTACACAGCAGTACTCCAGAACTGATCTAACATAAGCAATGTAAAGCGTTTTTAAGGTGTAAGGATCACTTAGACCTTTAGAGTTGCGGAAAACAAATCCAAGCATAGAGTTGGCTTTATTAAGTATGAATTTGTGCTTTATTACAGAGGTCCTGGAATGGTTTCACCTCTAACAACTAATTACGTCTCAAGATTCAAAAATATGCTCCTTACTGGAGTTTATAACATTAAAATTAGAGCATTGTCCAAATATCAGTTCTCAACGATTTATTATAGAGAACTTTCAACAAGACATGGACAAAATATTAACGCATGCGTCGAAACATAGCTCTAATAGAACCACACAAAAAGTGCGTATAGAGCTGAATACTAATACTTTCACACAAATGGTACATAATAAAAATATTACTCATGCGCATTGTAAAATGTCAAAAAAAAAGCATTTACAGAGCTATTGTAAAACCACCACTGATTTTGTAGGGTGCTACAAACTTCTATAAATTCAACAAAATTAACTCAACAAAAAACAAAAATATTCATGAGTCGAAAATAAATAAAGCCGTGGTTTTTGAGAGAGTGACTAGCAACTCAGTAAAAGTTTTACACGGAAAACACAAACAAAATTCTCTATAATATTTTGTTTTGCGTGTAAACATTTTGCTGAGTTGCTAATCACTCTCTCAAAAAACACGACTTAAATTAATTATAATTATTTTTTTATTTTTTTCTATACCCTAAGAAAGCTTTAAAACTTATCGAAATTTAACTAAAGCTGAATCACAAAAAAAAACTTGCTCGTTAAGTTCTAGGTCCAACTCAGGTACACCTACTCTTTAAATGAAAACATACTAGGTATTTGCTGTGCAGAATATTCACTTTTTCTTTTATTTTCTAAAACACCCTATTTTATATAAAGCACTGAAAGCAAATCTGTCACCTTGTGGCTATTTGCTCTGAAATAACGCTATTACAGCTCTGAAACGCTATTACAACTCTAAGGAAAAGAAACTTTTACCCTAATAAAAATAAGACGATGAAAACAAAAATGTTTCGAATACCCAATTTTTTTTTCAATTTTGAAAGCGAAAAAGTCTCTGTTTTCGATTAAAAAACACAACACATTGGGGCATATTCATAGTCGCAGATAGACCCAGGTTTAACTAAACTACAGTTTAAGACAATTTTGGCTCAATGAATACAGACCGATTTTAATTACAAATTGTTGGTTTTATATTTTCATAAGATAATTAACTTGGTATACTACACAAATAGCTTCAAATATTTTGAAATGATAAACTTAAAAAAATAGAATCAACGTCCGAAAATTCAACGAAAGCTATGTTTAACTTAGACCCAGGTCTAAAATGACTATGAATACGCCCCATTTTGCAATTTTTAAACAAAGTATTTTATTAATGATTGACAATAGTTCTTAAGATTTTTTTGTTTTGTTCATTTTAAAATTTTTTAAAATCTCAGCGAAATATTTATAATTCCGGAGGCGCGTTGTAATTTCGCAAAGTGTGATAAAACAAAACGCGCACTTAAAATTCACAATTATTTTAACAAAAATTATAATAATTCCCTTATTCTGTTAGAATATAAAAAATAACTTATCTTGTTGACATTACGCATTTAATGAAGTTTTACAATACTTATAAATACTTCAAATAAATTAATCCATCACACAAAAATAAAATATGTTTTGCAACTGTTGTATATTATTCTTCGATTGTATTATGCACACTTATACCAACAAAAAGCTGTCAAAGGTGCTCCTAGTAGATACAAAATGAATAATTGAAGAGCTTGAAATCTACTAAGTTCCTGATAACGAGCTGATTACGAACAGAAATTTGCTCTAAATGTCAAAGAATTCCCTGTTTGAGAGCTCTAAAATTACTCTAAATGCGCAACTGGAGCTAATTCTCGAAGTGACGCGCTTTTAGACTTGCTCTGGAAGTGCTGTTAGAGCATTTGAACAGCAAAATTCGTTTCTTGGGTCCCTGGTATCCTGGTGACAGTCTTTTCTTTTAAATTTGTTTATATTTTGATTTAGGCGCCAGTTTCCAGCTTTCATTGAAACACAAATCAGTGAAATTTTTTGACAAGTCGTTTATTATAAACGTCATGAAATTTTCTTTCATTGAAAATATCATTCCCCATAATTATTTTGACATAATACAAGAAATCATACCCTAACCTTTTTTTGATTTTCAGGCTAATAATCCAGGTAAATTAGACATAAATTCCTAAAAAGTTCGGAAAAATTATATACAGGGTTTTTGTTTTTGAATCAGCTTTTTTATCGTGAAATACATTTTTGAGTAAAAGTCCCCATCGATCCTAGCTCCGCGTCTATTAAAAAGAGGGGGGTCAAAGGTCACGAAGTATGGTATTTCGCTAATTTTGATCAAACAAAAATCGTCGAATAATGAAACATGACGTAAATAATTCAAATAAAAATTTCAAGTGACCTCAGCTCCAGAAATTAATGTGTTTTTAGTGATGTATTAACTCGGTTTGCTAACCCGAGTTAACTCGAGTTAAGCACTACTCGAGTTGACTCGGCTTGATTTTTTTTTTAACTCGAGTTAGATTTTACCCGAAACGAAAGACAACTCTAGGGGAATTTGTTTAAATTATACATAATAATAAATTATATATAAGAATAATAAAATTCACAGTATCTTCTTGCTGTGATTTTTATAAGAGTCGGTAAACATCGACCAAAACTTGTGTCTTAGTAGGGTATAACAGACTAACTGAAGAGCCCACTGTTATACCTTGGGCGAAACACAATAATTTCTGGAGTTGAGTTCACTTGAACTTTTTATTTGAATTATATTCATTCACTCCACTTAAAACCAAAGTAATAATATTTTAATATTTAAATTTCTATTTCTTCATCATGACGTAAATATTTCAATTTATCATTTTAATTTAGGATCAAATATCTCGGGTGAAAGGGTATTTTTAAAGTAGAAGGGGGGGGGGGGGTTGCAGAATGATGAATGGGGCTTGGAGTTATATTGAAAAAAGTTTATAAAATAGTGTCAGTGAAATTGAGCGAAAATGTGATATTTGTCATGATACCGAAGACATGAAGAGGGTAGACGGGTGGTTTTCGAGGAGGGGTCAGGGGGTATTCAAACCACAAAAAATTATTTTGAGGTAACCTACGCATACGGCACATCGTTTTAGGGTAATTTTTGATGCTGAATCTAATTAAAGAAAAATCAAGATAATATATCCACTCTTCAAACATTCCCTATCAAAAGAAAATGACTATGAGAGCCAAACCAGGCAAATCACTCTTTAAATAGAACATGTTTGCGGCTTTATATTCGGGATACAAGAACATATCGCACATCGCGAGCGTTGTGATTTTCAATGTAGATGTGTATGTGGGTACTCTATTTCACATCACCTTAGAAGTTGAGTACAAGATGCGTTTTTTTTACTTAGTGGTATCCCCAGTATGCCTTATCCACAGTCACCATACCTAATTATATTGATTTATTTTTGTAATTTTTAATTTTGTATTTTTGTTTTGTAATTTTGTATTTTTTCATTTTTTTTTTTTTTATTAGTTTGATGGCCCTGGGCTGTCAGCTTTAACATTAGTTCCGACTCCATTGTTGAATTAAGTATACACGATAAATCTGCATCGTCTTCCAAATCTGAATCTGCAGCTGCAGGCTCTTCTAAAACAAATGATGGGTCTATATCATAGTTCGTCTCCTCTTCATTACAGTTTTTAGGGTCTGAACAACTTAAACCTGTCCTACGGCATCCACATTTAGTACAACACCTTTTACTACAGTTAAAATCGTTTTTATTAGTATATCAGGGGCCGGTTGGAGTAGAGTTGTTACTGGTTCCAAAACCATATTATTTAGTGTTCATCCCCAGTTTCAGGAGCAAGTAGGAGATTTCCAAGCCACACTTGAATTTGAAAATAAGCCCGGTTAAAGTGTTGCTGAGCCGCTTCATCATTCTTTAACTAGATAGGTCATTACAAAATGCCCTAAAAGGATGTGCCATATGCCTAGGTAATCACAAAATAATTTTTCGGGTTTGAATACCCCCTGACACCTCCTCAAAAACCACCCGTCTACCATCTATATGTCGTCGTTTTCGTTATCATGACAAATGTCACATTTTTGCACAATTTCACTGACACTATTTTATATACTTTTTTAATATAAGTCCACACCCTATTTTTCATTCTACAACCCCCCCCCCCCCCCTGCCACAAAAACACCTTCCACCCTACATATTTTTAAGCAAGCTTTTGAGCCTATATTTCAATGATAAATTGAAATATTTACGTCATGTTTCATTAGTCGACCATTTTTGTTTGATCAAAATCAGCGAAATACCATGCTTCGTGACCTTTGACCCCCTATTTTTAATAGACGTGGAGCTAGGATCGATGGAGACTTTTACTCAAAAATTCATACCACCATAAAAAAGCTGATTTAAAAACAAAAACCCTGTATATAATTTGTCCTTTTTTTTTTTTTCTTTCCTGGGCTATAAGTAAAATTTAATTTGTTTTGAAAAAACTCCGCTTATTTGAAACAAGTTTCAGTTCCGAAGTTCGGTTAACTGATAACTCCGCCTAATCGAAACGAATGTTCTGCAATTTGTGTACCAGTTAAGCGGAGTCGACTGTAATTATGGAACTATAAGTAATTTGAACACTCTTTAATGTCCATTGATAAGAATGATCTTGGTACTTTTCCATTAATTTACTTAATTGGTTTTCAGGTAGATTTGTTTGTTGTTCTTTATTAAAATGATACCTTACTACTGCATATTGCCGTATTTTTCATTCTCACTGTCCAACCTCAAAAAGGAAACTATGGAAGGGATAATGAGTTCTTATAAAATTCTATAAGCATCGAATAGTTGTTCCTTTGACAATTTTTATGATTTAACGATTAGGGTATTAGGGGATTGAAATTTCTCTCTGCTCATTTCTGGAACACAGCCTAAATTGCCGATTGGAGTGGTAATAGTACCGTACTAAAAATTCTACTTCTAGTTGAGTTCTCAGGAATTTTTTTTTAATGTTTGATGAAAATTAATGTATTTATTTAGCGTTATTCTGCATTTATAAATTTGGTTTTACAAAAACGATTATTAAGAAAGAAAATTAGATAAGCTGAGCTAAGGTTTTAGAAAAAAAAAGTAGCCATCTGCGTCGTACAAAATTGCTGTTATGAGTAAAATTAGCATTAGTTATTATTCTTAGATATACAATAGTTATTGGATTATGACGACATTGACTATGGCAAAACTCTAAACTTAATATAAAAAAACTCATTTTAATATTTGTAATTCGATTTTTAATCGAAACCAACATTACGATCACATTATAGTTAAACAGGTTGTTATGTACCTTATAATTTTGTAATGATTTTGTTTGTCCTTTTAATTTATTAGTTTCCGTATAAAAAATTGTTTCAATGTTAATTTATTAAAAATATTTTTTTAGTTATTAATTTTTTTTTTAAATACAAAGACAACATTTTAAAATATAAATGTAAATTTACCAACAAAACTCAAAAATCCAATAAAAAGAAGTCGGGGATAACGAAGAAACGTTGAGATAAGATGAAATAAAGTTTTATTTGCATTTGAATTCAATTTGACCAAAAAAGCCTGCAAAAAAATATATACATAGGTATAAATTAATATACGATAAGTAATTGGTCACATAAAACATTCATTCACATTACGATGATGGAGAAGTCAGAAATGTCGCGTCCGTCGCATGTAATGTTTGAAATATATGTGTGATATTCCCAAATATCGTCATTGGCTTGCTTTATTTTATCATTATTCTGCAATTCGGTACTGAATTAATTTTGTATAAATACATTTTTAACGAAGAAATACAATAAAAAAAATAAATTATTTTGTATTTTTAATTTTGCTTGTGATATTATCATATCTACATAGGTAGATACTACGTGTCAAGTTATGGATTTCGTAAAAAAAATTAAAATTCGAGATAATAGAGATGATAGAGATGATAGAGAAAGCAAACAAAAGTGGTCTCCCAATGTCTATCTGTAGGCGCACCTACAGCCTAAACGGCTGAATGGATTTACTTCAAACTTGATACCTACTGTTTTTTAAAGTTTTTTTTTAGAACCAAAAAGAAGAATTTTTTTTTAAATTGGTTATACTTATAATGGTGTCTATAGTAAGTTCCCCCATATGTACCTTCCTACAACCATTTTTTGGTTTTTGATTTTCTCGTAATTGATATTTTTCATTTTTTTTTACAGTGAAGCCTCTGTAAGTTTTAACATTATTAAGAATCAAAATTAAATTTTTTTTTTTTTTTGAAAACACAATACATATTTTGGAAACGACTTAGACAATTTTGTATTATTTTCTTACATACATACATATTTGAGAAAAATTATGTTTCTTTACTAAGAAATAACGGTACCTTCCATACAAACTTTGAAAAACCGCTAAAAAAAAAATATTTTTCTCGAAAACGTCTCCAAGAATTTTGATAAAATTCTCATTATTGGATAAACCTATTGAAATGGTTTTCTTATATGCAGTGCAGAAGCTCATAAAAAGTTTAAATTATATTGCATATCAAAATTTTCAAAAAATGGTCTTTCGATTTTTTTTTTTAATTTCAAAATTTTCTTTCGAAAAATCGATTTTTCAAAGACTGGTGGATGAAATTTTTTGAAATTAAATTTGTATATTTGTTTATTTTGTATAAATGTATATATGTACGTAATCACTTTAAATTTGCGTTTCCAATTTTATTCTTAAAAATTGTTTCAAAATTTTATATAAAAAACTAAAAGCATCCGTTATCTGAAACAATAAATTTATTCCGGAGCCTTTTTGAGAATTTTTCACCCAAACTGCTTCGCATAATTAAACTTCACTTAATTGGAAACTGCGGATAATTGAAACAAAATTGTTTGCCTCAAATCAAAATTTTTCACTTATTCAACTCCTTAAGTGAAACGACCGTTAATTGCTGCCACCAAATTATAAATCGAACACCGCCCTTGAAATTTGGAATGTCAAATCTGAAATTTCAAAATCTCATTTCTTGTCATTACCTCCTGGTGTCAGTTTTTCCTTTCCATTTGTTTATTTTTTGGCTTGTCTTCAAAAATTTTCGACATTAAACGTATGGCTGACGCGATAACTGTGATTAAAAATGTAAATTAATCCCTTTGTTGCTTGAATTGTTTCATATGGAAATATAACTATTTTAGCACAATACAAAAAATCAGGCTAATAAGAAGATGAAGAAATTAAAATATTAAAATATTGAAATTGCTTCTGTTTTAAGTGGAGTGAATGAATAAAATTCAATTAAAAAGTACAAGTGACCTCAACTCCAGAAATTATTGTGTTTCGCCCAAGGTATAACAGTGGGCTCTTCAGTCAGTCTGTTATACCCTACTAAGACACAAATTTTGGTCGATGTTTACCGACTCTTATAAAAATCACAGCAAAAAGATACTGTGAATTTTATTATTCTAGGGGAATTTGTTTAAATTCGTGCACCTAGAAAATAAATACCCGTGGTCAGGCTAAATGAAATTTATTTAGTTTTGATTAAATCTGCTTATTTGAAACAAGTTTCAGTTATCTGAAGTTCGGTTAACTGAAAACTCCGCTTTACTGAAACGAATTATCTGCAATTTTGGTGTTCCAGTTAAGCGAAGTGGATTGTATCTCGAGTTCGATTTTTGTACGAATTCAAAACTTGTTCTAGTTTAAGTCCTAGTTTAAGTCGACTCCGCTTAACTAGAACACCATAATTAAAGAACATTTGTTTCAGTTAAGCGGGGTTTTCAGTTAACTGAACTTCGGATAACTGAAACTTGTTTCAAATAAGGGGAGTTTTGTTCAAACAAATTAAATTAAATTTAGCCTTAAAATAAAAAAAAATGTGTGTAGGTATGATTTTTTTTATTGTGTCAAAATAGCTATTTCCATATGAAACAATTCAAACAACAAAGGTATTTACATTTCTATTCACAAATATAGCGAACATTTTTGAGGATAAGCCCAAAAATATACAAATTTAAAAGAAACGGCTGACACCAGGAGGGAATGACAAGAAATGAGATTTTGAAAGTTCAGATTTGACATTCCAAATTCAATCGGTGCGTTAGATTTAAAATTTGATGGCGGCGTTCAACAGTCATTTCACTTATGCGGAGGTGAATAAGTGAAAAATGTTCATTTGAGGCAAACAATTTTGTTTCAATTATCAGCAGTTTGAAGTTAAGCGGAGTTCAGTCTTGCGAAGCAGTTTGTGTGCAAAATTCTCAAAAAGGCTCCGGAAAAAATTTCTTGTTTCAGATAACCGATGTTTTCAGTTAAGCGGAGTGCAGTTAAGTGGAGTTGACTGTACCTATTATCTTTACAGTACCTATATCCCAAGTTAAAATGATTTGGGTACACTCCTACAGCTTTTCAAGACTGTATGTATTTCAAAATGAGGCGTGTTGGGAACAACATTTCTTTTAAAACAAAAATCTCCGAATTTTATTATCTTATCAATTTAGCTTCAAATCACCGGCTCAAAACAATAAAAACAAGTTAAGAATTAAGAAGACCAATTAATAACACATTTTACAACTAAAATTAAAACAAAATAATTTTATTAAGCTAAAAAATTTGCCCGAACAGTCAACTCTACGCTATAATTATAAAGTTTTAAACTGTAAGCTCTTTCGCTTTTTAAATAATTTATTATTGAAGACAACCAACCGTAAGCTTAAATATTTTAAAAGTTTTGTGTACAGAATTTTACAAAGCAGTGGCATGCAAAGCAATGAAAAGTAAAATCTGTTTAGCTTTGTGTTAATACAAACAAAAAACATACATAGAATCAGTAACAGAAAGTTTATTAATAACTATACAGTGTTGTCAATTCAAGAGTTACTCTTTTAGGTTGTTTTGTATTTTTAAGTATCATATTCGGAAAGAATGAAATAGTTTATTTTATTTAAAAAAACTTGTGCCTCCTAGTTAAAATGGGTATATAGACCGCTTCCATAATACGGTTTTATCTTCTTTTGTTCAGTTCATTAGTTTATACTTCTGGGCTAGAATAGTAATTGAACTTTGGTATTCTTAAAACACTTATACAGCTGAAAATCGGTTATTTAAAAAAACATTGGGGCTTATTCATAGTCGCAGATAGACCCAGGTTTAACTAAAATACAGTTTAAGACAATTTTGGCCGAATGAATACAGACCGATTTTAATTACAAATAGTTGGTTTTATATTTCTATAAGATAATTAACTTGGTATACTTCACAAATACCTTCAAATATTTTGAAACGATAAACTTAACAAAATAGAATCAACGTCCGAAAATTCAACTAAAGCTATGTTTAACTTAGACCCAGGTCTAAAATGACTATGAATACGCCCCATTAAGTTTAAATATACAGGGTTTAACCCAAGTGTTGAAAAAAGCTATAGTGTGTAGGTTCGGTGAATACAATACAAAAATCGTATGGGAGGACTGCTTTGTTCCCCAATTTTCCAAACAAAAATCTTAAAACAAAAAAAAAAAAATATAAAAAGAATAAAATTATCTTTTATACTTTTTTCTTATGCTAGAAATTCTTTCTTTTATTTAATTTTTAAATAAAGCTCTTTTAATGAACAATTTTTAAAAAAATTAATCTCAAACTCAAAATATTTTTTTTTTAATTTTACGTAAGTAAATATCATTCTTGTTTTCGAAATTCAATGCTCTTATCAATTCTTAATCAGACTCAGAGAACTGGACCGTTCTATGAATTTTACTTTTCAACCTACATATATTAAAAAACAAAAAAATTACCAATTTCTCGATTGACTGTTTGCGGCAGAATGATTTCGCTGTTTCATCTGTGTACGAAATTTTGCTGTTCTAGTAGCAAAATGCTTCTTAACTATGGCAACACTTTCTAAAGCGAGACAAATTATACAGAAAAAACTTTATTGCCGTGCCTCCTCCGTAAGAATTCTATAGCAATCAAAGAAAGCTTTTCATTTAAAAACAAGAAATATAAAACAAAAAGAAAACAACCCTTAGATTTGGATTTTCGTGTACACAGCAATACACGCAACTGACTGGTGCACACATTCATACCAAGTGTTGTGATAAAAACCATAGAACAATGCCGACAGTTCGACATTTGAAAAGTATTGTTCACCCTAGAGGCATCTAGTCGTCCACAGAGAGCCAGTGGTAACTACTACCTTATCTTGGCTAGTGAAACAGGTCCTAGAAGAGACGTATCTACAATAATTTAAATCAACTTGCAACATAATCAGGTTGAAAAGCAGTTAAATATATATTTGCACGCTACTGGTCATCAGTACATCTTTTACATTCCTTTAGAAAAGGTGTTAATTAAGTCTTTTTTTTTTGTATTTTGTTGAAGTGTTTTTGATTATTTATAAAAAAAAAAATATAAAACATGCCATATGCACGAGAATACAACGAAAGCCCTGACATTGAGCAGATGTGCAAATCGGACACAATAAAGCTACGAAACAAACATATTGGGTAAGTACAAAAATCCAACATTTTGAACTTGTAAATTCTTGAGTGCGTGAGCATGAGCATCCTTGATTAATAGTATAAGTTTTTTTTTGTTGTTGTTGCTGTTTGATGGTGAAAAAACACAGGGAAATGCTACTGGTTACCTTGAACTTTTAGTTTTCTCTCAAGGGCAAACTTTCTTTGTCGCAAGGTTATAATGTTGTTTTGTTCGGTTTGAGATGCATCTTAAAAAATTATAGTTAGGTGCAAACTTTGTAAATATTATTCAGATGAGAAAATTGATTAGCGTGAAATGATGGAGAGAGGCAAAGCAATTTATAATATATTGAATAATATTCTTCTTGATAAATTTATTTTCCATCAATAGTTTTTCGCTAAATAAATTCACAATAATTATAAAATTTTTAGTTAATTTGTTTTGTTGAGTCTTGCGTTACTTATAGTAACTAAGTACATTTACGCATAACAAGCCTCCCATGGGTGATAAAAGTGAAATGTAGTTTTGTGCTATGTATGTACATAGATAACAAACTGAGGGAGCTTCGGTTTGTTGCATCCTTCAAGCTAAATTAACAATTTTTGATTATTTTTTAATCCTTAATAAACAAAACCTGTAGATACAAATTAAATTATTGTCTTTATCGTTTATGTCAAATAAATTCAATAATATTTATTTGATATTTTTTATGTAGATATGGACATTGTACATATGTATGTATGTATGCATGTAGGTATTTATGTTTAAGATACAAATATTTTCAATTATCACCAAACCATGAACGACTGCATCGAACTAGCTTGCTACTGTAGCTGATAACTAGAATGTACCTATGTAATGTATGTAGTTAGACATTGAAATACAAGTAAATATGGAAAAAGAGTTAAATATAACAAAAATTGATTTTATTTTATTTTTTTTTGTATAAAAAAGAATACATTCAAATTTTAAATGCAGTATTTTTTGTATAATACTGTATTTGAAGTACCGAATTTGAAAAATTATGACAAAATCAACCAAGAAGCAATATTCGAAAATATACCAAAAGAAGACAATGTGGTAAAATAAATCCAAAACTTTATTTTCGTTATTGGATTTTTTTTTGCAAAATCCTGATATACAGTTTTATTAAACTCTTCTCTATTTAACTCTTCTTGAGATTGTTGTTTAATCAAAATTGTTAGAGCCATTTTCGAGATAACTTTATAAAACTAAAATCATTCTATAGCAGCTACCCGTTCTTGATGAGCTAAAACCAAAAATTTAAATTGTTTCTCTAGAGAATCTCAACAAAATTATTCACATAAAATTTGAAGCAAATCCAACCATGTATGCTGTAGCTCGATGAACACCAGGGAGCACAATCATACAGACCGATGGACATCTTGTCGAAAATCACATTTTTCGACTTACTTTTGATTAAATCCTTGATTTTTGTTGACACGAAACCAATGCCCTATAGCTAGAGCATGTACAAATAATCGAAAGTGAAATTAGTTTTATGACTTCGTTAATTGATAATGTTCCTACATTGAACATTGCCGAAAAAAAGGAACCTATTGTTATCGAAATTATGAAAGACACATTTCGTAAATTTTTGTTGGGAAAAAATATCAATGTCAATATTATGCTTGACTTGTTTTTAAGAGATTTTATAATGTCGACATATATCTTAAGTCGATGAATAATTTGACAGAATTTTAAATTTCAAAAAAGTCGACATTTTGACCAGTCGCCATTTTTTTGTCGATCATTTGTACGGTGTACGTACGTACGTTCATTAAAAAAAATGATAAAAACATGCGGAGGTGTTTGGGTTTTTTAATTTCAATTTTAAAAGGTCCGTTAAGCTGGAACCGCTACAACTGAGATTAAAAAATCTATAATGATGCCATATTTAAGTTACATTTTTGGGCTAATTCATTACTCCTATCCAGACGGAGAACTTTAAACCCTTCGCCTTCAAAATTGTGCTGTGGACCCAGCTTGACGTCAAACTGGAACCACCACAACTTCAAATGTTAATTGTGTAGAATAGGTACAGGTATTAAGTATAAGCTAGTGTATGTATCGTTTCCTATGCTAAAAGTTATAGGAATGATATTATAAAAAAACCCGGAAGGATCTTCACAAAACCGAAAATTAAAATAAACAATAATGCTTTTTCCAATCAGAAACCAACCTATAGCATATAGCTTTTCCATAAGTTTTTCTTAACCTCTCCTGTTCAAAGGCATAATATTGGCAAGCGTTCGGCTTTGTTCGTCGATCAGCTCCTCATAATAGGTATAACCTTGAACTGTGCTAATCTCTTAATGTTATTAATCTCTATTAATAAATTATTTTTAAAAAATTTAGCTATATAAAGATATGATTTCTAAAAAAATTCTAATAAACAAATCTTTTGTTGTTTACATTTTAGCAAAGCATGCCAGTTATTCTATAGAACAGATCCACTTAAGATAATACGTGGTCAAGGCCAGTATATGTTTGACGAACAAGGTACACGCTATTTAGATTGCATCAATAATGTTGCTCATGGTAAGTTCTTATCTAAGATTGTTAACTTAAGAGCGCATTAAAATTAAAAATTAAAATATATTGTAGCATTTCCAAAAAAAATAATATTTTATATATGAAAATAAGCAGAATGACCCAATTTTTATTGATGTCAAGGCGATGATTAAACAAATATCATTTATATTGGAAATAGAGTGACCAAAGACAAATGTTCTGTTTTTTAGGTCAATAACATTAAATTTTACTACATTTCGAAAACTAAGCCGAATTTGAGCATTTAACTTAAGAGATTTTTTGTTGGAAATAAATTATAAAAGAGAAATTAAAAAGTGAATCCAAGATTGTTTTCTTCAGTATTTGTAAGAAAACTTTTTTTTTTGTTATCAGAAAAACTTAGACATTGGGCTAGTTCAGGAAAATGAGAGCTCGCAGATGTCTTATATCTCACTGTCAAAATGCAAGGGCAACCGAGCCCATGTTTATTTGCCCCATGTCATTTGACAGTGAGACCTCTTAAATCTCATTTTCCGGAACTAGACAATTTTGCAGAGAATTCCTTTTATATTTTTGTAAGATTTCTGAGATATACTTACATACCTTTAGGTTAGAAAAAATATATTTTATTTAATCAGTCATACGTAGTCGTGATAATAATTGTTTGTATTGTTTTAATATTTGAAGTAACTTATAAGCTATCAGCAATGAAGACGCCACAAATAGATATAAGTTTACAGGGTTATATTAAATGTCTTAGTAAAGTTAGCTGTACCTTCTGATATATCAATATGACAATAAAATGGGTACATAACATAAATATTCCACTGCAATTCAAATAATTCTATACGTACCACAATTTTTTTTCTACTAGAAAACAGCAGTTGTCCTTTTATTGTTTTACTTTAATTCCGATACTATTTTATAAACAAAAACAAGGTATCTACACATTAGAAAACTTTTAAACATGTTTTTAATTAAGGTATGCCTACCTACAAATTATAAATATTTACTGCACCAAATAAATAAAACAAAGAATTGCAGATTATTGCTTACAAAATTATTGAAAACAAAATAAACACAATAGGGAATAAAAAACTGATATGAGTGAAAAAATAAATTCTTTGAAAATTGTTTTAGTTTATTGAGAATCTTCTTTCTCAAAAGAATTAAGGCTCTTTTTTATAGGTGCTAAGAAAACTTAAAAAATATTTTAAAAAAGGAAGTAACTCAAACAAGTATCTCAAAAACGGTCTTCGAATGTTAAACAATGTGAAAAACAATATGTTAATTATATAGATTTAAATTATATTGAAAACTTTGTACGATTAAAAAGGACTAACACATTCTTCTTTGAAAAACCACAGAGATATTTAAAATCGATAAGAAAGTGACTGAATTGAAAATTGTTAAAGTGACAAAAATGATTGTTTTTTTTTTTAATATCTTTTCAGTTCGTCATTGATCTGTAACCATTTTCTTCGTTAATAAATGTCAAATACGAACAAATTTTATCTGTCCCTAATAATAATTTATATACCCGCGGTCTTGAGGGTTGTTTTGTTAAACATTTCACGAATTTCAATTTAAAACCCGTTAAAAAAATACCTATTTTTTTGATAAATGTAAGAAAAATACACACTTTTTTGTTGTTTTCTTATACTGACTTTGACACCAAAAGCATTATAGTCAAACCAATATTTGTAATTTTTACAAATTGAAAACTCCAAAAAATCTGAAAAAATTGGTAGTGTTTTTAGGAACCAAAGAACATAATTAAAAGAGAACACCTAAAACAAATTAATAAAAAAAATCTGGTCCACCCTAATGTACCTACGTCAAATTTTACCAACTGCACCCTAATTCCGACATCTTTTTTGTTGCAATAATGCCTACTTACGAATATCTACGTACATTGACTTTTACCAAACAGTAATCCAATTATTGTTATCATCTTAAGTATGTTTGCTTACAGCACAAATAATGCGCAATAATATTGTGAAGATGATAATATTTATAGATTTAGGTTGTAAAGGGAAAACGTTAAGTGAAAACGTGATACCTACATATCTACATATGTGCGCGTCGCGTACGCACACATCAGTTCAAATATTAATCTCATTGAACAAAAAAAGAAAACGATTTAATGTAAGTAGGTACCTACCTACTCGTTATCACAATCAGTAAAAATATTCCTCTCATGAGCTTCACGTGATAAAGATTACAGAAGACAGAAGAAGAACTACTCAATCAGATTTAAATAACGTCCGGAGCCGTGCCCCCATACGAATCTCTTCTTAGGGTGGCAAACACTATATTCTTCAGAACTGATACGCATTTTAACTTATATATAGGTAATACACTAAATTGATTACAGCGAATACCATAAGGCTTTTCAACTATTAAAACAATATAAACATTTATTATTCACTCGCTATTAATAACTAGACCAAATTCGAGTAGGCTTGAAGTAGGAATACCTCCTATATAGATAGACAGATAAGGACTTTATCATTAGCCCGCACAATTCACATGTCAGACATGTCTTTATCATGAGAACGCTTCGGCATGGTGCGATCGTTTGATTGATTGTTTGATTTGTGCGATATGTGTTTATAGTTTTAGTATTATTTTTTTATCACTCTTGTCAACTTGTTTATGCACACTGACTCACCCAGCAGCGGATTTACTATAAGGAAAATATAGGCGCAACATTTTAGGATTTGGTACGATTATAAATGATTTTTAGTATGATACATATAGTAGGTCAAACATTTAAACGAGTTTAGTATCGTACTATCTCCTAACATTTACTTAGTTAAAATCACCAAATGGCTATTTTATTTTTTTTTTAGTATCATCTTCGTATTCGTATACATATAAAACCTATAGTAAAATCATGAGCCAGGTTTTAGTTACGCAATGTGGATACACTGGCGGCGCTAGTGTTCTTATTGATTTGACATGCCAGCTAGCACAGTTAGTTGTGGAACCACCTGGCGTCAGCACCGTCGAATTGGGCCATGATAGTACCATATATATTTTCATATACAGAGGAATATAATCCATATGACACTTCAAATTTTCATCATTAATCTCTTGCAGGATTTCCACCATTTTCTTAAAAGTTCTTTCTCGAATGTCAACCGCGTAATTTTTGTTTTCGGCAGTAAAATTGTGTTCGACAATTTTTAAATAATGCTTTTCTTTTATATATTTTAATAGGATTGTCATTTTTGTGTTATAAAAAATATTTTTGAAATTTAAATTTGCTATAACTGGTCAATACAAAAATATAAGACAAAATATAGGTAGGTATATACAAAATTTTGTTGATCTTATTCGTCTTGTCAAAAAGGGTTTAGGGTGGATTTTCGATAAAATCAAAAATATGGATGGTTTTCGCAAAAAAAAAAACTAAACTTTAATTGGAATACATAATTTTAAATATTACGACTTCTGTTCTTTTCTGACAAATACAAAAACAAAGTACTCATACACAATTCAAATTTACCTTTGAAGTATAAAATTTGTTAGTCCGTTCCTGCTCTTAGTAGAACCATTATGTATGTTTTTGTTTTTTAGGGATGCATTAGGTTATAAATTTCGATAAATTAAACGATAGCATGATGTTGATGTGAAGGTCGGAGGTATCACTTTAAGAATGCAAGCCATTTAGGTGTAACAATTTCGATCGTTCGATTCGTTCACAATAATCTACTTAAAAAAAAACAATAAAACTATAAGGAGTTGGTCAATAATGTATTGACGAAACCCATAATTATTGTACCTACAAAAAAGAATTTTTTTTCTTGTTGTTTTAAATTAAGATGCAAAAGTTCACTGTTTCATTAGGCAGCTCTTTTGTATTGTTTTTGTTTTTCTGCTTCTTCTTTATTATCTGTATAATAATTCACGCTAATACTTGATTTTGGATAAAATAATTAGCTATCAGATTAATTTTGGATTAAAAAGTTATAATACAGTTATAGAATATAGTAGGGTAAAACTGAATTATTAAGTTTATTTTATTTTACCAAATAATGTTTGCTAATATAGCTTCTAAATTATTTGGAGTACCTATGGACAAAAAGCATGATGTGAACGGATGGCTATTTCAACTAATAAGTTAGACCATTAATATTTAAAATAAAGCAGTAAAAGTATTACTTAATCTTATTTCAAAAGCTAATTTAAATTGAATAAGCTTATATAAGCTAAGGCCAATTAAGATTAAATTTTATTACTTGCATCAACACAGAATTTTGCTCTCTAAATGCAAAATCCCACGGAATCAGAGCATTGACTTCATTTTATGAATAAGGGCATAATTGTAAATTAAAGTAATCATTATTTTGGCACAAATAAAAAAAAATATCTTACGGCAAATATTAATTTTATTTATTTTTTTGGGAAAAATTGAGAGAGTGGCAAATTGTTCCTGATAATTGATAATGATAACATTTGAAATTAACATCAGACAACTGGAAGGATCTACGTATTTTGGCTTTCAAGATTAACCCAAAGCGAAGACAGTCGAAATTGAGTTATCGTTTTCAATACAATCCACCGCGCTTACATGGACTTTTTTTTTGTTCTAACGGTAATTCGGAACACTTTTGTTAAAACAGCAATTTCTGTTTTTTTTGCATCCACTTCTTAGTGGGTACAACAATCAAACTCCTGTGCTAACCGCTCATTCTTTAAACATTATATATTTTTTGTGAAGTACGGTTAATAAGAATGCAAACTTATTTTTTTTTGTCATTAAAAGTAGATTGGACATTATTAAGCAATTCGAGAAAAATAAGATTTTACTCAACATTTTTTGTTCTAGCAACAAGATTGTTTTCAATTATTCTAAAAAAATGTTTAGAAAACACTTTAAACGAAGTTGCTTCTAAAAATTTAAAATAAACTGTTGTTTTTAAATATATTTACAAAATGCTAATTAGACTTTATAAAAGCTTCTCCATAAAAGAAAGATTGAACAAAAAATCAAATAAATGGTTTTCGAGAAAATCAAAACCAAACAAATTTTCAGAGGTACCTACCTACCATAAAAAATAATTGTCAAACATTTTTATTACCAACATTTAGTTTTTCCATAAATTAACTGATTTTTTATAAAACTTTTAGAAGCCATTTATGAGAAATATTATATTTTCCTTAGCGGCTCGAAAAATTTGTATGGCAGTTATGGTACCTTAATTTTTGGTCCTAAAAGAAATAAAAAAAAAAAACGAGCGGGTATATAGTATATTATCGATAAGGACTAGGTGCCAAGCTTGGTACAAATTCATCGAGTCGTTTCATGAAGTCAATTCATGAAGCCGAGCGGACAGACAGAGAGACACAATTGCTGGAACCATTTATTTGGTTTTCCCTATCATCGCTATAAGAAGTTTTATCAAAACCTCGCGTTTTTACGAATCCATAACTTGCCAATTTTTAAGGACTAAAGGCCTTTAAAAGCTTTTTTGAATCAATAATTCAACAAGTCCAATTAAATCATGCTAAGGGCCAGTTTGTTCACAATGGGTTAGATTTAGTATGTGACTTTCATAGGCTTTAATTAATTAACGCTAATCAACCGAAATTGGCTGATTAGTGAGATCCATGATTAGCAACTCATACTTTGATTTTTTTTTAAAATTTGATTAACAGTCACATTTGAGGATTTCCCAGCTTCACTAATCATGGATTAAAGATGATTAGCTGTGAACAAACTGGCCCTAAGTCTTCTACTTGGCTGATGTATTTCAGTAGCATATAGAACTTGTATTATAAAAAAACCATTCATATTGTAAACAATGCCAGGCCACGGGTAGCAAAATTGTCAACAATTCTTGATTAGCAATTCTAATTGGGTTGGATATAGTTCACAATTGATTTTCACTGTAAAATTGATGTATCCTGGACTGAACTTAATAAAAATTACGTCTTGACAAGGCCCTCACTGTCAATTGAAGAGTCCAAGTGAGAATGCAGGCACGAAGCACCAATTTTTAAGGACTAAAGGCCGTTAAAAGCTATTTTGAATAAATTTATATATATAAAAGAGAAATGTCGTCAGTGTGTGCGCGCATAACTCGAGAACGGATCTTTCGATTTTTACGATTTTAGGCTTGATGAATTCGTATTGACCCAAGGAAGAACTGAACACTGTAGAAAAATCCAGACAAATTTTCAGTAAAATTAGAAATCAGCGATCATTCTCTTTTTAATACATATCTCGAGAACGGTGTCTTCGATTTTCACGATTAAGGGCTTGATGGATTCGTATTGGCTAAAGAAAGGACATAGGACTCTGGAAGAAAATGCCGGAAAACTTAGAGGAAAACAGGGAACATCCAGTTTTTAATGTGTAACTCGAGAACGGTTACTTCGATTTTTAAGATTTAGGGCTTGATAAATTCGTATTGGCCCCAGGAAGGGCCTGAGAGCATCGGCTTTATTACAAAACGTTGAGAAATTGCAATTGAACACAAACATGCGAGTCGCTTTATGAAATGACCAGTTCGCTGATGATTTCTCCAGTCAATTTATTGGCGATGGGCAATGGCGTGATACCAGTGGACTTATTCACCGGCCCTATTGAATTTCCAGTTTTCACCGAATTTTTGGTACTTTAAACAACGCCGGAAGAGCTTATCGCCAATGTTTTTCCGAATTTATTTTGTTCCGAAATTATTTTAACCATGATTGGCTGGGGTCACGGGCGATTTCGGTTGCGAAAATCAAAACTGTCGATCATTTGAATTTCGTCATTCAAAATCAAATCGCCAGTGAGTTAATTTATTCAAATCCGTGGAATCCGTGTTGGATGAAAACGAATCCACCAACTTTCCCACGGAATTTTTGAATTCTTTGGATGTTCCGGGCTTTTCACCACACAATTTAAAATTGAAGGTAGGCTCTAATATAATTTTGCTGCACAACCTCAATGCACCAAAACTTTGTAACAGTATCAAATCAAATCTTATATTCAAGCCACGATTTTGAGGGGAAAATTCAAAGGCGAAGATGTTCTCATTCCATGGATTCCGCTTATTCCGAACGATTTGCCATTCGTATTTAAGCGTCTTCAATTTCCAGTGCATCCCACTTTTGCTATGCCAATTGACAATCAATATGTCGTAAGGAAAATCGCTGGATGTTTGTGGTATCAATCTTGAATTCCCATGTTTCTTACATGGTCAGTTTTATGTGTCGTGCTCACGTATCGGCAAACCTGCAGCTTTGTACGTGTACGCGCCTGAATATAAAACGAAAAATGATTTTAACCATTAAAGCTCTTCAGTAAAGAAGCGGAACGTTTGGCTGATACGCCGATCATTTTGATTTCATTGAAACACATCGACATTGTTAATTTAGTTATTTTATTTATTTAATAAAACTTTAGAATAAAGAAAATCAATTGACCGAATTACATGAAACATCATTGTATATCATGCTCGGAATAATTATTTTCTTTACATAAATGAGTTTAAGCGGAACGAAGTTCGCCGGGTCAGCTTGTAATATATATAACTATAGGTGTCTAGTAGGTACCTAGAAATATAGTAATAAAAATTAAATAAGTCTCAAGAGAAGGGTGAATCAAATTCAAATTTATTTATTTTCTTATTTGATTACCTAACTATGATGTATAATTAAAATGATAACCTTCTTCAAACGCCTAATTAATGTCTAATCTTTAATTTGTTCCAGAGTACTGTAGGTATATAAAATAAAGACAATTGTTGCCACTCAGACAGATGGCCTTCGCCAAACTAAACAATAAAAAAACATAATAATTTACATAACAAATCAAATCTATTATTTTTCTTATGCAGAAAAAAGTAAGGTTCAAAATAAACTTTGATTTCAATTGAACGTGTCACTTCCCCCATCCGCATTTAATTTCATCTCTGATTAGCTTCATTAACAAACCAAAAAGTCAAGCTTACCATTCAGACATATTAAACAATAAAGCTAAAAATAAAATGATAACATACTCCAAGGTAAACATTGTTATTTAAGCTCCACACTTCAATATTCAATTTGCGATTGCGATAGTTAGATTGACTCTTCAGCTATTTTTCCATAATTTTTTTTTGATAACATTTTAATTGATCTTGAAAGTAAATAATGCTGAAGCAAATATTATACAAAACAATAAAAGAATTGAGGAAACCGATTGTCGCAGTTTGCACGCACGTGTAGATCACATGTGGGTGCAATGTCATGACTTGCGACTTTAGTGTGTTTATTGGGATTATAAATGTGGATACATTTTTTTTTAATTTTTTTTTATCAAAAACACGACTAGATCAAGATCGTTATTATCTTATCGTATCTTTAAATAAACTTAAAAGCGAAGAAAAACATAACAATTTTGAATATTTTCCGATATGTTTTATTTTGTCATTAAAATGGCTCTCCGATACATGGCACTAATTGCGTCAGGATTCAGAAAAAAAAAATCTTTTAAATTAATTAATTAATTCGTTATTAATACTTTTTCTAATAATTTCTTTCTCTGATGTTTCAGTTGGACATTGCCATCCAAAAGTTGTAAAGGCTGGAAGCTCGCAAATGGCAACACTTTCAACTAACAATCGCTTCTTACACGATGAATTGGTTCAGTGCGCCAAGAATCTGACAAACAAGTTGCCATCAGAGCTGACGGTGTGCTTCTTTGTCAACTCTGGTTCTGAAGCTAATGATTTGGCATTGAGATTGGCCCGCAACCATACCAAGAGAAAGGACGTTATAACTTTAGACCAGTAAGTTTGAAAATTTTAATTTAATTTCAAAATTTTGATTCAATTTTGCGTTTTTTTCTCAGTGCCTATCATGGTCATCTTCAATCGGTGATGGAGATCTCACCGTATAAATTCAACCAACCCGGTGGTGACAAGAAGCCTGATTTTGTTCATGTAGCTGCCTGTCCAGATATCTATGGAGGCAAATACGTCGATAAGGATCATCCTAACGAGGATATGGCCGCAGTATATGCCAAGGACATTGAAGTTATCCTTGAAGGCTTGAGGGCAGAGGGTAAAGGTGTTGCAGGCTTCATTGCTGAAAGCTTACAAAGCTGTGGGGGGCAAATTATCCCTCCCGATGGCTACTTTAGGAAGGTCTTCAATGCTGTTCGGGCTGCAGGTGGAGTCTGTATCCTGGACGAAGTTCAAGTTGGCTTTGGTCGTGTTGGTTCACATTACTGGGCCTTTGAAATGCAAAATGTAGTTCCAGATATAGTAACAGTGGCCAAGCCAATGGGAAATGGACATCCAGTTGGAGCAGTGGTAACAACTCAGGAGATTGCTGACTCGTTCGCTGCCACAGGAGTTGCATATTTCAACACCTACGGTGGTAATCCCGTGTCATGTGCTATTGCAAATGCCGTTATGGGTGTTATTGATGAAGAGAATTTACAAGAAAATGCTTTGAAGGTTGGTGAATATCTTCTAAAAAAATGTGAAGGACTCACATATGAATACGATTGCATTGGTGATATTCGTGGAACTGGTCTTTTTATTGGAATTGAGCTTGTGAAGAATAAGGCAAGCCGTGAAGCAGCTACCGAAGCAGCTCATTGGGTAGTTAATCGCATGAAGAATGTTCATAAAATTTTGGTCAGCTCCGATGGGCCTCGAGACAATGTCATTAAGCTAAAGCCACCAATGGTGTTCAACATTGAAAATGCTGATGAATTTTTACTTGGTTTTAGAGAGTGTCTTTCAGAATTGGAGAAGAATCGCAGACCTTTGGTAAATGGGAATGTTACAAGCTGTATTACGCCTAAGAATGTTTTGCACGAGAAGCGGGATCATTTAATTAAGTCTGTTTAAATAGATTTGTTTGTATAACCTTTATAAGGTTTAGTATAGGAAACATGTAGGCTTAGTTCTCGTATCTAGAATTGTTATAATAGTTAATATACATACAAGCAATTATATTATATAGAAATGTTTTGTAAGAAAATTCTGGTAATATTTTTTTAAATTTTTTATATATTATAAGTTTTTATTAATATACCAAACTTTAAGTCGTTGATTCTATAAAAATAATAAATAAGTACCTACCCGCTATTTTGTAGGTACAATTGTTTTTTGTACTTGTATGAGTTAAAATTTATTTATATTATTGGTTTTGAACCAGTTAAGAAATTGGTAAGTATCTTTTTTTTCGACTATTTCTCAAAAAAAAAAAAAAACAAAGAATATTAAGTACCCAAATTGAGTTCTGAAAATTAATCGATTATAAAATAAAAAAATCTACTATTTTAAGTAATTTAATAATAAGTTTAAGTAATTTATTTTTAAAAATTTCCCCTCTCATATTTACTGGAGTATATAGACCCCCTTCTAGTACGATTGTTCTATTCTTTTGGCCAACCTATACGCTCCAGTGCTTTGATCCATTTACTATTCTATTCTTTGTTTGCCATTATACTGTTTGATAATACTACTTTACTTGATATATAAAATTTTTAGTAATTATTCTTGCTTCGTGACTTTTTTTGGGCTTTATGTCTATGATGAATTCTTTTCAGACGACGCGACGACAACGTTTCAAACGTGGTTACGTTCTTCTTCAGGTCTAACTTTTATTCCTATAAAAATTCTAAGCAAAGGTTTGATTCTCTTTTATTTATCTATTGATTTTGTTTTTTTGTTATATCAATTTATTATTCTTTTAGGGCCAATTTTTCAATAGTCAGATAAGCAGTCAGTTAATATTTAATCCTCAGATAGAGCAAAAGTCTATTTTTCAATGGGCAGATATAAGTTATTCCTAGGAAAAGTAACAGTAAATTTATCTGCTCATTGAGAATTCAGATAAATTTATTCATAGGAATTATTATTTTCAAAGTCAAACATTACTGTTTGTAAACATTGCTTTGAAATAAACGTTAAATAAAATTAAAATAACATTAAACATGTTAGATATACAAAAACATTAAAAACATATACAAACGTAAATGAAGGTGACATTCAAATAATAATATTCCATAGATTATTTTTTCTCAATTGAAAAATTCAATTTTGCTATCCGATTGTTAAATAGCCAATTAACTTTATTCTTCAAATAAATAACTAATAAATAAAAATCCGCTCTTAGTCAATTATATGTATAAATAGCCTTAAAAAATGTTTGATTTTGATAAATTTTATATGTTTGGAAAGCCATTGGTGCGAAGATGTTCAGAACATACCTGCAACACACATTTACACACTGTGGGTCATTTTTGATTTTGCACCGCCGATCACTGTATATTAAAAAAATATTAAAAACTGAATCAAACATTTTGTGATTTAATGTTGAAACAAAGTGTTTGACTCTTAGAGTTTGTGAATGTGAGTTTTATGTGGTCGAATTTCGGCCAGGGGGTGATACTTGTATGATTAAATGTCTTGAAAAAGACGTTTTAAGAAATCAAAATCTGAATAATAATAAATATTTCAAAATAAATTTTATTATATTTCGAATACTGATTCAAAATATATTTTATATACATATAGTCTAAGAGCCCACAGCAAATTTGGGGGTGTGAAAGTGAACCAAAAAAATAGTATATGAGTCGAAAGGTGTGGTAATGCTTATGAAAGAAATCCCAGTCTTGCAGTCCCTGGAGGCGGCTTAAGATGCGTTATAGCAATTTGAAAACCTTAAAAAAAACAACTTTGACGATGATTGTATGAACCAAAAACAATCTTTTTAGTATTTGACTATATTTGATAAGAGCATTGAATTTTGAAAGTAAAAATATTACCTAATTACGTCAAATTTTGAAAAAAATTATTTTGAACATTTATTTTTATTTTTTTTTATCAAAACTTTGAGTTTAAAAATTAATATTTCAAAAAATGTTCACTAAAAGAAGTTTATTTAAAAAGGAAATGATAGAAGACACTTCTGACTTTACATACAAAAATAAAAGGGCATTTTAGTTCTTACCGTTGTTTTTGAATAATTTTTTTACCCATTTCTTTTAAATTTTTCAGGTTCTATAAACGGACTGGCAGGGCAAATCCCGCCTCCAAACGTTCTTGGACATACGGATCTGTAATCAGGGGCTCAATACCTAGGAATGGGTAACAAAATTTTTGGTTCATACAAACATCCTCAAAGTTGATTTTTACGGGTTTTCAAACGGTCTGGCAGGGTAAATGCCGCCTCCAATCGGTCTTGGACATACGGATCTGTAATCAGGGCTCAATACCTAGGGATAGATAAACATTGTTTTTGGTTCATACAATCATCGTCAAAGTTGATTTTTTAAGGTTTTCAAATTGCTATAACGCATCTTAAGCCGCCTCCAGGGACTGCAAGACTTGCATTTATTTCATAAGCATTATACCACACCTTTCGACTCATATACTTTTTTTTTGGTTCACTTTCACACCCCTAAATTTGCTGTGGGCTCTTGGTCTAATATGTAATTCTAACCTACAAAACAAGTTGAATATAAAATCTTAATTTTAGTCTATTGCCTTTCAATGAGTTGACCACACCCTTTTGTTATTATGCTTTTCTGTTTGTAAAATGTCTATTTTACATTTGAAACGTGTCGTCGTCTGATTTAAACAAAATTTCAACATAGACAAAAAGCACACTTAGCATTTAAATAGGTATTACATTAATTTTATCACTAAATTTTGAAATTTTCTACAGAGATGTTTTTGGGCTCAATTTGAAGTAAATTAAGTTACTTTGAAATCCTAGAACAATCGTTTAATTTAAAATTAGTTCTTGAGGACTAAAATCGAGAAAACATAGTGGCTTTTTTGATTTTTGACCACATAAACTTAGGTTATTTATTAGGCTTACAGAATAACTAGATTTGACGCAAACAGTTCCTTCCATACAAAAAACTGTGAACCATGGGGTTTACAAAATATTTGGAAAAAACGCAGAATAGCGCAATAACGCATTTCCGTGTTTTTTTTTTTTAAATATCTTTTGAACCCCATGGTTTACAGCTTAATGGGCATATAGTAAAATAAAGAAAACGCAATAACCTTTTCAACAATATATGACTTATTGCTGTTGAGTAGTTAGAAGAGTAAAAAATGAGGAAGTGCATTATTGAAGTTGTTGGTTCTTTGAAGCCGAATATCTCTTGAACCCCATGACTTGGAGCTTATCGGCCACATAATTAATGATGCGATTGCAATTACCTTTTTAAAAACGTATGACACATTACTGTTGAGTCGGTTGGCCCTTTCCATTGAAGAATTGCACTGTTATTCTATTTGCCGATTTTTAGGCCTTAATACCTCTCGAACCCCATGGTCTATATCTTAACGGTTTTCAAAAAATAAAGTACATGATTTATACTTTATAACGATATATGTTACATTTCTGTTGAGTAGGTGCAGCAGCTTCCAATGCGGAATTGCATTATTGCTTTTTTATGCATTTTTGCCACATGCCTCCAAAACCCCACTACCTACACTTTATCGGTTCTATACAAAAATTAAGTACATGCAATAACCTTTTCACTGACGTATCACACATCACTGTTGAGTTGGTAGACCATTTACCAATGAGAAATTGGATTATTACTGTTTTTGATGCTTTGAAGCCAAATACCCCACGAACCCCATAGTTTAGAGCTTAATGGCCATATAATGAAATGAAGCACATGTAATAACCTTTACAAAGATGTCTGAAAGATTACTGCTGAGTTGGTTGAAGAATTGCATTATATTTTTTTGCCGTTTTTGATGGCTTAATAACTTTTTAACACCATGATGTACATCCTTACGGCTGTATAACAAAATGAAGTAAACAGAATAATCTTTTCAACGATGTACGACACTTTACTGTGGGTGGTAAGACAAGCTCCAAATCAAGAGTTGCATTATTGTCTTTTTCGGTGCTTTGAAAAGAGCAATATCTTTTGAACCCCATGGTTAAGTGCCTTACGTCCATATAATTTATTGATGTATACTTCATTACCTTTCCAACCATGTATGACACATTGGTGTTGAGTAGGTAGACCAGCTCCCATACATTTTTGCCCATTCACCTTTGCTCAAGACCCCCCTAAACTTGATTTTCGTTCTTTGAATTTTTTTCGCAGAAAACTGGTGTGCAGTGTTATTGAAACTATTCTAGAAATTACACGTACGAAGTACCAAATTTGAAGCAAATCCGTCCAACGGTTAGGCTTTGGCTCGATTTACATCAGGACGCATAGACAAGCTTACCGCGCGCCGGCTGCACCGGACGTCTTGTCGAAAATCACTGTTTTGGATTTGGACCTCTCCATAATCGTAACGAATTTTTTTTTTTTGACACGAAACCAATACTTGCCCTATAAATGACGTAAAAACACAATAGCGGTTAATAATAATACCTGTCATATAGTTTATTGATTTTCAAATTTCTCGTAAATGGCCTCACTGATTTCGACAAAATTTTTATACAGGAGGCCACAATTTGAACAATTTTGCATACAAATTTTTCAAATATTTCCTTATTTACTTAGGTCCTCGGCCCTATTGCGTCCGTGATGTTTCCCTTACGGGACATAGGGCCTCCACTACACCTACGCGCCATCGTGTACGATTTCTTGAAATATATTTCAGCTCTCTCCAACTTTTCCCAGTCGTGCCGATTCCTGTTCGACCGTTCTTCGCCATGTACTTCTAGGCCGGGCCACTTCTCTTCCCTCCTGTGTGAGCGGCTTCCACTGCATTGCTTGAGATGCAATGCACCGATTGCCTTTTCGAAGCGTATGGCCAAACCACTGCCAATTTCTTCTTCGTATAATGGAGTCTATGGGCTCCTGACCTGTTCTCTCATGAAGTTCTGTATTGGAGATACGGTTTGGCCAGAAAATCCTCAAGATGTTTCGTAAACATCTATTAACGAAGGTTTGCAGCTTTCTAGTGACAGTGTCAGTGAATTTCCAAGTGCTGCATCCGTAAAGCAGAATGGATTCAACATTGGAGCGGAACAGTCATAGCTTGGTCTTTAAGCTAAAAGAGTTGTTTCTCCATATTTCGGACAGCATTCCGATCGCAGTCTTTGCTTTTCTGATTCGGCTGTTTACGTCCAGTTTAGTTCCGCCACCCGTAGAGACAATACTCCCAAGATATTGGAAATCCTCTACCATCTCTACCGGTTGTCTAGAAATATTTACTTGGATTGATGAGGAAGTTCCAAGGCTGATCCTTTTAGTTTTTGCCGAGTTGATCTTAAGCCCTACGATTTCTCTTTCTCTCTCCGCCCTTGTTGTCATTTGATGGAGATCCATGATCCTATGAGAGTCCACTGAATTCCTCCATTTCCATTTGACAAAGCTGCGTGCAGTATGTCTCTTATCACCAACAGGCACAGTATTGGTGACAGTATACAGCCTTGCCTAACTCCACTTTGGATTTCAAACTCCTCTGACAGCCTACCTTTGTGCAAAACGTCACACTTGGATCCATCATATGTAGCCTTGATAATAGCAATCAATTTATCTGGGATGCCCCTCCTGTGCAAAGCAAGCCAAATAAATTCTCTATTGACACTGTCGAACGCCTTTTCAAAATCGATGAACAGGAGGTGAAGTGGTGATCGATATTCAACGTACTGTTCGATGATCCACACAGAAAGATCCAGTGTGGAAACCTGCGTCTTCGAGGTGGTCTTTGATTTTATTTCCTTGGATTTAAAAAAAATTTTTTTTTTTTTTGAAAATTCAATAATTCTTTTTAAATTTGTATGTATAATTATATTTTATCAATAACTATAAATTGGAATACTTTTTATTTTAAATCTTCAACAAATTTTAGATTTACAAAGGTACATACATATAAAATAATATTTTTTTTTGTGATAAATTAATATATGTATTTTAACCGTTTCTTTGTATCTATTAAAATAATAAATTTATAAAACATTACTATTTGAACGAATAGCATACATTCGACAACTAGTAGCAACGAGAGAAAGTTCATGCGATCCAGTCGTGCATTTTATTTTTTTTCGAATTTTGAAAAAAACTATATTTTAAATTATAATTGCACCTCATTAAGTTTTGTTTTAAATCATACTCGTAATATTTGTCGTACTAATAATTTACTAACATCATATTTAGCAACTTCTCGATCAGTTCTTGATTACCCTGTGTTTGTGGTCATATCCACCATAGATAACAGGTGACACGAAACAGAACTATTGTACCACCTACACCTACCAATGTGTGTACTATACATAGATTAAGCTGCTAGCAACATGTTGCAGAGTCCAACAATAAATTTATTTAACTCGAATGTAGGCATACACATTATATAACCCGATATAAATTACCGTTTGCTTGATGGTTTAATCTTTACATAAGGAAGCAAACAGTTTTAGCTCGGCTTGCCATTAGGAGGCCGTTTGCTTCTGGTTTTCATGTGTTTCATCGGAATCGCATTGTAATTTTTCGTTAATTTTTTAACGTTTTTTTTTCGTTTTGTGTGTTGAAACCAGGAGTAGAAATTCTCAAAGGCTGCAATTATTGTGAACAAAATGTAAGTTTTATTTTAATGAAACCGTTAGGAACTAATTTTGTCTAGCACGTGTCTTATAATTATTGCCGTGAAATTCCAGGGCTAAGATCCACTTTGTAGTGGGCTTTATGATAGCTTCATTGTGCCACCTTCACCAAGTGCAATCAATCAAATTCTGTCAAGATGGAGAATTTGAGTGCAAAGATGGAACATGCATTGCAATGGATAAAATCTGCGACTCACGAAGGGATTGCCCTGATAACTCCGATGAGAAAGATTGTGGTAGGTTTGGCATGGAGGTTAAAATATGAGTTCACTGCTGATACTTCGTGTTTCTTTTCAGATTTCAAAATGTGTCGAAAACCCAACTTTTATCAGTGTTCTGATGATAAAACATGCATTCCATCGGGATTTGTGTGCGACGGGGAGGAAAATTGTCCTGATGGTGGGGATGAGCGGCAATGTGAAGGCAGGAAAAGCTGGCCTTTGGCAAACTGCACCGATACCGAATACACGTGTGAGGATAAAAGCTGTATTCCGTTGCACTTCATGTGTGACGGGAAGAAGGATTGCCATGATGGAACGGACGAGACAGCGGGATGTTTGAAGGCGGAACACGAATGCTCGGGATATTTCTGCCAAAATCGAAAATGTTTGGAGAGTCATTTGTGGGTGTGCGATGGAGTTGATGATTGTGGCGATGGCAGTGATGAGAAGGGATGTGGTAAGTCAAGCTTTTGTGTACTCATTTTTGGTAAATCAAACCTACAGACGTTATCATAAAATTAAATAATTTAAAAGTGTGCCTTACTTACACGTGCTTTTTTACTTATTTAAGACGTAGTTAAAATTATTTTTTTCCTTACAAACAATTTTTAAGCACGTTCTTACATTCATATACCTATCTGTTCTTCAAAATTCGAATTCTTATTTGGTTTGTCTTGCAATTTTTTTCTAAACGGTGGTTTTTAGTTTTTATGATTTTGTTTCGCATTTCAAATTCATATTTAAGGGAATTCAAATTAAACTGCTAGTCTGAGAGCTAATGAACATTTACTGAAAGTGTTTTATACCGCTTCAAATTTCGTGGTCATGTCATTTTTGTCAATGCAAACTACTTGGCATCTATCAGACAGCGATATCGCGGCCCTAACACCACTAAAATACACTTTTATAATGCAACAACAAAAATAATCGCTCCAAAACAGCTTTATAGATTATACGGCTCCAAACTAACATCACTAAAACCTTGTACCTATACTAACAAGAATCCATCGGTCTGGGAGCGACACCGCAGATAACTTAAAACGATTTAAAAAGCTAAATAAAAAAAAAAAACTAATACTTGATTCCGTGAAATTTTGAAAAAAGTCGCCTTAATTTCTTTTGCTCCCAAAATTTTGAGTTTGAAAATATTTTCTTTTCAAAAAAATTGATTTAATAATAAAAGTATAGATTTAAGGGCTTTAAAAATTTTGCGCCAAAATTATTTTTGGTTGTTGTTGATCGTTGTTTTTACTTGCTCTGTAGCGAAAATATTGGTTTCGTGTGAAATTAAATTTCTAATTTTTGTAAACAAAATTTCAAAAATCATTTTTTAGGAGAAAGATTTGGAACGCCAATTCAAAGTTAACTATTAAAATTACTCCGATAAAAATTTAATTTTAAAAAATTTGATCAACCTGTTTCTGAAAACTCGAATTTAAAAAATTAATTTTTTTAAAAATCAAAAAAAAAAAAAAAAAAAAACAATTATTTTTAATTTCAATATGGAATGTTAATAAAATTTTAAAGAAGCTTATGAAAGGCAAAAATATGACAAATAGTTGAATGAGAAGTTATGACCAATTGTTTGTTGTTGTTTGTTTTTACTACCATATTTTGGACCTTCATACGGGCCGTAAATCTTGTTAGATTTTGAAAATTTGAATAGCAATCGATTAATGTTCTTAAAATCTCAGTTCGTCATTTTTTTTATTTACCGTAAAAATAAAGTTTTAATGAAAAAAGTAAGAACTGCATATGAAAAAAATAAAACTTTCAAAATATTTGGACTTTTTAAAGCTTTTTATGTAATAACTCTTTTGTGTAACGGTAAATAAAAATAAATTAAAAAAAAAAAAAAAATGTACCGATATTTTAAAATGACCAATCGGTTGCTGTAAAAATTTTCAAAATAATTATAATATATTTTTACGGCCCTGGTAACAATTCCAAAAATTATAAAAGTTTTTTAATAGGCACTTTTTACTTTGTTCTTTTTCTTTTTATTCTTTTTTGTAACGGTAAATTAATTTTAAAAAAATGACGTGCTGAGATTTTATGACGATGATGACCAATCGAATATTGGTCAATTTATCAACATTCAACAATTTTTAAGGTGCTGGGCTGACGATAGTCGAAAATCTTAAGTTTTATTATCTATTTAATTTCTACTTTTTTCATGATAACCAATGATTGCCGTTCGAATTTAAAAATCGAAAAAGATTAACTGCACTGCTGCATGCCGGTTTAAAATATGATATTCAAATTGTGATATTCAAATTGTGATATTCAAATTGATATTCAAAAGTGCGAGCCATGGAAAGTTCTGTTAATAACAACGCAAACTATTTTGACTTGCAATATACATATGTAGGCAAGGCCGTAGCCAGGGGGGTCTAAGGGGTCTGTTCCCATCCCCGAATTTTTTCAAAATGTGTTTCTTGCTCCTACTTTCGTCATGAAAAAGTATATAAATTCGATGATAAATTGTTTTCCACAGCTAAATCTATAAAAGGGTAGATACTTCTTCGCAACTCGGAGCAACTAAGTTCGGAAAACTAATTAATTTCTTTTACTTTTTAGTTTTAATGACCAAATTTTTCCCAAATGTTTTTGTAACCTTAGGTTTACAGTGATGTTATTGCTGGAAGTAACTGACATGTTTTCGAGTACGTTGTGTTCTTTGCCTGATCTAACCTCACGAGAGTATGAAACATTTTCCTCGTTTAAATTCTACTTACTGAAAACTTGCAAGGGCTTAACGAAATATGACAAGTTTTTCTCGTCTAGATTTCCTCTAAAGAAAACTGACTTTAGTAAAATGTAAGGAGATAGTACATTGCTTAATTCGTTTAAAATTAGCAAAATACAATTTTAAACTTAGTATCATACTAAAAATGATTTAACATCGTACTAAATCGACTAAAATTTTGCGCCAATGTGATTTTAAAGAAGCCTAACTAGCTCATAGCTAGTTAAATTCAAGAATCAAGATTCAAAATTTCAAAAATCATATGCAACCCCCCCCCCCCCCCGAAATATTTGTCTGGGAAGGAAAATTGCAATGTTTCTTTAGCTCCAAAAAAAAGATTATGTGCCATATGTTATACAAAATTTGGTGTATGTATTTTCTTACGATTTTGAATACAAATTATAATAACTGTAAACAACGGTACCTGTGCTAGAATTGATTTTTTTATTTTAAATTTCTCTTTAACAGCCAAACGATTTCAACCAAAGTTTTTAAACAGGAGACCTATCTTATTTTAAAAAAACACGTTTGGGCATATTATATGTACTACTATCGCCGACTGGCCGAAATTCGACCCCCTAAAACTCACACTGACAGACTCTAGAGATTTTTTTTTCACACATTTTGTTTTTTGATTTTAAAGGAGAATGCCCAAAAATATAGGGGCGAAAAACCCAGAGTCGATTAAGAAAAGTCATACATGGTTTAAGAGGACATTAATTGTAGATAAAAAATATGGAATCATTTTCTGAAGAAGTTATCCCCAGGACTGGGTATATTACAATTTAAAATGTTTAAAAACACAGTGTTTCTTCATGTAAAAAAAATTGTGGTTGATTCATGTTATTAAATAGGTTCACTTTAAGTCACTTAAATCAACAGCCGCAAGTTGACTCTGTCTTCATTCATAAAATGGAGGTTATCACCCATAGTACTCAACAGTTTCGAAAAAAAAATAGGTACCTACTTCAGCATGCCGGACAGCAGTTTGAGGAAATAGGATGTGCGTTAGAATTAAGAACAACTTATAAATCATTCGCATACTGTTATACTAATGAATAATTAAGACTTGCCTTTTCCTATGTAACTTTAAAACACCGAAATGAAAACGAAATCGGAAAACCAAGAATTTTTCAATGGCACTGGTAAAATTTCTAAATGTTTGTATAATGGTATTTAATCACGTATTATGTTATGAAATGTTTTATTTTCATAACTTAATCAGGAATTTGTTAATTCATTTCTTGGATAAGAGTATTTTTAATATATTGTCGAGACTAGTAACGCACCAATTTATAATAATTAACACCTTTTCACATTCAAGGCACATGTATGTATTTCCTCCTATACTTTTAACATTCCTATAGTGTTGCTACCACAAATTTGCAGAAAAAAATATAGGTTCCCCCACGATTGTAACAATTTTTTTTCCGAAACCTTGTATTCTTGAGCTTTGCCTCATGAAAATCAGTTTTGTTTGGAAAAATAGTTTTCGAAACTTTTGCGAATTACCATGTGCCGAGTAGATATGCGATCGAAGGAAACTGCAATTAATTCACAAAATAAAACGCTTTTTATTTCAAATACTTTTTTTTATTTCCGTTACTTTTATTATAACCAAGCACAAGTATGCAACTCCTTATTCACACTGACATTTATTCATTCACTTTCAAAATCATGCTCTTTCGGACTGGTACGCCTGTATTTATACCCGAATAAAGGGTTCTAGAATTTTCTAGGCTCTGCTAGAAGGTGCTTTCCAAAAAGGTTTCGGAATTATTCCAGTACGAACGAGGCTGGACACCAACCGTGATGGATTTAATGATTTAATTCACTCAAAGATGGCGCGGAAAGTTGTACTAATGTGTGGTTGTTTACATAACTGGGCATATTCTTCACAGTATATTGAAGTTTCTCATTTATTTAGAATTCAGCGGGCAGGAAGTACAATTTTTGAACTTGAAATACAAATAAAAAATGAACCGTAAAAGTTACAAAATTGATTTTCTGCATCAAACTAGAATGTAAAAAAGCTACTATTTTTGACATCAAGAGAATTATTATTTTCGAGTTTTCGGCCTACTAACTTCAGACTTATTTGAGAGAAAGTTTTTAAAAAGCTACAGATTTAGGTGCCAAACCAAACCTTAAAATTATCTCTATTTTAGATTTCGTCCGCTAACTTAAATCTTATTTTAGGGCTCCGTGCTCTAACTCCCCAAAGAACTAACGCCCCAAAACTAAAATGAAATAACTCCCAAATTGGGGATTTTTTACGCATTTCATATAAAAACTCCTCCTCTCCATACACAGTTTTGGGAAGTTATTTAATTTTCTGTTTGGGGAGTTAGTTCATTGCGGAGTTATTTCACGGAGCCTTATTTTAGTGGAATTTTTAATAACTAAACTAGTAAGCTACAAACTTTTGGTCTTCGCAATCAAATTAGCATTTAATTAGCTTCAAAGACAGGTAACACATATTTTTTGGTACCGCCACAAAGCGTACTCCAAAATCAGGGACGCGCTAATAATAATATAAGTTGGAAAGAAGCTAGTCTTATCATATCATGTCTTAAACTACTCTATTTCCAATTGTTAATTTTTATTTCAATACTTCTTCATTCAGTTTGGAATTGCAAATTGGACCAACAGCTCTTCCTCTGCCACGACAATGATACCTGTATCGATTTGGCCAAAGTTTGCGATGGAAATATTGACTGTCATGATCAAAGTGATGAAAATGGAAAGTGCAAAGATACCCATTCGAATTGTGACTCCAAACAATGCCCCAGGGATAGTACTTGCCATTCGCTTCCAACGGGTGCAGAATGCCTTTGTCCATCAGGCTATCAGTACAACAGCGAACACAACACCTGTGACGATATAAACGAATGTGAAACTTATGGCATTTGTAGTCAAGGTTGCATCAATAAGATGGGTTCCTATATGTGCTACTGTGGTGATAAATACAAACTTAAATCTGATAATAAGACTTGCGTAGTTAAGAGTGGTGAGCCCTTGCTTCTGTACACAACTCAGAAAACCGTTGTTGGGATGTATTTGAGAACAAGGCATATCTATACGGTCGCTAATAATCTTACGCTGGTAATTGGGGTCGCATATGATGGACAGAATATCTATTGGACGAATATTCACCATGAGTCAGAGAGCATTGTCAAGGCACGAGAAGATGGTTCAAAGCAGGAAATTCTACTCACTTCGGGACTGGACGCTCCCGAGGACCTGGCTGTTGATTGGTTAACTGGAAATATCTATTTCTCTGATAATGTCCTCAGGCACATTGCTGTGTGTTCGAATAATGGCCACTATTGCATGCCCCTGGTTGTAATCGACGTCCATCAACCACGTGGAATCGCTCTATGGCCTCAAAAGGGCTTGATGTACTGGACCGATTGGGGTATAAGGCCGATGATTGCAAGGGCTTCCATGGACGGCGCCGATCCCGTCGCTCTTATTAAATCAGACATTCATTGGCCGAATGGAATCACTCTAGACTTTTTCAACGAACGATTCTACTGGGTCGATGCCAAACTGATGACTATCGAAAGTGCCAAGATGGACGGATCAGATCGAAGGCTGGTATTGTCTGATATCCTTAAACATCCTTATGGCATAGCTGTCTTTGAGGATAAATTGTATTGGTCCGATTGGGGAACCAAAAGTGTTCATAGCTGCCACAAGTTCACCGGTAAAAGTCATGAAGTTTTAGCTAAGGATCGTCGAATATATGCGGTTCATGTCTATCATTCTGCCAATCAGCCGAGGGTTGAACATCCATGCAGGGAACGCCGGTGCTCGCATTTATGTCTTTTAGCATCGAATAACACCGCAACCTGTGGTTGCCCCGATGGCATGACTTTGGCCACAGATCGAACCCGATGCACCAAAACGACAAAGAAGCAGAAACTTTTTGTGGGTTTGAAAAATTTCATCTTGGAAATGGAACACACGACCTTTGGTAGACACAAGGTCATCCAGGAGTATACGTTGCCCATCCTGATTCATCAAATGGCCTATAACACAATTAATGGTACATTGCTAATTGCTGACACAATTCAGAATGTAATTGGGGAATATGACACCGTGGGCAAAGAGCTCAAAATTTTGATTCGCGGCAATATTGGAAATATTACTGGAATGGCTTTTGGTAAGTTTAAACTCTTTAATCTAAAATGTGTGATACAAAAATTATACTTTTAGATCAAATGGCTCAAAATCTCTATTGGACCGATTCGGAAAGACACACTGTAGAAACTTACTCCATGAGAATGAAGCAACGTGCTATTGTACACTTTTTCTCTGGAGTAGAAGTCCCAATTGGAATTGGTCTTTTGCCAGAAGAGGGGTAAGTCATGGCTTTTCGAAATTCTAATTTGTAAAATATAATGAAGTTTAACTGTTCAACAATCAAAAGAAAAACTATATAATAACTATTAATTAAACCTACGACAAGGTCTCAGTTTTAGTATTTTCTTTTTAAGGTCTTGAGATAGGCTTTGAAGCTTTTTGAACTAAAAATTATGAAAAAAACCTTAAGTCTAAAAGTTTACAATTTAAAAATTTAAGTACCTAAAAATTTTCGAGTACCAATTTCAAAATATGTATGTGCTTCAAAATTCTAGAACACATTCAGCTTGATAAGCGCGCTTCAAGAGCAATCATCTAAAAGTAAGATTTACCTCTAGTGGGTTTTAGGTCTGTTTTTGGTTAATTAAAAATTAAAAGTCACCTGCATATCAGTTTAGCTTTAAAAAAAAAACAAGTTATAGTATTGTAAGTGCTACCGCTGTTTTTTTTATATTTTTTTAAATTTTAAATAAATTTCTTAGAAGATTTCTCCCCCTCTTCCTTAAGGTTTTTTTTATTGTTGCGATTTGCGAACCGACCTATTGGCTTTAGCATTTTGTGGCATCTTATTAAATGCCATTTGGCAAGAATATGTATACTAGTACATAAAATTTAAGTCGACATTTTGAACAAATTTTATATTGTGATGATAGGGAAGTTGAAAGAAGTGAGTTTCTCAAGCTTGTCTGTGTTTCTTAGACATGCTTCCCACCAGTTTTTCACTTTTTTAAAACCAAAAATGGTGTACCAAATTTTAAAGCATTTAAGGATAATATAAGCTTTCTTAAAAACATCTCCACCGATTTTTACTAAAAAAAATACAGCACTCATATGAGAAGAACTCGCTTTTTTAAAGTCCAGCCCAAAACACCGTTGCCTAATCTTTAAGTTCTCTTCGAAACTGATCCCATATAAAAAAACACAGTTATAAAGAAACTCTTTTTCTTTGTACAAACATTATTTTCAAGAACAACAAAGTATATCCATATGAGAGATTTACTTCTACATTTTTAACGTGTTTGTGTCCATCAATTTCAGAAACAGTTTGCAAAGCGCCAGGGATTTTTATTTTCGTATTGACTAAACCGATTCTAACTAATGTTTTATACCGAAGCTTCTAATAAATTAATATATTTATATATTTCATAAGCTTTCAAAAAAATATCCCTTGTATATTATTACAAAATAGAAAATTTACATTCGAAATTTCAAAAAACTAAGCTTATAGTGTGTTTCGAATTCAATTTTTAACTACACAATAAGTGATTTATTAAGATTTGGGGACCAAGTTTTATGTCTAAAATATTTCAAAAGCTTCTTGTTTTTTTTTTTAAATTGCTCCGAATTTTTTTAAGTTTGGTTTTCAAATAAATATTTATGGAACCTGTTGGGTAGACTCGTTTTTTCTCATTTCCTCGAAAACGGTTGTTTATTTTTTTTTTCAATTTTGGTAAAATAAGCTTTTCTAAAGAATAACAAAAAAAAAATATTTTTGAAGTTTTCAAAGGCAATCAAATTTCACTGCATTCAACGAAGGAATTTTACTTGCAAGAAATAGTGCGTTCTGGATTATTTTTGTATATGGTAAGGGTTACCACCAGGTATAACACGAAAAAAGTGGGTCACGCAATTCTGTCTGTCTGTCTATGCCTCAACCTAACACCCCTTTTGTCAGATCGTTAGATACAGCCAATTTGCTTGCGGCACAGTTTGCTGTTAATTCGACGCTGCCAGAAAGTGTTATGCTCCTCCTGTACTTGAGAGCATAAATGGTTTTATGAGACAAATCTTCTTTCGCACTCGTGCAGTTGCTAGAGTTCTAAAAGATCTCGACATACACAGATCCGCTGGCCCGGATAGTATCCCTCCCATTGTTCTGAAGAGGTGTTCTTCAATGCTGGCAAAACCACTGCGTAAGCTTTTCCACCTGTCCTACTCTACTGGTCTCTTTCCGAGTGGATGGAAAACAGCATTTGTCCAGCCTGTCCCTAAAAAAGGCACATCTCGAGGAACGAAAGCTTCTTAATGACCGGCAGTACGGCTTTCGAAGCAATAGGTCCACTGGTGATTTGATTTCGTATATCTCACCGAACAGTGGAACAAGTCTTTACATCGTTTTGGAGAAAGTAAGATTATTGCACTTGATATTTCAAAAGCGTTTGATAGAGTTTGGCATCAAGCTCTTTTATCGAAAATGCGCGCATTTGGTTTTGATGAATCTCTTCTTCATTGGCTTAGAAATTACCTCTCGGACCGTTTCAATACAAGTTGTATTGGACGGTTTCAAGTCTGAAATCCACAAAATAAATGCTGGTGTGCCCCAGGGCTCCGTTTTGTCTCCGACTCTCTTTCTTATATTCATAAATGATCTTCTGTCTGAAACGTCTAATCCAATAAACTGTTTCGCTGACGACAGCACCCTCAGCTTCTCATATCGTTTTCAGATTCACATCCATGTCCTTCGGATGTGGAACTTGAACGGCAGCGTATGATAAGCTCATTAAATTCTAATCTAAACAGCATCGTTCAATGGGGAATCAAAAGCCGCAATGCTGCCTCCTGTCGTTAAAGCGAAACCCACTCCCAATGCCGCTATCAATGGACGGTACTTGCATCGAGGAAACCAAACAGCTCTCAGTTCTCGGTATGTGTGTCACAGACCACCTTTTGTGGAATGACCACATATTTGATGTCGCCAAAAACGCTGCTAAGTGTTTAGGTTTTCACGGCAGATGCAAGAAATTTTGTTCCCCTTCTGATCTGGCTATGATCTACAAAGCCTTTATTCGTCCAAAACTTGAGTACAATTCTCATGACTGGGCAGGAGCTCCAAAAACTCACTTAAGTTTGTTGGACAGAATACAAAAGAGAGCTTTAAAAATGATAGGTGAAGGATCTATAACGAAAACAATTACATCTTTAACACTGCCGTAATGCTTCATGTCTTTCCCTATTTTACCGTTATTTTTATAAACAGTGTTCTAGTGAAATAGCCAGTTGCATTCCTCCCCTTAAACAATTCAACCGTAAAACTCGCGATTCTAGGAATGCCCATCAGTTTACCCTCGAGCCCAACTTCGGACGTACTGTTAAGTATAGAGATTCATTCTTTAGTCGAACCACAAGAATGTGGAATACTTTACCTGGCTCTGTGTTTCCCTCTTATTACAGTATTCAGCCATTCAAAACAAATGTTCATCGGTATCTCCTTTTTAACCCTTTCCAATTTCCTGAACGCTCGCACTGTGTGAATAATAATCCCTTTTGTGGGCGCAAAGTTTAAAAAAAAACTGCTGAAGCGATTTTCTTCAAGATTTGGACTTAAGGTTCTTATGGGATTCCCTAGAGCGGAAATTGATTTTTTTTTGCTGACAAAATAACGGTACCTGTCATACAATCAATATACAAAAATGGATTTATTTAAAAAACGGCTCTAACGATTTTGAAAAAAAATTTACGAGCTACTAAAATTACTACAACTAATAATTTTGTAGACATTTTTTTTATAATGGTTATTAACGGAACCTTTCATAGAACCGATTTTTTGGTTTTCAAATTTCTCGTTAACGGATACACCAATTTCAACCAAATTTGTTATTTAAGAGGTTCCTTAATTTTAACCATTTTGCATATAAAATTTTTCGAATGGTTTTTGGATTTAAAAAAAAATATTGAAATTTTTTTTTGAAAAATTCAATATCTTTAAAACGGGCTAATGAATATTTTTCTAATTTTACATATGTAAAATTGTATTTTATTTTATTCTAAAAGTTGGCACACCAAATTTTTTTTTTTTTAAATGTTCAATAATTTTTATATATAAAAATTAATTTTTAAGAAAACCGCTCTAAAGGTTTTGAAATTTTTTTTTCATTAGTTCATATTTATCAAACAAATCAGATGGCGTAATTTTTTTTAGCTTTATCTGTTTTAGATATTTAAATAACTTTATGGTTATTTTTATGTAAGAGTTCCTTTGTTTTTAAAAACTTTTTTTAATAATATCCAGTACATGTGCATAGCTACGAGAGCAAGTTTGGCGGTCAAGTCGTGCCCATTTTTGTACTTTATTTTCCTAGACTATAAACACTTTCTAAAGCACTTAAATAAAACCTTGCTGCTAGATCAAAACAAAAAACTGTGCCGCTGCCGGAATACTGTAAAGAAACCAATAGGCGCGTTTAGGAATGAGATTATCGGAAATTTGGCTGCGTCAAACATGTTTTTCCTTTATAAGTATTTTCACATCAGCCTAACTGACATTTTTTGCCGAGGCCCTCCGAAATCTCCTTTTCCTGAACACGCCAAAAAAGACAAATCTTATTTTTAACAAAATCACATAAACTTTTTTGTTTCAAAATCACATAAACTTGCTCTCGTAGATAACAATTTTAACGTAGCTTGAAGTTGACAATCTGCATATGTATTGGTTCCATAACATTATGATATCATTAAAAAAAAGTTGTAAAAAACAAGTTAAAATATAAACTATTACTATAAATTACTATAAATTTGTTATTTTAATAGCTAAAACAGATAGAGGTAAGAAAATGTATCCCATTTCTGATTTGTTTGATGAATATGAATTTATAAAAAAAAAATTTCAAAAATCGTTAGTGGTTTTCTTAAAAATTAATTTTTTATATATAAAAATTCTTGGACGTTTTTAAAAATAAAATTTGTTATGCCAACTTTTAGAATTAAATAAATTACAACTTGAAACAAGATCAAAAAAATATTTATTGACCCGTTTTCAAGATATTGAATTTTCAAAAAAAAAAAATCAATATTTTTTTAAAAATCCAAAAAATATTTTTTTGAAAATTTGTGTATGCAAAATTGTTTGAATGTAAAGGAGCTATTATATAAAATTTTTGGTTGAAATCGGTGTAGCCGTTAACGAGAAATTTGGAAACCAATAAATTGGTTCTATGACAGGTACCGTTAATAACCGTTATAATTTTTTTTTCTACAAAAATATTAATTGTAGGAATAATAGTAGCTCGGCACCCTTATTTTTTGAGCTAAAAAAAATTTTCAATTCCCCCTCTAGGGAATCCATAAGAACCTTAAGTCCAGAGTTTGAATAAAATCGCTTCAGCTGTTTAGGCTGCAGGTCGAGTAACAGAAACAGTCAGCCGGACGGACAGAATTTCGAGCCTCACTTTTTTCGCGTTTTGTATCATCCTTCTGTTTGTTGAGTTTTTTTTTTTTGCCCTATACTACGTATGTATATCACAAGTAAAAACCTCGACAGGCTGTTGAAATATGGGACAGTCCCGTGAGCCGGGACGGATTGTCATCGTAAATGTACTACGTATGTATATCGCAAGTAAAAAGTTTACGAAATAAGTTGAAACATAAATTGTTACTATAAATTCGTTTAAATAGTTTAAAATAGAGTATATCATCTGATTGAAGAATACATAAATATACATATGTAAATATGGGAATTTTCTTTAAAATTAATTATTTACATTTGTATAAAATATCTTGAACATTTAAAAAAAAAAATTACTTAAGCCCGTTTGATACTTCATTTTATTCTCATTTTTGATTCATTAAATCATGACTTATTGTCAGCAAAGACGAAAAGAGAAAATAGTATTTTTTATGAAAAGAACGACATTATGTTTTGACAATTACAATGTCCACAAAAGTAAATATACACCAAAAACTAGTGTTCTCATGAGCACTAGCGGATCCCGGAGGGGGGGGGGGGTGGCTATAGGGGCTAAAGCCCCCTACAGCCGAATCATAAAATAATTAAAAATATAGAAAGCAATACATAACAACGTGTAGAATTTTATAATCCGTCTAAAATATTGTTAAGATATGAGATTTGATGGACAAAATAACGTGGTTGGGGTTGAACTATTTGCATACATGTTATGCAATTTTTTTCTAAGCCCTAAGATTAGGGCTAAAGTCTAAAGCGAATTGTACAAAACCTAAGTTGGGGGCTATGAAGATGGACATGTTTCATGCAATGACAATTTTTCCCTAAAAATAAAACCCAGAAAATTGGGAAGAAAAAAACAGTTTTGGAGCAATAAGGTCTGAGAATATTGGACAAAAAACCTAGCCAGGGTTAAGCAACTTACTTCCGAAAAACTTACCTTATTCCAGAGAGTTTTGGGGGCTCAAGTCTAGGGACTGCCAAAGTCCGAAGTTGGGGCTAAGGCTTGAAGAGATAAGTAAAAAGAGATAAAAATGGCCGGGGCTTAACATTAACGTGTCAAATGCCCCAACAGTTTATACTAAAAACAATGTTTATTTGCCGAAAGAAACGCATTTGAGGCTTAAATCATTTGAGAACAACGGGATGTCAAGTTTAGTGTAAATGTTTAATACAACAGGAATTGTTTCTCACGTCTTTGACTGGGCTTAGAAAATTTCGGGGCTACGTTTTCAAAATTTGAAAGATCCAAGGCAATAATTGTACATACAAAACATTTTTGTACTAGGCAGTTATATACAAATTCTCTAATCAAGGAGCCAAATTCCAAAAGCGTGAGTTTTCTCTGTGCGCGCTCAGAAAATCATGCAAAAGCAAATGAATATTTGCAATCCCTCTAGACTCTAGAATGCCGTGCAAATTTGTTCGACATATTTTTTTAGCATGAATAAAAAGTGTATGCAGCGTAAACACGAAAAATAATTCATGCTGGCAGAATTGGGCCACGGCTTATTTCTTAGAGCAGCTTTGTCTTATGTCCTAAAGTGTCAGCTTGAATAAAATAGTTTCTCGTTGATTGGCTAATTCAGGAAAAATGAGATCTCAGAGGACTGATACCGTGTCAAAGCACATTTATAATCTTTTGTCAGTTCGAACACTTAAATATATTTTTTTTGAACTAGCCAATAATAAACAGTTTTCAAATCTTGTCAAAAATGGGAAGTTCAAAACATACCAACAGCTTATTTAAAAATATAACTACATAAGGCTCGTTTCACACACATTTGGTTTCATTCGGTTCGGTCTCTATTCGGTTTGTATTCGGCTGTGCCTGATATGTGTGAAACGATAAAACGGTGCTCTACGGTTCCTATTAGGTTTTTATTTTTGCCGTTTTATCGTTTCACACATATCAGGCACAGCCGAATACAAACCGAATATAGGTCGAACCGAATGAAACTGATTGTGTGTGAAACGAGCCTAAGGTAGGTACCTAATCAATTTTTAAATAATATAAATAAACGAATTTGTACGCGTATTTGAAGCATATATGGCTCAAATTATTATTTTGGTGCACCTTTGAATTTGCTTCTATCTCCGCTACGGTAATTGTGTATGAATATTTGTTATTGTACTTTGTAGATATTAAAAACATTTTAAAACGCGACAGGAGCGGATATAAAGGCACACAAAAAACGGATATCATTAAAATGAAAGTGGAAATGTCAAAATTCGTTGTCTTTTATAGAACTACACATGTATCTCCATATATCTTTTTCACAAAAAAAAAAATACTTGAACCTTAAAAGTTAGACCGCACTCGCCGGAACTGCACTGCATCGGAACTATACTTCACGCGAATTCGTATGAATTTGTATGAAGTTCAGTTACCGCTTAGTGCGATACAGCTCCTAAAATTTCATAGAAAATAATGTTTTGCCGCGTTGTCCTGAAGTGTAGTTCGGATGAAGTTGGTACGGTCATGCATTAAACCTAAACTCTCTATTATTTGTTATAAATTATAAAATGTTTCTTAGGACAAGCTAATTTTATTACTTAAGGTCTCAAAATGGATCTTTAAACTCCAAGCCCCCCCCCAGAGCCAAATCCTAGATCCGCTACTGCTCATGAGTCCAGTGTATACTTTTTTTGTAGTCACAGTGTACTTTGAAATAATTTTTAATTTTCAATTTCTGAAAAGTCAAAAAAAAGCTGCCAGAATCTGAAATATGTTCATTTTCAAAACATTTCTTGTGACTTTTTTTTCATAAATGTAGTTATTGTGTACGCGCTCACTCATATCGGTATTTTCAATTATAAATTGTTTAAACTACTTTTTTTTCATTTTTAATGCCTTAAAAATGAGAAAAAAGGTAGTATCATACGGGTTTTAGACTACTTTAAGTATTTATTAAAATACAATTTCACACAATATTTAAATAAGTATTTTTTTAAATCCAAAAATAATTTTTTCCAAAATATGTATGTGCAACATTTTTAAAATTGTAAACGACCTCCTGTGTAAAAAATGTGGTCGAAATCTTTAAATAAATTAACGAGAAATTTTAATATAAGAAAATCGATTCTATGAAAAGCACGGTTAACTACCGTTATCGGTTAAATAATTTTATTTTACTAAAATACCGCTCACTAGACCGCTTACTTTGGGCGGGGTTAAAGTTAAACCGGAGTTTACTCACCAAATTTGGTGAATTAACTTTCTTCCATGTTTTTAAGTCATTCTGGATTCATCATCAATTAAAAAAACAGCTTTTCCTAACGTGACATATCTACATAACATATAGACATATCTATTTCCAGAGCTAACTAATTCGGACACTGAAAAACTGGCCATACACGACCGAGCCGAACGACTCAGGACCAATTTGGTTTATGGTTTTCCGACTGGCCTAATATATAAATAGTTCGGCGCCGAATCTTTTTGACATTTATCCAGTACAAAATAGGTTTGTTTAATAAATAAAAACTAGATCAGAACAGAACAGCACAAACTGTCAGAACAAGTTAGAACAGAAAAGTTCAACTTTGTGGTTAACAGTTTCTAATCAGTTGTGAAAAGTGTCAAAATGAAATTGATTTGGTTAGAATAATTTAAGATTATTTTTTTTTTAAGATGGATATTTCTTCAGATACTTCCCACTTTTTTATTTCTGAATTGTAGAAAGATACCAGCAGTGAAAATATTATTTTCACTTCCTCGAAAAAACATCAACAACCAATTACCACAATTAAAACTTTTTTTGTTTTCATGCTGAATGCTGACAGAAATCAGTTAGCTGTTCTTTGACACTTGTCACGCAATTGCACCACATAAAAAGTAGGTGCAGAAAATATTGTTCTCATCTGTTCTGAAAAACTTCATGGAACACAAAAGTGACAGAAGGTAGAACAGCTGAGTGCAAGGTTTTTACTCACGGAACACACAATCTTGTAATTTTCTGATCTTTTCTGTTCTTTTCTGTACTTTTGTGTTCCGAACAGATTCATTAAACCGACTTAATATTCGGAGCCGATTGGATTAGAGTTGTTTCTGAAATACATATATAATTTGTTGTTTATTGGCTGTATGGCAGCTACCGTTATTAACAGGCACAGTACACATATCTAAGTTATTATATGACTGCCTTTGTAATTTTGAAGTACACAACAAAATTTGTGCTGATTGTTTGAAATTAAATTAATTTTAAATAAGATTTCCCTCCAGTGTGCTTAAGGTCAGTGTTTGGTTTTATTTTAAAAAAATCAACCGACACGTTTCGATCGTGTTTACTTTTAATTTACTTGAGCGAAAACATTTTTGTATTCAAATTGCTCACAAAAAAACAAACTTTCGGTTCACGTACACTGAAACCGATTAACCGGCCGATTTCGGATCGGAGATATACGGACAAATGCCTCGGAAGTTAGTCTGCATACATTACTGCCGTTCTCGCCCGATGCGTTTTTTTAATAATGCCGATTATAAAGGATGCCAGTCAGAGTATGAAACGTAAAAAGTAAACGTGGATCTATTTTAACACAATAAATTAGCTATTCACTATTAGTTTTATCTTATTTTAATTTTTAATTTCATTTAATTTTATTCTGGCAAGAAATAACTGTCAAACTGACCTAAAATCCAAACAAGTTTGGTTTTGTCACATCGGACCATGTCGGTTGTAGTGGTGACCGCGCTTTCTTCCTTTTACATACGTTTGATTCAAACGGCCGAGTTCGGCCGATGACGGACGAGCATAATTCGGCTGACGGACGGTTATGTGTACACGAGCCTTTACGGAAAATTTTTGGCCTCAACAACAATTTTTTTTTAGAAAACTTTCAAAATAATCTTGGGTGGGCCCTATTTTGTTTTGAGTAGTTTAAATGTATCTTTATTTCCAGCTTGTAACTCAAAAACTCAAAAAAGAGATAATCAATAGCCTATTGGTGACTTCCTGTAATATGACATATAATTTCATCGCGCTCTAGCCGGTGCATTTTTTCGCCAATTTAAGTCATGAAGGTGTCTTAATTGTAGAGAATTTACTGTTCTTTAAGCAGATGCTTAGGTTTTCTACATTTAAAAAAAAGTATATTTAGTTGACTTTTTGGCAAAAAACTGAAAAAAGGTCGAACATTTTGAATTTTTTTTGCGATTTTCGCTGTGAAGCCATATCCGTAGGAAGTATCAAAGGTATATTTCGGATTCAGCGACCCCTAAAACATAAAAGACAAGTGAGAAAAAAACTTCTATATTTTTTTCCAGAAACTGGCACTCCAGGCGACGATTTGACTGGACTATATAGGGAATCTCCTGAAAACATTAAGTCCAAACTTTGAAGAAAGTAAGTCACGCAATCGTACGTAATCCTCTTCCTCTATTCCATGTGCTTTAGAAAATTATTTAAATATTAAAAATCACATTTAAAAATGCAGTTTAAAGCAATTTGTACTTTTAAAAATACTCCATTACAATAGATGTCTGCACGCTAAAAACATATGCGTAAAATAAGATGGGCATTTATTTGTAAAATTATACGTACCTAATGTTTTTCCCAACCATCTAATAGCTATTAAGATTTGTAGCTAAATTTCTTAACTAATTTTCAAGGTAAGCAAAACGAGAGTATGGATACCCAAATAATGCGATTTTATGAAATACAATTTTATTTAATCCTTTCCACTTAAACTAAACCATTATAATAAATTTATTTATACAAGCTACACATTTTTGTTTTTTAGGAAAATGTTTATCGCTTTGAAATCATCCAAAAACATCCACATCGACTTAAAAACTCTCGGCGGCCACGGTGACCATACGCACGTATTTGAAGATGTCCTAGGAATGGGAGCCATTCAAATAGTCCCTGACTATGATACACACACTCTGTATTGGGTAGACACAGAGGGAGGCAAGATTGAATTTTCAATGATCGAAGAATTGCACAGTTTCCCTCTGCGAACTAGACTTGTTCAACCAATATCTATGGCTCTAATTGATGATGATATTTTCTGGACAACATTGCGCTCCCCAAACATTTATTGGACTCACAAAAGTAACTTGGGGTCGGTGAAGAAATTCCAATTGGAGGTTTCGAGTACGAAAATGGTCGATAAGATTCAACTACTATCAAGCCATACACAGACTGTTTTCGATCATCCCTGCTTGCATGATAATGGCGGATGCTCACATGTGTGTGTGTCGTCAGGAAAGAACTCCCAGGAATGCTTGTGTCCTTCGGGTTATGTGTTTAAAGATTTGCGAAACCAAACGTGTATAGAAGCGCTGGACTGTGAGTTCCGTTGTACGTCAGGTGAGTGCTTGACTAATTCAAGGCGATGCAATGGCCATAAGGACTGTCCCGATGGCTCAGACGAAGAGTCTTGTGATGCGAAAACCAAAAAGACGCATGTCATCTGCGCTTTCGACGAATTCATGTGTCATGATTCGCAACAATGTGTCCTTAACGAAGATCGGTGTAACAAACACAAGGATTGCAAAGATGGCAGCGATGAAGAACATTGTGAGACCTTTGGTAAGAATGGAAGTCTTAAAGACCTTGAGAAAATTTAGTAATCTTTATTTCTATTAGATCTACAGAAGAAATGCCACGCTCATCAATTTGTCTGTGAAAATAGACGCTGTATTGATTTGAGTAGCATATGTGACGGATTCGATGACTGCGGCGATAGGTCAGATGAAACCCATTGCAATAAGGAAGGCGAAGGCTCGAAATCAGTTTGTGGCAGTCAAATGTTCCAATGTGCTTCTGGTACGTGCATTTCCAAGAGTTGGGAGTGTGACGGTCGTGTTGACTGCACTGACGGGTCGGACGAACACGATAAGTGCAGTAAGTTCTTAAAAAATCAAAAGCTAGCCTTGACACTAAGCTTCTTTTCTCTTCTTAGCTGTCAAGACCTGTGGCAAGGGTATGCACAAATGCAACATCGGCCAGTGCATTGACGAAAAACTGGTATGTGATGGTCACAATGACTGCGGTGATAACTCAGACGAACTAATTTGCATTGACGATAAGCCCAAGATTGCCTGTGGGGGTGGAGATGATGAGTTTGACTTTCTGGGAAAACCGAAAAAGTTCCAATGTCCATCGGATCCAACGGTTTGCTTGGACATAAAGGCTAAATGCAATGGAACCGCAGAATGTCCAAGGGGCGAGGATGAAGTTGGATGCCACGGCTGCAGCGTGTATGAGTTCCAGTGCAAGTCAACCTTGGAGTGCATACGTAACGAATTTCATTGCGACGGAGACAAAGACTGTCGCGATGGAAGCGATGAGCTTAATTGTGGTCGGTATAATTCAAGCACCCATTCGCAATTTGTTAAGGCCTGTGAGTCTGGTATGTTTGACTGCAAGGACGGGACGTGCATTGACGAGTCACGGACCTGCGATGGCAAGGATGACTGTGATGGTGGACAAGATGAGACAAATATGTGCAAAACCGCCTGTGGCAGAGGAACGTGTGACCATAAATGTCGTCCGACACCGTTCGGTGCCGTGTGTAGCTGTTTCGATGGCTACAAGTTGGACGTGGATAAAAAGAAATGCATTGACATTGACGAGTGTGTTGAAGGACCCAATCCGTGTGCGCAGCTTTGTGCCAACACAAACGGCGCCTACCGATGCACTTGTTATAGTGGTTTCATGCTCACGCCCGACAAGGTTAGTTGCAAGTCCATCGACAGCCGGCATTCCCTGCTATTCACAACTCACAATGAAATTCGCAGCCTCAGCGAGTCTCCGATAACTTTGAAGGTTGTTTGGTCAGTGAACGACACCAAGATATCTGGACTCGATATAGATATTGCTCGGAGGAAGTTATTTTACACCACCGAGGATAGCAATGGTTTGTTCCAATTCAATATCGAGAAACAAGAAGTCACCCAGGGCCTTATCATCCAGAGCCCTACCAAGGTGGCTGTTGATTGGATAACAGGGAATGTCTACGTTGTAAGCCGAACAAGTCAATACGTTATAAAGGTGTGCAACTTTGACCAGAAAGTATGTGCTGATGTTGTAAAAGTTCCTCAAATCGAAGTTGTCCGAGCTATCGCTGTTGACGCTATTGGTCGTAAACTATTTTATGCAGCAGTGGTGGCACAAGGTTTTAGTGCTCCAACCACACATGTTTGTATCGCAGGGCTTGACGGATCCAAGCATGCAATTATGGCAACCAAGCAAGCTTTGGTAACGGCTCTAGAAGTTGACACCTACAAACAGGAGCTATACTTTGTAGATGCTCACTCAAGGACCTTGCAGTCGTTGAGCTATCGCCGAGGCAGTGATAGGGCTATTAAGACCGTTGTCCGTAAAGAAAATGCAATCATTCATCCATCGGCCTTAAGCATCCATGAGAATTACGCATTCATTTCCAACACCGGAGCCAAAGAAGCAGTCCGTTGTCAACTTTATGGTAATGCATCTTGTCAAGCTTTCTACCTGAACGTGTTCAATGCTGAAGACATCGTGGTGGATAGTTCGTCTCGCCAGAAACTGGTTACCAATGTTTGTCATCGAAATAAATGCTCAGGACTTTGTGTGCAGGGACCATTTGGGTTCGAGTGTTTGTGTCAAGATGGTTCCATTGTGGATGAGTACTTCCGATGTTCTAAGAAATCTTCTAACGAAATCGAATCTGGCCTATTTTCCAATGAGAAGGATGATGAAGCCTCGACGGCTTCAACAGCTGCAATTGTGTGGTATACTTTGTTGGGAATACTTATGATTGCTGGCATCGCCGCTGGGTACTTTTATGCAAACAGCAAACAAGGACATCGCAATTTCAATATCAACATGCATTTCCAGAATCCATTATCACGTTTCCAAAACTCTTCACCGCCATCAGGGGGAGCGACCGGCTATAACGCCGGGGAGGAAAAACTTCAATTTAACCTACCTGTTCCGAGATTATTACGCGGCTCAAAAGGATCCGAACTCGTCCTGGACACGCAAAGAGAGGTTTGTCATGAGGTATGTTAAAGATTTTAGGTAAAACGAACAAATTGTTTCAATTTTTAGGCGAAAAACGTCAACTCGGCTGGGATTACCGGAAGATCATCGAGTTTACTACTGGAGGAACCCGATATTGATAACTCCGGAGGTCTGGCAAATTTCGACGATGATCAACGAGCACGTTTAGTTCCTTAAAGCGATTTAATTTAATTTAATTTATAGAAGGATTGGTTAAAATATTTTAGCGTCTAATTATTGAATTTATTTTTATGAGGTTTAAAGTCGGGCCGTTAGTTTTTTTTTCTTTGTCAATCAATATACATATGTAGTTAGTCGATTTATTTGGTAAGTTGGTGTACGTGTTTAGTATTTATAAAGGTTTTTGCTGGTAAATATGTTAATTGTTAATACAAATAAATTTAATAAAGTTCTGTGAGCGATAAAATAAAATGTTAATTAAATAAATAGCTTGTTTTTGCAATTTGATAGTTTCCATTTTTTTAAAAAAGTTTTTGAAGATCCTGCCAGTGGGTACCTTTTGATTTCATACCTGATCACAAAAGTTAAAAATTAATGTTGTGGCCTTGTATATAAAATCCATAGTACTATCATGGACAAACATTTTTAGGGCGACCCACTGCCTGTGGTGACGCCACTTTAGCTCGCGGAGAAATCCATTTTCGGGAGACTTCGGGAGGATTTCATATACAAGGGTTGTGGTTATTTTAAATTATCTGCTGGTTGTTTTTTTTTTTTTCTAAAAATGTTCATTCGAAGTGTACTATCCATTACACAAACCACTCAATACATTACCCACATAGCTTTTGTGAAGCTTTTAAAGTGAATATCCAAACCATTAATGAAATTCTTTACTTTTAGAGTGCAATGATACAGTCAGCGTCATTATTAACTAACTCTTAGATTTTTTTTAATTTTATTTCAATACCGTTAGTAATTTAAATTAATCTCTTCTCAAAATGTGTTGAATAAAGTGATAATTGTAAGGACCTGTCACTTTTGAATTGTAGGCTATTGGTTATGTCCTAAAAAAACAGGGCAATAAGGAACTAAGACATTTGCGGGTTTTTATTGTAAAAATCATTCAATGGGTTATTGAAGGTGAGAAAACCTTGGAGCGCTATTAAATGAGAGGATGCAATTTTGAGGCGGCTAAATGCGACCCTTTTTATTTTTTGCGTATAACTCGAAAGCCAAGCTAAATTTCGAGAAAATGCCTCAGACCTTTATTGTAGAGAATACAATTTAATATCGAATTAGCCTATCCAAACATTTTTAAATACATTTTTAATATGCTTAAATAAAAAAAAAACATTGCAAAACATGCAAAAAATTGATTTTTTGGTTTGTTTTACTTATTTGGCTTTTAACTTTTTTTCCAGTTTAGATAGGTATGGGCAATAGGGATTGCTTGATATAAAAGAAAAGGTTATAAAATTTCCTTAAAAATGACTTATTCAATTTTTAGACAAAATTAATAAAGATACAGTCGCTCAAAGTAAGCCATTTTTTGTTTTTTGATTTGTATTGCGTTTACTTCGACATTATTTTCGTTTTTATTTTTTACAGCAATTCTTAATTTTATTTAATTAAATGGGAACAATAAGTTTATTTATTAATAATAATTTTTTATTTTTACAGCTTTAAATAATTCTTATGGTTTTTAAACAAAGCAATAAAGGATTATTATTAAATTTTGCTCATATTTTATTGTTTTGAAGTTGTGGAGAATCGTAAATTAGGGTAAATCGTATAAGTACAAAATTCATAAATCATTTGCAGAGTTTCTATACCAATTGCACGGTAAGTATTGACGGTTATCCATGTGATTTATATATGTATTGGTATACAAAAAGGACAGAAAGGTTGCGCCCGACCAAACAAGTTGGCCCAGGAGTTTAAATTAAAGAAGAATTGAAACTACTTTCCAAACCCGACCAAATTTTGTCCAATGAGAGCAATAAAAAAATTTAATTACGTATAGAAAACGAAACAATGCCCACGAAGACCCAGATGTACCCATTTTGCAATGTGCAAAAGAAAAGGCATCCCAGTCGAATAATATGCCAATATATTGATCTTCTTATCGTCTTGTCATTGCTGCCAGAGCAATTTCAAAATGTGTATTTTTTTGAAACCGAGAATAGGAAACGTACCTGCAAAATTTTATGATCGATATAGTTTTAATTTTCCGCAACAACAACAACATTTTGGAATTGTGCATGCTTTTAGCGGATGCCAATCAACATCCGGATTTATGAAAGCAAAACAAATTATGAAATCTGTTACTAAAAATATGATATAATTGAAATCTTGTATGGACACGTTTTTACGTGAAGACGATGATGAAGAAGGGATAGGTTATGCATCTGAACTTCTCGCAGCATCTTTGTATGGGAGTTGAATAACATTCTTAGTAGCTTTCGCTTTTAACTTTTTTGTAAGCTATCAAAAATTGCTATATTTTCATTGACACAATTACCGCCAACGCGTGATGCCATCACATAGCATGGCCTAAGGACTAAGTTTTGAGTACACTAGTTGAGTAGTAAAAATTTGAATTCTTCGGCGGCCGGCAATTTTTTGCCCCCCTGCATATTTTTTTTCCACCCGGCAATTTTTTTGCCGCCAGGCAATTTTTATGCCAACCTGGCAAATTTTTTTGCAACCCTGGCAAATTTTTTGCTCCCCGGCAATATTTTTGCCACACTGGTAATTTTTTTGGCACCCTGCCAATTTTTTTTTGACACCCTGGCAATTTTTTTGCCACCCTGGCAATTTTTTTGGCCGCCCGGCAATTTTTTTTGGTGACAATTTTTTTCGGTCCAGCATATTTTTTGCCAACCTGGCAATTTTTTTACCGCCGGCAATTTTTATACCAACCTGGCAATTTTTTTGCGACCCTGGAAATTTTTTGGCCGCTGGGCAATTTTTTTTGCCACTCTGGAAATGTTTTTGCCACCCTGGCAATTTTTCGCCGCCCTGGCAATATTTTTCAGATATTTTTTTAAGAAGGATTTATTATTGACTAGTATCGGCCAGTGGCCGAAAATTCGGCCAACAGAAAGTAATTAACATAATTATTGGAGAAGTAAGAGAAATTAAAAATAACCAATAAGTTGGATTTTTTTATTGTTAGGGCTTAACTTGAATAGATCTACTTTTTGCAAAACGTACAAAAGTGAGAAAAACATGTAAAAAGACATGATAAACATGAATTCTACAGAAAACTACTTACAAAAAAACATACGAAAAATGTTCTGACAGATAAATTTAACCACCATGCATAATTTTTTATTGTCTTCAGCAAAGATATTCAATTCTTACTTTTAAACTTTTTGCAAAAAAATCAATGTTGTTAAGCCTTTACTTTAAAGAATTCATAAATATTTTATTTGAACAATACCCGATTCTTGTAACTTATTTCTATCTGTGACTTAACCTCTGCATGTTTCAAAAAAATATGAACTTATTTTGCCGCTCAGTTAGAAAATAAAAATATATTTACTTTTCAACAACATACAATAAATCACCCAAAAAGTACCCTTCCTCAGTTAAAACAAACTTTGCCCTACTAAAATTATGAATTACTTTGTGGATACAACAGTTACTTTTCTAAACCTAAAACCGCCAATTTGTTGGATTTTTGCGTTGTTTGCCAATATAACTCAAGATATTAGCCTTATATGCAAACGTTCCCAGCGGGAAATATCGTCCCCAGTGAATTTTATAGCTGAATTCTTCAATCAATTCACTAGCCAAATAATAAAAGGAAACGTCATGCAATGATTTAGTGAGTGAAGAGTCATGCGAGGTTTCCTCAGTTCATAGATTTGAACCCACTTTTTGCTTTGTGTGTTGAAAACAACAAGACAACAGCAATCAATCCACTAGCCAGATAATACAAGGAAACGACATGTTATGATTTAATAAGTGAAGAGTAATAAGTGAAGGTTTCCTCAGTTCATAGATTTGAACCCACATTCTGCTTTGTGTTTAGAAAACAACCCTTTCTGTCGTTGCTTTTGATATGGAAAATTATAAGATGAAAAAACTGTTGAAAAGTCTTGTAGAAGTTCATCAGTTCATCTTCGATGTCCACTCATATGCTTTGCAAAGTGTGCAGCGCCATTGTGTTTTTTGATAGAAGTTGATTTTTTTTGTGTTCTCTGTGTTGACATTGTCTATAGACAGTAAATATTATAAGAGGACTTATGAATTTCCATTAAAAAGAGGCAATCTCAGATTTTCTCAAAGTATTTCTGTTTTTTGGTTAATCACCACTTCGCATATGAATTGGTGATTAACCAACAACCACTGACATAGTGATTTAACTTTAATTTAAAGTTTTAATTCTATATTTTTACAAACCAATCACAAATAATTCACAACAGAGTTAATGAATTAACTATTTATTTAATTTTCTTCACATTTTTCATATTGAATTAACTAATTTCTGAATAAACAACTACCTACTTCTATATCTTGTGATTTGATAATTGAATTTTCATTACCATTTTCATCGAAAATATTGAACTGATGAATAAACCACATACATTTATGCAGTGAATTCATAGATTATGCAACCACCATGTTTTTCATCAGCTGGGTCGGTGAATAAACAACTTCCAATGAAGTAGTGATTTCGTTGGCGAATTTGCATCGGATTTTCAGCATGTGCTTCCCGCCTAGGACATGCCCATGTTAATTTTATCAAAGGAATCAACTGAAAAGTGGACGGTGCAGCTGCCATTCCTCAAGGAAAAAGCTGATTTTTCCTCAATGAATTTTTGAATTTTTCCCGCTGGGTTAATGGTTTTTTTTTGAGACTTTGTTTTGCTGATTTTTTGCGTTTTATAAATCTCCAAGAAAAGGCCGATAAGGTCCTCCTAAAAAGCTTATATCTTGAGTTCGCTATTTTTAAAATCCCACCCTTACCAGAGGCTGAAAAAAATCTGCCAGAGTTTGGTTTTCGATACCACGATATAATCACCTACAAACCCTCATACTCATATTTTGGTTATCCATCCACTCCCAAAATTTGATGTCTGCTCCTAGACTATAACATTTATATACTATGGTAGGCAAATATTAAAATACCTAGATAGCTACAACGAATCATGAATTTTGGAACAATTAGAAGGAAGCGAATGTTAAAGTTCCATACAATTGTTGCAAGATTACGTTATTTTATCTTGGGCCTTACCTCTAATGACAGCCAGACACCTTAAAACTATTAAACTAATTGTATCATTTACGTTGTAGTGTCAAAACTAAACTAATTTGTATATGCTCTTTGGGCAACTATTTAGCAATCACAATCAGAAATACTGATACAGTGTGGACTTGTCTACGTGAAATTTGACCCCAAACATAAAATGAGAAATAGCCCCAAAAATGTATATGGGAAACAGCAAAAACAAATAAAAGTGTAATATTAGTGAATTGGGGCCATTTTTCATGGTTTTGGGGAATTTTTTCATTAATTTTGGGGTGAAATTTCATTACGAAAAATGGCACCAAATATGTATTCTTACACCAAAATACAAAAACTTTGATCACAGACCAACTGACAACTTAGGCGCCTGCCAGGCGACTGAGCATACCCTAACGTGAGCGGGACAGAGGACCCAAAAGGGGAGTTAAAATCATTGAACCCGCGAAGTGGGCCAGGCAAGGTACTTTTAAAGCTTTCCCAAACCGACGAAAAACACGATTGCAATTTTTCTGTTGTTGTTGCTTCTTAAGCCTGATCCACATCTGTGTCGTGTGTTGCAGTGTTGCCGAGGTAAAATTTAAGAAGGTAGTACTGCAGCCAAAAACGGGGAGTATTTTGAAAAAAAATAGTAGTAAAGAAATTTTTTAGTCTTCAAAAATAAGTGTGTGGACACATTTTTTTCAACCATTTTAAAAAACAAAATCATCAAAAATTAAATTCAGTTAAAAAAAAAAAATTATTTATTCTAATAACAAAAGTAGTATAATGCAAGTTTACTTTGAATTATTCTTAAAAGAATAACAATATTTCAACCATTAATTTAACAAACCTATTCATTTCATTGAAGTACTCATAAAAATTCACGGAGTTCAATCAAGAACCACCGAACCACAATCTCAAGTAACAATAAGAGCCTGATTATACGGTTTGTTTTTTCGTTCGTTTCGTCTTTTGTGTTTTTGACGGGCACGAACGTTCATGATTACATGCTTCGCGAAAATAGGGACGTACTTCCTTTCGTTATTTTAACGTTCATGGAATTTGGGTTTTGTGTGAAAATAATCAGTAGTAGTAAACAAAAATATTTTGTTATCACTTCTTTCTCAAATAAACTCGTATATTAGGCATATTCAATCACGAAAAACAATTTTCCCAATCAACACTTTTTGTTCAAATCGTTTTTTGCTTACATCGAGGAGCGTTGTAGGCAGAAATTTCAAAGTTAAACCAGAAAAAAGTCTTGACATTTTCATTCCTACTTTCGTTACTTCCCTCTTCATTTCTACCCAAGCTATCAAAAAGGCGAAAGGCCGAGGGACCAAAAAAAAAAAAAAATTAATCGTGTAATCGGGCAGCAAAATAATTAGTGAACTGACAGATGAAAATTGCAAGAAGCCAAAGAAAAACCAAAAAAAAAATAAGAAAAAGGGAAACTACCTTTAAGACGACAGTTTTGAAGATAAAAGTTCTGCCAAATTTGCATTACCTAAATCTAAAGTAAATTAAAATTATTTAGGTTGATATTACACTTTGCTGCAAGTGTAAGATATTTTAGGTCTTTAAAAAAAATAGGAGTACGAATGTGAAAGGAGGAGTACGGGAGTACGGAGGTGTTGAAAGTAGTACAATTCTCCTATTGAGTACTTTCGGCAACACTGGTGTGTTGTGTTGTGGAGTTTTGTGTCGCTGTCATTCCATATATTTTATGCGCCACACTACAACACAACACATGAGACAAATATGGTTCTACACATATGAAATACATTGTAGCGATAGCGACACACTTATACTTATTTTGGGGCCATTTTTGGTTTGGAGTCATTGTTCATAAATTTGGGGCCATTTTTCCATTTGGGGACATTTTTTGTTTGGAGCCATTTTTCAATGAGGCCAAATTTCATATACATAGCCTGCAGGCTTACATACATCAGTTCCGAGTTCGTAAAACACTGCCACACTCAAGTATCAATTTTGGTGGATTTACATGTATCTTCGTATGACTTCTACAAAAAAAGGGGATGCAAAATTCAAACTTACATTTGTTGGATAGAGAGAGAACACCAAAATGCAGAATATCTTCATACATGCAAATTATAGGAAGTGCCATAATGCAGACATGAAGACGAACATGTTCATCTTCTTGTTGGTTCTCTTTCACAAGCTTGGATTTCTGGCATGCATCTGTTCCGCTTTACTTTTCTTCATATTTGCAGACGAAGATACATGTAAATCCAGCATTATGCTGGCTAAAGCCTTGTATGTATGTATGCACAATTGAACATACATAGTTACATAGATACTTCTTTTGCAAATAGATATTACTCAAGATACATATATTAAAGGTAATGGGGCACATTTATAGTCGCAGATAGACCCGGGTTTAACTAAACTACAGTTTAAGACAATTTTGGCTCAATGAATACAGACCGATTTTAATTAAAAATGTTTGGTTTTATATTTTTATAAGATAATTAACTTGGTATACTACACAAATAGCTTCAAATATTTTGAAATGATTAACTTAAAAAAATAGAATCAACGTCCGAAAATTCAACCAAAGCTATGTTTAACTTCGACCCAGGTCTAAAATGACTATGAATATGCCCCAACATCATTAGTGTTTTCATTTTTGTTCAGTTCTGCGCATGTGTCATAATGGAAGAAAAATGGCTGATTTCAGTGCGGTTGTGTGTTCTGTCATTCTGTCTCGTGTGTGTTCATTAATTTAAATTTGTTTTCAAAATTCTGCAAAAGTTTGGTTTAACTAATTTGTCCACAAAAATAACAAAAAAAAGTATTTAAAAAGTGTATCCGGGCCAATTAATCAATGCTAAGCAGTTGAAATAAAAAAAATTCACCAATCTGATTTTTTTTGTTTACCTTTCAGTTGTCATTATTGTCATTTTTCATTTTGACACAAAAACCTACACTGAAAGAAGCCATCTTGAAACTTGACAAGCTGCGCGTGATAATACCTTAGATATGTGTACTGTGGATATTACTTACTCTTTTTAAATACTGACATATTTACATACAGACAAACAAATTATTTTTTGATATTAACGCTTAGTCTATAGTTCAACATTTATATATTTTCTATGGAAGTTGTTTTTGAGCAAAAATATATAAAAATGTAACTTTCACTGTTGTCCGGCAAGTTATGAATGGTAACCATCTCCAAAAATTTCTGAGTTCTAATCTGAACCCTTAAAATGATAAAAATATTTTATCAGGAAAAATTCAAATGTCAATTAAATGCTTTAACAGCTACATACAGGCATAATTTTTGGTTTCTGCACATCTGTGGGGCAAAACCTTTCCAACGTTATATAATTAATTTAGTTCCGTTGAGTATTTACAGAGAAAAGTGTACCGTAAGGATTTGCTAAGCCTATTAATATATAGATGTAACAAAAAAAAAATAACAAGAAAAAGTAACATAGTGTAATAAATGAATGCAAAAAAAGACATTTAAGCAAAACCACAGAGAACTTATATTATTTGCTATTTGCCTAAGGAACCCAGTATGGCTTAAGTAGGTTCTCTTTTTTTGATTTTTTTTTGTTCTTTATAATCCATTTGTGGCCCTTTCATCTTCAGCTCTGTTAGTGATAAGTTCCTTTTTGAGATCATTTATGATAGGCCTGCATGACTGCGACCGACTATCACCTTAAGTCGATGATGCCAGTCTTCAACATTGCTATGAACTGCTATAAATTATTTAAAGCACACTTTCACTCACTTGTCAAAAGACAATGACAATTACTTTCAGTTTGTATAGTTTAGAAAAAAAGAAAGCATTCACATACTTTTATAGGGAAAACTAGGTACTACTCTCACAAATTTAGTTTTACAAAATTCTGCGAATAATAATATAAATTAAAGTTTCAAAAATGTAAAAAAGCGAGCGCTTTTTTATATTTTTGAAACTTTTATTTAAAAACAGAATTTTGAAAAGCAGAATTTTGACCCCAACCCTAATCAAATTTAATTTTAATAAATTAATTTTAAAAGAAATTATTTTCTTAAATTTGTATACACATTTAATGCTGCTTTATAAAATAAGGGAACATACAATCTTAAGAACAATTTATTGCTGCATAATTTAAAATAGTTTGGAAGTTGAAAAAATGTACCGTTATATATTTTAATTAAATTCATTTTTGTTCATGGTTGTTTCGTAAATAAATTTAAATTTTATTTAAATTAAATAAATTTTTTTTGACCGGTAAGTATTTTACCTATAATGGCAAACAATTTCCCGATTCTTGAAATAAAGGATGGTGCAGGATCTCATTGTTTTAAGAGATCCCTAATGCCTACATCTTACATAGTTTATAGTGCGAGGCTGCTACTAAATAATACCAAGAAAAATATATATCGGTTTGACATTCTTCCACCTTCCGCTCTCCCCCCACTTTGAAATCGATTATACAAAAAAAAAAATTCATGGATTAAGGTAGACTTCGGATGTAGGGTGTGAAATTCCACACAAAATTTTATGAATATGAACATAGTTACCATTACTTTCTAACAAACAATAACCCTTATCTGTAGAGGCTATTTTGCGCCTCCAGTTCGCAGGGGTGAACCCAACGAGACATTCCGTTAACCAAGGAGGCAACCCTCATATCGTCGATCTACCAGTTTTGCTAGCGTGGCAGCACTTTTAAAAAGTAATGTATGTTCGTGGACTATTGGTGTATAAAAGCTCATCCCGTCAATATGAAGTGCAAGGTTTGACCTGAAATGTGCCCTTAAGGCCCTAACTTCATTGAATTCTCGGGAGAGCTCATCATAAATATTTTCCCGAATATTGCTCAGAATAATGTTGACCATGATTGGCTCAGTCCACGAGTGATTTCGACAGCGAAAAACAAGGATGTCGATAATTTGAATTTCGTCAAATCACCAATAAGTTACACTCATATAAATCCGTCGACGCCTTGATGGATGAAAACCAAGCCACCAACTATCCCACGGGATTTTTTTAATTCCTTGGATGATCGGCAACCACAATGTAAATTTGATGAACCGATTATTTTTAACGGAACGCAATTTGTTGTGAAGAATCTCAAATCAGGTATCATTCAAACAACTATTTTGAGGGGAAAATTCAAAGGGGACGATGTTTTCATTCTGGGGATTCAACTTATTTCTAGCGATTCTCCATTCGTATTTAAGCGTCTTCAGTTTTCTGTGATCTTGCTTTCGCTATGAGAATTAATAAAAGGCAAGGACAATAGTCGGATGTTTGTGACATCAATCTTGAATTCCCATGTTTCTCACATGGCCAATTGAATGTGACATGCTCACGTGACGGCAACCAGCCCACTTTGTACGTGTACCCGCCCGTAGAACGAACAATTTTGTGTTCCATAAAGCACTTCAGTAAACAAGTGGAACGTTGGACGACACGTCAATCATTGCGATTTTATTTGGTATACACATCGACATTTTTATACTTCAGTTATATCTCCATATAATTTAATAGAATTTTCGAATAAAAAAATTGAATTAACCGAATTAAATGAAGCAGGATGTGCATGCTCAGAATAATTATTTTCATTACATTTACCCCGTTTACATGAGGTATTCGAATGAGCTTCAAGCTCGCTTGGCCCCTTTATATACCTGCGTTGACTTAAAATGAGCTTCAACCGACTCGATTCCACTTCAGGAGCAGAGTCGAGTCGAAATTGTTGATAAAAAACCTGGGGCGAAGAGTCGGTCTTGAGGATGTGTTCACCACAGTGTTTTTGCACATGTGCGAGTGAAATAATTTATTTGTTTTGATAGCTAAAATTCATTAAATTTGTGATGTTTTTGTGTAAAATAAATATATTGTTGCCATTCCATTAAATGTAATCTCAACACCATATCAACTCAACTTCAAAAGGGGATCTCAACTCGCGTGACGAAACACCTGGGTCGAAAATCCGACCCTAATCCAACTCGAGCTCTCGATTCTGTTTGTAAACGGGGTAATTAACGAATTTGGGCGGAACGAAGTTCACTGGGTCAGCTAGTATATCAATCAAAAACAAGCTTCAAAGGAAATTTAAACCCAGCTTGTATGCTCCAATTTATATGCACTTTCATTCGCATCTTAGACCCATTCTTTGTTTTGAGAATCTTAAAAACAATTAATTTAACTGCTGCATTAACTTGTAACCTCATTCTGGTTGAAACCGGTCGATATCCGTTGGCGCATATAATGCACTTTTAACAAAAAAGCATAAAAGAATGAAGGTTGACTAAGGGACTTTCAGTATTGCAACTTGACTCAAACCAAAATGGCAAGTTCTTTTGATTTTATTTACATCAGTTTATTATAAAAACAATTGTCTTTCAGAAATTCCTCTTCGTTCAATTAGTCTGCCTTTATTCATCAGCAATATTGGCTTCAAGTTTACATTTTTGGGGCTTTCATCCGCAAAATAGTAACGTTCTTATCCCATCGAATGTTTGGATCAAACCAGGTGCTGAAGTAGCTCGCAAGTTGATGATAAGCAATTCTAAAAATAAATTTCACGATGACAACCCTAATCAACCTTGGCAAATTAATCAGAATAATTATATTAAACCAGGTGATGTTGTTGCAAAAATTCCTGAAGAATAAAAAATAATTAAATAAATAAATAAAAACGATATAAATCTTTTTTATTTTTTTTTATTGTTCAATATTCTAAAATATCTCTAATGACTATTAAGATCCAGTTTTTAAGAAGCATTCGAAAAAAAAGATAAATCACTTAATGCTTCTTCTCGTAGACGTAACCACCATTGCTACCGTATTGGGTATCAACAGATTCGTATGCGTGGGAAACAACTGGAGCTGAAATAACTGGAGCTGAAACAACTGAAGCTGCAGGAATTGGAGCTGAAAAAACTGGAGCACTGACTGAGTGAACGATGTTGCTAGCTGCGCTATGTCCGTTGAGTCCACTACCTACAAGACCACCATTGATGAGTCCAGAACTTTGGTAGCCAGTATCGATGAGTCCTCCTTGGTAGACGTTGCCTCCAGATAGACCAGAAAGTCCAGAAAGTCCAGAAAGTCCAGAAACCCCAGAGTCATAAGCGCTGATCAGACCATCATTTCCGTAGTAACCATTTGAAGAGAGTCCACTACCAATGAGAGAGTTTCCAGAAAGACCGCTTCCAATAAGACCGCTGTCGTATCCACCACCAATTACTTGATAACTGGGAGCAACATTAACTTGACGGGAGTAGGTTATTTCAGGGCGAATCTGTTGTTGAGTTGTGTAGGAAGTCACAGCTGCGGCAGGCCTGCCGTAGTTGATTGCGGTCGAAGACACTCTTGGTGGCAAATAGCTGCTACTTAAATGACTGACGTCAGCTGCTGCCAAACCAACACATGCGAGGACAATGAGGAAATTCTGTGAAAGATAGTAAAAAAAATGAGACCAATAAAATAAAATACTCCTATGACATTAGGTGGAGCTTTGAGTTTCAGTTATTAGTGTTTATAAAGCCGAGGTGGATGTTTTTTAAAGTAAAAGTACTAAGGCACACTGTTTCGTCGTGGCTGAGAATCAGTACAGGAAATCTGTTATTTTGTGTACCCAAAAAAAAAAAAAAACCATAGGAGTTATTGATATGTCGTACAAGAAATCAGTACCACACCGCCATCTTAGAAAGATTTAAACTAAAAGTTGATCTAGGAAAGAACGTATGTTAAGGCAACTGTTTTCCGTGTGAAGTTGAACTATCTTAAAAAAAAGTTCTTGTTTCTGATTATTCGTTTAAATAATAAAGAGCAATTTATTTTTGTTTCATAACATGCTAATAACGCCCTTTCTTGGAAAAAACTTTTTCCGACAGACTCATTGAACATCAGTCAGATAGTTTTGGAACTGAAATTTTAGTATTAATTTAAAAAAAAAAATTAAATTAAAATTATGAATATTTATATGAATATGCACACTCAGCACAACATGATCCAAATTGCCTTGTACCCACTCCCATTGAAAGTGCACCAACAACATCGCACTTTGTACAACTTAAGAACAAGAAAACAACAACATACATCAAACGTCAGTCTTATCCCGTGACCACGAAGAATGCAATTTCTTCGAAACGCCGCCGCCAGGAAGTAGAAATAAATTAATATATTTCTTACTAAATACGCGGTAAGTTCCGAAAAACATAAAAAAGTTTCAATGTTTAACCGGGAAAAGAAAAGTTTAAAATTACATATTTATATGAACTCTAAAAATTTAAATTTAAATGTACACAATGTGTACCGAAAGGATTAAAGAACACAAAATTATGTTTTTCTGTTCCAGACAGTCGTTGGTGAACAAAATTTTGTCGTTTGTCTTTTTTTAGAAGAAAATTAATTGCAAAAGTTATGAAGAACTGGATAGTTAAAGTATTCCATGAAAAGCTCTTTATATATTTTTGTACAGCAACCACGTGATCCGAATGAAGAAGGAATCCTTGGTCAGCTATAAAAAAATAATGTAACTCAAACCTCCTGCACCAAGGATCCTTATAGTATTAATTTATTTAATAAAATAAAATTTAAAACAATTAATTAAAATTCACTAATTTTCTTAAATGCTTTGAATAACTATAAATATTGCTGTTAAGCAAACAATTTTATTAAAACACACAATTTAATATAAACATGGCTAGCACTAGCAATTTTATCAGAAAAACTTAAATTCAGCTTTTTATCCATATACTAACCATTTTAGTAAAAGTTTAAATCGATGAGCTAAGACTACTCGGAAGGAACTTAAGAACTGATGCTCCGCTATACGGTGCCAAGACATTTATATCAAAAAATTATTTGGATCAAAATTTTGCTCTGGCAAAAAAATAAATAAAAATAGGTACATAAATGTACATGTTTCTACCTATTTAAGAAGATGATAAGCCAAAAAACAACAAAACTAAAAAGTATAAGAAAGGTGTGTGCCGTAATTAAAAAAATGAAAAACAAGATTCATAGGTATATATAATCTACTCATACACTTAAATTATCACGCTATGCTAAAAATGAATCAAGTTGAAGGCAGGTGCTTGGAAACTAAAATTTAACAATGTATTTTTTTTTTTTTATTTTGTAGTAAAACCTGTTGAAGGAGTGATGCACTGGTTGGGTAGGTGGCTTTTAAGACAAACAATATGATAATCATAATAATAAACAAGAACACAGAGTTAACATAATATTTAATGTGCTCCAAATGAATTAAGTACCTAAAACATAAGGTTAAGTTTACAATTAATTACTTCGGTTCGTCAATTCTTGCAATTTGTGATGTCTGATCGAATTTAAAATCTGAGAAAGATTGATGATTATGATAACAGTTACTTATGTGTGGTTAAGGTCTTAACTAAAAAAATATTTGATCACAGGTTTTTTTTCTACTATTGTATTAATTAAAAATATTTGAATTAAATCAAGACAAAGTTACCTTTGGCAAATTACCCGAGTTGTTTGAACGTTTTGGGTTATAATAGTTTTATTTTAAAGACGTAAGGTTTTTTTATCATTTTTATGATTAATGACTTACGTGAAAAATCAAATGGGCAAAAAATATTATTTGAAAGAAAGACAAAATTTATTGATATATCTTTAATAAATATGTATACTAGGGTGGTCTTTATAAAAGTCATTGCCTTATTTTGAATGATGATTTGTTCTAAATAAATTTAAAAAAAATCTTGTAGAATGTTAGCTCATTAAATTAACATTAACCCGGCGCCCAAGACATCTGAAGTTTTATATGGGAAATCCCATGTATTTTTTTAAATCAAAAATTGAAAAGTCTTAACTTTGCTAATGATTGATACAAAAAATTTAATTTTGGAACACATGTCAACACATTTGCTGTCATATTTATAATCCTCAATCTCAATCTCTTAAATCAAAATCCTCTGATGCTAAATTTGCAAAATCTTAATCCACGAAATCAAATTTTACAATATTAAAGTTCCTAATTTTGTAAGTCTCGTCTTGGTTTCGCTTAATCTAACCTCGTTTCGGTCTCATCTCGATGTTCTTGGCGCAATTTCTATATTTTATGTGGATGAAATATCGAACTAAAGTTTGAATTTAGAGGCTGTTAACGATTTACATTGGTAAATTAATTTTGACTTGTTTTATAGCAAAAGGGCAAGTATTGGTTTCTTGTCAAACAAATTGGAGGTTTAACATTTATACATATACCACATTAATGATGAATAATTAAGAAAACAGTTAATTTAATAATTTTGATGAATCTTCGTGCCTGGTGTTTAAAAGTGATTGCAGAAAAGGGTGCATTCAAGACTTAAGCCCACAAATTCTATAAATGAAAATAGGGTTTTCACATTTGTTGAGAACACTTCCTTATTTTTGGGTAATTCTTGTATATCTAGTACTGTACACCCAAAAAATACCAATATTTAGTGCATTTCGAAAATTTTATAGAAAACTATTTATTTTTTCGCAAACAATCAGAGAATAAAATATTTTATTATCATTAATCATTGTAATCTACACTATTTAGTTTTTTAAGACAGCCTCCTAAACATTTAACAAATTTTCTCACATACAATTTCAAAAACAAAATTCAATTTTCAATTCGCTCGAATTTTTTTAAAAATAATTTGTACACATTTTCAAAAAGTTTTTGAAAAATTAAGATCTTGTTTTTAAAGACACCCCCTGAACATTTTAAAAATTACCCTACATAAAGCTGGCTTTAGACTTTCGTTCTTCATTCGGTGTCCGTTGTTTGGTGTTCGTTCTTCTCTCAACAACGAACAACGAAGAAAGCATTTACATTAGAAACTTAAACTCTATTTACAAAATTGTTTATTTATATAACTAGGCTTCTTTTGCCATTCAGTAATTAAAAAAACTTCGAAAATGTCCCTACAAGTTGCACGACACTCCAAAACAGTGTACATTTAAACAGTTTTCGCATTTAAACACAAGTTGTTCGGGTAATAACGAACAACGAACACCGAAATTTCTGACCTGATTTGAATTTGCACGTTCTTCATTCGTTCTTAGTTCGTTGTTCGATTTTATCATTTAAATTGTCGTTGTTCCGCCTACGAACAGCAACGAACAACGTACACCGATGATAACACCGAAATTCTAAAGCCAACTTAAAATTAAAAAAAAAAAATTAAATTTTTCAAAATAATATTTTTGCAAATGTACCTATACATAGTTTTTTTTTTTAAATTCACTTCGTATAAAGGTATTTTCAAAAAGTTATTTCGAACATAATTTCATAATACAAAGTGTTTTGGGATATAAAGTTCCTTCAAAAACCTTATTTTTTTTTTATTGGGAGTTAGTTGGTTTGGAACTTAGTTAATTTTCTTTTGGGACTTAGTTCATATTCTGTTGGACTAAGTTCATAATGAACAAAATTGCAATTTCGGTGGGAGTTAGTTCATTTCGGCCAATGGGAGTTAATTCTTTTGGGAGTTAGTTCTTAAGGCCAGCCGGTTAGAGTTAGAAACATACAATTTCTAGAAAACCCAATATCCCAAAAACCCGAAAATCCGTTATCACGAAACTTTTTCATGAAATAGAAATATATTAAACGAAAAATGTACACTAATTTTTAATTTGATATCATTTTTTTCTGAATTTCGAGTTAGTTCTAAGGGGCATAGAACCATGTTTTTGATATTCCACTTTTCAACCAGTTTTTTTCTAATTTCTATTAAAAATCTTTCTTAATACCACATTTTCAAACAAATGTATTTTTCGTTATTTTTAATAATTAAATTGTTAAATCTTTAGACCCTGGGCAATTTTGTATCTATACTGGATCCAATTTTCAACAGTGTTGAAATATAGTTAAGTCATAATGAAGGTCATTAGGTGTACTTAATTTAATTTATGGCAACTACGTTGAAATCAAGCAGGACAATGGTGTTTTGGTGCATTTTATAAAATAAATCTAAAAAATAAAAACAAAATATGTATTACGAAAAAATCGCAGCACTCACAGAAAAGTATTTTAAATTTGTTTGAAAGCCACAAGTCCTTCCTTTTATTTTGTTTTTAAATCAAGTTGTTTTTTTTTTTTTTTTTTTTTTTTTTATATTAGATAGATGATAAACACAGCACGAGCGATTAGGCAGATTGGAGGGGATTTAAAAGGAGATACCGATGCACATTGGTTTTGAACGTCTGTAGATCACAATGGGAGGGGAAAATTGAGCTGGGTAGAGCATTCCACATTCGAGTAGTGCGACTAAAGAAAGAATCTCTGTACTTAACAGTACGTCCGAAATTGGGCTCAAGGGTAAACTGATGGGCATTCCTAGAAGCGCGAGTATTACGGTTGAATTGTTTAAGGGGAGGAATGCAACTGGCTATTTCACTAGAGCATTGTTTATGGAAATAACGGTAAAATAACGAAAGACATGAAACATTTCGACGGTGCTCAAGAGATGAGAATGTTTTCGTTATAGTTCTTTCACCTATCATTTTAAGAGCTCTCTTTTCAATTCTATCCAATAAACTCAAGTGGGTTATTGGAGCACCTGCCCAAATGTGAGAGTTATACTCAAGTTTTGGACGAATAAAGGCTTTGTAGATCACAGCCAGATCAGAAGGGGAGAAAAATTTCTTGCATCGACGGAGAAAACCTAAACACTTAGCAGTATTTTTGGCGATGTCGAATATGTGGTCGTTCCATAAAAGGTGGCTTTTCGGTTTCCTCAATGCAAGTGCCACTCATGGATAGTGGCATGGGGGGTGTTCTTCTACACGATTTTTTATTCCCCATTGGACAATGCTGTCGAGATCAGAATTTAATGAGCTTATCATACGCTGCCGTTCAAGTTCCACATCCGAAGGACTTCGATGTGAATCTAAGAACGAATATGAAAAGCTGAGGTCAGCGAAACAATTTAATGGATTAGAAGTTTCAGATAAAAGATCGTTTATGAATATAAGGAAGAGAGTCGGAGACAGAACGGAGCCCTGGGGCACACCAGCATTTATTTTGTGAATTTCAGACTTGAAACCATCCAATACAACTTGTATTGAACGGTCCGAAAGGTAATTTCTAATCCAACGAAGAAGAGATTCATCGATACCAAATGCACGCATTTTCGATAAGAGAGCTTGATGCCAAACTCAATCAAATGCTTTAGAAATATCAAACGCAATAATCTTACTTTCTCCAAAACGATATAAAGATTTGTGCCACTGTTCGGTGAGATATACCATCAGATCACCAGTGGACCTATTGCTACGCAAGCCGTACTGCCGGTCATTAAGAAGCTTTCGTTCTTCGAGATATTTCTTTAGCTGAAAATTAATCAGCGTTTCCATGACCTTGGAAAGAAGGGACGTAAGCGCAATTGGCCGATATTCATTCAAACATTAAAAAAAATATGCACGACTGGATCGCACGATCTTGATCTCGTAGCTAACAACTCGAATGTAGGTACAGATTGAACGTGTAGACATAGTTATGGATAGGTAATATTTTTTCATATCTAGAACAAAAAAATAATAAAACATGTTAATTAGCAATTTTGAATTTTTTTGATTTAATAAAACAAATTTGAAAAGAAGTTAAAAATAAAAAAAAAAATTCTTTCTTTGATTTTATTTAGAAACAAATATTCATACACATTTTAAATGCAATATAAAAGAGGACTTACTTTAAAGCACCGAACCGCCAAATAATGACAAAATCAACAAAGCCATTGACGAGATATGAGGAAAACTACAAAAGTATACAAAATGGCAATTTTTTCAGAAAACCCCATAACTATATTTCCATTGTTCGCATTTTTTGGTATAAACTTTGGCAGTACGATTAGTAATTGTTCTATAGATTTCGTGTAGGAAGTTTAATAAAAATCGTTGGAGCCATCTTCGAGAAAACTTGATAAGACCGACTTCGTTGTATGGCAGGCCCAATTTTTAGTAATTTTATATATTAAATTGTAAAATTTTCTCAAAACATAAAAAAAAGATAAAACCATCTATATAGTTTCCAGTATTTGATTCAGAATACAGTGAATACCTAATGCCAATTTAGAATTTTATTTTACAGTAGTTGTGACAAAAATCAGTTTAAATTTTTTTAGCAATTTGTTTAATCTTTTTGTTCATTATTTTTAAGATTAAAAGTGATTTAAAAAAAATGAGTTAGAAATAACTTGATTTAAAAACAAAATAAAGTAACAGACTTGCGACTTTCAAAAAAGGTCCGTACACTGTACCTAAGTGTATTTTGTCTTCATATTTTTTTTTTATTTCAAAATTCGATTTGAACTTACATAGCTGTCGTGTAAAAATAAAATCAAGAGTAGAGCGACATAAAGCCTAAACAGTTACATGGATTTGCTGCAAATTTATTGCAAAACATTATTTGTTGATCATTTCTTTCCAGTCGTGCATTTTATTGTTTTTATTTGAGTGCATCCCAATTTCCTTTTGTTTATATATCTTAGTTAGTATCATTTATGAAAATATTATAAAATAAATCTTCAATTAAGCAAAAAAGTAGTAGCCCGTAGCGTAATGGTTAGTGCATTTGACTGTCACGCTGGAGGTCTGGGTTCGCTTCCGAGCCTCGTCCACCTAAAAACTAAAAAGTTTTTTGCCAGGGCTACTGCCTCTTACGAGGAATTGACAAATCCTCCAATCACTTGTCACGAATAAGTGCTTCTCGTCTAGCCGTTCGGATTCGGCATAAAATTGTAGGTCCCTTCCATTCCTGTCGACAGGCGCACACAGGAATGGTTGCGAGTTGTTAGTCACTAGGCCCTGGATCTTCACGAGCCGTTGTGCCACCCCATTTATTTATTTTTTTTATTAAGCAAAAAAGTCCAACATTTTTCCACAACCACATGAACTTAAGGTGAGGATATGCCAAGTATGTTAATGATCTTCATATTGGTTTCTTATTTTTGTATAAAGTTTAATTACTTGGCACATAATGTTTTATTAACATTTTTTATGATATTATAAGGTTAAGGGAATTTTGGTTTTGGGGATTTGGGGACTGTGTCGCTTATCCCTTTTAACGCCATTGAGCAATAAATGGCCAATAAACTTTCGACACATCCAGTCTGAACTGCAATAATGAATTATTCCTGTAATACGGAAATACGGAAAATATTTACGTATAGTTTTTAGGGAACGAGAACAATTTGAAAAGTAAAAATAAATACAAAATAAGACTATACGGTGTTTTTATCAGAATAATATGAGCTTTAATAAATAATAAATAATACATTTTGTGTACACAGTATACCCCGAACAACAAGTAATATAAACAAGCCCCCTTTATTCCATTTATTAAATGAGCACACACACAAAATGTAGGTAATCAGTTGTTGTTATTATGTAAATAAAATTGGTGATGCGGTCAGTCCTATAGACAACTTCTGGTTTTCATCTTGTTCACTTGAATTCATTAATCTCCTTAAGGAAAAAAAAAACAAATAATATTTAAAGAAAGTTATAAAAGAGATAAGTAGTTTAGCCTTGATGGGATCTTGCAAACCTGAAATCGAATCAGTTTATATATCGTCCAGCAACAATAACTATTATTTAATAATCTGATTTAACTTGTGTGCTGGTTTCCCAGATATATAGGTAACTTTAGTTTTATAGCCATGCACTTGATACTTTCACAGTCACGGAACAGCTACAAATAATTTAAAAACAGTTTCCTAAAAAAGAAACAGCAAGTTTTGACTTAATCGACGCAATTAGTAATTTTATTTAAAGTACCCACTATTACTACCTCTACAGTTATAGGCAGTAGGTTTTGAAATCACAAACATTCGTAACAGCCTGCACCTCGATTTAGCATTTTATCGTTCCACAAATTCTTAAGCATATACAAAAAATCTGTCGTCCCCATTCTAGCGCTTCCCATCCCATTTTCGCCCAGCTTAATTTTTAAACCGATTTATCTCAATTCTTATTGTTAGAATAGAAACAATTAGAGGCACATAGTGTTAATCCTGCAAATTTTAAATATGATATTAAGTGTCTTTAATCCGACTCTCTATAGTTAGTTCCTCGATATTATCTTACGACTCCGCACCCTGACAACCTTTATAATTTTCCCAGTTGTATATTTTATTTTAATTATAATTTATTAAATAAAATAAAAAGAAAAAAATGCATGCAACACAATTACGATTGCCCTCCATACTTAATAGTTTGGCAACTTTAATGATTTAACATTGAAAAATAAAAATTGCACTTCCTGGAAACACAACTGAAATAGTTTTTTTTTAATTTTAAATTATTAACGACAAAACAAGGTATTAAGTACAATTCATAATAATATACATACATACATACAACTATATACATACACACATTATAAATTGTGTATGTATAAGACTCTGATAGAACATTTGCAGTCAAATTTGGTGATTAATTAATTCAAAACAAATACAAATTAACTGATTTTTTATTCAAAAATTAAATCAAACACATGTCGCATGAAAGCTCTAGAGGTGATAATTTAGCACTTGATTAATCGCATCTTTTGAAAAAAAAAATCAACTTTCTTAGATTGTTTTTTTTTTTATATCTAATTGGTTTTGTATTCTTGTTTAAAACAAACCACAAAGAAAAATTGAATCGCCCCCAAAACCTTTTGATTAAATATTGTTAAATAAAATGCAATGCTGGTTTTTTTTTTTTTTTTTTTTTTTTAGTTATTAATTTATTATTGACTTATTTAAAATTCATATATGTACATAAGTAATAAGTTATATAAATATCTTAGTCTTATTGGTTTGGCATAATGCCGTCTACCAGATTGACATTTTTTCTTGTAATTTTATAAGATAGCTTTACATTTAATATAAAAAGATACATAGTTTGATACTTAAAAGTCGCCTTCAATAATTCGTTTTCTATATCGCAGCGCATTTACAGTATATTTGTATAGCAGGTCCCACCCTCGGTCTCCATTCAAAATACTTAACACATCATCCATCCTCCGTATTTCGCTCAGAATAGGACAATTTCCGATAAAGTGGTACACGTCTTCTCTCTCCTTAAGGTTGCAGAGGTCACACTCAATAGGAAGATCAGTTCGATGTGGTATAAAGTTTAGGCTTGTTAGTTCACCTCTTATTTTGAATATTGTGTTAATTTTTTCTGTTGTATTCGTGTTTAAAAAATATGTTGTTTCTTGCATGTTGTAGTTTAGTTTACTGAAGTAAATACGATATTGTGATGATTGGGCTTCATTTAAATATGTTTCGTATAAACGGTTACCAGTTTTTTCTAGTATTGACGAAAATTTACTTTTAAAATGTGAGGCATCTTCCACATTTTCAAAATTCGTGCTTAATCCAACATCGCGTGATAAGTTTTCCCATTCTTGGACACAATTAGTTTTGGTCAACAGTAGGTAGGAGAGTATTATTTTTGGCAGTCTTTCCTCATCCATCATCATAACTTTATTTACATAATCGAAGTGTAGTTTAAGCGTATCCAAAAAGAGTGGGGGTAACCCTGTTTCTAGGTGGATCATGTAATTAGGTGTGTTATTTGGTAGTTTAAATACTCTTTTGACGCAGTTACGCTGAAAAAGTTCTACAGAAGCAAACGGACGGTATCCCCATGCTTGAGCCCCATATAACATAATGGATGTTGCAGTTGCACGTATAATTTTTTGTTTTGCGGAGTGACTCAAATATTTGTTTCCGATGTAAGTAATTACTCTTGGCAGATCTGATCGGCCCTTATCAGTGCGGTTTTAGGCCAGGCAAGTCAACCGTCGATCAAATGTTCACACTCCGACAGATTTTAGAAAAATCCCGGGAATTCCAGATCGATACACACCACCTTTTTATCGATTTTAAAGTCGCGTATGATAGCGTGAAAAGGGACGAATTATATAGAGCCATGTCGAGTCTCGGCATCCCTGCCAAACTCGTCCGCTTGTGCAGGATGACGATGGAGAAATCTCGCTGCTCCGTCAAAATTGGTAAGAACACCACCGATTCCTTTGATGTTGAGAAAGGATTGAGGCAAGGCGACGCGTTATCATGCAACCTATTCAACATCGTTCTTGAAGCCATTGTACGCAACCCACATGTCAACACCAGCGTAACAATCTATCAAAAGTCCGTTCAATTGCTTGCATATGCGGATGACATAGACATTGTCGGCAGAACGAAGCGAGCTGTGGCAGGGGCATTTGCGAGCATTGAATCGGAGGCGGCAAGAATGGTTTTGGCGGTTAATGAGGACAAGACGAAGTATATGCTGTCATCGAGAGAGGAATCTCAACATCGTCGACTCGGGCAAAATATCATGATGGACAGATATAACTTCGAAGTTGTCAAGGACTTTGTCTACCTGGGCTCCACTATTACATCGCAGAATGACATCAGTGCAGAGATCAAGCGAAGAATTACTCTTGCCAACCGCTGTTTCTTCGGTCTAAGAAGGCATTTAAGTAGTAAGGCCCTCTCTCAGAGAACCAAGGAGACTTTATACAAAACCCTAATCATCCCGGTCCTGCTTTATAGGTCAGAAGCATGGACACTGAAAGATTCGGATAAAAATCTGCTAGGGTGCTTTGAGAGGAAGATTCTTCGTGTGATTTTCGGTCCGGTGTGTATCGAAGGAGTATGGAGGAGAAGATTCAACGACGAGCTATACGGGCTATACAGCGACGTTGACCTGGTCAAAAAGCTGAAAATACAGCGGCTAAGATGGCTGGGGCACGTGGAGCGTATGGACAGCAACGCACCTGCCCGACGAGTCTTCGAATCCAACCCCGATGGGGTACGCAGCAGAGGAAGAACCCATAACAGGTGGCGCAATCAAGTGAATGACGACATCAAAGCACTCGGTGTGCCCAACTGGAAGCGGCTAGCTAGGGACAGAGCTGGCTGGAGGGGCTTGTTAGTTGAGGCCGAAGCCCATCCTGGGCTGTGAGCGCCATCAAAAGTAAAGTAAAGTCAGTACTCTTGGCAGTAAGGTTAATACTTTTTTGACTTCAACGGCCCACTTTTGGAAAAGAAAAAACACGCGTCGTGTTAAAAATAAATGGAAAACGCTTTCGGTTGTATTAAGTTTTTAAAAAACTGCATTAACGATTTTCATTGAACTTCGTACATATAATTTCTAGAACAGTTTGATTAATACTCTATACAAGATTTTTTTCCAAAAAATTTGAAGAACTAAATTTTGTGAGGTTTTTTTCCAAATTGATTTTTTTCCATATTTCCGAATATCTCGTCAAGGGCTCAGCTGATTTTGTAATAATTTTCCGGTACCTACTGGAATAAAATATTGCATTTAATATTTGTTTACATATTGTTTTTAGGAACAAATAAAATCAAACAAACAAATCAATTTTTTTTTATTTTTGAAATGAAAAATTTCCCAAATTTTTGTTTTTACTTGTTTTAAATTTGTTAAAAATATAAAAATGTAATTGATCCCTTAATATACACTGTAGATGTCTAGTTAGATTCTAGTTGTTAATTACAAGAACAAATTCGTGCGATCCACTAGTGCATTCCTTTTTTAAACATTTGTTTGGCTTCTTAAAAGAAATATCGTAATGTTCGTTCTGATAAAAACTACGAATTTTTATTTAACGAAATCAATGTTTGGCCTTAAGATCAAAGTAAAATGTATAATGATTGAATCATGCCTAAAGTTTCTTAAACTTTTTTTGTTTTTTTTTTTTTTTTGCAGAAGAAACATTAACAATCTCTTACATTTTCAATGCGTATGATCTTAATAGGTTATATAGTTTTGTCCTTGAACTAAAAACAAGTAAGATTGTGCGATTCAGTCGTAAAAATAGCTTTGTTTTGATTTGAGTGATTTACTTATATTTGAATGAAATAGAGCCGTTGTAAAAGTTGTTTAAAAAAAATAAATAAATTATTTTCCAAGATTTATCTTTTTAAGCATGTAGAAATGAAGTTATCTGTTATTCAAATTCAGGCTTTGATTTTAGCTCTTGTGTTTTTTTTTGTAATTGAATATCGATAAGTTATAATAGAATAGGTACCCAGGGAAATAAGTGCTGACCATGTGTCGAGACAATACGAGACTTTTGTCGCTTTTGTCTCGGTCTCGTTAAATAAAATTACTTTCGTATCGGTAATGCGCTAAGGCTCGTTTGGTTTCGGGCTTTTTGGTCTCGTCTCGGTATCGTTTTGGTCTCGTTGTGATTTTTTGTTTGTTTTTGTGGAAGCATTATCGATTTGAATCTTTAATCTGCAGAATAATGTGTGTGGCATAGATGTGCCAAATCCAATAATTGGTAAACCATAAAACCTACATCATCGGATGGACATAATGACGTGACCTTTCCGTAGCGTAATGCCTCCTAAGGTGGCTTGGTCTTTGTTTAGGAACTCCAACTAAAGGCAAACATTTATAAATTAAAAATTAGAACTCACTATAGACTATCCCCCTAAAGAATATGATATTGGCTGCCGTGAAATAGCTAAAATATTTCTGTATAAAAAAACTTGATGCTAGCTCTCTGAAGTGGATGTTTTTTTCATTAAAACCTGAATAATTTTCATTTTTGTTTTATTTTTAAAGCTTTCTGCCGAGAACACCGACAAAATCAATACAATACGGATACTCTTGCTTAATTTCAACTTAAAAAACACAATCTTGATCTCGGGTCAGAAAACAAGCTTAATGCTTTCTATAAGATGGATATTTAAAATAGAAATCCATTCATATAAATTTATTTGCTTTCTAAATGTCCGGTTTAAATAAAAGCTGTTCATTTTGGCAATTAATATTATTATAACGTCAACAGTTTTATATTACGCAATTAATAGATTCATACCACCACCTATATACATTATGTAGATGTACAAGTACATATGTACAGATTGGCATTTAATGACAAACTCAAAACAAGATCCAAAAGCGATATTTTCTGAACAAGAAATTCTATATATACTTTTTTGGTACAATATAAGCAAGATTCTAAATTAAATTTAATTGTAATCAGGAAGTTCAGTCACTTAGAGTAATTTGGGCTTCATTGTGCAGATTAACCTACTAACCATCATGCCATAGGCAGTGCAGTAGCCTCTAAGAAAAAATTAGAAATGGGTTAAGAATTTGTATTCCTCTCGAAAGATGCTCACCACATTTACCTCCCATATCATGGAATGTTCTATTCTATTTAATGTACAGTCCGCAGATTTTTCCATTATGATATTTCAGATAAAAATTAAGTTTTTCATTCAAACAAAAAAATTACGATGAAATAATTCTTAGGCACGGAAAACTAGCTAACTAAATGAGGAAACATAAAGGGCACGACTGAATTGCACAAACTTGCTCTCGTAGCTAACAACTTTAACGTAGCTAGAAATTGGTGATGTACACATGTATTGGTTCCATAATATTATGATATTGTGAATTGCGACTTTGAAGCAATTATTTATATACACATTCATATATATTTCCGAAAAATTGATTATTCAAAAAATAAATTTGATTTCTTTTTTTTTTAATAAAAAAAAAAAAAAATAATTTTTTTAATTTCGATATTCAATGTTATTTATACTTTTAAGGAGCATATGTATAAACAAATATAATTTTAATCGGTTAGTTAAATAATGACCAAGTCGTTCTCAAAATATTTAGTTTTCAAAAAAAATTGATTTTTTTTTTCAAATTTTCAAAAAAAATCTATGCCGTTTATACTTTTTAGAAGATTTATAAATAAAATGAAAAATTTCAACTTAACTGTTTTCGAGAAAATCAAAACCGAAAAAAATGGTTGTAGGGTAAACTGGGGCACATTTGACTTTGTGATTTTCGGTGTGAACACACCCTTTAAGAAGAAAAGTCTGAATGGTAAACGAAGCCTCAATTAATATAAAGAAACGTTATGAACTTTGGCAGTTTTGCTTCAACTCATTTTCGAGCAACACGTGTTTTTGTGATTTCGGGATTTTTGATGTAATTTTAAGAGTTTTTTTTATTGTGAAATAATATAATGAAAGCATTGTTCTTAAAATGTTAATATTTTAAAGACAATTTTGTTAAAGTAAAACATTAATATAAAGAAAACATTAAAAAAGTTATGAAGAACCTTTGGGGCACCTTTGACTTTTGCAAAGGGGGCACATTTGACTGTTGTAGGGGTACATTTGCCATTTGTTAAATGTGCCCACATTGATTTGTTATACTAATATTTGTGTTTTATTTATAAAGAAATGGTTAGAAACTAAAAGCGAAAGACAAATTGGATTGTAATCGACGAAGAAAAGGTGAAGAGGGCTATTGCAGACATACGAAAAAACTTGAAACGCCAACATAAGCTTATGAAAAATATGGGGTTAATAGAACCACATTGATAATGCGTATGAAAAACCAGGATTCCTTAAAAGACTGGTATGATTCGATGCATTCGGGAAAGTGACGAAGATTTCACTTTTCAATCGAAATATGCGTCGCGCCAAACCCTTACGAAGCTGCAAGACAAAGAACTGGTAGAATATGTGAAAAAATGCTCTGTTCACGCATACGGCTTGTCAAACCATTCTTTCAAGAAATTTGTGTATGATTTTATTAAGGCCAACAATATTAGCTGACTTTAAGGAGTGAAATCAAATTCAACTTCTCTCTGTAGTCAAAAATATTTATTTCACGTTGACTTCGGCAAATTCTATATTAAATAAGATACATATTTATAAATGTTCGTATGTATAATTCTTAAGGACTGATAGTTTTTAAAATGAAGTCTTATCCATGTTAATTTTTTAGAAAATGGATTTATTGATTTATGTTTCTTTATATTTTTAAAATAAATTGTTTAAACAATGTTTGACTTTTCTTTCTATTAAAACAACAGGCAGAATAGACCCGCTGATACTTTTTATGCATACGATTATGAGTTAAAACTGCAATTGTCAAATGTTCCCCGTGTAAAGTCAAAGGTGTCCCATGCCCGGGGCACCTTTGACAAAATGACTTCTTTTTTAAACAAATTTTAAAAAATTGATGAGGTTTTTATAAAATTAAAATGTATCTGTAAGTCTTTTCTAGAATAGCCAATACATCATACGAAAAAAAAGTATTGGAATTCATTTACAATTTTGGTAACTACAGACCTTTAAAAATTAAGTGTCAAATGTGCCCCAGTTTCCCCTACTAGATGTACCAAAAATAACCAATTTTCGAAAATAAAAAAAATATTGAAAAATAACATTTCCTTATTTTAATTATTTGAATTTATTTTTAAATATTATTTTCCTTTTTGGTGAAAAAATTGTATGGCAGGTACATTTATTTTTAGTTTAAAAAAAAATTAAAAAAAGTGTGTGCATATATTAGTCAACAAACACTATGTACCTACGAAGTTTGAAGAAAATCCCTCCAGCCTAAATGGCTGTAAGGATCGAGGACAGGCACACTTTTTTCGCGTTCTCTATAATCGTTATGTTAAGGAAAATTAATATCTCGAGTTCGAATTTTTTTACGAATTCATAATTTTCCATACCATATACCGCAATCGCAAGTAAAAATAAAATAATTGGGTCTAGCATAATATTTTGTAAAAATATATTAATATGCAGGATGATTTTTAATATAATTTATTCAAGAACTGCGATTTCTGATTTAATAGTGCACTGGGGCGTATACGTACTTTTTTATTTTATTGATTTGTAAATGTTTTTCCTTTATTTACTTCTCACCTCTGGACTATATAAATGGGAAAATAAACAACAGAAATTATGTACCTACATAAGTACCTATAACTAATTTCGATAATAATTGATGGTTTTAAGATATTTTCTTAATATTTAAAATAGTATTTACAAATCTTACGACGTTTTTCCGCTTAAGCTTAGTACTAACATCTTAATGAATTGAAAATCAAACCACTTTCAAAGTAACCATTATTAAAACATAATAAATTCTACACACTACACTTGAATTGTTTGTACTTATTTTCCAACGTATACATGTACTATATGTACATATGTATGTATGTTCATATGTACATTATGTAAACTTTTTTATTTTTGAACATTCCCTATCTTAAGAGCGGGTTGATGAATTTTTCTAAGTTTTGATTTAAAATTAAATTTTAATTAATACTTGAAAAAAAAATTAATTTTTAAGAAAACGGCACTTATGATTTTTGATTTTTTTTTCATAAATGTATGTATATCATACAAAATTGAATTAACTCCAATTGGAAGTTATTGTAATTTGTGCAATTTGTCGAATTAAAAATGTTGACATATCTTCACGTTTTGAGGTCTCTAGAATCAGAATTCGTCGTTTTTAGCAAGATGTCTGTATGTGTGTATGTACGTACGTTCGGGGTACTTTTTTTGTCCACCATACCTCAAGAATGAATAAAGATATCGACCTCGGATAAATTTGATTTTACAGATAATATTGTCATAACGTGCTGAAAAGGTTTTTTAACAAATTCAATAAACCGTTTTTTTACTTTCAACAATTTAAAAAGGAGCTGTAAAATGTCATTTATCTGGAATATCTCGAGAACGGAATAAGGTAATCACTTCAGACCAATTTTAATTTGCACATAATTACACAATACCAAATTGGTAAATATTAAAAAAAAATTCAACAAAAACTTTTTTTTTAAACTAAGAAAAACAGTTGAAAAATTATTTTCGTCTCAAATATTTCAAGAACCAAAAATGGTTCTGAACGCAATTTTTTGTTTTTAATATAATGACGTAGTCAACAACTGATAATTTTATTAAAAAAAATCAATAAACATTTTTTTTGAAGCAAAAAAACTGGAACAAAAACTATTAAAAATTCTTAACAAATTTTGTTCAACTCAAATATTTTGAAAAACAAACAATGATATCGGTTTCAAAATTCTACCAAAAATATATACCTTTACCACCTAAATGTTGTGTAATTTTGAGATTTTTAAAGCCACCCTTAAAAAAGCTAAAAATCAAACTGTTGCAAGAAACAACTTTTCAAAAATGTTTTAATTCGAAAAATGCTTACACTCAAAATCGAAATTTTGCATATGACACTTAATTTGCCTTTTTATATTCTTTAAAACCATGTTTTTTTTTTTAAGGACACTCCCCTGATTTTTGTAGTTTTTTTAGCCAATAGTCTTAAATAATTAATACCTACCTCTATACCGAGAAGAATTAGGAAAAAAAAGTACAAAATATAGGCAATGTCACATTTTGCTCTGTTTCTCTATATCTAAACCTACCTATATACTGATTATCCAAAAACCCAAAGTTATGACACTATATAATATATACTGTATCACCCACCATTTAGGTAAATATGTATATGGTTTTCATGTGCACCAATGGGAAGTATATAATGTGGGTCTGATGGGCATTCCTAGAAGCGCGAGTGTTGCAGTTAAATTCTTTAAGGGGAGGAATGCAACTAGCTATTTCTCTGGAACACTGTTTGTTAAAGTAGCGATAAAATAAGACAAGACATGAAACATTACGTCGGTGCTCTAGAGATGTAAATGTTTCCGTTATTTTTTTTGTCACCTATCATTTTTGAAGCTTTTTTCTGTATACTGTCCAAGAGACTCAAGTATGTTGAAGGAGCACCTGCCCAGATATGCGAATTGTACTCAAGCTTTGGACGGATGTACACCTTATAGATCGTAGCCGGATCAGAAGAGGAACAAATTTCTTGCAACGCCTAAGAAACCCCAAACATTTCGCAGCGTTTTAAGCGACGTCGAATATGTGTTCATTCCACAAAAGGTGGTCTGTGACGCACATACCGAGAACCGAAAGCTGTTCAGTTTCCTCAATGCAAGTGCCACTCATGGATAGCGGCAAGGGGGGGTGGGTTTTGCTTTAACGACAGGAGACAGCATTGAGTTTTACAAGCATTAAATTCTACGCGGTTTTTTATTCCCCAATGGACAATGCTTTCGTGATCAGAATTTAATGAGCTTATCATACGCTGCCGTTCAAGTTCCACATCCGAAGGACATGGATGTGAATCTGAAAACGAATATGAGAAGCTGAGGGTACTGCCGTCAGCGAAACAGTTTAATGGATTAGAAGTTTCAGACAAAAGATCATTTATGAATATAAGGAAGAGAGTCGGAGACAAAAGGAGCCCTGGGGCACACCAGCATTTATTTTGTGAATTTCAGACTTGAAACCATCCAAAACAACTCATATTGAACGGTTCGAAAGGTAATTTCTAATCCAACGGAGAAGAGATTCATCAATACCAAATGCGCGCATTTTCGATAAAAGAGCTTGATGCCAAACTCTATCAAATGCTTTTGAAATATCAAGTGCAATAATCTTACTTTCTCCAAAACGATTTAAAGATTTGTGCCACTGTTCGGTGAGATATACCATCAGATCACCAGTGGACCTATTGCTACGAAAGCCGTACTGCCGGTCATTAAGAAGCTTTCGTTCTTCGAGATATTTCTTGAGCTGAAAATTAATCAGCGTTTCCATGACGTTAGAAAGAAGGGACGTAAGCGCATTAGTCGGTAGTTAAAGGGGGTGAAGAAGATACGCCTTTTTTTGGGACAGGCTGGACAAATGCTGTTTTACATCCACTCGGAAAGAGTCCAGTAGAGTGGGAATGATGGAAAGGCTTACGCAGTGGTTTTGCCAGCGTTGAAGAACACCTCTTCAGAACAATAGGAGGGATACTATCCGTGCCAGCACGAGTGCGAAAGAAGATTTGTCCCATAAAATCATTTACGTTCTCAAGTACAGGAGGAGTCATAACACTCTCTGGAAGCGTCGAATTAACAGAAAACTGTGCTGTAAGCTAATTTGCTTTATCTTGCGAGCGGACAAAAGGAGTATCATTAAAGACGAGCGTTGGAACCGAGGACGAGGTGGTATTTCGTATGTTTTTTAGAAATTACCAAACATTTGTACTACCTTTGGGACATTGTAGTATTTTTTGCCGTAATTTTTGATCATGTAAAAATTTGGTTGGTCGAATATGAACATTACGGGTCTTCCTAGCTTGTTGGAACTTTTTCCGGTTTTTCTCAGTAGGGTTGGCCTTATAACAACGGAAGCTTACTTCTCTGACCCCAATAACCTCTTTACAGCTCGAATCAAACCATGCGTTTTCTTTGGGTTTGATAGATTTTACCCTATTCGGGATAAAATTTCTCATTCCATAAAGAATTAAGTTTGAAATCATATCTGCGCTGGAATCTACGTCACTATCGAGGAAACATAGTGACCACTTTAGGTTCCTGAAGAATACATTGAGACCGTCCCAGTTGGCTTTCTAGTACTGCCAAACGGTTCTCTTAGGGGTTTTTTCTTTAACTGAGTTTTGTTGGCACGAAAAATGATCTGATGTGCCTAGAGGTGGTAGTACACCAACAGTATATTTATCGGGGTCAGAGGTAAGGAACAAGTCAAGAGTGTTCGCAGATTGACCTGCAACGTCAGGGATACGAGTTGGCTCATCAACAAGCAGAGTAAGATGGTTTAACTCAGCAAAGATCTCAACATACCTTCCTTCGGGTGTTAACTGGCCAGAAAACCGGAGCCAACTTGAATTGTGTACATTAAAATCGCCCGCAATGACGATTTCAGTGTGAGTATTATGGGAAATAATTCTTTGGATGTAGTCGGACAGAGCATCATATTCATCAGAAGTTGAATTTCTGTCCAGGTTTGGGCTCCTATAAATAAAGCATGTGTGAATAATGTGCTTGTTGAACCGTGAATTTCAACCATAGGAAGTTAAAGTTTGTACTAACACACGCACCTTATTGAGGTTTGAGCTGGTAAGCAACATCGTTTCTTACATACACAACAAGGCCATGTAACCCATTTTTTGGCAAAATATTTGAAGAACTGAAATAAAGTTTGGGTTTTTTTTGAGCTAATTGCATTTATATTTTATATTTTTGTTTCAAGCGCTGTGAAAAAACCGCCACTTTTATGTGGAAATTTCATTTTCAATCGAACTGAGTAGGCCTATGCCTATACCCAATAGGCTTCACAGTAATTTTTTTTAATAATATCTTTTGTTTTGTATCAGGTGACGAAATTATAGGTAGGTAAGTTCTATGATTTACCAAAATTATTAAAGCTGTTTTAGAGAATATTTGGAAAAAGCTACATATTGATTTTTTTTAAATTTTATTAATGGCTTTCTGTATACCTAAGGTATTTCGGTTGCTTCATCCTTGCATGGTTCAATGAAAATGCTCTATAAGTAATTTTTTTTGTTTCCAGATACATTTTTGGATTTGCTCCGATTTTTAATTTACACTCGTTTGCTGCATAAGGTGATTTTGATTGATTGAAAAATGATCATATTCTTTCATATTTCCAACAAAGCCAATAAGCACGATATTAAATCACTTAACTTTTTTAAATAAACAATGTTTTAGAAGTCATCAAAACCATATTTCTGATGTTTTGTGAATTTTAAGTGAAACCTTGAAAGCACAGTTCATGTGAATCTTAATCAAAACTTAAAACCAAAGTTTATGTCTTCGATAGTCAAACCAGAAATATGAATGAGTGATAAATATTCTGAAAATAAGTTAATTTAATCACTTCACTGTCCCCATATGATTATGATTCATGGATGCTGGAAATACCAGACAAAAAAAAATGAACATGGAGTTGATGTTTTTTTTTTTAAATATATACAAATAATGAACGCAGATATGTTTTAAAATCGGTTTGTATGGGACAGTGAATTTGATGAAATTAAACTATACTTATATGATTCATGGACGGTGGAACACAGGTAACAACAAATACTATGAATCAGTAGTCAATTTGATATTTTTGATTCCTTTGAGAACGCAACATTTTCATATAAAAATAGGTTCATTATATTAAATTATAAAAATATATCGTACCTGTATGCCATTCGTTTCACAATAATTGTCCAACGATTTGTCTCATTTTTAGTTTAGAATACTTATTTGACGCTTGCTGAAGATAGTTTCTCTCAGTTGTGAACCGAAATATATAGGACAAAAACGGTAAACAAAATTTTGTTATTCGGTTTCATCACTTTTCGAACTGAAATACAAATTTAGTACCTAGGCATTTTGCTTAACATTACATATTTACAACCTATGTGTTAAGGCCCAAATATAAAAGACGTTTGTATTTAATTGCCATAAGTAAATAAAATATTTAATGTTGGAGCTCTGATAAATAAATTGAGCAGCTATTCAAAACGCGATGTAGCTTGATTCGCATTTTGTATTATTATGGTGGAGCCTCGATAACCGCTGTAACTCACACAATTATTTTTGTCTTAGATATTGAATTTCATTATTAGACTTCGAAGCTTTTGTAAAATCGCTGCTTGAATCATTTATTTCATCTTCTACTTCTTTTATGCAGAGCTCGTAGGCCTTATAGGCATTTTTGCTCATAAAACAAACTGTGAAAATTTGATAAAAATCGTTGGAGCCGTTTCCGAGAAGCTATAAACTCTGAAAAGTGGGCGTGGCAGTAGGGGGCTTTAACTTAAACTGTATTAGTAAATATATTTTCAAAATGTTTGTTTTGCTTAAAAAAAAAAAACAAACTAAAAATTTTACCAAATGCCGTTTCTGAGAAACAGAAAGGCGTGAAAAGTGGGCGTGGTAGTGGGTGGATCTTACTTAAATTATTTTCCTATTTTTGTCTTGCTGATTTGAACATACACTGAAAATTTCAATAAATAATGATAATTTCAGCAGTTATTTTTTGTTCAGAAATTAATTACTGAGCGTAAAGCGGAGAAAATTATTCACCCAATTACTCTTCAGTGCTTATATGTGCATTGATTTGGGTTTACCTTAATATGTAAGTTGTTGTGTTTTTTTTGTTTGTAACTTCTCTAGCTTCCCAAGATTTCAGAGCTCGTAAATCGTAGGTGTCTGCTTGGTGACCGAATACAGCCGGCCGGCGGCGGCGCGCAGCGGCGGTTGATAATGAAATAACGATTTTCATACTCTGAAAAGCTAGGCTTTAGCCTTGTATATATTGTATATTTATATACAAGGGCTTTAGGAATTTCTTCATGTTTTTTTTTTTTTATATTTCAAATATCTTGGACTTAAACCGTCATCGTCACTGTCATTTTGTTCGAATAAAAACAGTTGCATATCACTAGGCGGAATGTATCGGTTAATATTACTGTGAATCAATCTTTAAAATAGCAGAAACATTGTGGGGTTAAAGTTCTGGTAAAAAACGATATTGTTTAAATTGTCTGCACACATAAATATGTTGGGCAAGGTTGCCTAAAATGCACCCCCCCTAAGGAAAATGTCCCATAACTCGGAAAAAAGTGAAATTCAAACTGAAATCTTATATTATTTGCAAAGTTTGATCAATAAAACTTACATTTTTTTGCTTTACTAGTAAAAAAAGTTCCAAAAAGTAGGAATTTAGTTTTCAAAATGCCTTTAAATTCCAACGACCAAAATTGCCCGGGTTAAATGGAATACTAGTATGCAATCTTACCCATGCAAGTAAACAAACCAGGCAAGTTGATCAAAAACCATTTTCAATTTGACTTAAATTTTATTTAAAACGAATCAAAGTTCAAAGTAAAATAAACATTAACAATATAGACTAAGAGCCCAGGGCCGCCAGACATACGTCATTTTAGCAAAGCTAAGATTTTTTCTGCGAACAGATACTATGGTAGCTAAGAACAAATGGATACTAAGAATCTTTAATCCGGGTGCAATTAAGAGGTAGCGAGTGTTAAAGTTGCATATAAATGTTGCAACATTGCGTTATTTTATCAAAGCTGAATTTTTGATATGTCTTAGGGGATGGTGTCGTTAAATTCATTGGACACTTGCCAGACATCTACAGTGCAGCCTAACGTGAGCCAGACACTTAAAATATGTCAAACTAATCGTGCCATTTACATAACAGAATCAAATCGAGATTTAATTTTTTGTTTGGGCAAATATTCTACAATATTTTCTTATCAGCAAGACACCTACAGCGGAGCCTTACATCACCGTAAAACTGTCAAAATAATAATTCTTTGTTACTAAAACGTGATTTGTTCGCTTATTTTAGCTATTTTTAAATGTCTGGCTGATGAATACGCCCACTGTAGATGTAAAGCTGATGGGGAATTAATTTTAAACAGTTGCCCATAAAACATATAAATATTGGGGCATATTCATAGTCGCAGATAGACCCAGGTTTACCTAAACTACAGTTTAAGACAATTCTGGCTCAATGAATACAGACCGATTTTAATTACAAATTATTATTTTTATATTTTTATAAGATAATTAATTTGGTATACAACACAAATAGCGTCAAATATTTTGGAATGATAAACTTAAAACAATAGAATCAACGTCCGAAAATTCAACCAAACCTGTGTTTAACTTAGACCCACCTCTTAAATGATTATGAATACGTCCCATTAGCTTTAAATAAACTACAACGTAAATGGCACGATTAGTTTGACATATTTTAAGTGTCTGGCTCACGTTAGGCCCCACTGTAGATGTCTGGCAAGTGTCCAATAAAGTAAATGACACCATCCTCTAAGACATATCAACAGTTCAGCTTTGATAAAATAACGCAATGTTGCAACATTTGTATGCAACTTTAACACTCGCTACCTCTTAATTGCACCCGGATTAAAGATTCTTAGTATCCATTTGTTCTTAGCTACCATAGTACCTGTTCGCAGACAAAATCTTAGCTTTGATAAAATAACGTATGTCTGGCGGCCCTGGGCTCTAACTCTAATAGGTACTCACCAAAAAAAAAAAAAAAAAATCAACAATTCATTTAAAACAACTTAAATTTATATGTAAAATAAACATAAACAAAACTAAAACACCGAACATTAGACGTTTTGGATGCATTTAGGGCTTTTGATAATGCGTTCTCAGTCGAGGACTGCCTATCTGTAGATCGTTCATATTTTCAACCATTTTCACTATACAAAAAAATGAAAATTTAAGGGCAAGTATAAAATGACACACCATGCCATTTTACCCGAATGTTAAGTAGGCCATTTTGGCCGTTTAGGATTTTTTTATTTAAGTTTTAATTCCGAACAGACAGGAATAGTTTTAGACCAAACAATTTCAGTAAATTAAAAAGAAATATTTTATACGTATCGTTTTTTATATAGTTTTTTGTCAACAAATTTTACTCAAAATTGTATTGTTTCTACTTTTGGAGATGGCTAGAGACATTTTGATCTGTCAAATTTCAAATAATATCTTGAAGTTGCTAACATTTCGTATATGTCGGTTCTACCAGATAAACTAAGGAATTGTTCGATTCTACGATTTCTGGCTAGGGGGGCATTTATTTTACCTTGGTGGGCCATTTAAGGCCACCTTCCTCTACCTAATAATATAAAATTTATGTATGTGGATGATTAATTTAAGCAGACAAAAAATTTATTCTTTACGTGATTTGATATTTCTTTGAGTTTCAAAAACTTTGTACCGGTTCGCCCCCTGATACCTACACAATTTTGTAAAAAAAATCTTGATGGATAACTGTGGCCGAAAATCTGTGTCAAGACAGGTAGTAGGTGTACGTTTCATTAATTTATTCCCTTGTCATCAAAATAATTTTCAACACCCAGTTGTCGCAAAAAAGTGCATAATGTAAGTATCCTACATCATAAAACTCCCGCTGTTCTCATTAGCACTGATACCTATGAACATTGAACATTTTTGAATGAAACAACAACATCTAAAGTGTTTTACCACCAAGTTATTTTGCTGAAGTTATACCTATTTATTTAACCTTCGTCATTGATTCACAAAGTTTGTATCTTCTTCTCTTATGTCTTATCTGTGTTGATGTTGACATTATTTTACAAAACAAAACTTCAATTTCTTTCTTCTGTAAAGATCCGGACGATTATGAATTCAACTCTTTACGCCTTGGCACTATACTATGCACTCATTTATACAGTGGCCCCTGATACTCAGCTCAAGCCCTCCAGAGTGAATCTCTATATTCCTACATCAAACAATTCTACGTTACCTACGAGTACCTGTGCTTGGCTAAACGAAGAATATAAATTGCCTATACCTCCTTCATACACGTGCACAACAATCGGAAGACATGACACGATTAGCATTTTTCATTAAATCACGATATTATGTCGAATGAATAAATTTTAACAAAATTCTGAGCTTATGTCGCTGTTTTGTCGCAGACATACTCCTGCAGCAGATACAACATACCATACTCGTATATTTGCAAGTAAAGAGAATTTCTTCAAGTAGTTTGTGGATCTGAATCACCTTCCTAAAATAAATATATATGAAAAATTTAAACAGTTAAACCGCTTATTAATAAAAAACGCTTAATCACCTGATAATTCACAAATTAACTTAAACATTAATTCGAAGTTTGAAAAAGTGTTAAATAAAAGTTATTAATAATTCAATTGAATAACATTAATCAAAATAAGTTAATTCACAAATTAAAATTTCTCATTAATAAAACTAGGTAAGTTTTTAACTATCGGTTAAGTATAAAATCTTGATGAAAATCTATAATTAACGAAAAATCTCTATTTTCATTGTCACCTAACTTGTTTAACTCCCTAATTAAAGATAACTCATGTTTGATTTGCGTTTATTCATAAGAAAGTTAGATTTTAATACCATGGATATTTAACCAAAATAAAAACAAATAATATACAAATTTAAACTGATTTGCCTTATAGTTCAAGGTTCCTGGGATAGGGTACAGCTTGAGCTAGTTGGGCAAAGACAAATGTGGGCCTCTTTTTCTCAATTCCTTTTTGTGAAACGAATTTCTATTAGAATTAATTCCTTTTTTTCGGTAAAATAAGGATTGCTCAGGAAAAGGAGATTTTAAAGGGCTCACCAATATCAGGAAATAACAAATTTAAAAATATAACATCTTTGTTATTTGGTGAAATTCACCTTTTGGACTGGATTTAATATCCGGCATACGGCACTTGATTCATCTGGGGGGCTGCAGAATGCAGAATCCAGCGAATAAACGTTGGAAAAGTTGTGCAACAATAATGAAGTAATGAGTCCCCCGTCTCATCAGCAGGCCGATGTGCGATGGGACCTTGCACATCGCCTCCGCGACCAGGTATTAGCATGATGCGTGATTTAAGCGTCCATGATCAGCTTGTTAACCTTGTTGGTGTGTGTGCTTGCCTGTATAACTGAAGATCTAAAATTAGTTGAGTATGCGTATATAGTCCTTTTGAGAACTTATACTAGTACTCGTACTCCCCGCTAGGCTACGCATAATTTATACAAATAACACAATATAGAGGCTGAGATTGGAGTGCATATATGTCCGTTTCTAATCATCAGTTCATTTAGGACTGGCTATCTCTCGTCGTTGGTTGTGTAGTGTTCCTGGTTAGAGTGGATGGATATAGAGAAATTTTCCAAGTCGTTCTCGTCCTATTCCTAGTCAAGTTAAGCTCTGTGTCTCTGTCAACTTGAACCAAAAGAGATATGGTCTAATCATTGGGGCAATATGTGTCTCCATCGTTTAAAGTGAGCAAGGGGAGTGGGAGGGGGATTGTTGGTGGCGTATACTGTAATGCCATTGCTCGAAGTCAAATCGAACGCAGAGTCGTGAGTTAGAGTTATTTGAATGCATTTAGACATTCGTCGTCGTCGTTGTCGTTGGCCCGCTGGCTGCTGATGTCGCGGACAAAGTGTGTGTACGCGTCCGGGGTCGTTGTCGTATATCTGGCAGATTTGCGATTTTTTTGTTTGTTTCTGTACAAATATACACACAGGGGACAAGTGGTACATGATGTTATGTGTCAACAGCTTAATTTCGCAAATCAGATATAATTCGTTGCTAAGTTAGTATTTGGGGTTGTTCCCTGCCGCGCACCACCGCACCGTACCATCATCACGTCCTCATTTCTGCATCCCGCTAGAGGAGTAATTTATGTGACATGTTCTGCGATTGCTAGACTCGAGTTCGTTAGGCACCCATATGACACATATCTATGTATATGAAACCTAGGTACAGCTAGCTTTATACGCGGCGTCCTGATGTGGATGGTGGTGGCTTTGAGAGTTTAGTTTTGTGTCACAGGGATCTTATCAATCAATCAATCAAAAAGTCGAGCTCGGTAAAAATTCCTAAGCTAATGTTGTCAGAAGTAGTTTTCGATTTCAAACTACTATCGATTAAGTGACAGACTATATAGAATTAGTTTCCGTTTGGCTTTGATTGATGGGTGCAGTCCGCTGTGCGAACAGTGTTGCTGCTGGAGGCCATAAGGCAATTCAATTCAAAATTATAAATAAAATTGTATCTTAAGTATATATGTAGATACGGCGTTCACGATGGGGTAAAATTATTGGGCGATTCGGACACAAAAACGCCACTCAACACAACTGGTGGTCGGTTAACCTAAATTTATTGAAACGAGATTAGGCTTGGAGTGCGGGGTTTTAATTTTGTTTTCAATTGTAAGTAGTAATTTGTATTGCAATAAGTTGGAATAATCTTATCGACATATACAACATGTTTTTTTTTTTGCTGAGCCTAAATGCGTTGAGTTATTATTAATGAGGAAAATATAATTGTCTTGGTCTTGGATTGATTTGAATTGCGCGTTACTTGGTTAGCAATGTAAATTGTTAAGTATAGATTTCAAGGTCTTTTAGTGTTTTGTTGCAAAAAAACCATATTCAGTTGTAGAATGAACAATAATTTTTTAAGTTTGGACTTGTTAATGAACACAGCTTTCGTTTTTATTGCATATGCACACTAATGGACATGTGTTTTTGTGACTCTGACACATGTCACATTCTTTTAATTTTCCGTTTCAATGAGCAAAAAAAAGGGGGTACCTACACTATCTTTACTCACAAGGTAAAGTGGCTTAAGTCGATTTCTTGCATTCTTCAGGAGAAGGATTTTAAACTTCAAAAAATTATTTTAAGAAACCTGTTTTTATTAGGAGGCTGAAATTTAAACCAAATATCAATTATTAGTTACTCTTTTCAAATAATATTCGAGATTTTAAAAATCAGTTAGGATAAATAGTAAATAAGCCAAAAACTTACTTAGGTCTTTTTTCCTTTTGTCTATGCATTTTGAAAATTGTCTTAAGCCACTTAAGCCGTTGTTCCACTTTAATTTATAAATTTAATTTATATTAAAGTATACATAAGCCATTTTTCCCTTTTCCAAACCAAAACATTATGTGGCTTATGTATTTTATTTCTTTTATTATTACAGGTTAAAAATGTTTTGTTCTAAATACAAAATATTGAAATAGCAATATTAAAATAAAATTATTACTGCAATGATCAAAAGTCATGAAATATCAACTGCTTTGCAGCTTCGTCTTCAGCTTTTTCCGTCAAATCCGAATAGAAAACCGGCTTTAATCCTGTGCAAAGGTACAGATTTTTGATATGCGTATGATATGGCTCTAACAGATTCCCATTTTGTACAAACAAGTTTTTTATCAGTGCCTTTGAAATCCCGCGAAAAAAATTTAATTTATATAAAATATGGGCCTGAAAGAGCCACATCATGAGAACATAACATTTTTCTAGCTTTGCATGGTAGAAATAGGTAAATTCTAGAATTTATCAGGACCCAAAAAGCAAGTTAAGTTCCTTGAAACCCAAGCCGCTGAAAAATTCTAAGATTCACCGGTAAACTCTTAAGTTTCCTAAAATATATTAGATTAGAGCCCGTGTCCATTTTTGGGTGTGACAGATAGCGAAAATTCACTGCTATTTTAAGGTAGATCTTAACTTATATGTAAATATGAACTTATATGTAAAAATTAAATTATATGTAAATATGAAAGTCTGGGCCCTTGATAGGTATCCAATGTTGCCTTTAAAATGCAGTGCAGGAAATTCAAAATTGTATTTAACAAAAGAGCTGAGGACCCAGAAGTGACCATGAGGTCCCAAGTTTCAAGACTTGGTACCCGAGCTTTAAGAAAGAAAAAAAATAAAATAAAAAATAAATCGGGTGGCACAACGGCTCATGGAGAACCAGGGCCTAGTGACTAACAACTCGCAACCATTCGTGTGTGCGCCTTTCGACAGGAATGGAAAAAAAGAAATGGACCTTCAATTCAGCATAACGTACAAAGGCCCTTATCCCGACATGCCAAAATTTTCATCTTTGCATATAATAAGTAAAGATCTAACTTAAAATAGCAGTAATATTTTGCTATCAATCACACGCAAATATATGTAGCTGTGGGCTCTCGGTATATATGTACATAGATAGATAGAAACAATATAGTATTTTTTTAGATAGATGCATTTTTTTGTAATAATTGAGGGCATTAAAAAGAAGTGAATTAAAAATATAGTATATAAAATAGAGTAAATATGTAATTAAAAATAAGTACTCAATCTGGCCAATGCAATGATACAAACACAAAACAAAAACACGGGGACGCCGAAACTCTTAATCAAAGAGTAGTTCGATGCAGGTATACATAATGAAATTTTTCAGCCCCCTCACCTAACCCCGGCTACAAAAAGTCCTGCCAGACGACTGAAATCGAAATCATAATTTTTGTACTTCAGCACAGGCACGTTCGTGAACTTTGGTTATACCTTTACTCCCAAAATTCAACATTCAAAATTTAGATAACAACATTAAAGTTGTGTCATTAGTGTTACGCTATAAGACCCTTAAAAATGATTTTTGTAATTTTGTTTGAATTTTGTTTCAAAATTAAGTTTAAGAAAACTGAATAAATATAAGCTTTGTTCAACTAAGTTGTTCCAAACAGTTTGGAACAGAAACGTACAACGTTTTGCTGTTCAATGACAATTTTCTGTTCCAAACTGTTCTAATTTCCTGTTCCGTAAGTCTGTTCCGAACAGTTTATAACAGAATATAACAGGATTTTCTGTACTTGTTTTTTAGGTAGAACACCTTAAAACAGGGTTTCTGTTCTAAATTGTGTGATGTTTCTCACAAACCTGTGTTGTTCTGTTCTGATTTGACTTTTTCCTCACTTTTTCATTTTGCTTCTCAAATCACTTTAGTAAAAGAAAATATCTATTTAAAACACTTTTCTGAATGTTTTCTTAGAAGATCATACCGGAAGCTTTAACAATTAAAATTATTTTGAGAAAAATTGTTGGCTTATGTCGAAGTAAGCCTGTTTTCATTATTAAATTTGGAATAATAGCATTATTGTTTGCACTGCGTTAAACGTCTTATTTGAACTTAAATCAGAGCTTACTTAAGATTTGCTTTTGGTGAAATGGCTTATGTAAGTTAGGCCAATGTTCAAAATAAAAAAGTTTATTTATTACTCTTTCTCCATTTTGTAATAGATGCTTATGTCTACATAAATCAAATAAAAGAAAATAATATAAATTGTAAAAACGGCTTAAGTCAATTTAAATCAACTTTCGAAATGGAAAAATGGCCTAAGTCGAAACAAAATTTAAAAAGTGGTTTTGGAAAAAAGGCCTAATTATACTTAGTGCTTTTTTTTCTTATTATCTAATTTTTATTTAAGATATAATTGAAAAAGGCTTAATTAGACATAAGATAAACAATAATTCAACATATTTGAAAACCTGGAGTTAAGACGTTATTCCAAATGTAGTTTTTATATTTTCATGGAATATGGTCGTTTTGACAAATTGAAAAAGGGTGTTACAGACGACATTTAAGCAAACCGATTACACTAGCTAATTTTTTATTTTCTTAATTTATTTAAAAAAATGGTTTTTGGCTTAAGTCGACTTAAGCCACTTTACCTTTTAAGTAAAGGGTTTTAAGTCCATTCTCTCCATTTTGTGAAAAAGTTAGTTTGAAATCTCTCTCTTGGATAGAAACCACTGTTCGGTTTTGAAAAGACTACAGACCTGATCGAAAACAGTTTGGTTCTTACTGCACCAAAACAGACATTTCTAATGCATTATTGGGAGTAGGATCACTCGAAGACTTTCAGATGACATTACGAGTTTTTTTTTCTGGAGATTTTTTTTTTCAATTTGTAACATAACCTCAAAAACAACCAAAGTAGGTTAAGAGCATGACGTTTTCGATATTAGGGCATAGAAAACTTCCTTCAGTTAAAGTTTTGCCTCCAAGTTTGGATTTTGTATACCTACTGGGACGGTCTTAATGTTTTCTTCAGGAACTTTAACTGGTCACTATGCTTCCTCGATAGTGACGTTGATTCCAGTGCAGATATGATTACAAACTTAATTCTTTGTGGAATGAGAAAATTTATCCCGAATAGGGTGAAATCTATCAAACCCAAAGAAAACTCATGGTTTGATTCGAGCTGTAAAGGGGTTATTAGGGTTAGAGAAGTAAGCTTCCGCTGTTATAAAGCCAACCCTACTGAAGAAAACCGGAAAAAGTTTCAGCAAGCTAGAAAGACCTGTAACGTTCATATTCGACGCACCAAATTTTTACATGATCAAAAATTACGGCAAAAAATTCTACAATGTCCCAAAGGTAGTAAAAATTTTTGGTCATTTGTAAAAAACATACGAAATACCACCTCGTCCTCGGTTCCAACACTCGTCTTCAACGATACTCCTTTTGTCAGCTCAATCGATAGAGCCAATTTGCTTGCAGCACAGTTTGCTGTTAATTCGTCGCTGCCTGAAAGTGTTATGACTCCTCCTGTACTTGAGAGCGCAAATGATTCTATGGGACAAATCTTCTTCCGCACTCGTGCAGTTGCCAGAGTTCTGAAAGATCTCGATATACACAAATCCGCTGGCCCGGATAGTATCCCTCCCATTGTTCTGAAGAGGTGTTCTTCAACGCTGGCAAAACCACTGCGTAAGCTTTTCCATCTGTCCTACTCTACTGGTCTCTTTCCGAGTGGATGGAAAACAGCATTTGTCCAACCTGTCCCTAAAAAGGCGTGTCTTCTTCCCCTTCCAACTATCGGCCAATTGCGCTTACGTCCCTTCTTTCCAAGGTCATGGAAACGCTGATTAATTTTCAGCTAAAGAAATATCTCGAAGAACGAAAGCTTCTTAAAAACCGACAGTACGGCTTTCGTAGCAATAGGTCCACTGGTGATCTGATGGTATATCTCACCGAACAGTGGCACAAATCTTTACATCGTTTTGGAGAAAGTAAGATTATTGCGCTTGATATTTCTAAAGCATTTGATAGAGTTTGGCATCAAGCTCTCTTATCGAAAATGCGTGCATTTGGTATCGATGAATCTCTTCTTCGTTGGATTAGAAATTACCTTTCGGACCGTTCAATACAAGTTGTATTGGATGGTTTTAAGTCTGAAATTCACAAAATAAATGCTGGTGTGCCCCAGGGCTCCGTTCTGTCTCCGACTCTCTTCCTTATATTCATAAACGATCTTTTATCTGAAACTTCTAATCCATTAAATTGTTTCGCTGACGACAGTACGCTCAGCTTTTCATATTCGTTCTTAGATTCACATCCATGTCCTTCGGATGTGGAACTTGAACGGCAGCGTATGATAAGCTCATTAAATTCTGATCTCGACAGCATTGTCCAATGGGGAATAAAAAATCGTTTAGAATTTAATGCTTCAAAAACTCAATGCTGTCTACTGTCGTTAAAACAAAACCCAACCCCATTCCACTATCCATTAGTGGCACTTGCATTGAGGAAACCGAAAAGCTTTCAGTCCTCGGTATGTGTGTCAGAACTATAACGGAAACATTCTCATCTCTTGAGCACCGTCGAAATGTTTCATGTCTTTCGTTATTTTACCGTTATTTCCATAAACAATGCTCTAGTGAAAAAGCCAGTTGCATTCCTTCCCTTAAACAATTCAACCGTAATACTCGCGCTTCTAGGAATGCCCATCAGTTTACCCTTGAGCCCAATTTCGGACGTACTGTTAAGTACAGAGATTCTTTCTTTAGTCGCACTACTCGAATGTGGAATGCTCTACCCAGCTCAATTTTCCCCTCCCATTGTGATCTACAGACGTTCAAAACCAATGTGCATCGGTATTTCCTTTTAAATCCCCTCCAATCTACCTAATCGCTCGTGCTGTGTATATCATCTTAAGGGTAGTCACAACCCCTTTTGCACGCGCTTAATATAAAAAAAAAAAAAAAAAAAAAAAAAAAAGAATCGAGAAGGAATCAACAACCTTAATACTAAATTTCGAGTCTTCGAAGCAGTATCCGAGTTAATTTTGCTTTATGCGGCGCAGGTATGGGGAGGAAAAAGCTATGAATCGGTCGAAAAATTACTTAGATTTGATATAAAGAGAAAATTCCGACTCCTACCTAATACGCCAAACTACGCTATTAACCTTTAAACAGGCTTGTCCCCATTGTTGATTAAGACCTTGAAACTGCAAGTTGACTACGTGCTTAAAGTTTTAAACATGACGGACGAAAGACTGCCGAAGAAAATTGCTCTCAAAGCAATCCACAACAAAGCTTATTTTTATGGAGAATGGCTGGAGTTGGCGCAGTTATCTGGATTCGAGCTTAACCTTGATGAAAATCAACATTCCAACTGAAAGACTATACTGTATGCCCTAATTGCAAGAGTTGATGAACATTTTCGAGACTCTTGTATTGAAGAAGCTTCGGGGTCCATCTACAGATCAGTGTATAGCAGATTGCGATATGACCTAGTAGACGCAAATTATTTCAAAGACGATTTTAAAATAGAAGATATATCGATGATGCTAAGGCTAAGAGTGGAACTTCTTTGTATCAATTATATCCCACATAGAGAAGATTTGCCTATTCTATGCAATTCAGCTGAAAGAGAAGATGTTATACACTTTCTAGGGCGATGCCCGACGTTGCGCAAACCAAGGCGGTATTATCTTGGCGGTGCTTTTCTATCCGAAGAAGAGGTTTTGCAACTTCTAAATGAAATGAATGTAAACAAACTATTTAGCTACTGTAAGAGAGCCTTAGACTATCGAAAAAGGATAATAAATGGTGCATTTAAAAAAAAAATATTGTTATTTGATTTAAAACCTATTATTTATTGTTATAAAATTAAAATGTTATAAATATCCGATTTCAGAGGAATTCACCAATTTCAGTTGCCTGAACTGAATTCCTCAGCAAACAAATCTCAGTTCGCTGTCAAAATACTGAGGAAAAAAAATATTTGGATTCACTTGCTCAGCTTTTGCTGGATATCCGATATCTCGTTTTCCTGAACATGTCAATTGTAACTCATAAATTTGACACTAATTGTCAAGCTTTTTTGTTCGAAATACGGTCTAGCTTGCGAAATCTACTAAAAATCAGTTTTAAATAATTTCCCATGAACAGACAAATTTTTCAAACTAACATCAAAATTTTGTACAAAAATCAAATACAAAATTTAAATTTGTTGAGTTGTAAGGTTCCCAGAATTGTTTCGATGAAATTAGGAATTAAAAATTAAAATCCCGGACTTTTTCTGAAGGAAATGAGAAAGAAAAGAGTACATGTCCGGGAAAACTCGGGCGGACGACAACGCTTTACCTACCGTGAGTTGTGTTTTAATTTCTTATAATGTTTTTGTTTTCAGTTTGCCTAATCCGAATCAAAGGCTTTTTACTTAATTTCATGCCGGAATTCGGAAAGGTAAACATTTCTAACCTGAAATATCTAAGTTTTCTGTAATTATGCTGTTCTAGTTAAACGGAGTTGTTTGTTACTTAAAAACTTCCGCCGTTTCGTAGATACAATTCTCTTCACAGTCAATAGGTATACGTGAACAAAATTGCGCAAATATTTTTGTCAAATATTTCTTTTTCTCGGTTTAGTCTCATATAAAATTGACTTTCTTTGTAGAAAGAATAGTAATCCGTATCTACATACAGAGGTATTTCTTTAAGGCCACGTAGCTAAAATGGACAATAGTATACTGCCGCTTGCAAGGAAGGGTCAAATATTTGGAGAGTATCTTTTGTCTTTGAGTCTCCTCTCTCCTCTCTCCTCTCTCCTCGTTCCCATCCCCATCTTCGTCACTAAAATTCCCGCCATTTGTATAGAAAATTATGCTTTCAAAATATGTGTGTAGGTATATATGAATTGAATATCATTTATTATTAGCTCAATTAATCAAACTTGTTTCCAACTTAAATGAGACATAACTTCACATTTCTTAAACATTTATAAATGAACAGCGAAATCTTCTTACTTCAAAACATTCTTCTATGAGTTCAGACTTATATGTACTTGTGCATGTATATGGATCCTTGTATAGTTCATACATTATCTCAATGATATAAATATCAAAATAATTTTTATGAGGATAATGGAGACATGAATTTTTGTCATTTTCGTTTTTAATTAAACTTTTTGGCGGCCTCCAAATTTTCTCTTTTTTTATAATAACCTATCCTTTGATGCACTTTGATAATTTTAAAATTCTGCTCTGGCAAATATTTGAAATAATGCTTAAATCATTTGTTAATTTCAATTCATATGATGTGCAAATGAGTTCAGTCCACAGAACATTCATCGCACACGAGACATAGATATACAATACATACATACCTACATAAACATATAATTTCAAAACCAAAAAAATAGAAAATGAAAATGAAAAAAAAACTAGTGAGGGTGAAATCACTGCAGAAAGAAATAACCCTTGAATGCATAAGTACCCGAAAATTCACAAAAAAAAATCAAATAAAAAAATAAACTTACATGTTACATGTTCAGCTCATAGCAAATCTTATCCTCCATGTACATAAGTATGTAGCTTCTGTATATTTTAATGCTCGCTGAACTTAATTCTATTTTTGTAGATGACACCCCAACCCTCCCTCTAAACTCAAACCATCTTTTCGACAATTTCCAGGCATCCAGGCACCCCCAACACACTGTTTTGGTTTAGTGAATTTATTATTATTTGTGAATGTCCTGACAGAGCACAAAAAGCAAGCAAAATAAAACGAGGTGAAACTTTTTCGCCGAGTGCTCCCACGGCCGAGATATAGAGGGGAACCCCGAATATTAAAGAACCTACCCAAACATCTTTTCACTTCGGTTACTTCTTAATGAGGACCGAGGGATATTCTCGCGGATGTTTTGCTAATGGAATTTTTCGTCCTTCTTTATATGAACAAAAAAAAAAACAAGGTAAAACTACATCAGGTAAAATAGTGGGGAATGGATGTGGATGAGAAGAAGGATTCGTGCCAGTTGTAATTTTTGTCAAGAAGCTATAAATGAAATGGAATACTATATCGTAGGTGAGGGCTATGTCAGGCAGCAGGCAAGCATCCAATGGGAGGTAAATTCACCTTTTGAAGATTTAAAAGAGTATGAGCTTGAATTGAGGCCGAACATAAAAACAATAGCAGATGCATTTTTAACGTCAATAAAAGGGTACAGAAACAACCCGAAACACCCTTTCCTCTTTTGCTGCTGGGGCTGCTGCTGTTAATTATTTTTAACATCCTGCATGTTGCCAAAAAGAATTTTTTTTGTTAAAAAAAAGGACATAGGTAAACGGATGGATGAACGCTACTGTCTTTGGTTAGTTTCATAGGAAAGTCTTATGAAATCCAGGCAAAAAGGATCAGTGCATTAATTTTTAATATCAAAATAGCTGTGACAGCCTGTCGGAAATGATGTTTTTTTTTTATTTAACTGATTTTGTCCATGAGAGTTCAGTGCAGCGAAGTTAAATTAAGATGGATTTTTTAAAGTGCATTCGAGCCGAGCAAACAATGTTTTTTTTTTGACAAAAAAAAATTATTTCCGTTCGAAACAAGTTGTGGCGTGGCACAAATATTGGATTGTATATCTATTAAGAAAAAGAGAGTAAGAATATTCTTATGTTTTGCAGACAAAATATTATTCTTATTTTTCTGCTTTTAATTTAAAATTTATTAAAAATGTGTTCATTGAGCAGGAATTTCAACCTATTTTGTTCTTATTACCACCAGAATTCGGTTTCTATGTACATATTTATATTTTGTTGGCACAGAAAAATGTTTAAAATAAATTCTCATATTATTTTCTTTTCATTATAACTCTTATCCTTGTGGTCTTAATTTAAATAAAGAGCATATTATGTAAGATCTAATAAGGTTAATTCAAAAATAGGAGACACAAATGCCAAAAAAGGAATAATTTAGTTAATTAGTTATTAGGAAAATGATTATAAGGGCAGAAGGCAGAAAGTACTGATCAAATTTTGCGATTGAAATCAGTAAGCTAAGTCGTGTTAATTTTCGGGGTGTAGCTCTAAAACTGTTAAGTCCGGAAGGTCTAAATCAATTATTTTAGATGAAGATAGTATTTTAGTATCTTTTGACGTAGTTTCATTATTTACTAATGTGCCCATTCAACTTGCGTTAGAACTTGTTGAACAAACTTGGAATACCGTTAAGAAGCGCACTAGAATTCCAAAGTTACAATTCTTAGAAATTTTAAGATTTTGTATAATAGATAATAATTATTTAGAATTTGATAAAATATTTTATCAACAAAAACAAGGAGTTCCGATGGGCAGTCCTGCTTCACCTATTTTAGCAGATATAGTTATGGAAACTTTATTAGATAGTGTTTTTGATAAACTTCTTTATAAACCCAAAATAGTAACTAAATATGTTGATGACATATTTATTATTTTAAAATCAAATGAATTAAATTCCACTCTGGATGCACTTAATACTTTTCACCCAAGTATTAAATTCACGGTAGAAATTGAAACTAATGGTACTCTTCCTTACCTTGATGTCTTAGTAGTAAGAAAAATCAATAAATAAATTTTCGATTGGTATAAGAAACGAACTTCATCAGGTCGCCTTATAAACTATAATTCTAAAAAACCAAAACAGATTATTATAAATACAGCAACAAATTTCCTTAGTAGAGTATTAGATATCAGTGATATTACCTTTCGTCAAAAAAACATTAAAATTATTATGGATACATTATCTTCGAATTCATTGCCTATAAATATAACAAAAACTTTATTAAATCGATATTATAATCCTTTGATACAAACAAATTTACAAACAAATTTACAACAGTTTTCATATAAAAGCATTTTATATATTCCAAATATTTCGAATCGTTTATTAGACGCTCCTATAAGAAATAAAGAAACTGTTTGTATAGCATTTAAATCAGCAAACACCTTAAGAACATCCTTATTTTCAAATCTTAAAAGTAAATTTATCAAAGGAGGATAAATCTGATATAGTATATAAAATAAAATGTTTATGTGATGGAACAATAGTTAGACCTTCAGTTTATGTAAGAACATCTATGCAAAAGTTAAAAAATCGTATATCAGGTCATAAATCTGACATAAATAGTGGCAGTTGACATAAAACAGCTTTAGCTCTTCATTGCATAGATGAAGGTCATCGACCTGACTATAATAACGTTGATATTTTACAGACAGAATCTAGTTACAAAAAAAGAATGTTAATAGAAATGTTACATATTTTAAATACAGAAAACACAGTAAATAGACGATTAGATTGTGAAAGATTGAGTAATATTTATGATCAATTTATTACAAGAATATAAAAAAGTTTTTGATCAGATTTTCAATCATATGTAGATTTTGTTACATATTTGGGTTACGTAATTTAAGTATATATTTTTTTAATAGCGTTTATTGAGGTGAATATCTCTTATTAGATAGACACATAGTTTACAAAAGTAACGATTGTTATAATGTATAACTTGCTTTAGCTTTTAATATTAAAATTTTGAAATTATTTTCATGATTGAAATTAAAATATTAAAAAATTATTAATTCTTAAAACGTCTTTTTGAAGATGATGAGAGAATTTAAAGGAAATAAAAAAGCAAATTAATAGATTAAAAAATAGATACAAATATAACATATATTATTTAATATTTGGTTAACTTCATTTGTAAGTATTAATCTTAAATTATATAAATGATTTTTGTATTAAAAATTAAATTTTGACAGGCCTGAAGAAGACTGTAATCACAGTTGAAACGTCGCATTTGGTTCAATTTTAAATAAATAAAAATTCGCAAGACCTAATAATTTTAAAATAAAAGATTGGCAATCAACTACAAGACTAGAAACGGAATTGCTGGTGTGGTGTAAGATATAACGTGAGATATTAAGCAACCAAAAACGGTAAAAAAAATAATGCAATTCTTCATTGGAAACTGGTCTACTAACTCAACAGTGAGGTGTCATTCGTTTTTGAAAAAGTAATTGCAAGTGTATCATTTCATTATATGGCCGATAAGCTCTAGGTCATATAGGATTATAGGGTTGAAGAGATATTCGGCTTCAAAGCATCAACAACAACAATTTCCCAAGGTGAAAGCTTCGCCCGTGAATGGCCACGAATCCTATCTCGATTACATTTTTGCAGATTTATCATTATAATGTCTTTATCAAAAGTATTGATGCCGTTATAAGACTATAGAGGACGCTTTATCAAATATTATGCAATTTACTTGTATTTCCTGCAATTCTCAAGTATTAATAATTATGACACAAAAACCACATTCAAATCAGCCTGCATGTCAAGCTAAAATATTACTTACATCCGTCATATTATGCGGCAAAGAACGAAGACAGGGTGGGTTGGATATGACTAAACAGTTTGAGTTTACTCATTTCTGCCACCACCACTGTCGCACCGGCTTTTGCATGATGCTTCTGCTTCTCTGGAAATTTGAAACAAGTCAACAACTTTGGCGATTTCTCAATATGTCAACTCTTCGAGAAGCAAACTCACACACACACACATTTACACATAACAATCCAGGATCCAACCCAAAGAAAAACCCAAAACAAAATTGGTTTATAAGACAAATTGCTTCCGTTCACGAAACGATAGCAACTATAGGTAGCACCAAACAACAAGGACAGGGCCAGCGTGGCAATCTTGACCAATCGGGCGCCTCGGGTGAAACATTTTTCAGAAATTTTTTTATTTGTTTGTATTAAAAGTATTCCTGAGGTAGTTCTGCATTTTTGATATGTCGTTGGGGCATGTAAGAGTAGTCTATAGCCAAGTTTGCAACTTCGAAAAACCTGTGATCGCTGCAGGAAAAATGCAAAAGCCAAAAAGACGCAAAAATCACCCCATTATTCCGACATTTTCCTTTGGAAATATGCAACATAGGACAAAACCGTCGACCATAAACTTGTTTGTTATAAAATTTTCAACAAGACCACATCAGTTTTAAATTCATGCATGTTATATTTGTGTAGCTATCTAACCATAAGTTAAACAAAAAATCTGAAAAACTAAGTAATTTTGAAGCAATCAAAAAATCGGTCCAAAATTTTCCAACTCTGCTAAAAACGAAAGTATTAGAAGACGAAATTCGAAAATTCGATCCGAATCGGTCAAATAGTTTTAGCAAGAAATATGATGTTTACCAAGTGCAACAAGCAATGTTTGCATCATTGATGTGGTCAAAGTAGGACACTTAAGTTGATACTGATTTTTGCACACGTACTTAGAACCCTTAACTATTTTATTGATCACATCAGTGATGCAAACATTACTTGTTGCACTTAGTTGACATCATGTTTCTTGCCGAAACTATTTGACCGATTTTAGAACTTCGTCTTGTAATACTCGACTATTTGATTTCAAATTTTTAGCAGAATTGAACAATTTTTGACCTATTTTTTGAGTGCTTCAAAATTACCTAGTTTTTCAGAATTTGTTTTTTATTTCATGGTTAGATACCAACACAAATACAACATGCATGAATTTAAAACTGATGCAGTCTTGTGGAAAATTTTATAACAAACAAGTTTATACTCGACGGTTTTTTCCTATGTTTTATATTTCTAAAGGTATAAAGGAAAATGTCGGAAAAAATGGGGTGATTTTAGCATTTTTTTCACTGTTGCATTTTTTCCTAGAGCGAGGACAGGTTTTTCGAAGTTGCAAACTTGGAGACTACTCTAACATGCCCCAATAATATATCAAAAATGCAGAACTACATCGTGCTTGGCGAATTTATTGTCGAATTTGACTGGGCTAATATAAACATGCTTAGTTATAGTCAGATATCGCGAAGAGGATGAATCTAAGAACAATTTAAAAAGTTGGTGCTGTTCATTTGCTTGGCGCCCCTCTTGCTCTGGAGCCTCCAGTGGCCACCCGTGACACCCTACCTTAATACCCAACCTTAATCAAAGACTCTCTAACCAGCAGCCTGAAATATCAGACAACAACGAAAATTCGTTTATACAAAATGGATATATTTTTGAATGAAAAATAAAATTCATCATGTGTTAACAAGAGTGTAAGCTGTTATTCCATCACAACAACTGCGTGTTTGTGTGGATTTGCGCAAAACTTTTGTAATGTCACGTCATCGGTTTCAGATATACCATAGTAGGTAAGGTACCTAACTTACCTATACTACCTACACTTGTCGCAAGATTCCTAAAGTTCAATGCCCCACAACCTATAACTTAACTATACACACCCAAAACACCAGGATGACATATTTATAACAAATTTGTTTTCATGTTTTTTTTTTTTTTTTGCAGATAAAACATAACAAACTCGTCGGTTATAAACTTTTTTGTTATAATTTTTTCTTTGGAATAATACTGGTAGTTCCTGGAACCTTTCTGCTACGAACAAAACATTAGGTACATAAAGTATAAATATAAAAGGAAATTGATAAAAAGAAATGAAAACATAAAGTTTTTTAGTTTGACAAAAGTCGTCAGAGGCTCTCCTTGGATTTATATTTGTCTATTGAATAAAAGCGTTCAATTTGAATAATATATGCGCAAATTGCATGAGAGGATATTTTGCAACAAGGAGCTGACATGACCCGAGAAATTTATTTTGTTTTTAGTTTTAAAGTTGGTTTTAAGAGTATGTAGGTATTTGTCGCTTTCGGTACTTTAGTTCAATGTTAAGTTGTTTTATATTACTCCAAGAATGTCAGAAAAAGCTATAGGTAAATAGATATTTGAACTCATGCTGTGAAACTAGGTATAAAAACCTATAGGTATATCACCTAATCTATAGAGCCTAACTTAAATTAACCTTTAGAGTTAAAAGTGCTAGTGACCTCAATTTATATTGAAAACCTATGACATATTGGAGAAAGTCACAGGGCTTTGGCTATGTTCTTAATTCCAAAAGATGAAAATAACGCACAAAGAAGGGTTTGTTTTGCAAAAATAATTTCTTCAGGTATTTCGAAAACCTTTTAAAAAAATGTGTGTTGTTTTCATTTTCAGCTTCTAGTTTGGGCGTTAACGGCACCCATCTTGCACTTCATCCTGACGGGATGAGTTTAGATGGTACTCTTATAGTCCACATCCTATATTTACTTTTACCGGAGATATACGTAACGGTTGTATCCTTACCAGGTTATAACAACGAAATTCCACATAAATGGGCTGTTAATCGAGAACCGGACAACGGACGATGACGTGTAATATCTTATTGGATTCAGAATATTATTTTTTTGGACTTTCCCCCAACCTTGCGTGCTGGAGCTCAAAATACCCTCGGTGTATAAGGGTTTTTATTGGTCAGAAAATAATGGTAGGTAATTATATATATTAATACATATTCATAAAATTTTATGATGACGCAGAATTTCATATTCTACCAGCATATCCGACGTCCATTTCAACTCATTTTTTTTTTTTTTTTGCATAATCGCTTTCAAAATGGGGTGAGGGGAAGGTGGAGGTATATCAAACAACTATATATTTGTCTTGGTTCAATCTGAGCACTTTAGGTAGCTTTTAATATTAATTTTTATGCGATAAAAATAAATACAATACAACTTTCGTAGAAAAAGTTATATTCCTTTTTATAAAATGATGACTCAATTTTCAGTGAAACGAGCATAATATCACCAAGTTTCAATGGTATGGTGATGCAACTTGGCACGTATGTCTCATCTGTGATAAGAAACAAGGATCAAAAGAGTCCATAAAAATGGGTGAAAGGTTGTTGTTTTTTTGAGTAAAAAAAAGAGAAAAGTGTAAGCCTATGACCAGTAAACTCCCACAGAACTAGTACGTTGGTAAGAATGTTTCAATTTTTATTATAACCAAGAATAAAAAAGATAAATCAAATATCTATGGTCAAAGGGTGGTTTTTGAGGGAAAATGTTTTACCTGTTCTATTCAAAAAATACATTTATTTTTCCTTAAAATGACGATTATATTCTTATTGGTGTTTGTATCGTCTTAACTTTACTTTTATTAGATTCAACGTTAAGAAATACCTTAAAATCAGGTACCATATTTCATATGTGTACCTCGATTGCACAAAAATAAAATGTTGAGTTTGTAGCCCATATTTTCCTTCCGATTAAAAAAAAAATCACCCATGGAACCAATATACTTTTATGGATCCTTTTGAGTCTTGGGTCTAACAATAAATTAAGCATTTCTACCAACTCTCATCGAAATACCAGTTTTGGGACTGTTAACTGGTAATAATAATTCACTTTTTCCTTTCACTCACAAAATAAAAAAAAAAAAATACCCTAAACTCCAGATATTTTAATCAATAGACCCAATAGAGTCGGTTCATATTTCTTATGATAAATGAAACATGTTTCAAATTTCAACACCATACCTTTGGAACTTGTTTATGTTATGATAGTTGCACTAAAACTTCAGTCATCAGCTTATAACTTTTTCCAGGGATGTTGTATTGCATTTATTTTAGTTTCATAAGGGCACTAAAAACTATTTTGAATTCACGTGTCATATGCTTAGATTATACGAAGATAAATATATGTATCGGTTTGACGTACTTCCACTTCCCCATCTCCCCCGCTTGAAAGCGATTATGCAAAAAAAAAAAATACATGGATTTAGGTAGGCTTCGGATATGCTGTAGAGTGTGAAATTCTGCGTCGACAACTAATCTTATGATTCCATAAATATGTACATAATTAACATTTTTTTCTGACAAAACAAAAACCCTCACCAGCCGATGGTATTTTGCACCCCCAGCGCCCAAAGGTGGTGGAGGGGCCAAAAAGATAATATTTTACTATGGCTTCAAGTATTTTTAATCAAATGAGACACTCCACGTCATCGGCCGATGTCTGGTTCTCGATTTAGAGGCCATTAATGTGTAATTTTGTTATTATAACCTGTCCTTAAATATGTCTCTAGAATATATGTTTCTAGAAAACACATTTTTAAGTAAATAATTAGTAAATCTATGTGGTGTTTCCACCTTGAAACATAATGTTTCGTTCTTTGGTAAGTGAAAGTGAGATAGATAGTTTTTTTTTAATTTCCATGCTACCAACTAAAGAAAATGGCGTTTGAATTGGTCAGTTCCACAAGTGTTCTATATATATTACAGTTCCTCAGGATTCAGGTACTTGATTTATTCAAGTACCTGAAGCCTGAGCTGTGATATAAATAATGTCATTTATTGTCTAATTTTATAGTTTTCCTACTTGTTTCAAATAAACGGAGTTTTGTCAAAACAAATTAAATTCAATTTAGGTTGAAAATAAATAAAAAAAGTGAAGGTATGATTTTTTGTTTTGTGTCAAAATAGTTATATTTCCATATGAAACAATATTCAAACAACAAAGGTGCTTACATTTTTATCACAAATATTGCGTCAGCCGTACGTTATCTGTCGAAAATTTTTGAGGACAAGCCAAAAAATAAACAAATTTAAAAGAAACGACTGACACCAGAAGGGAATGACAAGAAATGAGATTTTGACATTTTAAATTTGACATTCCAAATTCAAAATGTGTGTTCGATTTAAAATTTGATGACAGCGGTTAACGGTGGTTTCACTTATGCGGAGTTGAATAAATGAAAAATGTTCATTTGAGGCAAACAATTTTATTTCAATTATCCGCAGTTAGCAATTAAGCGGAGTTCAGTTATGCGAAGCAGTTTGTGTGAAAATTGCTCAAAAAGGCTCCGGAATAAATTTCTTGTTTCAGATAACCGATGTTTTCAGTTAAGCGGAGTGCAGTTAAGCGGAGTGCAGTTAAGCGGAGTTGACGTAATTGTTCCTCTTAAAACAAAAATCGAAAATAACTGAAAAAAACGCACCAGTTTTGATATTTTTCATTAATGCATTTTGTCGTACACCACATACCTAATCAATTTGAATCTTCAAGACAATATTTGTCATGTATTCAGTTTAGCAAATTTATGCTTCGTTTCTATTTGTCATTGAATGACAAAGTTGAAAAAGACAACGTGAGTTATACAACCACTCTTTAGTATTATTTTCTTTTTGTGTTAGTACTAGCCACTCTATCTAGTCAAAATTTGTCAATTTTTGTTCAAATTTTGTTTTTTAGTGACAAGTGGTAACAAAGGATTATAAGGCGCATACTATCTGAGGCGTATACTCCCTGAATAGAAAAATATAATTCAAATTTAATAAATTAAAATGAAATATAATATTAGTCTTTTTCATTTATTTCATTTTTCTAATGCATAATACCTACTTTCTAGTCCTAAACTCTCACTTAACACTCAATATCACTGCATGATGATGGCCACCTTTGAATGCAAATTCCATGCCTGAAGATTAATATTTCGTGTTCTCCAATCTGGTATGACAAGCTCGTACATAAGTTCCTTTCTTGGCACTTGGCGCGAGAGTATATGTAGTCAAATCCCAATTCTTACCTGCTGCAAGCATCATGATGCCACCAGCTTCTTTAACCACCCGCCATTGCCGCCGCGCCAACACCGACCGCCACCGTTGCCTTATGGATTAAGTTGTTTTCTGGCCTGAGGCCTGCATAATCTACACATGATTACCTCCTCATCGCGCCTGCATAATGAACTGATAAAAAACTTTGCATTTTGCCAGGAGAGGAGGAGGATGATCTCTATACCAGGCGGGTCGCACCTGAGACGAGAGATGGGCCTCCTTCAAAAAACCAAAAAACAATGGAAAACAAACAGTTAAGGTACCAATAATGGCTATATATACAAACATACCTGCATATGAGGAAGGACGTACGGCAACATGTTGCACCAGTCCAGAAGTCGTTGCAACCACCAAGAGGCTATCGCACGCCACACAAAAGAACTGTTTTTTTTTTTCGTTTAAATATGTAACTACATTTATCCAGAGATATTGATATCCCGATAAATATCACTGGCAGAGAGAGATCGCGCTGTTGAGTTGAGGCTCAAGCTCATTACGGATTCAGCGCCGATTTGTTTGTAGCCCCCATTTGACTCACAATCGATTCTATCGTGCGCATTTATTATGTTTTGTGTGTTTCTGATGTTTTTTGTTGTTCTTTTGGCTTATAATCCTTCCGAATAATATGTTTGCATGCATACGTTATGAAGTCAGTGCGGGTAGAAGAGGAAGAAGTTTGGTAACACAACGCATATCCTTGATAGCTCATCCATTCGGGCACGTTGCCGTCGCTGGTTGGTTGGCGAGAAAAAGAAAAAAACAAACAAATGAAATCTGAAAAATCAGGCGTTTTGACCGATTTTTTAAAGAAAGGAATTTCGCCAAACGTAAATGTTTGTTTTCCGATTAACTTTTTTAAAGGTATATTTCTTATTTCATTCAAAATATTTAAAATCATGAGTTAGGAAATGCATCGTTCATAGGTAATACAGAACATTCAAAATTGCTTAATCTAATATAATGAATTTGCAGGCCATGTTTAATGCACATTTAGAACTGCAGACAGATTTTTGATGTCTATTTTTCAATTATTGTATTCATTAAAATTGAATGATTTAATCGACCCTAGCAATCTAGGAAGTTATCCTCGCGCACGGATAATTCTCTGATTTTATAGAAATTGAAAATTCTCCAATTTGTACTTTTATGAAATTGCATTCCGATAGATACATCGGTAAAGCCGCTATAGACTTGAGGACGGCATTTTCATGGTGTCATATTCAAAAAATTACACAGTCGACATCTGTTCTCTATTTCAATACTCAAGTATTTACATGAAGCAGTTGAATGTGAAGTAGAGGCTTATATTCGCGCATAAATTGTCATCGCTTTGTCATCCATTTGAGCGTGTTCGCTTGACCACCAGTGCCTCCTATTTGTTAATTGTGTTGTGTATATATACGCCCGAGTGTACACTGTACACCTTTTTACTTGCGATATATGTAGGCACTATAGATAACTCGAGATAATAATTTTCTTTAACATTACGATGATGGGGAACGCAACAAAATTGGGTCCCGCAATTCTGTCGGTGTGTCAGTCTGTCTGTATGTTTCTTGACCTACAACCTTAACACCGAAGCGATTTTCTTACGAATTACTACTTAGACTGTGTTCAGTATTCTTATGAAAAAAAAAAAAAAAATACCAAAACGGTTGTTTACAGTACCCGCCATAGAACCGATTTTTTGGTTTTCAAATTTCTCGTTAACTCTTACACCGATTTCAACCAAATTTTTTATACGAGAGTTCCTTTACAACAAAATTTAAAAAAAAACGCTATAAACGGTTTTTGTTTTTTTTTTCAGAAATACATATTTAGAAAACAAATCAGATGGCATATTCTTTGTGAGCTTTAGCTGTTTTAACTATTAAAATAACAGATTTATAGTAATTTATATTTAATTAATTTGTTTTCAAAAACTTTTTTTTTTTAATGATATCATAATGTTATGGAACCAATACATCTGCACATTTTAATTTTCAAGCTAAGTTAAAGTTTTAAACTACGAGAGCAACTTTGTGCGATCCAGTCGTGTCCATTTGGTATAGTTGTTTTTAGAGAGAGGGGTATTTTACCCTTTAGTTAAATGGATTCTAGGGTGAATCGGAATCCGTTAATTTTTGTGTGAATGTTGTCAATGATGTCATTTTGCTCCATAAATAAATAGACTTTTTAAGAGCTGAGGGATGGGATACGGTTTATCAGTTTGTATATTTTCAATTTTTGCTCTTCAGTTCAGACTGTCATATCCTTCTAAGACGCACATTAGGCTGTTTATTCGACGCTTCCAGTTAGTGTAATAAATCCTGCTATACTCGAGAGCGTAAACGATTTTATGGGACAAATCTTCTTACGCAATCGCGCAGTTGCTAGGTTTCTGAAAGATCCATTCATCTGTGCTATTCTACTGTTCGCTTTCCGAGTGGATGGAAAGCAGCATTTGGCCAGCCAGTCCCTAAAAAAGGCATATCTTCTTCACCCTCACTAACGACCGATTGCATTTAAGTCTGTTCTTTCCAAAGTCTTGGAAACGCTGATCAATTTTCAGCTCAAGAAATATACGATACAAAGAAGAGCTATTAAAATTATAGATGGACCGTCGCAATATGCCACGTCTGTCATTATTTTTCTACTTTCTCCTTAAATGAATACCAGGTAAGAAGTTAATATAATGCTTATGAATGGAAGCTTTTTGCAAGCTGTTCCGTTTAACTTCATCGAATTCTAGAAGCCATAGCTTCTTTTAAGCTTCCAAAAACAAGTTGTTGAAAAAAAAAATTCTTTATGTGTTTGCAGCTTCTGCAACCAAACAGAAATAATAAGTCTTGTGTGGTATTGCTTTCCTTTCACTCAATTTTTTTATATTTCACAGAACCGCACTTTTTGAGTAATTAAAGGTTCATTTAGGTTGCATCGATTATAAGTTATGGGCCTAAGGCATTGGAAAAAAAAATTAATATTTTTAATAAAATAAATTGAAATATGTATGTACATACCTACCTCCATGGTGAAATTTTAAAACTGTTCCAACAATTGTTTTCTTTTTAGATTTGCATTTTTTCTGGTGGAAACTTTGCATATGCCAGGGATGAGGAGAATATAGTATATTCATACAACAGCTGGGCATAATGTTTTGTGCGTTTTGTTCGTTGTGGATTGGCTTTGGGATTTGGATATATGTACATAATATATACTCGTATGAAATCAAATGAAATTCATGCTTAGTATTCTCTATACATACATAAATATTCAACCGAGAATACACTAGGACAAAATATTTGCATATATGCGCTCCGAACGAATACTCTTCTGGCAATGAAGATGTCACTGGAATTTTGGGAGACAATGTGTCCAGGATTTTATGAGACGGACGAAACTCATGAATGAATGGAGGAATTTTTGAGTCGTTTTTTGTTTTTTTTTAACTTGGCTATCTACCTTGCATTGAACATTGTACAACTCTGCTTTAGCTTAAGTGAGTGAGCTTGGAATTTTATTTGAATATATCTCAACGGAAGAGAGGTCATGGTATGGAAATTAGCAGTTGGTATAATAAGTCGTAGTTTTTGGATTGTAAATGTTTATTCTTGTTCTTGTTAAAATGTTAATCGCGTCGGAGAAATGTAAAGTGTAAAGTAGGTATTGTAACTTGACTAAACTGATGTGGGTACTGAGTTTAGTGTTGGTGGTGGATAGTATAAGTAGGGCTGGCTACGAGACGAGACTCTGCGAGACTTTTGTAAGTCTCATCTCGGTTTTGTTAAAATCGTAATTTTTCAGTCTCGTCTCGGTCTCGTCTCCGAAAAATACGACTTCCGGGCAACCTGTTGATTATTGGAACAAAATATTGTCGATTATAGCTTGAATTTGTGCAGAAGAAAATAAATATTTTACTGAAATTGGATTTCTTAATTTATTAGACTTTCTGTAAATTTCGGTCCAAATAAACAGTCTCGTCTCGGTCACGTCATGCGAGACCGAGACCGAGATCGAGACCGAGACTTTTCTCGTCTTGTGGCCAGGCCTAAGTATAAGATTTAATATTTTAGTTTAGGGGTTTTGTTAGCGGTGGAAGAGTATTGTTATTTTTGAAGACTGTTTCCCCATCTACCTGGAGAGAAACTAGTAAAAGTAGTACAAATTGAAAAGTAAATATGCTTTCGCACACGCAGTGGTTGAAGAACACCTCTGCCAGCAGATTAGTAACAAAAAGATCTTTTAGTATTCTTGCCTAACTACTCTAGTGCGAAATAATATCGATTTCATGAAATTATTTGGTCTCTCAAGTACAGGCGTCCCCCAACTAAAAGGACACTATACTCTGCAAGCAAACTGGCTGTTTTCGAGTCAGCTGACAGGAGGAATGTTTCTATAGATGAACGTTTGATTTGAACCGAAGACGAAGACGACGTAGAATTTTGTAAATGTGTTATGAATAACCGACAAATTATACTGTCTTAAGGACACTTTTGAATGCTTTACCATAAATGCTGCATGGGGTTGCGGGTTTATAACTTCGGCAACTTACTTTACTTACCATTCTGTTTTATAAATTGCATCATTATACAGAATTAAATTTGAAATCATTTGCATTGTCAAAGTAAGGAGTTAAAAATACAAAACTATAATAATTTGTAGGCGGAAGAAAGAAATTTTCCTTTAGGTATTAGTATAACTTCCCGATGAATTCTTGGAATTTAAGTTGCCTTTACCCCCCCCCCCCCTCCCCCCAATAAAAACGTCTTCAGCCTGACCTGGATTCACAGATGTACATATTTATTTACTTTTGAACATGCTCTGAAAGTCTTATAATAATGTATTTTTTTAAATGGTTATGGTTGCTTTAGTGTGGAACCACTTTTTCTATTAATGACGTTCTCATTATTTGGATGCACCGATTAAAATTGTTTACAAATCAATTTTTGTTTACTTGCTCTACAAGACAAATATTAGTTTCATGTCAAACAAAATTCGAGATTCAAAAAAGGGATTTTCTGAAACACATCCTTCAGTCTGTTTGTCTAAGCGTCCTTTTGGAATGAATAATATATATGTCTAATAATAATATATATGCAAAATATCTGCCTAAGATTCTGATATGACAAATTTTGGGTTAATAAGTTCGCAATAACAAATTTTGTATTTGTATGGAATTACATCCCACCTCGGGGGATGTCGTCTGCGCCAGTATTTATGAGTTCGCTAACTTCTCACAACTTAACTCGTTCAAAATACGCTTTCAATCGATGTTCACTGTAATAATTGAGTAAATAAAAAAAAACAAAATGTATTGATTTTGGATCTCAATGAAACGTGTTCGTCTCAATAAAAAAAAATATCTTCAGGGAACTTATTTCTAACCGAATCACGATCCTTTGGGAGTTAATATGCCTCTCGCTTTGCACCTCGCATAGGTAAGATTCTTGAACCAAAACAAAAAAAAAAAAACAACAACAGCACAAATTTCATGAAGCAAGTATACGAGTACCTACTCGTATACAAGATTGCGTGACTGGGTCCACCCTGTCAAATCCGCAGGCCTTTGCGCAACTTATTCGACATAATCCATATATTCTAACCAAAGCAAACTCAAAGCGTAGCGTTCTAACACTCCCAATTGTCATTAAGACAAACAATAGACCTCACGAGTTATATTGAAGACTATGCAGGAAGGTTTAAAGGAATCAAGAATGAGCCGTTCTTGTTTCTTATAGAACGAATATGTAGGGACTATGCCTTAACATGTTCGTATTCAATGTCGGTCGCATGTTTTTTCTGGAAGAAAAGTTTTTTGCAAACGATGAATTCTAGAAAGACACCAGGATGGCATAGGCGCACAAAGGCCAAAGTTTTACAACAAATAATAGTTCACGATTATTTTTCTGTATGGACTTTTGCGGTCTGATGAGGTGGCATGGCGGTGCAGCAGCGGTGCAACTCGATGTAGAAATTTCGTACCTTCAGGAATTCATGGGACGTGTGTATGTTGCTTTAGAAATGAATCCACCTACAATAATAGAGTCAGAGAGCTATATAGAGATGAGGCTACAAACAAGGAGAAAGAAATGAGTCAACAAGAGAAGAATTCAACAATGTCATTCTTTTTGGAGGCAAACGTTTACTTTGACCAAAAGGTATATGTATATATGAGAAATGGGAACCAGACATGAGCGCATTTGAACGGTCAATAACTAATGGGCGGACAAAATGGATAAGAATGTATGAAATTTTTGAAGAGTGATTTAGTTTTGTTTGGGGAAAAGGTCTTGTTTCCTAAACAAAAACTTAGTTGCCAGGAAATTTGTTGACGAGAAGCGCGTAAGGGGAGGGAAAAAAATCTCCCTTACGCCCTTCTCGCCAACAAACTCACAATTGCTGGCAACTCAGTTTTCTTGTGTGAAAGGGGACATACATAAATACTTAATGGGCTCCGCACCCACTCTGGTCATCAAGACCAAGCATTGGCGATGCATTGGTTCTTAAACTAGGACAATGGTTCAGTTTTCCTTAGCACTTCAAACTTTTGCGGACAAGAATATAAATAAATAAATAGGGTCGCACAACAGCTCGTGAAGAACCAGGGCCTAGTGACTAACAACTCGCAACCATTCCTGTGTGCGCCTGTCGCCAGGAATGGAAGGGACCTACAATTTTATGCCGAATCCGAACGGCTAGACGAGAAGCACTTATTCGTGACAAGTGATACTCTTGGAGGATTTGTCAATTCCTCGCAAGAGGCAGTAGCCCTGAAAAAAAACTTTTTAGTTTTTAGGTGGACGAGGCTGGGAAGCGAACCTAGACGAACCTAGGCGGATCAGTACACTGCTATTTAGGCATAACACTAGTAGTATTTGTGCTGTGAAGTTATTTTGGGGCCCAAACTTAATATCAGCATAGATAACTGTCTGATTTGGTTTTTTGTGTCTGTTTATTCGTAATGGTGGGTGAATTTAGGGTTGACTTTAGCAACATTCGGGGACTAAGACAGAATTTTTGTGCTGCATATGTCCATACTGCGAAAAACAGGCCAGCTGTTTTGGCACTAAGTGAAACCCAGGTAGGGGAAGATACTGATCACTCGGAATTCAGCCTGCATGGTTATAGCTTAGTGCCTCTATTCTTCTCTCATCATGGTCTCGCCGTATATGTTCGAAATGATGTCGCTTATCAGCTTCAACCACAATATGGTTCATGTTTGAATACAAACTTTAATTTCATGTGGTTTAAATTCACCATCCATAAGCGCATCATCCATACTTGTTTTATTTATCGTAGTCCTAGTTTGGATGGTAATTCGACTTCTAACGAATTCGATGCACTATCCGACTCCATCCAGAGAATTATTTCCCATTTTGCGCACAGTGAAATCGTTGTTACGGGCGATTTCAATGTACATGATTCTTCGTGGCTACGCTTTTCTTGTCAGACAACACCCGAAGGAAGGTATGCCGAGCTTTTTGCTGAGTTAAACAACCCAACCCAACTTGTTGACGAACCTACTCGAATAGCTGATGTTGCAGGACAATCCGCCAACACTCTAGACTTGTTCCTTACCTCTGACCCTGATAAATACACTATTAGTGTATTATCGCCTTTAGGCACATTAGACCATTGTGTCATATCTGCAAATTTCTCATGCCAACAAAATCCAGTAAGAGAAAAAACTCCCAAGAGGACCGTTTGGCAATATGAGAAAGCCAACTGGGACGGTCTCAACGATTTTTTCGGGAGCTTTAACTGGTCACTATGCTTCCTCGATAGTGACGTAGATGCCAGTGCAGATATGATTACAAATTTAATTATTTGTATAATGAGAAATTTTATCCCGAATAGAGTAAAATCTATCAAACCCAAAGAAAACTCATGGTTTGATTCGAGCTGTAAAGAGGTTATTGGGGTTAGAGAATTAAGCTTCCGCTGTTATAAAGCCAACCCTACTGAAGAAAACCGGAAAAAGTTTCAGCAAGCTAGAAAGACCTGTAACGTTCATATTCGACCAACCAAATTTTTACATGATCAAAAATTACGGCAAAAAATACTACAATGTCCCAAAGGTAGTACACATTTTTGGTCATTTTTAAAAAACATACGAAATACCACCTCGTCCGCAGTTCCAACGCTTGTCTTCAATGAAACTCATTCTGTCAGCTCGCAAGATAAAGCCCATTTTCTTGCAGCACAGTTTGCTGTTAATTCGATGCTGCCAGAAAGTGTTATGACTCCTCCTGTACTTGAGAGCGTAAATGATTTTATTGGACAAATCTTCTTTCGCACTCGTGCAGTTGCTAGAGTTCTGAAAGATCTCGACATTCACAAATCTGCTGGCCCGGATAGTATCCCTCCCATTGTTCTGAAGAGGTGCTCTTCAACGCTGGCAAAACCACTGGGTAAGCTTTTCCATCTGTCCTATTCTACTCGTCTCTTTCCGAGTGGATGGAAAACAGCATTTGTCCAGCCTGTCTCTAAAAAAGGCGTATCTTCTTCACCCTCCAACTATCGACCAATTGCACTTAGCTTAAGAAATATCTCGAAGAACGAAAGCTTCTTAATGACCGCCAGTATGGCTTTCGTAGCAATAGGTCCACTGGTGATGGTATATCTCACCGAACAGTGGCACAAATCTTTACATCGTTTTGGAGAAGGTAAGATTATGGAGCTTGATATTTCAAAAGCATTTGATAGAGTTTGGCATCAAGCTCTCTTATCGAAAATGCGTGCACTTGGTATCGATGAATCTCTTCTTCGTTGGATTAGAAATTACCTTTCGGACCGCTCAATTCAAGTTGTATTGGATGGTTAGTCTGATATCCACAAAATAAATGCTGGTGTGCCCCAGGGCTCCGTTTTGTCTCCGACCCTCTTTCTTATATTCATCAACGATCTTTTATCTGAAACTTCTAATCCATTAAACTGTTTTGCTGACGACAGTACCCTCAGCTTTTCATATTCGTTTCTAGATTCACATCCATGTCCTTCAGATGTGGAACGTATGATAAGCTCATTAAATTCTGACCTTGACAGCATTGTCCAATGGGAAAACAAAAACCGTGTAGAATTGAATGCTTCTAAAACTCAATGCTGTCTCCTGTCGTTAAAGCGGAAACTGAATCGCTTTCAGTCCTCGGTATGTGTGTCACAGACCACCTTTTGTGGAACGACCACATATTTGACATCGCCAAAAATGCTGCTAGATGTTTAGGTTTTCCCCGTCGATGCAAGAAATTTGTCTCCCCTTCTGACCTGGCTGTGATCTACAAAGCCTTTATTCGCCCAAAACTTGAGTACAACTCCCATGTTTGGGCAGGTGCTCCAATAACCCACTTGAGTCTATTGGATAGAATTCAAAAGAGAGCTCTTAAAATGATTGGTGAAAGAACTATAACGGATACGTTTACATCTCTGGAGCACCGTCGAAATGTTTCATGCCTTTCGTTATTTTACCATTATTTTAACAGACAGTGCTCTAGTGAAATAGCCAGTTGCATTCTCCCCTTAAACAATTCAACCGTAATTCTCGGGCTTCTAGGAATGCCAATCAGTTTACCCTTGAGCCCAACTTCGGACGTACTGTTAAGTACAGAGATTCTTTCTTTAATCGCACTACACGAATGTGGAATGCTTTACCCAGCCAAATTTTCCACTCCCATTGTGATTTCCTTTTTCCTTTTAAATCCCCTCCAACCTACCTAATCGCTCGTGCTGTATATAACATTTTAAGAGTAGTCACAACCCCTTTAGCGCGCGCTTAATATAAAACCAAAAAAAAAAAACTAACCATTACGCTACGGGCTACAAGAATGCGAATTCTTTTTTAACTAAAACAGCTCGATATGTTGAGTCAATGTAGAGCCAATCTGATCTGGCTTTCAATGCAATGAGCGAATGGGCCAGAAGACCAAGTTGCTTTTCTAAAAGCAACTTCTGAGACCGTAGTAGCAACGTAAAGCATTGAGTGGACTTTACTTTGACCGACTTCTGATGTTGCATTACAGCAACAAGTGACTCTACGGAGCATCTGGAATAACACCCTGGACAAATACATGATCAGGGCCGCCACCAAACTGATGAGCAGGGAAAGCATTTTGCTGAACTAAAAAAATCAAAAAAGGCAAATAAAAATTCTTAAAAAGGCAAAAAAAGGCATTTATCAAATTAAGAGAATATAAACATAACTACAAGTCTAATTATATAATAGCATTGAACTACCAACAGCTTTTTAAAGTTTTCAGGTGAGCTTAAGGACCTTTCTACTTGAGCAGAAACGAGTGGAGCCAATTTTAAACTCTCTACATCATTCACTTCAACGTTTTCGGAAAGTGTGGAGTTGACGTCGCCATTTTTATTACAGCATTTGCTCAACAGTTTAAAGACCCCGATTTACATTAAATACAGTAGTGAACTTTTTTAACACTTCATTTGCAATTTTCTGACCGAGAATACGGTGCAGAAGTTCAGAAGTTCTAGAGCCTTTTCGAAGCATTGAGAAATGAGATCAGGTTTGGGAAATTTCGTTAAGATCTTCAAAAATGGCTTCTTAAATGATTGTGGATTGTGCTCTTATTCTAGCGAGAGATTTACTGGAGAAAAGAATTACTATTTATTTTGTCATTAGGTTCCCACACTAGTTTGACAGTGAGCATTGTGAGGAATAGTTAGTTTCGCTAATGACTCTTAACAACTACAAGAGGAATTTTGCCTCCCATCCCAGTCCTGCATTTTTAGGCCCGTTCAATTCCCTTAGTTTGTATTGAGGCTCGTGAACTCATCTAAGTATTGTTGAACTATCACACTGATACCTGCTGATTAAAGTGTTACAGAACTGTTTGGGATGCCCGAGTATTACGTTGGAAATGAACTTATATGCGACATTTGTCTTTAGTTCTTGTAAAGTATATGAATGAATTTTTTTTGGAATATAAGGCATAAAGAGTGCAAGCTCCTCATCCACATCCCTTCAATGTTTGAACCCCTTTTATATCTACGCCAGACAAGAATGCTTGTTTACCGGGTAAACTCCAATACACATTCGTATGATCTTCATTTTTCAACTGTTTGATCTTTTGCATTTTTCGCGCCCTTAAAATCTTGCAATTGTGAGCCCTGATTTTCTATTTAAATTGAGAAGTGCCTTTGAAAACTGCCACTCCCGCCCAGCAGTCTATCAAAAAAAAAAAAAAACAAATAAAAAGTAAAATAGTTTTTCTCTCTCTTATAGCATGCAAGTGTAAGAAAGTCGTGCATCTTATTCGATGTATCGCACTTGAGGGCACGCACGATTTCACTGCTCGTTCAGCACTCTCTGTCCATAAGGAAAACCAGACAATCCCTTACAATAACTGCCACAGAAGATATCACTACCCCGCATCACTATAAAGTGTCTAAACTGCCCATGCCGATTTACAACTTCATATATCCCTGCCAGCCATGTGGATATGGTGCGCATCCCAGGACAAAGTACTCGAACCAAAGCGCACACAGGTTGTATGTACCTACGACTACTTGTGTCTGTCCATCCGATCCGGGGGAACGATGTCAACAAATCGCGCGTTCTTCGAATACGCGCGCGCACGCTTTTTTCATGCGCGACACCGATCAGTACCGAAAATACCAAAACTGCCAGGCGACACTCCTAAGTCGAGGCACGAAAAACTAATTTAAATTTAAATGGCCAAAGCACGACGACTCAAGCAAAACTCCTACCACCACCACCCGCCATCACCGAGCGTTCCTATACTAGTTCAACAGAATGCAGGTGGAGGTGGAACAAGTTGGGGCGGAAGGACTCAACAGGAGGAGGTGGAGGATTAAAGGTTATCTGCGCACTGCTGCAATTAGTTGGCACCGATCGCGGAACCAATCACACGCTAGCCAAAGGCTAAAGAAAAAACCAAAAAATAAAAACACACAAAACAGCAGCAGCAACAAACATGACTTCCACTTTGTGTCCTAATTGAAATTATGTGATAACAGGTTACAACTGTTGTTTCCCAGATTCCCAAGGAGCAGGGAGCAGGCACAGAGACAGATATCTCCAGAAGGCTAAAAGTGTTTGAAGCTGGTTTATGGGGTCCTGCCTCTTTAACGCGCGACACCAGTTTTCCATGTTTTGCCAACGAAGAACTTTTGTTGCTCAGGTCAGGTGTGGTGTTTTTTTTTTTTTTTTAATATTATTTTCGTGGAGTTTTGTCTGCTGTCCCTGAAGTTGGACATCAGCGACAGGGAATTCATGTTGCATTACATCAAGTGTATTTGATCAGGAAGAACAGGTACATTACTCTCAAAGTCCTGAGGAAATCTCTGTTACTTACTAGTTAGTTTTTGTGTTTAAATTACGGCGGCGGCAGCGACGGCAGTGACGACTGCCTTGCCTGGTGAGGGAGAAATGAATTTCCTGCTCATAGGCAGGAGGGAGGAGACGAAAAAAAATGAAGGCGATGCTGTTGAATGCTGTGGAAAGACACAAACAGTTCATGTCACATAGGCGCACATTAAATGAATGTACTACAAGCTGAATAAACGCCGAAGTCATTAGTTTGGTTTATGTCAATGCGGCGCTATAGAGGTGGAGATGAGCGGAGCGAAACAAAACGAGGCACAGAGGCAAATTTCCTCTCAGAAATTGGATTTTCAGATGCATATGGCATGGACCTGGAGCCTGGGCCATGGACAACGGAACGAGTAAGTGTTTTTAAATTAAATTCGTGAAATCTGATTTCAAGTTTTCCATTTGTTTTCCATTTAAACTAGATGTATTGCGATTATGGACATTTGGTTACATTACCTATGTAAATTCTATATTCAGAAACAGAATTTTCCAAAGACAATTAAAGAATTTAAAACGTCATACCTAGCTGGAAAATCTTATTTTTATGTTTCTGCTGATGGAACATTTTAAGCAAAAAAGAAACTTTCTCTTAACAAGCTCAAAGCTGTGAAAACCAAGACTGGATGTGGTCCTTACGTGTTACGTGGAAAAGCAAGTTACAGAAGAAGAGCTACTTATATTTGAATCTACTGGACTGGAAGCAGTTGAAATCGTTTGTTTCCCAAACTAACAAACGTCAGAGAGCCCCGCAAGTCAAATTTACTACAGCTCCGTAGAACCTAACTGCTAAATTTTCTGTTGAAGACTCACTTGGTTGTCTGTTTGAAAATGATCGTTAAACCATCGATTGTGATAAAAAAAAGAAAATGAACAATCGACATAGCAGTGAAAGTTGTAAAAACTTAATAAAATTAGAGATTTTGTTACGGTTTTATTTCCCGAACCGAATTTATTGCTAAAAACAATTAAACAAAAACGAAACACGACCGACACGAGAATTTACTTTTATATAAAAGAATTTACACCGAACTATCAACAGTTGGGCGAAAAAGAAAACCAAAGCGAAAATGCAATAAAAGTGCAACAGGCAGCAAAACAATGCTACCAGCCTCAGGGGTGGGTTCGCGATTCGCTTTTTACGGATCGTAAAAAGTGAATTAAAATTACCGATTAAGCCTCAACTACACAGACCTACTTTTGTACAAAAGTAAAAAAGTGAGAAATTAAAATGCTCGCTAAAGAATCATGCTTGCAAAAAAACATACGAAAATTGTTCTGACATATAAAGTAAACCACCATGCACAATCCTTCATCGTTTTTTTGCTAGCAGGTCTCTTCAGAATAGATATTTATTTCTCACTTTTGTACTTTTCTACAAAAGTAGGCCTATGTAGTTAAGCCTTTAGAATGATTAAGTTTTTGTTTTTTTTGTATACAACACCGCAGAGGTGTAGAACCTGAAAAACAATAAAGGACGCCAGCAATTTTTTTTGTCTTGAAGGAAATTTAAAACCTTCTGAAGCGAATCTGACGGTGAAAGCTATATCACAAAAAAAAAAATGACAACACGAATTTTATATTCCCGAATTGGGATTTCAAAACTAGTTTTATTGTTTGGGAAACCTTTATATATAGGATGAAAACCCAGAATCTTTTCAATTACTTTTAAACAAAGAAATAATACCTATATAAAAAAAGCTCCGTAAAATGAAACGATATCCTTTTGTCCCGAATGAACAAAGGATTGAAATTAACGGGAGGTCACGAGTCCTGTAGTTTCAGGATAATTTAACGCGATTAACAAAAAACGAATTTATAAGGGAAAATCACCACTTTTCAACAATCAATATATCAAAATTCCAAAAAAAGGTAATAAGAGGAATAAAACACTCTACTTATCTTTTTTTTGTTGTTTATCAGCCAACCAAATCCATATACTTATTTTTCTTCTCAGTCTTCCTTTCCTCTGTATCTAGCCTTCAATATCCTTTTTTTCGCAACCACAATTTTTAAAATTTTCTTGAATTTTCTTTTAATCTAATTTAAAACAAAACTCAAAATTAAACTATTTCGATTTCTATTCCCACTTTTCCTTTCGCTTCCAAAATTCTCTCAGACAACGTCTCGCTTATCAAATCTCCAGTAAAGAAGTGTCCGTCCGGATTTTTCGATGTCCCTTCGAACGTCTTCTTTACTGTCAACCCTGTGTTTTCGGCCAATGGGGATCCGCAGACTTCGATCACGTTATTTGACAACTACATTCAGCTATGTTGCTAAAGAGTGTCAACGTTGACGAAATCCGCCGGTCCTACTTACTCGCGCACATCACCCTGGCTATGCTTCGTCATCATGAATTCGCCGACCGCTGGTTTCACTGCCAGGGGCGGCGAACACGATGAATGCATCCAACCATTTTCCCCCTATTTTCTACAATTTTTGAGAGAAAATTAGAAGAAAACAGAAAGTGTAAAAATAAATCCAACAATGTAATTTCGAAAGAACGCGTCATTTGTCCCCACCTAATTACTAATAAAAACTCAAAAGATAAAAGGAAAAACCCGAGAAGTGGAAAGGAAAAGAAAATACCCCCAAACCAAATTTTTCGAAAGACAAGTTGGCAGTTATTTCCCTACTGGTGACTTCAAACAAAACAAGTTCTTGGGTTTTTGTCAGAATAAAATAATTTGGGGGATAAGGAGATAGCGTTCCATTTTGTATGGAATATAATATTAAAGATATGATGGGCGCTCGGCCATTCTCAATCGAGTAACATCTTTCGGGGACCAAATGTCCTGCGAACTTTTTGTTGTGTGTTAAGAACAATCTTTGACCGCCTGTCTGATTTTTTTAATTGGACTTAGGGCAGACCACCTGTCTGTTTACTATAGACCGTCCGTCTGTTAGCGCCATGAATTGAGTTAAGTACAGACCATCCATCTGACATAAGTTTCGTTGTACATTGTTTCTTCAAAGTACTGAGAGAGTGTACCGATGGCTGATGGTAAATCTCAGTAAATTGACTAAACCACCTGTATAAAGTCAAGAAGAGGAGAAGGTAGGAACAAGGATTTGGAAGAGCGAAAGAGCGATTTTCGTCGCGGTAAATTTTAACGTGTCAATTTGACCTCAAGTTAAACTTCTTGAAACAAACTTGCATATCAAGAGATAGGACATAGGAAAAAAATAAGATTATCGCAGCTAAATTGGGCCCGCTTATTAAAAAAAAGGAAACATTTCTCGCGATAAAAGAAGAAAAGCATCGAAAAACAAACAACGACTCAAACAGAGCAGTTAATGGAAAAGAAAGCGGATTGCTTCGTTCCCTTATTAGGCCTAATTTATTCGCTTTCCATTCAATTTAAATTCGCCTTTAAAAATAAGAATTCATCGATTTTAAATATTTGTATTTATGCACCCTCCTTTATGAGGGTGTATTAACTATTGTTTTAATTAATTTAAAATTGGTTTTAATTAAAGCTGCTTTTTAAGGGGGACGTTTAGCCTTAAAGCCTAGTACTTAGCTCGAGTGTAAATGAAATTTCTTATTTCACAGCGATGGAATTCAAAACGAGAGGTGTGTACCCAAATTTGAAAATGAAATGTGAACCGGTTCATAATCAATTTCATTTCATAATTTTCATTTCCCAATGTACGACCACTAGGAAAAACAAATTAATGTGGGGAAAAGTGTGACATTTGACTATTAATTTATTTTGCTAATAATAAAATTTAAAATAAATGAATAAAAAGCCGAGGGAATTATTTTGGATCTGACAATAACTTATTTTTGAATTGCTAGTGCTATACCGACAGGCCAAAATCAACAAACTTTGGAATGAATACAGTTTTCGTTATTTTTTTATTAAAAATTCTTTCAATTTGACACTCTTAAAAATTAATATTTTTTTAAATTCAAAGCGAGTATCACACATTAGAAAACTAAGGACCGAAAATTCATGTGGAGAATCAATTATGGTTTCATAATGAATGTTCACGTGAATTTGAACCGCATATATTTTTCATTTCACAAAGAGGTGAGTACTAGGCTTAATAGAGAAGTAACGAACTCTTTCGTTTCATTCACTGACAATAAGCGTTGACAGTCGAATTTGTGTTTGCTTATTGTGTTTGTAATGTATGTGATGTAGAAAACAAAAGCAAACAAAATTTAAAATACATCCGGGTGCTAAAACAATCTATAAGCATTTTAATGTTTTGCATGCACTGAATACGAATCGTTTTTTGAGATTCTCCAATATAGTGTGTTAAAGTGGAAAAAACAGGCTTGCAACGATTTTTGATTGGAATGTATCGATAACCCTAAAGAAAAAAAGATTAAGAGGCTGGATTTTGATTCAGTCCACCAAAAAATATTCTGAAAAGTTTGTTTTTGCACCAGAAGGTATTTTCAACTTTGTCGGTGTTTGTTATTGCAATATGTTCATACAATATCGCACATTCAGATAACAAACAAAAAATAAGCAAACACAAAACTGACTGTCAACGCTTATTGAGCATTATTTGGTGCTAATTGCTAAATTGATAGTTAATCAGTCAAATTAAAGAAAAAATCCTGAGGATATTTTTAAAAGGCATATAAATTTAAGGCAGCAATGTAAGGCGAGACAGCTATGTAACTAAAGGCGAGTGAATGAATACAAATATTAATGAACTATTCTGAATTACACAATTTTATTAAAAGTGATAGGTATTAGTTAAAACAACACAATCCAGTTTTTAATGGACTGTGAAAAAATTGGCCCCTAGTTGTTTACGAACAATGTTTTCACTAAATTCATAAGAACCTCTATCCGACCTTTAAAAAAAACACGTTTATTTTCATTTATTTTTCTTCAGTGTACTACAAATCAAAACAATCAAAATGACATAATATGGAATGACAATAAATGGATGACGTAATATGGAACATTATAATCTACTACACTCATTTTTTCATTTTATACTTTTATAAATTACGTTCTGTCAACTTACTTTCTGGTAATTTTCGTAAAAAAATCGAACTTGAAATACGAACGATGATAGAGAACGCGAAAAAAGTGGGTCCCGCAATTCTGTCTGTCTTTCTGTCCTCGCCCGTATAGCCGAAACGGCTGGATGAATTTTCTTCAAACTTGGTATACATATAGTGTTTTTGACTAATATGCCCAGACATTTTTTTTTTAATTTTTTAAGACCAAAAACAACGGTTACTGTCAGGCGCGAACGAAGAAAAAATTTCGTGGGGGGGGGGTGTTTAAACTGAAAACTCAAAATTAAGAGATTGTATGGCGAGGAAGTAAAATTCATACATTTGAACCCCCAAACCCCACCTGCGTTCCATTTTTTTTCGCCAAAAAGGAAAATAATATTTTTCTCAAAAACAGGTCCGAGGATTTTGTTAAAAAAAATCAAATAAATTAATTAAGGTAATGCTACTTTTTAATAATTTTTTTATTTTCATAAATTGAATATTTTCGGATTTTTTTGTTTTCAAATTTCTTGTTGACGAATGCTCCGATTTCAACCAACATTTTTATACATGACCTCTTTCACAATTCAAATAATTTTGCATATATGTACATAGGTACAAATTTTCAAAAAAATAATTTTTAGATTTTTAAAAAAATATTGAATTTTTTTTTTTGAAAATTCAGTATCTTGAAAACGGGCTAGTGAAATCTGTTTTTATTTTGTGTAAAAATGTATTTTATTAAATACTCACCCCCTTATTTATAAAGAACAAATAGTTATTTCAGCTCCCGTGTTTAGGAAAACTGCACCATGGAATAAGAATTTTCTGGACTCAAACCAAAGCCATTTGGTGCTCCATTTGTGTCCCGAACATTTTTATTCCATGATGTAGTTTTCCTAAGCACGGGAGCTGAAATAACTATTTTTTTATGTTGGCTTACTAGATTTAATTTTGAAAATGAGCGAAAAATTTTATATAGGTAGGTATACAAAATTAATTTTTTAGACCGTTCCAACGATTTTTTATTTTTTATTTTTTTTTTTTCATTAATTCAGATTTATCAAACAAATCAGATGGACTTGATTTTGAGCTCTTACTCTCAAAGCAATTAAAATAATAAATTTATAGTAATTTTTGTTTAATGCTTTCATAATATTTTGGAACCTATAGCTATGTACTTGTACATCATCAATTTCTAGCTACGTTAAAGTTGTTAGCTACGAGAGCAAGTTTGTGCGATCCAGTCGTGCCCATTTTTTGATTTGCTCGAACTCTCATCCGTTCACGGAGGATGCTATTAGACCCAAGATTTTCCAAATAAGAATTAAAAATTATAGAATCACATTGTTAAAAGTCTGCAATCCAAAAACTTAATTTTCAATATTTTTTGTTGCTAAAGAGAAATAAAGCCAAACCAAAAATCTTATTAAAAACGGTATACCTCTCATAGATTTTTATTTGTCAATGTTTACATTTATATACATTTCTTCTTAACGATCCATCAAAATTTAAATTTTGTATCCGTATAAAGCACGCATTAAATTCCATCTTCTGTCAGCATTAGGCAGATCGACAAACAAATGTTCCTCATCAATCTATAATCTTATCTTCATTCCATTTAAAATTATGGCACCATATACCTTTCCGCCTATGTATTGTACATTATCTTTCTATTCGTATCTGATGTGCTTGCTGCTTGTGCATTCTTATAACCGTAAGCATCAGTTACCCATCCCTATTTTGATTAAAACATCAAAAAGCATTTTATAAATAAAATTACATAATAAATCTGTTGTCGTTCCTTGTGATACGCCAAGTTTTCGGAGATGATGCTGGACACAAGTACTGCTGGTAGCCTATAGAACGCAACATACAAAAAAACATGCAAATTTTATGCACCGTCATAAACTTTCCAACTTTTAAATGTCCAGTTCTCCGCAAAATCGTCATGAGGGAACAAATTTAGGTCGTCGTTGTTGTTTTTCTCTTGTAGCTATATGGAAAAATGTATAGTGGTGGCAGAGTGAGGCCCCTTTTTTTTTTTGGGGGTGGGGGGGGGGTGTTGGGGGTTGGTTGAGGCAATGTGAGTGAGAGCCTTTGTTGCGTATCTTAAGATAACGAACTGGGTGTTTCAGAAAAAAAGTCCAAATTTAAAATATTGGATAAATCATATTTGGAATTACTTTTAAATGGTACCAAGAACTCATCCAAAATGTTCGTTGCTAGATTTGGGCAGTTTTTTAGAGTTTTGTATAGCTGTTTTCCTTTGGAGATAACGAAGTACTTGTGAGTAGATGAAATCTTAATTCTTGCTTTCTAAATTCTCATGCTTTCATCTACGAGTAAATGAGCAGAGTAGTTACTCACCATATGGAGTGCAAACCTTTGGTGTTACGACCTTCGAAGAATTTGAAGCTGTTCAAAGATTCTTCTTCAAACGAATATTTCGATTACCGAATTCAGCACCAACCTATGCTATACACGTGGAATCTGGCTTACCACCCATCTACATTAATAATCTTAAAGCTCATGCAGACAATATAATAAAAGTGATGAGGAGAAGCAATACCAGTTTCCATAAAACAATTCTGATTAGACAACTGCAATTGAATCAGTATCCTTTTAGGGAATGGAATCAGTTAGCCTTATCCAATGACCTTCGTCTGTCCTTAACAGAGGAGAACGTTTTCGAATGGCAAAATATATTCGCATCAATTATTGCTAAGACCGATGAAAGGATATATGACCAGCACCTAACCAAAGCCTCTTCGTCAACTTCCAGATTATTCTATAGGAACCTTAACCATCAAATTCTAACTGATGATAGCTATTTCAACGTTAAGTACTCGTCTGAGGCTATAAGTACTATTTTCAGAGCAAGAGTAGAAATCCTTAATCTGAACTACATCCCACATAGAACTGATCTTCAGGAGACTTGTGACTTGTGCAACAGAAGAGAATGTGAAGATGTTTACCACTTCATTGCGGTTTGCCCTTTATTACAAGAAATTCGGCGCTTGTATTTCCAGAAAGTTTTATTTCACTCAATAGCTTGTATGAAATATTAAATGGTGGTCGTGGTTGGTCTAACTTATACAAATTTTAAATTATCGGAATAGTTTTCGAAATTTTGATTCTTTAAATATTTCTTCAAATTATTACTTTTTATATGGAAAATCATCAAAATTGCAAAAAATAACATATCATTTAAAATTATTACTTTTTATGTGGCAAATCATTAAAATTGCAAAAAATCCCAAATCGTTTAAATTTATTACTTTTTATGTGGCAAATCATTAAAATTGCAAAAACCTCAGGATTATCGCTCTCCCATTATTTATCTAAATCTTATGTTTTTATGTTGCAAATCATCAAAATTATGAAAACCTAAGAACCATACCGATTTAATCTTCGCTAGAATTATAAATTTAGTGTCACTTTTCGTTTTTATTTCTGATTAAATTTTTTTTTTTCTTTTTATATATCAAGATACTCGTAGTGTAAAAATCATTTTGTAAAATTATTGTTAATTACATGATTTCTTTTTTACTTTTTTAATTTTATATTTACTTACTCATGAAATGTCATATCCGGCAGACGGCAGATTGCCATGTCCGTATTCTTAAGTTTATAATTGTATCAATATAGAATCGAAAAAATAAAGAATTTTTATCTATCTATCTCACCATAATTCCGAAAGAGGGGATCTGATAAAATAAGAGTAGCTATTCTCCTGAAAATGGCATTTTTGTTTATCAAACCATTTCAATAATTGTATTCACTTATCAAGCCTTGTACGCAGAGCGCTCTAAATTTTAGCACCCATACAAAATTCTCTCAAAAATTAAACTTGGTTAAAGAATTTAGAATTTAGCTCGATCTTATACTTATCTTATTTATACTTATAGAAATTTTTGTGCGTGTTCCATAGAAAATGGCTACCTCCAAAAGGAAAACGGCTTTTATAAAACTTCTATAGTAATATCGTGGTTCAAATCGACTATGATAACACCTGTTGGTTCTACAACTGACTAAGATAGCTGTAGATTCAGATCAATAACAACACTAGCGCCAACGAGCCTTTTTTCACCCATATTCGAATACATATGGAAAAAAAGTTGTCAAATCGGCTGTGTGAATTATTGTCGGATTTTCTTCTGAATCACTCTGTATAGAAATCTTCCGAAATGGATAACGAATAGAAATGTGTCATTTCTGTTGTCTTTCATTTATTGCTTTCCTATTATACGAAGGCATATTACCTATATTGGGTCCCTTCATTTCGAATTCACTGAAAAAGTCATCATGATTCATGAGTGCGGTTTGCTCTCTGGAGAGCAATGCTTTGGATTTAGATTGGACATTGACTTGACATTCACATTCATGTTAAAAGCCACCAAAGAACTATACTAATAAACTATTTTCAAGCGAAAATCTATGCAAAACTAAAGTTTTACTTTTGTAGAATATGAGTTTCAAACTATACTACGTTTGCGTTGAAAAAAATACTAGAAGAAGAATTGACGATTTGCATCTTATTAGATATGTTTGTATGTATGTATATACAAATAAAATTGATGCTATAAAGAATTGCTTTGTGTTTAGGTATAAATTTTATTTGAAGATGGATTTCAATGTTTTAGACTGAACACAGTTTAGGACTTTGCCAACGTTGCGTCTGATCAGATGTAAGTAGGAGATACATACATAAGTAACTAACTAACCTTAGTTTAGATAGCTGTAACATCCTAGGATAGACTATATCTTCAACCATCAAGCCTTTCCAGCCAGCTCTGTCCCTAGGTGATCTTTCCAGTTGCGCAGACGACAGCGCGAACGCAGGAAAAAATTTCGGGGGGGGGGGTTAGTTGAAAACTCAAAATTAAGAGTGAAATTGTATGGCGAGGAAGTTAAATTCATACATTTGCGGGGGGGATGGCTTGAACCCTCAAAACACCACCTGCGTTCGCGCCTGGCACACGAAGTTGGTGCCTTGTACGATCCAACTATTATATGGGGCGTTTTTCTGTTTTAATTCAAAATAGATCTCTGAATAGAACCCCAGCATATTGAGCATGCTCTGAACATCCTCTATACAGAGCGTGTTCTGACCGCCATTATCTGATTTATTTTTGAAACAGACTTGAGCTGTCTTCCCAATCCGCCATTTAATTTTTGTCTATAGCCGTATCTTGGATGTCTTCACCGTTAAGCAGTCTAGATAAGTGTTTTTCCAGATCCTCAGCACTAACTGTGTTCTCAGTGGTTCGCTGGGGGAGAAGGCTAAGGGTTCTAGTGCCTCCCTTTAAGGAAAAACACAAGAAAAAGGTGGTAAAATTCTTGAACCCGCGAAGCGAGCCATCCAAAGTACTGTTAAGTACAAAAACTTTGAAGCATAGGCGTCTGCCAGTTGGGGGATTAGTTCCCCAAAAAAAAAGGAATCAAACCCCATCTAGGGTTACCATTCGTCCCCTTTTTGGGGGGACAGTCACACTTTTCATCTCATCAAAAAATTTGTCCCCCAACACAGAAAATGATAAAGGAGGGCGCAAATGTCCCCCTTTTTTAAAACATTCTCAATTATTTAAATTTTCTATTCAAAAACTAATTTATTTTTCATATTTACTTTTTTAATTGTTTTCTTAAGTAAATCTGTGGATACTTCCATCATAACTTTGAAAGTTTTTACAACTGAATACATGTCTTATGTTTAACACCTGGCGAAAAGACAAAAATAGTTTACTTACGAGTCAGTTGAAACAGAATTGATTTTTAAACGTAACTATAAATTGAGCTGCAATGATTTTTACAAATTTATATATGAAAACGGCAGTTTGTTGCAAAAAATAAAATCAGGCGATTAATATAATTTATGATGGATTTGAACTTATCCTTACCTTTATCTTACCGAATGTGTATACGGAAACATGAATATCTGAGCTAATGTTCCTTTTTTAAATCATTTATTTTTGTCTTTATTTTGTTAATTAAGTAGGTACATTATGTATGTATGTATGTGGGAGGGGTGCGCCGACAAAAGACAGTTTTGTTCAGTAAACCTGATTTAAAAGTTTTATTTAAAATACTAAAATAAAATAAAAGTACAAACATAATTTAGACACAAATATACAAAAATAATTTAAAAATATTAAATTTAAGTTAAACTGCAAACAAGATTAGCAAATAATAAAAAAAAGGTCGTTGCGTCGCGATGATGTCGTAACGATTGCGTGTTCAAAATGGTTCTTCTTTCTGGATGTATGGTATTGACACATCGTTTTCCGGCGTACGGACTGGGGAAATTGACAGTAGGCACATCCTACATGACTTTAATGAACCAGTTCAAATGAATTAATATTTAAATTAAAAGTAAAGGATTTTGAAATTTTGTACCCCCTGAAACCCAGCTGTCCCGCTAAATAAAACTCAAAATCACCATTTTTTCATTTTCTGAAATGGTAACCCTACCCCATCTGGCAGGCACCTATGTTATCAGTTGGTCTGCTTTCAAAGTTTTTGTACTAAATAGCACTTTGGGTGGCCCGCTTCGCGGGATCAAGGATTTAAACTCCCTTTTCGGGTCCTCTGTCCCGCTCAAGCGACTCCGTAGCTCCGCTTAGGGTACGCTCAGTGGTCTGGCAGGCGCCTATGTTGTCAGTTGATCTGTAATCAAAGTTTTTTGTACTAAACAGTACTTTGGGTGGCCCGCTTCGGGGGTTCAAGGATTTTAACTCCCTTTTCGGGTCCTCTGTCCCGCTCACGCGACTCCGTCGCTACGCTTAGGATATGCTCAGTCGTCTGGCAGGCGCCTATGTTGTCAGTCGATCTGTAATCAAAGTTTTTTGTACTAAACAGTACTTTGGGTGGCCCGCTTCGCCAATTCTCAAAAGCACCTGCGGGTCTTAGTTCTTTTTTGTGGTGGAATTAACCCAAGCGGGTTCTTTTTCGGGAAATAACAACCGTGGGGGCTAGTTCCGTGGGCGTTTATGCACTGCATCGAATGAAAATAACATAACGGCGATTTGTTTTGCAGTTTTCTGAAGAAAAAAAAAAACATGAAAACGAAATAAAGCCAAACTGGCCTTATTTCGTTTTCTAAAGCGAAATAAAGCCAAAGCTAAAATTTGGCGTCAAAAGCGAAATAAGGCCAAATTTTTGACATTTGGTTTTTTATTACTTTTTTGTTCAAATTAGTTTTTTTTTTGTACATCCATTTTCAAAAAAACGAAAAAGAAATTTATAACGGAAATCGGACCCTACCGTACTGCATGTCGCTAACACGCTTGGTTCACGAGATACACCATGTGACCTGCTAACTTCACTGTGAAGTTAGCAGGTCACTCGATTTCACCCATTATTTGATGAACTCTGAAAAATTAGGAATAGAAATGCAAACAAAATTCGAATGATCCACTTTATCAATCGTCTTAGTTCTCAAGCTTGAGCTGTAACAGTAAGCGGTTGGTCTATTTTCAAATTGTAATCGATATTATTCTCTGGCACATATGAAATCATGGCAAAACCGAAAGGCACTCCTTATGATCTCATTGAGGAAGTATCATGGCCGTCATACAAATAGCTTTAATAGCTAACTTTGTCCTATTTGTGGGAACTTGGTTTTATGACTAGTCTCCTGGCTTACTTCACCATCCATGAATCCGTGGTTGCCACTATGCATTTAACAAAAATCAGATCGTTGAAAATTTTAGAGTTTGATTTCCATTCAGTATAAATCATACCTAGCCATTTAGTTGTGAAAGCCTACAACTTGTTATATTTTAGGTATAAACTTTTTTTGGAAGAACCAAAATAAGTGCGGTACACACAAGTGGAAAATGACCTCAACCAACTTGTTAACTGTAACTGGAAACTCAGTGATTTTTAATAATTTAAAAGCACCTGTACAATGCACGTAGTAGCCCGTAGCGTAATGGTTAGTGCATTCGACTGTCACGCTGAAGGTCTGGGTTCGCTTCCCACCTCGTCCACCTAAAAACTAGAAAGTTTTTTTTTTCAGTTTTTTCAGGGCTACTGCCTCTTGCGAGGAACTGACAAATCCTCCAAGAGTATCACTTGTCACGAATAAGTGCTTCTCGTCAAGCCGTTCGGATTCGGCATAAAATTGTAGGTCCCTTCCATTTCTGTCGACAGGCGCAAACAGGAATGCTTGAGAGTTTTTAGTCACTAGGCCCTGGATCTTCATGAGCTGTTGTGCCACCCGATTTTATTTTTTATGTACAATGCACCATTCTTTATATTGAGCGCTCACTTAAAGGGTTTTGACTACCCTTAAAATGAACAATCACAGTAGGACCATTAGGTAAATAAGGACTTTGATGTTTAAAAATGTCATTATACGGCAACCCTTTTTTTCACAGAACAACAGTGACCTCTGTCTGTGCGATAAAGTGAACAAAACTTTCCGTCTCTTATAGGTACATTTGATAATAATCTCTCTCCGTACCCCGTGCTGCTTCTGCTTTTCATCCTTAGTCGTGGTCCTGATCTTTATTATAGAATAACATTTAAGTCAATTTTATTTAGGTTTCACATACATACGAGTTAGTATACTTACCTTCTTAATCCAATGGAAAGACGACGACTATACTAAATCCTTCGCGTCCGCGTGCAGTTCAATCATAGCGTGCGCAATGATCACGACTCATAGATGCACGCATTCTTCATGTGTAAAGGGCCAGTACAGGGCGACACTAGAGCGCCATCATTCTCCTGATGTACTCTGTTATAGCTTCTATTGGTGAGGGAAGACTTTTTAGCTTGCGAACTATACAACTTCTTAAAAAGGAAAATAACATCGTCATGAGTTTTCCAGCTTTATTACTTCAGTAGGCAGGACAGGAACTAAACGTAACTTTACGGCACATGGGGCATTGACGACGACATGATCTGCGGACAAAAGTTAAACCCAAAAGTAAGGGTGACCAGACCATACTTTTTTCTTATATAAATTTAATTATTTTTGTTTGAATTTTGAACTTGAACTGCTATATTCTGTGTTTTGTCGATCCAAAAATAAGATAAGTGTCTGCTTTGAAATTAAACTTGTAGTAAAAACAAGCAGCGTATCTATGGAAAAGTCATTTAAGGACCATAACTAACTTTGCTGGGGTATAAGGTCCTTACAGTTAAATTGTTTATCCAAACTAAAAATTAGAAGACTGTTTGTGGTATGAAAAGAACTGATTACCTATGAGTACTTGCTCTAAAAAAGCATTTCAGAGCAGGTGCTCCATTTGATCCGATTCACAGAAAATCGAGCACCTGCTCCGAAAAGCCGTTTTTTGGGCAGGTACTTAGTTTCATCCATACGACACATTGGGGCGTATTCATAGTCATTTTAGACCTGGGTCTAAATTAAACATAGGTTTAGTTGAATTTTCAGACGTTGATTCTATTTTTTTTTAAGTTTATCATTTCAAAACATTTGAAGCTATTTGTGTAGTATACCAAGTTAATTATCCTATACAAATATAAAACCAACAATTTGTAATTAAATTCGGTCTGTATACATTGAGCCAAAATTGTCTTAAACTGTAGTTAAGTTAAACCTGGGTCTATCTGCGACTATGAATATGCCCCATTGTCTTCAAACTCCTTGTAAGGTCACACAATTCAACTGAAAACTAACTAGCTTTTTTGTAGCAAGTGCTCAGATTTGCTTATGGAGTAACTGCTCTGAGCATATGCTCCGTCTTATTCATATTATCACTTTTTACTAAGAATTTGATTTAAGTCTGAACGGTCACTCTTTATCTTCGAGTGCAGTCTGTGTTGCAAATTAACCGCCATATCGCCATATAGTTCCTTAAAGATTAAAGATTTTCTCGCTGACTATGGAATTTTGTGCGTGGCCTAGGTCTTGGATTACGTTTCAACAAAAAGTTCACGATTTCTCGACATCATATCGTTTTATATAATATGCTATGTTATGGAGTTGGAACTCTGGTACATAAAGTACTAACTATATCTATGTATATAATTTTGTGAGACGGTATAGGTATTGAGATACTATCATCTTCCATCTATTGCGCGCGCGTTGTTATGTAGGTACCTCGAAGCACTGGTATAAGTAATTGCTGCGTGAGCTATATACGTAAAAAAAAACGTGCCAGTGCCAGTGTGACTTGTTATGATCTTCTTTTCTATACTTCTTGTACTGAATCAGCGATTAAGTTGAAGGTTTTTTTTTAACGTTATCGGTTCAAAAAATCAGTTTATTAGAGATTATCGAAAACAATCTACGAGGCATGTTATAGCTTATTATACGCTGACTGTGCAGTGCATGTGCATGTAGTTATAAAATTTGGATGATGGAATCAGATGTTTTAATACAGATAGGTTGGTTGGTGAAGTTGTTCAGTGCCTGATGTGCTGTCATAAGTAAAATACTTAAAATACAAGATGTACTTTTCTGAAAAGATCGTATATTAATTGAATAATTGATAAGAGAATGTAATACTACATTAAAGTCTATGTTCTTTATCATTTTACTTGCGATATGTACATAGGTATTTTATGGCATGTTATGGATTCGTAAACAAAATCGAACTCTAGATAGTAATTTTTCTTAACATTACGATGATAGAGAACGCGAAAAAAAGTGGGTCCCGTAATTCTGTCTGTTTGTCCTCGCCCGTCCAGCCTAAACGGCTGGAGGGATTTTCATCAAACTTGGTATATACATAGTGTTTTTTGACTATCATGCCCAGAAATTTTATAAAATTTATTCTTAGGACCAAAAATAACGGTACCTGGCATACAATTTTTTCGCCAAAAAGGAAAATAATATTTATCTTAAAAACGGGTACGAGGATTTTGTTAAAAAAAATTCAAAAAAATTAACTAAGGAAATCCTACTTTTAAAATTATTTTTTTTTTTGTTTTCATAAATTGAATATTTTTTGTACCTACAGTACAACCATTTTTTTGGTTTTTGATTTTCTCGAAAACAGTTAAGTTGAAAATTTTGATTTTTTTATGGTAAGTCTTCTAAGAAATATAAACATTATTGTGAGCCAAAATTAAAAAAAAAATTTGGAAAATAAAAAAAAAATCAAATATTTTTTTTTGAAAAATAAATATTTTGAAAACGACTTGGTCAATATTTTCAAAACTAGCTGTAAATAATTTTTTATTATTTTGTAGAATACTTGCATATATCATGTTTCTAAATTCAAAATTAACGGTGCCTTCCAGTAGCGGATCTAGGATTTGGCTGTGGGGGGGGGCCTTGGAGTTTGGAGATCCAATTGGTTCATATGAAAACATATGAAACAGAAAACGAATTTTGACATTATCACTTTTCCTTTAATAATAGCCGTGTTTTGTTTGCCTTATATCCGCTCCTATCGCGCTTTAAAATGTTTTAAATAAAGTTCAATAACAAGAATTTGGAATTGATATTGTTTTAAACACGGGAATTATTTTTAAGCAGAGCTAGAAGCCAATTTAATTGCTCAGCAAAACATGGTAGTATAACTAATTTTATCACTTACATTTTCAGCCATGTTACAGCCTCAAACCACACGAGCAAATTAGTTTATTTATATTCCTTAATAATTGATTAGGTACCAGGTACCTACCTACATTATGTACATAACTATTTGTTTAAATTAGATGAAAAATATGCTTTCAACTTCGCCTTTTTGAAAAAAAATTAAAAACAGTTTTTAGTTGTCTAGCTCAGAAAAATGATATTTAAGTGGTCTTGCTGGCAAAAGCTCATTTGTGCTTTGAGAGCATCAGTCCTCTGAGTTCTCATTTTCTTGAATTAGAAAGAAACAGCTGCTCTAAAAAATAACCACGACGGCCCATTTCTGCAAGTGTGAATGAATTCCACTTTCTATTCCTGTTCAAAATATGTCTCATAGGGATTGTAAATATTCAAACCTGCAAGATTTTTCTGAGTTCACAGAGTTTTTCACGCTTAAGGAACTTGGCTCCTTGACTAGAGAATTTGTATTTCATTGCTTAGCCCAAAAATTGTTTGTATGTACAATTGCCTTTGACCTTTGCAAGTTTGAAAACTAAGCCCCAAAATTCTTGTTGTATTAAACATTTACACTAAGCTTAACACAGCGTTGTTTTCCAATTGTTTTAGCCCCAATTGCGTTTATTTCCTTAAATTAGCTAATTTTTTAGTCTAATCAATTGTTGCTTTTGACATGTTAATGTTAAGCCCCGATTAATTATATGTTCAAGCATTATCCCCAAATTTGGACTTTGACAGTCCTTAGACTAAAGCCCCAAAAGCTCTCTGGAATAAGGTTAGTTTTTAAGGAATTAGTTGATTAACCCTGATTACGTTTTTGTCAAATTTCTCAGACATTATTTTTTTTTCCAATTTTCTGGATTGTTTTTACAGAAAATTGTAATTGCATAAAACATGTCCATTATTCCCCCACTCGGTGTTTTGTCCAATTCGTTACAGGGTTTAGTTCCAACCTTAGGGCATAGGAAAAAAGTTGCATTGCATGTAAATTGTTCAGCCCCAACCAGGTTTTTTGTCCAACATATTTCACATCTTAACAATATTTTAGACGAATATAAAACTCTACACTTTGTAATGTATTGCTTTCTATATCTCAAATTATTTTAGGAATCGGCTGTGGGAGGGCTTTAGCACCTAAATCCACCCCCCTGGATCCGCCACTGTACTACATGCTACTTCTTTTGGTGCAAAATTTGTTCATTGAAACTGAAAAGAAGTTTTTCAAACTTGTGCTCGCAAGTGTCCAGATTTTTTGATTTTAAGTAAAAAAAATATATTTTTGATATTCAACACTATTGTAGCCTTTTAGAAGATCGTTTATATAAAAAATGAAAAATATCTTCCAATTCGTTTTCGAAAAAATCAAAATTGAAAAAAAAAAAAATTGTTCTACTATAAGGCATCTTCCACTACCATTATTAACAATAACCTTATAGGGTTTACCACGATATCTAGAAACCAATAATCCAGAAAGCAAAAATCCCGAAAGTAAAAATCTAGAAAAAAAAATCTAGAATTGAAAAAATCTCGAAAACAAAAATCAAGAAAGCATAATCTCGAACTGTAAAAATCTAGAAAAAAAATGAAAAAATCTAGAAAACATATTAATTGTTGAGACAATGAATTGTAACCATTCATTGTCTCAACAATTAATATTAATTCTAGATTAGGAAAGTCTCCTTAAGAGAATCAGTACACTGCACAGCACATGCACCCATCCAACTATAAAAGTAGGGGACTAAGTTTAGTGTTGCTAGGGAAAGGGACGATCTCTTATAGCAACGTAAGTTTTCTTATTAAAAAAAAGTGCAATGAAAGTAAATGAAATCGTTACAAACAAAGGTTCCATCAAAATTGTAATTGATGTGTTTATTTATTATTTAAATAAATCTGTAAAAAATAAGTTTTACTGGCTGTCTGAACTGAATAAATCTCATTTTTGTAGTGCCAGGGTAACAACAGTCAAGCATAATGATAATGATTAATGATAAACATAGTTCAGGTTAGTTGTGTGGCTCAAAAAATTCAGATTGGTCAAGAAACTAAGGTAAAAAGGGAGTATTTAAAAAGAAGAAAAGCAAATCTTAAAAATACCGGACGAAAAAGAAGAAAAAAGTTATGTAAGCTACCTTAAGAGTCTTGCATATAACTCCAGTTTATATAAGTTATTTAGTTATTATAGTTAGAGTTATTTGTTTAATTTTGTTATATTTTGACAATTTATTTTCGTTTATATTGAATAATTATTGTACTTTTTTAATATTTGTTATGTTGTGGTACGAGTATACATATACGTATATATACATATCTTATAAAATATTTGATTTTTTTTTCAAACATTTTCGATTGTTGTTCTTTTTTTGACCAGAAAAATAAAGTTTTCGATAAATTGAACATTTTATGCGTTTTATTTTCGTTTAAACTATTGAAAAAGGTAAAAAAAAATCTCGAATAAATTTTTTTTTTTTCGGGATTTTTTTTTAGATATAGTCTTTCGTGATTTTTGTACGTTCTAGATTTTTGTACATTCGGGATTTTTGCATTCGAGATATTTTGATGTTTTTTTTCGAGATTTTTGCCATTCGAGATTTTTGTCATTCTAGATAACGTCATGATCCCAACCTTATATTTGGCTGATTTATTTCAGTAGCTATATAATATTATTTAAAACAAAAAAATAATATTCGAAATATTTTATACATTTGCATTAAGTATATTTTCATTATTTTTATTTTTAAATCAGTTTTTTTTTCTAGAAAAATAAGATTTTCTTTATGTGCTGAAATTGTTAAAGATATCTGATTTGTTATAACACCCTTTTTAATGGGTACTTAAAAAATAAATGTTTGTTGTAGAACTAAAACTAACGGTACCTACCTACCGCCTACGATACAAATGTTGCAGTTTTTTTTTCTAGAAAAATAAGATTTTCTTTATGTGCTGAAATTGTTAAAGATATCTGATTTGTTATAACACCCTTTTTAATGGGTACTTAAAAAATAAATGTTTGTTGTAGAACTAAAACTAACGGTACCTACCTACCGCCTACGATACAAATGTTGGAAACGAGCTTCAACGATTTTTATAACAAAACATAACAATATTTCCCATAGAAACATTTTCAACTGAATGAACCCGATTCAAAATAATTTTTGTATGCAGAGCTTTTAAAAACTTTAAATAATATTGCATACCAAAATCAAAAAAAAAACTTTCAATTATTTTTTTTTTTTTTCTGAAAATGATTCCAAATTTCAAAAATAACTTGAAAAAGAAACCGCTCTTACGATTTTTATTTTATTTGTTGTGCATAACTTAAAATTATTCACGAATTTAAGAAATTAAAAAAAAAAATATTTTCATTCTTCTGAATTTTTTTTATTAACATCTGTGTTTTCAAATAATACTTGACTAAGCAAAAAGGCTATTGAAAAGTATTTCATGCAAAACTTGTAGATTATGTCATCCGCCAAAAAAAAAGTTACAACAATTTTTTTCTTACGACCCATCGATAAGAAGATAGCGACATTTCAAAAAACGTAAAATGTCAAAAATGGTCGTTTTTCACCTATAACTCCTAAACGTTTCAAATTTTTGCCAACATCTGAAAACAAAGTTTTAAGGATATAATTTTTTTTAAAGTTTGAGAATAAGTTCAAATTTCAGTTCTTTTTTTAATTTTTACTCTTAAAAGCATAAGTTGTCGAAAAAAGAAATTACACCCAGTTTATATACCATAACATTCTCTTCAAAAAAATATGAAACTTTTTTCCATACAAGTCATAAGTCGCAAGATATTGTGACTTCAATAGTGTCAACTGTAAAAAAAAAAACGGTTTTTCGCATATATCTTTAAAACCCTAAGTAGCCCTACTTAGACTGCCAGACGTCCCGATTTTGGCGGGACAGTCCCGATATTTGAACCCTGTCCCGATATCTGTCCCGATATACAATATATCCTGATATTGTCCCGAATTTACACGTTTACTTTCTATATAGGTTTTGTGTCAAAAACAAAATTCGAGATTTCACTCAAAACTAACTTTACGATAATGTAGAAGTCTGATTTTCAACAAAAGATGTCCGTCGGTTTGTTTGCCTGTGCGTCCCGATTTATATCGAACTAGAGCCTAAGCAAAAATTTGGTGTGAACCATCCTATTTTGTTCCCTAGGAGTTTTCTTACTTGATATTCCCGAACGCACGCTTACGCATGCAGAATTCACGCGGAACGCACACCATTCAAGATCTCAAAGCCGTTCAGGATCTCAAGGCCGTTCAAGATATCAAGACTGTTCGAGATCTCAAGACCGCTCAGGATCTGAAGACTGTTCAAGATCTCACGACCGTTCAAGATCTCAAGACCGTTCAAGATCTCAAGGCCGTTCAGGATCTCAATGCCGTTCAAGATCTCAAGGCCGTTCAAAATAGCAAGACTGTTAAAGATCTCAAAACCGTTCAAGATCTCAAGACCGTTCAGGATCTCAAGGCACGCGTTTGCGTGCACGCATAAGTTTGCGTGCACGCATACGTTTAAGTGCAAGCATACGTTTGCGTGCACGCATACCTTTGCGTTCACGCATACGTTTGCGTGCACGCATACGTTTGCGTGCACGCACACGTTTGCGTGCACGCATACCTATGCGTGCACGCATACGTTTGCGTGCACGCATACCTTTGCGTGCACGCATACGTTTGCGTGCAGCAATACCTTTGCGTGCACGCATACCTTTGCGTACACGCATACGTTTGCGATCTCAAGGCCGTTCAGGATCTCAAGGCCGTTCAAGATCTCAAGGCCGTTCAAAATAGCAAGACTGTTAAAGATCTCAAGACCGTTCAAGATCTCAAGACCGTTCAGGATCTCAAGAACGTTCAGGATCTCAAGGCCGTTCGAGATCTCAATGCCGTTCAAAATATCAAGACTTTTCAAGATCTCAAGACCGTTCAGGATCTCAAGGCCGTTCAAGATCTCAAGGCCGCTCAGGATCTCAAGGCCGATCAAGATCTTAAGGCCGTTAAAATTATCAATACTTTTCAAGATCTCAAGAACGTTCAGGAGCTCAAGGCCGTTCAAAATCTCAAGGCCGCTCAGGATCTCAAGGCCGATCAAGATCTCAAGGCCGTTCAAAATATCAACACCATTCAAGATCTCAAGACCGTCCAGGATCTCAAGACCGTACAGGATCTCAAGGCCTTGAGAGCAAACGTGTGCGTGCACCCACACGTTTGCGTGCACGCATACCTTTGCGTGCACGCATACGTTTGCGTGCACGCATACGTTTGCGTGCACGCACACGTTTGCGTGCACGCATACCTTTGCGTGCACGCATACGTTTGCGTGCACGCATACGTTTGCGTGCACGCATACCTTTGCGTGCACGCATACGTTTGCGTGCACGCACACGTTTGCGTGCACGCATACGTTTGCGTGCACGCATACGTTTGCGTGCACCCATACGTTTGCGTGCACGCATACGTTTGCGTGCACGCACACGTTTGCGTGCACGCATACGTTTGCGTGCACGCATACCTTTGCGTGCACGCATACGTTTGCGTGCACGCATACCTTTGCGTGTACGCATACCTTTGCGTGCACGCATACGTTTGCGTGCACGCATACCTTTGCGTGCACGCATACCTTTGCTACGTTTGCGTGCACGCATACGTTTGCGTGCACGCATACGTTTGCGATCTCAAGGCCGTTCAGGATCTCAAGGCCGTTCAAGATCTCAAGGCCGTTCAAAATAGCAAGACTGTTAAAGATCTCAAGACCGTTCAAGATCTCAAGACCGTTCAGGATCTCAAGAACGTTCAGGATCTCAAGGCCGTTCAAGATCTCAAGGCCGTTCAAAATATCAAGACTTTTCAAGATCTCAAGACCGTGCAAGATCTCAAGACCGTTCAAGATCTCAAGGCCGTTCAAGATCTCAAGGCCGCTCAGGATCTCAAGGCCGATCAAGATCTCAAGGCCGTTCAAAATATCAATACTTTTCAAGATCTCAAGAACGGTCAGGAGCTCAAGGCCGTTCAAAATCTCAAGGCCGCTCAGGATCTCAAGGCCGATCAAGATCTCAAGGCCGTTCAAAATATCAACACCATTCAAGATCTCAAGACCGTCCAGGATCTCAAGACCGTACAGGATCTCAAGGCCTTGAGAGCAAACGTGTGCGTGCACGCAAACGTATGCGTGCACGCAAAGGTATGCGTGCACGCAAACGTATGCGTGCTTGCAAAGGTATGCGTGCACGCAAAGGTATGCGTGGACGCATACGTTTGGGTGCACGCATACGTTTGCGTGCACGCATACCATTGCGTGCACGCATACGTTTGCGTGCACGCATACCTTTGCGTGCACGCATACCTTTGCGTGCACGCACACGTTTGCGTGCACGCATACGTTTCCGTGCACGCATACCTTTGCGTGCACGCATACCTTTGCGTGCACGCATACGTTTGCGTGCACGCATACCTTTGCGTGCACGCACACGTTTGCGTGCACGCATACGTTTGCGTGCACGCACACGTTTGCGTGCACGCACACGTTTGCGTGCACGCATACGTTTGCGTGCACGCATACCTTTGCGTGCACGCATACCTTTGCGTGCACGCATACGTTTGCGTGCACGCACACGTTTGCGTGCACGCATACCTTTGCGTGCACGCATACGTTGGCGTGCACGCACACCTTTGCGTGCACGCATACGTTTGCGCGCACGCATACGTTTGCGTGCACGCATACCTTTGCGTGCACGCACACGTTTGCGTGCACGCATACGTTTGCGTGCACGCATACCTTTGCGTGCACGCATACCTTTGCTTGCACGCAAACCTTTGCGTGCACGCATACGTTTGCGTGCACGCATACCTTTGCGTGCACGCATACCTTTGCGTGCACGCACACGTTTGCGTGCACGCATACCTTTGCGAGCACGCATACCTTTGCGTGCACGCACACGTTTGCGCGCACGCATACGTTTCCGTGCACGCATACCTTTGCGTGCACGCATACCTTTGCGTGCACGCATACGTTTGCGTGCACGCATACGTTTGCGTGCACGCATACGTTTGCGTGCACGCACACGTTTGCGTGCACGCATACGTTTGCGTGCACGCACACGTTTGCGTGCACGCATACCTTTGCGTGCACGCATACGTTTGCGTGCACGCATACCTTTGCGTGCACGCACACGTTTGCGTGCACGCGTACCTTTGCGTGCACGCATACGTTTGCGTGCACGCATACCTTTGCGTGCACGCACACGTTTGCGTGCACGCATACGTTTGCGTGCACGCACACGTTTGCGTGCACGCATACCTTTGCGTGCACGCATACCTTTGCGTGCACGCATACGTTTGCGTGCACGCACACGTTTGCGTGCACGCATACGTTTGCGTGCACGCATACCTTTGCGTGCACGCATACCTTTGCGTGCACGCATACGTTTGCGTGCACGCATACCTTTGCGTGCACGCACACGTTTGCGTGCACGCATACGTTTGCGTGCACGCATACCTTTGCGTGCACGCATACCTTTGCGTGCACGCATACCTTTGCGTGCACGCATACGTTTGCGTGCACGCACACCTTTGCGTGCACGCATACCTTTGCGTGCACGCATACCTTTGCGTGCACGCACACGTTTGCGTGCACGCATACGTTTGCGTGCACGCATACGTTTGCGTGCACGCACACGTTTGCGTGCACGCATACGTTTGCGTGCACGCACACGTTTGCGTGCACGCATACGTTTGCGTGCACGCATACCTTTGCGTGCACGCATACCTTTGCGTGCAGCAATACCTTTGCGTGCACGCATACCTTTGCGTGCACGCATACCTTTGCGTGCACGCATACCTTTGCGTGCACGCATACCTTTGCGTACACGCATACGTTTGCGTGCACGCATACGTTTGCGTGCACGCATACGTTTGCGATCTCAAGGCCGTTCAGGATCTCAAGGCCGTTCAAGATCTCAAGGCCGTTCAAAATAGCAAGACTGTTAAAGATCTCAAGACCGTTCAAGATCTCAAGACCGTTCAGGATCTCAAGAACGTTCAGGATCTCAAGGCCGTTCAAGATCTCAAGGCCGTTCAAAATATCAAGACTTTTCAAGATCTCAAGACCGTGCAATATCTCAAGACCGTTCAAGATCTCAAGGCCATTCAAGATCTCAAGGCCGCTCAGGATCTCAAGGCCGATCAAGATCTCAAGGCCGTTCAAAATATCAATACTTTTCAAGATCTCAAGAACGTTCAGGAGCTCAAGGCCGTTCAAAATCTCAAGGCCGCTCAGGATCTCAAGGCCGATCAAGATCTCAAGGCGTTCTAAATATCAACACCATTCAAGATCTCAAGACCGTCCAGGATCTCAAGACCGTACAGGATCTCAAGGCCTTGAGAGCAAACGTGTGCGTGCACGCAAACGTATGCGTGCACGCAAAGGTATGCGTGCACGCAAACGTATGCGTGCACGCAAAGGTATGCGTGCACGCAAAGGTATGCGTGCACGCAAAGGTATGCGTGGACGCATACGTTTGGGTGCACGCATACGTTTGCGTGCACGCATACCATTGCGTGCACGCATACGTTTGCGTGCACGCATACCTTTGCGTGCACGCATACCTTTGCGTGCACGCACACGTTTGCGTGCACGCATACGTTTCCGTGCACGCATACCTTTGCGTGCACGCATACCTTTGCGTGCACGCATACGTTTGCGTGCACGCATACCTTTGCGTGCACGCACACGTTTGCGTGCACGCATACGTTTGCGTGCACGCACACGTTTGCGTGCACGCATACCTTTGCGTGCACGCATACGTTTGCGTGCACGCATACCTTTGCGTGCACGCACACGTTTGCGTGCACGCATACGTTTGCGTGCACGCATACGTTTGCGTGCACGCATACGTTTGCGTGCACGCATACGTTTGCGTGCACGCATACCTTTGCGTGCACGCACACGTTTGCGTGCACGCGTACCTTTGCGTGCACGCATACGTTTGCGTGCACGCATACCTTTGCGTGCACGCACACGTTTGCGTGCACGCATACGTTTGCGTGCACGCATACCTTTGCGTGCACGCATACGTTTGCGTGCACGCATACCTTTGCGTGCACGCACACGTTTGCGTGCACGCATACGTTTGCGTGCACGCATACCTTTGCGTGCACGCATACCTTTGCGTGCACGCATACGTTTGCGTGCACGCATACCTTTGCGTGCACGCACACGTTTGCGTGCACGCATACGTTTGCGTGCACGCATACCTTTGCGTGCACGCATACCTTTGCGTGCACGCACACGTTTGCGTGCACGCATACCTTTGCGTGCACGCATACCTTTGCGTGCACGCACACGTTTGCGTGCACGCATACGTTTGCGTGCACGCACACGTTTGCGTGCACGCATACGTTTGCGTGCACGCATTCCTTTGCGTGCACGCATACCTTTGCGTGCAGCAATACCTTTGCGTGCACGCATACCATTGCGTGCACGCATACCTTTGCGTGCACGCATACCTTTGCGTACACGCATACGTTTGCGTGCACGCATACGTTTGCGTGCACGCATACGTTTGCGTGCACGCATACGTTTGCGATCTCAAGGCCGTTCAGGATCTCAAGGCCGTTCAAGATCTCAAGGCCGTTCAAAATAGCAAGACTGTTAAAGATCTCAAGACCGTTCAAGATCTCAAGACCGTTCAGGATCTCAAGAACGTTCAGGATCTCAAGGCCGTTCAAGATCTCAAGGCCGTTCAAAATATCAAGACTTTTCAAGATCTCAAGACCGTGCAATATCTCAAGACCGTTCAAGATCTCAAGGCCGTTCAAGATCTCAAGGCCGCTCAGGATCTCAAGGCCGATCAAGATCTCAAGGCCGTTCAAAATATCAATACTTTTCAAGATCTCAAGAACGTTCAGGAGCTCAAGGCCGTTCAAAATCTCAAGGCCGCTCAGGATCTCAAGGCCGATCAAGATCTCAAGGCCGTTCTAAATATCAACACCATTCAAGATCTCAAGACCGTCCAGGATCTCAAGACCGTACAGGATCTCAAGGCCTTGAGAGCAAACGTGTGCGTGCACGCATACGTTTGCGTGCACGCATACGTTTGCGTGCACGCATACCTTTGCGTGCACGCACACGTTTGCGTGCACGCATACGTTTGCGTGCACCCATACCTTTGCGTGCACGCATACGTTTGCGTGCACGCACACGTTTGCGTGCACGCATACCTTTGCGTGCACGCATACGTTTGCGTGCACGCATACGTTTGCGTGCACGCATACGTTTGCGTGCACGCATACGTTTGCGTGCACGCATACCTTTGCGTGCACGCACACGTTTGCGTGCACGCATACGTTTGCGTGCACGCACACGTTTGCGTGCACGCATACCTTTGCGTGCACGCATACCTTTGCGTGCACGCATACGTTTGCGTGCACGCATACCTTTGCGTGCACGCATACGTTTGCGTGCACGCACACGTTTGCGTGCACGCATACGTTTGCGTGCACGCATACCTTTGCGTGCACGCATACGTTTGCGTGCACGCATACCTTTGCGTGCACGCATACGTTTGCGTGCACGCATACCTTTGCGTGCACGCATACGTTTGCGTGCACGCATACCTTTGCGTGCACGCATACCTTTGCGTGCACGCATACCTTTGCGTGCACGCACACGTTTGCGTGCACGCATACGTTTGCGTGCACGCATACGTTTGCGTGCACGCATACGTTTGCATGCACGCATACGTTTGCGTGCACGCATACGTTTGCGTGCACGCATACCTTTGCGTGCACGCATACCTTTGCGTGCACGCACACGTATGCGTGCACGCAAAGGTATGCGTGCACGCAAACATATGCGTGCACGCAAACGTGTGCGTGCACGCAAACGTATGCGTGCACGCAAACGTATGCGTGCACGCAAAGGTATGCGTGCACGCAAACGTATGCGTGCACGCAAAGGTATGCGTGCACGCAAAGGTATACGTTCACGCAAAGGTATGCGTGCACGCAAAGGTATGCGTGCACGCAAACGTATGCGTGCGCGCAAACGTATGCGTGCACGCAAAGGTATGCGTGCACGCAAACGTATGCGTGCACGCAAACGTATGCGTGCACGCAAAGGTATGCGTGCACGCAAACGTGTGCGTGCACGCAAACGTATGCGTGCACGCAAACGTGTGCGTGCACGCAAAGGTATGCGTGCACGCAAAGGTATGCGTGCACGCAAACGTGTGCGTGCACGCAAACGTATGCGTGCACGCAAAGGTATGCGTGCACGCAAAGGTATGCGTGCACGCAAAGGTATGCGTGCACGCAAACGTATGCGTGCACGCAAACGTGTGCGTGCACGCAAACGTATGCGTGCACGCAAACGTGTGCGTGCACGCAAAGGTATGCGTGCACGCAAACGTATGCGTGCACGCAAACGTGTGCGTGCACGCAAAGGTATGCGTGCACGCAAACGTATGCGTGCACGCAAACGTGTGCGTGCACGCAAAGGTATGCGTGCACGCAAACGTATGCGTGCACGCAAAGGTATGCGTGCACGCAAACGTGTGCGTGCACGCAAACGTATGCGTGCACGCAAACGTATGCGTGCACGCAAAGGTATGCGTGCACGCAAACGTATGCGTGCACGCAAACGTATGCGTGCACGCAAAGGTATGCGTGCACGGAAACGTATGCGTGCTTGCAAACGTGTGCGTGCACGCATACGTTTGCGTGCACGCAAACGTATGCGTGCACGCAAACGTATGCGTGCACGCAAAGGTATGCGTGCACGCAAACGTGTGCGTGCACGCAAACGTATGCGTGCACGCAAACGTGTGCGTGCACGCAAAGGTATGCGTGCACGCACACGTTTGCGTGCACGCATACGTTTGCGTGCACGCATACGTTTGCGTGCACGCATACCTTTGCGTGCACGCATACCTTTGCGTGCACGCATACCTTTGCGTGCACGCACACGTTGGCGTGCACGCACACGTTTGCGTGCACGCATACGTTTGCGTGCACGCATACGTTTGCGTGCACGCATACGTTTGCGTGCACGCATACCTTTGCGTGCACGCATACGTTTGCGTGCACGCACACGTTTGCGTGCACGCATACGTTTGCGTGCACGCATACCTTTGCGTGCACGCATACGTTTGCGTGCACGCATACGTTTTCGTACATGCATACCTTTGCGTGCACGCATACGTTTGCGTGCACGCATACCTTTGCGTGCTCGCATACGTTTGCGATCTCAAGGCCGTTCAGGATCTCAAGGCCGTTCAAGATCTCAAGGCCGTTCAAAATAGCAAGACTGTTAAAGATCTCAAGACCGTTCAAGATCTCAAGACCGTTCAGGATCTCAAGAACGTTCAGGATCTCAAGGCCGTTCAAGATCTCAAGGCCGTTCAAAATATCAAGACTTTTCAAGATCTCAAGACCGTGCAAGATCTCAAGACCGTTCAAGATCTCAAGACCGTTCAGGATCTCAAAGCCGTTCAAAATATCAATACTTTTCAAGATCTCAAGAACGTTCAGGGGCTCAAGGCCGTTCAAAATCTCAAGGCCGCTCAGGATCTCAAGGCCGATCAAGATCTCAAGGCCGTTCAAAATATCAACACCATTCAAGATCTAAAGACTGTTCAAGATCTCAAGGCCGTTCAGGATCGCAAGGCCGTTCAAGATCTCAAGGCCGTTCAAAATAGCAAGACTGTTCAAGATCTCAAGACCGTTGCATACGTTTGCGTGCACGCATACCTTTGCACGCATACCTCACGACTGTTCGAGATCTCAAGGCCGCTCAGGATCTCAAGGCCGATCAAGATATCAAGGCTGTTCAAAATATCAACACCATTCAAGATCTAAAGACTGTTCAAGATCTCAAGGCCGTTCAGGATCGCAAGGCCGTTCAAGATCTCAAGGCCGTTCAAAATAGCAAGACTGTTCAAGATCTCAAGACCGTTACATACGTTTGCGTGCACGCATACCTTTGCACGCATACCTCACGACTGTTCGAGATCTCAAGGCCGCTCAGGATCTCAAGGCCGATCAAGATATCAAGGCCGTTCAAAATATCAACACCATTCAAGATCTAAAGACTGTTCAAGATCTCAAGGCCGTTCAGGATCGCAAGGCCGTTCAAGATCTCAAGGCCGTTCAAAATAGCAAGACTGTTCAAGATCTCAAGACCGTTGCATACGTTTGCGTGCACGCATACGTTTGCGTGCACGCACACGTTTGCTCTCAAGGCCTTGAGATCCTGTACGGTCTTGAGATCCTGGACGGTCTTGAGATCTTGAATGGTGTTGATATTTTGAACGGCCTTGATATCTTGATCAGCCTTGAGATCCTGAGCGGCCTTGAGATCTTGATCGGCCTTGAGATCCTGAACGGTCTTGGGATCCTGAACGGTCTTCAGATCCTGAACGGTTTTAGATCTTGAACGCATGCGTTACACATGCGTTCCGCGTGCGTTACGCGTGCGATACGTGTTCAAGATCTCAAGGCCTTGAGATCCTGTACAGTCTTGAGATCCTGAACGGTCTTTTGATCTTGAATGGTGTTGATATTTTGAACGGCCTTGATATCTTGATCAGCCTTTAGATCCTGAGCGGCCTAGAGATCTTGAACGGCCTTGAGATCCTGAACGGTCTTCAGATCCTGAACGGTCTTGAGATCTTGAACGGTCTTGAAATCTTGAACAGTCTTGATATTTTGAACGGCCTTGAGATCTTGATCGGCTTCATTTTTTACAGACAAACATTTATAACAAAAAAAATTCTATCTTTTTATTGGATTGGATAAGAAAAAAAGAGGGTGTAGGGGTTTCCTTCCGTTTAAGCAGGAATTTGTAAAAAAAAAGACTTAACAAATATTAATTTAATTATTTAAGAACAACGGCAGCACTTGTTAGTTCAAATTATAATTTCTTCTTCTTCAAAGTTTTTCAAGGGCGTTTTTCTGAAAAATTATTTTTTTTGGAATATTAATTTTGAAGCTTAAAAAAATTTTGTGAAATAAAATTTTTACTATATAAATAGTACAGGAAAATTAACAAAAAAACAATCGTTTTATGGAACGAAATATAGGACGGCTGACGGCTTTTTATACCTGAAAAAGAGCTATTAGGAAAGCTTATGCCCAGTTTTTCGGGATGCCATCCCCCTGGGGAAATCCGCCATTTTGGAAAACGCGGATTTCATGGATTTTTATTAATGGCGTAGTTTCTTCTTGTCAAATGACAAAAATTACAGCTTAAAAAGTGCCAACTACCGAAATAACGGGCTATTCAAAATAACACCTCTTGGGAAAACCCTTTACATACAAAAAAGAATAGGATTTTGTGTACTTGCTTTTTAGGTAAAACCACTAAGAACAGGGTTTCTGTTCTAATTTGTCTGACGTTTCTCATAAATCTGTGCTGTTCTGTTCTGTTTTGGATCTGACTTTTTCCTCATTATACAACCCAATAATAAACAGATGTCTTACACTCACAATAAAAAGTGTGATATGAAAAAAAGACAAAAGTTAAAAAATGTTTGTTTTTGGTATCCACAATAGACATTCCTGATGGGGTACCAAAACATGTCCAATAATTTTTTACTAGGGAGGGCCTCAGGAGTGTTTGAAAAGCTTCTTCGTCCAAATTGTTGGTACTGAAATCCAGCAAGAGCTTGTCATGTATCTGACAAGATTTCCCCGTCTAGATTTTCCCTACTAAAAACTAACTAGGGCCTTGACAGAAACTTGAATTTTTCGAGATGGGCTGTTTAAAAAAATTGCTCAAAAAATGCAGGATTAATTGAAGTTCCCAGGATGTAAACTTGGATTTCTAGTAATAAAATGAACAAATGACCATCTTCCTTTCAACAAAGTTGCAAACCTTGATGAAATATTGCAAGCGGTTAAGAAAGTCAACGAAGAAGATTAGGGAAGAAAAAGTAGGCACAAAATGAGACGAAACTTATATATCACCAAAAATAACATTTGATTGGAGACGTACTCAAGCCAATATTAGAACTAAACAAGCTGGTTTAATGCGAGTTAGTTTTCCCTAAATAAAATTAAAATGACTCCAATTTAAAAACAAAAAATACAGGAAAATTGTTTATACCTATTTTTTTATTCATGGTAAACTCGATTTAAAAATATCACAAAGTCACTTTTTCTAATGATGTCTCAAACGGAAACGCTTGACGGTCTTGTAACGGTAACCATCATCAGCCAAAACGGTTTGGATCTCTGGCTGGGGTTCTGGAAGAGCAAGTTTAGCTGCTTCAACTGGAGGCAAGTATTCGTTGGATGGGAGCTTGTTGCCATCACGACGATGCCTCAAACGGAAACGCTTGACGGTCTTGTAACGGTATCCATCATCAGCCAAGACGGTTTGGATCTCGGGCTGGGGTTCTGGAAGAGCAAGTTGAGCTGCTTGAACTGGAGGCAAGTATTCGTTGGACGGGAGCTCGTTGACATCACGCCGATGCCTCAAACGGAAACGCTTGACGGTCTTGTAACGGTAACCATCATCAGCTAGAATGGTGGGTTCCGCAGAAGCAATAGCAACTGGAGCAGCTACTGGGGGCAAGTATTCGTTTGAAGGAATAACACCTGAACTGGAGGAAGGTATTCAGTTGAAACTGCAGCTGATGCAGCTGTAGCAATAACAGCGAAGAGGACCATAAAGTATTTCTGGAAAAATAAATAGATTAATGAAGATTTATTTTTAGGGACCTTCCCATCAATTAATTTTATTTTAAAAAATAATAAATTCGACCAACCATTCTTCTGTTTTAGATAATTCGCAGTATTTGAATTGATTTAAGTGAAAGATGAATGTTCTTAGTATTTTTCTCTATTTATATGATATTCTATTTTTAAAATTCTGATTTCATCGTTTTGTTAAGATCTAATGAATGCTCCATTTGTTAAACGCCTTTCACACTTAATTCATTGATTAATATTGTGAGTGAGCTATTGCGCTGGCCAGTAGCGGATCTAGGAATTGGCAGTGGGGGGGCTTGGAGTTTGGAGATTCAGTTTGAGACCTTAAGTAATAAAACTTGCTTGTCTTAAGATCAATTTTTTAATTTATAACAAATAATAGTGATCAGTTTAGGTTTAATGAAAGACCGTACTCAACTTCAGACGAACTACACTTCACGACAACGCGGCAAAACATTATTTTTTATGAAATTTTAGGAGCTATATCGCACTAAGCGGCAACTGAACTTCATAAAAATTCATACGAAGTCGTGTAAGTGTAGTTCCGATGCAGTGCAATTCCGGCGAGTGCGGCCTTACCTTTATATATATGGATATATGGAGATTCATGTGTCGTTATATAAAAGACGTCGAATTTTGACATTCCCACTTTTCGTTTAATGATATCCGTTTTGTGTGTGCCTTTATATCCTCTCCTGTCGCGCTTTTAAATGTTTTCAATACAAAGTACAATAACAATTATTCATAATTGCTGTAGCGGAGACAGAAACAAATTCAAAGGCCAAAGGTATCTGGTATAACTAGTTATTGTATTAATAAAATTAATAATTTTTAGCCATATATGCTTGAACCACGCGTACAAATTCGTTTATTTATATTATTTGAAAATTGATTAGGTACCTACGTAATGTAGTTATATTTTTAAATTAGCTGTGGGTATGTTTTGAACTTCCCATTTTTGACAAGATTTGAAAACTGTTTATAATTGGCTAGTTCAGAAAAATTATATTTAAGTGTTCGTACTCGCAAAACCTCATACATATGTGCTTTGACACGGTATCAGTCCTCTGAGATCTCATTTTTCCTGAATTAGCCAAATAAACGAAACTATTTTGTTCAAACTGACACTTTAGGACATAAGACAAAGCTGCTCTAAGAAATAAGCCGCGGCCCAATTTTGCCAGCGTGAATGAATTTTCGTGTATACGCTGCATACACTTTATATTCATGCCAAAAAAATATGTCGACAAATTCGCACGTCAATTCGCACGTCACTCGAGAGCCTAGAGGGATTGCAAATATTCATTTGCTTTTGCATGATTTTCTGAGCGCGCACAGAGAAAACTCACGCTTTTGAAATTTGGCTCCTTGACTAGAGAATTTGTGTACAATTTCCTAGTACAAAAATGTTTTGTATGTACAATTGCCTTCGACCTTTCAAATTTTGAAAACGTAAACCGAAAAATCTCTTAGCGCAGCAAAGGCCGTAAGAAAGAATTTCTGTTGTATTAAACATTTACACTTAACTTGACATTCCGTTGTTCTCCAATGGTTTAAGCCTCAACTGCGTTTCTTTCGGTAAATTAGCTTTGTTTTTAGTGTAAACAGTTGGGGCATTTGACACGTTAATGTTAAGCCCCAACCATTTTGTATCTCTTTTTACTTATCTCTTCAACCCTTAGCCCCAACTTCGGACTTTGACAGTCCCTAGACTTGAGCCCCCAAAACTCTCTGGAATAAGGTTAGTTTTTAGGGAGTAAGTTGCTTAACCGTGGCTAGGTTTTTTGTCCAAAATTCTCAGACCTTATTGTTCCATTTTTTGTTATTATTAATAACGGAAACGGTACCTGTTATAGAACCGATTTTTTTGTTTTCAAATTTCTCGTTGACGGATGCACCGATTTCAACCAAAATTCGTATACAAGAGCTCCGTCACAATTCAAACAAGTTTGCATATACAAATTCACTTATATATAAACTGAGTTTGAAGGGTGTCTTTACAAATTATCTTAGCATCTATAGGGAATTGATTGTCAACACATCTACGTCCATTTGGAATGGGAAGAATATATCAAACGCTTTTGGAACCGGGAAGAGAGTACCACAAGGTTGCGTTCTCAGTCCAATTCAATTTTCACTATTTATTGACGATGTGCCTGAAAACTTGCCTGGGGGAGCTGAGGTGAGAGGTGTTCTCGTGAAAACACTTTTATATGCTGATGATTAAGTCTAACCTATAGTCCACATACACTTCAGCTTCAAATTAATAAGCTCAAGCTGTATTATGACACTTGGGACCTAAAAATCAACACCACGAAATCGAAAATAATGAATGAAATAGTGAATTTAAGTATTAAGGGTTCTTGCTATCATACAATCAGGGCTGGCCACGAGGCGAGAAAAATCTCGGTCTCGATCTCGGTCACGTTATGCCGAGCCCGAGATAGAGACGAGACGAGACTGTCTTTTAAGCAACCGAGACGAGACTGTATATATGGAGCGAAATTTACAGAGAGTCTAATAAATTAAAAAAACAATTTCAGTTAAATATTTATTTTCTTCTGCACGTAATCGAAAATATTTCGTTCCAATAATCAACAAGTTAGCCGGAAATCGTATTTTTCGGAGACTAAACCGAAACGAGACTTAATTATACGAGACCGAGACGAGACTGAAAATTTTCGATTTTAACGAGACCGAGACGAGACTTACAAAAGTCTCGCAGAGTCTCGTCTCGTGGCCAGCCCTACATATGTACAATCTTAATTTGCGACCACATGTAAAACAAAAGGTGATTAATGCAAAATCTCATGTGGCCTAGGTTCTATTGTAAAAAAATTTTGATAACGCATCTAAATTTAACGCTACTATCAATGCATGCCTCTGCTATGCAAATCAGGTTTTTGACTTTGAAAGCTTGCAATGTTTTTTCTTCAATCTCCCAACTACAATCCCACGTACGCTATTCATGTGGAAACTGTCATCCCCAAATTTTCTTGAAGAATCTCAAACTAACGCAGACTTTATATTAAAAATAATGAAGCGTTCTAACATTAATCCTCAGCACCAACTAATTCCATATGCTTTTAGGTGCAATTTATCTCCATTCAAAGATTGGCTTGACTTGGCTGCGGAACACCAAGTGGATCTTCATTTAACTCTGGAAAACGTAGAACTTTCTATGAAAGTTGTCTAAACAGGGGGCCATAATCTGAGTCCAGATATTTGTACAGAACTTTAAACCATTCTCTAGGTTCAAATAATTATTCTAGTAACAGTCTGACAAACTACGAAATCAGCACTAAATTTAAAATGAGGACCGAAACTCTATACCTCAATTTTATGACATACAGACAGGATCTAAGGATATCATGTAGTCTCTTTAATCTGAATGTACCTGAAGGCATTTTTCCACTTCATCGCAGAATGTCAAATTCTACTTGAATTAAGAAGTTTGCTCAAAAAGCTTTCTCACTCTTCAAGAAACTTCGGATCTTTTAAATGGTGTTTAAGGTCGGAAGATATTATCGCAATATGGTATTCATGCCTATAAGTATCGCAATAGTTTTTTGGAATAAGTTTTGTTATCATTTCTAATAATTATTATGTACATTATATCATATTATGAATATTTTACTTTTTTATTATGTCAAACAAACTTTGTTAGTTATCTAAGTTTATTAATAAAGAAGATTAATTTTTGAATTTAAAAAAAAATATTGTATTTTTTGAAAATTCAGTATCTTAAAAACGGGTTAATCAAATTATTTTTTATTTTGTGTAAAATTGTATTTAATTAAATACTAAATAAAAATTTTATATAAAAAAATTTAATTTTTAAGAAAACCGCTCCAACGATTTTGTATTTTTTTTGTTCATAAATTCATATTTATCAAACAAATCAGATGGCATACCTACTTGATTCTGAACTCTTACTTTCAAAGCCATTGAAATATTACATATTTATAGTAAAAATGTATTTAAGTTTTTTTTTTTAATGATTACCATAATATTTTGGAATCAATACCTACCTACATATATGTAGTTATACATCATCCATTTCTAGCTACGTTAAAGTTTTTAGCTACGAGAGCAAGTTTGTGCGATCCAGTCGTGCCCATTTTGTACTTTTAATTCCTTTGTAGGGCGTGATTTGTTTTTTGTTGACAATTATTCCATTATCGATTTTTAAATAGCTACTACAGGGACCAAAAGATCTAAAAACACTAAGCAAATGTCAAAATTAGATGAAAACACGTTTGTTTAAGTCTTAAGTTCGAATTGGGATCGAAATTCTGACACATAGAGGAACAACACTGGCTAGGCCAAATTTTGATGTTCTTTATTTTAATTTTAAATTTTGCTAATGTGACCTGCTAATCTTCACTGTGAAGTTGGAAGGACAGTGTGTATTTTGTTACTTCAATTTAACACACCAAAAACTTAAATGTTAAACAAGAATACAAAGTTCTTCTATATACAAAAACCTTTGCATAGCAAGCCTGTCGTAAAAATAAGTGAGATGAGATCTAAACGCACGCCAAGTTCTTAGTTTACTAAATGTTAAATATCAAATATTTTAAGTAACAGTCCAGGCTAATTAGATTTTGGCATGTATTGAACATATAGTATCTTAGATTTTTATGGTATTCGATCAGAAATAGTATAAACAAAGAGAATATGAGGTTGCTCCCCCTCAAAAGGGTGTGCTATTTGCAGGAAAATTCAAAACGTGCACAGAAGTGCATTATTCACTCCATGTTTTTTGTTGTTTTCCTATATAACTTTCGAAACAAGCATCTTAGGAAAAAAAAATAGTTTGTTGTAAAATTGTCCACAAGATGCCATTTACATAAAACTTTCTGGTGTTATATTTTTGTGCTACTGACAGGTAAAAAATCGTCTTATTCTACTTTATACGTGGACTCAGATACTCAAGGGAATTACAAAATGAAATGTTGAAACCCTATTCAAATCGGTCTGATACGTTCGGCATGAGAGGTAATGTTAAATAAGTGCACTGCGAAATGTTTACATCAATGCTGTGGTCAAAGTTAGATATTTATGCTGGCGCAAATTTGTGTACACATACTTGGAACCACTAACTATCGTAAAGTATCGTTATAATATTTATTTTATTTTTTAAGTCACTTTTGTAGGGATTTTAAAAGACCAAAAATTGTATGAAGAATGTTTTTTTTAATAAATACAAATAATTATTTTATTGAAAAAAGCATTTTTCATACGATTTTTGCTCTTTTAAAATCGGTACAAAAGTGACTACAAAAATAACATAAGTATTATAACGATACCTTACGATAGTTAAGGGTTCCAAGTTATGTGTACAAAATAATAAAATAAATGTCTAACTTCGACCACAGCATTGATGCAAACATTATGTTTTCGGTGTGATATGGTGCACCCGATGATAGACTGTCTGAAACTTTTGTTTACTCATATAAGTCATTATTGTGTTGCACTTGCTTCTATATAATATTTACTCTGTCTAAGTAGGTAAAAAGAAATAAAAATAAAACTACAAACTACAACATTGCCCTCATGCACCAGCACCAATTTTACTTCCTTTAACTCAAAAGAAAGGTAAAAAAAAAAACAATCAAACCGACGAAAACTGTGCAATCAAAATGGATGCGAAATCTATACAGAACAACTTCCTCATTTGTACTTGACCGTCTCGCCGCAACATATCACAGTGCTGCCACCATCGTCTATTTTGCGGTTTGCATAAATCTACGTCTTCTCCCTCTCCTTCCAACCTCTCCCCAGCCCTCGAGCTAAACTAACTGCCCGTCCGTCGCTCGTTGTGTAGCTTTCGGCTAATTTTATGCCTCTGTGAATCTCTTCCAGCCAGAGTGTCTGACCTTGTTCGCCTCGTGTCGGTGTCGACTTTGTTTAAATTGTTGTCTCTTGGTCCGAAATGTCTGGCAACGGTCTAAGGGGATTCGACGACGACAACCACGATGATGGAGCCTTTGCCGCTTTGCTCTTTTAACCGTTTCTTCTTCTTCCTCTTCAGGCCCTACTTGTCAAATTTTCTTCCTTTTTTTTAATCTCAAAGTGTTTTTCTTTGTTTAATTGACCCGAAATCCGGACATTCTGATTTATAATGCATCTTCCACCATCTGTAGTCCAATTGTAGTTGTGGCGATGTCACATCTTCTTAAAAAAGAATTTTTAATTTGAAATAAAAGAAGCATTGCGGAGCGCCTCCATATCCCTAAGTAATTACACCAGCTTGATGGGCCTAAAATGGTATTTACTTGGCAATTATATACGAATTGTAATGGCCTGGACTGGTCTTCCCTGCGGCCGATGACGGACGGACGGATGGACGAACGGACGGCGACGACGACGACGGCCCACTCTAGGAACGTGGTGAACATATACGTGCGCACCTTAAGTAGCTGCTATGGTCGTTTATCTCCTAATGCGACGCAGCGCATTTGCATGACATCATTCAAATTTGGAATTTGACAGTTGCTGTCATATTTTTTTGTATTGCAGATATCGTATTGGGGGGAAAGCTGGAAAATACTCCCTGGCTCGTTGGCTTGTTGGGTCGTTGGTAATGTGAGTCAATTACCATAAGGAAATGTTTTATGAGACCAAGTATGTTGCGTACATCGTCCAAAAGTGGTCGCACTGAGATCTCCTTACAGCATATGCATATTTGCATATCGAACTCTAGTATCGTTGCGGGCATAGGTTTGGAATAAACTTACAAAAAAGAACTGTTCGCTTATCTGTCAGTCAAACAAAAACAAAAAAAAAAAAAACATCAACTTGCACTGACAGAGAAAATAAAATTTTCAAACGCCTGGGCAGGCGAAAGCAAGAAATTAAAATTTTCTATAGACAAAGAAGAAGCCACTAAGGTGTGTACCTACGATGTTGCTTGCTTAGATACCTACTTGTCTATTGTTTTGATAATGGGCATAGTATGTAACTATTGCAGGACAGTAAAAGTGAGGATGATGGCGTCTGAACGTCAAATGTCAGTTATTTGAGAACCTGACATAATGCTTTAGACAAAAAATGTGGAGTTTATGGTTGTTGATATTTAATATTTTTTTTAATGAATTTAAATTGTATAGCCGTTTAAATAAAATAAATATCTGAATGGCATGACGCTCGTGGAGATTGGAGGGCGAGTAGTGAATGTGATTAATAACCTTCAATCGTTCATTTGTGCATGTTGTTGCTATAGCTAGTTACTAGAGTTTTGTGTTTAATGCAAACATTTGCATTGTTGTTGGATTGATTTTGAAAAGATATAACGGTAAGTAAGTTTTCAAATAAAAAGTACAAGTGACCTCAACTCCAGAAATTATTGTGTTTCGTCCAAGGTATAACAGTGGGCTCTTCAGTCAGTCTGTTATACCCTACTAAATCACAAATTTTGGTCGATGTTTACCGACTCTTATAAAAATCACAGCAAGAAGATACTGTGAATGTTATTATTCTAGAGAAATTTGTTTAAATTCGCGCACCCAGAAAATAATTACCCGTGGTCAGGTTTTTTTAATAAGAAAAAGAAATTTGAATATTAAAATATTAAAATTACTTTGGTTTTAAGTGGAGTGAATGAATATAATTCGAATAAAAAGTACAAGTGGCCTCAACTCCAGAAATGATTGTGTTTCGATCAGAAGACCTGACCACGGGTAATTTTTTTCTGGGTGCACGAATTTAAACAAATTCCGCTAGAATAATAAAATTCACAGTATCTTCTTGCTGTGATTTTTATAAGAGTCGGTAAACATCGACCAAAATTTGTGTCTTAGAAGGGTATAACAGACTGACTGAAGAGCCCACTGTTATACCTTGGGCGAAACAAAACAATTTCTGGAGTTGAGTTTGAATTATATATTCACTACAGTTAAAACCAAAGTAGTTTTAATATTTTAATATTCAAATTTCTTTTTCTTATTGGTAAGTAAGTTTTGTTGTATGGGTTGATACAAAAAACAATTCCCTCTTAGTTTTTTTTTTATGAGTGTCAAGTTAGCAAAACAACATTCACGAATCGAAAAATGGTTAATTGGATAATTTGCCGTTAATTTGTTGTTAATTAGTTGTGACAATTTCGAAATTGTCGTTCTATGATTTCTATCCTTTTTTTTGTTTGCTTTGCTACCTTCATATCAAGTTAGCAAAGCACCCCTTCAGAAAAGTACTAAAACATCTTTACAGTGAATGATTTATAGGTTAATAATTTGCCTTTAATTAGTTTTATAGTGTTTTCTATGTTTTTTGCTTATTTCCTAATTCGAAATCAACGACAAATTATTAAGCGATAAATTATTCAATGTAAGAAGTTTTAACCCAGTTTTGAGGTGTTGCTTTGCTAACTTGACATTGAATTAGGAAATAAGCAAAAAAATAGAAAACATAGCACGATGAAATTGAAAATGTCACAACTTATTAACGGCAAATTATTAATCTATAAATCATTCACTGTAAAAAGTTTTTAGTACTTTTCTGAGGGGGTGCTTTGCTAACTTGATATCAAGTTAGCAACTTGATATCAAGTTAGCAAAGCAACACAATAAACATAGAAAACATTGAACGACAAATTCCAAATTGTCACAACTAATTAATGGAAAATTATCCAATTAACCATTTTTCGATTTGCTAATGTTGTTTTGCTAACTTGACATCGAATTAGGAAATTAGCAAACAAAACATAGAAAACATCGCACGACAAAATTAAAAATGTCACAACTAATTAACAACTAATTAACGTCAAATTATTAACCTATAAATCTTTCACTGTAAAGAGTTTTTAGTACTTTTCTGAGGGGGTGCTTTGCTAACTTGATATCAAGTTAGCAAACCAACACAAAAATCATAGAAAACATTGAACGATAAATTTCCAAATTGTCAGAACTAATTAACAACAAATTAACGGCAAATTATCCAATTAACCATTTTTCGATTCGTGTATGTTATTGTTTTGCTAACTTGACACTCGTTTTTTTATAGATTCTTTTGATTCGTGGTTGTCGTGATATTATTAAGGTCTTTACCAAGTTTTATTTTTTTCACCAGTGTTTTGTTAGAGTGTCAAACTTTCTCCTCCTCTCAAAAAGGCACCCTTTCATCAATGATATCTGTATGGTGTCTTTAGATACTTTATTTTCATAGTAAATTATAAACATTTGTAACAAATTTAAGCAACGGACAATTATTTACGTAAAGAGGATTCCATATTTTTGTACAGTTAAGAATAAAGCTTATAAAAAAAACTTGACTAGAGAACATCCTAGCCATCAGTTATTCTGTTTAAATGATCTAAACCAATCTAACGTTAACACACAAAGTTTGGTTAAACATTTAACAAAACAATAAAAGGACGTATACGCCCTAGTATACCATTTTCTTCGTCGTCCTTAGAATAAATTTGTGTCGCTACAGGTCGAGAAGATCCTGGGCGTAGTGACTTCTAATTCTCAACCATTTCTGAGTCTTCTGAAACATGGCGGAACTACAATTTTCTGTCGAATCCGAATGGCTTATATGTGAACCGTGAAGTAAATATTCTAGACAAAGGATACTCTTGGAGGATTCGTTGTCTTAGAAAGACACTTGACACTTGACGGTTTGCTTGTTCCTCTCCATTCTTTTTCTTACAGTTAACCTACCTTGGGTGAACCGCTTACCAAAAAAATGGTCCTATTATATTTATATTTATGCTCGAATTATCCACGTACCTTAGCTTGTTTGCCTAAAATATACAGCTGTGTGAAGTGGGAATCCCAAGTCAAAATGTTTGGGTGGGGTTCATCAGAATCGTTTGTCCATCGTTTGTACACGTTTGTCAAACCAAAAAAACGTTTGTCTACCCTCAGGAAAAAAGTTATTAAGCTTTTCTTTTTTATAGCAACTCCCCAAAATCAAAAAACACATCTACTGCCCCCAATAGATGACTTAGGAAGATGAGACTAAGTGCGTTCGATTGTCCACCGGCTGTTTAAGATTATTCACCAAAATTAATCGTTTTTCCACCCTAAGTTCAAAAGTTATTCAACATTTATTTTTCATAGCATATCTCCAAACCCAAGAATTAATCTACCCAACCTTTAATCAACATAAATAACATTTGTATTACAACATGCTTGTTAACAAAAATATGCACGACTGGATCGCACGAACTTGCTCGTGTAGTTAACAACTAGAATATTTAATAAAATTTGTATACAATTGGACTAAGAATTAATGAATTAAGGAAAAACTCAAAATATTCGAAAAAACGTTATAATCTTCAATTTGATACCAATCAATTATTTTATTCAAGACAAACTAATAAAAAAAAAACAAAACCCAAATATTATTGATAGGCAGGTAAATCTGCCCGTCTGGTTTGGTTGTTGCTACAAAAGTGAATTTAAAATAACTCCGAAGAAATGAGTATTTGCACACGTTACCAATAATCTGCAAAGGTTGGGTGGATTAATTATTGGGTTTGGAGATATGCTATAAAAAAGAAATGTTGAATAACTTTTGAACGAAGGTCTAAAATTTTTTTCATTGCTGGAATAACCTGGACAAACGGTGGACAAACGATTGGGATTAAAACGATTTTGGTAAAAAAAATTTTGTTGGGGTTGCTATAAAAAAGAAATGTTGAATAACTTTTGAACTAAGGTTGGAAAAACGATTATTTTTGGTGAATAATCTTAAACAGCCGGCGGAAAAACGAACGCACTTAGTCTTATCTTATTTTGCTATATCTCTGGATTTGCTATAAAAAAGAAAAGCTTAATAACTTTTTTCCTGAGGGTGTACAAACGATTTTTTTGGTTGGACAAACGTGGACAAACGATTCTGATAAACCTCACCCAAAAATTTTGACTTCGGGGTTCCCACTTCACACAGCTAAAATATACTATGTAATAGAGTTTTTAAGGTAATGAGGCGTTTTTCAAAAAGAATTCTTACGAATATCCATCTTCAAATATATGCATGCAGTTCCATTACATTCAATCTCAACACCTAGTTTATCTGCATCACTACTTTTGTAGCTATATAGCCATGACGAATAAACTATTCATATTATCGTTATTAAAATAAAAAGTTGCTCATTTAACGCAAAGTTTGGTCCGCATATTTGGCTTGGGAGCACCACAAAACCGTGAGATTTATCCGCACAAATAAATTTAAAATACGCCGATGCGATTAGGTGGTAACATAGTTAGCTCTGGGGAGCGTACCTTTGTACATCTTGGTACCTAGTTATGTGTATATATTAAATCTACCACACGGTGGCTGCCATGCAATTATTTACCGGCTCTAATTAGTGCGAATAAATTAATTAAGAAGTTGCATTTATGAAATTAATGTGCGCTAATAATATGTACGCACATCAGCCTTGGACCAATTTATAGCTGCGCCCATCGTAAAAAAAACATCGAGCATTTCCGAAACAAAAATAATGGGTCCGTTGCGTGCAAATTCTACTTAAGCTAGACACAGACCTTTGTTTTGCATTTAACTGCGTTTATTGCGTTCCTTTCTGGGGCTCCGGTTGGGGAGAAAGAATACACCTATACCTAAGACCTGACGTTTTATGAAGTTGTGTTTTGGAAGTTGTTGTTCTGCTTTGTTTTGTTAAATTGGTACCGTTTAAGTGTGTGCTGCAATTTAATGACTTCTTCGTTGCCGCGTCTACACTAAACATGGTCGTCGTCATGCCTGACATATAATCAATTTATTTAAATTTGTTTGATGTTTCTTGATGTTTGTTGTTGCTGTTAACGATGACTGTAGAGTATTATTTTTGTTAAACTTCTTCCGTTAACTTAAATGGTTTGGCGGTGAAAATTATTGGCACCTGCTGATTCGCTTTTTACCTTCCTCTAGTTTGTGGTGTTGGCTTGCAAGTTGTTTTGCTTTGATATGGAAAAGTGCAGCAGCTTATACAGACAGTGTTGCAGGCAATCATAAAAAGTTCGAAGTGTTAAAATGGGATGGGGATAAAGGAGTTATATAAGAGTTAAAAAGAAATAATTGCAGTGTTCAAATCTAGTATCTAGAGTTTAAAAGAGAAAAGTTGGAAAGGTACCTATAAAACCGAATTCATCCTTTATGTCTATGGGTAAATAAATTGGAGGAACGTTCATAAGAAAAGCCTAGGTTCATCACCAGGGCTAAGAAGCTTGCTGGTTAAATAATGTTAACGAACGTAGACTAGAGGGACAAAAATTACAAATTGTTGGGCGACCTGCATCGTGCCTGATCGGGAAACTATTTATTACTCAGAACTTGGTCTGGGCCAGTAGCGCAACAATCAGTCACGATGAAGTGCTTGTTTTACCTCCTCGTGGTGGTCCCCGGGCAACTATTTATGTATCCCAATATACATAAATAGGCTAAAATTACAAGTGCGAAAAGGCCTAGCTTTCTAGGATAGGTTACGGAGGTTAGCATTCTCCGTAACTGAAATCAACCCGCTACCGAAACCAACACTACGCCTCGGATAATTAATGATAACTCGTTGACAACTTTTGGCTATTGTACCCGGACAAAGATTGGTTTCTGGAATGTGAAGACGCTTCTTGACGATGGAAAAGAAGGTCCTCAGAATGCCAGATTCCTGCAACTAGAGAAGGAATTCATGCGGTATAGGATGGACATCTTAGGGATAAGTGAAGTTAGATGGCTGGACTCGGGGAAGTTTAAGTCACCAACCCGTAACACTGTACTATTCTATTCCGGAAAAACACCTGGAAGCGCTCGGGAATCTGGCGTTGGATTGCTGCTTTACAAAACAGCTCTCAAAAGCTTAATTTCCTGGGAGCCTTTAGGTGACATGATCCTGAAAGCCAGGTTCCGGACTAGAGTACGTCGCGTCACCATCATACAGTGTTACGCCCCAACTTTGCTCTCTTCTGACGAGGAGAAGGAGACCTTTTATAACCGGCTGAGTGCTGCTTATAATAGCGTTCCACGAGGTGATATAATTATGGTGATGGGCGACTTAAATGCCAAGGTTGGCAATGACAATACTGGGCTAAGGTATGTCATGGGAAAACATGGTGTTGGTAACCGAAACGACAATGGCGAACGATTTGTCAATTTCTGCAACGCCAACGGCCTTGTTATTGGAGGGACCATGTTCGAGCATAAGACGTGCCACAAAGTCAGTTGGGTGTCGACTGACAGACAAGCAACTTCCAACCAAATTGACCACTTCGCGATCAGCCGGCGTTTTAGAAGCAGTCTCCAGGACGTCCGTAACAGAAGAGGTGCTGACATGGGAATAGCCCAGGACCACCATCTCAACATCAACATCGTAAGATTGCGTACAGCTGCAGTTCGGAGATCCCAAGGAAACACTTGAATGCCCAAGTTTAATACAGATAGACTAAAGGATCCCGCAGTGCGCCAACAACTAGGGGACAACCTTTCACAAGAATTGAACGCAATCAGCAGCACGGAAACCACATCCATCTAAAATCATTGGTGTGCTATGAAAAATGTGTTCATATCCGGTGCTGAAAGTATAGTCGGCCGGGCGCAAGGGAGAAATAGTGCTTGGCTTTCCGACGAAACTTGGGCAAGGATCGAAGAAAGAAAACATCTTAAAGCTCGCATCGCAGCTACTCCAGCAGGGAGAAACGTACCGCATGAAGATGAGGGAAGTTCACCGTAGTGTGCGACGTGATAAGCGTAACTACATCAACGCATTGGCTACAGAAACAGAAGAAGCCGCTAGTAGGTGTAACAGTAGGACCGTCTGCAGAATTACCAAAGAGGATCCCTGCTAATTTCTGATAAGGATCAGCTCATAAGGTGGAGGGAACACTTTTCTGCGGTTTTAAACCGCGTTTTCGCCAGTGAAGTGAACCCTATTCCCACTGAGCCACCCAAAGTTACAATTTCACGAATACGCACCGTACCCCCCAGGAAAGAAGAAATTATGACCGCCATGAAAGCACTGAAGAACAACAAAGCGGTTGGACTTCACGGTATTCTTGCAGAGCTCTTAGGAGCAGCGCCAACAACATCGAGCGAGCTACTGGACCCACTTATTAAGAGAGCTTGGGAAACAGAGAGCTTTCCTGAAGAGTGGAAAAAAGGAATGATTGTCAAGCTCCCAAAGAGAGGAGATCTCACACAGTGCGAAAACTGGAGAGAAATATGCGTTCTGCATGCAGTAGCCAAAACAATAGCAAGAATAGTATTGGACCGAATTAAAGACCACCTCGAAGACACACTCGACGCCAAACAAGCAGATTTCCGCACTGGATCTTCCTGTGTGGATCATCATCGAACAGTGCGTTGAATCTCGATCACCACTTCACCTGCTGTTCATCGATTTTGAAAAGGCGTTCGACAGTGTCAATAGAGAATTTATTTGGCTTGCTTTGCGCAGGAGGGGCATCCCAGATAAATTGATTGCAATTATCAAGGCTACATATGATGGATCCAAATGTCACGGTTTGCACAAAGGGTAGGCTGTCAGAGGTGTTTGAAATCCAAGGTGGAGTTGGGCAAGGCTGTATACTGTCACCAATACTGTTCCTGTTGGTGATAACTGACGTACTGCACGCAGCTTTGTCAAATGGAAATGGAGGAATTCAGTGGACTCTGCAATCTCACCTCAAACATCTGGACCACGCGGACGACGTATGCTTACTCTCCCATAGGATCATGGATCTCCATCAAATGACAACAAGGGTGGAGAGAGAAGCAGAAATCGTAGGGCTTAAGATCAACTCGGCAAAAACTAAAAGGATCAGCCTTGGAACTTCCTCATCAATCCAAGTTAATATTTCTGGACAACCGGTAGAGATGGTAGAGGATTTCCAATATCTTGGGAGTATTGTCTCTACGGGTGGCGGAACTGAACTGGACGTAAACAGCCGAATCAGAAAAGCAAAGGCTGTTTCGGAATGCTGTCCAAAATATGGAGAAACAACTCTTTTAGTTTAAAGACCAAGCTACGACTGTTCCGCTCCAATGTTGAATCCATTCTGCTTTACGGATGCAGCACTTGGAAAGTCACTGACACTGTCACTAGAAAGCTGCAAACCTTCGTTAATAGATGTCTACGAAACATCGTGAGGATTTTCTGGCCCAACCGTATCTCCAATACCGAACTTCATGAGAGAACAGGTCAGGAGCCCATAGACTCCATTATACGAAGAAGAAAGTGGCAGTGGATTGGCCATACGCTTCGAAAAGGCGATCGGTGCATTGCATCTCAAGCAATGCAGTGGAAGCCACACACACAGGAGGGAAGACAAGTGGGCCGGCCTAGAAGTACATGGCGAAGAACGGTCGAACAGGAATCGGCACGACTGGGGAAAAGTTGGAGAGAGCTGAAATATATTTCAAGTAATTGTACACGATAGCGCGTAGGTGTAGTGGAGGCCCTATGTCCCGTAAGGTAAACATCACGGACGTAATAGGTCCGAGGACCTAAGTAAGTAAGTAAGAATATAAAGAAGAGCTTCAGATATGACAAAATGAGAAAAATATTTAAAAAAAAAAAAATAAAAAAAAGGTTTCCAAAACAATGCATTAGTTTTTTTTCATGCTCAAATGTTGCTAAAAAAAAAACAATTTGATGAGGCTAAGGAATTTGAAATTAAGTGCTTGAATCATTTCCGAATTGTTGGCATAACATCGGTCCTTCACGGTTCCCTTCAAAAAAAAAGGCCAAAGGGTACAAATCGCAGCTCCGAGTCGGCCAATTGTCATCGCCAAGACGGCTGATAACACAATTTGGAAGTTTGGTGCGCAAAAGATCGGTTGTGGCACGGCATGCCATCCTGCATAAACCAGATGTCGTTCAAATCCATGTCTGCAATTTCAGTAAAAAAAAAGTCGGTTATCAAGGCTGTAAAGCACACCGTTGACAGAAACGTTGTTCCCAGCCTCATTTTCGAAAAAAAACTGTCCAATGATGCCACCACTCCACAATCCGCACCAAACTCTTATTTACTGGATGCATTGGTTTCAATCAAGTGCGGGTTTTCTGATCCCCAGATGCACCAGTTTTGATAATATTGCAGGCGCGCGGTGGGTGCTTCATTTCGACCAATACTTCTTTTCAAAAAACGCACTGTTTGAGCTAAACGCCATTCACTTTGGAAATAAGTTTTTTTTAAGTACCTATATTTCCCAACGTTGTTCAAGGGTAAATCAACTCATTTCGTTCCGCGGAGGTATGATACTGGACTTTATGTCAAGATTTCGAGCGGGAAACAGCTCTGTCAGTGTCAAAATAAATGCCCTAGTTGGCCAACCTATATCTGTGTGATTTTTCAAACTGATGAAACGATTCTCTGTGTTTTTGCATCTTCCAAATTTGGCACCTCGAATTTCAAAATTTTACAGCTTTGCACTTTGAATGTTTAAACTTCGCATCACCACACTTGGTAATTTAGTAACTTCGTCATTTACAATTTCCTTACTTGCACCTCGCATTTCATCACTTCGCAGATTAATATCTCTATACTTGGCAACCTCAATCTTCACAACTTCACAGTTAAGCAAATCTGCAACCCTATTCCAATTTCGAAATTTAAGCCTTGCATTTCCTAGTTTCGCAATTTCACAGGTTATAAAAGGGTTGGGGTCGAAATTCTGCCCAACTAACAATTCAGCTTGTTTTAGCATACAAATTTGTATATGCCTCGGTAGGACTTCGGCGGAATTAAATTTCTTATACATGTAACGAGCTGGATAACTGCTTCTTAAAAGTCGAAAAGAAATAAGAAAAAGAAGACTTACCGAGTTTGCAAGCAGTCATTCTAATAAGCTTCTAAAATTGATATTACAGAAGATGCTTGAAGATGTCACTTTAAAAAGGCTGCATAAAGTTTTTATATAAGTTGCGGCGATGGCGACGGCAACGGTGATGGCGATGGCGATGGTGACGGCAACGGTGATGGTGACGGCGAAGGCGACGGTGATGGCGATGGCGCCGGTGACGGCGATGACTACGGCGTTGGCGATGGCGATGGCAACGGCGATGGCGATGGCAACGGCGACGGCGAATTATAACTAAGATGCGGGTGACAATGGCACAGTGGATATAGTGTTTGACTGCTAACCTGGACGTGTGGGTTCAATTCCCAGTCTAGGTAGCATTCTTTTCTATATTCCCCAACTTCAACTTGATGCCACCCGTGGAATTTCATGAGATAATTAAAATCAAATTCTCAATCCACTGTGCCAACAACAAAATTTTTCCTTTCCTTCTATTCCTTCTAACTAGTGCCGTGCATTGCATTTAAAAGACCTGAGGTCTTACAGTCATATAGTTAAAATTATTAAAAAAAAAAATGGCTGAGTAATTAGAGTGATGGACTGTCACGTAGGAGTTCCCGAGTTCGATCCCTAGTGAGGTAAAAATATAATTTATATTTTATTATTGTTTCCAATACTATAATTAATAAATAATTATATTTGGTACTTGATTTCAGATAAAATGCAGTAAAAATCACATTAAAAAATCAAAATACAAATTTATTTTTCCTTTTATTTATTTTTGTTCAACTTCTATAAGACTTGTATTTTTAGCATCTAATAGGTATTATACAACCATACATAAAAAAGTTCGAACTTCTATTAAACTTGTTTTTTACTTTTATACAACCATGTCCGAAGCTATTGAAGTGTTGAAGTTGAAGTGTCATTCAAATTTCCAATATCGCTCGTTAAAACTTCGTATTGGCTTCTTTAGGCTTTTATACAATCTGCTTCTTTTAAAAGATCTATGCTTAAGTAAACTTTACAAATGTCTTATGGAACTTCTAAAGCCTGTTCTATTAAGTCGAACCGCAGTTGAAATGTTAGTTGGGTGCCGAGGTCAAAATTCATGAATTTTCTAAATTCTGCTTTTCAAAATTCTGCTTTCAAAATTCTGCTTGACAAAATTCTGCTTTTCAAAATTATGTTTTATAAAATTCTGCGAATAATAAATAAAATTTGGGAGGGTAGTAGGTAGTAGGTACCTACTTTTCCCTATAACAAAGGCAAAAAAGAGTAGAATTTAGAATACAAATTTAAAAAAAGTAGCGAGGTATCAACGAAAGGAATCTCTCTAGATACGCATTCTATTTTAGTACCTACCTGCTTCTTTTACGATTCAACCAATCAAAGTCGAGTTAATTTCGTTTTCTATAAATTACTCTTCACTGCGATCTTTTACTATGACTTTTACTATTACTATACTATATATATTTCTAGGGTACTCTTGAGAATGCGGCCAATCTAAAAAACAAACCGTCTGGAATAGCAACGAAGAGGACGACGATAAAAACGGCATATTTACAATTACTCTGCCTTGGCGAAAAACCCATCAAATAATTCCAAGAACTACTCTAGAATGACTATGACGACGCCGACTGACGATGGAAAGGTTTCTCCTTCTTTTGTGGTAGAGGTACGTTTGGGTTGCAAAAGTATGATGGTGTACTCCGTTAAGTCAGAGAAAAGGACGAGTAGAAGGTGTTTGTTGATGTCGAACATAAAATATAAAAATGGCTTATATTCACCTTTTTTCTGATTTTGAAAACTTCGACAAACCATCGCATCGCTTAGAGAATGCCCTACTCATCTTCCAGCGTTATCTTGAACGAAACACATCCCAACATTTATTCGTACAAGGTGACACAAAGTAATAAAGTCACTTTAGAATTTTTTAAAATTTTAAATATCTAAATATTTGTTTGTAAAGTACAATAGATGTAAAAATCATCGTAAGTGTACAGCTTTTATATTCTATGTAACTCCGCATTACATAAGTGACAAACTATCATCATTTCTGACCAAAAAATGTAAAAATTCTGATCGGTCATTAATTATAATGGCAAGAATGATTTTAAGGTTAATTGTTTGTTGTCAATATGTAAAAAAAAAAAAGTTTTTATATAATCAACAGATTGAGAGTTTAACACTTGGTGGAAATTAATCTTAGACATTTTAAAAAGATATAATAAAACACTTGTTTTTCCACAATTTAATTGTGGAAATGGGCACGACTGGATCGCACAAACTTGCTCTCGTAGCTAACAACTTGAAAGTAGCTTGAAATTGACAATGTGCATATGTAGTGGTTCTATAACATTATGATATCATTAAATACAGTTTTAAAAACAATTTAAAATATAAATTATTACTATAAATTACTATAAATTTTTTTTAATACCCAAATAGATAGAGCTAAAAAAAAGTATGCCATCTGATTTGGTTGATAAATATGAATTTATGAGAACAAAATTTCAAAAATCGTTAGAGCGGCTTTCTTAAAAATTAATGTTTTATATATGTAAATTCTGGAACATTTTAAAAAATAAAATTTGGTATTCCAACTTTAAATTAAATACAATTTTGCACAAAATTAAAAAAATATTCATTGACCCGTTTTTAAGATATTGAATTTTCAAAAAAAAAAAAAATTAATATATTTTTAAAAATCCAAAAATTATTTTTTCGAAAAATTTTATATGCAAAATTGTTAATATTATAAAGGACCTCTTACATAAAAAATTTGGTTGAAATCGGCTTAGTCGTTAATGAGGAATTTGAAAACCAAAAAATCGGTTCTATGACAGGTACCGTTAGAAACAATTTTTTTTGTCTGCTTAATTATTAACTGGTAGTAATTATTGTAGCTCTTAATTTTTTTTCAAAATTGTTCGAGCCGTTTTTGAAATAAATCAATTTTTGTATACTGGTTGTATGGCAGGTACCGTTATTTTTTGAGCTAAAAAAAAATTTCAATTTCGCATTAAGGGAATCCCATAAGAACCTTAAGTCCAAAGTTTGAAGAAAATCGCTCAAGCCGTTTTGGCTGCAGGTCGAGGTACAGACAGACAGACAGACAGACAGACAGACAGACAGACGGACAGACGGACACCGGACAGAAAGACAGAATTGCGAAACCCACTTTTTTCGCGTTCTCTATCATCGTAATGTTAGGGAATATTATTTTCTCGAATTTTTTTTTTTTACACGATTCCTAAACTTGCTATACTACGTATATCGCAAGTAAGAAAGTGACAGCCAAACTGAGACGATGTCATTATATAATGTTGGTAACGTTACTTGGTCTTGACACTATATTTGTGCCGAAAAATAATGACAGATTTTGAACCATTTGCACAATTGAGTCATTAAAGGCAAAAAATGGAAGAATTTATTGTAACTCGTCACTCGTGTAAGTGCGGCATAACTTAACTCAGTTCAAAAATGATCTGTCCCCAAATCAGCAAAAAAAAAACTTTTTTCGTCACCAAACTTGACATTTATAAAAATTCCAATTTTCTCACCACCTATAGGCCTCCCTGAATTAGTTGCACTTAAGTCTCCAATACTTATCACTTAAGTATCATTAACTTGAAACTGCGAAAACTTCAATAAGTTCCACTTATTTCGGTAGGCAAGTGATACACTCTGCCAAACAGTGTAAATGCTCTTACAAATTTCTCGCATGAAAGATGAACAAAAGTTATGTGAATTGGTTAAATGCATTGTAGAATTAAATTAATCGGAAGCTCACCTTAGCAAACGTTATAAACCAATGAATAAACACGTTTCGAATCATTAAAGTACTTAAGTAAAAGGAATAATACCTCTTTTTCTGTTTTTCTAGTTTCTTTTGTAAGTGATTTACTCCCATAATTTACTTAAGTGACCAAACATTTTTGTTTTCGGTTTTGTTGGACACATTTCTCATGCCATATCTCCCGTGGTGCTACCCGACTTAACCCTATACGGTTCATGAGGACTTTGCTTAATAAAGTGCATGTTGCGACACCCTGTAGTTATACCCATACACCCACATCTTACACACTTTGGGCCTTCTTGAAATAGGTAGCAAGGTACCTTCCTACGGTTTTCGAAAATAATTCCTTTTTTCCTAGGACGGTGCCAACTAGAGAACGCGGACGGTGATAGACTTGAATTTCAGGATCAGTCACGTGTATACCTAAGGACATTCAAGTTTACGGGTTAAGTTCCTTCTATCCATGTATATGTGTATTTCAGAGCTTCAGAATCTCCTTCTCCTTATCCTTCCCTCTTTCCTTGTGTGTGTGTATTTGTATTTATAAGCCGTAAAGGATAATAATAATCATAACATCATAGCATCGTAGTCGTAGCTACGTAGTATTTTTCTTTTCTTCATTTTCTACGCCTCCACGTTCCTGTCCATCAGGTTGGGTTGGTCGGTTCGCATCTCCTTCAATGCACACATGGCTCATGCATCGTTGATGTGTGCTCGCTGTTTTCTGACGTCCTGAAAATTAAATTGTGTGTGTGTGTATGTATTTGTTATAGAAAAAATTCCTTTTTTTCGTTGAGGCTGACTGAACATTTTTGGAAGTCATTGAACCTCACTTCTATTCAGTATAGACTATATAGCATATGGATATGGAAGTGAAAAGAAGAAGAAGGCACTTTTTATATAGAATTATAGAGGAAGCTTGATGGCCCAGCAAGTTTAAGCTGGAAGAACGCCGCGTTATATAGCAATAAAACACATGCCACACGAAAGGCAACTGTCATTGAGTCCTTTTTTTTTTTTTTGAAGATTACTATACAGAGGGGATGTAATATCCTTCCATTTTATATCTTACAGGTGGATTGAGTTTTGGTTGAGATGATAGAGGTTCGTGGTGGACCTGGCCATTGCTATATATATGTACGTACATGCCTCTATATACTTTTGGTTGAATTTGCGCCTCGTCGCGTTTGTTATCATATTATTTTGTATTCATTTTTTTTTTTTAAGTTTAAGAACATTCTTTGAATGTGTTTTAGTGGATTAAAATCTCTATTTTCTCTTTTGTTCAATGTGGGTAATGTGGAATATTTATTTGAGTGGAACGCCCGCTGCACCCCTAGGTTCACATCACAAATTTTTGGTGGGGTAATGAATTTCTTTTTTTTTTTTTCCAGAATAATCAGAAGTAAATTTATTACTATCTACCTATAATAGGGCGCCAATGTATTCGTTTTAATGCTTTTGAACTCGAAAATAGGTATACGATATACCTACTTGAAAGTACATAAAATTCAGTTACACTATTGAACAGCACGTTTAACTGAAAAATTATTATCAAAATGAGTGCTCGTTAGTGCAAATGTTGCATACGTTGCGCTTATTTACGTTAGACGTGGTGACCTTTCACAGTACACTCTTCATCGTTTGGTGGCTAAATTTGAAACGAGCGGTTTGGTAATCATTCAGCCAACATTGATACACGTCAAAGGAATACAAGATTGACAGAGAACATCGCCGGAGTCCGTGAAAGTATACAGCAGAATCTGAGGCGGTCGAGCTTGGGGGCTATATCCGAACAAGATCCAACTGGCCCAGGAGCTCATAGTTTATGACCATAAACATAGACAACTCCGGCCGATTATTCGCCGACTGGGCTTTGGAGCGTTTAGAAGAGGAACCGAAAAATCATCTTTATTTAGCTTTTCTGGAAAACGACCTTGGTGGGGCGTTCACTGTCATTGTTGAGAACTACAGAACGAGGATAACCAATTCCTTATGGCTAAATCAAACCATATGTACCAAGACGACATGTAGTTCCAGCACGATGGCGGGCGCGACGTTCAACGTAGCAGGCACGACGATTGACGTTCTGCATAAACGATTCGAGGGTTAGGTTATCTCTCGCTCTTGCAGAGTTGGCGCCGTGAATTGGACACCAAGGTCATGCGATTTGAATAGCTAGACTCTTCCTTGTAGAGTTTCCTGAAGGCCACGGACTATACGAATAAACCACAATCAACCGATGCCCCTACCGTGAACATACCACAGGCATATCCACTTAAATTCAGCCGGATTAATACCGAATAAAATAAAAAATAAATCGGGTGGCACACCGGCTAATGAAGAACCAGGGCCTAGTGACTAACAACTCGCAACCATTCCTGTGTGCGCCTTTCGACAGGAATGGAAGGGACCTACAATTTTATGCCGAATCCGAACGGCTAGACGAGAAGCACTTTTTCGTGACAAGTGATACTCTTGGAGGATTTGTCAATTCCTCGCAAGAGGCAGTAGCCCTGAAAAAAAGCTTTAGTTTTTAGGTGGACGAGCCTGGGAAGCGATCCCAGACCTCCAGCGTGACAGTCTAACGCACTAACCATTACGCTACGGGCTACTACGGATTTATACGGAAGAGTCATTGAAAATTAGACGACTCAGATCCGAGCCACCGTAAGAAGTCAAGCCGGACATTTGAACAATGACACAAAACAGCATACATTTCCTATAAAAAAGGCATTTTGTCAATACCTTAAACACAGCTTGTTTTATTCCATTTCAATATCTAACCGCTCTTGTTGAAAAAACCTTTAATAAGGCTCGGTTTTGAAACTTCTTCTCCGATATATAATGAAGTGAACCATAGATCGCTTGAAGGAAGAATGTGTGCTTTAATGTCCATGCTTCTGCCTTGTTCAGCGGTTGTTAACTATCGAGTTAGAGAGGTTATATGATATAACGTCGCTATTCCCAAAACTTTCGACATCAAAAGGTTTGCTTCCTGAATTACAAAAAAAAAAATTACAATCGTACAAAAAGTGTTTTGCGTCGGTTTGGGATAGCCTTAAAAGTACCTTGCTTGGCCCACTTCGCGGGTTCAATGATTTTAACTCCCTTTTTGGGTCCTCTGTCCCGCTCGCGTTAGGGAATGCTCAGTCGCCTGACAGGCGCCTAAGTTGTCCGTTGGTCTGTGATCAAAGTTTTTGTATTTTGGTTTAAGAATAAAAGCTTTGAGCCATTTTTCATAATGAAATTTTACCCGAAAATTAGGAATGAAAAAATGCCACAAAACCATGAAAAATGGCCCCAATTCACCAATTTTTAACTTTTATTTGTTTTTGCTGTTTCCCATATACATTTTTGGGGCTATTTTACATTTTATGTTTGGGGCCAAATTTGACGTAGCCAAGTCCACACTGTACGAGTATTTCTGATTGTGATTGATGCTAAATAGTTGCCCAAAGAGCATATACAAATTTGTTTAGTTTTGACACTACAACGTAAATGATACGATAAGTATAATAGTTTTAAGATAAAATAACGTAATCTTGCAACAATTGAATGGAACTATAACATTCGCTTCCTCCTAATTGTGCCAAAATTCAAGATACGTTGTATCTATTTGTGTTTGCCTATGTTCATGTTATAGTCTAAGAGCAGACACCAAATCTTGGGAGTGGATGGATAGACAAAATATGAGTATGAGAGTTTGTAGGTGCTTATATCGTGGCATCGAAAACCAAAGTCTGGCAGATTTTTTTCAGCCTCTGTCGAGGGTGGGGTTTTATAAATAGCGATTTTCCAATTTGTTTTCCAGAGGTATTACCACTTCAATAAATTTTAAAAATATATGTTATGATGCTCTGTCATTTTTCTTAAGTCCAATCATCTAAATCTTTGGCAATCGCACCAATAGAACTCAAGATATTAGCGTTTTAGGAGGACCTTATCGGCTTTTTCTTTATAAAATGCAAAAAATCAGCAAAACGAAGTCTAAAAATAATTAGATAGATAGATTTTTTATTTCGTTATAAATTTTACAATGGTTTGTTACCGCACATTTTACATTAAAGAGATTTGATACAATATACATATCTTTCAACTTAAATATTATTTTATAAGGGTTTCTATAAATTTCAGTTTTAAGTTAAATATTATGTTCGGAGGAAACACGATAAAACCTCGATTAGAAAAAAAAAAAAAATTTTTATAAGGTACAAATATATTTTGTAACTATACTTAATACTAATGACTAGAAGAGAAATGGAATTAGAAATTTAATAAAAATATATAACAATGAGAAAAGTTAACTAACTATTTAATCTATTTATACAATTAACAAAAAGTTTAAAAAAAAAACAAACTTAAAAAAGGTAATAAATAATTTCCGACCATCAATCGTATGTTTATTTATACAAATAAAAATCAAGTTTCGAATATTATATATAACTTTGAATAATTTAATATTAAGAAAACAAAAGTTTTTATGAACATAGTAGAAACATTTAAATTAACATATAAATGAAACAATAAATAAATAAATACAAAAAAATATATATATATATATATATATATGTATATAAATAACAAATTATTAAATTTGGAGAAAAAACAAAAAATAAATAAAGAAAGAAATAAATAAATATATAAATAAATAAATAAATAAATAAATAAATAAATAAATAAATTATTTAACAAATAAAAAAGAAGTAAATAAATAAATAAATAAATAATATAATTAATTAATTAATAAATAGACAATAAATAATTAAATAAATAAATAAATACAAAAATAAATAAATAAATAAATAAATAAGAAAAAAAAAAAAAATAAATAAGAAGAGACTAAAATAATCACAGTTCGTATATCAAGTAGGTACAAAATATTCTAAGTTTAATTATTAAGTTGGTTTATGAGAATATTCTCCGAAAGCTCAAGTCGATTCAAGAATGAACTAGTTAGTTTTTGGATTCTATCCGAAATCGATTCAACATTCGCCTTTGCATGGAGATCGAGAGTCGAATGATGCCAGGGAAGGTCAAGCATCATTTTTAAAAGTTTATTTTGAGAAATTTGCAGCTTTTTCATGTGGCATTTAGCTACATTTTTCCAAACAGGACAACCATACAAAAGAATTGCCTGAAAAATGACTTTATGAATAATTATTTTGTTCTCATTTGACAATAAAGACTTTCCGTTGATGAAAGGATAAAGCATTCTTATGGCCAGGTTAACTTTTTTAATTGAATGGCTTATATGCTGGTTAAAAGTTAATTTAGCATCAAGATGAATGCCGAGATATTTCACTTGACTATTCCAAGAAACTTGTTTTCCTAGGATTTGTAATTGGTTGGTTGGAAGATAACAAGGTTTTCTTTTTCGCGTGAAAAAGATAGCTTGCATCTTAGCACCATTAAGTTTGATTTTCCATTGGTTATAATATTGTTCCAATATTCTTATCGCATTATTTAGGTTCGTCTCAATGTTAAGACCAAACTCATGTGAGGAGAATATGGCAGTGTCATCAGCAAAAATAGCTGCTTCACAATTTGATTGTTTCGGGAAGTCAGATGTATATATATTATATAAGATCGGCCCCAAGACTGAGCATAAGAAGCTTATATCTTGAGTTATATTGGCATATTGAAACAACGCAAAAAAGTAACTGCATCCACAAAGTAATTCATAATTTTAGTAGGGCAAAGTTTGTTTTAACTGAGGAAGGGTAATTTTTGGTTGATTTATTGTATGTTGTTGAAAATTAAATAAGAAATGAATATATTTGCTGAATACAACATAAAATTCAAAATTATATATGGTGGTTAAATTTATCTATCAGAACAATTTTCGTATGCTTTTGGAAGTAGTTTTTGTAGAATACATGTTTATCATGTTTTTTTTACATGTTTTTCTCACTTTTGCACTTATTGCAAAAAGTAGATCTATTGTAGTTAAGCCCTTACAATAAAAAAATCCAACTTATTCTATTACTTCTCCTGTGTTAATTACTTTTTGTTGGCCGAATTTTGAATTTGGAGAACGAAAATCGTTCCAGCCTGAGTCTGATGCCAGAAGTTTGATCGTGCCTCCAGGGTCCAGGCTATTTTCTTCAACTATCAAAACAAAATGCTATTTTTTCCGATTTTCGCTAAAATCTCAAAGACGATAGTACAGCAATGCTGTTTTTTCCCATTTCAACTCCATAAAAACGATTCAGTCGTTCATTTTATTTCGGACTAACAATCATAAAATCTTTTGAAAATTTGAATGAATTCAATAAATTGAATTTCAGATTTCCCACACCTTTTTATTCAAAACAAAACGCACTTCCTTAACTTCAACCATCCACTAATAATAAACGCTCAACTTAACAAACAGCTGAACGATAAATCAAATATACTAACTTCAAGAACTGCATAAGCAAACGAACCAAATATGTGTATATGTATACACTCCAGGGATGAATCAATTGGAAAAATCCACTTCACCTTGAATACCATATATGCGGTTTGAAAATATGGGTATAGGTAATCCTTGCTCAATGCAAACGCAGCAGCTTCAGGCATAAAAACCCATCAGCACAGCTTTTGTCACCTGAAAACGTTTTGATTAAAAGGTGAACACACCAACGCACATCGAAAAGATTCGCCTGGCTTACTTCATTCATCTTTACCACTTCGTTGCATCTCATCCTGTGGGCGCTCGAGCTTGATGGAAATACCAGCCAATGTACTGGTTTAAGTAAGTCTTAGCGGTTGAAGCATATTCCTTACAGTCGTGTCATGTCGCATCGCTTCGTCGTCGTCATGCTGCTTTTTGGCTTGATGATTGCTCATTTCACTGCGAAAATGTGCCACTAATTGGAAAACGTTTAAAATTTATCGAGGTGTAACCGCAGTTCGCACCAGTCAACCTGGGGGTTGACGTGAGTCAATATATCAGCTGCGAGGCAGCATCAGCCGAACTCTCTACCTATGCTATTTGCTTTAGACTCAAAATAAGGTGGATGGGTGCCAGCCAATTCGTAATCAAAATAATAAACAAACAAACCTGCTGCCGGTTGATAATGATGGATGCGCCTCCCTCCCGATCTGCTGGATTGCCATGAGTTTTACCAGAATATGAGCTCTAAGAGTTACCAAAAAGGCACAGGGGGTATACCTTAAAGGATTGCGGCTAAGGAAAGTGCAGCGTCTTGATTACGCCTAATGTCGAGTTCCATTATAAGACTAAGACGATGGCAGGCTTAGCAAATGACTCAATCAAATTTGTGGTGAACTATAAAGACTGTGTTGTTTTAGAGCTGCACTTTGGAAATCGTTGTAACACATATAGAAAAAAAGATGATTGATAGATTAGACCTAAACTTCATCGCGAAATGCCTCTGGAGAAATGTTTGAATTTAACAATTTTTATGCGGAAAGAAGAGGTAAACTATAAAGATATATTTGATGAGAATTTTGTTTGTTTTGTAGAAGTTAAGGCTTAACAATTTTCAATTTTTGTACTCTTGTTATAGAATAAATGGAAGTCATTTGGAATCTGTTGAGGTTATTGGTTCGCGTTAACAAGTGGTTGTTTTCTCATGATTATTTGCAGGATTTGAATGTGGTTCTACTCACGAGGCCAAGAATCAGTGGCGTAGCTAGTAGGGATGGCGTTTTTTTTTTTTTTCAAAATAACCGCCATCCCTTTCAAATATTTTTTCGGTTTTTTTCCCCTTCATTTTTACCTGCCGGTTTTAACCGGACAGAAACCCCGGTTTTTCAAATAACCGGTTTTCGGTTTTTATGGGAAAAAATGTGTGGTGTGGACCCGTGCTAGCTGTGAATGTGAATGAGAGTGTCTAAGAAAAACAACTCACGATTTCACCTTCCTATATTCCTACCCCTACACTATGCTATCACTTGAAAATGGAGAAAAACATACCCAGTACACAAACATGCAGGTTATGTGAGACAACAAAGAATTGCTCATGTGAGCTCATAATGTGAATAGAAGTGTCTAATGCTCCATTTATACGATTGGCAAATTGGCAGTATTTCTGTCATTAAACTGACAAAAGAATGAATTTGCTCATTCTTTTGTCAGTATACTGAGATAACATTGCCAATCTGTCAGTCGTGTTAATGAGGTATTAATAAAAAAAAACGTTCAACCGGTTGTTGGGTTTTAGAAGAAACACCGGTTTAAACCGAGATAAAAAAATCACCGAAAAAAACTGGTTAACCGAAACAAAAAAAAAACGATTTCGGTTTTAACCGGCCGGTTTTTCTCATACCTAGTAGCTAGCCCTCAATGGGCCCCGTATCAAGAATTAGTTGGGGCCCCCAACAAATAAAAATAAATAAATAAATTGGGTGGCGCAACAGCTCGTGAAGAACCAGGGCCTAGTGACTAACAACTCGCAAGCATTCCTGTGTGCGCCTGTCAACAGGAATGGAAGGGAAATATGCCGAATCCGACCGGCTAGACGAGAAGCACTTATTCGTGACAAGTGATACTCTTGGAGGATTTGTCAATTCCTCGCAAGAGGTAGTAGCCCTGGAAAAAAACTCTTTAGTTTTTAGGTGGACGAGGCTGGGAAGTGAACCCCAACAAACTTACAGTAAAGAAAACTCAAACTAAAACTTTTCTTGCCTTTGTTTCCGCAAATTTATTAATTAAATCATCCATTTCTGACGATGATTTTAATTTTTCAAGCTTACATGATCGCTAAGTCTAACCGTTCTTGTCCCATAGAAGTTTTTAAATATTTTTTTATTATTTTTAACTTAGAGAATGTTCTCTCAGCTATTGCTGTCGTTACCGGTTGCGTCAAAACTCAAAAATAAAAGGCATGCCGTTATTAATTCCGGAAAACTGGATTCAAGGCAAGGTACCTACTTAATTAGCAATAACTCTGCGAATTCCTTAGTTGACTGAATTTTCTGAATTTCTGATTTCAAACAGGATCTTAAAGCAATTAGTTGTCCAAAAAGATCAACTGACAGGTCCTCATTGTATTAAGCAACCAATTTTTCCTGCTTCCTTTTCAATTTTTTTCATTTTAAAAGGATAAAAGTTTTTCTGGTTCTTCAGTTTAAGAAATCAATATATCTAAGCAGCAATAGTAAACATTGACTTTGAAGAAGACTCCGGGTCTGATATTCTCTTATCTTCTGATAATTCGTCAAAAAAGCGTTTCGTTATTTTCCTTCTATTATTTTTAAAGCGGGTGTTACCCCCCACTCTTTTCCAAAATCTCTGGACTCGATAAGCAAACTTAAGAATGATTTTTAATTTCTGCAGATTCGTGTACCTATAAGAATTTCATGCAGAAAATTTTCACTTGCGTTGGCTAAGTAGGTAGGTATATGAAAAAAAGAAAGAAAACAAATTTTTTGTATAGGGTGTATCAAAAAATACCTGCCATGGAAAGAGATTTTTGTATTTATTAATTTTTTTTTTAAATGTTTTTCAGTTTCTTACAATCCTATCTCGGTTCGGGGCCCTTTTATCTCGGCCCCGTATAATTGATATGGCTGATACCGCGGTAGCTACGCCCCTGCCAAGAATACTAAGTCATCTTTTTAGTTTCAAGTTACCAGTAAGGACATCCGTTATTATTCTGATGTTTCTGCTTAGGCCATTAAGGCTCGACTTGTTGGAGGTGCACTGAAATGGTCGGAAGAAAACAAGCTAATACAAGAAAATCGTAAAATGTGATTATAATTTTGGATTGCTGCATTTCGTTTAATTTCCTTCAATTTTACTTTCGGAGGGGAAGAGCGCTCGAAAGCGCACCTCACTTAAAGTAGTACTATAATTTTCGACTGGGCTTATGTCAAAAACTAACGAAAAGCTACTTTCTAGACAACGAAAAGCTACTTTCTAAACAGTCAAAAGGAGAAGTTACTCTAGTAAAATGAATCATCTTCCTCTTTAGTATACATTCCTTCTTCATCGGGAAGTCAGTTTTTCTTAAGTAAAGAGCGCTCCCGAGCACTCTTTCCCCCGAAAGCCAAAGTTAACGAAACTAAAGGAAAAGCAGCAAACAGCAATTATAGACGCACCATATGACTTGATTGTAATCGCTTGTTTTCTTCCGACTACTTTAGTGCCCCTCCGATCCGGGCATTATAGTTGCGGATTTCAGGATAAACTGTCAGCTGGGTGAAGTAAGAATGAATAATAGAGAATGCAGTATGTGTGACTTCTTCTTTTCACTGTTTGGAAAGTCACTTTTCGTTTGTTTCTGACATTACCTCTAGTGCCGAACCGACAATTATAGTTTTTCCTTTCACCGCACTTAAACAAATGTCAAAACCGATAGAAAATTTATATGAAGTTAATGTTATATCAATCAGTAACCATAATTGCTCCTGGTAACTTAAGCAAACGGTAAAAGTATAATTCAAAATAAATTAAGCCACCATACAGAAATTTCAATTGTTTTCTTGCAAGCATAAGTGTCTTCAGCATAGATATTAACTTCTCACTTTTGTACTTTTTGGCAAAAGTAGTCCTATTTAGTAAAGTCTTAAGTTGCGATTTATATACGGCTAAAAAACAACTAGCGTTCAAATGCAAAAGATATTTAACTTATCGTTATAAGGTGGAAGTGAAATAGATAGTTTCATTTGTGTTAAACGATTTCTTATGAAAACAATTTCTTCAGTAAAAATTTAACAAATCTTCTGATTTAAACTCGGATTAGGGGTCGGCAAAAACGGATATAAGATCTGATTCATCATAACTCAAAATAATATTCAAAGTGTCGTATTTTTAGTGTTCTCAAGTGTCCCTCCGCTCGTTCTTCAATTGAAACAAAACAGTTCCTGGACACTTTATTTCAAAAAGTGTTACTAACTGCTCATTTTATATAACATGTAGGTGGAGGCACATAATGTATATGTATGTTAATGACCTTAATTCTTGAATTTTCGTTAACCCTTTTTTTTTCTCAATAAATCGAGAATGGAAAAAGAAAAAAAGTAATCGATTTTCCAGCCATTAATGCAAACAGACGCCACAAATGGCGCTAATTGTCTATTATTATGAAAGGGGGATATCATCATATCAACTCACCCACACACACATATAATATAACCATTTGCGAGAATTGACATTCATTCAATGATAACTGAGGTGCATCCAATGGAAACAACAAGAATAAAAGAACCCCACTAAGAAAAATAAAAGCAAATTAAATCGAAAGAAAGAACATTACAAAGAGAACAAAAAAAAAAAAAAAAACACACAGAACTTGAATAAAATACATATTCTCGGCGGGGGTGGTCTCTTTTCTATTTCGTCAATTGAAGTGAAATATTCAGGGTGGAAATGTGGCAGGATTAAGTAGAGCATAACAATGTTAAAATTGAGACACGTGCTGGATTATGTGTGTATGTCAAGCACGACCTACCGCAACAGCCATTGCATTGCGGTAGATATGTTGGTTCTTCTTTCTGTTTTGTATGTCAACCGCTGTTCATTCTTTTATTTTATAATTTGAAATCGAATACGATTCCCCCTCAAATGTCATTTAAATGTCAATTAATGCGACATGACGCGAGTTATCCATTGAACAATCCAATTAGGTGCGATGGTCGCACTCGCACGCATTTTCACACATGACATGCGATGTGGTGCCATCTTTGTTTGACCATCACCGAGCCGACGACGACGAGGGACAGGCCACTATTAAACCCACCACACGTTCAAGTGACAGATTTATGCTATTCACCACCGCGCGGTACAAAAGAGCCGCTCAATGAAACGAATAGCCGCCACTGAGTTGCGCGACGACATTGCTGCTTTCCTTCATACGCCTCCACCCGCTGCACTGTGTATAGTGGTGTGGACAATGCTTAAACTGCAACACAGCTCACCTTTACAACTACTGTCAATTGGCGACGCATTTTGTGCGCGGCGTGATGCAGAGGCAAATAAATTAATGAAACATAATCGCCAGTCCACGAAGTTTAAGAGAGAGAATCATCATTGCATTGCGGACTCATTCCTAGGCCTAGGGCACATTCTCTGGTGTATCTGTTTATGTATATGTAGTCGGGGGTAAAATTGCCACCTTTTTGTCGGTATCACGCTGGCTGTCCCTGTTGCACTGCCTCTTTTTAGAGGATAATTAATGCGTTTGTCGTGCGCAGATTAAATTAAAGATCGGCACTCTTTGACGCCTAACGCTGAGATTTATTTGCTCTTCAATATGCGCGTGAGGTAACTTTTGTGCAATGCGTAAATTAGAACGCGCTGCTCCTCAACAACTGTCATTCGAAGAAATAGATTATGTGAGGAGCGCACATAATTTATGTCAAAGTGACTTTTTTTGCGCGGGTGTGTTTAAGAGGTGGAGTGAAGATGCGTAATTGATAGTTACAGCCAATTTAAATTGACAAACTCGAATGTGAATTGTTTTTGATTGAGACAGATAATAACTCAATTGACAGCTGCTCATCGTTGTCGTCGTAATTACGGCGAATATAATTGCAGATACCTACCTCTATCAGATGGAAATTTTATCATATATGGTGCGGTGCTGGTATAACCGTACTGCTCTCTTAAATGACATGCTGCATTGTATGACGCCAACAACGACGACGACGATATATGAGAATTATTGGAAACAGGGAAATGCTTTTACGTACGCCTGTCGCATATATTGTAGGTTTATGCCACACCATACCATATCTACCCAACTCTATATAGCTATTTGGTTTATTTTTGTGTCCGCAAAGTGGCTCAAGTGCATTCACTTGTTATAGACCAATCAATGTGACAGCTTGAGTGACGTTTCAATGGTCGATATTTTGGAATTCACCATATAGGTAGGATAATCCTTTTTCTTATTCCATTCATGTTGTATGATAAGAGCATCGGTGGTATATAATGCGGCAATGCGGGCGAAGCATTTAGATATGTTTAACCACCTTTTGTATGATGTGTTATTGTGAATGATTTGACTTATTTTTTTGTTTACGTTAGAGAACATTATTGATTTAACTGTTATTTTGTGGAAGTAGTAGTATCACAGGTACATATATCTATAAAAACTCATATTTAAACAAGTTGGTACACGTGAAAATTGTAGACTTGAATGTATTAAACTTCTAGTTTATTTTGTGGAACAATACCTATCCATTTTTTTATAGCTATAGATTATATACGAATGTGGTTGTCTACCCTTATTAAAGTTCATTCCTTTTTCTTTTCACAAAAATGATAACAATACTTAACTACTTTAAATAAAGTCAATCTGCTGTCAAAACATGTATTTGCGTCGGCCGGGAATCGAACCAGGGTCAACTTCTTGGAGGGCAACTATGCTAACCATTACACCACCGACGAAGCAAATAATATAATGAAATTACTTAAAGGTTTTAAATTCATTTAAAATATGTTAACTTTCTTTCCAAAATTATGAATAAATGAATATTACTAACTTACTTACTTACTTTAAAGTTCAAGAAAAAATAATCTTTGAAGAAAACTTTAAAAGTTTACCAATTTAGAAACTTCCATCATCACATATTGAATCTTACGGCTGGAACTGTCCTTCTTGCCTTTGTTGTTGTAATAGTAAATTGGCAAATGTCCCTTCCTTTATTTTATTCCTTAATTCAAAATTCTTTATTTCTTTTATTCTTGTTTTCTTTTTATACCCATAAAATACTCGCATACCTACCAACTAAATGAAAGCATTTTATTTTACGCAACAACTATAGGTACAACAAGGAAGTTTCCTCCCAATCACGTCCTAATTCAATCATCACTCTTCCTCCAAAAAAAAAAATTAAATAAAAAAATAAGTAGAAACCACTTTCGACCATGATTTCTCACTTTACCCCAAGCTTAAGCTAAATTATTTGTGAAATCCTAGCAAATTCCCATAGCCATTATCCTGTTCTTGTATTTATCTCTCAGCAAATGTGCCTTATATATATTTCGCGAAACGCAAGTAAATTTCTCGCTCTAAATTCCGCACCATCACACCATCATCATCTCCAGCGTGTCCACAAACTGGAACTCCCAAATTATCACCGCTCCACAATCTTGGCGAGAAAAACAAATTAACAGCAACCATGCGAACTCCATCGTCATCTTCCCACACCACCACCGACCGCCATATTGCACAACTTGGTATAGAGCATATTCCTGGTGCAACTTGAGCTGGATAGTAGTTGGAAATTACCTAGCATCGTATAGTTCGATCTTGTACAATTCAGTCAGACCAAAAATAATTTCTGTAATTTTCTTTCCGCGTGAATCGCGACTCGAATTTGTGCGCACATCTCATAGTTTTTTTTTTAACTTGGTTTGGTTGGTTCATCTTCTTCTCATCTATTTGGCCAGGTTCATATCTTGAATCCCAGGTAATTGAAGTAATTGCACTCTAGTTGAACCGGTATGCAGGATGTTCATCATTCCCCTTAACACCCACGATCTTTGGAAATGAGTTTACGCAGTCAGTTCTCCTTCACATCCGCCTCCTCTCTTATACTTGGATGCCCAACAAGGAAGAGAAGAATTCACCACCAAACATGCACCACCGACCGATAATGATGATGACCAACATGGAAGGTGCTTTGTAACAACTTTATCGGGGAAGTGCACCTTAAATTGGGCCCATTACCAGGATTCACTTGAAAAATCGTGATCTACAACTTTGAAGCTCGACAAACTGCTGTGTTATAAGAGGTATATAGTATCTCTATGTTAACGGCAACTTTATTGGAATGAACGACAACAACAACGTGTATATATAGTGTTTCGCTATATAGTCCTAACTGACCTCGCAAGTTCAAATCGCTTCCAAAATCAAATTCAGATCAGGAAAATAGATAATTGCTTGAGCCTGTGCAATCAGTCTCGCTCTCGCCGCTACCGACACAGACTGGCAAATCATGGGAACCAACATCTGAATCTGGCCAGGAAGCTCTGCTCTAATTCAGCTATAAGATAGATTGTTTATTAAATCTACACTGAACAAAAATTTAGTTAAATTCCTTGTAAACAAAAATTACTTGCTAAAATTTCATTGAATTCTGCCTTTCGTAATCGAGTTAAGCATTTTTGACAGTGTTATTGATTATGTACTTTAACCTCATTTTTTTTTTATAGAGTTTTTATAAGGACTAAATTGGCAACTTATACAATAAAGGATCAAAAACTATGCAGCTTATTTAATATCTATTCTTAACCCACTTAGTTAAAAATTCGACCTAGCTGAAAAAGCTTACCAAAGTTCTTGCTGTAGATTGGTTTAAAATTGATTTTTAAAAAGATCCATTTATTAAAATGTTTGGTAAATTCGTGTGAACTGAAAAAAAAAATTGCAATAATAGTACGTATACGCCCCCAACAATATTTTTGTTTTAAGCAATTCATGTGTGTATATATATCTTGTTGGAAACTTTTTGTCTACCGTGGTGTTGAAATACATTTTCATCTTGTTCGGTACATAATTTGGCCAAAATAATCGATGACTAGTTTACCTAAATCCTTTTTGTATTTTCTGCTGCGGGTATCGCAGCTTTAAGTTGGTTGATGGTTAGTTTCACATAAAATGGAAATACTGATCTACTTTCTTTATGTTGTGTGGTTTGGTTTGTTGTTTGTTGTTTTAGAAAAAAAAAATACAAAACCAGGCAAGATTTAATTTTGATTAAGTAAAAACTAGTAAGAATGAGCCTCATAAGATAGTGTTCTCATTGAATTTATTTTTTTCTGACTTAGCTTTTTGGCTACTCAGTATTATCTGTATCTCGATCACACCCTATCGTGAGAGAGAGAGAGAGGCGATTGACCAGCTAAGGAGAAGTCTTTTTCTCACCATTAATTAGGAGCTTAATGTGGGTACTAACAAGTCAAAAAATATTGGAGGTACAATATGAACGAGAACACCGACTAAGAGTGGAGTTGGTAGAAATTCATTTTTCTAAAGTTGGAGTTCCAAAACACTGGGCTTAGATGCGTTCAATGGTGTACGAGACGAAATATCAACTTATGCTGTTTCGCTACTTACGCAGACTAACCTACATCCGAAAGTAAATAAACCATTATTAGCCGGTTCCTTTTTTATGTATGTATTAAGCGCGGACTAAAGGGGTTCTCACTACCTTCAAAATATTTAAACACAGTGATAGCGTTAGGAAAAAAGGAAAGGAGATACCGATGCATATTGGTTTCGAACCTCTGAATATCAAAATGATAGTGAAAAATAATGCCGAGTAATGCATTCCACATTCATGTAGTGCGACTGAAGAAAGAATCTCTATACTTAACAGTACGTCCGAAGTTGTGCTCAAGGAATTACTCATAAACTGTGCGTATGCATTCCTAGAATACGAGTATTTCTGTTGAATTGATTTAGGAGAGGAATGCAAGTGGCTATTTCAGAAGAACACTGTTTATAAATGTAACTGCAAAAAAAAAAATTAAGTACATGAAACATAATGGCGGTGTTCAAGAGATGCAAATGTTTCCATTATATTTGTGACACCATTTGCAAACCACTTCCTTGTATTTTTTCCAAAAGACTCAAATGGGTTATTGGAGCACCTGTCCAAATATTAGAATTGTACTCGAGTATTGGTTGGAGGAATATGTAGAGGCTTTAGAAATTACAGCCAGATCTTTTATCGCCGAAGGAAATCTAAACTCTTAGCAGAATTTTCGGTGAAGACGAATATGTTATTGTTCCACAGAAGGTCGTCAGTGGTACACATAACGAGGACTAAAGCTTTTCGGTTTACTGAATGTAATAAATTGTCACTCACTTATAGACAGCATTGAGTTTTATATTAGTTATTGATTCCACATTGGATAGCACTGTCGAGATCAGAATTTAATGAGCTTATCACACGTTGCGTTGAAGTTCCACATCCGAAGGACATGGGTGTGAATCTTTAAACGAATATGAAAATCTGTGGGTACTGTTGTCAGCAAAACAGTTTAATGGACTATAAGTTTCACATAGCATTTCATTAATGAATATGAAGAAGAGGGTCAGAGACAAACGAACACCTTGGGCTCGCCAACATTTATTTTGTGAAATTCGGACTTAAATACATCCCATGCGACTTGTCTTGAATCATCCGAAAGGTATAATTTCCAATCCAATGAAGACAAGATTCATTGATACTTAATGCGCACATTTTTGATAAGAAAGCTTGATGCCAAACTCAATCAAACCCTTTTGAAATATCAAGCACAATAATCTTATTTTCTCCAAAACGATGTAAAGATTTGGGGTGCCGTGGTATTTGGCCATGCGTCATATGGCCATATGACACATTGTGCGCAAGTGTCAAATTGCCATATTCGAAAGCATGGCAACTTGACCCTTTTGCAAAGTGCCATATGGCCATATTTCTTTGTGACTTTTGGACATATGACCGTACTGGCGGTCATTAACAAGCTTTCGTTCTTCGAGATATTTCTTGAGCTAAAAATTAATAAGCGTTTCCATGACCTTGAAAAAAAAGAGACGTAAGTAGACTTGGTCGATAGTTTTAGGGTGAAGAAGATTCACCTTTTTCAGGGACTGTCTGGACAAAGAAACCAATAGAATAGGATGCCTCTTTGTTTTGTTTAAGGCCACCTGTTGGAATCATGTTCTTTTGGTCCTTAGACCACTATCAGATTTCTTTCTGATTTTAGAATGATTTTTAGAAGTCACACCCATCAATTTAATGCAAGTAAATTATAATATAGAGCTTAAAAAATTTATAAAAAAAAATCAGTATATTAAGACAACTTTTTAACACAAACAAAATTTGTGGAGATTATGAATTTTTTCTCTCAGAATTTATCTTCCGAAAGGACATCTTTGACGAGATGATTTTACAAAAATTCAGCTTTATTCGTATAAATGAATTTATCATTGATTTAAATAAATTCATGCATTCCAAATTTGTTTGGTGGAATTAAATGAAATAAGACTAATATTGGGGAAGTAATTCAAGAATATGCTAAATAATGGGTTTGGAACGTTCAAAAATAACACGGAACCATAGAGCAAGTAAAAATGGCTTTAAATTAAAGAATAAATCGGCGCCGAGTTGTGTGCTGATTTGTATAAGTTGCAAATCTGATGACTTGGCAGTTTTCTAGAGATGCAAATATATAGTTGGACTCCGATATCGTATCATCTTCAAAAATGCATTAAAACATTGCTAATGCAGTGTTTTAAAAAAAGTATTTGTTATAAAACTACAAAATTGTTGAAAAATAGAAAAACAAAAAATTAAAAATAAAATGACATAACATCGAAAATACTGTGCGTGCGGAGAAAAAAAATTGTGTATGAATAAAAAACATTTTGATCGTCTAAAACTTTGGTCCTGACAATTTTTCCTATATAGAATTAAAAGTTTTGGAGATAATAGATTAGATAAATTCGCTTACTTTCAATGTTGCGAAATGATTTTATGGACATAAAATTTATTTTATTTCCATCACTATAAACATCCCGGTTTGATAGTGAATCATTTCTCAAAAACCTTTGAATAATTTCTAGTTTTTAAACCAATTTTGCAATACATGCACGACATACGTGGGTAGATTATAATTTAAATCAATAAAAACACGACATATTTCCCTTATCCCTTATTTCCCTGGCACTGGCACTGGCACTGTTATAGCCAGTATTGTAACAAAAATTTAAAGTTTATTTTTCTCGAGTGTAGACCTTTATTTTGAAGTCTCGTACTCCGATTGTTGACCTGAAGAGCGAACCAGTACCTTTTCGTTACGAACATGTTTTATAGGTGGTATCGATATCTAAAGCTTGATGGACTATTCCACACGATCGTTCACTACAAAATTGATCCCAAAACCTATCCACGAGTATCAGGAAGTGGTAATTTTTTTTGTTACCGAATCGTCAACATTATACTATAGGTACTATACCGCCATCTATCATCAGATAGAGCACACATTTGCGGAACATTCGGCAGGTCGTTCTATCACGTTTACACTTTGATGCTTTTAGGGAAGATGTGCCATTACCACTATCACCACTAAGTCTGGACAGATTCGATTCGCTTCTTGAAATCTGATATAGCACTTCTTATACTCGTACATAACAGCCAGAGAATGACTATGATGACGACAACAACCAGCAGCATATCTGTGGGGCAACTTGGCACGTTTAATAAGCAATTTGGTGATTTGGAGCAGATTACGCCGCCTGGTTAGTTGAGTCTTGAGTGTATTGTGTGTATCATCAATGAATGCTGCATCCAACCAACCATCACTTGGAAGAGATCTGCAAGTTTTGTGGTGCTTTGTAAAAAATTGTATAGATTGCTCCTTGCATCATGTATTGAGGATCGAGATCAAGCGGTAAAACGTGCACCTCAGTTATTGAGGATTTATTTCACTAACTCACAATATGAAGCTATGCTGCTGCTGTTACTCTGTTGATCCTAGATTGTGATGCCTTTGACGATGATGATACACGGATAGATGCACTTGACTTCTTTTGTCTTTGACCTTTGCAATGCTATGGAAGATCAAACGAATATACTGGTATCAGCGGTCCGTGACAAACGATTTGAAAGAAAAAAAAAAAAAAAAAAAAAAAAAAGAAACGTGAAACGATTGTTGATTCGATAATTTAGGATTGGACGAACGATATTGATTGTCGAAAAGATATTGGTGATGATTTGCAAGGGAGTCACGTCAATAAAGTTATTTAAAATCAACGAAAATATGGTAGCTCGGAATAACAGCAGATTGAATTTGCTTTGGGCTCACAAAGCTGATTGGAAACTATTTGGGATTTGTTATTCCTTGTCTAAGTGAGGTTTTCAAAATTTTTAAAAGATGATGGGGCAAAATTATATGGAACATGATCGAAGAGCTTAAGTATGTACATTGTACATATGTACCATCGACAGTTTAGTGCTGTTTAAGAGTTTGTAGCAGCTTGGCTGAGAGGATTCCGATATCTGATGAAGCCAAGATAAGACTTTCTTCATTGTCAAAAGCGCCTCCTGTAACATGCTACAATTGGTCAGGAATTCGAAAGGAGTGACTTCAATTTAATCTATCTGAGTACATTCAACCACCAATCCCATCGTAAGTTTTTGATCCTTCCCTCTAAAAATAAATCGCTTCTAATTCCAAAAATGCCAAGTCCTCCCATGTGTATCGTGAATACATGGCAACTAAGAACTTGATAGTTTTTTTTCGAAATGAAACTGACGGATGGTGTTTGTTAGTTAATGATACTTGGAAATTATCTGAATGACTTCAGAATAGCTGAGTGGTCTTTATAGACTTGATGCACAGTGAAGAGGCTTTTAGACGAAAAGTTATGCATGCTGCCGATTGCTTACTAAATATATCGACAGGTGTACGATGAAAATAAAAGTATCCAGTGCAGCGGATGCAATCACTATGTAGCTCCCCGCTTCCAGGCATGTCAGTAGCTCGTTTACTACCAAATTTCAGAGAAGCGCAAGCGGGGATAAAACACCGCCTTGCGCCTCTAGTGGCAGTTCTTCTTCCAGAAAAACGGGCAGTTTTGAAGTGATATGATCTTTCATCAGATATGACAGTACAGATGCGATTGCAGATCTGTCGACATTGTAAAAAGCGGCTTCTATATCTAAGAAAGCATAAACATAGTTTGCTTTTTATGGTGGAGGAAATATTCAATGGCCACGGCACATGCTAAAGTGTTCGGAGCGGTTTACACTGATTTTTCTTTGCAATACTCGTGTTGAGTCTGAGGAAGTAGGAGTCTCGTAAAAATACTTGTACGTAATTTGGTATCAATCAGTCGTGCAAATGTTTTGAGAAGGAATGTTGATAGACTTATTATGTAGTTCTGAGATCTTCTGGATTAACACATGAAACATTTTTATAAAAACAACTTTCACTTCTCTCCAAAACTGAGGAATATGAACCAACTATTGAAGATTATTTTCAGAATATGCATAATTTTAACTGAGGTAAGTTGGAGTTCGACTGCTATTATGCCGTCCGGTGTTCCTGGAGAATTGTGGAGTTTGAATTTTGAACCCGTTTCCCATCGTAATTTGTTATTTTCAGAATATAAATAATTTTAACTGATGTAAGTTGGAGTTCGACTGCTATTATGCTGTCTGGTGTTCCTGGAGAATTGTGGAGTTTGAATTTTGAACCCGTTTCCCATCGTAATTTATTCCCTTAATATCAAACCTAAAAAGCTCACAAAAAGTTCTGAGGTCTATTATATTTAATTAAATTGCAAAATTCCTTGAAAATGTTTGAACCATTGTTTCTAGAATTGAGAAAGCTCATATACCTTAATATTTCCTTGAAATAATCCTTTTAAATACATTTGTTTGACTCATTTTGTTACAGACATAACTTTAAGCTCAGACAAGCTATAATAATAACCCAACCTGTGTTGGGTTGTCTACTGTCTAATTACTGGCACAAAATTAATGCCTTTGCATCGTACAGCTATATAACTTAAAATTATAGGTACATACGTACGTATGTATATATGAAAAGAAGTCAGTGAGAGCGTAACTAATAATTCCTCGCATGTATCTATTCATTATCTCAGCCCAAACTGAAGCCCATGCCAGGTGAGAATAGGGCGTCACATTTGTTGTTGTCATGATGGTTATATCCTCACGGGACTTATACTACACATAACTCTACGAGTTCAGGTAGACTTGACACACACACACGCACACATGGGGGATGAATAGCGCGAACTGCTTCTCAGCTATCATACATGCAAATCCATTGACATGGTGGCGTAGCTGAGAGTAGGTATACTATCTAGAAGAAAAATAACAACAAAAAGCTAAGAACATCAACTTCTCCCTATAACCTACCTACGATGCTATAGGTATAAGCTATTTCAATCTATCGTGGTCGAAGCAATTTGTTTTGTGTTGCAAGTGAAATTGATGAGACCGCAGTTAATTGGCTTTAATAATTATTTAAACCGCGTGATGAGGTCGGATCTGCATATACAAGATATAGACACACTTGCAACCATGCAATGTCATGCGATATTATACAAGATACCTTACCTTACCTTGGTTTTGAACCACGAAATATCTGCATATCTTTCTGTCAAACTCAGACCCCTCGCTTGTTGCAAAAGGATGATGAATTCATAATCACGAGCAATTATTGCAAGCGATTAGTATTAAAGTCTGGTGGGTACCTAGAATGTATAGAAGATGAAGTGCAAGTGCGATGGAAGCTATTTTAGAAGGCTTTTGAGAGATACGATACAAGGGGATAGATACTTCAGAAGTTGAGTAATAATAAGAATTTCACCTGCTAATGTGTTCGCACATCGTAATTTATTGTTTAACCAGGGTAAGAAAAATAAACTATAAGGAAATAAATGACGAAGATATTTTATGTTGACATAGAAATAAAGACAAGGGTTTTGATCTTGAGAAAAATGAAAAGTAATCGAAGTTAATGGAAAACTGAATAGGGGTTAATTTACGAAAGATGAGAAGGAACGTGAGGGTTGCCTATTCTCAGTCTGGTTCGCTGACGTTTGAAAGTTTCTGTACTTAAGCTCCTATAAATTTGTGAATGTTTATTGATTTTCAAGTGTTTTTTAAAGTATAAACAGTTTAAAACAGAATAAAAAGTCAATTGAAATTCTTACAATTAAAGGCGAGCCAATATTTGATTAAGTTAATCACAATAAATCATACAAAATGATAGCAATAAGAACTCCGCCAAAAACACCAAAAAACAACAACAATATGAGCGGCAATAATGACACTCCACTTTAGGGTCCTAAAAGCAAAAGACCATTTTCTGAGGTTTCTCCTGCGCACCTATCCACCACATAACATGCAAGTAGTCGATCTTAAATCCTTGATTGTAACCTTGTTAGCAGCAATTCTCGATGTGAGACTACAAAACTTGCCAACAAAGTCTGACTTATCAGAAATTTCAACAAAAGTGCAGTCGTTGGAGCAGAGTAATATGGGTCTTCTTTCAAAAATGCAACAAATGGAGGATAAGTGCGTTGCATTGGAGCGTCAAGTTGAGTTTCTTGAAAGAAAATCTATAGAGCGCAACTTGGTACTGCATATCCCATCTCAGGACGATGATAACCGAGTAATTGAAAAAGCTAAGAAGGTGTTCTTGGAGCTACTGGTCAAGATAACCCGGCACGAATAAAACGAATACGATTCATTCGCTCCAGAGACAACAAAAAAGCGAATGTTATTGTTAAAATGCAGGAAACTGAGGATGTGCCGTGCATTCTGAAGAATGCTATTCAACTGAAAAATAGTGGGATATCCATTCATCGGGACTACACGAAAGCCGCAAGAGATAAATGGAGGCGACTTATACAGATAAAAACAGATATAAACCCAAAAAACAAAAATGCTAAAGTACTAATTCGCGGACAAACAATACAAATAAACAATAAATAATTTTATGGAAGATGGAATGCGCATGCTTCAGCAATTGATGAAAGTTTGTGACAGTGACACTGACAGCTCACACACCACACATGGGAGACAGAATACACAATTTGCTAATGGTAATAACACAAGGCCTACGACCAGTGCCGTCGGATGGAGTTTTAATTATGGTATTTAGTACTAAAGCCGTCTGCCAAACAAAAAATATATTAAATTCAAATGATTTAAGTTATGAGTTAGAATATACGAATAGAATACCAGTCGAATTTTATAAATATGGAACTGAAAACCTTAAATAATAATTGGCTAGACTTTTTAATAAAGTGTTTGAAGGGGATCTTCCGCCTAAAGAGTTCCAAGATTCGATCATATTCCCGATACATATAAAAGGCTGCTTAACAAATCCATCAAACTATCGAGGAATCTCTTTCCAGAATGCCACGTACAAAATATTTACATTAGTATAACAAAAGCGTCTTGCAACATGGATTGAGTCTCGGAACTTGTTAAAAGAGTTTCAAGCTGGTTTTAGATCCGGGTTCTCGACAGTGGACAACATTTTCATTCTGAGAAGTATAGCGGAGAACTTTTTGATGCAAGGCAAAAAACTGTACGTGTTCTTTATTGACTTCAGGGCAACTTTCGATACAATTGACCGAAGAGCACTATTTTACAAATTGTATAGATGGGGCTTATCACGGAAGTTTGGTCGAGTTCTAGAAGAGCCGTATAAAGGAACACAAGCTGCGGTGTGGAACGGAGCAGAACTTTCCGACTGGTTCGAGACTTTATCTGGGGTACGGCAGGGATGTTCATTGAGCCCAACCTTATTTGCAGTCTTCATAGATGATCTGATTGATTTTCTTCCTGGTGGAGTGGATTTTGCAGGAGTGCATTTGAAGGCACTGCTCTTTGCGGATGATGTAGTCATGTTCGCATATTCCCCCGAAACTGTGCAACTCATGATCAATAGAGTGTATAACTACTGTCAGTTATAGAACCTCATTGTCAACGTAGAAACGTCTAAAGTTATGATTTTTAGAAGAGCTGGTGGAAGAACTGCATCGAATGAAAAGTGGAAATATAACGGACAAAATATAGAGAGTGTTAACGAATAGAAATATCTAGGTGTTTACTTTTCGAAAAACTTGAGTATGGAGAAGCATTTCAACGAAAAGCTTCAGAAGGCAAAAGTGGCAATAAACATTTCTTGGAAAAAAATGTTTTAATAACAAAAATATAGCGCATAGCAGCAAATATAAGGTGTTTAAAGCAGTGGCGGAGACCATTCTTCTATATGGATCACAAGCTTGGGGATGTTAAAAGTTTAATGCAGTTGAGCAACTCTTGAGGTTTTTTGTGAAAAGGATATTCCACCTACCATCAAAAATCCCAAATTACGTCATTATGATTGAGACGGGGCTATCACCTCTGTTCATAAAAACGCTTAAACTCCAAGCGGATTATTTGCTTAAAATCTTAAAGATGCCTGAAACCCGGCTAGCTAGAAAAATAGCCCTCGAAGCTATTCAAGACAAAAACAGCTGGTATGGAGAGTGGTTTGGACTGGCGCAGGAATGTAATTTGAATTTGAGTATCAATATTGATGATGTAAAGAGCAGTAAAAGAAACATCTACGAAATAATAGAAAACGTAGACGAGCAATGTAGAGCAGAATACATAGCTGAAGCATCTGGTTCGTTATACAAATCAGTATACAGTAGACTCAACCACAACCTGTTAGACAAAAATTACTTTCACGATTCAAACAGTGTCCAAATGATTGCTACAATGGTCAGGCTTCGAAGTGAATTGCTGTACCTAAACTTTATTCCTCATAGACCAGATTTGCAATTGGAATGCAGAATATGCAACTTATCGGAACGGGAAGATGTGGTCCACTTTCTTGGAAGATGCCCAACTCTTAGAGAAACGAGGTGTGTTTGGAAGTGATTTCTTGTCAGAGGATCAGGTTATTATGCAGCTGAATGAGATGGATGTTCCACGACTTTATGAGTACTGCAAGATTTCCTTGAAATATAGGGAAAGAATACAAAATTAAGATTTTTGAAAAATAATTTCCACATTATCAAAATAAATAAAATAATTTCCACATTAGCTAAATAATAATTTCCACATTATCAAAATATTATTGTTGAAAATTGCACAAACATAAAATCTTGTAATTCTGAAATTTAAGGAAAGCTTATTACAAATTATTTATTAGGTATATTTTTATTGTCAATCTGGCAGACGGCAATTTGCCATACTATAAAGATTTTTTGTATACACATACACAAATCCGCTGGCCCGGATAGTATTCCTCCCATTGTTCTGAAGAGGTGTTCTTCAACGCTGGCAAAACCACTGCGTAAGCTTTTCCATCTGTCCTATTCTACTGGTCTCTTTCCGAGTGGATGGAAAACAGCATTTGTCCAGCCTGTCCCTAAAAAAGGCGTATCTTCTTCACCCTCAAACTATCGGCCAATTGCATTAACGTCCCTTCTTTCCAAGGTCATGGAAACGCCGATTAATTTTCAGCTCAAGAAATATCTTGAAGAACGAAAGCTTCTTAATGACCGGCAGTACGGTTTTCGTAGCAATAGGTCCACTGGTGATCTGATGGTATATCTCACCGAACAGTGGAACAAATCTTTACATCGTTTTGGCGAAAGTAAGATTATTGCGCTTGATATTTCTAAGGCGTTTGATAGAGTTTGGCACCAAGCTCTCTTATCGAAAATGCGCGCATTTGGTTTCGATGAATCTCTTCTTCGTTGGATTAGAAATTACCTTTCGCACCGATCAATACAAGTTGTATTGGACGGTTTCAAGTCTGAAATTCACAAAATAAATGCTGGTGTGCCCCAGGGCTCCGTTTTGTCTCCGACGCTCTTCCTTATATTCATAAATGATCTTTTGTCTGAAACTTCTAATCCATTAAACTGTTTCGCTGACGACAGCACCCTCAGCTTCTCATATTCGTTTTCAGATTCACATCCATGTCCTTCGGATGTGGACATAGAACGGCAGCGTATGATTAGCTCATTAAATTCTGATCTCGACAGCATTGTCCAATGGGGAATCAAAAACCGCGTAGAATTTAATGCTTCGAAAACTCAATGCTGTCTTCTGTCGTCAAAACGAAACACACCTCCCATGCCGCTATCCATGAGCGGCACTTGTATTGAGGAAACCGAAACGCTTTCAGTCCTCGGTATGTGTATCACAGACCACCTTCTGTGGAATGAACACATATTCGACGTCGCCAAAAATGCTGCTAAATGCTTAGGTTTTCTTCGACGATGTAAGAAATTTTTCTCCCCTTCTGATCTGGCTGTGATCTATAAAGCATTTATCCGTCCGAAACTTGAGTACAATTCTCATATTTGGGCAGGTGCCCCAATAACCCACTTGAGTATCTTAGATAGGATTCAAAAAAGAGCTTTGAAAATGATAGGTGACAGAAATATAACAGAAACATTTGTATCACTCGAACACCGCCGCCATGTTTCATGTCTAACATTATTTTACCGTTACTTTTATAAACACTGTTCTAGTGAAATAGCCAGCTGCATTCCTCCCCTAAGACAATTCAACCGTAATACTCGTACCTCTAGGAATGCACATCAGTTTACTCTCGAGTCCAACTTCGGACGTACTGTCAAGTATAGAGATTCTTTTTTTAGCCGCACTACCCGAATGTGGAATGCTTTACCCGGCTCTATCTTTCCCGACCATTTTAATATTCAGATGTTCAAAACCAATGTACATCGGTATCTCCTATTAAATCCTTCCCTATTTTCCCAACGCTCGCACTGTGTTTAAACATTTTAAGGGCAGCCAAAATCCCTTTAGTGCGCGCTCAAAAAAAAAAAAAAAAAAAATATTAGTAATTGTATGATCAAAAGAAAAATTAATAAAATCAATCTTATCTATCTATCTATGCTCAATTTTGGTGGACATTATTTTTAATGTATCACTTGAACTACAAAACAACTAAAGCCTTTCTTTCTTTATCATTTTGCAAATTGATCCACCACATCTTCAGGAATTACATCAGTTCTTTGTGAACATTCAAAAAAGCTATTCCATAAAGCCTGGTTTCAGTTGTTATGATCCTCAGCCACGTTTTTTTTTTTACCGTCTCACAGTTGAAAACAAACGTTCAGGCTCGGTAGACCTCACTGGAAACACCAGAAATAACTTCAATTGTTTTTCTTAATTTCTCAAACAAGTCTGGATTGTAAAATGGAAGCGAATCTTAAACAAGTTCTGGTATTATAATTTCGGCTTCATCCTTCCACATTTGTTTCCATATCTAATAAATATTGAAATAAAACAACTTTTGAAAAAAATATCTCGTTGTAAAGGGTATTTTCTTAAGAGGTATATAAATTTTTTCTTTAGTTTGGTTTGCCATTTAATTACGAATCGACTGCCGTCATAATAACGTAGCAAATTTTGCAGATGGGTTCGAAACGATATTGCAGTTGATCCCGAATTTTACAAGCAAATTTTGTTCAGCGATAAAGCTAATTTTTTGGTTGAATGGCTACGTCAATAAACAAAACTGACGTATTTGGAGTGTAGTGTAGATAATCCGCCGCCACTCCGCGCCGTACCGTAACATTCAGAAAAACTGACAGTTTGATGTGCTTTGTGGGCTGGTGGAATCATGGGACCTTATTTCTTCGAAAATAATGATGGCCAGAGGATTACAGTCAATGGAGACCGTTATCCGTTATAAAGCCATGATCAATGACTTCTTCGTTCTTGAATTAAATCGCCTTGATGTGGGGGAGCTGTGGTCCTGTGGTTTCAACAAGACGGCGCGGCGCAACATGTCACATAGCGCGTGCCACAATTGATTTGTTGAAGGAAACGTTTGATGAGTGCATAATTTCGGGTTTTGTACCTGTGTGTTGGTGATTAAACACCGCTAGACGTTTTTCAGTGGGGGTGTGTGATGTCGCTGTAGCTTACACCAATAAGCCAGAGACGACTGACGACTTGGAAAACAATCTTCGCCTCGTTAATGCCGATGTTCTACTCCAAATGCTTCAAAGAGTGATCAAAAATTGATCCTCAATATTGGACTACAGCAAAACTACCCGTGGTGGCCATATGCCAGAAATCATATTCAAATAACAATTTCAAAGAATTATGTATATTTTAAATAAAGTCAATTTTATGGCAAATAATACAATTTATTTGTGTTTCATTTCATTTAATAACTTCTTTCGCCAATATTGTCTAAAGTTTTACCACAGCTCAGCTGTGTTTTGATGGATGAATTTTTTTGTGAGAACATTGAGAATCGTTTGAAAGTTGACAAAAGCACTCGTAGATCTATTGGGATAACCGTTTTCCTCTCCTTTGTTGTCTAATCGGTCTTACATAAAAAGGCCTGTTTACGGAAAGCTAAAAATTATTTCCTGCTTTTGATTTTTAAGCGTTTCTACAACACGCCAAACTGATATTTTTTTGTATTATTTTACTTTTCAAATTTGTAAAAAAAAATCGATTAAGTTCCAAACTAATTCGGATTCTAATGCGTATTTTAAGTTTAATACAAAGTATATTTTGAAGCAAGATTCTAAGGCTTTTAAGATGCTATCAAATTTATAAATTATATTGTCCAAGGCAACATAGAACTCTGTCAACTCACCGAGAGTAGCTCCGACAGCAATCAAATAGGGTTGACAACTAAGTCCCATTTACATTTACCTTGTTGACCGTCGTTCAATTGTCGGAAGATCTTCTGATGCAGATGTTAAGTGGAGAAGAAAGCTTTCTTGCGAAGCAGAACAACTTGGGCGCCATGTTTTTTAGGTTTGATTAAATTCACTGGTTGTAGGACGTAGTGCAGAAGTAAAATTAAAGTGACGTCACGCGAATCTAAAAAAAGAGAAAAAAGCTTGAATAAATATCAATCTATTAAAAAAATAACGTTATTTTACCGGGTAATGTATTTTCATCAATATCAGAGCACAATTTTTTGTTGTCTTTGCATTTAATGTTTGGCAACAAGCGAGGAAATTTAAGTACGAATTCTGGCCAGTTATTAAAAAGATGTCTCTTCACCAAAGCTTAGAGAAAAATCTTTATTTATCTGTTTTAAAAAATTACTTTATTATATTCAAACAAAAATTAAAATATCTACATACAGCGTGATTTGCATAAGGTGTGACATTAGGCTAGGGCGTGTAGAAGAAAAAATCGTATGGTGGAGGCGGGGTTCCTTTAAGTGGGAGGGGCAATTTTCTAAAAAAAAAACTACTTAAAACAGAAAAAATATTAAAACAACAATAAATAAAAACAACGGCATCACTTAAAATGTCATGCTATAATTCTTTTAGAAACCAGAAACCTATTTATTAATTCGATTTTTAAATCAAGTTGTTTGAGCAAAAGTTTTTTAAAGATTAATTTTTAAACTCAAAATTAACAAAAAAAAAATTTATTTTTTTTTTGTTCAAACTGATTTTTTTTTTTGTTCAAAATATTACGTTTTTAAGAACTATTTTTGTTTTATACAGGGTGTCCAGTAAATAATGGAAACTAATAAAAATAATAGATTATACCATTTTGAAATCCGCATTCAACACGCATATTTTAAAAATAGTTGGCCACTGAGGTATTCATGCATTTTTTCATACCAGAGATGATTTAACTTTTTCAAAAATTATTTTCTTTCACATTTTGTCATCGAAAATCAAAGTTCAATAATTTTTTTCTCTAAGAATTCCAACGGTTATTATAATTTTTGTCTTCTTATGTTTTGGCACAATCAATGTTAAATATTGCTACGAAAAAAAAAACGGTGGAATTCATTCACTTCTAGTCGTGAAGTAAAATAACGTAAAATAACGCAAAAAATAATGCACTGAACAAAAAAAAAATGCATATATCTTTTCTTGTGGTTGGGATAGATTTTTTTTTATTAGTTTTCAGGACAGTCATAATGTCTACTATTAGGCATTCCAAGGTTATCCATTATTTACTGGACACCCTGTATTTTCGATACTCTTATACATTTTAAGTGAAACACTGAAAACGATCACATGGTATAAGAACGTATTTTTTAAAGAATGAGCACCAATCAAGAAATAGTCCCCCCTCCCCTACGATTTTTTTCTTGTCTACCCCTAGCTTCACGCCCTAGTCACATTATGTAAATCACCCTGTATATAATAAGCATATAAACTCACCAACGTATACCCCAACGAATGTCTTATTATCGGTCACTCTTCAACAGTAGATTTTAGATTTAGATCACCTTTCTCACACAAGTTCTTTTTTCTGTACAAAAAAAGTTGTTCCCACTTTGCGACACACGTTGTCCAGTCAGCTTGATTGTACTTCAAAAATATTTTTGCAGTTTCAATATCTGTTTCTGAAATGTTTACAAATAATATATAAATTTTAAATAAAATTGATCTAAGTTAATTGTGATATATGTAAATACCTGCTAGAGTGCAAACTGCGGATTCTTCATAAGCGGAAGGCTCTTCAGAAGCATAAGATAATTTTCTCTTTTTTGATGTTCGTTCATAAAAATTTTTATTTCGCTGAAGCTTTAGGCGATTGTTATATCGATGATATAATATTCCACCTGGTGGAATTTTACCTTGACGTGCGGTGTAATAAAGACCCTAAGGAGCAATCAGAATTTAAGAATATAATTTTAATACATTTTGTTAATAATAGAACTGTAACAATCTTTACCTTATTTTCTGTAGGGAATTCTAAAACTATTTTGTCTGATATTCTTTCGATTTCAGAAATTCTTAAAAGTTTTTGTTTAAGAAAAATACTATTTAAAATTAGATTAAATAATTGATTCCTTGTGGAATCGTTTAAGGAGTTGTTTAGTCTATAGGTTTCTTGAATTTGTTTCCCAGTGATACAATCTCTGGTTGGTACGTATTACGGGTTGTTAAATTTATCTTATTTAACCCAGAAACACAAACGAGTTACTTACATAATAATCTGTGGCATATGTTGAGTTCGAACTACTGGAGCTTGGGGGCGATGATGATGGCCTTTTGTTTGCGGAGCAACTACTTATGCTTCCCTCTACCGTAGTAGTGCTCACTGCTGAATGCACAATAAATCCCTGGGTTTTAATTTGAATTAAAAGTGAACAAATGCAAAATAAATTAAATTGACAGAGTTACCTCTGATATTGTCCAGGTTATCAAATTTTTTTGTTTTAGATCGTCGTTATTTAAAAGTTTTAAAGTCCAGATCTTCAAAAAAAATTGTTTTAGAACTAAAAGAGTTATTTTTTGGAAAGAGCATTTTTTGCACATGCAAAGCTGTAAACGAAGGAGGTAAGAAAATGATGTAGATTTGACGTTTTTACAATCAACTACTTGATAGATATTTTTTCATCATGCCACAGCATTTCTTATTATTTAATAAATTATATATTTATATATATAATATCTATTAAGAAGTTAAATCTAAACATATCAAAAACAAAAATAATTAAAATAATACACATAAAATATAGACAAAATAGGTACCTTCCATTTGATATTAATACCATTTTCCAACTCCCTTTAAATCCCAAGTATAAGCAATTTTTTTCAAAAAAAATAATATTTATATTTAAAAAACAATCTATTATAAAAACTTACCAACAAAATTTTGATAAAGAATTTGGAGATCCCAGTTCTTTAAAGTGGATAACAATCTGACGTCCTCTATTGGCTCCTCGCAGTTGTCCGGTTCCTGGGGAATATTTTCACTCTCTTCTGATATTTGGATTTCTTGTCCTTCACTATCCACAAATTTAGTTTTTACTTTGTCTCCATTGGCGTCTAGCACTTCTAAATTTAACATTTCGCCAATAAAATCTTTATTCATTTTTTGTTTCTTAAATTTTATAGCACTATCTGTAACAAATCTTTTTCTAAGGACACTGAGCAGGAGCACAAAATGATCGACCGACATATGCAACAAGCAGCAAAGAGATCGCGACGCGCAACCGAAACTACTCCATAACAGTCATTTGTAACTATGTTGTTACTACACATAGTCGATTTCAACTATGTGGTAATTGTTTTGTATACCATCATGCATTTAATTATATAAATGCAACTATTTCATAGTATAGTAGGGGAGCGGGGGGATAGTTGTAACAATTTTTTGTTTTTTCGCTCTGAAAGCTTACATGTTTCGTATTTAGGAAATCTAGCAATACCATTCCAATTAACAACTTTTTAACTATCGATTTCAAAAAAAAATTGAATCAAACCTGTAACGACTTTTTGTAGAAACGATTTAAAAAAAAAATGACGAGTGTTACAACTTACCCCGTGATTGGGGCTAGTTTTAACAGGCTAGGGGCAAGTTGTAACGTGAGGAATAAAAGACCAGTATTATATTTTATAAAGTTTTATTTTGCGTGAAAGACTTCGGACACGCTCAAAGATTAGGTAAAAAAGTATACAAAAATAAACAAAAACATATTCATTCTTAAACTTAAAAGGAACTTAATTTTTAATGTTTAACCTAACACAAAAGTATAAAAAAAATTAACAAAAAATATTCATTCTTAAACTTAAAAGGAACTTCATTTTTAACAAACAAAACAAAAGTATACAAAAATTAACAAAAACATATTCTTTCTTAAAATTAAAAGGAAGTCTAGGCTCATAGCCCTAAAATCAGTTGTTATCATCGGAATTACAATTGAGACACACAAATGAGATCTTATTTCCTGTTGCACATTTTAAATGTGCCCACATCGTACACGTAATGCATTGTATCCACTCCACGTTTGAATTTTTATAAGCTTCTCCACAAGCTAAACAAAACCATTCCTCAGGTTCAGATTCCGATTCGGACCTTAAAATTTTCTTTTTTACTTTTTTGTTCCCTTGTCTTTCAGCCAACTTTCTCTTTTTGTTTTCCTTGCCCTTTTGCCCGTTGCTTTTCTTATTTTTCGTCTCTTGTTTTTTCTTTATCTTTTTTAACTTTTCTTCATATTCGTTTTGTAATTCGTTCTTCGTTCTTCTCTGGCGTTTCTGTAAGGACACAGCACTTTCTTTTTCGTTGAGGGCGGTTAGTCAATTTTCGTGGTGGAGCTTTCGGGTAAGGTCTTATTTTAGATGGAGAGAAATCATTAAGCTTTTGAAGACCAGAAGGTCCAGGAGTGGGCTCAAAGTCAGATATACCTCCACGTACATCTGTTTTAAATAAAGTGTCCTCTTTGGTAAAGTTTGAAGTTATTGGGTCACAATTTTCCAGAGAATTTATGATTTCACTGACACTTATATCTAAAGAACACTTATCGAATGATCCAGTATAAGAAAGATTTGTTGTCAAGCTAGGGGCAGTAATGTTCATATATGTTTCAGATTTCTTGCTTGCAGGATTTGGCCGATCCGTAACATAAGACGGTGCAAAATGATAACCTTTAAAAATATCTGTATTCAGAGGCCACATGCCTGTGGCCTTAAATCCATTCATTATATTTGAAGGATTAATTGCTAATGGCAAAGAATCCTTAACGATTCCAGGAATATCATAAATGGTCATCGTTTTCCCTGGGTTGTTATGCATCCATGCTGTTTGTGTTCGGCTTAAGTAATTTTTGAACGGACCGTAAACTCCAACATCCAACGGCTGCAGATTATGTGAACAGTGGGGGGGAAACGATAGCATGATAACGTGATTTTCCTTAGCTTTTTTCACGACAGCGATGTTAACGTGTGAATGATGGTTGTCAAGTAATAGGAGGACAGGTTCTTGCGCCGAAGGTTTGACATACATGATGAAATGGTCTAGAAAAAAAATAAATTCTTTTTCCGTCATCTATCCAGAAGAATTTCCGGCTCCAATACAATCTGGTGGTCCACCTCTTACAAAAATATCAGTGTATCTGAGCCTTGGAAACACAAACATAGGCGGTATGGAATTTCCTGAGGCATTAATGGCACATGCTAGAGTGACGAGGGTACCTCTTTCCGCAGAAGTAATAGCCCCTACTTGTTTTTGACCTCGTGGAGCCACAATTTTCTTTGGTTTATGGACTGTCGTTACTCCAGTTTCATCGATGTTATATATACATGATGATGAAAATTTATACTTATCTATTACATCTGTAAGCTTCCCAAAAAAATCTTGAACGTTGGTTTTAATGAATGATGTTGCGCGGCTTAAAGATGTAGCTTCAGGGGTCCTTATAGACAGTCTTGGATTCCTTTTCATAAAATTTTTGAACCAATCGGATCCAGCTAATTCATTTTCACGCCATGACGGAGGTAGGTTTTTCGCTTTAATCACAATAGCACACTGGTATGCCAATTTTCTGACTTCCAAAGGAAGCAATCCAAAGTAAATATTGGAGCAATTAACCAAGTACTCATATATTTTAGCTTCTTCTTCCTCTTGAAAAACCAATCTGGGTTTGACATAGCCCACTGATAAAGGTTTACCATTCTTCTTCTTTTTCAAATATCTAGAAAGCGATACATGACATAAATTAAACTCTTTAGCAGCTTTTTGTAGACTGGTCTTATTTTTCAAGACTTTAGCAGAGGCCAATTCGTAAACATCTTGGCTTTGGGTAGCACGTGCAGTTTTTCTTTTGTAGTGTCTCATTCTGAAATATAGATTGAATCACCAAAGTTCAATAAAAAAGTATGCAAAACATGAAAAGAAGAAGTGTAAGTCAACCGTAATTTCATAGAACTAATACAAAAAGTACGGGGTAAGTTGTAACATGTTACAACTAGCCCCATAAAAGTGTTACAACTTACCCCACAGGGACTTTTTTTGAAAAAAATGTTATTAAAAAAAAATATCTTACTTGATGTCAAATTAAAGTAAATAATAATCAAGCTAAATAAATGCTTAATATATTTGTATAAAGCAAAAATTGCTAAATAATTTGAAATCTACGCTAGTCAAATTCTTATAAACAAAAAAATCCAGAAACTAACCTTATCGGAGCGCATGCACACACCCGCTTCCGCTTCCGATGCATTGCGCATTAAATAAAAGTTTGAGTTGAAAAAAAATTACAATTTTTCTATTATATAGGTAAAAAATGCGTGTTACTACTCACCCCTGTTACAACTAGCTCCCCGCTCCCCTAAGTTATTATAGAATAGTCAGAATTAAGAGTTAACAGTTATCGACGCGCAAGCGAAACTACTACGCCATAGTCAGTTACAACTATGTTGTTACTACACATAGTCAATTTGAACTATTTGGTAGTTGTTGTGTATTTCATCATTCATTAAATTATATTAATAGTACTATTTCATAGTAGGAAGTTACTATAGAATAGTCAGAACTGATTGTTAAGTCTTATTTTGAAGAAAGTGTTTAATAACTATGCTTTAATATCAAAATTGTCACAATTAACTATTTTATATAGTCATTTAATAAAATGATTGATTATTAACTATTTTTCAACTATTTTGTAACTATTTTCAATTTATTATTCTTCAAAAATAGTCATTCGACACATTTCATCGGAATTTATAGAACGACTATGGCAATAGTTAAAAAAGTAACTATTTTTTTCTCTGAGTGTAGGAAGTGCCATAATGCAGATGAAGACGAACATGTTCAACTTCTTGATGGTTCTCTTTTACACGTTTGAATTTTTGGCATACATATGTCCGCTCTACTTTCTACTTTTCTTCATATTTGCAGACGAAGATACATGTAAATCCAGCATAAGTCAAACGAAACGCTGCGCTGGCCGATGCTGTGTCTTACAACTAGAAGTAACACATTTTTTTTTTTAAACGATAAACTCATGGAACTGGCGGAAAAGCTAATGGAGTCGAAACTGAATGACCGTTCATAACATAACACAGCACAGTAGGAAAAACTACTTTGGATGCTCTCCGCATTAAGGGGAAACTTAAGCTGGTTTTACGAACGGTGCCGTGATATAAGGTCAATTGTCATAAGACCAAATTTCGGAGTTGGGCCTTATGACTCTTTACGAAAGCGGTATATGTACATGGCTAAATTTTAAGAGTTGGCCTTTTGTCGCTTTTTAAAGCGTCATAAGGCTTATATATACCGCTTTCGTAAAGAGTCATAAGGCCAAACTCCGAAATTTGGTCTTATGACAATTGACCTTATATCACGGCGCCGTTCGTAAAACCAGCTTAAGTTTCCCCTTAATGCGGAGAGCATCCATCGGTCATTCAGTTTCGACTCCATCAGCTTTTCCGCCAGTTCCATGAGTTTATCGTTTTAAAAAAAAAATGTGTTACTTCTAGTTGTAAGACACAGCATCGGCCAGCGCAGCGTCTTATGTCACTTTGCCAAGTACATGTCTTCCGGTTTTAAAAGTGGAAGTACCAAAACTGTCTAAAGAGGCGGCTAGCTTCCTTACTTTTGTGCAGAGAAGTTAGGAATTTTCGAGGATCTTTTTCTTACAGCTTGACAAAAATGAAACAAACATGTTGTAAGTTTTGCTGTTAGAAAATCGGTTTCCAAACTGTTTGTAAGTGCTTTTTCATAATCTGTTACAAATGATGTGGGGTTGAACTGACACAAATTTACTTCAATATATTGGTGGGCATGAAGATATGCGGCCATCGACTTTCGACTCATGAGAACATAGATGAAACCTGTAATAGAAATACCGTATTTTAAATAACCAAATACTTTTGTTGAAATACAAAAGCAAAAAAAGTAGGTAATGCTTATATTTGAAAATCATTGTTAAACTTGGTTTGTACCTACCTATAATACATAGTTGCTTGATGTATATGAGTAATTTTAGTTCTATAAAGGAAAGATAATATATATCTAATAACTAAAATTACTTATTACAGCACGAAAATTTGTATGGGTAGGTACGAGCCAAGTTTAAAAAATAAAATAAGTAATGAAAAGAACATGGATCGAAAATATAAATTCTGAAAAAGAACTTACATTTGGTCTTATGTATACAAAAAATTGGCCTTATGACGCTTTACAAAGCGACATAGCACCAACTCTTAAAATTTGGCCTTATGTCACTTTGGAAAAGCGTCATAAGGCCAAACCCCGAAATTTGGCCTTGTGACACTCGGTCTTATGTCATGGCACCTTAACAATCGGTCTATGGGAGGCTTCCTTATAAAAAGTGCAGATTTCGCCTTTGCCAAGGCAGAACCACGATCGTTTTGGTAGATATTGTTGCCTCCGCTATACAATTATAGCGTATGCGTCAAATGTCTCCCGGAAGTCCCAACAACTTTTAACTAAATTAGTACAACTATGTATGTTCTTGTTGTAATAAAATACCCAATCAGAGAAAATATGTTTTTTATTAGAATTTCAAAAAGGGTTGAAATGGACACCATGTCAGATATATGGACTATTTCCAGGAAAAATCCCTGAAAATTCTGTTTAATTTCATTAATAAGAAAAAAAAATAAAAATTAAATTGAATTTCGTTTATTGAGAAAAAAACCCAAGGCGAAAAAATAAAAAAAAAAACGGGTTGATGTGTACAAACATTCTCTGGAGTACAAATTGACCCCATGACATAAAGCTTGATAATGTTTGAAACATTCCGGGTCGTCAGGCGATTTTTTCAATAAAACTAATAGAAAATATGAAAAGCGTTATTTCCATATATGTGCTGAAATTATCTACCACTATACAGAATGTCCCACAGTCAATGCCTCTAACGAAGACCATGGGTTTCTTAGGTCATTATAAGTCGAAAAACTCAAAAGGTATGCAATTTTCTCGTCTTCGCTTCATTTGCGATTTTTTATGATTTTTGATTTCGATTTTTCTACCACTGGTTCTTGAACAGAAATTTTTCTCTGCGGATAACGGTGTTCCCCCAATTTATTAACAAATTTATTTTTTTGAACGGGTAACTTGGCCTTTGTTGATTTGAACAGGTAACTTATGTGCTTTAGGTACATGTAAGAATCCATCTTTATTAACCAACCGGATGTCATTATTTTTCTCAAATCTTCATTTGCTTTTCATAACCTATTTTCAATTAAAAAAAAAAATAACCATGTTCGTTTTCATCAATATCTGTTTCCTATTTACTGATTGCATACTCACATTTCCAATGCACCATCGACATCGTTCATCAGATTCAGCTTTAGCCGACCGTAGCAAATTCGCCCTCATCTGGACACTCCCATAATATTTCCTGATTGGTTATCAATGCACAAACTGGACTTGCTTGTTGAGTTGTTCGAATTAAAAAAGAAAGAAGAAAAAACACTCTTTCATCAAAGGCACAGAAATGCAAAGTAAAATTAACAAAAAAAAAAAAAAATAAAAACAGAAATCGAAAAAAATTACACTAGTATATCCCAACGAATGACGCCCGCATCCTTTCATTGCTATTCGTTGCATATTGAGTACACATATGCACAGCACAAACAACACCCAGGCAAGCAAAGTGTACGTGAAATCCTTGACAAAAGGACCAACAAATCAGAAGATGCAAAACAAAAAAATAATAAACATTGCATATACATTACATATGTGTAGCTGTAGATGCGGCGTGGTCATTTTCACTGCGGACAGGACATGCACATATAAAAACCCAAAACAAACGCAGCAAGCTCAAAGGATGCCATTTCATCCTTTTCGTTTTAAAACAATTTTTTTTTTTCATCTTATTTTGAAGCCTTTTCCCATATCGCGCAGTATATAGCCTTCAATTTCATTATCCCTAAAAGCCTTAGTTTCCTTTGATATCACGTTAGTTGCACCACGCAAAAAACAATGCTCCAAATGGGTCAATAAAAACAAAGCCATAGCAAAATAGAAAGATGCAAACAGGATATTGGACATTCACTTGCTCAAAGGCCAGCGCGAGCCAAGCATCCTTTTGGAGTACAAAATGGAGTATGTATACCTTTGGCTCTATAAATTGCGCTGCATAGCTATTTTACAAAAAGGACTAAAAACGAACAAAATTTCCAACGATTAATCGAATCATGCATATGCATATAAGGATATAGTGTAGCGCTGGAGCCGGAGAGAGACTGTACCTACTGCACTTAGTTTAAAGACAAAAGGATGCCTTTTTGTCATGTTTCCATTAGTTTTCTTCAATTCCTTTTGTGGGTGGATAGTGACAGCAAAAAAATTCTAAACACTCCTTGTGATGTGCTCTGCGCTAGTTTCGTTTTTAGTCAGACTTTTCTATACATATATCGTAGTCCTTGATGCTGGATGTTGCTGATGATTTGCATACACAAACAAGATACTCCTCGATTGGACCAATATGGCTGGCGTTCGATAAATATAGCGTGTGATGTTATGGTCCTCGCTGAGCTGCAGTTAACATAGAGTTAATCAAATGCTGCATGTGTGGATATAGAACTACACAAAGCAACACTATAGCGAATTAGAATACCACCTATGCAATATCCAGATGATTTTGGAGGTTGGATAACATTTCTAATATTCTGTTTTTTTTTTTCTTTTTAGACAAAACAAAAATCAACAATATGATTGAGTGTGTTCTTCATAACAAGAATTTTAGGGTAGTGGCATAAATGGAATACAAATGAAAAATTAAAAAGAATTTCAGAAAACCAAAAATGGGTGGTATGCTAATATAGTTCTCTATAAAAACCAACCCACATCGTTATATTAGATAACAGTTTTATGACTAAACTTCTTTTTTTCGACTTCTCTTCCTTCTGTCCTTGTGATATAACTGTGATTGAATCATCGAAATTCGTTTAAAACGAAATTAATATAGCATAGGTATGACTGTTTTTTTCAAATTTGAAAAAGCGCTATTAGCTTAAACCCAGGTTTACGTGGCTTCATCATGGAGACATGTTTCTAAATGGGAAAACGCGATTAATTGAATTATAGTAGGTACATAAACTAGGTTTTAGCGGACAAAATTTTTGCTCTCGAGATAATTTTTCATTATAATTTTTGTCTCTCTTTAGTTTTTTGGTCAACTGAATTCGAATCTGAGATTTGCTAAGAAAATTTGGTGGTGAAATAAAAAAAGTTTAAAAATCTCGATTTTTGCTCAAATGTAGTCTGGAAATATGCCAAAATTGTCCCTGTCCCAAAAAGCCGAAATGAGTATCGACCAATAGCCATTTTTACTTTTTTATGCAGGGTTTTAGAAAAAATGATGAACTCTTAGATGTGACTATATCTACAACGCAATAACATGTTAAGTCAAAACCAATCCCAAACACAGCTATATAACTGCGTGGAGAAATAATAGAGAATAGAGAGTGTGTAGATAAGGACTATGGCACTTTTCTTTAGGGCTGGCCACGAGACGAGAAAAGTCTCGATCACGATCTTAGTCTCGCATGACGAGACCGAGACGAGACGAGACGAGACGAGACGAGACGAGACGAGACGAGACGAGACGAGACGAGACGAGACGAGACGAGACGAGACGAGACGAGACGAGACGAGACGAGACGAGACGAGACGAGACGAGACGAGACGAGACGAGACGAGACGAGACGAGACGAGACGAGACGAGACAAGACGTGACTGGCTTTTATGCAAGCGAGACAAGACCGAGACGAGACTGTATATTTGGACCGTTTACAGAGAGTATAATAAATTCAAAAATCCAATTTCAATTAAATATTTATTTTCTTCTGCACGTATTTACTATAATCGTAAATATTTCGTTCCAATAATCAAAAGTTTGTCAGGAAATCGTTTTTTCGGAGACGAGACTGAGATTTAATTATACCAGACCGAAAATTTTCGATTTTAAAACGAGACCGAGACGAGACTTACAAAAGTCTCGTCTCGTGGCCAGCCCTTCTTTTCTTACACTCTTGGATTTTTCCAAAACTGTATCGAGTACAGTCAAGAAGATCGTTAACTGGTCTTGATTTGTTTACATAAATCCGACAAAGTACGATGTCGTAGTCCAAAGGTCAACCGCGGTGGAAAGCCGGCTGTTTATATGGTTTAATTGGTACAGACTACTACATACAAAGGACTGTCGTAAGAAAACACGAGAACTACCCACAAGTCATTATTGAATAAAATTAAATACACATAATTTTCATTTCGATTTTAAATATTTTTTCTTAGATCTTTTTTCTTTATCGACACTTTCTTAATAGTGTTGTTCTTATTGAGGATAATTTTACGGCACTAGTTAAATCTTAAAATATTTTTAAGTAGCCATATTTCAAATTTGAACTTTTTCTTTAACACGCACTAAGTTGTGATTCAAAACAAATTAATGTAGAATTAAATGTTAAAGTGACGCGAAACTCTACGTCAAGAAAAGTTCGATGAAGCGGTCATAGTGCCAATGTGTCATTAAGGTGCCAGTTATAACTATCATTGAAAACCATCATTGAACATATTAATTGTCAATTTTGAGAGATTTTGAAGAAAAAATAAATGATTATTTTGATGCAAAAATAAAGCTTATTGACTTAATAATTATTTTCAGGCAAAACAAAATTCAATTTGGCACAACTTTTCTCATAAAATGACTTTTAATTTTTCAATGATGAACCTTACTAATGATCATTGAAAAAATTAAAAGTTACGTTATGAGGAAGATATGGGTCAAAATGAATTTATTTTTGAGGAGAAATAATTTTTAGGTCGTAAGCTATATTACTGCATTAAAATATTCAATGATTAAACTTTCGAAGGGTCTCAAAATCAACAGCTAACTTTTTCAATGATGGTTTTCAATGATAGCTATAACTGGCCCCTAAACAACATTAATTTAGTTCTGTTGTTAAATTATTCGGATATTGTTCATACAAAAATACTTAAATCGCGATTAAAAATGGGGAGTTGGGCTGGGGGTGGACATGTGGGGTTAAAGGTATTATTTGATGCCAAATCTAAAAAATTAAACAAAAATTTCGTTAAAAAAAAAATTGGATAGGAACAGCATAATCAACTCGACCACAAACAACGTGACACGAAATTTTTATAAATCAGAAGCAGATAGAAATATCGGAAAAAATATTTAAAAAAAAACAATGAATTTATGAAAAATATTGATTTTTATAAATATTTAAATACTCAACGATTTATAATTCAGTAAGTTTTTGAACGATTTTAAGAATATTTATATTAAAAAAAAATCAATCTACGATTGGTTTGCGCATAACTAGAGAACGTATAGATTTTGCAGAAGAGATAATCTGATATCTACAAATATTTTCTAGCATTTGAAGGCAGTTTTTGGCAACATTTTGTTATATTTTGGTTTGATTCATATATCGCTGTTAATAATGATTTTAATCAACTTTATTTAAAATTTTAAAAACCTGTATAGATAAATTATGAAAATGTATCTCGAAAAAAAAAAAACGAAATACACTAAAACTACTTAAATTAAATACATTTTACCTGGCACAGAGTAAGTCGTACTTCTCAAAAGTTCCTAGTGCTATAAATATAAATATGTTAGTATGTTAAAATGGCCCAAGACTATTGAAGTTTATTGCCCCCACACCTTTGTGGCACTTTCAGTTCGAATCGCCATTAAAAGTCTTCATTTATTTGCATACTCATGAGCTCTTTCAATTTTTGGGTGTTGTACCAGAGTTTAAGATCATCACGCTAAGATACCAGCTAAGGAAAGGGTAAATCTATCATTGTTTTTAATAATACGGCAGGGCCATAACCATAAATTTAATTTTAAATAATATCGTGCACGAGGGCGTATGCGCACTTTTTTTAATTTTATTTCATTGGATTTTTAACATTATGACGCTGATTTGTAAGATGTGCGATGTGTCCAGCGAGATATAAATATACGCCAGATTGAATCTTGAAACTATTTCTTATATAAAGATTAAACGAGATTTATTTGAAACCTACTGGATTAACTAAATTTAAATTTAAATTTGTATGATAAATCTTCAAGGTTTCAAGAATATTAGGGGTAAATCTAATATTCTTTTAAATTATTAAATTATGTATATTATTTATAAGAAATCCAATGATAAACTGCGTCGGTGGTGTAATGGTAAGCATAGTTGCCTTCCAAGCAGTTGATCCGGGTTCGATTCCCGGCCGACGCATATTTATTTTTTAGAAATTCTTCTTCCATCAGTGTGATGTCATTTAACAATATTTCAAAATTTTTAAATTGAGAATATAATGTGAATTTGTATTATCTAGAACAAACAACACGCAAAACTTTCCTCACTTTGATCTTTGTTTATTATTTCATTTTCAATGTTTAATCAGATTAACTTCATTTCTTTAATGAAAATAATTAAGTACCTACTAAGGTAAACAAAATAAAAATCTAATCAAGCAATCAGAATTGGTGACAAAAAATATTTTAAATTCATTTTCAAAAAATTGAAATATTTCCATCTTTGTTTTACTTGATTTTTTGTTTAACTACGATTCATAGCAATAAAACCATATTCATGCACGACTTTGGACTGCCTGTAAAACTTGTAGTAACTTGTATTTTGAAATAGAGGAACTATGTAACACATAAAGTTAATACTTTTAAATATCGGCGTGCTCATAGGCATATCATTTTTGAAGTAGTTATTCTATTTAATAGCTTATTCCATACCTGCTTAATAGTTTTGTTTACTTTCTATGTTATCAAAGGTTAACAAAAAAATCATTCCTTAAGAGAGATATTTGTCGTACGTGCTGCATGAATTAGCTATTAAAGATCACCAGGTATGTCTATTTTGTCTCCATTTTAACCAAATTCTCATTTTTTTTTAACTTTTGCTTAACAAAATGTCACCTTTATTCATACCAGTTCACTTTTTTCAGTTTAACTTTATACTAAATCTAAACGACATCCGCCCTCTAGAATCTATTACACACAAATTTATGGAAGCTCCACTAAAGTCAAAGAGAACTTTTAAAAGTAGAAACCGGAGCCAGAATTATTTGCACAGCATTTAAGAAAGAAGATCCAAAGCTACAGCAGTTCAACCAACTTCTTTAAAAAAAAAATTGGGGTAGGTACTGCCTATCGAAAATTCGAAGTAGAATTACACCCCTTGAGAAAACAAAAACCAATTTCACTCGGCTGAAGTCTCATAAATCGTATAATGTGATCCAGCTGTTGCCTATAAAGTTGCATATACTGTCAGCAGTCCGAACCCATCCAATATCATCGCAAACATACGACTTCTATTCCATATAGCAAAGCTACATTATATAGTTCTTCCACCGTGGCATGTATTACACCTCACATTACACCGCACAATGCAGCACTCATAAAATATCAAAACCACCTTCAACAGTGAAGGACATGCTTCTGAACAACATATCTTCCATATGTTCAATACTTAAGCATAACACCGCATTCGTTACAGTAATTTCCAACAACCTTACTCGTTTATAAACATAACTTCCCAAAGCCCACTATTATCGTCCTTTTGTACCTCTCTATATATACAATACATACCACTGCCTCCATTTGTCAAGTTATTGACTGATAAAATATTGAAAATAATTCACCAAGCGCACCAAGGACAATTTTATTACTCACAAACTACTTTTGCAATAGTACAACTACCTAACAACAAAAAAAAAAATCTAGAAGTTGAGAAAAAAAAAAAACAAAACATTATTTGTTACATCATCATCATCAAAGGCAAAAAAGCAACCATCGGAAATAAAGGGATAACAAACTCTGGGCCGCTATAGCCCGTGATCTATACCATCGCCACATCAGTGAGGCGGCTCGTTGCCAGTGAACATGAACACACAAAGCTCAAAACAGCCATTACAGGGATAAAACTACTTCGCATGAAAAATACACGAGGCACAAAGCACCAAGCACCAAGGAGCAAGAAGCACCCCAAAACTCCCCAAGAGTTGCAATTGCAAGTCCTGTAGCGCATTATTCGCTAGATTGCAATCGAGTGTAAGTACTCGCACCCACCCACACACAAACACACACAACATGCAGCTACGTATTAAAGAAACAAGGAATATTATTTTTATATCCTGAAGAGCGCATCAGGAGCCTTCCGCTGCTTCTATACTCCTACCATATTATACAACATCAGCTTGGATAGACTTGGAGGCAGGTAGTAAAAGACAATTTCACATGAAAACGTGTGCATCGCGTCCTTTTCGCGTAAAGTGGATTTATCCATGTGCAAAGGTCGTTTTTCGTTGATGCTCGTTGTGTAGTATGAAGTGCAATTTAGTCGAAACTTTCAAAAAGCACAGTGGGGCCTCAAGACTGTCGTTTGTTTGATAAATCATAAAACAAAAAAATAATTTGACGAACAAAAGAATTATTCCTAAAGCTCAGCACCACAAAAAGGAGACTGATGAGTGCAAAAGTGGCAAAGCACGAAATAGCTATATCTCCAGCCAACCAATTGGTGGTAGCGCCTTTAAGTTGTTGTTGCTGTTCAAAAATTCACAGAATTAATCCTCCATTCACGGAAGTTGGACTTAACTGTATAATTGATGGGCATACCTAGAAGTACGACTATTTCATTGAATTGTTTTAGACGGGTCAGCATCTGCAGATATTTTTCTACACCACTGTTTATAAAAAAGGGATAAAATAATATAATACATGAAGTATTTCGGCAGTATCTTGCTTTACAGCGGCCGGTATCGGCGGGCTGCTGGCGCCAAGTATTGAACAACAAGCTGGATCTTTCAAAAGAAATAATCTTGGACTGATATTTTAGCTTCTGTGTGATAAGGGCGTATCGTGGAGATGATACAACCAACTCTAGGAGCTCTACCAAAATTTGGGTGAAGTTCGAAGCATATCAGTCGGCTTTGTCGCATAAAAGCTAAAAATAAAGGTCAACAATAAAATAAGGGTATCGGGGAGAGTTATTGGTTGTCAATTAATTTGTATTAGAAAAACAAAATTCGGACCGATAATTCAGTGACCCGAACATGTTTGCAAAAATTATTAAGATCCTTAGGGGGATTGATCAAGACGATCTTTCATGTCTAGCCATGCTTTCTAGCAAGTGTAGAAGGCGAAAGCAAGAATTGAGCTGAGTTACGACCTGCAGAACAGAGGCCTTACTTACCACTTTTTTGCAATGGTAATGCGAGCACTTCTGATTCACTGGGTTTAATGAAGAACACTTTGCACCAAAATCATCATATGCGAGCCAAATAGGTCCAGTAGTTCCTGATTGATTTCGAAAGGTGTGGAGGATCCAGCTCATATATTTGACTCACTAAAGAAAATAAGTCAGCAGGAGTCACTACTATATCCGCCATTGTACTACGACTACGACATCTACCACATGGAACAATAAAAATCCACACGACACTGCTTAGGCAATGCTCTGAATAATATAGCGCTTTTATCCAGTACTGTTGAGACTTGCTGTCGAATATTAAAAAACGGAAACCGCAACTCCGAATCGGACGAATAGTCTTCTTCGGCGTATCACCAAAGTATTTAAAAAAGTTGTCAATGGTGCTCTCTGCTCTATCCTAATGGGCTAAGAATAACAATATCAGACCTGATATGCAATGGATCAAATCCGAATCCAACTGGTTAATTTGGAAAATTCTTTGATATCGTATATTAAGAAGCTAGAGGATTTTTATGTAAGACTGATCAGACTAAGCTAACAACTGTTATGCTTTATGACAGTCAAACAAAATTTGTTGTCAAAAGTGACATCGCTACGACCTTTGGGAATTAAAATAGCCTCCAGTAGGCAGCAGCAACTAACCAATTTATTCTTTTTAGTATTAACAACAGCACCAGCGATCTGATAGATGCCATCTAATGTAGGCGTATGCCAACAATCTAATCATGTAACATAACATCTCCAATAGTATCGACTATGGATAGTCTTCTAGAGAGTGATTTCCACCCATATCAGCAATATTGTGATGACTCATAAATTAGAAACTTTATTTTTGTTGGATTTTATTGCGTGGGGCCTCAAGGATTTTGAGAAAGAATAGAGAAAATCTAGTGATTGAAGGGGCATAGACATAACTTGTTTCTCAGAAGAGCCCCTTAAGCTCAGACGATCTGTCTCCGAAGAAATAAGATAATGTAAGAACCAGCTGTGGTCCTTCTACTTCTTTTTCTTCTTCTTTATCTTCTTCTTTTTTATCTTCTTCTCCTTCTTCTTCCTCTTCCTCTTTTTCTTCTTCTATTTCTTCTTCTTTTCTTTCTTCTTTTCCTTCTTCTAGAACCAGATAAGGTTCTTCGTCTTCTTCTTCTTCTTCTTCTTCTTCTTCTTCTTCTTCTTCTTCTTCTTCTTCTTCTTCTTCTTAATGTTTTTATTGTTGTTCTTTTATCTCTTCTTCATTTCCTTCCTTTTCTCTTCATCTTTTTATTCCGTTTTAAGTCCCTGGTTAAGGGACGAAGCTAATTGCTTTTTCCAGATGGATTGGTCTAAATGACTTGGAAGCACCATACTCGGTATTGCATAGGATGGAAAGCTGCCGTGTCTCAGGCTGAAACCCATCACAAATCAGAAGTCGAGAGCCCGCTAACTTAATATGTAAGTAATAAGTAAGGAACTGTATTTTTAATATCTACCTATTCGTAAAGATGGTGGTACTGCAAAACCAAAAATCCTTCGTTAATGACCACAACAGCAATAATGTAGCTAACTGATAAAGGCCGCCGAAAATGTCAGCCGTAGAGGAGAAATAGGTAGAGTATCCACTGTTTGGTTCCTTTTTCGTTTAGTCATTTTCTGTTACGCTATATTTTACCGACACATTTTTTTTTGTTCGTTGAATGAGATACCCAGGTAAAGTGCATGCACCTAGGTTCAATGGAAAAAAGGCCATTGCATGGCAATTTGGGGAAAATGGGAATAAACTCACTCACACATACACACTCGCACATTTTATGGAAGCCAGAGAGCCGATTCCTTGGAGGTCTTGCATTTTTCAAAAATGATTCCTCAAACTACTATACGTACTAACCTAACCTACCTCTGTTTTCTCAACTCCAACCATCACTGTTTCCAGCATGGTGGCTTCGTCGTCGCCATGTCGTCGTCGTTGTGCGAAAACAGATAGCAGAGGGCTATATGATGTTTGTGTGCTGCTAGGAAAATCCATGGCACGTCCTTTGGATTATTTATTAAAATATCGCATGAAAACGAGAGACGATAGTTCCATTCGGATCTTTCTTCTCTATGTTTAGATATATATCTAGAATATCTAGCTAGAAGGACTTGCATGCAGTCACAGTCAAATGCACCAGTTACAACAACACATCACATAGCGACTTATTTTTCTCATTCCCTGTCTAAGAATACTACTGCTCATTTTCAATTTTTATTATCGTGCTGACGGTTTTTTTTTTGTTTGTGTTGTTTTTATTTTTATAGTCTCGATGCAATATCCTTGAAATGTCCTTGCGTGTTGTGAGCGGGCTGTTATGATGGTCTACAGTTCACACAGAAATGGATTCCCATACCCATTTTGGGATTTCGTCCCCCGCACCATGATGGTAGTTTGTGATGTAATTTTCGTGTGAAGCCATTAGAAGCTTCAGAGAATTCCTTGCGGAAACGCGACCGACCAAAGAGGCATGAGCTTCAGTAGCAGGAGCAGCAGCAGCCTGAACAAACGCAAATGCAAGTTTCAGAGATGCATCACGAGAAGAAGGGTGAAAAAAAAAAAACGTAGAGAATCCTGCTGACAATGTCAGATGTGCAGCGTGTTTTTGTATTGAATTTGTTATGGGTAAAATTTCAGAGACGTTGCTGGTTGCTTGGGCGTATCTAGAAAAAGATGGGCTTGTGGATATCCTCGCTTCCATTCTGTGGATAGGCAAAAGGCCCTGCATTCAAAATTGATGACTAAAGCATGATAAATTTATTATGAGCTGAGATGGGTTACAGAGAAGATACCTTTTGTCTTGTTGGAATGCATTTCTTGAGATAGTTGGAATATTAAATATGTTTATGAGGTAACTTTTTTGAAGGGTCCTTATTATTTGTCCAGAGTGCAGCGTCTCAGTGGACAATTTGTGTACAACATGAATGTGCAAATGAATTTCGTTCAAATGTATAAATTCATTTTGAAAAACATTTATTAATACCAAAATGTTTTGTGGGGAAAGGTTTTGCAGGAAATTCTTTGTGGAACACCTAATTATAGTCTGCGGTTAAGGTAAATCATAAGATTGGGTGTAGCGGCCCATACTGCTAACTTCCCCTTGGGTCCGTCGTTATTTTGTTATAATGAAATCGTGAATTTAAGGACATCGAAAACTCTATCAGTTGTTCGATATACAAGCAAGAGAACAGAAAAATTTGGCTATTTGAAATCTAGACATTGGGGTCAAAAGTTGTTTTTAAATCATTTTGTAAAAAAAAAATAAACTTCTCGGGAGTTATTAAACATAATAAAAGAAATCAAATCTTTTAACATGGCGGCATTTTCCTACGAAAAACCACTATTAAAACTTAGTTCTTTAATAGAAAATATTTTCCAAACATACTTAACCCAAAAAACAAAAATTTCCCATCCAAAAAAATAATAAATATCCTCCCATAATACATTTTTTTACTTATAATATATTGCACCCAAATGTTTTTCACCGTTTTTCTCCAAATGTATGTGTAGTGTTATAAGCTTTTTTGTGTAGAATTGCATGTGCTACAATGTTTACCTATTACTTTTTTCAAAAGAACCTTAAGTTTTCCAGTAATTTAGAAAAAATGTGCTTTTATCCCCTTTATCCCCCCCCCTTCTTTAAACTTTTAGCTCCACCCCAAATTTAGGTTACATTTCAGGAAATGTTTAGGACAAAAAAATGACGCTCTCCACCAAAATTCAGCTCTGTCGGTTATTTTCCTGGTTTAGTAATTAACCGCCAATTAAATTTTTGGAAAAACATTTTCTGCTCGTTATGAGGTTATAACCTGCAAAATAAAATTCATCCGTAGTTATTGTCTTTGTTCTTTTTTGAAATATGGTGAACGAAAAAGGCATCTCGAACGTACGAGAAACGTCACACACGCATCCACAGACATCTCCCTAAAAGCAATGGATTCCGATTCTTGGGTCTCAAGAATTACTGGGTTAATTTTAATAAAATTTGCTAAGGGAATCAAAAGGACACGGTTGGTGGGCTATCAAGTTATGTCAATACAGTCTTTTTATATGATTAAACTAAGGCGATTTTCGAACCCCTCTTACTTTAAGTACGAATAAAGTCGCTTTAGTACCAATAAAGTGGTTTCACCAAATGTTTTTTTTACCATCAGTAGTTCCTCAGATATATGACTGCAATGATAACAAAAACCATTACTGACTGAGAGATCAACAAAATTATTGAGCACTGCCTACATCATAGATAAACAATACCTAGATGGGAATCTTTCATTCGTATCACCCCCCAAAACCCATTTGTTTACATTGTTGTTTTTGTAATTTCATTTCGTGTCGATGAATAGATGTGAATTGCAACAACAATTAAACGCGGTGAGTCTGATTTGTTTGACAGTTCAATTACTATTGTCGGGATGTGTTTGGAAAATTCTTATTCGTAGGGTACAAACACACTTAGTATATGAAATTATTTTAATTTATACCTAAGGCGGGGTACACATTATCAAACCTATTTGACAAACCTGTTCACGTTTGATAATGTGTACTCTCTATTTGACAAACACGTTCTTTGTTCACAAATATGTTTGATACTGTGTGATGTGTGACGTCTCACAGGTTTGTCAAACAGATCTGATAATGTGTACCCCGCTTAAAGGTTGCACTGCATCATGGTCAAATTCCGACGTACATTTTTAGAAACTAATTTAAGGTATCCCAAACCGATGCGTTGACAACATTTTTGTCAGTCATCGGGTTCATATGGAAAATCGCACCGCTTTCATTGTGGCTACTCTCAATTATTGGCATACAAATAATTGCAAAAAGTGAATGTTTAGTTGTCATGAATGTTTTGCTCCAATCGAACGTTGATTTAAAAGATCATTTATACAATTTAAATTGTGTTGCGTCAAAAAAGGTCTCCTAAAGCAATGCGAACAATTTGGAATACCAACAAAACCTTCATCTTCCAGAATTAATTTGTATGGGGATAAAAGAAGGCACCCACCGTAATGTCAATCTCGTCTGTTCTAAATTGAAAAAATATTTCAATAGATGCAATTCTGATTGAGGACAACATACAATAGGCGTACAGAACGATCTTACGTGCATTACAAATACAACATCGCTAGTAGCTCTACAGCCGATAAGAAGTTAAAGTGGAATAGAGACTCGAATAAACGCCAAAAATCTACCCACGGTGGGATTCTAATCACATCGCACATAGTTTGACATAAATGAAACTATCTCATTTCGACTTTTTAATAAAATATGCATATAGGGAGTTATTTGCCAAAGTTTATTCATCTTTTTAATCTTTTTGTATGGTTAAAACATCACATATATTTCATAAAGTTTCTCCCAAACCAACCCGAAACCGGCACGGAACATTCGCCGACGGCAGTTTTTGTTGTTATTTAGCATTGTTTATCTGTCATTTTTGTTTTTATTGTGAATGATTCGCCATGCATAGCGAATGTTCCGCTTTGGTTTGAGAAAGGCTTAAATCTAAAAAAAGTATAAATGAAAAGTAAGAATTAAGGCAAGACCGCACTTAACTTTCAGTGCAAATACACTTCACGACGCGACGAGGTAAAACATTTTTTGTATGAAATTGTATATGAGCTATAACGCACTAAGCGGCAACAGAACTTCATAAGATTCCATACAAATTATTGTGAATCGCAGTTCCGCTGCAGTTCATTTCCGCCTAGTGTGGTCTAACCTTAAGCGGCAACTGAACTTCAATTGGATACGAATTCTTGTGAATTCTGCCGAGTGCTGTCTAACCGTTAATTTCACATCATATGATTTACTTGTTTTTGCATTTTTTCATCATCCACTTTTCAGTGCACCTCCCATTCATAGTTATGTGTAGGTCAACTCTCATTCAAAAATAGAAATCCCTAAGCAAAACTAAAAGATAAATTGAAACATTTAAAAGCACTGATTCTAAGATAATTTTTACAATTCCTAGATAAATCTATGTTTATCTACTTCTTAATGTGGATTTCCTTTCAACAAAAAAATCAAATCTGTAAAGGAAAAATTTGATTTGTTTAAATAAAAGATCAAAAATCAAATCTTTACACTGGCTTCCTTACGACAAAAATAAGTTTGATCTGCAATCGTTGAAAGGAAATTGACATAAAACAACATACGAACTTCAGCACTTTCTGAACAAACCCTTGGATTTTTAAATTATCCGCCATTTTGGTCACGAACCGAGGTGAAACTCGCATTTTTTTCACGTACACTAGTGCAAAAATCCGATATTCACCACGGTTGTCTGCACGTACACCAGTGCAAAAATCCGATGTTCACCACGGCCATTTGACGCTTAAGCTTGTAGGCAAACCGAATTGATAGCCGTTGTATCCCATCTAGGTATTGTTTATCTATGTCCTACATAAATATCGTCGAATATTGTAATTTCGTGTACTTGTACAAAGAAAAGAGAAAAGGAAATTTTGAAGTTCTCCATTTACGGTGCATGGAATCCGCCCATTTTATCAGAATTGATATCATTTATGTGGAGCGATGCCGATTGACGTAGAATGATAAAATTTGTTACACATGTAGTCCTTGAAGTGCCAGCAAAAAAAAAAAAAATAATTAAACATTTTGAACACCTTTTCAGGGGGCGCGAAATTCGCCCACTTCCACCTGAAAAAAAAATCTTTGCATACGAAGTGTGTGAGGTATTAACAATATACGCAATACGACATCATCAGAGCCGTCCTGCTGGAACCACTTGTCATATCAGTCCATATGGTTCAATTTGGGTCATCAAAAATTGGTTATCATCGATCTGTATAGCGCTTGTCATTGACGGCGACCACCTCACAAACGTCATTTTTAAAAATGTACGGACCAATAATGCCATCTTTCAGACCGGTCCAAAATCTACACCAAACGGTAACTTTCCTAGGATGCATTGTCACCTGGTGAGCCTCGTGTGGGTTCATCGCGTCATGTATACAGCAATTGTGCTTGTTAGATATTCGTCCAAAAATGCGTCTCGGCCAAAATTGGGGTTCTCTTCCAAACTCATTTTGATAATAAAGTTTTATCATTTGGGCGTGTTGTTTAATCATGTTAATTGCCATGGTGATTTGGCATCATCAAATAAATAACAAACAACAAATGTCACCGAAACAACATTGCCGCCACAGGCCATCAAAATGTGCCCGCGTCAATAGAAAAACCCTTTACAAAAACCAGTGCGTAACAAGTCGGTCCTACAAAAGTTGTGAGATAAAATAATTCATTGTCAAATGGTTTATGTAGATTAATATTGAAAAAACTCAAAATATTAAGAAATATTTGCTATTTAATGATTAATGACTAAAATTTGGAAGGTTTAATTTCCTTTTTACTTCTTAATTACTCACGATTTTAATTGATAAGAAACTTGACAAGTTAGTGAACTTACCAAACTTTAGAGAGTAGGTAATTCTTAAAAAGCACGTTTCTCTGTTATTGTTGAGGTTTTCCGATACTACTCCACTTGAAACATTTGATATTTAATTATTTTATCTGACTATTTTTCAGGACTGATTAATAACCGGTTAACCCGAAATCAAATATTTTACTATGTGCAATGAATATAAATAAATACAACTACGAACTACCACTAAAGATGGCTTAAGCCTGCTTATATTTTCCTCATTAAAATTCATAAACAAAGCCACAACTCATCGAGAACATCATTGCTTTACAGTGAAGGCTGAGTAGAGCATGCTGGCAAACACTATAAGCTTATTCCTCATCCTCGACAATCAATCTCTCATCAAAGCAAAGGATTTTACTTTAATACACTGATGATGACGCTGCTGATGATGATGATGATCATCATCATCATGAGACGAAGAAAAGGATATCTTCACTTCATCTTGATTGACGTGCGCATTTAAGAAGCCAACATAATGATGGAAATACCCTCTCCCATTCGGGGCACATTCGCATCGCATCAATATATGTTGTCAATGTGCATCACTGCGGTAAGTGATGAATTTGCACGATGGCGCTTTATCCATCCAGCACGCTTACTACCGATCCCGATGATGATGATGGTTTGGTTTCTACACACACTCGAAATGGCTTCCGTTCGGTAGGATCAAACGATCGCGAGGACATTACCCAAAGATCACAACCACCCATATAATTGAAAGGACATCGGAACACTCCAACGATTGTCAATCAGTGCAGACGAACCCACTAAAGGAGAGGAGACAAAATTGCAACTCAACGGTGACGTGATGCGATCTGACGTAATAGACCAATTAAAGTTATCTCGCCATCTCAGCGCATCCGATGACGTCCGTTGAATGATGACATGCTTGCTGCCTGCTACTACTGCAACTTCTGGATGCACATCCATTGATGCGTTTCGCCGCATTTCGTTGTCAACCGCGGCCTGCGGCGGCGGCGACGACAACGACGGTGGCGGCAACTATGTCCGTGATATACGAGACCCTGACGACTTCTTAATCTGGGGATGTGTCTGCTGCTGCGGCCTGCGATTTCCATATCCTTGTTGCAATCTTCGCACGTTCATCGTTCGTCTGTCCATCGAATCTTTCCCATCCAATTAAGGCTCTGCGGTGGCAAAAGGGTGCGAGACGTGTGTACGTACTGTGTACACTGTACAGTGGTACTCTGTGCATACACTCAGTTTAAAAGCATCATTTCGCAAAGTGAAAGATTCACCCACCATATTTTGGGGGTTTGGAATGGGCGGCAGCTTGGAACAATTGCTCTGTGTTTGCAACTCACATCAACCGGAAAAAGGTACAATAAATTATTCCTGAATCCACATTCCTCCAGACATCGGCATCGAGGGCCGTCGAAAAATCGATTAAATGCTGAAAAGGACTATATTTTTGGGCATTTATAACCCAGACAGTTCGGAGTGGGGCAGGCGGACAGGGGCAGTTTGTCTGATGATGGAGGTATGCGAAAAAGGTAGGAAATTAGTGAAAGCTTTTTTCCACCTGTCTGCCACCTGGAGAGTTCCTGATTTCTCTTGTTTCCAAAATAGGTAAAGTATCTACCTACCTGTACCTATGCCGTTTTAGATTTTTCTAAGGATAATTCATTTTGCATAAATGCGAATGCTGAATTTTTGAATTGGAAATTTTGAAGTGTGGTTCTGGGTATTGATGGCTCTATAACATGTATGAATGTATTTGTTTCGTATAGAGTTCCAATATCAAACACGTACAGCTGCAGCTATATACATATACATATTCATATAAAAGAAAAAAATATATCCTTCGGGACACTTGATTCGAACAATTCAAATAGCCATTCAAGCGTGTTACATTGTACCTCTATACCTATCGATAGATTTGTTAGCAACCTGGAGGATATATAGCCTTTTTTGTTTTGCGAAACCCATTTAAATATTTTTTTTAAGGCAATGAAAAACAGGAAAACTCCTGCATTGCTGAATGAAAAAGACCTTTTGTGTTACGTTTTTAAAGGAATTTAATCGGAAGTTGTGAATTTAAGCCATTTTATAAATTTTCGAGAGTTAGTTGGTATGCTGAAGGTTTACAAAACAGTTAACGGAGAAATCAGATAAACATAGGACTAAACTCAATTTTAAGAATTGTGGAATGTGCGTTGTACAATGTACACTTTTGTCTGGTAATCTTATACCCTCTTCTGTAAAACTTTGAATTTTGTGTATCTGTTTACACTGTGTAATATATGTTTATGCACATGTACAATGTACATATTTACCTAGGTAGGTAAAGGTACATCTACCAAATAATATAAATGTGTTTTAGTGTGAGAACATTTTAGTTGACGAAAAAACCAAAGATTTACTGTTAAAAAGCGGAAATTACGTGGTAAATGTTAAAATATTAATTTTTTTGGGGATAATAGGTGTTTTGTATATTTCGATGCAACACATGGATGTGGTGTAATGATTTCCACGTTATAACACTATAACGTACTGCTCTTTCACGCTAACCCCGAAAAAAGATACACGCAGAAAAATGATTTTTAGCCGAGTGGCTTTTTCGATGGGTTAAAAAAAAATCGGTTAAAAATAACGTAGTCTCGGTTAAAAATAACGTAGTGAATTAGGTTAAAAATAACAAAGTTAAATCGGTTAAATGAAATTATGTAAAATAAACTAACGAAAAGATTATCTTAATTGAAAACAAGCGTGACAATAATCAAGAAACTTTGTTAAGTTCAGAAAATTTCGTAAATTATAATTTTCAACGAGTAACTTGTTTTAATCAAATAAATACATTAAGTTAATCTGACACATTTCTTATTTAAAGTTAAACAATCTTGTTGTTTGGAATAAACAAAAGTTGTTTAATTTGAGTTAACTGTGTAATTGGGTTAACACAAATAATAAAAATTGTTTAATTTAATTAAATAAATGGGCTAGTTTTAAATAATCTTCTTGTTTCATTTAAATTAATGATATGTTCAAAATAGCACAAGTAATCGCTTGTTTTAGAGAAATGAAGTTTGTTAACTTTTCACATCTGATTAGGCTAAAACAATCATGTTTGATTAATTTAATACAACACACCATATGATCTAAAATAAATAAGTTTTTGATTGATTTAACTCAATAATGATGTTCAAAATAACCCAGTTTATTGTTTACTTTAAATTATTAAAATGCATTAATATTGCACATCACTATATGCTTAATCAAATAATTAGTTTTATTTAATATAACACAAGAAATGTGATAAAATGTTGTTGTTTTAGAAATCAGTAATTTAAAACGAACCTTATCATAAAATTCTTCAGTGATTAATTGATTTTAAAAAAAATTAATCACGAATTTGACGTCGTTCGAATGATATTAAATCACCTTTCATGTGATAGCAAATATACATGGGCTAAAGCTGTGATGTATGCAGTAGGTGTGGAAACGAAAATTGTTGACGTGGGGTGTTCGTTTTCACAGTAAAACGAAGAGTAAATCAGGTCTGTTTGTTTCTATTCACCGCTATTATGCACATATTATGCATATAAGTATATGTATATGTTTTTGTCCTTTTGTATAACAGTGGCAATATCGAAAGTTTCATTATACCTGTTTACACTCCTGCATTTATTTCATCCCTTTTTGATTCCTTTCAATTTGTAAAAAAGTATTTCAACCAAATCAGAATTTCCACCCAATTATATTTTTTTCTGATTACAACTTCGCTGGGCTTTTTCTTTTTCTTTTTCTGCACTGTCATCAAACCATCCAAGCGGTGATCCAACTCGATATTTTCGTCTCCGCGCGACTATTTTTCTAAAATATCTTTTGAATGCAAGATGGCCTTTTGTGTTTAGTAATTTTGGTCGGTTTTAGTCAGTAACTTATGATGAGTTACAAAATTTAAATATTTTTCTATTAGATGGTTTTGATAATGAAACGAAAGAACTAACAGCCTTATTCTGGCAACCTCACTGATGCCTCACAAGTCACAATAATCTCACAACTCGTAGTGAACTCGCCTCATAAAAACTTACAAATTATGATCTGCTCCTCGGCAGATCACAACTCACGTTGTTCTTGTGAGGTTTATTATGAGGGCTTCCATAGCAAACGAAATTGTGACCGCCTTATAAGAAAACAAACTCACAAAAAATTGTGACCTGTGATCCTCAAGACGCAACGGCAGAATAGTACTGTAAGTTTGTCTTATACTATTTGTTTGAAAAAAACTAGCAAAACAAAATTACTTTTTTAGTGCTTTTAAAAATCTACCACATCTTTTTAATTATTTCAAGAACAAATGTTCGAACATTAAAATGTTTAGTTTAAATTATATTCACTGTAAAAATGTCCTATTTTTATTTTCTATAAAAAAATTATATGAGCTTGAGACCCTATGGCGTATACGCACTTTTTACTTTAGCAATTTTTTAACAAAATTTAATAATTTTCTTCACATCAAGTTAGTTTATATCGTGTTAACCAAACAATTCCAGCGCTTTATATATAGGTAAGGTATATATTCTAAGCAATTACGCACTAAAGTAGATAAAGTTAGCATGTTTGCAAGTAATTTTAGAGTTTTAGTTTCGGGCTGGGGTCGAAATTCTAGTTGAGATATTACGACCTTTTCGAAAAAAAAAAATCCATGATTTATATCTGTCCAGGCTTTCATATCAAACTAAATGAAAAAAACAAGGTCAAACCATTTTTTTTTTTCGAAGCGAAAAGTTTTATATGGCGAACTCTTTTCGTTTTAGATCCGCCCATTTATGTTAATCGAAAGCGAATCTAAAGTAACATTCTGCATTTAATCTGTGGATATTCGATATTTTCGTGGATCGTTTTTTCGACGGGTAAATGATGATGTGTTGAGTATTTTTGAAAAAATGAATAACATTTTGAGTTCGTTTATTATTTAAAAATATGAATATGCCAAATAAAAAAAGAGAAATAAAATAAGTCAATGAACTGACCAACAAAATAAAAACTTTGAAGTTCAAGCCAAAGACAACAAATTAAGTTAAATTCTCACAATGCATGATTGCAATAAAAAATGAATGGGATTTCGGAAGTATAATTTTCGACTCGCTTCGGAATTTCGGATTGGATAATTAGGCAAATTGAAGCGAGTCAAAAAGGAGGTATCGAATTGAAAACTATTCGCTTCGTGTTTCACAGTCACAGTCACAGTAAAATTCACTTCGAAACAAAATTCCGACAAAAGTGAATTCTTATGCCTAAAGCACTTTTTTTTAAAGCACACACCCGTAGTTTGAACTAGGGTTTTTCATTTTGTGTGAGGGGGAGGGAGGTGAGAATGTAAAACACCAGACTTTTAGATCGATTTCTATGCAAATTTTGCACAACAACGGTTTCGTTTGTTAAAGCAATCTATTTTGACGCAAAAATGAACACGCAATTGCGTAGAAAATGTTACACAAAACAAAACAAAAATCAGTGTTGTGAAACGTTTTCTCAAAATTAATTATTTATTTTAAACAAAAACTTTAATAATCTTTTTTATGTAGAAACAAATTTAAAACTCCAAAAACTGCATTTTATATGTAACTAATAGCTTTATTATTATTTATAGTTAAAACCCTCCAAAATGCTTATTCACAACATAACTCTTTGAATTCTGCTTCCCCGTTGATATTGATGGTGATCTCGACTTACAGCACGGCAATAACTAGCGAATATTTATGCCACGATCATATCTCCCTCAACACACCACTCAATATAATTTCAATTCGCTGCGGTCCAAAACCGAGAGGCCGTAATGTTTAACATGTCCCAATTATCTAATCTTCATCCTAACTGAATTTGTTAGACAAGCCGCATGGTCTGCTATACGAGATATCGCAGCTCCGCACATGGATTTATCTAAATCTGCGTTTCTAAATTTTCCATCCCTAGGTGTATGGTACGCTTATGCTCTGGTGATGGCGTTCGTCGTCATCGTCTTATAGTTTGCTGTTGCATCAGGCTACATCAACAACAACTGCGTGAGCAATTTCTAAACGGTCACCTTTCCGCAGCAATTTCCCTGCGAGTACAGCCAGAGAGGCGAAGATAACTACTAGATATGGTCTTTTGGACCAAAGGAGTACGTCCACCCGTCCATCATCATCGGCATTGTATATGCATGCAAGAAAATGTGGCGGAGCGGCGCGTATGCAGCAAAAGCCTTGTAATCTTATCTTCTCCAAGATGAGAGGCTTCCTCGAGCTCTTAACATATGTGTGGTGTTTTCTATGCCTCGAAAGTCAAAACAAGGGTTTTCAGGTCTATTGCCCGCGCCCATATTGAGCCGGGACTTCCCATCTCGGCGTCGCGTCGTCGTCGGTCGTCTCAACTATCTAAAGCTATCAATTTATGCGGAGCACTTAGATGGATAGATTTTGCTCTGGTGTTGTTGTTGCTGTTTTGGTATATCACAGAAGTTGTGATGTAGCTGGATTAGTTGCTTCTGCTCTTGCCGGTTATTGTTATCTACTTTATATTCATCGCTCGTGTAATGGCCATGAAATAGCTGTATGAAATTGAACATGTGCATAAGTTGGGGGTGGTGATAGGTGGGAGAATGATTTGCTGAAACACGAATTTCTCATTCATTTGATTGAACTTTGTTGCTTCATGCATTTAGATACGTACATAATGCCTGAAAGATTTTTATAAGATTTTATTATTATACCTTGTAATCGACCAAAGTGAAAATTATGCGGTGCAAGTCACCTCCGATTTATTTGGTAAATTGCTTGAGATCCGTTATAGGTGTTAGGACTAAATTGAAGGTGTAAGCTTTTTCACTTAATTTCTCATCAATCACTATACATCTAAGTATCTAGAATGAAAAATAGCTTGTTGAATGTTAGGTTAGGTTAGGTTAGTGGGCTGACAGTTGATCTAGTTACCGTCACACTTAGATCAGTGTAGATCCATTGTGATACCCTGGGGATTAATCCCCATAAAAGAAACCTATGATAAATCCTATGACATCGCCCGTAGAGGGCGTCGATACAGTTCTAACAAGCTGAAGCTTGGAAAAGTCGTTTACAAATTGATTGCAGGAGTGTCAGTCGCTGCGTAAATACCGGGTTGAGGATAGGTTGATGCACCATTGTCTTTTAAGGGCGTGTCCCTTTCCTTTACCCTCACTGGATTGATCAACCCCACACCAGACCCGTAGGAGCAGTGGCTCTATGCAACGCCTGGCGCTGGGTTCGATAAATCAGTGGTTGGTGCCAGCGACTGCTCAGTTCGGTCAGCTAAGGAGAGTCCGTCGACACAATCACCGGGCAAAGGAAAGGCCAGCCCACCATAGTGTTTTTAGAGCGTGAACCTCTCCTTACCCCCAACAGGTAAATCATTCCTCCGCCAGGCCTGTAGGAGCAGTGGCTCCATGCAACATCTGGCGAGTAAGTTTGATAAATCAGTGGTTGGTGTATGTGGTAGCTTTCTTAAGTTGGTCCCATTAAGGTGTTGGAGAAGTGTCTGTTTGCGCATTGTGGAGAGGTAAACGCACGTCGTCTGCACAATCACCGGGTTAAGGAGAGACCATCGTATCACTGTCCTTTAAGGGCGTGACCCCCCCTACCCCCACCGGTCTGGCGGATGAGTTTGAAAGATCAGTGGTTGGTGTATGTACCTGCATTGTTAACTCGGTGAAGCTATCAAGGTATTGAAGAATTGTCTGACGGCATATTAACACCGGGTTGAGGAGAGTTAAACGCACCATTGTCCTCTTAAGGCGTGATCCCCTCATTTACCCCCACCGGAAAGATCATCTCTCCACCGGGCCCGTAGGAGCAGTGGCTCCATGCAACGTCCGCTGGGTGAGCTTGATAGATCAGTGGTTGGTGCATGCGTCTGCCCCGTTGAGTCAGATTAGTCTTCAGGTTACATAAGAAGTGTTCGTAAGCACAATCACCAGGTTGAGGATAGGCCAACGCAATGCGAGTTGAATGTTGATGCTTAAAGTGTTGAGATAGTTGATCGAGCGATCTTGTGAAATTGTTAAGATTAGTACTACATAGTATCTGCTCATCGAACTTGCTTGAAGTTAACAAAGGTAAACACTCTACAGAAATTTAATTAAAATGTTGATTTCAGATTTTAGTGTAATAATTGTTAAGAATTTTCGGATTTTTTTTTATCGAAAAACATTTTTTTGAATTTTTGATATGCAATATTATTAAAACACTTTTTAAGTGCATTTCCACAAAAATTATTTTCAGCGGTTAATCCAATAATGAGAACGGCAAAAATATGAACAGTGATTCTATAGTAAGGTTATACTATTAATAAGAACTCAAAAGAAAATATTTTCATATCAAAAAGTAGATTTTTTTAATTATATTACAAGAACATACATTATCAAGATTCTTAGAGTCGTTTTTGAGACAAATAACATTTTGTATCGAATTTAGTTGCATGCATTTTTTAAATATTCTAGAAAATAATAAAAAAAAACTATTTTATGTCAAGTTTTAGGACAATTGAACGAAACGTTTTCAAAATAAAATATTTTTATAATTTTTATAAAATTTAAGAACAAAAGTTTTTTTTTTTTAAATTTTTGTTCATAATAATAGGCGTTTTTCTTTTTTAGCTCAGAAAAGAGTTCTGAACAGAACGCGAGCATATCGAGCATGCTCTGAACATCCTCTGAACAAAGCGTGTTCTGGTTCTGAGCGCTCAGAATTATTTTTGAAACACATCTGAACACTGTCACTTTTTTTTCAATTTCACCTATCAAATGCTTGTGTTCAGCATTCAACTCGGTCTGCTCAGTTATTTTATTCTGAGCTCATAGAGCGCGCTCTGAACAAGCTCAGAACACGTTCAGAACGAAAAAAGAAACACAAAATTGAAGCTCTGAACGGTCAGAGGTGAAGTAGCCCGTAGCGTAATGGTTAGTGCGTTCGACTGTCACGCTGGTGGTCTGGGATCGCTTCCCAGCCTCGTCCACCTAAAAAACTAAAAAAGTTTTTTTTCAGGGCTACTGCCTCTTGCGAGGAATTGACAAATCCTCCAAGAGTATCACTTGTCACGAATAAGTGCTTCTCGTCTAGCCGTTCGGATTTGGCATAAAATTGTAGGTTCCTTCCATTCCTGTCGACAGGCGCACACAGGAATGGTTGCGAGTTGTTAGTCACTAGGCCCTGGTTCTTCATGAGCCGTTGTGCCACCCGATTTATTTTTTTTATTTTTTTATGCTTAGATTGTACCAAGACAAATATTTCAGCTTGATAAACTCGCATCTCACCCCTCTCACCCTCCTTTAATGTGTTTATACAAAAAATTCGGATTTGTTGTTGAGGATAAAATTCTGCGTCGATAGCAACAGTATAATCATGAATTAATTTGTGCCCTCTTAACCATATTAAATTTTCCATCTTTCTTACTAATAGCTAACTTTCTAGCTAAAAGGAAATTTTAGTAAAAATTTAAATTTTAACTTTGATCTGCTTATGAGTTATCTGCCTACCTCATAACAAAAAAAGAAGAGCATAAAATAATCAATAAAAAGATTTATAATTCAAATAAATAGTACCATTTGATTCTTGATCCTTAGTACGCCATACCAACCTTCGCATAAACTCCCCGAAATTAAAAAATAAATGGCATTTCATATCAACCTTCATCTAGCAAGTACAAAAATGCCCAATTTCTATAAAAGCCATAACAATTGAACCTGAAACTGTCCTCCCTGCCTCTTCCAAAACCTCTACCATATCAATAAGATCCACGATTTTTCAGCAAGGAAAACTAAAAAAAAAATTCTCTGCCTGCCTAAATCCAATGAGGAACTCCTGGCAAACATCTAGGCGCGCACATTTTTAGTCTGCTTTTCCATGGAAACAAAAGGAAAAGTCCATACAATCCAACCCAACTATACACGTCTATATGGCGTTCATCTAAAATTCTCAGTTTAACCTAGGAACGTTTTTAATCGTAACGCTCGACTTATGTAACAATAGACTTATAGCCATAGTATGATTTCGGTTTGCCCCTGTGGTGGATTCGCAACCTAGGGGCAGGTACCTACAAAAATTCTCGCTCGACTGGGATTGATCATGGCTCACGCAAAATAGTCGTGCACGATTTGCTTCGTGATTTTAGGGCTTCGGTAAACATAGAGTTCCATAAAAATTAACAGAAACCATAAGAAGACGACCGACGGCGGACGACTACGTAGACGCGAAGAAGCAACCTGGGAGGCAAGGGGGGCCAACGAATTTCTTCAGCTATAGGTATATTGTATTGGAACTGTGCGCAGGCGCATTGCAGTGCAGCAGCAAGTGGATGGGTTTGTGTGATTTTTCCTGATTACCTGGGTGAGTTCGTTTCAACATCAAGAGCATTTGGGGATCTTCGTCGTTTTCTGTGCCTTGTCTCACCTTGACAATCTTTTGCTTGCTGATGGGGACTTTCGGTTCCATGCGGTCGGATCGGGATGTTGTTGCTACTCATTGCTGATTGGAGTACATAAATTCTGGAATAAACAATTCGTAACAGTCGCATCAAGGTTTTTGTCGTGTTTCTTCATGGCAATGGCAAGGGTCTATCTTTCTGTTCTTGAGAGCTTGGCAAATCCTATATATTTCTCTCTATTTTGCTATGTGATGTCGTTTTGATTTATGCGATTTATTGTATACAAAGGTGGCCCCACAAAAGGGTATGGCGCTGTTCGCAAACTCTATTTGCCAAATAGACCGGACCATCATCCATATACCTACCTTACCTACCTACTAAGAGAAGAGTGTATGTGGGGTGGATGACATCAGTGATGGCTCCAGTAGGCCTGTGGGAATATAACTAAAAATAGTCGTGCCTCGAAGGGTATCGCTCTAATTTGGACGTTCGTTTATAGAATATCTTAACAAGGCATAAAAGTGCTCTGGGTTAATTGGAATGTAAACATGAATGAGAATGTCGCAAACTTTTAGGAATAGGTTTTCTTATGATAATACCAGGGAATCGAATATAAATTGATTAAGCTAAGATAAATTCTAACAGTGTTATTTATAAACACAGTTGAACGCTTGCATAGAGCTATGCACGCTTTAAAATGCCTCTGAACGCAAAAACGTGATTTATAAAACTTATGCAAAGTTGTGTAGAGACAATATAAGCTAAACGCGTTTGGAGGTTGCTTAGAGCCCACATAAAGGCTGTTTAGTATCGAAATGTCACTTTGACTTACACAACGTCAATAGTGTAGATAGAAATAAGGGGGTGTGCTTATTTGTGCAATGTTTTTGTTGAAATCTCACTAACATAATTTTAATTTAAATCAATATAACAATAGATAAATATGTTTTTTTTTTGTATTTATTGTTAATTTCGTTTAGATATTGTTTTAAAAAGACAAGGAATTTCTTGTACACTCTTTATTTTATAGATTCTGCATAATATATACGTGCAACATTTGAAGAATTTCTATCAAAATTTTACAACTCTTCATCTGCGTTAACCAGTTTCAATTAAATTTAACACAAAATCACGTTGATCACTTTACGGAAAAATACAAATGAAATTTAAGCATTGCCAAATAAGAGCCACCCTTATATTTTCCTCAACAAAATCATAACGCTTAGAGAGAATGGAACAATTCATTAAAAAAATCAACAAATACACATTATTTCATTTTGAATACAGTTTATTACATTTGTAAACACAAAAAAACAACTCCATAACAATAATAGCAACAGAAGAAATTTAAAAAAAATCAAAAAGAATCCTATCGTCAGCAAAATTATTTTATTGATTTTTCGCAAACAGTAGTTTTGTAGTAGCTCGTAGCGTAATGGTTAGTGCGTTCGACTGTCACGCTGGAGGTCTGGGATCGCTTCCCAGCCTCGTTCACCTTAAAACTAAAAAGTTTTTTTTCAGGGCTCCTGCCTCTTGCGAGGAATTGAAAAATCCTCCAAGAGTATCACTTGTCACGAATAAGTGCTTCTCGTGTAGCCGTTCGGATTCGGCATAAAATTGTAGGTCCCTTCCATTCCTGTCGAAAGGCGCACACAGGAATGGTTGCGAGTTGTTAGTCACAAGGCCCTGGTTCTTCATGAGCCGTTGTGCCACCCGGTTTATTTATTTATATTCGCAAACAGCTGAGTCACGTTGTCAGTTTTGGAGCAAAACGTAATAGGATTCTACTTTTTGGTACTTTATTTGACATAAAGCCTGTATAACTATACTGGGTGGGGAAATGTTTTATAAATCACTAGTTATGCAGCGTTGTATAGAGGCTACATAAATCCTTATACACTGCATAACTATTCACCCGTTTAGAGCTCTTTAGCGAATTCCATTAAATACGGCTGTAAGTTAATGAGGTAGTAATTTGTATTGTTAAAAACTTTAAAAAAATATTCCTTACCGCCAAGGTTGAATTTTGCGTTCGAAAAACATATTAAAATTTTCAAAATCCTTGTTTTCCTATTCCATGCAAAACATCTATGTCCAAAAATGTTTTCATCATGATCAAAAAGACTTAAAGACAAGAAATATAAGGTAAGGTATATGCAAGCAAGAAATTTTTGTTTAGGCAAATTAATATCATGTCAGGTACCAGCGTGCATCAATGAGTGTGAATAAATTTAGTACATTAAAATTTGGAATTATGATTAGAAATGGAGGCTCTTATTACTCGTTATTTTAAATTAGGTTAATGAATGCGCCCATTAAAGAAAAACATTAAAGTAGTTGCCAAGATCGAATAAGGAGCAAGAGAATCCGTGGAAACCTACACGTCAAAAATACCATCTTGGACAAAATACAGCATGACCAACTTAGCTGGTACTGTCATGTATTAAGAAGATGCCATGAGAACCCAGTTCAAAAGGCAATATCACAAGAAGTTCCAACACTATCGTGGAAGAAATGCAGGCGCAAAAACTCCTGGATGAAACAAATGCAACGACACCTGCATTTAGTTGGCCTCAGACATTGAATAATCCAAAAGCGGGAGGCCTGTCGACGTTTTCTGAGGTCAACCCGGCAAACCCCATAAGTGGAAAACCCTAGGTGAAGCAGTTGAGTGAGAGAGTTGTGGTCCCCCTCGAGATCATGACAATCGCCAGTAAAATGAAGAAGAAGTTGTCAAGATCGTACTTAGATAGAAGTTTCGGGGCGTTGGGGCGGTTGTTATTTAATTTGTATATGGTAAAGGCATCGTTAGTTTTGGTCCTAAGAAAAGAGTTTTTCCAAGTTTAAAAAAATGGCTTTTTTGCAATCTAATAAATAAAATTGGTATGGTCGATTTTGAAAAATTTGAAAAGATGGTTTTTCGAAACTTCTGATAAAAATTTTAAAATTAAACTTTTTATGAAATAGGCTATTGAAGGAAGGAAAAAAAAAACAATAATTGCTTTCACGGGTTTTTATTTTTGAATATATTTTTCTGGAAAATAAGCTTGCACAAAAAATTCGCCAAAAATTCAGCAATGCATTTCTGAGAGAATGTTAATTTTTTAATATTCTGGATATAACTCGAAAACAAAATCGAATTTTAGCATTTTACTCAAATGACTTTTTGTTGAAAATGAAAATTTCTATTAAAATGGACAATACAGTACATTCTTGATTATCGCAACTAATTAAAACAAGGGTGTAAATATTTTTGTAGGCTCATTTCGAGATGCAAAGCGAAAATCAGAAAACCAGCACTTATATAATATATTTAATGCAGTACATTTTTATTCAATAACACATAAGTAATATAACCTTTTCCATCTTAGGTAATTCGCCACCTTTTTATGTAGATCCTTACCGGGTCCACATTCAGCATTAGAAACAAACTTTCTTATTGCAACCTCTTTTCGTTTTATTCTGCTGACTGTAGATTTATGAACATTATACTCACGGCATAATGATTTACTTGAAGCTAGTATATTAATTTTGTTTAAAATTTCACTGTCACTCAAAAGTAGCGGTAAAATAACTGCCGAAATTAAATGTAATGCAACAGACAAAAATAAACCAAGAACCTGAGTAAATAAAGATATGCAAAGTTGCACTTATCGAGTCAATTTTTTTTGAAAAGTTGCGATTACTGCGTCAACAGTTATATAAATTCAGCTGTTGCGAAAATCGAGGAGTTGCATGAATAGAGAGTTGCGTTAATAGAGAAGGTACTGTATATCAAATATATAAAAAATTTAAACAGAAAAAAAATAATAAAAACCGACCTAAGAAAAGTCGAAACATCATTGATTTTAATTTTTTAACCAAACTGCACATAACTTTTTTCTGTGCAAAGCACATCCAATTAAAAAGAAGAAGAAGCTCAAGGCTTTAATATATTGGATAAAAAAAGATGTTTTGATGAAAGCTGGTGGAGTTATACCAAATTAAAAATAACAAGATTTTTTTGTTTTTTTGAGGTTTTTGCTCATAAGGATAAGTATTCAAGGAATGGGTTGATGATTTTTTTTTTAATACAAAAACTTTATTGACTTTAAAATAAAATATTTTGTTTTAGTACCTACCTATTTTATAAAATTTTCAATTTTTCCTTGAATCGTTTTTGATGCTTCGTATTTAATTATTATTTTTTATAAACATCGAAAACAAATGTTAAAAAAATTATCAACCCATTCTTCAAATAGGCTATCAAGCAAAAACCTTAAAAAATAAAAAATATTGCTATTTTTGAATTGGTATATTTTCGCCAATTTGTATCGCCTCTTTTTGATCCATTATATTGAAGGCTTGAGCTTCTTCTTCTTTTGCATGTGTCTTGCATCTATCTCTGCACAGAAAAAAGTTATGAGCAGTTTGGTAAACAAAATTAAAATCAATAATTTTAATTTATTTAAAGGTTTGAGGCTCTTCTTTTCTACTTGAATATATCTTGTATCTGTCTTTACACAAAAAAAAAAAGTTATGATCGGTTTAAGTTCCATTTTTATAATTTTTTCCTGGTTAAGTTTTTTTTTTAATAGAATATTCAATTTCCAACAAAAAGTTGTTTAAGTAAAATTCTTAAATTCGGCTTAGTGTGAGCATTTTCCCAGAAATGTATGGATAAAATTAGCCGAATTGTGTGTGTTTAAGCATAAGCTTAAGTTCCAAAGTAAACATATTTAATAATATAAAATTAATTCATACGAAAATAAAAAAAAACAGCTAAATCGTTTTCGAGAAAATCAACAAAAATGGTTTCTACCACGGGTATTTTAATACCATTTTATTCGAAAACATTAAAATTGCAAAAAAGATCCGATTTCTAATATTATATCTTGATTTAACTAAAATAAATACAAAATGAGTCTTTGAAATACCAGACACAAGTTTGATCAAAATCTCGAGTTGAATGGTTTTTACTAATCCATAATATTTTCCATATGCATATCGCAAGCAAAAATCAACTTATAATTTTCCTTCTTACATCAAAAAACACACTTAATTTTCTTCGAACTGCGCAAACATGAGTGGTGTACACCGGGAAGCTATTCAAAAACAAATCCACCAAGACTGGGCAAACCGTGAATACATCGAAGTAATACCCGCTAGAATCAAGCGAATCACTCACTTCCTGAATTCCCTTGACATGTCCTGTCGGTCACGACTAGCTGTCCTCAATGAAAAGCTAACAACTCTCGAAAGACGCATCGATTATCTGGAAGCCTGCGTTACTCAAGGCGAAACACTCACATAAAATAGAGGAAATAAACACAGGAAACTCACAAGCACACAAAGAAGAAGCAAAGGTGAACAACAATTTCTACTTTTCTTTTTTATTTTATAAGACAGCGAGAGACTATTTTATTTTAAATACTTTTATTACAAGGAAACCAAAATGTGTTTTGCTTTTGTTCTTTTCTGTTTTGCAACTTTCGTTCTTAACAAAGTTTCAAATGATTTATGAAAGCCAATTCATCATTTTGTCCTTTCTTTCATATTATTTTTTTTGCTTTTTAAGAAAAGGGAATTCACCTTATGCATTAGTTTATATTTTTAATAAAATTAAAAAAAAAAAGGATTCATTCTAGGACTTCTGCTATTAAAAATATTTCAAACAAATAATCAAACCAAAAAAAAAAAGAAATCACATCGTGCAACGCAAAAGTATTATTTTATATGAAACCAATCACTTAAAAAACTGGAATTTTCAAAGAAATATTTTTGGTTTTGTCAATGTATTAAAAACTATAATTATAAATATCAAACATTAATGTGAGAAAGAAAAACTATATTTCCTGTCAGCTCTCCTCCAAATCGAAGAGTACGTCATTCAATGGTCCCTCAAGCTAAGCCATCATTGATCAAGACTCCATTAGATAATTAACAAAATAAAACCCGACCTCTTATATGTTATAGGGAGAATCATTTTTACCTAATGAATTTCTTTTGAAATAAAGCTTAGTCCATTTCATCTGCAAATGATCTCTCTAATGTACATACATTCGAGTATAATACTCCTTTATCAAAGCAAGACAAATTGAGGTACTCCTTTAGCTCCTTTAATTCGCTTAAACGCGCGTTTTTTGGCTTCACAGCGGTTCTATATTTCATTATTCTGGTGTAACTGTGACTATAAGAGTACCATATGTGAACATATAAAGCAATATACACATATAGGTAGATATTCCTTTAGGGGCAATCCCATCACATGTTTTTTTTTTTCAAAAACTTGAGTTAAAAAAATTAAACTTTTTCATCCATTGAAACGTCAGTTGTCGTAATAGTAGAGATGTGTCGTCCTGTCTGTCGATGGCACCCAATCTATTTTTTTCAATCCTTCCACTGGCCATTTCATGTTTCACTATGGTTACCCTCTATGCAAATTCAATCGAACAGGGAAATGCAATTAGCCTGTTGTTGAAGTTCCCAGAATTAATTAAAAAAACCGAAGCAGAAACGGAACAGGAACACACGGGGCCAAGAGCTGAAAAAAAAAAAAAACACAACAAAATAATCAGAAATGGAAAAACGATATTCGATGAAATAGTGGAATTTTTTTGTGCCAAAGCTTTGCCTTTCAATATCGCACAAAGGACATCATCTTTATCATCATCGTATAGTATAGAGAGAATGGAGAGATGCCTTCTGCTTGGCCATCGCCATATAGGTATAGTAAGTGGGAAGAGTCACATCTTCAACTGATTGGAACCACAACCATATGATGTAGCACTTGTGGGGTATGACTACCTTGACTACCTACCATCATCGAGAGAAAGGACGAAGAAGAATTCTTTTCTGCTATTGATTACTGCCACCCTGCTGCACATCGAGCAAACTCAATTATATTTCTTCCAATTGCATGGTTGATGCATGTTTTTCATGTTTGCATACACACACACACCCACACATTTGTTATCCTTATATCAATATATGTATATGAAAACATGAAGTAAAAAAAACTATATTCTGATAAGGATATGAGTGTAGAAAAGAAATGCCAAACAAAGGATCTAACTAGGAATATAACAAAAAAAAAAACAAAAGATTCTCAATTTTTTGTTCGTTCAAACCATCGTCCGTCCGAGGATGCACAGTAATTAACGCCCAGAAGGAGCAGCAAGGATGGCCTGAAATAGTACGGAAATGGTGAACATGTACGGTTGTGCACGACGCCTAACTCCCATTGGTGGTTTTGACGGTGCAAACGTTCATATTCCTATACAAATTTTTTTTCCTATTCTAAGACTCAAATTCGATACCAAGTCGATATCCTCGTATGTAGGTGGAAGGATTTTGGATTCTTTTTTGTGCACTGTGATGCTCCTTTGCATGGAGTGTATAATTGAAAGGGATGCAGCAGCAGAAAAAGCAGCAGCAGGACGATGGCGATGCTATCCTGCTGCTGCGTCGCATGTGCACAGGTACAACAACACTATCCCCATATAGGAATACAAAAACGCCCATGAGAGCCAGAATAAGAATTGAAGCCAAAGCCGTCTATAGTCCGTCGTCGTTGTGTACATCGTACACACCATGATGTGGTCAAATCAAAGGGTGAAATTAATTGCAGCAATACCAACGGCAACGATGATAACAGGACGAAAGACCAGCCTTTCATCCATAGTGATGGCCCGTGCTTTGGGCGCCCGCTGCCACTCCAATCGATTGCAACCGGAAAAGCATCGGCTATAGGAGAAACAGCGCACCCAGTACCATCAAGCGCATATAAGCCCGGCGTTATTATTTTTTTTTTAAACTCAAAAAGTTCATTTGATGTGATGTCTATATGCGAGTATTCGTATTCGTGGGCAGATTGCCTTTGATCGGCGAATATATAGCTGGCTGGATGAGTAAGAGGCAAAAAAGGATGCACTCACAGGATATACTGGATTCGCAAAATTTCCATACAACACCGCATCTAGTAGACCTATGCGAAAGAGGATACATATAACATACTCATGGTGATTCGATGACCGGCCGGCGGCTGAGGAAGTTCATTGTTTCTCGGTCGAAATATATGGAGCTTGAATGACAACATATGGAAAAAATCCATGGAAACCCGAATGAAATTTATTTACACTTGTTAGTGAGATTCATAGGTAAAAGAATGTGTATGAAAATTTTGGCTTCTTTGGCATGTGAGGACAATTATGTCCTGTTCCAACGTTTTTTAGATATAATTGAAATAATGAAAGTGCCTAAGGGAACTTCCATTCAAAAGAAATTCACAAGTGAAAGTAACTCTAACACCTCCTCATGGCCTCATGGGTTTTTTGTTTGATAAGAAGCTAGGTATAAATAAAGCTAAATACATAAACCATATAAAATGGCACTGCTGGCTGAAATGAACGAATAACCTTTTTTGATTCTGATTCTAAAGATTTGGAAAGTTAAGTATAGAATATTTTAATAAATCAAATTTGTAGCAGCTGTTGAGACTTTGAGGGGGCCCCAATACGTGGGCCTTGGAAAACCGTCTTTGAACTTTATGTTTTATACATGCTGAAATATTGAATTGAACTCCGGAAGGGGTCCTAAAGTAAAAATGATTATATATATTTGCTCCCTTCCCACACATGATTCAATCAAGTTTATACATATGTGGTAGTGGGACCGTCAATGTTACCAATGCACTGTTTGGTCGTCTGGCTGTGTAATCGTGTAATTATAACGTGAGACTTTATTAACGTGAGACTATCAGGCCGTGCGACCATGTAACCATACATAATATGTGACTAGGTGACCATGTAACCATGTGACCGTGTGTTCGTGTGACAGTGGGGCCATGTGACTAGGTGATCATGTGATTATGGGACCATGTGACCGTGTGACAATGTGACCGTTTGAGCATGTGACTAGTTGACAATGCGTCAATGTAACATTTGACCATTTGACTATGTGATCTTGTGACCATGTAACTATTTGACTATGTGACCATGTGCCCATGTGACAATATGACCATGTGTCCATGTGACTGGTGTGGTGTGGTGCGAATCTTTACATATAATATATGGAAAATAAAATTTACGATTGGATCGCACGAACTTTTTCACAGCTAAAATGTAGCTAGACATTGACGGCGTAGTTTAATGGAGTGTTAATAATTTTGAAATTTTATGATTTGAGAGTGTTCCGTAGAAAAAATGCCATTTTTCATATGGTATTGTGAAGCGTGTAATTGCCCTATTGAAAAAATTAAATAATTAAAGGTACAAAAAAAAATTGTTTCTAGAGAACTATTGGAGCAAAATTTTAATTAAACGCTTGATTTCTTATGAATAAGGTCTTAAAATCGCCAAAAACCGGCAAATATAGCTATTTTTGAAAGCGTCTTCTGTTAAAATACAAAGATAACAAATTTTAGTAAACGTAAATATTCAAATAAGGAACGTGACTTGTAGGCTTCCTCGGATTCTCTTTTTTGAGAAATCTTCGTAAACGGCCGAAATTGTTGTATGGCAGCTACCCGTTCTACGTATAGATGAGATAAAACAAAAATTTCAAATCTCCCTCTAGGAAATCACATACGAATGCATCACTCCGATTTTGAAGCAAATCCGTCAAACCGTTTAGGTTCTAGACGCTCATAGACAAACAGATCGACGAATGTCATGCCGAATAACTTTTTTGGACTTTTCCATCATCGCTATATTACTTTTGATTTAAACCTCGAAATCTAGAAGCGGACCATATAAAGAAAACACGCCGATACCTATCAATTCATCTCTAAGTCACAACTTGAAGACGCATTTTCAAGTACAGAGATTTGTTCTATAGTCGCACTAAACGAATGTAAAAATTGCCTTTGCTAGCTTTATTTTAATCTTCTGTTTCTAAAGATCACATTCAATTTCAAAATCAATCCACCATATGAATTGGTATTTCTTAATTTTTTTTCCATTTCACTCGAACAGTGTTAATGTTTTAAGGTTAACTTTTAAAATTATTTTTTTTGTTTACAATTGATTTTATCTTAATAACGGGTGATTTTTTAGCTGGTTTGTTTTGGCAACACTGGTTTTGACAGCTGACGTGTGTTAAGTACCTTGTGTCACTGTCAAACAGCTTCAGTTTGGTTTGCAATTTAACCATGGATCGTCTTACAAATGAACAACGCTTGCAAATTATTGAATTTTACTATCAAAATTCGTGCTCGGTTCGAAATGTTCATCGCGCGCTGCTTCCATTTTATGGTCGGCATTCTCGACCTTCTGTGCAGTCTATTCGGAAGATTGTGACCAAATTTCGCACCAAATTTACTTTGTTGGATATTAAACCACCAACACGTTTACGTACTGTGCGTAGTGAAGCAAATATTGCGGCCGTATCAGCTAGTGTGACAGAAGACCGCGAAATGTCGATTGGGCGCCGTTCCCAGCAGTTAGGCCTTTGTTACAGCACTACGTGGAAAATTTTGTGGAAGGATTTGGGCGTAAAGCCTTTTAAGATACAGCTGGTGCAAGAACTAAAGCCAGCCGACCTACCACAACGCCGAATTTTTGGTGAATGGGCTCTTGGAAAGCTGGCCGAGGATCCGCTTTTTTATCGAAAAATTGTGTTCAGCGATGAGGCTCATTTTTGGTTGAATGGGTACGTAAATAAGCAAAATTGCCGCATTTGGAGTGAAGATCAGCCAGAAGCATTGCAACAGCTACCAATGCATCCCGAAAAAGCCACTGTTTGGTGCGGTTTATGGGCCGGCGGCATTATTGTGCCATATTTCTTCAAAGATGATGCGAATCGCAGCGTTACTATCAATGGTGAACGCTACCGAGCGATGATAACAAACTTTTTTTTGCCCAAAATGGAAGTTCTTGACTTGCATGATATGTGGTTTCAACAAGACGGTGCCACATGCCACACAGCACGCGAAACAATGGCGCAATTGCGAGGCGAGTTTGGTGAACAGTTAATTTCACGTTTCGGGCCGGTCAATTGGCCGCCTAGATCGTGCGATTTGACACCATTAGACTATTTTTTGTGGGGGTATGTCAAGGCTAATGTCTATAGGGACAAGCCCGCTTCGATTGACGCACTGGAAGTCAACATCCATGCATTCATTCGTGAGATACCGGCCGATATGTGTGAAAGAGTATGCCAAAATTAGACTCAGCGGATGAGCTACCTGAGACGCAGCTGCGGTCAACATTTGCATGAAATTATCTTTAAACATTAAATTGCAAGTTTCAAACTATCGATTCAAATAAATATTTCATTCATTTTTTCGAATTTTTTGTGTTGTTTTTTTTAAAAAAGTTCTAAACCTCTTAAAAAATCACCCATTACAATAATTTGCAGTAAATATGGCTATTCTGTTTAAAAACCAAATTCACAAACAACGAAAAAAGCAATTTTCCTTGCACAATCATTAGTGCAATAGTTTCTTTATATTTAGGTCAAAGTCAGTTAACTAGCAATTATCCCATCTCAGGCAAGGCAATATGTTTTGGTTTGCTGTTTACCTTTAATATGAGACCTGACACAAGATCTAAATCCAATCTTAATGCGCAAAATAAATAATCAACCAGCACTCTGGGCAATATGCTGGGTTTCTATTCCTATATGTTTGTATATTCAGACTTAACTTCGGTCGCAGTCGGTCGTCTCGTCCAAGCAAAACACATAGTCAATCAATCCATTGGTGGTCCAGGTCCCAGGTCCTAGCGCGCGATAACGCCCCCAGTATTTGGTGCACGCACGATTCCATAAGGAAAAGAGTCCCATATTATGCTCGTATATACAAACGACGACGACGGATGACGAGGACGTGGTCCCAGTAGTGTAGGCTGTAGGCGTTATCTAAACCTTGTCGTATAAGCTCCACACAAAGTTACAACTTGTAGTCGGGGATTCGAGTAACAATCACTCTTGCTTGCCTCGTTGCAATTTTCAGTTGAATTTGAAGTTGGAGCCAAGTGCATTGTGCAATTAAAACGGTACCGAGTAATTATGTTGTCATTACGAGAAGAGATTTGCATGCACTCCGCGTCTGGATCATGATGAAGTTCGAGTGCTGGAGGAGTCTCTCTCTGCTTAGCTCGGTTGGAGTTTTAGTTTATCTCCCCAGATAGCTACATAACAACATCGAGCTCTAATAGAGGTCGTATGTTCTTGCAGGGAAAAACGTGATGATTCCACTTGTGCGACAAAATGAACCACACAAGATGATTGTACACTGATGTAAAGTATATAGCCTCGTTGTTCTAGTTCCTGGGATTCAGATGGAATAGGATATATACCAATACAGGATCACCACCACGATTACATACCTACGATGCCGACGACGACAACCACTACTATACGATGATGATTGCGACGGAGATGATGAGAGGATTTTGTGAAGATTTAGGACTTGGTGTGTAACGCACACCTGATACAGTTGAGCCATGTTGGTAGATTAGTGGGCGAAAATGGCACACCATTAGGTGGAAGATTAATGCGATATCCAATCTGTATGGGATTGGGATTCAGAGACTCAACGCAGAAAATGTGAAGTTCATAAATATGGTCCGCATGGGGATTGGTTGATATACTTTTCTCATAGCAATTTAAAGAAGAAGAAGAAGAAGAAGAAGAAGAAGAAGAAGAAGAAGAAGAAGAAGAAGAAGAAGAAGAAGAAGAAGAAGAAGAAGAAGAAGAAGAAGAAGAAGAAGAAGAAGAAGAAGAAGAAGAAGAAGAAGAAGAAGAAGAAGAAGAAGAAGAAGAAGAAGAAGAAGAAGAAGAAGAAGAATCTCCAATAACAGGCACATTTTGCTTCCAAATCGGAGCTTGTGTCCTTCAGAAGACCCAGTAGAGGTAGTCGCAGCACAGCCAACTGCAGATGCCTGGTTCTGAAACTTCCAGACGGGTCTACTATAGTAGCCAAAAAGAAAGTGAAGTACCATCCAATTTAACGAGTTGTTAAACGCGCTCGAAAAAAACAACTGGGACTTCCACCGACTCCAACCACTGATGAGATGCAGAAACGGACTAAACCAAAAGACGAAGATACTGGATATGTACAAGTACAAGCAGCTTATGCGGACTGTCATAAACTATTTCGTCACAATCTGGTTCTCTATCAAAACCTCTTTCGAAGTTAAGAATTACAATTATCAATGATGGTTTTAGTTAAAGCTATAACTAGCCTCTAAGAAATAGGCAAACATTTTGCAACATTTTGGTTGCAAACTTAAAAGTTCAAGATCAAAGGTCCAAAAATCAACGAACTTCCATTATTTCGAACAATAAAAACGCACCCAAACTTAACGTCTCCATGATACCAAAGGAAAACTCAAAAACAGAAAAAAATAAACATTTCTCTGGGAGCGTGTGCAGTGTGCACACAAAAAACCACCACCGTCCACCGATCGCTTGAATTGGTAACAACAAAATGTCACGTTTTTCATGGTCGAAATGCATACATAAATCCGTCGTCATCTTCGTCGTTGCCGTCTTAGTCTTTGCTGATCCTGGTCCTTTTTTTTTGTTGCAATACAAACTGCAACAGTCGTGAAGTCTCCCGTCGTCCTATTAATTTGTAGCATTGTGTGTGGTGCTGGATGATGGTTGGTGTGTGCACCCAGACATCCCTCATAAGTTCACTTGCTATAATAGCTTAGGTATAGCAGGGCGCACATCGATATCTGTATAGTCTAGGAGCTTTAAGAATATTAGAGGGTAGAGCCAATGGTTGTATAGTTGTGGTGCTGTTGCCGGCGCGACGCGTCCCAAGTTTCAGGGGGGTGGGGCGGGAACAAAAAAAAAGGCGAACCAAATGCAAATCTTCTTAACCTCACATTGACACTGATATATCTGTTCAATGATCTGATTGCTTCCCGAATGAATCGTAACCAAGCAACGTGACGCGACGAAGGAGGATCATCGACTCCACCAAAACTCTGTGCGGGATAAAATTGATCTGATTTCAATTTCGCGCAGAGCTATAGAAATGTCTCCGTGCGACAACCGTATATGATGCAGCAACGAGGACGACCGTCGTCGTGTCGGTCGTCACTCGATGATGACAACGACCTGCTCCACAAGCACAATAGTTGCGCGGCCGGTGTGGTTCGGCGATGTGGATGTGGGAACGATGATGAGGCAAACATATAGATGATGATGATGATGGTGATGGAGCAGCCAGGCCAGAGCAGTAACCAATGTGCTCTCTGATGTAGCATGTGGCTGCGCGCGATGCACCATTTAAGGTCGTGATGCGTTCCCGTGTTGTAAAGTGAAAGATTCGAAATTGATAATTTCATTTGAGTAGAGAGCAAGAAAAGTCTTTGCATTTGGTCCACACAGCTGGGAATCAGGCCCAGGACAGCAGGATGGGAATCAAAGTCAACTACAAAATATATACACTGCCCCCCCTCGACATCTTTTCCTCACAAGTGTGTTTTAGATGCCAAAAGGAATTCACTGGAAATAATGAATAATGCTAACTAAGTATATGTGCGGAACCAAGATGGAATGCAGCTTTTGCTGCGAAAAGACTCTAAGAAGTTTTTAATTTAAGAATGGTTATCCTCCATACGTCCATTGATGGAAAATGATGTAAGAAAAGGTGAATGCAATACAGCCATACATCACAGGTTAAAGAATTTGGTGCAGGCGTTTGCGTTGGACTTATAAAATTAAGTAAATTTGAAATTTTTGTTATGGTAGGTACGGTGAATAAAACCAATCCAAGCCCAGAGGATGAAAATTGGAAACCATAAAACTTCCTCAAATTCTATCATTCGATCATTTCAACTACAAAAGAAGTGATGAGTGGGATATAACTTATATGTACATAAGCGGTGAATGGTTCTCGAGATATGGTAAATGAAAAAGGTATCCCGAACTTAGTAACGTACGAAGAAAAGTATTCCCTGAAACGTAACGTTGAGATCATGTTTGAATTACAATAACTTCCAATGGGAAGTTAATAAATAAAAAGAAACAAAGACAATTAGCTAAAAGACGCAATTAAAAAAGGTGGCAGAAATTGTTTTTTTTTTTAAGTTGCACGATGTTGTCAGAAGTGAGACTGTGCCAGTTGTCTGTATCCTCCCGCTCCCTGATTTAAAACTATCACAATCTTCAATTAATTCAACCATATTTGGTTTTTCGTTAGTTGGAAGAAAAAAGTATTGAGACAAAAAGTGACTATACATATCTGAAAATGTTCTTCCCAATTCTTCCAAACTATCTGCAGTTATAGTTCAATAAAAGTAGAGCTTGCAGTCAAGGCAAGGCTTCAAACCATCCTCTAAAATTATTATTGGAAGCTCCGAGTATAGGCATTTCAACTACATATTTTTAAACTTTGGCTGTCTCTGTTTTTCAGAAGTGGGATAAAGGTATAAATATGTGCCTACTTTAGATTACAACAATGCATTTTAATTGAATTTAGGTAAACTCGAAATATGATAGCTATACGAATTTAAACATATTTCTTATTCCTTTTGATGTTAATATTTAGAGGATTGACTTCAAGGGATTGATTATTTTTTTTACAGATGAACACCTCTATTATGGAAGACAACTAAACTATGTTTAGTTGTCATTTTAAAAATTGGTATTATCGATAACAACTAGTTGACTATCAAAACACAAGTATGTAGTTGTCATTGAGCAGACAACTAAAAAATTGTCGACTTTTCAGTTGTCTCTTAGTATTATATAAGTGAGATGAGTTGTGTTTGGGTCACGGTTGCAAAAGTCGATACAATTGTACTTTTTTCGATACACTCGACAATGCTAAATTACACAAATACACTTTTATAAAATTCAGTACACTTTTGCCCTGCCACGTAATAGCTACTTCAACAATTTATGTTTTTAGAAAATTAATCAGCTACTTTCTTTTTTACACGAAGCACGAGCAACGAGCATAATGCGAGGTTTCCACTTGTCGTTTAACAACTGACGAAATACGTCTTTTATCAAAATGACAAGTGGAAATACCTTCAAATTGCTTGTCTTTGATTAAAGACAAAGAATTTGAAAGACATGTGGAAGTAACTGAATTGACCAATAAAATGCTACATTGTCTTTGAAAGATAACGAATAATTTTGTCCAACTTGTTTTATCCTTTGTCAGTGACACTGATTTGACAGCTATAAAGTTTAATTAGAAGTGTATCTTTTTTCACATTGAAGTTATTTTTTGTAATTTGACGGGGGAAAATTAATTCCATAAAATGGGTGACCAGAATATAAGTTATCGGATCGCAATTTAGAGGAGGATAAAATTTTGTAGAAGCTAACAGAAAAAAAAAACAAAAAAGGGTGTCTACTCCTGGAGGGGACAACGGAGATCACCCGATCTTTTATTTAAAAAGTGCTGCAGTTCAATCAGGAATTACCCGATATTTAATGTAAAAAGTTATGCAGTTCAATAAATCAAGAGAGTGCGCCAGACTAGAAATGTTAATTGGAAATGGTTGGAAAACAGACGAATATAAATTTCATGTGTCATACGCCTAATTTTGATTTTGCATCGATTTCCAGTGCAGGAATTTGTTGGAATAGAACATAGTTGAAAAGTTTTTTTACTAAATATTTATTTTTTTAAATGAAAGTGGTTAGAGGAAATAAATGCAAATTCAACGAGTAATTTCCAATTCTGATTTTTGATAACAAAATAATTTTTTTTAATAATGCAGGTGTAGTTAGTTACTGATAAGATAGTAAGCTTACTTTTTTTATTTATGAATCTATATCTGTTTTATAAAAAAAAACGAAGATCTCATTATCCATGAGTGTAAATTCGGAAACGACCAATCCAAGTTGAAATACTTGTCAATGAACTGATAAAGGCATCTGTTAAAAATTCTTTGTCTTTGAAAAGGCAAAAAACTAATTTGTGGCAGTTAAAGAAACAAGTGAAAATGAACTGGCATTCGTGTTGTTAGAATACCAGCTGTCAAACTGTGTCAATTCAATGACAAGTAGATGCTTACCATTATGGTTGGATTTTTCAAGGGTGAAATGCACTTGGCTATTTCAAGAACACTGTTTATAAAATGAGCCGGTACTACTATACATAGAAAGTTATACTGTAACATTACTTTATACTAAATTTTGGAGAATTAAGTGTACCTAGCTGTTTTCCAGTCCAAACACACGATATGTTTTATTTAAAAAAAATTTTCCTGTTTATTTCATAAACACTGATTTTTTTAAAGTGCAATTTGGTACACTTTTTTTTTAACATTCGATACATTGCTGAAAGATGATTTTTCATCCCTGGTTTGGGTTGTTGTAAGCGTCAACATCAAACAACTGGTCTTAATCAGTTTTGTAGAACATTCTGTAGAGATTTTAAATAAACAAATACTGATAAAAACAGTAAGTAAAACAACAATTGTAATAAAAATGACATGAGTCCCATCCACACATCCTATCACACCAGGGAATCCAGTTTTCTAGTAAAAGTGAATTTTGGATGCATTTTGTTCTGCAATTGTTAAATGGGAATTAATCCATTTTCCACAAATGCATTCAGTCACATTTACCACTTTCTTTAATACAACTAACACTGTTGGTTGGGCCAGCCCTAAATTAAACCGTTGCCACAACACTTTTGGTAACTTCCTTCGCCCATGAAACGAAGCGCATCAGCAAGTTCAAGAATTGGTGGAAGCGATGAGACACGTTGTGGTTGTTTTAAAAAATCCATTATTTCATTCAATATATTCACAAATGCTTCTTTATAATATGGAACCAACAAAAAATACATACTTAAGGAATACATACTTAAGGAATACATAAAAAAATAAATTGGGTGGCACAACGGCTCATGAAGAATCAGGGCCAAGTGACTAACAACTCGCAACCATTCCTGTGTGCGCCTGTCGACAGGAATGAAAGGGACCTACAATTTAATGCCGAATCCGAACGGCTAGACGAGAAGCACTTATTCGTGACAAGTGATACTCTTGGAGGATTTGTCAATTCCTCGCAAGAGGCAGTAGCCCTGAAAAAAAACTTTATAGTTTTTAGGTGGACGAGGCTGGGAAGCAAACCCAGACCTCCAGCGAGACAGTCGAACGCACTAACCATTACGCTACAGGCTACTACATAAGATTATTAAATATATAATGTAGGTACTTAGTATTTTGAAGTTCCAATGGATTGGAGTGATCCCGGATATTTCTTTTTCTTATTTTGGCAACATTAAGGGAGTTCTCATCTTCCAAATCACCGAAAAACAAATCAAATGAACTTTCCATCGTACAATAATTATTTCGAATTCTTTCTTTTTTGTTTCTTATAGCAACCCGACTCCTAAAAGACGACAACGTATTTTTTCATAACAACTGAGTTTAGTTGGCTCTTGGCTTCCATAATACCATTGAGTTTATACACATAGAGGAACCACGTCAGAGTTAAGATATCACCAATATAGGTGGCGCCCTTATTTGCACCTAGAACAAGAAAAAGTGTTAATCAATACTGGAACCATTTACTCCCTAAGGTAGACTATTTCCTCACTATTTCCACAAATAGTCTACCTTAAGGTGAAAATAGTCTATCTTAAGGAGCAAATGGTTCTTGTATTGATTATCTCTGGTTCTTGTTCTAGATACAAATAAGGGCGCCACCTAGATTGGTTATATCTTAACTCTGACGTGGTTCCTCTATGTGTATAAACTCAATGATAATACGAATAATTTATTTGGTTGTCTAAGAGTTGAGTTGTCATGATGACAACCCAAACAAGTTGAGTTGTAATCCATAAAAGGGGCAGAAGCTTTTTGTATGTTGTTGAAATCGTTTGCAATCAAATACAAATTAAGCACCCGAAAAAATTTTAAAAATTAGCTACCTACATTATTTCTAATGTGAAAGGGGGTCAACACCAAATAAGTTTTCTTATTTCTGATTTTAAAAAAAAATAATTTTGTTTTAGTGAAAATTCAGAGGATGTTCTTCTAGTATCACCTTATGGGATAAATGTTTTTCAAAGCTAAGTATTGTATAGGTGAAAATGACATAAGCCAATGAAGTTGGTAAACAATCTCAAAAAATTGCCTGTTTTTTGAGTGTTTTATTAAGGAGTTATGCATGTCCGTCTTTAGAAACACTTTAGTGATAGACGTTTTTCAATTATACTTTTTATATAATATAGTATTTATTATTTATTAAGTTGTATAAAATAAAAGTTTCATTTTTAAACAAAGTTTATAAAAATTTTCATTTACAATATCAATGTCACAACTTGGAGACAAAACCAACATGAATTCAAAATTTAGTTTTGTAAAGGGTGGCATGGTGGCATCTATTTTTTTTTATCAAAAAAGCTCTTATATTTTTTAAACAAAAATTCGGTTATAAATAAATACATTGTGTGACGCAACAGCTTCTGAAGAACCGGGGCCTAGTGAGTAGTGACTTTCAACCATTCCTTTGTGCGCGTGATGACAGGAATGGAGGGGACCTACAATTTTATGCAGCATTTATTTATGACAAGTAATACTCTTGGATGATTTGTCAAGAGGCAGTAGCCCTGAAAAAAAAAAAACTTTTGAGTTTTTATTCGGACGAGGCTGAGAATTGAACCAAGTCCTCCAGCGTGACAGTCCAACGCATTTACCATTATGCTACAGGCTACGGCTAGTTCATTAAAAAAAAAAAATAGGATAGATGTGACCCACACATCCCATTGGTGTCTTTGGAAACCATTTTAAATATTAATAATAGAACAGTTTTTTTTTGGGAATAGCATATAAAATTCTAAGAATCTTACTTATTTAACGTTTTTATTAATTCCTCTCGGTATGGATATCGATATGGAGGTATTAATTATTTAAGCCAATTATTTGAAAAGAGGCTATTGGCAAAAAATATACCATAAATGGTTGCTAAGAATGTAAAATGACAAATCTAGTATCAGATGCTGAATTTTGATTTTGAAAAGATTTTGAGTGTAAGAATTGTTTGCATTAATAAAGTTCGTTTTTGGCAACATTTTGATTTTAATCTTTTCAAAGGGTAGTTTAAGAAATCCCAAATTATCCAACATTTAGATGGTATTGATTTATATATATGGTATATGGTTGGTTTTTCTCAAGATATTCGAGTTGAAAAACATTTTTTAGAAACTACTTGTACATTTTTGTCAAATAATTAAAAAAACCGTGTTATAAATATACAATATCTACAAGTTTTTTAATTTTTTGGAAACATATCTTTTATTTTTCTCAAAAAGTCTCCACGAATTTTAATGAAAAAATGTACGTTTTCTTTTATTATTGCAATCTACTACAATTTTGGTTGGCCACTTTCTCCTTTTATCATATAAACCAATTCAAATTATTTTTCTTTACTGAAGCTTCAATATATATAATATTTCATTGAAATTGAGCTCTTCAGTAAGAATTGCTGTTGCCTTTATTGGACACATGTTTTTAGTAGATTGCTAGATTGCTACCGAGCGACGTATATAAAATAAGCTGCACTGATGATGTGCTGCAAATTATACAATTTCCAGGGGAATTTGGTTAAATTCTTGCACTAGAGAGTAATTGCCCGTGGTCTGGCATTGTAATAAGAAGTAGACAAACAATAACAATATAAGAATTGTTTTTTTTTTCTGGAAATTATATAATTGGCAGCACCTCAGTGCAGCTTATGGCGTTAGGCAAAAACGCCCAAGGAAAAAGCGCCCAAATCGATTTGGAATTATCACCCAAATAATATTTTATCGCCCAAAAATAAATTAAAAAATGGAAATATAGCCCAAATAAATTTTTTGACCCCAATCATAAAATGGAAATATCGCCCGAAAATTGAACATGTAAATTGTTTTTGTAAAATTTTAGGGTTCTTTCCTCAATTTCGGGCAATTTTTCCAAACAAAATTTCAACGGATTTTATTGTCAATAGTTTTATTTAAGAAGAGTTTCTTAGGTGGCCCGCTTCGCGGGTTCAGGGATTTTAACTTCCTTTTCGGGTCCTCTGTCCCGCTCATGCGACTCCGTCGATAATTCAAGATCGATTTGGGCGCTTTTGCCTTGGGAGTTATTGCCTAACGCTATTGTATATACATATACGTCGGTAGCCATCGTCTTAAAACTTGTGTCTAATTCTAATTCTTACTGAAGAGCTGAATTGTTGTTGTCAGAGTGCAACACATCTGCACTATAATAGGTCTCCAAAAATTTCCAAATTAAAAATTTCAATAAAAGTGCACTAAACAAACATATTATTATTGTTTGTCTTCTTCTTTTTATTGTTTTCCTTTATCTTTGTTTATCCTAATTTACCCTACTGAAATTAAAATTTAAGAAATACCCCTTGCAATTGCAGCTCTAAAATTAATTTTTTTTTTGATAACATTTTCTTGATTTATTAAGGCATACAATATAAGCTGGGTCAGTTATCAGATTATATTAGTTTTAAAACTCAATTTATTAAAAAATTTGTTTTATTGTGAATAACGATAATATTGGCCGGATCAATTAAGATTTTTGGAAAAAAGATGGATAGGCAAAAAAGTATCAAAAAATCAGCATTACAAATAAATAGGTTCTTACAAAGGGCTAAATGGAGGGCGGATGTGCTGATGACAATGATAAGGACATGTTCGTTCAATGACAAATTTCATGAGGCTGACTCATCAATCTTTTAAATACCTTTAGTGTTGCTTCACATCTTTAAATACATTTATCATTTAGTTTCCGTTTAAACTTGACTTGGGTATATTCTTGAGTCTATAACCTTCATTATATTTCAGATTCCTTATTTTACCAATTTTTGTTTATGTGTCAGAAAACATGTAACTACGTTCATATAAGTAAATGCTTTGATGGTGTTGCTCTATTTGACCGGAAAAAGGAGCAGTTAACAATTTATAAATTCAACTAGTTCAACAGTAATTATATCCAATAGATTAAAAGTCAATGTCCTCATAGATGTTTATGCTGAGCACTATCATCAATAGGTGATTAACGATGCCAGCGGCAAAACAAATTAAAATTCCGCCTTCCTTCCTATATAGTGAGATTGCTGGGCGCAACAGTTTGAACGGCCCATAGCCTATTCTTTACCTTCCTATATATACCTATGCCCACGCACAATTGAATCAGCTTTTGCAGGTGCTCATCTGCGTGTAAAATAGAAAACGCGTTTTTCGTCCGCTATTATATACCCTAACGTATTATAGATACTTCGTCAAATGGCTCGATGGGCGGTTAATTGAAGCCTTCATCGCGCGAAAAATGCTAGACCTGAAGGCAATTTCAGGCAAAAACCCTCGGCACAATCCATTACAGTAGGTAAAGCAATCGAAGTATTTTGATAGGACATGCCAATGCCAGGCGCACTCCCATATATGAACGAATGTGTACGTACAGTGTACTCCTCACTCATTAATCCAACTTGTGCTCATTAATCGCACGCATGCATTTATGTCCCAACGAAGGCCTACCGCGCCGGCCGTCGGCCACCATCCACCTACCGCCTGTGCTGTGGGGCCCATTAAACACGAGTCCATTACAAACTGCGCAACAAGCTTCACAACATGGGGTCCCCGGCCCCGGCCAGCAAATCTACATACACACCATTAATACACACAGTTATAATAATACGCCCGAGCCCGACGATGACGACTTGGTCCTGCTGGCTGGGGCTGCTGCCGCTGCGGTGCAACACAACCTACGCATTCTATTTGCGCGCCATTTATTGACGCGAGCGCTGCAATTACTGTAATGGATGTCAATTTCTTATCAAATCACACGAATTAATTTTGCGATAATTAATGGCTGCGCATACGAATTCGTATAGGTACCGGGTACCCGAACGGTTAGTTGGTCGATCGTATAAAGTGGAAAGTGGAATGGCGCGCAGAGGCGCACTGCATGCGAAACCCCCAAAGGCGAGCCCCAGTAAGTCGGAGTCGCGGTACGATCGCGGACACACCACATAAACATACAGCCCACGGGTGCCGAATACCGGTTGCGATTTTGTTGCAACCAACGCAACGCAAGTGCGATCCTAGAGCAAGCGAAGTAGGGCGGCTGCTTAATGGTACCATTTCGCATAATTGAGATGTCAGACTGACAGGAGTTGCGGCAAGCACAGCAAACGGCCACGGATTTAACGACACATCCCCAAGGTGACGATGGCACACACGCATTCATTCAGCGACATATATCTGGCGCTGGCGGCTGGCGGTGGTTTTTCTCTGAAGTCACCAAGTGTCAACTAGCGCTGGTGGCAGCTTCCGAACGCGCTTACACACTTATCTGACACTAATGCTGTCAGCTTAACGGCTGAGACTGAGAGTCTTTTGCACCGGAATGAGGTGTGAAATTAATAATCGCCCGTTCTGTTTGCAGTGACATTTTGCGTTAAGCGAGTGACGATGCGTGGCATTTGCAAACCGGGCGATGATGGTGATGGAGCGCCCCGCACCATAAAGTGGGCTGCAAGAGAGACGCACGCGGAGAATAGAGTGTGACAATTTATGTGAATAGCTATGTTGGGTTGGTCGGGCAAACTCAAAAGAAAACAAAACAAAAAAAAGCAAGCAACAAGCAAGTAGGCTGTTTTGGTGATGCCCGGTCCAATATTGGATGCGATAAATGACAGATGTGACATCTTAATGGCATGCAGCAAATTGGTATTCAAATGTCAACTTGAATGTCGATAGAGATGAGTGATTGAATGGGTATCATCAGGTAGGTCTAGGTTGGTGTAGGTATAATTGAATGAAATTTCAAGCGAATAAGACTGATGGCAAATCGATTTGCTGCTTTTGAACGAACAACGAGTTAGATGGTAATTTAAATTGACAGTGTGATGAATTTTATTTTTCATTTCCCTTAAAGAATGTGAGCAGTAACGATGTGTACGTGAACACAAGGATTTTCGATTGAGATTATTATTATTGGGGTTTAAGAGTTTGTGTCATGGAAGCAATGTAAGAGATCAAATTCAAATTGAGACATATATGTACATTTATATAATTTTTAGAAAAAGTTTTTGTACTTACAAAGTTTTTAATCTTGATTTTTGTGTTTTTACCACTGTTCAAGTGATAAGAAGGTCCTTTTTTATTTTAGTATCTCTTCTTGGAAATTATTATTATTAGCAACAGAAAGTCGAAAAGGTCTTTCATGTCCTTATTTTAGAGTATGCATTCTATGCAAAAAATAATTTTTGTTTGTTATATTTAAACCTAAAGCCCATTTAGAATTTCAACATTTTAAGAAAGGTCACGAAGAAGGAATAATTATTGTTATATTTAAGGTTATGTTACATAAAAATCGAAGTTGTCCGAAATTGGGATAGAGGGTAAACTGACGGGCATTCCTGGAATAACAAGTATGATGGTTGAATTCTTTAAGGGGAGAAATGCAACTGGTTTTTTCACTATAGAGCATGGTTTTTGAAAATAGCAATAAAATAATAAAAGGAACGAAACATTGCAGCGGTGTTCAAGCGATGAAAATGCTTCCGTTATATTTCTATCACTCATCATTTTCATAGCTCTTCTTTGGTTTATATCCAATAGACTTAAATGAGAATTATAGGAACTCGAGTTTAAACGAATAAAGGTTTTATAGACCACAACTGGATCAAAAGGGGAAAAACATTTCATGCGAAGGAGCTTTTTTGGTGACGTCGAATATGTGATCATTCCATAGAAGGTGGTCTGTGATACAAATACCAAGGACTGAAAGCTTTTCGGTTTCCTCAATGCAAGTACCGCTCACGGAAAGCTTAGGCCTGGCCACGAGAAGAGACTCTGCGAGAGTTTTGTAAGTCTCGTCTCAGTCTCGTTAAAATCTAAAATTTTAAGTCTCTTCTCGGTCTCGTGTCAGTCTCGTAAAATTAAGTCTCGTCTCAGTCTCGTCTCCGAAAAATACGATTTCCAGTAGCTAACTTGTTGATTATTAGAAGAAAATATTTTCGATTATAGTTTGAATACTATAATAATTGGATTTTTTAATTTATTAGACTCTCTGTAAATTTCGGTTTAAATATACAGTCTCGTTTCGGTCTTGTCTCCGGTGCTTAAAAGCCAGTCTCGTCTCTGACTCGTCGTGTGAGACCGTGATCGAGACCGAGACTTTTCACGTCTCGTGGCCAGCTCTAGGAAAGCTGCTCGGGGGAGGGTTACGTTGGATGCCAAACTCTATTAAATGGTTTCGAAATATCAAGCGCAACTTTCTCCAAAACGATGTAAAGATTTGTTCCACTGTTCGGTGAGATCAGACTACCAGTGGACCTATTGCCACGAAAGCCGTTCTACCGGTCATTAAGAAGTTTCGTTCTTAAAGATAATTTCCGATAGTTAGTGGCTGAAGAAGATACACCTTAGGTGCCAGTTATAGCTATCATTGGAAACCATCATTGAAAAAGTTAGCTGTTGATTTTGAGGACATTCGAAAGTTTAAACATTGAATATTTTAATGCAGAAATATAACTTACGACTTCAATATTATTTCTCCTCCAAAAAAAATTAATTTTGACCCATATCTTCCCCATAACATAACTTTTAATTTTTTCAATGATCATTGGTAAGGTAGTTCATCATTGAAAAATTAAAAGTCATTTTATAGGAAAAGTTGTGCAAAATTGAATTTTGTTTGACCTCGAAATAATTATTAAGTCAATTAGCTTCATTTTGTCATCAAAATAATCATTTATATTTTCTTCAAAACCTCTCAAAATTGACAATTAATATTTTCAATGATGGTTTTCAATGATAGCTATAACTGGCCCCTTATTTAGGGACTGGCTGGACAAAAAATGCTGTTTTCGTTTCACTCGGAAACCGACCAGTAGAATAGGAAAGATGGAAAATCTTAAACAGTGGTATTTCCAGGTTAAAGAACACCTCTTCAAAACAATGATTTGTATATGTCGAGATCTGAAACAGTCGAGTGACCTCACCAAATTCCTGACTAATACTGACTTCTGTGATCCCTCCACTGGTTATAGTCTTTTGTGGGATAAAGGGCTTTTACTTTGTTCTGTGTTTACTTGCGTCTTTTTTTGTAGATGTATCAACATATCAATAGCCAATTCTTCTTTGGATTAAGACCAAACCTCGACTTTTTCCTTCCTTAATGGTTTTCCGGACTTAATGGTTTAAGACGTAAGTCCCGAAAATATTCTCGGCTAAGCTTAGTTTATTAGGTTAGTTGCTGTGGCTTATATTGTTGAAGAATTTGGTGGTCATAAACCGTCACAATTTATTCTACTACTTCGTTTTTTCGCTGGTCCTTCATCCTTACAGGACGTCGTTACTACGGTACCGAAGACGGTAACCATTGCCATTTTTAAGCTTTTTTTGATATCAGATGTTATTTTTCACCAACCAACTATCGGAACTAGCAGACAAAATCTCGAAGTTTTTCCAGCTTCAGTTCCTTTTTTCGTTCATGCTTCATCAAACTCTGAACTGAACTCAATGATTTTGAACGATTGAATTCAACTTAGGACTTCGTGAATTTTACTGCGAGTTATTATTGCTGCCAGATTGACAATCTAAACGCCTTATTGACACTTTTACTGGTCTTCATATTAAAGGGCAAACCGGAGAAAAAATTGTACAGTGTCGAGACGATCATCAAATCAGCTCCATTTACTGCGTTTCTAAGAGAATTTTGAGAGCAAAACCACCACATTCCAACCAGACTGTACTGGGCTGAACTTCTGCTTTACATATATTGACCATTTCATAGGTTTATTTCAATTCCTCGAAAGAATATAGGGCACATTTGAGCATCATCTTTCACCTGCTCGCTGAAGATGGAATGGTAATTTCTGGGAAACTTCAAAGACGTGTCTAGGTCATCCAAGACTATCCATCTAAAAAAAAGCTAAAGAGCTTCGTTGATTTCTTTTTCTTGGTATGATTTATTTTTACCAAAGGTTCATCCCGAGCTCTATAAGCACCATACCTTACAATGCTATAATGAAAGTATCCCAACCTGTTTGATGAGCTTCATAGTTAGAGGAATCAACTTGCAGTCTTGTACAGTACATCGGTGCTTTGATGACGCAAAACTTATTCTTTCTTTTACGGATGCATCGCATCTAGTTACTCAAGTGGAGCTTTTTTAATGCAGTTGAAGTAGTGGAAGTTAGCAATTACTTTCTTTCAACTCAAGCAATTACATGTCAACTTATCATCAAGAACTGCTTGGCACTTAAGCAGCAATCTAACACGTTTTTCATCTTTTGGAAGGGCAAAAACGTTCAATATTTGATATACGTACCACACATCTTTGATTTAAACGTTTTAACAAAATTGAGACAGATTATCACTTATGCAACCAAATCATCTGTCGTTCATTTCCGAGCTGATGGATCTAGATGGATGATGAAGCTGCATATATTGTTGCTAATCCTCTCTCGCGCCGCATAGAAGCAATATCTTCCACCGAGGATTACCAAAGATTCTCTGCGTCTTTTTAAAATTTTGTTACAGTGGAATAAATCCACATAAAACATAAGAAAAACTGCAGTTTCCAGAAGTGGGGATAATTGTTTTCTTAAAACTGCCTCAAATTATTTAAATTAGTTTTTGTACATATTTACTTTTTGCGTGAGATAATATGATACCTATTACCTACCTACCTACCAAAATCAAACAAAAATACGTGCAATTTCTTCGTTTCCTATTATTTCACGGGTGACGATATAAAAAATCTTATTTCATCTCACCATTATCATCAAGCTTAAATAAAAACAATTTCATCCTTTTACCGTTACGCTCTAAAAAGGTATAATATGAATTTTTAATTCCTTTCAGGATAACCAGAGGTAAACAGAGAAACATCTACTCCCCATTTTCTTTTTCCCTGTGATAAAATTCCTATAGGGAACTATATATAGACCTAGAGACTCACTTCTTGCTGTCAGAGCTTTCGGAACTTTCCAACTTCATACTTTTAACGCTCAACCTCATCCTCACTAACACGTCCACCTGACAATTTATTGTATGTAGGAAATAATTTTTTTTATTTTGTTTGTTAATTTTTTTTTTTTATTTTTATGTTTGCCGAACCCTGTCAAGCTGACTTCTACCGGATACACAATGTCAGACATTGTGTGGATGCCAAAGAAAAGAGTCAGGTAAATTTGCTGTGCTAAGGCGGTATAGCGGTAGAATGATGGTTGAAAGTGGTGTTGGTGTTGTTGCCGGCCGAAAGTAGAATGAAATCATCAAAACAAGGTAACTTGGGCCAAAAAGCGAGATGGAAACTTCGGGACTGTGTAGAGATATAGAAGTATTTTGTAGTTAGGTTGGATTTTGAATTTTCGGCATTTTCGGCAGAATATGTGAGAGGCGCTTTGTATTTTGGCTTTTTGGCCCAGGTTGTATTTTAAGGGTTTTTCGGTATCACCCACCTTTTTTACTTTCAAATTCTCTCTTTATGCCGTAACAGTATAAGATAGAGTAACCATAAAAGGAGGCACAAGTCTGCAGAAAAATACAATCCCCACCTCTCTTCCCTGTGTTTTTTATTTTGCTTGGTCTACGAGCTAATCGTGTATTTTGGAAATAAATCCTTTCCGGAAGTCAGTTATTTTGGGACATAAGTTCTGAGCATTCGTCTCTACCCATGGAGTTTCATTTTTTTATTTTAAGTATTTTTCGTTTTGTTAACAATTTTTTACCTGCTTCTACTAAAAATTGTGACTAGCTATCTATCTATTTATCCAATTATGCCTTTATGAAGCTTAAAAGCTGTATAGGTTTTTAAAGGACGAAACAATTATTTTGGATACTGTTAAGGAAGGTGAAAAGACAGATGGATTGGATACCTTTTAACTCGCATAAATTCTTTTGACAGAAAACATTATTTTGTAATGCAGTTGCTTTTATTTAAATGGTTTAATAATATTCGTGCATTCTTTCTAGTCTTATAACCGTTCAGGGAGGTGATCCATAGGCAGGTTTATTTTGTTAAAATGATTTATTTGAAAATTTGTAGATTCAAGTTGTAAACAGCAAAGGCAGTGCGTAGAAATGAAAACAAATACCACTTCAATATTGTTCCTGGCTCAAGCAAAAACGATTTTAACCTATTTGACGAAAAATACTATACAAAATCTGATAAGGCTCCAAAAAAACTTTAAGCAGCGACAATTTTTTTTTCATCCCGGCAATTTTTTTCCCATCCTGTCAATTTTGTTTGCCACACCGCCATTTTTTTTGTCACCCTGATAATTTTTTTGCCACCTCAGCAATTTTCTTACAACCCTGTCAATTTTTGTTCCCACCCGCCATTTTGTTTGCCATCCTGACAATTTTTTTACCACCCCGGCAATTTTTTTTGCCACCCCGGCAGTCTATAGGTACCCTGCAAATTTTTTTGCCACCTTGGCAATTTTGTTACCAACCTGGCCTGAAAAGATATCAAGTACATTTTTTCTTTGAATTAGGCTACGTTTGAAGATCTTCGAAGGCAACTACATATGTACATATGCAGTAGCGGATCTAGGATTTGGCTGTGGGGGGGGGGGCTTGGAGTTTGGAAATCTAGTTTGTACATATGAAGTTACTAGCGGAAACACCCGGCGTTGCCCGGGTGCCTTTTGTTAAAGGATAGTTTGTTAACAAATCTTGAAAAAAACAATTTCCCGTGGAAAATAGTTTTCCTTGAAAATATTTCTGCTATCGTGAATTTCTCTGAAATAAATACGATGAATTGATCGCCCGATTCCCCAGGAAAACTTATTCCCGAAATCAATAAATTTTCAACATCATTCATGTTCTCAATTTTCAAAGGATAGACATATTGTGCAAGTGTTAATTATTATTAATATAAAAGCTTATTCACGTACTTCTAAATATCTATGCTAAAGACACCTACTTGTAAGAAAATATTTGAAAAAATTGTATGGCCCAGCGGGAAAAATTGAAAAATTCATTAAGGAAAAATCAGCTTTTTCCTTGAGGAATGGCAGCTGCACCGTCCACTTTTCAGCTGATTCCTTTGATGAAATTAACATGGGCATGTCCTAGGCGGGAAGCACATGCTGAAAATCTGATGAAAATTCACAAACGAAATCACTACATCGTTGGAAGTTGTTTATTCACCGACTCAGATGATGAAAAACATGGTGGTTGCATAATCTATGAATTCACTGCATAACTGTATGTGGTTTATTCATCAGCTCAATATTTTCGATGAAAATGGTTATGAAAATTCAATTATCAAATCACAAGATATAGAAGTAGGTAGTTGTTTATTCAGCAATTAGTTAATTCAATATGAAAAATGTGAGGAAAATTAAATAAATAGTAAATTCATTAACTCTGTAGTGTTGTGAATTATTTGTGATTGGTTAATAAAAATAAAGAATTAAGACTTTAAATTTAAGTTAAATCATTAGGTCAGTGGTTGTTGGTTAATCACCACTTCATATGCGAAGTGGTGATTAACCAAATAACTGAAATACTTTTAGAAAATCTGAGATTGCCTCTTTTTAATAGAAATAAATTAGTCCTCTTATAATATTTACTGTCAGTAGACAATGTCAACACAGAGAACACAAACAAAAATCAACTTCTATCAAAACACACAATGGCGGTGCACACTTTACAAAGCATATGAGTGGACATAGACGATGAACTGATGAACTTCTACATGACTTTTCAACAGTTTTTTCATCTTATAATTTTCTATAACAAGAGCAATTTTTAATTCAACGACAGAAAGGGTTGTTTGTTAAATACAAAGCAGAAAGTGGGTTCAAACCACTTGCACGACTTTTCACTTATTAAATCATTTCATGTCGTTTCCTTGTATTATCTGGCTAGTGAATTGATTGCTGTTGTCTTGTTGTTTTCTACACAGAAAGCAATAAGTGGGTTCAAATCTATGAACTGAGGAAACCTCGCATGTCTCTTCACTCACTAAATCATTGCATGACGTTTCCTTTTATTATTTGGCTAGTGAATTGATTGAAGAATTCATCTATAAAATTCATTGGGGACGATATTTCCCGCTGGGGGTTTGCTATCTCGGCCCCAACTATCAACTGTCAAAGCAAAAGGTGTGATTTTTCGGATTTTTGACATTTCACCATCATCACTGTCAACTGTCAAGTGCGATTTTTTTGATTTCCACTGGACTTAGAGTGCAAAATCCACCTCATAACTCGATTGGCGCTCTCAGATCTTGACATTTCGACACCTTTCAAATTGAAAAGTGAAATTTCTTATTTTCTGTTGGTGCTTAAGTGCTGGCCGAGACATTGGGTAATAAAACCCTCCTTAATCGATTGGTGCCCTTAGATTTTGACATTTCGACACACGACCTGCAACGCACAGAAGAGAGGAGCTGTAATTCGGCAGTTTTTGCTCTTATAGCATTGCTATAAGCGAATGTTTCTCACTGATTTGGGAGATTGTGAAAGTATTCGCCGTGTTGATTTCAGCATAACTAAATTGTCACCGACCATGTAAATCAAACATGATTGGTTAAGGTTTTACCTTCCACCACAATCCAATCAACAACCAGCGCATTTTTACTTACTTGAGAATTATATCATGACATTCATTAGCCTTTCATCACTACTTATTATATTTTCCAACATTCTTACATTCACTTACACATTGAACAAACACCAAGCAAAAAACTCATACACACTTGAAACGTCAAATCTCATAGCTAAGCTTTGTACAACGCTCATGTCTTGTTCAAAAAGTTATATTTTTCGCCATGTCGGTCGCTGCATGTGGACATAGATTTTTCGGACTCCATTGGATTTTTTCTGGACATGTTCATAATCCTGCCATCTGTTTAATCGAATCAGTCTTTAAATTTGTATGGTTTTCTATTAATATTTTGAATGTATTTAAGTAGTGAGACAATGACCTTTCCATCGACATCTTAATTTTGAAATTCGAATTCGTACTTTCCGATTTATATCCCATTTTATGCAGATAAATTAACAATTTTGAATTTTTTTCTGGATTGTATCTGTAAAAAATATTTCTAATGTAAAATTTTTATTTTTGAAATTATTTTGTGAAGCTTGTGAGCAAGGCACAGTTATGTTTTGTATCCATGATCCATTTTGCATTTTGTTTGGTAAATAAATCAATAAAGCTAATTCTGGAGTGGCTTTTGTTGAAATGATCACTTAATATTTATTAGCAATATTTTAGAAGAGGATTAGAGCAATTGGTGTGTTCGTTTTGTTTTTCAAAATTTATCAATTTTGTATTAACTTTTGCTTTACAAGTACCAAAAATAGAATTAATTTTTCACTAAATCACATTTTTAATATGATTTTTTTTAAGATTTTGCAAAAACTTTAACACAAAAATTAAGATTATAAATTTCTACCGTAGTCTATATCATTTGTTATGAACTATCAGGCATTACTAAAGTTTGAAGCCTCTAAATTTGGCTACTTACTTACTTACTTAGGTCCTCGGACCTATTACGTCCGTGATGTTTCCCTTACGGGACATAGGGCCTCCACTACACCTACGCGCCATCGTGTACGATTTCTTGAAATATATTTCAGCTCTCTCCAACTTTTCCCCAGTCGTGCCGATTCCTGTTCGACCGTTCTTCGCCATGTACTTATAGGCCGGCCCACTTGTCTTCCCTCCTGTGTGAGCGGGTTCCACTGCATTGCTTGAGATGCAATGCACCGATCGCCTTTTCGAAGCGTATGGCCAATCCACTGCCACTTTCTTCTACGTATAATGGAGTCTATGGGCTCCTGACCCGTTCTCGCATGAAGTTCGGCATTGGAGATACGGTTGGGCCAGAAAATCCTCAAGATGTTTCGTAGACATCTATTAACGAAGGTTTGCAGCTTTCTAGTGACAATTTCAGTGACTTTCCAAGTGCTGCAGCCGTAAAGCAGAACGGATTCAACATTGGAGCGGAACAGTCGTAGCTTGGTCTTTAAGCTAAAAGAGTTGTTTCTCCATATTTTGGACAGCATTCCGAACGCAGCCTTTGCTTTTCTGATTCGGCTGTTTACGTCCAGTTCAGTTCCGCCACCCGTAGAGATAATACTCCCAAGATATTGGAAATCCTCTACCATCTCTACTGGTTGTCCAGAAATATTTACTTGGATTGATGAGGAAGTTCCAAGGCTGATCCTTTTAGTTTTTGCCGAGTTGATCTTAAGCCCTACGATTTCTGCTTCTCTCTCCACCCTTGTTGTCATTTGATGGAGATCCATGATCCTATGAGAGAGTAAGCATACGTCGTCCGCGTAGTCCAGATGTTTGAGGTGAGATTGCAGAGTCCACTGAATTCCTCCATTTCCATTTGACAAAGCTGCGTGCAGTACGTCACTTATCACCAACAGGAATAGTATTGGTGACAGTATACAGCCTTGCCTAACTCCACTTTGGATTTCAAACTCCTCTGACAGCCTACCTTTGTGCAAAACGTGACACCTGGATCCATCATATGTAGCCTTGATAATAGCAATCAATTTATCTGGGATGCCCCTCCTGTGCAAAGCAAGCCAAATAAATTCCCTATTGACACTGTCGAACGCCTTTTCAAAATCGATGAACAGCAGGTGAAGTGGTGATTGATATTCAACGCACTGTTCGATGATGATCCTCAAGGTGTTGATGTGATCAACACAGGAAGATCCAGTGCGGAAACCTGCTTGCTCGGCGTCGAGTGTGTCTTCGAGGTGGTCTTTAATTCGGTCCAATATTATCCTTGCTATTATCTTGGCTACTGCAGGCAGAACGCATATTCCTCTCCAGTTTTCGCACTGTGTGAGATCTCCTTTCTTTGGGAGCTTGACAATCATTCCTTTTTTCCACTCTTCAGGAAAGCTCTCAGCTTCCCAAGCTCTCTTAATAAGTGGGTGCAGTAGCTCGCTCGATGTCGTTGGGGCTGCTCCTAAGAGCTCTGCAGGAATACCGTCAAGTCCAACCGCTTTGTTTTTCTTCAGTGCTTTGATGGCGGTAATAATTTCTTCTTTACTGGGGGGTACGGTGCGTATTCGGGAAATTGTTACTTCGGGTAGCTCAGTGGGAATAGGGTTCACTTCACTTGCGAAAACGCGGTTTAAAACCGCAGAAAAGTGTTCCCTCCACCTTATCAGCTGGTCCTCATCCGAAATTAGCAGGGATCCGTTTGTGTCTTTAACCAGGTGTTGTTTAGAGCTCTGGACACCAGTGAGCTCTTTGGTAATTCTGTAGACGGTCCTACTGTCACACCTACTAGCGGCTTCTTCTGCTTCTGTAGCCAGTGCGTTGATGTAGTTACGCTTATCACGTCGCACACTACGGTGAACTTCCCTCATCTTCATGCGGTACGTAGACTCAAGCTCGTTTCTCCCTGCTGCTGGGGTAGCTGCGATGCGAGCTTTAAGGTGTTTCCTTTCTTCGATCCTTGCCCAAGTTTCGTCGGAAAGCCAAGCACTATTTCGTCCTTGCGCCCGGCCGACTATACTTTCAGCACCGGATATGAACACATTTTTCACAGCACACCAATGATTTTCGATGGATGTGGTTTCCGTGCTGCTGATTGCGTTCAATCCTTGTGAAAGGTGGTCCCCTAGTTGTTGGCGCACTGCAGGATCCTTTAGTCTATCTGTATTAAACTTGGGCATTCGAGTGTTTCCTTGGGATCTCCGAACTGCAGCTGTACGCAATCTTATGGTAGGAACCATCAGATGGTGGTCCCGGGCCATTCCCATGTCAGCACCTCTTCTGTTACGGACGTCCTGGAGACTGCTTCTAAAACGCCGGCTGATCGCGAAGTGGTCAATTTGGTTGGAAGTTGCTTGTCTGTCAGTCGACACCCAACTGACTTTGTGGCACGTCTTATGCTCGAACATGGTCCCTCCAATAACAAGGCCGTTGGCGTTGCAGAAATCGACAAATCGTTCGCCATTGTCGTTTCGGTTACCAACACCATGTTTTCCCATGACATGCCTTAGCCCAGTGTTGTCATTGCCAACCTTGGCATTTAAGTCTCCCATCACCATAACTATATCACCTCGTGGAACGCTATCATAAGCAGCACTCAGCCGGTTATAAAAGGCCTCCTTCTCCTCGTCAGAAGAGAGCAAAGTTGGGGCGTAACACTGTATGATGGTGACGCGACGTACTCTAGTCCGGAACCTGGCTTTCAGGATCCTGTCACCTAAAGGCTCCCAGGAAATTAGGCTTTTGAGAGCTGTTTTGGAAAGCAGCAATCCAACGCCAGATTCCCGAGCGCTTCCAGGTGTTTTTCCGGAATAGAATAGTACAGTGTTACGGGTTGGTGACTTGAACTTCCCCGAACCCAGCCATCTAACTTCACTTATCCCTAAGATGTCCATCCTATACCGCATGAATTCCTTCTCTAGTTGCAGGAATCTGGCATTCTGAGGACCTTCTTTTCCATTGTCAAGAAGCGTCTTCACATTCCAGAAACCAATCTTTGTCCGGGTACAATAGCCAAAAGTCGTCAACGAGTTATCATTAATTATCCGAGGCGTAGTGTTGGTTTCGGTAGCGGGTTGATTTCAGTTACGGAGAATGCTAACCTCCGTAACCTATCCTAGAAAGCTAGGCCTTTTCGCACTTGTAATTTTAGCCTATTTATGTATATTGGGATACATAAATAGTTGCCCGGGGACCACCACGAGGAGGTAAAACAAGCACTTCATCGTGACTGATTGTTGCGCTACTGGCCCAGACCAAGTTCTGAGCAATCAATAGTTTCCCGATCAGGCACGATGCAGGTCGCCAAAATAGAAAATTTGGCTAAATAGAGCTTTATTGTGATTTATCTCATTAAATTGCCCCTACTTATTTTCCTTTAGATTAACAAATATAAAATTTCTAACATATTTGTAGAAGAATGTAACACCTTTAATTGTGTCATTAGTTTTTCAAAATTTTTAAATTTTTCATTAACTTTTAACAATTTTCTAAGTAAATACACTCAAAAGGTATGAATTTTTCTTTCAGTTATGTTTAAAAATCCATATTAAAGCTTTTGGTTATCGTAGAAATATGTTTTATATACCAAAACAATTGTTGATTCGTATCGATTATTACAAAATTTAAATTTTAATAATCGGTTAAATAAAAAGTAACAATATTCACTATTTAGTCAAAATAATGCTATTTTATCTGTTTAAGCGTATTAGTCTTTAAAATTGTATGGACGTCTATTAATGTTTTGTATGTATTTAAATAGTGAGACAATGACCTTTCTATCGACATCTTAATTTTGAAATTCGAATTCGTACTTTCCGATTTATAGCCAATTTTATGCAGACAAATTGACAATTTTAAAATTTTTTCTGGATTTTATCTGTAAAAAATATTTCTAATGTAAAATTTTAATATTTTAAATTATTTTGTGCAGCAAAGCGCATTTATTTTTTATATATCAAAATTTTTATCAGATTTTCAGGATTTATAATTTTTAAATTTGAAAATATTTTATGGGCGTGGTGAAATTTTAAATATAAAATTCGTTGAAAAGGCATGATTTTTTGGAAAATAAATAAATAAATCGGGTGGCACAACGGCTCATGAAGAACCAGGGCCTAGTGACTAACAACTCGCAACCATTCCTGTGTGCGCCTTTCGACAGGAATGGAAGGGACCTACAATTTTATGCCGAATCCGAACGGCTAGACGAGAAGCACTTATTCGTGACAAGTGATACTCTTGGAGGATTTGTCAATTCCTCGCAAGAGGCAGTAGCCCTGAAAAAAAAATTTTTAGTTTTTAGGTGGACGAGGCTGGGAAGCGATCCCAGACCTCCAGCGTGACAGTCGAACGAACTAACCATTACGCTACGGGCTACTACTAAATAAATCAATAAAACTAATTTTAGAGTGGTTTTTGTTGAAATAATCACTAAACATTTATTAGCAATATTTTAGAAGAGGATTAGAGCAATTGGTGTGTCAGTTTTGTTTTTCAAAATTTATCAATTTTTTATAAGATTTTGCATTTAAAGTACCAAAAATTGAATTGATTTTTCACTAAATCACATTTTTAGTATGAATTTTTTTAATATTTTGCAAAAATTTTAACACTGGAATTTATATTATAAATTCTTACCTCAAATTCATGTATCATTTATTATGAACTATAAAGTATAACTCAAGTTTTAAACCTCTTTATTTGGCTAAATGGAGCTTTTTTGTGATTTATTTTATTAAATTGCCCCTACTTTTTTCCCGTTAGATTTACAAATATAAAAATATCACATTTTTGTAAAAGAAAGCTTTACCTATAAATGTGCATCCTTTGTTTTTTTTTCAAATATATAAATTTTTGATTAACTTTTGAATTTAAATTACGAAAAAATAAGTTGATTTTTAATTAAAACGCATTTTTAGTACACATTTTTTTAATATTTTGCAATAATTTATACATATTTTTTTATAATAATACACAAATTTAAGTTATAATTTTCTATCTAAATTTCATGTATCATTTATTATAAACTATTAAGGTTTGCTCAATTTTGAAACCTCTAAAGTTGTCTAAATGTAGCTTTTTTTGTGATTTATTTATTAAATTACCCGTACTTTTTTTCCCGTTAGATTTAGAAATACAAAATTATTGACATATTTATAAACGTACATCATTGGCTTTTTGAAATAAAAAAAAATTTCATCAAGTATTGAATTTAATATATGTAATATAAATTTGACGGGTCATTTACACACCCTTTTAGTATTAAATTGTTCACCCCCCTCAATAATTTTTATACACAAATTTAGCTATATCTCATAGCTAAAGTCTGAGATCAAAACTTTAATAATCGTCTGAGAAGAAATGAAGTTATGATTTTTTATATTAAAAGAACTCCAATTAGAAATTCAATTGATATAACGGTGCTCTCCACTGGTAGACGATTGTTGACAATGAACAAAGTGGAGCATTTCTATGGATTTTATTCGATTTTTTCTGAATTTTAGAAAATCAATTGTGACGCTGATATAGGAGGTAGATTAAAAAGTAAGGTATCAAATTAATGGCTATTCTATTGAGATTAAATATAAGAAAAAACTAAATCAATCCATGCACACACCCACATGTTATTAAGTAATATGTGTGAATAATATTATATTGTGAATTTCTCAGCTCAACGGTACAATAGGAATATAATTTTTTTTAGACAAGTTCCTAGGACATATAGCTATAATTTATTAGTACATTGCAAACCTCAACGACTGTTAATTAAAAAGACATTAATAAAAAACCAAAAAAAAAAACAAATTTCATATAGGCAACATTTTTTTATTATTGTTAAAGATTTCTAAAAAAATTTAAGTTTATTTTTTTTAGAACCTATCTATCGGATAGCAGGGGGATAGACATTGTTGATGCCATAAAAAAAAGTTAGTATTTTCATCGTTTTGTTGTTAGTTTGGACACCCGTACAGCCAAACTGACAAGAAAACAAAAAAAGACTTTTATATATTAGTTAAGATTAAGATATAACAGAAAACGAATTTTGACATCATCACTTTCCTTCTTTAATAATAGCCGTGTTTTTGTGCCTTCATATCCGCTCCTATAAATATCCGCGCCTTAAAATTATTTCAGTATAAAGAACAATAACAAGGTTTTGGAATTGATATGTTTTAAATATGGGAATTATTTTTAAGCAGAGCTAGAAGCCAATATAAAGGCTCAGCAAAACATGGCAGTATAACTCATTTTATAACTTACATTTTTAGACAAATTCGTTTATTTATATTGCTTAGTAATAATTGGTTAGGTAGTAGGTAGCTACCTACATTATGTAAGTGTTTGTCTAAATTAGCTGAAGGTATGCTTTGAACTTCACATTGTTGATAAAATTTCAAAACTGTTTGTAATTGGGTAGTTCAAAAAAATTATATTTAAGTGCTCTTACCGGCAAAAGCTCATAGTGCTCTGACAGTGCCACTCCTCTGAGATCTTATTTTCCTGAACTATAGCCAAACAACGAGTATATTACCCACTTGTTCTGTTCAAACTGTCACTGGAAAGCACAGAAAATAATATTTTGCGGATCGAAAAATTAATACTTCAAGTCTTTTAGTCGGGCGTAAGAAACAGCTGCTCTAAAAAATAACCTTCACGGTCGAATTCTGCAAGTTTGAATGAATTTTCGTGTACGCTGCATACATATACTTTTTATTCCTGCTCAATAAATGTGTCGATAAATTTGCCCGTCACTCTGGAGTCTATGGGGACGGTAAATATTCATGTTCACCTGCAAGATTTTTCTGAGTTCACGGAGTTTCTCACGCTTTTTGAATTAGGCTCCTTGACTTCAGAATTGCTTAGTCCAAAAATATTGGACCTTGGCCTTGGACCTTTAAAATTTTGAAAAATAAGCCCCAAAATTATCTAACCCCAGCCAAAGCCGTAAGAAACAATTTCTGTTGTATTAAACATTTACCCTCAGCTTAACACCCCGTTGCTATCCAATTGTTTTAGCCTTAATTGCGTTTTTTTCGTCAATCTAGCTAAGTTCTAAACATAGAAAGTTTTTGAATTTGACATGTTAATGTTAAGCCCCGACCATGTTTTTTTTTTAAATTATATCTTCAAGCTTTAGTCCCAACTTCGGACTGACAGTACCTAGACCTAAGCCCTCTGGAATAAGGTAAATTTTTAGGGAGTTATTTGTTTAACTTCAAACCTGACTACGTTTTTTGTCCAATATTCTCAGACCATATTAACCACATGCTGTTTTTTTCAGTTTCAAGGGAAAATTATCATTGCATGAAACATGTCCATTATTCATAGCCCCCCACTTGCTTTTTGTCGAATTCTCTTCAGGTTTTAGCTCAGGGTTTAGGGCTAAGAAAAAAATTACAACATTTACCTTAATTGTTCAGCTCCAACCGCTTTATTTTGTCCATCAAATTTCACACGTTAACAATATTTTAGACGAATATAAAACTTTACACGCTGTAAAACTTTGCTTTCTTTATTTCAAATTATTTTAGTAATCGGCTTTGGGGGGCTTTAGCCCCTAAAGCCACTCCCCTGGATCCGCCACTGCACATATGTTTAAGAATTGTTAAAGTTATTTTCTTAAACAGGAGCAAGAACGTGTGCAACAAAATCTGCAGCGTATATTTTTGAATTTAAAAGGCTGTATTTGTGTTGAAAATCTGCGAAATGCAGACAAATCTGCACTTATGGCAACACTGCTTGCCATGCGTTCTTTTTAAAGTGTTCATCCATGCGATATACGGTGATCTTAGTTAACATTTGTCTAAAAGGTTAACATAAATCTTTGGACTGTACATAATTTTACTCAAACCATTAATATTGTTCAAAATATCAAATAAAATTATTACTGACCAAATAAATTTCTAATTTTGAATGTTCAAGCAAGCGAATGAGCCTATAATGAGATGTTGTACATTATACAATCCCATTCCGAATAATTAATCTCAGAGATATTCAGCAAGGTATCAAAGGTTTTTTTTTTTAAATGGCACCGTAATGGTTCGACTGCATACACACAGGTATTGCAGACAGACCATCGCGTAGCGCAAAAAGCTTTTTCAATTTTATAATCGCTACATGTTTTAAAATTATGGAAAAGTTTCGTGGGGGTTTGGAGCATTCTATAGAGTTTGATTGATTTGTTAATTTGGCGCCCCTTAAATATAGCGCTCTTATGCGGTGCCTTTCGTTATTTTACCGTTATTTTAACAAACATTGCTCTAGTGAAATAGCCAGTTGCATTCCCCCCCTTAAACAATTCAACCGTAATACTCGCGCTTCTAGGAATGCCCATCACTTTACCCTTGAGCCCAACTTCGGACGTACTGTTTAGTACACAGATTCTTTCTTTAGTCGCACTACACGAATGTGGAATGCTCTACCCAGCTCTATCTTCCCCTCCCATTGTGATCGGTTTCTCCTTTCAAATCCCCTCCAACCTACCTTATCGCTCGTGCTGTGTTTTTCGCTTAAAGGGTATTCACAACCCCTTTAGCGCGCGCTAAATAAAAAAAAAAAAAAAAAAAAAAAAAAAAGCACCTTGCACACCCGCTTACGGTGCGTGGCCCTGGTCATAAGACCCTATATAAGCTTACGTTTACTTATTTTAGCGGAAATTTTACATACACAATTACAGTCACCTCTGGTAAAAATGGACAGCAATTTTTTTAAGGATTATCATATCGCCTTAATTTTGATGTCATTAGATTCAAAAAATACCCTTTAGTCATGTATCATATCTTCAAATTATATCAATATAAATTTTTGATTTCGATAAGTCCGTACCTCCCCCTCTCTCCCTCTAAAAAACACCCTTCAAATACAGATGATTTTATGGAATCTTTGGATTTTTCATTGTTATGTTAAATTCAAAGTACCTATCAAGTTTCATTAATGTAAGAGTTTTTTTCCATTTTGGACGATTTTTTTTACTATGTTACCCGTACGAAATATTTATAATTACTAATAAGATTTACTCGTACATATAAAAGCAAAATAATGAAACAATTGTGCATAAATCACTCAACATGGAAAAACTAGTACTTATTTTATTTAAATAATATTTGAATATTTATTTTTTAGTTCCCAGAAACTTGAGTTGCCTATCACAGTCCAAAATGTTGCATGTCCATACTCAACAAACACAAATTATCTCTTACTAAATATATTTACTAACATTTTTCTAAAGGTACCTATACGTGCAAGAAATGTTTCTTACGATAGGTACCTACCAACAGTTTTGCGAGCCATAAACTGCGTACAGATAACAGAACGCTATTTTTATACTTCTTAGCAAAGTTCTAAGTTAATTAAAACAAAAAGTTACCTCTTCCAACTTACAGATAAATCCACAGAAGAACCAGAAAAAGGTGTAAAGTTAACCATAATGTTCATCAGTAACGCATACGCGTTCATTTCTGGAATTTTTCGTAGCAAGAAAATCTTTTTTAAAGAATAGGAATCAAAGGACAGTAAGAGAATGAAGGACCTGTTTATATTACGATACGACCACAGCATAGCATAGTGCCAGTCTTGCTCGGAACGACAATGTTTTGTCTCATTAGTCTCCCACTACGTTGTGAATTAAGATAATCTCACAGGTTGTAGGACTAATGAATTGCTCTCTGATTTCAATTGAACGATTACGCGAGAGATTCTCTTCTAATTCCACGTACGAATATGACCTATCCTCCCAGTGAGCCATAGTTTTAGTCATTAGCTAAATGCATTTGTTAACAGTGTTGCCATTTAAGTTTAATTTATTAGTGTGAACTTAAATAAGAAATTACATTAGAATCATTCAAAGAAATTAATTCAACAAAATCTGGCGGACCTCACTTTCTCATTCTTCCGACAAAATTAGTGTCCAATTATCTGCGTGTTAATGACAAGTATCTATACACTTTTACCGAAATAACCCGTTCAACTTATTCTCTTTAAAAATTCACGGCATGATAGTACTTGGATTTCTAGAAACCAAGCAAGTCAATGTACTCTCTTTATTCAGCCGCACTTCACGAATGCTCTATTTGGCGCTATATTTTGCTCCTATCATTATTCTTTACCACTACATTACCATTTACTATTTCTGCTGAAATTCCTTGTTAAGAAATATAGTGCACTGGCAACACTTCTATCTATTCCTTTACCTGTTCTGGTGGAACGTATTGGCTTTGTGCAAATGTTTCACCATTTCTGGTGTCTGTGGAATCTCAACTTCCAAGTTTCTTCGATTTCATCCTCTAGCTGGCTAGGTATACAGAACAGAATATTTAAAAGTTAGATATACAAACAGCATAACCTAAAAGGTACATCTTCGAAGAGGACTCCGATGTGAAGGAGAAGATGTATGCACCTTGACATTGGTGGTAAGTAATTTCCATTTGTCACGAGAAATGATTTCTTCGAGATTTGAAATTCATGATGCAGCCAGCAGTAACAACAACAACAGCCAGAGTTCCAAGAGGCAACCCAAAGTGTAGGCAAGGTACCAATATTGAAGTGATGTTGTTCCTGCTTCGATATCCTTCCTCAGTGATCGCAGTTCGCTTTGTGAAACTGAGGCATCTCGAAATGTAAGCTAATGATGTGGGAGGAGCTGAGTTATACGTATACCTACTGTTCTCGTATAAATGTATGCTTCTGCTTCTGGGGAGCTCCCTAATTTGGGAGGCTTTTCTTAATGGATTGATATGGCACAATTGGTTGTTGTGTTTGGATTTTTATTGTTTGCATTTTGCTTTTCTCATGGTTTTGGTTTTAATTACCACACTAAATAAATGGATGATGTTGGTTGGCAGAGATTTGTCATCTATTCCTGCGCTGCGCTGATGGCATTTCATAGAGTTTTCTTTATTGTTAATAGAAAATATTCAATATGATTGGAATGGTGTGCCAGGGTATTTAATTAAACAAAATGTGGAACTAAATTAAATATTTCCAAGACTCATTAAGAGTTGGTGCAAATGGAAAGACAATTTTGATGGCTTTTAGGAAGGATCGGTGATTTACTTAAATATTTATGAGCTCTTGGTGATGTTAAGGAAATCTAACCATATATTTGGAAACGAGCTCTTCGTGGATCTTGATATTCCTAATATTCAATTTTATTTTAATTCCCTTTGCCTAAATCTTCAAAATAAATAATGTGGATGGATATTCTTAGGTGTGTATTTCTTTTTGACTTGTGATGTAAAAAATTCGTATGCCATGTTATGTATTCGTAAAAGAAATAGAACTCTAGATTTTGATTACTATGATGGACTTCGAAATTCGGTTATTCTGGCAGCCTACTTGTGTGATTCACTACACATCCAACGGCAGGGTCAATTTGCTTCAAATTTGGTAGGTACCTCTCGTTTTCTGTTTAGCGTGGAGCATTTTTAACAATTTTTGTGCCTAAATCACTGAGTGCAATTCATTGTTAATTTTTTTTTTTTTAAGGTTTGAGTTTGAAAATAATTTGTTCAGAAATTAGTCACAGAAATAATTTGATTTGAAATAATTTTAAAACAATTTTTATAATAATATCTACAGAAGTTTTTAAAAATTTCTCTTCCCGCCTATATGTTTTGTCCCTCTAAAAAAATAGTTTAATGTTGTGCGATATATGATTGTATTCTTGACTCTATTTTAAAATAATTTTAATTTTTTTCGATAGCTTCTCGATTTTTTCCCGTGGCGATACAAAGTGAATAATGAGGATGTCTTCAGAAAACCATTACGCATAAGCAATGAAGTGCATGGGTTAAGTGAAATAATTACCAATGAAATAAGACCAAATCTTAAAATTTGGGCTTATTTCGCTCCAAAAATGGTAATAAGGTCAAATAGGATATATTTCCGTTTCCAAAACGAAATATGGCTAAAGGAGATCCGGGCAAAATCGTCTACAACAGCGACTGTAATTTGCTGAATTTGAATTTGGATAATAACAATCTTAGTTGTTAGTTAGCGAATAACATTTTTCACATATTAATTTGAAATAATCTGCGGTATTTATGCATCAACAACATAGCTTAAATCTAAACTCACATCTGTGTTATTTTTTTTTTATTTTTTGGATTTTTTATGATTTTTCATTAAATGGTTAAAATCAGAAAAAACGCGATTTTTTTGCGCTTTTTTTAGTTAGTCCCAAATATCTAATTTTAAATAAAAGCACTGTTCTACAAATTCAAAGTAACTTAATTTGCTTCAACTTGAGACCAAAGCCAACTCTGTAGACCCAATAGTTTCCAAAATACAGCAATACAAAATTTAGAAAATAAATTTTAGAAAATAAATAATGGTTGACATAAATGCATCAAAGCACTGGAGCGTGTAGCTCAGGCGCGAACGCAGGGGGGGTTTTGGGGGGTTCAAACACCCCCCCCCCCCGAAATGTATGAATTTAACTTCCTCGCCATATAATTTCACTCTTTCATTCTTAATTTTTGAGTTTTCAGTTTAAAACCCCCCCCCGAAATTTTTTGAACCCCCGCCGAAATTTTTTCCTGCGTTAGCGCCTGGTGTAGGTTGAGCCAAAAGAATAGGAAAATCATACCGGAAGAGGGGTCTATATACCCCCGTTAAGATAGGAGGGGCAATTATCCAAAAAAAATGACTTAAGGCAGAAACAACACTATTGAAAAACAATGGTAACACCCACAATATTCTCCTATAGCTTATCTTAAGCCCAGAACCCCAGTCTTGACTTTTCTTTTTCAATAAAGTTATTTTCTTTGATACTTTTTGAGAAATCAATTTCCAAACTCAAAATATTGAAAAAGAAAATTGCTCCAAGGATCCTGTTTCTACTAAGTAAATAGTAGAAAATTCTTTTACAGAATGTTGAGATTAAAAATTAATTTCTCAAAAGCTATCGATTAAAAAAACTTCATTTAAAAAGAAAATTCAAGAATGGGGTTCGGAGCTTAAGATAAGCTATAGGAGAATATTGTGGGTGTTACCATTGTTTTTTAAAAGTTTTGTTTCTGAGTTAATTCATGTTTTAAGATAACTGCTCCTCCCATCTAAATTTTGAATTGCTGTATTTTGGAAACAATTGGGTCTTCAGAGTTGGCTTTGCAAATTAAGTTACTTTGAATTCGTAGAACAATGCTTTTATTCAAAATTAATTATTTGGGACTAAAATTACCAATAACTAAAAAAAACGCGAACAAAATCGAGGTTTTTCTGATTTTTTGACCATGAAGCGGTCGCCGCTCGAGGTCGAAAACTTAGGTTATTTACTAGGCCAATATCCTGAACAACTCAGCAAAAAATCAGAAATACCAGGGGTGGAATCGGCTAAGGTGATATGTGATAAGTGATACGTCATTATCGACAAATTCCGTCTGCATAACAAGTGAAAATCATATTCTTGCGACTATTTATTGTGATAGCTCAATAGCTGTCCCAGAAAATAGTCACAAAAATATGATTATCACTTGTTACAGTCACCTTACGTAGACGGAATTTGTCGATAATAAGTATCACTTATCACATATCGCCTTTAGCCGATTCTACCCCAGATTTGACGCATGCGTGATAGTATATAGTTACTGTACTATTAACTTAATAAATGAAAAAGAATTGGGATCTTAGGATGAGTTATAGAGAGAGCTTCTAAGTGAGGAAGTAATAATATGGAAGTGAAAAGTATCTTGTACGTTATTAGCTAAGCGCAGCATTCTTGAAATAGGTTCAAAAAGAGACCGTAATTTGTGCGGTGAAGAGAAAGGCGAAAGAGAGGAGCAGATCTAACGTGTCGTGGGTTACTATAAAGATGGGAATCGTTTCCACAGGATAGGATGAATATAGTCACTGATAAAAACTGATGCAGACAGAGAATATCAGCGACTTCGCGGCGTTTTTGTAGGGTTTGCAAATTCATCAATTTTAAACGATCTTCATAAGGGGGTAAGATGAAGTTATCAGACCAAGAGAAACCGCGGAATAAAAAACGATGAAATCTATGTTGTACAGCTTCGATTCTTGAGAACCAGAGTTCTGATAGGGCGACCAGACTTGACTATCGTGTTTAAGGAGGGGCCTAACGAAGGTAATGTAAAGGGATTTAGTGACGTAGGGGTTTGAGAATTCCTTAGACCAATATTTGAAGAAATCTAGAGAAGAAATTGGCCTTGTTAATAAAATGATCGAAATGCGCTCGGAAATTTAACTGACAATCAGAAAGACAATTTGAATAACAACTTCATGAAAACAATAAGTTCGAGGTGGAAGTTGTAGTCGCTTCCGTGAGTAAGTTATTTTTTTTCGCATGTAGTAACATTGAGTTCTAAAAAAATTTTGTCACACCAAGTTGGGAATGAATTAAGGTCGTTTTGAAGTAATTTAGAATCAGAAAGAGTAGAAATGACTTTAACAATTTTCATATCATCAGCGATAATAAAGACAGTTTAATCATTGATGACATTAAAAACGTCATTTATTGTTGACAAAAATGAAAGTGCCAAGGTGACTCCCTTGAGGAACGCCCGAAGTGGCAAAGATGGGATCAGAGAATGTAAAACCTGAAGATTACTCTATATTGGCGGTTTTCAAGGTATGATCTGAACCAAGGAAAAAAAGGGCCGGGAAACCGAGAGCTTTAATTTTAAGATAAATGATTTGGAGACTGATTATATCAGCAAGAGGAGGCGGAAGAGTTGGAAAATGATAGAGCAGGAAAAAAGGAAAGGATAGGAAAATAGGATAGGAAGTGTTTGGAAAGGAGGGGTTGAATGCTAAGTCCCGGGGGACGTGGGCTGCTTGCGATGGTCAGCTTGAACTCGTCGGACGGGGGGAATCTTGCCCCCGAAACTTAACCTTACCAACAACGAAAACATAAATCAGGCCAAGAGAATTAAACTAGAAAATAAAATCTTGCGGACTAGTTTCAATAACAGAGGACGGACAATCATCACACCAAGGGCACTGCTGATGTTAGCGCAGTGTGGCCTTAACCCACCCAACCATGGAAATCTGCGGCCATATTCAAATAAACTCTGTGGTGATAACGTCCACTTCATTTTATTTCTCTATTTCATTAAGAGTTAAAAAACGAATTCCGTAACAGTGTTCCCAGATTGCTGGTTTTTCAAACCAAAAATGGTTTGAAATCAACACTATGGTAGGAAGAATAGGGAAAAAATGTGTGGTGGGATTTATGGGGGTAAAATATTTCAAACTTTTTTTTATGGAGGAAAAAAATCCAAGAATTTACTTGATATAACAATGAACCCATTTTTCTCAAAATATATTTTTCACTCAAACCATACGTATGTACATTGTACATGTATTTGGTTTGACCATCTTGCACACAGACACATTCGTTTCTTCTTCTATTTATATTTTTATGTTTTTTTTTCTATAAAACCAATTATTTCTTAGCCTTTTTTTTACTTATTTTGTAGAGCAAAAAGTTTTATTTTCGTGAATGTGTCCCCAGCTTAAAAGCCTTTTATATTATTTTTATTCACATCGAATCACAATGAATTAAATTTTTCATAATACAAACTTTGTGAAAATGAAACATAAAGTACAAACTATTTATTTATTTCATAACTTATTAAACAAAATGTTTTTAAGTGTTTGTTTTCTTTATTTCCTTTGTTCTTAAGCTTGAGGCTTATTTATTTAAGTTGAAAAAATGAGATGTTAGTATTGGTTCACTTTTCTTACTAAACATAAAATTACTTTTACTTAATTATTTGTGTTATAGTTGGTAGAAAAATTAAGGGTTTTTTTTTCCTCCCAGTACAAATTTTTTAGGATGTTTTTTTTTTAATTTAGTGTTTTTTCTTTAAATTTCATTTGGCATCACTGTTCCGTAAGGTTAGTTGTGGTAGATTTGCCTTTTAAGAAGCCATGCTGTAGTGAGGAGAAGATAGGTTTACAGTAAAAATGGAGAGAATCGTAGACAATGCTTGCAAAGAGCTTGGGAATTGAGGAACGCTTGGCTAAGGCCGATAGTTAGCAACATCGTTATTTACTTCTTTTTTTATGAATAGGAAAAATAAAGCAGTCCTTCCATAATCCATCAAACGAGGGGAGAAATCATCTTTAAGGAAACTTATCATTTTTAACGAAAATATTAACACCTATCTCAAATGAAATAGGTGCTGATATTCAGTTTGCTTGTACAAAAACTTGCAATAACAACAGGACATTCTATCCTATTCTTATAAGTTTTAAAATAAAATATTTCGAAATCAGTTTTGTAAAACACAGGGGAACACATGTCTTGCGGCATAAACCATAAATTATACTTTCCGAAAGGTATTTTATATTCTGAATTCAAGTCAGAATTCAGAGTTGCTTGACTGGCTCAGGTTTTCGAAATATCCTTGTGTGCCAAAAAGCGGGCACTTTTCCATAAAAATCATTACGGCAAATAAAGAACCTACTAACCTCCCCCTTGAAAAAATAAAAATATGTATCTTTCTCTAACCTTCAAAAAATCATAAGTTAGCTTAAGTCTTTGACTCACCATAGTTACCTCTCTACAACCACAGCACAAAAGTGATGGTTAGTGCGTTAGACTGTCATGCTGGAGGTCTAGTTCAAATCTCAGACACATACTTTTCCACTTTTAGAGCGAGATATTTTGAAAACCGGAGACAATCCAACAAGTCTTGGATCGTATTCGAATTCAGGACATTTAAAGCATTAGGAAAAGTATAAAAAGTTGTTTCTATCGTAGATATTTTTTTAACATATTGTTCCCCTGTGTAATTAATAAAATTTTCATCATTTTATTACGAATTATTCAAATTTCTTTTTTGAACATTTTATAAAGCTATTTTAAGAAATTTAAAAATAGTTTAAAATTAATAAATTAATAAATTAATAAGTAATAAAAGAATAAAAAAATTTATACAAAATTTTAAAACGAAATTTTTAGTTTTCAAAAACCTTTTTTGAAATTTTTATAAAGCTTTTTTTAATTACTACTTTTTAAAAATTTCGTTAATTCGTAAAGCTGGCCATACATGACCGAGCTGAACGGCTCGGAGCCAATTGGCTCCGAACATTTTGTACTGGATAAATGTCAAAAAGGTTCGGCGCCAAACCATTTGGATATTCAGCCAGTCGGAAAACCACGAACCAAATTGGTTCCGAGCCGTTCGGCTCCGTCGTGTATGGCCAGCTTAAAATGTAGTTAAGACAAAATATGGAATCCAATTTCTAAAACGCTTTTAAACACATGATTTTTTTGAAATTTGAAAAGTTTTTTGTGACTGAGCTAGTTTTTGATAATTTTCAAATAATGATCTAATAACAGGTACGTGTGGTTAAACTGTTTGATTCATTGCGACTTCTGAGCGTTTTTTTCTTTAAATGAACTCCCTGCATCTTTGTCCAACAATGGAATGTCCTCATCCATCCTTATAAATTAACTCTAAGATTGTTAATGAATATCTTATTTATACACACTCTTTCTGATCATCCTTTCTGTGCTCTCACCATTTTAATCTTCGCATCAAAGTCATTTTCCTTCATTTCGTGCTCTTGGCTCTTTATTTTCTTCTTAAAACTTTTTCATCTTCTTATTTTTCCTTTGTTATTGCTTTATTGTCGTCCTTTAAGAAAAACCATATATTCACAAGGATTACAGTCATTTCTAAAGAATGAGACACACACACTCACGGAAAATCCAAAAATTCATCAATCTTTGCCAATCCAAAAAAAAAAAACTTAAAAAAAAAATTGAAAACTGATGCACTATGCCAGCTTGACTCCCCCGAAAAATGCTGCCACACCAACAAAAAAGACCGCAAGGTTTGGTGTCAAGGAAGAATTTTCCTTCTCTACTTCTTCTTGATGCCTAAAGTCTTAAGGACACCTCTCGCTCTGCTGCAAAACACTATTTTGATCTTAAAAAGTGAACCTGTTTTGGAGCTCACCCTGGCGCGGTGGTGAAGCCCGTAGGACGCATAGAGCCTGTCAAACATTGTGGCCAATTGCATCCAGCTGCATAAAATATCGGCGACTTTTAGAAATAGCTCAAAAAAACAAAAGGAGTATGAGGCCCGTAAATGAAGGAAGACCATTTTTTTCGTTATGTTCCTTAATTTTGTGCTATGACGAAAACTACGACGACGACGTCGTCGCCAACGTTTTTTGGGTGCATTCAAAGGCAATATGGGTGGCATCAGAATTTGCTGCTATATATAGAGTCTTGATGCTACAGCAGGTTCTCCAGGCTCATTTTTTTTGTTTTTCATTTTATTTCGCTGACGATGAAAAATTACTTCAACTCACTGTGTGAGACTCGCTTTTCTTCTAAAATACCGTTCGGGCCTTGCCTTGCCATGCCTTGATGGTTGTGTTTCATTTTTCTCTCTGAGGATCCTCCGCATGAAAATATCCTGCATTCTGATGCACGGTTGAACATTTCTGCTAATTCTATACCTAACTATATATACTGTGTTGTTATCCTGTGCAAAGGATGTGCATGGTGTGCGGTTGATGATGGTGAAGCTATGTAAAAGTGAAGGGCTGAGCTGTTTTTGTTCGCCTTTATTATTTCTCATCTATTTCTTAGAGCGCTGTCAAAATCTCCTTCGCACACAATGGGGGTGTTCAGTGGGTATTCTGGCAAATAGAATAAATGAGAAAATATATAAGTTAAGACTTTATTTAGTAATAAGCAGAATAAGCAATACCCTATTGTCTTAAAAATATTGAAGATTTCAAAGATTTTTGCAGGACACAGCAGGCTTGACGATCCGACCTTTCATAAAACGTACCTTGACAAATCATGATTCTTTGAGACTCAAAACAAAAATTGAGGCATTGTTTTGCAGAACTACCTCGGAGCAAAACATACTTCTGGAAAATGATCAGGGAAACTGCATATGAATATGAATATGTTTGCTTCTTCATTGGCGTCTATCTTTGCTCATTTTATAACGTCTCATTTTAAACACATGCCAAGACGACCATCGGAACATTCAAACTCAACGCTAAATTGTTGTCTCAAAATTACTTGAAGATTTCTTTGCAGTTTTCAAAAAAAATCCTACATCTGAACTTTTGTGGCTCAGCTTTTAATTTATGTAAAATAATTCTTTGATTCTCTTGGTCAAATTCTTCAGAACAAACTAACAACACCCTAGGAGGAAAAGTGCATACAAAAACAACAACAACAAAAAAATAACACATCAAAACATCTGAATGAAGAAAATTGAGGTTAGGGTTGAAAACGTTTTTCTTCTGCGGGCTAAAAGTCTTCGTTGTAGCTTTTATTTTTTTCTAATTTTTTTTATAATTTTTTGCTTCCTTCAGGAGAGCCATCACATAAGAAGAGTAACGATGGATGGATAAGTGAATGAATGGTGGTCGCCTTTGTGAGTGCATAGAAGAACTATAGCTTTATATACGGCTCCTTGGCAGGCAGGCAGGCAGGCAGCCGCCTACTCCCACGCCCCCTAATGTCGCTGCCAAACACTCTGAATCGCATTAATCTTCTGCATTTCTGTCCGACTCATGACGAATCATTTTTCAACTGCGGCAACCATGCACACGAATGTCGTATTATATTCTTAGACAACAACGAGGACTCCTCCGTCGAGGAATGCAGTTTCGATAATGGATTTTGGGTTTTGGCCAAAATATAAAGTCTGGCGATACCTACCTACTCCTACATAGGTCCTTATATAAAATGCGATATAATTTGAGGCGAGGTATGTTTGGGAATAAATGCAGCATGCGATGAGCGTATTTTTTATTCTCTTCAGTGGTGCCCCAGGGTTGTATTGATGGGAGGGAAACAAAAAAAAAAATAGAAAAAGTTACGTCGTGTCGTAATGTTTGTCAGTGAAATTATAATCAATAAGACAGTTTGAGGCGACAACGACAACGTCGGCACACCTGCATCAGGTCATGTCAGAGAAATACAAAAAAAATACACCCAGAGTCATGGTAGGTGACATCATTTAAAGCCACACTGCCATCCAGTAGTTGCTGAAACAACAGAATTCCTCCACGTTTTGCCACCAGAAAATAACTTGATTCGATGTAAGCGATCAACCTGTGTGTAAATAAACGCGACATTCAGCGCAAAATGATCGTGACATCTCCTGTAGTTCTTTCGATGCTAATTTGTTGCAATTGTTAGTGGTGGTACATCTTTCAGTTAGGCAGAATATCGGTATGCATTTCTATGTACATATATTTATATAACTAAGTGCAATAGCAAGGTAAAGATTTCACTTAAAAACATGTTTTTTTTTAAATTAAAGGCACTTGAAGATTCAATGACGACGCGACACGAACGTGGCTATCTTCTGTTCTATAAGTTTGTCATTTTATAAATTTTACTGATCGAAATGTGTGCAAAACGTAAACTACGCAATCAATATGGTCTTAATGTGAACTTTAACATGTCTACATCAAGGGGAAACCATTCTCATCTCAGAGGAAAGCGGAGATTTTTTGTTTAGGACTACCGCTTTCTATTACTGTGGAATATCTCTAACATTATGCTGCTGTAATTCACCCACATTTTTGCTTGCCAAACTTAACCAATGTGTTGTATTGTTATGTATCCTTAATTACCAAGAAAAAAATTACATTTTTATTTCACCTATAGAATTGGCAAAAAACCCCATTAGAAGCTTAATAAAATTCCCATACATTTTCAAATATTTGGACAGCGGCGTTTAATTTTGGTTTTTGGCCCAAATCGCTAGTGTACCCAGATTCTATGGTAAATGTACTGTGAGAAACATAAATCAACTAATCGAAATCAGCACTTTGGAAAATCGATTTTTTCCACCTTGGTCCCACCCTTTGTCTCTGCGGCCTGATGTACCTACATACATCGAGCTAGAGCCGAAACGGTTTGACGGATTTGCTTCAAATTTGGTGTTAAGCGTTTTTATGTGATTATCTAGCTAGAGAGAAAATTCGATTTGTTGTTTTAGCTCATCTAGACGGGTAGCTGCCACGGTTGCCACTTAGAAATAAAATTTGTGATTTTTGGAAATAAAATTTGTGACCAAAATTGAAAATAAAAAGGACCAACATGAGTTAAAAGTGACCAACATAATTAAAATCTGAAATCTTCTTAGTACCTACAGAGAAAATTAAAGTTAGCGATATTTTTTTCATTTATTATCATAAATAACTAATTAGAAATTAACAAAAATAAATAAACAAAAAGGTACAACATAATTCACAAAATTACTTTAAGGGCAATGTGATCACTTGATCACCCCTTCTTCATAATAAGAAACATAAATAAGTAAACATAAATCATTAAACTTTCTTTCAGTCGCAGCTGAGCTGTTTGGTAATGGTAATAACAAACATTTAGTGATGTTGTCTTAATTTTACAAGAAATATTTATTAATATTAATTTATTATGTTTTGTTTTCAACAAGAACAAACAAAACCAACAAGCGAAATAGATGGAGGGAGACGCTTAAAGGCTCTCCCAAACCAATGCAAAACATTCGGTGCGGCGAAGAAACATTCGTCAGTCAAAATTAATTTACATGGCGATAAATGAGAGTGCCCACAGCAACGCGGCGGAAAAACATCCACCTTTCAAAATTTATTTACAGGATGATAAATGAGAGTGCCCACACCAACTGCGAATGTTTCTTCGCCGCACCGAATGTTTCGCTTGGTTTGGGAGAGCCTTAAACGTTTAAACACACAAATATTTCAAACTTTCCATCGTGTGTGGGTAATGCAGTGCGTTCAATTTAAAACATGCATCGTTTACATTAGGCGATGAAAAAAAATTGCGCTTCATTTTGAGAAAATGAAAATTAAAAGTCAAGTTTTTTTTATATTTCTTCTTCAAAAAAAGTGACCAGATGGAGAACAAAATGACCAAGTGTAAAAAAATGACCAAATTTGGTTATAAATGACCAACGTGGCAACCGTGGTAGCTGCCATAAAACGATTTCGGTATTATCAAATTTTCTCAAAAACAACTAATTAAACTAAATACCTACATGTACACTTTACAGTGAACACTGTACAGCTAGGTTCCCAAAATCACGTGAAATGAAATCGAAATTGAAAATCAAGTGAATTTGTTTCCATGTTCCACACTTCGATGGATTTTATAATTTCGAAAGCTTTTCGAAATCACTTCAAGTGAAATCAAAAACAACTCACACCTGTCATGTAGGACAATCTAATTTGTTGTTGATTAATTCGTTCTTCAGTTTCCATATTCTTAAAACCTCAGAAGAAAAGATTTGCAGTACAGAAAATTAAAAGACGTACGTTGAGAGACGTTTGTAATTCATTTGAAATTGCTGAAATAGGTAGGTACCTACCTGATGGAAACTTTCAACAAGTTTTTTATTAAAAGGAGAATGGGCAAAAATATATGGGACCTGGTCTACCAAGTGCCGAGAAACGAGACCTATGAAAATGATTAGGTACTATGGAGTGTACCAATGTACAAGTATTTTTTTGTCATAAATAATGGGAGTTGGCTAAAATAAGTCACCAAAAAAAAATAAGAAAAACACTGCAAATTCGAATGAACACAGAAGAAATGTTTTATATTTTCCAATATATTGCCTTAACCCCATCTTTTACAGTTCTGTGTCCATATTCAAGAATGATGCTCTTGAACTAAGCTTTCAAACGTTGTATATCTCAATTTTGGGCACTAGACGCTCTATTATTCCCATTCATTAAATTCGCTAAATCGAATTAAAAAAAGGAGAATTTTTGTACAGTTAAGCGAATTATTCGCAAACCAGGATGTTATACTGGCTAATAATTGATTGTTTGCTCTTATTGCAAACTTTGTTGCCATATACCTTCTGCCTAAGCCCCATGGTTTTCAGTTTCAGTTTTGTGTCAATACAAAAAAGGGCTTAGCTTTTCAATGATATAATCTCATTTGTGGGCAATAAGTAGATAGACCAAAATCCCCATTTTCCTTTATTATTTTGTATCATTTTATGGGGCAACGGTTCGTGAAGAACCAGGGCCTAGTGGCTAAAAACTTGCAACCATTCCTGTGTGCGCATGTCGACAGGAATGGAAGGGACCTACAATTTTATGCCGAATCCGAACCGAATCCGAAAAGTTATACTCTTGCGCAAGACGCAGTACCCCTGAAACAAAAAACTTTTTAGTTTTAAGTTGCCTTTACAATGTTGTTGCAAACTGTTGCGCCGCATCTAGCAAAATCTTTCAAGCACATTGCAGCTGGCTGCTGTTTTTTTTGCAGAATAGAACTTTCAATGATCGGTTGTAAAAGAAGCTAATGTCCCAATGGGCCTAAGCACAGTGTCCAAAATCTTATCACAAAGATAGATTAAACTCGCAATGTCAGATGCCGAACAAAGTATATCAAAACGAAATTTCAATTTCATGACTAAATCAATTATTTCGCACATACACATTAAAATGTCGTAATCACATCAAGATCCTACCCAATTTTTAAACAGTTTCACTTGAATAGATGTGGTCGAATTGAAATCCTGTGAAAATCGATAAAACCGTATAGAAACGTATGGAACACAGTAATTCGAAAAAAAAAGAAATTGATATCGATCAAATTGAAATTTGGAACAACAAATTTAATTTTACATCGATTTCAACTTCATTTCGATAGAAAGTGAACTGTAGATCCTAGCTGGTAATTTCTAGGGACGAGAAAAGTCTCGGTCTCGATCCAGGTCTCGCATGACGAGACCGAGACGAGACGAGACCGCCTTTTAAGCAACCGAGACGAGACTGTATATTTGATTTGGACCGAAATTTACAGAGAGTCTAATAAATAAAAAAATCCAAATTCAGTTAATTATTTATTTTCTTCTGCACAAATTCAAACGATAATCGAAGATAATTCGTTCTAATAACCAACAGTTTGTGCGAAAATCGTATTTTTCGGAGACGAGACTTAATTATACGAGACCAAGACGAGACTGAAAATTTTCGATTTAAACGAGACCAAGACGAGATTTACAAAAGTCTCGCGGAGTCTCGTCTCGTGGCCAGCCCTTAATTTCCAAAGCAGCTTTAAATACTGCATACAACGTTTTTACCAAAAAGTACAAATGATGGAATAACAATTATGGGTTTCTTTTGAAAAAAATTGCCTTTTCATGTATTTATTTATACATTTCTGAAAATATCATATTACTTAGCATGTAGCATTAAAAAAAGGCACAATATCCACAATTGGATCGCATGAAACTTGCTCTCGAAACTAACCATACTAGAATGTAGCTTGACCTTGCTGGTTGTAGATATAGTTAACGTTTGATAACAATTGTATATCGTTAACGATAAAATAATAAAAACATGTTAAAAAAGAAGTTGTGAAATCTTTGAAAATAATACAAAATGGAAAAAAAAGCTTGAAATGAAAAAAAAATATTTTCTTTGGTATTATTTTTCTGTAAAAAAAATCATTTACTTGTACTTATTTTAAATGCAATATTTTTTAAATAGCTCAGAAGTACTGAACTGCTAAATAGTCATAAAATTCAAAAGAGCCAATGACTATAATATTCAGGAAAATACCTAATCAAATATATAAAAAGTGGGTGGAAATTAATTGTGATGATTTCTTATCAAAATCACTATCATCCCCGAAAATGTATTCCAAATCGGTTGTGTGGTTCAGTCTTTATAGAATTGTTTCCGCTCGTGCAACGGACGTCTTGAGGGAAATTAGAAATTACTTTCTTGGACTTCGACATCATCATAATATTATTTATGATTGAAATCTCGAATTTTGTTTTGACTCGAAAACAATATATGTATTTGCCCTGTAAAGCAAGTAAAAACACTATTGGTTCTGCGAAACAAAAGTGTTTTTTGTGTTGTGCGAAATTTGTCTGTCGTAAAATTGATGAGATATTAAAAACACACAAGGGAGAAATCCCTTCTGGTGTTAACCCAATCTGCATTTTGCTTTGTTATAATTATACATATGATCAATACGTAATTAAGAGTCCATTGGCGGGTGACAATGTCACAGTGGATATAGTGTTTGACTGCTAACCTGGACGAGCCCCAGTCTAGGTAGCATTCTTTTCTATACTCAAAATGAAACACATCTCCCATGCCGCTATCCATGAGCGGCACTTGTATTGAGGAAACCGAAACGCTTTCAGTCCTCGGTATGTGTATCACAGACCACCTTCTGTGGAATGAACACATATTCGACGTCGCCAAAAATGCTGCTAAGTGCTTAGGTTTTCTTCGACGATGTAAGAAATTTTTCTCCCCTTCTGATCTGGCTGTGATCTATAAAGCATTTATCCGTCCGAAACTTGAGTACAATTCTCATATTTGGGCAGGTGCCCCAATAACCCACTTGAGTATCTTAGATAGGATTCAAAAAAGAGCTTTGAAAATGATAGGTGACAGAAATATAACAGAAACATTTGCATCACTCGAACACCGCCGCCATGTTTCATGTCTAACATTATTTTACCGTTACTTTTATAAACACTGTTCTAGTGAAATAGACAGCTGCATTCCTCCCCTAAGACAATTCAACCGTAATACTCGTACCTCTAGGAATGCACATCAGTTTACCCTCGAGTCCAACTTCGGACGTACTGTCAAGTATAGAGATTCTTTTTTTAGCCGCACTACCCGAATGTGGAATGCTTTACCGGGCTCTATCTTTCCCGACCATTTTAATATTCAGAGGTTCAAAACCAATGTACATCGGTATCTCCTCTTAAATTCTTCCCTATTTTCCCAACGCTCGCACTGTGTTTAAACATTTTAAGGGCAGCCAAAATCCTTTTAGTGCGCGCTCAAAAAAAAAAAAAAAAAAAAAAAAAATGGGTGCCATTCGTGGAATTTCATGAGATAATTAACATCTTATTTTCAATCAACTGTGCCAAGAAAATATTTCCCCTTCTTATATTCCTTCCAACTAGTGCCCTGCATTACATTAAAAAAACCTAAGGTCTCACAGGCATACAAATTATTATTATTATTATAACACCAAGATCACAAAAATGAACAACTCAGCAAAGAGGTTCATATTATTTTTGTAAGATTAGCGAATCTTAGCTTCATCATCAAAGAAAAGAAGTTCTGAGTAGTGGATTGTAGCATGTAAATCACCATTAAATGAAAGAAATAAAAAGGGACATAAATGGCTCCCTTGAGGAATATCAGAATGCACAATTGTTTCTTTTGGTGTATTTTTTATTAAAGCAAAAAAACTGTGATATGCAAAATAAATATAACTGACGCAAAACTAAACTTGCTAAGAACTTATTATTTAAATTAATATCAGGGACCTCTTATCACGCTAAACAACTTCAAAACGTACTTCTACTTATACATACATAAAACAAACACATTGAATTTAAATTAAAATATTCCAAAGCAAAATATATTCGATTAAAAAAAAAATAATGTGTAAGTACTCGTAAATCTCCATAGGCAAATCTCCATATCCATCCATACATTTGTCTGAGAATATATTCTCCATCCACAGGACACTCCCATTTCATTCTTTTCAAAAACAAACAGAAACAAAAATTGAAAATATAAATCTCGAAAACAATGGCATCAATCTTCAAAACCAAAAGTCCACCTCCTGTCAGATCCGCATAAAATCAAAAAAGAAGTCGTCTATTCTAGAAAATACAATACACAGAAATATAACAAACCAAAAATACAAAACAAAAAACTACAGTACAACCAAGAACCATGAAGCAATGTATGCATTCCGAACCAGAATAACCATCCATTACTGAACATCCATCATGTCCACTATATAGGTCCTGATGTATCAGTAGCCAAAAATCTATGAGTTTTTTTTCGTCCCTAAGTATGAAGTTAGTTCCTATATGCAAATTGTAACGCAACAAAACAAAGATATTTACCACACCTCTTACTTCTATGCACTCTCAACAAAAAAAAAAAACAAAAAAACAAGTCGAAAAATAGATGAATTATCCTGCATTTTTTGGAAGAGTTTACCTACCTCTGACAAAAAATCTACAAAAATCCTATGTCCTGCAAATGAAGCAAAAACCTTCCTTTTTCAAAAAAAAAAACTCTAAAAAGCAAAATAATAATAACGTCCTCTCCTGTCCATCTAAGATCCCCGCCAACGATGACTTGCATCTGATGATTTTATACCTCCCACTACAGCAGACCGCCACATACACACAACAGAGAGGACATTCTTATGGTCGGTCCTCTATATAGGTTTGGGATGCGGTGCAAGGACGAACAAAAAACGAGATTTAATGCTGATGGGGCATTTTGGCCTGCACCTAGGCCAATGCTGATGCTGTTCAAACGCTGCTGATGCTGACGAAAAAGAATGACTTCCTCTTAGAGAGGTCTTTTTTTTGTTGCTTTCTTGTTGTCTGTAAAAAGTCCTTGATGGTATGTTTTTTTTATTTTGCTGCATGCGAAAAAGGATATTGCGCCAACACAGCATCACAACCAGCCCAAAATCCAGATCCATCACAGAACAGCATTAAAAAACTAAAAAAAAAAAACGACCAAAAGAGCGTGTGTTATAGCTATTCGTATAAAGAATGATTAATCGAATAACTAGGATCCTTGTTTTGTTGTGTTTGGCTTAATGTGCAGGCGTTGCAAATGGCAGCAGCCATTACTTCCACTTCTCATGACAGCCCACAGACCAACAGCAAGAGCATATACGTATCGCACGACGACTCTTCTACGAGACTATATCGTTTGGAGGACGACGTTTCGGTGTTTTGCTGTTCTGGTATATGCATCACTTGTGATCTTTTTATTTGCTTAGCGCCTTTGGGAAAAAGAAACACTTTTTCATACCCCAATTGAAGGTTTTTTTTTTTTTATTTGTAAATGCCCACCAATCAAAGGATTTTCGTATCGTACAGAGAAAAAACTACTTTTTTTGTTCATCTAAATTTTTTCTTTCGCTTCCACTGCATCAGACAACAGGATTAGATTGAAAGGATTTCGAATCCAAAGTGGGTATGCATTTTTTTCTTTTCGTCTTCTATTTCAGTGCCTTTGTAAATGGGTTGCATCAACTAATAGGATATATAGTGAAGAAGGTATTGCCGAATGACATTTTTCATTATCAACCCAACGTCATCATAGTTATCGATGGAGCGGGGCCAGTTTTCCAACCGACCAACGACGACAACAAGACGAACATAACAAAAAAATCCTGTAATCCTATCAGAAAGAAGCTTTTTTGTCACTCACTCCACAGTCCACATCTATCACATCTATATCATTCAGGATATATGAAGGATGCCCATCCGGATCTGTCATTCGTAAATTCAGACAAAGGATCTAGGTGGACTATGGCAGAGGCGAATAAAATCCACGAAAAAAAAAATGTTAACATTCATATTTTTTTTTATTTTTGGAATTACAAAATAAAATAAAACAAAGAGAGAAACTAAGGGGGAGTGAGATGATAATAATAGCCAGGATAAACAAATATTTATTTAATCCTTTCACTTCCCGCTGAACGATCAAAGTGCGGCAATGCTTTTGTGTGCACATAATTCACAGAGCTAGCTTGCGCCTGCAATGAGGTGAGCAATAGTTCCAACTCTCAGCGAGGAGCAAGATAAAAACAAAAAAGAAGCCATCACAACGCGAGTACTTGAAGAAAGCTCCATCGTTACAATTTTTTGTTCCTTCTTCCTTACATTACAATTAAGGCGTTGGAGCATGATGATGGTCATAACATAATCCTTCTGCCAGAATGAAATCGGGCTTTAGTTGTTACAATTTTTTTTTGTCTCGATCTTCATCCGCTGAAAATAAACAAATAAAATTAAAAAAAGGATAATCAAAGAACAAGTGGCAAGGAGGTGGACGGTATACTACTGTAGTAGGTTTCGTGGTGGTATGGGGAGGGAGTGCTAGCCTAGGTAGGTTAGGTAACTACCTACTATGAATTGTAAGTAAAGAAAAAAAAAATATTACAAAAAATGTATTGTGTTGTGTTCAGCGATTTATCGCTGTCCTTGCAAACTTTTTTGTATCCTTAATAAAAAAATAAAAAGAAACCGAAAATTACTAAAAGAAAAACAAAATTAAAATCGGTAAAAACTTGATGTATCCATTTTTATCCTTATTTTTTTTTTATTTATTTAGGTTTTTCTATAGGTATATAAATTTCCTTCGTGGTGGCATTTTTCTTCCAAGTGAATGCTGGTCTTTTTTTGGAATTGCAGATAATGGTGTTGTTTTGGTGGTGGTGGTCGTGGTGGTGGTGGTGGTGTTGGCTTTGAGGATATGATGGTTTGTATGGTAGTAGTTTGCAGAAGAAGCAAAAATGGAGAAAGGACTTTTTTTGTTGTTGTTGTGTTTTGTTGCATTACAACAAAGGACTTTTGCTGCGCGCATTCGTGCTTGTGAATGGTTCGTTAAAATCGGTTCAAATGACATTTTCTTTAGATTTTGTTTTCTATTTAGGTAGGTATTTATATTTTTTATATTTTTATGTTTTTCATTTTTATTTTTATATTTATGTACATATGTTTTGTATATATTTTATTTCGTTGTAAATTTAAGGAAACAAAGAAAAATGTCAAAAACTAGGATAAACTTATTTTCTCGAAGAAAACAAGAGAATAGTACAAGTTAAATGGTCACTACTTTTCGTATTGTGTCGATGTCCTGATTTTTTGTGACAGAAACAAAATCATCATGTTTGAGCATTTTGCGAGTATATGTATATGGTGGCGGGAGGAATAATAAGAAGATGTTAGCTTTTGTGGTTGGGTGTCGGAATGGCAGTTGAAAGAATAGTTTCTTTTTGTTCTTGTTCCCTATTTTATTTAATATTTGAATTTGACATTATTGTTTTTATGCAATTGGCAAATTAAAATTAGTGTTTGTAATTAAGGCCAAGGCTATCATGATTCATCCACAATTAACTGGGCTTTAACCATCTGCAAAACTGTTGAAGGTAGCTATCTTGAAGATTCAGGTCCTGATGTTGATCGCTTGCAAATACGACTTTTTAAATAACTATGTGCCTTATACCATTTATTTACATGTATTATGTATGTATAACATAAGGGTGGTCCTTATAAAGGTCATTGTCTTATTTTGAATGACGCACCCCCTAATTTGTTCTAAATTATTAAAAAACTTAATAAATTCCTGTAAAATGTTGGCTCATTATATTAACGTTAACACGGCCTCAAGAGGTCTGAAGTTATATTTGGGAAATCCCATGTGTTTTTGTAAATCCAAATTCCAAAAATCTTAACTTTGGAAATGATTGATAAAAAAAATTAAATTTGTTCATATGTAGTTATAAAAATTTAACTGAACAAAATTTATAACAGTTATTTCCCCACTTAGAGCCATTTAAAAAAAAAATTTTTTTTATTTGAATTTTAATAAATGTTGTAAATTCTTTTTTAATACATTTTTGTAAACATGACAAAATCTACTACATGTGCGCAAAAATTCAAATGTCTTTATCAATCATTACTTAAGTTATGAATTTTTAAAATTCGATATAAAAAAATACACGGGATTTCCTATAAAAAACTTCAGACGCCTTGGGGGCCGGGTTAACGTTAATATAATGAGCTAAAATTATACAGGATTTTTTTTTTTAATTATTTAGAACAAATAAGGGGGGTGCGTCATTCAAAATAAGACCTTTATGCTGACCACCCTAGTATAACATACATGTGTGGGTTCCCGTTGGTTTTCAATAATATTTTGTCCACTTTAGTAGAAAACTGCTATTCCTGCCTAAACGAGGGGAAAAGTTGCTCTATAGGGCAAGTTTTTTTTTCGTGTCAAAGAAAATTAACATTACGATGAAGGATAAGTCTAAAAAAGTGATTCTCGATAGGACTTCCGTCACGTCGGTCGGTTTGTATGTCTGCGCGTCCATGTGTCCCTGGTGTTCTTTGAAGAAGATCCCGAACAAATCAATGGATTTTCTTCAAATTTAGTTTGAAATGTTCCTTCTATCTCATCTTGACTAACAGTTTCAATCTTCAATACTACAGTATACCATCTTTTCGACAAAAAATTCGAATAACGGAAATAATGTTCTTAGACTTTTGAAGAAATCGCCTTTTTGGTTTTTTGGCATATTGTCAAATATCTCGTCAATGGCTTGGCTGATTTTGTCATAATTTTGCGCTTAGTAAGTCAGCAAATATTGCATTTCAAACTTGTATAAATATGTGTTTTATTTTTAATGAACAGTTAAAATTAAATAAAACATTCTTTTTTTATTTATGACATTTTTCCCAAATTGTTTTTATTATTAAATCATAAAATATTATCACAGGAAAAATAGATTTTTTTTTGTAACGAATACAATGGGGACGATAGGACGACGGCTGAATTTTGTATTCCTGGAAGAGGGCTATTAGAAAAGCTTATGTCCAGTTTTTCGGGACACTATCTCCCTGGGGAAATCCCTCATTTCGGAAAACGCGAATTGATCTTCTCCGAAACTATCGATTTGAAGTGAAAAGTTGTCATAATCAAACTTGTTTGAAATAAAATTATCTTTTATTTGTCATCAAAACTTTTTTTCTGTGTGTGCAATATTATTGAGGTTATTTCGTTTTTTTTTTTTTTTTTTTTGTACATTTTTCTCATTTCGTAAGAAAATTACGTAAGTTGTTCTCATGACACAAAATGTGGACCACAAAGTTTAACCAAAATGTTCATATATTTTTTTAAGAGGATGCGATATCCCAGTCCAAAGTACGATCATAAGATTTTCTAATAGCCCTCTTTCAGCTATAAAACATTCTCATGACACAAAATGTGGACTACAAAGTTTAAGCAAAATGTTCATATATTTTTTAAGAAGATGCGATATCTCAGTCCAAAGTAAGATCATAAGCTTTTCTAATAGCCCTCTTTCAGGTATAAAACATTCAGCCGTCCTATATTTCGTTCCATAAAATGATTGTTTTTTTTTGCTAATTTTCCTGTACTAATATTAAGTGTTTTTTCGTTAACTATATACAAATATAACCGAACCATTAGTGTCCATCGTTGATGTCTGCCCATACGTTCTAATAGGTAAATACAAATTTTCTAACTGGCTTTCTTTTGTGTCTGTTTGTTCGGTAGAAATTTAGTATTTTTGTAACCTGAATTGCTGATGAGCTATGGACTTTCAAGTTAAAAAAACCTCTTGTTATTCAGTTCAAATCTATGTTTTAAATTTCAAGTCTCTTTATAGTTTTTCATTAAGTTGAAATAAAATCAAAAGTACAATTTATGAACACTGGGGCGTATACATACTTTCAATCATTTTGTTTGTATGCCCTCACGATTTTTATAATCTACTGAATTTTGTAATAACACTATTTTTAGTATTCTACTGGTAGTTTTGCGATGCTGCTTCTCCACCTACGTCATCGGCCTACTCTGAACTCGGCCGTTGCAACAAATTCGAAATACCTGCAAGAATTAAATTACTTACCAAAAAACGTTAAATTTATCGTATGTTATTCGTCCAGCAAAAAGTAATTAACACACTTTTTGGAGAAGTAAGAGAAATTAAAAATAACCAATAAAATGGATTTTTTTATTGTTAGGGCCTAACTACAACAGATCTACTTTTTGCAAAAAGAGAAAAACATGTAAATAGACATGATAAACATGTATTCTACAGAAAACTACTTCCAAAAAAACATACGAAAATTGTTCTGACAGATATATTTAACCACCATATATAATTTTTAATTGTTTTTTGTCTTCAGCAAAGATATTCAATTCTTACTTTTGTACTTTTTGAAAAAAGAAATAGGTCAATAACGTTAAGCCTTTTCTATAAAGAATACATATATATTTTATTTGAACAATACCTGATTCTTGTAACTTATTTCTATCTGTGACTTAATCTCTGCACATTTCAAAAAAATATCAAAATATTATGCCGCTCAGTTAGAAAATAAATATTTACTTTGTAACAACATACAATAAATCGATCAAAAATTGCCCTTCCTCAGTTAAAACAAACTTTGCCCTACTTAAATTATGAATTACTCTTTGTGGATACAACAGTTACTTTTCTTAACCTAAAACTGCCAATTTTTTTGATTTTTGCGTTGTTTCACTATGCCAATATAACTCAAGATATAAGCTTTTTACGCGAACCTTTATGGTTTTTTTTTTTTTGAGACTTTGTTTTATGATTTTTTGCGTTTTATAAATCTCCTACAAAAAGCCGATAAGATGCTCCTAAACATATATTTTTAAAATTTATTGATGTGGTAATACCTCTGAGAAACAAATTGGAAAATCGCTATTCTTAAAACCCCACCCTCAACAGAGGCTGAAAAAAATCTGCCAGACTTTAGTTTTCGATACCACGATATAAGCACCTACAAACCCTCATACTCATATTTTGGTTATTCATCCACTCCCAAAATTTGATGTCTGCTCTTAGACTATAACATTAACATACTATGGTAGGCAAACAAAGAAATAGATACAACGAATCTTGAATTTTGGGAGAATTACGAGGAAGCGAATGTTAAAGTTCCATACAATTGTTGCAAGATTACGTTATTTTATCTAAGGCCTTACAATGACAGCCAAGCCCCTTAAAACTAATCATATCATTTACGTTGTAGTGTCAAAACTAAACTAATTTGTATATGCTCTTTAGACAACTATTTAGCATCAATCACAATCAGAGATATCCGTACCAGTGTGGACTTGGCTACGTCAAATTTGTCCCCAAACATAAAAAGAAAAATAGCCCCAAAAATGTATATGGCAAACATCAAAAACAAATCAAAATTTAAAATTTTTGAATTGGGGCTATTTTCCATGGTTTAAGGGCATTTTTTCATTCTTAATTTTGAGGTGAAATTGCATTATGAAAAATGGCCCCAAACTTTTATTCTTAAACCAAAATACAAAAACTTTGACCACAGACCAACGGACAATTTAGGCGCCTGCCAGCCGACTGAGCATACCCTAACGTGAGCGGGACAGAGGACCCAAAAAGGGAGTTAAAATCATTGAACCCGCGAAGTGGGCCAAGCAAGGTACTTTTAATGCTATCCCAAACCGACGCAAAACATTTTTTGTACGATCGTAATTTTTCTGTTGTTGTTGCTTCTTATTCATCGTTTTTTGTTTGGAGTAGGGCTGTCCACGAGACGCGACTCTGCGAGACTTTTGTAAGTCTTGTCTCGGTCTCGTTAAATTCGAAAATTTTCAGTCTCGTCTTGGTCTCGTGTCGGTCTGGTATAATTAAGTCTCGTCGCGGTCTCGTCTCCGAAAAATACGATTTCCGGACAACCTGATGATTATTGGAACGAAATATTTTCGATTATAGTTTGAATACGTGCAGAAGAAAGTAAATATTTAACTGAAATTGTATTTTTTAATTTATTAGACTCTATGTAAATTTATATACACTCTTATCTCGGTCTCGTCTCGTTATTTAAAAGCCAGTCTCGTCTCGAGACCGAGACTTTTCTCGTCTCGTGGCCAGCCCTACTTAAAATGATAAAAATCATTTATCTGGAAAAATTCAGATGTCCATTAAATGCTTTCACAGCTACCTAGAGACATTATTTTCGGTTTCTGCACATCTGTGGGGCAAAACCTTTCCAACGTTTTATAATTTATTTAGTTCCGTTGAGTATTTACAGTAAAAAGTGTAAAAAGTGTAATTCGCACAGATGCAAAAAGACCGACAGACGTCTTGACGAAAATCACTTTCTTGGACTTCTCCATCATCGGAATGCTAGTTTTGATTAAAACCTCGAATTTTTTTTTTACACGAAACCAATAGGTATTTGCCCTATAGAGCAAATAAAAGCTAAATGAAACCAAAGTGTTTATTAATTTAATCACCTTTTTTATGTCGAAAAATGAAGTCACCTACCATTTTTGGAGGAATTGAGAAGTCAATAGAAATATTTTAATTTCCTGCTTGCTTTTAAAAGGGTTGTTACTTTTTTAAAATATTAAAAAGGCAGTGCAACAGGGTGTGCCATGTTAAATACTGTCTCTTCTAAATTAAATTGGATAACACCATAATTCCTTAAATTGAATTTTAACATTATTTCACAAAATTAAACCCGAACTACTAATCTTATTGTATAATTCTAGGTTAAAGGTTAGACCACACTAGGCGGAACTGCGATTCAAAATAATTTGTATGAAATTGTATGAAGTTTAGTTGCCGCTTAGTCCGCTATATCGCACATACAATTCCATACAAATAATGTTTTGCCGCGTCGTGAAGTGTAGTTCCGCTGCAGTTGTGTGTGGTCTAACCTTAAAAAAAAAAGATTCTTACTGCACAGTTTGAAACAATAAGTTTGATTATTATTTGTTGAGCATAAGAAATATTATATTTGTATGAAAAATTCTTTCGAACTCAATGTATGGCTTCTCTTCTATACTTAGGGATTTGTTCGTTGTTTTTTTTTTTTTGGCTCAGCGCTTTAAAGATTTCTTATATTGTTACTTTTCTTTTCAAACTTAGCCCCTTTAAAATTTGAACTTTTCTTTTTAAGATCACTATTCAAAATTTAAAGCAAATTCCCAAAAACGAACAAAATCATCCTCATTATGCACCTTCCTGTGTAGCTATACCTGATGCATCTTCAAACAAAGATACATCATCAAGCTCATGTCACAACTTTGCCAACCTACACTAAAAATAAAAAAACTATACTATAATATTTGTAAAAAAAAAGAACTCTACCAACGCATGCCTGATGCCTCGAATCGGTTCCTGTATCATGATGGCGTGAGGTCGCACATCAGCATCAACATGACCAGTTAAATTTCAGAAACCAAAACCAAAACAAATAAAAATGAAATGCATCCGCAAGACCTTACGTCAACAAAAAACAAATTCTGCGTAATCTGGAGCTGATCTTGCTTCATGGTTGTCATTCGCAGTCTTGCTCGCTCTCAGTTGTTCTCGCGGAGGAGTTGCGAACTCATTAACACAAAAACGTGAGGGTGGCCGATTTCCCAGCGGATATAACATCAACATGCGCTTCGGAGACTGAAACCTCTCTAAGTGGCTAAGCTAGCTATATGTGAATGTGATGTGCGCTAGAAGCCACTTGTGCCTTGTGAGCTTCTTTTTTCAGTAGCTATACCTTTACTTACAAATATATTGAAACCTGAGAGCTGAAAACTCCATGGATCCGGTTTCACTGCGACTGAAGTCGCGTCTCTGTCTCAGAACCGATGCGATGGATGCAGATGCGTTTTTTGATGACCAGATTGATTTTACATTCTTCTTCACCATGGAAGGTTTTTTTCTTCGAAAATGAAGACGCCGTACATCGATGTGGACCGGGAGGCTTGAGAGAGAGAGAAAAAAACACGTCATTTAAAGTCATGTTGCATCGTTCGACGCAAATCATTTCCCAGGCATTTAGTTGTGCATTTTATATGCAATCTACACCGCCGCCGAATCATCACCGCACCGCACTCATCGACCCGTGCAGGTCTTAGCTATATTTTTCGTCGTCGCGTCGTCGTTGCTGCTTGATCATCGATTTCCCAGAAACATCATCTGCTTCACGTCAATTCAGACATCCGTCATGTTTTTTGTTGCACGTTGCACTTGAAAGAGTTTTTTTTCTTTCAACATGTTTTTTTTTCTTTTTGTTGTCAAACTTATATCACCCACACTTTGTGGTGCTCTGAGCTCTGCGCACCCAATCAACATCTTCTTGAGGTAGGACCACACCTTCGCATGTGCTTTTGTCCCTAACCTAGGACATATCAGGACAAATGAAAGTCATTCGAAAGGGGTTCATATTCTTTTTCTTTCTTTTTCTCTTCGTGATGCAACACTCCATTTACACGAAAAAGTTTCACCCTCTTACTTTATAGATAAGGTTAATTATGTTGGCGTCACTCCTGAGTGAGCAGCAGTATAAAATAAACTAACTTGTCGAATTATTTTGCTGGTGAAGGTTATGAAAATGGTAGAGATATGGCGCGGGTTAATTTTTTTTTATGGAGCTTGTATCAATAAAGTGGCGTACTTGGCTTGTGTTTCTTATTGTTTGTGTTTGTTCTCTTTTATATATTTTCCCCCATTTGTTTGGCAGTTACACCAGTTGAAAATGAACACTTTGACGAGGTATACAATTTTGAATTTAGGTCAAGGGTATTCCGACCATCTCTTTGTGCAATACGACAAAAAAGTAAGTAGTGGATTCCCTTACATAATGTTAGTCAGTTCCGAACCCTTGAGTATATTTTTTTGAGGGCCTTTGAGATCTTTCTAATTTGAGATTTTAAATACTTGATTTATTTTCAAGATGAAAATGAGGCAAAATTTCCATATATGTAATTAAAAAATTTAGACTTAAGTCTAATTTAACCAACACAAAAATAGTCGAATTTAGGCTTAATTCAACTCAAAATTAATTTATTACCCACGAGCTATCATCTGTATCTGTTTCAAGAGTTGGGTTTAGAAATTTGTAAGGTTAAAATACTTGAATCCGTTCTCAGACATTTATTTAATTATGTAAATTGACCGTGACAGTGCAAACAAAAATAAGAGATGAATTATTAAAGTAGTGTTCGAGTGATTTTTCAACTCAAATAAGAACTTAAAAGAGAAAACATTAAGGCTCTCCCAAACCAATGCGAAATGGGAGCGAAACCTAACGATTCAAAAAATGACAGATAGACAACACAAACAAAAAAATATCGTCAGCGAATGCTTCTCGTCGGTGTTGGAAAGCCTTTAAGGGCTCTCCAAATCCAACGCGAAACATTCGCTCTGCAGGCGAATCATTCACAATGATAACAAAAATGGCAAATAAACGGGTTGGGGTAGAAATTCTGTATGGTCAAAATTCTGTTTTCAAAATTCTGCATTTCAAAATATTGTTTTCCAAAATTTTCGTTACATAAAATTCTGTATGAAGAATATTCTGTATTCTAAAATTCTGTATGCTCAAAATTCTGTATGACCAAAATTCTGTGTTTAAAAAAAATCGTTTTGATAATTTAAAAAAGTGCGCACTTTTTTACATTATCAAACCGATTTTTTTTTAATACATTATAAAGATTTTTTATGATAAAAAGCTTGTTGCTGCCGTAAGATCAGTCAAAACTAAGCTTCTTTGCTTAGTAAATTTGAAGATTAAAATATTTTATAACTCCTGCCAGTTTTAAAAAAATGATATGCCTACCGGGAAGACATCAAGCTGAGTTTTGTACTGCCTTTGAAAATTCTGAGAAAATAACGGAAAAAGATGCAAAACAACGTTGAGTCCAGGCATCAGAACGTATAAATCTCGTTTTAAAAAATTTCACACGTTGAATAAACATCACAAATACGACTTTAATTCGGATTAATACTAGATTCAGAATAATGATAATTTTTTTTATGAACAGTGGAACACTCGTAAGCGATGTTGGATGATTCCGCAAATGCTTCACAGGTGGCAAGGACAAAAATGGGGGTTACATTAAAAAAGGAAAACTAAATTCTGAAAAATAAGAAAATTCGACGTATGTAGTATTAATTATGAGAAAGAGACCTGATTTGAGTAACATTTCCTGTTTGAGGGGATACGTTAAGGCGGTTATCTGGAATTATTTTTCATTATTTTTTTTTTTAAATTCAAATTTATAAATAGAAAGATATTGTTGTTTTTGTTATGGTAATTCTTCTTTAAAATAATGAACTTGGGCATAAATAGAATTTTTAAAAACTGAATTTTCCACATAAAGCATTTTGGATATACAGAATTATACATACAGAATTTTGAAATACAGAATTCTGAAATACAGAATTTTGGTCATACAGTATTTTTAAAAAAATTTCAAACAGAATTTTGACCCGCTCCCAAATAAACAATGCTAAATAATAACAAAACCTTCCGTCGGCGAATGTTTCGCGCCATTCGGTGCGTTGGAGAAACATTCGCCAGTCAAAATTTATTTAGGTACATGGTGCCTGGTGATGATAGATGAGAGTGCCCACATCAACTCGGCGGAGAAACATTCGCCTGTCAAATTGTATTCACATGATGATAAATGAGAGTTCCCACACTCACGCGAATTTTTCTCCACCACGCCGAATGTTTCGCGTTGGTTTTGGAGAGCCGCTACAGTAGCAAATAGCGAATACATTTTAATCTACTTGCAATTGTTATCGTTTTTCCGACTTACTTTTGGTCCTTGAATTAACACTACGCCGCGAATATTTCGCGAAAGTTATCTTGCAGTTTTGATATTGCTGCTAGTTAGTTAAAAATTATTTGTTTTGAAAGACTTAATTTTACTAATTATTAATTCCCTTTTATGTAATCTTGACATTTCTTTATCTTATAATCGTATAGCAAGCTCGCTCTCTTAGCATCCTTTTGCTACCAGAATATGTTTACATAAATATAACAATACCTAATAATAAATATTTGGACTCTTAGCATAATGCAATGCATAGTGCCTTTCAACTTAGCTATTAGCTGGTACGCATGAATCTTTGAAAGCTATTTCAAGACGAAATATCAATTTATTTTGCTTTTAACCTTTCGATAAACTGAATAATGATCTTATTAACAAAACTTAAAATGAAAAACTACGAAAAATGCCTTGAAATAACAAAAAATTACATTAAATTAGATATGAATTAACTGCGAAATGAAAAACAGCCCTGCGCCTTTACAAGCAATTTTCAGTTCAATATTTATTTCAGATTTCAGAAATGTATGCAGATATTTTTATTTCTGCGTTATTCGGTGGGCAATTTATTACATCAAATCTTATTTGCAATCAGACTGTTGAGGAAAAAAACACCTATTATGTATTAGCACCAGCAAATTAGCTACGACCCTGGTGAACATTTCATAAACTACACAAAATGACCGCTTCCACGGATAAACCGAGGATTCTCATATTTATAATGATTTATCTATGGTCAATGTATCTTTATAATGATGTATCTATGGTCAATGTCCGAGGATTCTCATCAACATATATAATGATTTGTCTATGGTCAATGTCCGTGGTAGCGGCCATGGACACTAGCGCCACTATCGGTATTTACGTCTCAATACAGTTCAAATGGAATAGAAACATTCAAAATTCTCGGATTTATGTAAGTACAATTTACATGTATCTTCGTCTAACTTCTGTAAAAAAGGGGATGTAAAATATAAAATTGACATTCGTTGGATAATGAGAGAACACCAATATGTGGAAGATTTTCATACATGCAGATTATAGGAAGTGTCATAATGCAGTAAAGACGAAAATATTCATCTTCCTGATTGTTCTCTATCACACGCTCGGTTTTTTTTGTAAACATCTGTCCCGCTCTACTTTTCTTCATATTTGCAGACGAAGATACATGAAAATCCAGCATTAGGTAAATAATTTATTTCATAAAATTTGTGGCTTGCATTGGAATATTCTATTGCATGTACGATTTTCTGAAATCAATTTTTTCTTGCGGAGGCGTAGGATTTAGTCAACAGAAACACTCTTTATAAAGATCCTAACCCTCGACTGTCATTCCGGTTTGCCTAAAAGTTACGGAAAACAACTGATGTGCCATGTTTGAGGGCAAGTTTAGGATTCGTGCAAAAAAAAAATACGAGATAATATTTTCCCTTACATTACGATTATAGAGAACGCGAAAAAAGTTGGTCCGTCTGTCTGTCCGTCTGTATGTCCGTCTGTACGTCTGTCTGTCCATCTGTCTGTCTGTCTGTACATCGACCTGCAGCCTATACGGCGTAAGTGATTTTCTTCACACTTTGGAATTAAGCTTCTTATGTGATTTCCTAGAGGGGAAATTGAATTTTTTTTAGTTCAAAAACTAACGGTACCTGTGATACAGCCAATATACAAAAATTGATTTATTTCAAAAACGGCTCTAACGATTTTCAAAAAAGAAATTACAAAAATTAACTACTAAAATAAATATTTTGATAGAAAAATAAATTTATAACATGTCATAAAACCGATTATTTGGTTTTTGAATTTCTCGTTAACTACTACACCGATTTCAACCAAAATTTTTATACAAAAGGCGGCTTACAGTTTTAAAAAAGAATTTTTGGATTTAAAAAAAATATTGAATTTTTTTTTTTGAAAATTCAATATCTTGAAAGCGGGTTAATGAATTTTTTTTTTAATTTCGTAAAAAATTGTATTTCATCAAATAATAAAAGTTGGCATACCAAATTTTATTTTAAAAAATGTTCAAGATTTTGTATATATACAAAATTAATTTAAAAAAAAAACCGCTCTAACGATTTTTGAATTTTTTGTTTCATAAATTCATATTTATTAAGAAAATCAGATGGCATACTTTTTTTGAGCTCTATCTGTTTTAGCTATTAAAATAACTCATTTATAATAATTCATAGTACAGTACAACACGGATATAAGAAACTCTGGTAATCCCAGACATTTCTTTCTTATATCCGAGTTTTTCTTATATGCAAACAACGGATATAAGAAAGACTATTTCTTTTATGAGAAACACGGATATAGGACAAGAAAATTCGTATACAGACATAAAACAGACACAAAAGAGACACAAAAATAAGCAATAACACATATTTACTGAGTATTTTAGCGCTTTTAAAGCTGTTTCTGCAATTCTGTTTATGAAAATTAAGAGCTCTCATTAACCATGGAACCAGATTTATGGCACAAACTAGTTTTGGCAAAAGTAAATTAAAAAAATATGATGTAAATTTCTTATATGCGTACTTTTTTGTTCTTGAAATTAATATTTGTGCGAAAAAATGATTTCTTATAGCGGTGCTTTTCTTATATGGGTGTTTCTTATATCCGTAAAATACTGTAATCATTTATAATTAAAATTGTTTTTAGCACTTTTTTTAATGAATGGAACCAATATGTGTTATGGAATCAATAAATATTGTAGTATTTTACTTAGGGTTCGGCAATAAAACTTATTACTTACTTATTCAAACTAAACAACAATAATTACTTTACAAAAATAAAACACCTTTATTTTACTTCAAATACTTTAATTCCAATACTTTTATTATAACAAGCACAACTCTAAGTTCACTATTTTACACCGACGTCTATTCGTTCACTTCCAAAATCTAACTGAGGTCTTCGGACTGGTGTGGTGGCCGTGTATTTATATCCGAGAAAAAAGCTACTAGAATCTTCTAGGGTTTCTGGAATGTGCTGGAATGTACTTCACTGGAAAGTCTCCACAAGTAGCTCAAAAGCTTTCGACCAATTACAAATTATAGAAGTTCCATGGTTTGGGAATTGAATAACGATGCGAGTGGTTTAGGTATTGGATAATGATAGAGTGGTTTAAGTATTGGGTAACATTAGTTAATCTTTTGTTCATAGATGGCGCGGAACTCGTTACTAATTTATTCTGTTATAGTTGCTGTTCTGTTGTTTGCACAAATTGGCATATTCACCACAATATGTAAATTGTCTATTTTTAGCTACGTTAAAGTTGTTAGCTACGAAAGCAAGTTTTGTGCGATCCAGTCGTGTCCATTTTTTCAATTGAACTTTGCCAGAACTCTTGATGACTTAAAATGGTAGAAATGGGAAATTTTGGAGATTAAACGAACTTACCGTATTTGTTCACAAAAAATGGCAACTGTTTGACTAAACGAATCATTTTTCAACAGTGGCAGTCAATATCATAAGTGACAGCCATCACTTCGATGAAACTGTCAGATGCAGAATTACAAAGCGAACATAAAAGGCTTATTTCTTAATCTTTAAGGAAGATTGTGTTTAATTTGTATGATTAAAATTAAATAAATTGTATACAAATATACACAAAAAGAAGATTATTGTATTGTGTTGCATTTTTGAAAGAAATATTTCTTTTGAAATGTCAGTCGTATATTCATCTATCACAGGTTAAATTTATTGTTACCTTAATAAACTCACCAAAGATAAAACTTTTCTAAAATGTTGAAAACATTCCGCTTGGTTGTTTTCCAATGCGTGTTTTACAGTAGATTTTATCATCAAACCTTATAATAAGTACAATAATTCTCAGTTTATATTTATAGTGCATAAATCAACACAAGACTCTGTTTGGTAATTTAATTAATGATAACAGCCGAGTTATTAAGCTGCTGCATAGTTGCTGCCGCTGCCGCTGACGTTGACGCGGTATTAGGTATATTATAAATGTTAATCACTTTACGCTTTGTTAGAACGCGCACGTTAACAATCGCAATGGAGACAATAAATCATGGCTCATTTGTGCCATACATTGTGTGAAATTGCGTGAAGAAAGGTTTCGTTAGATGCGATACGATATGCGACCGACACCGCGGACGGTAGCGTTGAAGGTGTAGATGCGTTGCATGTTTTATTTACTTACGACAGTGATGCGGTGCTGTGGTATAAATGCGCATCCGCAATGCGACGGCTTCTCAAGATTTGCATATAATTGCGCAGTTTTTTTGTGTGCAATTAACTCATCATCCAGGTTTATTCAACGTCGTCTTATGCCTACAGTAGGACAATAGTTCTAACTATTTAGAATAAAATCATTCAATTGATTAAGAAAGTTATAATTTTTGTAATTTATAGTTTTTATTTTTGTCTGTTTTTAAACAAATTATTAATTTTATCACAGGATGGAAAAATTATAACAAAAATGGTTCAGCCATTTAAAAGATGAAGGAGAAAATTTGTAGTAACGGTTTTTTTTTATGTCAAACTATGCGAACCAGAGCGTTCTTCTAGGTATCGATATCACGAAAAGGCTTCTTTGGAACACACAAAATATGCCTTTTAGTTTTCAACAACGCAAAGTTATCCTAGAAAAGATTTTTCCATAGGAACCCAAAAATAAAAAAAAGTCAAACTAGTGCCTTCATTCTTTGATATGTGGTTCCCCACTGTTTGCCATCACTCTGTGTCATAATCGGTTCAAAGGGGGCAGGCGCACGCATTTAAAAAAATCTACATTTCATCACGGAACACGATGACGCCGATTAATAATCCCATCCAAGCGCATCGTCGTAAGAAACGCTATTCATTTTTTTTTATTTAAGAAGTCACAAAGGGAGATGCATGAGTGCTCCGTCGAGAATTAAGCAATCATAAACATCACATCATTGCGCTATCGCCCTATCGTGTCTTCATCATGTTGAGGAATGGCTTTGAAATTTGCAATCATTCGCACATCAAGATGGTGAGGCCAGCTTACCAGTCAGCTAGCCCAGGCTCGCAGTCAACAGCTGGACTGAATCGGAGATAAATTCCGGTTATTTAAACGCGCGTGTAATAATAATTCCCACTCTCCAATGTAGGTGCCTCCACTGCGGCAAAATCACGGAAGCGCACACGCACGACTAGCAATACCTGCGTTAATCGAAGAAGATCGGCTGAGTCTCATCATAATCGGCCGCAGCGGGACAAGACGCGCATTGCGAGTAGATAACGATGTGTGAACAAGCTTCGGCCATCCGTTCAATCTTGCAGCGGGTGGCAGGATGGTTTGAACGCTGCGCTGGTGCTGCGAATTGCCGACAATTATTACGTTATTTGATTAATTGCATCGAACGGAATCGCTTGCGTTCACCTTGCACCAACATCCTCGTTGGTAGGATTCAAAGGTAATTAAGCTGTTTGGTCAGAGCTATGGTGATGCTAAATCTGACAGCAAGAGGAGCAAAAGAAAATGGTTGAAATTCCTTTCGTCTTATTTGCAACTCTTAAGTGAAATTCCTTTGAAATCGGAGATCACTTGCAATGCATTTTAAGCAGCAGCAACATTCGCAGCTGTGGTGCGCATGCGCGCATCAACCTACACACCTTGCCTCAGCGCAGTTGTCCCCCACCACGGCAGACCTTTTGCTTGCTCCCTGCAGAAATCAATCGAACAAAACGCATCTATAGCCCATGTAGTGACTGGAGTGTGTCGTGCGAATACGATCGACCACCCTCACGGTTTGGCTTAATGAATAAATACACCATCAGGTCCAGGACCAAAGCTGTGAGGAGCAGGAACATGATCAACCAGCAAAAAGCAACACAGTAGCCCGAGATGGACAGTACGGTGTCACTTGTGCAAGATTGCATCCAGATTACGCAGAATTCTGGATTCATTTATGGACGAGACGACACACAGTAGAGGTACACTACACATACACAATAAAGTATCCTACGACGAGAAGGCATATACGAGTATGATCAGTATTGTTGATGTTGACGACGACAACGGACAGAACCGATGCGTCGTTGCTGGACCTGGACTGGGATCGAGTGTAAATGATCTTGCATCGTCATTTCGCTGTTTTTGTTTTTATTTTTTTGTTTTCTTGAAAACGAAAAGAAGACACAAATGCGTTCCATTAGCGTTCGATAATGACATACAAAAAAATTGCATGTTCTTTGTCAAGAACTCGACAAAAAAGTTAAATTTCTAGGAAACTGAAGATATCGATAACTGCAAACTATTTGAATAGATTTTTAAAATTTTGAATTTGTGACTCCTATAACTCTTACATTATGTGTAAAAAGTGTCAACTTTTCCCACAACCATTTGTTATTGATATCAATCGATTGGATTTAATAAGTTAAGCCGAAGCGAAGGCTATGAAGTTTAACTTCGAGCATGTTACGAAACCTCTTTGATTTGATTATTCTAATGCCAATTATTTAATCGTCAGATAACCTATCAGATTACTGAATAGTATAACAACAAAAACAAATTGTTGCTTTATTTGAAGAATACGAAAGTAAAAGCTTTGTTCGCACATATAAAATAGCTCATGTCACACATTTTTACAGTAAGTATTCTAGCGAAATTTACATGTACCTACAATTGGAGCATTTTTAGCCCACTTCTTGTATTCCCCAGGAGCTTTGTTTCGCGGAGAGTAAAATATTCCTCACCCCAAATGAGTTTACATTTTTCCTTTTTAGATAGATATAAGATAACAAAATTACCGGGAATGTTTTGGGAAAAAAATAGAGAGTACAGAATTCTCGTTTCGAATTGGGTTAGTTTAGTTCAGGTATTAGAATAGCTATCTTAGTACGTACAACATACTAATTTACCGAACCTTACCTTTGTTTAATTGACTTCACAAAAGCTTTTGACACCGTGGAACACAGCAGTATATGGATGGCACTAGGTAACCAAGGCATTCATCCCATCCTTATCAAAACGTTTAGAAATATATACAAAAAATAATACCGCCAAGATAAAAACTGACAAACTTGGAAGGGAAATCCATCTAAAAAAAAGGAGTTAGACAGGGTTGTCCTATGACGCCGCCATTAGTTTCCGCTGTCCTGGGGTACATCTTCGAAAAACTGAAATGGATAAACAGGTATGATGGTATTGTTCTCCTGTAGAACTCACCGACACACATACAGTCAATGCTGAATCAACTATCAACTACCTGCAAAAAAGATGGACTATTTTTAAACTTGACAAAAACAACAGTTATGACCAATCACTTAAAAGAATATATATTCCCGGAAAATGATAAAAAAAACTATCTTGAGGACAAAGTTTATAGTACAAGAGAATAAGCAAAAAAACAATCGTTTTATGGAACGAAATATAGGGCGGCTGAATTTGTTATGCCTGAAAGAGGGCTATTAGAAAAGCTTATGCCCAGTTTTTCGGGACGCCACCCCCCCCCCTGGAGAAATCCGCCATTTTGGAAAACGCGAATTGATCTTTATCTTCGAAACTATCGATTTGAAGTGAAAAGTTGTCATAATCGAATTTGTTGGAAATAAAATAATCTTTGAACAAAAATATTGTAAAATTCTTGAAACATAAAATCATTTGAAAATTGAAAATTGAAATAGGAGGGGGTTTATTTTCCCCGATTAGACAGGAGCGGAAATTTTCTATAAATATACTTCAAATAGAAAATAAATTACTATTATAATCTTTTATTTGTCATCAAAACTTTTTTCTACGTGGACAATATTTTTGATGTTGTCTATTTATTTTACTTTACTTTTTCACATTTTTCTCATTTCGTAAAAAACTTACATAAATTGTTCTCATGGTAAAAAATGTAAACCACAAAGTTTAACAATTTTCTCTGCAAAATCAAAAATTGGTATATGACAACTATAATTTGGTTTTATGTATTTTGCAACCATATATAATTAAAAATTTTAGCGGACTGTCCTGATTTAATTAAATTTTTTGAAATAAGCCTATTTTGAGATAAAATTTTTAAAATAATTTATATCTCCATACTAGTAGGAGATAGATAAAAATCTTAAACGAGTAAAATTTTAAGCATTTTGTTATCTATCTACCACACAAATTTTAAAACTCTAGCATTCAAATTAACGAAATTAGAAAAAAGACATAAAAGGACTATCAATACAAATTTTTACTTTTACTCTACCTCCCACCACTTAGCTAATCAATGATCTCAGCGTTGCACATGTGGTGTTACATTTTTTCTTTTCACAAAAATTCAACCTCGAAATTTCACTCTCAACACGCCCAAAGAAGTTTCACTTCAAAAAGAAATATCATTAAATGTACATATTCAAGATAATTGAAAAGTCACAATGTTTTATCTACTTTTTTAACTATTTTAAAGAACTATGTGTAAAACTTTAAAATTGTCAAATAAAGCTTTAAATAATAATCACCAATAATTTAACGGACGATCTCTTATACCTTGCATTTTAATTTAATATCACGTCCTCACTTCGTTTTTTCACATAAGAAGATTTCAAGAACATGAATTAACCTTTTCTTGAAGTACAATTCCGAAGCATAAATATGAGTGCATTTGACTAAATACAATTTCTCAAGGTTTTGCAAAAGCAAATCAATCACCATCTTGGCAGACGTATTGTTTTTCTGCTTTTGATAATCTGGATTTCAACTGAAATACAGCTGTAGGTGTTTTCGAAGAAATACGCCATAATCTTACCTATTGGAAGGTGTATTCTTTGGTCTCAATTATGTCTTTTCTCTGACATCCGGTATGTTAAAATTCCTCCTTCTTTATGTCACAAGCTGTCTCTATTGTTCAATTCCTTACCATGTGCTGTTAAGATTATTTCTTAATTCGGTTTTTAACAAAAGGCGTAAGTAGTGGATATAAATGATTATCCATCGGAATTTCTTTCTGTAATCTACGGTGTCCCACAGGGATCCATCATGGGTCCTCTTCTCGCTGCATATACATGAGCTTCCCATTATTATCAATATGTATAACGATGAGTTAGAAGTAGTTTGAGCAGACGACTGGGCTTTACAGAGCACAGAGCTTCATGTATGAATAATGATCTTGCAGAAATATCACGTTGGTCAAACCATAGCAGTCTAATTTATTTTAAACCCCGAAAAATCCAACTGCATAATTATTTCTGAAAATCCGTCAGATCTGTCATACTTTCAACATTCCCTCCATATTTTTTAATTGTGGCAAAACAATGAATGATGTGAAGGGTCTTGGAATGACCTTAAATCAGAGTTACGACAAAAAATATGTTGATGTTACTAGATTATTTCTAGCGACTTTTGAAGGCAAGCATTTTTGAGTTTCATGCAAATTGTGAATGTGAACAACACCTCAACGTCAAGTTTTTTTTCTGCATTTCATTTGACATTTCTCAATTTTGGACTAACTCAATTTGAAACATGGAAATATACACAATCGAGCAACGTGTTAAAGTTATTCAGGCTTATTATGACGTTCAAATCAAAATGCATATCGTGCACTTCGTGATTTTTTCGGTTTATGAGCTGGCGGCATCACCGGGCCGTATTTTTTCCAAAATAAGGCCGGTCAGGCAGGTACTGTGAATGGTGTTCGCTATCGTGAGATGATAACGAACATTTTATGGCCCGAATTGGAAGATATGGATGTGGATGATATGTGGTTTCAACAGGACGGCGCCACACAGCTAACGAAACAATGTATCTTTTGATCGACAAATTCAATGGCTGTGTTATCTCACGTGGTGGCGATTTCAATTGGTCGCCACGATCATGTGATTTGACACCGTTAGACTTCTTTCTTTGAAAAAAAAAAAAAAAGATGTACGTTGATAAGCCAGCAACAATTCAAGAGCTAAAGGATGAGATAATAATAATGCCTCAGCGTCACCGAAAATTTGGACCATCGGATGGAGGTGTGCCGCCGAGGTCACGGCGGCCATTTGGCCGATATTTTGTTCCATACATAATTGAACCATACCAATATTATCATAATAATAAGAAATGACAATAATTTCCTAAATAATTTGTGTTTTATTCAAAATCAACATCGGCCCTTAAAATTTAACCACCCTTTACTATTCCGTTTGCACAACGGCCCTGGTAATGTTAAATTCCTTGAATTTTAAATTTGACATTTTCTATTTGCAAAAGTTGGATACGGGAAACTGAAATTCACCACACAGGGTAAACCGTATGCAAAATATAAGTCAGATTAAGCGCAGCAGTCTCATTTAAGCAATTCATCTGTTTCAAACTTATTATAGATTATAAAGTTTTTTGTTAATTTTTTTTAAATTATTGAAATAAAATGGAAAGTTATTCCAAGAGAATATTAAAGATTCATTTTAAAATTTTTTCAAGTGATAAAATTAACTGTTGGAAGGACTTAAAGTGTATTTCGCACTTTATATGCCACACATTCCTTTACCTCCGTTTAAACCAGAAGTTGCCCTACTCACATCGATCACTCGGTGTGCCACTTTCCACTGAATCTTGAATTAACAGATAATTTATGGTTGATTGTTCCGAGGGCCAAATACTTTTATTGACCGAAAATTTCGTTGTTGTGTTACAAATTTAAGTTATCACATAACAAGTAGGTATGTAGATATATCTAAAAGATTCACTACTATTTGTTCAACAAATATAATATATAATAATCATTTACCACCAAGTCTAAGCTTTTTCACTTAAATAAGTCATATTTTTTAAACCTAGCATCTTTTCTTGCAAGCAAAAAATATAATCATTTTTATCTTAAGTCATATTCGTAACAATAAAATTGCGCCATTTGCATCTCAAATCAATTTTCCATAATTTCCAATCCATTCAAACTATAAAAAAGAAACTACAATACCTTACCGGAAAGTCTAAAAGAAAAAATATTGCGTATGCTTTTGCTATAAATCATTTTTGTTTCTTCTACGATTATACCTATACCTTTTCGGACAGAAGAAGTGAAATAAAATCCGCTTATCTTAGGTGCACCCGCAGTTTTAAGTTGAGGGGCCAAGAAGCTGCCACACCACCGCACCACAAAGCAACACTATACACCAAGCCATCAACCAGTAGCCATCGATTTGGCTTCTAATTTGATTTGCACCGAAAAAACGTTGCCATAAATCATCAACCGCAAACCGCAATCTCTAGGTCCAAACTTACTGCTGTTGCCGCTGCCGTTGTCGCTATTTTACAACTGCTCTGTGTAAGTCCATTCTGGTATAGCATCACACTCAAGGAAACACTACCACAACTGCGATTTCACCCTGCCGCACCGCGCCGTGGCCATACCGCGCTCACAACACCATTTCTTATCGATTACGTGCAATCGAAATCGATAAATTCTCATTTTTGTTTTTCTATATCTTTCGTACCGTAATCATTTTTTTTGTCTGTCGGTCGCGTCGGTTTGTCCATGATTCCCTACACTTATATGATATGTACCCACAAAAAATATCTCGCTTCCTATATGCATCTATATGTGATCTTAAGGATTCAGAGCTTAGAGTTTGCAACACAATGTGGTGGCTGGTGTATGTGTGGCATTGTTGGTGGTGTCCAATTAAAAAGATTGAAGCGGCACAAGACAATGCAACTTTTTACCCAAAGGCATATATACAACTCAAAGAAATACGACCCGGCCAAGACAATGCGAATAAGCTTGAGGTAGGCACCTCAGATGTCGGAGCCAGTCCGCCCGAAGGTTCACCTAGCCATGGCGACCAATTGTTGCCACCACCGACACCACGGGTTAGAGTGGCGCTTGTGACTATACTGTTGGTGGTCGGTTGCTCTTCCTTGACTGTGGAGCTGGGGTTGCAACTTGCAATTATTGTATGAGCACTCGTAGAGACTCGTCGTATATGCTCCGCACAACCCAGGTGTGAACTGATGCTGAGAAGGCTAGATTTATGGGGCTGCAATGGTAAATTGATCCAATTGGATATCAAATTTTAATAGGATTGGGATTATGATAAAAAGAACAAAAAATATTGTAGGTATACTCCCGCTGTGGACAGGATAAGAACCTGTGCGGGTATAACCCAATAGATTTCAGGTCCATCTCCTTAACCACTCGGACACCACAGCTTATTATGAAGCCATGCTAAGACGGCTAGGTATTTCAAATCAGCAATAAGGGAACTGCATTTGTACGGATAATTAGTCATATATGCTACCCCTAAATGGTACTTAAAACTGACTAGTGTACACCTTAGTTGCAATAGTCGAAAATGTATGTTTATTTTTTCAGTTATCAAAAAAGTTCTATTAGTTATAAAAACTTGAATTTTTGTATTATTATAGCCTGCGTTCCTTTTGGAAGCACTGATAAGTAAGTATAAAATATTCTTATGGACATCGAGTAAATTTCAATATGAACCACAATTCTAGTTCTTTGCGCATAGTAAGGGCCAGTTTATTAACAGCTTATCATCTTTGATAAACAGTTAATGCATTAAATAAACCATTTAACAGGTGGTTACAAAACATAATTTGAGTTGAATAATAGTACAGGAAAGTTTATCAAAAAGCAGCTGAATTGTCGAACGAAATACAGGTAAGCTGATTTTTTCATATCTGAAAGAGGGTTGTAAGAAAAGCTTAAGTTCGACTCTTCGGGACGACATGACAGTGACGAAATTTTTTTGAACTATATCTCCAAACCTATTGCTCTTAGAAGAAAAATTGCACGTCCAAAGTTGTAGGCAATGAAACCATCTATTATTCATACAAAAATTATTTCGATACGGGCAATATTTTCAACGTTATGTCATTTTATTTTTGTTACTTTAACTTTCCACATTTTTTTCATTCCGCAACTTAGGTTTCATTGCATTCAACTTTCGTCTTGCAATTTTTCCTTTGAAAGCAATAGTTCGGGAGATATACATATAAGTCAAACGCGTTTTCCAAAATGGCGGATTTTGCCACTGTCATGGCGTCCCGAAACTTAAGCTTTTCTAATAGCCCTCTTTCAGATATGAACAAATCAGCTTATCTGTCTTTCTTCAGGTCTATAAAACATAGTTATTAATATTTTATAGCTTTAATTTTTAAAAATTATAGAATATGTAGTTACAACAACAATAAAAACCTTAATATTATTTTTATAAGGAATAAAAGTTGTAAGTACATATTCTATGTATAATTTTTAAAAATTGAAGCTATAAAATATTAATAACTTCATATGTTTTACAGACTCGAAGAAAATCGTAACCACGCGATTTATAGACCTAAAGCCTACTTTGAGCTTAGACATTATTTTAAAAATATTTCATATACAAAATTTAGATACAATGGAATCAAAACAAAAAATGAAAATTAATACACATCAACACCAGGATAACTGGCAGGCAACTCGCAGGCAAAAATATTATACTAGTCCAGTCTATTAAGGCTGCGCGTACAGTAGTGCGACAAGCGATGCGATGCGAGAAGCGATGCGAGAAGGTAATCGAGATTCGAGCAAAAGTGGTCAAAAGAGTTTCTGAACGTGATGCTTGCGATAAGTATGTGATACAATCCCAACACTCGCAGCAAATATCGCTTCACTGTACCCACGTTTATAAGAATAAGTGTAAATATTTTTCTCGCACAGGAACATTTCTCGCATCGCATGGCTTTGTCGCACTACTATACGCGCAGCCTTAGATTTGGCTCCTATGAGAATCTAAAAAACATATGGGGAATCAATTTTTTTGTGGGCATCGTTTTAGAAATAATTTGCAGTACATCAGGATGACATTTTATTATAGTAAAATTTATATTTTTGGAAGGGTAATTAAAAATGATTGTACCCATGTTTGAGGAATTTTTGATATATGTGTATATTTTAGTCGCAGAAAAGTTTTGAAAATCTCAACTTTTTGAGTTCAATTTTGTCAAGCTTTTAAATTTTTATATTTTAAAAAATCTGAAATTCTTAAGAATGATGGAGATTACTAACTTCAGTTTTGGACTAAAAACTTCAGTTTACCACTGTGAGCAGGGAAAATTCACAATTTAGTTTTTTTAGGGCTCAGCTTATAAGAGTTAAGTGATTACATGTGATAATATTGATTTTATATAGGTATACAATAATTCGACAAAGAACCAAACATTTGTATGTGTCAAGGGAAAGTGTATTGCTGTATCGAGTTTCCTAAATTCAATTAAAATTGTAAGCATATCTACTACTCCTATAGTTAGTCACATTATTAGGAGAGTTTGTATTGTTTGATTAATTGATCATGAGTTTTTTGTTTCCAATGTTTAAAAACTATTACCATATATAAAAAGCTTTAATACGGGTATTCCAGAAACAAAACAATTAAAACAAGATTTTCTTTTAGCACTTTTGCAAAAAGTGTCATTTTGTACATATATAAGAAGAAGAAATTACAATTTATTCAAAAACTTTTTTGTATGCGAAGTTGTTTGTTTACCTACTATATCATCTGAAATTTGACCCGATAGCCGTCATACTGAAGTAGCCCGCGGTATATTTGGCGAAAATATATATGGTTCTGTAGTATTTAGTGGATGCGACACGACGACGTCAGTAATTTTCGGTATGGGAAAAATTGAATTTATTGCGTCTCTGGAAAAAAATGTTGAGCTCAGTGATGTAATTGCGAAATTCAGAAATGATCACGTCGATCACAAGGACATTGTTACCGCTGGAAATAGTTTTTTGGTAGCACTTTATGGAAGGAACCCATCTAAGGATTCCTTAAATGATATGCGGTACAAGTGATTTGTAAGGTCGTCTAAGAAGAAGGAGCAGCAAAATATCACTCATAGAGGACATATTTTCAAGTTCAACAGTGGTTGAAAAAAATAGATGAAAAAAGTCTGATTGGGGGTGGAAAAAAACAACATTGGGTTGGATGCCTCAAACAAGCGATGAAGATCCGGCACCAAGTTCGATCCTTAACCTTATTTCTTGCAAAGGTACCAAAAATTGCGAAAAAGCTTGTGGATGTGTGAAAGCAGGTCTTCATTGCACAGCAATTTGCCAACACTGTTGTGAGGAGACTTTCAACAATGCTCCCAAGAAACAACCAATCATGGACGATGATTCAGAGGACGAAGTTGGAAGAACTGTTAGCACGATTTCCTTCCAAGAAGATAGTCTGCCAGGTACTTCATGTAAGAAACCACGGTTTCATGCGCCGGTACTTAAAATTAATTAAAGCCACGTAGGTGTTTATATTATATTTATGCCTCCCAATAATTATTATTTATTTATAATAATCTTATGAACCATAAATAAAGTTATTGTTGTATGTAACAAGACAATTATAGAGTTATAATAATGCGAATTACCGGAATACGATCCGCCACACATGATAAAAGAAACTATTCCATTTAAACTCCACATGCACACGTGATACACACATTATACCATTTAAACACTGCACCGTGCGATACCCACACACACTTTTGTAACTGAATAAATGATTTCGATTCTACGTTTGAAGATGCTATTATGAAGCTTTCAAGCGCTATAGTAAATAAACAATATTGCCGGACAAAAAACATTGTAGGGTAAAAATTGTAGGTGATAGTGCTTTCAACAACTTTTAGACGAAACACTTTTTTGCGAAACACTAAACGAAAAAAAAAGCATTTGACTTTAAAAAATATGTGAACTCCATTTTTTTTGTAAATTTATTATAACTCTTTCACAAATTATAAAAAAATTAACATGGACAAATTTGTAGAACGTATGTTTCTCTACGAAAATGTATTTTCAGTTTTTCGATAAACTCAAAAATACGGGTTTAATTCATGAAAAACAAATTCACTTTTTAAATCAAGATAGCAGCAACCCTGCAAGGGGTTGGTGGTCGAAAACTTGGAGTTAATCTTTCTGTATGATATTATAACGATCTCAAGACAAAAATTGCTTCCCCATACGTTGTTTTAAAAAAATACCGAAATAGCTTCTGGACTTTACTGTTTGTGCTACTATAAGTCGACTCTCTCTCATGTTCAGATACACTAACACACATTAACGCTACTATATAGTTCCACTCTAAGCCCCGGTAGAATAAAATACAAAGCCACATAGTCCTAAATTCTATACATGTAAATACAAGCACATACATACAAAGTAATAATTTAAAAAAATGTGCGTCGGCCGGGAATCGAACCCGGATCAACTGCTTGGAAGGCAACTATGCTGACCATTACACCACCGACGCCACATAAGAACTGGGCGCCAAAATCCCGTCACATTGTTTTGTTGAGCATCAATAAGTTCCTGGAATTCATTTCAATTCATTTATTTAATCGTAAGCTATTTGTTTATTTTCTCAAAAAACCGAAAAAAACTAACCATAGGATTGAGCTGAAACTTGCACAATATTTTTTGTAATGTGTAAAGTGCACGTAAATACCTAGAAAGCTTAAAAAGTTTTCGGATATGTGGCACTGAAAACAGAAAAATAAAAAATTGATAGTCCGGTTGAGCTTATAATGTATACAGCATATTCATAATAAATTGAAAAGGGCAACTTAAAATAAAAATATCAATTTTTCCAAAAGATGACACTGTGTATTACAAAATCTCAAAAAAAAAAATCAGATTGTGCTTGAACTAACACCAACAACATATATAATATTAATATTCATATATGTACTTTATATGAAATAAGCAGTTTAATTAAATCAAATGATTTAATTCACAAATAAGCTAAACAATCAAAAACTTACAATCTCATTAAAACGAACATATTCAATATAGATAATTTGGTATAAAATATGAAGTGAAGGTAAATAAAAGAAAAAATAATGAAGATAGATGGCGCTGAGTATCAGTTTTCAAGCTATCACAAGACAACAACAAAATTTGAACGAGGATTCAGAGAAGAACATAATTTATTATCAAAATTCTGAAACGAAATATAAATTTGTGTCAAATTCTTCTTCTAAGTAAAATGTCAATAAGATATTAAAAAAAAAAAAAATACCAACGCTGCGGACAGGATTCGAACCTGTGCGGGTAGAACCCAATGGATTTCAAGTCCATCTCCTTAACCACTCGGACACCGCAGCTTACGATCAAAGTGCTGCCAAAAAACACAAACATTATTATGAATAAGAAAGATGTGTTTTTCATAATAATTGAGTTGGCAAACAAAATCTGACTTGTTTTATTAATTGTATTAGGTAAAGATAAGCAAGAAATTTGCGTTTGAAAATGTTTGTGTTAAAAATGCCAAAAAATCTTTTAATAAAAACGATAGAATAGTTGCATTGTTTTTGTGATTTTTTTTCATATTGTTTGTTTTGTTACATTTGGTGAAACACTCCATGAATATTTGTTAAAAATAATTACTATTATTTAAAAAATATTTGTTAACAACTAAAGAAAAATGTTTGTTCCCATCAGAAGAGTACTAGGGCTTATAAAATAATGGAAGAGCACTGTGGCGTATACGTACTTTTTTATCCCAACATTATCGCAGCAATAGTGTTATGAGAATTTGAGTTGCTTTTGCAGTTGAAAAGGTAGTAGATGATGTTGTTGTTGTTGTTGTTGTTGTTGTTGTTGTTGTTGTTGTTGTTGTTGTTGTTGTTGTTGTTGTTGTTGTTGTTGTTGTTGTTGTTGTTGTTGTTGTTGTTGTTGTTGTTGTTGTTGTTGTTGTTGTTGTTGTTGTTGTTGGTGTTGTTGTTTTTGTTGTTGTTGTTGTTGTTGTTGTTGTTGTTGTTGTTGTTGTTGTTGGTGTTGTTGTTTTTGTTTTTGTTGTTGTTGTTGTTGTTGTTGTTGTTGTTGTTGGTGTTGTTGTTTTTGTTGTTGTTGTTGTTGTTTATGTTGTTGTTGTTGTTGTTGTTGTTGTTGTTGTTGTTGTTGTTGTTGTTGTTGTTGTTGTTGTTGTTGTTGTTGTTGTTGTTGTTGTTGTTGTTGTTGTTGTTGTTGTTGTTGTTGTTGTTGTTGTTGTTGTTGTTGTTGTTGTTGTTGTTGTTGTTGTTGTTGTTGTTGTTGTTGTTGTTGTTGTTGTTGTTGTTGTTGTTGTTGTTGTTGTTGTTGTTGTTGTTGTTGTTGTTGTTGTTGTTGTTGTTGTTGTTGTTGTTGTTGTTGTTGTTGTTGTTGTTGTTGTTGTTGTTGTTGTTGTTGTTGTTGTTGTTGTTGTTGTTGTTGTTGCTTTTGAGAACAAAAAAATTCTATTCTAATATTTTCGTTTTATGTATGGAAAATCCGTAAAATTGAAGTTCAACAATAATTATTGTTGGTTATTTTCTTTTGGGTATGGGTAAAAGTAAAAGTTTTATTTGCGAGGATTTTATAGAGTGCGATTGAGTAAGTGATTTTAAGTGGTTAAAGGTGATTTTAAGTGATATTCAGTGATTTAATTTATCATTCTCAATACCACATTTGTTTGTGTTGATAATAAGAATTGATTAAAATTGTGCGGAGTTTTTGAATTGTATAGTGTTACGAGTATTTATTTTAAGAAGATGAAAAGAGCAGCACCAGTAGCTCTTCATCGGAAGAACTGAATCTAATGTGTTATTCAAATATTTTTTGTTATTTACGTTTGTGTATTATTATTCATGGATTTATATTTTTTGTTTTGTTATATTGCTTTATTGATGTACCTTTATTACAATAAATTCATTTATTCATAATTAATATATGACGGAGCGAAAGCTATGCATCTTAAATGCGAGTGTGTTATCATACGAAAACCCAATTGCATTTATTTTTGTTCTTTTTTTTTTTGGTAAGAAAAAAAATAATTTGTTTCTTAGAAAAGTAGCTTAAATGGATTAGGCTTACTGGGTATACCCTTAAAAAATGTACCTGTTACCTTACCGCTAGGTTGGAAAAAGATGAATTTAATTTATTTCGGTCAATATTTATTAAAAATCTAATCTAAATAATCTAACAGATGGTAGCCTTATCACAAATTTGTGGAAATCTATTATGCTTCCTACGGAAACCCTGTAAGAGCTTTAAAACAGTACAATCTTATTGACATTCATTACAGTCAGAGTGAGAAGCAAACACCTTATCTTCTCTGTGCTGACTATTTTTGTTGGACAGAGTATAAAAAATCTTAAAATTACTTCACTTTTTACTAATTTTAAGTTTTAATTACTCTATTTACAACCTTACGGTGTTTCTGCAGTCTGGCAGCACTCGATCATGAGCTGCGGTGTCCGAGTGGTTAAGGAGATGGACTTGAAATCCATTGGGTTCTACCCGCACAGGTTCGAATCCTGTCCGCAGCGGTAGATTTTTTTTTGAATTTGTATTTAATTTTGTTTGCTACTTAATTTTTAAGTACTAGATTAAAGTTAAATTCGAATGAAATTTTTTAATTGGAGCTGACTAAGCTAATGTTATAAGTAAATAGTTTATGGAAAAATAATTTCAAACGAACCCAAACACATCAAAAGTTGTCATTGTGAGTAGTATGTTTTGGGGGTCTCTAGACCATTTCAAACACTTAAGTTCCAGGGGAAGACAAAAAAATTATCTGGTATCAGATAAATTTAAAGCTAATGTTAAAATTGTTAATATTGACTTTTGTGTAACCAAGTTAGTGGGGACTTGATTTGAAGTCTTTACAGAAATTGAGAGAATAAAAACTATACAAATAGAAACGATTAAAGGTCAAAAGAGTTACATAGTCGCGTTCTATCACGCGTTGGTCTGTGTGTATTTTCGGCTGTGCGTATTATGTTGTTGCGAGTTGAGCAGACCGATTTGTTACAGGCTATTAATATATTTATTTATTCCCTAGAGGAGAAAATCTAGTTATTTATTCAATATCTAAGAACTGCACAGTCAATTATTTTTTTTTTTTTTTTTTTTTCATTTCATGAAGAACAGCTCAAAAGATCTTGATTTAACTTTTTATCTTTTATGTAAAAAAAAGAATAATTTTGTGAAAAAAACTCACATGATCGTTATAAAATATTTTTATTTCCCTATATATAGCCGTAAAGGCTTGACCGATTTTGCACACAGATAATATAAATATCAATTAAAACAAAAATTATGAAGAGGCTTCCGAAAATACGTCATTCAAACAAGATACTTACTTACTGATAAAAAGAAAATATTTAATTGTATATCAATTCATTGAAAGCCACCCTTATTATCTTTTTTAGTAAGAAAACAGCTTTTAAAATAACCATTAGTCAAACGTAATGCTACAAAATTGACCTAAAGAGAAAAGTCAGCTTCAAATTGCGAACACAATTTCTAAATCCCAAAATACAATCCAAATTCACCTTATTCATACTGTCATCCCAACTGAAATATAGCAACGTGTACCTACTCCTCATTGTGCATATCTTACAAGGAATTAATTAGAAATTCGCAACGCACAATTCGTGCACAACATGCTCTGCAATAAAATATAAACCAAAACAAACAAAACAAAAAAAAAAAAAAAAACAAAATAAGAAGCGTTCTTCCCCCATCAATAACATCCGCGTCAGATAATTTCCTGCGTGTGTCGAGTTACCTTGTGCTGGAATGGTGGTGGCATCGTCCTCTCTTGGAAATTATGAACCACTTGGGCATATCTGTACATCAATCTACACACAGGCTGGATGAAGACGACTTTGGTTCCGAATCCAAGCGAGTAAGCTGGAGCAACGACAACGATGAAGCTCAAAAGGAAAAGCCGCCATCCCGCGCAGCACTCGCCGCATACACACATATCAACTTGTGTTTCCTGCGTGGTATACGATGCCACTGTTACGATTACAGAGGATTCTTTCGTCTAGGAAGAGCCATCTTTCTCCCAACTCCCATCAGCAACAAACTTATATTGGGAGGTATAGGTGCACCTAATAGAACTCAGCGTAGCACTGCTCTTGAGAGATGCAATAAACTTTCTGTCAATTGCATTATGCGCCTTGAGCCAAGCGTCTTCGTCGTCGTCGTAGATTGTTTAGGTATGTTGAATTTGTTCCTTGGCATCAACAGAGGGAACAGAATGGACGGTGGGTATCGAAAGGAGCAATCAGATAACCCGCCACTCGATCACTTTAAGCTAAAGTTTCGAAGAACTCCTAGCTCGTCTAGGTGGCATCACTGTTGTTTTTCTATCCGAGTGAGCGGTTCGCTGTGTGCACACAAAAGAGTGAGTATTAAAATTAGCTATGCGAAAATATATGTTTATGCACGAGAACCTCCCAATTTTCGAATCACCCTTTTCCTTACATAACCCCAGATGTCACCCAATAATAAACTCTCATACTATCGACCTCCCTCATTGGATTGCCTTTATCAAGAGGAAAGGAAGAGCAAATTATACAATTACGCCATCATGCTATATTTGTTGTTGTTGTTGCAAACGGGTTTGAAGTTCAGATACATAGTTACTCGACGGTGTCCCGTCCACGCTCGTTGATGGGGGTTGATAGGGATCTTCTCTCTCTACGGTGTTTATATTGTACCTAACTAATTAAAGGAAGATCAATTGACATTTAAGACTTATAGAATAGATACTCGAACTTAAAGTATGTTAATTTAATTGTGTGATAACGGATAAGGTAAGTTCTGGTGGATAAAAGGCTCCTTGATGGCAGCAGGTATATATTCATGATGAGAGGTGCTGACATCCGTTATAAGAATAAAAGGAGCTTTAACATGGCACTTGTATCATTATCAGTTCGTAGATTTTTAGGTGAATAGAAATTATCAACACTATTTTAACCAACTGGTTAAAAATAGTCAACTGCCACTAAATATCACAATTCACACAGATCTAGATTTTTTGTGTTAAGCTTTAACGAAATAGGTAGCTTAAATTATCATTTTTCTGAGAACCACACGAATTTAATTGTAATCGGAATTTTGATAATGTTTTGAGATTTTTATATGTCTATTTTGAGTGGGGTAAATGCTATGGATTTAATTATTTTCGTTTATATTTACGAATCCAAAACATTCCTTTAGTACCTACTATGTCCGATATATGTACGCGTAGTGTAGGGCAAGTTTAGGATTCGTGTCTGTTTGTCTGTCTGTCTGTCTGTCTGTCTGTCTGTCTGTCTGTCTGTCTGTCTGTCTGTCTGTCTGTCTGTCTGTCTGTCTGTCTGTCTGTCTGTCTGTCTGTCTGTCTGTCTGTCTGTCTGTCTGTCTGTCTGTCTGTCTGTCTGTCTGTCTGTCTGTCTGTCTGTCTGTCTGTCTGTCTGTCTGTCTGTCTGTCTGTCTGTCTGTCTGTCTGTCTGTCTGTCTGTCTGTCTGTCTGTCTGTCTGTCTGTCTGTCTGTCTGTCTGTCTGTCTGTCTGTCTGTCTGTCTGTCTGTCTGTCTGTCTGTCTGTCTGTCTGTCTGTCTGTCTGTCTGTCTGTCTGTCTGTCTGTCTGTCTGTCTGTCTGTCTGTCTGTCTGTCTGTCTGTCTGTCTGTCTGTCTGTCTGTCTGTCTGTCTGTCTGCCTGTCTGTCTGTCTGTCTGTCTGTCTGTCTGTCTGTCTGTCTGTCTGTCTGTCTGTCTGTCTGTCTGTCTGTCTGTCTGTCTGTCTGTCTGTCTGTCTGTCTGTCTGTCTGTCTGTCTGTCTGTCTGTCTGTCTGTCTGTCTGTCTGTCTGTCTGTCTGTCTGTCTGTCTGTCTGTCTGTCTGTCTGTCTGTCTGTCTGTCTGTCTGTCTGTCTGTCTGTCTGTCTGTCTGTCTGTCTGTCTGTCTGTCTGTCTGTCTGTCTGTCTGTCTGTCTGTCTGTCTGTCTGTCTGTCTGTCTGTCTGTCTGTCTGTCTGTCTGTCTGTCTGTCTGTCTGCCTGCCTGTCTGTCTGTCTGTCTGTCTGTCTGTCTGTCTGTCTGTCTGTCTGTCTGTCTGTCTGTCTGTCTGTCTGTCTGTCTGTCTGTCTATCTGTATCTCAACCTGCAGCCCATAACCACTGAAGCCATTTTCTTCAAACTTTGGACTTAAGGTTATTCGAGGATTCTCTAGAGGGAAACTTGAATTTGTTTAGCTAACAAAATAACGGTTCCTGTCATACAACCAATATACACAAATTGATTTATATTAAAAACGGCTCTAACGATTTTGAAAAAAAAAAAAAAGAAAAAAAATACGAGGTACTGTAATTAAATTACTAAAGTAAATATTTTGGTAGAAAAAAAAAAATATTTACAGCGGTTATTAACGGTAGATACTTGTCATAGAACCGAGTTTTTGTTTTTTTTTAAATTTCTCGTTAACAGCTACACACCGATTTCAACCAAAATTTGTATAGGACCTCTTCCTTTACAATTTTGCATATACAATTTTAATTTTTCGAAAAAATGATTTTTGAATTTAAAAAAAAATATTGAATTCTTTTTTTAAACTCAATATCTTGAAAACGGGTTAATGATTTTTTTTTTAATTTTGTGCAAAACTGTATTTTATTAAATATTAAAAAATGGGATACCAAACTTTATTTTTAAAAATATTCAAGAATTTTTATACCTATACCTATAAAAAATTATTTTTTTAAAACCCCGCTCTTACGATTTTCGAAGTTCTTTTTCATAAATTGATATTTAAAAAAACAAAAACAAAAACACAAGTTGAGTGTTTTTTATAATACAAATTCTATATACTAATACTACTGAAATAAATCAGCCAAATAGAAGACTTGGGGCCAGTTTGTTCACAGTGGGTTAAATTTAGTATGTGACTTTCATAGGCTTTAATTAACTAAAGCTAATCAACGAAAATTGGCTGATTAGTGAAATATATGATAAGCAACTCATACTTTGAATTTAAAAAAAATTAATCAACAAATACATTTGAGGATTTCCCAGCTCCACTAATCAAGGATTAAACATAATCAGCTGTGAACATACTGGCCCTTAGAATTATTTAATTGGACTTGTTGAATTATTGATTCAAAATAGCTTTTAACGGCCTTTAGTCCATAAAAATTGGCGTTTCGTCCCGGCGGCGTTCTCACTTGGACTCTTCAGTTGATAGTGAGGCCCTTGCCAGGACGCAATTTTTATTAAGTTCATTCCAACTTACATCAATTTTACAGCGAAAATCAATTGTGAACTATATCCAACCCAATTAGAATTCTTAATCAAGAATCAAGTATAAAAGTAAAAGTCATAGAGCTATCCGGTTTTCAGCGGTTGCCTGAGAATCATTGGGAGTATTGTATTTTGAAAAGAAAAATAGTACCTAACAAAGTAAACTTTTGAAAATAAAATTATTTGAAATTTTTGTGATCACTTTTATTTTTCAAAATTTTAAGTTTGAAAATTAATTTTTCGAAAACTGTTCAATACAACAACTTTATTTAAAAAGAATATAAAAGAAGGGATTTCTGGGTTGTTGTACGTGTAAACGTTGTTTTTTAATAATTTTTTTTTCTGTTTTATGTCATTGTTTTTTTTGATAAATGCCCCTCCTGACTCAACGTGGGGGGGGGGTAATGGACTCAACCCTTTCTTATACGAGTTTTTGAGTGTCTCGACCCAACCCACGCGCTTATATTCTTACACAAAGTGACAATGGCGTAGTTGAAATCTGAAGTGCTTAAAAAGCTAGCTTAGAGAGAGCTAATGAACCCGAATAAAAACAAAAAATACTCTGTTCACTTATGTTTATAATCGGTACTCTTCACGTATGTATACATAACTGATTAACAGAAAACAAAAACTGATTCTTTCACTTATGTAAGTCCCCCTAGCTCAAGTGCAATTGGTGAAATTGAAAGCAACATAAATTGACAAATTCACTTAAGTGAATTATGGATACACCTTATTTGAGTGAAACTGTTAAAACTATAGAAATAAAATCTACAGATTATTCATTTCCAATGTATTATAATCGGTGTATGGACCTCAGTCAAGTTAAAACCGACAAAACTGAAACTGCTAGACACTTCAAAAGGCAAAAGTATCACTTTAGAAGCCAATATGGTAGACACTAAAGTACCAATTTTGTAAAAAAAAACTGTAAGACTTGGTTCAAGTGACATTTACCCTGACTGATTTGAAACTGTTTTTTTACCTTATGAGCATAGGTTTTCAATAGTTTATTGCTTGTTCTAAGTCAAATTATTTCAGAAAATATTAAGCAAAATAGTGCAAAGAAGTTCCATTTAATTTCATGTCATATCCCTGATTTTGGCGAGTTATTGAATGAAAGTACTAAACTTCCTCTCCTTCTTTAATTATTATTTGGTAATATCCGAGTCATACAACAATGATGTAACAAAGTGCAAAACTATACTCCACTTTTATTTTTATTAAGAACACCCACAGTCAGGCACGTATATAGAAGGGGGCTCGAGGGGCTGAAGCCCCCTCCGAAAGGGTTTTTTACAAAAAGGGTTAGTAACAATTTAATTGAAGCACATTTCAGAAGCCTGTGAAAATTATTGAAAATACAGAAATGGAATGTAAGTGTATAGTAACAGTTATTATTTCTTAAAAATCTGAGAATTCGGTGAGGAGCAATTTATTTTCTCGTCAACTTAATCAATTTTCTTATAGCGAATCAGCACTAAGACCCCGTCTTAATGAAGGGCTCATTATGTAGACAGGTTTTAGTAAAGAGGTTTAAACTATTTGCCAACTATGCGGGCCTCAATTACAGTACATAATAATAGAAAGCATTGACTCTTTTACACGATGAGAAGAATTAGAAGTCCCTAGAGAGTAACACAAAACATTTTGGTTTGTTATTGGTATCCAAGCCACGGAATTATTTGTTACCTCTTTTAAATTTAAATCCACCGTATGAATTTTAGGAAGCATTACGCACATTGCAAGGGTAAGCACTATTTGCTATGATCTGAGTATATTGATGGAATATTAATAGAAATCAAGACATTTATTATACTTCTGCTATAACAAAAAATACATGTTCTGCCATTGCTAGTTTAAATTAAATTTGGAGCCAAAACACAGCTCACCTATATTATAAGTGCACATAAATAATTCAAAATTTTAAGAGCTGACATTTTTAAAAAACAAACTCGTTTTATTGCAGTTCAGTGCGTTGAACAAAAAATTCGAATCTCTACTAAATTTGAAGCAACGTTCAGTTTGTTTGGTTCTCGCCTTAAAATTTTCTGTTATACGAAACCAATATTTTTGCTTTAATATAGAGACAATAAAAATAATAAAATCGAAAAAAATATATAGCTACACAATTTTAAATTAGGCTCGTTTCACACACATTCGGTTTCATTCGGTAAGGTCTCTGTTCGGTTTGTATTCGGCTGTGCCTGATATGTGTGAAACGATAAAACGGTGCTCTACGGTTTCTATTAGGTTTTTATTTCAGCCGAATACAAATCGAATAGAGACCGAACCGAATAAAACCGAAAGTGTGTGAAACGAGCCTTATTAGCTCACAAAATTATTTGTAGGGCTGGCCACGAGACGAGAAAAGTTTCGGTCTCGCATGACGAGACCGATACGAGACGAGACTGGCTTTTAAGCAACCGAGAAGAGACCGAGATAAATTAAAAAAATCCAATTTCAGTTAAATATTTATTTTCTTCTGCACATATTCGTACTATAATCGGAAATATTTCGTTCCAATAATCAACAAGTTGGCCGGAAATCGTGTTTTTCGGAGACGAGACTGAGACGAGACTTAATTATACAAGACCGACACGAGACCGAGACGAGACTGAAAATTTTCGATTTTAACATAACTGAACAAAAATGAACATGCTAATGATATTACCTGTAATATATGTATCTTGGAGAACACCAGCTTATGTTGTTTTTTTTTTAGTCTCATAAGAACTCATAAAAATGTCAAAACATATATTAACGTGTAGGTACAATATGATTCGTTCCAAACTATATTTGTTTTGTTTTCAGTTTGATAAACGTTTAACTTCCACCCATACTCTCTCGAAAAGAACCCCATATTCCACATTTGATTGACTTCTCCGACTTTTTCTTACTTTACAAAAGAAAACGTCAAAGAAAAAAATCACGGAAATTTTAATTTTTTTAAAAACTTGTTTTTTTTTTGACATTTTCTTTTGTAAATTAAGAAAAATGTCGGAGGAAAATTTTAAATTTTTATTTTAAATTTTTATTTATTTTTTTTAAATTGTGGATTTTTTTGAAAAGTCAAAAAAGTCGGACATATGTATGTATGTATGTATGTGCAGAAGAAAATACATATATATATTTAAATGAAATTGATTTTTTTTTTAAATGCTTTTTTTTCTGTCGAGAAAACAAAAGGCAGTTTTTCGTCTCAGTCTCGGCTTGCTAGACAGAGATCGAGACTTTTTTTATTTATTTGTTTTAATAAGTTAAAATACAGATAACTATCATTTGTGTACCATATCATAACCATCAGTTAGATTTGTTTCATATATCATTGTTTATTACCTACGAGCTATGACTCTGCTAAATATACTTAGGTAAATACAAATATATAAGTTTACCACCAAGCATGAAAACATTTGATACAAATCTCTGAATTAAAATAAAACTTTTCATCACTGGATCAAGAATTTCAGAACAAATAAGTATCACAAAATGTTCCCATTATCTATACCTTCCACCTAAACAAACAACAACAAAAATTTGACAAAGTGTTTTAAAATATTTATAAAGCAAGGTCTACCTTAAATTATGTAGGTAGGTACTAGCATGAATTATTTCCATTATAAATTAACTGTTTGACACAATATTTCCAATAAGCATCGGTGGTTCAGTGGTAGAATGCTCGCCTGCCACGCGGGCGGCCCGGGTTCGATTCCCGGCCGATGCAATTGATTTTTTTTCTATAATTTTCTTTTTTTTTTCAAGATCATTAATTTATTTTTAGAAACACGAGTGTTTCTTAATAAATCTACTAATGGAAGCTATGGCTATTGTAAGGCCTGACCAATCTACCTGCATGACTATGGAATTTCGCACTCCAAACACAAACCTACACCTATACACACTAACTGAAAATACACCACCCACCACCCACCTCAAACTTCAAACAAAACACCGAAATGCATCTCATGATAGCAAATCCCAAAAATCAAAATTTTACCTTCCCCCAAATCGATGCAATAGCCAATCGGGCTTCTTGCCGGAAGTTGGGGGCAACCATAACATCACTTCTTTATGGCCATCGCTGCATAGCACAGAGAGGCCCAAAACCAATAACATTGTCGATACACATGAGGCCCACAACCAACCCCTTATATAACACCACCATCAATGCTGTCTTATGCATGTGTGTGTGAAAATTATTTTCATCAGCAAGGCAGCGGCCGGCACAGGGGACAGAGCCAGGGACGGCAACGGCACCCGGCAGTGCAACAAACCCGCAATCAATCGAAGTTCCTTGCACGCCTGCCCGCAAATCCAAATCCCCTGACCCATATTTTGTTACATGCATGCGAAGAAACACACATCTACATACATTTATATCCAAAAGTCAGAAAGTCCTGTTCGTCCTTGTCGTCGTTGACGTTGGTCTTTGTTTTGCACCCCACAACCACCACCATTAACACCAACATCGTATCAGGAAGGAGCACCCGCATATCCTTTTTTGCAATCGATGCATGTGCTAATTGCAATGGATTTTCTTTGTGTGTTTGTGTGAATGTGTTGGGTACACAGTACTTACCCACACATTGCTATCCTTCGATGAAAAATGGACATTTACACACATTGAAACCATGGCCCAGGCCCAGGCCCTAATGTTTCTCAACAAAACAACGGATTACGTCCAAGAGGCGACGCAAAACTTTCCATTGTGTGCACACACGCAAAAAGCTCAGATAAGTTTACATTTATCCGGATCTCCAATTCACCACCTACCCCTAGCCACCCACATTCAAAAAACCCTACCGGCTGACTACATATTCTTCTGTGCTGTGATGGTGAATTGGTGATGGGCAAGGATACGCACCCTTGTTTCACATTCAAGTAGCCCAAGCGCTGTCAAATATATGCGGGGGGTTGCATGCTAGCTGGGTTGATAAATGGGGGTGTGCAGCAGCGAAGCAGCAGTTTGGGTGGTGATGTGCATGTGGTGCAAGGCTGAAGTAATCATGTTGCAAGACAGCAGCAACCATCGCCAACCCAGCAGCCAATAGGAGAATTTGCAGAGGGTGTGGCCTGATAATAGCCCCTTCAATTTTTCTAGTGCATTTTTGGCGTCACTACCCCTACCGTCATTATCGTCATCGTGTTGTAGGGGCAATGGAAAATTTATATTTTTGTTTTATAGTTTTTGCTGTTATTTTTGGGGATACGTTGTTCTTTTGTTTTGTTTTAATTTTTTTTTGTCAGTTTTGTTTTTTGAAATGTCCTACACATAGAGTTACAAGAGAAAGTTAGAAGAACGAATTCGGGGGAGACAGTCAAATGTTACAAAATAAAAAAACACAATACTGTTTCAACTGTTCAATGAGCTTTTTTTTGTTGGCGGCTTAAAATAGGGGTGGGGAGAGAGTGCAATGATGGTAAATTGATATAGTTTTTGTGTGCTAAGTAATAGAGAAAGCTTTCTTTTGGGTTTTTGCCGATGCCGACGGTGAAATGAATTTGGATTAAATTTCGTTGTGCTTTGGTGCGTTGAAATAAAATATACCTTTGTATATAATTATAAGGTAGGTAAATATACCAGTATCGAAGTAATTTGATTGACAAATTTTTGGTTTGCAATATTCACCGAATGGGATTATTGTTGTTTTTAGGAATTTCGCTATATAAAATTAGTTGTGCTTCTCTTATTTAAACTATTGATTTTATAGGTTTTTAAAATTATTAAAATTCATTATTGGGTAAAAGTATATTAACATAAGCGCAGTGAAATCTCGCATTGTGGGTAACTTCCTAAAAGCCGGTTTTATGTTTAAGATTTAATCAAGGGGCAGACTCAAACAAAATACAAAAACCACATCCGCTGATTTTTATATTTATTTAAAAATGTATATATTTAAAAATTGGGGACCTACCTATGTACTTATTGGAGCTTTTAAAAAGAAATCGAAATCATAAGTAGTTAGAAGCTTAGAACCAATATTCTGAAGATATGCTTGCCAAATTATGTCACATTCACAAATAACTTTAAAAAAAATCCCATAAAAAAGTGTAATTGAAAAGTGAATTTTTAAATTTCGCACATAAGGAAGTTTTTTATAGAGGTGGAGAACTTGAAGTTGGCAACACTTTTTCCTGTGACAGCGGATTTGAAAATTCTCAGTTGCTTTGAGGTTAGTTTGGTTTCGTTATTTATCATGTATAGACTTACGCTACTGGCGGCACGCGCCGGAGCAACGTTTGCAAATTGGGCCGAAAGAAACATTAATTGTCATTGATCAATAATTTATAGATAAATAATAGAAACTGAATAACTTCTTATTCTTATACAAATATAGCTTTATTTAAAACTAACGTTTTCGAGAATATCTTCTCATCCTCAGATTTTTAAGCAAATTGAAATTTTTTTTTTACATATACATAAATCAAAAATTGATGTGATGAAAAAATTATACATGTACATATACAAATAATTTTCAATTTAAACAGTTAAATTAATTTTAGCTAATAATTATGAAAGCTAATGGTTCGAACTGGTGATAATAAAATTTGATGAAAGTAAGTGAATAAATGCGTTTAGAATTTTGTCTCAAATATGTCTTTCGCTGTTAATGGTTCTAAAAATGCATGCAATGAAGATCGTTCAAACAATTTGTTTTTGTTCATATTATTTGTGCGATGTATGTACAATTCTTCATATGCATTTTTTGTTCCAATTAGCGTTTGGACTTTATTCCCAGTGCTATTCGGTGACAATTTGATTGAATAATTATTCAACTCTCTCATCAAGGAATATGTCAATCCTTGAACAAAGGTACCACCCATAAAAGAGATAACTTTTTCTTTAGATGGAACTAAAGCTGTTAAATCTTTTATTTCCTTTTTTCTTGAATGATTTTTTAACAAAGAATCAACAATTTGTGTACTATAACCATTTATTGTGGCTATTCTATGAATAGTTGCCACTTCTTTGATGAAATTGTTTTTACTGAGAGGAACATTAATAGCACGGTAACAATAAGAATTAAATGCTGCAAATTTAGTTTGCTTTGGGTGATAAGAGTTTGATGGAATGCATCTTTTAGTGTTTGTTGGTTTCCGATAACTATCAAACTCAATGTGATTCTCAAATCTTTTAATCATAAGGTCTAAAAATGGAAAACAAAAATTTACTTCTGTTTCAAAAGTAAACTTTATTATTCCTGGCATAACACTATTTAAGAAATCGAGAAAAATATCGAGTCTGTCTTTATGAATAAGTGTATAATATAAGTGTCGTCAACATATCTAACCCATAATAGTGGAAAGTCATGGCAGTTCTGCTTAGCTTTGGTTTCGAATTCAGCCATGAAACAATTTGCGCAAAGGCAGCTTAGGGGTTACCCATTGCTAAATCATCAATTTGCTCATAGACTTTATTATCAAATTGGACATAATTCTTTGAAAAACATAAATGGAGAAGAATCATCTAATGTATTTATGGTTGTCAACGAATTTTTAATGGATTCTTCAGCATTCGCTACTGGAATACTGTTGTACATGTTGTCGATGTCGATAGATGCTTGAATGAAGTCCTTTGGAATGTTAATTTTACCTGCTACACTGATAAAATTAAACGAGTTTTTTACATAATATCCGGCTGGTTGTTGAAATTTTGAAAATTCTTTGCCATTTGCCATTTTGCTGTGTCATGCACTGGTGATCCAACTCCACTACAAATTGGTCTCATTTTTAGGTCTCCTATTTTTTGGATTTTAGGTAAAGCATAGAGTTTCGGAATACTAAAGTTTGATGTAATTAAATTTTTTCTTAGATTTTCGGTTGTTACGTTAGTGCATGATTTTAGCGTTAATTTTGTTTTTGCTTGCCAACCGTTTAGCTTTGTTTGTGGTTTATTGACAATGACGTAGCTTCCGTTAATTTATGTTGCAGATTTCTGGTTTAAGCACAAAACCGTGCAACATGCCACACCAGTGCGCAAAACGCATTTGATGAAATTTTAATTTCATGAAATGGCACCGTTAACTAACCAATCCATTCGTGATATTCGACACCATTAGACTACTGCTTTTCGTCATACAGCCGAAAAGCGTATCTACGTTGATAAACCCGTAACAATTGAGCACTTGGAATCCAACATTCCTCGCGTTACTCCCAAAGTTCAGCCTGATTTACAACGAAGAGTGTGTGAAAATTGGCCAAATTACGCCATGTACCTACGGTGCGGCAGCCCTAAATTCTATTCAGACATTATAACTACAAAAGTACAAACCATTATCTTTCAAATTAAGCCAATTTAATGAATATCGAAAACATTTGTCTATCCCTTTATAAGTAGGTATCTTAAAGACTATAGGTATTGAAAAATACCCTTGTAAAAATAACATTAAATACTCAAAACCAACATTGTTTATTGTTATGTTTAACTGGTAAATTATTGTTTCACAAATTTAAGGCCTCAAGGTACCTTCTTAATATAACGTGACGAATTTAAAAACTGCGTCCATCGACTTAAATTTTTTACTAAGTAGGTATATAAATTACTGGAAATCTTTGTGTATTTTTTTCCATAATAGGAAAATTCAAGTGTTTAAACTGGAGTTCTACTTTGATTTTTATTATTTCATATAATTGTTGGACACTGTGGCGTATACGAACTTTTTTAGTTAGTTTTTTTTTTTTTTTTAATTATTTTTATGTTTGTAGATCAATCAAAAGTTCTATCCCAATATAGTTTACCTATAACAAAATTGAAATTAATTAATTGGTCACTGCATGGCGTATACTTATATTTTAATTGTATTTATTTCTATTAAATTATAGGTATTTTTACAATCACTTGTTTTTGGAACCAATTTCAGTTCTTTGTAAGATATGTTTCAGAAGTTCTTGGAATACCTTAATTTATAAAATCTAAGTTTGAATTAATTTACAAACAATATCAAATTAAACTATGTATGTACATAAGTTTTGTATGTTGTTGTTTTATTCAAGAAATGTGTTTAAATTTGTTTTGAGCAAAAACTTCATAAATCGTATACATATGTACCTAATTAGGACTACTTCGATTTCATTGTAAAAGAAGTAGTTTTACTTACCCATATAACACTTAGAGCACAATTATGTGGTACAGGTTGGCATCCATCTACAGAATTTTTACTGCGATTTCCTACATATTGTATTGAAGACTTTACCATTTTTTGTACAAATAAGCTGTTCGGTGCTCTTATAAGCAAACATGATACAAATTACCTTTCCTTTCATTAAAAAATAAAAAAATCAATTTTTGTTCGTTTGGTTTGTGTTCTAACACAAACTTTAATTTCATGTGGTTAAAGTTTACGGTAAAAAAGCACATTATTTATACTTGTTTCGTTTATCGAAGCCCTAATTTGGACAGAAATTCAACTTCTAACGAGTTTGATGCTTTGTCCGACTCCATTCAAAGAATTGTTGCCCATTATCCTCACACTGAAATCGTCATTGCGGGCGATTTCAATGTACACACAATTCTAGTTGGCTTCGCTTTTCTGGCCAGACAACACCCGAAGGAAGGTATGTTGAGCTCTTTGCTGAGTTAAACCACCTGACGCAGCTTGTTGACGAGCCAACTCGAATCCCTGATGTTGCAGGTCAATGCGACAACACTCTAGATTTGTTTCTTACCTCTGACCCCGATAAATACACTATAAGTGTATTATCGCCTCTAGGCACATCAGACCATTGTGTCATATCTGCGAATTCCTTGTGCCAAAAAAACTCAGTTAAAGAGAAAGTACCAACGAGAACCGTTTGGCAATACGAGAAAGCCAACTGGGACGGTCTCAACAGTTTCTTTAGTAACTTTAACTGGTCACTGTGCTTTCTCGATAGTGACGTAGATGCTAGTAAGTTTCCGTAGTTACAAAGCCAACCCTACTGAGGAAAACCAGAATAAGTTTCAACCAGCCAGGAAGACCTAGAACGCTCATATTCGACGAACCAAATTTTTGCATGACCAAAAATTAAGGCAAAAAATACTACAATGTCCCAATAGTAGTACAAATTTTTGGTCATTTGTAAAAAATATTCGAAACACTACTTCGTCTTCGGTTCCAACACTCGTCTTCAACAACACACCTGCTGTCAGCTCGCAAGATAAAGCCAATTTGCTTGCAGCACAGTGATAGAACTCCGCCTCTACTTGAGAGCGTAAACGATTTTCTTTCGCACTCGTGCAGTTGCTAGAGTTCTAAAAGACCTCGACATACACAAATCCGCTGGCCCGGATAGTATCCCTCCTATTGTTCTGAAGAGGTGTTCTTCAACGCTGGCAAAACCACTGCGTAAGCTTTTCCATCTGTCCTATACTACTGGTCTCTTTCCGAGTGGATGGAAAACAGCATATGTCCAGCCTGTCCCTAAGAAAGGCGTATCTTCTTCACCCTCAAACTATCGACCAATTACACTTACGTCCCTTCTTTCCAAGGTCATGGAAACGCTGATTAATTTTCAGCTCAAGAAATATCTTGAAGAACGAAAGCTTCTTAATGACCGGCAGTACGGCTTTCGTAGCAATAGGTCCACTGGTGATCTGATGGTATATCTCACCGAACAGTGGAACAAATCTTTACATCGTTTTGGAGAAAGTAAGATTATTGCGCTTGATATTTCTAAAGCGTTTGATAGAGTTTGGCACCAAGCTCTCTTATCGAAAATGCACGCATTTGTTATTGATGAATCACTTCTTCGTTGGATTAGAAACAACCTTTCGGCCCGATCAGTACAAGTTGTATTGGACGGTTTCAAGTCTGAAATTAACAAAATAAATGCTGGTGTGCCCCAGGGCTCCGTTTTGTCTCCGACTCTCTTCCTTATATTCATAAATGATCTTTAATCTGAAACTTCTAATCCATTAAACTGTTTCGCTGACGACAGCACCCTCAGCTTCTCATATTCGTTTTCAGATTCACATCCATGTCCTTCGGATGTGGAACTAGAACGGCAGTGTATGATTAGCTCATTACATTCTGATGTTGATAGCAATGCTTCAAAAACTCAGTGCTGCCTACTGTCGTCAAAACGAAACACACCCCTATGCCGCTATCCATGAGTGGTACTTGTATTGAGGAAATCGAAAAGCTTTCAGTCCTCGGTCCACCTTCTGTGGAATGAACACATATTCGACGTCGCCAAAAATGCTGCTAAGTGCTTAGGTTTTCTTCGGCGTTGCAAGAAATTTTTCTCCTCCTCTGATCTGGCTGTAATCTATAAAGCATTTATCCGTCCGAAACTTGAGTACAATTCTCATTTTTGGGCAGGTGCCCTAATAACCTACTTGAGTCTGTTAGATAGGATTCAAAAAAGAGCTTTGAAAATGATAGGTGACAGAAATATAACAGAAACATTTGCATCCCTCGACCACCGCCGCAATGTTTCATGTCTGACATTATTTTACCGTTACTTTTATTAACATTGTTCTAGTGAAATAGCCAGCTGCATTCCTCCCTTAAAACAATTCAACCGTAATACTCGTACTTCTAGGAATGCACATCAGTTTACCCTCGAGCCAAACTTCGGACGCACTGTCAAGTATAGAAACTCTTTTTTTAGCCGCACTACTCGAATGTGAATTCTTTACCCGGCTCTATCTTTCCCGACCATTTTAATATTCAGAGGTTCAAAACCAATGTGCATCAGTATCTCCTCTTAAATCCTACCCTATTTTCCCAACGTTCGCACTGTGTTTAAACATTTTAAGGGCAGCCAAAATCCCTTTAGTGCGCGCTTAACTAAAAAAAAAAAAACTTAAAGTTCTTTTTTATTTTATTTCCTAGTTAACTATATTGTTGCACTATTGAAAGATTGGCATGAATCTTATTGGGTATGGTATGCTTTACCAAAATTTTTTGGCAAATTAGCATCTCGGCGAGGATAATACAGCCGTTTTTACTTTTGCATATTTATTATCTCGCATTTTATTATTTCGTATTGCACTTTTTGCAAATTACGTTTCATCTTTTCGCATTTTTGATTTAGTTTTTGAAAGTTGGTCATTTGTTATTTTCCATTCTGTTTTTGTTGCCTTCAATATGTATAATATATTTAGCATTTTGTTGTTTTTTTTTAATATTTCATATTTTATATTCAATTGCTTAAGCCCGTATGATACTACATTTTTTCTCATTTTTAATTCATTAAATCATGACATATTGTCAGCAAAGAGGAAAAGAGAAATTAGTATTTTTTATGAAAAGAACGACATTATGTTTTGACAATTACAATGTCCACAAAAGTAAATATACACCAAAAACCTAGTGTTCTCATGAGCCAAGTGTATACTTTTTTTGTAGTCACAGTGTACTTTGAAATAATTTTTAATTTTCAATTTCTGAAAAGTGAAAAAAAAAAGCTGCCAGAATCTGAAATATGTTCATTTTTAATACATTTTTTGTGACTTATTTACATTAATGTGGTTATTGTGTACGCGCTCACTCATATCGGTATTTTCAATTATAAATTGTTTGAACTACTCTAGTTTCATTTTGAATGCCTTAAGAATCAGAAAAAATGTAGTATCATACGGGCTTCAGCAACTTGTGCCTTAAAATTTAAATTTCGCACGAAATTGTAAGACATTTTATTTACTGGATGCAGGCGCGGAAACAGGGGAAAGTCAATGGGTACAACCTGGGCAGTTCTATGTTTCATGTTTATAAATTTTTCTTATAACATTATTCGGCAGAGAAATCAGTTTCTTCGTTGCGGTGCGTTGCCGTTGCGCGTTGTTGAGGCCCTCTGAAATCTCCTTCTCCTGAACACACCTAATTTTTTGACACATATATGTATGCCATTGTGTGTCGTAAGGAATAATAAAGTTCGAGTAGTGTCAGATTGGCTTCACTGTCAAGTTTACTACCACCATGTTCGAGCGTTTACAGAGCCCTTAAGCGACAGACATACAGAGATCATTAAAAAAGGCGCGTAAGTATTCAATGGACGTATTTTTTTGACAGGTAGCCAAAAAATTGATAAGCAATTGAATGCAAAATACAAAAGAGATGCTTATTAGATTTCTGGCGCTGACTGATGACTACAAATATAGAAATATATAAGTGTGATTCTACAAATGATGGAATTTTCTATGGCCAAGCTGATATTTAAAAAACAGGTTCAAGCAAACAATCTGATTTCTTATCTGATCTTTAGTCGATACCCACCACATTGGCAGAAAAAACAATCAAGATCTGAAACATTCTCAGTCTTCTGACGTGTCCCCCGCTTGATTTATAAGCGAACAAAAATAACTGTTCTTCTACTGTTGGTTTCGCACCAAAAAAAATACCAAATAAGTGACCTGGAATAATAAATCTTTATTATGAAAGTAAACAAATTTGTATATAAATTAATTTTAATAACAAAAAAAAAATCATTAAACTTTATCCCAGGCTTTCTATTATCAGCCCCCTGGCAGATTCAAACAGTCAAATACTTTGGTAACTAAGGTACCGACAGAAGTTTCAGATATGTTATAGTGAAGTTTCAAGTCTCGGTAACGCATAATAGTAAAAATTCATGGCAACCGTTATGTATGACAGTTGTGAAGAATACATTTGTGTTAGAAAATGGGGAATGTCCACTCAGTTTCTCAGTCCCCTGGCAGTGATTTACGAACAAATTTCGTATGAAAGCAGCCATATTTTTAGCGCTATTATATAAAGCATAGGCCTAGTTACATGACAGTATAAAATAATTGTGTTTCTTTTTTTCAAATAAAACGTTACTATATTTCATTGATTGATTCGGTTAAATCATCAATCCTATTAATTCTAAATTGTGTTTCAATTCTCGATTTACCTAAATGTATAACTGTTACAGTAATTTTAGCTAGGTAGGTACAAGCACTATATAAGTTTGTCAGATTTGATGTTATTTATAATTTCCTTCTTTTTTTAAGTTAAACACATTCTGTTCCACTTCTGAAGAAAAAATAACACAACACTTACTAAAATGCTCAAGTGACAAAAAATATTCAATTTTTATTCAAACCTTCGCCTTTCCCTCTGCCATCAATCAAAATTGCAAATTAAAAACCGGAATTAGACAAAAAAAAAATCCAATCACTATGAAATGTGTGCGACCACCACTATATTGCACTATAGCTCACAGCTCTCAGCTTGCCTTTCTTATTCCTCCAAATGACACTTGGTAAGGAAAAACCCAATCAAGAGAAATGAATGAATGGTCCATTGCTCAATTAAGGACGACGAAAACCATCATTTCATCTCGCCCCCGCCCTTAAACCCCAAGCTTCTCCAGCACCCTGTGTGTATTGCATATTCCTTGTACAACACCAATTTCTTCATCAGTGAAGCAATTTCCACAGAAGAGCAGTGGGTTGGCCATGTATTTTGTTGTTGTGCTCCTTTCTGGCCATTTTAATGGTAACTATATACTTTTGGCAGGGCGATGTCGTCTGTCAGCCAGATTGATGTTAGGTATAAATTCAAATTTTTCCATCATTTACCAATACATACAAGTGTTACATATAGAAGTATGGAAAAATTCAAATGTACCCACCCACCACCACACGACAACGAAAAGGCTTAATAACTAAACGAACTTTTTTTTCTAATTTCCTCACAAGCCTGAAACGGCCCCATCAGTTAAAGGATTTACCCAATGGAATGAGTGAAAAGCAACTAGAAATTGGTGCAAATTATTTTTCCTTCATCAAGGATATTCTACTGGTTCCTGCTGCCTCTTAGATACAAAACTTATCCATGAAATTGAGCAAAAAAAAATTATTATTTTACAAGAGTTTCAAATATCCCCAACGGTACACAGTCGGGACGTGCTGCACTGTGTAAAAGCTTCTGTTTTTTTAGGCAAGGAAGACTATGGGTCCACGAGGGGTCTGATGGGCAGAATATAGTTGAGATGGAAGGAATACACTCCATCAAAGTGAAACACGAAAAAATAAAACTGAATCCTTAACGAACAAAATTGGTCCCAGTGCGGGTAAGAAGAAGAGAAATCGAAATTTATTGAAGCGATTTTAGCAACGCTTGGGCTTTTTCTACAGGGTGTTCCGTAATTGCCTGGTTTTGTTGTCTTATACGAAGTAAAATTATGAATTGAGCAGGTATAAAAGAGCGCTAACGAATTACCTCTCTATGTTGCTAATGTTTGACATATGACAATGAAAAGATGTTGATAAGCCATCGTAATTGCTTCGCGAAGGTGTAGGAAAAAAGAAAAGTTGAACAATTCTCAACAGCGCCCATTCCGTTTTTCAGCACGCATAACTCGAGAATGGATCGTTCGATTTTTACGATTTTGGATTTATTAAATTTGTATTGGCTCAAGGAATGACACTTTGGAGGAATATCCTGGAATTTTCCAGGAAAATAAGAAATCCGGGAAGATCCGGTTTTAGTCCATTTCTTCGCGTTTAATCGAGAAAGCGATCGAGAAATGGATTTCGATCGAGTCGTATTGAGCCAACAAAAGCAAGCGTACGAACAATTGATGCAAACAATCGATAAACGGCAATGGTGAAATTTATTTCTTTAATGCTCCCAGTGAAACTGAAAAAACATTTCTGATTCACTGATTTTGGCTATAGGATGCGTAGGAGATCTAAGATTGCTTTGGTACTTCTTGCCTCTTATGGGATTGGCGCTACGTTTTTAGAAGGCGGTCGAACCATTCTGCATTGAAATTGCTATATTGAATCTGCAATTATTGGATGAAGAAACTGCATTTCAAGGATCTAAAGACGAGTGCACAATGGCTCACAAAAGGCACATTGGAAGCCCTGAATCGTACGTTGAAAGATTTACGAAATGATAAATAACGTTTCGGTGGCGCAATGATCGTGATTTTCATCAAACGCTGTCTGTCTTTACAAGATCAACTCAGATGAATTGAACACTTGCCTGAAGGCGTCTGCTTTATGTGTGAAGAAATTGAACGCGAACATTCCAGTTGCTTTACGAAATGACCAGTCCACTGCAGAGTTCTCCAGTAAAATGGTGGTTATGGGCAATGGCGTGATTGCAGTCGACTATTTGAATTTTCACCGATTGTTTGCCAATTTGTCACAACGCCGGAAGAGCTCAGTACAAATGTTTTCCGGAATATTACTTTGAATTTTGCGGACTATAATTGGCTGATGAGTGCACGAGCGATTTTAGCTAGGAAAAACAAACATTTGAATTTCCTCATTCAAAATTAAATCCGTCCACTCCTTGATGAATAAAAAAGAAGTCACAAACTATCCCACGAAACTTTTGAATTTCTTGGATCTTCCGGGCTTGCCTTGTTGTTTGAAATTGATGCACCGAAACTTTGTAACGGAACGCGTTGGATTATTAAAAATATTAAGACAAATGTCATTCAAATGACGCCAAAGCGACGATGCAAAGGCGAAGATGTTTTCATCCACCTAATTTGCTTTTTTCCGAGCAATTTGCCATTCATTTGAAAGCATCGTCAGTATCCCGTGCATATCAAGCAGCATGTGCCAGTCTCCGAATTATTATTTTTATAACATTAAAGAATTAAGGTGGAATGAATACACTGGGTTAGCTAGTTTTCTTTTAAGACCTCTTGGAACCGTTTTCGACAAAAACTAACATCAGTTTTTTAATGTTTCTATGTTAGATTTCTACCGTTATTTTTGGTTTTAGGAGCATTATTCTTTGTAGTATTCTAGAAGATGTTAAAAAGTCTCTTGATACTAAGTAAAACAAAAATTGACCAAATCGTTTTCAAAATATTGAGTTTCAAAAAAAAATAGTGTGCTTAGTTTCCAAAAAAAAAATATGTTTTTAAACATTTTTGGTGTACAATAGGCGTGTTCAGGAAAGGGAGATATCGAAGGGCCTCGGCAATCTCAGTTGCCTGAACAGGATTCCTCAGCGAAAATCTCAGTTTGGCTGTTAAAATGCTGATGAAAAAATGTTTTGGATTCGCTTGCTTATATTTTGACGGAGCAAAATCTCCGAAATCTCTGTTTCGTGAACGCGCCTTATAGGGACTATTTAAATTTTTTAGAAGTTTTCTCATAAAAAAAGTTGAAATGTCAACTGAATTTTTTTCGAGAGTATCAAAAACAAAAAACTGGTTCTGCTTGAGTTTCCAAAAAAATGCATTTTAAGAAAAAAAAAAAAAATACCAAGTTCTTATTTCCTTGTATTAATTCACTGATTTTTTTTTTATAGAATCATTGAAGCCGGTTTTAAGAAAAATAAGAGTTTCCATTCAGCAGAAATAGTTGCGACATTCCGCTTCGTTTGCCTTCCAATCCAACTCATGTTGATATAGCAAGTTTGATCAAAATCTTCGTATATCAAGCCATCACTTGCCTTATACGATAAACCCTACTCTAATATTTATATTACAAGTTAGAAAGGTATTTTACATACAGGGTGTCCCGTAAGTAATGGATAACCCTGAAATGCCGCATAGAAGACTTTATGGCCGTCCTGAAAACTGATAAAAAAAAGTTCTATCCCAACCACAAGAAAAGTTATATGCATTTTTTTGTTCAGTGCATTATTTTTTTTCTTACTTTACATTTTTGAATACCACGACTACAAGTGAATGAGTTCCATCATTTTTTTTTTGCAGGAATATTTTACATTACTTGTGCCAACACATAAGTAGAAGAAAATTATTATAACTGTTGGACTTCTTAGAGAAAAAAATTATTTAACATTGAATTTCAATGCAAAATGTGAAAACAAATAATTTTTGAAAAAGTTAAATCATAGCTGGTATAAAAAAAATGCATGAATACCTGAGTGGCCAACTATTTCAAAAATATCCGCGTTAAATGCAGATTTCAAAATGGTATTACTTATTATTATATCTATGGTCAATAGCAAGTTATTGGTAAAAATCTGCAATACTAGAGTAAATTTAGCAAAAACAAAAGTTTTCAAAATTAGCACAGTAAACGTGAAAATAATACCAAGCGTTGAACATAGCAGATTTTTGATTAATTGGCTGTTTCTACGATGTTGTCCTAATGATAAATCCAAGCTTTCAACTTCTAGCTTTCAAAATCTTGCGGCTGGAGAGTTTGCACTCGTGTTAGGTGAAAGGGATGATATTTATATTTACTTAGCACATTATGCGCAGTCGTCTTTCCGATCCCATTGCGTCGTGCTCTTGCTCGGATTGATACCGTAGGATCTCGGTCAAGTTCCGCAAGCACTAAATCTTCGGTATCTCCTCGAGGGGGTCGTCCCACGCCAGCACCACCAACACCACTACCAGGCAGCCTTCCTTCCGAGAAACAGCTATGGACTCTAATAAACACTCGATAATCCGGGTGACGTGCGTTAGGGTACCTTTCCCTATACAGAGTCGCAGCTTCGTTTGCGTTTTCTCTGCACTCTCCATAAATAAAATGCATGTTTGCATATTCTTGTGCAGAATACAGAATACGAGGCATCGAAAAAGTTCAATCAAACGTCTTAATTATCAAAAAGCAGGTTCAGGAAAACAGCTATTTAGACCGTTAATTTTTCTGAAGAATGAACAATAAAAACGATATAAATAAGTGTTCGTCGTGGTCTTTATCTTATGAATTAAGATCAAATTACAAAAACTTTAATTCAAAATTTAAAAAACTTACGATTTTATGCGTTCTCACTTTCTCAGGATCTTACAATTTACTATTCAAAAAACACAATTAAAATTGAATCAGAAGACTTTTTGTTTGGAGAAAATAACAAATAAAAAATAGCAATCAACAAAATATTTGATGGGTTTGTTAAAGCAGGTAAAATTCAAAACAAGCTCGAAAATGTAACCGTTTCTTGCACTTTTTTGACATTTTTATCAATAATGCATTCGGCCCTAGAAGTTGAAAGCTTGGATTTACCATTAGGACAACATCGTAGAAACAGCCAATAAATCAAAAATCTGCTATGTTCAACGCTTGGTATTATTTTCACGTTTACTGTGCTAATTTTGAAAACTTTTGTTTTTGCTAAATTTACTCTAGTATTGCAGATTTTTAACAATAACTTGCTATTGACTCTAGATATAATAATAAATAATTCCATTTTGAAATCTGCATTTAACGCGCATATTTTGAAAATAGTTGGCCACTCAGGTATTCATGCATTTTTTTATACCAGCTATGATTTAACTTTTTCAAAAATTATTTGTTTTCACATTTTGCATTGAAATTCAATGTTAAATAATTTTTTTCTCTAAGAAATCCAACAGTTATAATAAGTTTCTTCTACTTATGTGTTGGCACAAGTAATGTTAAATATTCCTGCAAAAAAAAAATGATGGAACTCATTCACTTGTAGTCGTGGTATTCAAAAATGTAAAGTAAGAAAAAAAATAATGCACTGAACAAAAAAATGCATATAACTTTTCTTGTGGTTGGGATAGAACTTTTTTTTATCAGTTTTCAGGACGGTCATAAAGTCTACTATGCGGCATTTCAGGGTTATCCATTACTTACGGGACACCCTGTATATCAAACTGATTTTTTTTTTTAATTTTACTAAATCACTGAAAATCATTGTGATTGACTTCTACTTTTAAAAATATTCAAAATAAAAAAAAGAAGTGAATTTAGTTGCAAGTTGAATCATAAATACAAAATATTCCTTTACGAATAATTTAAGTCACCCTGTTCAAAATGATAGCTCTAATTCATATGTTCATCAGCAATATTATGATGCTTGTGTTTTAATCAAATACCTACATACATATGTACATATGCCTTTGTATATCATCATCAGATCTAGAATTATAAAAACTATTAATTCCTGATATAGTACGTATAGTACGTATCGTACATTTGGTTAGTAAAAGGAAATATTCTCTGAAAATAACACAAAATGGTAGTTCTTGAAGCGCAAAGAGTGTTAAGGCAAAAGCATAGGGCATTATATGAATGTGTGATATCAAATAATAATTTACTCTTAGAGTCCTATCCCTCCTTTTGCTTGAATTTTTAATTGGAAATGTAGTAGGTACGTATTTATGCATGTACGAGTTTATGTGCATACGAATAATTTCGATTCGGTTATGAGAAACTAAATATTTTTGAATTGAATGAAAGGAAAAAAGGAAGAAACAATCCCAATCAAAGACTTGTATAAACAAGAATTACTTTGTCAGATTACTGCAATACATACTCGCATCTATACCTAGATGAAAACCAGTGGTAAAATTTTTAGGATTAAGTTTTTGAATGTATGCATCTGCACATAATTTGAAAAGATTTTTATTTTTAATATATCTCTGGAAATTTGTATGTATTTACTTGTATATATACCTAGGTACAATAAGAATAAGTTCAATAAGTTGCGAAGATTGAACTTTTTTTTAGACCCCATGCTGAATTACATGATTTGTTGTAAGATCATGTCAATAAGACCTCCGTGGTTTTACGTTCATTTTTGACATCCAAAATTCTCAAACAAACTACGCAATAGCGGGAAACGAATTAAATTCTCAAAAGAAAAATAATAAATTTACAGAAACGGAATACTATACAACATACAAAAATAAAGGAGAATACATCTTGTAGTACAGCAACTATGTATATACACCCAGGTTTTTCAGTTATTGCCGATTTTAGTCCTAAAATTTAAAATAAAAACATTGTTCTACTTAAGAACTTAATTTGTTTCAATTTGAGCCTTAAACCATCTCTGCAGATGCAATATGGTTTCTAAAATACAGCATTTCAAAATTTAGTGATCCAAATATATTAGGTGTGTTTTGTTTGTCCTGAAGTCACGACTATACAGTCTTAAAAAATATTTTAATATTACCCACAAAACAACAACACTTTTTATTCTAAATACAAAATATTCGATTGAGTCTAATGAAAAATAAAACAAAATGCTATAGCAACGAGGCTATCGTAAGCCTGGTTAAATATCCAGTCTTACGATAGCCTCGTTGCTATAGCATTTTATTTTATTTTTCAATCAAATATTTTATGGTCACACTAAACTGTTATTGTTTTGTAAACATTTTTTAAGACTGTATAGTCTTGACTTTAAATTGAAACAAAGCACGCCTAATATACCTTACAAGTAGTGGTATAAAACAGTATAATATGGCAAATGAAAAATGGTTGACATAAATGCATCAAAGCACTGGAGCGTATAGGTTTGGGCCAAAAGAATAGAATAATCATACTGGAAGGGGTGTCTATATACCCCCCCTTAAGATGGGAGGGGTTATTTGCTAAAAAAATGACTTAAAGTAGAAGCCACGCTATTGAAAAACAATGGTAGCACCTACAATATTATTTTACAGATTATCTTAAACCCAGGAACCTATTCTAGAATTTTCTTTTTAAATAAAGTTATTTCAACGGATAGTTTTTTGAAAAATGAATTCACAAACTAGCAAATTAAGTTACTTTGAAATCGTAGAACAATGTTTTTTTTTTTAAATGGAAATAGGTAGTTATTTAGAACTAAAATCACAATTGACTGAGGAAAGCTATATAAATTCGCGGTTTTTCTGAATTTTGACCATGAAGCGCTCGCCGCCAGTAGCGGATCTAGGATTAAGCTGTGAGAGGGCTTGGAGATTCAGTTTGAGATAAAAATGAAAATGATATCTAAGAGGTATCACTGTTTTGACATTATGAGCCCTGTGAAGATCTCATTTTCGTGAACTAGCCAAATCAATTAGTAGAGTTGTAGTTCTCTATTTTGTTCGAACTGTCACTGGAAAGCACACAAAGCAATATTTTGCCCATTTGAAAAATAAAATGTCAAAACTTTAAGACTTTTAGTCGGACATAAGACAAAGCTGCTTTAAAAATAGCATTCGGTGCAATTCTGCCAGCGTGAATGAAGTATCGTGTAACCGCTGCATATACTTTACATATAGTATGTATTCCTGCTCAAAAAATAAATCGATAAAGCACGTCAATCTATAGTCTAGAGGCTGGAGCCTCGGTTCCCAAACTGTGTTCCGCGGAACCGTGGGGTTCGGCCGAAAAGTTTTCGGTGTTTCGCGACTTCCTCAAAGCACACACAATAAAAACACACAAATATTTTTTTTTAGTACCGTGAAACCGGGTGACCTTGGCGCATTTAAAAAAATGAACAACTTTTGGAGATTTTTTTACAGAGTAAAGATTTTTTTTCAAGTTTCGTTAATTTTAGACAAATCAGTTAGCTATTTTAATTTTTGAAAATAAAAAGTTGGGTGGTCAAAGTCATTCTGCAGTTTCGGCTTTCGGGTGACTTTGGCCGCGTAAACGTACTCCTGATTATCTCATTGCTAATCAACCAATGATCCATTACTTATTAATACAGAGACATTTTCTTATACTGAGGATTTTTTTTTTTATTTTTTAGGGTTTCATTAATCTTTTTTTTTATTGCTGTTTAAATACATCGATTGTTAAGTTCACTGGAAAAATATTAGGAGAATCAATCTTTCTCTGCTCTTTTACAGCCTTATTAGGAGATTGTACTTATAAGCTTCGTACGTCTTTTTATGAAAAGTTTTCTTATAATTTTGATGCATTTTGTTTCATAATTTTTCTTGGCCAAAGTCACTCAAAATGCAGGCCAATGCAGTCCCATCACATGTCATTTTTTATAAAAATTATTTTGCTGTAGTATTTCCACAACATATTGAAATCTTTCAACATTTTTTAAGGTTTTTTAATAAAAATTATATAGTTTATAACATTTTTCCTAATTTATCCCAATGATGCTAGTACAATCATTTTAATTATACATTTTTATAAAGAAAGCTGAAAAGATTAGAAAAGTTCTTTTTATAAAAAAAAAATAGAAAAAATGTCCGTTCATTGACCAAATTTACCCACCAACCAGGGAAATTTTTACCCAGATCACGTTATGTAATCATAAAAATGTTTGACGTTTACATTTTCTTTTTATCGAAGTGTGAGCTTCTCTTAATTAAAAAAAAGCAAACAAAAATGATACAACGACACTCAATTTCATAAGAAAATTACGAGCCACACTAACATGAAATATAATCAAAAAATTGATTTTGAAATCAATTGTGTTGTTTTTCATCTTTTGCTATCGTTAAGAGTCGGGGTTTCGAAATATATTTTGACCTTGTTAAGGGTTCCAAAGCTCAAAAAGTTAGGGAATCGCTGCGCTAGAGGGATTGCAAGTATGATTTCATTTGCCTCTGCATGATTTTCTGAGTATGCACAGATAAAACTCAAGCTTAAGGAATTTGGCTCTTTGACTAGAGATCTTGTATGTATAATTGCATAGTCCAAAAATATTTTTTTGTATTTATATAACTGACTTCGACCTTGGAAATATAAGCCCCAATATTCGCTAGGCCCGGGCTGGCCGTAAGAAACCATTCCTGTTTTACCTATTAAACAATTACACTAAATTTGCAACCTCGTTTTTCTCAAATTCTAGTCGGGTTTTAGTCCCGCATGCATTTTTTGTTTAAATAAGCTAAGTTTTTATAGGGTAAATTGTTGTTGTGTTTGTTATGTTAATTATTCAGCCCCGATCCCGTTTTTTCAATTATCTCTTCAAGCTTATCCCTTCGGACTTTGACAGTCCCTAGAGTTAAGCCTCTAAACTCTCCGGAATAAGTTAAGTTTAAAGGGAATTTGTTGTTTAACCCCGACCAGGTTTTTGTCCAATTCTTGTGAGGCCTTAGTCCAGAGTTATATAATATATTGCTTTATTTATTTAAATTAATTTTAGGAATCGGTTGTGCGGGAGGTTGAGCCCCTAATGCCACACCCCTGAATCCGCCACTGGTCAACGCTCGGTGTCAAAAACTTTGGTTATTTATAAGGCCAACATCCAGAACAACTCAACACAAAATCAGAACTCGGACATAAATCAATTTACAATTCAAATCAATTGTAGTTCAAAATAATACAAATTATTTGCATGTGTCAAACATTACTGATCTTGGTAAACAAAGCTCGCTTTACCTACTACTTGTATGAAGTTATGATGTTAAGCCATTCAAATTCATAAGGGATACAAACTTATAGAAACCGTTAAACATTGAAGTTACTAGGGTGACCTTGTCCTATATACCTTCATGTTAGCTATCGCACATACGTAGGTATACCTACTTTGTTACACGTAAAACTAATTCACAAATCCCGCATCTTTCAAACTTTTTTCTAAATCCTTTGTTGGATATTTATATGTATACAAAGTTAGGAAGGTACAAAGGATATATATGTAGTAGTTAAACTGGATAGACACGAGCTCGTTTGGTGAAGATATAAATAAATACACATTTTCTCTTAGTATAGCTATTCCTATTATAACTATAACACATCATCGTTAACCACTCAACAACATAATACGTATACCTAGGTGTAACTAGAACACATACTTAAATAGCTAAGTCCTTGGCTTTAAATGAATTTGTATATATTCCTGCTTTCATAATAATCTTACCCTTATCATGGTCGCATTTAGCTTTTCCGGTGATGCTTTCATGCTTTACCCCATCACTTGATCACATTGTTGAATCTTTGTCATGCTTTCACCATGGTCAAGCACCATGGAGTTATACTATAGTGTAACTATATCTATACTTACTATACCTATGTGATTTGACCTTTTATATAAAGAATATTATTTTTTACATCCAGATTCCTTTGTTCGCAGGAAGAGAAGATGTTTATAACCAAGGACATCTGAGTACTAAAGTTAAATACAAAAAATGTGTCAAGTTGTATTGAAAAGGGGAAGAAATATTCATACCATCAAAAAGCACTTTATGTAGGTACCAGTGGCGTGGCGTCCATATTACACGATTCCTACCGTCTTCCCTTTTACAAATTGTACGCAAAATACTATCAAATAAACATAAACTATGCAACCCTACCAATTGAATTATAAAATTCGCACAAACACACAAATATAAGCTATCGAATAAACACTGTCAATTCATTCTTCTCTTCGCTCTTTGCTCAACTGCTGAACATACGCTCTCTTTGAAAGAATTAATTTAGAAATAAAACACGTCTTTCACCCACTTATAAAATTTGTTTTGTATCCCTTTCTTCCCTGAGCATTTTTGCTTCTAGATTCTCTTTGTCCAACACGCAACAACATATTTCGTTCTGTTGGGTGAAAAATAAAACGCTCTTCTTCGACTTATTTGTTAAATATATTTTCTATTTTTGTTTGCTTGTTTTTTGGTTAAGCTTAGTATAGTCCAGGAAAGATTTAAATGGGTAATTTAATATGGGTAAGCGGTGAAAAATGAATTCATAAAATATTATTTTAAGTATAATTGCAGAATTTCATCTTCTACAGGATATCAAAAGTCTCGCAAAACACAGCAGTGGCTCTTGATAAAAAGGCATTTAAAGAGGGGCAAAGAGAAGAAGGCATGGTTTGTCAATCTGAAATATTTGGTATGGTTAAATCTTGAATGTAAGAATATGACACATGATTTTAGGGTAGGTACTTTTAAACGCTGGATCTAAAAAAAAAACTATTCTTTTTTATGGGACTTTTTTAGAAAAACAATTTATATCTGTAATGAAGTAGTGTTTATTTAGTTAGTTGTGAAGTTGAAGGTTTTGTTCTTTATTTTTTGTTTGAAAGCTAGGTATGTGAATAATTTAGAGCTAGGTTTTTAGTCTTGGTTTTTGATTGGTTTTTAAATTTTTTTTAAAGCATAGATTGCTGCTTAACAGATTTTCTGTTGGAGGAATCAAATAAATTAAGCAAACTATGTATCTTTTATTTAAAAAAAATCGTTTTAATGAATTGCCACTTTATGCATCCTATGAAAATAGACTGTTTGCAGAGTTGTTTTTTAACTAATTTGAATGTATGTAGGTATCTGCTTTTTTTGTTGTTGTTGTTCAAGATACAAAGAGGTAAGTTTTGTTTACTTTATTGACGCCACGCCACTGGTAGGTACCTATGCATTATTGTTGTTAACAACACCTATCATTCGCATCATTTTGTGGATTTATAATTGTTTATTTAATAGTAATAAAATTAGCACAGATTTATAAATATGAATACCTTAAATTTAATATAATTTAACAATAAGTTAACCCGTGATCTCGTTCCTTCGTTTGTTAATTTTCAAAAATAAAAATCACACATTTTATATTCTGACATATTTTTATTGAGACAGTCAGCATTTTGGCGCACCCTTCCTCTATCAAATTCTTGAATTTGTGGTTCCCTATTGTTTAGTTATCTATATTTTTATTTATGTATATTATTCATAGGTACTTTTATGACTCTAGAAACATTGTAAATATCTAAGACCAAAGTGGACAGCGACGCTGTGTCGCGTCGATCCCTTTTCAGAGAAACAGTAAATGATCTCGCAGACTGTGTTTATGACATACATCTGTGAGCATTATGTTTATGAACAAAAGATGCGTCGCATCGTCGTTGTCCACTTTGCAACTTTTTAATGTTAGTTTAGGATAATAACAAACTAGAGATAAGATAAGTTAAGAAAATATATATACAAATATGTAATCTAGGTATAAGAAATAGTTGTAATATAGATATAGATTATTTGAATAAATAAGTTCATGTTTAGACTGTAAAGTGTACGGGTGTTTTGTTTTCTTTGCTCGTGATTTTCGGTGTTAAGGGTGTTCAGATTTTTCACCTATCCTGAGGTCGCATAAAAACATTTTATTATGACCACTCTAATACGACTTTTAATAAAGAAACATTAAGACATGAGTATTAAGTAAGTGTTTGTGGATTGGAAATGTTTAGCTATTTGGAAATTTCTCGTCTATAAGTCGTTTATTAATGGTGATAACCTAAATTTAGTCATCCAATGTTTTCTGTTTTTTTTTTTTCTGCTGATTTGATGTCAAGCAAGCGAGGCTTAGGCTATGCATAAGAAATAAGCATAGAAAAATATAAACCAGAGATCAGAAATAACTGTCAACCTTTATTTCCAATTGGGTTCACTTAAGAGAGATTTTGGTTTCGGGTTGAGATTTATTTAAAAAAAAAAATAAATTTAGGTTATCGGTAAATATTTATTTTTTATTTTCAAAAATATCTCTCAATGGTTAAGATTTTTACGAAAAAATTAATACAAAAGGTCAACCTTTAAGATTTTTCTCTAAAAATAAATAAAAAATGGTTAATGCAGAAAAATTTGGAATTTGCCGAGAATATGTTTATTTTTCAAAAATAAATACATATATGAGATTTTTTTCTTATTTTAGGTATTAAGTCTTACTAATAATCGCCTAAAATAAAATGCAAAGACGAAAATGCCTTTTCGACTGTGACTTGAGCTACTGGGACGCCAAGCACAACCAATGCAATTTCGAAAAAAGCCTAATAACCCGAATTTCCGCATGAATCAGTGATTACAAATTACTAACTGTCACGCCAACGGGTATTCTGATTGATAAAATTGCAGATGAGATTTATTTTTTTTTCTCTCAGAGATAAATCTCAGATCTCACTGGTTGACCTAACCTAAGAAAATAGCAAAATAAAGAGGTTTCTCTCAGACCTTAACCAATATTTTTGTTTGTCGGGAATAAAGTTTATAGTGTGACCTTAATTGAAAATGACAACAAATAACAGTTATTAAAGAACCTTTCAAGAGGTTGAGATTTATTTCTGAATTCTGCTATTAGCTGTGTATTTCCTTAAGAGAGTTTTGGCCACTTTATAAGAGTATGTGTGCTTCCCTAAATGGATATATCAAGCAACACAAGAAATACACAAACCAACTAACGAGCAGCTAATTTACGACAAATTATCCAATCAATCATTTTTCAATCCGCAAATGTATTGTTTCGCTAACTTGACATTCATAAAAAACACATCAACAAACCTTCTCGCATGAAGCACCCTAGTTTTAGCGTGATGCATACGACATCGAGTCAAAGTTAAAATTTGAAAACAATTTTTATTTAACAAAATCACCGTTAAGCTGAAATTTTGTTAAACTTTTTTGGTCGAAACAATTTGCAACAGCTTAATTGGTTCATGTAAAAGTGCATTCAGTCTCAATTGATTTTTGGAAGCATTTTTTTTATGGGGATGTAGCTCAGTGGTAGAGCGTTCGCTTTGCATGTGAAAGGCCCCGGGTTCGATCCCCGGCATCTCCAATAACTTTTTTTTATTTACGAACCAAATCGTGCGTTCACGGGTTCAGTCAACTACGAAACTTTTAAGTCTTTGTTCACATCAAATGGTTTTCTTTAATTTATTTACTTTTAATTTTTACATTCACTAGCTGACCCGTCCTTACCTTGCACGGGCGATTTCACATGATGGACTCATCAGTTGACTAGAAAGTGCAATGTCAATAATCAAAAATGACAATAATCAAAACAATTAAATATAGGACTTTATTGGTGACCTCTCTGTACGTATAAATAGAAGTTTTTTATGCAGGCTCAAGGTCAATAAAAAAAAGGTGTTAGATACTAAGTGACGTTTCGAGCATGGCCTCTTCATCAGGCCTTTTTTATTGAAAAAATACAACAATATTAAATTCTTGTATACAAATTATACAAATGTCAATTACACTTACAACAAAAAATTAGATTACAGGCTTAATTTTTCTCACATTTCCACAATTTAGATAATTAGAATTATCAATAAAACCTATAAGAATTGTTGAATTGTTTTAAACGGAATTTAAATAAAATAACAAAATAACTAATATTACTTTTCACAAAATCAAATTTAATTTTAACATTTTCTTTTTTAATACTACTGTCCGTAGTTTTCTTTTTGTGTCTACTGTTTTTTTTTTTTTTATCAGCTGGTTATGATGCTGAGACTATCACGATCAGATCTTCTGTTGATTGCACTCTCAGTGTTGTTGATGTGCAGCATTTCCAGCAACATTCTTTTATTATGGTGTCTCTGAACTTCCAATATTCTCACATTGTACAAGTCAGGTTTGTGTTCTTCCTCTATACAATGAAGCGCAAGTGCAGTTTTTTTTTGTTTTCTCTAATTATCTAGTCTGTAATCTTATTTTTTGTTGTAAGTCTAATTAACATTTGTATAATTTTTATACAAGAATTTAATATTGTTATATTTTTTCAACAAAAAAGGCCTGATGAAGAGTGTATCCATGCTCGAAACGTCGCTTACTATTCAACACCGTCTTTTTATTGACCTGGAGCCTGCATAGAAACTCCTATTTAATCAAAATAATTCACATAAAAATTCTATTTCGTTTGAAACTCACTCACAAAACTAATTTTAGTCACAATTAATGTGTTTTTATTTGAAAAATATATATACTAAAAATAACAGATGCTTCTTTTTTGCTGTCGATATATGATTTTGGTTGCGATAACACTTTATCTAGATATATTAATAACATCATCGTTTACTTCGCCGATTTGTATTTATTTATGACAATAAGCCTTGTTCGATATTTTAACCAATATTTACATACATATGTAGGCTTAGCGTCTTGGTACCCATAACGTTTTTATAAATTCTATTCTAGTTTTAACCCATTTTGACTTCATAATTTTTTACTGAGTAGATATAAAAACATTTATTAAAATCTTGCCCACAGCGCCACCTATGTATGTATATATAAGCCATTCTTTGGTTGACACACGGCATCATTTCCGTTAGTTAGTGGCAAATTTAAGGCATTTTGACATAATTTTGGACATTTAAAGTTTGCACATGAACTTTTTCTTAGCAAAATGTTCAACAAAATTTAAATGTATACAAAAATAATTTTTAACAAAACCGCTATAATAATTTTAGAATTTTTAAAACTTTTTTTGGCAATACCTGCCATAATGTTTTTGAACCAATAACGTACAGTACATATCCAATTTTTATTAAAGCTAGGTAGTGTTGTTAGCTACGAGAGCAAGTTCGTGTCGTCCAGTCTGGTCCAGTCATCAGAACAGACAAATCTGAACTAACTAATCTGAAGTAGATTCGAGTTCTATAAACAAATATATTTTAATCGAAATAAATTAACGATATATGCACGAGCAGAAATCGAAGAACATTATTAAAAATCCAATAAAATAAGAAAAGTGCGTATACGCCCCAGTGTTCCATACTTTTTATCGTTTTATTCGTTGAATCATTTTTTTTTATATTCTGCTGTTACTAAAGGGGTTATGAATGCCCCTACCCTTATAATGTTTTAAAAAAACACATCCGCTTGAACGACAAGAGATAGCATTGAGTTTTTGAAGCATTTAAATTCTTCGTGATTTTTTATTCCCCATTGATGGACAAAGATCAGAATTCAGTATACGCTGCGGTTAAAGTTTCACAAATTAAGAGATATTTTCGCCAAACTGTATCAAATGCTTTTGAAATATCAAGTGCAATAATCTTGCTTTCTCCAAAATAATGTAAAGTTTGGTTTTATTGCTCGGTGAGATTTACCATCAGAGCACCAGTGTACTCACTATGTATGAAATCAACAATCTACCTGTCATTAAGAAGCTTCCGTTCTTCATGATATTTCCTTAGCTGAAAATTAATCAGCTTTTCCATGACGTTTAAAAAAAGAGACGTAAGTGCAATTGACCGACAGTTTGAGGATGAAGAAAATACGCCTTTTTTAAAAACTTGCAGGACAAATCCTCTTTTCCATTCACTCGGAGAGCAGTCACAGTAGCATAGGACAGATGAAAAAAGCTTACGCAGTGGTTTTATCAACGTTAAGAAACAGCTCTTCAGAACAATAGGAGGTACTCTACGGGCCTTCGGATTTGTTTTTGTGGAGATCTTTCAGACCTCTAGCAACTGCATCTGTGCACCAATGCAAAAGAAGATTTGTAACATAAAATCATTACAGCTCAGGAAGAGTCATAATAATTTCTGGTCGAATTTACAGCCAACTGGACTTCAAGCAAATTGGCTTTATCTCGTGAGCTTACAAAAGAAGTGTCGTTGAAGACACTAAGGAACCGAAGACAACGAAGTATTTCGTACGTTTTTTACAAATGATCAAAAAAGTAAGGATAGCTGTCTTCTGTTTATGATCATAAATTGATGACTGAAGTTAATAGAAGGTCACTGGAAATATTCCTGTGTTTCATGAAGAACTGAAAGCCGTCACATCCATATTCAAAATTTGCTTGTCAAAAAAGCTTTGTGCAGAAACATCTCCAAGCAAATGCACACGCAAAATACTCTTCACAGATCAAAAATTCTTCAGACATGAGTTCAGCTCATCAACTTCAACTGGTGCTGATCTTGGAATGACAGCAAAGTTTGACGAAAAACACCAAAAAGGGCGATATAAGTGCTCAACATATTTGACGTCGTTCACTTCGAATATCTTGTAGATTTTACTGTTTTTTTCAATAGGAACAGCAAGTAAATACTACTGACAAATTTATTGTGTAAATGGTGAAAAAAGACTCACTTGTGCTTACGTGAAGTAAATGAAGTGGCCTCAAGTCCCATTAATGCGTTTCGTTTAGATAGGTATCAGATATATGACCAGTTTTTTTTTTTTTGAGATGTTGGCATTATTTTTATGATTTTTCTGTGGAAATTCAGTACATTTCTTTTCCCCATAGAAATAAAGGATTATACAAAACTGGCTCCTATGTATTATCTTGATTTTCCAATTGAAAAAAAAACGAGTTTTAAGTTAAAACAAAAGCTTCTCAGTCAATGATCACGGTCACATGGAAATAGGGCTGGCCACAAGACGAGACTCTGCGAGACTTTTGTAAGTCTCGTTTTGGTCTCATTAAAATTGAAAATTTTCAGTCTCGTCTCGGTCTCGTATAATTAAGTCTCGTCTTGGTCTCGTCTCCGAAAAATAGGATTACCGGCCAACTTGTTAATTATTGTAACGAAATATTTTCGATTATAGTTTCAATACGTGCAGAAGAAAATACATATTTAACTGAAATTGGATTTTTTTTAATTTATTAGACTCTCTGTAAATTTTGGTTCAAATATTCAATCTCGTCTCGGTCTCGTCTCGGTTACTTAAAAACCAGTCTCGTCTCGTCTCGCCATGCGAGACGCGAGATCGAGACCGAGACTTTTCTCGTCTCTAGCTCTACATCGAAATTGTTAAACAGTAGCTATAAAGCTAAAAGTAAATACTCTACAGAGTACAAAATCGGACTCATTAAAACAATTTAACACTTCATATTCCTCGGGCAAAATGGACACGACCTTCAATTTATTTTAATATTTTTTTTTTTTTTTTCAAATAACATATTCGACCCTTATGACCATCAGGTCCTTTAAGCAATTTCTAAGAACTGAAGAGTAAGTATAAAGCATCACCCTCACGGCATCGACTATATATACGCGACCCTGCATGACTTTCAAATTCTCTTCAACAACCTACTAATTGCCTTTAGATAGACTCGAAAAAGGGTTTGGCAACTCGAAAGAGTGACAACCTTCATTAGTGGACGTGGCCGTTCTCTAGCCTCCCCCCACCACTACCCACCACTCATACCCTTATGTACATCACTGGAATTTTTGGCTCTGATGCGAGCATCTAACCGAAGTAACAGGACTATCCTACACCTAACAGTTCAATGACATTATACTCGTACCTCTACCCACGTATTAAGTTAGCACAGGTGGTGAATCTCCTTTGTTCAATGTGCTCCTCAGATGGTTTGGTTGTATGGTGTGGTGGCCGCCAGTCAACCGTCAACCCAAACGAAGAAAAAGAAAGACATCGAGAGCCAACCGAGCCAACTTGCCAGCCAGCTAACAAAACGTTTGAAAAATATATGAGTCCTTTGGGAGTAACGTCTGCAGGTATCCTACCCCCATCTATTACAATTTAACATTTTTTTTTGTTTGTTGTGTTTGTATTCTTTTATATTCTGTTCTGTTCAAGGACTATTTTTGGTGACTATACACTATGAGGGTTAATTTGTCCTTTTTATTTTTGTCCAATTTTATTGCCGTTTTACTTTAATTCTTTGTCTCTTGGCACGCTATACCTACTTTTCTGTTTTGTATATAGTTAGTTAGTGATGGTAGGTATGTGCAAGCTTTTTTTTAAAGAAGTAACAAGGACAATTTAGTCCTTAATATTTTTTTTTTGTATTTTGTTGGACAAACGAAAGGATCGTTTTTTTGTGTATACAATTTCATTCGCTCTTCATGGGTTACAACTTTTTCGAAATGTTATCACAGGAATTTGCTGCGGAAGGCAAAAAAGAAAGTACCTATGTAGCTAGAGGAGATACAAGTTAGGTTAATACATGAATTAAATTGCAAGTCACGTTTCTATCAGTGGCAATAAGTTAGAAAAAAATAGATGTTAACAGAAAAAAAAATAAAAATGAAAAAAAAAAAATTCAACAAGCTTAATTATTGTCCTAACGTCTTGTAGAATGCATTGGCAGATGAACGTTTGATTGTGGTTTCAGACCCTTTTTCCTCGTATTTGCTAAACAATAGAATCATACATATATAGGTGCATACTACATATGAAGGTATTTGTACAGTTGTAATACCCCTATTCTTTAATTTTCGTAACATCCAGTGTGTGTCCTTAAATGAAAGAACTATTATTTCAGTTATGTATATAATGAAATAACTGTAACTAGGTAGTTATATGGGAAATTGCTATAAATACAATCGAAAATTATTGAAATTGCTTTCAATATTATTTGAATAGTTACACATTACGTACCTACTTAGATATGAAAGTTGTTGATTTTTCGTTTGCACAGCTATTATATTCATTTATTTTTAGCAGAAATCAATATTATGATAAACCTTATTTTATTGGTCAATTGATTGAAGAAAACTAGCACATAAATCCTTGTGAATCTGCTAGTAGACAAGCTTAGCAATTTTAAGATATACGTAGGCACAAAATAACACAAGGAAATAGAGCAAAGCTTGGTTTTAGGACCCAAGAAGGCGAATATCCTTCTTAAACTAAGGTATTAGAATAGTGGGCATAGGAATAAATAAATAAATCAAAAAAAAACATTTCCCGTTGCTAATAAAAATAAACTTACTTTGAAATTTGTATATTTGGTATTCACAAAATAAAGCAGATACTATTTAGTAGATAGTCCAATTTTTAACAAACATTTAAAGTAATAAAACTAGCTTATAATAAAATTAGAACAAAAAAATGCACGACTGGATTGCACAATTTTTAATTCTTGAATTGCTTATTTGCTAAACTACTTAGCTTTAGTAGTTTTTTTTTATTATTGAATTTGAGCATTTTTAAGAAAAAAAAATTGGAAAAGGCAAAAATTTAATTTCCGAAAATACATAAGCCCGTCTGAGAAAAATCAATTTTTCCGAATAGGAAAAACATTTTTTTAAAAATTTTGATACGCAGTATTATGAACTATTTTAATCAGTTTATCCAGTTATGACATTAGTCCAGGAAAATTAGACTTTTACTTGGGAAAAAATCGAAGAAAGCTGAATTTTGGTATACACGTTCTTTGAACCTTCCGTAATAAGCCCAGAAAGTTCCGCCAAGATATGTTGCGTGCTAGCTTTTTTGTAATGGTAAAAAGACAAAAAAAAATCGTTTTTTTCCGAAAAAATCAGTATATATCTATTTCTTACGGTTTTTCGTCCAAAAAACTTAAGTTCAAAATTAAAGAACATAAAATTTACAATAAAACAGTCTGAACAACTTGACATATAGCTATAACCGTTTCTGAGTTATTAAGCGTTAAAAAATTTGTTTTTTTTTTCTATTTTTCGATAGTGTGAATCGCCAAAAAAAAAAAAAACTGTTTTTTGCATATATCTTTAAAACAGTTATCTTAATCGAAAAATTATATTTCCAAAATGTGTAAATTATGAACCTTTACATAAGCATGCATTAACCGTTTTTTTTTCTAGAAGCCATAATTTTAACGATATCATTATTTAAAAAAAAATCACCAAAAGTCGAAAATACTGGTTTTGGCTCTTTTCTCTTAAATGACGAATTTTTCGGAAAATATTTTATACTTATCTTGTAGATTTTAATATTCCCTAGAGAATCATCAGTTGCAAGATATAGCGACTTCAAAGATGGTCAAATTTCAAAAAAAAAATTTAATAAAAAAAAAAAAATCATTATATTGTTTAAAATGACGTTATAAATATTATATAATTAAAAATAGATACATTCACCTTACCTTTGTCATATTTATGTTTGTATGATGTATGTATTTTTAGTCATATAATATTTATAACGTCATTTTAAACAATATAATTTTTTTTTAATTTTTTTTTTTATTCAAAAGGTTCGAAATTTTACCATTTTTGAAGTCGCAATATCTTGCAAAAGTGATGTGTTATACGCAAAAAAGTGTCTTAATTTTTTCCCTAGGGAATATTAAAATCTACAAGATAAATATAAAATATTTTCCGAAAAATTCGTTATTTAAGAGAAAAGAGCCAAAAACCACTATTTTTGACTTTTGGTGATTTTTTTTTTAAATAATGATATCGTAAAAATTATGGCTTCTAGAAAAACACTGTTAATGCATGCTTATATAAAAGTTCATAATGTCTTACAGTTTAAAAGATATATGCAAAAAACTGTTTTTTTTTTTTTTTTTGGCAGTCACACTATCGAAGAATAGAAAAAAAAAAAAAAACTAATTTTTTAACGCTTAATAACTCAGAAATTGTTAAAGCTATAAGTAAAGTTGATTTTTATTGTAAATTTTATGCTCTTTAATTTTGATCTTAAGTTTTTTGGACGAAAAACCGTAAGAAATGGAGATATACTGATTTTTTTGGGAAAAAACGAATTTTTGTCTTTTTACCGTTATAAAAAAGCTAGCACTCAACATATCTTGGCGGAACTTTCTGGGCTTATTATGGAAGGTTCAAAGAACGCGTATACCAAAATTCAGCTTTCTCCTATTTTTTGCGAAAAGTTTACCTTATTTTGACTAATTTTCCTTGACTATATGAGAAAATCAAAAATATAAAAAGTGGTTCAATGGGAAATACTGTAAATAAGAACGAAAATTAAAATATGTTTGCTTTTGAAAGTAGATTAGCTAATATAATATCACACACAACTTTTTATAAAAATTCTTGGAGTCGTTTTCGAGAAACATAAACATTTTCTTAACGGGTTTTCAACATTTATAATGAAAGTACAGTTATTTTTGAATTTATAAACTTTATTTTTTTTTTCTAATATTCTAAAAGATAATAAAAAACAACTTTAAATCGAGTTTAAAAAAAAAAAATGAGTAAGTTGTTTTCAAAATATTAAGTTTTCAAAAAAATATATTTTTTTTTTTTTAATTTGAAAAATTTTTTTTAAAGTTTGGTGAAATGAAATAAATCAAAAATATAAACATAACCGTCTTTGAGAAAATCAAAAACCAAGAAAGTTGTTGTATACTAGATGTAGGTATGTTTTGTTTTTCTTTGAAACAATCATAACTTAAATTCTGATGATCGGATGTTTATTCAAAAGTTGATGAAATAGTGAAGAATTAAAAAAAAAATAGTTAAACAAGATTATTAGTAAAAAAAACTCCTCTAAAAATATAGTTGTACTCTTATAACTGTAAATGTAATGTGCAAAGAGCTGGGTGGACTTGAATTTGAATAACATTTTTCCCGATAAAATCGACTTTTATTAAAAAAAAAATTGCTGGCCAACATCTTTTTTAATACATAAAACATATACATTGCTATGCAAAAGGTTAAAGCTATCTTTGTTTGTACATGATTCAGAAAAAAAAATTAAAAACAAAAATGTGTTCACAACATTTCGTCGAAAATTTCTAAAACAGTTTCGAAAACTTCCCATAATTTCAACAATTCTCTCTCGATCTTCAAAAACGAGGTATACAAAGAATGATAATAATATGGGTACATACCTTTCTTAAAAATGATTTGAAAATGGTGGAAAAAAATATAAAATAAAATATTATGCGACTCTAATTACGATTTCACTCGCTACCAGCTACCAGAATACAATTTTAAACAATCAATAGCAATTACTTCTAAACCTTCTCGCTTTTTTTCTCCCACCAAATACACCCCCGATTTATAAATAAATTATTTACGAAACATCTAATTCTCGCATGAGGAGGCCCCCACTATAGGTCGTTTGGCGCAATCGAATCCATTATCAGAATTATCAATTGCGTCGGTGGTGTAATGGTCAGCATAGTTGCCTTCCAAGCAGTTGATCCGGGTTCGATTCCCGGCCGACGCAAATACATTTTTTCTTGTTCACAATCAGCTTTATCAAATTGGCAATACCTATGTGCAACGCAAAGCAATGTTTATCGCCTAGATATACATACATACAACACAAACCTATTACCACGAGTAAGTAGGTAGATACTAAATAATATCCATAACCACATTCACGTGTGTACACAACTCAGTTTACTCAATTAGCTGTTCAAAAGTTTATCCTTCTCCATATATACCAATAAGTTATACTCTTCAACCATCTTTCCCCTACCCACCAAAAGTCCCCCACCCACTGAGACTTCTCAAAACATTATTTCAAAAAGTATCTCAACTCAGCAAACAAACTTTCTAGTGTGCCCAACTATTTGCCCTAGATTCCAGTTTGAAAAGTGTTTGTTTGGTTTATTCGCGTCGCAGTGTCTACAAAGTTTTGCACTTGTGATAACTTTGAAACTACTGATTGTATTTGGATTCCCTTTCTACACACCCTTCCCCGCACTACTCTGTTCAATCTCCTGGGTAGCAAGAACTTTAAAATAAAATCGAAAATTTAAATTCACTTTCACACATTTTTGTGGGGAAAATTTGTGATGCAACGGAATTCGGTGACCTTTTCTGTGCTATATACACAATTTTTCCATTGAATTTAAAGTTATAGCTATATTTTCTCAGGTCCTTTATTTAAAAGTTTTGGTTAAGGAACTTCCGAGAACCCTCTTATGAACTCACAAGAATTTGGCGCGCATACTTGGTACCTTTAACGCTTTAGTTATTTCTTTTCTTCGAAATGATGCAAAAAAAAAAACTTTCTATTTATGTTCATACATACACCTGTATATCTTAATCTTTGCTTTAATATCCCTTATAATAATGACGTTCAGCCACGTTATGTATATAAAGTCTCTAGACAGTGTCCTGTCAAGTTAATATTTTTTGTCCTTTAAATGTACACTTCACTCACATACATACATTGAAACAATAGCGAACTTTTCGAAGTGAGAGGAAAATGTTTGGAAGAAAACTTTTAACGTGATTACCTCTACTTCAACATCCCGTGGAGACTGGAAATCAAATATGGGAAGAGACGAAGAAACTCAACCTATTTTCAAAAAAAAACATAAAGCATTTTGTCCTTGAAATTGTATATCGCATTTTTTATTTGAAAAAAAAATTAAAGAATTTAAGAAAACTGCTTGTGAAAATTTGCATAGGTGGGATCGTAGGATGGCTACCTACCCATTAGTGAAGTCTTGAAAGCATATTTTAGAAATAAGCAAAGCTTGTATTATTTTAAGTCAAATTGATTGGAAAAATAATGGATGGTTAGAAACTCAAATTTACCAACTTGCTTACATTCTACTTAAGTTACATAGACCGCTTTCACACAAGGAAACTGGGTTGCCAGAAACTAGCTAGTTTGTTGGCAAGAAGGGTGTGAGGGGAGATTTGTTGTCTTCCTTTTACGCCCTTCTCGCCAACAAACTAAAAATCGCCGGCAACTCAGTTTCCTTGTGTGAAAGGGGTCATACTTACGCTCAAGTTCAGTAGCAAGTCCTGGCTATGCACCAGATATGGTATACTCGATCTAAATAAACATTAGTAGGTATACCTGCAATTTTTTGTTTATACATATTCGCAAATGAAAACTGGTCTTATTTTGATATTTACTGAAAACTTGCTTACGACAGTGCTGTCATTTTCAAAGGAGATTGCGCAATCAGATAATTGAATAAACGCAAAAATTGATCTTTAAACCGTGGCAACCCTATGAAGGGCACACTATTTTTTAGGCAACCTATGCGCAAACTGTTTGTTTGGACACGTTTTAAAAAACTGTATACCTCTCATCTGGTAAAAAGATGAGGGTAGGTCGTCCTATGGCCGTCTCCCCGATAAAGCCCATAAAAATAAATAAAACTTATCAACAAAAAAGGTCACAACAATAACAAAGCAAATTGTTTTACTCTAGAGTGAGTCAATCTGCCCTAAACTGTTCTACATTCTGTATTCCTATTTTTGAGGTAGGGAAAGTTTGTGAGAATGAAGAAGGATAATGTTTATAGGCTGAAATGTATCCTAAACGTGCATTTCCTAGATTTTTGACTTCAATTGATGGTATGTAACTTCAAGTTGAAAATCATTGAATACAAATTGCAATCTTAATTGTTTTGAATTTTAAATGTCATATCTCATACAGAAAACATTACTTTTCTCTTCTGTTTTGCTCTGACAGTTCTGGTCAGTAGTTTTCTTAGAAAATTATGACTCCTCACTCCTACCTAAATGCGGCCCTCACCCAACGAGTCCTCCTTTATGAATTTTGTTTCTTGTTTTAAAATAGCCTTCTTGAAATAGCCTTTTGACAAAAATTGTATGGAATTCAATTCATATCCCTGGACCCGTTTTCCATGACAAAACAATATTCGACACTGGCTAATATTTCTTATCCACATTATTCTAATGTAGGTTAGGGGTGTCTAATAATTTTTTTTGTCAGATATTCAAAATGGTTATCGTGGATCTTGTAGAGTATACCCACACAAGTATTTCTACGTACCGTAAAATGGTACTTCCAGACCCCACGGCCGTTTTTTTTCAAAGTCAACAAATGATCAAGAATTTCGCGTATCAAACGTGGTTTCACCGACTTAAAAAGATTTCTTTTGACTCTCTCGGGATGCCAATAATAAATAGCACAAGTAACTGCCCCTCAAAATTTCAAAATATGCCTTTTTTGTAGATAAATGGCTGAAAACCCCCCAAAAATCGGTTGATGTTTAAGCTCTTCTCGATTTTAAAGACATACATGAGTTCAGGAACGAGCAAGTAAGACTCTATCATCTATCTATCTATCATCCGTATTTCGCCATCAGCTCTAGTTTTTGAGATATTACAGTCTGAAAATGGAATATAACCCTTTGTTCACCTATTTTTGAGATTTTATACAAATTCGAAATGCTTTTTTTCAAACCAAATGCAACGATTCATCAAAGTACTGCACTATGACTCATGTTCATGTATGAATGGGTGCATCTCAAAAATAGGTGAAAAAATGTTTATATTCCATTTTCAGACTGTAATATCTCAAAAACTAGAGCTGATGGCGAAAAACGGATGATAGATTTGAGTTCAGCACACGAAATTACCTATGATACAAGTCTTACTTGCTCGTTCCTGAACTCATGTATGTCTTTAAAATCGAGAAAAACTTAAACATCAACCGATTTTTTGGGGGGTTTCAGCCATTTATCGACAAAAAAAGGCATATTTTGAAATTTTAAGGGGCAGCTACTTGTGCTATTTTATTAATAGCATCCCGAGAGAGTCAAAAGAAATCTTTTTAAGTCGGTGAAACCACGTTTGATACGCGAAATTCTTGATCATTTGCTGACTTTGAAAAAAAAACGTGGTTTTTACATAAAAAAACGGCCGCGGGGTCTGGAAGTACCATTTTAAAAAATTTCCGGGACGTAGAAATACTTGTGTGGGTATACTCTACAAGATCCAAGATACCCATTTTGAATATCTGACAAAAAAATATTATTAGACACCCCTAATGTAGGTATATATTTTTACGAACATGGCAATTATTTATTTATGAATCAACTCAGTTTGTATTTGCTACTGAATATAATAATCATAAATTAGATACCTACACCAAAACGTGCACACAATTAAATGTATGGAAAACATAGTACTTAAACTGATTTCAAATTGACAAACAATAAAATTGCAATTACAATGTTTTCAACTTACTCTAACAAAAAATACCTTCTAGAGCAATAAACCGCGAAATTAGAAATAAAAAATTATATTTTTAACTTGGCCTTGCAATTATTTTTTATATTTTTTCAATTTGAAGTCATATTTTTTTTTTTTTTTTCTTAGTTGATGGTAGGTTTAGGTTTATGTGTATAAGGAATCATCCACACACAAAAGACACTGAATTTGAAAAATAGTTCGGCAGAAAAGCATTTATGTGTTAAAAATAATATCAAGTTGGGACGATATATCTGATATTGCTCACTTAGTTGGCTTGAGGACCAATAGACATGTAATTCTATCGGAATCAAAATTCAAGCCAGTTATTCAGATATTGTGAAATTATTAAGGTGTTAAAACTAATTAATCAATTATTTTATGGATATCACGTGGTTCATCTAGTATAATTATACTATTAAAATAAGAATATCTTCTCACGTATAAAAGTGCTCTCTACCAATTTTCCGTCTGTCAAAACGACAGAAGACTTTCTAGAGCAAACTTTGGGTATTTTCGTATGAATATTTTAAGTGCTTTCAAATAATAAAACCTTCTTCTGTGTTCTCTCCTCCTTCTCCATTTTCTTACCTTAATCAATTTGCAGTTTTTCCCACGATTGAGTTCAAAATCAGATTTCAAATTGATATCATTGTCGTTAACCGTGATTAATAAAACGAACACGGAAACTCCATTTCTTAATGTCATCGTCGTCCTCGCAGTCCTCATTGTCGGCCATTACACATTGTCACGTTACGATGGCGATGTTTCAATTAGCATCGCATGCTGTCAACAACCATTGTTGACAGTAATTCTCGCGCTTTTGGCCTCAAGTCATCATCAGGCCATATAACCGTTGCTTCTTCTCTCCTCCCAATTCCGTCGCGTCCGGGGAAAAAGCAAAAGCAACGGCATATTATAACATCGGCCTTTCCTTGGGTTCCGTTCCCACATGCCATCGGGGGCATCGTGGTCATAAATATCCATTTCATTCAATTTGGATCCCAAAACAGGTCGTCCAGCTTTTTGTTATTGTTTTTTGTTTTTTGAAGATCTCCTCTCCAACAGAGCACGCTGCAGCACTGTATCGAATATCTGAAACCACACAAAAGGCCAACCAGGGTTCAAATAGATTCGGTGTGAGGAGCTTGGCGGTTCACAGAGAAAAGAAAAACATCTTCCTGTGTAATTTTCTTAATTTTCCTCCTCCCTGCTCCCGGTTATTGGTGCGGTTGGTTTGGCTGCTGCTGGTGCTGTTGATGGCTCTGCTCCGAAGCGAGAACGCACTCGCCAATTGTTAAGACTTGAGATTCATTACACTTTTGGTTTGGAAGAAATAGATAGATATATTGAAAAATTAGCGGAATGCAGCGGAAAAAACTCGTGAAGCTGAAACGCCCTCCCGCTGCTCTCCTCTGCGATCACGAACAAAATCGTGCGGCTCCAACGAGATTCGGTATAACAACAGCTAACGTTGTTTGAGGAGTTAAATTCAGGGAGGCTGAAGAAAGAAGTATATGACTGTCTCTGGAGTAGAGCATCAACAATGGTGTAGCCACCTGCGCTGCGAAAACGGCTCCAATTTTCACAGTCATATTGTATCGCTGCGGAGCATCTTCTGCGGATTGGGATTCCGTGCCTGCAATCGTATACACGAGAAGGTATGGCAATGAGGAGTGAGTAGCAGCAACAAAGGTGAAGAAGCTGGTTTTCTTTTTGGCCTTTTCACTAACAAAACAAAAAATAAACCTTATAGACAGCAGCTGGAGAATTGCTATCGCTGTGCGACCAGTTCTCTTTTTAGGTCTGATGGTTAAATTTTTCAGGCGCAGAAGCAGCAGGAGGACTACCGAGAGTCGCTTATCTCTAGGCGATGATAAGTGGGTGCCCATTGTTGGTTTTCTCGCATGCACTGTGTTTGGGGTTTTGTTATAACCAAACCTGGAATTTCCTTACCTAAGTTTTCTAAAACAAACTCAAACAAATTTTGTATGCTGCTCTAGATTTTTTTTTGAGAGGGGATGGATGAAGAGGGGATTTTGGAAGAGGTAGGTGAAAATCAGGATGGGGAAGAAGATATAGCCATAGAAATGATATTAATTTCTTCACACGATTATTCGTAGCACAATAATTGGTGCGATATTTGTAAGGAGTTCCCCATAACTTTTGCTGGGAAGCGTTGATTTCATGCTATGAAGCTCTTCCTATGTAATATAAAAAAGATTGTTGGTAGAACTTGAGAACTTTTTACAGTTGGTTTAAGGTTTAAAAAAGGGTTCAAGTTTCCTGACGGTATTTTAGGTTTGTGTTAAAAATTTTAATATGTTACCAAAACGAGCTTGTATAGTAAAATCTATTTTGTGGACACTCGAAAAATTGTTAAAAAGTTATGGAGATGCCGGGGATCGAACCCGGGGCCTTTCACATGCAAAGCGAACGCTCTACCACTGAGCTACATCCCCTTTAAAAAATTCAAGGTTAATGATTTTCAAGGCTTTAGAGGCACTTACTTTTGTAAAGATACATGGTGTTAAAAGGACATGTTTCGACATCACTTATTATCGTTCTATGGTAGGTAAGAATAAATTGATACTACGAACCTTAAATCAGGTGTCTTAAGATAAGGTTATATGTACAAGGTGAATACATTTTTTTTTCGTCATTTCGTCTAGGTGAATATCTTTATCACGTCATTTTATCAAAGTTGATTAATGTTTAACTTTTTTTAGGTAACTTATTTTAAAACTTAAGAGACACCTACCAGCAGAAGTGTTAAATGTAATCGATTCCTTTAGCTATCAATATAATCGTGTTATTAACATTATACTATCAGAGCTAATTATTATTGGTGTGGTGCTGAGTCTTAATATGTTCATTAAAATTTGAAAAGCTTTGTCTAGACAACAATGACAGAAATAAATTGGTGGTAGAACACTTAGGATAGGATGTTCTTGTTGCAATCAAGTTTCAGGGATTAAGTTGGTACACTGCGTTAACAAAGGTATTATTATCCACTCTTATCAGCAGTAAGCTTAATGAATAGGTCAAGCTTTTCTAATAATTTAGATGTCTTAAACAGTTATTCAGAGCGTCGGTGGTGTAATGGTAAGCATAGTTGCCTTCCAAGCAGTTGATCCGGGTTCGATTGAAAAATATTGAAAATATAATAGAGACATTTGTGCAATTGTTATTTTTGAAGGCCACAAACATTGGCCAACAGAAACAGTAATTTAAGCCTCTCAAAAAATTGTGAAAAATGAACACGTATACATTATTGGTAATCGTTCTCCGAAGCACACTTGATTTTTAATATTATTTCAATTTTAACAAGCTCGTATGGTTTCAGTTTTGAAAATATAAATTTGTCTTTGGAAACTATGAGTAGCACAGAAAAATAAGACAAAATGAAGGAAGCCATGGTTTTCGATTTAATAATGTTATTTTTTTTTAATTCTGAAACCATTACTTTTGAATCCTGTCCAAATAATATTTTTTATTTTTTAAAAGTAGTGTACTTTATTTCGAATTTAAAATCGTAACCCCAGAAAACTTGTGAATTGGTAAGACTAACGAAGATTAAAAAAAAAATCGTACAGATGGGGGAAAAAATTTTTTTTTTTAAATAATGGTAATTCCTACAATGTCATGCAATACTTTTTTGTAAAACCAGAAATCTCTTCTTTTATCGTACTTTTAAATATAGTTACTTTAGTTAAAAGTTTTGAAAAATTAGTTTTCAAACTCAAAATTTTGAAAATGAAAATAAAAATTTTCGAACAAATTTTTTTTTCAAAATTTTACTCGGGTAAGTACTATTTTTGTTGTCAAAATTCAATGCTCTTATTAATTGCCAATCAAACACTAAGAACCGGGTGGTTTAACGACTTCTTATTTTCAAGATATTAAAAAATAAAGAAACCAACATCTTATTAAAAAAAAAGAAAAAAATTTGAGTTTGAAAATTAATTGTTGAAAAACTGTTGTTTAAAATAACTTTATTTAAAAACACAATAAAAGAAAAGATTTCTGGCTGTACAAGAAGGTATTGCATGGCATTGTAGGAATCACCGATTTTTTTAAATAATTATTTTTTTTTTCAATTGAAGTTATTTTTTTTAGAAAATTGCCCTTCCTGGCTAAACGGAGAGAAATATATCCCCATCCTATACGATTTTTGTTTTTGTCTCAACGCAACCTACATGCTTTAGCTTTTTCACCCCAAAAAGAAATCGTAAAAATAGGAATTTTGCAGTATATTCGACACATTTCGAAACGCATGCGCGATCGCGGAACTCCTTAAAAGATTTGAACCATTCTTTTTTCTACTAAACATTTGGTTAAAACAAGTCACCTGGAACTATTAGCTTTTTACAAAGAAAAAAGTAGTTCGAGGCTGAAATTTGGTATAAATATTGGAAGTGGAACTCTCTATAGACTGAGAAAGCTCCTCATCGATCCGAGGACCGCTATCTCAGTTACAAGGGGTCAAAGGTCATGAAAATGATTTTCTGAAAACAACTTGAAAATGGTTTGGTTTATAAAAAAAATTGTACAATAAACTTGTAGCTAAGGAAATTTCCCACAAAAATGTGCATACACATTTTCCCGTAGCATTTACCGTTAAGAAGTTATAGCAGTTCAAACAATCGCAAGCATTGCGAAATTAGCCCTTTTTGCACTTTCTTCCACACCACCAAAAAAACGCACCTGGGCACTTGACCTCTACGCAGGTGCGTTTTTTTATTCTGGTATCCCCAGGAGGTCTATTCCACCGTGTTTTGCAAATAAAATTTAGTCAACATTAGATACTAATCAATGTTTGAAAGTCTGATTGTTTTGTTATGGCGTGGTAAGAAATAACTCATCATTAATGTCCTCTTCATACGGATCAATTTGAATTGAGTTTGTACATGTCTGTCCATGACATTGCCCACAAACGATTGAACATTTTAACCTCGCTTTTCGACAACTACAATTAGAAACGCAACCTTTACTACAATTACAAAATATTGTTGTAAGAAGTTCATCAGGTGCTGGTTGGAGTAGTAATAGGCTCCAAAACATTATTTCTCAATACCCATCCCCAGCTTTCAGGATTAGTACTATCTCTTCCCAGCCAAGTTTGAACTTGAAAGAAAGGAAGATAATTGTACAGCCTTGTTGAGCCTGGTCAATCGGACAAAAAATGTGGAATATCTTAGTGCATTGATACATCTTCTTTTGCAAGTGATTTGTAAAGTGCTAGAAGTAGACGTATACCGTTTTCATTATTAATATTGCGAGGGCAATTGCCTCTGGAAAACACTTCGGCATATTTTAAGAGATCGTCACTCATTTCGAAAAGCTTGAAGAATTTTAATTTGCCTTTGTTGAAGAGAGCAGAAGTTGAATCTCAAACAGTAAATGCATGCAAAAATAAGATCTGAGCTTGACATTTTGGGTAAGTGGCTAAACGTTGAGTTCAATATAATTAAGATTCAATTTTAGCTTTACCTGGTTTTTGAAAGTAAATCTTTTTGTCTCCAGGAGTCCGTGCTATAAGTATTGCTATTAAGTCAACATCCTCTCCTAAAACAATACTCGTGCTTTTCTCAGCACAATCTATGGCCGTTTCGATAATCAAATCGTCAGCATCATTTTTGGCTTGCCTCACTAGGATGTTAGCAGCCTCAAAATTTTTAGAAAGAATAGCAATGAGTCTACTTTTGTTGTTTGTACTAGCGATAAAATGTTGTTGGGATGTTGACGCCTTCATTGATGCATCAAACAAAACAGCTGCTGATGAAGGAGCTGAAGCACACCGACGACGCGACGCTGCTCGGAAGCTCTTATATTGATTCGCTGATCCTTATAGCCATCTTACTTTAAAAAAACACACATTCATGACCGATTTTGGTACTGAAAATCTAAATTAATTAATTTTACGACACGAGTGATTTTTTCAACAGCTATAACTTTTTAACGGTAAATTCTATGGACAAAATGTATATGTACATTTTTGTGGGAAATTGCCTCAGCTACAAGTTTGTAGTATAAATTTTTTTCTAAACCAAACCGTTTTCAAGTTATTTTCAAAAAATCCATTTTCATGACATTTGCCCCTTGTAACTGACCTAGCGGTCATCGGATTGATGAGGAACTCTATCAGTTTATAAAGAGTACCATTTCCAATGATCACACCAAATTTCAGCCTCGAACTAATTTATTCCTTCCTTTGGCATTTTTTTGTCTATTTTTACTGGACTAATATTCAAAAATTAAGATGTTATAGCTCAAATATTTTGTTTTAAATAATATTTTTTCAAAAATGTTCAAAACTTGAGAGCGCATGCGCGATCGGAAGATATGAATGGATTTTGATTATTTTTCATATCTTTCTTAGTCTTCTCAATAATTCGCAAGTTTTCGGCGGTATAACGATTTGAACTTATAAACATTATACATACATATGAAACTAAACTACATAAGATCAGTAAACATAATGTACCAGTTCTCTCTATCAATATTTATATTAAAGATTCGGATGTAAAACTACCAATTAATTCAACACAAAAATTTTCTATTTACGCTATTCAGAAATAATCATCATGATCTCAAAGTGCATCAGGCTTCAAGTACGCAACCTGTAAAATAGTCGATGTTTTAGTATAACAGATTTTATTTGCATGTCTTTTTAACAAAGTTGGTGTCAAAATTAATTCATTTTTACCTACCACCTGTAGAATATTGATTGAATTCATGCATGATAAAATCTACATATATGTTCGTACACGCTTAAAAAATATTCTTCAACTATATAAAACTACATATTACTGAAGTGAACTTTTTAAACGATTAAGTTATCATAAAACACACTGAGGCGTGTATGTGGCATAAAATTAATTTCTAATTAATCTTAGATACTTTGTTTTGAATATAGAGAACATGCCTAAAGGCTTTTGACCTTTAAATCCAGTTTTCAGTGCCAGATCGTATAATCTCAGTTTTCAAAGCATGTTTCACAGCTTATACATACATACAATATCGATTTCATTCAGATTTGACCCACCAAATTTAATGATTTACACTCCGCTCCACTTGAATAGAAACAAACTTTTTGTTTACTGTCTGAGCGTGTAGCGCTTTGGTAAATGTATAAATTCATCTTTTGGTTTTAGTTCCTATAAGAGGGATCTATTGCGAATAAAAATGCAGTGGCAGAATAATTCAGGAAAATACCATTATGTTATTTTTTACCACTTTTCTAATTACTTCATTTAAAACACTCGTTTTTTTTCGCCACTTGAATAGAAAAATTCTCTTAAATAAGGAAACAAATTGAAAAAGGGCAGTAAAATTAGGTAGTTTTCTATTTGTAATCATATATTAATATGTTTGCTACCATCTTTATTTGAAATTACTTGAAAAATCCAGTTGGAGACTGAATAATGCAGTTATTTTAAATAATTTAAAGAAATTGCACTTCATGCTTCTTTGATTGCAGCATTAAGTGATTCTTTGTCTTCATATTGTCGGTCAGAATCGTAAATTTTACGAACCATCCATCCTCATACGTTTTCAATTATATTTAGGTCCGGAGAATACGGTGGCCATTGAAGTAAAGTTACATTTTTCTCAGATATTCAACTGTTAATGATCCTTGCGTTGAGGATTGGCACATTTTCTTGTTGAAATATCCATGGTATTGGTTCCAAGACATCGGTTAACTTAGGGAAAGCTTCTTGCAGTATTTCTTTGTAGGAAGTTGCCGAGATTTTCATTGTTGGAATGTCCAAAACAATTGTTCAAAACCAGAATATCGCAGTACACCGTCTTCTCGGCTATGGTGGCGCTCCAGAAACCTGGGTTCCTTCCTAATAACATGAAAATAGTAATTTTATCCGTCCACACCATCTTAATTGAATTTTGTTCGACAGAAACTACCACTTTTGTCCACACTTCCTTCCATGTCATATTCGTCCTGCAAAAATCTAATAAATTGTGTCTTCGTATCGGATTTAACGGTGGTTTTTTCTTCATTTTTAGGCGCTTTAAATTTTATGACCCACGAATAACAAATCTTATAGTGTTAAGACTCGCTGTAATACCACTCTTAGCCTTGATTTTAGCAGCAGAGCCGCTTGAATTTGAAGTCAGTCTAATTATCGTTCTTCGGTCAGTTGTGGCTCTTGATTGCCTACCTTAAATATTTTTCCAAAGCTTTCTTTATTTCTATGGTTCGACCAAACAATTTTCACACTTCTACTTAATTGTTTCTACGCAATTGTGCGTAGGTGAAGCTTGTTTTCCGCGTGTACTTCTATTTTGGCTTTTTCTGCAGGGTTTAATGGTTTTCCGCGGCCAATCTTTTCTTTGATCAAACAATTATTATTATTAATCTACACTTCCATTATTAGAACAATATTTTTTCTTCTTACCGTAATCTATAGAGACAAAACGCGCACTGTTTCTATTCAAGTGGTGCAAAAAAAAACAGTGTATTTTTTGAAGTAATAAGTAAAGTGGGAAAAAACAACCTTGTGGTATTCTCCCGAATTATTCTGTCCCTGCAGTTTTATTCGCAATAAATTCCTCTTTTAGGAACTAAAACTTAAGGGTGAATTTATGAATTTACCAAAGCGCTACACGCACTGATCGTAAAAAAAAAGTTTGTTTCTATTCAAGTGGAGTGGAGTGTGTGTCTGAATTACGGCAAAAATGTATTATGCGTATGCAATAAAGTTATTATTAAGTAAATATTTAATTGTATTACATAAATGCAGTTATCGTTACTCAGAAATAAGTAGGCAAGTACTGAAAAACTCTAGGAAAAAATGGTGAATATATTAAAAAAAAATACAAAAATTATACAATATTATGCGTTTCTTTTTTGTGTGACCTCTATGTTAGCTTAAGAAATATTGGCACAAAAATAAAACGCTCATCTTCGCTTCAGAAAAGAATTTGGCAGCACTGATATAACAATGACATTTTCTGCTGTCAACTGTTTGTCAACAAACAAAAAAATTGAAACTTATATAGTTAAAATTTTGATAAATTAAAAGAAAATTCTCCTCCCTGGACCAGGTCTTTCTTTTATTTATTGGAAAGTAACATTTATTTTGAATTAATAATTTTATTTTAACAAATAAAAAAATGTTTGGTTTTAACCTTTTTTTTCTGTCATCTTTTGCTCGTTCAGTCGACTCGTGCTTCAAGATCCATCTGCCAAATTAATACATTTTTGGAAGAATTTTTGACATTTCGTTTGAGAATTCATCGGATAAACGAAGAAAATGGTGTATGGAAACACTGTTTTTATTTTAGCTTAATTAAAGACTGAGCAAATCTGATATGCGTGGGTTCGAATCATATGGTGTACATAAAAAGTTTTTCAAATAAAATTGGATTAAAGCTCAGCACCACAAAAAGGAGGGCAAAAGTGGCAAAGTACGAAATAGCTATATCTCCAGCCAAACAATTGGTTGTAGCACCTTTAAGTTGTTGTTGTTTAAAAATTCAATGAAATTGACGGAATAAAGAATGGTCAAGCCTAATAAGCTGACATTCTAGTACGAATAGTACAATAATAACAATAATAACTTAATAGTCTGGTTCGTTACCGATCTTACAACCTCTCCCCCTTTGAAACGTACTGCGAATTGTAGTCTATCCAAATAAGGTATAGAGAAAAATGGAGGCGGAACTTAAAGGCGCTTATAAAAATGCTGATGCTCCAAATGCATTTGATAAACAAATAACACACCTCGACCTGTGACGTCAGTGGTCTAAAGCGGTGGAGTGCGTAGTGCACACGACTGCTAAGACTGAGCAAATCTGATATGCGTGGGTTCGAATCCTATGGCGTGCATAAAAAGTTTTTCAAATAAAATTGGATTAAAGCTCAGCACCACAAAATGGAAACTGAAGAGTGCAAAAGTGTCAAAGTACGAAATAGCTATATCTCCAGCCAAAACAATTGGTTGTAGCGTCTTTAAGTTGTTGTTGTTGTTCAAAAATTCAATGAAATTGACGGAATAAAGAATGGTCAAGCCTAATAAGCTGACATTCTAGTACGAATAGTACAATAATAATCTTAAGCAGATATGTTTATCGCTGCGAAACAAGCATATTTGGTGTTGTATTTTACATGGAAATTTTTTTAGATAACAGAGAGGGCACTTAAAAACATGACTATTATTGAAATGGAGCAGCGTATGTTCTCAGAGCAAGTTGCTCAATATCCATATTATCATCTGAGTAGGTGATATGAAAACGCTAACATTCCAGAATTGTATTCCCAGCTTATAGAACATCTGTCCGAAGAACTGATTTTTGATCAGGAACTCCTAATGTATTACTTATGTAGGTACTTACTTTTAAATAATACATAAATAATAGTCTATGCACCACACTCTAAGAAAACATATTAGTTCTTGGTGCAAGATGGTTAACCTTTAGGCAGATGTTTCAATAACGAAAAATGTGTTGTGAATTTTGATTCTCTATAGTTTTTAGAGAAAATAGATTATTTCGAAAAATGAGATGCGTACTCAACCTTTAGTTTTTATACCCATTGGATGCAAAATAAACTTTTTTGTAAATGGACGTAGATATCAGCGTGGGGAATTTTGTGTTGTCGATTTCGTGTATCTTTTTCTTATAATACCTACAAATTTAGTTGAAAACGCAGTTGAATTGGTTAAATCACCTTTACTGTGGCGTTTGAGTAATGTATTTTCAACCTTATTTCCATAATTTTACTACTATAACTACTACAATTGCTTTTAGAGGTTTTAATTATTGAATAAGTTTGTTTAGAGGATAAGCATTTTTAAAACAAAACATTGAGTTGAAAAATTGGATTTGAAAAATAAAGTTGAAGTGTTTTAAGCAAATTGCTCTTTTTGGCATGTTCCCGAATATCTCGTCAATTGCTTTTTTTTTGACTTTGTAATAATTTTGCGTTCCGGTACTTTAAAGTTAGGCCGTGTGTTAATTGCGTAAAAATGTTGGTTAAATTTAATCCCAGTTAAATTTGATACGTTTTTATACGGGTGAATACAATTGGAGGGTTTCGCTGTATCAACTGCATTAAATGGAATATTTTAAAACATTGCGATAAAGCAACCTATCCGAAACGGTGTCAACTTATCGAAAAATGTTCAGATACTTTGATTTTTTGTTCCAATAGCATTTTTCAGAAGGAATTACAGCAAAAATCTATCCAAATCCATTTGGATACGGTCTTGATTGCGGAAATTGGGCTTTGCCAGTGGCAGGCATGGACCTAGTGTACCTGGACTGCTAGTCGATCGTCTTGGTTTGGGAGAGCCTTATGCAGGGTACACATTATCAAACCTGTTTGACAAATCTGTTCACGTCTAATTGTGTGTACTCTCTGTTTGACAAACACGTTCTTTGTTCACAAATTTTGTTGATACTAGCCATGTTTTTTTTGCAGGTTCAGATTAAATTGTCGAAAAAAACGACATCTGAACTTAGCAAAGTCATCGAAGCAAAAAAAAAAAAAAAACAATCTCAGAAATCGCCATCACTAGCCTTTCAGATTTTGGACAAGCATGCAAAATAAAAACAAAATACATTCAAATAAAAAGAAATCTCGTATAGAAAATTATTCCGATCGTTAATGAAACAACAAATATGTGAAAAAAAAACAATTTTAAATCACAAATTAGAAAAAAATTAATTGAAACACAATGGTCATCCATTTTTTTTTATTTATAAAAAATATTTTCTTTCGTTGGCTCAGATATTTTGACGTTTTTATACAAACTATCAATAGCAAAATAGTAATTTGAGCTGGCAGTAATTTTGCTATCTGAGCTTAAGTTAAGAACCGATAATTATATGGACTTAGCGAAGTTCATATGGACTTCAGTTGTTTTTGTATTTTACATGTACCTAAATTCCTTAGTTCAGATGTTGTATTTTTCGTCAAATTCTATCTGAACCTGCAAAAAACACGGCTACTGCTGAGTATTTGATATCAAACAGATTTGATAATGTATACCCCACTTTAATCCATGATTATTGAAACTGAGAAATCGTCGAATGTGTTTATTGTTGATCAAATTGTTTTCGAAAAATCCAAAGTATGGATATCGCTAATAAGCTAATTTTGGTTGATAAGCGTTAATTTATTAAAGGCCTTCCACACTAGCCCACTGTGTATTAATACATGTCAAAAAAGTGGGAAACAAATTAAGGCTTATAGCCCTTCCACACTAGCGAAAAACAAAATATGACAGCCCAGACTACAAAAACCAACATTCTATCCCACACGATTTGACATGTGTTAATACATGCAGAATTTAAGGAATGGTTCTAATTCTATCCCACATTCTATCACACTTTTTTTAAGTTAAGGTAATATATTAACACAAGCAAGTGTGGAAGCAAAATATGAAGTCATTTCTTTCCCACACAATAGGCAGTCAAGTGGAATTCTTTCTCACTTACAATTTGACATATATTAATACACAGTGGGCTAGTGTGGAAGAGGTTTTAGAGCGTGTGAAAGTCACATACTTAATTTAACCCACTGTCAACAAACTAAATCGTTTTCAAATTGCCGCTAGTGTATCGATTTTTTTTAATAAAGGGAACCATCGTGATGTAGGCTACTAGCAGTCCAGGTATAATAGGTCGATGGTGTAAGTAATGTGCAAGAAGCTTAATACAAACGTCAAAACTTATCCACTAGTTAAAAATTGAACGAGCTCCTGAGCATGTTAAATTTTGACAACTGTATTCACTTCAGTAATGTCAAAATTTAGCCATCGGATCAAATTTAACGCACTTTTAACGCAATTGACACACGGCCATAGTAACCAAATAATACATTTAAAATTTGTTTAAATAATTTTTTTAAGAACCAAAAAAGAAACCAAAGAATAATTATTTTTTTTTTCACATTTTTTTTTTTTGTTTGTAATAAATCAAAAAAATCAAAATTGTTTTTTAACGCCTCCGGGATCTCGTACAAGAATTTTAAGATATTATTTTTGCGATAATAGAACTAAAAATACACCATCTGAAAACAAACCTATTCCAAAAAAAAGATCAACTAGTCTAGTCAACTAGTTAGTCGGCAATTTTTTTTCAATTCTGAAAAATTCAAACAAACGTTAAAGTTGGTATCCAAGGTATCATGCGTCGCGCTAAAAATAAATATATCCTCTAGTCAAGCAAATTGGTTTCCCGGATCTTATTACTCTTTGTTGAGGTAATACATTAAGAGCATTGTTGACAACAGCTTCGGAGTTCAAGCCCATGTCGGAAGCTCTTCCAGTTAAATAAAGTAAAATACCAACTCGGCCATAGTAATACCTACCAGAATATAGTTGTTATGGTAGCAAGAAAATATTAAATGACAGGACAACATGCCACCTTAAAATATGTAACCCAAATAAATGAGTATCATTAAGGAGTAGACTCATTTAACCTCATAGTAGTCGCCGTCGTCGTTGTCGCCGCTGCCAAACAAGGACACCATTTTAGAAAAAAAAAAAAAATGAAAACCAAAACCAAAACTTCTTCCTCAAAAAAACGGGTCCCTTTTTACAATTATATTCTAGTCCTAGTTCACAGTTAACTTAAACCCACAGCTATACAAAAAAAGAAACTAAGACAAACAACGATGTCCCAGCAGGGAAAACACGACGACGAGTATAGAACGAAATTAAAGCATAACTCATCCTAGGATATTCTATGTCCTAAGGCAAGAGGATATCATTTCTCCTTGGGATAGAAGAGTAGTATCTGGTGTCAAGCACCTAGTCCATCTATTGGCAAAAAACTGCAAAACAAAAAATCATTCGTCGGGGTCCTGAAAGTATGTTTTTTGTGTGGATTTCCTTCGGCTTTGGCTCTCTTGTAAATGTGCTCCTCTGGTCCTAAACCTATAAAGTTGACTTCCGAAGGACACAAAAAATAAGTCCAGAATTTTCGGTCTTGCCGAAGGATTTTGTGATGTATTTCGATGTATGTATGTCAATGGTGGTGGCCATTCAGCCACTCCCAATTTTACACACATTCTGTAGCTCACCAATGCTATTGGTTATATACACGCTGCGCTGATGATCCGAACAGGAGCATCACACTGGGTGGACTTTTTTCGAGGGAGATTTTGGGAGAAAACGCTTCACATACCCACCTACAGCAAAACATAGTCCTCGGAAGGGACAAAACAAAGCATCACCATCCCGAATTCGGATTTCGTTTTGTCCTGGCCGACCCAGCAGCGCCCAGCACCCAGACAACAAACACGAACTCCTCAAAAATACAAAAAAAGCCAAAAATATACCAAATTGCATTGCACATCGATAACATGGAGGTGGGTGGATGATGGTGGGCTTGTGGGTTTATTTTTGAGACTTGATCCCCGAAGCTTTGGCCTGCGTCAATTCGCATCCTGCGTCCGAAAACTCAGAAACAGGCTGAACGAGGCATGCAAGCACCAGGCAGCAGAAAGAATAGACTGACAGGCTCCTATGCGCTCTCTTAAAACAAAAGGACTCCAAGCAAAGATATATCCATGTATAAGAGTTTTATACACAAGGATTGCAGGCAAGACCAGTATACAAGGACAGTGATTGGCATTCGGACAATGCGTCGAATCTTTTTGTGTGTTTTGCTGTATGCAGGCAGGCATGGATGGAGGAAGATACAGGAGGACGAAATAGAATAAATAAATAATCGGATCAGAGGATGGCCTTATTCCTTTTTTATCACAATGCTGCTTTCACAGTTATTTCATAGTTTTCCACATCATTAGATGGGATTTTCTTTCCAAGAACAAAATGGCAATATGGAGAGTAAGGCAAAACACAACAAAAATAGTTTTCTAAATCTCTTCGTTTTTCGAAAAGTTGTTGTGATGTTCCTTTGAATTATATTTCCACAGTTGGCATGGTTAAAATAGGTGTATGTGTTTCATATTCATATACATATGTACATATACCTACACACTGTGATACAGATTTCAGCTGATTAAACTTAGGTACCCAACCTACCTACATACGTATATGAGAAAAGCAAACAAAGATTTTGTAGGGTGTTATATAATATTTTTGTTTGAAAATATGTAGATAATGCTCTTTATAAACATCAATCAGCTTCTTTTTTTTTTGAGAGTCTTGAAGATCTTAAATGACGTTCGTAAAAAAAGTTCATATATGCGTCGGCCGGGAATCGAACCCGGATCAACTGCTTGGAAGGCAACTATGCTTACCATTACACCACCGACGCAACTGATCGAATATTAAACTCCTAACTTGAAAATTTAAAACATAATTTAAGCTGACAAACTAAAAATAGTTTGTTTATTCTTTCATTATTTTGTCATTCAATTAGAACTTAGAAAAACAACAAAGCTTTCTTCATTCATGCTTTTCTAAAACATTAAATAAAACTAGTAAACAATATTTTACAGTAACTTTATATGCGAAAACCCCAAAAACAATATCCGATTTGAGCCCAATCCCAAAAAAAAAAATAAATGCAATCCAACAAGACAAGATCTGCATGGGGAAGATGCCAACAGAAACAAATACAGACAAAGAAACAATACATAAATCCATAATCTGATTACAGACTATTATGTCGGAAACATCGATGTCGATAATGCAATGTTTACATTTAAAATTCGGGATCAGATATATTCCTGAAATCTAAAATCCAGAAATTGTTAAATCCCAAAAATTTTAGTGCCTAAAATTTAATCCTAAAGAAACGTAATCAAGTAAAAAACTCCACAACAATTCCGAAAGATCACAATTTAGTTCAATTTAGTTTAATTCCAGAAAACCCATAATCCTAACTCAGAATTTTTAAATACCAATTACAATCTGAGAAATTTCGAAATCCAAATACGCAGAATTCCGGAAAACCCATAATCCTTCCAATCTAAAATTCTGAAATATCATTATTTTGAAAATCTTTAGTCAAGAAAAGACCCTAAAATTTTAAATCCGAAAATCCCATAGTTCCGAATATCACAAAAACTCGTTACCCCGAAAACTTCCAGAAAACCCAAAATTCTAAAAATTTTCCAGATCATTAGAAACATATGTACATGAAGGCCTGAGTTGAGTTACCCTAAATAATGAATGGTACAAATCTTGAATTAAAAAAAAACAACACTTCATTTCAGTTCGATGCATTCGATGCATTCGATGACGATGATGATTATTTGTTTTCGGTATTTTGGGTTTTCTGAGCTTTAGTTTTCAGATCTTTGATTTCTTTTTAAGATTACGACTTTTTCGTAATTTGTGTGTTTCTGGGATTTTAGGTCGGTGGGTTTTAAGGTTATAATGTTGTTGCAAACGAATTGAGCTCTGATCACCTACCTGTGGTAATTGACACTTTTAGTAAAAGTAATGAAGTTTTTGATTTTAAAAAAGCTAAATGGGGTACTTTTAAAAGGGAAATGATAACGAAAACGAGAAATATTCCAAATATTTTAACAACTGATTCTGACCAACTTAAAATTGATCAATCAGTTACCTTCTTTAAGTCTGCCATAATCGAATGTGTCGATAAATTTGTTCCTAAAAAAACAATCCATCTTAATAGCACAAATGTCTTACCACCAAATTTAGTAGAACTTATAAAAATAAGAAACAGTAATAGAACCAGATGGATAAGAACAAGAAATAGTTACTATCTGACTGAAATGAACATTCTTAATTCCATAATAAAAGAAGGAATCGCGAAATTCAGAAATTTATCTTGGAACCAGAAATTGCAGGGAATGAATAAAGCAAGCAAACCATTCTGGAATATAGTCAAAGTATTAAAAAAACCAATCTCTCATATTCCAGCTTTGAAGGTAGGAAGTTCTTTAATGATGACTGGATCTGAAAAGGCAAATGCTTTGGCAACAATTTTTTATGAAGCACAATTGTTAGCTAGTAACGCGATTACAAGCAATAACTTAGAATCTCAAGTTTCTCATTCAATAAGTTTAATCAACAGCAGTGCTTTGAACGGTGATCAATCATACGTCACCATTGAAGACATCAATGAGATACTAAATTCATTAAATTCTAGGAAATCTGTTGGATTTGATAGTTTAAAAAATTTGTATTTAAAGCACTTGCCAAAGCTGGGTGTGAAATTCTTACAAGAACTTTTTAATTCTTTTCTAAAGTCGGGATATTTTCCAAATGAATGGAAATCAGCGAAGATTATACCAATTTTGACGCCTGGCAAGAAAGCTTATATACCTGGCAATTACAGACCAATAAGTTTACTGAGTTCACTTAGTAAATGTTTTTAACAAATAATCAAGAAAAAATTTATTGAACACATAAGCTCAAATAATATCCTCCCATTAGAACAGTTCGGGTTCCGAGCTTTTCACAGCACTGTGCATCAAATTCATCGTATAACTAATCATATAAAAAGTAATTTTAACGCAAGAAAAAGTACAGGTGTGGTGTTGCTCGATGTGGAAAAAGCCTTTGATTCTGTGTGGCATGAAGGGCTTCTACACAAGTTATTGATTCTCAATTTCCCAATGTACCTAATTAAAATTGTAAAATCGTTTTTATCTTCAAGAAAATGTTTTGTGTCAGTCAACAATTGCCTTTCTCAAGTCTTTAGTTGTGTTGCAGGTGTCCCCCAAGGTTCAGTTCTTGGCCCTATCCTCTACAATCCGTTTACTTCCGACTTTCCAAAACTTCAAAACTGTGATACAGCTATTTTTGCCGACGAAACATGTTTATATTCTACAGATTCAGTTGGTTCCGTTATTGAAATGAACTTGCAATCTAGTTTAAATATAATTCAAGATTACTTTGAAGTTGGAAAATAAAGCTGAACGCTTCTAAGACCCAGGCTGTCTTTTTCACTCGAAAAAGGAAACCCTGTTTCTTACCAAGTAATAGACTTATAATAAACGGCTGTGGAACTGACTGGAAGTCAAATACTAAATATCTTGGGGTTTACCTTGATAAAAAATTAACATTTGGTACACACATACAAGTCATTATAAAAAAAATTAACTTAACTACGAAAATACTCTACCCTTTCATCAACAGGAAATCGAAATTGAGTAGTGAAAACAAACTGTTGATTTACAAAGCTATCTTTCAGGCGATTATGTTATATGGGCCGCCCGTTTGGGGTAAATGTGCTAAGAGTCACATACAAAGACTAAAAATTTCACAAAATAAGCTTCTGGAAATGGTTTTCAATCTTCCTTGGTGCTTTGCGACTAGTGAATTGCACAACCGAGTAAATATTGAAATGGTGTCAAGCTGAATTTTAAGATTGAGTGAACGATATAACACTTCTTGTTTATCATCCGAAAATTCCCTTATCTCAAATCTAGCTTCTTAAATTTAAAAGCCTATAAAATGTAGTATGTAATTCAATAAACATGTAAATTAAATTATACAACTATTGACTGAAAGACTGATTTACGTTTCATTGTTCATATCGCTATTTAATTATTATTTATATATTTTTTTTGTATTTATTTATTTATTTACTCTTTATTCATTTATTATTTATTCAATTATTTATTTATTTATTTATATATTTATTTATTTATTTATTTATTTATTTATTTATTTATTCATCCAATTATTTATTTATTTATTATATATTTATGTATGTATTTATTTATTTATTTTATTTATATATTAAATAGTTTATTGATTTATTTTTCTATTTAGCATCTACATAATTATTTATTATTCTTTTTTGTGTCTATATATTTAAAAATGTGATACATTTCTGTTAATTTATTTATTTATTTTTTTTTGTACTCAAAAGGATTTATGTAAAGTATTTATTGAAATAATTTATTATTGTTTTGTAAAAGTTGTTTTGAACAGGGTATTGTACGCTTTTGTGTTTAAGCCACCCCTTCTCTCAAATCCTTTTTTAAGAAAGTATATCTATACACACGTATACCTCTATATTATTTTGTTTTCTTTTTTGTTTAATGAAGGTTTTAACAGTAGCTTTTCCTTCAAATCGTTCCCGTTAAAGCTTATTATAACTGATTAAAAAAATGTTCTCACTTGGCAGTAGTAAGGTAGATTATATACCAATCTCTGTAAATTGTGCAATATAGGTTTAAGACATAAAACATGTAATATTTTCGGCTACAATAAATATTTATATTTATTTAAAACCCCCTTTAGCTAGTGTTTTTTTTTTTTAATTCCCAATTTTTGTAAGTGGTGGGAAATACATTAATTAACTATCAGCTGAAAACTCTGAGCTTTTACATATATGGGTAGTTCAGAGTGGTTGAACCAATAACTATATGTATGGATGGAGATATTATTGAGTGTGTTAACAGTTTTAAATACCTTGGTGTAACTTTAGATTCAAACTTGAATTTTAAAGAACATGGAAAGAATGTGTGTGCAAAAATCGCTAAAAAGATTGGGTTTTTAAAAAGAATCAGGTGCGATTTAACATTTGAAAGTTCATTATACTGCTTTAAAATGTCATTGTGTTACCTCATTTTAATTATTGTTCAACGTTATTGTATGCTTGTCAACGGGAAATAATAAATCGGCTCCAAGTCCTTCAGAACAAAGCAATGAGAGTTATATTAAAAGTGAATATACACCGATAAGAGTGATGTTAAATGCCTTAAATTGGATGAATGTGGACCAAAGAATGAAGTACAGTGCAACGATGTTAATTTTTAAAATTAAAAACAATTTGGTTCCGGACTATCTGCAAATCTTTTATAGTTAATGTTGGTGAAGTACAGCTTTATAGCTTACGGAACAACGAGGACTTAAGACCAAACAGATGCCTCAGAAGCAGTACCTAAAATTCTGTTATGCATTCGGGATATAATTTCTTTAATAGCCTACCAACTGAGTTGAAGTCTGAGCTAAGTATCAATGGGGCATAATCATAGTCGCAGATAGACCCAGGTTTAACTAAACTACAGTATAAGACAGTCTTGGCTCAGTGAATACAGACCGATTTTAATTACAAATTGTTGTTTTTATATTTTTATAAGATAATTAACTTGGTATACTACACAAATAGCTTCAACTATTTTGAAACGATAAACTAAAAAAAAAGGAATCAAAGTCCGAAAATTTAACCAAACCTATGTTTAACTTAGACTCAGCTCTAAAATGACTATGAATACGCCTCAATGTTTTTAAATATAAAATTATTTGTTATTTGAAAAATAGTTAAATTTAAAATACATTTTGGTATTTATTTCGTTATAATTTTAAAGGTTTTTTATACCTCATAAACTGAGTTTTTTTTCTCGCGGTCTAGGGCAAATATAGAGCCTAATCTCTACAGGGCAGAGATAGGTACTCTTGGCTAAAGCCGAGATGGTTGCTGAAACTCTATTATTATTAAAATAACAATGTGTGATGGGAAGTTGACGTAGTGGGCAGGGAGACTCCTTGGGCTCAGAACTTTTGATAACATATAGGAGTTTATAATAATGATTCGCCCCTTGTAATGTGTGCTGTGTCGTAGCAAGAAGGGGTGTTTGTTAACCCCAAAATAATAATAGATACCCACTTTGACTTCAAAAAACCCGACGAATCTGAATTTTGATAGAAAGTTTTAAATATATATAAAAATATAAATTTGAACTAGCACTTTTGATTTTTTATCCATAAATTATTGAAAAATGATCACTTTTTTTGAAAAAAAAAAAAAAATTAAATTGTAGTCTTAATATTCTTGAAAAAAATGTGCCTAACCTATAATTTTGCCCACTCTGCGCATTTGTGTACAACTTTATATTCCGGTGACAATATTTCTAGCTTAAGATTCGAGTGACTAGATCTGAGCAGCAATTTCTTACACTGCCAAATTCTAGCAGCTATGTATGTACATACATCAACTTTGACAAAAAGTGTGCGTCGGCCGGGAATCGAACCCGGATCAACTGCTTGGAAGGCAACTATGCTAACCATTACACCACCGACGCAGCTTACCGTTATGTTTTCGAATTCCACACTGTCATTATTTAAGTTATTAGCTTAGTTAAAAGCTTTGAATCTTAAAATACAAATATAATTGGCTGTAGACTAAACTTTAACATTTTAAGTATTGTGAGTCATGAAGAAATGTTTTTTAAAGTTTAAGTTGAAAATAAAACATACAAAAACTTTTAAAATGTGAATATTTAAAAGAATTAGTATGGTATAGCAAGCTGGGAGCTTCAATAATATCTAATAAAATATCTCTATCTGTCCTCTTTTGGAAAGCACTTTTCGACAATGGTATGAAATTATTTGGTTCTTTTAGTTTGTTTGTACAAGAGCACAAGCATTGTGAAATAAAAATAATTTAAATTTGTGTATTGTTAGACAAATTTATCAATATAAATATCATGGTTAGGTAATTGTGCTTTCAAAAGGCTTAAGTCTAAAAAAAACTTATTGAATCTGTGGATTTTTGCATTGATTTCTACTGTCAAATTGGCTTGTTTGAGGGTTTTGTTAGTGCCGGTTTCATACAAATTCTTTAATGGAGTTTCTTGTAAGAATCTTTTTCTTTGCTATTATTTCCACGTCCTTCAACACTCGAATTATTTTTTGAAAGCTTTACCAAAGAATTAACGAATTTGTGCATATACGGGATTGGATTGAGCTTCAAATTCCAGCTCTTAGCATTTATAAGACAACATAGCATTTATAAGCTCAATACAAACTCTATGGAAGATAAACTGCAAGAAATCTAAAACTCAGTATATTTTTTTTATTTAAATAGCTGACAAAAAAATTTTAAATTAGCTCGAGCTCAAAGTAAAGTATACGATGGGATTTGTTTACTATAAATATATAGCTTAATGAATAAATTTAAAAACCGTTAGACCGATTTACTTAATATTTATTGTTAATAAAAAAATGGGCACGACTGGATCGCACAAACTTGCTCTCGTAGCTAACAACTTGAATGTAGCTTAAAATTGACAATGTGCATATATAGTGGATTAGTGGTTTTGGAGAAAGTAAGATTATTGCACTTGATATTTCAAAAGCGTTTGATAGAGTTTGGCACCAAGCTCCTTTATCGAAAATGCGCGCATTTGGTTTCGATGAACCTCTTCTTCGTTGGATTAGAAATTACCTTTCGGACCGTTCAATACAAATCGTATTGGACGGTTTGAAGTCTGAAATCCACAAAATAAATGCTGGTGTGCCCCAGGGCTCCGTTTTGTCTCCGACTCTCTTCCTTATTTTTATAAATGATCTTTTGTCTGAAACTTCTAATCCATTAAACTGTTTTGCTGACGATAGTAGCCTCAGCTTCTCATATTCGTTTACAGATTCTCATCCATGTCCTTCGGATGTAGAACTTGAACGGCAGCGTATGATAAGCTCACTTAATTCTGATCTCGACAGCATTGTCCAATGGGGAATCAAAAACCGCGTAGAATTTAATGCTTCTAAAACTCAATGTTGTCTCCTGTCGTTAAAGCGAAACCCACCCCCAATGCCGCTATCCATGGGTGGCACTTGCATCGAGGAAACCGAACGGCTCTCAGTTCTCGGTATGTGTGTCACAGACCACCTTTTGTGGAATGACCACATATTTGATGTCGCCAAAAACGCTGCTAAGTGTTTAGGTTTTCTCCGTAGATGCAAGAAGTTTTTTTCCCCTTCTGATCTGGCTGTGATCTACAAAGCCTTTATTCGTCCAAAACTTGAGTACAATTCTCATGTTTGGGCAGGAGCTCCAAAAACTCACTTTAGTTTATTGGACCGAATACAAAAGAGAGCTTTAAAAATGATAGGAGAAAGATCTATAACAGAAACAATTACAACTCTCGAACACCGCCGTAATGTTTCATGTCTTTCTCTATTTTACCGCTATTTTTATAGTGAGTGTTCTCGTGAAATAGCCAGTTGCATTCCCCCCCTTAAAAAATTCAACCGTAATACTCGCGCTTCTAGGAATGCCCATCAGTTCACCCTCGAGCCCAACTTCGGACGTACTGTAATGTACAGAGATTCTTTCTTCAGTCGCACCACACGAATGTGGAATGCTTTACCTGACTCGACTTTCCCCTCCCATTTCGATGTGCAAACGTTCAAAACCAATGTGCATTGGTATCTCCTTCTAAATCCTCTCCTTCTTACCTAATCGCTCGTGCTGTGTTAAAACATTTTAAGGGTAGCCATAACCCCTTTTGCGCGCGTGGAAAATAAAAAAAAAAAAAAAAAAAAATAACATTATGATAACATTAAAAAAAGTTTAAAAAACAATTTAAAATATAAATTATTAATATAAATTATTTAATTTAATAGCTCAAACGGATAGAGCTCAAAAAAAATTATGCTATCTGATTTGTTTGATAAATATGAATAAATGAAACAAAATTTCAAAAATCGTTAGAGAGTTATTTAAATAATTTTTTATATATAAAAATTCTTGAAAATTTAAAAAAATTAAATTTGGTATGCCAACTTTTAGTATTTAATAAAATACAATTTTTCACAAAGTTTGAAAAAAATCATCAACCCGTTTTAAAGAAACTAAATTTTCAAAAAAAAAATTTCAATATTTTTTTAAAAATCCAAAAATTATTTTTTTCAAAAATTTTATATGCTAAATTGTTAAAATTTTAAAGGACCTCTTACACAAAAAATTTGGTTCAAATCGGTAAAGCCTTTAACCAGAAATTTAAAAACCAAAAAATTGGTTCTATGACAGGTACCGTTAAAAGCCGTTATACATTTTTTTTTGTATATTGGTTGTACGGCAGTTACCGTTATTTTTTGAGCTAAAAAAAAATATCAATTTCCCCTCTATGGAATCCCATATGAACCTTAAGTACAAAGTTTGAAGAAAATCACTTCAGCCGTTCAGGCTGCAGGTTGAGGTACATACAGACAGATGGATAGACGGACAGACAGACAGAATTGCGAGAACCACTTTTTTCGCATTGTCTAGCATCGTAATGTTAGGGAAAATTGTTATCTCGATTTTTTTTTTGCACGAATCCTAAACTTGCCCTATAATACGTATATCAAAAGTAAACATAACCTAAAATTTTTTTAAAACAAAATTTGATATGACCATTTAGGCCCAGTTTTTCAGTGTTGGGTTAAGCCCGATTTAGTTAACTCTGAAAATAGATCTGTCTACAGTAACGTCAGGTAGCTGTTTTTATAATTGATGAAGGAAAGCATGGAAGCTTAAATATCATAAACATTTCTTGAGTTAATCCGAAGTTTACTCACCAAATTTGGTGCGTTAACTCGGGTTTAACTATAACCCCACTGAGAAACTGGCCCTTACAAAATTAAGGAAATTCAATTTAAGACAAAATTAAAAAAAATTATTATTATTTTTTTCAAAATCCAATAAATATTTCTTGGAACATTTTAATTTAAGTAATTACACACAAGAACTTCTTATTCTCGTACAAAGATAATTTTTTATTTAGTTAACGTTTTCGAGAATATTCATTCATCACCAGGGTACACATACCTAAGGTTTGACAAGATGCTATACCGTGTAAGTTAGGTCAACAAAAATCATATCGGAGGGGGTCTATTCTCACCTCCCCCCCACACAAGTTAAGGCAGAGGGGACAATTTTCTAAAAAATTGTCTTAAATCAGTAAACAAAATTTTTAAGACCACGGTAAGGCTAACAATGCACTGTTATACTTAAGTCAAAGGCCAAAAATGTTTTCTTTTATTTAATTTATAAATATAGTTCTTATAAGGAATAGTTCTTGGAAAGAAAAGAATGTTTAAACTCATAACTACTATGAAGTTTTGTTTTTATTTATTTTTAAATATCTTGAAAGTAAAATTACTAGAAAGAATCATGTGGTTTTTCAAGTCATTTGTTCTTAGTAAATTTCACCTCCTGCCTAGACGGGGGAAAAAGAGAAAAATGATTTTTTGAATTGTCTTGACCCAACCTACATGCTCAAGATTTTTGTCACGTCTTAGGTGAATCACCCTTTATATCTGCGAACATTTTGAAAAATATAATTACAATTTTTTGTATATATCATCATTAATCGTAGTAGAAGCCCGTAGCGTAATGGTTAGTGCGTTCGACTGTCACGCTGGAGGTCTGGGTTCGCTTCCCAGCCTCGTCCACCTAAAAACTAAAAAGTTTTTTTTCAGGGCTAGTATCACTTGTCACGAATAAGTGCTTCTCGTCTAGCCGTTCGGATTCGGCATAAAATTGTAGGTCATTTCCATTCCTGTCGACAGGCGCACACAAGAATGGTTGCGAGTTGCTAGTCACTAGGCCCTGGTTCTTCATGAGCCGTTGCGCCACCCGATTTATTTTTTTTATTTTTATTATTAATCGTACGTGACACGTAATTTTTTTAGGTACTAATGTTTCATGCGTTCCCGGAGTACTTAGTACCAGACAAAAATGTGTCTGCTGATGGGTAGAAGAATGATATGATTGTGATTGCCCTTAAAAAAAATTATTGTCCTCTATATGTTAAGAGCGGAGATAAATTTAGCGTTTTTATTGAAAGTTCCAAAAATAGAAAATATCTTTAAGTATAGTCACATAATTCTTATTCCAGCTCAGCTTTTGAATTTTGTCCAGCTGTTTAAACTTTTCTTCTATGAGAAAATATTGAACTCTAATGTTGAAACTTCACCTACAAAAATTAATATTTTTACTTAGAAATGTATATACGGACACAACTGAACAACAAAGGCAATTTAAGCTTTTATAATGAAATCAATATTCGAAAAATTATATCTGAAAAATCGAAAATATAACGGTAAGCTGCGTCGGTGGTGTAATGGTAAGCATAGTTGCCTTCCAAGCAATTGATCCGGGTTCGATTCCCGGCCGACGCATATTTTTTTTGTAAGAACGAGGCTTTGAAAATTCTTTAAGCCCATATATAACCTTAACAACTTGGTGCTGTTTGATACTTAAAAAAAAATTAAAAATAAATCTATGACTGTGCGCAGAGTAGTGCCTTTTACATTACAATTACCTTAAACAAATAAAAAAATGCTAAGTTTTAGCTAGGCGTAAAAAATTGTCTATTGTTTTGATTTAAATAACTTTCATAGAAATTCTGCGATGAAATTTAAATACCTCATTTAAAATTAAAAAAAAAGATTTGCTGTCATTGAAAATGCATTCTTTTTAGAATCCCTTCCAGGACCAATCCAAATTTCTTCCCTTGTAAAACAAAAATCCTCTCAAATCCTTAAGCCGAAAGAATAAAATCGTAAATTTTTCAATTTGTCGGCACATTAATGGAAACCGATTACTACCGTATAGTCTATGGCGCGAAACGGAAATTGATTTATTTTAATTGGAAAAAATAATTTTAACCTCCATGCTAATTGCATTCATTGCCATGACAACGAAAAAAAGGCACAGGTCTCCTTAGGTCTGTATACACATCAACAGCAACAAAACTTCAATGAAGCAAGAGCCGAGAGTATCCTTTAAAGCGTGTATCTCCCCTACTCTCTGATGCGATTTAACTCATTTCATCTTTCAATAAATCTCTTGACAATTGCAAAATAATGGCGATAATTGGCAGCATAGGAGACCTCTGTGAGATGATGCTCTCTGCATTCCTTTAATCCACCTATCTAGGCCCATTCGTTCATCGTCATTCGCGCCGCGCCGTAGTCTTAGTCGTCCTAGTCGTTGTCGTAGTTGTCTTTTGGTCGCGTCCGTCCTCGAAAAGTTGTCGATTGGACAAACAGACAGCAGATAATCTTACCGATCGATCGATAGACTCTTTGGGTCCGTTTCTTAGAACATTATAAGACGCCCTCTGATGTCTATACGGCTAGCGTGGCTTGGCGGTCCTGGATCTCTCTCTTTCTTTTAATATCTTGAAATCTCCATGTGCAACCGATAAGCTACAGCAGAATAGCAGTCAAGCCCTCCCATGTGCGATGCCATACCACCGAAGAAGCAAAGCTACCGGTGTCCGAGAATTAATAGCCTTTTCTAGGCCTACACACTCGATTTGAAATTATGAGACAGCTATTTGGAGTGAAATCTATGAGCACTGAGCAACGTCGCGTCGCGTCGGTCGGCTTGGCGTAGAGATTCCATGATTCCTCGCTCTTCTAGATCTAAGATGTGACCATACCACCATCAGCGCAAAGGCTTCCTCGAGATCTGTATCTCTGTACGCGGTTCTGCTTTTGCGGTGCGGTGCCCGTGCAATCTAGGATTTGAGTTCTGAGCTAGCAAATCAACACTCGAACAATAGTTCCATATGTGTCTATTGGTGTAGTCTCCTTGTTGGAACACACATGCCGATTCCCTTTCTGATGCCCCATATGAGCTGGAAGATCTCATAAAATTGGTGGCCCACTGGGACTGCTGCGGCTGGGGCAATAAATAATCGACGCACCATCTGAGATAAGGTAATTGGTCCATTATGTCGCTCCAATGGCATCTCTTAGTTATAAGTGAAATCCGCACAAGTATACACCCTGTGTGTGTTATTGAGAAGGAAAGAAGCCATCGGGACAGGAGCAGTTCACTTTATACACAGGTGACATGTTGTTATACTGTAAGACTGGCCGGCCGGCCTTGTAATCCGATCCGATGCGATGCAGAGAAATCTTTAACTTGTCTTTGTTTGGGAACAACAATAATAATAATAATAATCACGTGGAGTGTGTGCATTGCGAAAATGGAACTCGAGCGCTGAAGCAGTGATTCGCACAGCCAAAGAGGCGGAGCGGGCAAAAATGCATAAATTTTGATGGAACGCAATACATGAACTGATTTGGAGATGATGCAAGGAGAATGGGTGTCACTGATGTTTAAGATGTGATGACAGTTTATTTGATGGACGACATTACTTTGAGTTCGTAGGTTTCATTGGAAACGAATATTATGGTGGGAATGGATTTATTTATAATGGGCAACAATTCAGATTGAGTGCGCAAAGGATTTGTGGAATTTAGATTCGATTTGGTTTTATGCTTATAAGTTTATAGTGTTATTTCTTTAAATCTTTTTTAAAACCAATCTTTAAGAAATAAATGACAATTTTGATGGCGACTGGAGATGATCCTTAACATAAATTAACTACCATTATGGTTTAAAATGATTAAGGTTTTTTTTTTATATTCCACGCGCGCGAAAGGGGTTATGGCTACCCTTAAAATGTTTTTAACACAGCACGAGCGATTAGGTAAGTAGGAGAGGATTTAGAAGGAGATACCGATGCACATTGGTTTTGAACGTTTGCACATCGAAATGGGAGGGGAAAGTCGAGTCAGGTAAAGCATTCCACATTCGTGTGGTGCGACTGAAGAAAGAATCTCTGTACATTACAGTACGTCCGAAGTTGGGCTCGAGGGTGAACTGATGGGCATTCCTAGAAGCGCGAGTATTACGGTTGAATTTTTTAAGGGGGGGAATGCAACTGGCTATTTCACTAGAACACTGATTAAAATAATAGCGATAAAATAGAGAAAGACACGAAACATTACGGCGGTGTTCGAGAGATGTAATTGTTTCTGTTATAGATCTTTCGCCTATCATTTTTAAAGCTCTCTTTTGAATTCTGTCCAACAAACTCAAGTTTTGGACGAATAAAGGCTTTGTAGATCACAGCCAGATCAGAAGGGGAAAAAAACTTCTTGCATCTACGGAGAAAACCTAAACACTTAGCAGCGTTTTTGGCGACATCAAATATGTGGTCATTCCACAAAAGGTGGTCTGTGACACACATACCGAGAACTGAGAGCTGTTCGGTTTCCTCGATGCAAGTGCCGCTCATGGATAGCGGCATTGGGGGTGGGTTTCGCTTTAACGACAGGAGACAACACTGAGTTTTAGAAGCATTAAATTCTACGCGGTTTTTGATTCTCCATTGGACAATGCTGTCGAGATCAGAATTTAGTGAGCTTATCATACGCTGCCGTTCAAGTTCCACATCCGAAGGACATGGATGAGAATCTGTAAACGAATATGAGAAGCTGAGGGTACTATCGTCAGCAAAACAGTTTAATGGATTAGAAGTTTCAGACAAAAGATCATTTATAAAAATAAGGAAGAGAGTCGGAGACAAAACGGAGCCCTGGGGCACACCAGCATTTATTTTGTGGATTTCAGACTTGAAACCGTCCAATACGACTTGTATTGAACGGTCCGAAAGGTAATTTCAAATCCAACGAAGAAGAGGTTCATCGAAACCAAATGCGCGCATTTTCGATAAGAGAGCTTGGTGCCAAACTCTATCAAACGCTTTTGAAATATCAAGTGCAATAATCTTACTTTCTCCAAAACGATGTAAAGATTTGTTCCACTGTTCGGTGAGATATACCATCAGATCACCAGTGGACCTATTGCTACGAAAGCCGTACTGCCGGTCATTAAGAAGCTTTCGTTCCTCGAGATATTTCTTGAGCTGGAAATTAATCAGCGTTTCCATGACCTTGGAAAGAAGGGACGTATGTGCAATTGGCCGATAGTTAGAGGGTGAAGAAGATACGCCTTTTTTAGGGACAGGCTGGACAAATGCTGTTTTCCATCCACTCGGATAGAGACCAGTAGAGTAGGACAGATGGAAAAGCGTACGCAGGGGTTTTGCCAGCGTTGAAGAACACCTCTTCAGAACAATGGGAGGGATACCATCCGGGCCAGCGGATTTGTGTACATCGAGATCCTTTAGAACTCTAGCAACTGCACGAGTGCGAAAGAAGATTTGTCCCATAAAATCATTTACGCTCTCAAGTACAGGAGGAGTCATAACACTTTCTGGCAGCATCGAATTAACAGCAAACTGTGCTGCAAGCAAATTGGCTTTATCTTGCGAGCTGACAAAAGGAGTATCATTGAAGGCGAGCGTTGGAACCGAGGACGAGGTGGTATTTCGTATGTTTTTTACAAATGACCAAAAATTTTTACTACCTTTGGGACATTGTAGTATTTTTTGTCGTAATTTTTGATCATGTAAAAATTTGGTTCTTCCAATATGAACGTTACAGGTCTTTCTAGCTTGTTGAAACTTTTTCCGGTTTTCCTCTGTAGGCTTGGCTTTATAACATCGGAAGCTTACTTCTCTAACCCTAATAACCTCTTTACAGCTCGAATCAAACCATGAGTTTTCTTTGGGTTTGATAGATTTCACCCTATTCGGGATAAAACTTCTCATTCCACAAAGAATCAAGTTTGTAATCATATCTGCACTGGCGTCAACATCACTATCGAGGAAGCATAGTGACCAGTTAAAGCTCTTGAAGAAATTATTGAGACCGTCCCAGTTGGCTTTCTCGTATTGCCAAACGGTTCTCTTTAGGATTTTTTCTTTAACTGTGATTTGAAGGCACGAGAAATTTGCAGATATGACACAATGGTCTGATGAGCCTAGAGGAGATAATACACTAATAGTGTATTTATTCGGGTCAGAGGTAAGGAACAAGTCTAGAGTGTTGGCGATTTGACCTGCAACGTCAGGAATCCGAGTAGGCTCGTCAACAAGCTGAGTCAGGTGGTTTAACTCAGCAAAAATCTCGACATATCTTCCTTCGGGTGTTGTCTGACCAGAATAGCGTAACCACAAAGAATTGTGTACATTGAAATCGCCCGTAACAACGATTTCACTGTGCGGATAATGGGAAACAATTCTCAGGATTGAATCGGACAGCGCATCGAATTCGTTAGAAGTCGAATTACTATCCAAACTTGGGCTACGATAAATGAAACATGTATGTATGATGTGCTTATTGACGGTGAATTTTAACCACATGAAGTTAAAGTTTGTATTTAAACAAGGGCCATATTGTGGTTGAAGCTGATAAGCCACATCATTACGTACATATATTGCGAGACCGTGGGGTAGGAAAAATAAAGGCACTAAGCTATAACCAGGTAGGCTAAATTCGGAGTAATCAGAATTTTCACCTACCTGGGTTTCACTTAGTGCCAAGACTGCTGGCCTGTTTTTTACAGTATGTACGTACACAGCACAGAAATTCTTTCTCAGTCCCCGAATGTTGCTAATATCGACCCTAAATTCACCTACCATTACGAAAAAACAAACGTTAAAAACCAATATATATAGAATAGTAAGAAACAGCAAGTTCATCAAAAAACTTAAAAGCATTATTTCTATTATTCGATTTATTTTTGGCAAAAAAATGCTATACAGCATTATTTAAAATCTTCTAGATATTGTATGTATGAAGTTGAATCAAAATCGTTAGAGTCGATTTCAACAAAGTTTGATAAGACCAGACGCGTTGTATGGCAGCTTTACACCAAATTTGAAGGAAATCATTCCAACGGTTTGGGCTCTAGTTCATGTACATCATGATGCACAGACGCACCAAACAAATAGACTCACGGACGTCTTGTCGAAAATCAATTTCTTGGACTTCTCCATCATCGCTATGTTATTTTTTTTAACCTTGAAATTTTATCAGGAAACCAACACTTGTCCTAAAGTATTAATTCTGTTCAAAACCTTACTAGTAAAATGCAAACGGCATTCGAAAAACACTGACCCATATCTCGATATACTAAACCCACTAACCCACCATGGTGGAGCAGTGAACTTAAGAAACGAAGAACAGTGGTCTTTATTCCAAAAGCTGGAAAACCGACACACTCGACTGCAAAAGATTACAGGCCGATCAGTCTCTCTTCATTCCTCCTCAAGACTTTGGAGAGAATCATTGATCTGCATGTTAGGGACCTTCTCAACCCAAACAATCTGTGCAACTTCCAACACGCTTACCTTAAATGTTAGTCAGTGGAGACTGCGTTGCACGAGGTCGTCTCCCAAATTGAGAAAGGTCGCTAGTACAAAGAACACATCTTGGCAGCATTTTTGGACATCGAAGGAGCGTTCAACAACGTAAAAACGGAATCCATTAAATCTGCCCTGGAAGAAGTTGGAGTTGAATCTGCCATTGTGGACTGGATTTATACCATGCTCAATGGCAGAATCATTTACTCGTAACTTGGAGATATTATTGTCGAGAAAACAGTTACAAGAGGCACACCACAGGGAGGGGTAATCTCACCTCTCCTCTGGATCCTCGTTGTAAACAAAATGCTGACAAGACTTAGGAATCAGGGCATTAATATTGTAGCCTATACAGACAATATAGTAATTTTGATATCGGGTAAGTACCTTACAACCATCAAAGATATTATGGAATCTGCACTTCAAGAACTACATTCTTGGGCAGCACAAAATGGTCTGGGGGTTAACCCTACAAAAACTGAACTAGTTCTGTTCACCAAGAAAAGGATTTTACCCCTCCGAAGCTTAATGGCATTCCACTGAAACTATCCAAAGAAGCTAAATATCTGGGAGTAATCCTTGATTCCAAGCTAACATGGAAACGTAATACAGAGGAAAGAATGAAAAGAGCGCTCTGTGCTTTTTACACATGCAAGAAAACCTTTGGTAGGCGTTGAGGTATGCAACCACAAGTCATACAGTGGATGTACACGGCAATTGTTCGTCCCATACTTCGATCGTGTGGAAGGCTGTTGAAAAAGTTAGCTATCTCAAAAACCTGAACAAGGTACAGAGACTAGCTTGTATAGGAATAACGCGGGTACAGAGTTCTACGGCACAAGCAGGGCTGGAAATTATTCTAAATCTTCCAGCACTGGACGAGTACATAAGATGCACAGCAGCCAAAAGTGCACTTCGACTTAAAGAAATGAGATCTTGGAAGCACAGCACCTATGGTCATGGGTCTATCTTGCAAAGGTATGACACAGTGGCCGAACTTGATATTACGACTGACTACGTACCACCCATAATAGGTTTTAAAATACACTTCTCCATTTTAATTCCCGAAAGACATGGATGGGAACCTAACTCACTAATCAGTGAACAAGGTATCCCGTTCTGCACCCATGGGTCAAAAATGGAAGAAGGAATAGGGGCAGGGGTGTTCTGTGAACCTCTCAATATTAGAGAATCATTTAAACTCCCAGATGAGTGTAGTGTCTTTCAAGCTGAGATTTACGCTATTGAAAAAGCGGCAGAAATGGTACACAAGAAAAAACTGACCTCGTCAGAGATCACATTTTTCGTGGACAGCCAAGTTGCTATCAAAGCATTAGCCAGTGAGACTATAAGATCCAAGACAGTGGCAAAATTCCAAGGCGTACTGGAGAAAATTTGTTACTCCAACCAAGTCAAACTCTGCTGGGTTCCTGGACATAGTAATATAGAAGACAAACTGGCAAGGAGAGGGTCATTAGCACATAGAAACAAAAGTAGCCAATTATTTACGGGGCCTGAAATCCCGATCGGCGTCATTAAAAGGAAAATTTACCTAGTAACGAAAAAGCAAATCAATAACTGCTGGATTTCCAGGAACGATTGCGTTATCTCTAGAAGTCTATGGCCTAGAATTAATGAAAAGGAAACTCAGTATATTTTATCGCTGAGTAAAAAGAAATTAAGAATCTTGATAGGTGTACTAACGGGTCATTGCGCCATTGGCACAATGGCCATCAGAATAGGCGCTTTCGCACCCGACTTCTGTAGGAGCTGTCAGGATGTTGAGGAAATTGAAACCATTAAGCACCTGCTCTGTGATTGTCCAAACCTCCAAACAAATCGCCTCCGGTACTTTGGAAACAGGTTTGTTGGAGAACTGGAGGAAGAAATTAAGAATCTTGATAGGTGTACTAACGGGTCATTGCGCCATTGGCACAATGGCCACCAGAATAGGCGCTTTCGCACCCGACTTCTGTAGGAGCTGTCAGGATGTTGAGGAAATTGAAACCATTAAGCACCTGCTCTGTGATTGTCCAAACCTCCAAACAAATCGCCTCCGGTACTTCGGAAACAGGTTTGTTGGAGAATTGGACGATCTAGCGCAGGTCACGATGGCAAATATGAGAAAATTCATAGAAAAAACAGGCTGGTTCACAAACGAACCAGTCTATGTGAACATTAGTTAGGAACATCTCTGTATTTCATTTATAAGGGACTCTCAATGGACCAATAGGCCCCCGTGTTTACGCAACAGCTTAGGCTGTGCATACCCCTCCTAACCTAACCTAACCTACAGTTATAGAGCAAGTAAAAAAAAAATTGAAATTGTCACTTAATTAAAAAATTATTAAAGGCAAGTAAACAATTTTTCAATCTGTGCTTGGGTAACTTTGTTACTCATCTTTATCGCGTGCATCTCCTGCTCCTTCTTTTTCCTTCAGGAGAAGCCAAAATTCCTCTATCCTTTTCTGCTTGTACTACTTGTGAACATTTGCGGTTCTTCTATGCAGTGCCACTCTTCTTTAGCTGCAATTATTGCTTACTTGCCAAATCAATGTTTTGTATAGTTCTGGTCATGTAAAACCCATGGCAACGCTGGCTTATTAGTAATGTTGCCATTGGATTTAAATACCATTTGATCTTTGTGACATAGTACATATTTAAGACTTCTCATAATATTTAAATCTCGATGGGACAGTAATTGGGCAATCTCTTGCGTCATCGTTATTTGTCTTACATCTTCCTTAACCATTGGCATTTCCCTGTTTTGTATATGAGCCTTTTATCCACATAAGAAATTTAGTTTCAAAGAGAAAGTGGTCAGCGTCAATATCGACCCTCGGAAACTTCTGATACACGATACGCTTAAGGAGTGCCTGGCCGTCGCGTCGATCGCAATAAAATTATATCAATTTACATCTTTATTCTTATTTTTCAAACCTATACGTCTTCTATAATAAGCCTTTTGAACTACAAGTTGGTGCAATCAAATCGTGCAAGTGCTGTTCATTGTACATTGTAGTTTTTGTTTTGTTCTAGAACACTTGAAGATGAATTATTACAAAAAAATTAAAACATATTGGTATGTTAAAACAAGAAATGCCCCTAATCGTCATTTGCATGATTCTCATCACGTGTTGGTTACATTTAAATGAGTACTTACCTCCTTTTTCGTTGTTCCTTAATTAAAGAATTATACTTAGTTTGATGAATAAAAAACTAAGTTTATCATTTATGCTTTTTTATTACTATGCGGTCTACATATATAGAATACAGAAACCCACATGTACCATTAGGGTAGTCAGTTTTAAATAATGAGACCTTAATTTATGTTTACGACAGGAATCTTAACTTTGTTGTCCCTTTACTTTCGATAGGTACACCACAGGGGGGTTTACCATAAAGTCTGAAAAAACTTTAATATAGCCGACATTTTGAGACCAGACATGAAGACAATTGCTTAGGAGAATGTGTTTATTTCCATTTTGCTTACGCGGGGGAGGTCAATATATTTAAAAAAATATTTTTTTTTGTAATTTCCATTTTTCTCAATAGCTAAATTTTATAAATGCGTGTTTCAGTAGATAGTATATAGAATTTGTATTATATAAAACACGCATATGTTAACAATCCCAGGCCACGGGAAACAAAATTTCCAACAATTGTTGATAAGAAATTCTTATTGGGTTGGATATAGTAAACAATTGATTCTCGATGTAAAATTGATGTAAGTTGGACTGAACTTAATAAAAATTGCGTCTTGACAAGGCCCTCACTGTCAACTGAAGAGTCCAAATGAGAACGCCGGGACGAAACGCCAATTTTTAAGGACTAAAGGCAGTTAAATGGTATTTTGAATCAATACATTTTATAAATCCATTATTACTTGCCATATAGTACATATGGTAAGTTATGGATTCGTAAAAAAATGGAACTGGAGATAATAATTTTCCCTAACATTACGATGATAGAGAACGCGAAAAAAGTGGGGATCGCAATTCTGTCTGTCTGTCCTCGCCCGTACACCCTAAACGGCTGGAGGGGTTTCTTTAAACTTGGTATATAGTGTTATTTGACTAATATATTCCCAGATGTTTTATTAATTTTTTTTAGGACACAAAATAACGGTACCTGCCATACATTTTTCTTCGCCATATATTTTTCTCAAAACCGAGATCCGAGGATTTTAATAAAAAAATTGAAATAAATTAAGTAACGAAATGCTGCTTTTTAATAATTTGTTTTATTTTCATAAACTGAATATTTTGTTGTACCTCGAGTACAACCATTTTTTTGGTTTTTTATTTTCTCGAAAACAATTAAGTTGAAAATATTTATTTTTCTCGAAAACGGCTGCAAGAATTTTAATAAAAAGATGTGCGTTTACTATTTAAGGCATGGTCAATATTCTGATGAAATCAAATTTTACCAATAAAGGTTAATAATGGTACTTGTCATAGAACTGATTTTTTTGTTTTCAAATTTCTCGTTGACAGCTGCACCGATTTCAACCGAAATTTTTATACAAGAGCTCCTAATTCATATAATTTTGCATATACAAATTTTCAAAAAAAATAATGTTTGGATTTTTAAAAAAATATTGAAATTCTTTTTTTGAAAATTCAGTGTCTTGAAAACGGGATAATGAATTTTTTTTTATTTTGTGTAAATTTGTATTTTATTAAATATGTACTAAATGTTGACATAGTAGATTTTATTTCTGAAAATGAGCGAAAAATTTTAAAAGAAATTAATTTTTATGAAAACCGCTCCAACGATTTTTTTTTATTTTTTTTTTTTCATAAATAATATTTATCAAACCAATCAGATGGCATACTTGATTTTGAGCTCTTACTCTCAAATACATTAAAATTATAAATTTATAGTAATTTGTAGTAATAATTTATTTAATTTTTTTTTAATGCTATCATAGTACTTTTGAGCCTATAGCTATGTACTTGTACATCATCAATTTCTAATTACGGTAAAGTTGTTAACTACGAGAGCAAGTTTGTGCGATCCAGTCGTGACTATTTGTCAATTCTCTTCAAGCTTAAATCCCAACTTCGAACTTTCACTGTCCCTAAGAGTTAGATACGCCATAAAAACTCTCTGAAATAAGTTAAGTTTTTAGGGAATTGGCTGTTTAACCCCGATTACGTTTTCGTTGTCCAATTCATTTCAGGCCTTAGTCCCGAGCTGTTTTTTTTTCGTTTTAAATTGTCTGGGCTTTGTTTTAAAGGAATAATTGTCTTTGCATTAAACATGTCCATTATTCTGAGCCCCGAAATTGATTTATCTCCAATTTCCTTATGGCTTTAGCCCGAATCAAATTATTTTGGGGCTTGGAAAAAATATTAGGTACATAACATGTAAATTGTTCAGCCCCAACTTTGTTATTTTGTCTGATTTCCATCAAATTTAACGGCTTAACAATATTTGAGATCAATAAAAAAAACTCTTCACGGTATGAAATCTATTGCTTTCTATATATTTCAATTAATTTTAGGAATCCGTTGTGGGTGGGGGGGGGGCGTGTGGCTTAAGCCCCTACAGCCAACCCCTGGATACGACACTGGTTTACCATAAAGTCTGTCAAAAATGTAATAGAGCCGGAATTTTGAGACCAGACATGAAGACAATTGCTTACATTAAATCAAAACTAGAAACAAGAAATAAAACAAATACTAATCATAAATGTACAATTTTGTGAAAAAGGCATTTTTCATCATCAAAATTTTTAGTTTGAATTTTTTTTAAACAACATTATTAGCCACATAAATTATTAAAAGTGTTGGTTGATGTTATTTTTTAAATAATTTTTTTCATTTTTAGTATTTTTTCTACTTAAGGGCAATAAGAATCCGCCTCGCATAAGACTGACTTTTTTAGTGCCTGATCACAACCCACATGTCTTGGGTTTCTTAGCTTCCTATGCACATTATATATAATATATAATTTTCTTTATTCTAAAAAAAATTGATAATTATATTTTTATCATTTGGAGCCCATCCAAAATTACTTTATTTCTAAACACCACCCTAATGTTCCATTGTAGGCACCAATATTTAAATTCAACCTTAAGTGCTTGGAGTAACCTATATGCTACTTCTTGAATGAATAAAAAAGCCAGTGCTCGTTTTGTTTTTACTTCTTTTATTACGAGTTGATCTGAAAGTAAATGATAGGTAATTGAAACATATAGGTATGGTACTCGTATATTTAAATTATAATTCTATTATGCTAATCAATCTGGGTCTTAGATTGATTATTATGTACCTTTAGTTGCAGTTTGTCGAAAACATGAAAACTTTATAAATTATAATATGCGCGATGGTTTAATACTGCGAAGCATAATATATTTTTGATGTGAAGTGAATAAGATGTTGCTTATTGTAAAAAAAATTATTATTAATTAAAACGGTACAAAATAATATCGTATCTAGCCAAGGTGTGTCAAATTGTTTGCTTGTGGCTCAACAAAAAAAATTGCTTTAACAAATTGCGCTCATGGTATTGATTTTAGTTTTTCCTCATAGTTTTTCTTAGAATATTGCCTCTTATGTCGAAAAGAAGCGAAGTAGACCCCCTTTCTGTACAAGTTTTTGTTGTCTTTAATAAACTAAGATGCTAATACTGATTAAATCTTTGTTCAAACACATTGAACACTCGGATAAGAGGTATGATAAGATAAGTGATATAGCTTGTATTTGCTTAGGACATCTTATCTAGCAAATGCGAGCACATACACAAATTACGATTACAAGCAATTGATTGCCTGGGCTTGGGTTCAGAATTTGTGTGTTATCACTTATCGATATCACGAACAAAAACTGTATATATAAGCGTTAAGATTTAAATTTAAGTTACAATAAAGTCATTATAGAGCATACAACTCTGAATTTTATTTGACTCGCGGTTTATGAATCTCCCCCCACCAGAGGAAAGGGATTTATAAACATCTTAGACGGCAACTTATATCAATTTAAAAAAAATATAAGACGTTTAAAGAATTTTTTTTTTAAGAAAAAGCTTTAATACATTTTTCTTAAAAAAATAATTCTCTACTAAAATATGTTATCAACCAAATCAAAGCAACTTCGATAAATTTGACGCACCTCAATCTAAAAAGAGGCTTTTTTAGTAAAAAGAAAAACATGAGTTTGTGTAAATAATTAAAAAAAAAAAGTGTGCGTCGGCCGGGAATCGAACCCGGATCAACTGCTTGGAAGGCAACTATGCTGACCATTACACCACCGACGCAGCTTACCGTTAAGAGCTATCCTAATCACAACGATTTTTTAAATAATCTCCTTACTATAATAATGGAAGCTTATCAGTAGAATATATAGCTTTTTAGGTATCTGCCAGAATAATTATCAACTAGGGAAGGTTATTTTTTTTATTTTATATATTTAGCGCGTGCAAAAGGGGTTGTCACTACCCTTAAGATGATATACACAGCACGAGCGATCAGGGGCGTATACAGCCTTACTTCTTGGGGGGGGGGGTTCACGCCAAAAAAAAAAACAACACAAACTTATATTTTTTATAAAAAGTCAAGTGCTTTATATTTTTTATTTTATATTTTACTGCGGGTAAAAGGAAAGGGAAAAAGTCTTAATTATCCAAACTATAATATATTAATATAAAAAATTAATTGGGTGTCGCAACGGCTCGTGAGGAACCAGGGCCTAGTGAGTAACAACTCGCAAACATTCCTGTGTGCACGTGTCGACAGGAATGGAAGGGACCTACAATTTTATGCCGAATCCGAACGGCTAGACGAGAAGCACTTATTCATGACAAGCAAGAGGCAGTAGCCCTGAAAAAAACTTTTTTAGTTTTTAGGTGGACGAGGCTGGGAAGTGAACCCAGACCTTCAGCGTGACAGTCAAACGCACTAACCATTACGCTATTGGTTCAAATAAGCTCATTTTGAAACGAGAACTTGTATCGGAAATGAGGTAATTTCGGATCTCATTTGGAAATTTGCATCAAAATTACCTCATTTGGCCCAGTGAAAACGTAGTATAAAGCGCTATTTGTTTCTATTCCTTAATGTTACATTTTTTGTTTTGGAGCACCTCAACAACAGCATATAACAGTCTCCAGTTGCCTGAACAACAAATTTCAGTGTAGGAATCAAAATATTGAGGAAAAAAATATTGAAGTCGCTTGGTCATTTGTTTTGAATTTTGTTCAGACTTCAGAATTTATTTTATTTCAGCTAGTTCTAATTCGAATTGAAGTTGCAGAAAATATTAGTAAAATATCATTAGGTACTCTGTTTTCTGTTTCTGAAATTTAAGTAAATAGTTAAATATAAATATTCACTACTGCAAATGAAGACAATAGTTCTGATTTTCAAATTAATTGCTCTTTTTATACAATAGTGGAAAAACTAAAATACATTACATATTCGTATTTTAATTGAATACAAAGATTCGTTTTTTTTTTGCTTTTCAATAAAAGTGTGAAAAAAGTTCAGGAGTGATTTGTATATGCTTCTGATTTAAAAAAAAAATATATATGTCTCTAAAGCTGGCCATACCACGATGTGCGTGAAGTTAGCACCGCCATTTCCATACACGACCGAACCAACGAGCCGAACGGCCCGGAGCCGAACCAAAATTGCCCGTGAGTGGAAAAACTCAGATGGCTTCGTTTGGTTCGGTTGAACAATTTTGATTTACAGCCAGTCCAAAATCCACGAACACGAACCTTCGAACTAATGTTCGACTCTATCGTGTGTGGGATTTGGGGAATCAGCAAGCCAAGCAGTTCTGTTTTCTTCAAACTTTCCAATCGCTCCAAGCCACCGGCACCGTTCTCACGCTCTCACGATATCTCATAAGAAGTTCAGTTTAGTCGACTTGTGTTTTTTTCATTGAACGGACCGCTGACGTTTTTTGTTTGGACAAGATCCAAACTGCCAAAATTGGTTCGGATCGGCCGTGTATGGCACCCAAATTTGGGCCGTGGCCAAATGGACTGGAGCCAAATAGCTCCGAGCTGTTCGGCTCGATCGTGTATGGCCAGCTTAAGACTGCCACGATGGCAAAGCGAAGGGAAAAATAAATATGTACATCAAATAAACCTAATCTTTCTTACCAGAAAGCCTTTCTGATAAAAATAATTGACAAAGTTGTTAAATTCTTTGAACCTTGTCGCGTTTTCTCCAAGGATTCCATTCGACTGGTCAAACGGTCACTGCAAGGAGTTCCAAAAAATCACCTTTGCCATAGCTTTAAACTTTTGCATTATGGGATTCATAGGTTACTTTTTAAAAATAATCCACATCCCAATCAACAACATTATTGTTCGATCATAAATATATAAGAAATATATATATAAGAAATATTAAATGTTCTTTTTTTCAAAATACTATTGGTTTTTACTTTACTGAGTGAAAATTTGGAAACAACTACGGACTTTAATTTCTGTTTGGTTTCACAGGTTTTGGCTGTCATCTTAAAACGGAACATATGAGTGCTTATGCATATATTTTAAGATTTAAATGTATTATCATATGAGAAGTTTGTTGTTATCTTAAATTTGGGGTACGAGGAAGAAAATCTAAGTATCATCGATTGAATACAAAATATGGTAGGTAGGTATTCCATTGCCATGAAAATTAAATTTCTTATTGAATTCCAAGTTAGCAACATTCAAATTTTCTATTGAATTCTGAATTTACCAATCGAAAATCCTATTAGCTTTCTAGGTAACCAACTTGCTTTTTTTTATGTGGTTACTGAATAATTTTTTCAGATCAACAAAATTATCTTGAGTTCGCGGTGGGGGCATGACCCCGGGAAACCCCCCCCTCCCCGAATCCATTCTTTTATTTCCTTTTCAAATAAATTTGTTCTAATGAATAGCTATTGAAAAAATAATTGTAAAACTCAAAATTTTGAAAAAAAAAAAATTTTTAATTTTTTCTTTTACTATTTTTCTTTTCAAAATTCATTTTTCTTATAAATTTTAAGTCAAACACTGAAAACCAGATGATTCTAGGTCATTTTCTTGTCAATATGTTAAAAAATAAACAAACCAAATTCATGTTAATAAACAAAGGAGAAACGAGGTTGATGATAAATCAGCTGCTGGTTGCTGTAATGATCATTTAGCCAGATTTTTCTAAGTCTTATGCGAAAGTTGGTTAATTTATTTTGCAATGTCTTGAAAGATCAATGTCCTAGAACCATCCACTTTTCAGTGTTTGACTAAAAATTGATAAGGGCATTGAATTTTGAAATTAAAAATGGTACTTAATAACGTAAAATTTTGATTAAAAATTGTTTGAACATTTTTTTTTAAACTTTGAGTTTGAAAATTAATTTTTCAAAAACTGTTCATTAAAACATATTTATTCAAAAAGAAAATAAAAGAAGGGATTTTTGACTTAGCAAAAAAGTTGTTTTAATAATTTGTTTTCTGTTAAAAGTAACTTTTTTTAGAAAATTGCCATCCTCGCCTAAACAAGGGGAATGGACCCCCGCGATACAATTTTTTACTTGTCTCAAATAAACCTACACGTTCAAACTTTTTGTCTCACCTTAAGTGAACAACTAGTTCGGTCAGAATACCGAAACCCGTGCGTTTTTTGGGGGGAAGCCACTTGCCACTTGCAAGCTTATAAATATAAAAACGCAAGACTTTTAAAATGCCTACTTCCAACTGACTTCCATTGAAGATAGCGACAGAGAAGATGAGTTTAATGACTGATTACAAGATATGTAACGTAGCTTTATCTATCACATTGATTTTATTACAGTAATTCAGCATACAAAGTATGTCAATCTCATTATTATTGGATAATCAGTCTATCAGTCAATCAAGCTATAACTGCTTAAAATAAAACAATTTAAAAATACATCTTTTAATTTTTTATGGGGGTAATGGTTAGGTGGAATGGGGATTGCGGGTCATTGTCTTTTTGTCAGACCAACACATTGACACCTTAAAAACAAACTAAATTGTCTAAGTAGTTTGACAGTTTTCTCATAGGAACGTTGGACGCCATTTTCAAAATTGCGGCTAAACGCCAAAATTTCAAAAATGACTCCCAGGCTAAATTTCACCTAAATCATGTCATAAATAAATTTCAATCATAAAAAAAAACTTCAATAATAAAAACACACGGGTTTTGGTTTCCCGACCGGACTAAACTCTGTATATACAAATTCTTTAGCATTTAAAAAAAATGAAATTTGGTATACAAACTTTTAGTATTTAATAAAATATACATTTTAAATTAATTATTAAAAATGAACTTTCAAAATAAAAAAATAGTTTCTTTTAAAAAATCCATATGGATGTATATGTTAAATTGTTCAATCTGTCATGGACTTCCTACATAAAAAGTTTTGGTGAAATCGATGAAGCCGAGTTATTTGAAATTAAAAAAAAAAAAATTGGTTCTATGACATGTCAGTTAATAACCGTTATTGAGGGTTAATTTTTGGTCACCAAAATTTTAACCATGCTCTTAACAGTTACTCATATTTTTTTTATCAAATCTTAAAGCCTAATTTGAGGTAAATATTCTTTTTTATATCGGTTGTATGGCAGTACCGTTATTATTTGATATTAAAAAAAACTCCACATAACCCTTTAGGTAAAGTTTGAAGAAACTCGCTTCAACGAAATGCCTCAAACTTCTCGGAAATGCCTCAAACGATTTAGTAAAATGTTCAGACTTTGCTTTTAATAAAAGGGAATAAAAAAGCCTTATGAAGTGGTTTTTGCCACACCCACTTTTATAATAATATTTGTCACTCTAGAATATCTGTAACGATTTGGATGAATATCTGTAACGATTTGGATGATAATTTCAAAGTTTGTTTCAAGAAACCAAGAGAACTACGTGAAAAGTGGGCGTGTCATAAGGGATTTACTGTGCTAGAAACTACTCTGCAAGGGTAAAGAGATTGAAATATAGATTCATATAAGTTCGCATTGGATGAATAATACAAATTTCATTTTACTGGCATTAAATAATTAAACTACGAAGGTTTAAACATACTTATTTGTGTTGCTTAGACCAGTTTTGCAATAATCTTGCGCATAAGTAAATTTGAAACTACATATAAATGGTAGTTACCTACATACCTACACCTTTTTTCAATTATATACACTTCAGATTGTACTAATTAGAGACTATGGGGGACTTTTAACCAAAAGATATTTTCACCAAGTCTCTTTGCAATCAAGTGACTTCCACCATTTCTACAATGAAACAAATATTTTGCTTTGTTCATTCCCTATATTTGCGAACAAACAAATAAAAAAAAAACTTTTAACACATTTAAATTAAACAAAATGGCGTAACAAAGGCCAAAGATCCCCGATTGAAATAGAAGAGCTTACTTATAACAACCCTCAGTCAATCTCAATACTTTTAACCTACCTACACATTTGAAGAAAAAAAAAGTATCCCCGCAGAAACCCACCAACAACAGTACCTATAACTTGAACTAGAAGAAAGAAAATTCCTCAAAACTCTGACAAAACAGAGGCAACCCCAAACATTAAATATATCTACACTTCTACAAACCAAAATGGAACTAACCTACCATAACGCACTTCGCATTTGGTGAGGGTAGTTATGCGGGCCAAATGGCAGTAGAAGACGCGCCGAGCCATGCTGAAAAAAGGCACCCTCATTTTCTGTGTCTACTTACATCAGCCGAAGGTTAGCTATCTAGTAATGCTGTTGTGGGGGAAGAATATAAACCAAACAGCATTAGCGCCAGTTCCATTCCAGCTCTATATACCTACCTACATATATCAATATAAATGCACAAAACCGACTTGATGCCCTCGTTTTTTGTGTCATTATATACTTTCAGGGCGAACATATATATTTATATCTATACCCAGCGTTCTATTTACTGCCCTGATGCAATATTATCCCCCAGGTTCGCCAAATAGCAGTACACACACATACACTACACACTTTACTCCATGACCAACCCCAACTGTCTTCGAGCTTTGGGGGTCGACTTTCAAATGACTTTTCGCCTGGTGATTTTTTCAAAGGGCAAGGGGATGAGAATGCGGGGGTCTCTGAGGAACGAATGCAAAAGTTGAAGAGGTGAAATGCCTTTTGCCTTTGAAAAACTGCTCTTCTTCTTATTATATTTTCTCATTTTCTTCTTCTTCTACTTCCTTCCTCATGCCAAAGTCATCGTCGACTACAACGACGAACGACGACGACGTTTCGATATTTTCGTTTGGCGCGAGGGTGGATTTGCGCGTCGTCATCAACGTCTTCTCTTTGAATGGGGAGCAGGGGTGTATTGAAGTTAAAGCTATTTAAGGCGGAAAACTCAAGACTTAAGATGGTGGGAAAATATAATAACAAGACCGAAGGATGTTTGAAGAGTTATCAGAGGGAAGACAGAGCCTTAGATTTACTCTTTTGTTTTTGTGTGGGTTTGTAGGTACCTACATAAAAAAGGAACATCCTTTTGAGCATTTTCTTTATCAGCGAAGCCTTCCTTATTGACAATGGTCAGAAGGTACCTTCTGTAAATGAATTACACCTTCAATAGACTAAACTTTACTTTTCTATACAAAAAAGTTCGTACTGATGAATTGCCGCTATGTTTTTTCTTGCGTTAGTTTTTACTATTGTCAGAGCTTACAGTCACTCCGTATATTCTGGGAGTGGATATGGGGTAAGGTTTACACCCAAACTATTAAAACGATTATAGAGAACATTATAAAGTTAGTTCCGCAATTGCGTCTGTCTGTCTGCTTGATCAGAAAGTAAATTATAGTACCTTTTTTTTAATGTTTAAGTATTTTACACATACATATCTAATTTAGGCTCCAAAGTTACTGACGGACGCAGAGGAAAACAATGTGTTCTTCAAATCCTCAAGCATCGTTTTACATCCTTTGCATCGTTTTGGATTTATAATGCTTTTTATTAACTTTACAGCTATTTCTTTAGCTGGCTTCATTGTTGTTAAGCAAACGAACGTTTTCTGTTCCTAGTTTCTATTTTCACAACATTTCTTTGGGTATATCTTCAAAATTGGGGCCAATCGATCGAATAAGTAAGTGATAAACAGCACGTACCTAACTGAATTTACTGCATTTGGAATTAGTGATACTGCTTAAAATTGTAAGATGTATTAGATTTTTAACAGTTCGAAGTTCCTTAACAGTGAAGAAATTGTTTTTAAACGATGAATGTCAAAAGTTCAAAGAATCATTTAAAGACGAGCTTGAACAAAAATTCGATTTTCTCATCTAGGGAATCACATCTCGTAAAAGCTAAAAACGGTTCGAACACTATGATTTTAGCTCGATAGTGACAATAGATAGACGTTTAGTGGACGAAAAAGTGATAAAGAACAATTAAATATATTATAAAGTAGCAATTTTACTTTTTATTTGAGATAAATCTAGTAACTAGAACAAGTTTCGGATTCGTAAAAAATTGAACTCTTTTTCTTAGCTTAATGATGATAGAGATCGCGAAAAAAGTCGAACCTGCAATTTTATTTATATGTCTGTCTGTACTTCGAACTGCAGTCATAACCACTAAAGCGATTTTTTTCAAACATTGTATTTAAGGTTTTTAGACGATTTAGACGACTCTAAAAAAAATTACAAGTTGTTATTTGGGATATAGTCAATATTTTTACCAATAACGGTTATAAACGGTATCTGTAATATAATCGATTTTTTATTTTCAAATTTCTTGTTGTCTATTGCCGTTCATTGCATTTAAAACAACTGAGGTCTTACAGGCATATAGTTAAAATTATTATTATATTATAATAGTCTGACATGTTTTGTTTTCATAATTCAATCCGGACATCAACCACCATGCGTTTGTTAAGAGAACCACCCCAAGTTACTGTTGTTAAAGAACACTGTTGACATTGCAACTTGGCTGGCGGTGGAAGTGTTAGGGATTTAAAATCCTTGGGATCCGCCGCACGTTCTGTTGTCCAAAAAAAAATGTTGAACAAAATCTGGCAAGAATTATGAAAACAAATCATTTTGGACTTTTACCAAATTCGTTTTGCTAATAAACAGATGTCGAATTAAAAATTGTTATTTTAAAAAAAAAAAAAAAACCGGTAGCACCTAGAATTCTATGCTATAACTCTTTTTGTAATTAACTACTATAGTAGTAGTAGTTTTGGATTCATAAAAAAATCGATCCCTCATAATAATTTTCATTTTTGTAACATAGGATTAAAATTACAGTTTAATACTACTTAGGCCCAATTTATTCAATCTCTATTAAATTTAAGCTCGCCATTAAAAAAGGGATTTTTTAAAATGTTCGTACAAATTTTATCGATTTCCAATTTTTAGTAGCGAATTTAAATTTACTGGAGAGTGAATGAATTAGTGCTTAACATTTTTTCTTATTTTAAAACAGTTTACTAAAATTTTCTAAAGACCCCACCCCGCTCTTTGCCATTAGGTTTTTTGTTTTGAGCAAGCCTACGCTTGCTTCTTTGGTGAATTTCCTGTATATCTTTATAAAATACAATTTAAAAATACGTATACGCCACAGTGTCTAACAATAAAATTATTACTACCAAACATATTCATAATTTTTGTTCTTTTTAATTACTTTTTTACTTTCCAAATTTCAAAGATGACAACATTTCAATTACCACCCATTGGAATTATTTTAGCTCATCATCTAGCGCTTAATAAAAAATTGGATTTTGGACCTATGCAAAAAGAAGGTCATCTCCTGAAATTAAATAAAAAAATTAAATTCGGCGAGTAAAACTAAAATTAGTTAACTCTAGAAGCAGTTTTTCAGCGAGACGTGAGTTATTAAATTGCGAGTTTAACTTTAATTCTGCAATGAAAAATTTTTTTTGTTAGCTCTAAGAGGACAATTAAATTGTATTTGTGGCACTTCATATCTAAAAAAGTGTCTCTTTAAAAAAAAAACAGGAAGGTGGTTTGAGTAACATTGTTAAACAGCATGCATATTTTTTATAATTTCCTCATGCCGTATTGTAAAAGTTTGGGTAACTAACCTGTTAAAATTTATCCGACAGTGGCGCCTGATGTCAGTTACGGCCACTTTTTAGGCAACTAGGATGAGGATAATAATGAACATATATATATATATATATATATAATTCCCTTCCTATGGGGGAAAAGAACTGCAAGTATTTCTATTGCTTGAAGGAGCTGTGGGGCAAAACATTTTTCTGTGCACGTTTCTTGGCCGATTTCTTACGCCATTATGTAGTTTTACGTTGTTTGCTTCATCTTAGCTTTTTACTAGACATTCTGTCACGTGCGATTATACTGCTGCTGCTGCAGCTGCTCTATGTGCAACGTTGGAAAGATTTTAACGTGTGGATATAGTGGGTGGGCCTGAAAGAACACGAGGAGTTTCAGTGATGAGGTCTAAGGGACGGTGGCATTTCTTTCTATCTTTTGGGGTTTTCTGTTTCCTTTCGGGCACTGTCATAATAAGGAATGGCGACATTTCAGTTTATTGATGAGCGTATTTGCTATATACGGGACGGGAAACTATTCATATGTGTATGTATGTATTCTTGACTGGCTGCAATTGATGTGGTGTGGTTGGTACATATGATATGTCCGATATGTCGTCGTGTGTATGCGAGGTTGTTTTCAAACGAAACGTGTCTGCATTTTCTCTGTTTTTTTTTTTTTTTTTTAATTTTATTTTTATTTCAAACAAGGACGATGTGATGGTCGGTTGGAGATTTATTGGAATCGGAAGGGATTGGAAGTCCTTGGAAAAGAATTGTTTTCCTTAATTTTTGTTAAGCTTAAATATTTTTAAAGTTTTAGGGTTGATACGTACATACATGGTACATATTGTACATTTATCATCTATACGAAAAAAACAGTGATATACGACAAGCTAAAAGCAGATTCAATATTGTGCTATATGTATAGGTTATTATATATAGGATATTCAGGTTTGAGTGGGCAGAGGCGGACTGGACCACATGGTTTTTACTCGCTAAGACCTTAGATAAGAAAAAGTGCAAAAGAGTCTCTGCAGTAATTTTTGTTCATCAAAGTAAAAGTTTCTTATTAAATTGGTCTTTTGTGGCTCCAAAGGGATCATACGAACAATCTTCACCTCCGTTGCAGCTCCTGTCGAAGCCATTAGGTCTAGAGCTCTATTGGAAGCACCAACAACTATCCAAAAGCTCAGTTGGAGGGCTCTATAGCTCTCTTGAAGACCCTTTAGCTTAGTTTGAGACTTGGAGGCCCTACAATGAATATTGAGCTGTTTAGATCCAAACCTGTTGGATAATTTAAACATAATTTTCACTAAGTACGTACCTAATATTTGATGTAATCCCTAAACAAAACACTTGAGAACTTTAAGAAATTTCTAAAAAAAAATCGAAAGTACCTATACCGTTATAGATGCGAAAATTAGAAAAAAAAATATTTTTTAATAATATCATCGAACCATTGATAAGTAGGTATGATACAATGTCTAGCTACATTCTAGTTGTTAACTACAAGAATAAGCTTGTGCGATTCAGCTGTGAATATTTTATTCTCAGTTAAGCTGTCAAAATACAAGTTAACAGCAACAACGTATAATTCAATAAATCCTTCAACCCATCCGTATCCCATGTGTATAGAGTAAGCAGGACAACTCTGAAAATTCATAAAAAAATATATAGCCCTGAGTTGCTAATTTATTGCGAAAAAAAATGTATTGTGCTGTTAGATTTCGAGATACTGATTTATTGCGATACTAATTTATTGCGGAAAACAAATATATTACTTTTTTGTTAAGTTTGCGAGATACAGGGTTACCTGCTAATTTGACGTAAAGTAAGCAGGTAACCCCGTATCTCGAAATCCAACAGCGAAATAATTTTTTTTGTCAAATAAATTAGCAATAAATTAGCAAATCAGGGCTATATATTTTTTTATGAATTTTCAGAGTTGCCCTGTTAACTTTATACACATCCGAAATCCAACACCTACTTCCATTTATTTCATTCAATTTTTCTACCAAACTAAATGATTATGAATAAGAATGTTCCAGACTCAACTGGAGCAGTAAGCAATTGCCTTTAGTTTAAGCCCAGAAAATTCTTATTCCATAGTGTAGTTTTCCTTAACACGGGAGCTAAAATAACTATTTTTTCTTTACGAATACGGGTGGTAATCTTTAATTTTTCACTTACATTGAAAAACATTTTTTGAATTTGTTGTGAACATTTTTGAAGTCGCAATATCCTACAACTGAGACTGACGTCTTAAATCTAAAAAAGTGTTATACAGCGTTTTCCAATAGGGACGGGTTGATTTTGACAGCTCGTGGCGGCCATATTGTTTCTTTTCCTTTCTGTCAAAATATCGTGTTTTAATCAGTTAATAAAGACATATCATCATGGTAAGTAACAGCGTCGAGCAACACTTGCAAATGATAAAACTTTATTATAAAAATGGGTGGGAACTTGGAAGTTAATCCCAATTTTGGTCGAAAAATCATCTTTAGCGATGAGGCCCATTTTTGAATGAATGGGTACGTGACACCAATCAACGCGAGATTCACGAGGTGTCAATGCATCCAAATAAAGTTATTGTTAGGTGTGGATTTTGGGCTGGAGGCGTCATCTGTCCGTACTTCTTCGAAAATGATGCTGGCTAGGCCATCACCGTCAACGGCGGTCGCTAAAGGTCGATGATTACCAACTTTTTGTGGCCTGAATTGGATGATATGGACACCGAAGATATATGGTTTCATTAGGATGGCGCTAACTGCCACACAGCTCAAGACACACTCGATATTCTGCACGAGCGGTTTCATTGCATGGTTATCTCGCGCCGAGGCGACATGAATTGACCACCAAGATCGTGTGATTTGACCCCTTTCGACTTTTTCTTGTGGGGCTTTCTTAAGCCGCAGGTCTATGCGAATAAGCCGCAAACCACCGCGGCCCTCAAAGACAACATAATCAATTCCACAGGTCAAATTCAGCCAGATTTATGCGCCAAAGTCATCGAAAACTGGACCTTTCGAATCCGCGCCACCCAGCGGAGATTCGGCGGCCATTTGAACGGTATAATATTATATAATGTAATTGATAGGGTAATAAAAAGGGACGATATCCTGCGGATATGCCCATATTCTCTCTCTTCAATTCCATCTACACGTTCAAACGAGTGATGGTATCAATACGGCGCACTTCAACGCTAATTGGGCTATGGGCTAGACTGCCCGTGGTCGCCATTTCTACCTACCTACCTACCTAATTGATAGGGCTATCAAATAAAGATATAACCTTATTGATATCTCATATACAACTTGTTTTATTCAATTTAAAAAAAAAAACCGCCCTTAATGGAAAACCCTTTACACCCCTATCGCGGTTGTCAATTATTGATACATAGATAGTTGATAAATGTTGAAATTCGATTTGAAACCACCCAACCGCCAAAAGTTTTGGACATTGAGAATGATACATGTTCATTGCAAGGAAATTGACAAATATCAATGAATAGTGGATTAAGTTTTTAATATATTGTGTTTTAAAATGCTAAATTTTAATATTTATCAACTATCAATCAGTAATTGACAATTGCAATAGCGGTGACAGTATTTTTCCTAGAAAATATTAAAATCTACAAAAAACAATTCAAAATATTTTCCTTCAAATTCGTCATTTAAAAATAAAAAGCTTAAAACCGGAATTTTCGAATTTTGTTGTTTTGTGTCTAATATATCTAAAGATATCACACAAATTATGGCTGTAGAAAAAAAAAATTAATGCGAGATTATACCGGGTCATATAATGTTAAAATTTAAGTTTTCAAAAAAACTTGCCGTTTAATAGAGGAATGCAAGAAACCTGTATTTTCGGAATTTTATGCTATTGAAGTTGCAATATATCATTTGATTTATGGCGTATGAACAAATTTTTTGAAACCTTTTTTATAGAGAATATTATGGTCACCAAATTGAGCTTAAGTTTTTTTTTTGACAACTTCGTCATTAAAGATTAAAAGGCAAAAAAATCTGAAATTTAGAATTTTTGTCAAAATAATTATGTATATTTCTATAAAAATTGTTTTTAAGAAAAAATTAATAATTTTTTCCTATAAGGAGTCACATAATGTACGAACTTTGCATTCAGATGTTTTCGAAAATATGAACCGTTTAGTAATTATACGTAAAAACCGAGCATTTTCGACATTTTATAAATAAAATAAATACATTTGGTGACGCAACGGTGACGCAACGGAAGAACCTAGTCCTGTGTGCGCGTGTCGACAGGAATGGAAGGGACCTACAATTTTATGCTGGATCCGAACGGCTAGACGAGAAGCACTTATTCATGACAAGTCGTTCTCTTGGAGGATTTGTCAATTCCTCGTAACAGGCAGTAGCCCTGCAAACAAACTTTTTAGTTTTTAGGTGTACGAGGCTGGGAAGTAAACCCAGACCTCCAGCGTGACAGTCCAACGCATTAACCATTACGCTACGGGCTACTTCTTCTAACGTTTCGACATTTTACGTCTTTTAAATGTAGGTATACTCTTAACGATGAGCCGTAGGAAAAAATATGTTGTGACTTTTTTTCTTGAGCATGACAAGATCTACAAGTTTTCAATGAAATACTTTTCGATAGCAATTACCGTTTCGGAGTTATATAAAAAAAAATAATATTTCCGACATTCAATCTTGAATAACTATTGACGCAGCCAACACGATCTGGTAATGGACATTTGCGACAATATTGTTAATACCAAAATAAAGACTATTGCCTTTAAAAATCTTCACTTGGATTTTTTTGTCAGACAAAGTAAAAATAGTATCTTGGCCTATTTTGGGGCTCCTAACCTTTAGCCCGTAGCGTAATGGTTAGTGCGTTCGACTGTCACGCTGGAGGTCTGGGTTCGCTTCGCAGCCTCGTCCACCTAAAAACTAAAAACAAAATTTTCAGGGCTACTGCCTTTTGCGTGGAATTGACAAATCCTCCAAGATTATCACTTGTCATGAATAAGTGCTTCTCGTTTACCCGCTCGGATTCAGTATAAAGTTGTAGGTCCCTTCCATTCCTGTCGACAGGCGCACACAGGAATGGTTGCGAGTTGTTAGTCACTAGGCGCTGGTTCTTCATGAGCCGTTGTGCCACCCAATTTATTTATTTTTAACCTTTAGCACCTCATATACAGTTTTGGACAGGGAATTAGCACACCAGGCTTTTTTTAGTTAACATAGCCTTAAATACCAGTTGGCAAAAGCCTTTCTTGAAAACTTTTCACATTATTGCAATCTAGACTTCATCACCCTATTATCCCTGGAAATGGAAATGGACCGTTATTTACACATGTTTGTGTATTACTTCCATATGTGAAGTGTGCGATTGCTAAATTTTCCGTGGCCAGAGAATTAGCACATGGGGTTAAAATTGTGTATTTTTGGTCAGATTTTAAGAAAAATGAGTAATCGACAATTCAAAGCAAGTTTTTTTTGCAAAATATTTGAATATTTTTTGACTAGATGGGCTGGCAATAGTCTTGTACACCAGAGTTTAAAAAAATCATCATTATGATAAAAAATAACGGGAAAACAGTTCACGAAATCGCAAATAATGTGGGACGAGCAAGAAAGTTAGTGTATAATGCCATCAAATTTTATGAAACTCATTATACGACCAACGCCATCCAAAGAAACCCGGCTCTAAAAATGATAAGTTCTGCAGATGATCGTATAATCACTGATTATGCATAGAAAAGTCCGTTTTTGACATCAGCTGAAATTCGGTATGGAGTAAATCAAGTCCATGGCATAGCAGTAAGCAGCAGAACAATAGAATGAAAACCCAACGACAAGGATTTGATAGGTTGCATTGCACAACACAAGTCCTTGGTTTAAAAAAATTATTACAGCCAGGCTTAAGTTCGCTGGAGTTTACGATTAAAAATTGTTATTATTTTGGAAAAATGTTCTGATGAAATGAGCCCAAACCTTGGACTACAAAGAACATTTTTGCAAAGTAATAACAATTATGAATCGAACTTAAGCCTGGCTGTACTTATTGTTTTTTACCATAAAAATTGTATGGAAGTAATACACAGACATGCGTAAATAGCGGTACATTTCCAGGGATAAATGGGTGATGAAGTCTAGATTGCAATAATGTGAAAAGTTTTAAAGAAAGACTTTTGCCAATTTATTGGTATTTAAGGCTTTGTTAACTAAAAAAAAGCATGGTGTGATAATTCTCTGTCCAACACTGTATGGGATATTCGAAAAAATTGTATGCCATCTAAAAGGCCAATAATTGGTCAAAAAAGGCCAGCTAGTTTCAGAAATTGGTCAGCCATAGGTTTTTTTTAATGAATTATTAAAGTTTGTTTCGAGCTCACAGTATAAGACTTTTAGCACCTCAATTATATAGTTTTTAAAAAATGAGTATGCCATCTAAATGGTCAGTAATTGGTCAAAAAAGTTCAGCTACTTTCACTAATTGGTCAGCCATAGATTTTTTTTTTAATTTTCAATGTCAAAACATTTTTTAGCACCTCATTTATGCAATATTTGAAAAAATATACACCATCTGAAAGGTTACCTCATAAAAGGTCAACTAATTTCAGTAATTGGTCACTCACAGTTTTTGTTTAATTGAAATTTTTAAAATTTATTTTTTCAAGGTCGTATAAGACTTTTAGCACCTCATTGGTGGGATATTCGCAAAAGAAGTATATTATTTGAAAGGCCAACAATTCGCGATAAAAGGTCAGCTAGTTTCATTAATTGGTCAGCCATAGGTTATTTTTTATGAATTTTTGAAGTTTTTTGTTTTTCAAGGCCGTATAAGACTGGACATCTTGGGAGTATTGTCACTACTGGTGGCGAAACCAAACTGCATATAATCAGTCAGTCTGCGTTCGAAATGCTGTCAACAATATGGAGAAAAAACTTTATTAGCTTTAAGATGCATCAGCACTTGGCAAACGTTAGTGAATAGATGATTGCGAAATATTTTGAGGATAAAAAGAGGTTTTTGTCAAGAAACTATACATAATGTTATGTCTGGTTCGTTGGAGATGAACACAAGTTCAGAAACGTTTTGCATAACCATTCATGCATCAATATCGAATAATGGGGTTTAACATATTGAAATAAATGCACTTTGTTTGTGTGAAAAATCTACAGAGAAAATGTTTGGTTTATAAACTATAGAATAATTAAAAATTCCTGCACTCAATGTTATTTTAATTTTAAATAGTTAATCTTCAAAGAGCCCTACGATAGTTGTTTGAAAACATAAATATTAGTTGAATCTGCATGCCCTTCCCCATAATTCCTATAATAACTTACAATTCATTTTATATACTATACAAATAACTGTATGTACCTACATATAGATTGGTACCTACTTCTTAACATCTATCCTTTTTACCACCAACACAAATCCCATTTATACTATATTCCCTACCGAAACAAATATCCAGCTCTTCATCATTAATCCAATTTCAGAAAATCTCCCCCAGCACATCTAATCCTTTTAAATTTGTCTTAAGCCAAAATCAGAGAAAAACCTCGAGAACTGACGTTGAACTGGCGCCCTCTATTCGACTTTAGAGAACACACACACATAAACCCTCTTACTTCTCGCATAAAGATATTATATAGAGAAACACACTGCAATCCTAATGCACAAAACTATATTCCTTGTGCATCAAATATCCTATGCGTTTATTGAACCTGAAATTTTCTTGGTAACAGAGGGAATACGAGTGTTTATCCTTAGCGCCCCAGAAACCGCCCACACAAACGCCTCCCTACTTCCCATTTAGCAGCCTAATCCCCTAAAAATGTTGCATGCAACTGAAGTGGTGATCTTAACCATTAGTCTTATACGACCGTGCAGCGCCAACTCTAACCCCAACCATCAACAACTGATGCAGCATTCAGCCAGGAGTTGTTATAGAAATACTCCTTAAAATTCCTTCGTTGCTTCCTTTTCCTTCCTCACTTGCGCCCAGTAGCGCGCATCGTATCCTTAGTGTTTCTCCGAAATAAAATGCATAACAAGAACAAATCTTACCAAAGATATCGAAGTGGGTGGCAGGGAGGAAAACCAATTACCAGTAATGACTGCTGTTGCGATAAGAAAATCCTGGCGCTCCAAACGTAGCCCGAACCGAAACGCATATACGAAAATGTTCCCTTTTGTATTTATATTCCTTCCCATTACTCGTTTCTAGTTTATACAGATATATATTATGTTTATGCTTTCATAGAGGACATTCCAAGGACGAAACCTACAGAGCTGCAGTTTTGAGATTTATATTAAACCATTGCTATCCTTCGGAATACTAATAACGTTTATTCCAGAATAGGGTGGTGATTCATGATTATACACACAGGATGACGACACCCTATATATTCCTCCCTCTCTATGATGATGGCTCTCGCTCGTCTCCGCGTGTCCTTCGGGTTTTGGTTGGAGTGGATCTTTGCTTCGACTGCTGCGGCACAAGGATATTCCAAACATTTCAATTTTGCTGCTTCATTTGGCTGGAACTGCGTTGTGTTTTGCAAAATTAATGCCACAGAGAGGTGGAAATGGGGGGAAATTTGGTGTCCACGGTCCTTGTCGCTTTCTTCGCCGCTGTTATATAGGGAGTATAGTTCTTCTCTGTCCGCTTCGTTATTGAAAGACGCCTCTTTTCCTTGTTCGGCATCAAGATATATGATGCATGCAGGGAGTTCGATTGAGATTTCCCAATCCGCACCAATGCGACCTTGTCCAACATTTATTGATTTCCTTGGGCAATATGACGACGACATCAAAGGAATAGTTACCGGGTGAATTTGGCCAACTTTGGACAGAACGTGGGATCCATTTATTTGTTAGAGAAAAAGATAGGGTATCTAGTGTGTGGAAACGCATACAGAAAGTTAACAATTGCAACTCTTTATTAAGAGTTGCATTTTAGCTACAACAAAAAAAAAAAACTACTTGGAACTGCATTGTTTGGGCTATAAAATTGCGATTTCCATTACATATTCCTTGCGTTTAAGCGTATAAAAACTAATAAGCATTATAAATTAAAAATTGTATACAAAATGGAGCTATATGGCATGTAATGGATTTGTAAACAAAATTGAACCCGAGATATTGATTTTACCTAACTAAAAACGGCTCTAACAATTTTGTTGAATAAAATTAATATAAAATATAATAGAGATCGGCTACTTTTTGGAGAATGTTGGCTATTTTTTGTTCCCCTAATATAACCATTTTGTTTGTATTGTGATTTTCTCGATTATGGTTAAGTTGATATTTTTCATTTTGTTATTATGAATCTTCTACAAAATTTTAAACCTTATAATTGTCAACTAAAATGTTTAAATAACTTTTTTTTTTTTTTAAAAAAGTACAAGTGACCTCAACTCCAGAAATTATTGTGTTTCGCCCAAGGTATAACAGTGGGCTCTTCAGTCAGTCTGTTATACCCTAGTATCGCCAGTTGCCGAATATTCGGCCAGCGAAACAAACACCAAATTCATGGACACGTCATATATTATCTTTTAACTACTATATAAGATCCATGACAATTTTGAAAATTTTAGAAAAGCAAAACTAATTAAAAAAAAAAAAAAAACAAAATTTACGGATACGTTCCTTTAGCATTCGTTCAAATTTTGTCTTGAACTTCAAAACAAAAAAATAATGTTGTTACTTATTTTTAAATATTTTGTTCATTAACTATTCAATAATAATTAACCTTAATTCATCTATAAAGCACATATTACACTACTTTATTTTCTTAGTTAAACCAAATTTTGTTCTGCTTAAATTATGAAAATATAAATTTCTAAATTGAAATTCGAAATTACATTCACTCCACTTAAAACCAAAGTAATTTTAACATTCAAATTTCTTTTTCTTTATTAAAAAAATCTGACCACGGGTAATTATTTCCTGGGTTCACGAATTTAAACAAATTCCCCTTGAATAATAAAATTCACAGTATCTTCTTGCTGTGATTTTAATAAGAGTCGGTAAACATCGACCAAAATTTGTGTCTTAGAAGGGTATAACAGACTGACTGAAGAGCCCACTGTTATACCTTGGGCGAAACACAATCATTTCTGGAGTTGAGGTCACTTGTACTTTTTATTTGAATTATATTCATTCACTCCACTTAAAACCAAAGTAATTTCAATATTTTAATATTCAAATTTCTTTTTCTTTATTAACTTTTTTCTATTTAGGAAAACGTATTTTTATTTTTTTGAAAACTCAATATTTTGAAAAGTTTAAAAACTGGGCTACTTCAAAAAATAACCATACTTTCCATAACTCAACCACTTTTCATATTTTCGACTTTCCTATTAAAAAATTATTTTTTTTGTTTTAAATTCGAATTTCGAAAAATGAATTTGAAATGAATAATAGCTTCAAATTCGTGTAAGAAATTGTTTTCTTAAAAATGTTCAAAATTTCACATATAAAAAGTATATTTTTAAAGGTAGGTAGAAATGGCGGCCACGGGCAGACAAGCCTTTAGCCCAATTAGCGCTTAAGTGCGCCGTTTTGATACCATAACTCGTTAGAACCTGTGGATGTAATTGAAATGGCAGATTGTGGGCAAATCCTCAGGATATCGTCCATTTTGATTTGAATTTAGAACAGGATTGAAAGGATTTTGTAGTTTGTGGAATGAGTGAATAGCTTTTAGTAAAATCATCAGAAAGTTGATCACTCACTCAACCAGACCAGCACCCGCACCCACACCATCCACAGTTTGCCCAACTAAGGCAGTTTGTTGGCTCACACTGGAGCGTCCACTGATCTGATCGAATGATCAGTCGGCCGCTGTGCACCATGAGCCCCCGCCAGAACCCAAGTCCGCTATCTCGAGTGTTCGGGGTTTATCATTAGGGCTGGTCACGAGACGAGAAAATTCTCGGTCATGCATGACGAGACGAGACTGCCTTTTAAGCAACCGAGACGAGCCAAGACGATACTGTATATTTGGACCGAAATTTACAGAGAGTTTAATAAATTAAAAAATCCAATTTCAGTTAAATATTTATTTTCTTATGCACATATTCAAACGATAATCGAAAATATTTCGTTCCAATAATAAACACTTTGTCCGAAAATCGTATTTTTTGGAAACGAGACCGAGACGAGACTTAATTAAACGAGACCGACACAAAACCGAGACGAGACTGAAAATTTTCGATTTTAACGAGACCGAGATGAGACTTACAAAAGTCTCGCAGAGTCTCGTTTCGTGGCCAGCCCTATTTATCATTCAACTTGCGGTTTGATTCAGTAAGGAAAATTGAGAGAATGTTGCCCTTCATAACTCCAAGCGGAATATTGACTCTTTCCGCAAGTGAGCCATGAAGGCCTGAACCTTGCCTGGCCAGGTCGTCAGCCCGTTCATTGCCCTCAATGCCACTGTGACCCGGAACCCAGATGAGAGTGACACCGAGGTCAGTGTTCAGACTCTTAAGCTCATCCCGGCATTGCTGGGACCAATTTGGAGGATGACGTAACTTAATTAATGGCCTGACTGTCTGTGATAATAGCTGCATTACGTTTCTGAATTCTGATCTTCTTTTAGTAACTTGCATGCTTCCCTGATTGCCAGTAATTCAGCTTGAAAGACACTAGCAAAGTCAGGTGGCCGAAAGGACCTAGAGACATAATGGAGGATCAAAAAAGATTCCTGTGTCGTTAGTTAAAAGCCGCTACAGAATTTAAAATTTTTTGTTCATAAATTCATATTTGTTCAAGAAATCAATTGACATGTTTTGTTTAATATCCATGCTTTTGTCAATTTTGTCTTTAATCTTAAAATTTCACAATTTTATTTTATTTTGTTTTTAATTATATTCTCGTAGCGGCCTTCCCTAGATTTGAGGAGAAAATAGTGAAGGTGATATGCTGAGCAGTTTGCTGAAATAATTTGTGTGCGTTAAGCAATAATTTAATGAAAGAAGCATTTATTATCTTCGCATTATGGGGTTTACTTTTTTCTAATAGCCACACATTACACTTGAAAAATGTACTTCTATATTTTCAGAAATTTTCTGAAACTGCTTATCCGTGTGCAATTTGAAAGAAAAAGAAATTGATTGATTGAATCCAATGTGGTATTATTTAAAAAATAAACATATCTTTGAGTTGTTGCGGTAAATTTTACCACAACAAGTTTCACTGGCCTATGTCTTTATTCATAATTCATGTAACATTTATTTTCCGTTGTGGTTTCAAAATGTTCTTAGAGTTCAGTAGATACCTGGTTTCCATCAACCAGAGACCTGCTCCTAAAGTATTTTGGAAAAGCAACAACTACAGGTATTCGAACGAAATCGAGTGGAACAGTTGGTTCCAAAATACGATACTTTGATTTCCATGTAGACGGACGGTCTCATGTTGATGTGCCGGCGGATGAGCTGAAGAAGTAAGCGAGTCAGGTGGACTCTTACTTAAATCTATATAAACTAAACATCATCCTAAATTTAACTTAACTTATAAATGTATTGTAATATGGGTCGTTAATGCTTAGTATCTAACTTTTGAAATTCTTAATTCTAGTTTTAAAATATTGAATTGTATATAGAGGAACTATCGGAAGTTATTTAATCAGGGTTCACATTTTGAAAAAAAATATTCCTTCCTTTATCTCTTCTCAAAAAAATGTAGAATAGTTTCAATCGCGCTTCGAATCACGCGCGTATAGTTTGTTTGGTAACTGAGAAAATGCTCAGATTAAGCTTTTTCTTGATTTTACTTCTTTTGATTTTTCTCGAAAAATATAGTTTGGGTATGGGTCTGAACTCGACCATTAAGATTCGGTAAGTTTTGGAAGGACATCCAACAACTTGCTGAATCCGTGCATGTGAGCGTGAGTGTAAAGTTTCGCTGAGAGTCAACAACGGAGGTTTTCTGGGAGCGAGGAGTCTTTCCAGAAAGCCGGTGTCCCGTGACCGACAATCACGAAAACGTATGGCTGAATGTATGAATGTGTGGGTGAATGGAATGGTCGAGGGAAGAAAGATTTTAAGTTGGGAAAGTCACTCTTTGGAGAGCTTACTCAGCAACTAGTTGTGCTAGAAAGAAAAGAAAAGATTCGAGAAAAAAAAAATTAAAAGAAAAGATCAAGAAAAAGATTTTGTAAAGGAGAAAAATAAAAGTTGGAAAACAAAAGATTGGATTGAAGGTGGAAAAGGTTAGAGGAAGAAATAAAAGATTCGAGGAGCGAGGAAACCAGGTTGGAAATTCGAGGAGATAGAGAAAAGAAAAACAGATAAGTAGAGTTTTAAGATTGGTACAAATCATTTCATTTAATTGTTGTTTAAGTGAATAAACTTCCGATAGTTTGCTTTATTTTATTGATATAGTTTTCGTCCAAGTAAATTATAGTTCGGCTTAGTTTTGTTTCAAACCCAATTAATTTTTGGGACGCGTTATTTATTCCTTTTTGTCTTACGGTGTTAACGGCCCAGATTTACTTTGTTCTTTTTGTGACTAAATGGATCCCCGTGAGCCATCAAATCGCAATTTTGTATATCTATACTTTAATTGAAAAGATTTTGGGTTTTAATCCTACACGTAAAGGTTTCCCAAGCAATTTAGCTTCATTAAAAACACTATTGAAAAAAAAAAAGTAAATTTGTTCTTTAATTTCAATTTAAAAATTCGTCGTTGTTGTTTGCTTCAAAAGGTTTGTGATTTCCTTTCTTTCAAAAAAAAAATCACTGGCGCCCATTTTGTGCAAGTACACCCTGTACTGCACATTACCTTTTTTTTTCAATTTACATTTTTTTATTCTTTTATTAATCGAATTCGATTACTAAAATAATTTTTTACTGAACCCACCCCATTGCTGAGCTACTGGGTGACAGCACTACATATGTGTTGTTGGTTGTGAATTATTAAACGCACCCACTTCATTCTGTTTGACAGATTGTCATTTCATTTTGTTCGCGACGCACGCCGGTTAGTCCATTTTTAATTTTAAATACTCGTTTGTGAAAATTTGTTTTGGATTCGGAAATCCATTTGTGTTTCGTGGATAGTAAATCCACCATCATAAAATTAAAGTTAAATTCATCCTAAAATCGCGTTTATAAATATCACAACAGAGTGATGAAGCGAAATTTTTAAAAGAAAAGTAAAAATCTTGGAAATATATTGATTTAAAAAATTCTTAAAATACCGTTTTTCAACTCGGTATTTCAAATATTTATCTTATGATATGAACTTCACTCATATTATGATACAAAATAACAAATCGACGGCGACGTTCTGCCATAAAGAAAGCGTTTTTCTTATTTCAAAATGTCTCGTGTACGGTTAAACCGATTTCGATAAGATTTTGTATACAGGAATCGCTCCAAAATATACAAAAATTTAGAAATAAGAAAGTTGAAAAAAAACTTCGATTAATAACATTTTTGAATGTTCAACACCCACTTGAGTGGGCTAACACCATTGCATTTGGCTGGAGTTATTGCAATTTTATGGCTGCCACGTCAATCATCAGATTTCTTTCGTGGGGCTTAGTCTTCATGTTCAATTTTAATTTATAAATTAGTGCCGTCTACTGGAATTGAATCTATGCCAGCTTCCTCTGAAGCCTATGCCTTTTTAAACTTAATTTTTTGAAAATAGCTTGGTGATTTTTTTAAATTTTATTTAAAATGTTTTTTATTAAATACTTAACATTTTATTCTCAAAAAGAAATAACTATTTTTATTAAAAATTAATTTTTGTTTATAAAATTTAAAAAAAAATGGAACGCCAATAATTTAAAGTAATATTAAAGGAAGTTTCAAAAAAAAAAAAATAATTTTTCTTAAATCAAAAAACTTGTTCATGTCATGTTCGAAATATTGAGTTTTCAAAAGAACAGTAGATACTGTTTTAACGGTTCACAGTGTTGGACAATGAACAAATAGTATGAGAGTAAATTGAAGGCAGCTGAAGTGAAGATGCTTTGCATGACAGCAGGAGCGACAAAGCGTGATCGAATAAGAAGCAAGAGATTCCGAGGAAGCGTACACGTCAAAAATACCATCTTGGACAAAATACATTCTGGTACTGTCATGTACAAAGAAGATGCCAGGAGAACCCAGTTAAAAAGGCAATAGCACCAGACGTTCCAACACTATCGCGGAAGAAAGGCAGGCGCAAAAACTCCTGGATGAAACAAATGCAACGACACCTGCATTTAGTAGGCCTCAGAGATGGAACAATCCAAAACCGGGAGGCCTGTCGATGTTTTCTGAGGTCAACCTGGCGAACCCCACAAGTGGAACCTTAGGCGAAGCAATTGAGTGGTCGAGTTGTGGTCCACCTCGATATCATGACAATCGTCGGTAAAATGAAGAAGTATGTACTGTTTAGACTGTTTTTTTTTTTTTAAATCATGCCGCGCACTTTAGAGGTTCTCGGACTAGCACAGTGCGAGCCTTAGGAAATTAACGGTACGTCCGAAATTGGGCTCAAGGGTAAACTGATGAACATTCCTAAAAGCGCGAGTATTACGGTTGAATTGTTTAAGGGGAGGAATGCAACTGGCTATTTCACTTGAACACTGTTTATAAAAATAGCGATAGAACAGTGAAAGGCAGGTGACATTGCGGCGGTGTTCGTGGGGTGCTATTGTTGACGTCATTGTTCGATCACCTATCATTTTTAGGGCCCTTTTTTGTATTCGGTCCAACAAGCTTAGATGAGTTATAGGAGCATCTGCCCAAACATGAGAATTGTACTCAAGTTTTGGACGAATAAAGGCTTTGTAGATCACAGCCAGATCAGAGGGGGTAAAGAATTTCTTGCATCTTCGGAGAAAACTTAAGCACTAAGCAGCGTTTTTGGCGACGTCAAATATGTGGTCATTCCACATTAGGTGTTCTGTGACACATATACCGAGAACTGGGAGCTGTTCGGTTTCCTCGATGCAAGTGCCGTCCCTGGAAAGCGGCATTAAGCAGCAATCTAACTGAAACCAATTGTTCATGTGTATAAAGTTAGCATGGCATTTCCGAAAATTCATATTAATTATACAAAAATCTTTCCTTTCCTTCTATTCCTTCTAACTAGTGCCGTGCATTGCGTTTAAAAGACCTGAGGTACAGGCATAGTTAAAATTATAGAAAAAAAAAATTGTTTGCGCTGTTGGATTTCAAGAAACGGTGTTACCTGCCAACGTCAACTCAGCAGGTCAACTTTCTCAAAAATGTAGATAAACGACCTGAGAGTGGATACATTCCATTTTGCATGTTTGTTAGAATTGTGAGGTAGTTAGTGGTGTAAAGTGAAACTTCATTACAAATTTCATGCTTTGTTAGCCCTGCTGGTGAAATTCCTTACCCAACGAAAAACGATCACTGGTGTATGTGATAGCGGCACCTCAAAATGTCTAATATCCCTTTTGCATTGTGTGCACTCTATAAGAACAGCATAGGTCCTTGTTTTTGTCTTCGCATTTCTGCGTTTCAACTGGGCTGGGCCGGCACGTATCGCTTTTATTTCTTTTTTGCCAAAGCAGAGGACTCTTTGACGAAGCAAAGTTTTCTTGTCGCACAGCATCCTTTTGAAGGACATGAGATGTCGTCGTATACAGTTATAGCATTAGAACAATATTGTATTTGCCTCCTAGTAAAGTCCTTGGAGTAAAGATAACCATATATAGTAGGTACTACATAGCATCTTGAAGAACGCATTACCCTCTAGATTGGGGTTCAAGAATGGGGAGTTTGTTTGATAGTTTTGGCTACCAGGAATGAGATAAATTGCATCTTGCGTTCTCTATTTTTTTTTTGTAGGTGTATATTCTGGTTAGAGTGTGTATTTGTGTATGTGTGTGAGGAAGGATATTTTTCGTTCCTCCTGTTTTACTGTTACAGTTTCTAGAAATTTTATCACTATTTTTTTTTTTTGAAATAGAAAATTTTCGTTCGTCATCTTTAAGCAGATCTGTGAAGCTATTTTCGAAGGATTTTTGTTGTTTTTGGAATTTTCTTTTTTTTTTTTTTTTGTGAAGCAACTCAAAACGAAGAAATAATACAAGAAAAAAGGAAATGCATTAAGCTATATAGATAGATATGTATGTATTTCTTATGGTGTTTTCTTTTTCTTTGGTGTTTTTGCACAAGCATGAAATGTCAAGAAAGGATATCGTTAGGATGGATGAGAAGAAAAATGGCCGTTTGTAATGAGTTCCGTTTAACCATGGTTGTTGTCGTTTTTGGCGTCACGTCGCCGCGCCGTCTTCAGCGTTGTCGGTCGTCTTTTTTATTATATTGTGCATAAATACGGCAAAAGATGCAAGAGGCAGAGAAGAATCATAAGACGACGAACTGAGCACAAATATACATTATGGAAGGCAATAGATTTGAAAAATGTTTCGGGGATTTGGGCGATATTCTGAAATATTTGTAATTTTCCTTAAGGGCTTTGGATTTGGAAGCAGGATATCTGTCTTTTCTCTAAGTAAGAAAAGACAGTGACAGTGGTGGAGTTTTTAATAAATTAATTGACAAAGAGTGGGATATACAAAAGATATAGAGTAACTCTGTGTGTATGTGTGTGTGTGTGTCTTATTTGTTTTGAGGTTATTTATGGTATATAAATGGAAGTTATTAGACACTGACAAGGGGTCAGCTGAAAGACTATACCTACACATAGTTTCTGACATATTCTCATGATGGATAGTTGAAGAAAAGAAAAACTTTCCTTAAGACCAGTACATGATGCGATAAGACTGTTGTCTCCAATTTAATTAATTAAGTTAAAGAAGATATGAGACCGAACGTCAGAACTAGCATTCATCATTAAATCATTAAAGCCGAATTGTTAAAAATGTAATTTGGTAATGGAGGTGGGAGATTCATTCATTCATTTTGAGCTTCTCGTCAAGAGCCATAGGAGGGGGCATATTCACAAGTTTCTCGAAAAACATTTGGAACGTTTAACAGAATACTGCAAAATATTACATCTCCGTAGATATATGCACACATATTGGATATATTAAATTTTGAACTGAGAATGTTATTTTTAAAGGGACTATAGAAATAACAACAGATCAACGGATAACTTTTACAGATTACGAACACGGATAAATTATTTGGATATAGATGAAGAATGATATAAATTAAAGATAATGAATAACAGGTATGGGTACGGATAAGAGATAACAGTTACAGAAAATGATTTACGAATTCAATTTTTCAAAATTTTCAGCTTTACATGCATGATAGCGGGAACAGGGCTAGTGAAACAATTACACACATCGGATAACTTTTACAGATTGCAAACACGGATAATGTATTTGGATATAAATTAAGAGTGATACATTAAAAATAACGGATAATAGATAACAGGTATGGATATGGAGAAGAGATATCAATTACAGAAAATGGTTTCCGAATACTGTTAACGCAGATAATTATGATGATAACATGTTATTTATACAGTTACGGTTAACTGGATTATGGACTTTCCATTATGGATCGTATACAAATATAACGGGATAAGGATAATAGATACGGATTTCAGGCAAATGATACAAATTACGGATAATGCTATATAAGTACAAAAGAGATAGGGATATACAATTGTACAATGGATTACTGAAAACAAAATCAGTATATGTATAATGGATTACAGATTATGGGTAAGAGATAACGAAACCAGATAATAAAAAGAAAATATTAATACGGATAACGTACAAATTACGTATACATATTACACTAAAGGATGACCGTAATGTATTACGGCCCACGGTTAACGTATAATTATGATTACAGGCTAAGCATTACGGATACAAAATACAAATACTAATTATTTTACGGATTATGTCCTATGGATTATGGATAACAAACCGTACTGATTACGGATGAAGTTTATAACGTAAACGTACAACTGATTATAAACTACGGTTAAGGGAATATATGGATTGAGTTTTGATTAGGGATTGCGGTTAACGGATTCATAGTTATCAATCAGTAAATATAGTCCTGGATCTTTAATTTTTTTTAGTTAATCCATATAGTCAATTCCTCCTTATTTGTGGGTTAATTACTGATACTGATACTTTATATGGATTACGGATTACGGTCAATGGATTACGGATAAATTTAATTGTAAGACGGATTTGCGAATTATGCGTTTAGTTCATTCAGAAACAAGTCATCTAATTTTGGAGGTTAATTATTTTACTGACTGCAAAACATGTTTTACCGGATTAGTTGAGCTAGGTCCAGAATATCTGATGATTTAACAGTGAACAAGGGGGTTAAATCTTGATTCAGTTGCTCCTTTTGTTCTTGATACGTATATAGCAGTTTTTTTGCCTAACTCGTGAAAACTCCATAAAGTGCAACATTTTAGCGATGTGAATTCTTTTTTTGTAACGCAAATTGAAAATATTCTAAAGGTTTGCTTGTATACCTCTCTACAACTAAAGTAAACCGCATTCTAAACTACTATCTCCTGCCCGTTGCCAATTACTCAGAAGCACCAAGTCAAACCGAAATGACGTTGTTGGCATAAGGAAGAACAGTCACAACACAACATCTTCATTCAACCATCAGTATTCCCACCAAAACCCCACCGCTATACCGTCGCGACCATCGCACCCATTGGAAGGTCATAAAAGTGTTCGCAATTTTCAGTTGCTCATAAACTAAGGTCATAATTAAATCGGCCCCAAGGAAGAGCCAAGCGCGCAGCTGATGTGTGCCCTGCTCGATGTATAACCCTGTCGCGGTGGCGATGTGCGTGCGTCCATGCTAAGTGTGTTTGGTTGTTGCAATGTCGGATTGGAAATTGTTTATGTTGCCATCTTCAATTATAATTCAAATCCGAGGTGAGTTTTAAAGCGGACTTGTCTCGCGCGCTCATTAAATGTTAACTTCTTTAACCCGCAACAACAACGAAGTACCTACACATACCTATACATACCTAACCTATGTATATGAAGAACGAAACGAAAGCGCGATTTCCATGTTCATTAAATCGCGCGGCTCATAACTTCTGTCTCGGGGGTTGTAAAATGCGACACCACAAACGCAAACGGACAGCTCCAGCAGTGGAGCATGCTGTTCTATGCTTAAACCTTTGGTTGGACACAGAGCAGAGACAGATAGACAGGCACACACGGACGTTTAAGTGGCGGAGAATTGCGTGCGCGGCAAACGTCATAGTTGCGCAGTTTCAGCTCTCAGGGCTCAATCGCGCATAATTGGGCGAAAGGTCCCGCCACATCGCGCATCGTTTTCATATAAAGCTATCTTTATACTAAGCTGGTTGTCCCTCTTTCACTGTCCTGGTCAATTTATGTGCGTTTAGACGCGCGCGCGTATTTTCCCAATTAAATATTACTACGTAACATGCATGCATACGCGCACTCTTCCCCTATCTACAGGCAGGCATAACCAAAGCGAAGCCCAATGCGGTCGGCCGGCAATAGACACGATGGCGATGGATGGATGGACAGCAAACGGACAGGCGGGTCAGCCACAGCCATTATCTGCTGGTTGTTCTTCTTCCTTCTTCTGGGTAAATTTACTCATTGCATGTGTCCGTCCGCGTCCAGTCCGCACAGTCTATCCGTCTGTCTGTACGTCTGTCTGGTCTGGTGTGGAGCTGCTACGGAGATGGCTGTCACTGTAGCGAGATGAGGAAACGAACTCCATACGCATGAGCAATGCTGAGTGTCCTCATCAAATGACATCCTTCAATTAATGCTTGAATATTGTAGAATTGCGATTGTGACCAACAAAAACCAAAACAACCATCATCGACTACAACTACATACTCTGCAGTCAAAGAAATTTTATTGCCTATAAACCACATAAAGATAGCTGCTGTCGATTTGGGTGACATTTCTACTTGCTGCTGGTTGCGTGAGCTGCATTTTGACATTTGAGTTATTGTGACAGTTTGTGCAGTTTTGTTGCTGCATCAAATTGAGAAAGTTTTGTTATGCATTTTGCTGTGGCTTTGTGTGCAAATTTTATGGGTGCGGGTTGGATGATTTGAACTTCTTTTTTTTTTGTTAGTTTAGTAAAAGTGAAAGGAAATAAAGAAAATGACTACGGTTGATGGAAAATAACAAACCAGCAACCTATACGATTGAAGATATGATAGGTTTATTTTAGTGGTTCAATTTCAGGCCGTTCTGGTGACATTTCAATTTCTTCTGCGACAAAAATATTTTTATGTCGCTGGATTATTTCTAGCGACTTTTGAAGGTTAGCAGTTGTGAGAGCTTATGTAATTTAACATACCTGGTGTTTGAATTAATTTAACATTTTCTATTTCCAATAAGTGGAAAGCTACTGTAATTCACTACACACAGGCACACACCCATCTTAACATATGCAAAATTTAAGTGCGAGTGAGCGCAGTAGTCTGATTTAAGCAATTCATATGTTTCAAATATATTATAGTCCTAAGTTTTTTGTTAACTTAAGGCTTAACTACTTAGACCTACTTTTTGAAAAAAGTACAAAAGTGAGAAATTAAAATGTTTGCTAAAAGAAACATGTTTAAAAAAAACATGGGAAAATTGTTCTGACATATAAATTAAGCCACCATACACAAGTTTTAACTGTTTTTTTTTCAAGCAGGTTTCTTCAGCATAGATATTTATTTCTCACTTTTGTACTTTTTGCAAAAAGTAGGTCTATGTACTTTTTTGAACAAAAATAAAAAGTTATTCAAAGAGAATTTTTTTTAACACTTATTTATCAATTTTTGTCTAGCGATTTCTAGCGACCTTTTGTCTCCCAAATTTCAGCCAATCTAGCGACTTTTGGAGGTTGGTCTAGCGACTGCCCATTTCACCTTGCGCAGGCACCGTTCAACCTGATTGTTGTTTAAAATGAATTGAACAACTGACGTGTGTTGCTGCTTTGGATTGTAATAGTTTAAAGTTTGTATCACAAGTCGTATCCAGCTGCTCACACCGAGGGGACTCACGACTCCGTGGGCATATAGATACCTACCTACCTTAGGTTTGAAAACAATTACTCTATCGTTTTATTCAAATTTAATAATTCTAATTAATTTTTAATTTAGTTGGCAGCCATTTAAATATCATATATGCTTTTGGAATTTTACTCATATATCCATGTTATTAAACAATACCAGAGCCGTATCCAGGAATGCACCAAAGAGCGCTGAGCATGTTATTTTATCAAAGCTAATTTTTATATTTTCTCTGTAAACATAAACAATGGCGTCCATGCGTCAGAACCCAACCATACACCTAAAAATCAAATTACAGTATCAAAGAACGTCTATTTTGACAGCTCTAAGGTAATGTAAGGCCATACTGCACTGTAGGGTTTGGAGGATTGGGAAATATTTTTAAATAGTTACCCGAGAAATAAACGATTACAGGGTGATTCACCTAAGCTAAAGCAAGAAGGTTGGGTTCAGAAAATACAAAAATCGTATGGAAGGGGGTCTATTTTCGCCTCTTAATGTGGGAGAGGAACAATTCTAAAAAATAGAATTAAAACAGAAAAGAAATTATTAAAAAACAACGTTTACACTTAATTGAACTGTTTCCCGTTATACCTTTTCGTAAAGCCAAAACCCCTTATTTTATTTTATTTTATTTTTCAGGAAATTCGTATTTATTGCCAGATTTAAGATTTCCGTTTTACGTAAGGCTCCACTGTAGATAACTAGCAAGTGTCAATTTATCCAATCAAATTTGTGACATCATCCCCTAAAACATATCTTCAGGCATTTCGTACGGATGGCTATACGGCCCAAACATTTCATTTTAAAGATATGTATAAGTAGTAAATGTACATTAATATACAAAATAAGTTTGAAAATAAAACCACACTTAAAGAAACATCTGCTGAAGATACTTCAAAACCACTTTATATAGCATCTATACCTATGAACCTATGACAGCACTTTACGCAGATACAAAACACCTCACATAATTATTTTATTTTTAACTATTGCTCTGAGGACTAAATAACATTTAAATTCATTACTATTCTGTGAACCACATTTTTCAGGGGCGTCGGTGGTGTAATGGTCAGCATAGTTGCCTTCCAAGCAGTTGATCCGGGTTCGATTCCCGGCCGACGCACACTTTTTTTTTTAATTATAAAACTGTTTACAACATAAAAAAAAATAACGTATTGGTTTGTTACGTTTTGTGTTTAACTGTTATCATTAATTTCGAACAGAAATATTACTGTAATGTTATTACATATTTTCGGATGGCCCAAGGTACTCTTATTAATTTATAAATAACAGACAAAATAATATTACGAATTTTGATCAAATTATAAAAAAAAATCACATCTTCTGCAGTTTTTGATCAATTTTAAATTTTTAAGAACGAAAGCTATAAGCTTGTGCCACTATTAAAATCCGAAGAAATACCAAAGAAAAAATAACTAAATTAGATCAGTGACATAAACGGTCTGGATGAATTGACAAAAAAAAAAACATGAAAAATAATTTAAAAATTCTTTTAGTTTTGTATATAAAATTCATTTAATTTAAGCGTGAATCAAATTTGACTCCCAATTTTGTGAAAGCATTCAAGTGTTAAATTAATTAATAAATTGTAGACAGATAGCTGTAACCAGTGTTGCCGCAAGCTGAAATGAAAAGTCACTGCCCAACCTCCAAAAGGCGCTAGATTGGCTGAAATTAGGGAGAAAAAAAGTCGCTAGAAGTCGCTAGATCAAAATTGGATAATAAATGCTAAAAAAAAAATTCTCTTTGGATAACTTGTTTTTTCAAAACTTAAACTAAATTTAAAAAAAAACTTTGGTCTATCGGAAATTGGAAACAGATGAATTTCTTAAATAAAACTACTGCGCCCACCTCACTGTGTGTCTGTCTGTGGTGAATTTCAGTTTCCAGTATACAATTATTGTTCAAACTAATTTAAATGTAAGAATTGTAAAATTATCAGGGCCGCAAATCACTGATGCTTTCCTTCAAAAGTCGCTAGAAAAGTCACTAGAGATAATCTAGCGACATCAAAATATTTTTTGTCGCGGAAGAAATTGAAATGTCGCTAGATCTAGCGACAAAGTCGCTAGAACGGCAACCCTGGCTGTAACATTAAATTCCCTCTCCCGTTTCTCTTTAATAAAGAAGGTACTCGGGGGCGTATACGTACTATTCTTTTTATATTGAATTCTTAACTAAATTTAAAACATTTTTGTTTGTGTGCTTAGTTTGTTCATTTCATGTGAACAAACAATTGATGCATAGGAGGCACTGTAGTCAATTTATTGATAACTTTTATATACATATGTGTTAACAATAGCCATGTTTTTGGGAGAGAATAACAAAACAAATTATTATAAATAATTTTGTTTGTGTTTTTCTTTTAAAAAATTTGCTGAATTGTATACACTCACTCAAAAACACGGCTTATATATAATGATGGAGGAAAGGCAATAAAGTCCAATCTGAGTTTTGAAATCAGTTACAGTTAGTAAAAATGTATGACTTCTTCGTGGACTATTAGGTCTTGTATTTATTTTTTTTTAAATTTTAGCAGATGCGAGTATGCGACGTAAATAGGAATTGATACAGTTAGTATCTAGCGAAAAATTAAATAATTGTGATTGTGTCGGAGTTTTTAAATTTTATAATTTTCCACTTTTAAAATAACACAGAAAAGAGTTAGTTATTGTGAATAGTTTACTTAACTTTTCGTCCAATAAATTATGACACAGCTAGTTTTAGGATATTTGCTAAAAGTAAAAGATATCAAAGAACGTTTGTATCACTAAAATTTAAATAAAATGCACGACTGCATCGTACTAACTTGCTCTTGTAGCTAAACATCTAGAATGTAGCTAGACATTGACGGTATATGGTAATATGATATTTTGATATAATTAACGATAATATCATTTAAAATATCAGTTAAAATAACAATTTTTAATTTTGTTGATTAAGGCCCAATTTTTCAATAGTCATATAAGCAGTGAGTTACTATTTAATCCTCTGATAGATCAAAAATCTATTTTTCAATGGGCCGATATAACTTATTCCTAAGAATATAGGAATAGTAAATTTATCTGCTCATTGAGAATTCGGATAAAGTTATTCATAGAAATTAATATTTTCAAAGTCAAACATTACTGTTTGTCAACATTGCTTTGAAATAAACGATAAAAAAAAATAAAAATTAATTTAGAAATGTTCGATATACAAAAACAAAAATATCACAAACATATACAATTTTAAAACATGTTCTCTGTGCTTCCTCGATAGTGACGAATATGTCAGGGCAGGTATGATAACAAACTTAATTCCTTGTGGAATGAGAAATTTTATCCCGAAAAGGGTAAAATCTATCAAACCCAAAGAAAATTCACGGTTTTATTCGAGCTGTAAAGAGGTCATTAGGGTCAGAGAAGTAAGTTTCCGTAGTTACAAAGCCAACCCTACTGAAGAAAACCGGAACTAGTTTCTACAAGCCAGGAATACCTGTAACGCTCATATTTGACGAACCAAATTTTTGTATGACCAAAAATTAAAGCAAAAAATACTACAATGTCCCAGTAGTAGTAAAAATTTTTGGTCATTTGTAAAAAATATTCGAAACACTATTTCGTCTTCGGTTCCAAAACTCGTCTTCAACGACACACCTGCTGTCAGCTCGCAAGATAAAGCCAATTTGCTTGCAGCCCAGTTTGCTGCAGCAAGTGATAGAATTCCGCCTGTACTTGAGAGCGTAAACGATTTTATGGGACAAATTTTCTTTCGCACTCGTGCAGTTGCTAGAGTTCTAAAAGACCTCGACATACACAAATCCGCTGGCCCGGTTAGTATCCCTCCCATTCATTCTTCAACGCTGGCAAAACCACTGCGTAAGCTTTTCCATATGTCCTATTCTACTGGTCTCTTTCCGAGTGAATGGGAAACAGCATTTGTCCAACCTGTCCCTAAAAAAGGCGTATCTACTTCACTCTCAAACTATCGGCCAATTGCATTAACATCCCTTCTTTCCAAGGTCATGGAAACGCTGATTAGTTTTCAGCTTAAGAAAACTCTCGTAGAACGAAAGCTTCTTAATGACCGGCAATACGGCTTTCGCAGCAATAGGTCCACTAGTGATCTGATGGTTTATCTCACCGAGCAGTGGAACAAATCTTTACATCGTTTTGAAGAAAGTAAGATTCTTGCAATTGATATTTCAAAAACGTTTGATAGAGTTTAGCATCAAGCTCTCTAATCGAAAACGCACGCATTTGGTATCGACGAATCTCTTCTTCGTTGGATTAGAAATTACCTTTCGGACCGTTCAATACAAGTCGTATTGGATGGTTTCAAGTCTGAAATTCATAAAATGAATGCTGGTGTGCCCCAGGTCTCCGTTTTGTCACCGACTCTCTTCCTTATATTCATTAACAATCTTTTATCTGAAACTTCTAATCCATTAAACTGTTTTGCTGACGATAGTAGCCTCAGCTTTTCATATTCGTTTCTAGATTCACATCCATGTTCTTTGGATGTGGAGCTTCAACGGCAGCGTATGATAAGCTCATTAAATTCTGATCTCGACAGCATTGTTCAATGGGGAATCAAAAATCGCGTGGAATTGAATGCTTCAAAAACTCCATGCTGTCTCCTGTCTTTAAAAAATGTGGAAAAAGAGTAACTCTGGAAAATCCCAACAAAATAATCGTCTATTTGCCAAAAAAGAAAGCTCGAATACATTATTTCCGTTACTCGAAAATGTTGGCAAAAAAAACCTCGTTTACCAGAATAATTACAACTTTTCTAGAGTTGAAATAAGTATACGGTTTAATCAAAATCGTTTCCACCGTTTTTATTTAATGAAACCAAAATCATTGTATGACAGCTACCCATTCTAGATAAGCAAACAAAAAATTAGTTTTACTTCTACGGAATCACATACAATTATTTTACACGAAATTTGTAGCAAATCCGTCAATTAGTTCAGACCCTAGCTCTATGTACATAATATCACGACGCACAGACATCCGAACCATTCACAATTTGCCCAGCTAGGCAGCTAAGTAACTGGCACTGAAGCGGCCACTGAATTAAGCGAATGACAGTGGCGTAGTAAGGGGGAGGGGGCAGGGGGCACAATTCCCGGGCGGTACTTTGCCAGGGCAGGGGCGTCAAAATCGGCGACAAGAAATTATAAAAATCCTTTATTCTTCAAATTAAATAATTTGCTGACCCCAAAGAATCCAATTCAAAATTTCCCCAGTGGTAAAAATGCTTCATAGTCATAGTCAATAAACGGACAATTGATTATTTTTTCAGTTGCTGAACAAAAGTACCACATCGGGTGGCACTTTGCCAGGGCCGGCAAAATCGGCGACAAGAAATTAAAAAAATACTTTATTCTTCAAATTAATTAATTTGGTGAGCCGAAAGAATCAAATTTAAAATTTCAACCAGCAAGAAATGACTGAGTCCATTGATATCGAGTCAGTAGTTAAAGAGTTTGGTGTAATTAAAATTAGGAAAGTTCAGATACAAGTTCTATTCTATGAAAGTACATTTTAAAAAAATGAATTAAATAGGTTCCTACACAGAAAGATACCTTTTTAAACTTTAACATCTTTTTCTTTTACATCAAAATTCGTTATTTAATTTATTTATTTTATTTAAAAATATATTTATTTATTTATAATTTTATTTATTTATTTAACTCAGAAAAACAGTAATAAAATTAACTATGTATTAATTTATATACAATTTAATGGAAACAATTATTAAAAAGAAAATGAATTTGAAAAATGTCATATTCTGTTTCTTTTTAGAATTTTAATTTAAATATTATGAAGTAACTTTGGTTCGCGGATTTTGAAAGTGATTGGAAACTCGCTAGATTTGTCGAATAAGAGTGGGTCGTTTATTCGGAGGGAGATTAAACAATAGGAAAGTAATCAATAAATGTATGTGCCAAATAAATTACATGTTCTCAAAAATGCAGGGTAAAAATTTCTCGCTCTCGAAAATTTAGTTTTAAAATGTGCATGCCGTGAGCCAGTGTTTTTTAATATAATAATAGGGATATCCCATGGTGGCAAATTTTTCAAAGTTTTTGTATCAGGTTAAAAGCTGTTATACAATTTTAATGTTTTGAAAAAAAGCTAATTCCTATAATTTCTTTTAAAATTTGTTTATTGGCTGCTTTTCCAAACAAATGGTTCGAGATAATTAATATTATGTACCTGTTCATCCGCGGTAATGGAATCACTTTATTACGATTTTTTCATATTTTGTCATTAATTTTTTATTTTATTCAATCAAATACACATGAATATCATTTTATAGTCGTGGTACTTGGTTACTACTTTTTAGAGCTGGAAAAAATTCAGGGGGGCGGCAAAAAACCCCGCTACGCCACTGGCGAATGATCATTCGGCAACTATCACCATATGAACCCCCGCCAACGCCAACACACCATTCCGCTAGCTTGCGATCATAGGAATTCGACGTAAATTTTGGTGCAGAAGTGCCCGAAGTTCGCGCTAGAACCGTTTCGTTGCGTTGAGATAAGATATCATCAAGTTTTTGAAGATAATTTCCGAAAGTTCGTCAAAGTCGTCTAAAAATACTATTCCAAATGATTGTGGTCTAGCTTTGGCCAGAGCAGGGCAATCCAATTAATTTGGATTTTATAGGCACCTAAAAACGTGAATATATATGTTATATGGACTTCCAATATGGGAAGTTAATAAAATGCTTGATAAGACTTGGTTGCAAGCTACTTAATATCCACAGTTGTTTAAATTTCAAACTACAATTGATTGTTTAAGACCTCCCCATGCACCGATTTAAAGTCATGTGATTGAAACTTTATATCAATCTGAAATATAGCCATTAGCCATTTGTCCCACACACGTATATATACTGCTTCCTCGTTAATCGTATCTAGGTTAACAGTCTTCTAGTATTGAACTTTCTTGAATCAATCCAAAAACAGTTATCATGTTTGCGTACTAAGAATTGACGACTTTTCCGAAAAGTACAATAAAATTTCCATAAATTCCAATTGAAACCGCTAAAGTATAATTCATTCATAGCCCAATCACAATAATTGGACACAGAAAGTATACCATACCTACCATCAGTAGGCAGCTCTGCGTCTGCAGTCGCAGTCCGGTTCGAACGTATAGGATATTATGCTGATGTATATTGAAGAGCTCACTGTGTACTCCCCAGAGAGTATTGGAAGGGTGCTCCTGGCGGGCAATAAAAATCAAATTCTCATTTTCTCATTTGCGTAATTTTATTACCCCAGAAACGGGTATCTTTTACGAAGCGAATTCGATTCGGCGACTCTCTGACCGGCCCAAACAATCGACAGACGCACCGCAACTAAGACTAAACCAGCGACCGGGAATAGACGTTTACTGGTCATTCAATTTATTTACAGCATCGATCTCTTCCCGTACATAGAGCACTGTTGGCTTGGCTTGGCCAGGTAGTGGCACAACACTCATATGGTTCACCTTCTAGCCATGCGTCTTTGATCGATGCTATCTGACAGCGCGCAACAAATCGTCGAATTGTGTATGCCCGACCGCCGCACATTCGCGAAACAGTCAGGCCGCAGCTCGAGTCAGCGGACTGATGAGGAGGATCATCGATCTGGCTGGATGGCGAAAGGAAATCTTCGTGGATATCTTAACAGCACAGAAAAACTAGACTTTGGTACAGTGCGTTGAGTGGCATGGTCCACCGCTTCGTTGTCATCGTCGTCATCATCCAACGTCCGCTCGCCGATGCTGAAAAAGATCACCAATCGCATAGCTAATCACGATCGTGTTCACCTGCATTGTTACAGCGCAGCGTTGCGCACACACACAATCCGTCGCGTCGCTGCCGTCGTCACCGCGTCCGAGTCCGCGATCAGCGTGTTGCGCGTTTGGCTGAGTTTATTGCGAGAACGCGCACATTCCAATTACTTAATCGGCATTTGGGGCATGCACTGTGATATGGTGCTACACCAGTCCTTATAAGTCTGCAGTCTGCACACCAAGATACAATTGTGGCTGCTGTTGTTGCTGCAGCGTGTGTCGGAGATGAATCGATAAGTCAGACGTGATGTGATCTATGGGTTCACGTGTACCAAGATTATTTGCGGTTGTAAAATCCAATGGAGATGGAAAATTAAAAGACTATTCTCTACGGTGCACAAGTGATGTGATGGTGCTCTGACGCTCTAACGCTCTGAGGAATTCCAAGGGGATCATTTTATGGCTGGGAACATTTCGCCGCTGCTCTTGCCGTTGCCGTTGCCGCTGTCGATCGTATGGCAGTCGGGTGCATTATTTTACCAAGAGGTCAGAGTGCTTCTGCGGAAGAGAGTGTAGCTGATTAAATTAATGATGTGTTAGACGAAATTGGTTTCAGTATCGTGCTAAAACTGTAATTGATGATGGACTTGGAGAGACCCGACTTAGATCAAACGACAGTCAGTCAGCAGAATGTCTAGGGAATCAAAAACACGAGTTGGTACATAGTAATAGAAATAATAATTGACTGAAAATGTTTTTACTTTTTAATTTTAATGTTTTTAACAATTTAACTGTTTTTTTTAATAGTGAGATGTGATTTCTTTAATATGACGATAGTAACAGACTTTTAGTTTGGACTTAGTTGCTTTTAATCGTAATGATAATTCATGGAAGCTTAAGTAAATCATAAAACTGTTCAGCGTATATCAGAAGAATATTTTTAAAATACAATTTTAAAAGTACTTGGACGATATTGAAGAATGAAGACCAAATAAGGTTTTCGCAAATCTTGAATGGGAAATTCTCTTATAACATATAAAAACAAATTCAAGGACACCAATGAGAAGTTACCAGTGTGGTTCAAACCCAGTCTCTATTTTTGTCTTTACAATATTTATTTAGACCATGGGTTAAAGGTACTTTATAACGCTATTGATTAACTAAAAGAGATATATCCGTTCGCGTTTTCAGAAAAACATTGAATTATAGATCTACTGTGTTGAAGGACAAATTTAAACCAAAATAATTAAGTTTTTGAGTCTCTTAATAAAGGGTCTAGTTTTGGTCTAAAACGAAATCGAGTAAACTTGTAAGGCCGGAGCACCACACCTGATGGCAATGTGTTGTGGAGTCGTGTGTTGCTTTCACCGACTAAAGATAGCAATATTATTTAAATGACCAATCACTTTAATGCACTTAGGAGATGGCCAATCTGAAGTTAGTAGTTAAGAAGTATAGTAGCCCCATTATAATGGGCTTTTGCGTAATTTTTAGTATGTTGAACCACAAACAGTCTACGCCGCCGCCGGAGGGCTAGGTTCAACTCAAATCTAGTAATTTACATCTATTTTTTGCTATAGGGTGCTCTCAATTTTGAGGAAGTGACAAATCTTCTCAGATAACCTCGTGACATGAGAAAATGCCCCTTGTCTCATCCGTTCGGACTTCGCAGACAATAGAAATTTGTTCATATTCGAACAAGAGAGGAACCTGAAATTGTAATAAGTACCCAAACGGGTTTGGAGAAGAAATCTCAAATGTAAAAATCTCGAATTTTTTAACGTCGAATGCCAAAATCCTTATAATGATAGCCAAAACCATGAATCTCGGATTCCAAAATCTCAATTGCTAATGAAATTAAAGAAAAATGCTATAACCATTCAGGGCAGATTTGGCACTCGAGACTTTTGGCAATCGGGATTTTGGGATTCGAGCTTTTCAGTTTTTTTCTTTAAATAACAATATGTTACATAGCCTCAAATATAACCGAAAAAAATGTTGGTACACTTGTTTATCAGGAAAACGTAGGAGATCATTTTCAAAAATGCACATCAAATTCGTTCGGAAAATAAAATTTTAGTTTCGTCACAAAAAAAAAAGTTTAGTAGGTTTGTGTAATTAATGACAGTCATTACTATTTTCGGAAAAGAGTCACTAAAATAGCAATTACCTTCGCACGCTATTGATTATGTCCTAAAAAAACAGGCCAATAAGGAGCTAAGACATTTTACCGGGTTTTTATTGTAAAAATCATTGCATGGGTTATTGAAGATGAGAAAACCGCGGAGTGCTATTAAATGAGAGGGTGACATTTAGAAGGAGGCGGAGGTAAATGCAACACGTTTCGTTTTTTGCATATAACTCGAAAACCAACCTAAATTTCGAAAAAATGCCGTTAACCTTTATTGTAGAGAATAAAATTTACTATAGAAAAAATTTACTTTAAAAATTTTAAATAAATGTTTAATGTCCTAAAATATAAAAAAGACAAAATTAACAACGATATAGTCGCTCAAATTAAGAAATTTTTTTTAAACGATTTTTATTGCGTTTATTTTGACATTATTTTAATTCTTGTTTTTTGCAAAAAAAACTTAGTTTATTTAAAAAAATAAGAATAATAAGTTTATTTATCAATAATTATAATCGATTATTACAGCCTTGTTACTTTTTATAAAATGTGAAAATGAAAATCATACAATAATAAAATAAAAATATTCACTTCTAGATTTGATTAAATCTCTTGCCATCCATGTCTTCAAGAATATAATCTTCTTCTATGTGCGATTCTTGCGAATTGTCGCAGTTTACACCCATGCAATTCTAACAAAACATAGAACACGTTAGCCCCATTTTGTACGCCCACAGCTTCCGTGACAACCCGTTTCACATCCGCATGCCATTTTTTTTTCAGCAAAACATCTGGTGCCAGAGGTTGATTCATGGTTTTAGGTACCAATCCATATTTAAATGCTTTCCACCCCCACTCGAGAGGATTCAAATTTTGTCCACTCCACTGGTGTACTTGGAAATAAGTCCTTAAGCCATGCTGTGTGATGGCATCACGCGTAGGTGGTAATTGGGCCAATGAAAATTTAGCATTTTTTGATAGCTCACAAAAAAGTTGAAAGCGCAATATACTAAGTGTGTTATTCAAACCCTATACAAAGATGCTGCAAGAAGTTCAGATGCAGAACCTATCTCTTCTTCATTAGCATCTTCACGTTAAAACGTGTCCATACACGATTTCAATGATATCATATTTTTAGTAACAGATTTCATTATTTTTTTTTTTGTAAAAAATCTGGATGTGGAATCGCATCCGCTAAAAGCATTCATAATTCCAAGATATTGTTGTTGTTGCGGAAAATTATAAAACTATTTCGATCATACAATTCTGCAGGTACGTTTCCTTGGCTTGGTTTCAAAAAGTACACATTTTGAAATTGCTCTGGTAGCAATGAAAAGATGATAAGAAGATCAATATCTTGGCCAACTACCACCACATTTTTTGCCTGGGGATGCCTTTTCTTTTGCACATTCAAAAATGGGTACATCTGCATCTTCGTGGGCTTGTTTCGTTACTAAATCGGCCGGCGACCAAGAATTTTTGCATGAAGTATGTAATACATTTTATTGCTCTTATTTGACAAAAATTAGTCGGGTGTGGAAAGTGCTTTCAATTCATCTTCGATTTTAACTCCTGGGCCATCATGTTTGGTCCGGCGTAACCTTTCTTCACTTTTTGTACCAATATTTAAATCACTTGGATAACCGTCAAAAACTACAGTGGCAACTGGTATAGAATCTTTGTAAATGATTTATGAATTTGTTACTTATTTCTGCAAATGTTTCATAAGTGTTCCACACGATTTTGTGCACTTAATATCCGCCATCAATAATGTGATGAATACTATCGATACAATTATATTTTCAACGGGTGTGAAAAACTCATATAAGTCCGATTTCTTATTTTGTCTCATGTTAAACATTTCAAAAATTGGTGTTGGATACGTCGATAATTCATTACTGAAATAATCTTCAAATTCAGCATTAGATGGCTTGCACATAGAGGAAGATGATATTCTTGAAGACATGGATGGCGACATTTAAGAGTTTTAATCAAATGTAGAAGTGAACATTTTTATTTTATTTTTGTATGATTTTTCATTTTCACATTTTATAAAAAGTAACGAGGCTGTAATAATAATCATTATTTTATTTTTGTATGATTTTTCATTTTCACATTTTATAAAAAGTAACGAGGCTGTAATAATAATCAATTATAATATTTGATAAATTAACTTATTGTTCTCATTTTATTAAAAAAAACTTAGTTTTGTTGCAAAAATTAAGAATAAAAATAATGTCAAAGTAAACGAAAAAAAAAATCGAAAAAATTGCTTACTTTGAGCGACTATATCTTTGTTAATTTTGTCTAATCAAATTTTTTTGAAAAGGCCATTTTAAAGGAAATTTTATAATCTTTCTTTTAAATGCTGTAATTCTTATTCTCATCTCTACAGAAAATAAGTTAAAGGCAAATAAGTAAATTAAACCAAAAAAATCAATTTTTGGCATATTTTTGCAGTTTTGGACATTAAAAATTAGTTGGCTTAGGACATTACAAATTTATTTAAAATATTTTGAATACGTTTATTCGATAGTAAATTTTATTCTCTACAATAAAGGTTAACTGCATTTTTTTTCGAAATTTAGCTTGGTTTTCGAGTTATATGCAAAAAACGAAAAGGGTTGCATTTACCCCCCCCCCCCCTCAAAATTGCACCCTCTCGTTTAAAGCACTACGCGGTTCTCTCATCTTCAATAACCCATACAATGATTTTTACAACAAAAAAAAACCTGTAACGTCTTTGATTCTTTCTATATGACATAATCAATAGCCTATATCGAGTCACTTGCAAATGGCGGGCAAAACTATAGAATCTAGATGGCAAACTTAATCCAAAAATTATTTTTTTTTTAAATCTTATCCCCCCGAAAACCGAAATATAAGTTTGGATACATCCTTGTATGTACGTAACCCAAAAAAAGCTCTGTTATCTGAACATATGTTTCTAGCTGATTTACAATTCGCGTTAAAACACGGTCTTTCCATTTCTGCCTCTGTATATTATAAACCTACCAATAAAACACTCAACCTTTACACAGTTAAGAAAGTAAATCCTATAATAAATCGATGTTGGGTAGGTACATACTTATCCACCCATGATGTCCTTAAACCTACCTAGTAAAAAAAATGCCATCAGCTCATCAAAACTCGTTGCCATTTTTAGGTAACTTATTCTTAGAGAAGAATTATACGTAAGTACGTACTTCAATTTCAAATGATTGGCATGCCATCTGCTGCTGCCATTCATTTTGTCAAAAAAATTAAAAACCTGAAAAAAAAAACTAAAATAAAAAAAAGAACCCATTTATATTTATTCGTCCTTAAAATTTCTTTTATCTTTACTACCTACGTTCACACAGAGTTCCTAGAAGCAAAAAAAAAAAACAAATACTCACACACATTCTGTAACTAAGCTGCAGCTTTTATTTTTTACCCATAGGTAGGTAGGTTGATGCAACACAAAACACACATCACAGTTAGATGGCCGTTTGGTTTTGTGTATAGTTCGTTCCGGATGACAAAACTACCAAATTGCCATCACACACTAACACAAACAATTTTAAACATCGATTGGGCCATATACGACATCATGCTCATCCCTGCTTGATTCTCTATATTTTTTCTAATTACCAATCGACCAACTGGCATCTCTAGCGAAACAACATCACACAACAAAAAAATCGACGAGAAACTAAATGTTTTTTGGGCGCTGCGCTGAGGACACAAAATCTACCTCCCAATCATCCTGGATGCGTGTGTTTCTACCTATCTTCCTACCAAACCTACCTCCTTCTCCTTTCAAATGCTTTATACACAGCACTATCATCCAAATATGCCCATTTACTGACAAGTCAAGAAAACCTACATCCTTCTCCTGCCCACAGCCCGCTATCGGTAACATCATCCTTGTGTGGGAATATCTCCAGAATTTTCTATCAAAAAAGAACGAACAAAATCAAACGACAACGTTCGATATCGGACGTCAATCGGGTGACAGCCAAGAGGGTACATGGTGGGTTGCTATGGCGAAAATAGTTTCTCCCATCTCCCACCCACTTGCAGAAAATCCCCACGATCGGGTCTGGGGAAAAGCTCATCATCATCATCCAGCCAGAGTGCTGTGGCAAGTGTGTTGTTGCAAGTGAAAGAGGGAAACAATGACATTACTACCATTACCACCCTCAACTTGGCCAATCACAAATGTACAAGTAGGAGTGGCTTAATGCACTTTCCCCAACCCCATCATGCTAACCCCAAGCCCATACTCAGCCCTTAACGCTTTTTTTGCGAAATGCGTTTTGCTCAATTTTTTGTACTTTCATTCTTCCACCATGTATACCTCTACACCTTCCACCCACTCGTACAGCAAGGCAATGGGACACACATTTCATTCTCATTCCTGATGCAGGCCACATGTCCGTATATTAAACACCAGCCACCACCACCCCCAATTCAAAGGGTGGAAAAAAAATGCATTCAAACGGTCGTAGATTTTTTTGTTTTTCATTTACATTGAGAGGTTTGGTGATTCTATGATGTGTTGGGCTGGAGGATGAAGGTGTGAGCGCACATACCGAGGAAAGAGAAAAATGAAAAGGGAAAAGTAGAAGTCGCTCAAAAGGCTCTTTTCGACTTTCCACACATAAACATCAACAACAAAACTAACAAAAATAAACTATACGTCTGGGCCGTATTGGGGCATGATGCATTGGGGGTTCGAATGGTCATTTCAGTTTGTTTTCCTTTTTCTTTTTCAATTCTGATTTTCTTTTTGTTTGTTTTGAATTTGGTTTTTCCTTTTTGTTTTTTTGAAAGTGCTTTTCTTTATGTTTCCAATTTTTGCCTTAAAAAAATGGCGGTGCATAACGTGGCGAATACTGCAGATGATAGTGACAGTCATTGGAGATGCGGGATACTATATATTTCTTCAGCAGGTTTTTTTAAGTGTGCTTTTGTTTTTGTTTAATTTTTTTTTTAGAATGCAAAGTCGTTTGATTGATGGTGACATTGAGGTTTTAAATTAAAGCAAAATAGGTACTTTGTATCTATCTAAACGTATGTACAGTATAAGAAAGGTAGGTGGGTTTTTGCTGTATGATTTTTTTGTTTATGGAAACATTTAAGCGTTTGCCTTAGGCGCCAGTTATAGCTATCATTAAAAACCATCATTGAAAATATTAATTGTCAATTTTGAGAGATGTTTAGGAAACAATAAATGATTATTTTGATTCCAAAGTAAGGCTAATTGACTTAATAATTATTTCTAGGTAAAACAAAATTCAATTTTGCACAACTTTTCTCATAAAACCTTTCCAATGATCATTGAAAATATAAGTTACGTTATAGGGAATATATGGTTCAAAATGATTTTTTTTTTGGAGGAGAAATAATTTTGAAGTCGTAAGCTATATTTCTACATTAGAATATTCAATGATTAAACTTTCAAATGGTCTCAAAATCAACAGCTAATTTTTTCAATGATGGTTTTCAATGATAGCTTTAACTGGCACCTTAATTAAGTAACCTACCGGACTACGTAGCAAATGGAAGCTGGGTTTTCAAACTAAGCGGCATCCAATCAAGGTTGTGCCCCTTTTCAATTAATTACCTAAGAGCATACCCAACTTACAATTTTACTCCTATACTCATCCATAGAAGCTATTTATAATTGTTTATTGCACTCATTTAATCTCTCTTTAGTACTCCATAGAATTAAAAAGGAGAACTTTTTAGCTCCTATAGCACCTTAATGAAGGAAATTCAGTTGCTATGAAGAACATTCTAAGAGAGTTCGAAAGAAGTTCTAAAGGAGTAAAGTATAGAGTGTGAAGAAAAATAAAAAAAAAATCATTTAGGTAAGCCTAGGGATATAACTCTGGATACCTCGCACTACTTGTCGAGCTCGCTAACCGCTCGGCCATTCTCTTATATGAAATAATTAGCATTAAAACCGATTGACTTTCTGCTTCAGAAAATGTTAAAACTCATAATTTATTTAAACAATAATCTATTGAAAGCATTTTCGCCTGCCGCACGTCTAATGTTTTCATTGCACATAATTATTTATGCAAAAAATAAAGATGCCCACATTTTTGCAAAACTAAAAAAGCGTGCGCTCATTCGCATTATGACAAATTAATTATTACAATCACATAACACGTTTTACTTGAATTGCAAATGGTGGCAAAATGGATTCATGGCGTTTGCAATATACCTAAGACTTTCCATATTTGCTTTTATAAACATTATAGCGACCCGAGCAAGAGCTAACTTTAAGGATTGCATTAATATTTCCTTGGATCACGATTGTATATGATTAAAGAAACATCAGTTCACGGATTGTGACGTTGAATTAATTGGTTATTGAAAGTCTGGATCAGTTATATCACCTTTGACTCCTATACCGATTTGGCTTTCCGTCAGAAAGATTTCTGGGTCACTAAAGAAATAAATGACACTTTAATGTCTGAAATCGGAACCAATTTTGTTAGTTAGGTAATAACCTAAGGACAAGAAATTTTCTTTCATTTGACGACTTTTTTTTCAATAACTTATACTTACTTACCAAGCTACCGACCCATGAAGGCTCATTGTTTGAGAAACGATGGCCTTCCATATTCTATGATCCCGAGCACGCTACTTACAGTCATCCTAACCAAGCGCATTGGCATCTGCGATGGCTTGGTCCTTAAACCGGAGTTTCGGTCTTCATTGCTGTCTCGAACCTGGAGGCTGAGATTCGAAGACTCTCTTGGGTGTAGTATTTTTGTCCGTTGTGACCGATCCAAAGTAGTGTAGTGTAAGGGTTTTGATTTTTTAGCCTGCATCCACATCTTCGTACAGCTCATAGAGTTCGTTTGTTTAACCTCTCCTCTGAGCCCTTCTAGCACACACAAAAGTCCAGTAACTAGTATCAGCTTTCCCTTTCTTCTTATCATTAAGCACTCAGCACCATATAGCAGGTGTACGATCTTTATGTTGGCGGACACTGTGGCAGAATCGAAAAAAATTGTAGCTAATTAAATGATAATTTTTTGCGAACACCAAACATTTGTAGCTCGTCTAGTTTTTAGATTATTGAAAATTCCGCTATAAAATAAGTCTAAAGTTAGCGGACGAAATCCCAAATTGGTAGCTTTTTAAATGCTCTTTATCTGTGAAAAACTCGACTTTGTACTTAAAATACTTAAAATAGTTTTTTAATATTCAAATTTCTACTTAAATACGTTTGAAGTAAACGGGCGAAAACTTGAAAATAATAATTCCCTTGATGCCAAAAATTGTAGCTTTTTAAATGCTTACTTGTTGCGCATAAGAAGTTTTGAACTATATAATTTTGTTTTCCCAAACCGAATTAAGCAGATTACCGGATTTCCACTCAGGTGTTTAATCGGTGGTAGTTGAACTTCTTACCTACTTCGCGAAGTTGCTGATCAATAAAGATATTTTGTCGTAGACGTTGGATAACTAGATGATTTTTGGTTTGTTGATAGCAGGTTGTCTCATGCTAGTTTACTTCAAGGCCTACAACAAAATTCGCCTGTTTTTCAATCGCCGCGCCGCAGCGTGAAATGGTACGTTGGGAGAAGACAATGATGTCTATATATCACCCGAATATATTATAAGTTGGACGGGTCTGTTGCCTTCAGTGTTGTGGCCTAGCCTGCACTATTTCTGCTCCAGAACGAGGTAGCGCATCCCCTTGCCGAAACCTTAATGTGCATGTTTGTAAAAGTTCGGAAGACCTATTTTTGTTCTAGTTTCACGCAGCACAAATTGATAAGTTTTTCGGGGATTCCGAGTTTGACAGTAGTAATTACAGAGCTCCTGGGTATCAATGTGGCCTTAAAGTGGGTAAAAAAATGGTGGGCCTCAACTTGAAATTAGTTGGTCTTTCCCAGAGTTTGCTTCAGTATGAATATTAAGTATATGGTCGATCGGCCAGGACGGAAGCCACAATGATACTCGCCAATTAAAGTGACGGAGAATGACTTAAGACGGTCACACAGAATACGTTAGATAGATCTCATATGCGATGTTTAGCTAGCAGCGATGTGCCTCAATAGTGCTTGCAAGACAGGTTTGCTTTTTTGAAGATGCGGCATATGGAGCTTATTCCAATTATGCATGCTTCCTCCGTAGGTATTTGAAGAGTTTCGCTTGTAATTCATCAAAACCGGTGGCCTTGTATTTTTTAAAAGCTTTTTTATAGCTAACTTGATATTTGAATGGTACTGGTAATATCTTAAATGGCTGTCAATATTTCTTATAGTTCATTAATGAACTGAAAAAATTGTATGCATTTGTTTATAAATAATTTATTCGTTAAGTCAATGAATTTATTCGGGAATTTGTTTAAATTCGTGCACCCAGAAAATAATTACCCCGGGCGAAACACGATTATTTGTGGAGTTGAGGTCACTTGTACTTTTTAGTTGAATTATATGCATATACTCCACTGAAAACAGAAGTAATTTCAATATTTTAATATTTAAATTTCTTCTTCTTCTTACGTAGCGTAATGGTTAGTGCGTTCAACTGTCACGCTGGAGGTCTGGGTTCGCTTCCCAGCCTCGTCCACCTTAAAACTAAAAAAAATTTTTTCACGGATACTGCCTCTTGCGAGGAATTGACAAATCTTCCAAGAGTATCACTTGTCACGAATAAGTGCTTCTCGTCTAGCCGTTCGGATTCGGCATAAAATTGTAGGTCCCTTCCATTCCTGTCGATAGGCGACAGGAATGGTTGCGAGTTGTTAGTCACTAGGCCCTGGTTCTTCATGAGCCGTTGTGCCATCCGATTTATTTTTTTTATTCTTCTTCTTACTTGATTATTTTATTCAGTTCATACTTGGTACTTCTTTTTACCAATGCTTCTGAAAACTTCTAAGTTTGCACAGTAAACTCTAAAATCTCAAATTTGGGACCTACATTGACAAACATTCTTAGGAAAAACGTGAACTAAATAAAAAATATCTTAGCGAATATCTTATTGATTTAAATTTTTCGTTGAGTCAAAAATTAGTAACAATGTTTAAGTTTCATGAATACATTGGGACAATTAAACCTTTAATAACCAATAGTATATTTTAATCAAAGTAATTTATAAGGCCTCCGAATCTTTTGTTGATTTAACGAAAGCTCATTAGCTTTACAAAATTGCTTGAACAGCAAAACATCAACGTTATATAAACTATGGATTCGGCACTTCGAAACGTGGAGATATAACATAATTTTGATTAAACTCAAAATTTCATGTATCGATAGCAGTTTTTGAAAAATGTCTATATAATTTTAACATACAATTGTTCATAAGAATTGCTCAAAGAACTAACCTAACAAAAAAGATTAAGAAAATATTTTGTTCTTAAAACCCGTCCTGTTAAAAAATGTCGGAAAGAAATTTCGAACATCTGTTTTAAAGAGTAGCTACATAGCTACTTTGAAGGAAAAATTTTCCGATTCGTATGAATTTGAAGAGTTTACCCCTCCGATATAACGCAAGACACATTCTACTTGGTTTAAAATCTCTGAAGGATAGAAGTATAATGCAAAATATAGTTTCTGTAAGGGACTCGTTACAATATGATATCGTTTCACCAAATTTGCTTGAACTAATGAACATTATGTACATATGTTGTGTATGCCCCTAAAAGACGTTTAAGAGTTAGACAATTTTTATTTCCACAACTTCATAGAACCAACTATGGTACAAATGAGCCAACTCATTCGATAGACTTCTTTAATTTATATTCCACTGAAATCGGCATGTCTGTAAGCCGTAACGCTTTCAAGAAATTGTTTCTGACAATGTAAACTTCGTTGCTTAAATGTTTTTTTTTTTTTTTAATATCGGGTTTTTCAATAAGAGCGCTTTTAAATAAAACAAAAACGATCTTGGATATAAATGGAATTCTTTATTCCTGTGAAAGTACGTTCAATGCCATTATGTATGGAACTCGATTTCTTTTGCATGGCCACCACGGGCACGCTTGCAGAAGTCTAGACGCTGAACCCAATTTTCGACGGTTTTCAAGCATAAATCTGCCGATACTGCTGCAATTTCACGTTCGATATTCGTACGAAGTTCATCAATCGTCGCTGGCTTGTTGGCATAGACCAAAGACTTGACGTAGCCCCACAGGAAATAGTCTAACGGCGTCAAATCGCACGACCGAGGCGGCCAAGCGACTGGACCATTTCGTGAGATAACACGTTCTCCAAACTTGGTTTCCAATAAATTGATTGTGACATTCGCTGTGTCGCTTGTGGCACCGTCCTGTTGGAACCACATGGTCCTCCAAGTCCATATCTTGCGTCGATTTAATCTTGTAAGGATGTAGGCCAAGATCTTTTCGCAAAATTCGCCACAACGACGTCACAGAGATGCCCAACGCTTGAGAACGACGTGTGAGAGACACATTTGGGCTTTCTGCAACTGAAGCCTCAGCGGCAGCAATATTCTCGACACTACAGGCAATTCTTTGTCTCACTGGCACGGGAACATTTTGTACTGTGCCTGTGGACTTTAATTTGTCCACTAGACGCTCAATTGTTGATCTGCTCGGACGATTATGACGACCATAAATTGGACGTAGCGCTCTTAACGTTGAAGCCACTGACTCCGAATTTCGGTAGTAAATTTCAATAGTTTCGACTCGTTGTTGGCTCGTATATCTTTCCATCATAAAATGGAAAACCTTACTGAAGAGAAATGTCAAAAGAGCGGCAAGAAATATGGCGTCGTTTGCTGTCCCTGTTGCTCTGCTTTTGTAGCATCCCTGTCGAAAAACCGTTTATTTATTATTTATTTTAAGATTTAGTTAACGTTAGTCCTAAGTGTTATTATGTAATCTGTAAAGTGTAAAACTGGTAGATGAAATAAATAAATAATAAAAGATGTATTACGTGGTATCATCACTTATCATAACAGAATTCAAAATCAAAAAAATGTTGGCTGATTTTTGCATAAGTGAAAGTGGTTTGGAGTCAATAAAAAGATACTTAAAATAGACGTGTTTTATTGGAAAAGTCATCCATAGTAAAGTACGATTGTACATGTACATGTACATGCATTACAAATACAACATCTAGCTAGTAGCTCTACGGCCGGTAATAATTTTAAGTACAATCCTACTGAGGATGGATTTTTTACTATTATTCGAGTCTCGAATTGTGTTTTTTTTTAATATTGGTACGATAGGTAGTTGAATTGAATTTGATGGATGTGCTGGTGGAGTAGTTGTAACAATTGTGAATTTCCATTGGACAGACAAATAGACCTTCTTTTAGTTGGCCAGTTTATATTTATAAGATCTCAGAGAACTCCCTATTTTAATAAACATAAAAGTTATTCCTCTCAAAAGTTTCATTCTTATGGCGTTAAAAAAAGGGACTTGAAATTTGTTGGACTCTTTGGTCGATAATTTTCAGTTGAGAGTCTAAAATTTCACCTATCTATGCAGTTTTAAAACCCTACTACCGCAAACGTCCGGTCCCACGCACACGTTCCAAATGAACTATTTTCATTCTGAAAAAAAAAAATCAATCTTCTTTCCTTTTTTTTTTTTCTTTTGACTAACAAAAACCATTTTCGTTTATTAATTAATTTTGTTAACTGGTTACTTAGTTTGTAAAAAAACGGGGTGTGGTTAAAAATCATTTTTTTTTATTAAAAGAGCCTTTTACAAATTTGGATGAAAATATTGATTAATTTATTATTTTAAAATAAATTTACAGATTTTCGCTCCTTTAACTAACATCACTAATGGAGGTTTATGATGTCAATTTGAAAATGTGGTTTCTGATTTGTGAAATCTGATTATTCTCGTCTATTCAAAAATAAATAACTTAGCAAAACAGGTTTTCATTTATCCTGCAAATTTTGACTATAATCTACCAACAAACCTCTTCTCCAGTGTTTAGTTTTTCTTTGTGTATTTCCTTTGTGTCCTATGTCCCTTTGTGGCTTTTTTCGACTGAAATATGTTCAAAGCAACCAAATGTGAAATAAAAAACCAGGCTTCCGTCGATGCGTTTTTTTTTTGGGAATTTCTTACCGTTCTATGTATAGATTCCCAATAAAACACTCCAAATTGTAACATTCCAGGCGGATTTTCTGCAAGAAGAGCGGTTAGTAGAGGCACGCCGCAAGGAGGTGTCTTATCCCCTCTCCTTTGGAACTTGGTAGTAAACGAACTGCTAACTTCCCTGGAAGCGGAGTTACAGAGTGATTGCCTATACGGACGATATTGCTATTGCCGTATCAGGTAAGCATCCTTTTTTCTTGGAGGAACTCTTGCAGAATGCTTTAAACAAGCTTATAAACTGGGCAGAGCGATGCGGTTTGGGCGTCAACCCTCACAAAACCGAACTTGTCCTCTTTACTAGGAAATATAAAATTCCTATTATAGATCCTCCCACAATTAAAGGTATTCCATTAACATTCTCTGGCGAAGCAAAATATTTGGGTCTTATTTTAGATAAAAAGTTAAGCTGGAAACCTAATATACAAGAAAGAGTCAATAAGGCCACTGTAGCCCCTTTCTCCTGCAAAAAAGCCATTGGGAATAAATGGGGTCTACAACCCCGCATTACTCACTGGCTATACATATCGGTAATTAGACCAATTCTCACCTATGGGGTGGCAGTATGGTGGACTGCTTTGGATAAAGCGATTAACCGCGATAAACTCAGTAAAGTCCAAAAATCAGCTTCTATGTGCATAAGTGGAGCACTTTATTGAACACCCCTAGATATATTCAGTAAACAAACGGCAGCATGTACGGCAATCCGTCTTAATGCCTCCTCACAGTGGATCAATAAATATGTTCGCCACTCATCTATTCTGAACTCATACGGTTCACTTCCAGGTATCATTAACTACGCCATCCCACAATTCCGCTTCGACAAGAACTTTCAGGTTGTCATACCTTCCCGATCCACATGGGAGGATGTGACATTCTTGGAAGACGAATCGATTCACTTTTATACGGACGGTTCAAAAACCGATGATGGGGTTGGTGGAGGCGTGTACTCAGACAGACTAAATCTTAGTCTCTCATTTCGTTTTCCTGACCATTGTAGCGTTTTCTAGGCGGAACTTTTGGCGATAAAGGAAGTTTTATCGTGGCTTAAAGAAAACGTGGTATCGACGTCGGATATCCGTATCTTCTCAGATATCTAAGCTGCTTTGAAATCTCTGGACTCTGTCTCTACACATTCTAAAACGGCCAAAAACTGTCGCTCATCTCTTACAGAGATGTCACAACAGTTCAATATTCACCTTTGTTGGGTGCCAGGCCATAGGGACATTCTGGGAAATTGCAAAGCTGACGAACTCGCCAAAAGTGGAACAACACTACCTATTCTACCAGACAAGGTAGATATCGGTATACCTATCGCTACTTGCAAACTTATGCTGAAGCAAGATGCTATAAGGAGAACAAGCCTTAGGTGGAATAACATCACCACTTGCCTGGCAACTAAAAAGATCTGGCCAGTGTTGGACACGAGGCGCTCTAAGTGTCTGTTATCTTTAAGCAGATTGCAGATCAGCTCCATAATTGGTGTCATTACTGGACACTGCCTTATTGGCAATCACGCCACGCGGCTTGGAGTATTCGCAAATGATTTTTGCAGAAGCTGTATGGATGAAGAGGAAGAAGAATCTATTCCTCATCTTCTCTGTACATGTCCCGCCCTATCTCAAAGACGTAAACTCCATCTTGGGGATTTCTTCTTCGATGATCCGACAGATCTAGAAAGCTCGGACATTAACAGTCTCATGCGCTTTGTAAAAAGCTCCAATTGGTTTTAGCAAGTGCGGAGAAAATCTTAGATTCATGTGGTATCACAACGGACCAATTGATGGTCTAAGTGTGTCGGCTTCTTTGCTGGCAGCCACTATAACCTAACCTAACCTAACCTACATACCAGAAGGGTCCACTAGCAAAGCTTAGTAACGCTAGCAGGAGAAAATTTCAGAATCGAAACTCGAATCATTGCCACACTTTTTTTTTTTTTTGTTTTTCTAGAATATTTTTTGTAACACTTAAAATGGAATTATTATATATATTATATTATATTATTTAATTTAAATGGAAACATTAAGGTCCTTCAAGTCAGGATTTAGAGACCGGTTCTGATTAGGGCACAAATTTGCACCATTATAATCATCATTATGATATAAGATCAAATTTATATGAACTGACCAAATAAAGTTCTTTCTATTCATGAGTTTTCTTCATCGGCTTTTTTTATTCCTTTTTCACTAAGGTAACTATCCAGAAAGCAGAAACAACATCAAAAATATGTAGTTCTAACGAAAAACTCAACTAGCCGACATTAATCTTACAACATGAAAGTGATGAAACATCGCATAACTTCAAAAAGTTGCTATAAATTCTAGGTTTTTTATTTAGATATTAAAATTCATTTTAGGAAAAACTATAGTTAGTTTTTTTTTTTTTTCAAATTTTAACATTGAGTCCTAACTTGTCCCCATATTTCCAATTCTAAGCCATCAATTCAGCACCACCCCTCCTCCCATCATTTAAGCATTCTTGCAAAGTTTCAAAATCATATAAACAAAGTTGTTTTGAGAGACAGTAGCGATGTCCTCCGAGAGAACCTTACATACAACATACCGAACCGAGACACCGGAAACACTTTATGGATCAACCTTTCGAAATCATCACCGTCGTCGTCGGTCGGTCGGTCGTCTACATATAGTTAAAGAATTTTATGTCTCTCTATACAGAGTCCCTTTTCCCTTGTGTATTTGTCTCGAACAGTCTTCCTTTCAATCGTTTCGAAATTAGAAATTTTTTCTGTTTGTATAGTTTTAACTCTACAGAGCACAGACGCTAGAAAGCTTACCTAACCTAGGTATAGGAAGCGGTATATGAGCATGAGGTAGATGTTGTGGTATATTTCCTCAACATGAAAGAGGACATTATTATCTGATTCAATATACGACTGAATGATTTCTGTTCGAAATTAGCCTTTTATGTTCTTCATTTTTGTTACAGAAAAATACAGAAACAAAATTAAACTTAAAAACCATTTTATACCACCACACAATTGACTAAAACCTAACCTATGGCAAATGATTTTGCGTTAATGTCCTTCCTCGAGTGTATATTTATCCTTGGGAAACAAAAAAAAAAAACTCAAGAAAAGAAGAAAAAACCATTATGTGGGTAAGTGGGTATCTACTTACATACCTACATATAAGAAAATGAAGTATTCACATTATCCATAGATATCCCTTGTTTTTAAATTTCTATGAGGGGTGGTTTTTTTTTTTTTTGTTTCTCGTCTTATGTATGTATCTTCAAGGATGAACTTAATTTTTTTTTGTTTTTGGAAATTGTATGTAGTTGGAAACTTTTTATAAAGTGACAAACAAAGAGGTCAAACTAATTCAATACAAGAAGTATCTATACTTTCTATCAATCGAGATCAGACGGGTATTTTTTAAATAATTGAATAAATTACTTTTATTAAAAACTAGCTGACCCAGCGAACTTCATTCCGCCCAAGTTTTTTAATGTAATGAAAATAATAATTCCGAGCCTGGAATATGCTGCTTGATGTATACCCAACTAACATTTCAGCTTCGGTTCGGCTTAATAGACATTTGTAAAGTTTACATAAGCATAAAAAGGAGAATGTTATACAAGCTAATATAGCTTGTATACGTGATTTCGGAAAATCTTCTTATAAACTTATTCGCAGATCTTTTAAAAGTAGCAGATTGTTTAAAAGCCTAAGGAAGCCGATACGAAGTTTTACCGAGCGATATTGGAAATTTGAATGACACTTCAACTTGACAGATAGCTTCGGACATGGTTGTATAAAAGTGAAATACAAGGCTTATAGAAGGTGAACAAAAATAAATAAAAAAAAGAAAGACAAATTTTAATTTTTATTTTTTAATGTGATTTTTACTGCATTTTATCTGAAATCAAGTATCAAATTCAATTATTTATTAATTACAGTATTGGAAACAATTATAAAACATAAATTATATTTTTACCTCACTAGGGATCGAACTCGGGAACTCCTACGTGACAGTCCATCACTAATTTTTTTTAAATTCATTTTTATTTTGTATTCAACTTAAAACTATCTTAAAGCTAGACAAAAATTCATGAAAAACTAGCCTACTTATCATTATCTTAAAAATAACTTACTGGCCCCAAGCGGGTGCTCTAAATTACACAATAACTTAATGCTAATGCCTTTCGGCCTACGAACTACTTAAAAATAATATCTTTCTATGGTTTTATTTTTTTCAAGAAAGATTTTTAAAAAAACTTGGAAACTCTATCATTTTATTTTTTTATTTTTATTTAAAAGCTAATTACAACTAATTAAAAATAATTAAAACTAATTAAAACAACTTAACTATACTTAAAACTACTAGTCCATCACTCTCACCACTCAGCCATCTTAGATATAATTTGGAAGATGCAAAAACTTAATAAGCCTTTTCCTTTTTTAAAACTTTAAATTTTCCTTTAAATAAATCCGAGCTTCTATAGAAATTTTCACACATGAAAATGAAATGTAATCGATTTGTTTAGCAGTTCCCTTGCTCCATTTTAATTTCAATAGTCTTAAATCAATTTCAATAGTCTTAAAATATAATTAAAATAATAATAGTAATAATGCATATTTTTAATAATTTCAAGCCGAAAAAATACACGGCCACTGAAGCACTATAAACAGAAACAAGAGGTATGCTCATTAGGTGTGTGACGTCTTACTTTATTTGATTATTATTATAAATGTTTCTACTGCTTATTAAGAATTTAAAAACAATTTATTTAAATACTTAAATTTGTAATTATGGTCTTCACTTTAAGTTGAACAAAAACAAAAAAGCTGACCGTGATGGCACATAAATACCCAGATATACGAAAATGCCGAAAATAAACCTTGTTGCGGTTTATAGTGCATTGAAGCTTATGTCCTAAACCAATAAAAAGTAGCTTTCCGAATGCTCGAAAAGACAAAAGTCAAGTGAAATTAATTATCTTTTACTCCACAAGTTCAATTTATTCAATATATATAATTATAAATGTGGATAGAGTTTTTTAAAAAGCTTCTTTAAAATGACTTTTACAAATTCGAGCTTCTTTATTATAGAATGACATATTGGCCGCGTTCGGGTACGTCGCCAATGGTATCTAGATTTGTTCGTGTTATTGGCCCTGAATTTAGATTAGATTCGATTTTTTTGTATTGAACAAAGTCGAATTTAGGATAAATGCGACTCAAAATTCGTTTATTACTAAGGGCCATTGTAATGCCTAAGAAAAAAACAGCTGACGAACAATAAGCTGATATCAAAAAGAAATCTAAGGTTATCCCAAACATTTTCGGATCTGTTTGGTTTAAGGCTCTCCCAAACCAACGCGAAACATTCGCTATGCAGGGCGAATCATTCTCAATCGTAAAAAACAAAATGACAAATAAATAATGCTAAACAACAACAAAACCTGCTGTCGGCGAATGTTCCGCGCCGCTTGCGCTTTGATTTGGGAGAGACTTTATACTAACAGCTGACATCTCATCTGTTCATTTTCTTGGTTTTCGTTTGCCATTTGGTTTGGTTACGTACACGGTTTTGGTCGTTCGAAAACGTATCAGATGATGAAGTATCTCAGATACCATATATCTGCCTACCACCGGAACGTAGCCATTCTTTTATGATTCTTTAGTAAAACCTTACAAGTCGTATCGAAGTATTCAATAAAGCTTATTGAAAATGGCTACATAGAACTTTTAAAGGCAGCAACTTATATAAAAACTTTATGCAGCCTTTTTAAAGTGACATCTTCAATCATCTTTTGTTATATCAGTTTAAGAAGCTTATTAGAGTGACAGCTCGCAAACTCTGTAAGTCTTCTTTTTCTTATTTCTATTCGGCTTTAAAGAAGCAGTTACATGTATAAAAAAATAAATTAATCGGGTGGCACAACGGCTCATGAAGAACCAGGGCCTAGTGACTAACAACTCGCAACCATTCCTGTGTGCGCCTGTCGGCAGGAAAGGAAGGGACCGACAATTTTATGCCGAATCCGAACGGCTAGACGAGAAGCACTTATTCGTGACAATTGATGCTCTTGGAGGATTTGTCAATTCCTCGCAAGAGGTAGTAGCCCTGAAAAATAAACTTTTTAGTTTTTAGGCGATCCCAGACCTCCAGCATGACGTTACATGTATAAGAAATTTAATTCCGCCGAAGGCCTTACCGAGGCTTTATATAAAGTGAAACCTACGGCACATCAATATTTTTAAGCTAAAAGAAGCTGAATTGTTAGTTGGGTATTGTATACTTAATTCGGTCTATTGTGTGATTTATTAATTCTCATAACGAAAGCGAAACGCACTAGGAACAGAAGACGGTTTAATACGAATGGCAAATCGCTCGAAATAACCGGAATTCGCGGAATAAAAACATCTTCTCCTTTATCGCCACAAAATCATCGCTTAAATTACATTTGTTTCCAGATTCTTCTATATCAAATGATTTTAATTAAAATGTTCGGTGCTTCAATTTCAAATTACACGGCGGCAGGCCTGGAACATGTAAAGAATTCAAAATGTTCGTGGGAAAGCTTATGTGGTTTCGTTTTAATTTATCAAGGAGTCGACAGATTTGTATGAATGTAACATTGGTGATTTGATTTTGTATGACGTTATTCAAACGGTCGACACCTGGTTTTTTCGCAGCCAAAATCACTCGTGCACTCAACCAATCATGATGGTCAACAATATTCTGAGCGATATTCGGGAAAACATTCGCCATGAGTTGTTTCAGCGTCGTGATAAAATGTCAACAAAATCGGTGAAAATTTATTAAGACAGGTGACAGTTAGGGCTGGCCACGAGACGAGACTCTGCGAGACTTTTGTAAGTCTCGTCTCGGTCTCGTTAAAATCGAAAATTTTCAGTCTCGTCTCGGTCTCATCTCCGAAAAATACGATTTTCGGACAAACTGTTGATTATTGGAACGAAATATTTTCGATTATCGTTTGCATATGTGCAGAAGAAAATAAATTTTTAACTGAAATTGAATTTTTTAATTTATTAGACTCTCTGTAAATTTCGGTTCTAATATACAGTCTCGTCTCGGTCTCGTCTCGGTTGCTTTAAAGGCAGTCTCGTTTTGGTCTCGTCATGCGAGACCGAGATCGAGACCGAGACTTTTCTCGTCTCGTGGCCAGCCCTAGTGACAGTCAACTGGAATCACGTCATTGACTATCGCCAACAATTGCTTGAAGAATACTGCAGATAAAAGGTAGTGGTAATTTCGTAAAGCAACTCCCATATTCCTTTTCAATTGCAATTTCTTCATATATCGTCATATAGCCGACACGCCTTGAAGCAAGTATTCTATTTATCTGCCAGAGTTGATCTTAGAACGACAGGTATCGTTTGGCGAAAATCACCTGATAGCAAAATCATTGCGCAACCAAAACGTCATTCATAACTTCGTAAATATTTTTTCAACGTGCGATTCAGGGCTTCCAATACTCGTTTTTGAGCCATTGTGCACTCATTGCAGATGATGATCCTACATTGCTGTAATAATTTCAACATCGCAGAGTTCTGTTAAGTGCTGCATGTAGGCTCTTCATCCACTTTCAGCTTCAATGGCAATTTTAATGCAGAATTGTTTGAGTGATGCAAGCGGTCGATAACGGAAATGGCAGCATTTTGTTCCTTGATACGCCCGGTGAAACTGGGAAAACATTCCTAGTTTTACTGATTTTGGATACGATTCGTACAGGATCTGAGTTTGCAAACTCAGATCTCAAATGCTCTCTCGTCTAGTGGTTGATATTTGGCATAAAACTGTGGGTCCCCTCCATTCCTGATGTCGACACGCGCACACAGGAATAGCTGAGAGTTGTAAGTTACAAAGTCCTGTTCCGTCACGAGATGTTGGATCAGCATAATTATATTTATTTAGAACAAGCGCTTACTCTGCTGAACTCGTTCTGCTAACTTGAAGGACATAGTTATTTGACTGAATGCATTACCTAGCAATAATCTTATGGAAAATCTCTGTTTAACTTGAAGTTACTAAATTTTTACTCAATAGCTACCTAGGTATGTCAGATTTCTTTCGATAAAGGCTATTTACTTTAGTTTATAATTTGACCATGAACGTATTTTAAGCTTTTCATAAAAGAAAAATGTTTCTATTTATTGAAGTGTCCTATACATATATACATTTTAAACAGCACCATATGGATTAAGTTCTTTACATAATGTAAAAGTTCGCTTATAGCTTTAATAACTCATATGCCATATCTTCTAGCCGAATCACTATAAAGAGGACATATAGGTACCTACTACCATATCGATAAAAGCAACTGAAATATATCCAATGTCATGTTCTTCTCTTCCTCATCTCCCGTAGCAATATTGGTTAAAGGCCATTTTTATTGAACGACATAAAACGAACATTTCGGCTACACAAGAACCACCCGCTGGCAAGACCGACCGGGAACCAGCCCGAAACATTCGGCACTAATGCATATGAAGTGAATATACATACATATTTTCGGATCAGTCTGCCACCCCCTTAATGAAATCGTAAATTAATTCTCCAACCCGGTTAAGTTGTCGGTCGCCCATTTTGCCATTGAATCCAGTTCCAGTTCGTCGCGAGGCTCTTCATAATCCGTTTTTAATTTTTTCGCCTCTCTTGTGGTTTTTGTCGTCTGCTTGTCGCGCTGTCGTGCGAGTATGATGGTCTTTAATAAACGTCTGGCCCGTGTCTGGTTATAACAATGGTACTGGGTAGGTTATAGTTCCTATCATCCCTCGCCTTCTTTGTCCATAAATGTAAAATTGTCGAGCTTTTATTTCCTTTATTACCTCAAGACCAACAAAATAGACGAACCAAAAAAAAAAACACAACGGATAGAAGAACTTGGGTGCCGGATTATAATGTTAACCCTAAGAAATAGCGGACGAAAATAAAGCTAAGAAAAGTCCATGCATTAAAGAAACGGACAGCTATATGGATAATACAACGATTATTGGATTGGAACACGCGAAACAGTCAAGAAAGCCAGGCGTCAAATTAAATCAAAACCCATATACCACCAACCTTAAGGTAGGTATGTATACCTACCTACCGGTGCGGTGCAAGAGTATATTGGGGCGCGCTATAAGCTTCCTGAGTTCTAGCCCCATACGGAAAATCATGACTCCTAAATGGAATAATTCTTTTATATGGATTTCCATGGTAAACCACACTAACATTTTGGCTCATTTCAGAAGTGGAAGGAAGAGATTAGTGACAACTAATTTCTTGGAATAAGTTTGAGTACTTTTGATCACACTCTCGAGTCTCGAACATACATACATACAAAGTTAAATAAAAATTCATCAAATCAAAAGGAACAAGTTTCGTCCTTTTGCTTTTCATTTGCGATGTTAATGCGCACCGCTCTACAGTTCGTTTGATGAGATGGCGTGCTTTTAGGGGTTTTATTTTAAGGTTAATTTATTTTCATATGGAGTTTTCTTAATTCCATTTTGAAGTTTGCTTTTTATGCTGATGAGTAAGTTACTTGCAGTTATGTAGTTAAAGCAAATTTCTTCTCACCTTCTTGAATTAATTTCATCCAAATGACTTAAAAGTGGTTAAAGGTCAGGTAATAGCTAATTGTTTAGATTCAGGTTTCAGGTAGCGTAGGCAGGCCCTTTCATTAATTTATGTGAATATTAAGTACTTTTTTTCTTAACTTGCTCTATAGGACAAGTGTTGGTTTTTGGTCGAAATAATTCCATCATCACGATGATGTAGAAGTCAGCAAAATGGATTTTCGTCATGACGTCAGTTAGTATGATCGTATCTACGTTCCATTTCCATCGAGGTAGATTCCATGGTTTAAACCGATTTTGCTTTAAATTTTGTATACCTATAACATTTGCACAGGGTTCTGGTTCCCTAGAGGAAAAATACGAATTTTTATTCATATATCGCCAAAATTCGATTAGCGAAACCGGTAGAACCAATCCTTAAAATGATATTGAAGATGAAGAAATTTAAAGATTAAAATTACTTCTGTTTTAAGTGGAGTGAATGAATCTATGTATGTGACTAACTGAAGAGCCCACTGTCATATCTGGGCGAAACAGATTAATTTCTGGAGTTCAGGTCACTTGTACTTTTTAATTGAATTAAATTCAGAAAATGTTCACATGTCAAATTGTGTAATCTGGAATGTAATTTTGTGTTAAATATGTTGTCAAATTTTGTTTCCACGCTAATATACATGTTTTTTTCCCCTTTTTGTGATATGTGTTAATAATCAGTTGAAAAGTGCCTCCTTTTTTGGATTATTCCCCTTATCTCATATATGGCCAAAGTTGTTTAAATTTCGATAACAAGTATTTCCAAGGAGTACAAACTATACTGCGTTACAAAATTTTAGAAATTAATTAATAAAAATTAATTAATTAAAAAAATTAAAGAAACAAATATTTTGTTGGCTTTTGTACTTTTTTTCACACTTTGTAATAATTATGCTATTTGTATTATTAGTTTAATTAGTCTCTGTAAATTGTTGCAGTACATAAGTAGATAATAGTTTTCATCACCACGACCAAGTTGTGAAATTCTTTTCGTCAAACTCAAACCTGAAAGAAGTAAGAAGCATATGTCAACACAAGCTATCTAACAAAAAATCTGAGTTTAAAAAACTTGAATTTAAACTGCATAGGAATATTCCCAGGCAGTACTAAAAAATATTGAAATCTTATGTTACCGATCGACTCCTTAGAGTACGGCGAACTTAGTGTACCACAAGGAATTGTCCTGGGACTAACCATATATTTGTTATATATCAGGGACATCAATACATTTCCGGCATGAGTATAACTGATTCTTCACAGGCAGTACTACGACATACTGAAATCAGTAACAACTGATCCACTCTTAAAAATACGGTGCAACCAAAATTACTTGGAATTTAGGAAAATTGAAGCTGGTCGCTGGTGTACCACAAGGAAGTGTCCTTGGGCCAACACTGCATTTTGAATATACTAGGGATATTCCAGTGCACAGCAATGCTATAATGGTCACCTTTGCCGATAATACTGCAATATTTGGTGTCAGATAATTCCGTAACAAAGGCTACAGAAAAATTTCAAAATGCAGTCGATAAAGTGAGAGATAGATGCTACAATAGTGTTATCAAATTAAATGAAACAATTTTTATAAGCAGACAAGTTGTACCTAACTGCCAAATACCTTGGAATGACTTTGGATGCAAAACTAAAATGAAAAAAAAAAACACATCAAAAGTAAAACACAAGAACGAAACTTCCAGTACCATAAAATGCACTGCTCACTAGTAAAGAACTCTGACCTATCTACCCAAAACAAAATAATGCTATACAATCAAGTGCTGCAAGAAACCCGTTTCAAAGTACAGCATCCAACTATGAGGATGTCGGTACACTGGATGTAGGTACAATACTGAACCCATCTCAAAATTCCAAAACAAAGTCTTTAGTGGGATGTCAACGTCTGATGCCCCTTGACATATTAGAAACAGAAACCTCTGCGTCATGATCTTTAAATTGCACCGACTACAAAGCCATAATTACTCCGAAATTGAGACTGTCTAGAATTTTCGACACAATGTTGGGATAATAAGAAGAACCAAGCCTCATAATCTAAAATATATCGGAAAATATTTAAATTCTTCCAACGCGGTATAAAAAAAAAGAAAGACAAATCATCAGTCGATCTTTCATCACACAAGGCACTATTGTCCCAGAGAAAAGTTTGTCATTGAGTGCCTGCCTGGGACTAAACATTCCCTAAGTGGAGCAAAAAAGTTGCTTAGCTGATGATCGGAGTACCCAAAAATAGTGAGTGAAAGTCTTTGGAACCCCCGAAGTAGGCCACCCAAGGTACTGCTGTACAACAAAACTATAAAAAAAGTCCGCAATTAATTATGAAAGAAAATATTTTGGAAATTTATTAATTTCAATCAAAAATTGTAATAATTTTTACCAGGCAATTCTAGAACTCTTTTTTAGAGCTTAATAGTAACACTGACCTAAAACAATAAATGAAAAATGCAATCTGAAAGCTACACATAAATTTGAAATACTGGTCGATATTTTTCCGTCAAGCAAATGTTTTTGTTATATCTGACGAACTTCACTTTACAATAACTGTGCTTTTGAGGTTTATGGCACCAGCATCTTGTTCATTTACATAATACGAAAATTCACATATATTTTCTGCTCAAACATAATAATTATGTTATCTTCCGTTTTTAATTAAGCGACAGCCACATCGATAGGTTAGGTCCAACTGGGCCTTCCACCGACTCCACCCATTGATGAGACGCAGAAACGGACTAAGCCAGCAGACGAAGCTTCGTATGTACAAGTAGCTCCTGCGGCCCGTAATCAGCTATTCCTTCCCAGTCTGGTTCTCCATCTCGAAGACGGCCATGAAGGAACTTCAAATGTTCGAAAGAAAGCTACTGAGGATTTGTACCGGACTAAATTTCGACTGGCAGCGAATGAGACATCACAGCAACGAGCGTCTTTACACAGAATCAAGCATCGCCCCCCTGGACAGGTACCTACTGCTTCAAGCAAAGAAGCTAGTAGGACTCACCAACAGTCACCCAAATCAACTGATGAGAAGAATGGCTAATCAGCAACGACATCCCGAGGCGAGGTATCTCAGTACGATGGACATCCTGGACGACAACATCATCACGGACAACGAGCAAACAGTTTCATTCTACGCTGACACAGGGTCAGGATATCACTGAGGCTAAATGCCCACCAATCCCCCCACCTAAACCACAACTTGACAACCGGGACGGATAATTTTATAATCCTTTAAAATTAAGACAAAGTATAAAATTAGGCCCCCTATGTGCGAATAAATGTATAATATCATCGTATCTAACTAGTTATAAGTCAAATTGTAAATATTATTTTGTTCAATAAATCTTAACTTAACTAACTTCGATAATTTAGGAAAAAAATTACAGTCAAATTGGTCTGATATATACATAAACCCTAAATACTACCTGTTAGCATATACACAGTGGCGTCACTGCCATCACCGCACCGCCGAAAACATGATTATCGGTGCAAAGACAACCCAGGACGTCCTTGGCACCGTATTAGCATTATATCTGGCGCTAAGGGTACTGGCGCACCAATTCAAAGTAGTTAACGCAAACTCTTTTACTACAGAGCTGTCATTATGGTATGTACTGTGCATATATCCTGGATTCCACTGTGGTTGTGGGTTTTTGTTTGGCCTGGGTGCAGCATAAGTTTGCAGTAGCAGCAAAGTGCAGTCGCAGTGTTGGCTTGGATGGACTGACGTATACGAACAAAGGTACCGCGCAATCGGCACCCATTTCTGAACGTAACAATGAAGAGTAGTAAAGTAGCTTTTTCTTAGATTCTTCTCCAACCTACGACTATAAGAAAAGCGACAGGTAAACAACATGCGAACGTTCCATCACACAGCACGGCCGACGGAGCATTCAAACCCCTAGTATCGCTCTGGGATAGATATAGAAGATATAGACAATTAACAATTGTTGTTTAACATTCAAATGACACTAATTAGTGGCGGCGCGGCGGCGGCATAGCGGCACAGCGCCACAGAGGCACAGGGCTCACCAATCTGAAATTAATTTGTACACGAGTATTAATTGGAATTTTTGCCATCAGACATCAGCTAGTAGTAGTTCTAGAGATTGAAACTCAAGATAGATGGATGTTGAAGTAGATGCAGATGAAGATGATGCACGTCTTGGAGGTCTTTCGCTTTTATTGGTTTTGACTTTGGCGCTCGCTTTGGTTGGTATTTGGAATTGTAAACAAAGCGTGTTTTTTTGTTCCTATTGAATAGACATCATCAATTACAGGGATGAAGTTGGACTTGAAACATTGATGTTCGAAGACATCATGAAGTAATATGTGTCGTTGGGTATAAGCTTTCCGAGAAGCGTTTAAGTAGATAATTTCAGACTTAACATCACCTTGAAAACTTAAAAAATACTATTATTTACAAATAGACAGTTGTCGAATATTAAAATGTCATCGATTATTTACAAAAAAAAGTATAGGGGTTGGCAATTTATTTTAATGAAATCATTTTTTAGGTAGCTATATTTTTGAATCTCGATAAACTTACTTACTGAAGGTGGCACTGAAGTCCGGTTCGGATTGGGCCTCAACCAACAAGCCTTCTCCAGCCAGCTTTTTCTAGTTTCGCACGCCAAGTTGGTTGAGGTGATCTTCCACTTGCCTGCGCCACCGGTTTCACAGTCTTTCTTTTACTACACCGTCCATCGGGGATATAGATTCAAAGACTTTTCGGGCTGCAGAATTGGTGTCCATACGCTTTAGATTACCCAGCCACCTCAGTGGTGTTGCCTTTTCTAATTTTGTGACTATGTATAGGCGTCGCTGTACAGCCCGAACAGTTCGTTGCTGTATCTTCTGCTCCATTTTCCATCTATGACTACTGGACCAAAGATCACTCGAAGACTTTTTCCCTCAAATATGCCTAAAACGTACTCATACGCCGCTAAAGGGTGCCCGCTTCTCCATTATACATTAGGACCGGAATAATGAGTATCTTATACAGAGATGCTTTAGCTACTTCAGAGAGGGATTTACATCACAATTGCTTTCTTAGACAAAGAAGCAACGATTCGCAAGAGTCATCCTTCGTTTGATCTCAGCGCTGGTATTGTTGCATAAGCTGATAGCGGAGCCCATGTGGATAAAGTCCTGAACTACTTCAAAGTTGTATCTGTGTATGGTAACGTTCTGTCTAAGCCGTCGGTCGATGTTGAGTGACCTTTTTTGATGACAGCATACATATATACTTGAGTTTGCCCACATTTACCGCTATATCCATCTTTGCCACTTCCCTCTCAAATGTTTGCAAGAACTCCAGTGACATCACGATTTGTTCTTCCAATTATGTCAATACCGCCAGCGTACGCAAGTAATTGGACGTAGTTTTGAAAGATTGTCCATCTAGTATAATTGGCGTGAGAATTTTGCACTATTCTTTTAATTATGATGTTAAAGAAGTCGAATGGCAGCGCATCGCCTAACCTAAATTTTTTTGAAATCAAAGGTGTCGGTGAGGTCTTTTTGTGGACCTTGATGAAGAAGCGTGCGTTCTCCATTGTCTTCTAGCACAAACAACCGAGTTTTCCAACGATAGCAGAACTAGACATTGTTCTTTAAAGCTCGTCCCTAGATGCTGTCATACGCAGCCTTGAAATCGATGAAAAGGTGGTAAGTGTTGATTTGAAGTTCCTGGTTTTTTTTTTCAAATATCACCGTAGTGCGAAAATTTGGGGATGGTTGTTGGCAAACGTCTTCAGGCCCTCACATAACACTCCAGAAAAGATCTTGTTCGCAGAAGTGATCTTTCCATATTCCCAGCATTGACTGCAAATCTTCTACGATGTTCTCGTGCTCTTAATTGCAGGCCGTGTAGCCCTGGGAGCTTCTTCGTAGCTTTTGGTAAAACTTCGGAACCTCATTCCTGTTATAACATCCTTCAATCTCCTCGATCACGCACTTCTCATGCTTCTTCCTTTTCTTTCTGAGAAACTGGTGCTCCAAAGATCGAGAAACTATTCTTTATTTAAAGTTTAAACAATAAAAGGTGTAACTATCAATATCACTTTGTTATGCCTCCAAAGTGTTATTAATCCAGCTAATTGTTTATTTATTTATCATCTCTCAACTTGAGTGCTCTCTGCACGTCGTCATCACGCAAGGCAATTCATCAACTAAAAAATAATAACATAAACTCGTATATTCACATCATCATTCCTATAAATATAATATTATTGTAGTTCGTACATCAATTCAACATTTAATCACATTGCGCATACATGCAGTTTAATTTCCCATTAGAATATCCCCCGAAGAAGTCACGAGGGATTCCGTGTCCGACAACTGCCCTGACAACTGAACACCGAGGCCGCATATTTATGGACACCGTGTCGGACAATAAATTTCATTTCGATCACCGCCATGGGATTTGAACGAGGCGATGGAAAGCGTGTTCCTTTAAATGCAAACCGTCTGGGAGTGGACCGGGGCGAATGCCGGTAAAAGCGGCTGGCGTCGTCTTCGCTCGTCGACCCATTGCACACACATTCGGCACACTATTGATAGTTCGATAGGTAACATACTACATAATAAAATACTAGATCGCCTGTGTCCCTATAGTGTGTGTGGCTTGTAAGTCCAATCGAATGGACAATTAAAATCCAATTAATTCTGACATTTATTACATTGGTATAAAAAAGGAAGAACGACCAAAACTCCATAAGATATTCGAAATTGAATGCTAGATCGAAGATGGGGTTTTGGGTGGGAATGTGTACAAAAATTATATAGTCCACAGATGGAGATTAAACATTTCAGTTTTGATCATGACATTGACACTGGTGGTTTGCAATATGTCAGAGGCAGAGGGTTTGACATTTATAGAAAGTCTGTACAAAAGTTATCATATATTAGACAAAATTTAAAACTTTGTTGCAAAAATGTTAAAAATTTTGTTAGGTTCGATCAAAAGGCGGCCTTTAATAAATGCACTCATCACATAAATGTGATGACTCATCCCGTATGAGAAAGAGCTTTGCGATGGCGAAAGTATTGTAGAAAAGTTGGATTACCATCTGGGACGAGTACACAATTGCTCACAAAACCGTTGAAAGCTTTACGAAGTGATAAGCGATGTTTTGGTGATGCAATGATTTTGGTGTCAGGCGATTTTCGTCAAACGCTGCATGTAATTTCAAGATCAACTCCGGCAGATGAATTGAACGCTTTATAGCAATTCGTGAAGAAATTGCAATTGACATTGCAAGTCGCAGAGTTCTCCAGGCTATTATTGGGGATTGGCAATGGCGTGATTCCAGTGGACTTAGTCACGGCCTTATAGAATATCCACCGAACAGCCGAGGCAGTTTTTTTGCCCCGCGGCAGTTGTTTTGCCCGGCGGCAATATTTTTTTGCCCCGCGGCAGTTTTTTTTTTGCCCCGTGGCAATTTTTTTGCCCCGCGGCAGTTTTTTTTGCCGCGCGGCAGTTTTTTTGCCCTGAGGCAGTTTTTTTTTGCCCTGCGGCAGTTTGTTTTTGCCCCGCGGCAGTTTTTTTGTCCCGAGGCAATTTTTTTGCCCCGAGGCAGTTTTTTTGCCCGCGGCAGTTTTTTTTGCCCCGTGGCAGTTTTTTTGCCCCGCGGCAGTTTTTTTTGCCCCGCGTCAATTTTTTTGCCCCGCGGCAGTTTTTTTTGCCCCGCGGCAGTTTTTTTGCCCCGCGGCAGTTTTTTTGCCCTGCGGCAGTTTTTTTTACCCGCGGCAGTTTTTTTGCCCCGAGGCAGTTTTTTTGCCCCGAGGCAGTTTTTTTGCCCCGCGGCAGTTTTTTTGCACCGCGGCAGTTTTTTTTTGCCCCGCGGCAGTTTTTTTTGCCCTGCGGCAGTTTTTTTTTGCCCCGCGGCAATTTTTTTGCCCCGCGGCAGTTTTTTTTGCCCCGCGGCAGTTTTTTTGCCCCACGGCAGTTTTTTTGCCCCGCGGCAATTTTTTTGCCCCGCGGCAGTTTTTTTGCACTGCGGCAGTTTTTTTTGCCCCGCGGCAGTTTCTTTGCCCCGCGGCAATTTTTTTGCCCCGCGGCAGTTTTTTTGCACTGCGGCAGTTTTTTTTGCCCCGCGGCAGTTTTTTTGCCCCGCGGCAGTTTTTTGCACTGAGGCAGTTTTTTTTGCCCCGCGGCAGTTTTTTTTACCTCGCGGCAATTTTTTTGCCCCGAGGCAGTTTTTTTTGCTCCGCGGCAGTTTTTTTTTGCCCCACGGCAGTTTTTTTTGCCCCGCGGCAGTTTTTTTTGCCCCGCGGCAGTTTTTTTTTGCCCCGCGGCAATTTTTTTGCCCCGCGGCAATTTTTTTGCCCTGCGGCAATTTTTTTGCCCCGCGGCAGTTTTTTTTGCCCCACGGCAGTTTTTTTTGCCCCGCGGCAGTTTTTTTTGCCACGCGGCAATTTTTTTGCCCCACGGCAGTTTTTTTTTTGCCCCGCGGCAGTTTTTTGCCCCGCGGCAGTTTGTTTTGCCCCGCGGCAATTTTTTTGCCTCGCGGCAATTTTTTTGCCCCGCGGCAGTTTTTTTTGCCCCGCGGCATTTTTTTTGCCTCGCGGCAGTTTTTTTGCCCTGCAGTTTTTTTTGGCCCCGAGGCAATTTTTTTGCCCCGAGGCAATTTTTTTGCACTGCGGCAGTTTTTTTTTGCCCCGCGGCAGTTTTTTTTGCCCCGCGGCAATTTTTTCTGCCCCGAGGCAATTTTTTTTGCCCCGAGGCAGTTTTTTTGCCCCTAGGCAGTTTTTTTTGCCCCGCGGCATTTTTTTATGCTCCGCGGCAGTTTTTTTGCCCCTCGGTAATTTTTTTGCCCCTTGGCAAATTTTTTTGCCCCGCGGCAGTTTTTTTGCCCCTCGGCAATTTTTTTGCCCCACGGCAGTTTTTTTGCCCCACGGCAGTTTTTTTGCCCCGAGGCAGTTTTTTTGCCCCGCGGCAGTCTTTTTTTGCCGCGGGGCAAAAAAATTGCCGCGAGACATGCAACATGCAACATGCAACATGCAACATGCAACATGCAACATGCAACATGTATCACATGATTTTGATCCTGTTAAAAGGGTGAAGTGCCAGAACTTGGCTGGGCACCGTGACCTTCGATATTTTCTTGTATTGTCGAACACTTCCTTTGGACATCCGGAAGGGTCGAGAAGCGTCCGGACGTCTTCTGAAACCATTCCATTAGCACTAAAAGTACGCTGCTGACGATTCTGAGAAGAGAAATTCGATACATGATTTTAAATCAGAACCCACTCAAGAAGCACTAATACATTTGAAATCAAATGTCGAAAAAAAAACTCAACCGTTTTGACAGTAAATTGTGAAAGATGAACCAAAATTGTTAGGATGTTCATCGATGTTGGCAAAACATCGATGTAAGACGAAAAAACATCGTTGGACGAAAAATTTATTTCAGCTTTCAATGCTTTTGAAGTATTAAAATCATCGATGTTCAGAAAGTTAAGACACCAATTACACATGATTTTTTGGATTAACGATTTTGACAGCAAATTTTGGGACTGGATATATAATAACAAATATATTTATGAGGGTTTATAGGTGCAGGTGTCGTGATATCGAAAGCGAGTCTACCTACCCAAAAGTATTCATTTTTCCAAAACCAAAACTTTAATTTAAAATTTGTCAGATCCGGTTTTCTTTTTATAAATCAGCTTCATAACAACATACCACATATTTCAATAGAACGTCACACAAATTTATAGTACATTTTGTTTCAATCATCTATTTCGCCATTTTTGACTTTCAAACACGTTCATATCTCGAGTTGTAAATTTTTGACAATTTCTGTTGTCATGGATAACTTTCATATATTCAACAACATCTATCGATTGCAAATAAAATCATTTCGCTATGACGTACCGTTTAGAAAATAAGATTTAGACCTTTTTATACGTTCACCCTTATTTACCCTACTTAAATTTAAAATTACGAAAAATCCCGTATTTGTAAATTTTTGAATTAAATTTCCTTTCATAGTATATTTTTTAAATATCCTTTTGGCTTACCACATAAGCGTAATCAGATAATCGAATAAACGCAACAATTGATCTTTAAACTGTGGCAACCCTATGAAGAGCCCACTATTTTGTAGGCAACCCATGCGCAAATTGTTTGTTTGGAAACTATTTAAAAAACTGTATACCTCTGATAAAGAGATGAGGGTAGGTCGTCCTATGGCCGTCTCCCCGACTATGAGAAAAAAAAAACATGTTAGCTAAGGAAACCTGCTCGCAAAAAAACATTCTAAAATTCTTCTGACAGATAAATTTAGTCACCATACACAATTTTCAATTTTTTTTTTGCAACCAGGTGCCTTCATCATAGATATTTATTTTTTACTTTCGTACTTTTTGCAAAAAGTAGATCTATGTAGCTAAGCCTAGTAAACTAATTGGATAAATGAACCAAATATAGATAGATTGATTAAATCGAACATTGGAGAAAAAGGTGTTCGAATACTGGACCTAGGTTTTAGAAGAGTTGCCTATATTCGAACACCAATGTTCGACTAGGAAACTTGACAAAATTTGGTTTCCTTGTTGGAATAGTCAAGAAATAATAATAATGAGAAAGTACAACCAGGGCCGGACCAACCATATGTGCAAGATGTGCAAATGCACGGGGTGCAAAATTCTGGGGGCGCATTACCAGGAGCAAGAAAATATAATCTGATCTGCCATTTGCATTTTACCCACAAACATTCTTCAAATAATCTCAAAATAACATCCATCACAACCGTGCTAAGTTATTTCTTGCACACTAACTAACATCACTTTCATTGTTGCATTCAAGGAAAATTTAACTCAAGTTATCGTAGAATTAAAAAATCCCACTAGACCCATGCAAGTTCAATCCTACCAAATATTTCACTCTGTTCGTACAAAAGAAAAAAAAAAGGAAAAAATCTCGCAAGATTGATTTCATGTACACTGAGTCCCAAAATTAACATAGAGAATATGACAACGTGCTCCGTGACCGAGGGCGTGATCGAAAGCTTAATGATTCTATCATTGATTCTAGCTTATCTAAACGAGATTCTTATTCGTTCGATTTTGGTAAAATTGGGGTTTGAGGAGCAGAGAAACTATAAACACTAGCGTTTTGTGCTTGTGAAGCTTCGAAAATTTTGTCTGCTAGAGATGTTAGTTCGTCAAGAGATTTCTCACCAACTGAAAGAAGAGTTATGATTATTAGTTGAGGCAGTCTACGCATCCAGAGATTTTTAATGATCTCATCATTGAAAGAATTGCCGGCCAGCTGTTTCATTGATCTAAATACTTCAGAGGGTTTTCGATCACCTAGATCTACTTTTTCTACGAGAGTTTCTAACCTTTTGATTTCTGAAATTGAATGTCTCTTTACTAAAGCACTTTTAAAAGCGTTATATTTGTCTTTTGAGGGGGGCTCGTCAAAATATCTTTGACTGAGTCACATGTGTCTACCGGTAGAGCAGCTACGGTGAGGCAATATTTTGTTTCTTGGCTTGTAATTTTGAAAACCGAGAATTGAGCTTCGGCCTGAATGAACCAAGTTAATGGGTTTGCGTTCCAGAAGGGAGGCAAACGTACACGCACTGATTCTATTTGTGGACCATCGGACATCCCCCTTGATCTCGGATGCTGTGATGGTGGATCACTCAAAACTGGTTGCTGGTTTCCAGGGGGTGTACCAGTTGTTTTACTGTCCGTCATGCTGACGACTCACGCGTGATTTAAATGGGATAAGTAGGTATGCGTGACGTATAGACTAATCTTTTAACAATAATTAGCTTTTAACAAATAATACACGATGTAAAACACGTGAGTGGGAAAAAAATTTATGCACAAGCTAACACTCTTACCTTACAATATAGAATTAATTTTGTGATGATTTTCTGAATACGATCTTGGTGCTGATGCTTTGTGAGTGCGTGATGTCTTTTTTGTGTTGGATACGATTTGGTTGCTGCTGCTGTACTCTTTGTTGAAGATGGTTGTTCTGGCTGAATTATTTCTGGTATCCCAACATGTGGCGGGATACACAAAACTGACTATAGTTGTGTTCTAATATTGATTATTAGAAAATGATTTGATTTGTCTTGTTGACCCGGGGTTTAGACAAGCGAGTAGAACTAGTAGAGTTTATGTGTGTTAGTGTATCAGAACACACATTATACTCAATTTCTTATAATTGATTACACATGACTTTCATTACTAAAAGTAAAATTCTTTATTTAATTTCAATTATGTTTTAAGGATAACAATTCTTAGTTAATAATATTTAAGTGGCATAGTGATGCCTTGTGCACGTGAACCTGAACTAAAACTTGAGTAATTCTAATTTTATGTTGTCGCATAATTTATTTCTATTGTTCTTTCAGTATAATATCATCATATTCACGTCATCATATTCACGACACAGACACGGTGTATCTTCTGATGGTCATTATCTTATAATCCGATTCGATTGCAATAAAAAATATGTGTAACAAGTATGGTTTCCTAATCATTTTATTGTGTGAACCACTACAAACTTAGCTACAGACTACTCTAACATGCCCCAACAACAAGAAATTTGGGTTCCAAATTTTGTAGTCCTTTATTTGAAAACAATTTCATACTGCCCTGCTAACTTCACAGTGAAGTTAGCAGGTCAGAGGGTATCTCGAGAACTAAGCATGCTAGAGACTTGAAGTAAGGCTCCGAATTTGCAGTTTATTATGCATTTCAAGAAATTATAGTTAAAAATTTTGTAAGTCCTAAATTTGAAAAAAAAAATTCATACTGCCCTGCTAAATTCAGTGTGAAGTTAGCAGGTCATATTAGTGTATCTTGAGAACAAAGCATACTAGGAATTTGCAGTAAGGCTCAAAATTTGTAGTTTATTTTGCATTTCAAAAAATATTAAGTCCAAATTTTGAAGTCCTTATTTTTAAGAAATTAAAAAAAAATTGACTTCAATATTAAATTAGCAAGTCAAATTGTGTATCTCGAGAACTAAGCATGCTAGGAATTCGCATTAAGGGTCCATATTTGCAGTTTATTTTGCATTTCAAGAAATTCTAGTTCCAAATTTTGAAGTCCTTTATTTGAAAAGAAATTGTCATACTGCCCTGCCAACTTCACTGTGAAGTTAGCAGGTCAGTATGAAATTTGTTTCAAATTGAGGACTCCATAATTTGGAATCATAATTTCTTGAAATGCAAAATAAGCTGCAAGTTTAGAGCTTTACTTCAAGTTTCTAGCATGCTTGGTTCTCTAGATACACTATGTGACCTGCTAACTTCACTGTGAAGTTAGCAGGTAACTCGATTACACCCACTATTTGGTGAACTGCAAAATCGGGAATAGAAATGCAAAATAAATGCAAAAAAACTGCAAATTACTGTGTTGGTCCCGTTACTCTACGTGAAAGTTGCCCTGCCAATTTCACAGACGTTTATTTATTAGAGTTGACAGAGAAACGAAAGAGCACCCAATCCCGAAAAGTAAAAAAGATTAAGAAATCATATAACATTTTTGACCACATATTAACTATGTATATTATAAAAAAAAAACTATAAGTTATATACTTACTAAAGTACAAAAACTTCAATAATTCGTTATCTCTGAAGACAATTTCATGTGTTTTACTAAACCTTTATGAGCATGAGCATTCCAATTTAAAAATATACATTCTTAATCAATTCAATTTCACAAAAAAATCCATAGGCCATTGACCTTAAGGCAGTCGACAACATAAAATTAGCATTTCGTAAGCTGATATAAAAAGTTTTAATAAAACATATTGGCCGCTTATACATAGATCATCTCTCTTTTATCGCATATGTCTACAAACATATACCCATGTAGATAAAATTTGTATTCGCTCTTCAATCATTATCTTCTACGCACCATTGATTTGATCTGTCATAATAAACTTCCGATGGAGAAAAAAAAATCAACAACAACACTAACCAATGATACGATAAGAATTCTAATTAATCTTCACGAGAGAAAGAAAGGAAGAAAAAATAAAAAAAAATGTACACATTAACCCGAATCTCAAAACGATGTTTAAATCCAACATAAATAAATGTTCAAGTTAAGAAGGGAAGACATCCGACCTCTTTGAATAATAGAAGATTCTTTTATTGACAGCTAAAAATAAACCTACTGAACTGATACCTATTCTACACTATTATCTCCCTTGTCTCTTCACATAAAACTATCAAGTTAAGACTAAACAAGATTTAAGATACTTTTTTATAATAGAATATTAAAACAATAACAGCTTCAACAAAAAAGTGAAATCCATACGTAAATTCGCAGAAAAAGACAAAATAAAATCAATCGGTCAATGACATAGCGAACTAGTAAAAACATTATGCGAAGTGTAAATTGGCAAATTTTATTATAAGAATTTGGAAATAGAATACATATACCTAACATGTGCTTTGCAGAATCCGAATGTTCGATGGTTTGGAATATGATATGATGCGTATTATTTGAGAGCTTTGAGAGAAGAAAGATAATGGTATGTAGATACCTACTCATGATGGAGAAAGGCAGAGAAATCAAAAATAATTTAATTAAGAAACTTTAAATAAATATGTACTTATAGTAAGTAACTGTAAAAATTGTGTAAGTATTGAACAATATTGAAAAGTACATACACAGAGAAAAAAACAACGTAAAATCAAAGAAAAAAACTTTGATTCTACTATTTTTCGGAACGATTTGGCGCCAACGCCGAAAATTCTCAAATCAAAGTGGAGCGACTTTATTTCAAAGTGATTCCATACTTAAAAACGAACTAGATTTTACTACGTTTTTATGTTGATTTAAAGTGGAATCATAGTTAAATCAAATTTATCCACCTTTTAAAATACCTAACATTTATCTACTTCGAATCAACGTAGATTGAACTTCGCTTGGTTAGGTATTGATTCAAAATGGCTACCCACGCCACGCTTCTTTGTTTAAATTTATGTAAGACAAAGACAAATGTATATTCATGCTTGATGCATTTAATTTTTGTGGTGAATCATTAATTTGTGACGCCTTAAAGTGAATCGTTTAATGCTATGAGTATTTCATAGTAATAAATATAGGAAAAGTAGTTAAATATTGTTTTTCGATTATATGTAAGTTAATTTTAAGTGCGCGTTTAATTTGTTCACAAATGTAAGGGAGCTACCTCGAAAAACAACAACGCGCTCTCGAAATTCTTTATATTAAGGTAAGAAATACAAACAAATTGAGGTTTACTTAAATATGCAACACTTTGAAACTACGTTGATGACACTTTAAATGCCACAAAAGTGGATCGCAATGTAAAATGTGGATTTAAATGTAAAAATAAATACGTTTCACTTTGAAACAAGGTTGAGCGCACTTTTAATGTGGATCTCAATGTAAAAATGATAAAGTTTTACTTTAAAACAACGTTGAACGGAATGTAAATGAACAAAAGTTGATTTCAATGTATAAATAAACACGTTTTACATTGAAACTAAGTTGAATCTGTAAAAATTACGTCGCATTTTCAAATTAACATTGTTTCAACGTAAAAATAAAAATGCGCCACTTCATTTAAAATACTTTAGATCAAATACGATCCTATTTAGTTTTAGATCGCATTTTTTCCCTCATTGTACATAACTATGATTACGTCCCTCACATAATGTGTATGGTGTTTATAAAGCGATAATCTCTTGTCAAAATAGCAATTATGGGGAAATTCATAAATCTTAAGCTGTTGTTGCGCATCGATTACAACATTATTAAGCTGTCCCGATACTACATTTTTACTTACGATATATACATAATGAAGGTCGGGACTACATATATGGCGCAGCCTAAAAATATTATTATTATGATTAAATAATATTATATTTCTCAAAAACGGCTCCGAGGATTTGCGTAAAAAAATCTGGATCCGAGGATCCGTCACTGGATCCGAGGACCCGACACTGGATCAGAGGATCCGACACTGGATTCGGATCTGGATCCGAGGATCCGACACTATGCGGATATTTTTGGAACGCGGATCCAAGATTTGGATCCGTATAACCGGATTATCCGGATATTTCGGATATCGGATTCGGGATCCGGATCGGATTTGCATTTTCGGATCCGATCCGAATATCCAAAATATTCGGATACTTTTAAGCACTAAATAAAAACTAATACAAAATGTATTAAAATGTAATAAAAAATGTTATACAAAATGTGTTAAAATCTATTACAAAAATGTCATAAAATGTAATACAAAATGTATTAAAATGTTATACAAAATGTATTAAAATCTAATACAAAAATGTATTAAAATCTAATACAAAATGTATTAAAATCTAATACAAAAATGTATTGAAATCTAGTACAAAATGTCTTAAAATCTAATACAAAAATGTATTAAAATCTAATACAAGATGTATTAAAATCTAATACAAAAATGAATTTAAATCTTATACAAAATGTATGAAAATGTTATACAAAAATGCATTAAAATCTAATACAAAAAGTATTGAAATCTAATACAAAATGTATTAAATACTAATACAAAATGTATTAAAATCTAATACAAAATGCACTTAAATCTAATACAAAAAGTATTAAAATCTAATACAAAATGTATTAAATACTAATACAAAATGTATTAAAATCTAATACAAAATGTACTTAAATCTAATACAAAATGTATTAAATGCTAATATTAAAATGTATTAAAATCTAATACAAAATGTACTTAAATCTAATACAAAAAGTTGTAATTATAAACAAGAACGATTATGATCAAAGGTTAAAAAATTTAATCGACGAGTGCAATTATAACCCAATTAAAAAATCGTCCCTTCCAAAAATGATAAGAGAAAGTGATGAGTTAAAGAAAGAAATAAGTAAAGTTTTCGGTCAACGGTTAAATCGTGTACTTAAAGTTTCAAATCCAGTCGTTGCTAAATTATACGGTTTACCTAAAATACACAAGGTCGGAAATAGAATGAGACCTATTGTTTCCAACATTAACACACCTTGTTATAAAATTGCAAAGTGGTTAGTAAGTGAGTTAAAGAATTTACCACCCATTGTGAGTCTGTCTGTCCGTTAAAAATTCATACGATTTGGCCCAAAAAATTGAAAAAATTGAGTTCGAAGAAAACTAGTGTATGGTATCATTTGATGTTTCTTCTTTATTTCCTAGTATTCCCGTTGATATTGCACTAAAACAATTTGAAAAATTCTTAGAATCTGTTGATTTACCTGCAAACAAAAAAAGTTTATGTATCCGTACAGCGAATACTTGTATGAAACCAGTAGCGGATATAGGGGGTGGCTATAGGGGCTAAAGCCCCCCCACAGCAGAATAATAAAATAATTTGAAATATAGAAAGCAATACATTACAACGTGTAGAATTTTATATTCCGTCTAAAATATAGTTAAGATATGAAATGACAAAATAACGTGGTTGGGGCTGAACTATTTACATACGTCAAGTTATGTGATTTTTTTTCTAAGCCTTAAGATTGGGGCTAGAGCCTGAAGCGAATTGGACAAAAACCAAATTGGGGGCTATGAATATGGACATGTTTCATGCCACGACAATTTTTCCCTTAAAATAAAACCTAGAAAATTGGGACGAAAAAACCAGCTTTGGAACAATAAGGTCTGAGAATTTTGGACAAAAAACCTAGCCACGGTTAAGCAACTTACTCCCTAAAAACTAACCTAATTCCAGAGAGTTTTAGGGGCTCAAGTCTAGGGACTGCCAAAGTCCGAAGTTGGGGCTTAGGCTTGAAGAGATAAGTAAAAAGAGATGAAAAATGGTCGGGGCTTAACATAAACGTGTCAAATGGCCCAACTGTTTACACTAAAAACAAAGCTAATTGACCGAAAGAAACGCAGTTGAGGCTTAAACCATTGGAGAACAACGGAATGTCAAGTTAAGTGTAAATATTTAATACAACAGAAATTCTTTCTTACGGCCTTGGCTGCGCTTAGAGATTTTTTGGTTTACGTTTTCAAAATTTGAAGGTCGAAAGCAATTGTACATACAAAACATTTTTGTACTAGGAAATCGTACACAAATTATCTAGTCAAGGAGCCAAATTTCAAAAGCGTGAGTTTTCTCTGTGCGCGCTCAGAAAATCATGCAAAAGCAAATGAATATTTGCAATCCCTCTAGGCTCTCGAGTGACGTGCGAATTTGTCGACATATTTTTTTAGCATGAATATAAAGTGTATGATTTGGGCCGCGGCTTATTTCTTAGAGCAGCTTTGTCTAATGTCCTAAAGTGGCAGTTTGAACAAAATAGTTTCTCGTTGATATGGCTAATTCAGGAAAAATGAGATCTCAGAGGACTGATACCGTGTCAAAGCACATATGTGTCTGAGCTTTTGGGAGTACGAACACTTAAATATAATTTTTCTGAACTAGCCAATTATAAACAGTTTTCAAATTTTGTCAAAAATGGGAAGTTTAAAACATACCCACAGCTAATTTAAAAATATAACTACATTATGTTGGTACCTAATAAATTTTTAAATAATAAAAATAAAAGAATTTGTACGCGTGGTGCAAGCATATATGGCTAAAAATTATTAATTTTATTAATACAATAACTAGTTATACCAGATACTATCGTCTTTTGTTGGCCTTTGAATTTGTTTCTGTCTCCGCTACAGCAATTATGAATAACTGTTATTGTACTTTGTATTGAAAACATTTTAAAGCGCGAAAGGAGCGGATATAAAGGCACACAAAAAACGGATATCATTAAAGGAAAAGTGGAAATGTCAAAATTCGATGTCTTTTATATAACGACACATGAATCTCCATATATCTTTTCACAAAAAAACACTTGATCCTTAAAGGTTAGGCCGCACTCGCCGGAACTGCACTGCATCGGATCTACACTATGAATTTGTATGAAGTTCAGTTGCTACTTGGTGCGATATAGCTCCTAAAATTTCATAAAAAATAATGTTTTGCCGCGTTTTCGTGAAGTGTAGTTCGTCTGTAGTTGAGTACGGTCTTTCATTAAACCTGATGATCTCTATTATTTGTTATAAATTATAAAATTGATCTTGGAACAAGCAACTTTTATTACTTAAGGTCTCAAACTGAATCTCCAAACTCCAAGCCCCCCCCCCCCCCCTACAGCCAAATCCTAGATCCAGAAACATAGTTTTTTCCAATGATCTATACTATTTAGTTGATAAAAAGGCACAAATATGGGTAATCTGCTTAGCCCATTGATCAGTGAATAGTTTATGTCTAACTTTGAACTAAAGCTAAACGAAGAACAATTGAAGCGCTTAGAAGATGAAGGTGTTAAGTGACATTTTTTGGCTTTTTAGCTACAGATGGAAGTGTTATATGAAAACCTAAATTTCTGACTCGTCTATACTCTTCTATCGCCTCTAGATTCATATTTAGCCAAAGATGAAGGTGTTATATGCAATCACTTTAATAATAAACTTTGTGGATGAATGTGTTAAATGCACTTAAGTCCTTTATACAAAAATAATTTTATCTGAACTTTTCATTTCTTGCATAAAGGTGTTAAGTGGGCACTTTAAGATAAGACATTATAGGTGAACACCACAAAAATCAGTGCATGTGCAGGCAAGAGGCACCAGCCAACACACACTTCTTCAAATTTGAATATTCCGACACAGGTGGCTTAACATGATGGCTTAATTCATCAATGGTTTTATTTAAATGCAATTTCAGCAGATCCTGGAGAAGGGAGAGAGAAAAAACAAACAAAATATAAGTAAATTACAACATATCAAAAAGTCACTTAACACCTTTATAAAAACAAAATTAAATTATATACAAAAAAGTCCCTAGATAATGTTGTTAAATGCACAAAAGTGTAAATATCTCAACAACTATTTGCGTTAAATAAAAAAGATTCCTAAAATTAAATTCACCCGAGTTTTATTGACTTTAAATTATCCATACAGTATTTTTATTAATTTCATAAAAAAAGTTATAGGCAATAAACTTTAGATGATTATAACTCAAATGTTTAAAAATGTCGCTTACATCCTTCATCTTCTAAGCGCTTCAATTATTACCTTAAGTATTGTATAGATATCGCTCATTAAAAAGAACAACGTCATAACTCAAAAAACCTCAAACTTCAGAAATCGCAAATTAAAGTTTGCATAGCTGTATTTCATAATCATCTTCATTTGTATCTATTTTTTTCTTTTGTGGCGTTGTTCTTTTTAATGAGCGATATGAAGATGATGTGTTTGCAGTTGTGGAAAAAACTGAAGTAAAAAAGGTGTTGCATACATTGAACGGTCAAGACTCTATTAAATTCACCAATTTTGAAGAAGAGATTTAAGGATTTTTAGTTTGGTTAAAGTTTCCAGCCGCGGACCAACATCTTCTTTTAAGACAAAATAATTTAAAGTTGATAACTTCACTCAACTTAACGTGACAAAATATCGCTGATACATACGGAAACACTACTTTGTGGTTTACGTAAAATGGTTCCTGTTTTCTAACAAGCAGACTGAAGTACTAGACTAGGGCAGTATTTTAGCTGGTAAATCAACCAAATAGACTGGATTTACCTGAACCAGTCAAAAGCTACCTTTACAAAATAATTATACGTACAATTCTTCATTTTTTTATTCTTCTACATAAAGGTAGGTATGTATGTATATCTGAATTTCAAGATTAAAGTAAGATTAGTAAAATTCAGTAAAATTTTCTATAATAAATGTTAGTTTCTGTCCCGTTGTGAAGATGATGTGTTATATAGTACATGAACAGGTTGTAAACAAATGGAAGAAATTGTTACACTTTTGTAACATTAATCGAGATCATTATCACTTTAAGCTTAAGTAAATATATAAAAGGAACGTTATTTACCACCAACAAATGTAGGTATCTACATCTACCTAATATGTTTCTTTATTTATGTATTTACATATGTAGATGTAAGTCTTTCACCTTATCTTACCTATCTGTTTTTTTTTTATACCGAAGGGCAATGCTCCCATCCATACATTCTTTAATCCTTATCGATTTCACAAACGGACAGATATGTAGGTAGGTACATTCGCCTCTTATACCATCGCAGATAATACACTAACCTCACGCTGTTTTCACAATACAAAAATCCTACATAGGTATACCAACAAACCTACCTACATATTTTATTCAAAGCCACGTGCTATTGCACGAAATCGGTCATTCAACCTGGCAGACACACAACAAGAGAGAGGACTATTGCCACTACAAGAGGAACCCCAAAAAGTGCTTTGCAAAATCGTTAAACATGTCCCTCTGGATCTTGAGTATTGTAGAAGCAAAACAAAGGCCCAACATAGAGATAAATATATATAAAAAAGGACAAAAAAAAAAAAATAACCTTATACACACACTCGACCAACAAAACAAAATTTGACGAAACAAAACTTACGAAAATAAAAAATACACAAATAAAAAAGAAACATTTGTCAAGTTCAACGTTCGAATAAATTTTCAAACCCATCTAAGGTATTACTTCAACAGCAGTGGCAGGACATGTCAATTCCTCCCTTCCCTGGTATATATCATTCGCTTCTTGTTCTTACTTACTATAGAAACAAACCGACGACGCGACGTTCTGACTTCGACGTCGATGTTAGAGTTGGCTGGTGCGTAGCATAAGAAGCTCCCACAGTCATCATCCCTACGAAAGGTCCTTAAACTCAAATTAACCCAGGAGTCAGTCAAGTCAATGACGACGATGACTATGATGAGCGACGACGGTGAACGAAGACCATGTCGTTGACTGCTGTTTCTATATACACACCCACTACATAAGGACACATGCAGCAAAACGAACGCGTACATTTCTGGGCGCAAAAGGATAATCAGATTGACTTGGATGGTGGAAAACCCAAAAAAAAAGGAGCAGCAAAAAAAATCGTATCGAAAAGGGAGCCACTGGCACTTTGCGAGTCAAAGACATTCAAGTCTTCAATACATCATCTCCCACACGGACCACCTTCACCAAGTCCGTGTCCTTATCAGCCACCTACTCTGCCTACGCCAATGCCATGCCACCTTGGTTTCACTAATCGAAAGATTATTTGCGGTGGCATATGCAATCGTAGGACGTCGACGACGATGACGGTAGGACATTCAGCTGACAAACAAAAAATATACAGATTCACATATACAAACCTTCACATAGATTCAGTCAACACACAAAAAAAGGACACAACACACAAAATTGATTTTCTCAACTTGCATACAACAACGACAACGACGGCAATTGAGAACGAAGGACGACGACACGGGAGTTAAACGGTTTTAGTTTGGGAAAGGTGGTAAGATCCTTGAACTTGGTTGAGTTATTTTTGGGAGCACAAAGAACTTTTCTCCCAGGAGCTCTCTCTCTTTGTATGAAGGTATAGGCTATAGGTGCGGTGCAGAAGCGGAATATAACTTTCCGTATAGGTATATAAACTTATGCTTTGCATGGATTTCATTTTCTGCGCATTATCCTTGTTTGTAAAAGAATTGAAATAGATACAAAAAGTTATTCGTACCTTACCTATACGTAACGTATATGTACCTATTCTATATTGAATGAAGAAGTTCTTAGCAAAACTAGTGCATCCGGTGGAGTCTTCTTTAAACATTTTAAGATTGTTTAAATTTTTAAAGTTTAAAGGAGTTTTGCTTCTCTGTATTATGGAAAATATTTCTAATTCTTCAATGGAGCATAAATGGCTTATAATTAAGTTTCGAGGACTCAATGATAAGAAAAATAAACTTGTATTTTTCATTCAAATGCCATCATTTCTTTAAGCTATTTTTCATACAAAGAAAACAAGCACGTGTTCGAAAAGCAAACTAGATCCTATACCTGCGGTAAAATGCCCAATAATTCAGAAAAAAAATTGTACGAAATTAAATTCATGTTTAGGAATTTTATGATTTATTTTAATTTTCGGTCAAAATTTTTAAATACAAAAAAATTTTTTACAAAAAAGTACTCATACGCCCCCTAAAAATACTGCTAGTAAGAAATAACATGGCATGACAGTTGTAAAAAAATTATTTCGTTTGTCACTTCATATCCAATACTTCTTCATAAATATTCTTATATAAAACGAAGACAGTTTATAAATAAAAATCTACATATTATGTACATACATACATTACCTAAGTATGTTAGAATTTTATAAGCAATTTTTTTCGCAATTATAGGAAAGCCAATATAAAAATCGGTTTTTAAGTTAATTATAAAACTATGCTGCGTTAATTATTCTTCTGAGTTTTCAAGGCAAATAATTCCACAGTCGTGTAGAATTTATGAAATTGAAATTGACGTCAGAAACAAAATATGAGTAAGAGTGTCGAGGTAAAATTAAAAGTTCAAATCTGCCCTATGAAATATGGCTAATTCTTTCTTAATGCTATGTCTGCTTGTGGATTAAGAGAAAAAAAGACCATTGTAAGTTGCACTTTAGATTAGCATATTTGTTAGTGACACTTACATAAGTGCCCAATACGGGATACTTAAGTGCAACTTATCAGGTATGTGTGCAGTATCAGAATACTCAAAGTTAGTGTTATTTAAGCTTACAATTTGAAACTACCAGTATTTTTCTGGAAATCTCCAAGAAATTCGATTCAATAGAGTTTAAGGGCAGTCCATTTTCGAAAGACCAACTTGCTTCTTTTGCAAACTCATCGTTTCTACAGCTAACGGTGTGCTCGATAAGACCCATAATGGACACCTAGTATGAAGTTGAACGTCACCAGCGTACAAATTAATAGAGCAATGCCTAATAATCGAAGGTATATCAGTAATAGTAATGCGCAACGAAATTAATAACGGTCCCAGGATTGAACCCTGAGGTACTCTGCTCACAGAAGAAAAAAGTCTGATAGAATATTATTTTATTCAGCACCTTGGAGCCTATTTCAAATACATACGATGATATCAATTTAACTGCGGATAGGGAAAAGTTATAATAATTGTTCGGTTGCTTTCGACACATAAAGTATTGCCTTAGAGAAATCGAGTAGGACTAGAAATGTACCCTCATCTTTTATTTATTAAAGCTGTAATGCAGCTTTGGGTCTTTCGAAAGCCTGATTGTATGGGTATTAAAATGTTCCTTTGGCCCATATACATAGGTACTGGCTTATTTGCTGTTCTATGATTTTTTCAAAAGCTTTTGATAAGATTTTAAGAATAGTCATAGGCCTAACATCATGCCTTTTTAAATTTTTTGGAACAGAAAATATCATTGCAACATTCCAATGAAGAGGAAATACTCCTGACATTAGTACGTTGTTAAAGATGTGCGTTAAGTAGGGCAATAATATGGAAAGAATATTATTTTAAGAAACAGCGGATGTACACAATGCATCCCAACGGCATTAGGTTTGATAGAAAGTTTGTATTCAAGTACGTCTGCGCAATTCAATGCCCTAAAGCGAAAACTGGGAGCAGAAAACGGAATGGACTGGTTATAATATTGGAGTAATAGTTCCTAAGTTCCACTAATGGTTTATTGAAAAGATACAAACTTACTATTTAGCACATTCAAATACTGTTATTGTCTTTAGATTTTCCGAAACCAATAGATCATAAGGGCTTTACCGTTCGTATAAAAATTGAAACGGTTATAAGAAGCGCGTCTTAGCTCGCTGCTTATTTCTATCACAGCTCGGTTACGCGGTGAGTGGTAAGGATTGTAAAGTTCGTCACAGCAAAAACGCTTCCATTCCAATTTTATATCATGAACGCTTTCCTCTAAGGCCAGGGAATCAATCCTATAATAAAAGGTTTAGGTTATAGCTATTGTTGTGTTGTGTAAGCGTAGCTGTGGCTGCCATTTGGCTGATATTGTTTTCCATTATTAATGGCATACCCTTATCTTTACATTGAGATATACATCCGATCCTTTATCTCAAAAAAATGCCATTCTTCTTTGAATATCAAATAACACCTCTTATTGGAAAACCTTATATTTACGAAAGTGAAAATTCTAGAAGATACTGTAACACAGAAATCAAATGTTAAATAGATAAGGTCGTGTTAAGAGAACATTGGTACAGTGTACAGACAATATGCCTATACCTATAGTTGTAACTTATAAACATAAATAAGCTGAAATGATGATCACCGCCGGAATCTTTGTCTTTTTATGAAAAAGCTGGTTTTTGCAATTTGTTTATATTTAAAAAAAAAAAATAAAAGTTCTCGAGCCTCTTCTCCTGGCCTTACATGGATACTTTACTATCCTAAATAGGATATTCTATTAAAAACTCGGCACGGCCATTATCAGTTACTTTGACTTAAGTTTTGTATATGAACACCGTGGAATAACATACTAGGCATACTGTAGTGCTGGGATGCCACCCTGGTACCCACCATCAAAGATTGTGTGGAATGTTGGTAAATCGTTTCAGCTACAAATTTGTAGAACAATCTTTTTCTCTAAAACAAATCGTTTTTAAGTTTAAAAAAAAAATCACTTTCGCATTGCCTTTGACTTCATGTAACTGTCAAAAAATTGTAGATGAAGTCTCTCAGTTTTTTAAAAGTCTCATTAATTCTCACAACATTTAGAAGCCTAAGACCAAACCATCTTTACTAATCATGAAATTTCCTTTAAAATGGCTCTCTATCCTAAGTGCATAAGTGTATAAGTTCATATTTTCATATTGCTTATGCATATTTTTCAATGAACTGTGTTTTAGCTTTGAAAAGATTCAAGATGCTATGGTGTCACCGTACCTATATAGTATATGACGTTAACATTATGCTTGAAACTCAACTCGATTCCTTGTAAAGGTACATCGAGTTGAAATGAGATTGAACAGACTAGATCCCGCTCGTGGACTGGAGTCGAAGAGTTGGTTTGATGATTTTCTACTTTTAAGTGTAGTATATATATTTTAAGTATTAAAAATCCTAGCCCTACTCTTTACCAATATGTTTGCCAAATGTTAGCCCCTTACTAAATATTTTCTTGCAAAAATCTAGTGTTCAAAATAATAAATATTTTCTTTGAAATAGATTTTGACATTAGCAATATGTATTTCTGCAATAATTCTATTTCTAATGAATCATTTATAAGAACAATCAGCTTATGTTGGATCTTAATATAGGTGCTATATTTTTTGTTTTCTAGTAATATTGTATACATACATATTATCTTTAAAGGAAGTTGCTCTTACTTAAAACAATTTAACGAACATTTTCGTTCACTGACCCCTAAATTTTGACTTAACCTTTCTACTCATCAGTTTTGTAACCTTAATCTAAACCAAAAGTTTAGTTACCTATTATATTTTTATTATTGTTGGCTGTTATAAGAGGCTAGTGTGTAACTCAAGACCTTGAATCTTAAATGCTAATTTTTTTCTTCACTAAAGCTAGATATCTACCATGTAAAGTGTGTGCGAATACATAATGAATTTCATTTAACAGGTGATGATGGTAGAGCATTATGGCTATGATTTATAAAGAGCTAAACTCCATCATGATATCTACTCACTGAGATAGATGTATGTATATTTAAGGCTATTGACTCCGCTTCCTAATAGAAGATACACATAACTCATTGAGATAGTATATTTTTTTTTTCTGTTTTGTGCGAAAATTAAATTTAAATTGAAAAACCATTCCAATGAATCGCATTAAGACAAACGTTGAGATCGACGCGAAAAAATCATCGCAAAAACGACGAAAGGTTAGTAATTTATGACCTGTTTTTTTTTTTTTTTTTTTGAAAACAGTTGTAGGTAGGTACCATCAGAAATTATTTTAATATGATCGTGCTAATTCATGAAGGATAAAAAAAAACGAAGAAAAAGTTCTAAACTTGACAATGGATTTATGATCTTCACGAGTAGTTAACTCTGTAACATAACAGAGCATATGAACTTATACACATATGTGGGTAGATATACCCTTTTTTAAGTGAGGTTAAGAACATTAAAAAAAACGGGTTTTCTGCTTCGTTTACGCAGCGATAAACACATGGGATTTGGATCTAGGCCTGGGTTTCTGGATTTCATGCATCATTTCCTACGCCAAGAACCTTTTCTGGTGTGATATGTGGTATGGTATAGTTGAGTAGTGGTGGTAAGAGTCTAATTGTTATTGCACTTAGAATTCAATTAATCAGTCGTTGTTTAATGGTGGCGAGAGGAATACAAATTGGATGCAGCCAAGTGGTGCAGAAGATATCTGAGTCAGGTTCTGCAATAGTATATGGATGGATTAGGTGGTTTAATGGTGGATCTAGCCGCTGTACAGGTTTTCAAAGATTTTTGTTTTTTAATTTAAGTAATGAAAATTGTAACAGTTTAGTGAGCTTATTTTGAAAGACTTTACTTTTTGTTGTTAATATCAGTGAAGAATATACGAAGTTGGGTTCGATACAACGGCGTATACAGGAGGGGTGAGTCACGGCGTCATGTGTTATTTGATTTATGTATGACAGAGTAGATTATTTTTAAAAGCAAACAAAAATATTTACATATGTGACAACTTTCGATTTATAGTTATTCCAACCAAAAAATGTTAATGTTAACGAAAAATAGTCATAAATTATATAAAACTATGTTGAAAACCTGTTATGAAAGGATTTTGTTTGCACTTATTCAACATTTATGATCGAACAATAATGTTGTTGATTGGGATGTGGATTATTTTTACAAAGTTACCTATGAATCGCATAATGCAAAAGTTTAAAGCTATGGCAAAGGTGATTTTTTGGAACTCCTTGCAGTGACCGTTTGACCAGTCGAATGGAATCCTTGGAGAAAACGCGACAAGGTTCACAGAATTTAACAACTTTGTCAATTATTTTTATCAGAAAGGCTTTCTGGTAAGAAAGATAAAAAGATTAGGTTTATTTGATGTACATATTTATTTTTCCCTTCGCTTTGCCATCGTGGCAGTCTTAAGCTGGCCATACACGACCGAGCCGAACAGCTCGGAGCTATTTGGCTCCGGTCCATTTGGCCACGGCCCAAATTTGGGTGCCATACACGGCCGAGCAGAACCAATTTTGGCAGTTTGGATCTTGTCCAAACTAAAAACGTCAGCGGTCCGTTCAATGAAAAAAACACAAGTCGACTAAACTGAACTTCTTATGACAGTTGGCAAATCAGAAACCAAGAAAATTCTAAAATCAAAATTTTGTGTTTTGTATTGAACATGACAAAACTTCTCAAAAAAGAGAATGAGACAGTTAGATGTTTTTGGTGAAAATTGTATTCTACAATTTAATGAGATATCATGAGAAAGTTGGATTTTATTATTTATTGACGGTGCCGCGCCGGTGGGTTGGAGCGATTGGAAAGTTTGAAGCAAACAGAACTGCTTGGCTTGCTGATTCCCCACACACGATAGAGTCGAACATTAGTTCGGAGGTTCGTGTTCGTGGATTTTGGACTGGCTGTAAATCAAAATTGTTCGGCCGAACCAAACGAAGCCATCTGAGTTTTCCCACTCACGGGCAATTTTGGTTCGGCTCCGGGCCGTTCGGCTCGTTGGTTCGGTCATGTTGGTTCGGTCATGTATGGCGGTGCTAACTTAACGCACAACGTGGTATGGCCAGCTTTAGAGACATATATTTTTTTTTTTTTAAATCAGAACTTTTTTCACACTTTTATTGAAAAGCAACGAAAACGAATCTTTGTATTCAATTATGATACGAATTTGTAATGTATTTTAGTTTTTCCACTGCTATTGTATAAAAAGAGCAAAAAACCCAAGTGGTCATTTTTGAAAATCAGAACTATTGTTTTTATTTGCAGTAGTGAATATTTATATTTAACTATTGACTTTAATTTCAGAAACAGAAAACGGAGTGCCTCATGATATTTTACTAATATTTCCTGCAACTTCAATTCGAATTAGCACTAGCTGAAATAAAATAAATTCTGAACAAAATTCAAAACAAATGACCAAGCGACCCCAATATGTTTTTCCTCAATATTTTGATTCCTAAACTGAGATTTGTTGTTCAGGCAACTGGAGACTGCTGTATGCTGTTGCTGAGGTGCTCCAAAACAAAAAATGTAACATTAAAGAATAGAAACGAATAGCGCGTTATACTACGTTTTCACTGGGCCAAATGAGGTAATTTCGATGCAAATTTCCAAATGAGATCCGAAATTACCTCATTTCCCATACAAGTTCTCGTTTCAAAATGAGCCAATTTGAACCAATAGCGTAATGGTTATTGCGTTTGACTGTCACGCTGGAGGTCTGGGTTCACTTCCCAGCCTCGTCCACCTAAAAACTAAAAAAGTTTTTTTCAGGTCTACTGCCTCTTGCGACGAATTGACAAATCCTCCAAGAGTAGGTACCTATCGCTTGTCATGAATAAGTGCACACAGGAATGTTTGCGAGTTGTTAGTCACTAGGCCCTGGTTCCTCACGAGCCGTTGCGCCACCCAATATTTTTTTATATTAATGTACTGTAGGATATTTAATTAAGACTTTTTCCCTTTTCTTTTATATACCCACAGTAAAATATAAAATAAAAAATATAAGACACTTGACTTTTTATAAATATAAGTTTGTGTTATTTTTTGTCTGACGTCACCAAAGAAGTAAGGCTGTATACGCCCCTGGTTCGTAGTTAAGGGCATCCATTTTCTCGCAAACTCGTTTTTTTTTCAAATCAAAAACTTTCTATTAAGACTGTTGAATTCACCGGAATATGAAAGGAAGAAACGAATAATTCCATTCACGAGCTTTTATTATTGAAAATGTTTATCTGGGAATTAAGCTTGATTAAAACACAAAATTCGCCCAAATTCACTTATGCATTTCTGAGATATTGGTCATACTGGTCAAATTTTCAATATTTTTGGTATAACTTCAGAACTAATCTGAAATATGAGGATTTAACTTTAGAAACTATTTGTTTAAAATAAGATTTTTAAAGTGAATAGTTTTTACCAACCTGAAAAAAGTCGAAAAATCATTGATTTTTAATTTTTGTTTACTAAACTGCTCATACATTTTTCTTGTGATAAGATAGATGCAAGGGGGCATATCAAAGTGAAAAAAAGAAGAAGAATAACCCCTTAATATTATGGGCTATGATAAAACTCGGCGGAAATATATCTATCCAAATATAACAATATTTTTTATTTATTGAGGTTTCTGCACGCAAGCTTAAATATTTTTAAGAATGGGTTGATGATGACGCATCAAAAACGTTTTATAATAGTTTTAAAAACTTGATATTTAAATGCATACTATTGTGTATTTGTAGTAGCCCGTAGCGTGATGGTTAGTGCGTTGGACTGTCACACTGGAGGTCTGGGTTCACTTCTCAGCTCCGTGCACATAAAAAACCTTGCGAGAAATTGATAAATCCTCCAAGAGTATCACTTGTTCTGAATAAGTGCTTATCGTCTAGCCGTTCGGATTCGGCATAAAATTGTAGGTCCCTTATTCATGTCGACACGCGCACACAGGAATGGTTGCGAGTCACTAGGCACTGGTTCTTCACGAGCTGTTGCGCCACCCATTTTATTTTTATTTTCTTATCTGTCTATTATGTATTGAGAACTAATATTTAAAAAAAGACCATCGACACATTCTTAACATATTAAGGCTTAAAATCAAAAACAGCAACAAAATTAAAAAATGTTTTTATTTTTGGAAGGATAAGGGTACCTTTATTTTCACATAATATTATCAAAAAAATGTGTTCGTTCTAGCATGCGAAAAGCTTGAGTGACTTCTTTTTTTATTTAAGTCTTGCCCCAATCTTAATCTTTGCACAAAAAAATATATGAGCAGTTTTTATTATTAAATTATTTCTGCCAAAGAGACTGTTCACATTGCACACCTTCACAATAATCAATTATTGATTTTTTTCTTTCATATTTTAAAGCTTTAATATTAGAACTATTTTTCATACCTTTTGCCTTACATCTAATCTTACCTTGAGGAATTTTCTTATTTTTATTTTCAGTTTTTTCTTAAGAAAATTTTATCCGTCATACTGTCATCAGCATCTCAACTAAGACATTTTTCCGCAACGCTTATCCCCAAATGAGATAAGATCTTCTTCGAGTGAAGGTAGATGTATGAATAGACTATACACTTATGATGGAAGTCCATTTTGCCAAATGATTTTAGATATTTCTCTGTTGCTTTTGCTTCACATGTTTGTTGTTGCTTTTCACTGCAATAGTGATGGTGTACAAAATATATTTTTAGACTTGGTATCAACATCAGGCCATGAAATGGCATACGCTTTAAGTTTTTCTTCTCCAAAATCCCAAATGCTTTAGATTTTTCCTAATGTCAGTCAGGAATTATCATCTCAGCTGCAGCACAGCATCATCGTCATCATCATCATCACCGTCAACGTCTAAGACATGTTAGGCATCTTGATAGTTTTTTTTTTAAGCAAATTTTCATAAGAAATATCCATTTTACCTGATGTTGATGAGAGGAGATCGGAAAACTAAAAAAAGGACATCACGTCTCGTTATGGCGGATAACGTTGGTTCTCTCTATATACTTCCAAATTCATGCGAAGCGTTGATGAAACAATTTTTTGATGCTTTTCGTTTTTCTTTTGACATCATATTCATTGGTATACGAATACGTTGGGTCGTTGGTACGTGTATCCTTTTGGACTTTTGGGACACCCTTAACTCAAACTGCATTCGTTTTCTTATCGTCTATTCATCTTATACCATCATCATCATGAAGCTGTCTTTGGGAGACTACATACCTTTTCAATGTAGACATTTTCATCTCCGCTACCCAAATATAAGACAAGTACAAACTTTTTACCTATAGAGGGAAAAATAAGAACGGATAATAGAATCGAAAATGAGACTCTAACGAGAACGAGAAATTCGGTATACCTTAAGCCTAGAAATGCCATCACTCGATTCCGAACTTAAGACGACGAGAAAACGAACCAAAAAAAACTCCAAGTTTTAGAGTTGCTCTTCAATTTTCGAAATAGTAAAAGAAAACAAAAATGAATTCTCATGGGGATCCTTTTACAGTGCAATGGCACTAAGGAACGTAGAGAGAACGATATGACGCAACTGAATATTAAGAAAAACCATGTAGGTAGGAGGTAGGTGCCTGTGTTAAAGCGTTTTACGACCTCTCTTTACTTTTATAGTTTCTTACACTCCTAGTTTCGTTATACAGTTTTGTTTTGGGGTACCAATACAGTATACCTTATAAACTCTATGTGTATTTTGTACTTTAGTATAAAATGTAAACATGTCTCCTAGTTACCCTACTTGATGGTCCTTAAGATCAAGTAACAGAATAATATGAGTACCTTCACTTCAAAAATTAAAGTTTTGAAAGCAAGCATTAACTCGTATTATACTTACTAACATATGTGTCTAGCTACAAAATTGGTAAATCAAAAACCCATGCGAAAAACATGTTGTTTTTTATTTTGAATCAATTTAACAAACAAAATGTAATTAAAAATTCGTTTTTCATGTTCGACCAGTTTATACCAATCAGTATATAATTAAACTCAAATATTTGATCTGTTTTCATGTGATGTTTTTTTGTTTATACCAGTCAGACACGTATAACGTAAGGCCATATTTTTTCTAAAAATCAGTGTTTATAGTTTTTTAACGAAAAAAACAAAAACAAATCAGACTAAGTAATCTCAGGAAAAACAAACAATGAAGAAAACAAGTGTTAGCGTACAAATTAATTACTATGGGTCGATTTATACCAATCAACTAGGGCTGGCCACGAGACAAGAAAAGTCTTGGTCTCGATCTCGGTCTTGCATGACGAGACCGAGACGAGACGAGACTGGCTTTTAAGCATCCGAGACGAGACCGAGACGAGACTGTATATTTGGACCGAAATTTACAGAGAGTCTAATAAATTAAAAAATCCAATTTAAGTTAAAAATATATTTTCTTTTGCACGTATTCAAACTATAATCGAAAATATTTCGTTCCAATAATCAACAAGTTGGACGGAAATCGTATTTTTCGGAGCCGAGACCGAGACGAGACTTAATTATACGAGACCGACACGAGACCGAGACTGAAAATTTTCAATTCTAACGAGACCGAGACGAGACTTACAAAAGTCTCGCAGAGTCTCGTCTCGTGGCCAGCCCTACAATCAACAAACAATAATATTCTTTGTTTTTATGTTAGTTGTAAACTAGAAGAGATTATAGGAGTTTTTGGCACGTGAATAGTCAAATAATTTCGGTTCTTATGATCTGTGATTTCAGTTTTCTTTAGTTTATACCAGTCAGATACGCGTATTATTGAAAACCATGTTTTTAAAAATATCAGTATTTATGTATATTTTTCTTAGTTTCGAACGCAAATTAGACTCAGCACAGTAAGAGAAAAAAAAAACAGTGAAGAAACGGCAGGTTTTACCCTGAACAATGTTTATATATGTACTAGTCAGACTATACTAAACTTATTATAGGTAAATAATTTGAGATAAATTGTTAGAAATGATTATTTATAGCAATTTAATATGACAATAAATTAAAATACAGTATAATCTGGCATTTTCCTAGTTATAATATAGACGGCTGGTATAAATAAAATAAAATAGTGACTAATAAGTGGCAAACTATTATACTTATTAATTGATATTTTAAGCGATGCTAACGATAAAAGAATAGAGAAACAAGTTATTTTATATTTTTGTTTATTTCTATACTAATTGATATAAACTGGTCTTAACAAATCGGTATTAAAAATTTGTCTCAGTTTCAATGGAAAACATTAGAAAATCAGACTAAAAATACACTCAGAGCAAACAATGGAGGAAACATGGGTTATATTCTATAGAACGTTTATACCAGCCAGACTGGACATATTAAAAAAAAAAGCTCTTAACAAATCAGTATTGAAATTTGTCTCAGTTTTGACGGCAAAAATTAGGACTAAAAATTCAGTTAGAACAAACAACGAATAAAACACGGCTACGCTATAGAATGTTTATACCAGTTTATACCAAACACTTACAAAACTTTACAATTTGAGATAAATAATAACAATAATTCTGTATATTAATCTAATATGACAGTAAATTAAAATTGACACTAACCCGGTATTTAATTTGTTTTAATTAAGTCGACTGGTATAAATATTAACATCAGCTAAGCGTCAAATCATCACTTATGGTGATATGTGTAAGTTTTCTCATTTTAAACGATGCTATCGATTTAACAGAATAGACAAAATGATTATTTTATAGTTTTTCTTACTTATCCACTGGAATGGTAGGAAACTGGTCTAAGCGATGAATTTTCACTAATATTCTTTAATCATTTATATGCGCTTTGGTAGCCGGCTGTATGTTCCATTTGGCTCTTTTGAAGTTCTGAAAAAGAAATTTTCAAAAAATACAATACTCCTTCCTTTAGGGTACAAAAGGGATCCACTCTGGGTCGTTATGCCTTCAATAATTTGATATAGGACAAGCACATTACACTCCAAAAATGACTCACACCCGCTTCGTTTGCCCGATATGATGACATATCCGGCCAAAAATCATCAGGATTTTGTGATGGCGATGAGATGACACAGCCCGCAACATGGGAGTGGAAGAAATGGAGATCCCAACTCCGCAACCAAGACCAAAGAACCAGAACACGACATTTACTTACTTTAAACGATGAGCGAGGACAAGTTTTATAAACATCGACAGCAAGTAATTTTCTTGCGGGTGTTTCTTTACTTGTCATGCTTTTCATTATACCCATAGCATCCTTGTTTCATTTTCTGCAGTAGTTACTTCTTTTTTTTGTCCCTCCATCCGAATCCTATACACGAGCCCAGGAAGGAAATGCACATTTTGCTTCGTTTATGACGATGCGGAGAGTCGCTCTCTCTCTCTGATGGAACGTAATGACAGTTGATTTTGGCGGACTATAGGGGCCCAACGTTAAGGAAGAAGAAAATGATTACAAAAAAAACAAAAATGGCGACAAAAAATTTGAACGGGCTAGATAAGAAATGTTGAAATATTTATAATACTTAGATACACTTTTGTTCGTATTTTGTATTTATTTTATATAGGACATTGGGGGATCGCATATACCCACAATATTTTTTGTCTCTCTATATTTTCTTTTTTTTGTATATTAAGCATTTTTCGGTGAATATAGTTTCAACCGATTTTGAAGGAGATGAGAATATCCTTGCGGGGATTACAAGATGATGAGTGCACTTTTCTGCATTATCTGTAAGGACATTTTTCATTTTACTATTTTTCTTCAATATTATAGGTAAGTGTAGATGTACATGGATTTATATAAATATAAAGTGACATTGTTGTATCGCTATTGTCCGTTATTAATTAAAAATTGTCATACACGCTCCTGAATGGAAGAGAGGCGAGTGGTGACGGATGACGCAGAAGAGAGCAGTATCGTGAGAAATATTAATCTTGCAAGATGAATGGCATGAATAGGTGATGATGATGATAATGGGGCGTGAGGCGGGTGGCATCATGAGATGAGGATGAAAACTTTCATTGAGAATGAAAAATTGTCCAAGAACCGGAAGAAAGGGTGCAATGATGTGATGATTTTTTGGTGTGAATATTTTTCAACAAAAAGTGGATGTTTAGTAGGTAGATATAGCAAGTGTGTTGTTTAAAAAAAGGCTTAGATTACAAAGATACTTCTTAACAACAATGGAATATATTGTGTTGTGCAAGTGAACGGATCATAATCATTTTGTGTTATGATGATGGGATGCGGTTTGTCACGCCTCGGAAGTAATTTTAAAAACTGATAAATGCCTATTATTTAGAGGCTACATAATATCCTTCTAAGGCAATAGCGTCTGGGTGTGCCTAAATGAGTTTTTTTTGCACACCCCTGTTGTTGAAGAAACTGATAAAAATGCTTGAACTAGTAAAGATTGGCCTCGTGTTGAAATTGGAAATACTTTATGCGGTAGTGATATAAATTGTAAAGTGTTTCCTTGGCTATGAAAGGGTTTTAAGATAAAGTCGATTCTAGTTTTACAAATTTTAAAATCGCGCTCGGTATATGTTTTGCTTAAAAGTGAAATTTCTCATCTTTGGAATGTACATACAATACATAATTGGAATTTAATTTAAACTCATAAATATTATCCCAAATATATCCAAAGATTAATGGAATTCTTAATTATGTGATTAAATTATTTTTTTTTCTAGAACTTCCTCTTCATTCTTTGGCTTGGTGGTCTAAATTGGATTTCTTTGGGTTTGTGTCCAAATAATGACGTATTTTAAAAACGTTGGAGACCATGAAAATATTTCTTATCCCATAAGCAACGTTACAGATAAACGAAAGATGACATACCGACATCATACTGAGATATACTTAGTATAAGTAGAGCCAACAGCGGGTGGTGAGAGCCGGCAGAGGGTGAATGTTGGATGTACAACCAAAATCTGAGTATGAGGGTTTAAAGGTGCATATTTTGTGATATCGAAATTAAATACTGGCAGGTTTTTTTTGTCAGGCTTTGGGGGGGGGTGTAGAAAATAGATATTTTTTAAATCTCTATATTTTCTCAATGCGTAGCTAAACCATAAGGCTTAAAAATTAAATTCCATCCACTGCTTATCAAGTTTAGTACCTTCTTAAGTATATTAAGTATACTCAAGTGTATTGACCTGTTTTCATGATAATTGATACAGGGGGTGCAGTACCATACAAAACAAATTGAAAACCAGAACTAGTACACTATGGCGTATGCGTATTTTTTTTTTTAATTTTATTGCAGTTTTAAAAGTTATGGTAAAATTCCTGGTTTCTCAATCTGTGAATTCTGCAATGAGTATTTCAAAGATCATTTTATATGCAAATTTTACATATGTATATACAATACATACATATATATATATGTGCCGGTGGTTATGAAAGAAGACTAAACCAGCTTTAAAAAGTCGATTACATTGGTGATAAAGTTTTTGGATATTTACGATTGTTTTCCAATTAAAAAAAAAAATTGTAAGCTTTAAAATATATAAGCTTCTTTTCTTAATTTATAAAAAAAATGATATTCTATCAAATACCAGTTATTTAATGAGTAACTTAAATTTTATGGAAAAAGTGTTAAACATAACATGGTCCACTTTCATAATCATAAAACAATTTGTAAATTCCGTGGAAAATAATTTTACACTGCCAAACGAGCAACTATATGTAAATACAAATCGGAGAGATAATTTTTGTATGCCTTCCTATATTTTAAATAAATATGCTATTTTCCAATAGAATATTTTTTGTAATCTTTTTGTCTGACAATTGGCAATAAATAAGTATTTAACCTGAAGTAAACATATCATAGAAATAATTGAAGCTCATTATTTAATTTTTAATGTCATAAAAAAGTTTTATAATTTGAATGATTATTTAGGTACAAAAAATCGCTCTGGATCAAATTTTCTCATTTAGTCAAAAAAATTTTAAATGATCATTGGTCGACAATATTTTTGTTTTCAAGCTGTAAGCTTTATTTTTGCAACATTGTTTTTTTTTTTTTGTGACAAAACTAAAATGCTGATTATTATCAATGTTACGTTTCAATAAAAGACCCTAGAATGTATTCAAAATCTCCAAACAAAAGATTCAAAGGTAACAATGCTTAAAATTTTTAGTCCACTTTACGAATAAAACATTGATAAGATGTAGGTACACATTTGTCATTTGATTTAAATGGATTAAACTTGTAAGTATGTACATTTGTACATATTGTTATTTCTTTCCTACAAAAACTGAAACTTCTTTAAGATAAGTTTTAACTCATGGACTTATGTATGTTTCAATTTTTCGCCTTTTATTGTTTTTTTTTTTTTTTTATTCAGGAACACAAAGTGAAGAAATTTAATGGTGATAAAAGATGTAAGATAAACTAAAAGTTCATTAACTTCCATAAAAAGTTTTCCTTTTTTAAAGAGAAAAATCATGTCGTTCATATTTCTTCATCTAGCAACTTATGAATCTTTCAACATTTCTTCTCAAATGCCTCACAAAAAAAACTCCATAACGAAATATTCTCTTGCAACATTCAGTTCAAAATCAACAGCAGCATTTTCTGTCTATCAACATTCCGTTCCGAAATAAACTTATTTTTATTAACCTCATATAAAAAATCGTCTACCCCCCCAAAAAAAAGTTGAACGAACTGTCGCAATGTGTACGCACTCAAGGGAGACACATTTCAGCTCATACAATCCAGCCAGACAAAACAAAGGCCCACTTGCCGAAAATATTCGTATAGACATATTTGCCACGCTGCAGCTGCCGACACGAAATAATAATACAAGTCATCAACCTTTAAGGCTCATCCCTTAGCCATGAGAAAAAGGACAACAAATTTTCGAGAACTTCAGCAACTTAGGAAAAGTTTACGTACCTACATTTATTGGCCTTTTTATTATACCTAACTGTTTATTCACCATCAGAACATTATTACATACAAAAACATAAGAACCCACCATCAAACCCAAAACACCAACACTATACTTGTATTTCGTACTTCGTACACGCACAGCAATAAAATTCTCAGACGAAATTTATCGATCGGCTAAGAAGGGAAAATTATTTCGGTACCTATTCTATAACGGGGTGTACATGACCTATCCCAAGAATAATACCAAAGAATTGGGATAAGAAAAAAGTTGTGGGTGGGACATACAGAATAGAAAAGAATTTGTGTTCGTATGGGTATATTGAATTTAATAGAATCTTGAACTTGAAAAAAATTAGTGAATTTCTTGGTCGATCGATAGAAGTGGATATTAAGTTCCTATGTGTATGTTAATAGTTATAATAAAAAAGTCAAATTAGTTAAATGCATCGCTTGTTATCTAAAAAAAATTAAATTCTGTAAAAACGAAATAAAGAATAATTATTGTTTATGCAATGTGATTTCATTTATATGCTAGTAAATATACCGGAATATGGGAGGAAGTAAGGAACAATTGTGTTCACGGGTTTTTATTTTTGAAAATGTTTGTCTGGAACTTAAGCTTGCTCAAACCACAAAATTCGACCAAATTCACCCATGTATTTCTGAGAGAACGGTCACACTGGTCATTTTTCAATGTTTTTGAGCTGTGTAAAGTGGGAACCCCGAAGTCAAAATTTTTGGGTGGGGTATATCAGAATCGTTTGTCCACGTTTGTCCAACAAAAAAAGTCGTTTGTCCACCCTCAGCAAAAAAGTTTTTCTTTTGTATAGCATCTCCCCAAAATCAAAAAAATCATCTACTGCCCCCAATAGATGACTTAGGAACATGAGACTAAGTGCATTCGTTTGTCCACCGGCTGTTTAAGATTATCCATACAAAACAATCGTTTTTCTACCCTTAGTTCAAAAGTTATTCAACATTTCATTTTTATAGCAACCCCAACAAAAATTTAAATTTTTTTATCAAAATCGTTTTAAGCTCAATCGTTTGTCCACCGTTTTTCAGGTTAGTCCAGCAAAAAAACAAAAAATTAAGACCTTCGTTCGAAAGTTATTCAACATTTAGTTGGGGTTGCTATAAAAAAGAAATGTTGAATAACTTTTGAACTAAGGGTAGAAAAACGATTATTTTTGGTGAATTATCTTAAACAGCCGGTGGACAAACGAACGCACTTAGTCTCATCTTCCTAAGTCATCTATTGGGGGCAGTAGATGAGTTTTTTGATTTTGGGGAGTTGCTATAAAAAAGAAAAGCTTAATAACTTTTTTCCTGAGGGTGGACAAACGATTTTTTTTGTTGGACAAACGTGGACAAACGATGGAAAAACGATACTGATAAACCCCACCCAAAAATTTTGACTTCGGGGTTCCCACTTCACACAGCCATGTTTTTGGTATAACTAAGCCGAATTTGAGAATCTACCTCAAAACATTTTTTGTAGAAAATTAGATTTTCTACCTTAATTGGCAGTTCAATAAAATTTATAATAAAATAAAACAGAAAAATGCTCATAACTTTTGTTTGGCTAAAGATAGTGGGAAGACATGTACAAATGAAAAAAAGGAAAGACTCAAACCTATAATATGACGCATAGATTTTTTTTTTTTTTAAATTGGCAATAATATACCAGTTTAAAAATAACATTTTGTTTTGTTATTTTAGCTTTTTTTGCTCGTAAGCCTCTTTTTTACTTACAATGCATTGGTACTATATTTTATAAAAAATATTGGACTTTTTGGTTTTTTTTTTTTTTGACCAAAAATAAAGGTACCTGCCATACAAAAATTTTTACACATTCTTGGATTTGTCGTTAGCGACTTAACTGATTTCAATGAAATCTTGAAATCTTTTGTTTTATTTTTTTAAGTAAATATATTGTTGACTACGAGCAAAAAAAGCTGAAAAACAAAAAATGGTTATTTTTAAATGGATATATTTTCCACAATTTTGGACAACAAAAAATTTTCTATGTGTCATATTATAGGTTTGAGTCTCTACTTTTTTTTTATTTGTACATGTCTTCCCACTATCTTTAGCCAAACAAAATTTATGAACTGTAAATTTATGGTAGAAAATCTAGTTTTCCACAAAAAGTGTTTTGATATAAATTCTCAAATTCGGCCTAGTTTTCGAGTTATACCAAAAACATTCAAAAATGACCATTGTGACCATTCAATTCATGGGTAAATTTGGTCGAATTTTGTGAAATTTTCCTGAAGTGCTTTCCAAGCACACACTATGAAAGGAAAGTACTTTCTGAAAGCAACTTTTTACTTTAAAAGAAAGCAAATTTTCTGAAAGTACCTAATTTTGGGATCGTCACCTTCTGAAAGTGTTTTTTATATAAAATACAATATATTCGACAACCTTTTTAGTCATTCCAAATATGTATAGTTTTCAATACAATAAAAACAAACACGACGACGTTAGCAAGTGAAATAAACAAGAATCAGAATAATGTCAATGCGTTTAAGGCTGACAGACTTTTCTCCCTCGTCAAAATCACATTGGTTGACCTTCATCTAAATCAAAAATGTTGATGTTTTTAGTAAAAATTACAAAAAAATCGGATGATTTTGAGGTTCATAATCCCATCATCATCATAGCGACGATAAACAGATATAAGGTATGCTCATTGCGTTTTGACAGTTGTGGTGTGACGTCATCGTCATCTGGTTCGGATATAAGAAAGAGGAAAAGAATACCATTTCATTGGATTATTCTACACTTACTAGTATCGCCTACTGTCTGAAATTCATAGTGCAGTCAGTCTCAACAAAATTTTCCGAGCAAAACCGACTGTTTCTTAAAAAATTATCCTTTTTATTCCCACAAGCACTTATCCACAATTTGCACATTTTAACGTCTTTCGGGAAATATTGATATTTTAATTGTTTTTCACTATTTTGTATGTCCCTTTTATTATTACACCCCAAACAGCACACACGACAATTTTCAATTAAAATTTAATTTTTAAACCCGGAAAACAAATAAAATAACAAAAACCAACTGAACATTTTTAAGTTACAACATCGCCTGTCAAACTCATAGATGATGATGACGTCACAGCACAAGCAAAATGGCGAAATGGGTGTAGCTAATAATAGTTAGCATACCTTGGTTCTGTTTATCGTGATCGTAGCCATCCTTCAATGGAATTTATCAGTTCATACCTTGAAAGATAGGTAAGAAACTAAATGTTATTTTTTCCCCGCGCAAACATTTTAATATCAAAAAATTCAGATTTCTTAGAGGTGTTTGAATATATCATCCTTACAGCAATGGTTCAATTTATTTTGACTGTCTAGGCCCTAGGGCTTCACAAATCGGGACCGGAATATTTTGTTCCAAATGTCACCCGGAGTGCCTTTCTTATATTGGACAGATGCCTTTTGCAAATGTTTCAATTTCTTGATTGTTGGTCAAGATCATCCATACTGGTCCATTTGATGATGTGGCGAAAAAACACATGACCGATGGGTTGGAATTGTGGACGCTTCTGAAAGCACTTCAAAAAAGGCTTGGACTGTTGGCCTCAGATTTTCCAAAACGGGCTGGATTTGGAAGATTGTGTGGTAAAGAAGAGTTCACTTTCCACCAACTCAAGTCTGGCTGATTCGATCATTTAATAGCTAAAATTTGTTGTGTGCTACCGCAAAGTCATTGTCGGTCGCCTCGCTTTGGACGTTCCGACGTTTGCGAAGTAGGTCCCTGCTTATTCGTAACTATAGATATGTCAACTGAAGCTTATAGAAGAGTCATTCTGGTAAAAAACATACGTTTAGTTCGTGTCTATATTTGTTAATATATTTTTAATTTTGTATCAGGAATATAATAATTTTATCTTGACCGAACCTACACGCTCTATGGCTATATTACACTTTCTTTGCGAATCACCCTGTATATGTTAATGTGGCTGTTCATTACCATGATTTTCTTGAATGGGTCAGTAAAATTATTGCAACAGTCAAATAATTTGGCATATATTATGTTATCCACCTCCCAAGGTTTTTGACTGATTTCATCCAATTGATGAAACCGAATATTTATTGCCCATGCACATTTTCGTCCCGAACAATAGGAATTGAAATAATACTTTAAATAATCAAGGGTTTGAAATGGTGAATACGCAAAATTTTGTCAGTATGCTTTAGAATTTGTAGAACAACTTTTGACTGAACTATGATTTGTGTCATTTTCTCAACAGTTATTTGTTTCCATAATCAAGTGTGAAATTCAATTCGATGCCCGTGCCCAGCACCAAAAACCCCTCAAACCATAAAAAAAAACTGTTTAATTTGTTTGTATTTTAGGACGTTTATTATTTGTATATTTCAAATGAGCTGCAAGTTTTCTGGCGATGATAGAAATACTAGTAAATATTTTGACCAACATTTTTATGTTTACTATATTTTAATATTGTTTATAGGTACATAGGTATAAAGATTATGTGATGTCTGTCACACGGGTTTATTTCATCTGCGTTTCTTCTTGCATTAAAATGGTATCTTCCTAGGTAAGGTACCTACTCCTTTTCCAAAGGCAGATAATTGTTTCTGACAGACAAAAATTATATTCGTTTAACATTTGACGGGCAAACTAAAAATATATCAAGAAAATTCATTTTCCACACATGTAACTCCGGATCTCGCATTAAAGAGTTCGTAAAACAGCATGCTGTGGCACCTATAGAACTGAAAACGTAACAGAGATACAATGCCGGGCGGGGGAATCCCATTAACAGCCACCCCGATGCAACACAAAAGATCTCATTTCGAATCCAGCACTGTACAATTAAAAATTAATTGCAACTAATTACAAGGTAATATGCTAATAAGGGCGCAAAAAGGCGAATTGTTTCTGTGCTGCCGCGTATCCATCAACCACCGACTCGAGCGTACGTCGTATACATACCCCCCTATTCTTGATGGGGAGAAGACATCCAGCCACCCTTTGCGTCACGAAGTAAGTGCATATTTGCATTGCACACTCCTCCTATCGTGGTTCCGTTTCGTGGCACAACAAAATGGACAAACAATGTGCAACCAACTAGACACAGGGAAAGGGGAATACTTTATTAAGTTTCCTATATCGGAGGGAATGAAGAGGGGGGCTGTATTGGCTTCATTCTGATATACAGAACACACTTAGGCGAATTGAATTCAATTTTTCTCCATTTTGAGGCCATAAATCGAAAATTTCATCGGAAAAGGCACACATACCATGACACACTCTTGGTGCTGAATATAAGGAAACTATTCGCAGTGATTGGCATTGCCTGCCACGCCCCCCATACCTCGCACCCACTTCCATTGTGTGTTGCTGCACATCAGTTGCAATTGCAATTACTTTGATTAACATTCGTGTTTTTGGTGGAAATCCTAATTTGCATACCTAACACGTCGGTCGGTCGTTTGGCGATGTTGACTACACATTTAGACGATTCCATAGAACCGGATGCGAAAGTCAGAAGATGGATGCACTAATAACACTACGTTGGCATTGGAAATTAGCTCACACACTATCTCAACCAGCAGCACTCACACACTCGTCTCGCTCGCGATTTAACTTGACGGATTTAGGGTGCGACAAGAAAAATGCATCAGGGATTAAAAGTAGATAAGATCACGCGAAATAGCTCACATCGCAAAGTCAGCCAAAGCGCGGCGCGGTGGATAAATTGTCATGAAGCCTGAAATGAGTTGAGTACTAATCTCCACGAAAATGATGGGATGAGTGATGTTTTAGCTCAGAATTGATAGACTTAAGGCCCAGCGCAGCGCCCAGATAAGCAGCCAATTTGTAAGCAAATTAATTTTAAACACCCAAGCAAATTGCTTTCTTTTTTTTATATATTCTTTTAATAAGATTTAACGAGAATTATGTATTTTCCCGTCGCGTCGATAGGTTTTCGAAACAATGGATTTAGGTGGCTATATTTTGTTTGTATAATTTATAAAGACTAATCTGGTGTTACATTGTAGGTCTTGGTAATGATTCACATTGCAAAAAGGTGTCTGTGATATGCTCATTTAACTTTCCAAATTGTTATTTTTTTTAATCTAGGATTAAAATGATCGGGAATATTATTTTTATTCTTTCCCGAAAGCAAATTAAGTTTTTGTTCAGTTATGTATATAGGAACAGCTATTAGTGGGTTTAAGTATCTACTGAAGCTATTAGATATCTTATTTTTGTACATCCACGTATAGAATGAAGTGCATGTTTTTTTTTAATAAAAACGCTATAATCGTAATTGGATGGGTCAATGACTTGTTTTTTGCCGGCCTTATTTACCACTCCAGGGTGATTTCATTATATTAGGGCATCGACATGAGCTTTTGTAATTTCTTAATCACATCTTCAATATTATTTTTGCCCATCAATAGTCAACTACCAGCGATGTTTTACTGCTAAAAGTAAACAAAACGTACAATCACGTCGAAAGAAACCGTGAGGAACTCAATGCAACACAGAGCCCTTTTTTGTTTAAGATTTAATTTATAAATTAAATTTAAAATTAAAATTAAAATTAAAATTAAAATTAAAATTAAAATTAAAATTAAAATTAAAATTAAAATTAAAATTAAAATTAAAATTAAAATTAAAATTAAAATTAAAATTAAAATTAAAATTAAAATTAAAATTAAAATTAAAATTAAAATTAAAATTAAAATTAAAATTAAAATTAAAATTAAAATTAAAATTAAAATTAAAATTAAAATTAAAATTAAAATTAAAATTAAAATTAAAATTAAAATTAAAATTAAAATTAAAATTAAAATTAAAATTAAAATTAAAATTAAAATTAAAATTAAAATTAAAATTAAAATTAAAATTAAAATTAAAATTAAAATTAAAGTTAAAATTAAAATTAAAATTAAAATTAAAATTAAAATTAAAATTAAAATTAAAATTAAAATTAAAATTAAAATTAAAATTAAAATTAAAATTAAAATTAAAATTAAAATTAAAATTAAAATTAAAATTAAAATTAAAATTAAAATTAAAATTAAAATTAAAATTAAAATTAAAATTAAAATTAAAATTAAAATTAAAATTAAAATTAAAATTAAAATTAAAATTAAAATTAAAATTAAAATTAAAATTAAAATTAAAATTAAAATTAAAATTAAAATTAAAATTAAAATTAAAATTAAAATTAAAATTAAAATTAAAATTAAAATTAAAATTAAAATTAAAATTAAAATTAAAATTAAAATTAAAATTAAAATTAAAATTAAAATTAAAATTAAAATTAAAATTAAAATTAAAATTAAAATTAAAATTAAAATTAAAATTAAAATTAAAATTAAAATTAAAATTAAAATTAAAATTAAAATTAAAATTAAAATTAAAATTAAAATTAAAATTAAAATTAAAATTAAAATTAAAATTAAAATTAAAATTAAAATTAAAATTAAAATTAAAATTAAAATTAAAATTAAAATTAAAATTAAAATTAAAATTAAAATTAAAATTAAAATTAAAATTAAAATTAAAATTAAAATTAAAATTAAAATTAAAATTAAAATTAAAATTAAAATTAAAATTAAAATTAAAATTAAAATTAAATTGTGGTTGTCTATCTTAATTTTATCAAAATTTACTTTAAGAAATAGTTATATTTGGTGTTTTGTATAAAAATGATAACTCCATACAAAATTTGCTTTTGACACCCACTTTACATCAAGCTAGAACATAAACGAGTTAATCGATTTGCTTCAAATTTGGTGCACAGGCATTTAATTGTAAATCAATGATTCCCTTATTTCTCTTAAGAAATTTTCCAACATTTTAATACAAATTTAAATCATATAATGTTTATACTAAACACCACAGGTTTGTTAGTAAACCCCTAATATTTAAGTCTCGTATCAGCAAACAGGTCTTTAAACTCATGTCTATGTTTGTGTAGTTTGAATTCGAACCAAAATAATATAGTAAATGTTTTGCAATAAACTATACAAGAGCTCCATAAAGCTAAAAAACTAATAAAATGGTTGGTATATACCGCATATTCACCCATAGGTGCCAATTGTAGTGTAAATAAACTTTTCAGATTGGGATCACTCAATTTCCTCATGTTGCTATCCAAACAAAATTCTAAATCAAGTGCCGAACAAAGTTTTTCGCTAAAAAAAAAATAACAGAAAAAATTAACTTATGCTTCACTCATGCATTACATCCAATCAACTCTTCATCCTTCATAATCCATTATGTTTCCACCCTACACAAAAGAGTTGTTCAACATTTTTTTTTCTAAATTCACCCTGTATGCTAGTTTGAAGCAAAGTCTAATTAAAACACGAATCCTGATCGCTTATCTTTTGATTTTTCATCTCCTAAGGTTTTCAAAGACTTTTTTTTTAATATATTCTCCTACATGACACCCAGGTGCAAAAATCTATATGTTTGCACATAGAATATCCTTACGAAAAAAAATGCATTATAAACGTGTGAGTATGGAAGGCGAAAAGAGTATATGAGAATCACCATCATGGCAATCACCGCATCATCATCGTCATCGCTATCATCACTGTCAACATCAGCAATCAACCCTAATGATGAATGACAACCGCTCCTTGCTGTAGCACAGGAATATGCAGCATCCAGCAACCATCAGGACATGTATAAAGACGAAACACATCAGTAGCTTTGAGTCAAAAAAAAAAAACAGGGTTTATGAACACCCCGTCAAAAGGATACATTAACTCTTCAGCTACGCAGTTTGAAATGGAATAAAAATATACATAATTCTACAAGTACCTATACGTATATTGGTTGAACCATGAGCTTCTAACTAAACTTGCTCCTTGCACTTGCAATGAAAAAAGGCTTTGACCAGACCATGAGATCTTGCATCAAGGTTTTTATAGTAAAAGTCTTCTCGTATTATTGGTACCTTAGCGTTATATTGACCCACCCAACCTTCCTCAATAAATGCATAAGCCTTTTTATACTTTAAAAGGTAACGTATTTTTGTGGATTTTCAGCATCAGTGTTAATAGGATTATTCATTATGCATTTTTTTTTGTTCATAAAAATAACTTATGGTACTTAAAAAAAAGACGGGTTGGGGTCGAAAAACTGTGTGTGGCAAAATACTGTATTCAAAATACTGTATGCCAAAATACTGTATGTCAAAATTCTGTATGTGTAAAATGCTGTATGAGAACAATCCTGTATGTCAAAATTCTGAATAGCAAAATTCTGGTTGGTCAAAATACTGTGTTTCAAAATACTGTAAAAATGCTGTAAAAGAAGTATCGTTTTGATAATGTAAAAAAGTGCGCGCGATATTTCTTTTAGAGCATTTTAACAGAACTTTGAAATACAGATTATTTATTAGAGGTTTTATACTGCCGTCATTACTTTCTAATAACCACCTGAAACAATAAAAGATCGAAATTGATAAAGAAGCCAGCTTCAATTGTTGATTAATACGAGTATAATGTCGGTACCTATTTGGGAGCTAGGGGAAAATTAGAGAGAAAACTAAATTCTACACTTATTTACTTCTTGTTCCTTCACTTTTTATTTAAGGCGCCCAAATTTGAAAAAAAAACTATTACTAAAATCAATAAATTGAACGTGTTATTAAAAAAACATCCTAAATTGCATACATACATAATACATGTACCTAAAACGAATTGCAAACAATTTAAATTTATATGTATTGATTTTGACATAATATGTACATATTTGTAAAATGTATTTGTTTATCTTTACTTTAAGAAAAGTTTGATTTGTTTTTTCTCAGGACTTACATACTTTCTAACTAACACAACTATATTTGTATAAAGTTATGATTTGATTTCAGTAAACACAACACAATTATATTTAAAACTAGTATTATATTATCATGTGTTTTATTTTTGTTTTAAGAAAATTCTTCAAAAAAAAAAAAAAAAAACAGTATTGAAAATACAGTATTTTGCCGTACAGCATTTTACAAAACAGAATTTTGCAAGTCAGTATTTTGTTCATACAGTATTTTGACATACAGAATTTTGTATTTACAGTACAATGACATACAGAATTATGGTCTTACAGTATTTTGACCACACAGAATTTTTTCATACAGAATTTTGAAAAACAGCAATAAGATTGTAAAACTTAACTGTTACATACAAAAATAATAGTTTTCACTTTTAAGAGTTCATTGCCATTCATATTGATTTACGTTAGAAAGTTTAATGCCACTTAGGGGCCAGTTATAGCTATCATTGAAAACCATCATTGAAAATATTAATTGTGAATTTTGAGAGATTTTGAAGAAAAAATAAAGGATTATTTTGATCAAAGTAAAGCCTATTAACTTAATAATTATTTCTAGGTACAACAAAATTCAATTTGGCACAACTTTTCTCATAAAATGACTTACCAATGATCATTGAAAAAATTAAAAGTTACGTTATGGGGAAGATATGGGTCAAAATGAATTTTTTTTTGAGGAGAAATAATTTTGAAGTCGTAAGCTATATTCCTGTATTAAAATAATCAATGGTTAAACTTTCGAAGGGTCTCAAAATCACCAGCTAACTTTTTCAATGATGGTTTTCAATGATAGCTATAACTGACCCCTTACCTAATCATTAGATCTATCAAGAGAAACAAAAAGCACATGGGTTGCTTGAAAAATTCTAACCACACGGGATTTCAGACTTTTCATTTCTGGTGCATTATTCGACCATATCGTAGCTCTAGTCATAAGTTTTAATAGGATTATACATGACGCAAATTAGGATAAAATTGAAGCATATGTGGATGTCACAGTGTAGCATCTTAGATTTGTATGGGATCCGATCAGAAATAAGTGCACGGCACAATGGTTGCACCGCGTGGTACAACGGCTCATGAAGAACCAGGGCCTAGTGACTAACAACTCGCAACCATTCCTATGTGCGCCTTTCGACAGGAATGGAAAGGACCTACAATTTTATGACGAATCCGAACGTCTAGACGAGAAGCACTTATTCGTGACAAGTGATACTCTTGGAGGATTTGTCAATTCCTCGCAAGAGGCAGTAGCCCAGAAAAAAAACTTATTTCGTTTTTAGATGGACGAGGCTGGGAAGCGATCCCAGACCTCCAGTGTGACAGTCGAACGCACTAACCATTACGCTACGGGCTACTACAAATGATTGTTTTTCAAAGAGCAAAAATCGTATAAAAAATGCTTTTTTTAATAAATACAAATTATTATTTTATTAAAATGAAACATTTTTCGTACGATGTTTGGTCTTTTAAAATCGCTACAAAAGTTACTAAAAAAATAAAATAAATATTATAACGATACTTTTCGATAGTTAGGGGTTTCGAGTATGTATACAGACCACAGTATATAGACCACAGCATTGATGCCAACATTTCGCGGAGCACTTAATTAACATAACCTCTCATGTCTAACCTATCAGACCGATTTGAATAGGGTTTCAATATTTCATTTTGTAATACCCTAGACTACTTAAGTCCACATTTATATTAGAATTGGACCATTTTTTATCTGCCAGTTTAGCGTTTCAAAACTACTTTGTGTTTTACAACTTTTTCATGACTTCAACGCTGTATAGCAACAAAAATATAACACCAGAAAGTTTTATAAAAATGTCATCTTGTGGAGAATTTTATAATAAATAAATTTTGTTTTGATGTTTTTTTTCCTAAGATGCATGTTTCCAAAGTTACATAGGAAAACAACAAAAAACAGGGAGTGAATAGTGCACTTTCTTGCGGGAGCACTACGATATCTCGCAAACTAAAATCTCGAATAACGAAATCTCGCAAACTAATAAACTCGCTTTTCATAAACTCGCAATAACAAAATCTCGCTTTTAACAATCTCGCATTTACATTTTAAGCCAAAAAACCTCGCAAATTTCAACTAAAATCTCGCAAACTAAATTCTCGAATTAACACATCACGTTGGAAAATTCCGGATTGAAAAATAAGATCCTGCAAATGGAAAATGAAAAATCAGAGGCCTAAAAAAGGGAGATAAAGCCCTTGAACCCGATACGCCCCCGCCACCGGCCACCCAAGGTACTGTTTATTACAATATAAATTGAAAGCACACCAACTGACAACATAGGCGCCTGCCTGGCGACTGAGCTTACCCTAAGCGGAGCGACGGAGTCGCGTGAGCGGGACAGAGATCCCGAAAAGGGAGTTAAAATCCTTGAACCCGCGAAGCGGGCCTCCCAATGTACTGTTTATTGCACATAAACTTAAAGCACACTAACTGACAACATACACAAAGGAAAAACCTTGTATAATGTACATTTTAAGTCCTATATGTTTTTTAATGCGAGATTTTAGTTTTCGAGATTTTAGTTTGCGGGTTTTTGTAATTGCGAGATTATAAAGAGCGTGTTTTTGTAATTGCGAGATTTCGTATTGTGAGATTTCGGGTGCGAGATTTAAGTGTGCGAGATTTCGTAGCCAACCCCTTTCTTGCACGTTTCGATTTTTCCTGCAAATAGCACAACTTTCTGAGCGGGAGCAACCTCATATTTTGTTTATATTATTTTTGATCGAATACCACAAAAATCTAAGATACTATATGTTACATCCAGGCCAAAATCTAATTTGCCTGGACTATTGTAAGTGTATCGTCGTTTTTTTTATAAATTTTGTATATTTTAAGTCATTTTTTTTATAGTTGCAACCCCCGTCTACACGGGGGAATAAACCCCCGTTTGATATTGCCAATGTTTAATCTAATATATAGAAATCTCGTGTCACGGTGTTTGTTATAGAACTCATCCGAATCCGCTCGACCGATTTTAATGAAATTTGATGTGTATATTTGATAGGTATGAGAATCGGTTTTAGAGTATACTCCATACCGATAGGTGATTAGGGTGACCCTTTCCAGAAATATTTTTTTTTTAGTTTTTTGATGATTTTTTTTTGTTTTTTTTTTTTTTAGATTCGTTATCAAAAAATACCTCTAACCCCAAAATTTCACCCTCCTACAACAACCACCCGTTTTTTAAATCGCGATTTTTAATGTTCGTACTTATTGTTAATACAAACATAATTTAGCCGTTGTGTCGTTCTAAACGCAATTATTTATGTTGTTGAAAGACAGATGGCGCTACGTCCGCATAATCAAAACGCAATGCGTGCAAAATTTATTTTCACGATTTATTTTAATTTACAAGAAAAATACCATCCCATTTCTGCGTTAAAAATGTGTGTACTGTACCTACATAATGTATCTACAAAAAGAAATTTTGTTTAAGACTTAGCAAAATTAATAATCTCTTTCAATTAGATATAATATGTGTAATCATGAAAGTGTTTTTTTTTTTATTTCTAATTTACCCGAAAACCTATGGAGTTTAAATCAAAAAAAAAAAAAAATAAAGCTTCAATATTGCGATTTGACGATATAAGTACGTCTATTGTGCATGTGAAAGGTTGTTGAAATACCTACTTAAAGAATTCATAAATTATCGACATACCATTATTCTCAGTGAGTACAACAATTTGATCTATTTGTGTGTGTGTTACACTCAACAATGCAAGCAAGACGCCATTGGGCCCATTTGGGCTGTCGAACGAATAGAGCAACAAACATGCGAAATTTTAGAGTTCAAAGAACGGAGGAACAAATCCAATAAAATAACGAAAATGTGAGTCGCAATTGCGTTCATCTCAATCAGAAGTAGAGTCACGAGCCGAACGAAATTTGCAATGACAATTGCAACGCATACAATCGTACCGGTTCGTAGTTGACACAGTCAGAGCAAATGCACGACAACGCCAACAAGTACCTACAAACATCGAGCATTTCATTCGCTTCGTTCCTTTGTCTCGCCTTCGGGTATGAGCCAGATATTCAATATTCCGGCCCTCCGAAAGTACTAATTGGTACAATGGACACAGAATGTCCCCATTGTCATGCGCTCAAATACAAGAATGAGCCAGCCGCATGTGTTACGCATCAGGAAAAGTGCAACTGCCAGAAATTGAGACACCACCAGCACCATTGAAAGGCTGATCCTAAAGTCCTTTCGCAAATTCAATTCCTGTTTTCAAATGACATCGTTCGGAGCAACAGAAATAATTCAAAATATTGCGGCAAATGTCAACAATTCAGCTCAAAATTCAAAATCAAAGGTCAAGTGTGCAACAAAATGGGCTCATTGCTGCCAATGCCAAACGAAATTCATAAATTCTTACAAATCTACTTCATCGGAGGTGGTGAAGACATCAATCGTGTAGACACCAAACGCTCACTCGCCAATCGTGTGGATGCACGTTGCGGCTACTTACTTACTTACTTTTGATGGTGCTCACAGCCCAGGATGGGCTTCGGCCTTAACTAACAAGCCCCTCCAGCCAGCTCTGTCCCTAGCTAGCCGCTTCCAGTTGCGCACACCGAGTGCTTTGATGACGTCATTCACTTGATTGCGCCACCTGTTACGGGTTCTTCCTCTGCTGCGTACCCCATCGGGGTTGGATTCGAAGACTCGTCGGGCAGGTGTGTTGCTGTCCATACGCTCCACGTGCCCCAGCCATCTCAGCCGCTGTATTTTCAGCTTTTTGACCAGGTCAACGTCGCTGTATAGCCCGTATAGCTCGTCGTTGAATCTTCTCCTCCATACTCCTTCGATACACACCGGACCGAAAATCACACGAAGAATCTTCCTCTCAAAGCACCCTAGCAGATTTTTATCCGAATCTTTCACTGTCCATGCTTCTGACCCATAAAACAGGACCGGGAGGATTAGGGTTTTGTATAAAGTCTCCTTGGTTCTCTGAGAGAGGGCCTTACTACTTAAACGCCTTCTTAGACCGAAGAAACAGCGGTTGGCAAGAGTAATTCTTCGCTTGATCTCTGCACTGATGTCATTCTGCGATGTAATAGTGGAGCCCAGGTAGAAAAAGTCCTTGACAACTTCGAAGTCGCCCGAGTCGACGATGCTGAGATTCCTCTCTCGATGACAGCATATACTTCGTCTTGTCCTCATTAACCGCCAATCCCATTCTAGCCGCCTCCGATTCAATGCTCGCAAATGCCCCTGCCACAGCTCGCTTAGTTCTGCCGACAATGTCTATGTCATCCGCATATGCAAGCAATTGAACGGACTTTTGATAGATTGTACCGCTGGTGTTGACATGTGCGTTGCGTACAATGGCTTCAAGAACGATGTTGAATAGGTTGCATGATAACGCGTCGCCTTGCCTCAATCCTTTCTCAACATCAAAGGAATCGGTGGTGTTCTTACCAATTTTGACGGAGCAGCGAGATTTCTCCATCGTCATCCTGCACAAGCGGACGAGTTTGGCAGGGATGCCGAGACTCGACATGGCTCTGTATAATTCGTCCCTTTTCACGCTATCATACGCGACTTTAAAATCGATAAAAAGGTGGTGTGTATCGATCTGGAATTCCCGGGATTTTTCTAAAATCTGTCGGAGTGTGAACATTTGATCGACGGTTGACTTGCCTGGCCTAAAACCGCACTGATAAGGGCCGATCAGATCGTTGACAAAAGGTTTTAAGCGGTCACACAGGATGGCCGACAAGATTTTATAAGCGACGTTTAGGAGACTAATTCCTCTGTAGTTGGTACATTTCAGAACATCTCCCTTTTTATGGATGGGGCACACTATACCGAGGTTCCATTCATCGGGCATACTTTCCTCCGACCAAATTTTGCAGATGAGCTGGTGTATGCTCCTAGCCAATTCATCTCCCGCTGATTTAAATAGTTCGGTTTGTAAGCCATCCGCACCAGCAGCCTTGTACGACTTAAGTTTGGATATCGCCAGCCACACTTCGGTTAGGTCGGGTGGACGGAACTCTTGGCCATCATCGTCCAAGTTGAATGGAGCGTTCTGCCTATTAGCGGCATCGTGGCTGTCTTCGCCATTAAGAGAAGTGTTCTTTCCAGATCCTCAGCACTGACTGTGTGTCTACTACCATATTCCCACTCTCATCTCGGCAGGCTTCCGTTCTAGCCTTGAATCCTTGGGTGGATCGCTTCACCCTCTGATTTTCGAACATCTCCCCTACCGCTACAACCCTCAATAGACTCTACCGCCTGCTTCTCGTGCTCTCTCTTTTTCCTCCTGAGAAGTCGGCGTTCCTCTTTTTGTTTCAGCCCGTAGAGCTCCCGGGCCACTCTCTCAGCAGCTCTTGTTCGAGTCTGCAGCATTGCCTGCTAGGCCTCGTCCTTAGCTGCATGCACTAGCCGGCACTCTTCATCGAACCAGGGGTTTCGTTGTATTCGCCTAGTGAAACCCAGCACATCAGAGGCGGCACTTCTGATGGCTTGTTGACAGTGTTCCCACTGGTCCTCTGCACTTGATGTTGGTGGCGGACCTCCTGAGAGATTAATAGTTACGTGGTCTGCAAAAGTTCTGGCAGTCTCTTGCGATTTAAACGTTGCGGCTACAATAACCTAAATTCGCCTCAATTCAGGCGAATCGTTGGAGAGTTGGCCACCCTATTAAATAAACATAATAGTCAATTGATATTCTTCAAATTTAACATGCACGAACTGCAAATCGTTATCATTCCTGATTAAACACCAGCTGGAGAGCACGAGCGTAGATTCAATGCGCCTGTTGTTGACGACATTGCCGGAATCATGGTTGGCGACTGCACAGCTTCGTGAGACATTGTAATTCGAAGAAAAAACAATAATCTGGAGTTCATCGCCGACAGCCACCGTTCATACGATGCTCTCCAATAAACGAAAAATTGAATATTGCATAAACATTAAACAACGAGATCCCGCCACATGTATATTCTTCATTCACTGGCTGAACGCAATGGTGAGGTTGTAGTCGCAGCGTGTAGCACTGTCAAAGTAGAAAGATACGAAAATAGTACAGCGCAAAATGTGGAGCTGTGAAATGTTACAAGAAGTAATAAATATTCCGCGACATCATATGTAGCGGGATATTTATTACAGGAGCACGCCTGGGTGTTCAAGCAAACCGACGAGATACGCCACCAAATACTCTTTTGCACCGATATTTACTAAATGCTCCGCCAAAATATAGTGCTGGTGCTGCAACAGTTTTCTCCTCAATAGAACACAAGAATCACGAACGTTTTACGTTTGTTCATCGAACGACAATGCGTACCGTCGTTGCCGACACCATCAACGTTAAACACACTTTCGTTCATATAGTTCCATTCATCTAATTTTGTCGATAATCAATCGATCGATAAATCACATTCCATTAAATTCATTGATCATTAAAACATTCAAATACACTAGCAATACATTCGTTATTTTGTATTTAACAACAAAAATATTCTCTAGAAAAAAATTCTATGGCAGAACAACGTCTGTCGGGTCAGCTAGTAAAATATAATTTTAAACATTTAAAAAAAAAATTCCAAAAAAATTTTGTTTTAATGCGAAAAATATTTTTTGAGCTGAACAAATTACTTCAATTTCCCGTAAAAGGAATCACCTATAAACAAAGTCCAAATTCCAAGCGGCTTAGGCTGCAGTTCGGGGTAAGTTTGCCAAAGAACCTGAAATTCAAAATTTTTTTATTCAATCATTGATTTTAATTTTTTTTATAAACTGCTCATAATTTTGATAGGTGCAAGACTTATTCAATTGAAATAATAATACGCTCAAACCTTTCATAAAAACGGATCAAAAAAGATTTTTTTATACAAATTGGTAAAAATACATATAGATATAGATACCCATCCAAAACCATATTTTTTATTTTGTTGCAGCTTTTGCTCTTAAGGCTTAATATTTAAGGAAAGGTTGATGATTTTTTTTAATATGTATTGTTTTTTATTGTTTAAAAGTATAAATAGTTAAAAAAATATCAGTATCACAAACTTTTCACACAAAAATTCGAAAACTTAAAAGCTTCTAGTTTCTAGTCAATGAGCACGTTTGACAACTTCAGGAGTTTGGACTAATTGGTAGCGCTGTTCGTAACAGATTGTATTGGGCTTATCAAACAGCGTTTCCACTGATAACCACGGCTTTAAACCGGTTAAGTATTTTTAGGTTTTTATTTCATATCGGTTATCGATACTTGGGTACTTGGTCTAAAACCTCAGATTCCTTTACCTCTCCTCTGATGGGGGAAGTCTCTAGTATCGCTAAGGAGAAAGACCGAACTTTAGACTATCAGACTTGGTTCTGTAATTGCCGGTGTCGGTCGGTTCGGTTATGTATATCACTTGAATGTGGGAGTCGGATTAATCGGATGATTTCTGATGATCAAATGGCCTCCGTTCATTAAGCTTATGATTTATAGTTAATGTTAACAATATTTTTAACAATTGTAATTTTTCATAAATTTACCCTTCTATTTTCTTCACACGACTGAATTTCATGAAATTCATCACAAATATGTTTTGTATGAAAGCCTACGCTATTTATTTGAATTCATAAACAATCTCCTATCATAAACAGTAAGATAACTACGTGGTTTAAAAAAATAGCTATTACATATTATAATGTCTCATCTCAAAGGATTAAGTTCTCTTTTAACAAATTACACTGTTAAAAATATTTTACCTTTCAATAAATTCAACCGGGTGTTAACAAAAATAAAAAAAAAGTCTTCGTTGGCATCGTATGTAATAAGACTTAAGTAGATCCTCTGGCATCCAATTACCCAAAACTTTTTCCATCATATAGATTTTGTTGCACAAAAATTGCACACAAGTGCCTATCATTCATCAACATACCGCAAATTTGGTACTCACCTGGCAGGCGTGCGATTACCTATACATATATGTACATATTTATATCCTTGATACTTTTCGCTGCCAAAATATAGCGAAAATCTAACCCTTTACAAAGAAAACCGCATCGCACATCCTTGGTCTCGGATGGTGTGCGCCATGCTTAAAATGTCAAATGTAGAAAATTACACGACATCCCTCCTCTGATGCACAATGACAAATTATAGAATTTTGGCAAAGAGGCATGGTATTGTTATCCTTATTTCTTGGCGCAAGAATTTGGTAAATAAACAGGAAAGCCAAAGGAGCAACAAAAGAAACAACAACAAAAATACATCCTTACACCACGCATCATTAATTGCAGGCTCATAGCGCTGCCAAACTCATTTCACTGCTCATTTATCTTTGGTGGTGCGATGCGCATCTCGCCATCGCTGATGTGCCACGGTTGCATTTTCTTGTCTGACGTGTGTCACTTTGGCTGATGAAGGTGACGGTGATGGTGGTGGTGGTTAAGCTGATGGTTGGAGTTTTGGGCTTCTTTTTTTTTGCAACAGGGGTTACGTCTTAATATTTAAATTTTTGAGACGCTGCTTTCTTCCCAAAGTTATGCTATTTTGTTTATTTTTGAAAAGGCTCTGGTAACTTGCGAATATCCTTCGCCATTTCAAAATGGTGTTGGTTAGACTGAAATTGCCAAAAATACTATAACGTTCGTATAATCCAAACGCAAAGCCTTCTCAGGGGATTTAATAAACACGTGCATATTTATATTCCTTTGCATCGTTTTGGCTCATTTAGGTCCTTGAGTTTTGTCATTTATTTTAATGCCATCATCATGCATCTGTACAACTTTCTTCTTAAATTTGTATGGATATAATGTATGTATCGAGTTAAAGGGGTAAGTGAGAGTGAAAGAGTGTTAGGGACAATTAATTAATGTTGATTACATTGGAGGAATTTCGGGCTCATCAGGAGTAGGTACAAGTACAATAAGATAAAGTGTGTCTATCAGGCTAACCACAACTAAAATTTTGTTCTTAAGATTGTTTGGACTTAAGATTGTTTAATTGTTTCTTGTAAGTAGTTTTAAACTGTATTTAGAATTGCCAGAAAACTTCCTTAAAATTCAATTTAAAGTTTGAATCATAGTCAAGCATCAATATGTTCGCCTTTTTCTCGCAGATATCTTATTTATTTCGTATAGGTATGCCTCTATACTGAAAGACAGATTTTCTCTGCCCAATTAAGGTTAAAAACATAGAAAAACGCACACTTCAATTTTCGCTTAAAGACACTCGCGCTTCATCCACACGAAATGCAAACAAAAAACTAACCAATAAATCATAACTGGCGGCGCTAGAAGGCTCATTAAATTTTTTATTTTTATCAACTCATATGCAAACAATAGCGGTAGACCACTCATAAATAATTTCATTCCGCCATTTCCAGATATTTCCACTATACCTTAAGGGTACCTACTTTAGTGGTCCAATAAAATAGTGTGCGCCAAACCCATACAATAATACATACACTTATGCAAACATATCTGGCAATAGGACAATAGAATTGGAAGTTGGAATCGAAATGTATTGCACATTTATTACCTCATCGCATAAATAACCCTTTTGTCTAGGACTATAGGCATTTTTGTATAGATCTTATATTTACTTTTTTTTTTGTTCTTTCTCATTTTTATCTATGCATTTGGCCCTAAGGTGTATGTACCTATATATTGATTATAGCCAAAGACCTGATTTGCAGTCCAAGGTTTTTTTTTGTCAATGCAACATTGACTATCAAAAACCGAAGTTAAAGCCTGGTATTGTAAGTGCTTCTTATTGCATTTTAATTAAAACATTAAACAAGGTTTAGTTTAATCTTTAAACTATGAAACTAATCATACCCTCATTTACATATATAGGAACAGAGTTTGCATGAAAGAGAGAGCATGAAATTTTCGTGCGGGAATAATTTTAAGAAATCCTTGTGGTTCAAAGTTTAAATCTCGCAAAATCCTTAGGGCCCCTTTCTTCATAATCGGTAGATCATCAAATGTGATTGTTCAATTTATTTTTACATTCAAAGGTTAGAGTTGTATATTGTGGAAATTTCTTATCCTCCTATTTAAACATAAAAAAAATAGAACCTAAGAAATTTCCAGCACAAATTAAACCCACTATGAACAAACTGGCCCTTAAGCTGGACATACACGAGCGAGTCGAATGGCTTGGAACCAATTTGTTTCGTGGTTTTCCGACTAGGTGACAATCCAAAATGCACGAAGCAAATGGGCTCCGAACCGTTTGGCTCACTCATGTATGGCCAGCTTTTATGTCATAATTCTTAAAACATAGATACCGAAAATCTGAATTTCAAAAACATAACAGTCCGCAAAAACTCTTATCATGCCTCTTTATTCTGTCATGTCTGTTAAGTTTGTCCAAGAATATTGTTCATGAATAATTATTCATTTAAGAGTTTTAGAATTTCGTATGATTGTATGATTTTTGAATTTAGTAATTTAGCATGTATAATTGTATACAGCATCTTGACACTGAAATCGGTCTTTGACAATGGCGACATGTATGTATGCAGATCAAATATACCTATCCAGTAGTAATTTGTGCACAATTTAGCCAAGCCTTTAAGGTTATGAAAAAAATACTGATTTTTGTTGCTCTCATAAAATCTCATATAGGTTCAACTATGCTACTTTTTAAATTCAGAACGAATTTAGCTTGCATTTTTAGAAACCAAAAATGAAGATCTAATGGATGGGGTTTCGCCTATATGGAGTTTGTTTCGTTATCTCTGTATCAGTTTGGAATAGGATACTCTATACACTGAGTATAATTTATTGTGCACATTCTACTTAAATAATAATAAAGATTATGCATATAATAGCTACAGCAAACTTCTACTCCAGAGTAATTTTTGACCTGAATCTTTTTGGGGCACGTTGTGGGTAAAATTTGAAGGTTGAATACAATTTATAATAATTTATAATTTTTCGACTATCACAATCAGTATACGTACTCATTATCCGTATGTATATAGAATATGATATACAATAGCCAATTCAACGAAGACTCAAAATTATAAAATAAATGCAAAAAATAAGGCTCTCTAGATTATTTTTTTATATGGTAGAGGTGACCCCCAGGTATAACATACCCAAAATCCCCAGCCCAGGGCCGCGAGCTAAACTTAGGAGGGGGGTTAGAGGTGCCCCTCTTTAGATTTTCGTGAATATTGGCACAACCTAGCATGTTAGCGGAAAAGTCTATACTACTTAATTAGAGACAATTAAATTGTCTATAAAAATTATATTCACATTTTTTCTAAGGTCAATAATAAAGGAGATGCGGGGTGTAGAAAAGTCAACAAATTTGAAAAACCTGTTATTGTCTTAGATGTTGAATGTTTTCTGACCAATTTACCAGGAAAAAACAAAAAAGGTAAATACACATTCATTCACTGTTATTTCATCATGTCTTGAGGCTAAGAAAGATGTTATAATTTCTTCTTTTTTCTATACATCCGATACTATACGGAAAAGTTGATGTATACTAAATTAGGCAAAATTTAATTAGCAACAGTCATTTTCATATGGCACCAAAAAATGATAACGTTTTTTTTAAAGGAACACAAAACGAAATTTGTCTGCCATAAAGGGGGGTTCTTTATCGCCCCCTTTAGAGAGGAGGGGCATTTTTTTAAAAATAATATTTAAAAACAACGGCAATTATTACAACAACAAAATTTACCTTTTTTGAAAGCCAGAACTCCGTTTTTTTGTCTTATTTTTAAATCAAGTTATTGGTGTCCATAGTTTTTGTAAAAATTACTTTCAAACTCAAAATTAAAAAAATTGAAAATTTAGTTTTTGATTTTTTTTTTCTTATTGGGAAACAAGATGCTGAATAGTAACATTGTAACAAGTGAAATGTTATTACTCATACGTCTATACATAATAGTTGTGTCTTTTAATTTTTATATTTCTGGAAAAATATGAAACGAAAAGAGATTTAAGAGGTGTAAAAATATTTTGAAATAACTTTATCTTTTTGAAAAGTCCTTTTTTCATTAACCCAACTAGCGAGCAAATAATAGCACAAATCGGAAAATGTATTTGTTAAAAAAATTGATACCAAATTCATTTCTAATAACTTTTTTTGTTATGATGAAAAAAATGTATTGTGTGTGTCGAGACGATTTGTTTTCATTCTTTCTTTGATTACACTGTGCACTGTGCTAGACAAAAAAAATTTAAACACTTTTGAAGTGGTCTATTGGAGGTTGAAGGCTCACCCCTTGAACACAATGCAAGTCGTTGGTAGCGAAAAGAATCGCTGTAGCATAAGCTGTCATTAAAATCGCTCAACTTTCAGTAGAAAATAATTCAACTTTGGCGACTGCGATTGCTGCAGATACAGCTTCCCATTTTGGCGCTGTATACCTACTTTTTTCGTATATTTCAATTTTGACAGTGCGACAAGCGGCTGCTAAGGGCGCCTCCATTCTGCTTGCCCAGTAAGGTAGCGCGTACAGTGCTGCGAGAAGCTATGCGACATGCGATTGAAGATGAGACATAGTGCGCACAGTAAAAGCGATTGTGTGCAGTTGTGTTGCTCGATTGTTTACTGTCGAAACAATGTGGACTCGTCATCAGAAGATGAATTTTTTTGGTCCCAAAGTGGAGGCTTTTTGAAATATTAAAATATTACTGTTTTTTTTTTTGTTCTTTAAATGTCAAAGGTCAAAACAAACGATATGAACCTTCTCACACAATCTCGTTTGAAAGAGTTGTCAGTCTGTGAGCAAGATGATTTCGAAAGGCATGCGAGAAACTCGCAACTCAACTAAATTCGCAGAATAATGATAAAACCAATCAACCCAATGACGAGATATGCGGGAATATACCAAAATAATTAATTTATTTCAAAAAAAAACATAACTTTATTTCAATTATTTTATTTTTTTGGAAAAAGTTTAATCGAAATCGTTTGAGCCGTTTTCGAGAAATCTGACAAAACCGAAATCGTTTTATGGCAGCTACCCGTTTTAGATCAACTGAAAAAAAAAGTTCGAATTTGTCATGGGAATAACATAAAAACGCTTATACAAAGGGGGGGGGGGGTGATGTCAGTTATTTAAATACGAATATAATGTATTTTAGTTTTACCACTATTGTATAAATATAGCCATTTGCCCAAGAGGTCATTTTTGAAAACCAGAACTATTGTTTTCATTTTCAGTAGTGAATATTTATATTTAAATGATTTTAAATATTAAAATCAGTACCTAATGATATTTAACTAATGTTTCCTGCAATTTCAATTCAAATTAGTGGCTAGTTATAGCGATCAGGATAACGCATCAGGAAAATTTGATGGTCGCCAGCCTACCACCAAGTTTTTCTGTTTGTAATGCACACGAAAAACTTTTTCGTCCGCAATTCTGTCAGTGGAATGAGTGAAATTGGAACTCATATCATTGGAATTTTTTGTTCCATTTTGTGAGAAATTACGATCAGCTGGCACGAATCATCTGGAATATAAATAAATACATTTTTAAAAAAGATAATTGTTTAATTGTAAATTTGATTTGATCAACAATATTTTTGAGTTATTTGTCATCGACTAATGCAGCATTTGTGTTTCAAATCGAATGAAAATAGTGCAAAAATCAATTTGAAAGTTTTTCCTTATTCATTTTCCTGATCGCTATAACCGGCCCCTTACGATTAGCTGAAATAAAAACTTTGATAGAAATAAAATATTTTCTGAATAAAATTCCAAACAAATGATCAAGGGAATCCAAACATTTTTTTCCTTAGAATTTTGACAGCTAAACTGAAATTTTTCATTCAGGCAACTGGAGATTGCTGTTATACTGTTGCTGAGGCCATCCGAAATAAAAAATGTAACATTCAGGAATAGAAACGAAGAGTGCGTTCACTGGTTCAGCTAATAAAGGTTCGTTCGACTCAGTTGTTTATTTTAAATTTCCTTGGAACCAAAAATGAGGTAACTTCGCAAAACCAAAAAAAAAGTGTTTTCGTAGAAATTTGTTAATTTTTTTGTAAAGCTCATTTTATTTTGAATCTGCTTTGGCAGTTAAATACTTTTTTTCTCTTTCTATGTTCATACTTAAAATTTTCAAAGCTTTTAAAATGGATTCCAATCGAGTGCGTTTGTAAAATCTTCACCTATGTATTTTCGTGCAAACTTGTTTGAAATTATCTTATTTCGAAAAATATATTTTCAACGAAATTGCCTAACTTGTAGTGTAAAACGTAGCATTACATTCGTAATCTGCTATTTTACGACGACTTTTGATTCTTGACTGTTTTTTGAAATTAAATGCGATAATTTAAGATAATGAGAAGATGAAGAAATTAAAATATTAAAATATTGAAATTACTTCTGTTTTAAGTGGAGTGAATGAATATAATTCAATTAAAAAGTTCAAGTTACCTCAACTCCAGAAATAATTATTGTGTTTCGCCCAAGGTATAATAGTGGGCTCTTCAGTCAGTCTGTTATACCCTACTAAGACATACATTTTGGTCGATGTTTACCAACTCTTATAAAAATCACAGCACGAAGATACTGTGAATTTTATTATTCTTTTTTTTTTAGGGTATAACAGACTGACTGAAGAGCCCACTGTTATACCTTGGGCGAAACACAATTATTTTTGGAGTTGAGGTCACTTGAACTTTTTAATTGAATAAGTTAAGATATATTTTTCAGGATATGATGGATTTTAATGTATTTTAACTTATAACCAATAGAGCAAGTACAAATTAGAACTGATAGCTCACGTACCCATTTTCCAATTCAATTTGGACACGAGTTTTGTGGCTGTAGTTTGCTCATTTGTTTACATTTTACTATAGTTACGAAACACATATTTCATTTTACTTAAATTTCAATATAAAAAAAGTTCTTTGCTTTTTTTTCTACCAGATCTAATCTTCATCAAATCTTATTTAAAAAAAGTGAAAAAATTAGTTTTGAATCAAATTAGCGGTGACATTTTCATAAGTTACATTCTAAAGTGTAAGTTTATTTTACTATTGTTACCAATACGACCCCCCCTCAAAAAAAACTTAAAATAAAACTTTCTTAACACTGTGTATAAGCTTTGGAAAGAATTAACAATTAAACTGAACCCAAAAGTCCGCTTATCTTCATCAAATACTTTGCACATTACGTACCTATTGAATTCGTTTAACTATAGTATGTGATAATCCTTTTGACAAGGTAGGTAAGATAAGGATGATGGGAAAAATAACATGGGTAATTTAGACAGTCTAGGTTAGGTACTCATTCCTTGTAAAATAATTGCCGCAGACTGCACTTAATCACTTTTGACATAAAAGTACACGTGTAAGCTTTGAATTGCGGTCAATTATACTTTTTTAATTGATCTATATGGTAATTATTGGTTTCGTGTCAAAAAAAAATTCGAGGTTTTAATAAACACTAATTACGCGATGAAAAAGTCCAAAAAATTAATCTTCGTCAAGACGTCCGTCGTCGGTCGGTCTGTTTATCTGTGCGTGCTGGTGTACACCGAGCTAGAGCCTAACGAATGAACGTATTTGCTTAAAATTTAGTGTGAATCATTTTTATGCGATTCCCTAGAGAAAAATTTGAATTTTTGTTTTAGCTCATCTAGAACGGGTAGGTGTCATACGATTTTGGTTATATCAGGTTTTCTCGAAAATGGCTATAATGATTTTGATTAACCTTCGTACATGTAATCTTTAAAACAGTTCTAATAATACTGCATACTATACGTACATTTTTACCAGAAGGTTGAAATAATATGGAAATAATATGTTTTGTTTTTGAACAAAATTGTCTTTTTATCTACCTACTTGTTTTGATTTTGATATATCTAATTGTTAGCTTCACAAGAGCAAGTTTGTGCTATCAGTGTCGTGCATATTTTTTTTATATTCTAGGTACTTACATAGGTTAACATAAGGGCATATTTCGCATTCGTAAAAAGAAAAGGATTGGGTACGAAATTTCAACTTTTAAAATATCGACTACCTTTGCATATTAGGTCACTGTTTATAATTTTGACAAGAAAATGTCAACTGGTTAAAAGATAAAAGATCGACTGATCAATATTTTTTTAACATTTTACCTACCTACACAACTATAAAAGCAAATGCATGCGATTCATTTGTGTACTTTATATAAACTATAAACAAAAAAGGTCTAGATTAGTCCAATAAAAACAAAGAATGCTCTCACGTTTCACTAACTTACATGTCTATTAAATGCAAACGGGGTAGGTAACTTCTGAAAATTCTGTTCTAATCCAACTATGAAAGTAAGCGTTTTTTTTGGAATTTGTAGCTATTTTATGATGAAACCTTTCGGAAGAATTCGACTGAGTTATTTGCAGGGATGATTTTTTTTTATTTAGAAGTTAAATGCATTGTTAAATTTAAAGCAAATTAGTCGATTTCAGTGAAAGCGTTTTGTAAATTTAAGATAGCCGCGGTGGGGATTTTGGTTTTCAAAATTAGCAAACAGTTTTTTGTGAGATGCAAAGGAAACCCCTTGGATTTTAATATTTTTGCCAACGATCTGGCTCAAACCCTGAAAAATTGTTTCCCTACTTTAAAACAAGGGCGTACGGAGGAGGGGTAGCTGAAATTTATCTGCTGCAATTATTTTTTTGAGGAACTAAGAAAACTTTGAATAATTCCCGCTATTACGATTGTCAATTATCAACCAGTTGAAGATTGCTAAAATTTAGCAATCATTTGAAATACCGACCTTCAGTAGATAAAAGTTTTCATCATTGTGAATTGTATTCAGCGATGTTAGTGATTTGAAGTAATGGGGTTTTGTCTATCAAATAAATTATCGAAACTGATTCTTTTTATTTATCAGAATAATTATGTATTTGTCAAAATAAAAACAAACATGTATCAAGTTCAATTGCAATTTAAAATTACCTCAGTGGAATTGTGGTTTGACGAAGATGAAGATACTTTTGAAAAAATCTAGAAGATGAAAGGGGCTCAGAGATGCTTCAAACACCCTAGAATATACAAAGTTTCCGTTTATCAAAGTCGGCCTTCTCTTACATCTTATCTAAAGTAGAACATAAACTTAAATTATCCAAAAGATGCACATCGGTCCCAAACATTATAAAATTGTGCACAGCATTACGCCCAAGGGTCGTACCTACTAATTAAGCGAAGAGAATAATTTTTCAATTGGCCTTGCACAATCCACCCTTTTAAGGCTTAACTACATAGGCCTACTTTTGTACAAAAGTACAAAGTGAGAAATAAATATCTATACTATGCTGAAGATACCTGCTTGCAAAAAAACGATTGAAAATTGTGCATGGTGACTTAATTTATCTTTCAGAACAATTTTCGTATGCTTTTTGCAAGCAGGTTTCCTCAGTGAATATGTATTTTAAATTAATTTCTCACTTTTGAACTTTTTGGAAAAAAGGAGGTCTTTTTGGTTAAGCCTTTACTCATTGCGCTATGCAAATTTACTCTTCGTCGGCTAACTTTTTTCAATTAAAAGAAAAAATTGCAAATATCAATAAAGTTGATGAAAATTGACACTAACAATACCAATTTTTTTCATTAACAATGGAGAATTGATACAAATTGACATTTTATCAACTATTCATTGAAGGTTGACAAACAAAATACCGAATGAAGAAATTGCTTGATAAATAACAACAACTTTCAATTCACGATTGACAATCACAATAAGGGTGAATGTTCCATTTACTAAAAAAATTCTTTTACCTGTACTTTTTTAGAAACATCGTTTTTTTGTATGAAAACTAAGCCCACTCCGATAAAGTGAGTAATAATAAGTGAGTGAGGACATGGTGCAGCCTTTGAACGAATCATCAAAAATAACCTACCCATTCCATAAGATTAACTGAGGTGCATAATAGCCAATACTAGAGATTAACTCTGAGTCAAGCCTGAGTTAGTTAAGCCTGCAAGTAAATGGATAACGATTTACATATCTCAAAAGCAGTTTTCGATCGAAGACTAACATTAACTTTCAGCTATCAAAAATCTTTCGAAAATCAATACCACAAAAAAAATCAATTATTAGGAGTTAGCTCGGGTTTAACTCAACTCAGAAACTGGGATAATCACGCACTGAAAAACGCGGCCTTAGTAGACTTATTTCACTGCACCTTAAGCCTGTGGTACAAAATAAAATTTGATTTTTTAAAATGAAATTCATATTTTTGTGTTAAAAAAAGAGCGTTTTGATTGCCAGTGTGACAATTCGACAAGCATATCTTCAAAAGGTGGGTTCTAACTGCTTAATTTTTCGATTTTTTATTAGAAGACCCAATTTTTAAATAAAAAAAAAAATAATAATCTGAATCTGGATTTTGTTTGAGTTTGAACCCCCATCCCCCAATCGCAATCCAGCGTTTTATTATTAATTTAGATAAAAAAAATATATAAGTATTTTTTGGTTGTTATGTTCTACAAAATGTCTCATAGCTGCAGCTGTACTCCATGATGGATTTCGTCATTTCCCTTTCGGTGACGTCATGATATAGTTTAACCCATTAACAAGTATTTCGGTCTTCTCAACATTGGATTTTCTGTTCATGCATGGTTGGCCATCTCGTAGTGATAATAGAATACCAGCTCACCTACAGAGGTATTTAACAATCAGCCAAAAAATGTTATACTGAACTTTTAAACATGAATATTATTTTGTGTTTCAATAATATTTACAAGTAATAGACTAAGAGCCCAGGGCCGCCAGACATACGTCATTTTATCAAATCTAAGATTTTTTCTGCGAACTGGTACTATTGTAGCTAAGAACAAATGGATACTAAGAATCTTCAATCCGGGTGCAATTAAGAGGTAGCGAGTGTTAAAGTTGCATACAAATGTTGCAACATTGCGTTTTTTTATCAAAGCTGAATTTTTGATATGTGTAAGGGGATGGTGTCATTTAATTTATTTGGCACTTGCACAGTGGGACCTAACGTGAGCCAGACACTTCAAATCTGTGCAACTAATCGTGCCATTTACATAACAGAATCAAATCAAGATTTTATGTTTTCTATGCGCAAATATTCTACAATATTTTCTAATCAGCAAGACACCTAAGCGGGGCCTTGCATCACCTTATAACTGTCAAAATAATAATTCTTTGTTACTTAAACGTGATTTTTTCGCTTATTTTAGGTGTTTTTAAATGTCTGGCTGATGAATACGCCCCACTGTAGATGTATAGCTGATGGGGATTTATTTTTATACAGTTGCCCATAAAACATATAAATATTAGCTTTAAAGTTACAACGTAAATGGTACAATTAGTTTGACATATTTTAAGTGTTTGGCTTACGTTAGGCCCCACTGTAGATGTCTGGAAAGTGTCCAATAAAGTTAATGACTACATCAAAAATTCAGCTTTGATAAAATAACGCAATGTTGCAACATTTGTATGCAACTTTAACACTCGCTACCTCTTAATTGCACCCGGATTGAAGATTCTTAGTTATCCATTTGTTCTTAGCTACCATAGTACCTGTTCGCAGAAAAAATCTTAGCTTTGATAAAATGACGTATGTCTGGCGGCCCTGGGCTCTTACTCTATAATGGGCTACACGAGAAGCCTGTATTCAGTTTTTGCTTGTTCGGGCTATTTTAGACATTATGGAACCTTTTCTTTTGGAAAACTGTCGGAACCTATTGTTAAGTTTCATAATAGCGACATAGGTGCCCGGAGGGGGGCACCTTATTATTATTAACTAGGAAATTTTGACAAAAATGACTGTTTAAGTGTACTTTTTTTTGTCAGAGTCCATGGTTTGCCCCCCCCCCCCCCTGAATCTGAGCTAAGTCGTGTATGCCGCTTTCATTTTACTCTTTGTTTTGTTCCGAAATGTGATTATTTTCTTGACAGCTTTGATTCCAGGTCCATGGTTTGCCTTGGGATTTTATCATTGTCAGGGGTGGAATCAATTGTGTTGATTGTCGATTTGAAGATAGCTGACTTTATCACATCTATAGGCAAAGATAGAGAGAGCAATCATCAAAACGACAATCAACAAATCCTTCGATCAAATGTTCCCGCTTCTTCCCCCTTAAATTATTTTAGAAAAGCTATTTATATTCCGTACATCGATTCCCTGAAAATGTCGCTTACAAAATGCTTTTCAGAAGAAAATCAAGCTGCATTTTCACTATTTCAGCTATCACCAAAAAATATGGAAATTATGGATAGATAGATAGATTTTTTTTCGCAAAAAATAACTTAACCGCATATTTTACAATTCAGAGATTTGATTAAACTTATCTTACATCTGAAACATTATCTTATTTTATTTGAAAAATCATTTGGGCAATAGTTTATTCTAAGGAAAATGCTTATAAAAAAACCTTCAATTTGATTTTAGGAAAAAAGAAAAAAAAAATAAATGACTAGATTGCAATAAGTTAAGAAAATAATAAACAACATTTCAACAGTAGTTGATTTAAATAAATGAGAGCAAATATGTAATAAATACATAAGTAATCAGAATTAATTATACATACAAACAAAAAAATTAACAAATAGGTCAGACAACACCCGAAGGAAGGTAAGTCGAGATTTTTGCTGAGTTAAACCACCTGACTCAGCTTGTTGACGAGCCTACTCGGATTCCTGACGTTGCAGGTCAAATCGCCAACACTCTAGACTTGTTCCTTACCTCTGACCCTAATAAATACACTATTAGTGTATTATCTCCTCTAGGCTCATCAGACCATTGTGTCATATCTGCGAATTTCTCGTGCCACCAAATCACAGTTAAAGAAAAAATCCCAAAGAGAACCGTTTGGTAATACGAGAAAGCCAACTGGGACGGTCTCAATAATTTCTTCAAGAGCTTTAACTGGTCATTATGCTTCCTCGATAGTGATGTTGACGCCAGTGCAGATATGATTACAAACTTGATTCTTTGTGAAATGAGAAATTTTATCCCGAATAGGGTGAAATCTATCAAACCCAAAGAAAACTCATGGTTTGATTCGAGCTGTGAAGAGGTTATTAGGGTTAGAGAAGTAAGCTTCCGCTGTTATAAAGCCAACCCTACTGAGGAAAACCGGAAAAAGTTTCAACAAGCTAGTAAGACCTGTAACGTTCATATTCGAAGAACCAAATTTTTACATGATCAAAAATTACGGCAAAAAATACTACAATGTCCCAAAGGTAGTAAACATTTTTGGTCATTTGTAAAAAACATACGAAATACCACCTCGTCCTCGGTTCCAACGCTCGTCTTCTATGATACTCCTTTTGTCAGCTCGCAAGATAAAGCCAATTTGCTTACAGCACAGTTTGCTGTTAATTCGTCGCTGCCAGAAAGTGTTATGACTCCTCCTGTACTTGAGAGCGTAAATGATTTTATGGGAAAAATCTTCTTTCGCACTCGTGCAGTTGCTAGAGTTCTAAAGGATCTCGATGTACACAAATCCGCTGGCCCGGATAGTATCCCTCCCATTGTTCTGAAGAGGTGTTCTTCAACGCTGGCAAAACCACTGCGTAAGCTTTTCCATCTGTCCAACTCTACTGGTCTCTATCCGAGTGGATGGAAAACAGCATTTGTCCAACCTGTCCCTAAAAAAGACGTATCTTCTTCAACCTCTAACTATCGACCAATTGCACTTACGTCCCTTCTTTCCAAGGTAATGGAAACGCTGATTAATTTCCAGCTCAAGAAATATCTCGAGCAACGAAAGCTTCTTAATGACCGGCAGTATGGCTTTCTTAGCAATAGGTCCACCGGTGATCTGATGGTATATCTCACCGAACAGTGGAACAAATCTTTACATCGTTTTGGAGAAAGTAAGATTATTGCACTTGATATTTCAAAAGCGATTGATAGAGTTTGGCACCAAGCTCTCTTATCGAAAATGCGCACATTTGGTTTCGATGAATCACTTCTTCGTTGGATTATAAATTACCTTTCGGACCGTTCAATACAAGTCGTATTGGACGGTTTCAAGTCTGAAATCCTCAAAATAAATGCTGGTGTGCCCCAGGGCTCCGTTTTGTCTCCGACTCTCTTCCTTATTTTTATAAATGATCTTTTGTCTGAAACTTCTAATCCATTAAACTGTTTTGCTGACGATAATACCCTCAGCTTCTCATATTCGTTTACAGATTCTCATCCATATCCTTCGGATGTGGAACTTGAACGGCAGCGTATGATAAGCTCATTAAATTCTGATCTCGACAGCATTGTCCAATGGGGAATCGAAAACCGCGTAGAATTTAATGCTTCTGAAACTCAATGTTGTCTCCTGTCGTTAAAGCGAAACCCACCCCCAATGCCGCTATCCATGGGCGGCACTTGCATCGAGGAAACCGAACAGCTTTCAGTTCTCGGTATGTGTGTCACAGACCACCTTTTGTGGAATGACCACATATTTGAAGTCGCCAAAAACGCTGCTAAGTGTTTAGGTTTTCTCCGTAGATGCAAGAAGTTTTTTTTTCCCTTCTGATCTGGCTGTGATCTACAAAGCCTTTATTCGTCCAAAACTTGAGTACAATTCTCATGTTTGGGCAGGAGCTCCAAAAACTCACTTGAGTTTGTTGGACAGAATTCAAAAGAGGGCTCTAAAAATGATAGGCGAAAGATCTATAACAGAAATAATTACATCTCTCGAACACCGCCGTAATGTTTCGTGTCTTTCTCTATTTTATCGCTATTATTATAATCAGTGTTCTATTGAAATAGCCAGTTGCATTCCTCCCCTTAAAAAATTCAACCGTAATACTCGCGCTACTAGGAATGCCCATCACTTCACCATCGAGCCCAACTTCGGACGTACTGTAATGTACAGAGATTCTTTCTTCAGTCGCACCACACGAATGTGGAATGCTTTACCTGACTCGACTTTCCCCTCCCATTTCGATGTGCAAACGTTCAAAACCAATAAGCATCTGTATCTCCTTCTAAATCCTCTCCTACTTACCTAATCGCTCGTGTTGTGTTAAAAACATTTTAAGGGTAGCCATAACCCCTTTTGGGCGCGTGGAATATAAAAAAAAAAAAAAAAAAATTAATAAATAAGTAAATGAATTATAAATAAATTAATAAATGAATAAATAAATAAATAAACAATTAAATAAATAAAAAAATAAAAAAATAAATAAATAAATATGTTTATAAATAAATAAATAAGTAAATAAATAACTTAGAAAATAAATAAGTAATTTGGTATAAATAGGTACAGAACAAGTAAATTAATAAATAAATAAGTATTTGCTGGAACAATTTTTACAAATTTAAATAGTATATCTTGCGCTGGCCGAAATTCGACCCGCAAATACTTATATTGACAGACTCTAGAGTCAAATAATTTGTTTGAAAATTAAATCACTCAAATTTTTGTTTAGTTTTTAAATTTAATTTTCGTATGCAAAGTGATCGTCAGTGCAAAAACAAAAATGACCCACAGTATGTAAATGCGCTTCTCAGATATATTCTGCACATCTTCGCAACTATGGCCTTGCAACCATATAAAATTTATCGAAATCGGTTGGATACTTTTGGAACAAATGGTAGCACAAAATTTTTTCAAGGCTATTAATATATAGATAACAAATAAATAACAAATCAGTTAATAAATTAACAAGTAAACACATGGATGTGTAGGAGATAGAACAAGAAGAACAAATATTTATTACAGTTTGTTAATGAGTATATATGCAAATTATGGATTCTCCAGAATTCGATATTATTATACAGGAAATAATGGAGAAATATGGCTGCTTTCTGGATAATTTCCTGGCGAAGATTAAGATGTGGTACAGTTTTAACAAAATGCAGACTAATGGAAATGATTGTTCAAACTTTTCTGATTTATTGAATAGTGTAGAGAAGTTTTATAAATCGATTTTTTCAGCTCTTTGTATAGAGCTTTCAATTCCAGCAACTACTTGCACCGCTGAGCGATCGTTCAGCACCTTAAGCATTGTAAAAACTTGGCTTAGATCCACAATGGCCGACAAACGACTTAATTCGTTGTGCATGGTGAACATTCATTGAAATATTGTCAAAAAACAAACAAACTTTTAGAACGAAATAATTGACCGTTTTGGAAAAGAGCCCAGGCGGTTGCAGTTGCTATTCACTAAGTAATAACAAATGTTGAAGAAAAATCATATATTTGCTTCCTTTTTAACGTCAATACGAATAAAATGTCACATTTTCTAGTCCTAAGATAAAATCACTTACAACTGACCTATGCCTAGACCAAATGAATAATCTTTTAATAAAAAAAACATCAAATTCAGAAATTGCATATTCATTTTTTATCTGCCCGCCCCCTGAAAAAAATCCTGCTGGCGCCTATGAATAGCGATCTAAGGTTCTGCGAAAACAAAATCAAAAAGGCCGATGAACTGGTAAAAAATTTGGTTTTCTATTGATTACAAAAAAACTTCATATTACCTACCTATACCTTTAATATTTTGAAACCCAAGTATTTTTAGCTCTACACAATTCCGAAAACTTTAATCTTTTGACCTACTTTCATGTTACCTACCATCAGTGTATCTTCTTCCTATATAAATACAGGCAGACAGGCATTATTGCGGAATTGTTTTTCATTTTTATTCTCGATAATTTTGTTGTTTGCTTTCTAAATTATATTTCCATTGTTTGGCAATACGAATAATTTCAACATTACCAAAAAAACACTTTGTATTTTATTTATTCTTTCATGTCAAAGGCCAAAGCCCCTTCCTTATTACTAAATCATATTTCTAACACAGAACTTCCAATGAAAACATCTCGTCTTGCAATCGCACTTCAACTATAAAGACGATATAGGAACAGTAATTATATTATAAATATTCATATACCTTCCTATTTGTTCCCATAGCCCAAGTAGTGTCCGCACTTGCACTTTGAATCAAAAAGTGCATGTGGGAGATTCATATTAAATTCCGGGTAATTGACGCGACCATTCTCCAGTCAACAACAGTCAAAGACCGCCCGGTAGTCTTTATATTAGATAGGTATAATATCGAGAACAACGCCACTACACACATATATATGTAGATGTACGAGGTACGAGGGTCGATGGGAAGCATATTAACCATATGTAAGTAATTCTAGATCTATGCGAAACAACTTCACTGACGACTATGGCACTGGCAGTGCAAAATGTTCTGTTCAATGGCCTCTTTATGAGACGTTAGAATTAGAAATTGCAACTACTGACGAATGTTGGAATGAAAATCCGAAATAGCCCCGTACGTAGAATTTTTCACCAAGGCTTTTCGTGATGGTGAGTGCACGCTGAGAGACTTACCAAGAATTATTGTTAATCGCAATTTGAAGAATATTGTTTTGAATTTGAATATAATCTCAAGCGTTTCATATAACAAAATGAAGAGTTTAGAAGAATTCATTATCGTCATGCACGACGATGGGAGTCAATTAATTATGTTATACTTTTTGTTTGTTTATTGCATCAATATGACAAGGATTATTGATTGATGATATCTAATGTGAATGAACTTAAACAGCAATTTCTTAACGTAGGTACATCAGAGGTGTATTTTTTGCAGAAAAAAAACTGCTATACTTTTAAGTACTGGAATCCAAAATTATATGACAACACCAACCAAACCATTAATAAATATTCAGTAATACGCGAAAAAGGCGATTTGCTTATAAAAAAAACATCAAAGTTGTATTTCCTATAATCGTATATTTTGTCAAAAACGTGCTATGTAAATGAAATATTATTAGAAATGGTCTAGATATTACACGTACAAAGTTTAATCAAAATTGTTAAAGTTGTTTTCAAGAAAAGTCGATAAAGATAAATTCTTTGTACGGGATCTACACGTTCTAGATTAGCCTAACAAAAATTGAAATAACTTCTCTAAGAAACCACAAACAACATACGATTAAATTAAACATTTACTCGCGCATAATGGCTGTGATGTCTCAATCGCTGCCGGTTGAAATGTAGTGCGCTGCAGAACCTAAACAACTTTCTTTCAAACTTCTTGAGGTTCCTGAATGGCCGTCGAGATGAAGAAAGAGACTGGGAAGGAATAGCTGATAACAGGCCTGAGAAGCGGCTTTTACATCAATATCTTCGTCTTCTGTTGGCTAAGTCCGTCGTCTCTGCATCTCATCAGTGGGTGGAGTCGGTGGAAAGCCTTAAGTTGGCTGCTTTGACCACGTTTCGTGATTTCGGGTTTAACCTTGGCAACTCGTTGAAGGCTAGGTGATTCTTTTTGGCAGCTGTCGTAGATCCGTTCGATAGCTTTGATATTCTTTACTTTTGATTTGCAATCATCCAGTTATGAACGTAGAAATTTCTGAAAGAAAAAAAAGAAATAAGAATTTTTGGTAGTTAAGGAGGTAAATGTGCAATAGGTGAAGATTTTGGGTAAGGGCTTCAATCCATACGCTGTCGAATGCTTTCTCGACACCGTAACCTTTTTGGGTAGAGGTGGCATGGAAGTTGTTGAGCGCTTCTGTAATTTCATTCTGGAACTTTAGGAGCAGATGCAGCGTTGATTTGTTTTCTCTTAAGTCAAACTGCAGGTTCGGGATAATGTCGTTTTTGCTACAGAGCTTCTTTATCATCCAAACTAAGACTTCTTCCAGTATTTTTTTTTTCATGTTCATCAGGAGAGGAATGAAGCCGGTAGTTATATTTCTGAAACTGGAGTATGATTTGATTGATATTCTTGGTTGATTCTGGTCCTGTCTTGATTGCTTGTAGCCTCTTCTGGAACTGGATATTTGTTACTATGCTGGATGTATGCAGTTCGAACATGACGTTGGTTGACGCATTGCAACTCGCTCCAAACCATTAGGTAGTTGCTGTTGGTGGTGTTCAGCTATCACTGATGGATCCTATGGATTCATTTTGGTGCAGGGAAATAATTCCACGGGAATTTGCTCCACATGAACATTTATTTCACTCTTAGTGGGAATCTGCTTCACTATTCAATGTGGAGTTGGTTCCCACTGAGAGAGAGAATTTATTACCCTTTTTACTGAGAATGAATTCCACTTTGAATGGTGGAGTTTCTGCCCACTTAGTGTGAGAAATAATTACACTTCTTTTCTTATTACTTTACTACTATTAAAGGCTACCTACGAGGGTGCATCGTATCAAGTCTTACACAACGAAAAGGTATCAGAGGACTTCGATATCCATAGCGGAGTTCGTCAAGGATGTTTGCTATCTCCACTACTTTTCCTGGTGGTTATAGGGGATGTCCTTCATGCAGCTCTAGCCGAGCAAGCGTGTGGAATTCGATGGACGATGTTTTTGTTCCTGCAACATCTTGATTACGCTGACGATATTTGTTTGCTCTCGCACAACATTATGGATCTTCATCATATAGTGACTAATCTGGAATGCGAGGCAAACAAAGTCGGTTTGAGGATCAAAGCCGGGAAAACAAAAATCCTCAACATTTCTGAATCTTCTTCCCAAGTTGTCGTTGCGGGACAGCAGGTTGAAGCGGTGGACAACTTCCTGTACCTCGGTAGTGTTGTCTCAAAAGACGGCGGTGGTACGGATGAAGATGTTTACTGCCGAATCGGCAAAGCTAAAGCTGCTTTCGGCATGCTGTCTAAAGTTTGGAGTAGCAACGTCTACAGTACGAAGACCAAACTGCGACTGTTCGAGTCGACCGTAGAGTCAGTACTACTATAGGGTGTAGTACATGGAAAGTGACCGCCTCTGTCACAAGGAAGCTACAAACTTTCAAAAATAGATGTCTCCGAAACATCCTAAGGATTTTTTGGCCGAACACCATCTCTAACCAAGAACTCCTTCGGAGAACGGGCCAAAGTCCTATTGACATCGTTATTAGGAAAAGAAAGTGGCAGTGGATTGGTCACACCCTACGTCGTGGTGCAGACTCTATTGCAAGACATTCAATGGAGTGGGATCCACTCATCCAAGATGACAGAATTAAATCAGTCGCCAAGCAGGCGCTTATGTTGTCAGTTGGTGTACTTTAAGTTTATGTGTAGTAAAGAGTACGTTGGGTGGCCCGCTTTGCCGGTTTAAGGATTATGACTCCCTTTTCAGGTCCTCTGTCCCGCTCACGCGACTCCGTCGCTCCGCTTAGGGTATGCTCAGTCGCCAGGCAGGAGCATATGTTGTCAGTTGATGTGCGTTCAACTGAAGCACACCAACTGACAACATAGGCGCCTGCCTGGTGACTGAGCATACCCTAAGCGGAGCAATGGAGTCGCATGTGCGGGACAGATGACCCAAAATGGAGTTGTTAGTCACTAGGCCCTGGTTCTTCATGAGCCGTTGTACTACCCGATTTATTTATTTATTTTTAAGTTTACGAAAAAATAAGAACAAATCGAAAACATTGCACAGTTAAATTGAAATGTTAGCATTTAATGAATGACTAATCAAATTAAGCAATAAACCATTAACTATATTTTTTCGAGGAAACATTAATGACAAGTTATCTACTGAACTACGTTTCGATAGGCTAATGGTGCTCATCTTTTTTTTGGTAGATATTTTGAAACGTTTAACATTAATTTTGATAATGATGTCGAAAGGTATCCTTTGTGTAAATTGGCGGAACTTTTATAGAATTAAAAATTAAATAATTCCTTTGGTTTAAAAAATAAAATCTACAAGAAATTATTGTTCCTATTTTCGTGAACTTATTAAATTTTTAACAGGCCTGAAGAGGGACGTAGACATTAACACGTCCGAAACGTCACAAGTTAAATAAGAGTTAAACAAAAATAGATAAATACCTATAGCCCACTTAGGAATCAAATTTTAAAAACTCTACAACAAATATTTCTATTCTCCGTAACCTTTCGTTATTATAGATATCTACATATAGATAATTAAAAAAAATAGTTACAACTAAATTGAAATAATCGGCCTGAAGACCACAACAGAATTTTGTCAATTATAATCTACATTTTTCTGTTGTATTGCTAACATTCTCGGCCTCATTTATATTAGTTGAACTTAAGTTAAAAAAAAAAAACGTACCTGTGAGCTATACCTACATGCTGTATGTTCACGAAGATCATGGTTGCAGATAAAACTCTGTACTTACCTACATAAATCATACACCAAAATACTCCAGCTCCAATGATTAAATTAGAAAAAGTTTGAAAAGTAACATCAAATTAAAGAACCCCCACAAAATGGCGAATACAAAATCGGCTTATCAAGCAACCTACAAAAAATTAAAACTAAACAAAAATCAAAATCCAACTTTGATATAAATAGGTAGTTATCCCTTACTACTACTTATTTCATGTATGTACGTATGTAACTATATAATATGTATCTGCATATACTCTACTTTTGCACTAGATGACTATTGGGCATTGGTCCCTTTTTATTCCAAAAATAACGGCCTGTACAAAACATGATTGTTTCACCCTCGCATCATGTGCATGTGCACAACATTTTACAAAAGAAAAAGCATCCTGCAAATCCTGCTGCTGCTGTTGTTGTTGTTGCTATTTCTATTGGTAGATATTGCTATTCCTGCGATGCCGATGCAAAACAAGAAACGCAGAAAAAGTATACGGAAAATACAACATATCTGCAGCCATTTTGAAAGTTTTGCCCTCTAACGTCAGTTGTATCGTGTATACCTATAATACTATAGTACCATCAACACAACCCTTCTTCCCAAGCTCGAAATAGGTACGGTACATATACCTATCTGCAAAAAAATAATAAAACCAAGCCAAAGGCCGACACATTCGGAAAATTCCCAAGGACTCAAACGATGAAATGTCAGTTTAATATACCTATACCTTGGGCTTGGGTATAAATAGGACGAAACGAACAAAAAAAAAATGAAAATAACAAACCAAAAACGTTCGAAGGATAACACACTCTTGCGAAACGGCAAACATCCCCTATACCAAATGCGAACCCTTTTTCAACATGCCAGGCTTATATTGCATATATGCATTTAGCCATATGCATGTGCAATAAACACACACACACACACACGCACTCGAAATCGAGATGTATCCATACGAATATTCCTACAAAACCAACCCAACCCAACCCACCAGCCAACCACTATTCATTAATTGATATCGCATCGTCTACGTGGGCTTCGTTCGGTAGGTATACGGTACGGCTTGGTACGTGCGAAATCACCACAGGGTTGGCAATGTCCTCCCGTATCCTGTTTTTTTTTCTGTCGAAATGTTAAGCTACCATTTTCAATGTGTTTTTGTTTCAGCAGACATATACCTACCCACTACCTATGCACATAGTTTGCGGTACTGGTAGTTCAAAGTGTGTATAGAGCTTACTATACAGCACACGCAGATCTCCTCCAAACACATATAGAGATAAGCTGCCTCCAGGCTCTTCTCTAAAGCCTCCTCTTCTGGGAGCTCTGTGTCGAGAAAATCAATACACACGGACACACGCACATTCGAATGTTCTCCGATCCCAAACACAAGAGCATCGCAGTGTTAGTCGTAGTCCGCCTTTGTTCATTCAGCTTCTGCCTTCCAGACGAATGCATTCGACAGTCATCAAAAAATATAGACCTCCCTACTCAACCCCCTTCTTAGTATCCTATTCAAGGATATCTTAGACAAGGAGTTGATGATGTAGTGCGTTGGGTGTGTGTGGGCAAGCAAGCGAGGATAGAAAGCAGTGGCACCAAGGTTTTTTATTTATGTAATAGGATTAACTCAAATGCACAAGGATATACCAACTGTGGACCGACTGACGAGGACGACGCAAGCTACCAAACGACCGACAAACCAACCAACCACTCACCCACCCACAACCACTGGTTTTACACAATCCACTGCAAACAGGAAACAAATAGAGCTCTAGCTCTAGCGCTAGCATAGCAGTATAGAGAGCAAAGAGACCAAAATGGTCGAAAACAAAGGCAAAACATAAAATAACTAACCTATACCTATACCTATATCTATAGGTTTATGAGAAAGATTCATCAACCGATATACTAAATTCATTCGTTACGTTACTCTGTGATAGATGGGGCAAATGAGTAAGACCGACGAAATACAAGAGACTTTTGGAACCATCCAGAGGCTTAGAGGAGTGAGTGTGGAGTTCAGTTGGGACGTGCAGAATCCACCCTTTAGGCATTATGGAGTCTCACGTCGAATTTGTGTACCTTTATCCGTCCGTGTCGTAGGAGGTTAGTTTTTTATGCATCGCTGGCACAAATATACTGCACTCCCTTTTTGCTCTCGATGTGGAATACACACCTAATTTCTACGTCTATTAGTAATGACTGTGCAACCACTACTTCCACCGGTATAGTTACTGCGGTATACCTATTAAGGATTCGAGGGAATAAGTACAACGAATAAAATAAAAATAACTAAATTTCCCGGAATCCCAACCCTCCGGGATACATAGGTATTATCGCATTTATAATCATTCAGCCGTCCATAGAGGATACCTACGGATAGAATGCGATAGAATTTATCTGCATCAAAAGAATTGAAAAGGTTAGAGGATGATGATGGTGATTCAGATGAAGATGAGTACAAACTACAAACCTATATTGTGGCAGGGCTGCTCAATGCTCATGGTCATGTTGCTATAATTCTAACTTTAAAAAAGTGGAACAATTTGCTTGTGCCTGAGATCTTCAAAAATTAAAACCGGTTATACTCTCTCAAGCTAATTTTTTGAATCGTGCACCCCTCACATCGAAAGTTTAGGTTAAAAACTTAATTTAAAACGGGTTCATTTACCCGTTCCTCTAATGCCATACTTGTTACTTCTTCCATACACATTTGTAAGGGAATTTTGTTGAAAAAGAAAAAAGAAAGAAAAATAAATTGACACTTTGGCGTCAAAATAAAATGACGCCCGGGCGTCAAAGAAAAATAAATTGACGCCCGGACGTCAAAATAAAATGACGCCCGGGCGTCAAAAAAAATGCGCCCGGGCGTCAAAATAAAATGACGCCCGGGCGTCAAAAATAAAATGACGCCCGGGCGTCAAAATAAAATGACGCCCGGGCGTCAAAAAAAAAATGACGCCCGGGCGTCAAAAATAAAATGACGCCCGGGCGTCAAAAAAAATGACGCCCGGGCGTCAAAAAAAAATGACGCCCGGGCGTCAAAAATAAAATGACGCCCGGGCGTCAAAAAAAATGACGCCCGGGCGTCAAAATAAAATGACGCCCGCGCGTCAAAAAAAATGACGCCCGGGCGTCAAAAAAAATGACGCACGGGCGTCAAAAAAAAATGACGCCCGGGCGTCAAAAAAAATGACGCCCGGCGTCAAATAAAAATTGACGCCCGGGCGTCAAAAATAAAATGACGCCCGCGCGTCAAAAAAAAATGACGCCCGGGCGTCAAATAAAAATTGACGCCCGGGCGTCAAAAATAAAATGACGCGCGGGCGTCAAAAATAAAATGACGCCCGGGCGTCAAAAAAAATGACGCCCGGGCGTCAAAAAAAATGACGCCCGGGCGTCAAATAAAAATTGACGCCCGGGCGTCAAAAATAAAATAACGCCCGCGCGTCAAAAAAAAATGACGCCCGGGCGTCAAAATAAAATGACGCCCGGGCGTCAAAATAAAATGACGCCCGGGCGTGAAATAAAATGACGCCCGGACGTCAACAAAAATGACGCCCGGGCGTCAAAATAAAATGACGCCCGGGCGTCAAAAAAAATGACGCCCGGGCGTCAAAAAAAAATGACGCCCGGGCGTCAAAAATAAAATAACGCCCGCGCGTCAAAAAAAAATGACGCCCGGGCGTCAAAATAAAATGTCGCCCGGGCGTCAAAATAAAATGACGCCCGGGCGTCAAATAAAATGACGCCCGGTCAACAAAAAATGACGCCCGGGCGTCAAAAAAAAATGACGCCCGGGCGTCAAGAAAAATGACGCCCGGCGTCAAATAAAAATTGACGCCCGGGCGTCAAAAATAAAATGACGCCCGCGCGTCAAAAAAAAATGACGCCCGGGCGTCAAAAAAAATGACGCCCGGGCGTCAAAATAAAATGACGCCCGGGCATCAAATAAAATGACGCTCGGGCGTCAAAAAAAATGACGCCCGCGCGTCAAAAAAAAATGACGCCCGGGCGTCAAAAAAAATGACGCCCGCGCGTCAAAAAAAAATGACGCCCGGGCGTCAAAAAAAATGACGCCCGCGCGTCAAATAAAATGACGCTCGGGCGTCAAAAATAAAATGACGCCCGGGCGTCAAAATAAATGACGCCCGGGCGTCAAATAAAAATTGACGCCCGGGCGTCAAATAAAAATTAACGCCCGGGCGTCAAAAATAAAATGACGCCCGGGCGTCAAAATTAAATGACGCCCGGGCGTCAAATAAAAATTGACGCCCGGGCGTCAAAATAAAATGACGCGCGGGCGTCAATTTAAATGACGCCCGGGCGTCAAATAAAAATTGACGCCCGGGCGTCAAAAATAAAATGACGCCCGGGCATCAAAAAAAAAATGACGCCCGGGCGTCAAAAATAAAATGACGCCTGGGCGTCAAAAAAAAATGACGCCCGGGCGTCAAAATAAAATGACGCGCGGGCGTCAATTTAAATGACGCCCGGGCGTCAAATAAAAATTGACGCCCGGGCGTCAAAAATAAAATGACGCCCGGGCGTCAAAAAAAAAATGACGCCCGGGCGTCAAAAATAAAATGACGCCCGGGCGTCAAAAAAAAATGACGCCCGGGCGTCAAAAAAAATGACGCCCGGCGTCAAATAAAAATTGACGCCCGGGCGTCAAAAATAAAATGACGCCCGCGCGTCAAAAAAAAATGACGCCCGGGCGTCAAAAAAAATGACGCCCGCGCGTCAAAAAAAATTACGCCCGGGCGTCAAAAAAAATGACGCCCGGGCGTCAAAATAAAATGACGCCCGGGCGTCAAATAAAATGACGCTCGGGCGTCAAAAAAAATGACGCCCGCGCGTCAAAAAAAAAAGACGCCCGGGCGTCAAAAAAAATGACGCCCGGGCGTCAAAATAAAATGACGCCCGGGCGTCAAATAAAATGACGCTCGGGCGTCAAAAATAAAATGACGCCCGGGCGTCAAAATAAAATGACGCCCGGGCGTCAAATAAAAATTGACGCCCGGGCGTCAAAAATAAAATGACGCGCGGGCGTCAAAAATAAAATGACGCCCGGGCGTCAAAATTAAATGACGCCCGGGCGTCAAAAAAAATGACGCCCGGGCGTCAAATAAAAATTGACGCCCGGGCGTCAAAAATAAAATGACGCCCGCGCGTCAAAAAAAAAATGACGCCCGGGCGTCAAAATAAAATGACGCCCGGGCGTCAAAAAAAATGACGCCCGGGCGTCAAAAATAAAATGACGCCCGGGCGTCAAAAAAAATGACGCCCGCGCGTCAAAAAAAAATGACGCCCGGGCGTCAAATAAAATGACGCTCGGGCGTCAAAAATAAAATGACGCCCGGGCGTCAAAATAATATGACGCCCGGGCGTCAAATAAAAATTGACGCCCGGGCGTCAAAAATAAAATGACGCGCGGGCGTCAAAAATAAAATGACGCCCAGGCGTCAAAATTAAATGACGCCCGGGCGTCAAAAAAAATGACGCCCGGGCGTCAAAAATAAAATGACGCCCGGGCGTCAAAAAAAATGACGCCCGCGCGTCAAAAAAAAATGACGCCCGGGCGTCAAAAAAAATGACGCCCGCGCGTCAAAAAAAATGACGCCCGGGCGTCAAAAAAAATGACGCCCGGGCGTCAAAATAAAATGACGCCCGGGCGTCAAATAAAATGACGCTCGGGCGTCAAAAAAAATGACGCCCGCGCGTCAAAAAAAAATGACGCCCGGGCGTCAAAAAAAATGACGCCCGGGCGTCAAAAAAAATGACGCCCGGGCGTCAAATAAAATGACGCTCGGGCGTCAAAAATAAAATGACGCCCGGGCGTCAAAATAAAATGACGCCCGGGCGTCAAATAAAAATTGACGCCCGGGCGTCAAAAATAAAATGACGCGCGGGCGTCAAAAATAAAATGACGCCCGGGCGTCAAAATTAAATGACGCCCGGGCGTCAAAAAAAATGACGCCCGCGCGTCAAAAAAAAAATGACGCCCGGGCGTCAAAATAAAATGACGCCCGGGCGTCAAAAAAAATGACGCCCGGGCGTCAAAAATAAAATGACGCCCGGGCGTCAAAAAAAATGACGCCCGCGCGTCAAAAAAAAATGACGCCCGGGCGTCAAAAAAAATGACGCCCGCGCGTCAAAAAAAATGACGCCCGGGCGTCAAAAAAAATGACGCCCGGGCGTCAAAATAAAATGACGCCCGGGCGTCAAATAAAATGACGCTCGGGCGTCAAAAAAAATGACGCCCGGGCGTCAAATAAAAATTGACGCCCGGGCGTCAAAAAAAAAATGACGCCCGGGAGTTAAAAATAAAATGACGCCCGGGCGTCAGAAATAAATTGACGCCCAGGCGTCAAAATAAAATGACGCCCGGGCGTCAAAAAAAAATTACGCCCGGGCGTCAAAAAAAATGACGCTCGGGCGTCAAAAATAAAATGACGCCCGGGCGTCATAATAAAATGACGGCAGGGCGTCAAATAAAATGACGCCCGGGCGTCAAAAATAAAATGATGTTGGAACACCTTATTTATATTTATAGAATTTTTAACTTTATTTTTTTTTAATTTAGAATTTTGTTCGTTGGTTTTATCCCAATGGCAACACTGCAGTATTTGTTTTTCAAACCACCATTGCCTGCTATATCAACCGGAGACCTTCCTTCCACCCGACTAAAGATCTCCTTGGAAATACCTTCACAAAACACAAAAACGAATTGTGTGCGTTGTTTACTCCGAAGGAACTTAATTTTCTGGAGCATGGTCGCCATCTTTGTCGAAGTACCTTCTTCGATCCGCACATAGAAAACACGAACCCCACACTTCAACAACCTTCTCTCTACATTTCGCTCCAACAATTTAGTCGTTTTACTTTCTTCTTACACCATCATACTTCAGCATCATCAGCCAGCACAGAACCAGCATGCTCTCCTTCAATTCCTTTCAAAAACATCATTTTGTAAGGATTAATGCTCGAGGAATGTCAAAAGGCACAAAACCGATGCGATGGATGCATGCACAGCATAGCACATAGAGGACCATCAGTTAGTAGGAAGGTATAGGCACGAGTATAGGTAGTTGTTATCCGAGAACCCAAGACCAGACTTCCAATGGATCTATATGCCCTGATGATGGTCTATCCATACAGCCTTTATAAATGTGCGATGCTGTGCAGAGTAGGGGTGTTTGTGTGTGTCCTGAGTGCGTCCTAAAAAACGATGTAATGGCTGTGCTCTTCTCTAAAAGCAAAACTACAACTTAGCCTACACACAAATGCAATCAATGGAGCATTTTTTTTTTGTTCGAGAAAGGCGGGTGGTATTGCACTCCCCAAAACTCTCTGCCCAAATAAAACAAAATAAAAACAACAATAACAAAAAAATGAAAATAATAAACAAAAATTAAAACAACAGCTATGAAAATAAGCAACAAAAATGTGCTCTTGTTTAGGACTCTAGCGAAAGTTTTCCGCACACCAGGAACCAATCAGAAGCCAGTGCAAGGGTGTGGCCTTTTTAGCCAGAAACCCCCCTATCCTCTGTCGCCGCATCGTCCTTGGTGTATGAAAGCTGCATGTTTACTTCAGCACGGAGAGTCGTGTTTCTGGTTTTCCTTTAACTTTTTTTTTTGCGTCCCTAGTTATGTTGGTCCTTTAACCTTTTTTCGTCCTAGCTCTGTGTGTTCAAAGGGGGCAATAACATTCCCTTGCAACATGAGGAGCAAATTATGTTTTCTTGAGAAATATTTTCTATTTTGTTTTTCAATTTCATGGATCAGCTTACGAAAATTCCTGAACCGACGGTGAAAGGCGCTATGGAATTTGGTTGTCCGACGGCGAAATAGAGGTGAATCCTTGTTTTTTTTTTTTTTTTTGTTTTTTACTCCGCTATATGTTACGACTTTCTTAGTGTAGTGAGCGCGAGGTAGTGAGCGCAACTGCATCAAGGAACAGCATCATTTGCATTCGAAATGACTTTGGGTTGTCATTGAGAATGGAGTTTATGTTAATCAGCACCTCACTCTTTAAGTTGTATTATAGCCGAGCACAGTTTTGCTCTTGCATTGCTTTTGAGAGGTGTGATGGTAGGAAGTTAAGTGTACTTATTTCAGTTTGTATATATGGTGAAGTTTATGTTTGTATGTGAGAAAATGACGATGATTCTCGGTTTTCTTTGTGTACCTTCAAAGGACTCGCTTGTCGTAATAACCTTGTAAAGTTCCCAAGGTCGTTGCATCAGCGTTTTTTTTTTTTATTTTTTTTTTATATCTACCTACTTGTGTTTTGTGGAAAAACTTTGTCTTCTTGGTTTGAATGTGCATCAGCATTAGCCAGATCCTTGATGAAAGTTGAGATGGTTAATCGTTTACGCTTGTTGATGGAAAGTTATTTAAGTCAAACGGTGTGTAGACAATAATGAGGTTGATAAAATGTATAAGCATTTTACAGAATATTAAATTTCGTAATAAGTAGGTACCTAATTATTCCTATACTTTGAATTGCATTATGTAGATATTCATTTTCGAACATATGCGATTTAGGATAAGGAAATTAGAGGATTTATTTTTAAAAGCCTAAAGGCATACGAAACTAAAATATGCTTCAAAATTTCCCAGTTTTTTCGTATTATCAGTAAAGCTAAGTGAGCAATACACCATTGAATTGTCAGCATTTGGGATAGCTGCTTAAAATTCATGGTAGGTATATTGTATATCGCGAGTATCGAATTCGATTTTTGACAATTCTTTGACAGTAAACGTGTTTTTTTTAGAAGACAGATGACGTGTTCAGGAAAACGATTTATCGGAGATTTTGCTCCATCAAAAGCTGAGCAAATGAAACCAAATTTGTTTCCTAAGTATTTTGTTCAGGCAACTGAGATTGATGCGCAGTGTCCAGCACTAACAGGGAATTCTTCAGAAAACGCAATCACTAACATTTCAGCTTTTGGACAAGCACGCAAAATAAAAAAAAAAGTTAAATACATTCAAATAAAATGAAATCTCGGATAGAAAATTATTCCGTTCATTAAAAATAGAAAAATGTGAAAAAACTCAATTTTACATCACTAATCAGGAAAAAATATTAATTGACAAAACAATGGCTGTCCATCTTTTGTTTTACAAAAAATATTTTGATTCGTTGGTGCAGATATTTTGACGTTTCATACAAATTATCGATAGGTTAATAGTAATTCAAGCTGGCAATACTTTTTCGATCGGAACTTAAGTTACATGCCGCCTCCACTGGCCATGAATGATGTCCATAATCCTAACCTAACCTTATCCACAATCTGATTTGTATGGATATGGCACAGCATGGACATTGGACATGGATTTTAAACGATTCCATTGGATTTTTTCTAGACATGTTCAGTTCATAGTCCTGCCATAATCGTTGATCGCCAGTGGAGGCGGCATGTTGAGAACCGAAAATTATCTGTTGTATTTACTTGGAAATTTTTTTATTTCAGATGTCTTTTTTCTCGTGAAATTTTATCTGGACCTGCAAAAAACACGACTATTATGAAGCTAAATATAAATCGCAGTTGGCCAAGAATCTCGTGCACGTTCCAACAGGAGCAGTCAAACATTCACAAAATGTTAATGGGATTTCGGACATTAAACAGAAAATATTTGTACACGAATTATTTACACATTATTCCCACTTCACTCCCCAGGTTGTCAGTTACTCTTTTAATTTTTAAATCTTTAAACCAGTCCAACCATAATTTATTAGGACGGCTTTGCAAAGCTGAAATTAAAATTTCCATATTGGTTTTCGACATGAGTAATGCCTTGCCGCTCGGAATTTCTTGCAGGTAGGAAAAATACATTAATTTTTTTATAAACTTTTTTTTTTTTTTTGTTTTAAAGGTAATAATAATGAGCTTATCAGTTAATTTGAGTTCTTATCTTTGAAAAATGTATACACATTTTTTTCGAACAAATAACACAAAAAAAGTTTTGCTAGAACCACTTTTAGAGGTTTTCTTAATTAACAAAATTTTGTTTATAATAAAACAAGCGCTTATATAAAAATGCTAATGTTCCAAATGCTTTTGATGCTTTTGATAAACAAATAACACATCTCGACCTGTGACGTCAGTGGTCTAAAGTGGTGGAGTGCGTAGTGCACACGACTGCTATGACTGAGCAAATCTGATATGCGTCGGTTCGAATCCTATGGTGTGCATACAAAGTTTTTCAAATAAAATTGGATTAAAGCTCAGCACCACAAAAAGGAGACTGATGAGTGCAAAAGTGGCAAAGCACGAAATAGCTATATCTCCAGCCCAACAATTGGTGGTAGCGCCTTTAAGTTGTTGTTGTTGTTCAAAAATTCAATGAAATTGTGGGAATAAAGAATGGTCAAGCCTTAAGCTGATATTCTAGTACAAGTAGTACAATAATAGCAATAATAACAAAAAGAAGACCACACATTGTTCAAAGACAACCACATATCCAGAACCCCCAAACGTTCTTTTGTCACCAAAACTCGAAAAGAGGTACTTGATGTAACTTTACTAAACAACTTAGATATACCATATTCTTAGACCAGTGGAAGGTATTAAAAGAGGAATCATTCTCTGACCATAAACTCATTGAATTCTTAATACCTGACACCCCAGATCCTCGCAAACCATTTAGAAATCTCAGACGAACCAACGTGGTAATTTTTATAGGGAGGTAGAAACTGAAATACGAAAACTTAATACTGATGCTTTGCAAGAACCCGAGATTATAGAGAAAGCTACTGATAGTTTCACTGAAATTCTCGGTAAAGCATCCGAAAAAGGATGTCCACTAAAACCAGGGGGACAGGGTAAAAAGAAACCACTCTGGTGGACAGCTGAACTTGGCAACATCAGAAAAGAAACAAGAAGACTTTTCAATGTTGCTAAGCGCAGAAGAACAAATAGTGACTGGGAAACTTACAAAACTAGTCAAAAGAAATTCTCATGGAGAAACTTCTGCAGTCAAATTGAGAATACCAACGAATCAGCTAGGCTCAGAAAAATACTTGCTAAGGGACCAATTGTTCTAGGATCTCTTAAGGAACCCAATGGACATTGGACGTAATTGTGTAGCGAAACACTGGAACTCCTGGTAAACGCTCACCTTCCTGGTTGCACCTCTAACGGGAATAATAACCTACACGTAGATCACTGCATAGAGAATACAACACCAACGGAGTTGATTACGGAAGAGAGGATAAAATGGGCTATTAACTCCTTTTCACCGTATAAATCATCAGGTTTGGATGGTGTAATTTGCCATGTAATCCCACACTTAAAAAAACATATTCCTAAGTAGCCTTAAATTAGGATATGTGCCGAAGGTGTGGCGAGAAGTCAAAGTGGTATTTATTCCAAAAGCTGGAAAGCCAAGCCATACGACCGCTAAAGATTTCAGACCCATTAGTCTCACGTCTTTTTTCTTAAAGACATTAGAAAGACTAATAGATATATATTATACGCAACACACTGAGCCCGGAAGTCATATCTCCAGCACAGCATGCTTATACAAAAGGCAAAAGTGTTGAGACAGCACTACACAGTGTCGTCAGTACAATTGAAAAAACGCTCAAAGACAAAGAATACACCCTGGCTGCCTTTCTTGGCATTGAAGGAGCCTTCAACATTGTTCAAAACGAGGCGGTGGAAGAAGCACTCATGAATCTTAATGTGAATAGCACCATCATCAGATGGATAATGTTCATGTTAAAAAACAGACAGATCAACTCAGAGTTAGGAGGAGTAAAGATCGAAGTATCTACTTCTAGAGGAACCCCACAAGGTGGAGTCTCTTCTCCGCTTCTCTGGACACTTGTGATGAACGCAGTTCTTGTGAGACTAAAGTATAGTGGAGTCAGAGTAATTGCATATGCAGACGACCTGGCATTACTAGCGACAGGCAAATTTCTCTCCACTATTAACGAACAAATTGAATATGCCCTATCAATAGTGAGCTCAACAGTTCAGATCCCACCCTGTAATCTAAAGCGGGTAATCGAGAGCAAAGTTCTAGCTACAACTAACAAGAGATGGAGCTCACTCGACACCCGTGTTATAACTAGAAAATTATGGCCTAACTTCAACAAGCAAAAGACCGACAGGATTATCCAACTGAGAAAAAATTCTTTATCTCTTCTCGTGAGCATTACCACTGGACACAACCAAATGGGTTACCACAAGAAAAACATGAAGCTCAGTATGGATGACTTATGTAGAGGATGTGGCGACGAGGAGACACATGAGGATACTCCTCACTACCTGTGTCACTGTCCTGCCTTATGTCATCTTAGAAGCAGGCTCCTCGGGAGACACTTCTTCAATGACTTAGGGGAACTATCTGACACTACAAGCAGCAACATGTTAAAATTTATTAACGGTACACAATAGCTTGACAATTCTTAAATCTGCCTACAAAGCAGTCACATGCACCAACCACTGATCTATCAAACTCACCCGCCAGACGTTGCATGGAGCCACTGCTCCTACGGGCCTGGTGGAGGAATGATTTAGCCAGTTGGGGTAAAGTGGGGATCACGCCCTCAAATGACAATGGTGCGCTGGTTCCTTCTTCAGCCCGGTAATTGTGCCAACGAATACTTCTTCAGCAATCCTGAATGCTAATCTAAACTGAACGGTGCAGTCACATGCACCACCCATCGATCAATCAAACTCACCCACCAGACGTTGCATGGAGCCACTGCTCCAACGGGCCTGGTGGAGGCATGATTTAACCGATGGGGGTAATAAGGGGGGGTCACGCCCTTAAAATGACAGTGGTGCGTTTGCCCCTCCCAAACCCGGTGATTGTGCCGACGTACAGAACATGAAGGTAAACCTGACTGAGCAGGGAAGGCGCAGGCACCAACCACTAGTATATCAAACTCACCCACCAGACGTTGCATGGAGCCACTGCTCCTACGGGCCTGGTGGAGGGATGATCTACTCGGTGGGGGTAAGGAAAGGGATCATTAACCGATTATCAACCCGGTGATTATGCGCTGACAGATACATCCCCTAGATTTTAAAAGCTGGACCGACTAAACGAAGCAGCCACATACACCAACCACGGATCTATCAAACTTACCCACCAGTCGTTGAATGGAGCCACTGCTCCTACGGGCCTGGTGGAGGAATGATCTACCCGGTGGGGGTGGAGGAAAGGCTCACGCCCTAAAAACACTACGGTGGGCTGGTCTTTTCTCTACCCGTTGATTGGGCCGACTGACACTCCTTCAATCACATGTAGGCTAATCTAACAGAACGGAACAGTCGCTTGCACCAACCACTGATCTATCTAACCCACCCACCAGACGTTGCATGGAGCCACTGCTCCTACGGGTCTCGTGCGGGGATGATCAATCCAGTGGGGGTAAAGGAAAGGAACACGCCCTCAAAAGACAATGGTGCGTCAACCTCTCCTCAACCCGGTGTTTATATAGCGACAGACACTCCTTCAATTAATTTGGAAACGAGACTTTTCAGGCTATAGCTTGTTAGAATTTCATCGACGCCCTTTACGGACTATGTCATGAGAATTTATCATAGGTTTAAAATTTCTATATGAGGACTTAAAATCCTTGGGTACCACAATGGATCTACACTGATCTAAGTGTGACGGTAACAAGACCAACTGTCAGCCCACTAACCTAACCTAACCTAACCTTCCTCTGCGCGTATACCATCCATAGGGTTTGATGGATTCGAAGACTCGTCGGGCGCAAATGCGTTGTTGTCCATATGTTGCACGTATCCCAGATCCCAGCCATTTGAGCCGCTGTATTTTCAGCTTTTTCACCAGGTCGAATTCGCTGTACATCCTGTAAAGTTCGTCGTTGAATCTTCTCATTCACACTCCCTCGATACACCCCGGACCAAAAATCACACGAAGAATCTTCCTCTCCAAACTGCTTTTTGAGAAGTTTGCCGCTCTCTATATCCTTGGGGTTAACTTTAGAGAGTTTAACCTTAGACAAGAAATATTTCAAATCTTGAGAAGAACAATTCCTACATATAATTTTTTTCTCTCTCAATAATACAAATCGAGATAAATCGATATATTTGAAAAATAATAAGAAAAATACTACTTCGAGGGGCTGGCCAAGGTTGGCCCGGGGTTCAATTGGCTGACCAATGTTTTCTTGTTTTATAATAGGTAAGGAATATTTCTACAAAATTTAAACTTTGACGAACACGATTTCATTTTCCATTTTTTACATATTTGAGGGCGTATCCGGAGCGAAGGACTCACCTCCCAGCTGGCTGATCAAGACATTTTGGAGCTAAAGCATTAAATCTACTAAATGTCAAAAAGAAAAAAATCAGCTTTGACGCCTTGCATTTTTATTCAGTGGCTCTATGATGTTATAATGAGAAGAATCTAATAGTGGAGCCCCGGTAGACAAAGTCCGTCGTTATATTTTCCCCAAGTTGACGATGTTGACAGCAACAGCATATACTTCGTCTTGTCCTCATTAACCGCCAAACCCATTTACCCGCATTTGATCGACGGTTGACTTGCCTGGCCTGAAACTTCACTGATAAGGCCTGATCAGATCGTTTAACTCACCATTGAAAAACTGAGCCTTATGGGAAGACTATCATAAAATTGAAAGTTTTCAACCTAAACCCAAGTCTATTTACTAGGAAATGGGTTATGTAGGTATTGTACAGTGTACACCCATCCTCATTTCTTATTCCAAAAGGGTTCTATCACACTTTCTGGATTTGCTTATCCAAGAGGTACTTACCTTTTCTGCGATTTTTTTAAACAACGCACGGTTCAAATAAATGTACTGCTAGATACTTAACCTAGAACGAGTAAGACTGATTTCACACAAGAAAACTGTGTTGCTGGCAACTGGGAGTTTGTAGCCGAGAAGGGCGTAAGGGAAAGAAAAAAATTTCCCCTCTCACCCTTCTCGCCTACAAACTAGCCAGTTTCTGAACTCAGTTTCCTTAGGGGTCTAAGTATTGTAATTTGGAAGTCAAACTTTTTTGGTCCTTTTTGTCTTTATCATTCGGCAATTTCAATTAATTCTTGAAATGTAACTTTTCTTCTGGTTTTAAAATTCATATCAACTTTTTATGTAAGCACTTAACCCATAAGTGCTTATATGCCTAAAGCTGTTTCAAACTGAAAATACCTAGACTTAAGTCTTTCTACGTCAAAAGTAATTTATTACGGTCATAATTTTGTTTATTATTTTTTTGTTTTATTTTTCACATTATTTTCTTCTCGAGTGCCAATTTTCTTCAAAACATGCGAGTTAATATGCTTCTAGGAATTTCCCCAAGCTGCATTTCTAAAGAAGTAAAGTGCACTTATGATTCAGCAAAAAAAAAAATAAAACCATCCGAACCTATACCTAAACTACGTAGCCTTCTCCTCCGCAATGTCATTGGCAATACACGTCTTCTGCACCATTGCCGACATCGTCGTCGTCACGTAACAGCACGTCTCGAAAACATTTTTTGGCAAAACATCGCACTGGAGACGTCAAATGTTATACCACTTTTCCAACGAAAAAAAATATAAAAAAAGGTTAAAACACCCACATACAAAACAAAACTATAAAAAGCGAAAAACTGCAGTTAAGTTCTTGAATTTAATGCCACAAAGCCCGATATACATGGTTACCAGCAACCTGCCACCATCACCCCCACCTCCTGACAATCCAATAAACTATATCGAGAAACCCACTCAATAGGTACAACTTAGCCCCTGCCGCGCGCCGCAACCACCCACGACCCACCTTACCTATCCATGGTATTTTTTGGAGAAATATTCTGCTATGGACAGGAATTCGAAAGGCGATATGAATGCAATGCAATAAAAAGTCCTTTCGTAACTTAACGTACACTCAATGCTTTGCATCTTCTTCCCCCCTCAAGGGAAGACTTTTGGCCCATCTCCAGGTGCGATATTTCGATATTTTGTACTTTTTTTTGTTTCGTTTGGTTACATAGCCCCCGCAATCCGTAACTCCTTCCAATTCTGCAGTAAGCCTCAAAAATTACAAAAAAAAAGGATACACAAACCGAACCAGAAAAAAAGGATTCTAAACTAACCGCCCACTTCGAATGCATACCAGAACTGAAACGAATCGAGTGCGGTAGGTACCTATACGCGAAAGGATGTTCGGTGCTTTGGAGTTTTTGGTGGTGGTGATTGCGGCAGGGGGTTTTTTTCCCAAAAAGTTTATTGAGAGATAATTTTCGTTATACACCCGCCCGTCAACGTTACGCCGCGCCATCACGTCGCTGTTTGCCTTAAAGGTTGGGTAGATTTGGGCAACCCTTATGCCAAGGACTCACATATCAGTTTCAACGGAATTTTTATGGATAAAGTTTGTTTGTTTCTTCTTTCTATTTTATTTTTAAGTTTTATAGGTTTAGTATTTGAATATTTTTCGAAATCATGTCCAAGATTGATATCTTTATGGTCCTTGAAAGGAATTGTGTTTGCTATCCGGATATGGAGCACATGACCAACTGAAAAACATAGTGGGTAAATGAGTTGAGATTTAAAAAAAAAAATAAAAAAAAGAAACCTCTTCGTTAATAGCCTTCCATAGGAGAAATGAATTTTTGATGGCTCCTGGCACAATGTTGGGAATGTGCATGTTTCAAACACCAACTAAAGAATATTCATGGCGTTTGGCAGAGAGTGAAGGTTATTTAATATTTTCTTACAAAATTTTTGTTAAAAGAATTGATGGTTAGATATGAAATCAATGAGTAAAATTCCTTAAAAGCAACATTTTCAGTTGTTTGGAAATATTGTAAAACATGTGTGTTTAATTTAACTTCTGGACTCGAATGTGAGCTAAAGATTGGTGTACATTTTAGAAAAGTTCTCCGTTCTGTGGTTACCTACTATATGTAGGTTAGGTAAAAAAGGCTAAAAAGTAAAAACCTACCTGAGTTTCAAAATAGATTCCCACCTATGCCGTAGATTTACTTACGCGCCTTTCCTTAATAATATGAAATTGATAATATAAATTTTTTGATGTGTAAAATTTAAGATTTAATATAAAATGATATGTACAAGCATTATATAAAAACGTGGATATTACAAAAATGTTATCATGAAATACGTTTTCTTATTTTGCTTTTAAATTCCTTAGCTGAGGATAGTAAGTAGTTTGACCTTAACAAAAAGGTTGCCAATTGATTTATTGCAATAATATGAATTTATGGAAACAAAATGTTTAAATCGTTCGAGCGGTGTATATGGACAAAAAACGCATTTGCGCCCGACGAGTCTTCGAATCCATCAAACCCTATGGATGGTATACGCGCAGAGGAAGGTTAGGTTAGGTAAGTTAGTGGGCTGACAGTTGGTCTTGTTACCGTCACACTTAGATCAGTGTAGATCCATCGTGGTACCCAAGGATTTTTAGTCCTCATATAGAAATTTTAAACCTATGATAAATTCTCATGACATAGTCCGTAAAGGGCGTCGATGAAATTTTAACAAGCTATAGCCTGAAAAGTCTCGTTTCCAAATTAATTGAAGGAGTGTCTGTCGCTATATAAACACCGGGTTGGGGAGAGGTTGACGCACCATTGTCTTTTGAGGGCGTGTTCCTTTCCTTTACCCCCACTGGATTGATCATCCCCGCACGAGACCCGTAGGAGCAGTGGCTCCATGCAACGTCTGGTGGGTGGATTAGATAGATCAGTGGTTGGTGCAAGCGATTGTTCCGTTCTGTTAGATTAGCCTACATGTGATTAAAGGAGTGTCAGTCGGCCCAATCACCGGGTAGAGAAAAGGCCAGCCCGCCGTAGTGTTTTTAGGGCGTGAGCCTTTCCTCCACCCCCACCGGGTAGATCATTCCTCCACCAGGCCCGTAGGAGCAGTGGCTCCATTCAACGACTGGTGTGTAAGTTTGATAGATCCGTGGTTGGTGTATGTGGCTGCTTCGTTTAGTCGGTCCAGCTTTTAAAATGTAGGAGAAGTATCTGTCAGCGCATAATCACCGGGTTGAGAAACGGTTAACGCACCATTGTCGTTTAAGGGCGTGATCCCTTTCCTTACCCCCACCGAGTAGATCATCCCCCCACCAGGCCCGTAGGAGCAGTGGCTCCATGCAACGTCTGGTGGGGGAGTTTGATAGACTAGTGGTTGGTGCCTGCGCCTTCCCTGCTCAGTCAGGTTTACCTACATATTCTGTACGTCGGCACAATCACCGGGTTTGGGAAGGGCAAACGCACCGCTGTCATTTCAAGGGCGTGGTCCCCCTTACCCCCATTCGTTAAATCATCCCTGCACCAGGCCCGTAGGAGCAGTGGCTCCATTCAACGTCTGGCAGGTGAGCTTGATAGATCAGTGGGTGGTGCATGTGACTGCGCCGTTCAGTTTAGATTAGCATTCAGGATTGCTGAAGAAGTATTCGTTGGCACAATTACAAGCATTATCTAAAAACATGGATATAACAAAAATGTTATCATGAAATACGTTTTTTTATTTTGCTTTTAAATTCCTTAGCTGGTATAGTAAGTAGTTTGACCTTAACAAACAGGTTGCCAATTGATTTATTGCAATAATATGAATTTATGGAAACAAAATTTTTAAATCGTTCAAGCGGTTTAAAAAAAAATATATAAATTTTTATAAAATTTTTGAAATTATTTTGAATTTCAAAAAATTTCACCAACCCGACATTTTATATTTTTTAGGAGCAGCTGTGTTAAATAAAATTATTTTAATTGGCTCATAATGAGAAAGCGAAAATATGAAAAGTGGTTTTATATGAAGTAGGGTAGGGCGGGAATAGTTGGACCACTTTTTTCTGCAAGTGCTATAATTATCAAACCGCTTATAATACAACTATTAAAACTAGGATCAATTAAAGAATGGACTTTTGGCTTCTAAATGCAATTTAAAAAAATTGAAAATGTGTAACAGCAGAAGAATTATGTAGCCTCAAGAGCAACAAGTCCCAGTGGTCCAACTTGCCGTACTAGCGGGGTTAGTTGGACCAGTAGGAGGGGATAGTTGGACCATGGCCTTAAAAGTGGAACAATGATATCTAAAAATAACAACAAAGTCATCATTTATTGGAAGCTGAATTTTATTTTAAATGAACTTTACTTGAAAAGTAATAATTATTTTTTAGAAAAAAAAAATAAACATTAAAAAAACTCAGTTTCCTTGTGTGAAAGCCGTCTAATAATTTCTCGGTATGTGTGCCATAATCCACCTTTTGTGAAATACGCACATATTTGACGTCGCCAAAAACGACGTTCTCCGTGTGCAAGAAATTTGTCGCCCCTTCTGATCCGGTCTGGCTGTGATCTACAAAGCCCTTATTCGTCCAAAACTTCAGCACAATTCTCATGTTTGACCAATCTCAGTTCGATATGCAAACAGTCAAAACCAATGTGCATCGGTATCTCATTATAAATCCTTTCCTAACTTACCAAATCACTCGTGTTGTGATTAAAACATTTCAAGGGTAGTCATATCATAACCCCATTTGTGAGCACGGAATAAAAAAAAAAAGGATGGAAGATGACGTTTTTACTGACACAACATAGGTATAAACCCTGAGCAACTTGCTCGTCAACTTGCTTGCCTTTTTCGAAGCCAGTAGAGAAGCAACTGGCCTCGTTCAGACTTTTATAAAAAGAAATCTGAAGAGATTTTGTTGAACATTTTAGAATTAAATATTCTTTGTGCCACAATTTTTAAGGAGATGAGAGACCAAGAAATTTCAACATTTACATACCTACTTAATAAGCAAGTACTGTCAAATTAGGTTGAAGGATGGCTACGATGATGATGGATTAAAAATCCTCCAAGAAATCCAATTTTTTTAGAATTACTTATCATTAAGAAAACTGAAATTTTTCAGATTAAATTTTTGCGCGGGGAAACCCGATTATATTTGTGGATGCCAAAATTTAGCTTCTTGCTTTCATTTTCGTCAACGAGGTTCGATTTGCCAAAGTTTTTAGCAATTTTAATAAAAATGTATGTTTAGAATCCTAGATAGGATATCCTAGTAAAGACTGCACGTGGGCCCGTAAGAAACTTGAAAGTTACTTGCTTACAAGTTGCGTGCCGCCTACGTCACAGCATATTCACGTAGGTACGTATAGAAACTTGACAGTTAATGCGTGTAGCCAACTTGCTTGCCAGTACTGAATCGTGGGACGTCAGGGTAAATAAAGTCGACACCGCTTAACAGGAACACCAAAATTGCAAACAAAATGTTCCAGCTAAGCGGAGTTTTCCATATAACTGAACTTAGGATAACTGATACTAGTTTCAAGGTAGGTATGTAATATAGGTATTACTTGTTTCAGATAACGAATTTTTTTCAGTTAAGTAGTTGTATGCAGTTTAGCGGACTATTTTAAATTTTAATATCTAATGCTCTTATATCTGTTAAGTCCCACACTGATGAGATCGTTTAAGACTATTTCTTTTCAAAATATGAAAAATCGAAGAAAGCGAAATACAAAAGAGTCAAAAATTGTTTTGTCTTTTGTTACATTTAAGACGACCCTAAATTATTTTAGAATATTTTTCTTAGGAACCTTAGGGGAGCAAGAATTTGAAAACTATTAATTTTTCCAAATTTTCAATAAAATGCTTGTAAAAAGTTACTTAGTTTTCTTGAACCAACCCATTGACTTACTTAAATTCTTTTCCATGGGTTTCTTTATTTAAAGCTTTTACATAACGATGTTCTAGGTATCAATAGCTGAGTATACGACAATTTTCGGGATAGGTTGAGATTTTGTTTTGAGAACAGCTGTTTTATCATCCTGGCTTTTTTCTCAAGGGATTACAACAACACAAACCAATCCGGATTGCTTGGATTGGTTAGTGAACGAGGCCTTATTGGCTTATTGTACATCTAGGCGGCCTTCCTAAATACAACAAAAAAAAATCTCAAGAACTCCAAGAACTATTCTACTAAATAAAAAACACATTCAAATTTTGTTGGGTAAATTTTCCAAGAAAAACCAAGAAAAATTTTCATTTTATTTTTATTAACCTTTTATCATTGTTTCATTCACTTTATTGTTAGTTTCCCTCTATTATCATATTCCATTGTGTTTGACTTGCATTTTTGTTTGTAATATTATTTATTTATATATTTTTTTTTGTTTTCTGTTATGTTCATCATTTATATAATAATTATTATATTCATACCCTTAATTTCGACGTTGTTTTTATTTTCTTTTCACTTAAGCACAAGAAGAAGAAAAGACATTTAAAAGAAAGTGAGAAAGTAAAAAAAAGGACAAAAATAAATGATAATAATTAAATAATAGAAGAGAAAAGGAATAAAATTAAATATGTTTTCTTTTTTTTTATTAATAATTGATGTATATCTCTCCTCTTCTTAAGATGATGATTAGTTTGTTCTTTTATATAATTTATTATTATTTTTATTTATTTCTTAATTATCGAATTTTGCACTGAAACCGCGCTTGTTTGGCGGCAGCCGCAGCTCAGAACTCAGCTCAGTCTTCTACGGCATACTTCTGGGTCCATTCACGGGCATTTCGAATGGCCTCGGCTTCGTTCACCTTCCACAGTTCGGCGACATCATTGGCCAGTGGATCATCGGGATTGGGGGCACTGAGGAGCGCCTGAATTGACAATAATATGGTTCGGATTTGCAAAGCTGGACTCCATTTGTCTTTAAGCACATCTAAACAAATGCGACCCAAACGATCAATATTCGGATGGTAGATTTTTGTAATGAAACGGACTTTTGGTGCAGACATTGGATAGTCTTCGGGTAGGAAGAGTTCCAATTTAAAGACACCGCCTTCGAATGGTGAGTCATTTGGTCCGGTCACAATGACATGGAAATATCTGGCATTGTTTTCATCTGGGATTGCATTAATACCGGGAACTGGTTCTTGCATTAGACGTTGGGTTTCTTTGATAATGCGACGTGGTAGGCTGGACATTTTGAGTTGTTTTTTTGTTTTATTTTGTTCTGCGGTTGTTTATGGAGCTAGATGCTGACTTCACACACACTCCTTAAAATAAAAAGATAGAGAAAAAGAATGGATAAAATCGTATGTTATAAATTAGTTAATAAATAAAATCGAGAAGAATTTAAATTGCAAGAATGTTCTTGCAGTAATTTGACACATGTTGAATTTGGCAAAAGTATGAGATGATCAATCAAATTTATTGTAATTTTAAATACGTCAAAGAGTTTTTGTTAAATCACCTTAATATACTTTGGAACAAAAATACGGTTAACCCTCAAACCACCCCCTGTCCACACACACATCCTTTCCTATCTACAAGCCAACTTTTTGTCCCTCTATGGTTCCATTAGTATACCTACCTATGTACGTATAATAAAATATAAAAGAAAAAAATTACATCTTTTCACTTATTGTTATGACTTTCTCTTCTGCTTTTTTGAGTAAGGATGCAATGAAATTTCCAAGGACAATTAACTGCGTTCTCGTTCTTTTCAAAATTACTATATACGACGATGACGATAGCGGCAAGGACGTCGATCTACAACTACATATGTGTATATTTAGCATCAAAGGAACAACTTTCACTAGTTGACTATTTCAACCAGGCACCACCACCAGCAGTAGTAGCATCACCAGTCCCAACCATCTCAGCCCAGCCAAGCCATATATAGCCAGACAAAACTTTAAACGCGTTTAAATTTCTCTTCTCCGAGATAATGGGATGTAAATGAAACATAAACACTTTAAGTGAAATCTTCCGGTGTGGTGATGTGATACGAAAACGAGACCATGGAAGGATGAATGGGTTCTCCTGGCTTGAAAACTATAGTGCTGCTGCTGATGCACATCCTTAAAGTTTTGCAGTAGTCTACAAATGCTTAAACGGGGGTACACACGCTCCATCATGGAGGATGTGCTGCTTTCGCTTTTTATCGGGAGTGAAATTAAGTTGGAGTGTCGAAGTAGAATTGATTCATATATGAGACTGCGACGACGATGGAGAATAGGAAGAGGAAAAGTATGTATACGTGTAGTATCTAGAACGAAGAAAACTAGTTCAGGCGACTGAGACTGACTGCCAGAAAACTGCTACTGCAGAGCAAAAGAAGAAAACTTTTAACGTCCTTGAAGAAAACATCCAAGACTAAGAAACTTTTACGTTGGCCAACGATGAAAAAAGAAATAAGGAGAAAAGAAGAAGACGAGTGAAAAGATTCTAGATTTGTATTCAAATGTTAAACAGGAGAAAAGAAATAAGTTTTTTTTTTTTTTTTTTTGAAAATGGTAACATAGTTTAAAGTTATGCACTTGCTACATCATTTTTGTTCGGGTTAAGCGGTTTGATCTCGGATACGAATATGACAATTAAGTTGGAATAAAAAAAAAATCTGTTTTCTCGGAATGAATGAACCAAGCCACATGAAAATAGAAAAAGTATAATGCTTAGTTGAGTTTACGTTAGAAAAAGCTAAGAGCGAGATTAGTACAGTAATTTTATTCTGTTGTTTATAAACGCACAAAGAATCTAGTTTCAATGCAAAAAAGGTAAGCTTTAGGTTTTCTGCAAACAAAATCCGGCGTACTTTAAGCGAAATAATTAGTGCTTCCATGTTTATCAAGGATCTTCTCTTTTTATCTTTTATTTTAGCTCATCGGCACAGAAAATTGATGAAATTATGTTGTACTTTTTTTTTGTACACTGCTTCTAAAAAAAGGAAAGAAGTGTGCTTGTTGATATCAACCTGTTAATAGTAATCAACATGTTGCAGCTCGATGATTTATTTTTTTTACAAATATTACATCAAAATTTTAAAAAAATATCTTTGTTCAGTTTAACGGTTCTGTTTTTCAAATATTCCTTTTGCTGGGAAAAAAACACTGTCAATTGATTAAAAGTCACATCAAATTTGATATACTACTTGCCCTGCTCGAGATGCACACAAAAAATAATACACACGACTGATTGGCACGAAATTGCTCTTGTAGCTAATAAATGAATTGTAGCTACACCTTCACGATGTATATATGTATAAGGTTCGATAATTTTTTTACATCGTATACGAGGAAATATGAAAATCAAATAAAAATACAAATTTTGAATTGTTTTGATTTTATGCAAAAACAAAAAGTGGAAAAACTTCTCAAGACCCTATTTTTAGTAATTACATCAAAGAACAGACTTCTGGCTTTCAAAACAGGTATTTTACTTAACCTCAGTCTTTCCGTTTATTTTAAATATTTTTTTAATGATTTAGTTTTTAAAGTATTTTTTTGTGTAAATGCCCCTACCACCTACATTTATATGGAAGGAGATAGACCACTTCCGCCATGGTAACAAAAACAAAATACTTGTATGTTGCACGATTTTTTCCCAAGGGCGACGCAGTGATTTGGCAAAAATTTGTTGAAAACACAAAACACTTTAATGTTCACATAAGTACGAGCATTGAGTTTATACACATAGTGGACCACTTCAGTATTAAGTTATCACCAATCTAGGTGGCACCCTTATTTGCATCTAGAATAAGAACCAGTGATAATCAATACAAGAACCATTTGCTCCTTCAGGCCTCGGTTCCCACCCTGGGGTTCCGCCGAAGAGTTTTCAGGGTTCCGCGACTTTCTCGAAACACAAACATTAAAAACACAAAAATATTTTTTTCAGTACCATGAAACCGTGTGACTTAGACGCATTTAAAAAAATTAATAACTTTTGGAGATTTTTTTTACAGAGTAAAGATTTTTTTGCACAAGTTTCGTTAATTTTAGACAAATCAGTTAGCTAGTTTAATTTTTGGAAATAAAAAATTGGGTGGACAAAGTTATTCTGCAGTTTCGGGTGACTTTGGCCGCGTAAACGTATTCCTTATTACCTCATTGATAATCAATCAACGATCCCTTACTCTTACCCCTACTGATTGATTACAGAGACATTTTCTCATAATGAAGATTTTTTGTTTATTTTTTAGGGTTCGTGTTTTTTTTTCTGTTTGAATAATGTATTGTTGTATTGTTAATTTCACTGGAAAAATATAAGGAGAATCAAGCCCTCATTATGAATAGCGAATCGAATATAACGATTTAGCGAATTTCACTTATCACGGTATTATCGTTAGCGAACTTGCAGATTCGCTTCAGAAATCAATGCTGCCAACAGTTTTCATATGAATTTACACATGTTAAACGTCAAATGGCTAGACTTTTTATTTCTGTTTGTGAATTGTGATTATTTGTTTGTTAAAAAAGAAAATAATATTCGAATGGAGCATTACTCACATATTAATTTTGTATAAAATGGCTGGCTAAACTTTCCAATAAATTTAAAATAATTTTATTATTCGGTACTACTTGTATAATGTGAGTGTACAGTGAAGATTGCAAAATAAAATTTCTTGTCCTGAAATCCAATGTCCAAAACGATGTGGTTAATTGTGTTTTGCATTTTGCAATTGTTTGACCAATTTAATTATCTATGCCGGTTCATATTTCTTGTTTTTCTAAGTTTATGTTCTATCTTCACATATACATAGCAAGGACGCATTTGTGTTTTTTTTAATTGGAAAAATAACATTTCCACATTCATGTTCATTATTCTTACAAAATAAGTGAGTGATTCCGTGTCCCTTCCTCAAATCAAATGGCTTTTTGCAAGTTAAGGAAAATGAGATCTCAAATTTATCTTCGAACAGACGGACGTGAGCAGGCGAGCTAACATTTTTTTGCTCAGTATTTTTACGGTGAGACCTTTGAGATCCTGAACTTGCCTTACAAATCGACCATTTATTCGACGCGGGAGACCTACAAATTTGGAAATCGACTGCCATTTGTTTTAAAATACATATCAATTTATTTATTTCTTAATTTTTGCCTAAAATAAACAATAACAAATAATTAACTTTTAATTCGATACTGTTATCACATAGGATTGTAGTTCGATAAGTTTTGACTCTTTAAGCGAACAGATTAGCGAAAGTTCGCTATTTGTAATACAGTGATAATCAAATTCGCTAAAGTTTTGACATTTGAAGCGCTAGTCTTAATACGAAATTAGCGAATTCCCAAAGTTTTAAGTTCGATTCGCTATTCATAATGAGGGCCTCAATCTATCTCTGTTTCTCCTTTCCAAATTTGTTGATGTTTTTTAAGTCTTTTTAATAAAAATTATAACATTTTTCTTAATTTATTCCAATGAAGCTACTACAATCATTTTTAATTATTATATTATAAATTTTTAGAAAGAGGGCTGAAAATATTTAAAAAAAATTATAAACAAAAAATTTAATATTTTGTTCGTTTGGTACCTACTAAAAGATTTTTAACTCAGTCCGTTTCTTACCTATTTTAAGTTACTTTTAAGTTAGTCTCTTTTTTATCATATAAACAAATCACTAATACAGGTCCTTGTTTTACACAAAAATCACTTAATAGTCCAAAATCAAAGCCAGGTCGTCGTTTTTAAAAGAGTAGACAAAAAAACCATGTTTAGACTAAATCTTCGTTTTCATTATTGTTATTTTAGATAAACTGTTAAACTTGTACTTGATTTTGTAGCTTTAGCAAGAAATTCTATTCTATTTTTTGTTAATAATATTTTTTTGTAAATATTTTTTTGTTTGATCTATATAGGAATCATTTCGTAAAAATGTACAACCATTTTCTTCGTTTCTAAATAAGGAATAAGTAAGAAAAAATTGAACCCCTAATAGTATATATAAGGGTGGTTTGTGGGTGGTCTTGTGGGTTGTTTTGTCCAACTTTAACGAATTGCAATTTAAAACCTTGAAAATAATACCCATTATTACGTTAAATGAGATAAAAATTGATGTTTGTTTGTTGTTTTCCAGAGATGATTTTGACATAAAAACTATTATTTAAAAGCCAATATTTGTATTTTTTTTACAAATTAAATACTCCAAAAAATGCTTTTTGCATAAAATTGATGGTTGCCATAAACATAATTTTAAAAAACTGAAAAATTTCAGTGGCCTGGTTAGGGAATACAAAGCGAATCGTTTAACGTGGCGAAAATAAAGTTTGGTATTACTGCTTTCGCTTTCGTCTCTATCGTTTTACATTCGCCTTATTTTCGAAAACGAAACCGAATGCGAAATGACATTTCAAACATTTCAGCAACTTTTGTCAGCGCTCATTGAATTTATAAGGAAAAATTAAGCGATAATCAAAGGAGCTCTCAATGCGCCTGAATACAAAATCACTACTTTGAGAAAGTATCACTGCGGCCTTAAATGGGCACGGGACTCTTATAAAAATATATGAAATGTTTTTTTTTTTTTTTTGTAAAATACAAGAAGGCCGAAATAAGTTAATTGAATTGACCAACACAAAAGACAACAAAAAATAACACACGCGTTGAAGAAGGACTTTGCACTTATTTTCTTTTAACTCGCAGAATCAAGAAATTTTATATTTTCATAGGCTTAGCGTTTTGTACACAAAACTAAAATACACTATTCCGAATTCAATTTTTTCTTTATATTTATATTTCAAAGCCAAAAGCAACAAAACAAGTTGAATTTTCACAATGCGTGACTTCAATAAAACAAACTATTTCCTGGAAACCAGCTGTCAATTATCTGGAAATCTTGGAAGTATAATTAACGACTCGCTTCGAATTCGATAATTCATCAAAACGAAGCGGGTGGAAAAGTAGATATCTAATTTAAAACGATTCGCTTCGTATTCCCTAATCAGGCCACAGGTAGTGTGTCATGGGTTCAAAGAATTTAATTCCAAAAAATGGCTCAAATCGAGCGAAAAATACACAAAATAATAAAAAAAAAACTATGGAAAAAATAATTGTGACCCTTACTCATTTTATTCAAAACTAAATAACACACAGCCAATTTGGACAAACGGTTAACGGATAATGAATGCATAAACATGTACCTATATACGATATGAAGGCCGTTATTATTGGTGCTGGGCCCACGCTCCATACATCTTTGCGCATTGTCCTTTAACAGTTAGTTTTTTATTTTTTGACTCTTATTGGACGCGATCGGAAACCTATGCTATGCTATCTTAAGGTGGATTCACAATGGAACAAGTAAACGCGACTAGAGCGTGACTTGATTCGCTGTCATTTTTTTCTAGTTATAAAATCGTTTCCCAATTCACAATGTCCCGATCTACATTGCCCGATATTTCCACGAAGATTTTTCCAGAAATCGTGTGAAATGTACACACAGAACGATTTTTTCCATGAGATTTTTTCCTTGTCTTCTTCATTTTTTATTTCTGTGCTCTTCATTTTGCATTGATATTCACTCACACCATCAACCCAATGGTACACTCACACCGAACACACACAAAAAACTGGAAAGAGGGCGAAAGAGAACATAAACAGACTGGAAAAATCGTCTGAGTTTTGTGGTACAAACGATTTGATCCCTACCCCTCACTTTTCACTCCCTTCACCTACGAACAAAAGATCGGCACTGGAAAAATCGTTCAATATAGACCGGGACAATGCGACGAGTTTCTTGACGACGAGTTTTTTGGTAGCGTTAAATTATTTATTCTTTTTCTTCTTGCCGAGCAGTGCGCGTTCAAAATAATGGAAAAATCAAACTGAGTTTACTTTAATTATTTAAATATTATGTTATTATAATTTAAATATTATAAACTGTCCCCCTTGTTTATAAAGAAAAAATTGTTATTTAAGCTTCCGTGTTTAGGAAAACTACACCATGGAATTAGAATGTTCCGGACTCAAATGGAGCAGTAAGCAATTGCCTTTTATTTGATTCCACAAAATTCTTATTCCATGGTGTAGTTTTCCTTAACACGCGAACTGAAATAACTATTTTTTTTTGTCGCATTGTAAATCGATCTTAAGATAGTTTCGTATCCATATAGGTTTTCGAACGGATTGGTTCTTTTTGACATTCCGCTTGGGATAGAAGCGTACATATATCTACCAAAATATTTCAGATAGCATGGATAGCTATCCAACAGCAAAAACATATTTTATCATCAGCTATTTTTCACATGGGATTCCAACAACACGAACCTATCTGGATAGCTCTACATAGGTTTCCGATCGCGGCAAATACTGTACGAAATAACACAAAATGCAGTTAGTTGCGTTTCACTAATTTTTTTTGACATATATTCACAGGTATGACAAAAGATACGAAATGAATAATTTTAAACAGAGATGAAATCAACACGAAATGTTCGATCAGAAAAGTTTCTTATGAGAGAAAGTGAAAAAGGAGTTCAGTGAATTTTTAAAAATTGATATGGAAAAAATTTTCCCTGACTGCTTTCCGAAATCCCTGACTTTCCCTGACCAAATTTTGTTCCCTGACTTTCCAGTTTAGCGGACACCATGCTTGTTTTTCATCTTTTTTGCTATCGTTAAGAGTCGGGGTTCCGAAATATATTTTGACTTTGTTAAGGGTTCCACCAAAGATTAAAGAGTTTGGGAATCGCTGCCTTATGGTAGACTATTTCCACCTTTAGGTAGACTATTTGTTAATTTCCTTATACATATTTTCTTCGAGCGGAAATCTTCATCCCTCAGTGGATTCAAATGAATTTACTGCTTTTGCCTTCGCGCTCTACCAATTTAAGCGATTAAATAATTTAAATAATTTATAAATGTTAAATATCTATGTATATATTTTGGCTTAGTAACAAAATATTTTGTAAATATCACACGATGTCATGTCAAAATGACATTTAGATAATAAAACAGTCTACCTCCTATAAATCAGTTTTAGCTTACTCCGCCACTATTTCTCGTGTATTTTTTTTTATAAACAAGCTTTTCAGGATAAGAGGCGTTTTAAAGTCGAAGTAACTTTAATCCGTCTTAAGAACGAGTTAATAAATAAGGCTGTATACATATGATTTTTTGAAAAAAAAGTTGCAGGTACACATTGTAGCTCATGTAATTCTACACAAAACAAATTGCAACACTTTTTTCGAAGAATTGATAGATTTGGACAAAACCGGTAATAAAACACACCTAGAGGAAAATATAGAGAGAGCAATGGATAGTCAAAACAAGGATCGATCAATCGAACAATCGTTTTTGTCTTACATGATCTTGGCCGAGCATTTTCAAGACATTGTCAGACGACCACGTCATAAGCTCATAGTTTACTATTTACAAATTTGACAATTTTGTAAGATCTGACAATTGTCTGAGTTGTGTCCCAAATACATGCCACCCTGCAAATGCTTGACCTCCCGAGTCACAACTGTTGCCGATATACTTACATACAACTTATGAAATAGGTATTCAGCGGCGATAGCAGTTTCACGTTTTACTTAATGTAATGTAAAAAAAATAAAAATAAATCGGGTGGCACAGCGGCTCATGAAGAACCAGGGCCTAGTGACTAACAACTCGGAACCATTCCTGTGTGCGCCTTTCGACAGGAATGGAAGGGACCTACAATTTTATGTCGAATCCGAACGGCTAGACGAGAAGCACTTATTCGTGACAAGTGATACTCTTGGAGGATTTGTCAATTCCTCGCAAGAGACAGCAGCCCTGAAAAAAAACTTTTTAGTTTTTAGGTGGACGAGGCTGGGAAGCGATCCCAGACCTCCAGCGTGACAGTCGAACGCACTAACCATTACGCTACGGGCTACTGCTGTAATGTAATGTACTTTTTAAATGCATTTTAGTGGTGTTAGGTCCGCTATATAGCTTCCATACTGATGGATTCTAGTTAGTATAGGTACAAGTCTTTAGTAATGGAAATTTGGAGCCGTATAAAGCTCTTTTGGATGGATTATTTTTGTTGTTTCATTTTAGCGGTGTTACGGCCGCGATAACACTGCCAGACCGATGGTATGTAGTTTGCACTAATACAAATAGATTGTCCAGAATATTTGGAGCAGTATACAACACTTTGAGTAAATGTTCGCAAATTCTCGAACTAATAGGTCCGTTCCTTTACTTTAAATTTCTGTTATTTCCTGTGCATATATGTAATTTCCAGTCAAAAGCCGTTCCCGTAATCAAAAATTTGGCAGTTTTTGACAAAAGACAACGCTCACGAAGGAGTAAATAATTTCCCCTACCTGTGATTTTCTGTCCGAAAAATTTCTTCCGGCAGAAAATCACAGCACAGCCAAATGTTATTTTGAGAGTAAAAGAATGAAAGCTAAACATCGTGCCGTACTTGTCTGGCACATTAGGTAATACAGAATTTGTGTGAATTTGTGTTCCCGTACTTTTGCACAGTTTTGATATTTTTGAGAATATTTCACCGTTGCTCTCCAAAATTTCAAAAAAAAAATGATGAAAAAAAATTACTACGTCTTTTTTCTCAAAACTTTAGATTATAAATAACTTATGTATGTATTTTTGTTCTTGTATTCAACGTTTTTATTAATTAAAAATATATAAATCAAGTGGCACAACGGCTCATGAAGAACAAAAGCCTAGTGACTAACAACTCGCAACCATTCCTGTGTGCGCCTTTCGACAAGAATGGAAGGGACCTACAATTTTATGCCGAATCCGAACGGCTGACGAGAGGCACTTATTCGTGACAAGTGATACTCTTGGACGATTTGTCAATTCCTCGCAAGAGGCAGTAGCCCTGAAAAAAAAACTTTTTAGTTTTCTAGGTGAAGAGGCTGGGAAGCGATCCCAGACCTCCAGCGTGACAGTCGAACGCACTAACCATTACGCTACGGCCTACTACTTTATTTATTAATTGTTATTTAGATTTAAGAAGCTTAATAGTATCTAATATGAAATAATTAAAAAAAAAATTGCCATTGTGTAAACGTGGGAAAATAGGCAGTACCTACTTACAATGCAATTTTTGTTTTGTCTGGTCTCAATATTAACCTATATGCCCTTTGTATCTTATACAAAATAAGTAATTAAACTAACTGGTTACAGGTATTATAAGAATGAAAATCTGAAAACAGAAGTTAGGATCATCCAACCTATGAAAATCAAAAACAAAACATTATAACGTCCACGTTAGTGCGCGAGTTTTTGATAAAAATAATCGTCAGTTCCCAATCTATATTCTAAAATAAGAAATTTGGGCCTGAATTTCAATAAAAAATTCTAAACGCACTGACTAAGATGGAGAATTATAAACATTTACGTTTAAATTTTTTATTTCCAATCGAAACTCAGTTTAGCTATCAGTTTCCTTGCTAGAAATCAGTAAAACCAACAAAAACAAAATTCCGATAGAGGTAATCACAACTAAGATTTCACACAAACGAAAATCTAATTAAGTCACATTCGCCTTTAATCTGTCGACCTTCAAAGTCGATTTCGACTCCCCAGAGTGTAGATAGTTAACAATTCTCATGTCACGAAGGATATCACATCAAAGGTACTTTAGCTTGAACTTTGGATTTCCATTGAAGTTAACATGCGAGCGACGAGCAAACGATACTTGTACGTCCACAACCACGACAGACAACAATGACCTTCATGTAATAAAATAAAAATTCTGATTATGCGCTGGATGGATAATGATGATGATGACTCACTCTAGTTGAACACAAAATCTAAACCAGAAAGTTAACTAAAATAATCCGACAATAAACAAAAAAAACAAAATAAACGTGTGCTTAGGGACAAAGTGCAAGGGGCAGACACGAGGCGAAAGCCCTGCTCGAGGAATGGGTTTCCTTTGTTGAAACAAATTATACACTTCCATCTACCTGGCCACCCTCAGCCGGCAGTCGCAGTCTCAGGTCTCAGCGATCAGTATCGGCATGAACAAAGGAGAAGCTTCGAATCGTGCGAATTTTCGAGAATCAAATTAGAAAGCCGCTCATTCACGCGGTGGGTGAGAAGGAGGGAGATAGGTGGGACGACCAAAGAGGCAATCGCCAATTACAACCTAATAAAGCTTTCTTCCTAGTTTTGTGGCAATTTTTTCCGATAATTGGCGACATAGCTAAACCATTATTATGGTCTCTCTATATTAATCAATTCAAGTGAATTGCATCGACAGACATCGAGGAAATTTATTGATTTTTCCGTCAAAGTAAAGCGGCGCCTGCTCTAGCAACAGAGAATCGTCATGGTCGTCGTGCGAAATACAAAGAAAAAGACAAAAGGGCCATTGCATAAATGTTAATCAATTGATTTTCCAACAGAAAACAAAATGTTTTTCAATGAAATTAGCACAATTTAATTAAATTACTTGGTATATTTTAGGCAAAAATATTAAGAAAAGTCAAAATGGAGAATTCTTTTTCTTCCAGCTACACGACGACGGCGAACAAGAACAACGACGATGATGTTGGTTCCATAGAAAATTATTTCAACGCAATTCTTTTCTCTTGGATTTTGCGGCGATTTTTATAACACTTTTTTTAAGGTTTCAAAGACATTTTTGGACAACACTTTTTATAACACAACACTTACCGATTAATGAGGATTGATTTGATTGCAATAAAATGAAATTATTTGCAGTGCAAATATTAAAAATTTTAATAAACAACAAACAATAAAATTGAATTTTTTTTCAGACCGCACTTTGAATTCACTTTAAAAATGACACATCGATGGCAATATGGTGGAAACAGCTGTGTCGACCTTTTGCTCGTGGTGGAATGACAGCGGTTTTCTTGCAAAGCAGCTCGTGGTGAAGTTAGAAGGCAGATGATGACTGGGCTTACACTTTTAGGTGGCAGTTATTGTGAAATGGATTTGTTTTTCAATTAATTGACCGCGTTCACGTTGAACTGAGATATATGTTATCTCGAATACTCGAGTATACGTATCAAGGCTTTCCCAAACCAATGCGAAACATTCGTTGCGGCGAAGAAACATTCGTCTGTCAAAATTTATTCATATGTTTCTCCGCCGCAACATGAAAATGTTTCTTCGCCGCAACGAATGTTTCTCATTGGTTTGGGAGAGCCTTAATGGTGGATTTACATGTATCTGCATTTGGTTTCTGCACAAAAAAAGGGATGCCAAATAGAAAATGTATATTTTTTAGATAGAGAGAAAAGATCAAAATGCAGAAGAACTTCGTTTCTGCATTATAGGAAAGTGCCATAATGCAGAAATGAAGACGAACATGTTCATCTTTTTGATGGTTCTCTTTCACTCGCTCGGATTTTTTGTATACATCTGTCCTGCTCTACTTTTCTGCATTTTGCAGAGAAGATACATGTTAATCCACCATAACACACCGTTTTCATTGGAGCCGAAATGAGGTAATTTCGAAATAAGCTCATTTGGAACGTCATTGCCAATACAAATTTGACGTTACAAATGAGCTAATTTCCAAATTACCTCGTTTCGGCCTCAATGAAAATGTAGTATAAGTTTGTGCACGACATGAACCGGATAGGTTAACTTAGCACACAATGGCCTCGTTCACTAACCAATTCGAAGCAATCCGGATCGGTTTGTGTTGTTGTAATCCCTTGAGAAAAAACAGCCGCTGATAAAACAGCTGTTCTCAAAAAAGAAATCTCAACCTATCCCAAAAATTCTCGTATAACTCAGCTATCTGAAGAGAAATGTCAACAACAGCTGACTTTAAATTTAAATTTTATGTTGAATTGCGTGCTTAGTTAACCTATCCAGTTTATGTCGTTCACAAACTTATATGGATACTCGAGTATTCGAGATAACATATCTCAGTGCAACGTGAACGAGGCCAATTCAACGTAAAATTTAAATTTGAAGTCATCTGTTGTTGACATTTCTCTTCAGATAACTGAGTTATACGAGAATTTTTGGGATAAGTAGAGATTTCTTTTTTAAGAACAGCTGTTTTTTGTCAGGGGATTATAACAACACGAACCAATCCGGATTGCTTCGAATTGGTTAGTGAACGGGGCCATTGAAATATACATAATGTACATACCTACATAGCCCAACTAACAATTTTACTCCTATACTCATCCATAGAAGCTATTTATAATTGACTATTGCACTCATTTAATATTTCTTTAGTACTCCATAGAGTTAAAAAGGAGAACTTTTTAACTCCTATAGCACCTTAATGAAGGAAATTCAGTTGCTATGAAGAACATTCTAAGAGAGTTTGAAAGAAGTACTAAAGGAGTAAAGTAAAGAGTGTGCAGAAAAATCAAAAAAAAAAAATCATTTGGTTAAGCCCATCAGGCTTGCTAACCGCTCGGCCAATCTCTTATATGAAATAATTAGCATTAAAACCGATTGACTTTCTCCTTCAAAGAATTTTTAACTCATAATTTATCTAAAAAAAATCTATTGAAAGCGTTTTCGCCTGCCTTACGTGAATTAATATAAGAGCCTAATGTTTTCATTGCACATAATTATTTATGCAAATAATAAAGATGCCTACATTTTTGCAAAACTAAAAAAGCGTGCGTGTGCTCATTCGCATTATTACAAAATAATTATTACAATCACATAACACGTTTGACTTGATTCGCAAATGGTGGCAAAACGGAGTCATGGCGTTTGCAAAAAAAAGACGTTCCATATTTGCTTATATAAACATTATAGCGACCCGAGCAAGATACCAACGTTAAAGGTTAGACCGCACTAGGCGGAACTGCACTGCAGCGGAACTGCGATTCAAAATAATTTGTATGAAGTTGTATGAAGTTCAGTTGCCGCTTAGTGCGATATAGCTCATACGATTTCTTACAAATAATGTTTTGCCGCGTCGTGAAGTGTAGTTCCGCTGCGGTTGTGTGCGGTATAATCTTAATATTTCTTTAGATCACTATTGGATATAATTAAAGAAACATTAGTTCATCGCATTGTTACGCTGATATAATAACTTATTGAAAGTCTAATGGATCAGTTATATCACCTTTGACTCCTATACCTACCGATTTGGGTTCCCGTCAGAAGGATTTCTGGGTCACTAAAGAAACGAAGTACACTTTAATGTCTGCAATCGGAAGCAATTTTGTTAGTTGGGAGGAGAATTTTGTTTTTAAAATTTACAATAGCCGTGTTTTTTGTGCCTTTATCTCCGCTTCCATATCTGCTTAAAAATAATTCCCATGTTAAATACAACAACAATTTCGGAATTGTCAAAATTGTTGTTGTATTTTACATGGAAATTATTTTGTATCAGATATGGAAGCGGGGATAAAGGCACAAAAAAACACGGCTAATAAACAATGAAAGTTAAATAGTATCGGTGCGGCGGACCTACATTTGCCAAAAAGTACAAAAGTAAGAATTTAAAATGTTTGCTAAGGAAACCTGCTTGCCAAAAAACATATGAAAATTGTTCTGACAGATAAATTAGAGGTTAGACCGCACTAGGCGGAACTGCACTGCAGCGGAACTGCGATTCAAAGTAATTTGTAAGAAATTGTATGAAGTTCAGTTGCCGCTTAGTGCGATATAGCTCATACGATTTCATACAAATAATGTTTTGCCGCGTCGTGAAGTGTAGTTCCGCTGCGGTTGTGTGCGGTCTAACCTTAAGCCTAAACTAAATTAATACCTGTTTACACCTGTGTGGTTTTTAAAAATAAATTATGAGGGTGTTCATGCAATGGTGGAAAGCGTGGATAAAGCCTGATCCACATCTGTGTCGTGTGTTGTGTTGTGGAGTCGTGTGTCACTGTCATTCCATATTTTTTATGCGCCACACTGCAACACAACACACGAGACAAATATGGTTCTACGCATATGAAATACATTGTAGCGATAGCGACACACGACTCCACAACACAACACACGACACAGATGTGGATCAGCCTTAAGACTCTCCCAAACCAACGAGAAAGCGGAGTGAAATAACCGCAACGATAGGAAAATTAATGATAGCCAATCATATTCTTAACTACAGTAAAAAAGTGATCAGAAATAAACTCTCAAAATAAGTATAACAGTAAAAAAGTGATCAGAAATAAACTGTCAAAATAAGTATGGGAAAATTATTCTGCAGCAAAGTTAATTTGTCTCACGAATTTGATTCGGAAAGCCAAAAAATAAAACCTTGATAAGATAAATAGACAATAAAAGCCCGGGTCAAACAGAACGCGGTCTGGCGGTGCGGCCAACCCTTCACCAACAAAGAAAAAACGAGGCGGTGAAATTGTGTTTGTAAATTTCTGCAAAGAACGTCATATCGCGCTCTGTTTGACCCGGGCTTAAAGGCTTTCCTAAACCTACGCGAAAAATTCGCTGTTTTTGTTGTTTAGAATTGGTGATGTTTCTATCATTTTTTATATTACTGCAACTGCTTTACATCGATTTCACTATGATATTGAAAAGACTTAAAGCTCTGGCTCATTCGGCTTGACAGTAAAGGTTAGACCGCACTAGGCGGAACTGCACTGCAGCGGAACTGCGATTCAAAATAATTTGTATGAAATTTAATGAAGTTCAGTTGCCGCTTAGTGCGATATAGCTCATACAATTTCATACAAATAATATTTTGCCGCGCCGTGAAGTGTAGTTCCGCTGCAGTTGTGTGCGGTCTAACCTTAAAACTTGTGCTTATAAAAATGTATTGTCGTGACGATGAAAAGCCATATAAAGGTAATAAGTCTTTCATTTACCGGGAATATTGCAGTTGCCATTGCCAAAGCCATCACTCTATTGGCTACTTATTGCCTAAAATATTGCCAATGAAACCGCTGTCTTAGGCTTAGTTTTTCAGTACGAGGTCATCCGAGCTTCGGGGTAAAACTCGACTTAACCCTTTTGTTGTAAACACGAGTTAAGCCGGATCCACATCTGTGTCGTGTGTTGTGTTGTGTTGTGTTGTTGAGTCGTGTGTCGCTGTCATTCCAAATATTTTATGCGCCACACTGCAAAACAACACACGAGACAAATATGGTTCTACGCATATGAAATACATTGTAGCGATAGCGACACAACGACTCCACAAAACAACACACGACACAGGTATGGTTTATGCTTTAGCTTTCATAAATTTGCACCTCTCGCTCTTGCGGAATCGCAATTATTTACTTTAGTGATTTTTCGTGTATACACATTTATCAAGCTTGCAAATTGGGCAGCTGCTTGAAAAAAAATCTTAATCGAAAATCAGAGGTGGATCTTGTGTTGGTTTTGTATACTAATCTTTGAGTATATATAATATGGAGTGCTCGTTTTCATTCCAAAAACGTAACCATCATAAGGGGCGCTGTAATCTATGCAGTAATTCAAATTTCTATATAGAGAGGGTTTTTACCACAACACCGTCATAGCTGCATCTTTCAAAATACCCTCTCTTTATTGAAATTACCCCCCCTATCAAAGGCTCAAGTACTACAATGCATTGGATAGGAACGAGCACTCCATATTATATATACTCAAAGATACTAACACATTTTTTTCTTATGCAAATCCAAATTCAATCCAAATCGGATCTGGGGTAAAATAAAACTCAGCAATTATGTTGCTCAAGGTCGATTCAAAATGCGACAAGAAATCAAAACGTGAGCGTGACGAGAACTCGTCGTAGTTGTCAAACCGATTTCAAACCATGTAAGGCCGGATCCACACCTGTCTCATATGTGTTGTGTTGTGGAGTCGTGTGTCGCTGTCATTCCATTTATTTTAATGCGCCACACTGCAACTCAACACACGAGGCAAATATGGTTCTACGGATATAAAATACATTGTGCCAATAGCGACACACGACTCCACAACACAACATACGAGAGAGAGGTGTGGTTCCGGCTTAAGTATACGACGGTACGCCATGGTATGTACAATAGGCGTGTACCATCAACTGAGCGCTCCGAGCGCGCAAGGATTTTTTAAGTGAGACAAAAAATCTCAACTGAACACCGAGATTTTTTGCGGAGATTTCTGATCCAAAAATTTCTTGGATTCATTACACAATTTTTTTCTCAGTTGAAACAGCTGTTTGTTTGACAACCAAGTTATAATTTTTTGAGGGTGTGCAAATAAGAAAGTGGTGAATAAATACAAAATAAAAACGAAATGTTAATGAAAACTCAAACTAATTGAAATACCTATAATTATGATTGTGTTGGGATATGCGCAAAAAAGAATTAATTCACGAAAGAGAACACATGAATTTTAGAAAAAAAGAAAGAGATATCATTTTTTTTCGTTTCTTTCTTTCTGAAAATCTAAAATCTAAATAATAGCACGTTATTTTTTTGAAAGAGAGCGGAGAATGTTGTCCCACCAAATGATTCTGCCTCCATTAATCTGACATTGAGCGCTCATTGAGCGCCCAGTTTTTTGTACATGCCACCTAATGAAGGTCGATTCACAATGCGACGAGTAAACGCGACGAAAGCTTTAGCTGCTTTTTATTATCCCCCAGGGGGTCAATTCTGGTTTTGTGAAAAAGTGAATCGAAAAATTCGTTTTCACATTCGCTTTCATCCTTTACACCCCGACTCCATAGGTAATAAACGATGGCCGGACTATGGAACATGTCTACAAAAAATCCCATGGAGTCGCAAAAATCCATGTCCAAGCAGTGACATATCCATACAAATCAGATTGTGGATTGGATTGTTGATTGGATTATGGACATCGTTCATGGCCTGTGGAGTCGGGGTGTTATGCTTTCACTTTTTCGATTCACTTGGTACAAAAAAACGATTCTCGTTCAGTAAATGAAAACTTGGTTATGAATTCAATCTCATTCGCTGTGGTGAATAATTTTGTTGTGTCTCTTGTGAATTTTGTTTGCTATTGTGAATGCTGAATGTCAAAACTAAATTTAAAAAAATCATTTTTCTATTGTTGTTAATTGTTTCAATTTTGTCAGTCTTTTTGCATTAAATAAATACAAATTAATTAATTACAATATTTATATTTATTGCCTTCAATATATTTAAGACTTCTTAAGCCTGATCCACATCTGTGTCGTGTGTTGCTGTCATTCCATATATTTAATGCACCACACTGCAACACAACACACGAGACAAATATGGTTCTACGCATATAAAATACATTGTAGCGATAGCGACACACGACTCCACAGCACAACACACCACACAGATGTGAATCAGGCTTAATTCGAACAAAACGTCGAAATGTGCAGAGGTTAGATACTTACATTATTTGTGATTATGTGATCGTGTGTGAATTGCCTTAAATTGTGTATTAAAACTTGACGTTTGGTTAATTTTTGACACTAGCGTGGTGAATAAAATGTGTTAACATTTAACTAGCTGCGGAGCAGGCTAAAATATGACACTAGTGATTAAAATTTTGATGTTTCTCAAGAGAGAAGTTTACATTTGAAATTATTTTTGAAAGCATAATGCTTAATGGACCGGCCAGCAAACAAACAAAGTACTTCCTCAATTTATTATTCATCTTGAAAAATGGAATATGTACGAATGAATTGATTGTTTGTTTTCTAGTTTTGTTGACAGCACTGTGACCTATGAATTAGTGTTTGAAGACTGAATTAACAAACTGTCACAATGGTATTTTTGATCGTAATGAAGTGGGAAATTATCGATAAAAATAAAAAAAAAGTATGTGAAATTGAGAATTTCTTATATTTTCATAATAGAATATTTAACTTGATATTTTTTTCAGCTGGATTTTGTTAAAAAAATAATTAACTGAACATAGGAAAAACCATTTTTGAGGGTAATTTTGTTTTATCTTGAGGGAATTTTAATCAGAGTACTGTCAGAAAAAAGTCCCTTTTAACCCAATTCGCACAGCAAAAAATTAAATTTGATCACTTTTTTAAACAAACGTCAAAATTTAATCGTGGTAGAGAATTTAACCAACATTTTAACGCAATTCGCACACGGCCTATGTATTGTGTAAATTTATCTACAATCTTTAGGAATAAAATGAGGATTATCAGGCGAAACTTAAGGGACAAGCTGCTGCGCAGCTTTGTAGGCTCCTCCTAATACATTCAAATCATTGCCTAAAGATCTACATGCCTTGTCCCGTTGTCCCACTCCATCTTCTGATACCAATCTACAAAAATCATCAACAAATTGAATAAATACATAAATCGAATTTATTTGTTTATCTATCATAATGCTATCTCGGGATTAACTTCTAAAAAGCTAATAAGAGAATCTTTTCGAGCATTTGTTACGCGTTTTCCCTTATTTGACTTTAAATATATTTCCTCAACGTCCATTTTCACTTTTTCACATCAAGATTCACAAACGATTGAGCTCTTGAAAGGAAAATATTCATATAAAAGTTTTTGACGTTCTTTTTCATTTTTTCGCAGAAAGAGAATCGATTTTAGTGTGAAAGAGTGAAAAGATTTTCATTCCACTTTTTTACAGAACCAGAATTGACTCCCAGGTCTGTTTTGGATTTGGGCATGATAATAAAATAAACAGAATCACAATGACAACGGTGGGTTCAAAAGATATTTGGAAAAAACGCAGAGTAGCACAATAACGCATCTCCGTGTTTTTTTTTTTTTTTCAAATATCTTTTGAACTTTTGAACCCCATGGTTTACAGCTTTACAGTCAAATAAAGAGAACTCAATAACCTTTTTAACAATATAATGACATTATGACTTATTGCTATTATTAGAAGAGTACACAATGAGGAAATGCATTATTGAAGTTGTTGGTTCTTTGAATCCGAATATCTCTTGAACCCCATGACTTAGAGCTTATCGGCCATTTAATTAAATGATGCGATTGCAATTAACTTTTCAAAAACGTATGACACATGACTGTTGAGTCGGTTGACCATTTTCAACGAAGAATTGCACTGTTATTCTATTTGCCGATTTTTAGTCCTAAAAACCTCTCGAACCCCCAAAAAAAAAGTACATAATTTATACTTCTTTATACTTTATAACGATATATGCCACATTTCTTTTGAGTAAGTGCAGCAGATTCCAATGCGGAATTGCATTTATTGCTTTTTTATGCATTTTTGCCAAATGCCTCCCAAAACCCACTACCTACACTTTATCAGTTCTATATACAAAAATTAAGTACACGCAATAACCTTTTCACTGACGTATCACATATGACTGTTGAGTTGGTAGACCATTAACCAATGAGAAATTGCATTATTATTGTTTTTGATGCATTGAAGCCAAATACCCCACGAACCCCATAGTTTAGAGCTTAATGGCCATATAATGAAATGAAGCACTTGTAATAACCTTTACAGAGATGTATGACAGATTACTGTTGAGTTGGTAGACCAGTTGCCATAATGAAGAATTGCAATATATTTTTTTTGCCGTTTTTGATGGCTTAATAACTTTTTAACACCATGATGTACATCTTAACGGCTATATAGCAAAATGAAGTAAACGTAATAATCTTTTTAACGATGTACGACATTTGACTGTGGTTGGTTGTTTCAATTTTCATCGTTTCTCGACCATTTTTTTCGATGTTAGATTAGAAAAGTAACAGAACGCTGCTGGCACTCTTTCAATTTTAAAATGTCACAGTTTGCAAAATCGTGTTTTATTATTTAAAAGTGAAGTGCGTAAAACATAATAAAAACAAATTAAGTTGTTAAAAATCGAGAGTTTGAAAATGAAAAACATTCTCAAAATAAGTGGCTTTCCATTGGCAAATACATGGTACTAAGTTCCACTTCCAAGCCAATGTAATGCACATAGAAGTTGGGTTTTAGAATCCAGAGAGTATAAATCCTCTTTGTGGGATGCTGTAAACGTGCACCAATTCTCGATAAAATATATTCCGCGGCTATATATCGGGTTTTTCAATAAAAGCGCTACAAAAGTTTTTTTAAATAGAACAAAAATGGTTTTGGATATCAATGAAGTTCTTTATTTCTGTGAAAGTAGGTTCGATGCCATTATGTATGGAACTCGATTTCTTTTGCATGGCCACCACGGGCACGCTTGCAGAAGTCCTGACGCTGAACCCAATTTTCGACAGTTTTCAAGCATAAATCGGCCGATACTGCTGCAATTTCACGTTCGATATTCGAACGAAGTTCATCAATCGTCGCTGGCTTGTTGACATAGACCATAGACTTGACGTAGCCCCACGAGAAATAGTCTAACGGCGTCAAATCGCACGACCGAGGCGGCCAAGCGACTGGACCATTTCGTGAGAAAACACGTTCTCCAAACTTGGTTTCCAATAAATTGATTGTGACATTCGCTGTGTGGCTTGACGCGTCGTCCTGTTGGAACCACATGTCCTCCAAGTCCATATCATCCAATTGGGGCCAAAAATATTCGGTTATCATTGAACGGTAGCGATCCCCATTCAAAGTAACGCCCAACACTTTAGAACGACGTGTGAGAGACACACGTCTTTTTATTCTCGACACTACGGGCACTTCTTTGTCTCACTGGCACGGGAACATTTTGTACTGTGCCTGTGGATTGTGAATTGTTGATCTGCTAGGACGATTATGATGACCATAAATTGCACGTAGCGCTCTTAACGTTGAGGCCACTGACTCCGTATTTCGGTAGTATATTTTAATAATTTCGACTCGTTGTTGGCTCGTATATCTTTTCATCATGAAATGGCAAATCTTACTTAAGAGAAATGTCAAAAGAGCGGCAAGAAATATGGCGTTGTTTTCTGTTCCTGTTGCTCTACTTTTGTAGCGTCCCTGTTGAAAAACCCTTTACGATACGAAATTTTTCTTTAAATTGTAGGCCATTTAACGATTCGAAATCATTATTTATTCTCTGTTTAAAATTCCGAGGGCGACAGCGACGTATTACACGGAGACCCAACTGAGAATCGTCATCGCACTTTCACTTGAAAATATCTGTGCCAATAAGTTAAATCAGCTTAAGTCAATTTTTCAGAATGATCAAAATAAAGTTTTGCGAACTAGTTTTTAAGGACTTTTTCGGTGATTACTAAAAAACTGTTGATGCTTACGATTTTTTTTTCAGGGCGCATGCTTAAATTGAATCTTTCTTTTTTGTTAAGAAAAAACACTACAGCTTATGTGACAAACAATTGAGTTTGGTTCGAAATTACTTTTTTTAAAAAGAGCTTATGTCGACAAATTCAATTTGCGTAGGTTTGAAGTAACTTATGTCGACTTAAGCTATGATTTCTTTCGATCTACACAAGTAATAAAGGCTTATATAATGACTTAAGCCATTTCAAAAAAAATATATTTTCTTTTTTTTTTGATCAGCTGTTATGCAAATGCATTTTTTGTCCATTTAAACATAAGCTCCTTTGGTTTTTGTTAAATATAACGGCTGTCTTATGTCGTTGAGTAACGGGACCCAGACTAAATGAAATATAAACGAAATGGTAAATATGTGAAACTAAAATCAAGATTTTCGCTTGTGTCGACTTAAGCTCTTTTAACTTATTGGCACAGATATACCGTTTATCATTTTATGTCTCAACTATCAACACTTGACCGTAACTGAGTTTCCTGTCGCAAACTTGTCAATTAAATACTGACAAATGTGTAAATTCAATTTTTTTTCCATTTCATAAAAGAATTGTCAGTACAAATTTGTCGGAAAATTGTGGAAAAATACTTGACAATTCATTGTCATGACAATTTCTTTATGAAACGAAAAGATGACAATTGTCGGGTATTTTCCAACAATTCTACAAAATTGTCAAATTGTTTATGGAACAGATTTTGACAATTGTCAAGTTGTAAATTAACAAATTGTCAACTGTCACATGTCGAAATAATTGTCAATGTCAAATGTACGTTGCTGAACAAAAATACCACATCGGGCGGCACTTTGCCAGGGGCGGCAAAATCAGCGACAGGAAATTAAAAAAATTCTTTATTCTTCAAATTAATTAATTTGGTTAGCCCAAAGACTCCAATTCAAAATTTTCCCAGTGGTAAAAATGCTTCATAGTCATAGTGAATAATCTGACAACAAAAATACCACATTTATCAATAATTTTAAGCTGGAAATTAGCCTCACAAACATGACAATGCTGCTTCGCTTGTTTCTTACAGTTGCCATAATCAAGGTTCTCTTTTATAAAAATACATTTCTAAAAAAATTAATAAATAGGTTCCTACACACAAAAAATAAAAATACATTTCTAAAAAAATTAATAAATAGGTTCCCACACACAAAGATACCTTTTTTAAATTTAATATATTTTTCTTTTACATCAAAATTATTTATTTAATTTATTACTTAATTTTAAAATATATTTATTTAATTTTATTTATTTATTTAACTCAGAAAAACGGTAATAAAATTAACTATGTATTAATTTATATACAATTTAATGGAAACAATTAATTGAAAGGAAATTAATTAGAAAAATGTCGTATTTTGTTTTTTTTTAGAATTTCAATTTAAATATTATTCAATTTATTATGAAGTTGGTTGGTTCTCTGATTTTTTAAAGTGATTGGAAATTCGATAGATTTGTTTTAGAGTGTTTCTTTTATCCGGATAGAGATTGAACAATAGAATATTGATCAATAAATGTATGTGCCAAATAGATTACATGTTCTCAAAAATGCAGGGTAAAAATTTATCGGTCACGAAAATTTAGTTTTAAAATTTTCCTGCCGCGAGCCAGTGTTTTAAAATATATAATATGGATATCCCATGGCGGCAAATTTTTCAAAGTTTTTGTACCCAGGTTAAAATTAGTTAAACAATTTTACAAAAAAAAAAAACAATTCCTATAATTTCTTTTAAAATTTGTTTGTTAGCTACTTTTCCATGCAAATGGTTCAAGATAATTCCTTATTATGTACCTGTTCAGGTAGCCCCCTTGTATCCGCGGCAATGAAATCGCTTTATTACGATTTATTTCATATTTTATCATTAATTTCTTATCTCATTCACTCAAATACACATTAAAATCATTTTATTGCCGTGCCACCTGGTTACTACCTTTTTAAAGCTGAAAAAAAATTCAGGGGGGCGGCAAAAATTGGATCTGCCCCGGGCGGCAGAAGCCCACGCTACGGCCACTGCTTGTAGAGGTATTGATCCAGGATATTAGTTTGTTGGGGGTCAAGATCCTCATCGCTTATGTATATGGGTACGTTTATTTATATGTTTGTTTATGTATATGTATAGGTATATCTACCATCTTAGAATCTAAAAGTCGCAATAAAAAGGCCATCTTTAGAAACACAATCTGACATATTTAAATTTGAGTTTTTAAGTGAACTTTGAAAAATTACTTAATAAAGTTTGAATTTCGATTTGAACAAAATAAAATAAAATTCACCGGTTTTTCAAAGAGAACAATTTTTTAATATACAATTTTGGAAACATTTTTATGAAACAAATTTGGTACGCGAAAAGTAATTATTTATACACGAAAAATAAATTAAACTTCAAAAAAAAAATCATTTATGTACGCGTTCCTTAAAAATCAAATAATAACATCTATATATTAATACGCGGTGACTTAATTTTGTAGAACATTTTAAGCACACTTTAACAATTCGAATCATAGTAAAACCTATATCAGTGGAAAGGTAATTTAATATAACTTTGAACATTGCGTTTAACGCAAGTAAAACGCAGTTTTAATTTAGGTACAAATCGAAATCGCCTATGCATTACAACGCAGTCAAAATTGATTCTTTCAATTCCGCACCATATATATGCATGTATTAGTACGCGCAAAATGTATCTATACTGTGAGCAATATGTAAAAGTTCCACACCGTATATATGTATGCATGTTATGTTCAGTTGGCGTACTCCTTTGTTTAATAACTGACAGCCAAAAGATAGTTTCTGGAAGGACCCTTTGCAATATACGCATGACTCTTTCTCTTTTTGTTTCCATACTTGGTTAATTTTAGGGGCCGTGTACACGAATGTAATATTATACCGAAAGCTTTTTGTGCAGAAAATTGGGAAGCTTTATTGAATGGCTTTCATATAGGTAATTGGTCGAATTTCGACCACTGGGCGATACTAGTATATTTGGATAGACCGTACAATATATAATAGTTTTACTTGGTCAATAGGGCAAGTATTGGTCGAGGTTTTAGTCAAATCTAAAATTAAAATGATGGAGAAGTCCAAAAAAGTGATTTTCGTCAAGACGTCCTTCGGTTTGTTTGTTCCTTGTCTGTGCGTTCTGTGCGTCCTGATGTACATCGAGCTAGAGCCAAAACGGTGAGACGGATTTGCTTCAAATTTGAAGAATTCGAAAAATTCAAATTTTTGTTATAGCTCATCTGTCATACAATTTTTCGGTTTTATCAAGTTTACTCGAAAACGACTCTAACGATTTTGATTAAACTTGGTATGTATATGTTATCTATAGCTTAGTTTCAATAATGCTGCATACCACGTTTTTTTTTTTTAAATCGAATAATGGAAATAAAGTTTTTTTTTATATAGATACTTGTTTAGATATAATCCCTCATATCTTGTCATTTGTTTGGTTGATTTCTTATAAACCATTTTAAAACTGCTTTTTTAACATGTTTTTATTATTTTATCGCTAACTAAATACAAATATTATCAAACCATATCTATACCGTCAATCAATATATTCTAGTTGTTAGCCACAAGAGCAAGTTAGTGCGATCTGGCCATGCATATTTTTGTATGCAGAAGCTCCTCAAATTATAAATAATTTTGCATGTTTTTTTTAGCAGAGTCCCAAACCTCAAAACTCTGCACTCAATATACCTTACCTATGTCAAACATCCGACTTCTCACGAAAGCCCCGACTTGAACAATAAAATCACTTCTTATCCCAAACTAAATCTATAGACCAAGAGCCCACAGCAGATTTGGCGTACGAAAATGAACCAAAAAAAAATTATATGAGTCGAAATTTGTATTAAGGCTGATAAAAAAAATGCAAGTCTTGCAGTCCCTGGTGGCGGCTGTTAGGTGGGAGGGGCAATTTTCGGTAACATGAACAATGCCTTGTTATATTTTCATGAAAGGCCAAAAGTCCCTTCTTTCATTTCCTTTTTAAATAAAGTTCATGATTTTAGGGTATTTTTCAATTGTGAATCTAATGACATCAAAATTAAGGCGATACAATAATCCTAAAAAAAGTTATGGTCCATTTTATCCAGAGATGACTGTTTTTCAGTAAAACTGATAAACTATTAAAAAATACCTTGAAAAGAATGGTACATTGATGAAAATTTGTATAAATATTCAATTTGGCATTTGACAAATGAAACATTTTTAATAAATTTCTTCCGATTCTTGGGATAGGTGTTATGATCAAAATTTCATACCTTATGTTTTCCTTCAGAAAAACACCCTTTCGTCATAGATATTTGTATTGATCCTTAATTCTCATGTCAAATTAAATATTTACGCAAATTTTCATCAATGTACCATTCTTTTCAAGGTATTTTTTAATAGTTTACCAGTTTTACTGAAAAACAGTCATCTCTGGATAAAATGGACCATAACTTTTTTTAAGATTATTGTATCGCCTTAATTTTGATGTCGTGAGATTCAGAATTGAAAAACACCCTAAAATCATGTAGCATATGTCCAAATTGTATCAATATATTTTTTTACTTTCGATAAGTCATACCTCCCCCTTTCCCCCTCCAAAAAACACCAATGGGATACAAATATTTTTATGGACACTTTTGATTACATTGCAGCGATAGAGACACACGACTCCACAACACAACACACGTGGCAGATGTGGATTTGGCTTTACGTTTAGTCGTGATTGCTGAGGATGAAGCGCGATAGCTTAGAAATGCATTCAACTTAGTTACGTGAATGTTTTATTTTAATTTTTATTGGTTTTTTTTTTATTAAATGTAAAAGTGTATGCTAACAATTTGCACCGACTCAAGTACAGAGATTCTTTCTTCAGTCTGACCACACGAATGTGGAATGCTTTACCCGACTCGACTTTCCCCTCTCATTTCGATGTGCAAACATTCAAAACCAACGTGCATCCGTATCTCCTTCTAAATCCTCTCCTACTTACCTAATCGCTCGTGCTGTGTCAAAAACACTTTAAGGGTAGCCATAACCCCTTTTTTTTTTTTTTTTTTTGTGTTTACCGCGTGCAAAAGGGGTTGTGACTACCCTTAAGATGATATACACAGCACGAACGATTAGGTAGATTGGAGGGGATTTAAAAGGAGATACCGATGCACATTGGTTTTGAACGTCTGTAGATCACAATGGGAGGGGAAAATTATTGAGCTGGGTAGAGCATTCCACGTTCGAGTAGTGCGACTAAAGAAAGAATCTCTGTACTTAACAGTACGTCCCAAATTGGGCTCAAGGGTAAACTTATGGGCATTCCTAGAAGCGCGAGTATTACGGTTGAATTGTTTAAGGGGAGGAATGCAACTGGCTATTTCACTAGAGCATTCTTTATGGAAATAACGGTAAAATAACGAAAGTTTTGTGCGCGCACATTATAAAAAAAAAGAAAAGTGGAGTTAATATAAGTTTCCTTTAAAATTTGTACAGTTTACAGTGTATTAATGTAATTTGCCCCCAATGAAAAATGATCCCAAACGATAAATGGCCCCAAATGTTGGGCTTTTTTATAATGAAAAATGGCCCCAAAAAAAAAAAACAAAAATTGCCCAAAATTAATATAAGAAGTAACAACAACAGAACAATTATAATCGTACAAAAAATGTTTTGCGTCGGTTTCAGAGAGCCTTAAAAGTATACCTGGCCTGGCCCAAAATTAAACACGAAAGACCCCAAAACCTTAAAAAAAGAAACCCAATTTACAAATTTTAAACCTTTTTTTGTTCCCCATATAAATTTTTGGGCTATTTTTCATTTTATGCTTGGGGCCATAATTCATGTAGCCGTATTAATTGTTGTTAAAAAATCAATAAAATAAAAGGTACGTATACGCTCTAGTAAACCACGTTTATATTTTTTTTTTTATATGTATATAAAATGGAAAATCGACATTTTTACTGCATATCTATATTTGTTTAAAGTTTCTCGAGGGTAAATCAGTGTATAATTGTATTGTGGAAACAAAATAATTCATGAAATTTTATTGCGCAGAATTTTATCCTCAACAACAAATCCAAAGTTCCCCAAAATCCCCGCATTGGTTTTTACAAGTACAACAAGTAAAATATTACCCAAAACCATTTTAAAATAATGGGATATTAATGAAGTTTAGTATAAATGTTTCATTTGGCATGTACCAAGAATCAAAAGAGTCCCCAAAAATATGTGCGGTTAAGGGGTGTTTTTTTTGACGGAGATGCAAGTGAGTGATTATTACCATAACATTCATGAACAATTTCTGACACATAAAATTCGCTAAAAGTATTAAACTTATATTGGCACCCACCCAAGGATCAAAAGTGTCCATTCAAATATCCAAGTGTTTTTGTGGGTGTAATATTTGACCTGCTTAACGGAAAAACAGTAACTTTTGCTTCTAAATTAATCTATTTTTTTTTATTTAAATTTGTTCAAGTAATGTTCAGTTAATTTAAAAACGTGAAATAATTTAAGCATCACTGCTTTGTAGAAATTCTGATGCGCAAAGCGCAACGCAACTGATGTTTATGCAATTCATCTGCATACTATATCTAGTTTGTTTGAAGTGTGCTATTTATTTGATACAAGTTTGCAATAATCATCAAAGGACTATGGGACTTATTACAATCGACTTAGTGCTCAAAAAACATGAAAAACCGAAGTATAATAATTTTTGCCGGAAAATATCATTAAGATCGCTTTTTCCTATTTTCAAGCTATAAATTCATTAAACCGTTTATTTACTAATTTTTTGCAAAAATATTATTTTTCACGAACATAGCCTTTAATTAAGCAACCTTGAGAGCTTCAGACTTAGATGAACTTTTGAATGGGAGTGTCAGTAGGCTGAAATTCTGTGTGCTTCATATTTTGTCAGATGTGTGGTGACAAAAGAGTTATGGTGATCATGCTGGAAAAGCATCTTTTATAGCACTGAATCACTTATCCTTTTACTATTTAAATATTGGTTTGGATTTCCTTATTTCGTCAAATGATACAAAATTGTCGCCATGAAACAAATTTAATTCAAAACATTTCGGTTCACTGTGGCGTATGCGCACTTTAATTATTTTATTGTATGTAAGGTACCTACTTATACCTACATATGTAGGTACCTATGCGATTTTCAAAAGTTTATTTTCTTTAAAGTTTGTTCTAATAAACATGAACGGCAGTGTAGATCATGTTCCTGTGTGGTAAAGTGCTTGAAAGTTTTTTTTTTAAGTTTTCCAATTTAATATTCTTCGATCAATAAAAAAAAAATATCAATCTTATTGTTAAGAAATATCCTTTGAAGCACCCATATTGACCTATGTCAAAGTTATAAGTTTGTTTCTTCTCATAGGTAGCTATATATTTTCTTTGTAAGTAAGTACATAATGTGTACACACATGTGTAATTTAACAAAAACATACCTACCTTCCAATTTACAATTACCTAACCTAGAACCTAGGTATACCTAAGACACTTGTCTATCTGAGCTAAAGGTTTTTAGCTAAGTATACAGGTATGTAGGTACATATATGTATGTATGTATGTAGGTATGTATTTCGAAATGTTACAATAATTAATTTTATAATTCTGGTAGGTAGCTTTTGATAGATATGCAGGCATATTACTTACCTATAGATATCTAGGTTAGACAGAGGTAGGTACCTACCCGTAACTATTTTCTTTGAAGTCATTCCAATACCTATCTACATCTTTAATATACATAAGGTATGGTTAGGTATACAAACCTATATGCACCTTACTTCCTGCAAAAAAATTCCAACACAAAAGTCCTTGAAAGAAAACACTAAAACACACCCCCAATCGAACATTTTTTAGGCCCCCAATCCACACATATATGTACCTACGTACCTAACTATCTAAACTACCCTTCCTCATATGTATAGAAAAAAAACGCACTCTCAATCAATTGGGCGAATGAAAAACCAAAAAGAAAAAATGCACCAACAAAAGAAAAAATAAAAACAAATGAAAAATGGCAAAAATGCACCTTCAATTACAACATACTCCCCACAATTCACCAATACCACAAACACAAACCAATTCTTCCACCTTCTTCTTCCTCGGCCATCAGTCCGTTCAGCAGCGCAGCAACTCAAAATATCCCTTACGCATGCATCACAGCACAGCCTATGTATACCACTCACACATACGCATTCGAAACTTATTGGGCATTTCTTCTCAATAAAAAAACGCATTTTCCTCCCCTTTTCCACCTACCACACCAACACACACACTTGGATTAGCCTTACAAATTACACTCCGTTACCCTTGTATATAATATCACCAGGGAGTGGGGGCTAGCATGCACCAGCCCACTCAACCCACTCCATTATTGGTGGCTCTGTGCGAATCCCGGAGTAAAAAAAATGCACATGCACAACAACAACACCACAGGACGGCGACCATTGCGTTGCGATTTCCAATAGGTATCGTTGTCATGTAGTTGTTGTTTGTGTTTCTTCTCTTCTTCCTCTTGAAACAGAACTTCACACACACACAAACAGGACAGCGTGTGCAATTGCATCTTGTTCTCGCCTTCTATATTACCTCTCTCTCTCTCTCTCCCTTTAACTCCCACTGCACCGGTATTTTACATACAGAGAAGGTCCAACGGTGCGGCGTTTTTCTCCTTCCCCGTTACCGTTGGCCATTGAAAAAATAAAAAACGCATCGAATGGGAAAGAGAAAGAACGAGCGCGTGCAAGCAAAGACGAAAAGCAAATTAAAACCCAGCCCACTGCAAGGCGAGGGTGCAATTGAGACAATATGCAGTAGTATGAGCGTCCACTATACGCACATATACACTCTCCGCTAACATAATCGCCATAGTTGTTGTGTTCTCGCCAGCAAATGCAAGGAAATGAGAAAGAAAATTGTTTCGATATTTGCATGAAAAGTGCAAACAGTTCTGCACTCTCTTTCATGTGCATTTTCTCTTTTGCATCATCATGCATGATGGCAATGAGAAACAGTTAATGACGTGTTGTTGGGGAAATGTCCATGTTGCGTGCGCATAATGTTGCCAGTGACAATTTTTTTGTTTTGTAAACATCGCTCTTGCATTTAACAGCTCATTACGTCATTTTAGTTGACACAGGAGGTGAATTCTGAAACTGAATACACAAATGCCAGAGTGCCATGTGCGTTTAAATGCAATAAAGAAAATGAAATAATTTTCGTATATCAACCCCCTCTCGCTGCGAATCGTTCGTTCTGCCCCACTATCCACACAATCGTTAAAGAGAAGGGGGATCCGAACAGTGCTCATTTCAAAATGGCTAAAGTGGAGCGATGTGATGCGTCGCTTTCAGTAGTAGAGAATGATTCATCTTTATCCTTGAAGAAAATTTATATACGTAAATACAAGGAAAAGTGGATACCTACCTACTTAAAGTTCCTTTTGAGCAGCCTGAAGTCTAACTTTTTCTATGCAAATACTTAGATATATCTACTTTCTTAGACTACGCGGAGACCATGTAAAAAGAAAATAATGGTTGAAAAGGATAACACAGGTATGTACCTACATAATAAGGTATATTATTAAACCTATGTATATAGAAATACACTGAAGAGACACACATTTATAGGTAGAAATATCTAACTATAAACTCTCAACATTATGTAGGAAATGCTACTGATCCTGTCCGTGGAAGGGAAAATACCTATACAAAAAAAAAAACAAAGGTCATTATAAAAAATTGTATACCTACCGACATATTAGGTATGTCTGCACAAAAAAGGGAGAGTTGTCTTTATTCAATAAAGTCCCGAACAAGTTTGAACTCTTATACCTATATGCATTGAAAAAAATCAAAAAGTCAACTTGAACTATCAAATAAATTAAAGATAAATAACTAAAAGGACTCGCCCCGTACCAAGTGCTAACTGGAGCTTTGTTTGCTATATCTACTTTCTGTTTTTCATTAAATCAACACCATTGGCATTAAATGAATTTGGTTAATATTAAGTAGGAAAATATAATCACGAAACAAAGCACTTGGTTTATAATATTAAATAAGTCACGAGACAACAAAACAAGTTAGTTTTCATCCAGATTTTATTTATACCTTACGTATAGGTAGTTTAATATTATAAGTTCAACTGAATATGAACTTCATTATAATACGAAGTTTAACCCGTTCGGTTTTAGCACAGCAATCACATCAGTGTAAACTGAACCTTTGTTCAACTAAGTGAAGTTTTAAGCGCCTTTCACGTGAACTGCGAATGCGAATATGGTCTTGAATTTTTACGTTTTATTCACATGAGAGCTACGAAACATTTTCATACAAACAATATGCTTTGCCGCGTCGTCGTCGTGAACTGTTAGTTTCGCTGAAGTCGAATGCGGTTTTACCTTTACACTAGGTATAACCTACTTAATTTTACGGGGAAATATAGTGAGCAAAATCTTAATAACATGAAAAACAAACATATAGGTATCTATTTATAGATACCACTAGCGGAAACACCCGGCGTTACACGGGTTCCCTTTGTTAAAGGATAGTTTGTTAACAAATCTTGAAAAAAAAAAATTTCCCGTGGAAAATAGTTTTCCTTGAAAATATTTCTGCTATTGTGAATATCAATGAAATAAATTCGAGGAATTGACCGCCCAATTCTCCAGGAAAACTTATTCCCGACATCAATAAATTTTCAACATCATTCATGTTCTCAATTTTCAAAGGATAGAAATATTATGCAAGTGATAATTATTATTTATATAAAAGCTTAACTATATATTCACGTACTTCTAAATATCTATGCTTAAGACACCTACTTATAAGAAAATATTTTAAAAATTTCGATATCTCGCCCCCAACTATCAACTGTCAAAGCAAAAGGTGTGATTTTTCGGATTTTTGACATTTCACCACCATCACTGTCAACTGTCAAGTGCGCTTTTTTTGATTTCCACTGGACTTAGAGTGAAAAATTAACCTCCTAAATAACCTGTCTAATTGAAAAGTGAAATTTCTTATTTTCTCTTGGTGCTAAAGTGCTGGCCGAGACATTAGGTAATAACACCCTCCTTAATAGATTGGTGCCCTTAGATTTTGACATTTCGACACACGACATGCAACCCAGAGAAGAGAGAAGCTGTAATACGGCAGTTTTTGCTCTTATAGCATTGCTGTTACCATTTTTGTTATCATTGTGAATGATTTATTCTACGGAGCGAATGTTTCTCACTGATTTGGGAGATTGTAAAAGTATTCGCCGTGTTCATTTCAACATAACTAAATTTTCACCGACCATGTAAATCAAACATGATTGGTTAAGGTTTTACCTTCCACCACAATCCAATCAACAACCAGCGCATTTTTGCTTACTTGAGAATTATATCATGCCATTCATTAGCCTTTCATCACTACTTATTATATTTTCGAACATTCGAACATTCACTTACGCATTCAACAAAAACCAGGCAATAAACTCATACACACTTGAAACGTCAAATCTCATAGCTAACCTTTGTACAACGCTCATGTCTTGTTCAAAAAGTTATATTTTTCGCCATGTCGGTCGCTGCATGTGGACATAGATTTTTTGGACTCCATTGGATTTTTTCTGGACATGTTCATAATCCTGCCATCTGTTTAATCTAATTAGTCTTTAAAATTGTATGGTTGTCTATTAATATTTTGTATGTATTTAAATAGTGAGATAACGACCTTTCTAAAGACATCTAAATTTTGAAATTCGGATAAGTACTTTCCGATTTATAGCCCATTTTATGCAGATAAATTGACAATTTTAAAATTTTGTCTGGATTTTATCTGTAAAAAATATTTCTAATGTAAAATTTTATTATTTGAAATTATTTTGTGAAGCTTGTGAGCAACGTACAGTTATGTTTTGTATCCATGATCCATTTTGCATTTTTTTTGGTAAATAAATAAATAAAGCTAATTCTGGAGTGGCTTTTGTTGAAATGATCACTTAATATTTATTAGCAATATTTTAGAAGAGGATTAGAGCAATTGGTGTGTTCGTTTTGGTTTTCAAAATTTATCATTTTTTTATTAACTTTTGCATTTAAAGTACCAAAAATAGAATTAATTTATCACTAAATCACATTTTTAGTATGATTTTTTTTAAGATTTTGCAAAATTTTAACACATAAATTTAGATTTTAAATTTCTACCGTAGTCTATATCATTTGTTAGTATCATTTGTTATGAACTATCAGGCATTATGTGAAGCCTCTAAATTTGCATAAATGGAGCTTTATTGTGATTTATCTCATTAAATTACTCATAAAATTACTAAAATATTTGTAAAAGAATGTAACACCTAAAATTGTGTGTCATTAGTTTTTCAAAATTTATAAATTTTTCATTAACTTTTAACAATTTTCTAAGTAAATACACTCAAAAGGTATGAATTCTTCGCATTATGGCGAGTTTTTTCACTTTTAACAATTTATTTTGTCATGAAAGTGAATTATTTTTATTTTAATATTTTTTTTTGTTTTATAACCTTTCATTTGATACCTTATTTATAAATATCAAAAAAGTATTACCCATGTTATGGCCATTTAGAAGTATTGTATGTATATTTTAGCAAAACGAAAAAAATTTATCGACCTGGAGACTGGATTTTTGCAAAATTTTTCATTCAGTTATGTTTAAAAATTCATATTAAAGCTTGTGGTTATCGTAGAAATATGTTTTATATACCAAAGTTATTTTTGATTCGTTTAGATTATTACAGAATTTAAATTTTGATAATCGGTTAAATAAAAATTAACAATATTCACTATTTAGTCAAAATAATGCTATTTTATCTTTTTAAGCGTATTTGTCTTTAAAATTGTATGGACGTCTATTAATGTTTTGTATGTATTTAAATAGTAAGACAATGACCTTTCCATCGACGTCTTAATTTTGAATTCGGATAAGTACTTTCCGATTTATAGCCAATTTTATGCAGACAAATTGACAATTTTAAATTTTTTTCTGGATTTTATCTGTACAAAATATTTCTAATGTAATATTTTAATATTTGAAATTTTTTGTGAAGCTTGTGAGCAATGCGCAGTTATGTTTTATATATCAAAATTTGTATCAGATTTTCAGGATTTATAATTTTTAAATTTGAAAATATTTTATGGGCTTGGTGAAATTATAAAAATAAAATTCGTTGAAAAGCATGATTTGTTGGTAAATAAATCAATAAAACTAATTTTAGAGTGGTTTTTGTTGAAATAATCACTAAACATTTATTACCAATATTTTAGGAGAGGATTAGAGATATTGGTGTGTTAGTTTTGTTTTTCATTTTTTACTGCACAGTTTTTTAATATTTTGCAATAATTTTTACACACAAATTTAAGTTATAAATTTCTATCTAAATTTCATGTATCATTTATTATAAACTATTAAGGCTTGCTCTATTTTGAAACCCCTAAAATTGTCTAAATGAAGCTTTTTTTGTGATTTATTTATTAAATTACCCCTACTTTTTTTCCCGTTAGATTTAGATATACAAAATTATTAACATATTTATAGAAGAAGGTTACACCTATAAACGTGCATCATTATCTTTTTGAAATTAAAAAAAAATTCATCAAGTTTTGAATTTAATATATTATGTAATATAAATTTGACGGGTCATTTACACACCCTTTTAGTATGAAATTTTTCACCCTCTCACAATAATTTTTATACACAATTTAGCCACATCTCATAGCTTAATTCTGAGATCAAAACTTTAATAATCGTCTGAGTAGAAATGAAGTTATGATTTTTTATATTAAAAGAACTCCAATTAAAAATTCAATTGAGATAACGGTGCTCTCCACTGGTAGACGATTGATGACAATGAACAAAGCGAAGGATTTCTATGGATTTTATTCAATTTTTTATGAATTTTAAAAAATCAATTGTGACGCTAATATAGGAGGAAGATTAAAAAGTGAGGTATCAAATGAATGGCCATTCTATTGAGATTAAATATAAGAAAAAATTAAATCAATCCATGCACACACCCACATGTTATTAAGTAATATGTGTGAACAATATTAAATTGTGAATTTCTCAGTTCAACGGTATAATAGGAATATAATTTTACAAGTTCCTAGGACCTATAGCTATAATTTATTGGTACATTGCAAATCTCTACGACTGTTAATTAAAAAGATATTAATAAAAAACCAAAAAAACAAATTTCAACATTTTTTTATTATTGTTAAAGATTTCTAAAAAAATTTAAATTTATTTTTTTTTTAGAAGCTATCTATCGGATAGCAGGGGGATAGACATTGTTGATGCCATAAAAAAAAGTTAGTATTTTGATTGTTTTGTTGTTAGTTTGGACACCCATACAGCCAAACTGACAAGAAAACAAAAAAAGACTTTTATATATTAGTTAAGATTAAGATTTACAAAAAAAGAAATAACTGCTGTTACAAATCTGTCAGAAAAGATTAAGAAAGGTCATTTAAACGAGGCACGGCCGGCGCTATAGGTTCAAGTTCAAGTTTATTGGCTAATACCCCCATACAATAAGACATTCTTTTATAGTATTCTTATACAACTTGGTTAAAAAAAGAGGTTTAAAAGTTAGCGAAAAAACATTCGCGAATCAGAAAATGGGTGGATTGGATAATTTATCGATAATTAGTTGAAACATTTTCAATGTCGTCGTGCAATATTTTCTATGTTTTTTTTTTTCTGTTTTGATAACTTGATGTCAAGTGTTTTATTTTTTTGTACAGTCTTACAGTTTTTTCCGGTGTATGTTTTTATGCCTATAAATCAGCGCACACAAAATATCCCGTGTTAATTATACAACAATACGGAATTTTTGAAATATTAAACATTGTAGCACAAATAAAAATGCAGAAAAAAAAGAAAGAAAACTGCTTTTAAGATATAGGTAACATTGAGGTATACCAAGAACAGAATTCTAAAAAAAAATGGGTTGTACAATGCGTACATGGGTGAAAGGCTTTCGACATACTATCTATATCAGCGGTCAAACTTACGTATGTTATTCTACGTTTTTTATGTTTTCCATTGGTAAATTAAATAAATTTATATTTGATTTGGATCTTTCAAAATACAGAGTTGTACAATTTTTGTGTTCCATTCGTGCAAATAAATTGATTTATCAAATTTGCAGATCTAAATTTGTCGACAATTTTACACCTCTCTTTACCAATACAATTTTAAGCTGTCTAGTTTTAAAATGTCTTCTTGGTCCTTTTAATTTATTTTGATTTAGAAAATTATTTTCGATTTTAAACTTTTATGTGAAAATTATGTTCAAAATATTAAGGAAACCATTTCTTATATAAAATGGAAGCAGTTTAAAATAAATTATTATCTATTGGTAAATTCATCAATTTACCTAATTTGTTTTCTCCTGAAAGTGCATTCAGTGATGAAGAATTTTTTTTAAAGTTATGATAATGTTGACACAAAATTACACGAATAAAATAACACGAATACAATGACAAAAATAAGTCAATTTGAAATGGTGTTAAATTGCCATCAAGAAAAAGATAACTAAAGTTTGATATCTAAATTTACCAATGGGAAAATGTGAATTTCGCACAATCTATGCAAACTAAATAAATAAATAAATAAATAAAATAAATTGGGTGGCGCAACGGCTCGTGAAGAACCAGGGCCTAGTAGGTCCATTTCACGTGCAACCGTTCCTGTGTGTGCGTGTCGACAGGAATGGAAGAGACCTACAATTTTATGCCGAATCAGAACGGCTAGACGAGAAGCATTTATTCATGACAAGTGACACTCTTCGAGGATTTGTAAATTCCTCGCAGTAGCCCTAAAAAAAAAAAATTTTAAACTAAGACGAAACGACAACCGGAAAAAATATGTGTATATTAAGTAAGCAGGGCATTTCCGAAAATTCACATTAAAAACTATATAGTCCTGACTTGCTAATTTATTGCTTATTTATAATGAAAAAAAGTGTAGTGCGCTGTTAGATTTCGAGATACGGGCAAACTTGGTGTCAACTTAGCAGGTCAATTTTCTCAAAAATGTATAGATAAACGACCCGAGATTGGAGATAAAAATAATTTATTGATAATTTGAAACTTTCTTGCTGCGTTTGCGAGATACAGGGTAACCTGCTAACTTAACTTCTTCCTAATGATGCAGGATTCTACGCTCATACTTTATAAGAAGTGTATTAAATGAAAGAATCATATAAGCATGGATTCCAGGGCATTGGAATTAAAGGAAACGAAGCTGCAGACCTTGCAGCTAGGGATGCTACTAGTTATCCGTTGATTTTTGAATCTCCAAACATTTACCAACTGACACGAAGAATATTCTTCAATAATCAGAAAAAGGAGCTTGCAGATGTTTGGAATAATTGATGCCAAACATTTTTGTTTATACCCACAACCCTCAATGCTCACGTATCCCGCGTAAATGGCAATACAATTGCTGCGGATCAGACTCGGAAAAATTTTGTTTCTACTCATCATCTGTACAACAACAAACTTCCAGAATTGTGTCGACATTGTCAAACCATTCTTACCATATACAGCACATTTTTATAGAATGTCCCTTGTCAAGTCAAATCCATGTATCATCGTAAACCAGTTCAACTTTCAAAAATATTAAGCCCATCAGTAGATATAAATTCAATCCAACGAATAAAAAGTGCTATACATTTTCGCACAACAATATTAATGGAATTTAATTATTTTTTTGTCTTCTTTTTTCTTGTTGATTCAATTTATTATCTATAAGTTACTTTTCATATATTATTAAAACTATTAAATTTAAAATTCCTTCCTTCTATGCAATAATACTCTATTTGAATCATAAGAATTTGTTTTATTTAAATAAAAATATATTTGTTGTATAATAAAGCCGTCATCATTTATGGTCTTGTTACCCAGATGCCTTCTTTAAATAATTTGTAAATTAATTTTGTAAATTATTTGATTAAATAAATAAATAAATTTAAAAAAAAAACTATATATCTACGTACCTTGTCTTGTACAATTAAGATGTTAGGTTTGAAAAGGAAGTTTGGAGGATTAAACATTTGGTAGTTTTGACGGACCCTATAATCATTCTGCGCAATAACATACCTATGCTACGTTTACCTATATACTCCGTGTCTCACCTCCAGCTCGCACTTCTAACATACCTACCTATATAGTTCATTTAGGTACAATATATATACATAGGTGTAAGTTTTAAATTTTTAATCTGTAGATACCTATCTAAATTATCTCCAGGAATCAACAACTTTTCAAGAACATAAGTCAAGCAGATAATAAATGCCTTTAAGAAATAACAAATAACGAACCCAAAAAGTTTGTTGTCACGCTTGAGTGTATTTTAAGGGCAATGATCTCAAATTGCAACCTGCTACAAAAGTTGCCAAAAATAAATAATTCCTAACGCACATCCTTTAAATGTAACGCATTGTAGGTTTGGGTTAGTAGAGGTAGAGGTAAAAACCTTCCCCTCTTCTTTTATGTTTCAATTGAAATAATCTTTATCTTAAGCCGAAAATACGTCGTAGATACTTCGACTCTTATAGAGAGGTCAATGTCTTCTTGCCGTTGGTATATAAATGTATGTTGGATTGTAAGCTGTCTGCCTTCTGTCCTACCTACCAGTCCTATATACCTACCCCAAAAAATTGCTTAATATTATCCAAAAATACAAAATAACACAACAAACACTCAGTAGAACGTCTTCTTCGCATTTTGCTCTCTTATAGAATTTCGTATCTAATTTCATCCCCTTTATGTACAAAAAAAAGGACAAAAAAAAACAGAAGAACAACCTACACAATTCGTACCTACATGTTTTCGTCTGGCAACAAATTCGTTGCCCGCCACCGCCGGCCACCGCGCCGTTCTTTTCGTCTCTAAGACAAAGGCTCCCCGCCAAAAGGATAAAAGTATAAACGGCCCTCCCGCTATATCGTGCGTCGTCTTTGTCGCCACCATTATCGTGTCTGCAACATGTTTACCCGCATGTTTATTATTTTTAGATTTTAGCATCACAAAACCAACCAGCAATCGTAAAACGAATTTAATATTAGATATCCCGTGTCGGTGGCCCGTCCCAATCTCAATCATAAATTGCAATTCCAAAAATAATGTAATTGTATGGTTATGAGTAAAAATATAACTTAAAATATACGTTTGTATTTATATAAAATGGCAGTTAATATTGATAAGTATACCTAACCTATACGGCTCATACACTCCATATATACTTATATGGATCAGCAATTAAAATCTAGTGTACCTGGTAGGTATCTTTAGATATTCTTAAACGATTAAACTTGTGTGTTTATAAATACAACCTTTGCTGACTTTTTTAAAAGGGTATCTTTATGGAATGCTAAATCACCACCGCAAAATAAAAGTCTATAGTCTTGCTACCTATCTCTATAACTCCTCTTCATCTTCACCATAATGGAGATCCAACGTACATTTTATTTATGAATCAAAAATACTTCGATCTCATTCCTTACTTAAAAAAAATAATAAATTTATTTTATTGTGTTGGTATATCTACCTATACAAGAAAAAATACATACTTACCAGTTCATGTTGAGCCAAGCTACAAACTCTTTTTCCGCACGCAATCAATTTAAAAATATTTGATCTTCAATATCTTTTGGGTTCGCTCGATACAAAAGCTCTTTTCAACTAAAATTAAGTGAAAACACCAAAATACATTTGTTTTATGGTAAATTAAGAAAGTAAACAAACAAAAACTTCATGAACTATATAATATTAATGTAATATCTAACCATGATGTCATCTACCCTTTCCAGATGACCTGAGGTCCTAAGACATATATGATATTTTCGTTCAAGCAATCACATACGAATGTTTCGCACCAAATTTGAAGAAAATCCTTCCAATCGCTTAGGCTCTACCTCGACGCAAAGGATGCACGGTCGCATAGACAAAACATATTAACCAACAGACGAATACTCTATCATCGTTGTGTTAATTTGGATTAAAACCTCGACATTTTGTTGTCCAATACTTGCCCTACAAAGAGGAGATTAAAACTTAATCGAAATTTTTAACAGAATATTAAAATGGGATTTGGGAGATATTTCATTTTTGTCTAAGTATTTTTAAAGAAAAACTAAGAAATGTAAGATGATGGAACTCAGATTCCTGACATCTCAGTTTAGCATCTTTTTTTACAAACGACAGATGGCACTGTCTAACAATAATTTTAAAATCTCTTCAAAGCCTTGTATGTTCATTATTTTCAATCTCTTTCAAAACGACAATACAAAAGTGGTACACCAGGGCGTATACGTACTTTTTGTATTTTATTGAATTTTGAAAAAAAAAATCAAATTACTAAATATTTTGTATGAACGGGTTCATATCATAATTGCAATAGAATAATAAAACATGAAAGTTTGTACATACATACATATATATATATATACATAAGGGTGATGGTCCTTATAAAGGTCATTGTCTTATTTTGAATGACGCAACCCCCTAATTTGTTCTAAATAATTAAAAAAAAAAATTACGGTCAAATTTTAGCTCATTTTTTTAACGTTAACCAAGCCCCCAAGATGTCTGAAGTTTTATGTGGGAAATCCCATGTATTTTTTGTACATCCAACTTTAAAAATTCATAACTTTTGATAAAGAAAATCAAATTTTTGCACACTTTATCATGTTTAAAAATATTTATTAAAAAAAAAAATTACAACACTTATTAAAATTGAAAATTAAATAAAAAAAGATATTTTTGTTGAAATGGCTATAAGCAGGGAAATAACTGTTGTAAATTGACAAAAGTGGCTGCGTGTGTTCCAAAATTCAATTTTTTTTTATGAATCATTACCAAAGTTAAGATTTTTCAAATTTGAATATACAGTATTTTACGGATATAAGAAACACTCATATAAGAAAAACTCGCTTATAAGAAATGCAGACAAAAAACTGTGGGGTGTATTCATAGTCATTTTAGACCTGAGTCTAAGTTAAACATAGCTTTAGTTGAGTTTTCGGACGTTGATTCTATTTTTGTAAGTTTATCATATCAAAATATTTGAAGATATTTGTGTAGTATACCAAGTTAATTATATTATAAAAATATAAAACCAACAATTTGTAATTAAAATTGGTCTGTATTCATTGAGGTAAAATTGTCTTAAACTGTAGTTTAGTTAAACCTGGGTCTATCTGTGACTATGCACATGCCCCCGTGTCTTATTCTTTGAATTCCCTTTGAAATTGGTCGCATAAAAGAAACTCGAATGTAAGAAAAACACGGCTATAAGAAATCATTTCTTTGCACAAATATTAATCTCAAGAACAAAAAAGTACGAATATAAGAAATTTACTTCATCATTTTTTAATTTACTTTTGCCTAAACTAGTTTGTGCTCATAAATATGGTTTCATGGTTAATGACAGCTTTTAATTTTTGCAGAAACAGCTCAAAAAACGCTTGAATACTCAGTAAATAGCTAAATATGAGTTATTGATTGGTTTTGTGTCTCTTTTGTGTCTGTTTTATGTCTGTATAAGAAATGTCCTTTCTTACATCCGTGTTTCTCATATAAGAAATAGTATTTCTTATATCCGTTGTTTGCATATAAGGAAAACTCGGATATAAAAAAGAAATTTCTTGGATTATCAGTTTTTCTTATATCCATGTTGTACTGTATATAAATACATGGGATGTCCCATAAAAAATTTAAGACGTCTTGGGGCCGGGTTAACGTTAATATAATGAGCTAAAATTTTATTGGATTTTGTTTTTAAATCTATTTAGAACAAATTAGGGGGGGGGGGGGGCTGCGATATTCAAAATAAGACATTGACCTTTATAGGGACCACCCTAATATACATATATATACATATCAAGCGTCAATAAAATAATATCGAAACTGGAAAACAAAATGTTTTAATATGTTGATGAAAAACAGAAACAAACTACATTATGAAGAAACAGAGTAACAACGTATACAATACTCGGTTGAAAAAAGCGAGACAAAGAGGAGTTTCTGTACAATTGTACATCATATATACTTGAAGTCAAGATTATACAAAAATCAAATGTTTTTTTTTTTTTCAGTAAAAATGTGTTCGTTCGTAAAATGAAGTTTTTGGTATAAAAATGATAACTCCATACAAAAAATACCTTTTGACGCCCACTTTACATTGAGCTAGGGCTTAAACGCGTTGACCGATTTGCTCAAATTTAGTAAAAATATGCGTTGAATTAAATATAAATGATTCATTAATAAAGTATAAGAGTTTTTCAAACCTTTTTATCTAAATTTAAATTATTTTACCTTGAAAATACGTTTATGGAGTTATCATATGTTTATACCAAACACCACAAATATGTATATTTATATCACACTCCAGTCCAGTCCAAAATAAACATTTTAATTTCGTTTACCCATTATGTCCAACTCAAAGAAACATTTCAGAAACATTAAGAAAATAGACACACATTTCAGAAACATTTTATAAACATTTTATAAACAAAAATACATTTCTGAAATATGTTTCTGAATTCTGTGTTTTGATTTTTGACAGCACTGAAACAGTTTTAAAATGTTTAAAAGCTTCCACATTATTTCCATATCACACATATCACTTTGTTTTTCATTTGCTTTTTTGAAATTTTTTAATAATTTTTATCTATTTCTATTTTTTTCCGGTGTGTAATGAAAGAAAGAAGAAGCCAACTGTTTTGTCTTTTCCGAGTCTCAAAAAAAAGATGGAAACAGAAAAAGATGAAAACAGAAACATTAAAAAAACATTTCTGACTCGTATTTGAGAAATTTTTGAAGTTTAAATTAATTTTTAATTAATGAAAAATTTTTACAATGAATTATGGTTGGTTTCTGATTTTTAGCTTTTTATCTCCATTGATGTTTTTCGGGCAGACGGCAAAGCCATGCCTTAACGATTTTTGTAATATTTATAAGTAAATTGTACTCTATTTAAATTGTACACTTGGAAAATGATAATAAAAATTAAATCTATCTATCTATCTATCCATTGATGTTTTCATTAAAAAAAAAAATGGATTTACTTTGTGAACAAACTCAAAATAAAGTGTTTCCCTAAAAGGCATATAACCAGAGTTCTATCAATTGGATCATCGGTAATTAAGATCAAAATCGAGTCATTTCGTTATTTTTTGCGCTTTAAAAAAATATTAAATCCAGAAAACATATCATCCCGATCTTTGGTGACTTTTTTTCTCAGACATCTGTTTATCCTTTTTTTTTTTTTTAATTTTAAACGTTCATATCTTGAGGTCTAGATTATTCTTAATTTTTGTTAACAACTTCTTGCTTTGTATCTAATCTTTCTATAACAAAAAAAATACCACTCCCTATCATTGTCCGTTTAGAAAAAAAATTTGCGACCTTATAATCTTTTATCATCCTAATTTATTACCCTATTGAAAATTCGAATTCCAAAAATATTTTAAATTTAAATACCTTTTAGATCGGATTTTTTTTAAAACTGTGTTAAAAAATTGATAATAGCCAAAAATTGACATCTAAAGCTTGGCAACCCTATGGATTGACCACATTTTGGAAGGCAACCCACTCATTTGGTAAAACGAGGAGGGTAGTTCGTCCTTTGGCGAATTAATACTCCAATAAATACTCGACTAAACGTGCAAAATATATGTACATACATATACAATTTACTCACATACACATAATATTTGCAAATTAGTTTTGGAACAACAGAAAATAATTCGATTGGAATCAAAAAGCAGTAGTAGGTAGGGATATTGTTCCGAAATCCAATCGAAAACGACATTAGAAAATATGTTTATTTATTTCTGAAACATTTCTATGTTTATAATTAAGTCTGAGGACTTTTGGCTTCAGCTTCAGAATTAAATTGTTTGTAGTCAGGTATAGTCGGCTTAATCTCAGATAACATACTTTCTTCAGATAAAGTAAAAATGTGTTCTTGTTGCTATGGTAGGTATTTACTTCCGTGAAAGCTTAACTGATAATTAAAAAATCGGCTTTTAAGGATATATAGTTATATTGAAAACTAAATTCCTAAATCGCGTGACTTTTATATAGTGTAAAGACGCGAAAAGTACTTTCTTGAAAGCGTTTTCTGAAAGTGAAAACGCTTTCAGAAAAAACACTTTCACTGTGTGCATGAAAGACATTCCAAGAAAGCAAGTCAAGTTCAGAAAACGCTTTTCGCTTTCAAAAACTGTGTTTATGTTTTTCACCTGAAATTATCTTCTATTTTGTGGATCATAAATGACTTATGAATTTAAACTTACTCCGATTAGCCAATAATATATACAATGATCTTAATTAAATGAAGTGATGCTTTCATAAATTTAGCTTTCTTCAAAGTATAGTCACTTTCAAAAAGCTGCTCTCTGAAAGCACTTTGAAGAAAATTTGAAAATCAGAATTTTCGAAATGTTTTTTGAAAGCACTTTCCTTTTAGTGTGCGTGACGGCACCATAACTCAACATTTTGAAAATATATAGCTATATTTTTTAATTTAAAATTTGATTGAAATCACTTTTCATCTTCATCTTGTTTTTTTTTATTTTGAATGCTGGGCATGGAGCAGAATATCAAAAAATATCGTGTTTTTAAACACAAACAACATAACAAGATTTTTTTCTTTTAACGAACAAAAATAAAATCGTTAGAAAACAATTCAATTTAGTTTAAACATCGAAAGAAAGATATGAAACATTAACGGAACGTAACGCAACTACTAATAAATAGATAAGAGTTCTACCAAAACTTTGACGTTTAGATCTACATAAGTGCCACAAAAAATAAAGTGTTTATTGGAATTCTGAACATATTTTTTTCTCATAGGTCACTTTCTCTGCCGTAAGTGCCAACAGATTTTAGAAGTCGGGAAAGTCTTTAAAAACAGATTTTTTTTCTTTTCACCCCATCAACTCTTTATACATGCAATATGTTATAGTTAAATAACGGTTTTATTTTCTCGTTCTATAGGTACACAAAAATCCATCATTATTTTGCGTTTTATAATTTTTAAATTCCCAATTGCCGACGGCATTAATATAGAAATAAATTTGTAGGCGAGAATAATGTACATTTCCCAACGCCATCACTGCGACCAAACCTAAATGATTATAAAGCTAGGCATATTTTTAACATACACAGCCTACACAAAGGATGAAGAAGAGAAGTATTTCATTAAACTCACCACAAACTAGGCACCTACCTCTATCTATGTAGGTATGTTGAATTATTAACAACAAAATCGTTAGGTAGGCATTCCTTCTTATTTTGCGTTAGGTGAATAAAGTCCTTTCAAATTTTAAGTATTTAAATGTGAACAGAGACCGAATTTACAATTCAAATAATATAGGTACCTACATTATGTATGTATATTTTAAAAAATAGAATAAACGGGTCACACTCCCAAACTGCTGATTTATCAAACAAAAAAAAAAATATTATAAAATCACAAATAGGTAGGTACTATACGAAAGAGACAAATAAAATTAAACTAACTAGGTAGGTAGAGGTAGCCAAAATGACATGCAAAAAAAAAGTTGCCAAAAAATCTTTTAAATCAAAAGAAAAACACACCAAACCAAACACTCTACTCCAACTCGCCCGCTTGCTATAGTGATTGATTAAATATATTTTTTTATGCGAATATTTTTGCACACACTTTACACTATTTTCAGCTTTTTTTTTTTTTTGCAAAAAAAAGTCTTATGTGCTAGCGAAATAAAATGTGAAACTCAACACACACACAAACCTACAACCTACCTCGCGATTAATCTATCAGATACTAGGTATATTTTTTGTTGCTGCCGTCCACCACTTTACTTATAATACAAGAGTGTGTGAGTAAGTCTTACCGGCGTTTCTTGTTTTATTATTTGCCATTTTTTTTTTGCAAAAAACAAAAAAAATAAAACCGAAGTTCGTGTAAAAAAAGATAAAAAAAATAATATGCAAAAAATGTTTGGCGATTTTGTTTTCTTTTGCAAATTCTCTTTTTCCAAGTATTCTCGAAGAGAACAGAATATAAGAATGATAGAGTAGCAGTAGAGATACTTTTTGTTGGTTGATTTTTGCAAACTTTTTGCAAAGTCGTTTGTGGGGTTGGTATTTGGGGGGAGCAGACAAATCGTAGGTACATGATAAAGATTGAGTAAGAGATGTGTTGTGTGGAGAAAATGGCAATGGTATTGAAGAGTTTGCGAATATTTTTTTTTTAATTTTGTCAGGCATTTGTTTTGCTTGGATTTTGTTTAAATAATTCTGTGGCAACATGTGTGTGTTCTTGGTGATGATTCTGTTGAAGAGAAGCTTCTCTTGCAAAAAATTAAGTTTATTGGCGAATTTGCGAATATTTATTTGCTGCGTGTTGTTGGGCAGTAAACAAGAGAATTTTATTTGTATGATTTTATATTGGTGTTAAAAGAATTTAAACTTTTGCTCTTGACTGTTCGTCCGCTGGTGTTGCTAGGAGAACACAAACCAAAACGAAAACTTGTTCGGTAAAGAGTTTATTTGAAATACATGTTGCAAGAGAATGCAGAAAGTGCATGCGTTGGTCTTACAATGTGTATATTTGAGGGGGAGGGAAGCTTTTGCCATTCAGCAAACAGGTGTTTGTTAGATACAACCCCATCTATAGAGTATGCGATGACGTTTTGTTTGGTGTATGAGTGCGTATCGTATGCACATGCAAGGAGGGTAGTAATGATAGAAAAACAAAGCATGAATGAAAAATGTTGCTGGAGAATAGTTTGTATAGGTAAAATGTTGATAAAGAGAATCTAGTTTGGTATGGATGGAGGTGTTTTGGAGGCTTTTGCTTTAGCCCCCAACAACATGATGTGGCATGTGGTGGCGGTGGGCTAGGAGAATGGGACATTTTTTCGCACACTTGCTTGTGGAATATTCTCTTTGGGATCGGTTCGGTAGTATCCAAAACCAAAACGTTGCAAACATATTATAGGAGTATGTGTGTGCCTGGGTCTGGGCTGTGATGATGATGATGTATCAGACAGTTTTGTACTTTTAATGGTATGGGTGAATATGGATTGTGGGGCCCGATGAAGGAAGAGAACTGCATTTGGAATTGGTATATCGTCTAAGTGTTAGTTGGACTTGGGGGAAATAAAGAAGAGGACGGACAGAATTGGATGGAAAACTGAGTCTCTGAATAAAAAATCCAAAGGAAACAAGACAAAGTTTTTAACGGCCAGTCAGCAACATACTAGACGCCGCATCAGCAGCAGCACTATTATACTACTCCATTCCATCCAGAAACAAGAGGGGCTAGAGATTCTCTGATGAGATCGAGGCTTTTGGACGACCACCACGACTATTGCGGGCGCGACGGCGGATTCTTTACTGAGGAGCATAGCCAGCAACTGAGCTCCATAGCAAGCCATTGGAGTAGTAGAGTAGAGGAGGCACGACTGACATTAACAACAGCAGCAGTCGCAGCAGTAGCACCAAGTGAAGCAGCACTCTAGCAACACACGGAACGAACGCGGCGCACACAACCGGGCTTTCGTTGGTGGTGGTTTTTGTATCGTGAACAGTAGGTACAAAAAAAAAAAAATATTGCAAAAAATAAAAGAAAGCAAAAAAAAAAACGCATTGGTCTCGTATACACCGACTGACTCTGGACTGCTGCGTTGCGGGGTTCTAATCCACAAAACGTTCGGAACGTCAGTAGTGTCGTCAGTTCGATACAAGTCGCTGCTGCCTGCTCTCTAGAAATATCATTTTCGGTTAGTAACATTTTTGAACAAACACAAAAAAAAGATACAAAATATCTAAATAGAAAAATTGCATTCTGAGAGTCGGTGTGAAATAAAAGATAGTTTTACGCAAAACTTAAAATTTAAAAAATTCCAAAATAAAAAAAAAAACTTTAAGTTAACATTTTTTCTTCTATAAAATTCGAAAAAAGTATCTTTTATCGGTTTTGACTTTATGTGAACGAATTTTCTTGATAAAAAATTCTCACGTACTAAACTTGCGATTGTTAAGAAAAAACTTTTACGCGGTTGCCTAAGTATATACCTAACTCGCGCCAGAAACCCGGAAAAGATGAAATAAGATACACGAAGAGTACCCATATCTTCTAAGTTTTCTGTGTTTTTTTTTTATTTTTGTCTTGTGACGAGTAGTATCTATGAGAAGTTAGGAAACATTCTTAATGGCGCCACAATATTGAACTTGATTCGTGTCGTTTTTTTGTCTGTGTTTTTCGTTTCTTTTTTTAAGCAAGCGAAAGTTATCATCTGGATCAAACGGTTTTTCACAATCCACCAGAAAGGATAATGCTGCAAACAATAAATTGTTAGAGCGCGCGTGGTTACCTTTATTAAAAACCGTTTTCAATTGTTCGCTTAAAAGTGATATTATGTGATCTGAAATTTTGTTTAACGATTTTTTTTTTGATTTTGTGAATTTTTTTCTTTTTTTTTACAGAAATTTTAAACAGCTAAATTAAAATACAAAGAAAAATATTTTTTTTTCAATGGGAAATTAGTGAAGTGCAGATAAAAAAAATAAAGATAACATCGCGATAAAAAGGAAATAAATGTTGACGTTTAATTTGAGAAAAAAATAAATAATTTAAATAAAATTGAATGAAAAAGAAAAATAATGCATAACTAACTGTTTTTATTTTTATACAAAACAAAAATGAAAAATATTAAATATTTATGCAACAAACACACATAATAAAAAAATAAAAGGAAAAACACAATTTTTAAAACTAAAAAACCTTCAATGCAAATATCGTTCGGCGTGTGTCCTTTTTTGTTTTTTTTTTAGCTAGGAAAGCAAAACAAATAAAATTGATTAAATGTGAAACAAAAACAAAACAATTAAAATCAAGTGCGTGAAAAAGTTTATAAAATTAATTCAAAATTTGCTACATAGCTATACTTATTTCTTTTTTCATTCGGATTCGACGACGCGGTTTAATATACATACTACATATGTGTGGGTGATTTTTTGGATTTAAATTTCTTCTGTTTTATAACTGTCTGATCAATTAAGTTTCTATACCCTTTATTTTCAAAAAAATTGTGGTTTTGTTGAAAATTGAAAAATAAAAAAAAATTTAAATTTGTTTAACTATTTCGGGCAAGAAAGTAAATTTCAACAAATTTGTGTTACCTTTTGCTTATGTTGTTTCAAACCAAAATAAAATACCCGAATGGAAACGGATTTTTGGTTGGATGTTTTTTATTCGTTTGATGATAATAATATAATTAACACTGTGAACGGACTTAAAAGTTTTTCGCACACCATATTCAATTTTATTGCATAAATCTACTGGAAAAGGATTAATGTATCTCGGAATTTTTCACAAGAAATAAAAATATTTTGTAAGTAATTTCTTTTTTTTTTTCAAAATATATCTAATGACTAAAAGTAAAAGTGAAATTTCCCTTCTAAGAGATAGATATATAGAGGAAACAGATCAGTGCAGTGATATCAACTAAAATACCTTAATGTTGATAATTTGTATTCATTTCTATTTCTTATTTGAGTTTTCATCGAACACAAACAAGAGGATCAAAATAGATCTTTACTTTTAGGTACAGTATACTTAGGTTTCCAATAGTGATTTCGCTTTTAAGATAAAGAAAAAGTATATGGATAGAATATCCCGACGTACTAGAAAGGTAATGGGTAGATATAATGTAGATATAATGTAGTTACAAATTTGCTCAAATTGGAAGCATACATTTTTTTAAAAAACTACTTTACTCAATTTTATATAATTTAGAAGAATTTCTTCAAAATGCATTCATAAAGCTAATTTAAGCCTTAGTTTTAAACATCACACTTTAATTAAAAATAGTTGTAGGGAGTCACATAAAGTCAGTTCGTTAAATAGCTATGAAAGAGAAGGGTGATAGTTTTTTTTATATATATTAAATGCGCACTAAAGGGGGTTTTACTACCTTTAAAATGTTTAAACACAGGGCGAGCGTTAGGAAAATAGGAAAGGATTTAAGAGGAGATACCGATGCACATTGGCTTTAAACCTCTGAATATCGAAATGGCAGGGAAAAATAGTGTCAGGTAGAGCAGTCCACATTCTTGTAGTGCGAATAAAGAAAGAATCTCTATACTTCACAGTACGTCCGAAGTTGTGCTTAAGGGTAAACTGATGGGCATTCCTAGAAGCACGAGTATTTACGGTTGAATTGTTTATTTTTTGGTTTATTGTCCTGTAGTCTTCAAATGAACAGAAATTAACTCACTCAAGATGTTTTCTGTTCTGTGCTTTCACTATTTTCACTCTGACTTTTATGCCACCACGCGTTCTTACTATTTTACTTTTTATTAAGTGTAGGTCATTTTAACCAATAATTCACTTTCGAGATCTCAAGAATCTTTTCATTCGCAAAATCAATTTTTTTAGCAAATGAATTTGATATTTCGCTATTAAATATGCTATCTTTATTTCTCAAGGTTTGTACTAAGCAAAAGAAGTATTGCAGAAACATTTCATAAACACGAACAAAATTCGGATATGTTTTTAAAATTGTTCCTGGATTTTTTCTAGATTTTTGTTAAGGTATAAGCTCCTGAGTTTATAAACAATGATCTAGAATGTTATGAAGGAATTTGGGAAAGATTCCGAATTATTTTGAGTGGTTTTCATTCAATATAATTAATTTGAAATATGTTTTCTCGACACGTAAGTAGGATGCCATTATTTTAATAGTTATGTATCCCTAAAAAGCATGAAGAAAAATAATAAGGGATATGGGTGACTCTCCACTAAAAGCTCCTTTTCGTGGCCCCGACCAAAAATGGTTCAACAAATTAAAAAAACTTATTTATTTTGAAGTCAATAACAGCACAAGCAACGTTTCTAACTGGGCCACTTCTAAATTTTAAATATTTGGAGATATGTAATAAAAAAAATAATTGTTTTTATGGTCCAAATGTCATGTCCGTCGCATGTCTCCTTTTTGTTTCAGCGCGGAAAAATGAATTTTTAGTTGGTTTTTAAATGCATAAATTTTAATTTGACTGAGTTCCAGGATTAAGAATATGTAGTTAGATACAATTTCCCTAAAAATTAAATTTATTTATTTGAAACAATTAACTTACAAACTTTCAAACATGTTTTTCCATGTATTTGTATCATTTCCGTAAAAAATGTTAAATGCTTATAAATTCAAATTAGCGGCCGTAAGTTTATAGGATTTAGACTAAATAAAGAAACTCATTCATGCTTTCTTTGAAATATATTCAATTAAATGGGTGGGACATCAGTTTCGTGTGTTTTTTTTAAGTTAGTGGTTGTATTCGTCATGTGTTTCATCAATTTCGTCATTTCCGTAGTTGCATATAATCTTAGTAAGTGATAGTAAAAAAAAAAGATTTTGTAACAGTCTTCTGAAGTTATGTTGCAGTTAGTTATACAAAATTTAAAAAAAATATACTTTCTATTTTTCGTGTCTAAAAAGTTAACAAAACATCGATTTTCGTCATTTCCGTCGCCTTTATTGGGTTACGGCGATGAGAAAATGATTACCGAAATGACTTTAGATGTGTTTTTTTTTTTTTTTTAAATCAAGAATTTATTTCAAATCATCAAAACCTTTGGGCATACATTTAAAATTCCTAAAAGGCAATTGCAGACCGTAAAACTGAGATAGGTGGGGAAGCGAAAACGTAACAAATTATTTATCTTTACTAGTTAAATGTCATTTCCGTACCACACAATCATTTCCGTAAATAGATTTAATTTAGATTTTAAAAATTTTAAATAAATTCCTGAAATTCTGTAAGTCTTTTAAATGCATTCTGAATCACGCTGCCCTTGTTACAAGGAATATTATAAAAGAAAAAAATTTGAACTGGTACATTATCATTTCCGTATCGAAGGCGTCATTTCCGCATCAAGCCCAAATTCTCAAAAACGCTTAAAATCAAGTGCCCGCACTTTAAATCATTAATTTATTCCATAATTTATAACAACACTTGAATGTACATAATTTTTTCTTAAATTTAGACAGGGGACATTTTGGGTGCTAAAAAGGAACTTTTAACAGAGAAACACCCATATGTAAAATGAAAAAAGAAAATACTGATTATAGTTTATTTTTTGCTTGTTTTGATTTTCATTTCATGATTCTTGTATCATAATCTTAGTTATTTACTCGTATTGATTCGTGTCCATATCTGCAGGTTCAAGGTATACTTTTAGAAATATTTTATTGATCATTAACAACAAAAGAAACATTTCAGAAATGATTGTGAAACAGACGGGCAACATTTCCGAAATGTTTTAAGCATTATTTCGGTGGCGATATTTTGTGTATTGCAGAGATTTCTGTTAATTTAATTTTTGTATTATTTTTTCTTTGCTCTATTTTGTCTAGATTGAAGTCAGATTTTGTTATAATTTAGATAGAATTCGAATTGAATAAGACACAAAAATAAAATTGTCCATAGTAACGTAGGTATGACATGAGAAAATGTCAAAAGATCGTTTGCTGTTGTGAAAACATTATAAAGAGATGAATGAAATGGTGATAGTCCTAGGCAATGAGATAAGATTAGGTCTTAATTTTTTTCAATTACTCCAATGAAATAACTTCACATTTTCTATATCAGATCATTTTTATCAAAAGCATGCTTAATTGAAGTCCCATGTTTACAAACAGTTATACAAATTAAACTCCAGACATAAGAATAATATTGAAAATTATAATTTTTCAAGAATTGAAAAGGAGATAAGTGGTGATCTTTAAAAAAAAATTGTCGAATCATTTTTAGTACGATACTAAGGTAAAAAATCGTATTTTGCTAAAGATTTAAACGAGATTCGCATCGTACTAAATTCAAAAGGCACTTTGAATTTTATAAACGTCAAAATGGGTATGTTTTTCTGGTTTTTCCGTGAGCTGTCATTGTTTTTGACGTGTTTAAGTGGAGTTTGTTAAACAAATTGTCTCAGTATGATACCAGTTCAAAAGAGTTTACGATAATTTAGAGTAGGTACTTGAGTAAGCTGCTTTGAAATTAGAAAAATGTTAAGTAGTATCATACCAATATCTTTCTGTAAGGCTGTTTTCAATTCTGCTCAAGATTTCTTAAGGTTCTTAGCGTGAATAATTATTTTTAACTAATTTTTAACTTCAATTTAGTTTTATCAATTGAAATTCAAGTTGAACGTGCATTGAAGATTCGTACGAAAAATATAACAGAGATGTCATAATCGGTAGTGTGTGAAAATAAAAATTTTGTGGTTTTAACTTCAATGGAAATGTTCAAATAATGAGTTTAAACCTTCTATACTAGTTTTTATAATTTCTGAAAACGTTTATTTCACCTAGTGTGAAACTAATCTTTAGAATTTTGAATCATTAATTTTTAAATAGAAATCCTTAAAAAAATGCAAAGGATCAGCAGAAAGCTAGAGTCCTATAGGAAGTTTGAAAATTGAATGTTATCTTAATTATTTAGCAAGACATGATGTTTAAAGTGATAAACAAGTTAAATTAATAGTGGCAATTTTTAAGATATTTAAAAGTATAATCTTTTAACTAAAGGTACATCAGTCATCTCAGATTAACTTAAATGTCAATTTTTCAATCAATCGAAATATTAATTTATGGGGTTTGCCATTTCCCATTGGAAAACAAAAATACTAGATATATTTATGCAGATCTGTCAGAAAGTGTATTTTGACAATTATTAAATATTTCATTTGGAAAAAAATTATTATTTAAAGATAATTTTTTTTTTCAAACAGATTATACAATTTTCAGCAGATATAGAAAATATTTTCAGGTGCCAGTTTCACAAATATGGTTTTTGATTTGCTTAAATTTATTATTTCAGTAAATTGTGCCTGAAATATATTTTTCTATTTAAGAATTTAATTGCTTATGTCGCTAATAAATACTGTAAGAAAGTTGTATTTTATAAGATGCATTGATTAAACAGCATTAAGATGTATGAACTAAACATAACCGAAGTAAACAGTTAGTTAAGTTGGTTAAAATGAAGTGAGAGTTTTGTAAAATGTTGATTATATATGTATGAATGTATTTGAGGGAAGGAATTTTTCAAGTTAAGTGAATTATATAAATATTTTATGATTTAAACAAATTATGAGGATCGTATTTTCCCGGTATCATCAAAGAAGCTTCTTTTACTGTTCCAAAATAAAATGTTGATTATATATGTATGAATGTATTTGAGGAAAGGAATTTTTCAAGTTAAGTGAATTATATAAATATTTTATGATTTAAACAAATTATGAGGATTGTATTTTCCCGGTATCATCAAAGAAGCTTCTTTTACTGTTCCAAAATAGTTCAGAACTCGGGAAACATTTGTTTGATCATATAATTTACCAAGTAAGTTCATTGAGTAAATTTCTGTTCTGTGAAATTTTGACAGAACTGAAAGTTCCTTGAAATGTGTTAAAATGTTTATTCTTAATGGATTTATAATATCTAGCATTTTTTTATAAAACAAGTAGAGTTCATAAATGCAAATGTTCGGTAACACAAGAAAACTGCTGTTCATATCTCTATGCATTTATGATTTATTCGATTTTTTAAAATTTTAGTACTGTGTTTGTTTGGTTCGCTTGGTAATACTGTTTACAGTTCATAAGGTCGGATATATTCTTAGGTATGTTTTAATAAAGTAGTCACAATTTTCATAACAATATCATTTCCTGTTAAATATTTTTGAAATTATAATAAATTTCTATATTTTGTTGTTTATTAACTTTTTTTTTAGTTTTGTTTATCATATTGATATTGTCACCTGAGTGCACTTTTGCTTAACATATCGTCACCTGAGCGCAAGAAGTATATGTAATTTGATTTTTTAAATATTGGAGAAAGAAACAGTCTGGATTATCTAGCTATCTGAGAACGATGAAAATTTGTATTTATCTCTTGTTTACTTTAAGAAAATATCCTCAAATTTGCTGTGCTGCAATTTAATGGACGACCATTTTAGTGACCTATCCACAAAAAAAAAACGCTGTGATATTATAAAAGTGAAATATGCAGTAAGATAGTACCTAGTTGCATTCAGGGGGCAAACCCAAACACTATTATTTATATATTTTGTAATTCGTGATTCAATTTTTATTTTTTTTAAACGTTTATTCAATTTTAGAAAATTAACACCATTTAACATGTTCTGATTCATATGAATTTTAATAATATTTGCTTCTTGGAAACACTTTTTTCAATAATCAATCAAGTATATCTTTATCTTAATGTTAACTATTATATAAAGACGAAACAATTATTTTGTTCCTTCGCGCAAAACTGATAAAGTATGTAACTGATTTACATGAAACAGATTTTATATTTTTTTTAAGTGTATGAGATGGTTTAAGGCTTTTCTTATTTCTTAATTTGTTTAATTTTTGAGAATATTATTGTTTTTTTAATTTTGTCACCTTTTTTCTAAGAATTTGCCCCAAATATTCACTCATACTCGCAAAACGGTATGATATTTTAAAAACATAAGATTTTTTTTTGTTAAACTCAACATTCTTACGAAAATTGTATGACCTATATCTTTTCTTGATTAGTTGAGGAATAAATATATAAACTTTTGGAAGTTATCAATTTTTCTAAATTATTTCTATCTAGGAATGCTATTCAAGAGCAATCAACGGGTAGATACTTTGTTTTTTTTTTGTTTTATTTTTTTCTTCCGCAAACTGAATTCATGCCTGCTGGCTGAGCAAGAGACTCACATTATGTGATTTGTGTAATGTGTACCTCTTATCATCGGCAATCGGCAGCGCCAGCACAGCCCCTCACCACTCATCCAAATTTTCTTTTCAAACGATATGAATTTCCGTCTTATACTGGGTGAAACTAAATTGTTTTGCATCGCTTTTATATAAAAAAAATGGTGTTTCCCGGGTAAAAAAAAAATAAGATTTGGTTCGAGTAAAAAGCGTATAACTTGACTTCTAATGGTCGGATCTTCAAGATTGAGATCTTAAAACGACGAGAAAAACAGGTAACAGTCGTGTGTATTAAAAGAAAAAGGTACCTTCAATTAATATTAAAGCAATTGAATGGTGTTTGGCGAATATTTTAAAAGGGAAAATGTAATGAATAAATTCAAATGAATTCACTCTAAAACGCTTCACTTATTACAAAATGGCTACACTGCCAAAAAATTGTGTACCCGGAAGTTTTAAAATAAAAAAAGAAATAAATAGGTGTGAAGCTATACAAATGACAAAAATCTCATTTAATTTTTTTGCGAAGCATCGCGAGCAGGGTCGGCTTTTTCAAAAAAAAAAATCAATTGAAAAATTACGATAATATCTTTCGACGATTTCTTGCAGACGAATTCAATTATTGTCTATCTTTTTGATATAAACTCAAAACAAAATGCATAAATAGTTTGTTTACAGATAAATATCATGGACAAAGTATTTGTCAACATTTCGTTAAAAAAAAACTATTTCCTTTCGTTAACCTCGTAGGAATTCATCGTTCTTTTTAATTAGTGAACTCAAAGTTTCAGCAATCTGACTTAAACTGAGGTTTTTAAGCAATAATATATATACTAGCCGTGTTTTTTTAATACTCATTAATTACTCACTTTTTTATTTTAAACGCAAAGCAAAAACAAATCAGACTACTCAGTGTTTGTTTTGTTTTTGTTTTGCTTATAAAATTTAAAAGTGAGTAATTAATGAGTATTAAAAAAACTCGGCTATTATAAGCTTGTAACAAACATATTATTTTTTTTTTTTTAATGATGTTAAATAAAAAATGAATATTTGTCAAGGTATGTGTTTTTACTTGAAGACACTTTCTAAGGAGATATAGAAGAAATAGGTAGGTCCTGATATCATTAGCCCGTAGCGTAATGGTTAGTGCGTTCGACTGTCACGCTGGAGGTCTGGGATCGCTTCATAGCCTCGTCCACCTAAAAAACTAAAAAGTTTTTTTTCAGGGCTACTGCCTCTTGCAAGAAATTGACAAATCCTCCAAGAGTATCACTTGTCACGAATAAGTGCTTCTCGTCTAGCCGTTCGGATTCGGCATAAAATTGTAGGTCCCTTCCATTCCTGTCGAAAGGCGCACACAGGAATGGTTGCGAGTTGTTAGTCACTAGGCCCTGGTTCTTCATGAGCCGTTGTGCCACCCGATTTATTTTTTATTTGATATCATCGAGGGCGAGGCTAACGATAGCCTGGCATTTTGTATTTTATTTGTCATTAAAGTTTTTAGAATACTTTGTGTTTTTCTTGTTTTGTTCTACTGAACTAATTTTTTAAGACTTTATGGGCTATAGAAGAAAGCACGCTTATTTTCAGATCAATGGCGCACTGTTTATAAATTTTCTTGTCTGGTTGAAAATATTTTCAGTTCGAACTTAATCACAATTTTATTATTATTTTTACCAATATCCTTAATTTTATTGTTCTAAGTTATATTATCCTTTAAAATAAATAAAAGCTTAATTCCCATGACTCAGCCTAGCTCTTAATTAGCATTATTTATTCACTTTCGCTGAAGTTTCAGGTACGTAGACTAAATTTTATTTTCAATTTTTTTAGAATTTTGAAAAAAAAAAAAAAAATTTAGTTATTTATCATAAATAAAGGGCAAATTCAGTACCTCTGATTGACCATTTATGCAAGGTTTGATAAATTAAAGTAAAACTTACAGACATGTAAACGATTCTCATTGGAAATTTTACCAGTAAAGGGAAAAGAACTATTACAGAAATGCTTTGAAAGAAATAAATTGTAAAAATTTTAATTTTTCTTACAAACAAAATAATTTTATAATATAATAATAATTGATTATTAATTAATAAGAAGTCTTTTAAACAGTTTTACCTAGAGATATAAATGACATTTTTTTTAAATATGAATACATATACCTTAACTGACACTATATTAACAAATATAACCATATATATAGGTACAAAACTGCATAAATGTGCATATGAAATCAATGCAGGTAACAAAGTAAAGATTTTTATTTTATTTCTATACGACTACAATGAAATCGTAATAAGAATTATAATATAAATTTGTTTATGTGATTATGATAACAAATTGGAAAGTGGAATTTAAGGAAAATACATTAGAAATCTAGAAGAATTGTTTGTTTTTTTTATCAATCTATCAATGGAGCTATTATTTTTTTGTTTTATTATTTAAATATTTCACAAATATATGGCTTACTTGCAAAGTTGGTAACTGATTGACTCATTACCAAAATCTCGCAATCAAAATTTAGCCAATACCTAATTAAATGTCGCAAACTTTAGAACCATGAAAATGATTTGCCGTCGCAAATTGGTAAATATTGTTTTATTCGATGCATACGATTATAATTTTTATTTACCCGAAATTAAATAGAAAAGCAATCTTAAACAAACATTTGATAACAAAGATGTGATGCTTGATGTAAAAGATTAATTGTGAAATTTGGAAAATGCTAGAATTATTTAATTACAATTGAAGCGTTCATTCTTTCCTACGCGCGAATTCAAAGAGATGCAGAGTTAAGTAAAGTAAATTGTCTGCAATATTTGCAGACAAATAAGCAACAAATGGTTTATTTCAACTATTATATTTGTTACCTATCTCATAAACTTAAATAAGTTGATTGGGTGTTAGTCTTAATTTTGTTTTGACACAGAAACCAATACTTGTCTTATAAAGCAAGTGAAAAATAGTATTTTTATGTATAGATATAATCAAATATTGTATACTTGTAATGTGGCAACTCTGATCGTATTAAAACCAAAAATTAAACGCATAATCTAGACTCAAACTAAATTTTGAAGAAATAAATAAGGTATGCTAACTGGGAATCGCTAAGCATTTCGATGAAAAAAGTTTTCTCCCGTCGTCGCGTCGTTACGTTACGAAAATAAAAAAAAAACTTTGTATTTATTTTTCAAAAATTAATTTCTTGAAAACCTGAAATGATTTTGTGGTTGTATTCAAATTCAGGGTATCGAAAAACCGTAGAGCTGCATTGGAAGGAAAGAAATAGTACAATTTAACAGACCAGCCATCAGCATATATAGGTGATCGAATACATTTTGTTTTAATAATGATAGAGTATGATCAATCAATGGTTCAATATTGTATAAAAAGTATTACGTCATTCCTACTTCCTCCATTCTTCCTTCCTCTCAATTAAACCACCACTTTCCAAGTTCCTTCATTCTACATAAAATCATTGAAATACATTTACTTACTGAACTTAAACAAACTTATTGAAGAACGAAAGCTATTTAATGATTGGCAGCACAAAACACTAATGTACTACTGAGCACGCGCATGTTTCGGCGCATGATCGGTTGTCAGAAAATAGATTTGAGTGGGTAACCCTTTACAAAAACAAAATACCAACTAATTGTTTCTTTCGAAACATGCGCAGAATGAACGAAAATAAGATCACATTGCATTGTGAGTCAACAATATGGGTTTCCTAGGAATACATGTCAACTGGTCATCTGATGTCAAATCTCACCTAAGAAAGGATTCAATCCTTAGAACGTTTTAAAGAAACAAACGTGCACTCTGATATTTCAAGAGAATTTGATGAAATTTTGTACAGAATTCTCTTATCGACAAAAATTCCCTTTGGTATCGACAATGAATCACTTCTTTGTTGGGTTATCTACTAATAACCTTTAAGACCGTTTAATTCAAGTTGTTGTGGATGGTTTTAAGTCGATGGTATTCACACAATAAATTATAGTGTGTCCCAAGGCTCTTTATTTTTTACGCTTCTCTTGCTTACTTTAATAAATGTTATCTTGCATGAAACTTCTCATCCAGTTCATTGTATACCCATAGAGCTTTTGATTTCAACCAGCTTGTACCCCAAATATCCAAGAATCCGGGTACCCAGATATTACGGGTATATTACCAGTTAGCTGACGGGAACCCGGCTATATTTCGGAAAGCTGTTAACCAAACTACGTGGTTAGGTTACCCAAGTAATACGCAGAATTTCCCAGTACCCGGCTATCAAGAGCTCTATTACTGATCATCTTTTATAGAATGATCACATATTCCCATGAATTTAAAAACGCAACAACCGCAAGCGGGTAACACCCACTATAAACAGGCACTCGTTTATTAAGGTAATAACCGGGCACTTGGCTAATCGGGTACTCGAAATTATTGGGCATCCTTGCACCTTACGGAAATGTTGTGTACCCAGGTAATGAGATAGGTACTCGAAAAGTATCATTACTTAGTTATAGCTATGAAGACTCTAATAACAAGGCATATCCGCACAAAAATTTTGTATAGCTCTTGTACCTAGTTAGTGACTTCTATTCCACTTCAAACATCTGAAACTATTTGATAAGATCTAAAAAAGTGTCCATTATTGCTTTACTTTTTCTCTCTTTAGTATCCAAAAAAAAAATAGCAACTTGCATTACGTTCTTGCTAGAAATTCTCATTGCTTTGCTCTTGAGCCCAAATTAGGACTAAATGTTCTATATAGAGTTTTTTCTTTAGCCGCACAAGTAGACTATCGAACTTTTTCACTCGATTGCCTCTAATGCACATAAATTATAAGAAAATCCTTGATTTAGTAAAATATTGGATAAGAATAAAATAACTAAAAATGTGCCATAGTCACTAAATTAAAAAAAAAAAATACATCTGAATATTAACTCGTGCAAACGTAAAAAAGAACTAATAACTTGACGATCAAAAATATCTAACTCCCGTCGGCATTTCTATAGTTAATAGATACCAACATGAATTATTAATTTTGTCTAATCCCCAGATAAAACAAAAACGTTGCACCAGCTTTAAATAAATGTTCCTTATCTTAATGAATAATAATAAGACTTATACATATATACTAAAACAGGAGCATATTTTTACGCTTGAGCATTGGTTAATTGGTCTGTGGCCCATCCCATAGCATGTTCAATTGAACATCGAATTGAATTAATTTTTGCGTGTCATTTTAATCGGCTTATTAATAATTGTAGCTTACAACTTAACAATTTCGTGCAAAAATAAAAGAAAAGAAAAAAAGAGAACAAAAAAAAAAAAATAATTGATCGCACATAAAAGCAATCATAATCATAATCACCTCCTTTTCAAAATGAATACTAATTAATAGTGAGTGCTTCCCAACTCTACGAGCTTCCTTACTTGTATGTAGTACGTTATACGTTTATGATTTTACAATAATATATTTTTAGCTGGAAATAAATCGAGGATAAATAGGTTTTAAATTTGGCTCGGTAAATTGCAATGATTTGGGCATAAATCCTTTGTCCTTCAACAACTCATCGCACTATAAATAATTATTTTAATTATTGTTGTTAATTGATCAACGTCAAAAAATGTTGGCTGCTCATCAAACATTCATCACTTCCAAGACTTTAGTTCCGCTGAGAAAGTTATCATCTTTTTATTTATTTTACTTGTCCTTTTTTTTGTTTTTAATTCACTTTTGTAACTTAATTAATATTGTTTACTCTTATTGTTGAGAAAATCGCGTGATTAAGAAGAAATCGAAATGCGTGCGTAATATTTCATTCTCGGATAGTGCATTTATATAAATTGTCTGTCAACATTTGTGCCTTTTGTTACATTTTTATAAGAACAACTCTGCCTAGGTACAGCTTTGTATGGTAGCTTTAATTAATTATAGGTTTTTATTTTTTTTTACTAAGCATAATATCTGGAAACTTTGTTGAAGGGTTAAGAAATAGATATTGTTTTGAAAATGAAAGATGATGAAAAGTTATTAATGATAATAAAGAGCACTAAAAGTGTAAGATGTTTCTATTAATTAAGCTTGAAAATAAATTAAAATGAAACAATATGTTAAAAGTGTTTTATTAAGGTGAACTTTAGGCTAATAGCTATAGTTAAAGCCTTTTGTATTTTAGCTTTTATAACCTTTTTGAAGGTTTTTGAAGCCATGAACCAAATTCGACCTAAAAAAAGTTCTATCAGGCCAGAAGTTTGATTAAGTGATATTCTAAGACGAGTTAAAAAAAAAAAAACAGTTTTCTTCACTATTTTTGAGGTTACCCAACATAAATGCTAACGGAATTGAAAGTAAAACATTTCAAATTCTTTATATCCTTTTCAAATTATTTCTTTTTTTTTACCTGAGAGTTTTTTCTGAGCTTAACTTGATTTTGAATTGGGCAACTATTTTTTGTTTATATTAAGCGCACATTTAAGGGGTTTTTACTACCCTTTAAATTATTAAGGACAATGTGAACGGTAGACAAATAGGGCCATATTTAAGAGGAAATACCGATGCTTATTGGTTCTGAACCTCTTAATGGCTGCGAAAAATAGTGTCGGTAAAGCCTTCCACATTCTTGTAGTGCGTCTGAAGAAAAAATCTCTTTACTTCATAGTACATTCGAAATTGGGATCTTTAACCTAACCTAATGTGCATATTCCTCCAAGTACGATTATAATTAAGATTGAATTATTTTAGAAGAGGAATGCAACTGGCTATTTACTCATGTCTTACATTCGATTTAGCTAACTGATAAGACTGAATTTCAGGCCTGTCGATCTTGAGATATTTAATTACAAAAATACTTTGAGTAAAATCCACCCACTGCCACGCCCCCTCTTAATTTTTATTTGATTCATGGAATTCACTGAAATGGCTGGTTTTCTCGAAAACTACTGAAACGATTCGAATGAAATTTTCAGAGTATTTATATGACCAAGACTAAAAATCGAAAAATAATTTAAGTGATATCCGCCCGCAACCACGCCCATTTTTCACGCTTTTCGGTTTCCCGGAAATGGCTCTAAAGATTTTGATAAAATGTTCACATACTATTCTTTTAAGCAAAATAAAAATTTTGAATTTTTTTTTATTAATATCCGCCCACTGCCACGCCCACTTTTCTCGTGTGTTTGATTTATCGGAAATGGCTCCTACGATTATATTATATATAAATCTGCCGGAAAAGCAGCGGTTTGCCAATTTATTTTGTCAGAGGTATTATCACTTCAATAAATTTAAAAAATATATGCCGTAATGCTCTGCCATTTTCTTAAAGTCAAAACGTCATAATCTTGGCAATCTGACAAACTCAAGATATTAGCTTTTTAAGAGGACGTTATCTTCATTTTCTTAGAGAATTATAAAACATAAAAAATCAACAAAACAAAGTCTCCAACAAAAATTGATTAAAGTTCGCTTAAAAAGCTTGACTTTAAGAAAATGACAGAGCATTACGGCATATATTTTTATACCTCTGACAAAATAAATTGGAAAACCGCTGTTTTCAAACCCCCGCCAAAGGCTGAAAAAGAAACCTGCGAGACGATTGTTTTCGATACCACGAAAAACCCTCATACTCATATTTTGGTTATCAATCCACTCCAAAAATTTGCTGTGGGCTCTTAGACTATTAATCATGTATCATTTCCTTACGCTGTATGAAAACTGCTCACCTAAAAACCCCAACCCCCTGCTTTTCCGGCAGATTTATATATAATATAATAGTAGGAGCCGTTTCCGATAAATTAAACACACGAGAAAAGTGAGCGTGGCAGTGGGCGGATATTAATAAAAAAAAATTTATTTTGCTTAAAAGAATAGTATGTGAACATTTTATCAAATTCGTTTGAGCCGTTTCCGAGAAACCGAAAAGCGTGAAAAGTGGGCGTGGTTGTGGGCGGATATCACATAAATTATTTTTCGATTTTTAGTCTTGGTCATGTAAATGCTCTGAAAATTTCATTCGAATCGTTTCAGTAGTTTTCGAGAAAACCAGCCATTTCAGTGAATTCCATGAATCAAATAAAAATTAAGAGGGGGCGTGGCAGTGGGTGGATTTAACTCAAAGTGTTTTTTTAATTTTTTTCTTGTCTATAAGAACAAAGTGTGAAAATTTCATCCAAATCGTAGAAGCCGTTTCCCATATACACAATTTTAACTCATTTAAAGTAATAAGATACGTCAAACTGGATCCGGATCTGGATCCGATGATCCGACACTATCCGGATCTCGGATCCAAGTTTTGGATCCGGATTATCCGGATATTTCGGATATCGGATCCTGGATCCGGATCTGATTCGCATTTTCGGATCCGATGCGGATAGTTTGAGGATCCGGATTTGATTTTCAGCTCTAATGTAAATCCGCATATAAAATAAATAAATAAATTGGGTGGAGCGACCGATGGCTCGTAAAGAACCAGGGCCTAGTGACTAACAACTCGCAACCATTCCTGTGTGCGCCTGTCGACAGGAATGGAAGGGACCTCCAATTTTATGCCGAATCCGAACGGCTAGACGAGAAGCATATGTTGGCCTATAATTCGAGAACCAGTTGAAGCCATAAACCATAATATTTTTCTGCCTCCCCCCCTCACTCATACATGCCTGGGGGCGCAAAACGGTCTTAGCGTAGAAGGTATTTGTTCGTTAGACAATAATAGTAATTTCATAATGTATTCATAAAACTTCAAGATTGGTTTCGACGTATTTAATACTTTTTAGCATATCTGAAGATTACCTATATTTATTTATTACCTATATTTATTTTTATATGCTCGCTATCAAAGTGGGGCAGTTGGGGAAGCGGAAGTATATCAAACAGATATATATTTCTCTTGGTATAATCTATGCATGAATTTGGGGTTGTTTCCAATGCCCAATCCTATGAAACAAAAATAAATTCAATACAACCATCCTATAAAAAGTTATGCTCCTTTTTTATAAAATCATGACTGAATTTTCAGTGCAACTAGCTTAATATAACCAACTTCCAATGGTTTGGTGATGAAATTTGAAAAACATGTCAAATCGGTAATTCTCTTAAACCGTTAAGTTATGTCTGATTAATTTTATAAAAAAAATGTAGATTAAATAGAGACCGAGATAATAAGTTTGTTCCCAAGATTTGTAATTGTGATTTGAAATTGTTGGTCTCTCAAATTTTAAAGAGTGGAGATGAAATTTTCTCATAGAGAGAAAAACTGCCGAAAAAGTTTGGAACTGTTTCTGGGCAAAAATTTTGTGAAACAATTTGACACGAATATTCTCTTAATTTTGTGTATCCTTTTTTATTCCAATGCAGTAAACTGAAATGATGAGTCGACAACAGTACATTTTTTGTACAACATACCTCAACCTGACATTTGACGGTCCAACAATTTCTGCCCAAAGAAATTTCTTGGACAGAATTTGTCAGGAGGGGAAATGGTTTTACTCTCTCGTGAGCGCTTTCTTCTGCCCAAAACTACCAAATTTGAGAGGTGTGTAACAGGATTTTGGCAACAATTGTTGACAATTGGCAGCTTTATTCAAGGTTGGGAACAGACCTATTATTTTTGGTTTTCCTGTTTTTATGAAGATAAGAAAAAATAGCAATACAAATACAAAACAAACTGCACGACTTACTCTCGCACCATAAACTTGATCTCACAGCTAAGAACTTTAACTTTAGCCAGAAATTGACGATGTACGTGTGTGTTGGTTGCTGGTTCCATAATACTATGATATCATTAAAAAGTCGTTTTAAAAATAAGTTTCAATACAAATTATTACTATAAAGTACCTACTATAAACTTGTTATTATAATAACTAAACAAAGCTATAACTTGGAATAAATTATGCCATCAGATTTTTTTTTTGATAAATAGGAAATTGTGAGAAAACAAAATCGTTAGAGCAGTTTTGTTAAAATTCAATTTTTTTATGTATAACAACTTTTGAAAAAAAAAAAATTGGTAGATATGCTTTTTTTTAGTTTTTAATAAAATAAAATTTTGCACCAATTAAAAAAAAAATATTAACCGTTTTCAAGATATTGAGTTTTAACAAATAAAATTTTTTTTAAATTCCAAAAATTATTTTTAATAAAATTTGTATAGGTTGAATTCCTTTCATTCATAAGGACCTCTCTTGTATAAAAACAAATGGTCTTAATCGGTAAAGCCGTTAACGAGAAATTTGAGAATCAAAAACCGTTTCTATGTCAGGTACCGTTAATAACCGTTAATTTTTCACCAAAATATAAACCATACTCTTAAAAGTAATTCGTTATTTTTTTGTATCATAATGTTATAGAAGTTTTTGAAATAAATTACTTTTTTTCACAATTCTTGCATTGCAATAAGTACCGTTATTTTTTGAGCTAGACAAACAAATCAATTCCCCCTCTACGGAATCACCCTGGGTTCAAATTTTGAAGAAAATTGATTGGGCGGCTTAGGTTGCAGGTCGAGGTACAGACAGACAGATAAACAGGCAGAATTCCGGGACTCACTTTGTCAGGTGATTTAATAAGTGTATTGTAAAGCAGCGTCCACATTATGTTGATTTGTGTATATCAACAGTGCTGATCAACAATGTTGAGTTGATGTGGACATGTAAATAAACAGAGTCTATCAACTTTTGCTGACCCGAACGTAACCCGACTCAAATGGATAGAAATCAACAAGGTTGATGAACACAGCTGTCATTTGTATTGGGCATGCGCTGTTTTTGGCCTGCGTAGGTATTGTTTTTTTTTTGTATTTGTGTAATAGGACACTGTTTTGTTTTCGTTTATTGTCTTATTTTTTGGTAATTTAAAATTAAATGGACGTAGAAAATTGAGTAGGTACCTACGTAAAGGAGTGTTTGCATTGACGCAAGACAGTATACACTTAAACACGTACACACTAGCATGTTCATCGACATTTTAAATCAACAATGTTGGTCGGCATAATGTGGACGCTGCTTAAGAGATAAACTCCTAAGAAAAGATTACGTCAAAAGAAATAATTTTCCAGAAATTGAATATTTAATGCACCATAAAAATTCAAGGCCATCACTTGAACTATAACACCAATAGAGTAGCATATTTTTTTGTAGGTGAATGCAACCTGGTTAATGTTTTAAATAGAAAGTAAAAAATATCTAAGTTTACTGGGGTTAATAGCAAAAACAATAATTACAAAACCTATAATTTGAAACTTTAATTTATGTTTTTTTTGACATATTTTTAGAAATCTTTGCCAATATTACTTGCAGTAATATTATCTGTTAAATTTGCTTCTTGCCTCCTTTCAAGTTATTGCTCGTGAATCTTGTTTCTAATTAAATTGATTTATATCACAAAAATAATAATAAAATCAATCAACACTCTAAGCCTTTTAACCTTTAAACACAAAAAAAAAAACAATCCTCGTTTAAAATATTTTCCAACATAAACATTTATGCAATATTATGCATGTATATACGATATGCACCTTATTCTAAACATATACAAAAGGCTAAAAACTTAAATGTAATATTTTTAAATCATGTATAAAATAGATATTAAAATAAATTCTTATAATTATTACGTAAGTCTTTGTATCGTTATAACAAGCTACTTTTCTGGTCCTGCTAATTATCAAGCTTTAGTTGAAAACACGTTATAAATAAAGAGTTTGAACAAATGTGACCTATAAACATATGCATCTTCGGCTTCTATTAGATATAACGGACTCAGAAGCAAAGAAATAACGGGTTCTTGAGATAACTAACTTTAGCCTTTATAATATTTTATTGATATTCAATAAAATTGAATTTAAATAAGCATTGTATTTGTTGCAAATTAAAAATATTATAAATTATAAATTATAAATTATAAATAAAAGATTCGTGGAATTTAAGCAAACTTTTATTATTTTATAAAGTGGAGATGTGCCTTTGGTTAATAGAATAACTAATAATAATAATTAAGTACATTTAATGACGTCATGACTATACATCAAGGTGTGGAAAGTTAAAGAATAACATGAAATACCTAAATATTATTAAACTGGATTAAATAAGAATGTGGATAGAAAATTCTTGCAAAATTTAACAGAAAGATACCTATGTTTGTAAGTTATGACTTTTAACGTAAGTTCAATTATACAGTGCTGTGCAAAAAAAAGCAACAACAGTAGCCGTGTTTTATGAGAGAGTGAATAGCAGCTCAGCAAATTTTGTACATGGAAAACATGAACAATATTCTTTATAATAATTTGTTTTGTTATTGTTTTGTCTGCAATACATTTTTGTTATAATTCTCTTGTTTTGTAAGAAAATGAACTTAAATCTTAAAATTAAAAAAAAAAAGAAAAAAAAAATTAGTCACGTTGAGAGTGTTTATTTTCTGATGAAAAAGTATTTTTATTTTTATTCTATCATTTCTCAGCTCCGAGTTATATGGCTACAAAGTTTTGCTTAAGACTTTTCATATAACGTAGTTAAAAATCTGAACGGGTACAAATTAAAAAAAAAAAATAAAAAATGTCACGTCTGTGGTTCAATCCATTCTACCCATGACATGTTTTATTTTTTTCAAAAAGCAATTATTGCAGCCTAGATTCCCCGAAAAAAAAATTTTATTAAAAAAAGATAATAAATAGCACAATAAAAAATAACTAAAAATAAAGTCACTTCTAGAAAATTTCGACCACAACAAAATCCATTTTACAGTTTTGAAAAATCTCTTCGAAATACCTCCAGATTCCCTCACAAACAAATTCTTTTAAATCTTTGGAGCGATCTTCAGCTTCAAATGGTTTTGAGAAAATTGTCTTATTTTTTGGTATAATACACATATGTATGTATATTTCCATATGTTTCTTCAATGGCCATATGCACCCGCAAGATGAAGGGGAAAGGAATTAAACTTTAGTATGTACTATGCGTAGCTATAAATATGGGGTTTGCGCAACAAATAAGCATTTTAAAGGCTACAAATTCTGGCAAAAGAAAAAAAATTGAAAATCTCATTTTTTAGATTTTGTCCGCCAGCTTTGATTAAAAATCAAATAAAAAAACCCCAGTTATAGCTACAAAATTAATTTTAGAGCAACAAATTCACATTTCGAAAGCTACAATTTCTGGTAAAAAAAAAAATTCAAAAACTCAAATTTTTTTTTAAATTTTGACCGTTAAAATCTTATTTTAGCGGGATTTTGAATAACAAAAAAAAAAAGTGGGAGCTACAAAATCGTGGTTTGCGCAGTTGATCTAGTTCAGAGAAGCTTCAAATTGTGGCAAAAAAAAAAAAATATTTTTTTTAGATTTTAGAAGGTCGTTTTTTTGCCAACTTTTGCCATGGAAACTTAAATATTAAATAAACCGTTAGAGCTACAAATTTAAGGTTTGGGCCAGCAATCAGCATTTCAAAAGCTACAAATTCTGGCAAAAGAAAAAAATTTTAAATCTAATTTTTTTAGATTTTGTCCGCCACCTTCAGCGTACCGGAAGTGCACTTTTTCAAACTTAAAATTCAAATAAAAAATTACCCTTAAGAGATGAGAATTTTATTTTTGGGTAACAAATTAGCATTTAAAAATCTACAATTTTGGACGTCAAAAAAATTGTCATTTTCGAATGTTCGTCCGCTAACTTCAGACTTATTTTAGCGGAAATTTGAATAATTAAAAAACTATTATAGTTACAGAATTTATTTTTTTAGAACTTAAGAGCATTAAAAAAGCTACAAATTTGGGTACCAATTTTATTTCAAAATTCTTATTATTTTGGATTTAGTCCGCTAACTTCAGACTTATTTTAGCAGAATTTTCAATAACTCAAAAACTAAGCGAGCTACAAATTTTTGGATTGAGCAACAAATTAGCATTTAATAAGCTACAAAAACTGATATCAACTTTTTTCGATTCCGCCACAAAGTGTCCGCCAAAATAAGGGACGTTATTTTCGCGCATATACACCGAAATTTTAACTAAAATAGAAAAACTTAAAATTGATAAGAAAACAAAAATAGTACTTAAAAAAGTACAATTTTGGAAAATAAAAATGGTTTGAAAGACACGCTCCAACTTTTGTTCAAACTTTGTGTGAATAACCCTGTTCAAAAAGTGATAATAATCAATTATTCAAAAATATAGGATCATAACTCGTTAAATAGGCACATTCTAAAAAAAATATCATAGAAGAAATTTTGTTGAGTTAATTCTTCTTGTCAAAAATTGTTACAGCTTTTTTTGTCGATAAATTAAAAATACGGAAGTTATTCATGAAAAAAAAACTCAACTTTAATCTAAGTTAGCGGCAATCCTACAAGTGGTTTATTGTCAAAAATTCGGATTCATTTGGCCCCATCGCAAATTCTTCAAAAGATCTCAGCTGCTTATGTCTAATTTATAAATGACGAACAAAAGCCATTAATTTAATGCTTGTAGTTCGTATCTATTAATAAAGCATAATTGCCCGTGAAATGTCACAGCGAGCATTAAGAGTTGTAGTTGTATTTAATTTTTGAACAGGCATGCCTAGGTATAACATCAGAAGTATTATGAATAGTAGAATTTTTTGGTTTGCAATCCTTTGTTTTTTTTTAAGTGTACAGCGTACAGGTAGCCTGATTTAACTTTTAGCAGTGAAAATCTTCTTATGTGCGGCATCAGAAAGGTGAGAAGGTGAGTGCATTTTATTCATCATACAAATCTGTTTAAGTCGATTTATTATTTCTTTTCTGACTGCATAAATATTTTTTTGTTTTTGAGAAAAAAAAAATTATTCATTTGCCAAACGAACGAGTAGTTGAAACTGTCACTGTTTATTTATTTGAATTCAGATGTATATAGGTATTCCGGACTAATATTATTGATTGCATAGCAACGCTCTTGTATACGCCCCTCCTCTTTCGCACCTGTCCCATTCCCTTATCCTGTATGTAGATACATATGTAGGTAGATTCAACTCAAAGCATTCGTTACCCCTTCGTTAGCAATAAATTGCTTCTGCTGTCATTTGTTGTAACATTTTTATTTTATTCTACGATTTAACAACAAAAAAATTTATCAAAAATATAAAAATAAATTGACAAGAAAAAGGATAATAGTCCGTTAAAAAAAAATATATACATGTATGTTCTGTTCATGTATATATGCATCGAAAAAAAGAAGAAAAATGATTATAAAAGAAAAGGAAAAATCAAAAAATCCTTTTATAGATATTCCATTTGCATATAAAACTCAAAACCCTATATAGCATGTGTGTCCCGAATTTTGCACTCGAATATCCTTGCGACCATGTGTAAATATACCGATATGTATAGGTAGATATTTATGTATTTATTTCTGGCTGTGCACACGCGAATGCACTGCACAACCGTGATCCGTTTGTTTTTGGATATTTTTTTATTTTTCGTTTTGTTTTGGGTTTCGTCTCATTTTTGCATTTCGACAAGCAGCTCTTGTATATTTTTTTGTTTCTTGTTTTACTCCTTTTCTTTTCTTTTTTGGATTACTTTTTATTGTTTTGTTTAATTTTTTGGAGTTTTGTATTTTATTCCTCTTTATTTCGTTTTAAGTGGCAACCCGAAATAAAATTGCCAAAAATTTTTCCGTTGATTAATTGAAGTGCCAGGATAGCGCAGCGCGGAGTATCTACATATATGTATGTATGTAGGTGTAGGTTGTACCTACGCTTCTCTCCTTTTCCCTATTTTGGCTGCGCTTGCTTTATAAACCCTTATTTCGCGACTACTTAAACACATGGGTACCTATAGAAAGGAAACAAAAGGACGAAAGGAGTAAAAGGAAGCAAACATAACAAAACTAAAAAAGAAGTGCAAAATAATGCCTCCACACCCGAAAATATTTGAATTTCTTGGTCGTATCCTTGTAGCCGTCGTCGTCGTCATCATCATCGTAGTCGTTTTTCTTTGTAGAATGACATAGAAAGATATAGGCGACAGGCGAAAGGAGGGTGGGTCAGAGCGGAGAGAAAGAAGGCCAACATTAAAATATTTCCATGCATATAAATTTTTATTATTTCATTTTTTGGCAATTGTGCCCCACCACCATGATACCATCATCATCACCATCACCATCACCACTTCTCAGCTGCCATCACAATGCTGCACATTGCACCAGCCATCGGGAACCAGGAAAAGGAACAAGACCCGGACCGCAGGAGAAGGAGCCGATGGTGGTCGGTAACGGTGTCGGTAGGTAGGTATATGCGTCTGTACTCCATCGTGTCAGTCTGCTACTGGAAGTCACTATACATATAGAAAAAAGGTTTGAACACGGCGGCGGCAGTTTTTTTTTGTTTTATTCTTTGGGCCGTATAAGGATCGAGCGAGCATTATATGCAACGTAATTCTGCGAATGTCCTTACGAATTACACAAAAAGAAATATCAAAAGAAAGTTCATGCAAATAAAATTATTTGTGTTTGTATGTATCTTTTTTTCCAAGGATATTTAATTTTTTTTTAGATCCTTTTTTTAATTTTTTTCATATTGTTAAAATTTGTATTTTTCTTTCATTTTGTCCTTTTTTGAGAAATATAAACTGCACATACAGTTGCAAGGATATACTACAAACTACATACTTTTATACATAAAATAACAAACGAACGCATCATCTTTTGTTTTTATTTGAAAATTGCAGTCCTTAAAGTTTAATTTCGATTCGCATGTGTGAGATGGTGGCGGGGTGGCTGTGTGAATTGTACATGATTTTAAGCAGAGAGATGCCAACGAGGCTTGATGTTGAGTTTTTTTTTAGTGGAATTGAGAAGGATAATGGGTACATACCTGGATGGTGAGTTTTGAGCTTTTTTCCATTCGACCAAAAATAATAATAAACCGAAACATTTCTTATAGGTATGATATAGGGATGCAGGTGGTTGTCTACTGTGTCTATGAGATCACATTGGGTTTGCTTTTTCTAAGAAATTCATAGGTACAATGTAGTCTGATAAATTAAGCTTTATTTAAAGACCTTTATATTGATAATATGAGCAATAAAACTGAAGTTATGTATTTTTGAAGGTAATCATGTTGGCTCAAAAATGATTTTTCGAATTGTTTAGTCTTTAGTGGTAGGTAGCCTGTTAAAGTAAGCATATACCTAGCAACATTTGAAGCAAAAAAAAAAATTGACTGTATGTAAGTAGGTACCAAGGCAGCGAGTAATTGGAATGAAAAATTGTCACTTATTCAGTATGAATGAATTTTTGTATGATTTTTTTTCATTTTTGACCAAACATAATTTATAAGTTTGTTAGTTATAATTAACGTCAATATTCTTAGAAAGGAAAAAATTCCAGGAAAAATGTTTGTCTAAAAAGGCCAAGGTTTGAACCATATAAATATATATCACCACTTTTAGTTTTCTCAAAAATAATAACACAAAAAAGATTTATATCAATCTTATAAAAGAAGCTCGGTGGGGTATATGGAACATTTTTTTTTTCAAATAGCTTGAGTTCCTAGATATTGTTTGACTTTCGAAATCCTATGTCTCTAAGAAAAAAAACAAATACATTTTGTTGACCATGTAAATATACAGGGTAATTCCCATAAGGTGTGACAAAAAACTGCAGTGCCCAACTAATAATTTAACTTCTGTAAGGGTCTATCGAAGTTATTTCCTAATCAGCAAATTTGACCCTATAAGGCCTTAGAAAAACACATTTGGCACACATTGAGAAGCTCGAAAGGCTTTCAAGCAATCATTTACAGGGTTATGGGAAGTACTCAATTTATTTCGCTAAGACCTTATAGAACAAAACTACACTCAAACATTGTAGTTTTGTTTAAGTGTTTCGATAGACACATCTAAACACCCTTATAAAAGGCTTGTCGAGGCCTAGGAGAAGCCTTTTTGAAGCACAATGCAAAACAATACAAATTAATTCTTTATTTTTATTTCTTTATTTCTCCTTTTTCTTCATGCTAGTAATGATTTTCTTCTGGAACTTAATTCACAATTATTATTTATATCCGAAAAAAACACATTACTTACTTGATGGATTTTGCGGGAATTGAACCGAGGATGGTTGGGTTGCGAGTCGGGCACCTTAGGTATCGAGCTAGCCTGGTATAGAAATTAGCTTCGTAAAAACTTCCTTGAGGCTTCCTGATAAATTAAAATAATTTGAAAAATACAGGTGACCATTCGTCTGTTGCTGGCAAGGGAGTTTTTTTACATAATGTTATTTTTTTTTTTAATTATTAATGTTTCCATGATTACTCATTAGAGAAAACATGTAAGTGGTCACACAAACATATTTTTTGTGAGACAACAAATAAAATATAAGTTCGTTTTTCGTTGAAATCAATTGTTTTTTAAAAACGAAATGCTTTGAGTTGAGAAAAAATATAAAAACTCTCTTATGCCCCATATATTATGTACTTTTCATTTTGTACACAAACCTCTTACTGACAATTTAAATTTGTATCTGTTTTTAAAAAAACTAATTTGCCAAAATAAAAAACAATAAAGACCATCATTAAGTTTTTTCAACTGAAAGAAGCTATGTATGTAGTATAATAGATAATAAAAAACGTTTAAAGTGTAATAAAAAAAAACTACTGAGAAATGAAAGCTTCATACTAAGATGACAATATTTTTTAACGATGAAACAGAAACTATACTATGGTCATCTCGTTTGTGAAAAATTCAGCCATTTTTTGAAAACATTCGAATTTGTTAATGTGACAATATTTTTTAACGATGAAACAGAAACTATACTATGGTCACCTCGTTTGTGAAAAATTTAGCCAGCAGTACCTTATTTTCACATGAATACTGCTTTCCATGCGAAGTACCAGCTTTTAATGCTTTCATGTTGAGTGTGCAACCCTTCGCTAAGACCAAATAATAGGAATTATTGCTTCCCGCGCATGTGCCTAAGAGGATGATTAAAATTAAGTTTACATAACCACCTCTTCACAGGTCTTATAGAAACAACTTAGGCTGACACCACTTCGCTGAGGCAAATTCATCGAAATAAATGCTTCTCGCGCATGCGTCTGACAGAGTTCACACAATTATTAAGCTTGTGTCGGGCTTGTGTTAACTGGGTTTGGGTTATAGAACCAAAATTGGACGTCATGCTTAATCAGAGTTACCACTGCGATCAAATTTAATTCTGAGGGAATCAATTTTATTGGTGGGATACGGGGTATTATTTTTTTTTATAGAAAGTAAAAAAAAAAAAAAAATAAGACAAACCACGAATATGAAGAAAGTTTATCTGTTTTTGTTAAATCATTTTTAATAATTATAGTTTTAAGTAAAAAAATATATATATATTTTTTTTTAATCAAGTGAATTTAAATTGTTTTCTTTTACCATATTTATCTCACTGCGGAAAATAAATGTTTGTTCCGTTTTTGAATCGGTTTAATTTAAATTTTCAAAATGATAAAATTTTTCCTATTTTTATTTTCATAAATAATTTGACCTGTGGTAACCCTCTCTCGGCAGTAGAAACATAGATGCGCCAACCAGTACACAAAATAATGCTTGTATCGGGCTTTTGCGCAGGGGGCTTACACAAACAAAATAAACTGATAGAATTCCACTGACTATTATGCTTCCATTAGACTTTCGTACACATAATAGCTTGTTTCAGGCCTTTGTAAGCAGGCCCTTCAAGAGCTCTTGGCAGTGCTTCCTTGTGAAAGCTTTTTCTTTGCTTTTATTTCATATGCCTCTCAAAACTAATTTCTATGAAGCCTTACTAAAATTGTAACCAAATTCTAAATATTCAGGCTTGCAGAAAATTATAGATTCTGCCTGTAATAGGTTTGTAGGAAGCTGTTTTAAAAAACATAGCTTCGAAAATTTGCAACTTCGATATCCAAACTAAATACAAGCCTTGTCGAAATAATAACTTATAGAAATTGAAAAAATGGACCTTATAGAGGAAAAATTGTTAGTTGGGTGTGTAGGTTAAGTAAAAAAAAAAACTAAAATCGTATGGTAGAAGGGGTCTATTCCTGCAGCCCCCTTCACCAATTTGGGAAGAAGTGCCAATTGCCTTTAAAAAAAGTCTTAAAACAGAAACAAAAACGTAGTAAAAAAAAACAACTGTTTTTACAAAAGTGATCGGACTTTGCCACAACAGCCCGCAAAAGACTGTCCGACCACTGGTTTTGTAAAGGAGGCAGTCTAAGCTTTCATTTGATACCCAATGGGAGCGGGTCGAAATTCTGGTTTCAAAATTCTGCCTATTGGTACAAAAATTCTGCTTTTCAAAATTCTGCTTTTTTTCGATTCTGTTTTACAAAATTCTGCTTTTCAAAATACTGACAAGTTATAATAGCCGTGTTTTTTGCGAGAGTGACTAGCAACTCAGTAAAAGTTTTATACGGAAAACACAAATAATATTCTCTATAATAATTTGATTTGTTATTGTTTTGCGTGTAAACAATTAGCTGAGCTGCTAGTCATTCTCTCAAAAAAACACGGCTAATATAGAAAAATAAATTTTTGCTGGTACTGATTTTTTTTAAAGAAGGATTTATTAACGATGTGACCGATTGCGACCGACTATCACCTTAAGTCGATGATTCCATGCTTCAACATTGTTCTGTGTTCTTGGAAATGTCTCTTTCGTTGCTTTTGAACTGCCGTAAATAATTTAAAGCACACTTCCACTTGTCAAAAGACAATGACAATTACTTTCAGTTTGTAGTTTAGAAACAAAGAAAGCATTTACATACTTTTATAGGGCAAACTAGGTACCTACTACTCTCCCAAATTTAGCTTTACAAAATTCTGCGAATAATAAATAAAAGTTTCAAAAACGTTAAAAAGCGCGCGCTTTTTTACATTTTTGAAACTTTTACCTATTATTCGCAGAATTTTGTAAAATAGAATTTTGAAAAGCAGAACTTTGAAAAACAGAATTTTGAAAAGCAGAATTTTGTTTAGCAGAATTTTGAAAGCAGAATTTTGAAAAGCAGAATTTTGAAAAGAGAATTTTGACCTCGGCAGAATTTTGACCCCAACCCATACCCAAAAATGCAATCGAAAAAGTGCGTTTTCTACCCATTGCCACCTAAAAACCCTTGTCCAACCAGCGTCGGTTTTGTTAATGTTAAGACTAAAGCTATGAATTGGAATTAGGGCTGGCCACGAGACGAGAAAAGTCTCGATCTCGGTCTCGGATGACGAGACTGGCTTTTAAGCAACCGAGACGAGACCGAGACGAGACTGTATATTTAGACCTAGATTTACATAGAATCTTATAAATAAAAAAATCCAATTTCAGTTAAATATTTATTTTCCAATGCACGTATTCAAACTATAATCGAAAATATTTCATTCCAATAATCAACAAGTTGGCCGGAAATCGTATTTTTCAGAGACGAGACCGAGACGAGACTTAATTATACGAGACCAACTCGAGATCGAGACGAGACTAAAAATTTTCGATTTTAACGAGACCGAGACGAGACTTACAAAAGTCTTTCAGAGTCTCGTCTCGTGGCCAGCCCTAGCTGGCATCATTCTTTTCCGCAGCCGTGATTAGATAGGTAAACCTACGGTCGCCACCCGTACTATATTTGATACGTGTTTTTGTAAAACCAGAACTCTCTTCGTAAAATTTTCTGTTCAAATAAATTTGATTTACTGAATAGTTTTTGAAAAATTAATTTTCGATCTCAAAATATTGAAAAAAATCTCCACTCTAAATATTTTTTTGTTTCAAAATTTTATGCAATTAAGTTCAATTTTTAAGCAATGAAGTACTTATTATTTCTCAGTCAAACATGAAAACCGAAAGGATCTTGAACTTTTAATTTTCAAAATATAAAAAAATAAATGAACCAACTGGTTGGTTATCAGCTTTAGTTTTTAGATTTTAGTAAGTCCAAGAACCTTTCGAATTTCAATTTTTGTCTAAAGAATTATTCAATAAAATAACTTTATTTAAAAACAGAATAATTGAAAAGATTTCTGGCCTTACGAAAAAATGATATAACATGTGATTTTTAGTGTTACCATTCTTTTTTAATATTTGTATTCTATTTTAAGTAATTTTTTTATAAGATTGCCCCCCCCCTCCTATACGATTTTTGTAGTGTCATGACCCGACTTACACGCTCAGTTTTTTTTCACACATTATGCAAATCATCCTGTATAATTTGTAAAACAATATATTGTCCGTACACTGGGGCGTATACGTACTTTTTTTTAAAAAATTTCGTGTGCATTCCTTTTTTGGTGCTCCTTGGGTTTAAAAGTCTAGGCATTTTATTTATTTTTAATAAAATTATTGCTTGCTACTCAAGATGGCAGGTTTATTTTTCCTTACCTGTAGGCGTCGCAAAGTCGCCCATGTCTTTTTTATGGAAAAAAGTAAAATATTTGCTAGGTATAAAGATTTCGTGATTAATTTTTTTTGTGTTAACAAAACCAAGTACAAAAAAATCCACTTCTAAGAACAAATAAGGTCAGAGACCAACTGAAGAAAAAATATTGGTGTTGAAAACTTGTCAATTAATTAATTATAATTAATGATATCTAGTTAGGTAGCTAGGTATAAGCTAATTTTTTCAACATTTTTGAAATAAGTTGACATCATAAGCTTATGGGTATCTATATATTTGTTTTTGCATGATTAATTTTAAATTAATTAGTAACTCAAGATTACCAATAGGTGTACATTTTTTGGTCTAAAAATTGTATTTTGATCTTAAAATTGTATTTACTTATTGCTTATTAAAAGCGGTTGGCTGATGTAGTTCTTTATTTCTAAAACATTCTTCAAAATTGATTTTGCCCTCACCATCTTATGTAAGAAAGTAATGCACTTCAAATAAAATGCACCACTTCATCGAAAAAAAAGGAACAAAAATGATAAACCCCGCACTTAAATAGGCTATAAAAAAAAAAACAAATCCTTGGCATATTCAAATTTACAGGTTGAATTACTGCTATTCCAATATTTGTTTATGTACCCGTACCTTTCTATGTATGTATATGTACAAATATTAATACATATAGATCGCATAAATTATGCTGCTTGAAACAAAAAAATACTTCCATCTACCGATGTCGTCCTACATAAAAATACATTTTTCTGTTTTATCCTTTTTCTGGGACACACAGTTCAATTTGCAAACATGTTTCAGCATAAAACCAGGAAGAGCGACACAAAAATAAAACAACAAAATAACAGAAAAAAAAAATACTATACAGCTCTCAAATGTGTGCAAAGAATCCCCGAAATTTCGTTCAACGGTTTGCTTCCTATTTATTTTGCAGACTGAGGACTGTGGCGTCTGCTTCAGCAGCCATCATTTCATTCAACCACCACCATACCTACCTACAGCTACAACCCAATACTCAAACCCCATTATCATCATAATCATCATCGTCCGTCACCCACACAGTCACGCAGCGTGCGGCAAGGAAACACAAAAATATGAAACACTCACTGCATATTTCACACATTTATATATTTTGTCTTAGTTGTTTTATTTCACTCTTGTTAGATATCAATCCTTGTTTAAACCCCCTAACTTCTCTTGTCCAACAAAAAAAACTCTAGATCCTCACTTTTAAACTGGCAAAGTTTTATTTATGTGCAGTGTACTTATTGTACTTTGTATCGGGCAACCGCTTTACGTCCTATCAATGCATTTCTACTGCAGAAAGGACGATGTAATATGTATGTGGAAGTTCTCTCAGTCAAATTTGCAAATTTTGCATTATTTGTTTGTTTTTTCTCGTGAAATTTTATTTTTGGGACACTTTCGTCTTTTTGTTGCGTGTCTCTACAGGTCGATTTTTGACGTTTTGCGGCTGATGTTTATTTTTTTTTTTAGTTTCTTTTAGTCTGTTCCTGGCTTGGTTCCTGTAGCTGTATAGTACTTATGGCTTTTTTTTGTGTTGAAAATACCTACTACCGCAACCCATCCCCATGGTGGTTGGTGAGTATCCAGACAGGATCTCATTTCTCTAGAGTTGTTTCAAAAAATTTGTGTTGTGCGTGCGTGGATGTGCGTTGCGTTGCGTCGTGTGTGTTTTTTGTCTGGTCCGTCTGGCTTTGGGGCTAAGGATTTCTTTTATTTTGTGTGTCCTTTTTTTGCGTGTTTGCTTTGTCGCTATGACATGGGTCCAATACCTACCCCAAAATGTATTCGATTACCTATAGATCTAAGTGAATAGGCAGGTATAGCTATAAGGTACTGGCTGGCCGTTTTGGCATTACACACACAACACATCATCCGACTCGGAAAAAAAAAAAAAAAAACAGGATACAAGTTTTGTTTTGCGCTTATTTGGGTTTGTGGGGTATTTTTCGTTTTTTGTTTGGTATCGTCTGGTTTGGTTTGTTTTTTGTTTTGCTTTGTGTGTCCTTTTTTTTTTGTTTTGCTATATAGGAAGTTTATGAAAAAAATGCGTCTGGTCTGGACTGGAACATAAATGCGTTCGAAGTTCAATGAATTGACAAATGTGTATAGGTTTGCCTATAAAATTTAATTTGCATGTGTATATGTAGGTATTGATAAAAGAAACCAGGACCAAATGGACATCATGCACTTATTATGTCATTTTAATAAGCCATTTATTGTTAAAATTTAAATTTTAGTGACAAAGAATAGAAAAAAAATATGTTCACCTACGGAAGTTTTCTAGTTTTAAAAACCTATGAGGGACGGCAGAAATTAAGTGTCCACAATGTAGATTCAACATAAAGTTACCTATATAATTGCTCCTGGTAGTATCTAGATATCTTCTACGGGTACTGTACATATCTATTGTCAAATGTTCCCCCATTAAACAACCAAATAGATGAGTAAATTTGTTTTATTTTATCAAATAGTTACCCAGCACGTTGAAGGACGAAGTTTGATTGCATCTTTCGCTTTTGAAGTGAGAATACTAATAACTTCTAGTAGCCCGTAGCGTAATAGTTAGTGCGTTGGACTTTCACGCTGGATGTCTGGGTTCACTTCCCATCCTCGTCCACCTAAAAACTAAAAAGTTTTTTAGGGCTACCCACTGCCTCTTGCGAGGAATTGACAAATCACTTGTAGTGAATAAGTGCTTCTCATCTAGCCGTTCGGATTCGACATAAAATTGTAGGTCCCTTCTATTCCTGTTGACACGCGCACACAGGAATAGTTGTGAGTTGTTAGTCACTAGGCCCTGGTTCTTCACGAGCCGTTGCGCCACCCAATTTATTAATTTATTTATAAGAAGAAAAGTAGCTTATGTATGTTCCAATAATAGATATCTACTCATATTGAAATATATTTACATCGCATACATATATAAGTGTAAATAGAGTTGCGCGTTTAAAAGCTCGGTACCTGGATGACATAATAGTTCATACATAAAGTTGTTAAGTAAAATATAACCAAAATAAAAAAATACATCTAAGTCATAAGACACCTCTCAGCTAGGGGCCTAGAAAGTATTTGAAAAGAGTTATTTTTTTGCCTATAACAACAAACTCTGAAAATATTATATCGAAATCGTTGAAGCTATTTTCAATAAACAAAGAAATAACTAAATTGGGTATGGTAGTGGGCGGATTTTGTTAAAACTGATTTCTAAGTTTTGCCCTTGTTTAAAAGAATAATCTGTGAAGACTTCTACCAAAGAAATCAAGAAATTATCAAAATGAGCGTGGTAGTGGGCGGATCTGTTTGTTACCCTATCGTTATTGCTGGATTGCTCATAAGTACACATTTTAAAAATTTCCTCCAAATCGTTTGAATCGTTTCCAAAAATTGGGTTTATTTCCAAGATACAAAGGAATGTGAAAAGTGGGCGTGGCAGTGGGTGGCCTTACCAAAATTTATTTTTAAATTTTATTCTCAGTTTAAGTACTATTTTTGTTTTTCAAAATTGAATGGTTTTACCAATTTTTACTCAAACACTGAAAACCGGATGGTTTTAGAATTTTTACCAGTGCTGTCGGAATGGCTACTATAGTAGCATTTGGCTCCTTTACTGTTGAAAGGACTACTGTGCTACCCATGTCTCAGAAAGGCTCTCCAAGTCTCTACATGGGAAAGTTAATGAAAATATTTTTAAATCCTGATTCCTATTAAAAATTTCACATCTCTGTTAATTTGTGATCATATTAGGGGTATTCATTCAAACGAAGAAAACCTAAAGAAATCTTAAAAACTATAGAATTTTATACCGGTAGAAATGAACAGTATAACCTTATTTATTTTATAAAATATCTAGAATCAAGGCTCTCCCAAACCAACGCGAAACCGGCGCGGAACATTCGTCGACGACAGTTTTTGTTGTTATTTAACATTGTTTATTTCTCATTTTTGTTATCATTGTGAACCGTTCGCCCTGCAGAGTGAATGTTCTTCGCCGCTTTCGCGTCGGTTTGGCTCCCCAACTTCCCAAACTGCTCCCCAAATGTTATGAAAAGTGCTACTCTCAGAATTTGTGAAACGACAGCACTGATTATTACTTCTTTACTTAAAACTAAGAAAGTGAGAATAATCCTGCTGAATGATCATTTTAGCAAGCCAGTCATGAACTTCGTTTAGTATTGTTTTTTACTAAGTAGTTGTTTTCTTTATTTTTAAATAGGTATCTAGAAAAATAAAAGTCCTAAAGCCATACGATTTTCAGTGCTTGACTAAAATTATCAGGATCATTTAATTTTGAAAACAAAAATTATACTTAATTATGTAAAATTTTGAAACAAACAAATTTTTGAAAATTTTCACTCCCGCCTTATAGGGAAGAATAGAACTCCCCCTTCCATTCGATTTATGTATTCTTTCGATCCAATCTTCACGCTCTACCTTTTTGTCGAACCTTATGTGAATCACCTTGTATGATATAAATATAGGAACTACTTGTTTAAAGTAATAAAAAAGATATATGTAGGTATTGTATATGTGTTTTAGCGCGAATTCGCGTGACCTAGTTTCTACATATCCGACATTTTTTACTATGCAGATGTTCAGACAGGGGACATAACAACATAATTGTATGGACATATTGAACGATATCTATTCGTCGATTAAATGTTATCGTCCTTTATGCATTACAACATATCTTTCCATTTTTCTTTCGTGTGTTCTCCTTTTTTATTTCTTTGATCACAAACATTTTATTCGAAAAATGTTCTGTTTGTTTTGTTATTTTTTTACAAAAAATGTCGGTAGGTATGTACCTATCCTTATTTCTGTAAACCCCTATCCTTATATCTGTAAACCCCTTTTGCCACAATGCACAAACGTTTTTATGTTGATTTTTACCAAAATTAGCAACAACTGTCAGAAAAAGAAGTGCGTGTTGCGTCCCTGGAAAAAAGTCCTGAAAATTGAAAAAAAAAAAAAAAAATAAAATAAAAACAAAACAAAACAAGTGGTAAGTCAAATAAATATATACAAACAAGGTAAAAGCAATAATAAGAACAAAAAATGAAAAAAAAAAACATCAATAATAAAGGGTTGCAACAAATTGCAATTTACCCTTTTGTTCCACACCACGCACCAGACCATCCAGACACCCTTCCGCCACTGTGATGGACTTAGAGGCATGTCTGCGGTTTTTTATTTTTTGTTCATAAGGCTCTTTTGTCCACTTCCTTAGGAGTTATTTATTTTTTTTCCTGAACACCATTTTCGTCTCAGCTATATGATAAAAAAAAACCATTGTAATTGTCGAATGTTTGAAAAAAAAGTAAAGGGGAACACCATTAACTAGCACACTGCGCGTTTCTATAATTTCTTGTCTGCGTATTTAGAGCGGAAAATAAAATAAGACGGGGGCCGTGCTTGTTATACCCACTAACAGTTTTGCATTTTTTTTTTTTTTGAAAAAGATGTTCGTCGTCCTTCCAACTGACTATTTCACTGCGGTTTTGCATTACATCAGCTAATTTGGTAGAGAACAACTATTTATCTAGTATAAGAGCGTATCAAACAGTGACGAGCCGTTCACTTTCGCCCACTTTTTAAGTGAGTGAACTTATATTTTTATTTTCGATTTTGAATATCATTTAAAATTTACCCTTAACTTAAAGTGTGTGTTGGATGTGTTGTGTGGGTTTGGGTTGTGATGGGGTTGAAAATGCATAACGCATTATGTGAATCAAGTAGGTACCTATATGTGTTGCATGTTGTACCTCTATACCTACCTATGTACATATATGTTACTGAGTATATTTATAAAGCTTTCTTAAGCTCTAATAAATGCTTTGTTATGAGGTTTAAACTTACATTATGACTATATGTGTAACACATCAGTATTTATAACTGAGTATTTTCTATACAGCGGAGCCGGAAACAATGCGAAAGGAGGATGAAATCAATGTCAAATATTATTATACACGTGTCAGAAGTATGATATAACTGAGTGCAGCATAAATATTAAATTAACACAAACAAAATATATTTATAAATCCCAGAAATACATGTAGGCCTGCGAGAATGGTGATGGATGTGTTTTTCTTTAGGTATTTAAAAAAAGGCAAGTAGAATTTAAAAGAGAAATATAAGAAAGTGTTGGTATGTACATGAATTTAAATTGTATTAAAATAATTTTAACAATCTTATAAAAGTATAAACCGAATTTATATTCCTATATGATTTTGCTTTGTACGAAGCATTGGCAGTCGAGTCAAATTGGATTATCAATGAAGGTTTTAAATTATTAAATATCTAGGTATAGATAGCAGTGGCGTGGCGTCAATAATTTGAAATGGGAAGACGTAACGAAAATGATTGATTTGCGAAAGTAAACAAAACTTACCTCTTTGTATCTTGAACAAAAAACAAAACAAGCACATACATTCAAATTAGTTAAAAAACAACTCTACCGTTTGCAGTCTATTTTCATAGGGAGCATAGAATGGCCTTTCATTAAAACGATTTTTTATTAATAAAAGATGCATAATTTGCCCAATTCATTTGATTCCTCCAAGAGAAAATCTGTTAAGCAACAATCTATGCTTTAAAAAAAATTTAAAAACCAATCAAAAACCAAGACTAAAAACCAAGGTATAAAGTTTTTACATAGCTATCAAACAAAAAATAAAGAACAAAACCTCCAACTTCACAACTAACTAAATAAACATATTTCATTACAGATAGATATAAGGATAGATAAGTATATGGTCACTAATATTATACAATTTATATTTCATTACAGATGTTTTAAGAAACTCTTTTGATTCTTGCTTAACAACACCCCAATTAAACTTTTATTCCAAATCTACCATTTTTTCTTAATATTTAACTTGTTGTTCTAAAAAAGTCCCATAAAAAAGAATAGTTTTTTTTTAGATCTAGCGTTAAAAAGTACCCTAAAATCATTTGTCATATTCTTACATTTAACCATACCAAGTATTTCAGATTGACAAACCATACCTTCTTCCCCTTACCCCTCTTTAAATGCCTTTATACCAAAAGCCACTGTTGTGATTTTGCGAGACTTTTGATATGCTGTAGAAGATGAAATTCAGCAATTATACCTTAAATTCATTTTTCACCGCTTACCCATATTAAATTACGCAATTAAATCTTTTCCTAGACTATACTAAGCCTAACCAAAAAACAAGCAAACAAAAATAGAAAATGTATTTAACAACTTTCGTAGCAAATAAGTCGAAGAAGAGCGTGTTATTTTTCACCCAACAGAACAAATATTAAGAGAAACGGAGTCAAGCAAAGGAATAAAAAACATTCCATTCCATACCAAGTAGTGCCAGTATAACACGAGGAACAGCGTTTTATTTTTTCCTATGTTGTTGCGTGTTAGACAAAGAGGATCTAGAAACAAAAATGCTCAGGGAAGAAAGGGATACAAAACAAATTTTATAAGACGGTGAAAGACGCCTTTTATTTCTAAATTAATTCTTTCAAAGAGAGTGTCTGTTCAGCAGTTGAGCAAAGAGCGAAGAGAAGAATGAATTGACGGTGTTTATTCGATAGCTTATGTTTGTGCGAATTTTATAATTCAATTGGTAGGGTTGCAAAGTTTATGTTTATGTTTATTTGATAGTATTTTTCGTTCAATTTTGTTATATGGACGCCACGCCACTGATAGATAGTTCTAAAGCTTGTTGTAAGTAAAATCAAAATGTTGTAGTACGACAGCTCACTTTATACTGTACATTTCGTCCTGGGTGATATACAAGTCTGTTTGACGCCAATTCGAATATCAACTTTTTGTCGACTCGTACAAAAAACTTTTTTGTTTTGTTGAATACAGTTAAATGTTTGTGACAAACAGTTTTCGACAGTTTTCCACAGCCAGAAATAGCAGATATCACTTAATCACGTTAAACAATTGTAGGCGTCACTTAATCAAATTCTTAGATAGCAGATGCATATTATAATAACCATCAAGATAGCTGATATTACTTAGTCATAGCCGGGGTTTGCTTCTGCAGTCTATGAAACCTGTTGTCATTAAAATCACAGTCTGAAATAGTATAAGTCACTAAACCGTAATAGGTATTAATCGATTCAACTAATTCACTGTCAGAGATAGCAAACGTCATTAAATCACAGAATGATATTACTTAATGCCAAATATAGCTGATGTTACTGATCTAGTGATAGTTCGAAAGACCAGATATGTCATTTAATCGTAGTTATGGCCGTCACTGCCCGATATAGCTGTTGTCCAGTAAATCACAATCTGTAATGTTACTTAAGCACAGTATAAATTACAGCAGTCACTTAATTACAATATGATAAAAGAGATGCCACAAAATCACAGTCTAAGACAGCAGATGCAGATGTCACTCTTAGGCTGAAGAATTCAATATATAACAATCAGAATTAGCTGATAGCACTTAGCTATAATATGATTTACGATTTGGCAGATGTTACTACATATATCACACTCTAAGATGTTGTCATAGTCTGAGATATTAGAAGTCACTAAATCGTGATCTAAATATTGAACTTTACTAAACCACTGTCAGAGATAGAAAATGTCACTAAATCACCATATGATATGATTTCACTAAATCACAGTTAAATGTGACTTCCGTTATTTGAAATTGCAGATACCACTATTGATCACAGTCAAAAATAGCAGATGTCACTAACTCCCAGTCTGCGGTATTGATGTAACTAAAGACTTGGATTTTATTGTGTTCGGTGTGAATCATAGTTTCATAAAAAAAACGTTGGTTGTTTGTTCGGGTTTGATAGTAAACTATTTTTTAGAGTCGAAGTGAATTTATACAGCAGTGTATTATAAAGCAGGTAATGTAAAAAAGAAACAACATAAGGCTGTACCTGATAGTGTAACTGATTGTACTCTAAGAGTTGTGAAGTCATTACAGTTACGGTTTATTTTTACGTGTAATTCAGCATGTTAATTTTTTGAATAAGATTGACAACTTTGTAATAGTCTACTAAGTGCCTTAAGCTTTTAAAAGTCATCTTTAATTTCTTCACTTAGATAACATTTAAGTTACATTTACAACACATGACACATGTCATTGCGTAATATAGACAACATCGCCCTTTCTTCTTTCCGTATATAGCTAAGTATGCCAAGATTTTATTCGAGCCTTTCATTTGTGTGTCGCATAAATCTGTAACAATGCCACCCTTGTGTCTTTTTCGATTTATCTTTTTTTAATTTTTGTTGCGTTTGTAAGAAAATAAAATGATTTTTTTTCTGTTGTTTATAAAGTGCTTGTCCTTCGAATAGAAAATCCATCTTCACGTTACGTCTTTGTGATTGTGCGTCATATTTTTTTTCTCACCATTTCCTTTTTGTTCTTATAAATATAAGTATACTGTACTGCAAAGGGAGTCCTTGTGAAAAAAAAATGTAAGCGCACTTCCCCATCACACACACAAAGGATCACATCAACTGCAAACAAATATGTAAAAACAAAAAAAGTGCACAATATGTAGGTATATCTCACAGGCATTATGTGGGGTGCGTTTATATGCGAATAACTTGAGGTCTAATCCAAGTCAAGGATGACAGCAGCATAATGTATAAAAGGGGGAGCATTAGTAGAATGAATTGAAACGTAGATATTTGCTAAGATGCATTTGAATGCAACTTGTAACCTACATCGTCTTCTTATACTGATTAGTTTGTCCCTGCATCACAGTCAACCTCAAGTCCAATATAGTTTTGTGATGATGAGACGACTTTAGGAAAAAGCTTCCGTTTTCTTTATGTCGTTGACAAAAAATACTCGTACAGACGCAAACGCATAACACACAAACACAATCATATAAAACGAACGATAGAACCTTTAATACACCACTGATGCTGACAATAATGATGACGATCATCATAATGAAGATGATGTAATCTGAAAGAAAATGCGACTTTGCGTTTGCGTTTGCCTTTGTTTAGTGTGTTTCATATATTATGAATGTCCTTAATTATGCCGACTCCTTCGGCGCACACCACACATTGTATCTCTGTTACTTTTGCATCAGTTCGTATATTTTTACAACCTTTTGTACAAAAACGCTAGTTATATGCCTGAGAGGCCTCTTTGCTCTGAAGTATCTTCTTCACAAACTCTCTACTTTTATTTTTCTATACCTAACTTAGTGTAGTGGAGCTGGGAATAGTCCTGCATTGGATGGATACAAAACACAAATTCAAACATCAAAGGAATTTCCTTACACTTCTGATGCACTAATTCTGTGTGTTTGATTCTCAAAGTAAACGTTTGAAGACGCACTTTCCACAAAGTAAAATACAAAAAAAAATGTAAATGTAGCAACCTTATTTGTGTCTATAGGGAGCTTCTCTAGTGTCAAAGGATTTTAAAAGATTTTGTGCTACTATGTAGTATAACTCTCGTTTCCTTCAGAGGATAGAGAGAGAGAAGCGAGGGAATGCGAAAACCTTCAGTTCGCTGTAATTATTATCATTATTCCTTTGCTAGTGCGAAACGTGTGTATGCCAAAGTAATTTCGTATAGGTAGTGGCAAACAGGGTGTTTCTTATTATATAATTTTTTGGAATATTTCTTTTAAGTTATTATAGATCTTTATTGTAATTCTTATAATTTTTTTCATTTAAATCCTAGATTGCACAATTTACAGAGATATGGTGTTTACATCCAACCTTACTACTGAAAAAGATTTACAATTTGTATTCAATTGATATCACAGATAAAATATATTATTGGCGGAAAAGTTACTAAAAAACCTTCATTAAATAATTATTTGAATTTTTTCCAAAGGAAGAGAGAAGTGGGTCGCAGAGAACTTGCTTGAGGTGTTGTTTACATGGATTATAATTATAATAAATAATAATACAGTTTAATAAATATCAAAAGATTTCATAAATAATTAATTACATAAAAAAATAAGCATAACAAGGGGAACGAATGAATAAAATTAATTATGTAAATAAATTAATAAATAAGGAATAATATAAAATTAATAAATAGACCAATAAGTGTACAATTAAATTATCAAATAATAGATAAATAAATAAATTAATAAATAAATAAATTAATAAATATATAAATAACTAAATAAATAAATAAATAAATAAATAAATAAATAAATAAATAAATATATAAATAAATAAATAAATAAATAAATATATAAATAATCAAATAAATAAATAAATAAATAACTAAGTGAATAAATAAATAAATAGATAGTAGAAAATAAATTATTTTATAAATAAATAAATAAATAGTTGAGTAAATACAACAATTAGTTGATAAACAAATAAGTATATTTATTCTTATAGCACCTTAAGCAACTAAATTAGAAATTAAATTATCATCCGATTTCGTGATTCTTTCTGGTAGAAAAGTGCCAAGGCAGATCAAGCATAATTTTTAAAATCTTATTTTGCATTATTTGCAGTTTTTTTATGTGCATTTTACTACATTTACCCCAGACGGATGACCCATAAAAAATAATACTTTGGAAGATAGACTTAAAAATCATTAATTTATTTTCTACACTCATTTTTGACTTCCGGTTGATAAACGGATATAGAGTTTTTATAACAATGTTTAGTTTATGAAGCGTCTGTTGTATGTGCACGTTAAATGTCAGAGTCTTGTCCAAATGTACCCAAAGATACTTAGCGCTTGATTTCCACTCTGTTTGTTCACCTTTCAATCGAAGGCAATTGTTGGGTAATAGACAGGGCTTCCTTGTTCTTGTAAAAAAAGAGAGCCTGCGTCTTCGAAGCGTTAAGCTTTATTTTCCAGTTGTTAAAATATATTTGAATAGTATTCAGAGCAGATTGCAAATTGTTTTCAATGCAAAAACTAGTTGAATCTGATGAATAAATGCAGGTGTCATCTGCAATGATGGCAGTTTCACAGTTTTGAAGTTTTGGGAAATCATAAGTATATATATTATATAAGAATGGTCCTAGTACTGATCCTTGGGGTACACCGGAAGTGATATTATTTGCTTCAGTATACCACTGGTTAACACAGACTTTAAAAGATCGATTTGACAGAAAAGATTGTATAATTTTTATGATATATAAGGGAAAATTCATGGAAACCAGTTTATGAATTAAACCGTCGTGTCGTGCCAAACAGTATCAATAGCTTTCTCCACGTCAAGAAGAACCATACCTGTACTTTTCCCAATTGAAAAATTATTTTGTATATGTTGAGTTATTCTATCAATTTGATTTATAGTACTATGATGCCTTCTAAAGCCGAATTGTTCTGGTGGGTAAATGTCATATTGATCTACATGCAAAACTAATTTATTTCTTATAAATTTTTCAAGGTTTACAACATCAGCGACTACATCGAGGTTACGTTCGTAAAGTGATTGCATAGACTGTTGAACAGTATGTTCTGAAGAATAACTAGTAGTTGTATTGTTGCTAGCTGCTAAATTATTGGCACAAAAGGTGTGGGCTAATGCGTTCGCTTTTTCTTTATCAGATAATAAGAAAGAGTTACCTATCTTAAAAGAAGGAATGTGAATCCTTTTCTTTTTAACTACCTTAATTATATTCCAAAAAGGTCTACTGTGTTTATTCAAACCCTGTAATTTATTGTTCCAGTTCTGATTTCTAAATAGAAAAATTGAAGACTTTATGAACTCGTTGATTCTGTTCATTTCAGAGTGAAAGTATTGGTTCCTGGTTCTGATCCATGATATTCTTTATCTGTTACTTATTTGTATTGCTTCTATTATGTGAGCAGGAGTGCATTGCCATTATTGCGACTTTGTGTTTTTTTGGGCACAGATTCTTCGACACTCTCAAGAATTGATGTTGTGAAATTACTAACAGCTCTGTCTATCTGATCTAAACCTATATTGTTTGAATTCATTACTGGGATGTTTCTCAATTTCAATCGCATAGATTTTTTAAATTTTAATACTGATTGCATTTCTCTATAGGGGCGGATTTAATGTTCGTTAGGACTGGAAGGTGATTAGAGCTAAGATCATTTTCTATAGAGGGTTGGCTAAATAGTTCAGGCGTGTTTGTGAGAAATAAGTCTATTATGGAAGGACTTGACCGATTATTAGGAGGAATAGGGTGAAGGGGGTACAAAATGTTAAACGGATGTCTTGATTCTAAATCAGATAATATATTACCCCATGCATTGGCTCTGACACAGCCCCAGTTTCTATGTCTACAATTAAAGTCTCCACCAATTAAAAATATGTCATTTACTGTCACCAATTTCCGCAAATCGTTACAAAAATCATACCTTTTTTGCGGTGAGGTAGAGCCACCCGGAAAATATATCAAAAATATTTTAATGGAACGTCCATTTTCAAATGGTACTTCAATACCAACATTTTCAATAAGTTTTGTTTTAATCATAGGAAGTATTTTATTTTTTTTATCTAAACGATAACATTTGTAAACATTATTAGTAATATTAACATTTCCCTCTAACTATGTTTCATTTATTAAACTAACATCAATATTATGTTTGCTTAAGAAAGCAAATCTTATTCAGCTAAAATTATGTATATATGAATTATGTATTATTAGAGATTTTATACCTAGCAAAATATTTTCGAAATTAAAATATAAAATATTTATAATAATTTGTTGCTAATTAAATGCTAATATAATAAATTATGTAAATGCATAGAAAAAAGCTGTTTTTTTTTTCAGAAAAGTGTTTCGCTGAACTTAAATTTGTCTGGCCAATTACTTAATATGTCATATCAAAACCCAATCGTCATTACTTTTTATAAGTTTATCTGACATTGTGCGTTGTCGAAAACTAGATTTTTTTTCTGCACGGGCACTTAGTTAAGTATTTTTTTTTTTTTTGAATATTTCGCTAAGTTTTTGCGTAACTAATTAGCAATTAATTAGCAACATCTCTATCTTTATCTTTATTTTCCTTAAATTTTCCTATCGTTTATAAAACAACTCAAATTGAAGCTCTTGTGACCTCAACTCACAGATGTGTTTCGTTACAAATGACAAAAACTTAGCGAAAACCCCCTTGTTTTTAACAACCCAAAACGAGCAATTTATTGTTTCTAAACGTTACTAATTGTAAGTTAATTTGCAGCTCATAAGGATATATTGTTTAACCTTAATTTAATTAGAAACAAATTTTAGTTCGGATTTATTTCTGAAAAACTGATCCAAAATGAGATTTCAACTTATTTCTATCTCTGACCCCAATAACCTAATTATAAGTAATTACAAGAAATCTAACAAAACCATAAATGATAACAACGGTATCTTAAGATTGCCAACATTTTAGGGCTGCTACTTTGTTAACCGCTCTTTAATTAGTTTTAAAATAAAATATAAGTTAAATTTGTAACAACCTGTTATGTTCCTTTTGCATCTGAAGAATATGCCATGTTTTTTGTGATACAAAGTTTAATAAATTTAATCCTTTGCGCGGGCGACCGTGTGAATGTGTGATTTGTAGTATCTTATATAGAAGCTCGGCGCTCGGGATATAAAACAGGCAAAGTTTAATCCTTGAAAGAGAAAATGATGCGTGCTTAAGTAGGCAGACCTTCTTGAACTTTTTTCTTTTTTTTTTCTCTTGTATACTATTTTAATATTATTTTTTTGTATTTTTCAAACTCAACGCGCTGTTTGTGAAGTGAGTTACATAAATCCTTGTACTTGTACTCTTTCTCTTGATGGTTTGTGCGCGTTTATTCCCATGTTTCCAAAGGACTAACATAGTTTTTCATTTTTTTTTCTTATTTGTGTGTGTTCATCACTTCTTTACATTTTTCTTTTTTATCAAAAGAAAGAAAGATACTTCACAAAAATAAGAAAAAAAAATATGCAAAGCGCATTGAGTTGATGTGAATAATATAAAGCTGAGCATCGGTTTTTATATATATATTATACGTATGTGTGTATATATAATGGTGGTGATAGAGAGGAAGTGAGAACAAACAGAAATTGTTGTAAGGCATTGTTTGAAGGACTTAGTGTTGCGTTTTGTTTAAAGACTGCGGACGGATATGGCGATGAGCGAGGTTTGGTTGTGATAATCAGCCAGAAAGCCAGTCAGTTTCTATAGATATAGGTACTAAGCTGATTTGCATAAGGTTTTTTAATGGAAGAGCTTTCGATTATTTTAACAAACAGTAAGTTAGTCTTTTGTATATCGAACAATAGTAGGAAAATATAAAGAAAAAAATATCTGCCAAGATTATAGTTGGATTAATGAAATATTTTTAAAACAAAAGTAATAAATTTAAAAAAAAATAAATATTTTTCTACATAAAAATCCTAAAAAGTAAATGTGGTAACTCTCTAAATAAATAACTGGGCTGTTTTTGTAAAAAAAAAAATAAGTTTAATAAATACGTTGAGAAAAAATGCCTTATTAAAGAAAATTCTCTTATTATTATTCTCCTTTAAATAAAAATAAAATACTTATCCCTAAATGCATCACTTAAGAACGACTCTGACTGATATTTACTGTATATACTTATATATAGGGTTTTTTGTTATAGATATGACAAAACGCCAAACGTAAGGGTTGGGTTGAAACATGAAGTTTGGGGAGGGAAGGTACTAGCCATTTAGGGTAGAGGGACATTTTTTATAAAAAATATTTACGAAAATAGAAAACAATTTTAAATAAGAGACAACCCTTAAGGAGCCGTCGGACACTGAAACGAAAATACTTTCAGAAAGAGTTTCGAAAATTTCTATTTTGAAATTTTCTTGAAAATGCTTTCAGACAGCAGCCACATTATGAAAGGAAAGTGCTTTCTGAAAAGATTTTACTTTCAAGAAAGCAAATTTTCTAAAAACATTTTTCGGGTCGTCACACTATGAAAGCGAAATCGATTTGTGAAAATGCTTTCTGAAAGTGTTTTGTGTGTAAACGGTTGTGATATTTGAGAAGTTTTTTGGAATATATATTTGTATATACGGACTTCACAGCATGTTACTGAGCAAAATGCGGGTAATCGTAGGTCAATTTGGGTGCGACCGTTTTGGGAAAATGGGGCTGAAATCAGTACCACGCAACGCTCATGAGAGATTTGCGCCCAGAAGAAGCAGGCTTGCCAGATGGCGCGATATATCGCGATACGCGCGATATTTTTTTAAAGTTCGCGGTGTAAAATTTAATTTTGCGATATCTCATATTTTTCGCGATATACTTTGCGATTATTGCGGTGTTTTTGTTTTTCCTTTCAATTAAACAAAATTTCAAACTTAAGGAAAAAAATAAGTCTTATTTAGAACACACCCATTTCACTTGAAAAAAGTCCTGAACGCACTCATTTTCTTATTAGGGCTGGCCACGAGACGAAACTCTGCTAGACTTTTGTAAGTCTCGTCTCGGTTCCATTAAAATCGAAAATTTTCAGTCTCGTCTCGGTCTCGTGCCGGTATCGTCTAATTAAGTCTCGTCTCTGAAAAATACGATTTCCGGACAACCTGTTGATTATTGAAACCAAATATTTTCGATTATAGTTTGAATATGTGCAGAAGAAAATAAATATTTAACTGAAATTGGATTTTTTAGTTTATTAGATTGTGTAAATTTCGGTCCAAATATACAGTTTCGTCTTGGTCTCGTTTAGGTTGCTTAAAAGCCAATCTCGTCTCGTCTGGTCTCGGTCTCGTCATGCGAGACCGATATCGAGATCGAGACCGAGACCGATACTTTTCTCATCTCGTGACCAGCCCTTTTTCTTATTTCTTCTTTTTCTGACTTTTGACATATACAAGCACTTTGAATTCAAATTTCAAAAAAGTAAGCCAAGAGATATGATATAAAACTTTAGTCTGTGCGCTGTGCATATCTGTTATTGTTTTTATATTTCGCAGTTCGTTTCTAAAAATTTCTATAAGTTCTATTAAAAGTAAACAAAATATGACTTACAAAAAAAAAACACCCAAATACCAAAAATGTCTTAAATTCAATTTCCTTGCTGCAATACTATCTATTTATGTATTTGTATTGTTAGTTTTCTACTAAAATAATTTAAAAAAAAATTTTTGAATACAAAAATTTATTTTATTTTATTTTTACTCTAAAATTACCATTTCTTCAAAATTACCATTTCTGTCGACACGCGCACACAGGAATGGTTGCGAGTTGTGAGTCGGTAGGCCCTGGGTTTATCACGAGCCGTTGTGACACCCATTTATTAATTCTATACAAATTTATTTTTAAGCGATTTGCGGTTTTTTGCGATTTTTTTTATTCCTTTTCGAGGTTTTTTGCGATATTTTTTTTTTAAATCGCGATATTGGGTCATACAAATCTGGCAAGCCTGAGAAGGAGGCCGTTATTTTGCTCACGTTTCGCAGGAGCAGTTTAATTTCTTGTGTGACAAAGTATATTCGTTTGCTGAAAAACAAAATACGCCATGTTGGGTCCCCATCAGCGAAAGAGAGGAGAGGAAGGAGGAAAGAGTATAGTAGCGAGACCCACTTTTTCGCGTTCTCTAGCATCGTCGTGTAAGGGAATATTATTATCTGTAGTTTTTTTTCGCACGAATCCTTAACTTGTCCTGTACTACGTATATCGCAAGTAAAATGGTAAAAAAATCATTCGTTTAGCGTTCTATAATGCGCGAAAATTGCTTGTAATTCTTGACCATCCTGCTAGTCAATTTGATGATGTTTAGAAAACAATCGAGGAATTGGTTGGACTTGAAGCTCCATTTCTGTTGTGTCGAAAGCACCGCTTGGACTGTTGGTCCTCGGGCTGTCCAAAACGGGTTGGCTTCATAAGATGATGTTCACTCTACGCCAAGTCAAGTGTGGCTGATTCGGTCATTGAATCTGACAAAACTAGTTGTTTGCGCGCTTTCGTGTATTTGACAATGCTTTCATGGCGAATATTGTTGAGCACACTCACAATCTCCATCCCAAACGTCTGGCGAAAATACTACCACAATTTTACCCGTACCACAAAAAAAATACTTCCTTTATCATATTATGGTCATTGTAGATTTTTGGTCGACCAGAGTGGGTTTAAAGTTCACAACTGATTTAATTAGCCAATAGAAAAGTAATTCTGTGTAAAACATACGTTCGCTTTCAAGAAAGCAAAAAACTTTCACAAACAGTTTCTGAAAGCAGAAAGCGTTTTCTGAAAGTGGTTTGCTTTCTTGAAAACGTTTCCACGAACTAGTCACACTGTGAAAGTTTTTCAGGAAAGTACTTTTCGGCTCGTCACACTATGAAATGTTTGCTTTCAGAAAGCTTTTTGCTTTCTGAAAGTACTTTCCTTTCAGTGTGTGACCGCACTTTTACATTTAAATTCTGCAATTTTCAAAATTTGGAGTTTGAAGATTAATTTTGCAAAACCTATTCGCAAAACGAACTTGTTTTAAAAGAATGAAGAATGGTTTTATAGCTTTAAAAATGTAATATCACTTCATTTGTATAAACGTTGCAGTTGTTTTTTAATATTTAGTTTTATTCTTCGCCGTCTAAAGGGGGTAAATAGACATCCCCCCGAATATTTTCTTCCTATTTCTACACAAACTAAATGCTTTAGCTGATTTCCACATCCTATTCAAAGCACCCAAACAAAATTTAAATACCTAAGTGGCGCAGTGGTCGAGTTACTGAAAATTCTATATTTACAAGGCAAAGTGAGTTATATTCACAATTATATGTTGGGTCAGTGTCAAAACAGTTAAAAAATGAACGGTGTATCACCACGACAAACTAATGTTGGTGCACTTGGGCGCATACTTACTTTTATTATTTTTTTTTAAACAAAATTGTATTCTTTTTTGTTTGTGAAGGTTGATTTTATTTATTAAGTGTTAACCAAAAAATTTACCGATAGGATGCGCTGTAGTCAAACTCAGTTTAAAACTAAAAGGAATGCGCAGCACTTTAAAACGGAAGTACTAATTAAGTTATTTGTTTAAATGTTCATTCAAGCTGGATAACTGCAGACAAATTTCAAATTCAGACAAAACTGGAAATCGATTTTTTCATCGGTATAAGATTTAAAATAAATTGAGCGACTTGTTCGCACTAACTTCCTAGCTAACAATTAGAAAGTAGTAGTTGACGGTGTATAGTAATGGTTCGATAACATTTTTAAATTGGTATCGAGTAAAAAGGTTAAACTAAAAAAAAGCTATTTTAAAGTTTTTGATTTAATACAAAAAATGCGAGAAAAAGTTAAAAATAATTTATAAAAATTTTAAATGCTAAATTTTTTGAATAACTAAGAAGTACCGAACTGAAGAAATATGAAAAAAATCAATTGAACCAATGAAATTCAAAACTATACAAAAAAGTCAATTTGTTATTCGAAACTGGTAAACAGTAGCATTAATTAGAAATAACATTTACGAAGTTTTGTTAAAATCCTTCGAGCCGTTAATGAGAAAACTTGATAAGACCCTAACTACCAGTTCTAGTTGAGCTAAAACAAAAATTTGAATTTTTCCTCTAGGAAATCAGATAAAAAATGAAGCAAATCTTTTAAACAATTAAGGCTCTAGCTCGATGTACACCAGGGCGCACAGACGCATTGAAAAAACAGGCCAACGGACGTCTTGTCAAAAATCACTTTTTTGGACTTCCCCGTCATCGTAATGTTAGTTTTGATTAAAACCTCTTGACATTTTTTTTGACACGAAAACAATATTTGTCTTATAGAACAATTTACAAAAAAATAGTTTTTCAAAACGTATAGGTTGCTTTTTTAAGGTTGAGATGTTGTTGGTGTTTTTGTCTCATTTTTACTATTTTCACAAATTCATAAAACCATAAAAGACACATTTATTGAAATTTTAGCAGGACAACATCTTTCGGGTCATCTTGTTTTAAATTTTTGTATCAAAGAATCTATTTGTGTGAGTTCTTATACCTACAAATATTTAAAATATTGAGAAAAAAAAATGATTGTAAATGAAATTGCAAACATTTTTCATACAGAGAGATAGCAACCATGCCAAGTCATAAATTGGCTATTAAATGCTTGTTTTAAACTCCGGTATTCTCAAATTATTATCTGCTCTAATATCCAATTTCATACTTTCGGGACATATTTTTGGTTATAAACTTTTAACTTTTTTAAATTATTATTAGAGTTTTGGGGTCTCTTCTAAGTTGTTGTGTCACTTAATCATCAAGACATCAATTGCATATACAAAAATATAAATACCTATGATTCATAAGTCCACATAATGCATAAAAGCTTGAATGCTTTTTCTTGTTTAACGCTTTTTTTTAAATATTTTTAATGTTCTGTCAGATAAATCTTGTCAAAACATTGTTTTCTTGATTGTGCGGTGCTGTATACCTACATACAGTTCTGGATAATTTCTTATGCACACATTTTAGATATCTGCAACCACAATAACCAAGTGTGTATATCGACCTATAACACGCTAAACACATTTTTATATATTATAATAATAATATATGACCCTGACTTTGACTTTGAAGAGGGTCGATACACAAAGCAAAAAAAATAAACCGGTCAGATTATTTTATCCGGGAGGGGGAGCAAAAACGCATTAACACACACTAAAACACAGAGACACAATTAATATCTTTTGAATTTTTTCCCCAAAAATTTTAAATTTTTTTTTTGTAGTTTGATTTTGTTGCAAAAAAAAAATAAGAATTAGTTGTTTGGCTTCTTACCTCAATTCAGACCGGAATGTGTGCAGCAGACAATACCTTCCTTTTTTTGTATTCTTTTGTTGTTGATTTGGTTCTTAAATCTTAAGTGATTTCTTAATTGTGGTCAGTATGGCTTTGAAAAATACGCATAAAAAGACGAATCCTAAGAAAAAATTCAAAGGAATTCAAAAGGAGGCACTTCAGACATTGTTGAATGCTTTTTTTTTAAACATGCGCATCTAACTGGAATACCAAATAAAGTATTACGTCGCATTGAGGAAATATGACGTAATAATCCAGATGTTTAGTCAGAGTACTTAATCATAAAATATTGCTGCAGGACTTGTTTTTTTTAACTATCGTTAACTTGTTTTTAGATACAAAATTTATTTATTTAACAATGTTCAAAAACTAAGTAATACAAATTTAAGATTGTAGTTTATTATTTACTTTTAAGCCCAATTAAACGGTTATTGTGAGCTATAAGGTATGTGCATATATAAATAACTTTTACATCTAAGCAACTCGAATAGTTAACTTCATATTTGAATCTTGTTCAACTCGGTAGGTGTTTCCATCACAGCTTTCTGATTAAGGGTCTTAAATTTTGTTTCTATGTTTCTGGTTAAATTCATATAAATTAAGAAAAAATCACCCCAAGGAAAAGTATAGTTAAAACCTTCTTCTAGAAGATCTTTTTTTTCTAAATAATTGGCTGTCAATTAGTTGTATCAGCTTAAAATTTGGCGTGCAATGTTTTCTATGTTTTTTTTTTGTGATTTGCTAAGGACATTTCGTCTAAGCAAATTAAGCCCTGGAGAGGATATAAGACTTTTTTCAGTGTTGAATAATTTTTCATAAAATTCGTGGCAATTACGAATTTATTGTGGAATTTTTTTTATATTTTTAGTTAAATTCTTATAAACTTAGAAAATTACCCCAGGAGTAAGTATAGGTAAAACCTTCTTCTAGTAATTTTTTTTTCTTAATAATTTTCTGTTAATTAGTTGCGCAAGCTTGCAATCTAGTGTGCAGTAGCGGAACCAGGGGGTGGCTATAGGGGTTAAAGCCCCCCCACAGCCGAATCATAAAATAATTTTAAATATATAGAAAGCAATACATTACAACGTGTAGAATTTTATATTCCGTCTAAAATATTGTTAAGATATGAAATTTGATGGACAAAATACCGTGGTTGGGGCTGAACTATTTGCATACATGTTATGTAATTTTTTTTCTAAGCCCTAAGATTGGGGCTAAAGCCTGAAGCGAATTGGACAAAAACTAAGTTGGGGGCTATGAATATAGATATTTTTAATGTAACGACAATATTTCCCTAAAAATTAAACCCAGAAAAGTGGGACGAAAAAAACAGCTTTGGCGCAATAAGGTCTGAGAATATTGGACAAAGAACATAGCCAGGGTTAAGCAACTTACTTCCTACAAACTAACCTTATTCCAGAGAGTTTTGGGGGCTCAAGTCTAGGGACTGTCAAAGTCCGAAGTTGGGGCTAAGGCTTGAAGAGATAAGTAAAAAGAGATAAAAATGGTCGGGGCTTTACATTAACTTGTCAAATGCCCCAACTGTATATACTAAAAACAAAGCTAATTTACAGAAAGAAAGGCCTTTGAGGCTTAAACCATTGGAGAACAACGAGATGTTAAGTTTCGTGTATGTTTAATACAACAGGAATTGTTTCTTACGGCCTTGGCTGGGCTTAGAAGTGTTCGGGTCTACGTTTTCAAAATTTGAAAGGTCCAAGGCAATTGTACATACAAAACATAGAAATTCTCTAGTCAAGGAGCCAAATTCCAAAAGCGTGAGTTTTCTCTGTGCGCGCTCAGAAAATCATGCAAAAGCAAATGAATATTTGAAATCCCTCTAGACTCTAGAGTGACGTGCAAATTTGTCGACATATTTTTTTAGCATGAATACCTATAAAGCGTATGCAGCGTATACACGAAAACTCATTCACTCTGGCAGAATTGGGCCGCGGCTTATTTCTCAGAGCAGCTTTGTCTTATGTCGTAAAGTGTCAGTTTGAACAAAAAAGTTTCTCTTTGATTTAGATAATTCAGGAAAATGAGATATTAGAGGACTAATACCGTGTCAAAGCACATATATATGAGCTTTTGCCAGTACGAACACTTAAATATAATTTTTCTGAACTAGCCAATTAAAAACAGTTTTCAAATCTTGTCAAAAATGGGAAGTTCAAAACATACCCACAGCTAATTTAAAAATATAACTACATAATGTAGGTACCTAATCAATTTTTAAATAATATATATATGGCTAAAAATTATTGTGCTACAGCAATTATGAATAATTGTTATTGTACTTTGTATTGAAAACTTTTTGAAGCGCAACAGGAGCGGATATAAAGGCACACAAAAAACGGATATCATTAAGGGAAAAGGAAAAAAAATACTTGAGCCTTAAAGGTTAGACCGCACTCGCCGGAACTGCACTGCATCGGAACTACACTTCACACGAATTCGTATGAAGTTCAGTTGCCGCTTAGTGCGATATAGCTCCTTAAATTTCATAAAAAAAATGTTTTGCCGCGTTGTCGTGAAGTTTAGTTCGACTGAAGTTGAGTACGGACTTGCATTAAACCTAAACTGATCTCTATTATTTGTTATAAATTATAAAATTTATCTTGGGACAAGCAAATTTTATTACTTAAGGTCCCAAAATGGATCTCCAAACTGCAAGCCCCCCCCACAGCCAAATCCTAGATCCGCTACTGCTAGTGTGCAATGTTTAATCCCGAATAATTTAACATAATTGTATGATTCGTGAAGATTCCGAATTTGTCGTGTAATTTTTTCTATGTTTTTTGTTGAATTCATATAATATAAGAAATTAGAAAAAAAAATTGCCAGAAAGGGTGTTAAAATATTTTTTAGCGAATTGATTGTTGCTTAATAATTAACAGTTAGTTAGTTGTTACAATTCCGTATTTTTGTATTTTTTTTTCGTTAAATAAACATTCCCCATAAAGATTTAATTTATTAATTTGCCTTTAGTTAGTCGATAATTAATTGTGTCATTCCACATTTGTCAAGCAATGTTTTCTATGTTTTCTGTTAAATTCATATACAAAAAAAAAAAAAAAAAAAAAAAAAAAAGTGAATTGATTTTTTTTTTAATAATTTACCGTTAGTTTAGTTCTGACAGATCCGAATTTGCCATGCTATGCTATGTTTTCTATTTTTTTTTTTGTTAAATTCATATTAACTTAGAAAAGCAGTCCTTGGAAAGGTATTCAAACACCTTCTAGTGTTTTGTATTTTTCTAAATAATTTATCAAAATTAGTAGTTAGTTATTTGCGACAGTGTTGTTGCATTGAGTTCTATGTTTTGATTTTGTTGCCGGAGAAAAATATTAGAAGGTAGTACTTCAGCCAAAAAAGGGGAGTATTTTGAAAAAAAATAGTAGTACAGACATTTTTAAGTCCTCCAAAATAAGTGAACACATTTTTTGTTTAGTTTATTTAAAAAAAATCATCAAAAAATAAATTCAGTTTAAAAAAAAAAAACAAACAAAACATCAATAAATAATTAATTCTAATAACAAAAGTAGTATAATGCAAGTTTACTTTGAATTATTCTTACAAAGAATAACAATATTTCAAGCATTAATTTAACAAACCATTTCTTTTTATTGAACTACACATACAAATTCACGGAGTTCAAACAAAAAAAAAAAAAAAAAAAAACAGAACCACCGAACCACAATCTCAAGTTTTTACAGTTCGTCTTTCGAATTTTTGACAGCTTGGGTGAGAGGAGTAGAAATATAGAGGGAAGGAAGTAACGAAAGCAGGATTGACTTTGACGTTTCTGATTTGGCAAATACAATGCTCCTCGATGTAAGCAACAAATTGTGAATCGTGTAATCGGGCAATAAATTAAATACCAAACTACAGATGGAAATTGCATGAAGCCAACGAAAAACCAAAAAAAACAAGAAAGAGGGAAATTACCCTTTAGACGACAGTTTTGAAGATAAATGTTCTGTTAAATCTGCATTAAATTTAAAGTGAATTAAATTTATTTCGGTTGACATAACACTTTGCTGCAAGTGTATTAAACTTCTTATTTCTTACTTATTTTATGTCTTTAAAAAAAATAGGAGTACGAATGTGAAAGGAGGATTACGGGAGTATGGAGGTGTTGAAAGTAGTACAATACTCCTATGGGAGTACTTTCGGCAACACTGGTTCAAAGCATATAAGCTTAGCAAATCATTCCCCAGGAAGTATAGTTAAAACTACATGTAGTGAATTGATGTTTGCTTAATAATTTGCCGTAAATGATTCCTTAATTAGACAATTTTGAGTTTGTCATGCAATGTTTTCTATGTTTTTCTTGTTTTAACTTTGTTAAATTCAAATCACCCAGCGGAGACCGGAGAGGCGTTAAAACATCTTCTATTGAATTTGTTATTGCATTCTAATTCCCCTCCCCCCCATTAATTGTGACGGTTTCGAATTATTTTTGCCATGTTTTCTATGTTTTTCGTTGCTTCTTTGGTAGCTTGATATTGATATCAATATTCATGCAGATTACTGAATCCGCAAAACATGATCCGTAGTGATTCACAATGCAGTCTCCTCTTTCCTTTTCAAGAAACATGAGTAGATGGGAAAGTAAGCACTGCACTGCGGATCAAGTTTTGCGGATTCTGTAATCGGTATGATTAACTTAGTTTTGTTGAGGTTTTGACAATATTTTTTCTATTTTTATTGCTGGTGTATAATTTAAAATTAAACAAACAAACATTATTTAGAAGACTATGTGTATAAAAGTCAGGATGAATAAAGTTAGAACATTTTAAGTGTTTTTTTTTTTTTTGAATTGAGTTATTTAAGTGAGAGGATTTTTTGTTTTGGTATCAAAATTTTATTTTTTCTCCGGGAATTGGAAATCTGAATTTCAAAAAAATGCTGGACATGAACAATTTGATTTTGTGAGTAATATACAAATTTGAACTATCTATAGTTTATGTATGATGGTCGAAAAATTCCCGAGCATACAAAACAATACCCCAAACAAATCAGGTGCCCATAATTTTAGTACCTACCCAAGTTGTTATTTACTAGACTACCCAATTTACTGATTCAATTACTCCATAATTATTACTTCTGAAAGATTAAAAAAAAAAAACCTTCAAGTATGAGTGTTGTATCTTCATCTTAAAACATACATAAATTAATTACGTGTTCAACTAGGTGCAAAAGGTAAAACAAAAAACTTAGATCGGTCTTCGGTCAAACTCTGGTGGTCAATCTCTCATCGGCAGCGCGGCCGCGGCGGGCGCAGACTTTCCGTGCCTGGCTCAGCAATACAAAAATAAAAAAAAAATAAAACAAAAAAATAAAAGTCATGAAGACCCCAAAAATTCTTGGAATTGCTCTTGCGATGAACCCTCCTGCCAATGAGGAGTAGAGGATTTGTATATAAATTTGTTGTTGTTGCTTCTTTGTTAATTCCACTGTGTTGCAGTTCTCCATTTTCAAGACATTTCATGTTCTTATGGCTGAGCACGACATGCGAAACTCGAGATTAAGTGAGCGACCCAAAGTTATAAAGTGAGAGGGGTGCAAGTGATATCCGATGTAAGTTAGCGTTAATTTAAAAAAAAAAAAAAAAAAAAAAAAAAAAAAAAAAAAAAAACTCCAACGATATAACGCAATTAACGATTTAAATTAAAAGCAATATTATAGCAAGTGGTAATCTGTTTTTACTATCGGCTACGTTGTGGCCGAATATATGGAAGACCAAGAAGATCCCTTTTTTATTTTATTTTATTTTATTTTGTTGTATAGTAGCTCCCTTTGTGGAAATAGGTAAAAGGTGTGGTTCACAATGGCTGAGTTTTTTTTTTTTTGTTCGCCCGTCTTGGTGTGACTTTTTTCGCGCTATGCGTTTTTATTTTGTTGTTAATAGCACGTTCTCGTGTGGCATTTCTATATGACTGCGATGACGACCAAGGTATGTAATAAGGTATGCTATAAGTTCTTTATCTTCATACATATGTTCATACCTATAATATATTGAGCTTCGGGAAATGTCACCACACCAGTTTAAATTAAGTGAGGGTGTCAAATTATTATTTATTATTTAATATTTTTTGCTCGTTTGAGTTTATGCTGTCACAAATTCCAAGTAAATTAGTTGACATTTTCTGCTTGATAAGTTGGATAGTTTGGTTAAAATTCAATACAATGTGCATGTACAAAGTGCATATCCGCTATAGGTATAAAAACGTTAATGCAATTTTTTTTTTAATTTTTTACTTCCGATTGAATATCCGTTTTATTTTTAATTTACAAAATATAGAAAATAGATATTTATTATGAAGTTATGATCATATGGGTCTATTGTTCAGATTTCTAAGAACTTGAATTTTAGTTCCAAAAATTACTATAGAGTTCGAAGTGCTGAAAGTTGTACAAAGAAACACTTCCATGATTATAACTGACGCGATAACTGGATGAGGTTATTACCAGGAACAGAGGAGTCGTCCTTCTTGATAAAATTATCTAAGAGTTCTTTGACCAAAAAATAACTATTGACCTATACAACCCTTCATGAATGAGACACAAAAGTGCGTTTTGTGTTTTAAATGTTCAACCCGGTAGGTGTTTCCATCACAGCTTTCTGAACTAAGGGTCTTAAATTTCGTTTGTATGTTTCTGGTTAAATTCATATAAATTAAGAAAAAATCATCACAAGGAAAAGTATAGTTAAAACCTTCTTCTAGAAGATCTTTTTTTTCTTAATAATTGGCTGTCAATTAGTTGTATCAGCTTACATTTTGGTGTGCAATGTTTTCTATGTTTTTTTTTTGTGATTTGCTAAGGACATTTCGTCTAAGCAAATTACGCCCTGGAGAGGATATAAGACTTTTTTCAGTGTTGAATAATTTTTCATAAAATTCGTGGCAATTACGAATTTATTGTGGAATTTTTTCTATATTTTTGGTTAAATTCTTATAAGCTTAGAAAATTACCCCAGGAGTAAGTATAGGTAAAACCTTCTTATAGTAATTTTTTTTCTTAAAAATTTTCTGTTAATTAGTTGCGCCAGCTTACAATCTAGTGTGCAATGTTTACTATGTTTTTTTGTTCGATTTGTTACAGACATTTCTATTTAGCAAATCACTGCATTCATTGTTTTGTGTTGTAAATGTGATTAATTGAATAATAAGAAAATCCCTTTATTGGAACAAATTTTTTTTTAACAAATCTCAAAAACTAAATTGGAATTCCAAAATGGTGTTGCTCGAAATTTTAAGACAACAATAATTATGTCAAACACTTTCGATACTGACATTTTCTATTTTGTGTGTGTCATAAATCATTTACAAAATCATCTAGCTATCACACAACCATACTTCTTATACAGACGACAGACCTCAACGACCTAATGAGTCCAAATAAAGACTATACAAGAGTTATACTATTAAATTCAGAAATGAATTGAATTTAATTCCTACAAATTCTACCAATTCAGTTTAAGCGTCATCATAATAAAGCGGATATTTTTATTTTATTAACAAACATAGTATTGGTATCTTTGAAAAAAGAAACTCCCTGACCCATTTTTACTAGACATTCATAGAAGCAGTACAAGGTTCCAAAAGCGTGTCTTATTATTTCTCCAATTACTTGCAAATTCTTATACTCTCTTGTCGTTCTAAGAAATCATTCTGTAATCAAATAGGTCGTTCCTCGCGTACCTTACTTTATTATGTACTATGACACTTTGTCTATTTCTGAGCTTGCAAAAAATAAAACACTCAACAAAAAAAAAAAAAAAAAAAAAAATACAACCGTGCTCCGATTGCAATTTTTAAATGCGAAACGCATTCAATTAAAATAATTTCCTTAGAAATGTCTTAAGAATAACGCCCAAACCCAACGAGTATAAGGTACATTCTGTGGTCGAATTTTGTTTGTATATTTTTTTCTTATGATATTGATCGAGTTACATGGCAAAAACCGCACTTCATGATACACAAATTTCACTCGCACTTATTTTGTAGTACAACCAGAGAGAGGTCTCTTTTGAAAGAAACATGTGTATCTTACTACCTTACTCACAGTTTCAGTGCATTAAAGAAATACGATAGTGATTACTGCTTACATATGTACCTACATATGAATGTCAAAAACACATTAGAAAATTAAATAGCAAACTTGGTTGTACAAACTTGCTTAGGCGATCTGAAACTTAATCGGTGGTGATTGTTAAAACAACATAAGTACGTATTTTTCGAAATCGATTTTATTATGGTTTTGCACTGTTTATGGGTAGATCATTCAGATTTTTTTAAAATTTTTTAACTGTTTACAACTCGTAGAACTAACCCTTATCAGTTTTAAAGTTAAAATTGTCAATGCGGCCGCGTCGTCGAATCGTCGAAAATATAAAGTTTTTTGTCTCTACTGTAAAAAAAATTCACTTATGTTGTTTTAACAATCACCGACTCAACTCTTTTCTACATCACACAAATAATCAATTTGCGAATGGAAAAGGATGTCACACATCAACTGAATAGTTCAAGTAAGATCACCTGAACGGAACGACATATTAAGTGGACTAAAGGTCGTTAAAAACAATTTTGAAAACAAAGATTAGTGTTTTAGTTTACGTTTTAATAATTTCTCTTTATTATTTCATAATATAAAAAATAACATGATGTAAATATTTAAACATAACTCTAAATGTTATGACCAAGAGCCATCTGACCAAGCTGTCAACAAAAACAACAAAAATCGAATAGTTTGTCATTGTTTGCCCACAAGAAAAGTTAATATAAAAACTTGTTACTACGATTTTGGTGAGAATCATATTTTTACACACAAAATAATAACAAATTTATTTTTCAATTTGGTTTTCGCAGTTAGGCTTGTTTGTTAAAACTGTCTTCTCTTACAAATTTTAACTGAAATGACCCTTACTCGTCTACTGATTACCACAAATGAGATTGCCAGATTAAACACCATCCTTGTGTCCTAAAAGCCGTTAAAATTTAATGTTTTTAAAAAACTATATTTGATGAAGCCATAAATTGCCTTAAGTAACAAGAAAGTAATTGGAACCATAAAGTTTGTGTACGAAAATATTGCGAGAGCTTCATTTTCTTATTGTTTGAAGTTGCAACGATATAAATGTAGTCAATTCCAGGAATCTAATTAGTGAAATGAAGAAATATGTATATGATTCTTTTTTGTTTTATTTAAGTTGCAATTTGAGATTCAATTTTTCATAAGCGCCATAAAAAAAATGAAATAATTTTTAGATGTCTCATGCTCTTGCACATAATCTACATACATACATAAAATAAATAAATTCATAATAGGTACTTTTATGAAATGGACGACTGGATCGCTAGAACTTGCCCTTGTAGTAAAAAACTAGAATGTTATGTAATGGACCGAATTGAAAGCGTGGATAGTTAGATAAAATAGTTAATAGTTAGATAATGTTCAAAAATCAAAATAAGATTTTTAAAATTTTTTAGAAGCTTCTGTACACCAAATTTAATTCACATGGGTTCAAACGTGAACAAAAATTTGAAATATAGTTCTATGGCAAGTTCTGATTTGTATAGTTATATGGTCTTTGCCATTTTCTATAGAGATTACATTTTTTCCTAACGGGTTTTCAACATTTGCACGTCATGCACCGTTAACTTTGGTTCCATGAACATGATTTTCAAGTGTTTTCGTAAGTGGTAAAAAAGCAATATACATATGCCATGTCTACAAAACTCTTCAACCGTTATAGAAATACATAATGGGGGATGTTCATAGTCACTAATAAACGAGGGTTTTACTAATCTACAGCTTAAGACTGGCTTAATCAATACCGCCTGTTTTTATTAAAAATTTGTTGTATTAAATTTTTTAAAAGTTTATTAATTTTGTATACTATACATACATACACATACACATAGCTTGAAATATATTGACATAATAAACTATACAAGATATAATCAACGTTTGAAAATAAATTTAAACCTATAGGTTTAACTTAGAAACAATTCAAAAGTGACTATGAATACACCCTTTTGAGTATTTTTTTTATATAAAAAAGAACACAAACGAATCTTTTTTGAGAAAGTTAAAAAGCAAGAAAAACGGTTCCATCACCAGAGTTTCCATTAATTAATAAGCATTTTTAGAAAAAAGGAATTTGATTTCTTTTAACGCTGTTAACTTATTTTTTATAACAAAATGGTTTGAACGGTTTTACAAAGAAATAATATTTTCCTTAGCAGCTTAATAATGTTTATGACAGGTACTGTTATAATTGGTCAAAAACTATTTCGAAGTATCAAAAAAAAAAAAAACACAATAGGTCCGTTCCTTTACTTTAAATTTCTGTCGTTTTTTGTGCAATTGTGTGATTTTCAGTCCAAAGCCGTTCCCGTACTCAATAATTTGACAGTTTTTTACAAAAAACTACGCTCAAGAGAGAGTAAATAATTTCCCCTACCTGTGATTTTCAGTCCGAGAAATTTCTTCGGACTGAAAATCACAGCACAGCAAAATGTCAATTTGAGAGCAAAAGAATGAAAGTCAAACATCGTGCCTTACTTGGCCAGCACATTAGGTAATACGGAATTTGGTTGAATTTGCGTTCCCGTACTTTGGCCCAGTTATGATATTTTTGAGAATATATCAACGTTGCTCTCCAAGATCTGACAGTTTGTGATTTTCTGTGCACAATATATTATTATATTATATAATATTAGCTGAGCTATAAAATCTCTAGTTAAAATAATATGCAATATGCAGAGGCACAAGGCAAGAAAGAATAATTAATATAGGAAAAGGTGAACAAGCATCATTTTTCGAACAAAATTGAATTAAAACTTAAAGTTTTAAACTATAAAAGACAATGGCAAAAAAGCCGCATTTTGTTATTAGAAATGATCCATAGAGATCCTCAAAAAACAAACATTGCAATACCAGATTCTGGTCTCTATCGGGATCACGTATTTTCCCAACTAACAATTTTTCCTCAATAAGGTTCATTTTTTGAATTTCTATAAGTTATTATTTCTACAAGGCTTGTATTTAGTTTGGACATCGAAGTTGCAAATTTTCTAAGCTATATTTTTGAAAACAGCTCCCTACAAACCTATTACAAGCAGAATCTTTAATTTTCTGCAAGCCTGAATAATTACAATTTGATTATAGTTTTTGTAAGTCTTCCCAGAAATTAGTTTTGAGAGGCATGCGAAATAAAAGCAAAGAAAAAGCTTTCATTAGGAAGCACAGCCAAGAGCTCTGGAAGGGCCTGCTTACAAAGGCCTGAAACAAGCTATTATGTATACAAAAGTCTAATGAAAGTATAATTGTTAGTGGAATAATGTCAATTTATTTTGTTTCTGTAAGCCCCTTGAAGAAAAGCCCGATGCAAGCATTATCTTGTATACTGTTCGGCGCATGTATGTTTCTTCTGCCGAGAGAGGGTTACCACAGGTCAAATTATTTATGAAAATAAAAATAGGTAAATTTGTATCATTTTAAAAATTTAAATTAAACTGATTCATTGAGTATAGGTAACGCTATTAAATTTTGCAAAACAAAAATGGTACATACATTTATTTTCTGCATTGAGATAAATATGGAAAAAGAAAACAATTTAAATTCACTTGAAAAAAAAAGAAAAAAATATATATTTATTTTTTTTACATCGAACTATAATTATGTAATTTATATTCAGAATTGCAGTACAAATACAAATTATTTAATCATTTTGTATTAGAAATAATTTAACAAAAACAGATAAACTTTATTCATATTCGTTGTTTGTCTTTTTTTTTAATTTCTATAAAACAAAATAATCACCCGGATCCCACCAATAAATATGATTTCCTCAGAATTTTATCGCAGTGGTAACTCTGATTAAGCATGACATCCAGTTTTAGTTCTATAACCCATCAAACACAAGCCCGACACAAGCATAATAATTGTGTGAACTCTGTCAGACGCATGCGTGAGAAGTATTTATTTCGATGAATTTGCCTCAGCGAAGTGATGTCAGCCTTATTTGTTTCTATAAGACCTGTGAAGAGGTGGTTATGCAAACATAATTTTAATCATCCTCTCATGCGCATGCGCGGGAAGTAATAATCCCGATTATTTGGTCCTAGCGAAGTGTTGTGCACTCAACATGAAAGCATTAAAAGCTGGCACTTCGCATGGAAAGTAGTATTGATGTGAAAATAAGCTACTGCTGGCTGAATTATTCACAAACGAGGTGACCATAGTATAGTTTCTGTTTCATCGTTAAAAAATATTGTCAAGTTAAGAAATTCGAATGTGTTCAAAAATTATCTTAGTATGAAGCTTTCATTTCTCAGTAGTTTTTTAATTACATTTTAAACGTTTTTTAATACCTATACTACAAAGTTACTTTCAGTTGAAAAAACATAATGATGGTCGTTATTTTTTATGTTTTTTTATTTTGGCGAATTATTGTTTTTAAAAAAGATACAAATTAAAATTGTCAGTAAATGGTTTGCGTACAAAATGAAAAGTACATATTTTATGGAGCATAAAATAATTTTTATATTTTTTTCTCAAATCAAAGCCTTTCGCTCTTAAAAACAATCGATTTCAATGAAAATGGAACTTACATATATTTTAATTGTTGTCTCACAAAACGTATGTTTGCTTGACAACTTCCATGTTTTCCCTGATGCGTTATCATGCAAACATTAAAAATTAAAAAAAAATAACATTAAGTAAAAAAAAACTCCGTTGCAAGCAACAGACGAATGGTAACCTGTATTTTTTAAATTAGTTCAATTCATCAGGAAGTCCCAAGGAAGTTTTTAGGAAGCTTATTTCGGTTTCAAGTGGTTCCAATTTGGCACTCATTTTTCATATGCAGGCTAGCTCAATACCTAAAGTGCCCGACTCTCAACCCTACCATCTTCGGTTCAAATCTCGCAAAATCCATCAAGTAAGTAATGTGTTTTCTTCAGATATAAATAATTATTGTGAATTAAGTTCCAGAAGAAAATCATTACTTGCATAAAAATAAAGGAGAAAATGTAGAAATAAAAATAAAGAATTTATTTTTATTTTGTTTGGCATTGTGCTTCGAAAAGGCTTCTCCTAGGCCTCGACAAGCCTTCTATAAGGGTTTTAGATCTTCTCAATGTGGGTCAAACGTATTTCTCTAAGGCCTTATAGAATCAAATTTGCTGATTAGGAAATAACTTCGATAGATCCTTACAGAAGTTAAATTGTTAGTTGGGTAGTTTTTAGTCTGGCAGGGGTAAAAGGCTCTCTAACTAACGAATGAGAAGTTTGAGGAAAAAAAGACAACAGATTCAAGCTAAATAAATAAATATTAAGAAAAAAGAGAAGTGTGTATAACATTTTTGTAACTCAAATCCAAATCGTTTTATTTTATTTTTTATATAATAAAACACGGCTGATAACGTTATATTTTTTAGTATAAAATCTATGCTTTCTTTATTGCAATAATAATTTACATCAGTTAAAATCGGTTCCACGAAACAAAAAGATAAATAACTTTAACTGAGGAATGCTATCGTTGTTAAGATAAATACATGAAAGCATTTCGTCTTAACAAACAAACGTAAAATAAAATAATAGCTGCATTTTATTTTCCCCTAGATCTTATTCCGATTGAATTTGCTTCAAAAAATACATGTATGACAAAAAAACACAATATCCAGCTTTGCCTTTGGATTTGGATGTATGAATCCAATCTTATCACACAACCTTAGTATAAAGTACAAATGGTCCTCAGACGATTGGTGACAAAAATATAGTGATGAAATACCTTTGTTTCCTTTTCAAAATCTACAGAATCAATTTCGTTTGTTTTTTGACTGGAAGTATGGAACTCAATTTATCCTAAACCAAACTTTCCCTTTAATGTAAGCAAATTCATTTTCTAAATAAGATTCAAACTCTAACACACTCATAGTATTTTTATTTTGTTAAATAAAAAAGATTGAACAACAAAAATTACGTATACGCCACCGTAGCCCACTTAATTTCAAATCAAAAATAAAAACAAAAAATTGTAGGTATCAAAAAATAAAACGCAAATTAAATACTTTAAATGTTTAATCATTGCACCATTCTTTATAAATTAATAATTTAAATCCTTAAGGGTATCCGTCTCGCCTAGATGCTCTCAAAAATTAAACAAGGAAAGTGCGCTTGCTGCATATAAAAGACAGCAAAAAAAATATAGTAATAACATTCATTCTCACATAAACTGTCCGCCGATTTAATTAATGCAATTATTATTATTTAACAACAAGTCGACCGAGACGCCATGGCGCGCCACCTTCAGACATCGTCGTTGTTGTAGTTGTCGTCGGTGTCGACAACGAGGACAATGGCGACAACGACCTTAGTAAAGTAGCCAAGCCAACCTTAAGTAGATATTATAAGGATGGATGCGACTATGATTATGATGATGATGATGATGATGATGATGATGATGGTAAAGGTAATGATGATGGTGTAGATAGGTAGAAGATACAAAGACCAATTCATACAAACTGAAGAAGCCCAAGAAAGAAAAGCCACTTCGCAAAACAAAAAAAACAAAATCCAAGAAAAATTCATAGATTCCCCACTGATTCCAGGTGTGCTCTATACACGGGTTGTGAGTTTTATTTTAAATTTCATCCCCCAAAGCACCTCAACCCATCCATTGAAGGTTTAGCTGGCTGAAAAAAAAAATCCTTTTGATGGCTTTGGTTGATGATTTTTGACTTGAAAGGGCTTGACTTTGCTTGAAGTTAGAACGAATAAAACAAAAATTCGAAACAAGGAAAAAATAAAAAGTTCGAAAATCAAAACCAAGAAGGAATATAGAAATTTAAGACACATCACATGCAAAACGTACTTAGAGAGACGCATGTGTTTGTATGTAGGTATTTATTATGTATGTATGTGAAGGGCTTTTCACTTTCCCTTTCATTTGACGGTCGATGAGTTTGTCTGACGGTTTTTTGTGTTTCGTTTTTTTTGAAGAATCCCAAGAATAGGGTGGCATACAAAAAACAAAAACAAATTTACAAACAAAAAAATACATGCATATATACAGAAACGTCTAACGAGACGGTTATTTCACTTTTCCTTTTTTTTCCGGTGACCCACCCTTTGTAACATTGCACGCCCTTGTTCCTCATCGTCTTTTGACTGAAATGTTTTCCCTTTTCATTTTGTGTTGTCGTCGTTGTCGTGGGTCGTTTTTTTATTTATTTATTTTTTTTTTTGTTTTATTTGTTTCGTCGTTTATGTTGATGGTTGATGAATTTACGCGAAATTGCAATGTCTGGAGTTTTTTTGTTGTTGTTTTTTTTTTATCGCAGGTGAATTGCACACACTAATACGACACAACTCAAACCCCTAAAACGTGGGTATTTAATATTTTTTGCCGGTGTTTCTTCTGCTTTATTTCTGTTTTCGTCTTTTTTGTTTGCTTGTTTATCGATCGATGTGTCTGGTCTGGTCTGGTCTGGAGGTGCGCACATTAACCAAAGAAAATGCAGAAAAGCAAAGGAAAATCTGACTAAGGACTACAACTAAAGACTCTGCCGATATGTAGGTATGGCGGTGAGCGGATAACTGTAAGGCAGTATAACCAAAAAGGAGGCATAGGTACGTACATATTCCTATACAAGAAGACCAGGACGCCCTTTGTTGCCTATATTGTGCATAACACATGCAAACCCAACTTACGAAACTGTGTGCAAAGTTGATTCTTAATTTCAGGGTCGCATTGCTGCAATCAGATTACTGGGTCATATTTTATTTATTTTAATTTTAAAATAAGTATCTTTTTTAATTTATTTAAAATTATTCATTTTTCGAATTATTTTATTTAAAATACATAATTACTTTATTTTTTTATTTTATTAGTTTTAATTAGTTTTTATTCATTTTTATTTATTTTATTTTATTTAATATTATTTCATTTTATTGAATTTTATTTTAATTTATTTAATTTCATTTAATTTTATTTAATATTATTTATTTTTATATGAAATGTGGCCTTAGTTTTATTCCTTGAAACGGTTATCCTTACAACCGATAGCTGCCTTTTTTTTGGGAGCAATTTTTTTTGATTTAAGCCCTTTTCTCGAAAATCTCACCCATTTTCTATAAATTTTTTTGTTGAAAAAAAAAAAAAAAAATAATATGCAATTTTCAAATTATGTTTATGTTGTTTTGAATATTTGAGCCTTGAAAAATATATTTTTTTTTTAAATTCCATGCTTCTGATTTATTTATTAGCTTTATAAAAAACATTAGGCATACATAAAATACATACAAATTTTTAAAATTTTCCATGCGAAGGCCAACAAATTGTCCTCAAATTCGACCCTGATATTCTTTAAGTTTTTCAATGTCTGACTCACTTGGTGGTGTTTCCGAAAGGGATTTTAAATGTTCTTGCAGATATTCTAAAGTTTGGTTATCCCTATGTATAGTTTGTAGTTAGTCAGTTCAACTGAAGCGAACAAACCAGCCAGACTAGTCATCCAGACGATGATTATTATTGCAAGGATATGTGCAACCAAACAGGTGGTGGTTGATGGGCAGAAACTCATATACCTACACATACGTTCGTCTTAGCCAATTTGGCTAGCAGTTTGTACGCGTTGTCACCTCATGGGGGTGGTGCTGAATATGGTTATTGCGGCAACGATTGGAAAAAGGAAGCTTAAAGTGTGGGCTTTGGGCATAGGTTTATTAGAAATAAAGAACGGGTTTTTGAGTTGATGGTGTGATATTGCATGTTTTCGAGACGTTAACATTAAATTGCAAGAAGTAGTCATTTAGGATGTTTTGGGTTTTTTTTGCGTTGTTGTTGTTGCTGTTGTTTTAGGTGAAAGTGTATAGTTGAGACTCAGATAAATTTGATTGAACTTAGACGTGTAAATGTTAATGAACAGCAAGAAATTAGTCTACACAAAAAACATCAAGGGAGTAATGTCAGCAATACCAATTGGTTTTCAGAAATTCTATTTATGTGTAATAAGAGTCGAGTGGGCTTACAAATTTGAGATGACACATTAAAAAAAACTTGTATGATAAAAACGTATTTTAGAAAATTATTTTGAACCAAGCAGGTACAGCAATACATACATAAGCCATTATTTGAAAACCGCTATGATTTCTTACGAACAAAATACTTAAATCTAAGTGGTCATGATTTGCTCTTACACCCAATTTTAGCTTGAAATTGAGTTTTCGACCATTTTTTCTTTTCCCTACACTTAACTTTCATAATATCACCATGATTTAATTCAAATTATAAAATCTCGATCCTTTAGAATTATCATTACGCATGTCATTTAAAAAAAATAATAATCTTAAGTTGCAAATTTTCATATAATATAATTCGAATTTATGCAATCAAATGAGACTACTCGTGTGTCAAAATCTTTCTGATAATTTCGCGGATGTGCTTTCTTATATCACCGCATTATAACGACAATCAGTGGTGCATTATTCCCTCTCCTGTAGCAAGTTGTTGTTTTCTTTTTTTTTGCATCTTAATGCAAGAGTTGATGGTGAATGGTGATGATGATGAGGAGGAGGACTTTGATGATGCAAAGTGCTGGCGCTACCAGCATCAACAGCTGCCACCAGCAACAACTTCAACATCAGCAGCAGCAAAATCATCGCCTCTTAACACAACTCTATACTGCATAGCACTATCGCCAGCAGTGTATCATTAAGATCGTTCATTAGGTCGTAATGAATCGCAATAAGCAGAAATGATTGTGGATATAAGGAAGAGAAGAAGCAGCATCTCTCTGCGCTCAGATAAATGAGTGAATAAATGATTTTAGAAAAAAAAAAGAATATACAATAGAGAATAAAATGTATGTAGTACAGTCAACGAAGGAATTTTGCTTGCAAAAAATAGTGCTCTCTGGGTTATTTTTTATATGGTTGGGGTTACCCCCGGGTATAACATACCCAAAGTCCCCAGCCCAGGGCCTCGGGCTAAACTCAGGAGGGGGGGGTTAAAGGTACCTCTTTTTAGATTTTCGTTAATATTATCACAACCTAACATGTTAGCGGAAAAGTCTATACTACTTAATAAGAGACAATTAAATTATCTATAAAAATATATATTCACATTTTTTCTAGGGTCAAAATTAATGGAGATGCGGGCGGTATAAAAGTCAAGAAATCTGAAAAACCTGTTATTGCTAAACAAAACAAATTAATTATTGGAAAACTTAGACTGGGTCGCAACAACTATTGCTTTATCTCTTCAGAGGCCTTTAAAGTGCCTCAACATTTAAGCCATAAAACTGTACTTACATTATGTATAAAAACAATAGCATTATTATGGGGCATTTGAATAAAAAGTCAAAAGTATGTCAGAATGGCTTTTTTGTTTGAATAATATTTAATATACTTTGCAGTATCTATACCTTTTTGCAAAATTGGAACAAAGTTTTGTTTTACAACCAATAAGGAAATCTATATGGACAAAATAAGACCGTTGTTATTGTCTTCAGAAACGTCAAAATCTTATTTGTGTTGTGTTTTTTTTTTTTTTTTTTGCAAAAATCTGAAACGCAATTTTCTTCCAAATAGTTTGAAAATTACAGGTACAAAGCTTAGTAAAACTTCCTAGAGCGCTTTTGGAAAAATTTGAAAAATCAAAATTCAAATTCCCCCCTAAGGGAATCACATACAAATTGGTACTAAATTTAGAAACAAAGGGCCTAGAAGATTTTTTTAAATCAAAAGTTTTTCGGTTTTTTTTTTTTTGAAAATAAAAGTTTTCAAATATTTTTTCTTCTAATAACTTTGAAAATTACAGGTTCAAAGTTTAGTAAAACTTTCTATAGCGCTTTTTAGAAAATTTGAAAAGCCAAAATTAAAATTCATCCCTAAGGAAGTCACATACAAATTGCTACTAAATTTAGAAACAATGGGTCTAGATGATTTTCTTAACTTAATAGTTTTTCGGTTTTTGTTGAAAATAAATGTTAACAATTTTTTTTTTGTAGATATCGAATGCTACGAATTAATCCCCATTTCATCCTATATGAACCTATATTTTAGAAATGTGTTTACCAAAGTATGTAGTTCATCTTTAAACATTCGGTACCATTCAAACAAACAGAATTTATAAAATAGATTTTATATTTCTTTGAGGTTACCCCGTTTCACCCCATATAAACTAAGTAAAAATGTCCAAAGCACTTTGCGAAGACCATTCTCTGAATCTTACCATTTAAACACAAAAAGAGTTTTCCAATCGGATATGAATTTATAGTTTTAACCCTTCTTCACCCTATAAAAAGCTTAAATACAAAAAATATATCTATTCTTTAAATGACCCCCCCCCCCCCAAAGCCAAATCCCTAAATTGTCATTCAAACAAAAAAAAGAATTTTTGAGATCAGACAGAATTTTCTAGTTTTACTCCATTTCACCCATTAATTAGGTTACTTCTGAAATTGTTCTCCCCCAAAAAATGAATTAAATCAAAATTATATGTATTTGTTTGGTTTAACTCTATTAAACACTAAAAGAAACTAAATTTAAAAAATATGTAGACCCAAAGTCGTCCTCTAATTCCATTTTCTGAATATTACCAATCTTTTAAGCACAAAAAGGGTTTTTAAATCGGATTTTGTTTTTTATTGCACTTTACCCTATAATTTGCTTACTTTAAAAAAATGTATAAATTCCTTTCAATAATCCTCAAAACACAAACCACTTAATTTATTTAGGCAAATACAAAACGCATTTTAGAAATTGCATGTAGCATTTTTTTTTTACCCCATTTCACTCTATACAAACCGAATTGTGAACTACTAAAATTATGGTCAAGATACATCTCTTAATATTTTACCATTCAAACAACAAATTACAGCATTTACCATAGGTGCGTACATAACAATGTTCGTAGGAATACTTAAAATTTGCTGCTGTGCACGATAAACGTTCCCCTTTTGTATTTTCTGCAGATTTGAAAGCGAAACATAAATCTCATTTCCATACCAATTCAGACTTGAACTTTGTACTTCCAAAGTTTATGAAAGACAAATTTTGAAAAAAAGATATCCATATTTACTGTTCAACATGAAAATATTTCATGCTTGAGTTTCATTAACTACATTATACGTTTTGGAAATTAACCTACTGTTCACTTATTTTCTATGGATTTCATATTGTTGATGCTAAGAACTGTTCAGGTATCTACAAAAAATGTTATGGCCAATCAAAATGTGACGGTAACAAGACATACTGTCAGCTCATTAAACTAATCTAAACCTTAACCTAGGGCCAGGGGGACAAGTGGATTTTGGAAAGGCTCTGGTGGGACATAGCCGAGAAAAGGTTGGGAAACACTGCTATAAGTACATCTATCGCTTAAAAGGAATCTTCAAAGACAAACCTTAAAATGTAATCATTAATAACATTAAAAGAAGTGTTGATATCGGTTATCTTTTAATTGTGGTTACCCCATTTCACCCTAAAAATAAATAAACTTTCAAAAAAACACTCGCGCAATATACAGCTTTAACAAAAACATTAGAATGTCCAGCCCCGTCACGCAGAAAAAAAAATCAATTTCTAATACAATTTTAAATACATATCAAATATTCATTAGATTTGTTTTTTATTTAATATTGTCAAAAAACAGAATCTCATTGTAGCGTAAAAATGGCCGGCTATAGCCTATTTATATCTCTTCTCTTTAGAATCTAACCCCACCCAGAAACAAAAATCAACCTGAATAATATTAAACGATCACTGCTTTACCATTATTATCAAAAAAAAATCCAACTGCAATGATTGCAATGTGCGTCCAATTACGAAACTGTGTGTGTAATCTTAAATGATTCGAAAATTGTTGCAATTCACTATGGAGTCGCAAACATTTTGAAATTCCACGAGTGCGAACGATTCAAAACGACAATAACGCGTTTTTTATATTTTTTTTTTGTTTGTTAACTCACTCTGTGTGTAATTTTAATTTAATATAATTAAGCATTTACACGAGCCAGCAGCATGAAATGCAATTACGAACGACATCTCTGTTGTTGGATATATTATGGTGTTTATGCTTATAGGTAGGTAGGAACTTGCACAAAGTAGGTAGAAGCAGAAATATATATCTACATAAAAATGAAAATAATTTTGGACGACAACATCATGCGGTGAGATTGGCCAAGAGAGGCCTGTCCGAACAATTAATCAGTTTAAATTGGATCACTTCAAACTCAAATTGGTTATAAGAAAAATAATAGTATAGGGAGCTTGTATTTGTATAAGTGATGGTTTATTTGTTTATGTTTATATTATTTGCATTTTAACTTACAATTTATTAGTACATATTTAAAAATTAAAATTATAAAGTTACAGCTGGCAGAAGTGTAATTTTGACAAAGAAAAGCAACAGAAAAATCAGGAATAATTGTACCTACACAAAGTATATTTTGTTGGTGCATTTAAATTTAATTAGAATAATATTGCTGGGTACGTTAGAGTCTGTTATTAACAAAAAAAAAAATCGAAAGTAAAAAAAAAATCCCTGCAATATATTTCTATGGAATGGCCACACTGGCCATTTTTCAATATTTTTGGTATAACTCAAAAAAATAGGCCGAATTTGAGAGTGGTAATTCGTCGACTTTTTGTTGAAAATTAGTTTTTCTGTTAAAATGGATGGTTAGACAATATTTATTAAAAAATAATAAATACAGGCCTAAAAAAAGTCGAAAAATCGTTAATTATAAATTTTATTACTAAGCTGCTCATAATTTTGTTTTTAAATTTTGATAAAATTTGGCAACCCATCCAAAAATTGCTTTACTTTTTTTTTGTTGCGGTTTTTGCTAATAGGCCCAAATATTTTCTCTCTCAGGAATGCATGGATGAATTTAGGCGAATTTTGTGTTTTAAGCAAGTTTAAGTTCCAGACAAACATATTCAATAATAAAATCCCGTGAACGCAATTGTTCCTTTCATAATAAGGTTTATTCAATAGCCTATTGAATTATATCGATTACAACAACAAATCACATAACCAACCCAGTGTTTTCGTATGCAAATAGACAGTCAAAAGACAATATTTGCAACAAGAATGGACGCGATCTGTTACAACTGTTACAATTGTATGACCTATTCATACTTAATGGTTGCACAGAAGGTGATATGGATGGGCATTACACATTCACTGGTGGACAAGGTAGATCTGTCATCGATCTTTGCACTGCCAATAATGACTGGATTGACCGCATTCAACATTTTGAAGTTCAGTGTAAGCCGTATTCTGATCACATGCCGATTGTAGTAGAAATAGCCGACTCTTCACAAACGAGAGAAACAAATCTCAACCTACTGCCGCGACTTTGCTGGAAAAATGAATCAACAGCCTTATATCAACGCTCTTTGGATACGCTTCTTGTAAACAGCAATGCATCATCGGAACTACCGAAAGTTCTCAACAATAAGTTGACCGAATGTATACGAACTGCAACATCTAATAAATCACTCTCTTTTAATTTAAAATTCAAGCATAAAACTATATGTATGCAAAAAAAAATTGCTTATGATAATGAAAAAGCAATTGAACTAGGACTAACTAAAAACCCGAAGGACTTCTGGAAAATTGCGAAAGAAATTAACGGAGCCAACTACAAAATAGGTACTGGAATTTCCACTGAAACCCTTGCCATTCACTTTAAGCATCTTCTCTCCAATGATTATGGTTGTACAACTTTTACTGCGGATCCTTTAATCACTGACCAAATATTAGATACAGACATCGAAAGCGAAGAAATTCAAGTCGTGTTAAACAAAGCAAAAAACAAAAAAGCACCTGGTGAAGATGGAATTCCTTACGAATTTTTCAAAAATGCAACTCCTATGTTTCTTAACCATTTAAAAATTCTTTTCAATAAAATCTTTATGAATGCCGACATACCTTTATCGTTCAAAAAATCCGTCATTTTCCCTATACATAAAAAAGGCTCGCTAGACTCTCCTGAAAATTACAGAGGAATTTCATTCATGAATGTAATTGCAAAAATATTCTGCAGTATACTTGTTGCAAGGCTTGAAAAATGGATCGAACAGAATAATATTTTATCTGATCTACAGGCCGGTTTCAGAAAAAACTTTTCAACGACCGATCACATTTTTACACTGAACAAAAAGGTCTTCGCTTTTTTCGTTGACTTCAAAGCTGCTTTTGACCTAGTCAATAGGAATGCCCTTTTTTATAAGTTGACACAGCTCAGTTGACATATCTACAAAGTTCCTAAAAGTAATTAGAGAAATGTACACTGACACGAAAGCGGCTGTCTGGAATGGAGTGAACTTCTCAGAATGGTTTAGAACCAGCACAGGAGTTAAGCAAGGATGCCCACTTAGCGCTCTTCTATTCTCGTTATTTATAAATGATGTAGCTGATGAACTTCCTGGGGGAGTAAGAATAGATAGCCGCACTGTGAATGTATTATTATACGCTAATGACCTCGTCAAACTTTCAGAATCACCCGAAGGTTTACAATTGATGATCAATCGGTTATCTACATACTGTAACAGATGGGGACTGTCTATCAACACAACAAAGTCAAAAATAATGATATTTGCACGTACGCAAAGCGCTAACAATGGAAGAAGCTGGAAATATAATGATTCGCAACTAGAAGTAACAAAAGAGATCAAATATCTAGGTTTGAAACTGAATCCAACACTAAATTTCAAAAGTCATTTATCAGAGAAAGCCAAAAGCTCGCAAAGTTTGATAAATTTAACATGGAAAAATATATTCTCTAACACACAAATTAATTTATCTACAAAATACAAAATCTTTAATTCAGTAGTGAAATCAACTCTCTTGTATGCTGCTCAGGTTTGGGGATCAGAAGAATACGAAGAAATCGAAAAATTTTATAGGAGTCTCATAAAGAAACTTTTCAAACTACCCCTAAATACACCTAATTATGCCATATATTTGGAAACAGGACTTCCAAAACTTGTGACAAGCACCCTGAAGTCTCAAGCTGACTACATCATCAAAGTCTACAGCAATCATCAGAACACAAGACTTTCGAAAAAACTGCTTTTATACGAGTTAAGAAACAAGGACTGGTGGTTTGCAAGATGGCAAACTGTTGGAAATGAGTGTGGAGTGAGATTGGATGATGATTTCAGCAATATAAACCATCTGAAAGAACAAATGTACAGCATCATAGAGAAAAATGAGGACACAATGAGGCTTTTACTGATAGAAGAAGCACAAGAGTCATCCAGTAGAATAATCTACAGTCAGCTCAACTATAATCTTGGTACAAGAAACTATTTCCAGGATTCACTGAGCTATGCAGAGATATCCCTGATCTTTAAAGCAAGATGTGAAGTTCTCAACTTAAATGGAAATCCTTACAATAATAGTTTTAACCAATTCTGTACACTTTGCAACTTAAAGTCAAAAGAAAATTGTCTACACTTCATAAGTATATGTCCAATATTTAAAACTCAAAGACGCCTCTTTTTCGGGAAAAATACTCTTACTTTGCAGGAGACTATAAATATCCTAAACGAGCATGATTGGAAAACGTTAAGTAAATTTTTGAAAGATATTTACAAGTATAGAATGTTATTAATTTCAGAATTCGATTAAATTCAAAACATAAGTCTATATATTCTTATTTATTTTCGCCAACCTGGCTGACGGCATAGCCATATCATTTAAATTCATAATATTGTATTAAATTGTTGTAAATTTATATAAATAAATGAATTACTTACTTACTTACTTATATCGATTTTTCAAGACAAGAAAATAACCTTACTTTATTTACTCAAATATCCATATACTCCCAAATTGAGTTCACGGTTTGGTTTGAGCTCCTTTTCTTCATTACATACCCAGCTGATGTGTTGAATCTTTATTACATAACATTTGAGTGCTTAAAAAAAAAAAATCAAGGTAAACTCTTAATTCTTCATAGAGAATAGATCCTTTGAAGATGCTATACCCGCATGCATAAACTTTTTCAACTCACAAACACCCTTAAAGTATGAAATGTGGGAAAGTGTTTTTTTTTTGTTGATGGTGTTGTGCTATTTTTGATATGTAAGGTATTTCTGGCAAAAATTTATTTCTCTCAAAAAATAATGAATGGGGGCTGAGGGTCTGATGTGATGTCATAGGAATGACGTGGTAGTAAACGAAGGATGGCAACAACCTTTTGCACTGTAATCTGTATGCACTAAACCAAACACAACCATGCAATGTATTCCCGCTTCATATCTGCACCACCTAGCCTTTGGGTGGAAGAAACGATTATTGCAACATAGCCCTTTCCTGAAAAAAAGCGGGAGGGGGTGGGGGTTAGTATGAGTGTGCATATTAATGATGCTCCTTTCGTTTGTCATATACACAAATGTGTGCCTGTTGTGTCTCGGTGTAAATTATGGGGGTTTGAGTTGTTGTAGGTGAGGTAGGTAGGCATGTAATGTATGCAAAGAATGCACACACTGCATGCATTTGTGGAATATATAGGGGTTGAAAACGTGAGTTAACTTTCACTCTCTTTTAATTAACATCCAAAGGAGAATGAATGAGACAAAAAAATAAAGAAACAATATTTAAAGAAAAATTTAAAGGATTTACTTTTCATCATTTAACTGGAATTTATTTGAAAGTTTCAAGTTCATCCCACTGCTTTTGATCCATCTTCATTCTATCTGTCAAACACTCGTAAGAATTAAGTTTCAGAATCCAATATTGTAAAAAAATAAATAATTTTCGCATGTTCTTCTTGAATGCCTTACATAAACATTCTATACTTTTTCCAATTTTCATATATTATTGTTTTTGTTTTTTTAATTTCAGGAGTCGTCTCTTTCTTCATTGTTAGCGTCAGAACAATATATTATTGTTTAAATTTTTGTTTTTATATTTGCCCACGCAACTTTATAAAATTAAAATAAAAAAAAGGAAACAAAAATATAAAAAGGACAACAGAAACATCAGGAGGCTAAAAATTTAACTAATACAAAAAATACAGAACTGATCAATTCACAAATCAACAACAACAATAAATAAAAAAATAATTATAATTAGTGTGAATTTTGTGCGCTAAAGGATTAGTAGCTGTTGCAGTCGCTGCTGCGTCACCGCCAACAACGCTGTGCTGACGCCACAAATTGTCGTGTATTGTACAAAAATCACGGAGAAATCTGGCAACACGGCCAAGAAAAATTACTATCTTATGGATTGCTGGACGGGTAACGCCCGACTGGCGAGTGTTCTAGTTTAAGGTGAGTTTTTTGAATTTTTTGTTTCTATTTTTATATTTTTGGGTAACATTGTTTATAAGCTCTGGAGTTCCCCGAAAATAAATGCAAAAATGTAATAACGTTGTAATTCAAGAACTGAGTGCTCTAGACATGAATATAGGGCGCAAGATGTTTTAAATGGGTCCAAATGTCTGCAAGATGCACTCAAAGATTGAATATTGAGTTCATCTTGCAGCCATTCGCTCTATGGAAAACATCTCCGAACCAATAGCAATGTCTAAGGTCCTCAGGTCTTTTGCAAAATATAATTTTAAAGTTCTTTCAATGGAAAATTTGTCACCCTGTTGAAAAAGATCGTTTTATTTCAATCTTTGTTAGCCGGAGAGACAAAGTGTGTTAACCAAGGTTCGTAAAATATCACTCCCAAATTTCGAACTACCGACCTTTTTCATTGCTTTCTAATCTACTCACGAACCATAATAAATTTAGTTTGCAAGCGATAAAATATCCGATCCATAAAAAGTGTAAGTCGCTGACAACTAACATTTATTTATTTTGTCTCTATCTCTCGTTCGTGAATGAATTTGAATGGTTACCGAATGGCTATTCCGCGTCAAAAAATCCTGACTGAATCATAATATTTTGTAGATCCCAACGGATTTGAATTCTTCGTGAAAACTAATTTTATGTTAAGTGCCTTTCACATGCGAGCTGCAAACTGTGAATGCGAATCGCGAATGGTCGTCCAAGTTTAGACCTTTCATTCACATTAGTGGGCACTGAGAACAACGAAATCTGATACAACATAAACAAACAAAGACGGTTATTGAGGTTAAATTCGAGCAAATTATTTATTCGTAAGGCTTTGTGAATTTAAAATTCACAGTTCGCAGAAACTTGTTGTTGGTCGTGTAGAAAGTATTAAAATGTATTTTTATGTTTTTCGTATTTTTTTCTTTTTTTAATTTTGCAAATCAGATCATTTTATCACTTCGTCGCCAAGTTAAAACAATGATAAGTTGATATTTCTTCTTGAAATTGCTTTAAAAGATTAATTCGCATTAGTAATTCGCAGCTCATGTGAAGGGAACCAAAAAATAAAATTAGCAATCGAATAGTTGGCGGTAGAACGAATAGACTTTTTTCGTTGTCTAGAACCTCATTGAAAAGCCTTGAAACATATAGCATACTGATAACTGAAAGAAACAAGTTATTGATTCAACTGATTAAATTATGTTTCCATTTTTCCGTGACATTTCTTTTTATGAACTTTCCTGGTAAGAAGTTCCAAATGGCTCCTACATCGCTTAAAGTTTGAATTTTCGATAATAAAGAGCTGATCATCTAAGACGCTCTATAGTCTTAATAAGTCGGAAAAGTGGTTTTACCATCTTCCTTGAATATTTACAAAGGTTTTCAATAGCTGTGTGATGTGTTATTAAAAACTCCATTTCAGTCCAAGGGCTTGACTTATCCAAATCACAAGCAATAATTTAGGCAATAAAACTAATTTAGTTGGAGCGGCATAGATGTAAGCCAAAAATCTTCATGAAGATGAACTTTATTGTCTTCATATCTTTACTATGACAACTCCTATATGTTATCTGCTGTAGTAGCCCGTAGCGTAATGGTTAGGGCGTTCAACTGTCACACTGGAGGTCTGGGTTCGCTTCCCAGCCTCTTTCACCTTAAAACTAAAAAGTTTTTTTTCAGGGCTACTGCCTCTTGCGAGGAATTGACAAATCCTCCAAGAGTATCACTTGTCACGAATAAGTGCTTCTCGTCTAGCCATTCGGATTCGGCATCAAATTGTAGGTCCCTTCCATTCCTGTCGATAGGCACACACAGGAATGGTTGCGAGTTGTTAGTCACTAGGCCCTGGTTCTTCATGAACCGTTGTGCCACCCGATTTATTTTTCTTAATATGTAATCTGCATGTATGTAGATGTTCTGCATTATCATCTTCCCTATCTATCCAACAAATAATGTAAATTATATATTTTGCATCACCTATTTTTGCAGAAGTCAGAAGATTACATGTACCTACATAAATACACCATTAGTTAAACAAATTACTATTAGCACTCGAGCTTAAAGTATGCGAGAACTGCCATGGGTTTTAGTTCGCTATATCTCTGTTTTTCATAAGTTTTAGATGATATATTCAATTCTTCATAAATCAATAACTATTACTATTGCCATATCAAGTTTAACTATAATATGTAGAAAATCCTCTAGGCTAGGCAATCCACATAAGTATCTCCAACAACAAAAATCGGTTATTTACGATAGAACTCCATCTTTCTAATGAGCTACCTCTCTCATTATCAAGTTAAAACGCTTGAGGTCTTAAAACATTTTAATATTCTTCCATTACATAAGCACGTTAAAGTATTTAAACTCACTTAAAACAAAAATATATAATCGTCTAAGAGTAGGGTTTGCATAATTTTAGTACGTTTTATTTTCCTCTCATAAAATACTAACCAAGATTTGGAAATAATTTCCTCTACACTCCTGGGGGCTAAAACCTCTTCACACGCACTTTTTCTGATATTCTCATTGAATTTCATTAACGCAATTTAACTTCCCGCATTTGTAGGTATGTTTGTGTTTAGTTATGTAGGTATGTAAGTATGTAGTTCGTTCCAACCCAATAGTCTTCATGGAATCGACTTTAACTACAACTAGCTATGCACATTCCACACTATTTCCCTCGAACCACAAACCGCTCTGAGATTAATGATGATCACATAAATCGCATTCACAATCGCCATTATTTATATCTGCGAATTGTGTTATATTGTTGTTGCTATGTTTTGCGCTTGCCCCGGACGAAGATGAGAAATGATGATCACAACCATCTTCGTAATCACGATCATGATTATCATCATCATCGTCATCAACGAAAACAAACTTACAACCAACCACAACTAGCAGCGCCCCAACAACATGATGATCGTGCATGCATTGCGAATTCGAATTATTATTTTTTCTTAGTTCCGCCATCCACCATACGCCATCCCATCCACCACCACACCACACATGCGAACTGTGCGACTTGGAATTATTATTATGATGATGATGATGTATGTATGCAGGTGAGTTATGGCAGCACAACACACAAAAACATGATGCGTCAAGCACGATCGCTCGTGAATCGCGATCAGTGGCAATGGCAGTGGCGCGGTGGTGTTTTTTTTCGTCGAGGTGCAGGGAAAACAGCGCTGATCAAACGAAAGCTTCCTCTGTCTTTAAATGAGCAAAAACTTAAATGAATATGCAACCTATCTACATGAAAGATCGGTACAGGGCATGATCGGTGACATTCCACGATCTCACGAACCTGATCATCCCGGAAAGCTTTGACCGACTAACTGACTGACCAAGATGCTTCATTAAGTCGTGATCTTATCCGAGTTCAGACAAACAGACAATGTTGCATGCACTCACAGTACAGACCAAGCTTATCATATCGTTCTGTCTGGGACTTTGAGCTGAGTTCGTCGAATTTTTGTATGAAAAAAAAACATCACATTCGTTTGTCATTCCCTTGCCCCTGCATCGCTATATCCCCTTCATCACTGTCAATCGTGGTTTAAATGGTATGGGTTATTATGATGGCCTTGGCCTTGAGCAAATGTTTTTTTTGTCTTTTATTTGTTGTTGCATACAATAACATACTGAGGTCCATTTTTTTTGAACTGACAAGAATTTTTTTTTTTTTTTTCAAAATTTGTTCCTCTTTTTCTACATGGTGATCCGTGTTTTGCATTAAATCTTATCTTCTCGTGTGTTGTATTCGAAAAGGCATAGGGTTATGCAATCATTCTATGGGCATTCAGTTTTGTTTTTGTTTTGTTTTATTTATTTATTTATGATTTTATTTTTGTTTTTATTTTATTTGCTGGCGATTGTAAATTTTGCTGCGTTATAATCCCATGACAGAAGTGGCAGTAGACTGTAGACAAGACACACAAGCGCAATGTGATGCATGTGTATATATGATTTGGTTGTAGGAATGTTGATGAGAATGACGAGGTTTTGTGTACCTAATTCAAAGTGTTCCAGCGTTTTTTTTTCTCTCTTTCCGTCTAACACAACACGAATTATTATTCGCATAGTTCCGTGCGAACGTATATTTTTGAAATAACAAATAAATGATCGTGGGAGTGATAAGATAATTGAAATTTGCTTTTGGTTTTGGCATTCATAATTAATACAAATTTGGAAATAAATAAGTGGTAAAACAGCTTGTGGAAAACCAGGGCCTAAGGACTCATACCCACAAACATTCCTGTATGGCTGTTTCTATTCGACAGAAATATCATTTTGATTGATTTAACAGAATTTTAATCACTTAAAGCTACAGTGATCTACCTACCCTTTGATTAAGAATTTTGGGGTCCCAGAAGTTTTCAGTGCCACCCCACTCAGCTTTCCTAAAAAGACTGCCATGTCAGAGATATAACGTACATAATTGATGTGTGGCAAATCCTTAAACGTATGGGAATGGGACCCTCATATTGTTTCTTGATTTTTTGTCATATCATTTATGTATATGGTTTGATTATAGGTCAGGACATCAAAACTTATATTTTGGCCTTTTGGGGGCCTGCGGTCGGGTAACACCTTAAATGTTTGGACCAACATTTTTTTAATGAGAATATTTTTGCAGATTTTGTACAAATCATTTATGTGGGAGGTTAATGCTTCTGGGAGCCAAACTGATATTTTGCCTCTTTTAGAGGCTTCTGGTTAGGTGTATTGGCCCCTTAAATTTTTGGGAGCCACATATTTTTTCATCAAAACTGATACTTTGTCCCAATTTTTAGGGTCTGCTTAGGTGTAAACATTTAGGACCCACATATTTTTTTATTGTCAACATTTAGTCTGAATCTTTGAGGTATCATTTATGTGGTTAGGTCATGTTTCTGACAGTAAAACTGATTTTCGCCCCCCCTACTTAAGTGTAGTGGCCCTATAAATATTTGGGATCCACATATTTTTAATGTGAACACTTATTCTGATTTTATGAAATATCATTTATTGTATAGTACATATACGATTATGCTTTCGATAACAAAACTGATATATTATTCCTTTTGATGGCTTCTGGTCAGGCGCGAACACAGGAGCAAATTTCGGAAGGGTTTTTAAAAATTTTCGGGGGGGGGGGGGGTTTAAACTGAAAACTCAAAAATTAAGAGTGAAATTGTATGGCGAGGATGTTAAATTCATACATTTCGGGGGTGGGGGGGGGGGTTGAACCCCCAAAACCCCCACCTGCGTTAGCGCCTGCTTCTGGTTATGTATGTTGACCTTACAAACGTTTGTGAACAACATTTTTTGTATGAGAAGATTTTTCCTGATTTTGTGCATATCATTTATGTGGTTAGGTCATGCTTTGTACAGGAAAACTAATGGGGTCGTAGCCCTATAAGCATTTGAGACCCAAACATTTTTAATGTGAAGATTTATTCATATTTTTTTAAATATCATTTATACAATAAGATAACGCTTTTGATAGCAATACTAATATGTTGCCCCTTTCGAAGGCTTTTGGATATGTTGACGTAACAAACGTTGGGGACCCAGAGTTTTTATATCAGACGATTTTCCCTGATTTTGTGCATATCATTAATGTGGTTGGGGAAAGCTTCGTACAGTAAGAATTATATTGTTTGTCTCTTTTGGAAGCTTTACCTTACAGAGGCTTAGGACCCACATATTTTGAATGAAAAGACTTTTATGATTTTTGATTCCGATTGGGTCTAGTGACACTTAAACAACTTGGGACCCACATTTTTTTAATGAGAATATTTTCCTAATTTTTCGACAAACTCGTATTTTTTATTTGGTATTTTATATTTTACCCATTTTATGGCATTCGCGGTTGTGTGTATTTTGAAAATTTGTCTTGATTTTTCGACACATTTTTTATTTGGTTTGGTCATGATTCGTATAGAAAAAAAGATATTTTTTTCATTTTGGGGCATCCGGTTGGGTGTGGTGATACTTTAAACGCTTGGGACTCATATATGTATTTTAAATGAGAAGTTTTTTCCTGATTTTTTGATATATATTATGTATACTTTATACCACTACATCTTATTTCTTACATTAAAACTTATGTTTTGTCTCTGTTGGGGGCGTTTGATTTGTTGTGGTGACATTTTAATAACTGGGACCTACGTATTTTTAGTAAGAAATGTTTTAACTGATTTTTCAAATTAGTAAATTGTTAAAATTCGTACCTCTGACACCAAAACTGATTGTTTGTCCTTTTCGTAGGGGGTCTAGGCAGACTACACAACACTTAAAATATCTTAGACCTCAAAATTCTTAATCAAAAAGTGGATCGCTCTAGTTTGTGTATACATTATGTATGATAGTGGTTTCAGTCCCAATTTGAAAAATTCAATTTTTGAAAATAACTGATTTTTCAAACCCTTTTGTTTAGCCCTGGAGACAAATGAAATCACGATTGAATTCGAAATTAAGGACCCTATTTCGTTAAACAACATTTATATAGCTTGTAAATTGTAGTCTATATCTTTATTAGTTCATGGAGCCTTATTGCATTCTCTATTATTGGTAAGATACAAATGTATATAAAATGTACATATAAAAACATATTTATACTAAAAAAAAAATGAATTACCTAAACCAATCTATTTTTTGCCAAACAACAAACCAGCTGACTTTTATACATTTAACTTACGCCGCCTGGTTATCACAATTTCGAAATATGTATAAATACAAAAAGATAAAACCCCAACAACTATTATTATCTTACTGCTGCTGGTGCTGCGCTGGAACGATAACGATTTTTATTTTTCTTGTTAGGTATGTATATTTATAACTGGCGTAAAGTATTCAATTAAATCGCTGCAATTAGACGCACAATGACGTTATTTCGTACTTTGTATAAACATATATTTCTTTTCATTTTCATTTTTCTTTTGCTTTTGTTCTTGCATGCTAAGAAAAATGACAAAAAAGTGTACTGCAATTAGTCACGTGACATATGTCACTTTAATGTCGCTATAGTAATTGATGCACATTTTTTGTTTCTTGTGTAGGCTACCCTACATTCTAAATACATAAATATATCTCGTTTAATGTGTGTAAGTGTATATAATGTTGTAAGGAAGTTAAGAACCTAAGTATTTATTAGACCTCCTCAAACTTCATATGGCGAGAACTTAAATTAGTAACCTTATGGAGATTTTTTGTTAATAATTATAGCAGGCATATGTTGGGTGGTTAGGTGGCAATCTGATTTTTTGTCAGCAAAACCTAATCACAGTTATGAAATTGTTCACTGCTGTAAAAGGTCAAACAAATGCAACAAAACATGAACAGGAACGTAATTTTCAATGATTGAAAACTAGTGTTTTTTTTTTTTTTTGTATTCATAAATGTGAAACACAAAATAATGTTTTTATGGAAAAACTGAACGCAATAATCATCACGCAGTTGATTTTTATAAACAACTCGCAAAATTAAACTTATAACTGCGAGTACAAAAAAAAATCCCAGAGATTGCAGAGCATGCATATTGTGAAATACATGTAAGTATATTTTTTCGTTTTCACTTCAAGTCTTCTTCTAGCCTTTTTTCAAGGTTATCAATTGATATCGCATCGTGTAGGCGTCGAATAAAATAGAAGCATGGTAAATTTATACAAAAAATACACATTCACACCCACAGACATACCACAATAGGGTGAACTGTCAGAGCACAGAACGGTGATGGTGAATAGAATTATTATAATTTTGAGAGACCGGGTTGCCACTGTATGACTTTAGGTACACCTGCAATCTTTTTTTTCATCAAAAGGGGAAATGAGAAGAAGAATAACTTTTGACTGAACGGATTTTGTGAAAGAGACGAAAATATGTTAAACTATTATTCCTGTAATTTGAAATTTAAATTTGTTTAATTTTGGTTTTTACTTTTTCTTGGTGGGCACAGAAGCTATGATATTATTATTGATTGTGATTTCTGTTAGTCTTCCTCTTCATGTGACCCATAGGCCATAGACTCGAAAACTACTGAACCGATTTTGTTAAATATTTCAAAGTTTGATTTTATCCGTACAATGGAGGTCTTGTAAATAGTTCTAGAGCCGCTAGCTACCACACCTACTTTTCCTACATTTAAGTTTACTCCTTATTCAACGTCCTTTAAAAGCACACTTTTTGTTTTTCTCATAAAGCCTTTTGAAAGCACACTTTTTGTAGCAGTACCTATTAAACTTTAGACATGGCAAAATTATGCGTTTACTTTTTTGTATTTGAATTGTCTAACTTTGTTTTTAGAAATCTGAAAACTTGTAATTTAGGTCTTTTAAAATTAAAATATCACGTGTAATTGGGTGGCTTTGTAAAATGGTGAACAGATGGCACATGGCACTGCGATTTGAGGTCAGTTAGTGCTAAATACAAATGCATTTTGTCAACTTCAATCGAATTTCAACCGATAAAGTTGACTTCAAACTTTGTCACGCATAATCTCAGAAACTGTTTATCTGATTTACGTAAAATATTTTTTGAATTATTGTCTATTTTATTAAGAATGTTTAAGGCTATTATGTAGTTTTTTTGCATTTAAAAGACCTGAGGTCTAACAGGCATATAGTAAAAAAAATGTTTGTTTAGTTTTATTCCTAAACAGAGTTTTTTTTTTTTTTAGTTTAGTATTTTTTCTGGGAAATTAACCCCGCAAATTCACTTTGAACTTTCAAACTTGTAAAGCTAAGTTCTAATACGCCACATATTAGTAGATAAATCATGCCTTGATAATTTCAAAGTGGAGCAACCTATCCGGAGTGGCCTTAGGTTTTGCAAATGCCGGCAAATATCTATTCTACATTGATCTTTGAAATTTGTGAAGTAAACACAAACAAAATACACGTCAACAAGACATAAATCTTTGTACTCCTAAAGAACACTTAATGTATACATAAAACAAATTTGTTGGTGGTAGTGGCGCAGCGTGAATTTCGGCGCAGATGATTTCCTGGATACGCAACGCTTAGTTACTCGCCTAGAAAAGTAGAGGATAAAGTGAGTTCTGTTCAGCTGTGAGTAAACATGTCACACGGGACTCCGGAGTTTTGACCAGACGACATGTGGCATGCGATTGTGTATCTTAACACAATCTTTCAGAGAATTGTGGTGAAAAACTTGCAGATATTTCTTGTTCACACACTTTTTCTCCCTGACTAAGAGGAATTGGGGGAGCAGCACAAGGCGGTGTAATTTATGCCAAAATGTTTTTATATGCCTTAGATAAACTTATATAAACTACTAAGTCCAGTCTATTGAAAATGTTTTGTAAATAGATAGATAGGTAAGATTTATTGTTATTTTTCTTGTTTATATAACAGAATCAGTTTACAAAAATAGATAAGCATGGCTTTGCCGTGCCTGATTGACATTAATTTAAACATTTAATAACAAGTTTGTTTTCATACTTCAAGAACAAATATAGGAACATTTTAAATATTAAAATATAAAACATTTTTTTTTTGTTTTGTTTTATAGAAATAAAAAAGTTGTTTTATGTCGTTTTCACAATTAAGATGTTTTAGAACTTCTTCTTCTGACATGGTGTCGCTTCCAAGGAAATGTCTTCGGAATTCTTTTAGAATAGGACATCTACCAATGAAATTCTTAACATCTTCCCTCTTCGATAGGTTGCAGAGGCTGCAATAAATTGGTAAATTAGGACGATGCGGGATAATATGAAATTCATCTTCTTAAACTATGGAGTGGTAACCCTGCTGAAAGAATTTAGATAAAGGGGATTTTGAAGGGAAATCTTTCAGCCTAAGCTTGGGAAAAAAAGTCAACCCGGACACATACTAGGTACATGTAGTTAAAATCAAAAACAAAAAAGTTCACAAGCACAAAACTTTATTGTCAAAGAGAACTTTTTGCACTAAATTGCATCATTATTGCGTGTGTGCGTTTTTGTGTTGCACTTGCAGTTGCAGTGCAAAATGTAGAGTGCGCTTTTCTCTCACTCACTATCTCTCTTTAACATGACAATTTGAATGATAAAGTTTGGCGAGCGGGGCGGGTCGGGTATATTGGTGTGGAGAGAAAACACCACTTAATTCACGATATGAAAGCGTGAGAAACTGAAAAAAAGCTTTTTTTACAAGCATTCGCACACACGTTGCACCTGCCTGCCTGCATCGGCCACCACACCACACACAATACAGTGGGACAAACAATAATTACATTTGCAACGAAAACAAAACAAGAATAAAAAAAAAATAAAATTAAAAAAAACATTTCTCTTGATTATTGTTTTGTGTTATTTTAATTGTTATTCCGACAGTTAATTCGTTTTTATTTTTTGTTCGTTCTGTTCTTTTATATTAGATGTTCGTTGTATTTTGTGTTTCACTTGTTTTATGTTTTGCTATGATGATTTTTATCAGAGCAGAGGTAAAAAGCGTAATTGGTAAGTTTAAATTATATATCTTCTGCCTCTTTATGCGAGTTGCGAGTCAAAAAGCGACATAGAATCAAACAAAGCTTTTCACATAATATATGTAGGTATGTATGTAGATGTATAGTTGATGGTTGATTGTGATGTTGATGTGTGACGCGAAACGAAGGCATTGCGTGCGAATAAAATCTACGATGGATATCATTGGAAGGGCATACAGGAAAATATATAAAACAAAAAAAAAAAAAACTATGAGTATATGTAGGTAACTCTAATATAGAATGAAAAAAATTATATATAGATATAAAGCAAGACTCCCACGCGATTAAAAATGTTCGTCCTCGCTGGGAGGTTGGTGTTATTAAATAAATTGTAATGGTTGATCATTATGCAAGTGTGTTTTGTCTGCGGTCATATCTACCAACATACATGCATATATAATCATGTTTGTGTGAGTAAGGAGGAGTGTTATGGTGTGATTATGAGAGATAAAGTAAATTAGTTTTATGTATAATGGAGAACTACAAGGTTGGTGCATCGGGTCGGTTTAATTTTCACATGTTTTTTTTCACTCTTTAGATATTCATATATGAAATCAAGATTTTAGTTATTGATATTTTTAATATTAAAATGCCAAAGTGCCTACAAATTATCAATAATTTAGTGAAATAAGAACATTATAAATTTACATCTATCTACATACATATGTATATTAAAATTAGTAGAGACTAATTTGTTTATTTTGAGTAAATGAAATGTGCCACGACATTTTTATACTTGATTATTTGCTCAGATAAGCTCTGATGCGTTTAAATGGAATTAACATAGATTGTAGGACTAGAAATTCTTAAAGGACAATTAATGATAATTGAAATCAGATAAAGCAAACCTAGTATAATTAGTTTAAAAGGAATAAAAGTGTGTTGCTTATTTATTTCCATATTCATGTAGAATGTGTAGAAATATACTGCACACATTTATTTATTAATAACCTTACTAGATAATAAATAATAATTGTTCAGTAATTTAAGATATTGACTCTGGAAAAAAGCGGATAAACCTGAAAAACTCCTCTTTATTCTTTCCCTAAAACAATTTAACCGTAACACTCGTACTTCTAGGAATGCACATCAGCTTACCTTCGAGCCCAGTTGCGGACGTATTTTCAAGTACCTATAATTAGATTTTGTGGAATGATTTCCACCAATAATCATCGGTATGTCTTCTAAATCCATCCCTATTTTCCTAATTGCTCGCACTGTGTCAAATTTAATATTTTGATGGTATCAAAAATCCCTGGAGAGTGCGTACAGTATAAAAAAAAGGAAGAACACTTGTATAATGTCAAGTTTAAAATAAACTGGAGCGATGTCTACCCTGCTGATCTGTGCAATTCTCTACCCATTTAATTGAGCAGGGTCTGTCTGTATTCCGGTCTTCTTTTGTAAATTGAAGCTTTCAGTTTTATTTGCTCTCTTATTTCTTAGGCCCATAATAGCTGAGAAACTTGGATAAACTTATTTATGACTTCTTCCGCTGTTATAACAATGCCTACGAAGAATTTTCAGGGCAGTCTAAGTTTTCTATTCCATCAGACGAAATTCGATTAGACGAAAGGAACAAGCTTATTGTGATGCTTTGACAAAATCTAAATCGTGACTCAGCTTAAGGCGAAATACGATTTATGGAAGTATCGGTATTGTCAAAATCGAAAAACTTTTGTGTTGCACTTCAGTCGCGTCTCTTATAACTGATTTTGATTTCGACTGCTCTCATTTTAACTTCCTTTCTATCGATTAAAATGAAAAAAAAAAGTTGAAAAGAAGTGACGAGACCTAGAAGCGAAATAAGTAGCGCCTCGTCTAGATCTGGAATTGCCTCGGAGCTGTTTGGTCGATTTTTCAGATGTTTGTCTGCTTCCATACACTCCTGCCGCGTTCGGATGATAAAACTTATTTGGTTTGTTTTTTTTTCTCTGCATTATTCTGAATTTTAGTTCGAAATTCTGCCAAATTTAATTTACAAAGGTACACAAAATTAATAAGATAAGACATTGAAATATTTTGGGCAGTTTCGGAAGGGGTAGATGATAATCATAAGATTTAATATCATGACGTTACCGCTTTATACATAATATAAATATGAATTTAATAAATATTAGGCCTTAACCGACGATGTCGCTTGGAGTGGTCTATGCGCTATTTCTCCTACAGACTTTTACTTTGTTGAATCAGCCTAGTTCGGGCTACAGCACTGCGCATACTTCGGTCGTTAACGGATTAGATGTACTTGAAGCCTAAATACAATGAAAGCTGATGGGCAAGCCGGACTGACCTGCTAACAAATCAATAGCCTATTGTTCCATCACTTTCCAAGGTTCTCATTTCATCCAGGGTTCGTAGTTTGTAGACAAACGGAATTTACTACAATTATCGGCAGCTTCACACTTTGACGTTTAGCGGGTCAAATTCATTATTTTTGCGTTTGTTATTGGAGCTTGAAAAGGTTGTTCAATAGTTTTCTCCAAGTGCATTATTCAAAATTATGTAAACTGGCTGAACTATATAGAATTTTCTATATTGTTGTAAGTAAACAAATTCATTTATTAATTAAAAATTGGTTTATATTAGATCATTAACAGTGTTCAACTTCTTATCAATTTTATTTCAAAAATCAGCTATTTTTAAACAACTATTAACAAACCAAAGGTGTTGCAACAACATTTGATCCTTTCAAGTATCATTGATTCTGATTTTGCGTCGCTACAGTCTTTAATTGATATAACAACTGTAATACTCCTAATAAAAAATGTACTTTAAGGCGATGATATTATAGAATCATGTAATTTACCTAAGAATTTACCTCCAATTTGCTCCTTACTTCTAGCAGATCACATGACGATTTTTCTCGAGTATCAGATCCAAACATATGGAAATTCAGTACATAATTCTTTTCCTTCACAATTCAATTGATTTGATACATTGTTGAAAAGACAAAAATAGTGAAACAGGCATCTGATCAAAGAATTAATATTACAAAAATTACTAACAAAAATACAAAACTAGTGGCAACTGATAATTTCCAAGTCCAATAAATTCAAACCTGGGGTGCTCTATCAAACAAAACAACAACAAAATAAAGCAAAACTCTTCCATCCCATCTATGCTTGTTGATACACTAATACAAATCAAATATGTACAGCGGTAGGTACTACAAATAATTAACCAATTTAAACAAATGGGTACCTATCTCTATATTTGTCTAAACTAACACTACATCAACAACAAACAACAACAACAGAATATACAAAAGCATTCAGCAATGAATAGCTAGAAAATACAAAAAAAAAAATATTTGCAAATGTGTCAAGGACGTAAAATTTGCGAAAAAGTTCGTTCGACTCAAGGCAAAAATTTACCGTTCAAATATTTGCGTACAGTTTTTTTTAATATACATATTTCACATATAAATATACCTACAAACCTTCATAATATGAGTGTTTTATGCGTGTGCGTGTGCGTGTGCGTTTGCCTATCTTTCACGCATTGCGTAATCATAGCCCAGCTAGCATATATGATTAGATACGACAAATTGATGGTCGGTTGTGCTCCGGGGCTCGGGGGAGTGAAGTATCGAGCGAGGCACAGTATCTATATCTATACTACACACGCATATAAGTACGCATCGCTTGCCAAAACTAGGTCACTGATAAATTAGCAACAGTTAATAGACATTAGCAAACCTATACAGCTATTTATATAACTTATAAGATATCTACTGTTTGTTGAGGGCGCAATGAGAGGGGTGCGTTTACGCATTTCTCTTCATCATTCGTATATAGCCATAACATATGTACATCAAACAGTTATAGTTAAGTTTTTGTTTCCGCGTTATGACGATCACTTTTATGATGTGCGAAATATTATTTAGTTTTTCTAAAAAAAAAATGTGTGTCATTATGAGAGTGTTTGTGCACGCGTTTGGAAGAAAGGTTAGGAGGTACGCTTCATGATTAGGCAGGCGAAATTAATCATTTGTTTTTCTAATTTATGATGAACGTCACACATACATACATACATATGTACAATACATAGTTTTTTTATACTTTATGGGTTGGATTTTTTTTCTAGAAGTTTCAAGACATTTTTCATGTTCAAATTTGATGATAGTTTGTTTGAAAAAAAAAATATTCAACAATTTTTATGTGAGATAAAGTATCCAAACTGATACTTTATGCTTTGAATTCGAATAATTTTTTTTTTTTTATGTTTTTAGCATTATGTACCTATTCAGTTATATAAACTTTAAGGAACTCATGAGGCGAACAATGAAAATGGTAGCGAAACCGTAGGTAGAGTTTTTATGTTTCGAAGCTTGGTAGGCAATAATAAATACCTTTGTAGGTATGTTTATCTTCTATTTTGGATTGCCCTATAGAATAGAGAAAGTAAACCTTTGGTGATATGAATTTAGTTTTTCAAAAAATAAATATTAGCCGCGTACCTACCGACTTAAATAAAAGTCCGTCCGGAATTGGATGAAAAACGACATCGGGCCTTAACGACACCATTAATGAAAAAAATATAGTTTGATGTGTCCATACAAACGTCTATAACAAGTATCAAAATTCTGCCGGTAATAGAGTTTTTGTCGGGGTTAAAGTTGACTGGCAAACATAATCTGCTTATTTATAAATAATCCCGAAAGGGATGAGTTGATGTTTCATTGAACATGAATGGGCATCGTTTGATTCATTCAATTCGTTTGGGCATGGAACAGAACCCGCCTTCTATAATTTAAAACAAAGTTTTATGTGACTTATGAACCTATTGAACAAGATTTATGAATAGCAACCGAGACTTAGACACTTATTATGACTACGAAGTCAAACGTTCGACTCAAGGTGAACTTTCGAATAGAATGATATCTTTATTCGACTTATTTTAACAACTTAACTGTTAAAAATGCGTTGTAATATATCTTCACCAATTAGGCCTCCTTATCTTGGAAACAAATGGATACCACGCCTGTATAAGTAAGTCAAGTTATCATACTCTACTGCAACAAAGAATAAGCCATTGAGCTGTGGTCCGTTAGCTCAATTGAGACTAATCAAGTATATCAAAAATCTATAGAAGTTTTAGGGAAACTTGTAAATAAGTGTGAAGGCCAGGATATATGTGTCACCGGTGTGATGACTGATTCATAGTTATTGCTTCTCTCCGAAATCGTACTTTGACGGGGGTCGACGTCCAACAATAGCAGAGACAGGCAGGATGAAGAGTTAATAGTTATGGACAGTTAGGAGACGATTCATAGAGGCAGATCTAAGCCCAAAATGTACTGCCACGGGACCAAAATTAGCTGCAACTGACGGACGAGCTCGACCACGATTTTAACTATGCACTGCGATTGGGAAGTTATGCAATGAATTCGATTACGCTCTCGGATGTGTACAGAATCTGTCTCAATGAACATCAGGACGCAGAGACACGCAGAAAAACAGGCCAACGGACGTCTTCACGGAAATCACTTTTTTTTGTATTCTTCATCATAGTATAAAAACCTTGAAGTTTTGTTTGACATGCAACCAATATTTGCACTGTAGAGCAAGTAGAAAAAGGGGCATGGCACCTGGAAGGCTTAAAAATTAAATCTATGTAGGTAGATAAAATGAAAATTTCTTTCTGATTTACTTATTTTTTTTTTTAGAGGGAGGAGGGCTATAAATAAAATATTTTTTTAAATTGGTCGGCTTCTATTTTTTTATTTTTAAATATTTATTTTCTTTTAAATTTGTTTTTTATAAATTTAAATGTTATTATAAGAATATGAAGATATTTAAATATTAAAATATTGAAATTACTTCTGTTTTAAGTGGAGTGAATGAATAAAATTCAAAATTCGAAACACAATAATTTCTGGAGTTGAGGTCACTTGTACTTTTTAATTGAATTTTAAATGTTATTCACCTCTCCCTTGAATTTGATAGGTTATTTATTTTTTAAGATTCAAGTTTCTTTGTTTTTTTTTCTAAGAAACTCGAAATAAAAAAAAAAATAATTTAAGTTTTAATTACTGGTACGAAATCAAATCAGAAACAAAAACAGAAACAAAATCGTTGTAACAGGCGCTTAGACAAACATTTTAATTTCCCTGTTAGGGGATCACATATTAAATTTCTCTAACCAAATTGGGATCAAAATGGTTTGTCCATTAAGGCGGCGTCAAATCTATAACCCAGATTAATATCTGTGGTGTATTGGTATAAACATGATAACTCCATTTACGTATTTTCAAAAGAAAAGCATTTAAATTGGTATTAAAGTGTTAGAAAACTTCTTTCAAAAACAGAGGAATCATTTAAATTCAATTCAATGTATATTTGTACCAAATTTGAAGCAAATCGATCAACGCGGAAATATTCTAAATGCAACATGATTTTTTTTTTATAAAGACGTCAGCTTCGCTGGGCTGTACATCCTGTTTTTTTTTATAAATTGGTAAACAAGACTTTCTTCAGAAATGGTCAACATTTTTTTTTACAAGCTGATATAAAACAATTTTATTTGATGCTCCTTTGAGCCTATTTAAAATTCTTCGATCAGACTCTGTTGATCATCTCAAATGTTTCTTTAAATGTTAACTCTTTTATATAAACTTCTTGTGGAATTAAATAAATTAAGGAGAAACTAATACCTATTTACATACTTACAATAACACTCAGATTCCAACACATAAAAGCAAACTAATAAAATAAAATTACCTTAATAAATTACAACTCTCCCTAGCTTATTTAAATATATTAAAACCCGAAAAACAAACACTTACAAAATATCTACAAACATACCAAATTTAAAATATTTTGTTGAACTACCTATATACAAATTTGGCCTCAATACGCGTGTTAAGATATTCATCCAAACTATTTTGCATGTTATAAAGTTTAATTAAAATTTAATCAAAACCAATTAGGCACAAAGCTATAAACTATCCAACACTACAAAATAAATATAAAAAAACTAAGTTGTACATATTTTACTAACCAAAAGAATAGATTAATATGGAACACATATACAAAAGCACGCATTTCAAGATTAGGTACAGCAGATAAAAAAAAAATAAAGAAAAAAAAAACACAAAAAACTATTCCAATAAAAATGTCTAACATAAAACTACAAGCGTTTGCCAAAAAGTTCGTTGAACCGAATAGTACAATGTGAAATCTATTTGCTAAATCAATTTTTTTGTGCGTGTATATTTACCACGCACCATGTGCCATAGCTATATAGTGAGCTGTCAAAAGTGCGTAGACCCCGCAGAGTGCGTAGACCCCAAAAAGTGCGTAGACCTCATGAAATTTTTTTTTTTTTTTTTTTCATTTCAAATTTTATTTTATGAGTATGATGATAATGATTCACAGAGTTAAGTAGTGTAGTGGTGAGGTGAGCGTAGATAAGAAATATTAAGAGATTTTTGCTAATATTTTGGTCTCTTAAAAATTGTTGCTGAAATTTTTGCAAACATTTTTTAGTATCTAGAGTTAGAAAAAGAATCATTGTATAGGATTCGATTTTATGGAAAAGAGCTAGCAGAATTTTCTAGTAACTTACGTAATTATTTAAATAAAGAAAAATATATACTTGACGATATTCTGTCTTGACTGCTCTTTTGAGTTAGTAGGTACAATTTGGCACGTATATTTTAAGAGTTAAGTGCGTGATGTTGTTAAACATTATGCTGACGACTTCTCAGAGAAAATCATACACCGATATGACACACATCATGACAAGTATATTTATAAAAGTACCTTAGTATGCTAAATTGCTTTTGTTCAAAATGTTTAGTATAAATGCTTGCCAAGATTTGGAGAGAAAAGGTGCAGGTTTATATTATAATAAGGTTTGCTGTTCTGCTTTCGATTTGGAATACAGACAAATTTCTTTAAACTTGCTGGTACAAACGTATGTATAGGATCACTCTATTTTGTATTTAAATATTGAGGTAGTATGCGTTGATAAAACATTTTTGAACCATTTTTTTTTTTAAATTTATGAAAGAGATATTTTTGTGGTTATTTAAAAACTCCATTAAAAAGAGACCATCTGATGTAAGAGAATTTAAAGTTTTTATTTCACTTATACCAAATTTTTCAATCCAATATAAATATAGCCCCTTTTACTTGGTCTACAGGGCAAGAATTTGTTTTTAAAGAGGTTTTAAACAAAACAAATATAACGATGAAGGAGAAGTTTAAAAAAATTGGTTTCAGGATGCCACCCCTTTGTGTGTTTGTTGGTGGGTCTGTTCATCCGTAAGCCCGTTCCTTATTTTTATCGAAAAAAATAACTAAATTGAATGCTTTTTGATCTTTATTAATATACGCAAATCAAATATTAATCATCTTTAGTCAGTAAATTAAGTGCGAGATATTATCAATAAATTATTGAAGTTAATTGATGTTAACAAGTTAACCGATTCACCGTGGTTGATTATCGAGTAATTAAGATTAAAATCTTTTTATTTTGGTCGAAATAGTTTTTTAGTTGTCAAGCTGCAAACTGTACAAAAACCTTTAAGAGTCCAAAATATCAACTTTTGTAAGGTTTGGTCTAAAAATCATTTATACATGATGATTCACCTTAGGTGCGACAAAAAAATATTGAGCGTGTAGGTTGGGTTGAGACCATACAAAAATCGTTTTATGGGTGGTGGGGGAGTCAACTTTAAGTCAAACATCGGAAACCGGATGGTTCTAGGGTTTTTACTTTTCAAGATATTTACACATAAATGAACCCATTTTCTCATAAAACTAAGGAGATTCCAGCTTACGATCATTTCTGTAATCGGTTGGTCTTGATCATCAAATTCGTTTTTTTTTTTTTTTGTTCTTACAAAGAAAATAATAATTAACAACGTACATTTTCGTTAGAAAATTAACCCTCCCGTCTAAACGGTGCGTATAGACGAATTTTTTCTTGGATCGACCCAACCTACATACACGCTTAATCTTTTTGTCACACCATAGCTCAATTATCTAAGAAAGAAATATCAACATTCCAAACATTTTTTACTTGCGTTGTATACAGAAATGTAGGAAATTGAATATTCTATAAAAAGTATCGTAGTGATTTTTGGTTGGATACGATAAACTTAAAAAAAAAAACATTTCTTAAATCGAAAATTTGACGATTTTTCGACTATAAATTTTGATTGGAAAGAGTAATCATACAAAAATTGCATAAAAGGAAACAAAAATAACTTCTCTACGAATTATAGCGATCGAGAAAATTAAGTTAACGCTTTTTTTCAAAATGACGGACAATTTAGAGGGTTTTTTTGTTCGAATTTTATGCTTTTATTATCCTCAAGAGGTACTGTTAGAAATATAACAATAAAAATTTTACCAACCTATTTTTGTAGATATTTTCGCTTATTTGATTGGACTAGTTATTTAATTTTTGTTTCAAGAATTTAGTTTAAAAATTTTTATATGCCAATTACTCTGTACATAAGAAAGCATATTCTAAATATAATTATTTATATATAATTCAAAATAATTATTTAAAATAATTATAAAACTGCATTTTGTTTCTTAAATAATTTTTTTAAAAGGTTTGATTGAAGGTTAATAAAAAATAAATCGGGTGGTACAACGGCTCATGAAGAACCAGGGCCTAGTGACTAACAACTCGCAACCATTCCTGTGTGCGCCTTTCGACAAGAATGGAAGGGACCTACAATTTTATGCCGAATCCGAACGGCTGACGAGAAGCACTTATTCGTCACAAGTGATACTCTTGGAGAATTTTTCAATTCCTCGCAAGAGGTAGTAGCTCTGAAAAAAAACTTTTTAGTTTTTTAGGTGGACGAGGCTGGGAACCGATCCCAGACCTCAACCGTGACAGTCGAACGCACTAACCATTACGCTACGGGCTACTACTGATTGAAGGTTACGTTTTTTAAATGGGCTCTATATAAAAAACGCTGGAGGGTTGCGTTCGCTTCTCAGCCTCGTCCACATTAAAACTAAAAAAGATTTTTTTTTTCAGGGCTACTGCCTCTTGCGAGGAATTGACAAATCCTCCAAGAGTTTCACTTGTCATGAATAAGTGCTTCTCGTCTAGCCGTTCGGATTCGGCATAAAATTTGTAGGTCCCCCATTCCTGTTGACACGCGCACACAGAAAAGGTTGAGAGTTGTTAATCACTAGGTCCTGGTTCTTCATGAGCTTTTGCACAACCCAATTTGTTTTCACTATAAAAAAGAACCATTATCTGGCTGGTTTCGCATAGTCTTTCAATCACTACCTAGTCGACATTTTTTTTGTCGAGATTATGAAAGCCGATAATAGAGAAGTCGATATTTTAAAAGTCGACTTTTCGTAAAATTTGTTTTGGAACAAAATTCGACAATTTGCTTTTTAAGTTGAAATTTCATTATACCTATATTTTTTTAAGTTTTTATTAAAAAAGTCGATAAATAGTTACATTTTGACCAAACAACATTTTTTTTTGTTGATTATTCGTTCCTAAAAGCCATAATTGGATGAACTTCAAGTTTAAACATTTTAAAAAATTTTAATTCAATTTAAAGGTGAAATGGGGTAAATTTTAAAAATTAGTTTCGTTGTTTGAAAGGCTATATTCAGAGCATGGATTTTAAAGGTCACTTAAGGAAAAGATTAAAAACAATAACTTTGTTCTGCCCGATAGCTAAAAGTAACAAAAATTTATTTAGAAAATAAACTCAAATTAATAACTATTGAAACTGTTGGTTCATCATTTAATTTGGTGATTCAAAATTATAATCAAACCAATTCATACCTTAACCAAAAAGATTCAAATTATTTTCATTCTTTTCTTACATTAAAAGCTTATTTTTTCGATAGTCAGTTAAATCTCAGATAGTAATTCATAATTATTCTCTAGATAAACCTTAAATAATTTGCTCTTGCTATATTTATTATTCCTCTGATAGCTCAAGTGATCAGCTCAAAATAAATTGTTTACATAATCTCCATTGTCTTTGTAGACCCGTAATTTTTTTTTGTAAGATATTTACTTTAATAGGGTATATCACAATTCAAAACGGATATACATAAGTTTTACTTTCTTATATTTTCAATCATATATTTTTTTTTTCGCTTAGCTTTCACACATTTTCGTTTCCTTTATTTATTCATCTCAAAGTTTTTTTTTCATTTCAACAGCGCGTAACGCCAAAAAATAAAACTTATTCGCACTTAAACATCGATGAAGATCGGTTGTGTGATTCTGTCCCCGGTAACGATCACCAATATACAACATTCTCTGTGCGCTTCTATATTTTTTATTCTGTTCTGTTCTTTTTTTTTCGCTTTACTGCGTGATATTCTTGTCAAGTTTATAGAAAGTCATAATAATCACCATTGGTGCTGCAACGTGCATCGAACACTGATACCGAGCATTTATAACGCGCAACAAAAACAAACAAAAAATAACTTTGAGGGTTAGCGGGGGTGTGATTGAGGTTAAAAGCCCGTAACATTTAAAAGTTCATTATCAATGCCAACAAGTGAACAGGAAAAGATTAAATTAAGTCTTGAGAAAATATTCTATACTTGCGGGCTCGGCAAATAATGTCATTTGAATAAATGTTAAACCGTATCAGAAAAAAAAGAGTGGAGAAAAAAACTTTCAGAATGACATTTATGTCTGTAAATTGAATAATGAGAATCACAAAATGAGGCCTATAATAATTTAGTTTAAATTAAAAAATATAAGTACACATTTTGCTTCTATTTCTTTTTTAAAGCCTTTTGATTAATTTTGACACATAGTTTGGCAGGCAATTTGGCTGTGTGAATTCAATAACTGCTCTCTGTAGTACACACACATATTATCTGAAAACTATTTTTAGAACATGCCTTAGGAGTCAGAAATGCGATTAAATAGATTTCGGTAGAAATATATGTTATGTATAGATGTTATTGCGTAAGTTTGAAAAATGAGACGTTAAAAATTTTATTTTTTTTAATGGTGGGCGTGGAAGTTTTGTTTTGTTTGTCTTTAAATTTGAATGTATTCACATAAATGTCGTGAAGGGGGGCGTATACGTAATATTGTTCGATAAATTGTTTGGTACCTTTGTTAAGATGACGTGATAGAAATTCGATAGATTGTGCGTCATTTAAATGAATTTTGATACGATTTTTTTTAACGAGTTTAGAAATGTATACGTAATAGTTACATTTTTTTTTTTGCAAGGGTTATATTCTCTTTAAATTCGATGATCTGTTACTAACCATAAAATAAAAATAGGTCAATTTTTTATAATTTTTCTTTTGTATCTTTTTCAAAATGTTATACAAAAGTGGGTTTGTACATGGGAAACGAATAGCAAAATGAGAATTTTGTATGGTCGCACATTTTCGCCTAACAGGAGTAAATTCTAATAAAACTTATGAACAAATGGGTTATTGAGGTTAAAATTTGCACGAATTCTGTATTTCCTAGTTCATGAAAGATATCCTGATGGTGTTGATCATGAATTTGCGTTTGAAGATTTGCGAAGACATGTTGGTGGTCGTTTTAAAAAAAAAAAACTTTAAATGCTTATTTTATAACTTAAATTTATTGTACGTGTTTAAAGTGTTTTGTATTTAAATTTAAAGATGGGATCATTTATTCACTTGGTTAAAAAGTGGAGACAAATGTTATTAATTTTTTCCTCTAGAAATTGCTTAAAAAGAGTTTATTCACATTCGCTGGTCGAGACTAATGTGCAAGGTACATTAAACGGACAATATGACAATGCGAACATTTGTGGTTTGATAAAAAGCTTCCCTTATTCTTATTTGTGTGCAAATTTTTGTATACATTTCCGACGGATCCTTGACTTACAAAATTATTGTTTACCGACGGTTGTTGATTTCTATTGAAATCTCATGTTTTATTTAATTTAAATTTTGTATGGAATCGAAAAATATTTCTTTGGAGTATGAATATTTATTTGAGCAATCAATGGAAATGAGTCCTAAAAAAACATATTTTAGTAGCGGAGAAAGTTGATATACAAAATCAGTGATGGTTTATGTAGTTTAAGTTTAAGGAATACCTAGTAAGTGTGTATGTATATGTATGTACATATGTACACATATGTATATTACCCATAGGGTCTTCATCAGAATAAAAATGGATAAAATTTTTAATGATATTAAGAAGAAAAAAAAACCGATTTGCAAATTAAAGATAAAATCAATGTTAGAAGGAAATCCTCGATATATCAAATTTTAACAAACCGAATATGCTGTGCCTTAATCAAATAAATCACTATCTGACGAAAATATAGATAAGATAATTTAAAACAGAAAAACTCATGTTAGTGCTCGGAGTTTGTAAACTGCCAGCGGCCTCATCATGTTAAACAAAAACGATCAAACGATATCGTTTTTAATATAGCTGTCTTTTTTTGTCTCTACTGAAGTGATAGGGATAGCAATATTGAAAACGATACCGTCCGATCATTATCGTTTTATGTGATAAGGCCCCAGAGTTCAACTGAATTTAAACCTTTTATACTAAAACTAGGAGCAAAAACTTATAACTAGTTTTCTTAACATATTTGCATATTTATATTTATATAACATATTTATTTTCAAATTAAATCAGATTTGAGATTTTAATCAAAAAAGACACAACGATGATGAAAAGTACCAATAAATTAGTTCTCGTATTCCATCTGTTCTGTTATCTACTCTAGGTTGACCGTTTTGCATAAAGTTTCAAGTAGCACTTGTGATTTATTTAGCGTTGGAATTGCAATTGTTGGTAAGATCATCTTCAATGCCCAGTTGTTATAGGTACAGAGGTGAAAGACATTTTCACAAATGTATTTGTATGTTTTTATAATGTTTAGTTAATTAAACAAAAAAGTACACTATGGCGTATACGAACTTTTTTTACATTATTTTATGTTGATACAAAATCGTTCTTGTTGTTTCTAAAGTAAATGAAATGATACTGCATTTTAGGGGTTTGCTTACAAATAGCGGTTGTAGGCGGTTTTACATTCTTGGTAAAAATTGTCTTCAATTTGGGTTTTTTTCCACTGTTTCAATCTTCAAAATAATTACTTCTTGTTTGTTTGTTTTTAACAAACTAAGATCTTCTTAATTTCGAATAAATCTTCTTCATTTGTAATAAGTTAAATTCTTTCATAAGTAATTTTTTTAAATTTTCTTTTACATACAAAATTTTTTATACACACAAAATATATTGGCAACATAAAATTTGGTCGTAATGAAAAACTGGCCCAAAATAAATATAGAAAACAAAACTGATCATTAGGTTCATTTGGGACGGGCGTTTTTTTATTTTTTATTTTAGTTTCGAATTTCACTATGAAAAATGGCCCAAAACTTTTATTTTCAAAGGAAAAAAAAGTCCAAAACAAATTCATAAAAATACTTAAAATTTTTAAAATTCAATTAAAAGTACAAGTAACCTCAATTTCAGACAGAAATGCGTTTCGCCCAGATATGACAATGGGGGTGGGGCTCTCATATCCTTCATCATATCCTTCTAAGAGGCAAATTTTGTCGATGTTAACTGACTTTTATAAAAATCAATGAAAAAAGATCCTGTGAATTCCTGAGGCTTTGGTCATCAATATTGTGCTTTTCATTGAATTATATTCACTCGAACTAAAAAAGACGCAATTTTAAATTTCACGCATATCAGATTTGCTCAGTCTAAGCAGTCGTGTGCACTACGCACTCCACCGCATTAGACCACTGACGTCACAGGTCGAGATGTGTTATTTGTTTATCAAATGCATTTGGAGCATCAGCATTTTTATAAGCGCTTTTAAGTATGCTGGCTTGTTCCGCCTCCATTTTTCTCCATACCTTATTTCGATAGACTACAATTCGCAGTACGTATCAAAGGGGGAGAGGTTGGAAGATCGGTAACGAACCAGACTATTAAGTTATTATTGTTATTATTGTACTATTCGTACTAGATAAACAAATAACACATCTCGACCAGTGACGTCAGTGGTCTAAAGCGGTGGAGTGCGTAGTGCACACGGCTGCTAAGACTGAGAAAATCTGATATGCGTGGGTACGAATCCTATAGTGTGCATAAGAAGTTTTTCAAGTAAAATTGGATTAGAGCTCAGCACCACAAAAAGGAGACTGATGAGTGCAAAAATTGCAAAAGCACGAAATAGCTATATCTCCAGCCAAAACAATTGGTAATAGCGCCTTTAAGTTGTTGTTGTTGTTCAAAAATTCAATGAAATTGACGGAATAAAGAATGGTCAAGCCTAATAAGCTGACGTTCTAGTACGAATAGTACAATAATAACATTAAATGTTAGGTCCAAATTTCATGTATCCAAAATATAATTTACTCTGAATTTAAAATTGTATTCCTATTTAATAGGAAATTATGGTATTGCCTACAAGCTTACGTCAATTGTTGATAGAACTGAATGACTATAATTCAAGTGACCCAAACTCGAGATGCATTTTTCGCCCTGGTACGACAGACAAACTCATCAGTTATATTCCGTCGACCGAAATAAGCATTTTAAAAAGGTAGAACAACTTCTAACTGATGAGCCAATTATTGTACCTGAATGAAAAGAATCTCTAATTTAAGGTTGAGTCGGGTAACTGCAAACTCCGTTTATTTGCAACAAATTTTCGAAAATTATAGTCTTTAGAGAACCGGAGTTGAATGAAACAAATTGAATCACCAAATTGAAATGTTTTATTTTTTTTTTTGTATATTAAACGAGCACTAAAGTTTTTTTGTTACCATCAAAATGTCAAAACACAGAGCAAGCGTTAAGAAAAAAGGGGACATTTTATGAAGAGATAAAATTGGGAGCGAAAAATAGTGCCGAGTAAGGCACATCCACATTCATGTAATGTGACTAAAGAAAGAATCTCTCTTCTTAATAGTACGTTGTAAGTTGGACTCACTGGTAAACTGATGCGCATTCCTATTAATTTAATGCGTATTTCAAAATGAAAGATGTGTACCTATGTGAGTGTGGTAAGTTGTAAAAACAACGCCTACAATTTCTATTTGAATATTTTATTCTCATTATAAAAATTTGGAGAATATGTATATATGTATATATATACAAATCTTGTGTATGTTTGCAATCATAATTTTCAAAATCTTATTTTAAACATTTTTCGCTACAATCTTAACAATTAATAATTAATTAATAATTGATTTTTCACTTAAATCCAAAACAAATAAAAAATCAAATTCAACGTTCTGAATGGATTCGTTAAAAATTTTTAATCCCATATTATTTGATTACAGTTATATTCAAATTTTCGATTACCTATAACTTGTTTGAACAAGCAACCGAAACACATTTATTATACAAAGCCCCAGAAAACAAAATTAAATAAAAAATAATTAAAATTCTATAAAAATAACTACAAATTTCCTTTTAATTTACTTAACAAAATATACGTACCTATACAAAGCAAGAAAAAAACCACTAAATAAATGGTCCATTCATGAACTTGTTAACTACCAAAACCCCTAGCTATATAGATTTATTATCCGGCATACTGACAAAACAACTGATCGACATTCTCAATAAATTGATTCCCCCACCATATAAATTAATCTCAACTAAATCCAGCATCAACTTCGACTTTAATTTTATATGCCCAAGCACCACAAAAAGGCATAACTTACCAGATAGCTATACCAATCACCTATTCCTATAGCACTTTATCTACAATTTATAATGCCACAATCCAATCTATAAAACAACATTATCTAATCAAAGATACTGGCACTAAATAATTGACCATTGGTCATTTCTGTTCAATTTTCACAAAGCCCAAGTATATTAATATCCCGCAACATGACTCCCAACAAACGATAAACGCCAAACCAACAACACTGGATATAGACACAGAGTTTCATTTGGTAGGTATAGACATACCACAAAACGTTCGGCGCGGTGCTGTTCAAGTCGACGTGTCAAAAGCAAAATAAAATGTGTTAACTTGAGAAAATTACAACAAATCTTATTCAACAACAACAAAAAATAAAGAATAAAAGAGAAGAAAACAATTCCTTACAACGCAACGGTGTGGCTACATATGAAATAAATATAAATACCAGCGTGCTGTCATATTATAATCGCAAAAGAATTTACGTATATAAATTTCAAAAATATCGACAGCATATTGCCACCGATCGCGACACCATCACAACTGATGGTTTGATCTTATACCCATAGCAACCAACTCTGTGTACCCTATAATTTTGTTGTTTTTTTTTTATTAAATTGTTATATGAACACACATTTCCTATGCAACTTGTATATAATTAATCAATCAATTTGTGTGTGCAACAAGAAGTAATGAACCACTTGGCTGAAATAGAATAATTTTAAGTGCATTCTCAGTACAAACACAAGTTTCATATGCAAATCAATGCAGTTTGAGATATTGTATCTTCCTTTGCTTCACTTACTTCGAGCAAAGCTTCTGGCAATGACATTGATTTGAATCTTTTTTTTTCTTATGTGCACGAGTATATATTTTTGTTTATACGTGAATACAAAACAGAGAAAGACCATTTCAAGGTTATGGACATAAGTCGTTAAAACAAGCACAAAAAAAAATTAACACAAAACTTGTTGCATATACAAGTTTAAATGCGATAGATTCGTTCTAATAAAATATACCGCCAAAGCTTGATCGTTGTACAAAAGATACAGCAAGAAATAAAACAATAAAATGCGAGAAAAAAAGACATATATATACACATACGAACCAAGACACTACAAAAATAATAATAATAAAAAAAAAACAATCATAAAAATTTAAAATAATAATAATACAAAAAAAGAATTCAAAATAAATAAATAAATAGTCGTTAAACAACGCAGCGTGAATTACATTTCTTTTTGTATTTAAGTTGCACTGTTGGATATACACAACACACGTAGTCTAGAGGAAAAAAAATTAAAACAAAAATTAAAAATGAATATATTCAACAAGATCGTTTGTTATTGTTATAACAAAATGTGTGCTTTTTTAACACTCGCTAAGATACAGAGAACAAAATCCCTCCTTCAAGTTTATCTTTTGAATCTGAGAAATGTAGAGATATCTTTATGTATATGACAACAAGTTTTTGCTAGCAGGGTTGCCAATATAGCAATATATGTATAGTTAAGCGAAAGGCAATAAATAATCTTAAATGTATTACATTTTTTGACTAAGATTTGATTATTTGGTGTGAAGATGCGATGACATTGTGTGCAATTTAGTCTTCAGTGTTGGTGTTGGTAGGTATTTAAAATTTGATGTTGTTAGTAAGAGTTTTTGGCTTCATGCGCGAACGCAAAAAAAAATTCGGGGGGGGGGGGGGGGGTTTGAAAAATTTAAAATGTTAAAAATATTATATTTTATCACAAAAAGTCGAAATCTTAACTTGATGGACAAAAATGTTTCAACTCCGATTTAAATGAAAACATCTACTTTTAAAATTAGAAAAGTTATTCTTAAAAAAAAAAAACAAAAACATTTTCTCTGAATTAAAACATTCCTTGCCAGCCTGAGCAGCACAAGATTTTTTTTTTTAATCGACAAAAAAAAAACTAATTATTTCATAATCATTTACTTACAAATCTCAATCAGTTTATTATTAAGAAGGTCGAAAATAAAAAAAAATCTTTTTAAGGCAGGTCCTGCTTTCATTTAAATTGTTTATGTATTGTGGTTCTTTTACGAACAAATTTCTATTAGCATTTATTGACTGGTTCGTATTCAAAGACTGCTAGATTCCAATTCTCAAGAACTTAGGGCGAGTTCGTATTGCAGAAATCTGCGGCAAGCCTAATATTTGCTTAGCTTCTGTATATCGATTTTATTTGTCTTTTGCACGCAGAAAGCAAGTAGGCGGCAGTTTTTTGTTTAATAAATTTGTGTTCGTTAATATGGTAGCGCAGAAAATCCAATTTTTTTAGAATAATTATTAAAAATCCGAGATTTTTTTAATTAAATTTCAGGCGGGAAAAGGCGATCTTTGGTCTTATGGGTGACATTTGGAACGAAATATTCTGTGTACGCTAAAATTTTGTTTCTTACCTATCTGTTAAGGTATAAACTGTCAACTGTCGGGCACAAACTGCCCGACGGCGACTTTGCTAACATAATTTTGATGTTTACAAACGTAACTTGTTTTGCAGGCCTGCTTATGCTTAAGTCAGATTTCAATTTTTGTTTACGAACACAAACTTCGGAGATATAAGTTAGTCAGCCGATTACGAACTCGCTCTTAGTTATTATCAAAATGTACGTTGTTATTTAAAACATTTTTTTTAATCAAACAATATATTTTAATTGGTGCGGAATGCTAACACTTTCCAGAGGCGACTGCATACAAATTTAGTCAAAATTAGTTAAGCCATTACATATTAAAGGTAATATCTTTATTCAACTTTATTCAACTGGAAACTCAAAAATTAAGGGTGAAATTCTTATGCGAGGAAGTTAATTTGATACATTTTTTTGATTGAACCCCCAACCTGCGTTTGCGTTTGGTTGGCTTAGACGTGAGCTAGAAAAAATTCACTCGTAACTTTCAATTTTCTCAAAAAGTAGGAAAAGTAGCACAGAACCATTTAGTTTTCAGTTTTCAATTAAGAATTAATAGGGGTAGTGAACAATAAAAGCCAATTCCGCATTTTATTTTACAATTTAAATAAAAAAATGAAAAACGAATTTTTCAACTTTTTTTTTTTTACAAAAACTATGGACATCAATAACTTGATTTGAAAATAAAATAAAATAAAATAAAATAAAATAACGGAGTTCTAGCTTTCAAAAAAGGTAAATTTTTTTGTTGTAAGTGTTGCCGTTGTTTTTTAATATTATCTTTAAAAAAATGCCCCTCCTCTCTAAAGGGGGGGAAGAGAAAGAACCCCTGTCTATGGCAAATAAATTTTGTATTATGTTTTATGTTCCTTTAAAAAAAAACGTTATTATTTTTTGGCGCCATATGAAAACAGCTCTTGCTATTTAAATTTTGCCTAATTTAGTATACATAAACTTTTTCGAATAGTTTCAGATATACAGAAAAAAAACGAATTGATAACTCCACTCTCAGCCTCATTACATGATAAAATAACAGTGAATGAATTTGTATTTACCTTTTTTGTTTTTTCCAAGTAAATTGGTCAGAAAACATTCAATATCTAAGACAATAACATGGTTTTCCAGATTTGTTGACTTTTCTACCCCCCGCATCTTCCTTATTATCGAAAATATGAACATAACTTTTTTTATAGACAATTTATTTGTCTCTAATTATGTAGTAAAGACTTTTGAGCTAACATGTTAGGTTGTGCCAATATTCACGAAAATCTAAAAAGAGGTACCATTACCCCCTCTCCTGAGTTTAGCTCGCGGCCCTGGGCTGGGGACTTTGGGTATGTTATACCTGGGGGTAACCACTTCCATATAAAAAATAATCTAGAGAGCACTATTTTTTGCAAGCAAAATTCCTTCGTTGACTGTACTATATATTCGTAGCACGATGCGTAGAACGATGCGTAGTTCATATGCTCGGTCTATGTTCAATCCTCATTGACGGAAAAAAAGTTTTGTTTTAAATTTGTATTAAATTCTTATTTTAGGTGTGTGACCTGATGTACATCGAGGTAGAGCCTTAACAGTTGGACGAATTTGCTTTAAATATGGTGTGAAGCATTTTTAAATGCAATCCTTTTGGTATTTTTTTGCATATTACTAAAAAACCAAGCTCAATTTGAAGACAATTCCGAAATCCTTTTTTGTAAAATTGGCCTATTCAAACAAATTTAAATCTATATACTCAGGCTCGTTTCACACACATTCGGTTTCATTCGGTTCGGTCTCTATTCGGTTTGTATTCGGCTGTGCCTGATATTTGCGAAACGATAAAACGGTGCTCTACGGTTTCTATTAGGTTTTTATTTTTGCCGTTTTATCGTTTCACACATATCAGACACAGCTTAATACAAACCGAATAGAGACCGAACCGAATAAAACCGAATGTATGTGATACGAGCCTAATACGCTTACCTATGCAAAACCTACCCTGTACAATTTTCTCTATAAATACTGAACCGAACTACATAAATTATACAACGTTGGAAAGGTTTTTCCCCACGGATGTGGAAAAACCAAAAAGTATGTCTGTATGTAGCTGATAAAGCATTTAATGGAAATTTGAATTTTTCCAGGTACCTAAATGATTTTTATCATTTTAAGGGTTGGGCTAAGAAGTCTGAAATATCGGGAGATGATGAGCATTATTGATTTGGATTTTTTGGTGGAAAATTTGGAATCCATATCTTACCGAAATGCACGGAGAGTAACATTTTTATATATTTTTGACCAAAATTAACATCCATAGAAAATACATAAATGTTGAAGTATAGTAGACTAAGCTTTAAAATCAAAAAAATAAATATTTTGAATGTACGGTGTAAATACATAAATACATACATATGTTTGACAGTATTTGAAAAAAAGTGAGTTTGTGTGAAATTAGAGTTTATTTGTTATCGTATTTCTCAATATAAAGGCTCTCCCAAACCAACGCGGATTATTTGCTATTTAGGGCGAATCATTCAAAATAGTTACAAAAATGACAAATAAACAATGCTAAACACCAACAAAAATACCGGCGCGTCGGCGAATGTACCGCTTTCGCTTTGACTTGGGAGAGCCTTCAACCAGTTTTTATTTTTGTATTTCTCAGGGCCACTAGATACACGTTTTGTTGCAAGATTACCCCCGACTTCATAAAAGTAAACATTCAGAATCAATTTTAAAAGAATCGCGAACTAATTTTACTATTAATGCGTACATTTTTGCTAAACTTTGATATCATTCTGAAAGCAAACATCAACACTTCTAAAAAAAATAACATTAATATAAATAGGGCTTGAGTTTTATAAACCTTATTTGAAACTCGATCGAGACCTGCAAAAAATGTTATTGTAAAACTACAAAATAAGTACATTTTAGAATTCGTCGGTAAAGCTTAGAGTTTTTCCAGCAACATTGAGAAAAGTCTGAAATGTTATGTTTTCTTAATTCATTTTGAACGTACCTTAGGTGGCACGCTTCACAGGTTCCGATGATTTTAACTCCTTTTATGTGTCCTTTGTCTTGCTCACGCAACTCTTTTAACCATTAAAAAGACCAATGGTTGTTTGAATTTTTGGTATGTGGGTACTCGCCAAAAAAATCATATTTAATGGACAAAGATTGCTTAAACTTAAATTAAGGGTAATATTTGCTTAGTTTTTTCTTTAAAAGATACAAAATTAGGTGAATAATATCCGTCCATTTTGAACTTACTAAGCGGGAGCATATTTTCATATTTTTTTTTAAACTATAGAGTTGGAAAATATAAATTTATTTTATTAGAAAAAATTGTCAAATTGTATTTGCCTGGATTTGTGCTTGGATCCTTCCATATACCGATCGAGCATGCAACCACTGATCTAATTCATAGTACAAAATTATGATACAAAATGTTTATGAGTTCATATATTATGTACGTCGCACAGTTTTCTATTTAGTTGACAAGGGAGATTTAAATAGTTTTAGCAAAACAAACTATAGACTGAATACACTTTTTGTAAAGGCTTCGGTACCTACTAAACACAGGCCCTTTTGCAGGAGAAGGTTTTGGGTTTCAACCCCACCCCCCATAATGGGATAATAAGTATAAATTAAGATCAACTTTCAAAATCATAAAAATTGGCGTTTCGTCCCGGAGTTCTCTCTTTGACTCTTCAGTTGACAGCGAGGGCCTTTTCAAGACGCAATTTTTATGAAGTTCAGTCCAGCTTACATCAATTTTACAGCGAAAATCAATTGTGAACTATATCCAACCCAATTAGAATTTCTAATCAAAAAATTGAAGTAAGCTGGACTGAACTTAATAAAAATTGCGTCTTGACAAGGCCCTCACTGTCAACTGAAGAGTCCAAGTGAGAACGCCGGGACGAAACGCCAATTTTTATGGGCTAAAGGCCGTTAAAAGCTATATTGAATCAATAATTCAAAGAGTCCAAGTGAGAACGCCAGGACGAAACGCCAATTTGTATGGACTAAAGGTCGTTAAAAGCTACATTGAATCAATCAACTTTCCTATTTATAATAATTTTAATTTTTTGAAGAAAATCATTGGTGCCATGATATAAAAGTAGGTACCGTTATTTTTGGTTAAAAAAAAGATCGTGTGGGCATAATTACTCAGTACAAATAGTAGGTACCAAGTTTAAAGAAAATCCATTCAGTCGCTTAGGCTGTACTTGCGCGGATAGTTAGACAGAATTGCAAGACCCACTTTTTCGTGGGGAAAATTAATATCTCGAGCTCGATTTTTTCTTACGAATACATAAAATTCCATTACCTAGATATATCGCAAGTAAAAACACGAATGTGTTTTACCCGAAAATCAATGGTTTTTTTCTGTTCTTAACGTACTTTATATCAATGAAACAATTTTTGCACACGGCTCGACCCAAAACATATTTAAATTAGCGAAAACCAGTTCTCTTGTCATTTTCAAACAGGAATATCTAAGCAACTCATTGATTAAATCGTGTTTATATCAACCAAAATCAGCTGATAAGTGATTTCAAGGAATGAATATTAACCATTGAATAAAGATAATTATAACTTAATGAAATCACGAAGTATTGTCAAAGAAAATTTAAAATTAATTTATCTTAATTAAATAAACTAATTCACCAAAGTGGGTGATGGATTAACAAGTAGTTGAATTAAAAATAACTTTGTTCTTTATACCAAAAACTAGATAAACGAAAACAAACGCATTGACAAAAAACTTTGATTTCATGAGAAAGTGTGTTTTGACATTCTGATGGTGTCTGGGATAATACCAACACTTTGGTTTAGAGTGGTTTATTAGCAGTTTATTATTTATTACAAAGAAACTTTAGTATACCTTTATTAATTTGTTATCTATGTTTAAGTTCACTTGTGCAATTCAACTGAATATTTTGTTTAATAGAAGGGTGTATACAATTTTGAAATTTAGGCGATATCAAATGAGTCTGGTAATACTGGTGTCAAGCAAGCAAGTGATGTAACCTTTTTTTCGCACGATTTTTTGTATGTTGTGCGCTGCTGGCGCTGCTGGTACACACAAACATTGCTAAATGAAATCCAAAAAGCTCGTTGTTGTGCGCGTCTGAATACCTAAACGGATTTGTTGAGAAACAAGGGTGGTTGGTTTGTTTCGAATTGCGTTTGATGGGGTTTAAACAAGGGAAGCTAACACTATGTATAACTGTACCCCGATCGCAGTCGCAATAAAACAAGTCTCCCGCACAGAATTTATACGTGTGTATAGGTAGGTTAGGTACATATCTATAGGGTAGGAAGAGCTGTTTTATTTCCACTTTAAGAGTTTAGAATAAAAGAAGAAATATACAAAATGTTATAAAAATAGCAGAGAATTTTGTGTTTTTGTAAACTGAATATTTTAATTCTGTTTAAAGATGAAATGAAGTTCAAAGCTTTATGCGAGTGAGCTTATTTGGTTGGTATTTTGAAGAATTATAGGATATGTTCACGTTCACGATCATCATCAGCACTATTATTGATTTTTCTTCTGGATAGCTATCTTTCAGTTTTTGTTTGTTTTGTTTTGTTCTGTTTTTTTTTTTCTGTCGTTGTAGCTGTTTTTGGTTAATGCTTTTTTTTATGGCAAAATAGGTTTATAATCTGAATTATCCATCTGTTTTCTTTTTGATTAATTTTTTTTTTTATAATTTGCACGCAACAGAAATTATGACGAGAAAAAGCAACTGACGGACGCGACGACGAAGCGAAGATTGTGTTTAATTAATTAGTTGCAATAAATAATGGTTGGTGTGCAAGTGGTAATTGTTGTTATTTTTTTTTATAGAAAACTACCTAAGTATATAGTGCAATTAACTGCGTGGATAATTGCTTAATGTAGTTTATTTTGAAATGAGGATAAACAAGAAGGTACCTAACATATATGTACCTATATTTTATCAAAACCAAATCTTTATATTTTTCCAATGAAATAGGTACTAACTACTTCGAGTTAGGTATAATAATTATACTTTCTTAAAAAATATAGGTATACGTACACCTATACCTATTCTAAATAAACATACGTTTTTACGATGCGTTAAATCTAAGTAAGTGTGTTGTGAAATGTTAGATAGGCATAGGTGGTGATGTCATTGGGAGATAAATTTGCAATGTGTCGGCACAATTCAAAAAGTTTAATTATAGCAAATTAGTTACGCAATTTTGTTTCAGGGACGAAGTTTTTAGAGTGGGAGTTATTAGATATACACAAAACATGTTTTTTTTTGTCTGTTTAGTTTGAATACAAAAATGAACAAGTTTTTTTAAAATAATTGTAAAGACAAAAGAAAACGTGGCTAAGATTTTAAGCATTTATCTTTTTAATTCGATCGTTGCTAGATATAGGTATACTTTAAAAAAAAATAAGTGCTTGCTTGGGCCTTACGTTTATTATTTTTGATAGTCCTATAGGTATTGTAGATCTGTAGAAAGAATTTTTTAAACGTTTGTCTTTACCTATTAAAATTACTAAGGTCCAGTACCTACCAGTTGTACAGTTACGAGGCATAATTTCTCGAGTTCATTCCCCTATTTCGAAGGCTTAACTAGAGTTTTACTCCGAAGCCCGGATCTCACACTGAAAAATTTTAAAAACAATATTGTTCAATCATAAATTTTTTTATGTTGTTAACAGTTAAAAGAACAAATAGGAACAAATTGTTACTTTATCTGAAGAAAAAGTTCGTCTATCTGGCTGTTTTGAATATCCATGAGTATTTTTCGTATGATTTATTTTGGAAGTAAGCACAACCTAGTAACATAGTTAGCTTACAGCAGTATCAGGTTCCCGATACATGAAGAGTCACTGCCTGAGACACGATGGATTTCCATCTTATACGTCCCCAAATACGCTGCTTCCAATCATCAAAAATAAGTGATCTGGATCTGGCGCCCGCTCGGCTTGGTCTTTAAAGCGGAGGTTTTGTCTCCCTTGGGTGAAACATGTGTTGTCCATTCGCTCTATGTGACGGATCCAATGTATTGGACGTGTTGTGGCTTTCTGTATTACATCCACAATTTTGTACTTATCATCCAGGGTCTTTTAGGAGGACTGGGCAGTATAAGGATTTTGTATAAAGCATGCACTTCGTCTTATACAAAAGAAGTTTGGAACCCATATGTTTTGCCAGCCCGTAGTAACAGTGGTTTCCTAGGGTACTTTTAGCTGAATTTCCACTAAGGCGGCATTCGTGGAGTTTATGTTTACCGCGAGCCATCAATAATAACATTTTTTACTATAGCCGTTTTGTACCTAGTCCTATCCTCGTTTTGTTTGAGACTAACAAGTTTAGCCTGGGGCATTATCACGTAAAACAAAACCGATTGTTCGATATCTTTTTTGAGATAGCGATAGCTATCTTTATTTTTTCTACAGAAGTCCTATCGTTTTCGTTTTACGTGATTAAGAGACCCCTGTTCTTCAATCGTCGTAGAGGACTCTATAACGGCATGGAAGCATCTATGTTTTCTCTATCGTCTGCATATTCCAATAGTTGAACGGATCTCTTGAAGATTAAGATAGTGCTTACAGTGTTGATGCCTGATCTATGCACTATCTGCTCCAGAACGAGGTTGAAGAAGTAACATGATAGCGCATCTTCTTGGCGAAACCCTGTGCAGGTTAGAAAAGTTCAAAAGAGGTATTTCCTAATTGGACATTGCACGGTGGGTATTCTAATATCTAATATTCAGCCTTAAAGTCGATGACAAGATGGTGGGTCTCGATTTGAAATTCAGAGTGGTCTTTTCCAGAATTTGTTTTAGTGATTCGAAGATTTGATCTATGGTCGATGTGCCGGGCCGGAAGCCATACTGATACCTGCTGATTAAATAGTTACAGAACGGCTAAAGACGCTCACAGAGTACGTTCGATAGGATATTCCTCAATAGTTCTTGCAACACATAGTACCATCCTACGAGCTACGACTGACCTCCAACTTTTCCTAGGGTACACAAGCCATCAAATTCTTTCATTTTGTATGTATAGCTCTTCAGTTCAAATGTTCTGCATTGAAACAGCATTTAAAAAAAAATTTTGAAATATTGTTTCACTTTTCCACACTCATCCAGAAATGTGCATTATTCGTTTGAAATCTTGAAGAACTTATCACTTTATGAATGATCAGAAACTGTCCTCCCAGTTAAAAAATGAGAAACAAACTAGAATAGAATAGAATAGAATAGAATGATGACTTTATTGATTGAATAATAAAATTTACATAGTTAATATTAGTACAAGTCTTGTTTAGACCTGGTTTTGAAAACGTCGGCCAGATTGACAAAAATAATGAAAGTAAAATGAAGCATGAATTATGATTTTTTAAAAATATGAGTTTTAAGATGTAATTAATTTAAAAATTTAAAGAAAAGTAAAAAAAATTTGACAAAATTTAAGAAACGCATTATTTTACAAGCATAATGATTTGAATTTAAAAATTTTCTGATATAATCTTCTGTCTGTAAATGGAAGCTGATTTGATAAAGCTGTATAGTTTATTCCAGCCATTGGAACCATTCAGGATGCATAAAACGTCTTCTCTGTCAATATAGTTTGTACTAAAAACAAGTCGCCTATATTCCCGTAGGATGGGACACGAACCCAAAAAATGATAAATATCTTCTCTTTCCTTTGTGTTGCATAATTCACATTGCAGAGGCAGATCTGGTCTGTGAGGTATAAAATTTAAATGAAGAATTTCTCCTCTCACACGGAAAATTGTAGATATCAGTTCTGATGAGTTTTTGTCATGAAAGTAGTTTGCTGTAGCTAGATTGAACTGAAAGTTACTGTAGTAATTCCTATATTGGAATGCTCTAGCCTGATTTATACAGTCATCACGATGATTTGTGTCCACTTTTGATAAAATGATGTACACAGTTTTTTTAAGCTCGAAAATGTTTCCTGTGTTAAAGTTTATTATTTCTCCGACAGATTCAGAAAGGGTTGACCAGGTTTTTAGGAAATTCAGTTTATTTACGACTAGGTGATTTAAAATCTTCTTGACCAGCCTCGAGGAATCCATTTGGAATATTTTTAAAATGTAGTCGAAGTGAATTTTCAGAGAATCTATAAACATTGGCGGTATTCCAGTTTCGATGTGGAGCATATAGTTTGGGGTCGTAGCAGGTAGTTTAAAGATTCGCTTTAGAAAAAATCGAAGCAACTTGTCCACATCGTTATACTCTTTGTAACCCCAAACTTGAGCAGAATACAACATAATTGATTTGGAAATAGCTTGGAAGAGTTTGTATTTATGTGAGTGATGAATTGATATGTTTTCAATGCATTTTTTCCAAGAAACACATACAGCAGATTTTGCTTCTCTGAGTTTTGCATTTATGTGGTTTTTGAAACAAGGATTACTTGAAATTATAACTCCCAAATATTTAAATTCTTTTACCACTTCAATTTCGACTGCTTTGTACTTCCATCGTTCACTAGCTGCATACCTTCCGTGTCCTTTTCTGAATACCATTATTTTAGATTTGTTTAAATTTACTGTTAGGTTCCAGGTGTCACAATACCTTTTGAGGACATTAATCATCCTTTGCAATTGGTGAGGAGATTCTGCTAAAAGAACAATGTCGTCTGTGTACATTAAAACTGGAATTTCTTCACATGCTACAGTAACCCCTCCACTAACACAATCCACCAAATCGTTGATAAAAATTGTCCCATCGAAGAACTAAATTCCTCTGAAAGACTCTCTCCATCCCAAACCGTTATCGAGTCATTTTCATAGAGTGCTCTTAATATTTCAATAATTTTTGAAGAAACGCCGATGCCAGCTAGTTTGAAGAAAAGAGACTCTCTATCAATGCTGTCAAAAGCTGCTTTGAAGTCTATGTAGAAAGCGTACATTTTCTTCTCTTGCTGCACGTATAGTTCTGCTATGTTTACCAAGAGGAAAACCTGATCTATCGTGGAGTAACCAGTTCGAAAACCAGCTTGAAACTCACTCAACACGGATTTCTCGTTTGTCCAGGTAACAAGTCTACGGAATATCAAACTGGCAAAAAGTTTCATGGATGTGTTCAAAAATGAAATCCCGCGGTAGTTTTCAACAGCTAAGGCATCTCCTTTTTTGAATATTGGGAATATTATTGCAGACAAGAATGTTGATGGGATGGCGTGCGAATTGAATATATTATTATAGCAGTTTTTAAGGCTTATTATAAAATCTGAAGAAGCGAATTTAAAGAACTCATAGGGGATTCTGTCTGGTCCTGCGGCTTTTTTTACTTGAGTTCTGTCTAATACGGAAAGGAGTTCTTCTACGGAGAAGTTGGAATCTAAAAAGTTGTCCTCAACATATGGCATTGCGTATTGAACTCTGGGAGATATAAACTCGGCATTTAGCAGAGAAGAAAAATAGTTTTTCAACTCCGCTGCTTTCAATTGGCATCCAATTGTTAGATTTGATCCACTGACGTTTTTTAATACTTTCCAGAATTCGGCGGGTGACTTTATATTTGATAAAGATGTGATGATGTTCATGTGGTAATCCTTCTTCTTTTGTAAACACAAGGTTTTATAGTTTTTGTTATATTTTGCGTACCACTGTTGAAATTTGGTATCGTTGTGTTTCCGAAATAGAGCAAGATATGCGAAAGAAAGTTTTCTGGCTGCTTCACAATCCTTATCGAACCACTTTTCTTTACTAATTTTGGCAGTTTTTTAGTAATTTGTTGACGTGGATTTGCTTTTTTCACAACATCAAGAAGATCTTCCAATGTTGGGGACGGCGTCAGGGTATTGAGAGATCTAAGTTCATTGCTCAGGTTTTGTTGATAATCCTCACGAAATTTTTCGTTCCACTTAAGTTTTGGAGGGAGATTAAAGTCCGCTTGGGAAGCCGGTGTGTCACTCATAATGGAGAGAATCAATGGCATGTGTTTGGAAAATGTCTTCACACCAACTTCAAAATCCAATTTTTTGTTAAACCAGGCCTTGCAGCGACACCATAGTCAATTACGGAGTGAGCAGAAGATCGAACAAAAGTATACTCTCCCAAGCTATCACCTGCGCATCTTCCATTCAATACAACAAAGATATAAGAATCACAGAGTTCTAGGAAATTGTTACCTTTGGTATCCTTGCGGTTGTCTTTTGAGGAACGATCATAAGCAAGCTCATAAGGGTACACTGAAGAATTTAGAGGCCAGCGCGGTTCGTTACCTATTCGTGCGTTGAAGTCTCCTAGTAAAAGTAGGTTCGGTTCTGAAAGTTCAGCTAATAAGTCTTCTAGGCAGGAAAAATCTTCATAGCAGTGATTGCAATTGAGATATATTCGGAATATTAAATGTGTGACTCCTTGCTCCTGAAACGAGATGACGTGGAACTCCTCATGCTTTTCAAATTTTAAAATGTGATTATGTTCTCTTTTAAAGCCTACCACCATTCCTCCACTTGCTCTTCCTATGTTATGTCTTCTCGTTGCAGATGACCAAGTTAATTCATACCTTCTAAATACATTATTAAACATTTCATATTGATTTTCTACTAAAAACGTTTCTATTAAAATAAACATATCAAATTCTCGTACAAAATTGAAGAAATCAGGGAAAAGTAGTTTATTTTGAAGTCCTGTGATATTGTAACATAGTATTTTTAAATTTAAGGTTTTAATGCTTTTAAAATCATTATAATCTACGTTCACAATTTTAAATTAAAATTTGTTCGGGCGTGACAAGTTAATTTAACGTTTAATGTCACAAAGTTTTTTCACACGTCATTTACTCCATTACTAGAAAAAAAAAGATTATGTTTTGAAATGTTACCGATTTGACACATTTTCAATTTCTACTATATAACCTACCATACACAATTTGTAAATTAACAACAAATAAGCTCAGTCTGTGTAACCATAAATTAAACACCGAAACAGACTCTAAGTTTAGGAAAAGGAAAATAATTAAAAACAATAAAACTGAAAATAAACTGACTGTGAAGTAGGTAAGAAAAAAAAATATTTTAGCTTTGAAAACTGGAGATTTTTAAATTAATTAGATCCAGTTTTTTAGACGAGTTAAATAACAAAATTTGGTAAGTTACCTCTTATTTTACTTTTGATATTTGATTTTCCGTAATTTGTAAGTCTTTCTGCATTCACCCCCGCTTCAAAACTGCTTCTTGATGTTACTGTTGACACATCTAATTCCAGTCTTAAATAACTCTGGTTTAACTCACCACTGAAAAACTCTGGCCCTTACTATTACATATGTATTTGATTCCCGCCATTGTGTGGTGTAAATTTTAGGATTTATTTTTTATGTTTACCCTTCACCAGCAACCCAACTTCCAGTCAAGAGATGATTTACCCCGCTGTATGACGTGTAAGAAAAGAAGTCGACTACACTATTATCATAACAATATAATAAAGTAACTCCTCTTTTAAAGCACAATGGCGCAAGCAAAATCAAAAAAAAAAAAAAAAAAAAATAACAAGAGGTTGGTATTGTAAAAACACAAAAAAAAACTACCCTCAAACTTGCAACTCTCTTATTACGCCAACGACGACAACAAACGATGTCTAATATGATGACGATGGAATGGAATTTTTGCATGGCGGCGCGCGACAACATTGCACATAGTATACGCGCGTTTCTATGAAGCCCATCCCACATTTTTTCCATACCATATTCCAAGGAAGAAGGGACAACATTAAATACAACAACAAAAAAATAGTTTAGTAAGAGAGAAGAAATCCAACCCTACATTCCTGGGCATGATTGCCAACTGGGAAGAAGAAAAAGTTTTGTTAAAACAACATCTGCAGCTCAGATAAAACGTTTAGATTTTCAATTAATCTTCAAAAAATAGGGTGGGGATGTTTTAAACGAAGATAGAATGATTTTTTTAGCATACAGATTCCTTAATCAAATAGTATTTCAGTGTTGAACATACGTCGCTCATCAGGAAGTGGAAAAAGAGTATAACTTCATACAACAAACTTCAATAAGAAAAACAAACACTTGCAATTAATTCTGAGCGAAGCAAAAGTGGATAATTGTGAAGCAAAAGTGGAGACTTGCGAAACAAAACCTGTATAGTTATCAATTTCAGTGTAAGAACTTTAAGCCAACTACGCTACTAACGCGAAACAAAATTTTTTGCTGATACACCGAAATTCCGATGAAAACACAGAGAGAAAAGATTTATGGAGAGTTTTACCAATTCCAAATGAATAAAACAATAATTAACGAAAAAATAAAATATACGCATGCTGTCATGAAAGAAACAACAACTACAAATACCAACGAAAGCGGAGACTTGCGAAACAAAAATGAAAATTTGTTTAAATAAAGTGGGGACTTGCAAAATAAAAGCGGAGACTTTCTACACATAATCTGGTATAATTTTCAATTTCAGCGCATTAACTTTAAGTTTATGACGGCACTTATGGACTCCGAAAGGACTAAAGAAAACACGCCACATAAATGTTTATGGAGAGTTTCTCTAACTTAAATAAATTACACAAGAAACTTGAGAAACTGAAAATGTGATAAAAGAAATAAGCATTAAGAACACGAACGAAATTCAATGTCATTTGCCAAACACAATTATTGGTGCATGCAATAAATTCAGTGCTCAAAAAGAATGAAGTCTTTTGTTAGCAATCACTTCTATCAATTTATCTTATCATCTGCATACCATACTTTATGATTTAACTGTGTCTTTTTTGTACTTCTGCTATTCTATTTTGTATATGTATGTAGATTAAGGTATAGATCTATTTCATCATAGACCAACAAGCAAGTTTTATTTGGTCAGAGCTACCACTAAATCTAATCAATCAACCAAAAAAGAATAAGGGCCAAGGTCATCAGCCTTGTGGAACACAATTTTAATCTTTAATTCTATGCAATATTCCTTAAGTCAAATTTCTCATCCAACTAGACTCAATACACGGTGTTCACATTGGACTGACTCTTCCTCCTATTTTTGACTTCTCTGAAATTTATCTCCCTCCCACTTTATGGTTAGAAAGAGCGAAAAGTAGTAAATTTTAAAAAAAATTAAGAATATGTGGATCTATTTTTTGACGTTTTCTTTTGAAAATTTGGAGGAGTCATACGATACAAAAATTACAGGCAAAAAAACTATTTGCAGTGAATGTTTCCCGTTATTTTGGGTTAACCTCAAAGGTCATAACAACAATCTTTTGAAATCCAAACAATTTTAGTTTAGTAGTTCTTGCCAAATAGGTACTTCTTTGACCATACCTGGCATTCATATTCCTAGACCTACCCTATCTATGCCACCTTTTTCTTTAAGAGAGTTTTGTTGAAAGTGACTTTTCAGCTATCCCCAGGTTTATTTCCTTCTGTTTTTTTGTATGTTTTCTTCTCTGTGTACTATTCATTTGCTTCATTTTTGTTGATTGCCTCGCCCTCTTGGCATTCTTAGTTCTCATGCATTGCCATATCGTGTTATCAACCCCTGCCAATGTTCTTCCTTGTTGTCGTCTATACAAACATAGCTATACCTACTCTTTATTCTATGTATATTTTCTAGAATAAGAATTTTGGGGTTGAATGTTATAGGGATGATGATGGTGGAGAATGATATGGCTAGTGCATGGGGCATACTGTAAGTTTTATCTTATACCTACTCACACGCAAATATAAGCCATCGAGAGAATATTGCAATACAAAAAAAAATAGAAAAACAAGAATAAAAATGTTAAAAAAAAAATAACACCTAAAAATTACTATAGCTACGAAAACTTAACAAACTTAAACTCTTGACTGCCATTATGGTTTCCAACAACCCCTCTCTTTTTATTCTTGGCATTCAGAATGTTAGGTATACGAGAAGGTATGTATATAACCCTGTAAATATGTATAAATGTTGGCAGGTATATAAGTGATTTTTTTCTTCGCAGAGTTTTATACGATTAGGTGCGAATAGCGACTGAGCTCAGGTAAGAGGGTCATATTACCTGCCTTCATTTAAGGTGCACGCCTTGCAAATCTCCATACTTATTTTTCTAATGGGGCTTGAATATGAAAGTATATACTAATACAAATGTATATATGTATATGAGGAAGGACTGTTAAGTAAACAAAACGTATGTAAAGTTTTTGAGTGGAATGTACAACTTTTGTTTCAGATGGAACACGAGAGATGGACTTAGGCGAGGCGAACGCCATACCCTATAACATAAATTGTGTGATGCATTTAGAGTTAAGATGAAGTAATATTAAGTTAAATCCCCAAGTTCCATAAATTGGAGTTATAATTTGTCTAAATTATTTCCTTAATATTTTTTTTTATTTGAGAATTTGTTTTAATTAAAATGAATTTGAGCATTTGAGTCTTGTAGCACCACTTAAGGATGGGAAAGATTTTAAAAAATGTGCATTTTGTGCGGGCCACCAGAGATTATGTAAGATGGAGGTATTCATGAGAAATGCAACAGTAATACCAAGTTTCATTATCGGGCCATTATTTCCAAAATGTTTCCAGCAATATTTGCATATCTTACTAAAAATATAATCAATCTTACATAAAAAGGGCTATAATTTTTGTTTGCGTAGTCCAATCGTCTTAGTTTCAATGCCATTAAAGGTTCTCCATTAAAAAGTACCTTGAAATAGAATTTACCAAAGTAATTTGTTCCATTTGATTCACAACAATCTCTTGCCCTTGATAACCTCTTATTTAAAATTGCTAAAGGTTGCCAGAGGTATACCCAGCATTTTTCTGTTTTTCATTTGGAAACGATCAAAACATTTTTTTATACCGAAACTTTGGGGTTCGGCTCAAAAAGTGCACTTTTTCCTTAGACATCTTGCTGAGAAACAATTATTTTACTTTGAAAAGTGGTCATTTTGTAGATATTAATGCAAGAAAATTAAAAAAATCCCCTAATATGTGAATATCTCTTACATTATGCTTCAAATTCCAATCTTGTTTTGAAAAACTAAAAACTGCAAACGTAGTTATCAATATTTTTTTTTGTAGAAATGGATAATTTGCAACAAATTTTAGGTGAGAACCAATTCCACGAAATTTAAGGTGAAATATTATACTCTGTCTTGGTGGGAATTAAATCCAATTTGAAAAACCTAAATTGGAACACGTTGACTCTTTCTCAAGTTCAAGTTCAAGTTTATATTTATTTGCAGTTTAAGGCTTAGACTATTTTATAATGAATTTAATAATTTAAGAGATACAGAACCTTGTTCTTTACATCTACAATGCACAAAATTTATGACAATATTTTAAATTTTACAATGATTACAATAAATGATTAAGGGAAAACCACTACAAGAAAAAAAACGCTTACGAAATACTTAAAAACTAAAATGGCACAAAAACCCAAATTTTACTCAAGCAGATTAAAGATTAAGTATGAGTTAATTATTTGAGTAAGAACACCTTTCAAAAAAGTTTTCTTGTTGTTTGTATAGGACAAATTTAATTGGATTGACATTTGCTCTATTGTGGAGACGAGTAGTTGAATAAAACCATGGCAAATTTAGCATAACTTTAAGGATTTTATTTTGCCTTATTTGATGCTTTTTTATGTGGGTGTCAGCACAGTCAAACCACACTGGAGCACCATACGTTAGAACAGGTTGGAAAACAGTTTTAAAAATTAATATTTTATTATGTATGCTGAGTCTAGACTTTCTATTAATAAATGGATATAATATTTTAATTAAAAGATTGATTTTGTAGATTGTGATTGATATGTGTTTTTCAAAAGTCAATTTTTTATCGAGTGTGACTCCCAGGTATTTACAATGTTCAGACCATTGTATATCAGTGGAGTTTACTTTAAGCATAATTGGAGGAAGGAAACTTTGCTTTCTGCGTCGAGTGAACCACATAGCTTGACATTTTTCAGCATTAACTTTTATTTTCCACTTAGTACAGAAGTTAAGAAGAATGTCAAGTGAACTCTGTAAACTAGAAATTGCTTCTTGAGGGAGAACACTTGACGCAAAAAGCTCAGTATCATCTGCAAACATGGCTACTTCAGTATTGTTTCCAAAATGTGGTAAGTCTGACATAAAAATGTTAAAAAGGGTGGGCCCAAGTATCGATCCTTGTGGAACTCCGAAGCAAATATCATACATTGTAGACTTAGCAATTCCATTGGATACAAAAAATTTTCTATTTTTGACAAAGTTCGTAATAATTTTAATGAGGTAATCAGGGAAATTAAATATTATTAGTTTATAGATAAGTCCTTCATGCCATACTGTGTCGAAGGCTTTTTCAATATCTAGCAACACTAGACCAGTGGAATGTTTGGAGTTAAAGCTGTTTCTAACATACTGTTTTATTCGTAGTATTTGATGATTAGTAGAGTGCCCAGGTCTGAAACCGAATTGCTCTATAGGATATATATTAGCTTCTTCCACATGTCTTAAGAGGCGATCCTTTAAGACTTTTTCGAACATTTTACTAAGTGTGCTTAGTAAGCTTATAGGCCTATAGCTAGTTGGTTTTTCTTTTGGTTTGCCAGACTTTCCAATAGGAACCACTTTTGCTATTTTCCACTTTTCGGGGAAATAACAGAGTTTAATACAAGCGTTAAACCTAAATGTTATGTATGTTATACCTCTTTTAGGCAATAATCCAGCAAATTTCTACCAAGGCTATATGATTAGACGGTCAACTTCAATGGTCTACCCGGTGACTCTCTAACCCTACACAAATGATCGTCAATATCTATATCATGTCAATGCATTAAACGTTGACGATCCCATGAATGATGCCAGTCCCTTAATTTTGTTCCAAATGCGTCTACATAATTATCTGAAATGTGATTTATTTATTTATATCTATTTATTTATTCTTTAACTTTTTATTAAAATATTCACCTATTTAACTATTTGAAATGTTGTTTGTTATTTTCTTAACTTATTGCAATCTAGTCATTTCACTTTTTTTCCTTAATTTATATCGAATGTTTTTTTTTTATAAGCATTTTCCTTCAAAAAAACTATTGCCCAAATGATTTTCCAAATAAAATAAGATAATGTTTTAGATGTAAGATGAGTTTAATCAAATCTCTGAATTGTAAAATGTGGGGTTACACTACCTTTAAGTTATTTTTTTGCGAAATAAAATATATATCTTTCTAGATGAAAACGCATTATAGGTTGACGTGGCCCAAAAAGCAGCCGTATCTACCTATTTACATTGCGCTGATAAGCATTATCTCAAAATGTGTACTCTGAGTTGATTTTTTGCTCAAACCCCAAATTTGTAGCTCTAACGTGTTTTTTTTTAAATATCTATTTTTGTTTCCACTGAAGAAAGTTCACTCAAAATAGACCCATTTAATTTTTAAAAAATTAAAAAGCCTTAGCTTTAGTGTCCGGAAGTATTTACAATTATCGTACAAGTAAGCTTCAAACTCAACTACAAAATTTTATTAAAATCGATGCAAGCTACCAACTGGAGTTTTTCGCGATAAATATAGTTCGGAGAAGCTTCAAACTCTGGAAACAAATTATTATTATTTTTTTTTTTTAGTTTTTAGTAGGTCTACATAAAGCTAACATTTGATACCGCGATAACCTTAATATTAAATAAAACCAAACCGTTTGAGCTAGAATTTTGGGTTTGGGCAACAAATTAACATTTCAAAAGTTAAATTTTTGGTAAAGCAAAAACTTTTATTCTTAATTCTCATTTGTATAGTTTTTGTACGCTTACAAATGATCTGATCAAACCTATCATACAAGTATAAGAATTCTCACAGTTAAAAGTTGATAAACCAAATTTTTGGTCAAACACTCTTTCCACCAAAAAGTTCGAAATAGTGTAGAATAATATCGGTTTTGTTATCTAATTAATTACCTAATTATACAACTGTAAACTGTCGGAATTTTTATTTTGACATAAGATTCTAACGATGATATAAAAAAACACCAGTTTTTAAATAAAGATATTATTTTACACTATTTCGAACTTTTCAGAGGAAGGAGTATTTGGTCGAAAATTTGGTCTATTAACTTTAAATTATGAGAATTGTCACATTTGTATGAAATTCGATCAGATTTGGTCAACAAAATTTTTCAATCAAAATAAAGAAATATCACACAAATCAATTATAATCCCTAATGAACTAACCCAAACATTTTGGACTGAACTTCTCGTCTTCAAGACATTAAGTGTACCAAATTTCATTAATTTCTTCATGGCGAAAAATAAAAAAAATTACATATTGGCGATTCTTAGTCTGAAGGGCTTGGTCAAAAATCCAAAAACCAATTATGGAGATCTATTTTTGACTTATGACCAGTGGTCTTTTGACCCTTCACCATCCAAACAAAAATATGTATAGGTATGTACCAGAAAGTTTGTTTTCCAGATGAATTATGGGAAACAGAAATTTTTAATAGAACGGATGATGGGCAAATTAATCGTTGATCCAACAGAATTAAAATAAATCTCAAACAAAAGGTCTTGTTCAATACTTTATTTCATTATATGAAGGCAAGGACCAAAACCACCGGAGAACAGAGATATAGCCACTTGAATATGAGTATTGCAAACAACATATTTCAGTTTTTTTTCGAAATAATTGTTCATAACTTTTTAAATAAATAACGCAGGAGAATTTGGTATTTAATGAATAACCGTTTTTTCATCTTTCAAATAATAGCAAAGCAAATATGCTACGTTTTATACACTCTGAGATATTAAGTTTGAATGTCTTGAATACAAATTTTGTTAGCACTGGCTTAAGACGCCAATATCTTAAAAACTTCAGTGGTGACGTTAACTTTTCTTAGCACCACCACAAACCTGTTTTTGAAACCTTTAATTAAATATATAATAAAGTGTCCTTTGCTCAATAAATACCTGCTTATAAACAAAAATTGTTCAAAAGACACCTTATAATGCTTAGATCGGGAAAAGTAGATTATAATATAAAAACAAAAAAAAAATACAGTCTAAGGACTGGTATCGACGTTTAATTGCACTCTACATTTTAATCTACCTAATTAATTTAAATTAATTAAACACAAATATACTCTGGTTCGACCGATTAAGTAATTAATTATTTAAAAATCTAAAACATCTACCGGACCGGAGTGTATGGTTTAAGTTTTTATGTTTGATAAGAATAAATAATATTTCTGTGACCAAATAACGTATGCATAATCGACCGAACCAGAGTGTATTTGTATTTAATTAATTAAGAGTGAAATTATACATCGATACCAGTCCTAAGACTGTATAATTTATTTATTTTTAACTTTGAATTGAAGGGTACCAGGACATAAGGCCAAGTGTCATCACGCCAAATTTCGGAGTTTGGTCTTATGACTCTTTACGAAAGTGACATAGGGCCAAATTTTTAGAGTTGGCATTATGTCACTTTGAACTGTTTCAAAACAAGGGAATAAATTATTCTAAAACCTCCTAAAAACAAATAAGAAAACAAGAACATTTTGTATGTGTGTTTTTATAAATAAATATAATCGAAAGTACCTACTCTAAGATTCTTAAATGGTTTATCATCGATTTATGAATTTAAAAAATCAAATGACAAATATTATATGTCATCCACTTTTAAAAGCGGAAGTATGTACCAACAAACTGTCTTAGGCTCCAGTTATAGCTTTCATTGAAAACCATCATTGAAACACAAATCAGTGAAACAGTGGAATATTTTCTGACAAGTCGGTTATAGCTATCATGAAATTTTATTTCATTGAAAATTCCATTCCCCATACAAAAACCAACTTTGAGGTTAAAGTCGATCATTGAACGAAAAACTGACAGACGAGAACAGGAAGAGAAAGGAATACATTTCATTGGAACGAATGTGTTCCACTTTTGGGAACAATGTATCAGCTGTTCATTGAAAACGATTTTCATCATTGAAAAACAAAAAATGATTTTATATGAAAGTTGTAAAGAAAACTAAACATTTTTTTCACTAAAAAAAATATATAACGCCATCAGTTTTATTTGTTTAAGTGCATCAAAATTGAAAGACAAAATTTTCAATGATGGGTTTCAATGAAAGCTATAACTGACGCCTTAAGAGCCGGTAAGCTTCTTTACTTTTGTGCAGAGAATTTACAAAGTTAAGAATTGCTGTTTGTGTATGCGCATTCCCTTCATTAGTAATTTTATTTTTAAACTTAGTTCGTACCTGCTTATAGTTGCGTGAAGTAATAGTAATTTTAGTTTTATTAGTTTAGTTTTTAAGGACATACTATAACTTGGTTCCATCTTAAGATTCATACATAAGAAATTAACTTTTACTAACAGTTTTTCTTATAGTGCTTGTTTTTATTTAAATCCATCTTGACACAAACTTTTGATTCACTAAATCTAATTTTTAGAATTTAAAAAATAATACCCAAAATTGGCGCGAATTTAATACAATAAGAAAAACTGTTATGTAAAAGTTAATTTATTATGTATGAATCTTAAGATTTAACCAAGTTATAGTATGTCCTTAAATATAAAAAATGTTATTGCAATTAGAAATTTCATCTTTCTTTTATAAAAATGAAATGACTATTACTTCACGCAACTATAAGCAGGAACGAACCAAGTTTAAAAATAAAATTAGTATTGAGAGGAACAAGGGTCGAAAATATAAATTATGAAAATGAACTTACATGATTGTCGTGCGAAAAAATGTATAATCATGACCTGTTTGAAGCCACATCATAGCACAACACTGAAAGTTCTATCCAAAAGAAAATAACGTGGAGATTCCCTGGTGGAGTTTGAATTTCAGAAGCAATGGTTGGAGATATTAAAACTGAGTAGCTTAAGTCTTTTTTTAAAACCTTACTCCTATAAAACAGCTCATTTATATATCGCAACATCCCAAATGTTTGCATTACAGTTTTGGCTTTAAACGTTTCCGAAACCTCTTTTGCAGTAATGGAAATGATCCGTTACGAATGCACATGAGCTGTCTTCGCATTTTACCAAACAGAACCTATGTATGATTAAAATAAATAAACAATTTATTTCGAAAATTATGTACGGTGTGTTTGAAACCGGGTTTGGAAAAAAATTAAATATTACATTTGGCATTATGTCTAAAATAAAATTGGCCTTCTGACGCTTTAGAAAGCGACATAAGGCCAACTCTTAGAAATTGGCCTTATGTCGCTTTTATAAAGCGTCATAAGGCCAAACACCGAAATTTGGCTTAATGACGCTTGGTCTTATGTCATGGCACCGAATTGAAGACCGGTAAAAGGTCTATAAGCATAATATAATGTCATTTGAAGCAATTTTTTATTTTATAAGCAGGTTTTTATTAAGGAAAGGACACTTTCTGATATATTAAATTAAAGGTCGTAAAAAAAGCTTCTCGATGGTGCTAAAAAAGTATACAACACCACTGAATTTTTTAAGATATTGGTGTGTAAAGCCAGTGCTAAAAAAGTTTTTGGTTCAAAATTTTAAAACTTAATATCTCAAAGTGTATAAAACGTAGTTTACTAACAATAAGAAGATGAAGAAATTTAAATATTAAAATATTGAAATTACTTCTGTTTTAAGTGGAGTGAATGGAATAAAATTCAATTAAAAAGTACAAGTTTCTGGAGTTGAGGTCACTTGTACTTTTTAATTGTAGTTTACTAACTTTACTAATGAAAGATAAGAGAACTAGCTTTTAGTTGACACTAAAACCATTTTACTTCGTCTTTTACGTGAAAAGCTATGAACAGTTATTTCGAAAAAAACTGACATATGGTGTTTGTAATCGCCAACTTCAAGAACAAATATCTCGGATTTCCCATGTACGATTTTGAATATATTGCACTTATGTAAGGAGCTCAGCATCACCTTTCATTTGATACCAATTTCATAAGTGTTGGTCGAACGACCAGATTTCATACAAAATTGCCCATCATCCTTTACTTTCTTTTGCCTTCATGTCATGAGATACTTAAACAACTAATTCTCAATCCACTGTGTCAGCAAAAATCTTTCCTTTCCTTCTATTCCTTCTTACTAGTGCCGTACATTGCATTTAAAAGACCTGAGGCCTTACGAGATATGGCTAAAATTGTTTAGCTATTCTCTTAATTTCTTAGCTCTAATTTCCCTCTAGGCACCTAATCCATTTCTAAGTGGGTATTAAGAAATTCAATCAATCTATCTATTTTTGCTTTTCCTTCTATCGTATCTTTACCATAAGAATTTATCCCAAAAAAGCCATTTATTTATTTGACTTTTACCTTAAAGCAAACAATGTTGCCCGCAATCGATTTTTTATTAAACATTTTTCACTCGAAATTCACCGTAATTTTACTTTATTTTTTTTTTCTTCTCTATTTCATTCTAGGTAAGAGAATCAGCGTATACTTTCAACATTTTCTTCTTTGTTTTGGTATCTTCATATGCGAAAGTTGCGGGTAAGTATCATAGAAGCGGTGCGCCCACACCAACGGAAATATCTCCAGCCACCTACGAGCTTCACCAAATGCTAAATAAATGATATTCCTTCTCTGACACTCAAAGTTTCTATGCTCCACAGTTTCCCCTCTCTCGCAACGACTTTTCGCAATCTCTTTACCAAGATTTGAGTCGGTCGGCAATACTGGTGCGCGCGCGCGCATTTGAATTACAAAGTGCGTGATTTTCAAAGATATTTTCCCTCAATCGCACATTATAAGACGACGAAGGACCCCCTACCTACATATGTACATGTATTATGCATACCTCTGGTGTAAGGCACCATCGTAAGCTCTGGGGGCGACTCTATTCTATATGCTATAAGACAGATGATAGAAGATTTGCAATAAGGAAAAGCGTGACCACATGCGTGATGGAACACCGCAGCATCAGCAGCAGCAACATCAGCAGCGGCAACATCACCGCGCAGCAAACACCACCAATGGCCATGACGTGATGTACATTATTCTTCACACTTGAATCTAGAATGGAACTTTACAGGTTTACATCTTCGTCTTCTATATGCAATGCGCATATATGGGGCTTAGAGGCTTTTATGGTTTCTATGATGGGAATCGTGGTACTGTATCCAGCCACCCACCCAATAGGCCCACGTTTTTTATATTTTTTTGTTTTGTTTCTGTTGGCTTCAGATTTGCTGAACACTGTGCGTGTCGGAGGGCCGCTGGCAAGAAGCAGCAGCTTTAGCCAACAACGACCACGACGGACGAGGTCGGACGATATGATGAGCAAAAATCGTTCTTTTGCAATGATGCGTTTCAAATCTAAGGTGCACTAGCTATAGCAGTTTAGGGAACCCAAATTGCATTTTCGCATATCTTCCTAAACTATTCCTATACCTAGGATACAAATCGTGCTCCACAGCGAAATGACAGAGTCTGGTCGCGTATATCGAGAACCACGTAGCAAATTTGTTCGGCGAAGAAGCCCATAAAATCGTGTAGGAAAAGATGGTTGCGGCCGGGGTGTGGTTAAGCTAGATATACCCAGGAGGTTATTTTAAGTCTAAAACGTGATTGCATAGTGTGTGCCGATGGAGTCAGTGCAGTGCAAATGCGGCAATCATCTGCAAAACGCAACGTAACAAAATTGACGTATGAAACACGCGTTTTTTCATTGCGACATAATACAGTATGCCCAACAACATCGATAACTTTTTATAGGGAAATTTATTTTAATTTTGTTGTTAAACCGTTTTTGAAAAAATATAATTTCCTCTCAATGTTTTTTAAAGGTTTTAAGATAGGTACAGTTATTTTTAACCCCAATGAACATGATTAAAAAATCAACGAAGTGCCTACTTCTTAGTTAAGGTTGTCTATTTAAACAAGCGTCAGCTACACACAAGCTATAAACAAAGCCTATTACAATATGTCTATGACGAGCTGCTTCCTGTGTAAAATGTGACTTGCACCTGTATCATTTTCTGTCCAACAGACTGTATTCCTTAAACGTCACACAAGGTAACACTTAAATTGAGGGACCCCAGAAACGGACAATATTGGACATGAACTCTATGCGCGTCGCGACGCGTCGTCTTCTTTTTCTCAGTCCAAAAGCCATCATAACAAAATTACAAACCACCATCACCTTCTTTACAAAAAAAAAAAATATTAGCGCGGCGGCCGACGCACCATGTGATGCACTAGAATTGGCCGCTGGGTAAATGTGATTCCTAGTAAAACCTTCTGGTGTAGATATACTCTACTCATGTCTCCCGCGCTTATATCCATCCATCCACCTTTTCCCGATGCCTCCCGCAAGTCCCGACTTTCAACCAAACTATGCTCTTTATATAGCTTCAAACTGAATGGCGCAAGCGTATAGCGCATTGTAATCAATGCGCATTATTCATGGAAAGAAAGAGAGATCGTGTGATGGGATCAAATATATTCTTTAATTCACATAATTTCGTGTGTGCGGCTTTGGCATGGATGGAGCGCGCCGCGTGTCGGTCGGCAGCGGTGCGGGAGACGCAATATTTTGTATTGTGGTGCTGCTACACAAAGTGCAATCCTTGCAGCACGCAATTTTTTAAGTTTTTGTTCGTATTTTTTTTTTTATCTTTTGTTTGGCGCAATGAATAAAAACTATATATTGATACCTAGCAGAGTATATAAATTCATCTCCTCGTTCTCTCGGCCATCAAAGCCTATTTGTAACTCTGACTAAACTACCTTTGAGGTAGTGTTCGTGTATTTCTCGGTTTTGGGCTAAACAAATGGAGACGTGATCTTATTTTAATTCGGCAGCAATGGAATACTGATTTCCATGGCGTGCCTGATTTTTTTTTTAACTCTGCATCTACTTATTTACATTTTCTATAAGCTTGCGTGGTGTTAGAGTATAAGGTGTTTTTTTTTTTTTTTTTTAAACAAGACAAGGAAATCATAAGCTAACCATTTCCTTCCGAATTGGGTGCTTTTTGAAACTCAGAATTGATTTTTGGAGAAGTCTCCACTAGTTTTTCACACATAAATTATTGGCAAATAATTTCAATTGTGTAATAAAGCTGAGTATGATGCTGATGCAAGGCATTTTTTTTTGTGGTCTCCAACAAAACAGAAAAAAGCTTACGAAAACACAGATGAACAATTTCATGGAGAGTTTCACCAATTACAAACGCAAAACTGCAAGCAATCAAATTAAGCCATGCTGTACTAAGAGAAATATCAAAAACAAACACTATGAAATCTTTAGGTCGTTCTTTTCGCATACAATTTAGGGAAGAAAAAATAGTGGAGAGTTTTTTTTCAATTTTCGATTTCGACAGAAGGAAAAGAACAACGAAACATTTCGGTTATGATTTCGTTATTTGAATATGAAATGAGTTAGTACAGCTGCAAGCACAAGTCTAGTACACTGCTGATGCAAAAAGAATTTTTTCTGTGGTCTCCGACAACACATCGAAATGTCGAAAATAGTCGGGCAGATTTGACCTAATTGTAATAAGCAAATCTATAAATAATCCTATTAGATAAGACATGCTGTAGGGTCTATGTGGGTAAATGTAAACAAATTTTTGTTTTTTTCAAGTTCTGACCTTATTATTTTTTTTTTTTAAATTAGAAAACCTATCGAATAACCTTAAATGGCAATGTAAAAGTATTGTGTTTCCTAATTAAACAATTTAAAAAATTTTTGAAAAATATTATAAAAAAGGTTAATAAAAGCATGTTTACATTAACCCCGTAACTTTTTTTTTTGGAATCTGGGGGTAAAAGTAAACAACGATTTTAGTGAAACTCCTTTCTGTCCATAACAGCTCTATATTTGTGTGGATCGCTGCAAAACCCGCTTTCGTCAGCGTTAAATACGAAGCACGATTTTTCTACGTCCAACCCATACTGTAATGTTACCTTAATTTTTTTAGAAGTCATAAATGATGACTGATGGTTTCCTTGCACCTTTCCGGCATTTCTGGAGCAGCTCTGGTGTCTTTAGTGACAGAGTGGGATGTCTTTTTATGAAATTTCTGCTCTGGCACCTTTGTATGACAACGGTGATCTTTTTAATATATACAGTCGACTCTGCTTAACTGGAACACCATAATTGCAGACTATTTGTTTCAGTTAAGCGAAGTTTTCAATTAACCGAACCGGATAACTGAAACTTGTTTCAAATATGCGCAGTTTTGTCAAAACAAATTAAAATAAAAAAAGAATGTAGGTATGATTTTTTGTATTGTGTCAAAATAGTTATATTTCCATGAAACAATCCAAACAACAAAGTCTTTCGATTTTTACACACAAAACGAATATGAATAAAACTTATTTAAAAAACAAAAAAACGGTGGTTTCACTTATGCGGGGTTAAATAAGTGAAAAACGTTTCAATTATCCGGAGTTTGCAAATAAGCGGAGTTCAGTTATGCGAGGCAGTTTGTTAGAAAAACTATCAAAAAGCCTCCGGAATAAATTTCTTGTTTCAGATAACCCATGTTTTCAGTTAAACGGAGTGCAGTTAAGCGGAGTTGACTGTATTTTCGAGGCATGGTTTCAGCTTAAAATAAATTAAACAGCATAATCTTTAATAAAAAAGCAATATTTAAGTAGAAATATATGTTTACATTTACCCCAAAAATGATGTTTACATTTACCATCATCAAAATAATTTCTGTGGTAAATGTAAACACGAAAAAAAAACGATAAGTCCTTTCTAGATTTTAGATTTTTTCTTCTTTTAATTTAATCTCTATCAAATTTGACGAATAAAAAGTATTTTAATATACTCCTTACCTCTGAATTTTGTTTAAAAACAATTAATGTTTCTTGAAGCCTTCAAACTTGTAAAACACTTTTTTTTTGAACATTCCACAAAAAGCGCAATTTGACAACTGAAAACTGAAAACACCCGAATGAGTGAAAAGAGGTGACAGATATTGAACGCGTCCGAAGGTTTATTTAGTGGATGTGTTCAAGACTGAATTATTTGTAAGAAATTTGAGCTCTGTTTACATTTTCCCCTGGTTACATTTATCCACATTGACCCTAATAATATAAAAAAAAACATATAAAACTCAAATGTCATTTTAGGCATACAAGTAATGGGCGAAAAAAGAGTGGAGACTTTTTTCAAATTATTAGCTATTAAATTCCAAGTTCTTCAGATCGAAAAGCACAATGAAACAATTCGTTTATGATTTCTTCATGTTTATTTGTGTATGAAACAAATTAACAAGGCTGTTTGTCTTCAGCTTAGTACGGTGCTGATGCGAAACAAAAATGACGCAGCAAAACGAAACACGGTGTTTATATTCGACTGATTTCTCCGACTTTCGTTGATGTGTCTCCAAGACTTTTTATCAATCTAACTTCATGGAGAAAAAAGACGATCAAGTCAGGCATGATTTTTAAAGTTTTTAATAATTTATGGTTTTGTGAGAAAAATTACAGCGAAGTCAAAAAAAAGTAGCAGGAGTCAGGATAATGTGAACATTGTCATAGTAAACAAATTCGATTTTATTTTCGTTCTGCAGTATGTTATACGACCTGCTAAATTGTATAACAGGTTAATTGGAGAAGTTTCCACTCTTTGTTTGCGCAGAATTAATAGACCATAACCATGCGCAATAAAAACATTTGAGTTTTAACGACTGTTATTGATGTTTGCTTTGCAATTCGTAGAACTCTCCATAAATACGTTTCCGCTGTGTTTTCGTCGTCAAAGAAAAACACCCTTTAATACAAAAAATCGAGTAATGTAGATAAGTACATATAACTTCTACTACCCAAGATCTGTTTCTCTTGTCTTTTTAAATGCCTCTGTTTTAATTGTTGTAATTATGTTCACTGTAGGTAAGGTAATTATTATTAATTATTTGTTTTGATTTCCAAGGCACAGCTGCGGATAAACAACAACAAAGGTGGAGTCACAACTATTTTATAATATGAGTGTAGGTACCACCTATAGTCGAATAATAAAAGCAAAAAAATACGTATAATTACCGTTGAAGGTGTGGTGATATATTTTTAATTTTCTTTTTATATAAGTGGTACAAATTAATAATTCTTTGAATTTGTGAAAATGCAGGGTTATCCAAGGGGCATGAATAGTCTTGGAAAGAGAAAGTGATGTTATTTCAAGTAAGAATATATCTAGGTTTTGAGCTAAGGCAATAATATCAAATAAACATCAATTATATCCGGAAAGATTATAACGCAAATGATTAAAAACTTGAATTTTCTTATAAGCAACGCTGTTGATGCGAAATGAAAAGTCTCATACAAAAATGACATGACGAAATCATAAACAAAAATGTTCGTTGTGCTTTTCGTTCTGCAGTACGCAGTTCAATTGATGAGTATTTACCTATGTCATTTTTTTTGAGAAGTCTCCAATCTTCGTTTTGCACAGAATTAATTACCCAGAACATTAATTGTTTGTCGTGCTTTTTGTTCTGCAGTATGCAGTTTGACCATCAGCGAAATTGATGAGTAGGTACCTATTCCAATTTTGTTTTTTGAAAAGTCTCCACTCTTTTTTTTTTGCACAGAAATAATTTTGTGTTTGCTCAAAAATGACATTGTGGGTTTTGTATGAGTTTTTTTTTTTTAATTACAGCATAGTAAACTATCTCTGATTCTTGCTCGTTTATTTTTGTTTTATTTCTTTGCAATTGATGAAAATGTTCATGCTATTTTCTGCTGTTTTTTTGGGAAGCATTTTGTTGTTCTGGTGGAGACCATGAAAAATGTTGCTTCCAATCAGCAGTTTACTAGGTATAGGACTTAAATATAGAGGCTAAGCATAGGGCAACAACAATTTATAAAAGCAATATCCAAATGCTTCTGAACCAGACAATTCAAACAACACATTTATTTATAAAGAAAAAGCAGTTATTTCAGCTCCCGTGTTAAGGAAAAATATATTATGGAATAAGAATGTTCCGAACTCAAATGGGAGCAGTATGCTATTGCCTGTAGTTTGAGAGTTGAAAAATTCTTATTCCATGGTGTAGTAGTGTGTATATAAGATACACAGTTTGTTGAAAACAGATGGTGGCAACACTATGAACAATCATTTCAGAAAATCAAAGAAACCGTCGTCAATAGGGAAAAATCCCATAACGCCGATCAGTTATGGTCTCCTTAATCTGCTTCTATGCATTACACACACACAAACACATACCAAGGCTTTCAAATCAAACACAAATCGGGAAAAATTTCAAAAACATTTTCTTTTCTGAGGAATTCCCTCGATATGGTGACAAACAACTTAAGACACCTCATTAAGAGGTGGCGTTACGTTCAATCCGTCTAGAGAGTCAAAAGAACTTCACACAACCACTTTACGTCCAATTGAGGCAAAATGCCACCAAGAAGTCTCAGCATTTTGTTTGCAGCCAGAAGAAAACCTAAAAGAAGAAACAAAGACGATCCATTCAAACTCCGCGACAATAACAACAAAAAGCAACAACAACAACAAACAAAATGATCAAGTGACAACTTCGCAAGCTCAGCTGCAAGAGCCATTCAGAGAAAAAAAAATGAACAAAAACGCAATCCAGCAGCATTAGCAGTGGCAGCGCGGCAGCGATAGAAAAATGAGGAGGAACAAATGGAATCGCACATTTCGTGTGACACTTTGACAGGCGCGTGATAAACTGCGGATTTTTGCCCACACTTCCACCCCTGCGCGGGGCGATCGCGGCTTGTGCAGTTGCCATATAGCTGATGCCATATGATTACGTAAGTCATCATTCTCATTAAAACGACTGCCACATAGGCAGCAACAGCAGCATCTTAGAGCAGTAACAGTCACAGGGCACACAGCAAGTGTCGTTGTTTGCTATCAACGAATCCTACAGATGCATCTGCGGCTGGCTGTGCTCCTCGTCGAGCACACATGCGAATAAATTCCTCAGCGATCCATGGCGAGCAGCGGGATTGAATGACAACAACAAGAACGAGAGACGAGAGAAGGCAACGGGCAACGAGCAAACCAGTAAGCATAAGCATCACATACGATGACGGATTGTCGTCAAATAATGTGAACGCGCGCACATGTGCGCGTAGGCGCGACTTGGTGTGTATCTTATTTTCTTGGGATGTCATGTTCCATGGGATCTGTGGATGCAGATAGGTGGAGATCCTAATCTGATCACTAGAACACGCACGCGGAACTAAATTTAGCCTCTTATAGAGCTAGGCTCAGCGCTGCGATGGTCTTGAGCTCAGGTAAACTCAAACTCAGTACTCAGCCAGCACACGCATGATTTCCTCGTTTGTCACAGGAGGTCTGTGTTATGTGTCTGTAGTCAATCAGTCTGCTGGGGGCTTCCACCTCTTATTATTTTGTTTGTTTTAATTTTTTTCTTTTTTGGAGACGTAGATATATGGACTCCTTCACCTGGAACTGAGTTGAGCTGGTGCTCTTGGTACGCGATCATGATGGTTTCGTTGTCATTTTGTGATTCGCGTATGTCATGGGAATGAATGGGAACTTTGGCTTAAGCTATGCTATAGCTATGCTATGCTGGTGGGGAATTATTGTGCATAAATTAAATTCCGCGCCTGTTGAATTTCTCAATTGCGGGCGGTTTTGAGAAGTGAACTAACTGCCTGTGCCAGGAATATATGGGGTTGATATAGAAAATTTATTTTTATATAATCTTTGATGCCTTCACAATGGAATGGGAACTTAGTATAGATACAGCTTATACTTTTTGTATGAGAGTCATGAAACCCACGCAATTATTACACAAGGATTTAGCTATTATTTTGATTTGTTCAAGATTGTGAGGTTCGTTGTTGTTTTTCTTTTTGTTTTGGTTGATCTTGTTTTTTTTTTTTTTGTTCGTGAGAGAGATGTGTACAATTTATATAGATAAAGAAAATTTCTAAGCGATTCAAAGATACCTAGATTAGTATCAATATATTAACGTTAAGGTTGAAGGGACGAAAAAGCTAGCTGTAATTTAGGGGACATAATTATTGTACATAGATCGTGGGAGGTTAGTTGTTTCTTATTAACATCGATATCGACCTTTCACTCGATGAAAGTATCTACCTATAGAATTGAAGAAAATTGATATATCAATTGAATACATATCATATAATATATGTGGGTAAGTTCCACATGTTTCCCACAGAACCGTTATATCATACAAAAAGCGTGTTATTATGTTTTACACGGTTCGTTGGGAGATAAAGTTGTTTGTAAATGATGATAAAAGATAAATCAAAATTCAGTAGGTATATGTATTGTTCCTTCAGATAAAACGCGACTATTTATTTGGAAGACTCATTGGTTTGTTTTAAAGACTGTGAAAGTCGTAAGCAAGTCCTCATTAAATGACGTGTGAATTGATCTGAAATGTTAATAAAAAATGTTAAAGACTAAGATATGAACATGAACAAGATTAGATTAACAAACGAAAATGCGAAAGAAATAAGGATTTGGACCACACAGAAGAGGCTCGTAATTAACAAATTGCCCTTGAAAATACAGACTATTTTTTCCCCTGTTTTTTTGAATGATGATTTTGATATTCGAAACATTTTTAAACAAAAATAAAAACATCCAAAAATCAAATCAGTTAGTTAAATTATAGAAAGGATTATTTTTGGTACATATATCTACAAACATTTCCGAAAACACCCTTCTACCTAGTAGCGTCCCGGGGTTTTTGTTTCTTTGGTGCTTCTGGTTGTTTCTACTTAAGACGATACAGTCTATGAATCTTTCTTGGTTATAGTTCTCAAGTAGTAGTTTAGCCTGTCTGAGCCCGGGGAGATCTTTTCAATTTTTGGATCTAATGGTCTCCTCTTCTTTTTTGATTTTACTTCTAATAGCAACTTACTATGGATCAATTTATGTTAAGGCGGATGTTGCACCTCTGTTTGCTAAGGAGTCCACCTCCTCATTTCTCTGCATACTGCGACGTGCCCCAATGAAGAGCTCCCACACTAGTTTAGAATTAATATAATTAAGAGTCTCCCATCGTGTAGAAATCTTGTTTCTAGGCCTAAAAATACCTGCACTTGTCCCTTCCGTCATTTTCGATCCATCAGTGTACCATTTGACGGAATTTGCTTATGCAATTCCCAGTCCCAGTTCCCTCATTGGCAGATCTCATAGTGGCTCTCCTTGCAGCACTTTATTATTATTATTTTAATTCAATCTACGATTTTATAATCAACAGATCTTAGACAGTAAGTTCAGACAATAGATTCAGTCGACTTTGACTCTAAGCTGACAATTATGATTACTTACCTATTATTTGTTCTTAATTTAAACTGGACCTTCCTGCCTGACCTACCAAGGATACCTAACTGAACATTGTTCACTTAAATTCGATTGAAATCTTGTGACTAGGGTAAAGGTGTCGACAGTGGATCAGGGTACACAGTGAATCATTTGCTCTTACTTTGTCACTTTTTATTTTAAAATGAATCCGAAAAAGGGAAAAATACTTTTTCACATTAAACAATAAGTCTGCGCGATCGCATTTTCAAAATTGGGTTTCATCGAGTCTTTGTGTTTAAGGCATCGGAAAGTAATTATTTTTTTCTATTTTGTCTTCGATCCTATTAAAAAAGTGTGTGTTGTAACTTCATTTGAGTTTAATATTTGTACTTCTTGTTGCATAGACTCAATAATTTTTGTTGATTTGTTTACTTTGGAGAAATAATTTATAAACAAATTAACACGTTTGTTTTAAAGCACAACATGGTAAATAGTTAATCAATTGTAAGTGGTACACAGTGAATCAAGGAATTTTGTATGAAATTAGTTTTTTCTTTTGTATTATATTAATTTTTAAGTTTTCTAATTTATTTTAGCTATTATAATTCTTTAATAGGCTTATTTTTTTTTTTGCTTAATGGACAGAAAAAAAGTAATTTTGTATCAAATAAATAACTTAAAAAGAACTAAAATTTTGAATCTAATTTTTTTTTATATTCGATGGGTTTTCTTTTTTTATTGTTTTTTATTAAAGAAAAAATAATTCATTGATTAACTAAAAAACATAACTTAAAAAAATACATAAGTCAAAAATGGAAAAATCATTTTTTAACCCTGATTCATTGTGTACCATGCACTGATTCACTGAGTACAGTGTACAGGTACACCCACGGTACACAATAAATCAAAAGGTAATGTTTTTATCCAATTAAATTTTTTTATTTTCGTGATCAATGTAGCTTTAAAAAAATCCCTTAAATTAAATATTAAACATTGGGGAAGTTGTGGAAAAAAAACGGATGTCTTTTGATTATAATTGTAGTAGCACCATCGCAAGAAGTAAAAAGTTATCCAGCGTTGACACCTTTACCATACCCACCTACATATGTGTACCCAAAGGCCTCGAATCAATCCTATTTTAATGTTAAAAAATTGATTATCAAAGGCACTAACTGGAAGTCGTATTTTAACTTTTTACCACTAACCAAAAAAAAAATTCAACAAAACAGGAAACTGCCTCAAAATGGCATCAAAATAAACCCTTCAATTCATTCACAACAAAAATAACATAAACTGCATTAGTTGTTGTTTGGCCATCAAAATTGAAAATACGTGAAGCAATTTAACAAGTCATCAGGCAGAGCGAGGTTAAGCAAGTCCCAAAAAATGCTACACCTTCTCGTCCTTCTTTTAAATCCAAAATATTTTTCTTTTTGTACCTACTTCTTTTATTTTGTTGTATCTGTCTATCCTGTTTCTAACAAAACACAGAGACATCGCAAATAAAACCGAAATCTCGTTAGGGCCACAAAACCGCCAAAACATGTCCTATAAGAAAAACAAACAAACGAAGAAGGAATAGGTTAGGTTAGGTTAAAGTGGCTGTCAGGAAAACGGCTGACACACTTAGACCATAATTAGGTCCGTTGTGATACCACATGATAGGAATGAGGAGATTATCCTCATTACGAAAACCATTCGGAGCTTTTTATGAAGCGAGAGAGACAGTGTATGTCTGTATTAGCTAGATCGCTTGGATCATTGAAAAAGTAGTCCCCAAGAAGGAGTCTGCGCCTCTGTGAAAGAGCAGGACATGTGCAGAGGAGGTGAGGAATTGTTTCCTCCTCCTCTTCGTCCATGCAACTTCTACAGAAGTCATTTGAGAAAACGCCAAGTCTTGTGGCATGTTTTCCTATAAGGCAGTGTCCTGTTATGACACCTATTACGGAGCTAATTTGTGATCTGCTAAGTGATAGCAAACTTTTAGAGCGCCTAGGGTCTAGCGATGGCCAGATTTCTTTTGTGGCCAGACATGTAGTAAGGTTTGTCCATCTAGAGTTTGCTTTCCTTGCAGAGTTTTGTTTTAGCAAAAGTTTACACGTAGCGATCGGTATACCTATGTTCCACCTGTTAGGCAAAACGGGCATTAGAGTTCCATTTCTGGCAAGTTCATCGGCTTTACAATTTCCCGGAATATCTCTATGGCCCGGCACCCAAAGAAGGTGAATATTAAACTGTTCCGCCATCTCTTCAAGAGACGATCGACAGTTTTGGGCCGTAACGGAGTTGGTAGAGACAGAGTTGAGAGATTTAAGTGCTGCTTGACTATCTGAGAAGATGCGTATATCCGATGTTGATATCACGTTTTCTCTCAGCCAAGACAGAGCTTCTTTAATTGCCAGAATTTCCGCTTGGAATACGCTACAGTGGTTAGGAAGCCGGAAGGAGAGACTTAAATTAAGTCTGTCTGAGTACACTCCGCCACCCACACCTTCCTCAGTTTTCGACCCATCAGTATAAAAATGAACTGAATCACCTTTGAGAGGGTCCCCAACGTCCCAAGATTCTCTTGAGGGTATGGTGACCTGGAAACTTTTGTCGAAATTTAGTTTGGATGTGGTGTAGTCGGAATGACAAGGAATAGATTCATATAAGTCTAGAATTTTAGTATGACCGATAGAGTTGTTGGTCCATTGAGAAATGGCTTTAAGGCGGACGGCTGTGTTCGCAGCCATTTGCTTGCCATATATATCGAGGGGTGTGAGGCTGAGGAGTATGTCTAGTGCAGCTGATGGTGTCGAGCGGAGGGCTCCACTTATGCACATACTTGCTGATCTCTGGACCTTGCTCAGCTGTTCACAGTACGTGACTTTATCTAGAGCAGTCCACCAAATTGTTACCCCATAAGTGAGAATCGGTCTTACGACCGCAGTGTAGAGCCAGTGAGTTATGGCAGGGGATAGACCCCATTTAGTACCTATAGCTTTTTTACAGGAGAATAAAGCAACAGTGGCTTTTTTAATTCTCTCTTGAATATTAGGTTTCCAACTTAGTTTTTTATCCAGTATGAGACCTAAATATTTGGCTTCATCTGAAAAGGAAAGTGGAACACCATTAATTGTTGGAGGATTTATCTGTGGTATTTTATATTTCCTTGTGAAGAGGACAAGTTCTGTTTTGCGGGGGTTTACACCTAGCTCACAGCGTTCTGCCCATTTTATTAGCTTGTTAAGAGCGGTTTGAAGAAGTTCTGTAAGAACCTGGGGGTGTTTCCCTGATATAGCTATTGCAACATCATCGGCATACGCAATCACTTTGAATCCTTCACCCTCCAGGACAGTCAGTAAGTCATTTATGACCAAGTTCCATAGAAGTGGTGAAAGGACCCCACCTTGTGGTGTGCCTCTAGTGACAGATCTTCTAGTGGAATAGCCTCCCAATGCAGAGTTGATGACCCTACTTCCCAACATATGGTCTATCAACTTAATCAGTAGGCCGTCCACCTTCAAATTTTCCAGTGCTCCTACTATTGCACGGCCGCTGACGTTGTTAAAGGCGCCTTCTATATCAAGGAAAGCCGCAAGCGTGTACTCTTTATGGTGCAGGGAGTATTCGATAGATCTTACTAAGGTGTGAAGAGCAGTTTCCACCGATTTTCCCTTACAGTAAGCGTGTTGTGCTTTAGAGATAAGGTTAAGCTCTATAGTGTCACGCAGGTGGATATCAATCAGACGTTCGAAAGTTTTAAGAATGAATGATGATAAGCTAATTGGTCTCAGGTCTTTTGGATTAATTTGGGAGTATTTTCCAGCTTTGGGTATGAAGACAACTTTCACCTCTCTCCATACTGAAGGAATATGAATGAAATTCAGACAACCGATCAGTATAGTTTCCAGTAAAGGAATTATGATATCTGAGGATCTCTGAAGTTCAGCAGGTATAATGCCGTCTGGTCCCGCGGATTTATAAGGTTGGAAGCTGTCTATAGCCCATTGGAGCTTGTCCCTTGTAATCAGACCTTGGATTTGATTGACCAAGTCATGTGACTGAGCGAATTCAGTATTTGAGACAATTTGTGAGCTACCTGGGAAGTGAGTATCAAGTAGCAAATTTAGTGATTCCTCACAGGATTTGGTCCAGGAGCCATCTGCTGTTTTAAGAGAGCTTGGCATCCCTGGATTGGTAGAGAGGACTTTCCTAAGTCTGGATGCTTCTGAAGAATCTTCTATTTTGTCACAGAAGTTCCTCCAAGAAGTTCTTTTAGTTATCCTCATTTGTTTTTTATACACTTTCAGCGAGTTCTTATATATATCCCAATCTAAACTCTCTCTGGTGTATTTAGCTCTGTTGAAAAGTTTCCTACATTCTTTTCTGAGCGGTTCGAGCCCTGGCTTCCACCAATGAGGTTTCTTTTTGCCCCTAATTTTAGTTAGAGGACAGGAAGTGATCATTGATTTGTTGAGTGCATTTGTTAGATCTTTGACTTTATTATCGAGATCAGTTTTGTTCAGGGGAGGATTAAAAAGGTCAGGTTTGATTAACTTTTTAAGAGTTTCCCTATATAGGAGCCAATTTGTTTTCCGGTAGTTCCGGAAGGAAGGAGGCTTTTCAGTTTCATCATTTAGACTGAATTGAATGTATCTATGGTCTGAGAACGAGTGCTCAGAAGATACTTTCCAATCCAATATCGATTGATGAACCATATCTGAGACAAGAGTGATATCTAAGACTTCTTGTCTATTTCTAGTTACAAAAGTTGGTACGTTTCCAACATTACTTAGAAGTAGGTTAGTAGTAAGAATATAATCGAAAAGAGACTCACCTCTGTCGTTAATATCCGAACTCCCCCATACTGTATGGTGCGCGTTTGCGTCGCACCCGATAATTAGGCGTATATTCTACCGTTCTGCATCAGCGATCAGTCTCCTTAGCTTTACACTGGGGAGAGGGCCAAGATCGTCATGGCCAAGATAGGCGGACACTATCCAGTACAACCCTTTTTCGGTTTGTAATCTGACGGCCGTTACATCTCGATCGCTATATTCAGGGAGTAAAAATACATTAGTATTACATTTAGCTACTATGCAAGATCTAGGTTCACCTTTATCTGGCGCATGCAGCGTGTAATAGCCCGGAGTCCTGAGTCCTTGAACACTGGAGTTAGCAATCCATGGTTCCTGGATCAGGACAATATCTTCTCCGCTTGTGTTCAGACGGAGAAGAAGGGAGGCCGAAGCCATAATACAGTGTTGGAGATTAATCTGAATCAGCTGCAGCATTGTTACCACAGTCGGTCAGATCAACCTCCAGCACCGTTTGGTCAGCGTCTTCGGCTTCAGAGGAAGATCTTAAAAGTTCTTCCTCGCTTAGAAGAACGTTGATAGGGGAGTCTACGCTCTCCATGTCGGAGAGGTCGACGGAAGGAGCCTTCCTTTCGGTTGGCAGATTGGGCAATACCATAGCCGGAGAAGTGTCAATGTCATCTATCTCCATCTCTGGAGTTTCGATGCCGACGACAGGGTCTTCGTCTATGGTCATGTCCTGGGGGTTTTGTGGAGGGGCTTCTTGTGCAACTTCCTCATCTTTTTTGAAAACCTTCAAGGCGATTTTGTGGAAGCCGTACCTAATCACATTTTCGGTCGACACCAGAGGAGCCAGAGATTCCTTGTTGATTACTATGATAGCAGATCTAAAGGAACCCCTGATCTCTTCCAGCTTCGCGACTACCCAATCTTTTGTAGGTAGGCTTGGATTGCTGTACTGCATCATCTGGAGTATTTCATCCTTGCTGGCTGGTTCGATCGGGATCCAGGCACGAGCTCTAGGCCTGCAGGGGATATCATCCCTAGCAACAGCCTCGAGACTAGCACCTGGCCAGACCTCTCCCAGTCTGCTAACAGCAAGCTTAAACAGATCACATGATCTCTGATCTGCACAGGCGATGAGCTTAACACGTCCTTGGTGCCAGCCTGCATCGTCTGTGATTGGTTGAGGTCCGGGATGCTCCCTCACTAAACTCATGAAGCCAGCTGAGAGCTTCACTATGACCTTCAACCAATTCTCAGGAGAGATCCTGCCATCTGCATTACTTCTGTCGATGACTGCAATGACAATTTTGTCCTTTAGTACGTCACTAAAGGGCAGACCTTTATTCACGTGAAGTGATTTGTCGGTGCCTTGCACCTTGGGTCGTTTGGGATCGGGGATGGTGCTCCCGATGGACCGTTGACGCTTTGACGTGTAGTCCCCGCTGGTCTTTCTGAGAGCCATAATGTTCATGGCCCATTGGAGTTTGGCAGTTTGTCGCGAGTCACGATCCGCTACCGGAATGTCACCGATAGCTTTCACGATCCTCTCGGCATTCCGCCTCTCCTTACGGTTGATTTGGTTCCACCCCAACTCGGTGGAAGCAGAGCCATTTTTCATGACCCTACCACCAACGGGTTGTGGTATCTTCCTTGAGCCCATGGGCGGTATACTTCGGCCAGCAGTGGAGGATCCGTAAGTCACGGACGCGCTGCTGGCAGAAGTACCCGCCCCTGGGGGGGTGTTGAGCCCCATCCCGATGGAGGGAGGACCGTTGTCAGCGGCCGTGCTTCCAACGGGTTGGGGGTTCTTCTGTGAATACGGAGGCGGCTTAAGCACCCCAGCAGTGTTGGATCCGTAAGTCACGGACGCGCTGCCGGATGTGATATCCGTCTCCGAGCTCATCTGCGGGGGCGTGGCTTTGTTGAGCCCCATCCCGATGGAAGCAGAACTATTTTTCATAGCCCCACTTCCAACGGGCTGTAGCACTTTCTTTGCAACGGGGGTCGGTATGTTCCTACCAGTAGTAAAGCTTTTAACGGCTGCACTACTGGGCGAGACACCCGACCCGGAGTTGAGCACATGTGCATTTTTTCGCCCCAATCCGGTGGAGGTAGAACCTGCTAACGCACGCCGACCTCCAACAAATTGGAGTCTCTTCTGCGAACTCTTTTGCGGTCTGCCTCGTCCGGTAACGGAGAAGGCACCCGCTCCGGAGTTCGCTTGTTTACGGGCAGTGGTAATGGCAGCAGCAGCGTACGTCACGCCACTACTACCACTACGGTGGGCATTAGCCAACGAACCCGAAGAGAGACCCCCACGGCCAACGGCAGTGGAGCTGTTTTTCGCAGCAGCACTGCCAATGGTCGCGGGGGGTCCCCCCGAGCACGAAGGATTTGTACTACTGGCGGGGAGGACAAAGCCCTCTTCGCCAGCAGTAGCGTCTAGCTCACGAGCCGATTCACCCCCCACGGATGACTTATCAGTCTTTCCATGGATTGTGGTCGGCTCGCAAGACCTTCCGCACTTCGTTATACCAGGTGTACTAATTGTCACTGGCGACTTCTCCTCGTTAGAGGCCAAGCCATCGCCGGTAGTCGCGACTCCTACCGACTTTTTAGTGGATATCCCCACTCGCTTTTTAAATTCTTTAGTACTCATTTCATATTATATAGTTTTCAACATTTCGGTTTTCGGTTTTTTTGGGTTATGTTAGTTACCTAGACTTGCAGCTGGATTGCTGAAAGCCTAGGTGTAAGCCCCCTCACTACGACAAAGTCTAACCCGTGAGGGAGTAAGAAGGAATAAAGGGAATACAAAAAAAAAAACTCAAAACTCTCTTTTCCTTCCTTGCCATCCCGTTCCTATTCATAAATTAATTGAAAGAATCACTTCCGGTTTCAGCTCGACTATATACGACAACGATGATGAAAGCTACGACGACGACGATGATGATGACGAAAACGACGACGACTAGCCGACCAAATAATAACTAAAAAAAAAAAAAAAAAAAAAAAAAAAAACCAAACCAGCAACTTAAATACAAACCCAGTCAACCGAAACCAAATGTACGTTCCACAGGAGTCCTAAATCACATTTTTCCATTTCGTTTTACTTGGTTATTCATTTCTCAACAAAATACAACAACAAAACACAGCAGAAAAACCAAAGTCCAGAAAATATTTCGGGACTATACACTGTCTACCTACAATACATGTAGGTCCAACATCCTTATGGTAGCCTTGCCTACCACCAATATCCAAACAAACAAACAAAAAATCCACCTTCTAACTCATGAGCTTGTTATATCCTTGTTCCCATCATTGAGTGTGAAGTGTTGTTGAAGATGATGTAACCAGCCGCGCTGAATCACTTAATATACGTGTCCATGTCCAGTTCATCGTGTTCAGCGCCACCAAAATGTTGTCCCAATAAAAATAAAAAAAATATAATAAAAAAAAAACAAGAAAACATCCTTCTCCAGATGCAACAAACAACCATAAAACATGCAGCAGAGCCTTCTAATGACACAAAGAACACAAAATATGGGAGGATCTCTGTGGAAGGTCGATGATACCTTCCTTCAGCGGACGCTGCAGTTTTTAACTTTTTTGTATTTGCCTTCATTTTGCTTGATTTTCAAAGAATTCTGGACTTCGTCATGGTCCAATTTTTAGGTTCCCTTTTTTTGTTTTCCTTTTTTCATTTCCTTGACCATTTACGGGTCGGGGCATCTGCCGTTTTCTCTGATTGAGTTTGTCTGCAAATTCCCGACAAAAAAAAAGAAATCCCTCCTTGGTGAAGAAGCCCCCTCGAATGCATTTGACCAATATGCGTTCCAATTTAACACCGATAACTCCCGACACGTCTGTCGCTTTAGGTAGGTATATATTGTGTTTTGCGTGTATGTTTCTTTTTTTGATCTGAATTCGGAATGCATTTCGCACACTTTGATTCGGTGAAGGTGGTGGTTGTAGCGGTGGTGGTGGCAATGGTTGCTTATGTTGTCCACGTTCCTTGCCGGATGATAAATCAAAAATTTCGCAGATTTTTCGGTGGCGCTTTAGGATGCGAGTTTTGGGGCTGCTTGTTTTTTTTTTGTATATTCGTATCTGCGGGCGATGCATCTGGATCTGGATGGTTGCACAAGAGATGATGCTGACGAAGGCTCATATCTGGTGGATGGTGTGCATGAATTCATTTTGGCGTGATGGAGGTGGCTGGACAAAACTGCGCCAAGAGTTAACATGTTTACCTCTTTAACCTCCCATCTTTAGGATGTGGGTTTGGTTTTTTTTTTTTTTGTATTTCCCTTCTCTGACCGATTGGTTTTAAGTGGCCAGTTGATATGAGAGGCTGGGGAATTTCACATGGTGGTCTCCAGGTTCTGGACTTTGTTTAGTATTTTTATATAGAGAGGGCATTTTTTTGTTGTTGTTATTGTTTTTTTTAATCTGAATCGTCGTCGTCGGTGTGGTCAAGATTTTGATTACTTAATAAGAATGGCCTCGAGATGCATTTAGATTTCATAATCATGAACATCGAGAGAATTGAGTTGCATTTTGGAGATATGTATATACTTTATTGCTTCGTCGATGTTTATTATGATGATGATGGAGATGTTGAAAAGGGAATTTATAGCCAACGGGATTGCACATGAGGATGGGCAGGTAATTGTTTAAGTGTGGGTGGATAATTTGCATCATTATTATTCAAAGATGTTAAAAAATGGGTATGTAGATATATTTATGGTTTAGATAGAATAATTCAACTTTTATTGAACAACCATAATGATGAAAACGCCCGGAAGCAAGATTAATCTCTTCTTAGAAAAAGCTTAGCAATCTACATATATATGAATAAGTAATATCTTATTCATATAAGGATCAAATTATACTTTAATGCGTTAAGCCTATATACTCAGCTTGAATGTAATTTCTTCTTTAATTTATTTGACTTTGGAGAATTCGTTTTGATGCGTTAAAGGAACGCGGGTGGCAATGGCACAATGGATATAGTGTTTGACTGCTCATTTAGACGTGTGGGTTCGAGCCCCAGTCTAGGTTGCATTCTTTTCTATATTCCCCAGTTTCAACTGGATGCCACCCGTGTAATTTCATGAGATAATTAACATCTAATTCTCAATCCATTGTACCAAGAAAAAATCTTTCCTTTCCTTCTATTCGTTCTAACTAGTGCCATGCATTGTGTTTAAAAGACCTGAGGGATTTTTTGATTTAATTTGATTTTGGGCAAACAAAACTTTATTTTTGAAAAACACAATTTTCCTCCGAGATGTATTTTTGGTAGTTTTTAAATTTATTTTAGTGTCAGAGATGAAAGAAATAATTGGTTCTGATTTTCTTTTTTTAAATTTGAATTCGTCACGAAATATTGAGCGCAGAATGTCTTACTGATTTCAAGAAAAAAATTAAAAGCCTTAAGTTTGCTCAGGATTTATTTTCAAATTTTGTTGCCATTTATCTTAGTTGGTACTTTGAAAAATGCTTGAATTTTCAATCATCAACTTATTTCAGGGTTACCAATTTTTCAAATTAAAAACTGAACCATTTTTGGTAGCGAAAATTTTGATTTTTTACAAGAAAATTGACTCTTAAGCTGGCCATACACGAGCGGGCCGTGTCATAGGTCTAACTATCAAATTGTCTTTAAAAAAATGGTAAAACATATTATTTTAGTTTATAATTACCCCTTTGCCCCCTATTCCCTAAATTTTTTTTTAATTTTTTAACCAAACTAACACGCCCAAGACTAGTCTAATGGAAAAACACTGTGTATCTTTAAAATTTGAAAAAAAAGTACGCATACGCCACAGTGGACCATCTTATAATTCACAATTCCACCTTCTTGATAACTGATAATTATTTTAAATAGGAATATAAGACCATTAAAAGGGGCTATTTTTAAATAAGGTAAGTGGGTAGGTACGACATCATGGTTTAATAATTTATTCTCTCTACTGTTCTTTTATTTGAGGGTTGGGGATTTTTCGGATAATTGAATTTTGGCGATTTAGCGATTTTGTTAATTAAAAGAGTTCTTTTTCTTAGAAATTAATTTTTGAGCAGCAAGTTTGTTTACAAATCCCTAATGCGAAGAATGACTAAATAATTTGCAAAACGTAAACAATACAAAAAAAAAGAGTCTGAGCATTGGTGACCTTGAAAACCTAATACATATGTACATATTTACCTAACTGGTGGGTGGTAGAGTAAATATTATATTATTATATATTTTATAGTGTAATAACCAGGGCCCGGATTTCTATGCAGATGCATATTTTGTTTGGACTGCATTAGAAGCAAATGAATCTGATAGTTTTTCGAATTAAGAAATTTGGTTTAAAATGGCATTCAATCGTTAGCGCATATTTTTGCATATTTTGATATAAATACATATTTTGGCTAGTTGAGCATATTTTAATAATAAATGCATATTTTCCTGCATATTTCTATAAAACAAACCAAAATTGATAGGCTTATATTTTGTAGTTGAATAAGTTTTAATTTTTTGATAATCTATTTTATTTTAGCAGGAAAAAGGGAAAATAGCCTTATATGTCTATATTTCATTGACTAGAATGCTAGAGTTCAATTAAAAAGTACAAGTAACCTCAACTCTAGATTGAAATTACTTCTGTTTTAAGTGGAGTGAATGAATAAAATTCACTTGTACTTTTTAATTGAATTTTATTCATTCACTCCATTGAAAACAGAAGTAATTTCAATATTTAAATTTCTTCATCGTCTTATTAGAATGCTAGAGTTTTGAAATATTTTTGGTGAATAGATAATGAAATTTTAAGAATCTTACTAGTTTAAGTTTTTTTTTATCTATCTCCTACTGGTACGGAAATATAAATAATTTTAAACATATGTATGTACTATCTCAAAATAGGCTAGTTTCAAAAAATTGAATTAAATCAGGAGAGTGCGCTAAAACTTTGAATTATGGTTCAAAAATAAATAAAACCCAATTTTAGTTGTCATATACAAATTTTTGATTTTGTAGAGATTTTGATTTTTATTATCTATATCGTATTACTATTTATATTTCTGATTTTGTATAGCCCCAACCCATCGATCATTTTGATACAGAACACATAGCTGAGTCTTACGCTAAGCTAAGCTTAATATACCTTTTTTTTAACTTTAAATTGTTCTCAATATAATTTGTTGTAAACAGTAGGGCTGGCCACTAGACGAGACTCTGCGAGACTTTTGTAAGTCTCGTTTCGGTCTCGTTAAAATCGAGAATTTTCAGTATCGTCTCGGTCTCGTGTCGGTCTCGTATAATTAAGTCTCGTCTCGGTCTCGTCTCCGAAAAATACGATTTCCGGACAACCTGTTGATTATTGGAACGAAATGTTTTCGATTATAGTTTGAATATATGCGGAAGAAAATAAATATTTAACTGAAATTGGGTTTTTTAATTTATTAGACTCACTGTAAATTTCAGTCCAAATATAAAGTCTTGTCTCGGTCTCGTCTCTGTTGCTTAAAAGGCAGTCTCGTCTCGGTCGAGACCGAGATCGAGACCGAGACTTATCTCGTCTCGTGCCCTTGTAAACAGCGGGCGAATCCAAAAAACAGAAAAACACATAGAGACCGTGTTAAGCTGTTCGGCTTGTGGTCGCGTAGCACTTACATTTACAAATCGAGATTTTGATCGCCAGTAATGAGTTAAACGCGCTCTTTTTTTTAATTTACTCTAATGTGACATTAGCATTACCTATATTTTGTACTATTTATAACTGTACTATTTGTAACATTTTGATATTTTTGTTGTTAATAACTTACAAAATTCTTAATCTTACTTATTTGACTTTTTTTCCTAGCTCCTCTCAGTATGGAGGTATAAGTTATTTAAGCCAACTATTTTAAAACAGACTATTGGCTAAAAAAAAACATTGTTTCAAAGAATATAAAAAGGCAAATTAATTGTCTTATGCAAAATGTTGATTTTAAAGAGATTTTGAGTGTAAGAATTTTTCGAATTTTTGAAATAGTTTTTTCTTGCAACATTCTGATTTTTAGCTTTTTAAAGGGTGGTTTTAAAAATCTCAAAATAACACAACATTTAGATGGTAAAGATATTAATTTTTGATACAAATTTGAAATCAATATCATTGATTTTTTTTTTTTTTTCAAAATATTTGAGCTGAAAAACATTTGTTAAGAATTTTTAATAGTTTTTTTTCAGTTTTTTTGCTGTAAAAAAAACTGCTATTGATATTTTTTTTTTTTTTTCAATTTCCAGTTATTGACTTCGTCATTATATGTTAATGACGAAGTCGGAATCATTTTTTTTCTTGAAATATTTGAGACGAAAATTATTTTTCAACTGTTTTTCTTAGTTTAAAAAAAAAGTGTATGTTGATTATTTTTTTTTAATATTTACCAATTTGGTATTGTGTAATTATGTGTAAAATAAAATTAGTCTGAAGTGAATATCTTATTCCGTTCTCGAGATATTCGAGATAAATGACATTTTATGGCTCCTTTTTAAATCGCTGTAGTAAAAAAAGCGGTTTATTGAATTTGCTAGAAAATGTTTTCAGCACGTTATGACAATTTTGTCTGTAAAATAAAATTTATCCGAGGTCGATATCTTTATTCCTTCTCGAGATATGGTGGACGAAAAAAGTACTCCGAACGTACGTACATACACACATACAGACATCTTGCTAAAAAAAAGGTCTAGAGACCTCAAAACGTGAAGATATGTCAAAATTTTCAATTCGACAAATCGCACCAGTTACACTAACTTCCAACAATGGGAAGTTAAAAAAAATAAATATTTTTGGAGAATTAATTTTGTTCAAGAATTTGAAAGACTTTTATTTTATGATCAATCTGATGCTTCTCTTAGCAATACTTTTTCAAGAGAGTAACTTGAAGAATACAATAGCTTTGCCTTCTCATAGTAAGTACATATACCCCCAATCCGTAAAATATTCTTAAAAGCTCACTCCTTACCTTCTCAGAAATTTTACTAATAAATGTCTGCATTCTTGTTTCGTTATAAATTTTACGAAATTTACATCCTCTTTTTAAACAAAGCTATAAATAAGCAATGAATTGATATTGGAAATTTCAATTACCAATAGTTATACCTCGTCAATCGTATAACTTTTTTGTACAATCTACTACAAACTATGTAACAGTTAACAGTATATACTTGATCAACTGTCAATTCAGGTATGTATGTGAAATCATTAGCCTTAAATGTCATCTCAAATGTCTTTCTCTCCACTCTACGAGTACAATAAATCCCAAATGTGCACACAAAAAAAAAATCAACGCAACGCACTACAAAATTTAACCAAACCAAGTAGAAACAAATCCGTCGATCGGCGCCCATTTAACTCCTATTTTAGAGTTCATTACCGCAATCGTTTAAGCTAAGCCATGTCCACAATACCACCTATAGTCACTCAGTCATCTTAGTCATGCGCAAGTCCAGCAATTCCAGACTTTATACAGCGTGAGCGAGTCCCCCGGTCTGACTGACAACACAAACGTGCAACAACTTAATTGTCACTCTCGATTTGGTGCGGTTGTGTATTTTTATACTTTACTTTGACGGAGTATTTTTTATTTTTATTTTTTTTCAAGACTGGATTTAAAACCAACCAACCATCCAGGCAAGGGTCAATTCTTGGTACAAAGTCTGAAGTGTCCATAGGGCATCGGGTGAGATCTAAGAATCTGATGATGGTGGCACATTGGAATGTTTTGCGCTTTTTATCGATCCACCTGGACTGGATGACAACAACAACAACATCGGACTTCCATGGTGCGCATGCCACGCTCAACCTCAATTTCTTGAATTCCAATCTGCATCTGCATGGCTTGAACTAAACGAACGTTGTAGTTTGTTTAGAGAAAAGACTAACTGTTGTTTATTCAAAAATACTTGAATAGAGTTATTTCCTGACGAATTGTATGAGCTTATGTATAAAAAGATACAATGTTGCCAAAAATTCCTAGGCATAACTTGAATTATCGAAAATTCCACTGCACAAAGATACGGATATGAAATGAAAAGAGATACAAAATGATAGAACATAAAATCGGCAGACACTTTGTAGAAAGTGTCAAAACTAACATAACGGTAGTGGACAAGTCAAAAAATTGATAAACTCTATAGGACAAGTATTGGTTTCGTAAACTAACACAACGACTATGTAGAAGTCAGATATATGTACATTCATCGAGATAGAGCTTAGAACGTTTAAGGGATTTGCTTCAAATTTGGTGTGAAGCTTCTTTATGTGATTTCCTAGAAGAAAAATTTAAATATTTATTTTAGCTTATCTAGAACGGTGCCATAAAACGATTTTGGTTTTATCAAGGTTACTCAAAAACGACTTTAACGATATTGATTAAACTTTTAATACATACAAGCTCTGATCAGAAATATGAAATATTATGGTAAAAAGAAATACAGGCATGGCAAATAGTGCAATCTGCCGGATTAAAAATAAATTTGATACATAAGATATTTTAGGGAACTAAAAACCTCTGTAACTATCGAATCCCGATAAGTTGACGATAAAAGTTGTGAATAAAAACGTAGTTTATACAAGAAAAAAATAATTCGGACATACATTTACTACATTTACTAAACGATTAGGAAATTAATTTTCGTAAATTAGTAAGGTAGAACTATAAAAGCTCTCCTAAACCAATGCGAATCCTTCGTTGTCGAAGACGAAACTACATCAAAAACGTGTTATAATTGTTGTTTTCTTCGTCGTCAGCAGGGAAATCTTAAACAGTCGGAAGCAGATGTCATAAGCCAATGAAAAGTATCTTTTAGAATAATCAAAATCAGGCTGTGCGAGAGTTCTTTGTGTTTTGTTCGTTCCTTCCTCAACAAATTTCAGTTTAACTTCCGTTCAGTATGCACTCAGGGGCGTTCAGCAAAAGTTAAGGAAAAAATCAAAAAACCCACATTTATGGGTGCACCATATGATTTGTTTGCATTCGCTCATTTTCGTTCGAACACTACCGGGAGCTTGCGACTATTACATTTCCACCTTAAAACACGACTTACGATTAAAACAACATTACATTTTTTATCGTTTCGAGAAATTCGGCTTCGTTTAATCATTGGTTCGGGATAGGTTCTCCGTTAAAAAATAGCTTGGAGATCTGAACACATCTTATTTTTGACGTTTACTTTTTGACTATAGTTGGCGAACCAACTCTTGTTGTATATCAAATGGCATACTTTATTTTGAGCTCTAGTTCTGGAAAATCAAAAATAGGTAGGCATTGATAAAGCCAGTGCCATCTATGTGTGAGGCTGGCTCCTTGTGGGACAACCCTCAAAATAGTGCCAAAGGTTCGAAGTAAACAAAGACATAATAGTTTTTAGGATAAAACAATATAAGAAAAATAAATAAATAAATAAATAAATCGGGTGGCACAACGGCTCATGAAGAACCAGGGCCTAGTGACTAACAACTCGCAACCATTCCTGTGTGCGCCTTTCGACAGGAATGGAAGGGACCTACAATTTTATGCCGAATCCGAACGGCTAGACGAGAAGCACTTATTCGTGACAAGTGATACTCTTGGAGGATTTGTCAATTCCTCGCAAGAGGCAGTAGCCCTGAAAAAAAAACTTTTTAGTTTTTAGGTGAAAGAGGCTGGGAAGCGATCCCAGACCTCCAGCGTGACAGTCGAATGCACTAACCATTACGCTACGGGCTACTACAACAATATAAGGTATTAATATTATGTTCCTACTTTAAAAAAAAATACTCCTTACCTTTTTTCACACAATACGCCTATTTACATTTATTTAGGTCAATATCAAATGATTTTTTTATTAATTTTCATTTTTCAAAAACTCATTCATATTTCATATCTATGGAATTTCATTCATCCAACAAGAACACAATTAATAAAAAAGATTTATGCAAAAATAAAGAAAACAATAATAATTTTCCACATCTCACAGAAATATGTACATTATTATTTCTACTCTAAAAATATCTAACCTAGAACCCTAAAAAGAATATTAAAAAAAAAAAAAAAAATGTTTTAAAAATAAATTATAAACGCACGCGTACTAACACATCCATAATATGACGACGCCAACGGCTATACCGAGCACCCATAGAAATAGAAACGGAATGTATGCGTTCCATATACCTACTTCCCAGACCCTCTGCTGTCATCGCATTCGTAAGGCCCGCTCTACCGATTGCCCGCATCATTAAGTTACACAACCACATTTCACCCTCTTGCTCTTGTTGGGGCAGTTCTTATCACTTAAGTTAGGGGTAGACGAGGAGAGACGGTTAATCAGCAGTGAGCAGCGGAAAATACAGCGAATCTCCAATGCACTCGCGTTCATCACAGCTCTGCACTAACTGCCGTCGTCGTCCGTCCGTTTCAAGTGCAATATGTTATAAATAACTCGTCTCATAAAAAAAAAAAAAAAAAATAAATAAACAGGGCAGTCCTACCAACCAAACGGAATGGAAACTGTGCCATATCTCTCAACACTGTGTGTGTGATGTGTCACTCTTGACAAAATGCGATGCACACCCCCTCTGTCATCCCTCAAGTGGCCCAGTTTTGCGCCCACAAATCAATTAGACTCGCTTGCGCATATTTGCTTCTTGTGGTTGTGAACAGGGTTGCCAGCATTCATATGATAATGAATTCCAAGTTTAAAGATAATTTCTCTACACACCCCAATGGATAAAAGAGAGTCAATAATAATAAAGATTAATTGAACCTTTTGTACCTAAGTATTGAAAATTTCTAAAACCAACTTTAAGGTTTGATGAATTGCATTTGGGCATCACTTGGTTAAATAGATAAATTTATTGTTATATCTAAATAGTTATATTAAAAAAAAGCTTAAGTGAACTCAACTCCAAGATCACTCCACTTAAAACAAAAGTAGGTATATTTATTTTAAACATTTTTTTTTTCTTCGTAATTAATCAGTTGTTTTAAAAATAGCTCGTGATGGCAGCTCTGTTGATTTATTCTCTCTTTTCATTCGGAGACGGCATCAGCAATGGCTACAATAACTGACGTTGTGATTGCGAAACTGCGAAAAATTCATTGTCAAGGTCAAACATTATATTCTGATAGTGTGTATACAATTATACATGTAACACTTAAACACCACCACCACATGGCACCAAAGCTAAAATCAGATGATTAAAATTGGAGCAGCGGCAACGAACGATGTGTGTATGGTTGACGGGGGTTGTTGAAATATTAAATGGCAAACATTATAATCAGCAATATATAGGGAGAGAAGATACGCCGACGCTTTAAGTAAACAAAAAATTAATTACTCATGTGAGAGTGTATACGGAAACGATCACAAATGAGATTGTTGAATTTTTTGCGTATTCTTCAATGGGAACGTATCTAGGGTTAAAGAGTAAGCATATGTTATAATTTTAAAAATCGAAATTTATTAACTTTTGTTCAACATAAGTTTTTGAATGCGGGTTTTTAAAAGAATAATTATAAAAAAAACATCAACAAAATTGGGAATAATTGGAGTACCTAGTTCGAGAAAAAAAAAATAAAAGGAAAAAAGTGCAAAATTCCCATAAAAAAATATATGGACAAAATTAAGGCTTTAGAGACGCGGGATAATAAACAAAATTTTGATTGAGGCCACTTTTAAGAAAGAAAAAGTTTAAACAACTATTTAATATCTTTTTTTTGTTGAACGTTAATCTAATGTGTCTTTGTTTATAACTAATGAATATGGCCATCATTGTGTGACAAAAGCTCTATTTGAGGGCTTAAAATTGACAGATTGTGACTCTGAAAGCTACTACGACGACTATTTAGTTTTCAAACTATGTACAGAGTTCAAAAACTTTTTAATAAACTCGAATTGATTTTTATCGGCCTAGTACAGGAAAATAAGTGAAACAATAATCAGCCTTATCGGGAATAAAATCTCCCACGGATTTTTTGCTCCGTATGAGACTCTCCATCATAAACAATTTTCGAAAAATGGGGACAAACTACAATGAAAAAAGTAGATATTGTAAATCTATTTTCCGGGGGAAAATAAATGATGTTTCCCTTGAAAAACTCGCCCTAATTTAGTTTGAGGATTCTAAAAATAGAAGCATATTACTACTAATTTTTGAAGGTTTTATAATTTTTTACTTGCTCTAAAAGGCAAGTTTTGGTCAAAAAACATAGGCATTTTAATGAAATCCAACAATTTCGTTTACCGAGAAGTCCATCGGTATTGGTATGTGTGGCTGTACGTTCACTTTATAACAAGCTAGAGACTTAACGGGTAAACGGGTTTGGAGGAGAAATTGGTTTTGTTGTAGCCGATCTATATTTCGTTTTTGTTTCCATACATTTTTAACACATTTTGGAACAAATTTACTTAACACTTTCGGGTTATTTACCCTCATAAAGTAACACAGTTTTTCACAGAGAGAGAAAACAAAGATATTACAACAACAAAATAGACAATAAATGTTTTTTTTAACTTTTGACTATTTTAACGCGTTTCCATTACACGAGAATTTAATTTATGATGTAAAATACGTCTTTATCATACCATAAATATTTCAAATATTTAATTTGATTTCAGAAAATAGTTTACAAACTTTGACAGATAAATAATTTCAGAATATACATAAATTCTCTCAAATTATTTCGAAATTTATATTTCAGAAATTCTTGAGAAATTAGGAAAATTTCCCCAGTTTCGTTGTCAAACAGTAAGTAAAATATTTTGGATTGGTGGTTTACTCAGCTGAGGTACATGTAGTAGAACCTGAACAATTAGGCTTGTTCAAAGGAGGGAGATTGCAGAGGGCCTCAATTTCGCTGTCCAAATACTGGGGGAAAATAAATTTGGACTCGCTTGCTCAGCTTTTGATGGATCAAAATCTCCGATATCTCGTTTTTGAGATGCATTTGTTTGTTTGGGAAGAATATGTCATACACGCAAATATTCAGTGTAGGGAAGAGAATTATTGTAGCACTGCAGTCGTTCAACTTTGGATTGATATTTCGTTTAACATTTCTCCAAAAACAATCGAATCTTATCACTTGCGGTGCATGCAAGCTCAGCTTTGTCTATTGCTTTCCAGGCACTTCTGAAACCACTTAGAGTATACAAAAACACCCTCGAGAATACAGTTTTGGAAATTTATACAATTTTATTTAGATTTTTAAAGTAAAACGTGCAAGTTCAAAATGCTAAGAATTCTTTAAATTGTTGCAACCAAGCAGCAAATCACTTGAAGATATTGACGCAGAAAACAATTACACCATCAAAATGGTACAAAAGTCAGATGTCAACACTATAGTGCCAGTAACTGTCTTCTTCATTAGCTTTGAATTTGTTGAACGTCGAAAATGATTAATTTTAACTGTTCACTAGCATATTATTTCGTTCTTTTGATCAACATTCACCACTTCCGTTCTGAATTTAGCTCGTTTGTAAAATCCTTTCATTTCCAAACTCTCGGTGTTTAGAAGTCTTGGTAAGAAATCTTGATGCAAATCATCTGCTATTCTTCATAGTTCATAGTACATTTGCAATCGCTGCAATTTGAATTTACTCTCAAGCTCTAAAGCCCGTTCAACTTGGAATATTCTTTCAATCTACCTACATGTTGCATATGGCTCTTGTAATGTATATTTTACTGAAATGTGCTTCTTGATTTCCCTAAAATCTGCTTCCATATTGCACTTTCGTTTTGCCAGTGAAATTCATCCGGTATCCGTCTGCTTATCATCAAACGCAACGCGATCGACTTCAAAGCGAAATAAAGAAAACATGCATAACTCAACTCAACAAGAACACGTAAGAGCGCAGCACTATGAATATGAACAGCAATCGCGGTGTTTGATCGTTCAAGTGGTATGGCTGGCAGTGTAGTGGGATGTAGTGTGTTCGCACTTATAAAAAGAGAAGGAGAGAGAAGGAGAGATGTGCCTACCACTGGCTACCCCACATTTCTCGCTATATAAATTAAGCTTTTTTGCATTCAAGTTCGGGGTTACACTCTGGGGGTGTATAATACATTGGCATACACACACACTCATGGGGGAATGATGGTTTGTTGAGTACTTGAAAAGTGCATCCACTACCTATTTATAGTGCATTTGTGGGGACGAGAGATGAGTATAGAAAAAAGCTTCCCCAAAGTCGAGGGTGTTACAAGGGCACGCGACTATTTACCTAGTGTGTGTATAAAGTAATGCACCTAAGCCGTGAGAAAAAGAACCTTAAACTATTTGCTATATCTTTCTATGTCTATCTCTGTCACTCTATCTCTCTCTCTCACTAGAGGGCGCTATTGGGGGATGGTGACAAGAGTATATTGGATATGTGTACACAACTATAGACTGATCTTGAACTAGAAAAATTCAGAAAAGCTATTAAATCAGCATTTGAAAAAGCATGCACTGCGTTTGCGTTTGTAGATAGTGTATATATTTTGTAGTTGACTCAGCTGACAAGAGAGAATATGGGTACCTATATGCACATAAACGAACGAGAAAACGAAATTCGCAGTACCATCACCACCCGTTGCGCTGCTCTGCTACACCCTTCTCAAGCGTGTGTGCAATGTGCCATCCATCCATCGCTCAGTTGTGTAGTGCTGCACTATCGATAAAACGCAGTGAAAGGATTCTCAAGCTTTCACTTCTAGAAAATAAATAAAAATAAAAAATATAATAAAAACCAAAAACAAAACTATCGAATTTGCGATCTTCAAGTTCATCAAACGCGCCGCCAGTGTTAGCAATCAACTTTAGTGGCCGCCACCCCTTGTGTCAGTGGCAATTTTTATTTTTCATCGTAGTGGTGGTGGTGGTTCTTGTTCGGGTTTTCCTCTTTTTCTTATTGCTCGCTATATTTAAAGTACCTACCATAATAGGTACCTATAATCACCAAACGACCTTAATTTAATTTCGCCTCGTCTCGCCTCATAAGGATTTTCCGGTTTCCATTTTTTTTTTTAATTTGTTGTGGATACATTTTTTTTGGTCTTCCGTGTGAATCATAGAAAAGTAGAAAATTCTATCAGCAGTTATATCGTGAAATCTGATTTGTGTCAAAAATTTCGAGCATACAGCGATTTTAGTGTCAAAATTGTGAAAACTATTCAAAAATAAAAAGTTTCCAGTTCAATCAGCTGATCAGATCTGTTTTAGTGCTTTTATTCTATTCATCTCCATATCTGTTAAAAGATCTTATACTTGGAATATTGATACTATTGGAATCATCTAGTACTTCTTAACTGCTTGCTGCAGATCACTGCTGGTATCTTTCCCCGATCACATCAAAAAAGGGTAAGAACATACATATATGTACGTTTTTTTTTGTCTGACATTTGCTGGCATTTTTTTCCACCTCTATAGTGAAATTAATATTTTTAAAAATAGTTTCTCACATGGTAGATTAACATGCTCCTATGTGCAATAAGTTTTTTTTTGACAGTGGCGACAAGCAGACTCACTATCTGTTTTTGGACGCAGCTAAAATAAATGTGATTTTTTTTTTTTCAACAAATGTGCATACATACATATGTACATACATATGTACATTATGTATGAATTATTTTGATTTTATGGGATTTTTTTCAAGTTATAATCTTTATAAATAACTGATAAGAAAACGTTGAGCAAATTTTCGTAAACTCTTAAACTGATAAGCAAAATTGAAAAAAATAAACTCTTATGTTTTGAATATTTACAATCGCTGATTATGCTTTGAACGCGCTATAAAAGATGCTATAACTCAATCAGACTGTCAGCTAGAAAGACGTAACGATGACATAATCTGAAATGTTGGTGTTTTTTATTGAATGACCGCAGCATCAAGTTGCATACATACATATATGCATAAACATGCTAAGAAATTGGAGAGTCTAGAAATTAAATGCAATGAGGTGAAGCTGAAGGAGATAGGACACTTTTTTAGTATTATTTTCAATATTCAACATATTTCACCTTCAACACGTTTTCAATAATAAGACTTCACATTTTAGCTTAAAGGCTTAATTCTAAAATGTAATAAATGAAAGTTTTGATGTGGTAGCGATACCTTCTTAAAACTCATAAGCGACGCAAACTTGATGCTTGTACGAAACGAAATTTGTCGGTAGACATTGCGCGGACTAACTGAGAACCACGAAAATAATGGTGTTTCATTACAGAAAAAAAAAAAAAAAGGAAGAAACATGGCACATCACCTTCTTCGATTAAAAGTTGGTTTTTTACTTCGGAATTTGAACCCATAACGGCTTTGCAATGTCATCGAACAATGATCATCAAACAAAAATTGATGATAAACATTATCGAAGCCACCATTTTGAATGGCAAATTCCGAGGGAAAAATGTTTTGCTGCCACGCATTCCATTGGTTCCCACAAACACGTCCTAATTGAATTCATACGCATTCAATTTATAATTAGATTGGCATTCGCAATGACAATCAATAAGTCACAAGGCCGAACGATGTCCGCTTGCGGCTTAGATTTGGCCATACCATTTTCACACGGACAATTATACCGTGGCATGTACTCCCGTTGGCTAGAGACGGACTGACAAAAAGTATCGTAAACTCAATTGATCTTCAAAATTAATATTCTTTGACGCCAAACTCGGTCAAAAGTTCACGTATTTACTCGATTTACACGTGTAATGGTAATCTATACCCATCAGTGAATAAGTTGTGTCCACTGTCATCGTACTTGAGCTACATCCGAAATCGCGCCCGAAAAATTCCAAAAAAAAGAACTGCGATACACAACAATAGCACACTTCAAGTTTAATGATTCACTTTCGATTTATACTTACGTTCAATTTCTTTGAGATCTCCGCCTGGAAAAGACGAGATAAGCCATGAAATGCTTGATTGCTCCATACCGATGTAGTGCTGCGACATATTTCTTCTCAACAGAACAGTAGAGTAAAGTTTCACATCACGTTTGTTTATCGAATGACAATGTGCACCGTCATAGCAGGCATAAACGTCAAACATACTTTCGTTAAAATCGTTTGATTCGTCCTTTTTTAAGCAATAAATTCTATCTTATCAATCACATTCGAACAATGCTATCGATCGTTACAACATTAAAAAACACCTAAAATATATTCGTTATATTTTATTTGACTACGAAAATATTCTGCAAAAATAGTTTCTATGGCAGAACAACGTGTTTCACCACGTCAACTGCAATAGTATAGTTTTGAACTTCTCTCGTCGCTGTAGAATGAAAAGCAGAACGAATTTTTTTGTTTATCATGGTGTCACTTTACAGTGAAGCAAGTATGTAGGTCACATGGTGTATCTGGCGAACCCACCACACATGGCTCCAAAATACTTTAAATTTGGAGCCTAACTGCAAATTCATAGTGTACTGGATTCTCGAGATACACCATGTGACAGCTCACTCGATTACACCCACTATTTGATGCATTGCAAAATCGGGAATAGAAATGCAAAATAAAGGACAAACAAATGAAAATAAATGCGTTAGTAACATAACTATAAAGCTGGCCAGGCCATATTGAAGGCCGATTCTAGAAAGCGCGGCGGATCGCTTTCAATGGCGGATTTGTATTTTTTGTATTCTCAAACTTTCGATTTCCATTTTTTTTTTGATGTGTAAAGATCTTAGCGCTAGGTATTAAGAAAAAAACAAACTCTCAGTATGGGTTAACTTGAAAGAGGAAAGACAAAATTACGGATACGCCACCATCTTGTTTATTTAGATTTTTAACTAATGGATGCGAATGGTTCGTGCATTGAATAGAGTAAATTGAGATAATGTGGTAAATGTCGGTAATGTGGTTGGGTATAATAATACACCAACGACACCAACCAAGCCAACGGTTTGTGGATTAAATAGTGTCGGGAAAACTATCATCATCATATAATTGTGGAAAATGCAGTTTTTAAGGCATGGTGCAACTGTTATGATTTTAAGGTCTAAATTGGGTATGATTTTAAGAGTTGCCACATTTCTAAAAGTACCTTTTTTGAAAGTGGAGGGTGAGGTTAGAAACAAAATTAAATACATATTTACGCTCAGCCCTGAATCACATGAAATAACATAACATGTTCGACGGGCGCCTTTGGAAACCTCATCAGTTTACTATATACTGTAAGCTATAGTATAAACTATATACTACACTGATGTTTACACATCATCCCCTTGAGTTCCGGTACTCACATATTTTTTTGAAAGCGATAGGTTTCTAGGTGATCGAACAGGCTATGATCGATTTGAAACAAAAAATGGAAAGCGGAAGCGCTTTTGCGAATAAGAAAATACAAATTCGCAAATTTCTCACTGTCTGAAAATCCAATATAGGTGGCCCAAAAAAACACTTTGACATTTATTCAGCAGAAAATGCGCTAACCCAATTTGCTTTGAGCCATTTGGCTCGCTCATGTATGGCTAGCTTAAGATATAAGTAAAAATTAACCTGCCAACTTCGGAGACGTATTACATGCTTTAGTGTCCACTCTAGGCCGAAACATCCATACAAAATGATCAGTTCCATTTCTTATGGATTAACATTCAAAATTTCATGACAGAGATAAAATATCTTTCATTTTTTCTTTGCATTTTCTTGCACTATTTAGATCATTTTAGTCGTTGCACATACATTAAATTTTGAAAATGCTCACTTTAATAATCACCGTAATCCCTAATTGTAAACTGCGTCAAAAGTATTTTATAGCCGTCTCTTTTTCCCATATACAATATGTATGTTTTTTTCATCTACCTATCTGGCTGTCTTTTTACTTTTCACTTTAGTATCGGTTTCGAGAGAGCCTCACTCTTGCCTGATTAAGAACTAATTTTCGGCTAATAAAACGCGAGATCTTCATGGATGTCGTTTCGTTGTTGTAAATTCTTATGTATTTTTTTTTCCAATGTATCAAGTTGTAGCTTGTTTTAAAGCCAGAAATTCTCTTTTATTATCTAAGGTACAATTTATTTTTAAATAAATAACTTTCAATCTTAAAAATCTCTTAAAAGATTCTTTTTTAATTGTACGTTTGTTTTTATTATTTTATATTCACCCTTATTATAGCAGGCATTTCATTTAAACGACAATTATCACTTAAGGAAATTGGTATTACGAAAGTCATTTTGGAGTCGTTTAACTTAGTGTTACGCCTCTTGGCGTCTGGCGTTTAGTGCAATGTAAATTTTGTTCGAGACAGAAATGGTATTGTAGCTATCGTTTAAGTTCAGTAATACGACTATCAAAACGACACTTTTTGGCGTCTATAAATTTGTAAACGGCTTGTGTAAAGTTGAATAAAAAATTAAAGTTTTTCAATTGTTTCATTGTTTTTATTAGTTTGGAATATTTTTAATTACTAAAGCGTGAAGAAAACGAACATAGAACAAACGAAACAACCCATAGAATTGATGGAATGAAAACTTCACTGGAAACAAGCTTTTGTAGGGCATCTCAAAAACGATTGATATAAACAAATTAATATTCTGGCCCGCGCCAGTTAAAACGGGAAAAGAATGGCTTTTGTTTTATCTGTTGTGCTTTGTATTTTGGGAACTATGTCTGGCAGCTAAATAAAATAACCCTTATTCCACAAATCTGGAAGTGAAACAAAAAAATAGAATGATTCGTTGGATTTTTTTTTCCAAATACGTGCATGTTCTGGCGAATCTGTTGGCTTTAATTTCGATGTTATTCTTCTCCTCCATTATACTTCATGTTATCCACTATTTCTTGGTAAAATAAACAATGAAACACTTTTTCTGTTTGTCCTTTTAAGGAATCAGGAATTTAAAAGAAATTATTTTCAGTTTGAAAGAAATAATTTCTTTAAAATATCGAACTGTCACAATGTGGGACGCATGTGGATGGCGTTTAAGGAACTTAATATCGACTCTTAAACGCCAAGAAAGTGACTCGACACAAAAAGTGACAGCTGTCGTTTAAGAAAAACGCCTATTATAATAAGGGTGATTATTTTATATATTAATAAATTATTAATAATATTCTATATTTTATTCAATTGCATTTCATAAATTAACCCAATCACAAAATATAAGATTGATAATAACTTGTTAATGCTGAATTATAAATTATCCAATAAATATAAAAAAAAATAATAATAATAATAATATGCAACGCTCTTATCTTATCTTTAAGGTTTAATAAGCGTATATAAAACAATACTCTTTGAATTATTAGTCAATTTTAACTAATGCCTTTGTTCAATGGTATGAAATGTCTTAAGAAGTCTGTCTGAATATCTATATATATTAGGATAAAATATAAGAAGATCAAGCGACACTTTCAAAAGGATTCGAATCAGAGGGTAATGAGTTTTATTTGACTTTAAAGTTTTCTTATTTGAATAATTGAATTATGTTGAAAAACTTCATCCTATGATCTTTCAAGTAACAATGTTTTTCAGTATAATTAATACTGAATGTTGATTATTTAGACACTGCAATCATAATGCTCCTTTCTATTTCATTGTTGTGCGCAGCCAACAGAAACTTAATTAGTTGTACCTTCTCACTATTCACTAATTGATCGACAGAAAAACACGATTTTATTTCATCTATAACTAAAACTTCAATATTATACAAGAAACATCTGAATTTGATTGCAATTATTGCCATTTATAGCAAAGTCATTCGTTTTCATCTTAGTTTCTACCTAGCTACCTAGTTTTATCTAAAGACTCACAGCTTTTTATAAAGGTGCACACTGCACATGCTTTTGTATTTTATGAAAGTGTATCCTTTATTCAATTCTCAACTATCTAATTAAATCTTCACTATATACACCTTCATACAATAACTTATTATATATACTACACATAACAAACTATAAAAGTGGTGTAAGAAAAAAAACAATAAAATAAAATGAAATGAATTCTTTTAAAAGGAACCGCACGTGTGTACGAAACTTTTGCATCTTTGTTGATTTATTTTTTTTTCTTAATTTCTTTTTAAATCTCATTAAATACTGATTAACACACACCTTTATGTTTTGTGTTTTTCTATATGCCGGAGAACTCTGTGTTTTTTTGTACATCATGCTTACCTTCATACTTATGGATATTCCTACATAATACGGGTGATGTGTGTGTATAACACAACAAAAAAAAAAATATATATAATTGCAAACCAAATTCAAGGTCTTCATCTCCTTCATCACATTTTATTGATGCTTCTCTATAGCGCTCTGTCTCTGATGCTTGCTGCTGCACAGCACATCCGCAGCAATAATTGTCTGTGTTTGGTTGATTAACGCAAATCACCGTCATCATCATCATCTACTCACCAAACCCTCTGTTCGGTTCTGTTCAGTTCGCCTCGAATATATCTTGAGAAGGTTGAGGGATTGGGGGGCGGGGTGAGTGTGGGGGACTGTGGGGGACAACGAGAACATGGAGGCTGGTTTACCAACAACAAATCAAACGAAATAATGATTTTTCAATTTGAAAAGAGCGCGCGCAGATATCCGTCATTTCTCGTCGTCGCAGTCGCGCGAATTGTATGTGACTGTTAGATGATAAAGTGAAGCTGCTGCTAGGCATATCTATCTAAATTTTCCTTTACATTTTCAAAGCTAAAAATTGAAAAAAAAACACAAAATTGAATAAAGTATGGTAACTATCTGAGCAAAGGTATAATAGAGCCCATTGTGTGCATAGAGCAGAGTAGATACACATGGCTAGATAGACAAATAGATAGATGGATGAATGGGTACAGTTGGACGTTTTGGAATCTCAAACCGAACAGAAACAACAACAACAGCTAAAATTAAAATACGGACGCATTTATGTAACCAACTGCATCTCAAGTGATTTTCACGCGTCGCGCGCATAAAGCAATCAAACGAAACGCGCATATAGGCTTTAATCATGAAAATATATAAAAAAAACTGGAGGCAACTTTATGACATGACAATAATAAGATGACGATGGAATATAACTTTGAATTGATGAATTTCAAGACTCAGTCGTTTTTAAAGTGCTTTACTGTACTAATAAACAGAAATAAAATGGAAAAAATAGTTTTCACACTGGGGCTTGCAAAATAAAATTTTTAAAAAAAGTACGTATACGCCCTAGTGAACCATTTTGTTTTGAATTCAATTTTATACATTATTTAATGTCTTGTATCAGTTATAAGGGTTCATGAAATAAGATCCTTTTGTTTAAATATGTACTTATTTATTATATGAATGATTCCTGGGTCTAACTGAATATAGCCTTTCTAATGATGACAAAGCGTTCTAAAAAATATGCACGACCCTTTCGCACGAACTTATTGCTCCCATAGCTAACAGCTTCAACGTAGCTATAAATTGGTGATGTATGTCATTGGTTCAATTATTGAAAAACCGTAACTTTTTACTAATTCCAATAAAACCAAAAAGGAATGAAAACAAAATGTGGAAAAAAAGTCAACAATACAAAAAAAAAAATGATTTGTTTCTTCGTAAACAAAAAAAATATTTATACAAATTTTCAATGCAATATTTTTTTCAAAACTTTAATTCCGTAACTAATAATTTTTTTTATTGTGTTTTTTTTTTTGGAACTTATCGCATATTTAATTAGAAATATATTTATTTATTTCTACTTCCCGAGGCGACATTTCGATGAAATCTCGAAGAGAACAATTTCTTCCATACGTAGGAAGTAGAAATAAATAAATATATTTCCAAATTAATGCGCGGAAAGTTCCGAAAAAAAATATAAAAAAAAGTAAATTAGTTTCGTCAAATGAAGTCGAAAGCCATATCTTTATTGACCCAATGCTTTGCAAAAAGAAACTTCTAGAAAAAACAATTTAATAAATTTAATTTACAAAATCAACTTTATCATTAAGAAAGTTATCAATAAAATCAAACAATTATATTTTAATTTTTAAATACTAAAATTATTTTTATTTCACGAATCCAAATAATTTAGTGCTACCATAATTATTCTAAAAGTGCGTTCTGGAACATTCTTATGTTGATTTATTATAGCTTGTTTCGTGGAAAAAAAAATTCTTTTCCTAAGTAAAATTTTATTTACGTGAAAAAAAAATCCCATGATAATGGTATGACATTCTTACTTCATGATAAAATACCTTATACGTAGAAATTTTTAAGATACAATTATGAAGAATAGAGAGATAGTATACATTTGAATACGACTTGAGTTATACATAATTTATTTTCAAGCTGAAATCTAAATATAAACTCTTATGAAGAAGAAATTATTTTGTTCATCCAGTAAAATCTCAAAAAGTATTTAACTGATTTTCGTGAAACAAACTTTTGAATATTCCTTATAGTCTAAGAGCCAGCAGCAGATTTTGGTCGTGAAAGGAAACCAAAAGATATGAATAGTATACGTAGTCCTGGTGAAGGTGATAACGAATACATTCGTCTGCCAGCATGAAGTGGCCCCGTTACCACGTAAAAGTGCATCAAAAGTACAACTTTTCTGAAAATTGAAATCGGGTGGGAAACCATTTCAAATGTAATACACCTTGACGCCATGAACTCTCTGATTACAAAACTGGTTTCGACAGACGTGTAGGTGGCCCCAAAACCCAAACATACGTTTTTTCGCGTTTTTAGGCTTTTGGGAAACCCGTGAAAATGATGACAATTTTTAGCCATGAACTCCCTGAGTGTGAATATGTACGTGACAGACGTTTAAGTGGCCCCGAAACCACCGACAGACGTCCGTGAAAACGCGTTTTTTTTGGCATTTTTTGTCAAAAAGGAAACCACTTGAAATGTAACACAAACGAAAGATCTTGACCTCCTGAGTGCGAATATGTACATGACAGACGTCTAAGTGGCCCCAAAACCCCCCACAGACGCGATTAAAGTCGCGGATTTTTTATTGAAATATTGAAAATGTATCGCAATCGGAAGGTCTTGACTACCAGAGTATTAATGTATAAAAAAAAGGAGTTTATAGTGTCACCCAACAGCTGGAAAGTCGCGAAATAAACCGCGGATTTTCTCTTTTATTTTTTTAATAAGAGGATTTTGATGGAAACCACTTGAAATGTATCCCAATCTAAAGGTCTTGACCCAAAAAAAATTAAAATGTAAGTGATAGACGTTTGAGTGGCCCCAAACAACCGATAGCTGCGATATAATTCGCGGATGTTATTATTTATTTTTTAATTGCATATTAGTGGTAGCTTCTTCAAATATTTACCAATTAAAAAGTTCTGACTCAAGAAAGTGATTTTATAAGTTACAGGCATTTGAGTTTCGCCAAACTGCTGAAAAGCGCGATAAAAGTCGCGGATGTAAATACTAGTTTATCAAAAAGATTAAAGATACAAATATCTTGAAATGCATCTCAATTAAAAGGGCTTGACTCCCTGAATTGTAAAATGTAACTGACAGACGTTTTGAGTTACGCCATACTGCTGAAAAGCGCGATAAAAGTCGCGGATGTTATTACTATATAGTTTATCAATTAAATTATCAATACAAATCTCTTGAAATCCATCTCAATTTATAGGGCTTGACTCCATGAGTCGAAAAATTTAACTGACAGACGTTTTGAGTTACGCCAAACTATTGAAATCCACGAAATAACTCGCCTTCAAGTATTATTATTGTTTTTCCTTTCAATTTACATAATTAAAAGGTTTTGACTAGCTGAAAAAGAAATTTTGAAGGAAACACGTTTTAAACACACCAAACCATTCAAATTATTATATTATTTTTTTTTTTTTAATTGATTTCAACTTTTTTGTGTGAGGTTGACCCAAACCTCAGTACACATATCTAAGGTATTATCAGGCGCAGCTTGTCAAATTTCAGGATGGCTGCCCCTTGTCTAAGTACACAATAAACAAAAACAAAGTAGAATGGGCATAACTCTGGGATTTTTACAGTCAACTTGAGAAATAGTTTTTATTCACTCAAAGTTGACGTTTTCAACTTTTTATTTTCAACTTTAGAGTTGATCAACTTTGGATTTTCTCAACTCCCCCAAATCGTAGAAGTAAGCGAGCAAACTTGCAATTTTCCTTTATTTCTGGCTATTCATTCATGCTATTCAGTTCTCGACCGATCACCGAAAACAAGCATCGTCGGGTGAATTAGTACTAAGATGGCGACCGCATGAGATTTTTTTGGTTTCATACATTTTTTTTTTTTATAATTGAAATTTGAACAAGTGTACAATTTCCATGAACAGATCACTTCAGTACTGGTGTTCCATGTTATATATGGAATGATTTGCTGGTCTTGTGATGTTTAAGTAGTGTGCGACGATTTCGCCGGAAAAGTGTAAGAACGTCGATCCATTCATGATTCCATTTCACAACAAGAGTTCTTACATTTCATGGAGTTGTTGATCTTTGTTTGGCTTTTCCTGTTTCATTATTCTTCTCTGTGAAAATTTGTGTTTCTTCCATTATAATTTCATTTTAGGAAAACAAAATAGTTATAGGAACAAATTATAGTGTGTGAAAACTCACCTCTTATTGCTAGATATATGTATATTATTTGCTTTAAAAATAAAAGTTGTACCTAATCCGTTTTGTATAGCTTTCAATTAGCTTGGTATTTTTTTGATTCTGCGCTTAGCATGTAATGAAAAATACATTGCAATTATTCGGAAAAATTATTCAAAATGCAAAATTAATTCTAATGCAAAACAAAAGTTGAATATGGCGTCTTGTGCGTCATGTGTCACAAATATCCCAAGGATATTTATGAAACTGCAGGTTGGTCAACTTTTGAATATCAACTCGGGAGTTCAGATTCGAAGTTGTGAATAAAAGCAGTTTTCAACTTTAAGTTCAACTGCCGATTTGAAGTCAACTTGTAAGTTGGCCAAATTTGGAGTTTTCAGCAAGTTGAGCAATAGTGAAAAAATTGGCTCTTAGTCTCTTAGTACATCATTTTTTTGTATGGACACAAAGCTGTAAACCATGGGGTTTCGGCAGTATATAGCAAGAAATACTACAAATAGAGCAAACATTTATTGCAATAGTATTCCATTGAAATGACAGTATTCGTCACTTTCGATGAACTGCATAGACCGCAAAATAAAGGACATTTTATACTAATGGCTGATAAAAGCGAATAATGTCATGGTTGGCAAACAATTCCTACTTTTTTTTATTCGATTTAGCGAAATTAATGAATAGGAATAATTGTCCGTCTAGTGCCCACAATTGAGCTATACAACATAACATTGGAAAGCTTAGTTCAAGAGCATCATTTTTGTATATGGACACAGAACTGTAAACCATGGGGTTAAGGCAGTGTATTACAAAATATAAAACAATCCGTCTATGTTAATTCGAATTTGCAAAGTGTTTTTCTTATTTTTTTTTGTCGCTTATTTTAGCCAACTCCCATTGTTTTGACAAAAAAAATACTCGTTCATTACACGCCATAATACCCAATCATTTTCATAGGTCTCGTTTCTGGGCACATAGGTAGTCCAGGGGCCTGTACCATAAAACTACAAGTTTACAATTATTCTACAATAATTTGTTAACACTCAATATTTTACAAGTTACAATTAATTCTGTACCACAAAGAATCTTGTAAAACCTGCTAAAATATTCAAATTGCCTTTTTTGTACAATTCATTTGTACAAGTAAGTTATCACGACATGACGATTTGCACTTGGATTCTTGTACAAGTCTTGTACAAGAAGCGATTTTTAACAAAATGGTATTAATTGTGTACCACAAAGCTACAAGTAAACTTCAAATTTTACAAGGGAAACAGCGTGCTGTAACAAGTGGGAAATTTGAAATTTTTCCGATTCTGTACCACAAAGCTACAAGTGCTTGTAATAGTTAACAATTCATTGTAAAATTCTACCTACGAATTGAAAGTTGTTAAGTAGTTACAAGTAGGATTTTAAGAGATTTATTAAATAAGTTTCAATATTTTGCAGTTACACGTCGTTATCAATGCTTATTTTGAAAATAATTTTGAACAAATTTTCAAAATGGAGTTTGATTCTCTCTTTAAAATTAGAGATTGAAAGAGAGATGAAATTTATTGTTCTAAAGTTAAGTTGACACTTTTCTTCATCATGTTTTCTCTGTTTCACTAATATTAACGATTGCCAGAAAACATATATAAACAGGGTAGACAAGGTTATAGGTTATACAAAATTTACATAACTATCATGTATGTAAAAATAATCTTAACTGTTAAAATGCAGAAGACATTTCACATAAATTTGTTGGCCGTACGCTCGTTAGTTCGGAATTTAATTGAACCTATTTGCGAAGTTGTGTTACTAACAGAAACAATGGCGCAAAACTTTAAACAACCTGTTGTTAAGGGCTTAGCAATTAACTAGTAAGTAATTTTCTAAATATTTACCAATTTACTAACTATTTCAAAATTTTAAACCTTTTTTTTTTCTATTTACTAAATAGTAAATTGCTAATTGGGAAATGTCATTCAGAAGTCACATTTGTTTTGTTTATGATTTTAATTTTGTTTTACCCTCTGAAGAAGATTTTTTTTAATTAGTTTATAGAAAATTAATCTATAAAAAGTGAAAAAAGATATTAAAAAAGTCGCATTCGCCCAAGAGCTCTACAATGCCGGATCAAGTGTGGGGTGACATTAAAAGTATGCAGCAAAGTTATATTAAAGAAATCTTATGTTGTTGGAATAACTAAAAACGGCTCGACCTTCCACGCTACTGCATTCTGCATCATCAAAAGCTGAAACTGATGAATGGTATACATATCTTCCGAATGGAAAATTCTCTCATGAACATAGTTAATATTCTCACAGTTGAGAGCGACTATTGTGGGAGAGACTAAGGCCCGTTTGCTGATACGAAACATAAATGTTTAAGTTCAACATAAGCGCTTATGTTCTACTTTTTCCTAAGTGTTTGCCTGATGCTCCTAAATCGTGTACTGGTGCTGATTGCTGAAACAACTAAGTTGAGTTTGGATTCAGCTGGACAGCCTACGGGACAAAAACAAATGGTCAAAACTTAAAGTGAGTTTAGTTTGAAATTAAAAATAAAACTGAATCACATTATTTAATTTCTGGAGTAAAATTCTCCATCGTCCAGCTCTTCAAAAGGATGTGCTGAATCTTCAAATACATCGAAAACTTCGTCTTCCGAAAACATTTAGTAGTATTTTATTTACTTTTAAAAAACAATTATAGCTCACGAATCATACAAAAAAACACAATTCACTCATCCAATTAAAATGGGTAAGACATTTTTTTCGAGAAAAATGACAGATGTCGTATGGATTTAGCAAATTGCTAAAAGTTAAAGTAACCATTTTGTGATTTTAACTTTAGTAAATTGTTAAGAGATAGTTAGATGTTAAAATCGTTTAAAATTAGCAAAATCTTCTTTTTAACTTAGTAATTTACTAAAATGGCTTTAACAATTTACTAAATCGTTTAAAATTTTGCGACAATATTTTATTTTTTTGATTCCGATGAGGGGAAGCTGAATTACAGCATCCCGTTGTAAAAGTTTTTAGACCTCGCAATAATTTCAAAATCACACAAGGGAACTGAGTTGCTGGCGATTTTAAGTTTTTTGTTGAGAAGGGCGTAAAAGGAAGACAAACAATCTCCGCTCACACCCTTCTCGCCTACAAACTAGTTAGTTTCTGGCAATTCAGTTTCCTTGTGTGAAAGCGGTCATATTGATCAATCAAGATGAACGCATACATGATCATATTGAAAGAAGACCACAATAATATTTTATAAAATCATCGCTAGTGATCCTTTATTAATTCATTGTCACTTTTATATTACATTACACTTGTTTAAAGCAATATGTGTAAAGATTCAATTTTGACGAAAACTATCTTCAGCTATGTGCAATTGATCATACATACAAACAATAAGTTGTTTATTAATTAAAACATTTTTGTTAAAATTTATTAAATCAAAAAAGAACTATGTATATCAATATTTTTTTTCTTGAAAGCATCAATCGTTATTTTTTATTATGCTTTGACTTTATGCAACAAGAAATCTACAAGTGAATTGTACAAAAAAGGAAAATGTTCATAATTTTCAATTGTATCAAAAATCTTTGTGGTACAGAAATGATAGTTACTTGTAAAATATTCTTGTTAAGCTAATGTTTGTAGAATTGTAAACTTGTAGTTTCTTGGTACAGAACTGAAATGCGTCTAATTTACCGAACATTTTAACAAATATTTTGTACACTTGTAAGTTTGAGGTACAGAATGAGAAAAAGACTTGTAATTTCCATACTGTTTAGTTTTTGTACAATAGTAAAGTTTGAAATTTACTTGTAGCTTTTTGGTACACAATAAATTGTAATTTGTTAAAAATCACCTCTTGTACAAGACTTGTAGTTTCTTGGTGCAGGCCCCTGGTCCCATATATTTTTGTCCATTCTCCTTGGTGGTGATTTTTTGAAATTCAAATTTTTTACTATTGATTTTGAAACATCCGCAGAACTGAACAGAAATGAAAACGCTAGTGATATTACCTGTAATATATGTATCTTGGACCCAAACATTAGAAAATCCTTATTTAGGAAAAAAAGGAAAAGTTGTGTGAAATAGGTATGTATGCATGTTGTGCAGAAAGAAAAGCGGCACATTGTGTGATCAAATTATGTGTGTATCTCTTTTGATCGGCAATCGCCAGCGCAGCAATGCAGCACCAGCATTCGTTGCCGTCTTCGTCGGCATAGTCACCAAAACCAAAATTATCTTTTCAAACTAAATGAGTAGAAAAATTCTTCTGTCATTAGGTAATAACGCCATAGGAAAAGACACCCAAATCGACGAAATATAGCCCAAAAACAAATTGGAAAAAAGGCACAAAATAACTTTTGCTCTAAATAATAAAATTAAAATGTCACTCAAATATTTTGAATATAAATTATTTTCTTATAATTTGTGCGTTTTGGGCTATTTTCCCATTATAATCTATTTGTTCATCTCCTTATACAACAACCGCGAAAAAAATAATAATAATTTTTAGTTATTTTGTTTAAAATTTTGGAAAAAATGATTTGGTTCGAGAAAAAAGCTTATAAATTGACTTCTTATGCTTGGGTCTTAAAGGTTGAGACCATAAAAATACTAAAAATGAAAAGTAAGTTACAGTCGTTAGTATTTAAATAAAAGAATGCAATTGAAATTAAAGCATTTTGATGGTGTTTGGTAGACATTTTAAAAGAGAAGGCCTTAGGAATCAATTCAAATGAATTCACTCTTAAGAAAATAAGACACAAAACACAATTATAAATTGAAAATCATGGAAAGGAAAGGAGAGTGCCCAAAAAAAACCCAGAGTCGATAAGAAAAAAAACATATATGTTTTGAAAGGGCATTGAATGTAGACATCAAATATGAAATTATTTTCTTTAAAAGTTATACCCGGGGCTGGCTACGACAATTTTTTTATTTCTAATAGCAATTCTGGTTCACCACAAGTCACTAAAATCAGCAGCCCACAAGATGATTCTGCCTTCATCATAAAATGGTGGTTATCACCCATACTGTTACGGTGTTTTTTCATGTATACAACATTGGTGAGGGCAGTACAGAAAGAACAGGTATTGATTAAAGAACATACCTTCATATCAACTCGGCACATGGTAATCCGCAAAAGTTTACTAAAACAAAGTTTCTATTCAGACAAAGGCTTCGAAAACTATTTTTCGAAAAAACTGATTTTCATAAGGCAATGCTCAAAAGTACAAAATTGTGGCAAGCTTGGCGGACGCTTTTTTTTAGAATTTAAGGTAGCAACAGTATAGGAAGGTATATGAGGAAATATGTAGATGTGCCTTGAATGTTGCATTATTTTAATTCGAAAATGTGTTAACTCTTATAAATTGGCACATTACTAGTCTCGTCAATATATTAAAAGTACTTTTATCGAAGAAATCAATTAACAAATTCCGGAATGAACAATGAAAACAAAACATTTCGGAATTTCATCACTGCCGGCCGTTAAAAAAGTCTTAGTTTTCGTTTTTCATTTCGGAGTTTTAAAGTTACATAGTAAGGAAAAGGCAGGTCTGAATTATTCATTAGTATAACAGTATGCAAATGATTTATAAGTTGTTCTTAATTCTTACGCACATACTTTTTGCTCAAACTATTATCCGGTATGCTTAGGTAGGTAACTATTTTTTTTCGAAACTGTTGAGTAACAGTATGGGTTATAACCACCATTTTATGAATGAAAAGAGAATCATCTTGTGGGCTTCTGATTTTAGTGACTTGTGGTGAACCTATTTAATAACATGAATCAACTACAATATGAAGATGTGCCAATTTTTACTTCTTTTTACATGAAGTAACACTGTGTTTTTTAAAAAAATTAAATTGTCATATCCAGGCCCAGGGATAACTTTTTAAGAAAATGATTTCGTATTTGTTATCTACAATTAATGTCCTTTCAAACCATGTATTACTTTTCTTAATCGACTCTGGGTTTTTCGCCCATACATTTTTGGGAATTCTCCTTTATGCAAACATCGAAACAAAAATATCATTTTTTAAAGTTTGAGACGCAACGCTAGCACGGGTCGGCTAGTACAAAATATTTCTTCAATGCAATCCTTTCTTTTTTAATCAAGTAATGTTCTCTGCGATTGTATCCAATATGCAGATTTCATTTTGCTTTTAAGCACTTTATGTAAAACTTTTGTTGACTTTTTTGTAAAATGTTCATATGGCTTACTTACTAACCGTAATTATTTATAACATTATAACCAACAAATAAACATATACCACACAGTTCACATATTAAATAAATTTTTCTTTTCTTTCTTTCCAGGTGAGTGAAATCCTAGCAAAGCTTGCCTATATACCTACGTATGTATGTATGTAGGTAAATCAGTTTTTAGCAGTGAGTATTTAATATTGTTTGAGAACAAGAAATTTTGACGTTTTGTTAGAATATTTTTGCCTTTTATTAAAACAAACAAACGAAGTGAGGAACTTTTACAAACGTCACTCACTTTTTGTCAATTTTAATGAGTAGCTGTTTTTTTTTTAACTAATTCATTTATGTAGGAAGAACAAAAACAAAATTATAAATAGAAACTCAACAATTATTTCCTGTTTAAGTATTCGTTTAGTTAATTTTGTCAGTCTGAATTTGTTCATTACCGATTGACTTTCAAATTTGTCTGTTGCACAAAATATTATGAAGGTAGGTATACCTACATTTTTCCACCCATTTTCAGTTTTTGTTTGCCTTATTTTTTGAAATCAACAAGCTTCCATTCAATTAGGGAACATAAACTTTTCCATTTTTTTGTTTGCCTTTTAAATATATATCTCAGCACTTCCGCCTCCTGAATGCATTCCATAATACAATTGGAATGCTGCAGCATTGTTTCCCACGCCCACTTGCCGATCCGTTTAATTCATAACACAACACAGTAACAACAACTGCATCAACTCTATAGCAAAGAGTAACGAAAATATTGTTAAAATGGGAAAAACCACTCACCGCTCAATTAATTATTATTTTCCAATGTTGTGGCAGTGAGTTGTTTGCGGCCCCAACAATATGTGCTATATGGCTGCTAGTGCTAAGCTATGACTATTAAGCGAGATACTATAAGAACCAACACCAACCAACACCCCTTCAACATCGCACTTACAACAACAACAGTTACTTGAATTTGTATCCACAGCCACACCATCCAAGAAGTACATTTGCAAATTTATGCAAAAATCCCTCCTTTATAAACACTTTTAGAATGTTGTATATATGGAGTTCAAATTGTTGTTGTTATTGTTGTTACCATAGTTATTCTGCCCACTTTACGCGATCAATTGTGTGCACGTTGCCCCTTCTAGCCCTCTTTTTTCACTAAATTTCCTAATAGTTTAAATAGGTAAGTTAGCAAATGAAGCTTAATTAATAAATAAAATTCGTTGACAACCGAAGTTCTGAAGAATCATTTCGCAAATCTTGCTCCGAAAATCTTTTTCTAATAATCATTTCCCAAATTTTACTCCAAAAATATTTTGCTCAAATTTCCCTTCTGTTTTTTTAATTGGCGGTTTCACTATTTTCGTCAATTTAGCGCTGAAACTAAAAGGATACAAAATTTTAATATTTATGTAAAGTAATAAAATGTGAAATAAGTAAAAGCGAAGTAAAGTACCTAATGCGAAATATTGAAATGTGCGGTACAAATTCTTGCGATGCAAAATGATGATTTCAATTTCAATGATTAAATACGAAATTACTAAATCGCAAGACAAGAAATATGCGACACGTGATCATTGCGAAAAATGAAAAACAGCAAATAAAATTGTAAAAGATGAACTTGAATTCTATTCCCGCTATGCGAAATTACAAAATCGTAAGGCTCCAGTGCAGTGATGACTGATGACACTTTCTTTTCTTTTAAGCGAAATGGTGAAATCGCAACCCCAAAAATATGCGTGGTAAACATTAATCATTACCATCTGACAGATGATACTATTTCTGTGATGCAAAATCATGAAATCGCCAGACAAACAAGAAATATGCGAGACAATATTATTGTAAAATAAAATACAAAATACAACAAACAACTTTTATTTCTTTTATGCGAAATAGTCCAATCGTAAAATTCTATTGATGACACTTCTATTTCTATTGTATGAAACAATTATATCGCAAAACAAGAAATATGCGAAATGAAAAACAACCCAAAAAGCGAATCTATTACCTCGATTAATGACAGATGAAACTTCTAATGCTGTAGTGCAAAACAGCAGACAAGAAATATGCGAAATGAAAAAAAAAAAAAAAATTTGACAGATGACATTTCTATTTCTGCAATATGCGAAATGGAAAACAGCAACAAAAATCCGTTAGAAGATTCATAGGTACTCCCATTTTTGTTGCCATTTATTCCACATCTAGGTATTTAAACTTCAAATTGATGGCTCCAGGAAATGTAACTCAACTTTCCACACTATCGCCAGATTGAACTCTTCGTCCGAGAGCCGAGAGCGATTGAGTATGGTGTTACTTTGACTCTTGTTGTCTTGTTATTTTAATGAAATTTATTTAAAATTCATCATATTCACCGATTTTTCTCAGATATCCACCATCGCAATGATGATGGTGCGATGTTATGGGAAAAGGTGGGTCTTTTGGGAGGTGATGATGATGGGAAGAAAAACGTGAATCCTATTCTGTGACCAGACCACTACTGTACTAGTACTGACATCAGCAACAGCAACACGTTTAGAAAACGAAGACGAAGACTCGCAGAGTTGCAACTTTGGAACAGCAAAACAAATGAATAGGTGAACAGTGCAAAACTTGTTGCAAATTTGCATTTCTAATTGTTAAACCAGGAGAACCACCAAGTGCAATATACTATAGTAGTATAGAGAAGGTTCCACCATGTACCACCACTGCACAGTGCCGTGCGGACCAAACGGTGCGGCGTTTGAAGCACGGTGTTAGAAATCTAGCTGAGCTGGTGATGATGGTGATGGAAAAGCTTGGGAGTTCCACATGTTTCGGCAAGCGCACAATCTGTTAACATGTGTTTTTGTGATGTTTTGCTAGTGTAGCGCGTCATCTACCATCATATTGAAGAACCGTACATAAGGATGTAATTGTAACAATATGTTGCTATTGTGTGTTTTGGTGTATACCCACCTTTCCCCACCTCTGTGATGTTTCTTAAGTCTTGGTTTGTATATGGCTTATGACAGTTTCGATAGAAGTTTGCGTTTAATAAAAATGTCAACATCATTTTCAGGGTAGAATTATTGTTGCTTGTGATGTGACGTGTTTATATCCGGCTATACAACGAGCTATATCATGATGCATCACCCCCGCCTTCCATAAGTTCCAACCTCTATGACAAGTTGCATTTAACTGTCATAACTTTTCCATGGTTCGCATGATTACTGTTATGATGATGATTGTGCATCGTACGTACTTTTATTCTGATGGTGCGTTGAGTTGTTGTTGTTATTGTTATTGTTCATTTAAATGTTAGCATATAAACCTGTGGGTGCGAGTACTCTATGTCGGCTCGACTATATGTATAGTATCTCTTCATAATATGCATCATATAACATTCTTGAAGTGAAACGTCATTTTTGTTGGTGACATGTCATGCGAATTGCCTTGGTTCAGTTATTATTATATTGTTCACTTGCATTATATGTATTTGTATAACTGCCAGGCAGAAGTGCACACAAAAATGACCCTGACTGATGCGTATAAAATGGGGTTTTGTTTGTGGTGGGTAGGCACATAGATACTAAAGGGTCTAGGATTAAAGTACATTGTTAAAATTTAAGAGCTTTACCCGAATTCAATACGATTGCTTTAAAATCAGCTTTTGAAGAAATTAAAGAATAATCAAATGCGGTACAGCAAAATACTAGAGCAATAAGATTAAACTTTAAGCGTTCTTAACATTTCGGTAAGTAAGAGTAAGACCACCTCGCAGAGAAAAATATACGCGCATATGCATGCATACATAAAAATGGTTTCATTGTCTAGAACTTTGTTTCTGACAATTTTTCCTTTAAGATCAATACTCTCGGCGAGACATTTCACTTCTTTCAATATAAACGATTGTTCGATTGAACGATCGTCGTTTTGACTATTGCTCTCTCTATATTCCCTCATATGAAGGTATACAGACAGCTATCATCTAGACAACTATCATTCAATTGAACAATCGTTTTAGTCTTACGTGATCTGGGCCCAGGACTATAAGTTACCGAAACCTTAATCGTCTATTTATTTAGACTAAGTTTTGTTTGATTTTCATGCGTTTTATAAATATCCAAGAAAAAAACTGGTAAGGTTCCCTTAAAAAGCTTATATCTTGAGTTCTATTAGTTGGTTACATCATCAAAATAAGAGTGTTTAAAAAAGGAAACAATGACAGAGCATCATGATTTCTTTTTTTTTAATAATTGAAGTGATAATACACCTGATAATAAATTTGGAAAATCTCTATTTCCAACTTCCTGCCTCGCCAAAAGCGAAGTTTACTACGAAAACTATTAACTTCTTAGCAACTGAGAAAAAAAATCTGCCAGTCTTTTGATTTCGATATCACAAAATATGCCCCTTTAAACCCTCGTACTCCAATTTTGGTTATAAATCCATTCCCAAAATGTTCTGTCTGCTCTTAGACTAATAGTGTCCCACGCTGAAAAGGCTTATTTTTTCAGAGCGATATCAATCAATATCACGCAGTTCAGCGTTCAACCCTATCGTGTTCTTATTTCTTCTAATTTGGAAATTTAACTCGGGTTTAAATTTAATTTCGTTGCCGAAAAACTGAGTCTTAGATAAACAAGTGAACAGATATGTCTGGGCGTTTATCGCATTCGAAGTGCAAGTGTGCTATTCCGATTTCGATAGTGACTCATGTTGATTTCCAAAGTATCGCAGTTTTATTTCGTTAGTTTTTTGACAACCAAAAGTTAGGGTCAATTTGTTCAGGAGTTGGTCAAATTTGTTGTTTTACTTGAATACAGATTCTAATTAAATGGCGCTAGTCAACCGAAAATCGACAGATTAGCAATTTTGATAGTTGAATTCAAACTAAGGATTCTTCCAATCACATTTTGATCAGAAAATACATTCAATGATTTGTTAGTTGAAGAAATAATCATTGATTAAAGCTGTGACCCAACTGGCCTTTTTGGTTTGAAGAAATAGAAATATTTGAACCCTGGCTTCAGCTTTGATTCAAGATTGCATCCAACCAATTTTGGCGGATTAAGCTGAGGTTGAACCATGGTTCAGTTATAAAACCTTGTACTCAAGTACATATACACAAGCTTGAACTCTGTTTGAACTTAAATTAAACCCCTTAAATCAATGTGTTAAAATCTTGAACAAGGTTTGTCGTATTTTTTCAACTGGACCTAATTTTTTAGAAGGCGGTGTCTAGACAAAAAACCCAAGGTTGGGGCTGAACAATGTACATGATTTTTTTTTTTTTTTTTAACTTTGCGCGCACAAAAGGGATTATTATTACCCTTAAAATATTTACACACAGTGCGAGCGTTCAGGAAATTGGAAAGGGTTAAAAAGGAGATACTGATGAACATTTGTTTTGAATGTCTGAATACTGTAATAAGAGGGAAACACAGAGCCAGGTAAAGTGTTCCACATTCTTGTGGTTCGACTAAAGAAAGAATCTCTATACTTAACAGTACGTCCAAAGTTGGGCTCGAGGGTAAATTGATGGGCATTCCTAGAAGCGTGAGTATTACGGTTGAATTGTTTAAGGGGAGGAATTCAACTGGCTATTTCACTAGAACACTGTTTATAAAAATAACGGTAAAATAGGGAAAGACATGAATCATTACGGCGGTGTTCGAGAGATGTAATTGTTTCCGTTATAGATCCTTCACCTATCATTTTTAAAGCTCTCTTTTGTATCCTGTCCAACAAACTTAAATGAGTTTTTGGAGCTCCTGCCCAGACATGAGAATTGTACTCAAGTTTTGGAAGAATGAAGGCTTTGTAGATCACAGCCAGATCAGAAAGGGAAAAAAAATTTCTTGCATCTACGGAGAAAACCTAAACACTTAGCAGCCTTATTGGCGACATCAAATATGTGGTCATTCCACAAAAGGTGGTTTGTGACACACATACCGAGAACAGAGAGCTGTTTGGTTTCCTCGATGCAAGTGCCGTCCATTGATAGCGGATTTGGCAGTGGGTTTCGCTTTAACAACAGGAGACAGCATTGAGTTTTTGAAGCATTAAATTCTACGCGGTTTTTGATTCCCCATTGAACGATGCTGTTTAGATCAGAATTTAATGAGCTTATCATACGCTGCCGTTCAAGTTCCACATCCGAAGGACATGGATGTGAATCTGTAAACGAATATGAAAAGCTGAGGGTACTGTCGTCAGCGAAACAGTTTAATGGATTAGAAGTTTCAGACAAAAGATCATTTATAAAAATAAGGAAGAGAGTCAGAGACAAAACGGAGCCCTGGGGCACACCAGCATTTATTTTGTGGATTTCAGACTTGAACCCGTCCAATACAACTTGTATTAAATGGTCCGAAAGGTAATTTTTAATCCAATGAAGAAGAAATTCGTCGTCGAAACCACATGCGCGCATTTTCGATAAAAGAGTTTGATGCCAAACTATATCAAACGCTTTTGAAATATCAAGTGCAATAATCTTGCTTTCTCCAAAACGATATAAAGATTTGTTCCACTGTTCGGTGAGATATACCATCAAATCACCAGTGGACGAAAGCCGTACTGCCGGTCATTAAGAAGCTTTTGTTCCTCGAGATATTTCTTGAGCTGAAAGTTAATCAGCGTTTCCATGACCTTGGAAAGAAGGGACGTAAGTGCAATTGGTCGATAGTAAGAGGGTGAAGAAGATATGCCTTTTTTAGGGACAGGCTGGACAAATGCTGTTTTCCATCCACTCGGAAAGAGACCAGTAGAGTAGGACAGATGGAAAAGCTTACGCAGTGGTTTTGCCAGCGTTGAAGAACACCTCTTCAGAACGATGGGAGGGATCCGGGCCAGCGGATTTGTGTATGTCCAGATCTTTTAGAACTCTAGCAACTGCACGAGTGCGAAAGAAGATTTGTCCCATAAAACCATTTACGCTCTCAAGTACAGGAGGAGCCATAACACTTTCTGGCAGCTTCGAATTAACAGCAAACTGTGCCGCAAGCAAATTGGCTTTATCTAACGAGCTGACAAAAGGGGTGTTATTGAAGATAAGATATGAGATATGTTGCATCACCAACTTAGACCCTGTGGCCAGTTTCACAGTAACAGTAGAAGTACAAAAGTAGGAAATATAGGACACAAAATGGCAATTTTCGAAGTGGACACTTACCTGAATAAATTGCACTTAGGTACCGTTACCTACTTTACTGTCAACACTGACACTTTAGTGTCAATAACTCAGAGTGCGAAAATTAACAAATAGTACCAATATGCAAAACTTAAGTGTAACTTATTTCTGTAAGTATTCACTGTGAAACTGGCCCTAAGTTTTACGAACTTAAACTTTATGGGCAATTTCGTACTATTACTTGATGGTATTTTTTTCTTTCAACTCTTTCGGGCTTACAAAAAAAACAAACACACTGGATTGAGTCCAAAATGTACAAAATTGTTAGAAATGATGGCAAATTTTTCAAAAGTTTTAATACAAAAACAGAATAAATATTTTCGCATTTACCACCTAGATTGACAATTAAACTCTTTTGCATCAAAAAGGAATTAAATTTTCAAAATTTCCTTAAACTTTTGAACAACAAAAAATAGAAAAAAAAACCAACACACTGCATTCATAGCATACCTACGTGCTACCCGATCATCAATAATACATTGAACTGTTGTTCAGGCACGATTGCACTTATTGCAAAGAATGTTTGTTTTAAATTTCTCATAACACAAAATTTAGCGATGTAAAACGAAAAACAAAAAATATGCAAAAATAGGTACCCCTAGTAAGTGGTTTATGTAAAATTAATCATTTAAGCCATTAATTACAACATAGATTTACATTTATTTATATTATCGCTTTTTTTTAATGTAGTTTATTTGTTGTTGATTTCTTATCACAATTTCCCCCGCATTCGGAAAGTCATGAGACCTTGCACTTGAAGTTTTATTCAAAGAAATTAAAACGAAAAAATATCAAAAACAAATAAGTATAATAAATTCAGCAGCAACAAAGTCGAGAGTGTCGAGGCATGATTACGAAAGCTCTTTGTGTAGATTAGGTTTGTTGGTTTGACGAACAGAGTCAAAGCGCCGCAAAGAGGGTGAAGAAGTGAGATAGACAGACAAATTAAGGAGAGAGAGAAGAGGAGACTATTACAAACAAAAGTCACAACAGCTAGCTTTAGCTTAACGATCGTTCAAGTTCAAGATCGCCCTCATAGTGCGCGCAGAGACAGACCGCTTGCGCCTCGACATGAAAGCACTTCATTTGGCCGCTTTTCGTTTGTTCGACGTTCACTCGCTCATCACCATCGTCGTGATTCTTATAGGAGTGGATGGCGACGACAATGCGGTTCGCGGTTGGCATGGCGATGGCACAGAGGGTGGTGTTGTTGTGCCAAGCGGATTACCTTGAGCTTGAAATGAAATTAAAAACCAAACGACATATGTGCCCCACCGCACCGGTCTGGTCTGCAATACTACGCTACCTGAAGATTGTGTTGTAGGTACCTATCTCTATTTTATTGTGCTTGCAGCCACCCACTTTTAAAGTTTAATTTTTGTTCAATTACTTTTCCGTGAGAGATTGAGCCAGAGACAAGGAGAGCAGTTGGAGGTTTTGAAGGGGGAAAGTGTTTAAGTAGAATGCCAACGATTTTTGTATCTTTTTTTTTTTTTTGTACTCAAAGAAGTGATCTAAGTTGATCGAATGGCAATCTTTTGTTGGATACCTATCTAAGCTATTATAATTCTAAAATGTTCATTGTCATCATCGTCGTTGTCGTCTATACGTTGTCGTAGTTGAACCCGAAGTCAATTCGAAAAGTTAGATTCGTACCTACTTACATTGGGTGGTGGATGGATGTACTGTGCTGTGACTATAGAATAGTATATAAAAATGGTGTGGATGTGGATGCATAGAACGGAAAAAAATAGCAAACAATAAATAAATAAAAACAGCGACATTTACCCGCATTGACATTTGTGTGTTGCTGGCATTTATCTATACGACCTACGAGCAACGACGACGGCTTTGATGGCTTGTTTTATTCTGTATTCGTGCGCAAAGATACATATAGAATCATTCTTCTGATTCTTCTTGTTTTTTTTTTTTTTTTTTTTTTTGTTATGCAAGTTCATTTGCATATAGAAATGTTTTAGCTTTAACTTAAGCCACCACGTGCGTTTAATTGTGATTTAAATAACAAAAAAAAATTAAATAAATAAACGAAGCACTGAAAAGCATTTGAATGATACATTCACTTTTTTTCGTTTTGTGGCTCTTGAGAAATATATAATATAGTTGACGATGAGCCAAACATTTTTTTTATCATACCTATACCTTTAAGCAAGATGAAAAGATAGGTATCTAGCTAGGAACAGTTTAAAAGAGGAGAGATGCGCGAAGGAAGGAAGTGACTTTTGATGCACTTCGTAAAAGTAAAATGGATGGTGATGTGTTTTTTAGTTATAAGGTGTGTTTTTTTTTTTTAGCAAGGGACAAAGATGTGTAATCTATTTTACAGATAAGTACCTAGTTCTGTCATTAATATTTCTTGTTTTAGTTTGCGAAGAAATAAATCCTACTTTAATAGAAATGACATAAAAATAAGCTTTAATGCCAGTTGCGTAGTAATTTTGCAAGAGTTATTTGGGTGAAAGTTACAACTCCCTTATAAAATTTATAATTTTTCTAAATCTCTGCTGACGTAAAAAAAATCACAACAAGAACATAAATGTTAAAGAAGTAGCCAAGTTCTTCTAATACAAAAACTTTTGCGTAAAAAGTCAGCCGTAAAAAGTAATGAGATCTAAAAGTACGCCAAGTTCTAAGTTTATTCATGTAAAATATCAAATATTTTAAGTAGAGTAATATCGAAGAACCTCAAAATTAAATTATTTAATGACTACTGACTTAAATTGAGTAGGTTTACTAGTCAAGCTTTCATTTCAAAATTGAGTAGTTAGGTAAAAAAAAGAAAACTTGCCAAGTAAACCAACTCAATTTAAGTCAGTAGTCATTAAATAATTTAATTTTGAGGTTCTTCGATATTACTCTACTTAAAATATTTGATATTTTACATGAATAAACTTAGAATTCGGCGTACTTTTAGATCTCATTACTTTTTACGGCTGACTTGTTACGCAAAAGTTTTTGTATTAGAAGAACTTGGCTACTTTTTTAACATTTATGTTTTTGTTGTGATTTCACTACTTTTTGCAAAGGTTCTTTTTATCAGGAAAAGTGGGTGGAACAAACGCCCAATGAGAGCATCATAAGTAAAGTTTTTAATTTATGCCTTTTCTATATACAACCAGTCCTACCCATCTGCCAATATTAATAAGTTAGAAGTGCTCCATTGAAATCATAATAATAATTCATAAGAAGTGGGTGGATGAAACGACCCTGCATGTAAAATATCAAATTTTAAAACTATTCCTTTGTCTGCACTTTAAGCCCTGCCGCTGTACTAAATTTCATCATTCTTTGTATACGCCTGAAAACGAACCGCTTTATACCAAATTTCATAATCCTGTACCAAACAGAAGTACTCTCAAATATATTTAATATTATTTCTGTGAAAATGGGTGGTTGCCACTCCCACTGAATGTTAAATCTCAAATTTTTAATTTTCCCTTTGCTTGCATGTCAAGTCATATCACTCTGTCAAATTTTATCATTCTACGACAACCAGAAGTGCTCCATATAATTGATATTAATTCTGCGAAAATGGGCGGATGCCACACCCTCAGTATTTAAAATCTCAAATTTTTAAATTTTGCATTTGCTCTCACTTCTAGCCCTACCGTTCTACCAAATTTCATCATTCTACGACAATCAGAAGTGCTCCTCATAATTAATATCAATTCTATTCATATGAGCGGGTGCCACGCCCCTGAATGTAAAATATCAAATTTTAAAACTGTTCCTTTGTCTGCACTTAAAGCCCTACCGCTGTACTAAATTTCATCATTCCACGACAATCATAAGTGCTCCAAATAATTTATATCAATTCTATGAAAATGGGCGGAAACCACGCCCCCTGAATGGAATTTCCGATTTTTTTCCTTTGTATACACCACAGGGCCTATCGTTGTGCGAAATTTCAAGATTCTACGATGTCGGGATAAAAATAAAAAAATAAATCGGGTGGCACAACGGCTTATGAAGAACCAGGGCCTAGTGACTAACAACTCGCAACCATTCCTGTGTGCGCCTTTCGACAGGAATGGAATGGACCTACAATTTTATGCCGAATCCGAACGGCTAGACGAAAAAGCACTTATTCGTGACAAGTGATACTCTTGGAGGATTTGTCAATTCCTCGCAAGAGGCAGTAGCCCTGAAAAAAAAAATGTTTAGTTTTTAGGTGGACGAGGTGGGGAAGTGATCCCAGACCTCCAGCGGGACAGTCGAACGCACTAACCATTACGCTACGGGCTACTACTAGGATGTCGGGAAGTGCTCCATAATTTTGATGATCTGTCAGTGAGTAAGTGAGTCAGTCAGTCAGTTACGGTTTTTGCGATTTTTGCAGTCTTATATCTCAGGAACCCCTAGTGCTATAGCATTGAAATTTGGTGAGTTGCCTAAGCCCGGTGAGCTTAGCAAATGCTACGTGTTTGAAGTTTCTGATTTTATTGGTACTGAAGTTAGACGGGGGTGATATATAGAGGGTGGTTGGTAAATTTAAGATGCATTCATTTTAGTTGTAAAACTGTGTTAAAAAATGTTTTTTGGACATTCTTAATGCTTCATAAAAATAAATTTTACTTATATTTAAGTCCTTGATCGCACTCACCTACACAGTTTTTTCAGTTGCTAGAAAAGAGTCTTATCTTAACTTTATTTCGTCTCAATTTCTTGAATTCCTCCTCGACTGTTCTGTTAAAAATTTTTTGTCTAGCCTCCAGCTGTTTCCCCCAACATGTATGTATACATTGACTGCACTCCATTTCATGACGAATATTTCGACTTTCTGAGAACCTTAATGTTCGATCCGTTAACAAAACTTTCCAGTTTATTTTTGGTTCGATTCGTTTTACTTTCTACACTCGCGAGCAAACAAATGGAATCACTCAAGTATGCCTTCTAAAAACAACAATCCCGATGTATACAATATCTATAATCAATAATTGTTTTAATTGCTCCTTTTAAAGCTTGAACTTAATACTTTAAATAAAGGATAAAAACATAAAAATCCATTGGTTAGTTTTTGCGCTATCCGCCATTATAACAAAAATAACAAATTATACTTGTTAAATATGGCAAGACTTTGAAACATTGATAGCCGATAAATGCGCCCATAGTTGGTATTTGGTTTTTAGTGTGCTGTTAAAAGTGAATTGCAACATATCTTGACCCATTTGGCCCCCTTATCTTAGAAAAAAATGGATACCATGCTTGTGAAAGTAAGTCAAGTTGACACACTACTGCAACAAGGAATAAACCAATGCACTGTGGCCCGTCAGCTCGGTTTCAGCAAATCTTGCATATAAAAGATCTACGGAAGGTTTAGGCAAACTCGTAGGTTAGTGTAAAGGCCAGGATCTGTGTGCCAACGGATGTTATGACTGATTCATCGTGATGGTGTTTCTCTGAAATCGTGGTTTGACTAGCGTTGACGTCCTACAATAGCAGAGACAGGTACGATAAAGACTCGTAAGTTAATGGACCAGTTAGGAGACGACTTAAGAAAGCAGACCTTAGCCCAAAATGTCCTGCCACGGAACCAAAGTTAACTGCAACTCATCGACAAGCTCGAGTACGATTTTCACTATGTACTACAATTGGGAAGTTGAGCAATGCAGGCGATTTAAGTTATCGGATGAGTGCAGACTTGAGTGATTCCATTTTTTTGCTCGCGAGTGTATATCTTTTTTACTTTCATCTTCAGGTAATTTTTCTTACTTTTTCGAATCTTTTTTACATGTAACTCAGATAACTGAATGTGAAAACCTCAATAGATACAAAAAAAAGGAATTATGGAATAAATTAAGATAGTCTTCTACGTTTAATTAAAATTTATTTAGAAAAAATTTACGAGTAGCTATTATAATTTAAAAATTAAGGCTCATTTTGAATTGTTAGAGCTATTCAGTTTTCATCAGCTGCGCCCGATAAGTGCAAACTGTTAATACGACAGGATTTAAAACATGTTAGAAACCACATAGCGTTCGACACGACTTTCATAATACCGCCTGTTTAAGTGAAAGTTTAGAACTAAAGAAATTTTTCTTATTTTGTAAACTTTATTTTTAATCAGTTCTAATTTATAATCAAAATATTGACCCTACAAATATTGTAAAGTATTTTCTATAGACGTAGCCACGTACTCTCTATTTTCTACGTCTTGGATGGAAGGCCAAGAAAAACCATTAAAATTTATTTTGTACTGTCCATTTAAGAATGGCTTCTTTCGGCTCCCATTGAAATGATGAAATATTGAAATAAACGTAAAGATATCCTTTTATCTTTTCTTTATTTCCTACTCAAAGAATTACGTGAAACAGTTTTCAAACAATTATAACGCTTAGAAATGACATATTCGCAAACGGCTGAATATCGAGTAGTGGGCTAAAATGCCCTCAAAAACAGTTAGCAGTTCATCATATATTGAAACGTACCATTGGCTTACAACCGAGGTTAGGATTATCCCCGCAGAGCTCACCGAATTGAAGAGAAAGAAAGGTACCATCAATAAGTTCTTTGTTTGATTCAAATCATTTTTATATTCATTTCAAACGTTGAAACTACGGTTCTTTACATGCACTTCGTTACACATATTTCTCCTGGATATAAAATGGATTTGTTTCATGAATAATATGCAATGAATTCGTTTTGCGTTTTCAACTTGTGTTTCGAAAGTGATTTTGTTCTGAATGATAACAACTGTAAAAATGAAGACTGTCAACAGATCCCGATTTTAGAATAGCAGAATAAAACAGGCACTATTGAATACGATAGTAAGCAGGCATCCAAAGTAAAATTGGTGTTCAAACATTTGCGGATCTTTTTCGTTTTTTTATTTCGAGCAGATGGAATGCTGATTTCGGAAAACAGATCTTTGAATACAAACTTGATATGAACCGATCGGACTGATTTCAAGAAAAGTATCAGTTTTGTTAATGTCAAACATTCAATAGATAGAAAAGGAAATTTCTTCTCAATTTTGAGTATTAACCATCGTGAACAACACATACAAAAAATTTCGAGAGTTTTATTTTGTTAAGTCTTACGCTGGCGTTTGGTAGTACTAGTATATACTGATATTTCTGCCAATGCAAATATTTTAGACAGATATTTACATATGGAGGAATTTTTTGTTTCATGCGTGCTCTCATGTATACTTCATACAATAGGAGTCTTCTAAAGTTAGCATGATAATGTTCGAAAAAAAAACATTTGCTTATAGGTACCGATAGTTTTAGTTTGTTTCTTTTAATTAATTTATTTTAATCCAAAGGTGTTTTCTCGTGATAACACTTGCAGTTAGGCTGCATAGCTTTCGCTCCATCATATTAATATTGAATTAATATTTACTCCTCTAAATTTACTAAGTAAGCACTATAAACATTCTGGTATAAATCACTTTTAATTTCCTAAAAATAATAAATATATATTAGTTTTTATAAAAAGCTTATCGATAGTACACGAGGGCGTATGTGGAATATTTTTTTAAATTGTAATTGTTTTTACTTTTGTTATTATAAATGTAGCATTTTTTACTAATGGCCTTAATACAACTATGGATTCTGATGAAAAAACCTTGGTGACCATTTATTGTTCGTACTCAAAGCATGCTATCGCGTAGGACTAATATACAGTAGCGTGCGAGTCATGCGCGTGAAGTAAGCTCCACGAATTTTAAATTTCTAAGAAATCAAATTGTGTTTTCTACTGCTAAACTTGGGCTCCCTTAAGACGATTATATTAAAGAAAATTAGTAAATTTTGTGAACTATTTGTTTTTTTCGATTTTTCTAAATACAAAAATTGTACTATGTTTTTATCAACTTTTGCTGTCAAATACGCCGTTTTGAGACCAAAATTAAAGGAGAATGCCCAAAAATGCGAAAAAAAGGCGAAAAACCCAGAGTCGATTAAGAAAAGTCATATAGGTTTTGAAAGGGCATTAGTTGTAGATAACAAATATGTTATTATTTTATTAAAACCTTGACCATTTCTATTTTTTTAAAAATAAAGTGTTTCTTCATGTACAAAAAGTAAAAAGTGACATATTTTCATATTGTGGTTAAACCATGCTATTAAATAGGTCAGCTACAAGTCACTAAAATCTGCAGCCATAAGATGATGCTGTCCAAAATGGCGGTTGTTACACATATTGGTACAAAAAAGTTTAATTATTAAAATAATGAATGAAAAATCTTAAATTAAATATAGTAATAAATTAAATCATAAGAATACGAATCAGTGTCCGTTATAAAAAGTAAGTAGGAAGTCGCTATATGAGTTTGCATTTACCACTGTATGTAAATGCATCTGTCTTTATTTCGCACCACATACCCTTTTTTATCACAAGAAACTCGTTACTTGCAAAGGTGCTATTTTGTGCAATCGTTGGCCGCTATGGAGTTTATTTTGTGAGAATAAAAATTCATATTTGATGCATAAGAGTTCGATACTAGTAATGTGCAACTAAATATTAACAGAGTTTCGAAAGACAAAGTTACCAAAAGACAATGTTCCCAAAGACAAAGTTTCGAAACAAAATTACACCAACGGACAACAGTTGGAGGAAAAAGTATACATGAGAATTAAGTGCAACTTAAAAGATTCGCATACTGTCATGATAATATCAGTATCAATAGTTAAGACCTTTATTTCTTTAATACATATGTTGCTGTAAACGGTTAAACTAAGAATTTTTCAACGACAATGGTAAAAGTCGGAAATGGTTTGTTTTCATAATTTTCTTTTTTTTTTTTATTGATTGCTTGGACAATAATTGCCAAATAAAATATAACGTCCGCCACGCTTGTACAAATTTTTTTTTGAAAACTTTGCCTTTTTGAAAGTTTTTTTTTTTCAAAACTTTGTTTTCGAAGCTTCGTGTTTCGGAACTTAAGTTTTCGAAACTTTTTTGAACTTCAAAGTTACGAGTAGATATGGATATGGAGGTATGTTATTCTATTCGACAATGTTTTTTCTGTATTGCCCTTACCAATTTTGTAGACATGCAGAAACACCTTGTTAATAAAAATAAATAAATCGTCGTAGCTTGTCCCGGGGATAACTTTTTAAGAAAATAATTTCATATTTGCTATCTACAAACAAAGGCCTTTCAATCCATATCTGATTTTTTTTAATCGACGCTGGGTTTTTTTGTTTGGGTTTTTCCTTTGTCATTGGAAAATTAAAAAAAAAAATTTTTCATTCGCAAAATGTGCGAATTACTTTTAATATTTATATACGGCACAACGTAAAAATAAAAGCGTGGCACATCGCAGAATAACATTCCTATTTTTTTTTTCGAAATTCGAAAACGGCGCGAAGTTAAATCTGTTTGCAATTAAGCTGTCGAAATTGCTGACAAATACTTAAACCAATATTGTACCTTGGTCAAACCATTAAAATCTATATTAGAACCATAAATCTACTTTTTCATAAAACATTTCATAGAATCTTGCATAATATACTTGCCAATAAGTACCTACACCATCTTACATAACAAACCTCTTTCACTGATTAATTTCTGTAATTTCGGTCCATCGTAAATCCATCGTCGAACTGGTTGTTTGCCAAACAAGCTTTTATAGGTCCTTTTAGCAGTTCAGTCATTTATCCCACCTGCTGCATCAGAAAATATAATTTCTACATGCGCGCTGCATTCACATGCCATCACACAATAATTCCTCATTCATAACTAGGTAGGTAAGTAGCAGTAGCTATCAAATAAATTATCCAAACACATGTTATTTGCATCTTGTAGGTGTGCACTGAGCACATCCTTTTGCAACAAAAGCCGTCCTTTCTGCTTTCTCCGTCCCTGTATGTCCAAAGCCAACATCCTTTCCAACGATTAAATGCCCAAAAATTCCATCATCAACATATTGCGCTTCTTATAACTCTACTAAACCTACACACAGCTCCAGCAAGGGTTGTTCCTAACAAAAATACGTTTTCGACTTAACATTACAAACCGCGTGTTCCATCCTGGCTGGTTTGTCGACACCGACGACGTCGCTCGTCGTCGTTATCCTGACCCAGTTCCAAGGAAATATTTGGCCTGCATCCTTTTGTATGCATCCCTATCGATTTTTGTTTTGCGTAACATACACAAGAATATAGATAGGTAGTAAGTAGGCATAGGCACTAGCAACACACTTCACCGTTATAAAAACCGTTGCCAAAAATCCACATTGCAAAATATACGATGCAACGTAACAGTAACCCCCAAAAAATCGAGCGGTTTTTTTTTAAAGGAAGATGTAACGCGAATTTCATTTTTTGTTTTGTTTAATCTTCCTCGCGATTGTTGGTTGCTTGCCGTATATAGTCAGTCGTCCTTTCGAGTCCTTGCTTGCATCATCGTTGGTTTATTGAGCTTGTGTCTTGACTGTGTGTTACGTGTTCAAGGGTTGAATGATTTTGCATTTTTTTTGTTCGCTGGCATCAGTAGAATGGCGAAGGACTTTGAAAAACGTGCTCTTTCGAGTGTTACGAAAATCGAACCCCCAAAAATAAACGGTGCGAAATTATAGCAAATTTTTTTGGCAGTGTATCAACCCTTTTTTTTCATTGTGGTGGTTAGGTTTTGGTGCATTTTGATGACAGTAGTTGCCGCGAATTTGATTGCTCGTGTGGATATATGTATTAGTGTTGCAGATGTTAGGCTGCAGATATGCACGCATATACCTATAAGCATAAGTCTAAGCTGTTATACCTTCCTATTAAAAACGAAATTGATCCCTAATTTTGCATGGCGTAGGAAGGTATTCTCAAGAGCTTAGTGCAAATGTTAATGTTTTTGAATGAATGTTTTGAAGTCACTTCTTTCTACCTTTGGGTCCGCTTTAAAGAACATCTTGAATTTTAAAACCTCATCCGTGAAAGTTGGATGATAAGAATTTAGAGAAGAGAAAGGGTGGTATATTTATTAAAGGGGTGTACATAATTGCACTCCAACGATGAAAGTTAAAAGATGCATACAAATTGGCTTGAATACTTGTAGATGTATACCTATACCATACATTTTTTTCACTAGGGACTTTCTTTTTCATTTTTTTTTTTTTTAAGGCAAAGGCATAGAAATGAGGGAGCAAAATAACGGTAATTTTGCACTCAATGAAAATTACCCAAAAACAAAACAACAAACTAAATTAAATACGAGTACAAAATAATACATAAATAAAAAAAAAACACGAAAATTGGTTACGAAGGGTAAAAATAGTGTTTTAGTGAATGAAGAAGCTTCACAAATTATAATGATTAGATTAAACACTTGGTAGAAATATAGTCAGATATTAGAGAGAGTAAGGCTAAGCGAAATTTAAATAAACTGACTCTAATTGGCAGGGACTTCACATGCAGACAACTACACATCATCCATTGAACTCAAGATGACTTTTTATTTTCGATATGTCATTTTATAAAATTTAGAACTTTACTTCAATACTTTTCCTAAATTAGTCTTTAAAAACACACTCGAATATTTTTTGAGAATCTTCAACAGCATACGAAATCCCGGCGTATAATGTTTCATTTTCAAATTAAGTACTTAAACGTGATCGCACAAACAATTTTGAAAAAGATTAATTGATTTATTATTTCACAGCTGCCAATTTTGACAAAAACTCTTGATTTGAAATTACGGAGTATACATATTTCATTTCATGTCTAACTTTCCAGACACTTTCCAATTAAAGTTGGCTTTATTTAAAGGCATTTTTTTTTGACAGCTAGCCAATCAAAGACTAGAAGCATGAATCACGGCTTCACCATTTTGTTCATGCAGTTAAGGAACAATACAGCAATTTGCTTCTAACATTTTTTATGAACAAAAATTTCCAGGAATCAATTTGAAAATATTTAGACATATTGGTGGCTTAGAAGTCTGCTAAGATTCATAGCAGCAAAAAAGTCCTGCGATCAATAATTGCAAAGCAGCAACAGATTTACTAATATACTATAAAAAATTGTTTTTCGTACTTCTGGGCGACTCCAGCTCTTTAAACCCCCTCTTGGCACGCTTGTGGGAAGGTATAGGTGTATTGTATATATCTACCTTACAAAACAACATTTGTTGATCCTCCAGCCGCTTTTCAACAGTTTTACGGCTAGAGCGATTTAAATAACGGAAATTCAATAATTTCCTTGCAAGCACTCAAATTTCTTAACAAATCTAAACAAGTAATTATCGCGCGCAATACAGCTGCATAAAAGTTTATAGATTTTGTACTTCCAAATATCGCTAAAACTTGTCGAAGTCTCACTCTAAGAAAATTCTGATGATTTTAACATTTGGATAGCTATTCTGTAAGCAACAAAATCATTGAGATACGCAATTTGCTGAGTTAGAGCAGCAAGCTAGCTTCATTCAATCGAAGAGTTGACCAAAGACCACTTCCTGCTGAAGACAATTTTTTAGCATTTCTATAGTTCTTGCACTGCACTTTGGTTATCAATTATATTAAGACCGTAGAACTAAATCATCCTTCTTACCCTCTTGTGGGCCTCAGTTCAAACAGAAGAATATATAGCAAGAAACAAACACACCATTAGACATCAGATTCTAGAAGTTGTTTAAAGTAACAGGATTGTCACTTGATAGTAGGTACAATTTTAACCACTACCTCTGTCCAAAAAATTTAATTCCCCTAGTTGAACGTATACCTTTGAATCAACTGTTTAAGATGTGCAAGACTCCGAAAAAGATAAAGTGCAAAAACCATCAATAATAATTCCAAGACACACAAATGTCTTGTGGAATAAACTAAATTATACCTTCGGAAAGAACCAAATTGTTTGCCTCACAATTGGTGTTATTTTTTTAGGTTAAATTACACTTTCCTCTCAAAAGTCAGTACACCACCTGAAACCTGAACCAATCAACCAACTCTAAAGTCGGATTTTAATTCAAGATGTTTAAAACATTCGCATTTGTTTCTGCCGTTACATTTGTGTTTGCTTATGATCAATTCTAAGCAGGAAAATTAACAACAGATCAGAAAACAATTCCACCATGAACTGTCAATATCTACCAGTCTCTATTGGGAAATTCTTTTAGTATATTCATTGGAAAAAAAAGGTGGCAACTGTTTATAAATGAAAACAAAAGATTGATCCCACTTGATTTTGTATGACTCGAACGTTTATTCATATCCAACACTTTTTTGATCACCCAACGAATTTGACTTCAACTCCTTTACTCGCTAGGTTTATAAAGTTAAACTTAGACAAACAAGACAAAGCTATCACATGTATAGATATGAAAAAAAGGAGATTTAGCAGAACTTGAATTGCAAAGAGAGAATTAGCTGGCTTATCGCCATACAAATTTAAAAGAACGTACCTTTCGCTTCACAATTTTCCACATCAGGTAGAAACCGTTCTAGAAGACTGGGTGGTACTAAAATTATTTTTCAATTTGGCATGTTTGTGTACAGAATTTCCTGAATCTCTTTGAAGTCTGCTTTTTTTCCGTTATCTGTTAAAACTCCATAAAATAGAACCTTTTATAAATATTTCATCTTAATATCATCTAGTATCACCTACGACAAAGTCTCTCTTCAAAAGGAAGTCAAACAGCTCTGAGAGAGAAACAAAACAAAAAAACATATCCTTTGTAAAATTTATCACCACTTCACATTATTTGCTGGTTCCCAGCTCGACCTTCAGCATTATATCGCGCGAAGTTTTCACAGCACATTTCCGATGGCCTACTTATCCAATCAACCACAACCTAGCCTCAGACCGTCAGACAATTGTTTCCTTGCATCATCCAAAGCGATCGCTTGTTGTGTGTATATACGTATATATATTTACCATTTGCTGCACCGCCAGGCATTGTTGTCCTCTCTATATCCCTTCTGGCGACCAGCCAGCGAAACAAATTGAAAAATGCCAGAAATAATAATAATACAAAAAAAACAACAACAGAGTCTGCAACTGCAACCAACCATCTCATGAGCACCTTTTCCGTGTCGCGGTGGTAGGCAAACGAGGTTGGACACCTCAACCAAGTTAGTGAGGCACAATACCTACCCGACTATATTCCCTATACCCAGGTATAGTACATCATGACTGGACCGCTGCCGCACCAACTTAAGCTAGAGAATATAATACCGACTGCGACTGCTTTTGTCCTCGTTCTCCTTCTTCAATCGGTGAGTGAAATTCATTGACTTCCCTGTGCTCCCTGGATCCCTTCTTCCACTCTGATGGTTACTCATACTCTTGCTCCGCTACCGTTTAACATGTGTCAGCGTGCGTTTTCTTTATTTCCCTTTCGGTTTCAGGTCAAAACTTTAGACATCAGAACCCAAAAAGGGGGACAAACGGACGCGATGCGGGGAATCCTTTCCTTACCCTTTAATTCAACGCAGCATTGATGTCCGCATTTGGAAGACTGAAGCAAAACAAAAAACTCGACTTGGCCAAAAGACAACGCGTTGCTGTTCCTGCTTCTGCTTCTGCTTCGGCTGCTGTGAGAACAAATTTATGAGATCGATTTTTGCTTAATGCTTTCCCGTGTTGTTGGTGGCGGCAGCATCGGAATCGGCTTCAACTTCGACAGTCCCCCAAAAAAACCGTCCCACATCTAAACACACACTTCAGTATTATGTTAGCACTAACTGCTTGGTCCAGATGTTCATATTCCTAGTCAACAGTAAAGGGGGAGGGCAGAGATGCAAAGGGGCTATGATACTTCTCCATAAAAAGCGCCAAAGGAGCAATTAGGAGGTGCATACGTTGTTCTGTTGTTTTACCGTGCTCTGTGTAGCTCTCTGTTTTTGTGTTAAAGTTGGGACAGACGAAACAAAAAAGAAACATATACATATGTAGATATACCTTTATTTTGGGTTTCCCGTTATCACCTGCAGTAGTGGCAGAGAAGACTGGTAATGCGGCGACTGACGGGCTCCTTTTCCTTAGAGGCAGATTACCGCCACCACATATTGGTCGTTTCGTTGGAATAAAATGCAGGAGTGGATTTGATTGTTTGGTGAAAAGCTGCGAGATCTCTTATACTTTTAGATGCGACTTCCTAGAATTTTAAGCCTGTTTAAAAACGTATACTGGAGTGGTGCTGTCTTCGACAACTTTGTTTCCTAATATAACTAGACCTTATTCTCAGAGATCAGGGTAACATTGGAATGTGAAGAAGTGAAAAACAGATAACTTAGTATTAGATCTTGAAGAGTTTTCCCCTGCTTAATTTCTTCTTGAAGTGTAAACCTGGGGTGGTTTTGCCTGTGAGGTTAAAAAATGGGACAATCACAACAGCTTTCGAGGGCATAAGGTCTATCTATCAAATATGCCAGCACTGACCCCAACGACAATAAAGGAGCCCGCAACAATCGATATCCTTCCTTGCAACAAGATACTTAGATCCAGGTCCGTCAAGTTGGGTCCGTCACAACGGAAATTTAGAAATCTATGATGCAGAAGTTAGGAGCTGATGTAGTACCGCAGTCCAGTTTTGTTTGAGTTTTTTTTATTCTAATCCAACCCTGCTCATTATTGCAACAATTGAATCGCTGACTTGACTGCTGCAGTCTTAACCGAGCCTTCCTTGGAATACAAGTTGTATACAATTAAGTATATATCTACTTTAACATATTATTTTGGTCTAAAACTGCGTCCTATTCAGCGTGATCCTTTGCATAGCCTAGCCAAAGGGGAGTTAAGAAAAATCACTCAGCCGATGCGTGCGTGGGCGGGTTGAACAACAACGCAACGTTCGTGTGGCTTGTTGATTCATGTAGGATGTTGCAATGTTGCCCCGAATAGTATAGTCCACTTCATAGAGTAACAGCAGCAGCATAGTAGTCGAGGTATAACTCCCTGCTTCGCATCTGAAAAACAGAAGAAGTAACAGCAGTAGCGACACCCGTCGTCCTCTTCAGATCCGGGAAAGAGACAAACTTGACATGATGGAGGTTTGTGTTGATTATGCAGTTCAGTTTGGTGTTTGGCATAAATCTTCTGCTGCTCCTGCTTGTGATGGTGCTATTGCTATACATACGGTATATTTTCTGCTCCCGGTGATGGTTGTTGTATTGGATAGTACAATGTTTTTTTTTTGTCGTCCTCATCGTCGTCGTCGTAGTTTGAAAGGTGACATATCTGGAATTGGTGCCCAGTTGTTTAGTTTTTTTTTGTTGAAATTGTTTTGGAATGTTTGTGTATGAGGAAATCAACCATCGAAACGTTAGAGATACGACACGACTATACACTGTGATCGTTAACGATGTCAAACGCCCTTCTCATGAGGTGAGCCGCAGCACGGTTTGTTCCACAAGTAGATCTTGGTGGCAATTAATTTCAATCGCCTCTGGCGCTGCAATGACATGTGCGCACATGTTGCTGTTGCTGCATTTTTGCTGCTGCTGTTGTTAGCTGTTGTTGTTACTGTTTATTCTCTGAATTTCTGTATGCGGAATTGAATTTTAGCCAAATGACCAAATGGAATGTGGCGCATGCGATTAAATGTCGCATATTGGCTTAAAGTCACAAAAAAAAGAGAAATTCGAATGTATAAAAATGGGTTTTTATTTGGCATTTTGATTAACTTGCACCATAGTATACCGAAATGATGGCTGTGATGGGCGAGTTCTAAACAAAATTCTAATTGGTAAGACATATCGAGTTGAGTAGGTTAGAAATGGTGGTAAACATAGAAATTGTGCTGAAAGAATAAAATCTTCCTATTAAACACGAGCACTACCAAATTGAAAGGTAAGTTCCTATTGAACTATCATGCTGGAGGTATTGGAACTGATTCCCAGCATATTCCAACTACAAAAAAAAAACAAATTGCTTTTAGAGAGAAGGCGACAAAACCTCGAACAGTTCTTCTATAGTTTGTCACGCATAATCTCGGAAAATGTTTAACTGATTGAAATGAAACAAGTTTGATATTTTTTTTTTATTTCTTGGAGAATGTTTAAAAAAATTATTTTTTTTCCCGAAAATATTTAATTATGCTTTTTAAACTGTTTGATAATCTATAAAACACCAGAATTGTTGTAAAAAGTCAATGATTTCATGCAAATTTGATTCCATTAATGGAGAGAACCGGCCTGCTAGTTTATGTAAAAAAACACCCACTTTTATTGCAATAATTGAATTGATACTTTAATTAACAGATGTACATTATTATTTCAAAAATGGATTTCTGCTTCGCATGGTCTTAAGCTGATGGGTGATAAAAATACCAAAATTCCAAATACTTCATGGAAACATATAATTAATAACTTCTTTCAAAAAACCTATCAAAATTCCTAGTTCTTCATTAAATTTCGCCCATTCTTACAGAAACTGATGGCCTACAAAGCATAACATTAGTATTTTCAAGATGCTTGGGATGAGATCTGTAGAACAGCATAAGATATAATGTACCTTCATAAATATCATCACTCTCTCCCTCTCTCTTCTTCTCTCTATGTGCGTGTTATACATCCCATTGCATAGTATCATCGTGTATCTAATGTGCATGTCCAAGTCCTGTATCCACATAGATAAATAAAAACTAAAACAAAAATAAAAAATGGAACAACATTTTTACAAATGACTAATATCCGCATCAACCCACACATACTGCATTATATGTATGCCTTTATGCATGATAAATTGTACCTTTACCGTATAGTCATTACCTGTGTGCAGGAATGGTCCAAAGAGTTGTAGGAACATATACGATCCGCTCCCACTCCCACCACCATACCGACCAACCGACCACCGCTGTCGTTTACCATTTGTAAAATTGCACACATTACAACCGATAACACCCCAAAAACACATAAATCCTCACTCAGTTGGGTTTGGGACCACAAGTAGTATAGACATATACAACAGCAACAAAGCTGGCAACAACCAACAACCGATCGAAGTGCTCCTTTTTTTATTGATTGATCCTTTTTGCAGCTGCAATTACCAAGCAAAAAAGTATGGATACTAGGTATATACGGCTATGGATAGATCTATATGGAGTAAAATATACAATATAGAATGTGCTGCCTTAATTACATGACGCACCAAACAATTAGAAAAAAAATACCATAGATTGCCTCCACACCACACATATTGGGGCTGTGGTCAAACCAGAGATGATCAGGATCACAAGTGTTGCCACACTTTGAATATTAACAACAAAAACTACATACATATTAAATATTAACTTTGTTTCCCAAAATAAGAATCAGTGTTTTATAGAAAATTTTTTGTAAAATCACAACTAAGATCGTAAAGTCAAACAAATAAGTTTTAAGTAAGTTTTTTTCTGCTTAAATTACTTTTGTCCCAAAGCGTTTTTCTGCAATATTTCAAAGATGTTTGCTTGATGATTTTGTTAATAGAAAAGTTCCTTTATTTTATATTAAGAATTATTTACAATCTATGTTGTCCCAAACTGTAACATATTTACTATCAAAGCTTGGGACTCTATAAATTATGCTCTCTTACTAAATATTTGAGTTATTAATATAAGTTGTAGACTTAATCTCTTTTAAATATGCAATTCGTGCATTTATTGACACATATCAAACATTGGGACATGATTTTTGACTATTTTTGAAAAGCAAATAATTTACAGCTTTTGTTTGAAAATGAGCTTGATTTGTTGTCCCAAATTGTTTACCTTAGGTAAGACTTAACTTCAATTGACTCTTAAGAGTTCTTTTCATCGCAAAAGTGAAGGTGTTATTGACATCTATTTATTCTACATTTTGAGGTTTTGTGAACTGTCCCAATATTTCTTAAAAATTTGTTTTACACATTAAAAGCTACTGTACTCTTATTTTGTTCAAATCATCAAAGATTTCAATCTTTATACCAATATTTTTAGCTATTTGGAACTGTCCCAAATGTCAAAAATTAGTATATACTATTAATAGTTACTATACGCCTTAAAAATACTTTTCTTACGGTTAAACCATCTAGGCCTCAAACATTTAGTAAGAAAACTAACATTATTTTATCATAGAAGACCTGTCCCAAATTTTAGGATGGCTCAGACATTTTAGAAGTAGGTATTTATGCAAATTGATCTGCAGAGGACCATTATTCTTAAAATTTCCAACTCATTCGCGAAGAATTTTCAAACAAACTTGATGTCCCAAATTGTCGACCAAAATTTTGCTAGCAAATGTGTGTTGATTTTATCCAAACCTTTTAAGTAAATTTGGATCTTTTTGTCTGCAAAATAATATATGTATCTCTTAAATGTGCACATTTATTAGTAAAAAAAAAAACACTTCTTGTCCCAAAGTTATAACAAAAGATCTACGCCGATAAAATTCTAAAATTCAATTTTCTGCCAAACGAAAGTTTTCCTTCGACTTTCTTGCAGTCATAATTCTTTTCTGTGCTTATGTATTTTTCATCTCACAACATTTTTAGGACAATACACACTAACCTATTTATAATTTCTTTTCTTACGTCTTAAATGTACAATTTTAAACTTCCGTTCGTGTGAAAAAAATCTTCGCAGCTGGCATCACCAGCTTCCTTTTCCACACCAACCAAACATCAGCATCATGCACCAACCATCATCATCAATGTCTCGTTCAGCTAAACTAGCCACCATTCTCGCATGTGCTGATCGAGTGCATTTTTATATATCGTATATCTCGTAATCTCTAATTTATTGCATTCAATAAAGTAGCAAAGAATCTTGTTGTCGGTGCTGGGTTGTTGTTATTATTGTGGCTTTTGTAATTTTCATCTCTGTCTTTCTCTATATATACCTACATGAATCTCTATATATCGTTCATTCTCTTTTTGTTTCTATCTTTTGCTCTGGCATTTGAAGGTCACACGCGCAATTTCATCGCGATAGGGACCGACCACCATCACACAGGTTTTCAACGAGCGATAAATATATAAAAGTGTTTATCAGCTAGAGCGCGAGGTACCTACCTATCTCTAATGCATTTTATTATAGCGGTTTATCTATTATTATGCTTACCGAACTAAAATGTGTGTGCGACAAACAATTTTATAATTAATTGTGAAAGTCGTATAGGTAGAGGTATATACCCAACCGCCCTCCCCACTATCTCCAACACTAATCGGTTTGTATAATTTTAATTTATGCAAGCTTCCGTCAATGTCAGGGCACGCACATTTTGCGCGCTTTCCGTATGAGTTGAATGTAAGTATACAGATGCAAGCAGGGGTAACTTTGCCGCAGCGCAGCAGTAAGCCACGTTTCTTAATCACACACATGGCCGTTTCTGCCCCCGCATAGCAGGGGTCGCGGGTATAATGGTTTATTATGTGTAGGCCAGGCCGGCCGTTCGGTTAGGTAGGTACATATGTACATATATTGCTGTGCGGCAGCAAAGGCAACACGTGTGGCACGTTAGTTGTTGTCCGTCTGTCCGTCCGTTTGGTATGTTTCTGTCGTGGCGTAGTGTGTTCATTGTGTGTGCAGTGTGCATTTATGCCTATGCATATATGTATATGCATTTATGGCTATGTGTGATGCAACTTAATTCACGACTTCAATTAGCTGCCTGACATGGTTCTTTTTTATTTTTTTATTGAGCTGTTTTCCGTTATAGTTGTTGCTGTTGTGTTTTTGCATTTATTGTATCAACCTACCTATGCTCAAATGCCTTAAGTGCATGGTTGTAATATCAGCATATTTGTTGTAATTGTTCTCCGACCGCACATGTTGATTTCGGCAGAGTCTTAGACTAAAAAGCTTGCTAGCTTAGCCAGAAAGTTATAGCAGTTTGTGGTCAAGAGGTGGCGCAAACTGTTTGTTAGATTTTAATCTTTTTAGATGGCAAAGAAGGAATATTACTGTTTCCTTGTTAAAAAAAAATAGGTTTCTGCTTGTATCCGAGGCTTTAGTGTGCCTAGCTGAACTTTATTTGATGGAATCTTATGTCATGATGATACATTCCATGGTGCAGATTTCCTTAAACACTTGAGCTTAAATAACTCATCTCATCATTTAAATTTAAGCTTTAATACTGAAAAACAAACATTTTTTAAATTGATTTCCTTTTATTTTGATTCTACCCCATTTTACCCTATACAAAAAAACAACTTAAGCTACTATTAGACGGTCAACGCAAATGGTCAATGCGTTGACTCTCTGACGTCACCAAAAAATCGGTTAACGGTTAAAGCACTGACATGGCAACCGTGTCAACACCTGAAATATTGACGATCAAACAAATGACACAAGTCCGTCAATGTTGTCCCAAATTGCGTTGACAGGTTATATGTGTCAACAAGATTTATCCAAATCGGTGTCAATGCGCTGACAAGTAATCGTTGACGATCACACGGCTTGACCATGTCCACGCGCTTTGAGCGTTGACAATAGCACAAATCTGTAATTTTTCGACTTGACGCCTACACATAGTGGTGGCGCGCTGTGACACAGTCAAATAAATTTATTTATTTCGGTTTAAATTTTTTTAAGGTAAGGAAAAATGTTAAAAGCAAACGAAATGGAAATGACAATTTAGGTTTCGGCAGAAGGGACAATTTTCTAAAAAAATGACTTAAAATATAAACAAAATTATTAAAAATCAACGGCAACACTCAAAATATCATGTTATAGCGTTTTTGAAAGCCAAAAACCTATTCTTAAATTTACTTTTTAAACCAAGTTGTTTGAGCAAACAGTTTTTGAGAAAATAATTTTCAAACTCAAAATTCTTTCTTCTTTCCAAGATGGCGGACGCCCGACATGACCAAAAATCCCGCAAATCGAGATTTATGCTAAGAAGCAACCCCTCTTCAAAATTGCGTTCAAACTTTTCAGACGTCAAAACTTTTTTCAGATTGCCCTTATTTGACTCCACGTTGCCTGTTCTAACTAGTTTATAGTCGCTACATCCTCCATCCCAAAGCGCTGGTCGTTTCTCTACTGCCGCAATCAAAGCGGAGACCTCGTATTGTTTGGTCCACGAGTAAGGTAATTTTCCTTTACGTTTCTCCGACAACTTTTCCTTCGATTCATCAGCAGGACACGCATTTACTTATCCAACTCACTGGTGCTTTGGCTCATTTTTTTTTAACTCAAACTAATTTAACTTTAAATAATTTTGTTTTCTTTTATGTCGCTGTTTTTTTTTTTGTTGCTGTTTCTAAATGAAAAGAATGTCAGCGCCAGCTACTTTGACACAGCAGAAATTTATAGCGTGACAACGTTGGAACCTGAACAACGCGTTGATGGGCAGTCAGGAAATATCTGTCAATGTGTCCGAAAAATTCTGATGGGGTGATTACACGGTAAATGAAAACAGTCAACGCGTTGACTTTTCAAACCATGTCATCGCAAGTGTCAACGCTGATGTCAGTGCGTTGACAACGTTTTGCAATGACAATCACACGACTTGAAAGCCGTGGGACAGAATTTGACGTCATTCTGACGTCTTAGAGTCAATGCGTTGACCATTTTCGTTGACCGTCTAATCATAGCTTTAATTTTGAGAAAGCAACTAAGCACTTTATTTAAAGAATACTCTTCTTTACAAAAAAAAAAGAATGCAATTGGATTCTGGGATCGAATAGTTCAAGCCGTAAACGATTTGTACCAAATTTTTCATTAATGTTTTGAAAAATAAAAGCTTTTTCAATTCTATCACGGTAACCAAAGTTCCAAATTAACTGTTCATAAAAAGAATATATTGTAAGTATTGTTTTATACCCCTGATTCGTCAAAAACAAAAGCACCAAATATCCTTTGATATTCAATCTTTTCATAATAAGCAACACTTTATCTCTCAACTAAGTGCTTTTCAAAAAAATAATCATTTTAAACCCTATGCTGGCCCCCCTGATTTGTACTGAAACCGTTTATCGAAAAAAAAAAAACAAAAATAAAACTGAAAATACCCTCCCGCACTCAAATTTAAATTGCAACAAATTCACGATCAAAACTCCAGATTAAGCGCGCACACATAAAATTACATAAACATTACTCTCTTACAAGCACACACAATAGAATCGTACCTATTCCTATAGGTATGAGTATAGCCTGTCCTACTATCTTTCGAAACACCAAAGCTAGAGCTCAAGGACGCAGCATCTACGCAACAAAACAACACAGAGAGCCATGATGTCGAGCCTGTGATTGTTCCAAAAGATTTACAGCACCATAGTTTACGCGAGCTTAAGTGTGGCTTATGCGCGAACAAGCCAACATGCACCCAACTCACAGCTGCTGCTGTTGCTATTTTATCCACAAGAAAAGAATGAGGAACCTTAAGCCCCACGAGATAAATGCCACCACCCGCTCCACTGAACTATGCTCCGTAACAAATATGCTGCCCCCTATGTGATGATTGCATAAGCTCACCGCTGGTGTGGTGATTATGTGTGTGTTTGTGTGTGTTTTGTGCTAAGATCAACGCAACTAGGTTGGGTTGACGACGACGACAAGCCACATACAACTCTATGGAGCGCCCCCTGGCTTACGATTATGGTTACACAATGTGACAAGTGAAACTTCATATTATATGCTCAAGTTGTATACCTAGTCTTTGCCGGTGGCAGCCGGCGCGACGTGTCGGTTGTAATCTGTATCTGCGGTGTCATACGTGACATATCACAAGCTCATCCATGAACACTGAACGCAGTGAAATCTGTAGTAGCCATTTTTAGAACACGATGATGAGGAGAGAACTGCAACTGCAATAACAACAAGCCACAACCTAAACAACAACATAGCAATACCACACAGCAACAACAACAACAACAAAGACTCATTAAACGTAAGCGCGTTCCGCAAAAGATCATCTCGTAAATCACACGCGGCCAACGCCAATCGAGCGTTGCGCACCTGTTCAGTTGGTCGTTTTCGTGCTGCTCCAGCTCCATGTTGTGCCATGTTTAGTGTTCCGTGTTGTTTTGCGCTGAACTGAGTTGAGTAGGTTGGAACTTGGAACCCAGTGGCACAGTGGTCGTGGATCCTGGTATATCAATGGAATTTTTTCATTTCTCAACTTGCGCACATTTATACATAGTACCTATAGATTATGCGCATGCGTTACCGACTATGGGCTTTTGTTTTCACATTTTGTATTATGATGTATTTATATACCGGTGCATATTTGTTTGAATTCCACAAAAAAAAAAAAAAAAAACACAAGAAAAGAGTTGGTTCCGTATAAGTTTTATTATTTTTTTCTTACAAGTGCTCCTATAATACAAATATCTTCCCACCAGAAAGCCGGTTAAGATCAAGCCGAGCCAACTATGCTGCTTTTGCTTGCTCACCTTGACTTTTGATAGGCCGCGGGAGTAAGTGCGCATTTTAAATTTCTATTTCTCTTGGTTGCTTGTAACAACATAATACATAAAACATAGCCAATATCGAACAATATTGAAGATCATCACAAGGAAGTCTTATTTTGATTTAGATAAGTACACTAGAGAGATTTGAAATAAGAAGAGTAGCTAGACTTGTAGCAGCCAGGGACAACATATGGGGATCTACTAACTATTTTTGTATATGAGCTTTCTATTTTAAGTTTTCGGAAAGTCCGATTAAAAATGTCTACCTTGCGGGAAAAGTTTGAACGGAAAATTCAAAAGAAAATTTACATTTCTACGCGAGACCTGCTTTTTAACCCTTAAGGTTTCTGATGCTTCAACTATCAAAATTGGTTTGATGTCTTCTGATATTCCTCGTTAGCGTATGTTCTGAAATATTTATTTTTTTAGCTGTCCAAGGAAGTGTAAATGGCTAATAATCTAGTTTAAAGTAAGATGACATATTTATTTCTTAAATTCAGACGCTAGTCTGAAAGTCTTTTCAGTGGATGATTAATCCTCTTTGTAACATCGAAACAAGTGGCTGATGAAAAGCTGAAACTGTTGAATGGTTATTGGAGGTTTATTCGCTCGAAGTGTCCGAGCCAATGTAAGTGACGGAGGTTTGTTGACTTATCGTACAGCTCAAACAGTTAGCAGTTGTATTTTTGTCTCCATTTACCATCCATCTAAATAATACCACTTTACTTTAGGTTGCGGTAAAAGTCCATAAGGCGAACTACGATCTCAACCAACAAACCTCTTAAGCTAAATCAAGTCTTGCCTCCAGTTATGCACATCAAGTTGGTTGAGGATTGAGGTCATTGTCCTCTTATGCCGACTACCTCAGGTGGTGTTTTCCTCTGCTGACAATACCATAAAAGATGATCTCGTGGAGCTGGTGTTGATATTGTTGCTGTCTATACGCTTTTCACGTGTCCCAACTATTAGGACACAATTATCCGTGGAAGAAACGTAAAGCAGGACTTTCAGAATAAAGTTTTAGTAGAGTATACACCAGTGGCGTGGCGTCAATAATTTGAAATGGGAAGACGTAACGAAAATGATTGATCTGCGGAAGTAAACAAAACTTACCTCTTTGTATCTTGAACAACAAAAAAAAAACAAGCAGAAACATTAAAATTAGTTATAAAACAATTCTCCAAACAGTCTATTTTTATAGGACGAATAGAGTGGCCTTTCATTAAAACGATTTTTTATTAATAAAAGATGCATAATTTGCTCAATACATTTGATTCCTCCAAGAGAAAATCTGTTAGGCAACAATCTATGCTTTAAAAAAAATTTAAAAACCAATCAAAACCCAAGACTAAAAACCTAGCTCTAAAGTATTTACATAACATTTATTTCTAAATTAATTCAAATGTTGAATTTCAAATTTTCAAAGAGAGCGTATGTTCAGCAGTTGAGCAAAGAGCGAAGAGAAGAATGAATTGACGGTGTTTATTCGATAGCTTACGATTGTGTGTTTGTGCGAATTTTATAATCCAATTGGTGGGGTTGCATAGTTTATGTTTATTCGATAGTACTTTTCGTACAGTTTTTAAAAGGGAAGACGGTAGGAATCGTGTTATATGGACTCCACGCCACTGGTATACACTTAATTTAAAGCGCTGGAAGTTTCCTCAAAATCAATATTGTAGTGGTTTTAGTTTTAAGGACGGATATCCAATCCACTAAAGTGTCACTTGGTGAATTAATGATAGACTGCTATGAGCTCCGAGCTAATGCACTAAAACTATAAGGCTATACAATAGTGGCGTTTTGTCCTTAGAAGTACTTGGTTTTATCTTCGTTTACTTCAAGCTCAATAAGTCTTTTGGTAGATCGTTGATATCGCAATAGTTGGATGGATTCGTTGAAAATAGTGTCTACCTTGTGAACGCCTGATCTGTGCATTATTTGTTTCTGAACAAGATTGAAGAATTCGTATTTTATGACATCTCCCTGTATCTAGTATGGTGCGATCACCATAAAACTGGATCAGTTTTATCATGATCCCTAGATCCGCCATCGCCATAGAGATCAGTTAGGAATGGTATCGTTGAAAAAAGAAGTATTTGTATCGACTAGAAATTCATTCGTCTTTTTCAGGAATTTTTTTGAGTGTGAAGACTTCACTTATTTCGATTTGACTGGCCACATAAAGTGATGCAATCTCAATTGGGTAGGATGCATTGATAGTTTCCGCAAGGCAACAAATATTAAATTTGGTGACACGAAAGCTCGTAGAGAAGCAGGGCCTAGTGACTTAACTCCTAACTATATCCATGTACGTTTCGGTGAGAATGTAAGCGACCTGTATTTTTCTGCCGAATCCAAACATCGGTCACGTACACTAGAACCGAATCATCGACCGATTTTGACTCGGAGCTATTTTTAAGACTGACCCGGATATTTGCTTCCATAGACTTTTGTCGTTTTCGCACGTTACAACTTGTTTCGCTTATTTCTTTAGCCCTAAATTCTCTTAAATTACAAACAAAAAATAGAAATAGACGAAATTTTGTCCGATTTTTTTTTTTGTATGTTTTTTTGTCAGTATTCATTTGTTTTGCATGTACTAATATCCGAAAAACTCGATTGATCGATTTATTAACAATCAAGCCTCATCGGACGGTGTGGGTAGCAGTGACAATCTCTTGCAATCTTTTGATTCGTTCGGCCAAGCTCCAACAACAATGCCTTATCGTACTTCGACCGATAACGATTTAGGTGTGCGCGAGCCGGAAGATACTAAGAACTTTTTCATGACAAGAAATACTTTTGTCACTTCTTCGCAAGACGCAGAAGCCCAGAAAACCCCCTTTATTAATATTTTGTTATGTGAAAGAAGCTGCGAATAAAACTCAGATCTCTGGCATGATATGTCAAATCAAACGCACCAGCCTTACATCACGCACGACTGCTTTTCCAAGACATGGGATCACTTACTGTTGTAGATCGGCTGTAGGGCAGCCTTGCGATTTGATGCATGTGCCTTATCTGAACATCACCTCCAGATTTCAAGAACTTCGCTGGTAGTTGGTATTCCATAAGATCTGTCAGCCTCGTTGTTTGCTGTTCATTAGATTTTATTAGAAATGTTTTTATTGAGTGAAGGCAGTTCTTGTTCCTTTTATCAATCTATACTATGCTGAGATAGCAGCTTCTAGAAATACTACGGTCACAATTCCAATTAACTCCGAAACTTTTAATAAAAATTGCCAAGCAATTCAAACTCTTCCTGGATAGTTACTTTGAAGAGCCTGCGTTGGCGTTCTGGTATTAAATCAATATCCAGCTGCTTGGGTTTTTATGAAACATTTTGGTGTTGATTTGATCTCAGGATTCATCAATCTTCTTCTTCTTCTTTAATGCAGGAAAAATTGATTCTCGTCCCTTGAACATTCGGTCTTCCCCCGGTACTTTTATTGTTGTACAATTTTTGCTGTACATCTATTTTCGACTTTTGTTCAGTGAACGCATTTATCAGCATGCCAAAGGGTTCCTCTAATCTTTGATAAAGTCACGACACTGAGATTGGGACCACTGGTTCATGATATCTGTGGACTGTGGTAGGTTAATTTACACCTTAGAGCTCAGAGCGTTTAGGTCAGGTGATCTCCAGCAATTCTAAGGTGCGATAAGTCAATTCTTAGGGCGGTTCACAATATGTTGAAATTTGACAGGTTATCTTTGAACGTAGTATTTTCGATGTGTGCGTTGTGTCAACCTTATACTACGTTTTCATTAGAGCCGAAATGAGGTAATTTCGAAATTTGGCATAAAAGTGTTTTCATTATCAAATTTGCTAATTTCATTCGACATCTCATTTCATTTTGAATTTGGAATGGCAGTTAGCGGTTTATTTTTGTTGTTTTCTCTTTCTGTTTTTTGTTCTTGAGTATAGTGTATTGATATTTTCATACAAAAGCTTTTAAGAGCTTTTGAAACTGATTCCCGCTGGATGCATTCCAACCTAATTTTGTGCAAATGAGGTTGAAATTGCATCATTTCGAAATGTGATTTTGTATGGGAAATAAGGTAATTTCGGATCTCATTTGGAAATTTGCAACGAAATTACCTCATTTAGCCCAGTGAAAACGGCATATTAGACAACACATTAGGATCTACTCACTCACTCAGTCACAAAGTCGATAAATTGGAAGTCGTATTCTCTTGCCGTTTCATCAAGACTGTGCGTACTTATCAACTAATGCCCTTTTCACTAAATAGCATTGAAGTCACCGAGCAAAACTCAGACATCGAACAAAAAATTAAGACTCCTCGATTCCGCCAAAAAGATTGTGCCTCTGTACCTATAGTGATGTGTTGATTTTTCCAATCAAATTAAATAAAAATTCTCTCTCAAAGTATCACTATTAATCATCTAGCTAGCAGATGGCGCTACTCAACACGGCTTAAAAACAAGTTCCATTTGCACAAACGACCGGAACTGACCCACTTCTCATTAACAACTCATCACTATTGAGTCATTATATCTAAAAAATGAGAGAGAGACAAAAAAACGCATAAATATATAAAATGCCAATCGACGCCGTCCGCATTTACGCAAGTCATTACCAAGGACTTAATCAAATCCGAAGTAATTAATTACCTGGCCAAGCAAGTTCATCTTCCAGTGTAGTTCAGACGTGAAAAGATTCTTATTCACATTTTTTTTTCTTCTCATCTTTATTGGTATTCGCATCGTAGATTATTTTTTTCTATTTTACCAGTCCATATAATGTGGAGTGGAAAACAAAGTTAGTGAAAGATTACGCTACGCAATGCCTACCTGCAAGAAGAGAAGGGAATGGTCACGCGTCAATTCTAATGAAAAGTGACACTTCACGCAAGTAGCAGTGATATTATATGGTGTGGTGTTGTGTGGTATGGTATGCAGGAGCACTGGAACAGCATCCTACTCGGATCGGAACTTAATGTTGCTGCAACTGCAGCAAATCACTCGTCTCACTCTCTGGATCTGGAGTTCTTGTGAAATACAAGAAGCCGCATCTGAGAGGACACACATCACAGAAGCTGGCTGTTGAGCGCAGATGAGCGTATAAAACATTTGCTTAACCAGCAATAAAACCTGCGCACACAGAACTGTCAACGGATGCGACAGACACTTTGTATGGGGTTGTATAGAATATACCGTGGAGCTGGAGAGAGACTTCTATGTGCGTTCCATTGGATCGGCGAGTCGTTGTTTATTACGTGGAATCAACCTGTACGCGCGGGCCGGCCGCTCGTATATGCCGAGGCGGTTATAAAGCACACGCAAAATCAGAAAACGATCCTTGCCAGTAAAGAATGGATTGCCATGCGAACACACTCGAACCAATACATGTGAATGGATGGAAAAGTCGAGATAATTTCAACAGTGTTGCTGGGTGGTGGTGTATACTGTAAACTGTATGCCTCGTGGTCCCACAACCACAATGACGACGACAACGACGATGACGGCAACGGACGACGACGTCACGGGGAAATAATATATATTTTATCACATTTCCCCATCGGGGCTACGGTGGTGGTTATTATTCAAAACGAAAAGGACCGGAAGGAGATCAAGTTGAGTCTTGATTCTTGAGTGTAGTGCGGACCCAGAGCGTTGTGAATTTTTTTTTTTTTTGTTTTCATTTTCACCTCAACTTCGAGTGCGTGGAGGCTTCGTGTCGGCTTCATGTCGGACTAGAATCGCATTTACTGCGCTTGGCGCAATGAGATGATTGTAATTATGGCTCAGCGATATTAAGTGTTGCTTCCGTCATGGAGATTAGAACTTGTTCTTGTGAGATTTTTGTTATATTTCTTATTCATGATCGGGTGAAAGGAGCACTGATAGATCTTTAATCGAGATTTAGACAAATCCTGTTAGAGGAGTCTATGGGGCATTTAAACTGTTAAATCGACGATAAACCAAAGGGGATCTACTTTGACGATCTGATTATTCCTTACTTTACAAAACATAGACATGCGCTGATGGATTATGGGCTATGCTGTGGTGAGAGCAAAAGATGCGGAAATTTTAAATACTAGGAAGAGATGAGATGAGAAAAGATGTCATGTTGATGGCCTCCAGGGTGGCGTAAGACTGGTGTCGGTTAGGGTTGCAAGGCTAATACATCAAAAATCTATATAATGAATCTGGAAAGGAGTGTCCGGACACAATTTTTCCTGACTTTTATATACCTACTGATAGATACTTGCAGAAAAGGAGTTCTTGATTTAAACATCAGGCATATACTGGCGCTCAGCACAGTGTGTATAATTAAAATTTATAAATAGCATGACCTTTAGGGTAAAAAGATCATAATCAAAGAGAAGGATATGTATCGTTGTTGTTCCATAAGTTGACAAGTTGACTTGCTTCTGGGAAGAACTATGTTAAGGGGCGGGCGTCAAGACAATGACATCACTTTAGTCGGTCATAGAACCCAAGTTTGAGTTAAGATTGGTGGTTGAAGACTGAAGAGGTAAGTAGGTTCTGTACTTCTAGGGCTTTAGAATAAGAAAAGGAGTAACAATTTATTGGTAACCAAGATGGCTGCAAAAATTAAATGACATACTTACATATGTACATGTACATATATACCTCAGGTGTTTTAATTTAGCCGCAAAGGATGGACAGAATAATTTAATTATGGCTTTTGCAAACTGATCACTTAAGCAAAATCAAATTATGTAATAACATTTCTTCGATAAACGGACAAATTAAAATATGCCTTTATTGAAATTTATTATCAAAGAGGCTACTTATGAACCCAATGATTTCGTAAAATGAAACTCAATTGAAAATTAAAAGAGTTGTTATTTCTCTAAATTTATCAGCCTTATCACCAATTCTGGGATAGATTTCTCCCTCGGATATTATCTCTTTCCATGGAGTCAAAAACCCCCTATGATTAATTTTAAGCAATTTTACTTCAGTAAAAAGTCCACAATTGTCCTTTGGGAAATAGATTAACAGTTTTCGAAAAATCTAACAAAATTGGGCGAAACAATTCGATAAGCCTGAATACTCGTAGCTGACTAACCTTATAATATGAACAATCACAGAGTGGCGTAAGGAAAATAAGGAAGGATTAAAAAGGAGATACCGATGCACATTGGTTTTGAAAGTCAAAATTTGAATTGGGGGGGAGGAGGAATAGGGTCGGACAAAGCTTTTCACATTCTTATAGTGCGACTAAAAAAATAAAGAATTGGCAAACAATTGGGAATTTTTAAATTTTCCAGTTCGAAGAGTTCTCGGCTGGTAATCGGAAGTTTTCAGGTTAGAATATCATTTAATTCGAATAAGTAAAATATAAGTTTTATTTTTAAATAAAATAGAAAAAAGTAAAATAAATTAAAACAGCATCAAATAAAACAAAAATTAATTAAATTTTAGAATTGAAAAGAAGCAACATTCAACATTCCATTTGGCGAAAAAAAAAATAAAATGTAGGAGTAGTAAAGGTTTTTTAAATTTGCGCGGGTAGATTTTGGCGGATGCTAATTTTGGTCGAAAAATCAACGCATTTTCGGATGAGTGGCCATGCAAACAAGCAAAATAGCTTTATATGACACCAACTCACACGGGATTCACCAAGTTACAATGCATCCTCAAAAAGTGACCGGTGGCGTTATTAATCCGTACTTTTTTGAAAACGACGTTGGTGAGTCGGCCACAGTCCATGGCGAGCGCTACAAAACGATGGTGACATATATCTTATGGCCCTTATTGAATAACAGACCGAGAGGATATGTGACCTTATAGCCTATAGTAGAAAGGCACTTCGTGCCACACAGCGGATCCCATGATTGACATTCTGCGTGAATGATTCGAGGGTCTCACAGAGGTGACGTGAATTGGCCACCAAGGTCATCCAATTTGACCACGCTAGAACTTTTTGTGTGGGGTTTCCTGGAGCCACAGGTCTATGCGCATAAACAACAATCGACCGATCCCCTTAAGGGTAACACCACACAAGCCATCGGCATCGCTTATATTCAGCCGGATCGGTGCGAAGAATCATTGAAAATTAGACCACGCGGATCCGTGCCAGTGTAAAAAGCTGATGCGGTCATTTAAACGATGGCATATTCCCTACATAATATCATACATGGGCCTTTAAAATAAAAATAAATTGTTAACAATTAACACTCAGCTTGTTTTACCATTTCAACATCCGCCCTTATCTCAAAACCCTTTAGATATAACTTATTACAAAAATTTACTAAAGTGCCATCTATCGATAAATTGTTTTGCTCACCGACTTTAACCACTGGAAAGTGCACAAACAAACATGTACTGAATTGTGTTTCAATCAAATAAAAACAGCGGACGTTCCCGAGTTACTCTTTGTTTATCGATGTGTTAAGCTGTAACAGTATAGTTTTGTAGTTTGCTGATTTTTTGGCCAGTTTCTTGACAATAAACCAACATCATGTACCTAACTTTTGTTGTGTATTGTGCATTAAGAGTGTGAAAGATTTTTCAAACGGAGAATTTTTAATAACTTGACCGCAGCGCCATCTATCTGGTTTAAAATTCGATGTTATTTTTTGACACTAAACCAGTACATAATATTGTAAACATCCTCCATTTTGATGTTTAAATATAAAATTTGTGAAAGTCTTGAGCCCGGTGCGCCATCTATCAGACCCAATTGAATTGAACTAAATTGAACCAAATCGGTTCGGCCGTTATTAAGAGATGTGGTAAGCAAGGAACAGAATTTGATTTCAGTAGAAAATAAAATAGTCAAGGAAATAGATAGAACGATAGAAAATAATGAAAACCGTTGAACGGATTTATTTGGTATTTTTTTTTTCTTGTCATATTCCGCTATTTTCAATGTAGCCTTGGTTTATATTTTAAGTTTTTAAATTATTTTTTAAGAAGTTTTGTGTAATTATAGACTTAAAAAGTCACACAAAAAATTGCCTGCAGCATTATGATTTCATAATGATATGATTTTCCAAAAGATATTCTCTCTTCATAGATATAATAATAATATTTAGAAAACGGGTCCATCCAACTCACTGACCGAACTGCGGTGATCAGGAAACCTGGACTTGAAATAAATTAAATAAATTGATGCGACATCTATTGACTAAATTCCATGTTAAACCATCAGCAACTACTAAACAACATACAACAACAACATATAATGCTCACTCATATCCCATTCACTTATTGTGGATCATCAAAGAAGAAGATCTTGCCTATTATCTGAGGAATTACATTTTATGGCCTAATTTTGCAGCAATTCCCGTATATACAAAGAAATTTGCTAAAACCTCGTCTGTTCGCACATCGCAACGCAAGCACTTAAATCGCCATGCAATCAACTCTAAATGGAAACTCAAATGAACTTAAACACCTAGCAAAGCATTAGCTATTTTTTTCTTTTGTATACTCGTACTCTGTGTGCTTCCAAATCATTCTATACCGACCAACGCTGGACCGAACGAACGGGGCGCGCGTAATTGGCAATCTTCTCTCCTTGGCCTAAACATACAAGAAAAGAAGCCAAGAACCTGGTTGGTAACACAAGTGACGCGTCAGAGATCAACGGCTACCGAAAAAGAAAACAACAACACCACAATCTCATTCCAATCACAACAGCATCTTCAGGTTTATGGTCAAATACGGAGCATCGACGATTAACACTGGCGCGTATCTATAATGTTGCCAATTTCTCTACAAAATGGTCAAAAGAAAGTTTTGCCATCCAGAGTGGGTAGAGGCAGTAGTGCGGCCATTTTTTAACGCAATATAGCGTAATCAGGATGCCGCATCACTATAATTACCGTGATAAATCTAGGCGCCTCAAGAGAAACCATCCAAACCACCGACCGGCCCCACTGACATCGCTTGCCGTCGTCGTTGCGTCGCGTCGGTCGTCTTCGCTGATTTTACAAACGGACCCAAGTGACAGGGAGGACAACAAACAAACGGACAACCAACAAACTTGCCAGAGACCCCAGCTACCGCTTGGGGCACTCTGGCTGGGTCTCAATAGAGTCCAAAGGATCCTCACTCACTCCACATCCGCACCCCCAAGAGAGAAAGAGCGCCCGCTCTTTTAATGGCCAAGATAAGTGCTCACATCAGAGCAAATGAGCAACAATAAATTATTATGATTTGCAGAAATCTTCTCTGCAACTGTATAATGATGTATCGAAAAGTGCAGGAGCAGCAAAAGCAAAACGACCGACGACGACCGGACAGTTTTATTCTTTCTCTCACTCTATTCCGTTGCTGATGGTATGGATGGTTGTTGTTTTGTCTTCTTCGGCGTAACCTCAACTTGGCCCTGGGCTAAAATCACTATAATTAAGATATAAGGGCACATTTGGAATTGCCAATCATGCTGATGGAGATGAATGGCGAGAAACAGTCGTAGCGCATCTCTACCGGAGCTCTTTGGGGCCTTTATAGTCCCTCTCAAGTGTTTCAAGCCATTTTGTGGTTTGCCCATGGACTGGACCGCAACAACAATATAACAGCAGCTTGTGTGCATCTGTGACACTGACAATTATCGGCCAGTAAAATGCTAAATTATCCATATGAAAAGAAAAATAAGTTTTGTCTTCTTTAAGTCTTGCATCATTAAGGGTATCGCTGTGTTTTGTTTTGTTTTGGGTTTGCGTGCGTCAATGAGTGAAGATCTGCCAAAGGTTTTGTATAGGAATGAAATGAGACTTCGAGGCGGTTTATTCATTGAGTGGTAAGCGAGGATTAAAGTTTGTTATTTTTATTTTAATAGCCCAAGGATAAGTTCAGCGTAGGATAGATTAAGGCGGACAATGCGTTGATTACTTTTGAGGCGTAGATTTGAGTTGGTTAATGACCTGAGATGAATGTGAGAGAGTTGAATTTTTAAAATTACTGTTTCTCAACGCAGCTATAGCAAAAAGCGGTGAGATTGATTAAAAGAAGAGAATCACAAAAGTCTTGTGGTAGAATGCAATAAAACAAAATCAAGGAATTCAATGGAACTTGGATGTTTTGTTCAAGAAATTGAACACACAGATTGGGTTAACATGGTATTGCAAGGTCTTGATGTTGTAAGGTCTTCATCAGTTAGTATATCTAGTGATGTTTGTTGGGCTGATGAACTCTTATATATTATGTTGCTTGAATAGGATATATGCTAACCAGTGATAAATCCATGTGGAGGGGGGAAGGAGGTTCCGAACCAATTGAACTAGAAATTCTTATATAAATGTTATAAAACTGGGAAAAGCTACTAAATTGTCTAGGTTTTAAAATAGCGCGGTAACTTTGCTTGACTCTGAACGTTGGATTACCGCTTCGCCGCCCTATATTTCAAAATCCTTTATAATCAATTGATTCTGTGCTAAAACTGATCTTTTGGAGTTTATCATCACGAAACAGCTACAACTCAAGCCTTAACTCCTGGTATTAGCAGACTTTAGTTTTAGCTGTTCTTTGTCAAAATTATAAATTTAAAGTATAAGTGTGAATTCTTGCAGTTTGTTCTATTCGTGTATGGTTATCAGGTTATCACATAGATCAAAACTCGCATTCAATCCAAGTTTTAGTGTTTGTTTTGTATGTCACGCACACTGGCTTCCACTTACTCCTCCTTCGGTGGGGTCTTCCTCAGATGCGCAGACCATTAGGGTAGGCTTATAGTTTAGAAGAATAGTCGGGCTCGGGCTGGGGCTGGACTGAAAACATCCCACATAATTTTCCTATCAAAGTACCCAAGCAAGTTCTCATCCCTACTTAATATGTTTTATTCCGCAGAACCAGGATGATTATGGTGCTGTTTAGGGAATTCTTGGTTATCTGAAAGGGTGCTTTAACATTTGAATACCTTCAAAGACGGAAGAAACTGCGAATGGTTTGACCTCATCCTTCATATCTGCACTGATGTTATTTCCCTTGGTAATAGTGCGGAATCCAGGTAGACATCCTCTTATTAATAATTCACAGTTTTAACTATCCTTCGTGACGTTTTCTCCGAAGTTAACGATATTGAATTCGGTGATATTCGTATCCGGTGTGACATAGCAGTACCGACAAGATTTGATCATCTTCATCGTCACTGCAAAAGCAGACGAATTTGGCAGGCCTATTAGCGCGGAAATACCCTTAACATGGTTCGGTATCATTCGCCCTACTGCCTTTTTCCACTGAAAAGTCGCCATATTCTGCACTCGTATTTATGACGACTATATACTCGTATTTCAATAGTTATTCCAGGAGTCGTACATCCTGCTTCACTTGTTTATAGATCATTCGAACATCACCGATATAAGCCTCAATAAATCAGATCGTCTTATGAAGAAGTTGGTATTGCTCCCTTTTTCCTTGCCGTATAGCTCCTAAGCTGATCTTTTAATAGTTCTGATCCTTGTAAGCAGCATTGACTGGGACGCCTTATTAATTTCTATGCGCTTTCGGTATTCTTCATAGAGTCAACGGTTTCATTGCAGTCGTCTACTGTAACCCAGCGCATCGGTGTTCCCAATGATCCTCCACATTTGATGGTGATGGACCTGGCTTAGTGAATAATAGACCTGTAGTCATCTTAAGCATAGTCAGATTCTCCGCTAACTCGGTAACTAGCTCAGCTGCACGTTGACTGTCTAAGGTCCGATCATTCCACCTTCATATCGGAAATTCATTATCCTTGTAAACATTTAGATACACAGTCGTGAACATTCATATAGCGAGGCTCCTTTCAAACATTTCACTACAAAATTGAAATTGTCACAAATAATTAACTGGCAGTTTAGAGCAAACTATCCAAAAAGGCATTTTTCGACCCGTGAAAGTTGTTTTGGAATTTTAGTGGTGTAGAATTTTCCACAGTGGGGTCTAACGTCAGCCTGTTAATCTAATCGTGCCATTTAAGTTACAATACAAGATCACATTTTCTTTGGGCAAACATTTAACAACCAGCCCTCAGGAACCTAATTTCCCTCAGATTTTCTCCTCCGGATTTTTTTGCCCAGGTGTGATATTTACTAACCGTTAACCATTTTTGAAAAATTAAAAGGTTAATCTTTTTCGCGGGGGGAAATTCATGACATTTTCCTGAAAGAAAATCCATTTAATTTAGCCGGAAGAGGATTTTGAACCTTGCGAGAAGACAAAATACGAGGAAAAAATCTCCCCTTGAATTAGCGTTAAGACTGAATCACCCATACACCTACAGTGGGATCGTACGTCACATTAAAACTATCAAAATAATCGTTCTTTTATAATATGACGTGATTTTTTCGCTTATAACTGTTTTTAATTATCTGATGGTTGAGGAATATACCCCAATGTCGATTTTTGGCCGATGGAAATTTATTTTTTAAACAGTTGCATCAAAGAACGTATTTGTATTAATAAGCTTCAAAACTGTTATGTTAATAGCACGATAAGGCTGACGTTAAACCCTACTGTAGATGTCTGACAATCAAACTGAGTCACTTATAGTAACATCATGTCGATACGTTGGCGGCACTAGTGTTCTTTTTTATTTGATTCCACAGCTAGCAAAGTTTATTGTAGAGCAACCAAGCGTCACCACCATCGATTTGGGCCATGATAGTTCTATAGATTTTATATATGTATACAAAGACGAAAGGGAAGCTATCTTCAACCAATCGATTAAATGTCATCAAGTGATTGCTTAGCCTCAATACTTAATTGCATAGCAAAAATTGTCTTCCCGGTTTATCATATTAATTACTATAGCTTGTTTAGAATGAATAATTTATAGGATATTTTTTCGCAATCAAGCTATCCTCCTTTTGGCCTGGCTGTCCTTCCTTACCACCACTTTAACTTCATTCTAGAGTACCTAGAAAAAAAAACTACAAGAAAATATTTAGTGTGACTCTGGTGTTCACTTTTAATTGAATATATTCACAATTTTCTTCTTCGTCAAGCAACAAAAAAAACCTTCAGTCTCGGCCTTCTTTTCATTGCGAAACAACTCTTTTTTAATTCACGTGACACTGACAGTATATAATTCAATCAATTGCGTACCTCATCATTAGCCCATTTAAGACATCTCACTAAAGAAGAATATACCCATTTCACCATCACAGAGCTAAACTTTCTCACCCCACTGGATGCCACTTTTATACATCATCTTCATCTTCGTTGCAAACCAATTATTAGCTGCAACTCAAAAACATTAAATATGGACACCTTCATCATCATGTGGTATGCATATAGAAAGAGAGTGCGGTGCATGAATAGGTTACATCCCAACTATAATTTTATTCCTCTGCGAACGTGTAAGTCTATACAGAAATGATCAACCCTCCTCCATCTTTCCTATAACCAAAGAGTTGTCGGAATGTCAAAAGCTAATAATTAACTCTGTCGATCCATGGATACGGAGTAATGAGTCGTCACATAGAATTATGAAATTGCTTCCTATAGAAAATCAGAGCAGTAGGCGTTCCTTGCAAAAAAAAAAAAAACGGAAAAATTCTCCCAAGATTTCTATACCTCCCAAACGAAACCAGCTATAAAGCAACTAACTTTGTTCCAAACGAAAAAAAAAAAACAACTTGCACAGTAGATCAGATACTTTAATTGAATGTCAGGAGGAGGTGAATGAAACAGAGTAAAGTTGGCGATGGCGGTCGTTGTTGATCGTGCACTCCTGATGCTCCTGGATGGTCCTCCTAATCACAAGCCTTCCCCTAATAAGATACTGCCAATTTTTATTACCTAAACGAACCAAGTAAGTTATTGTTTTCATTAAGATAAGACCAAAGTAGAGGCATAGTGTGGTTCACAAAAGCCAAAGTGAATTCGCTGTTGGCCCATTTAATCGGTCGAAAATAATTCTTCAGGTGTTCCAGCACATAGTCGTATCTACCTACCTTCATATAGGTCTATTTGACCTAAAAGTTTGCTGTTAAAGAACGTGTGCCGGTACTGCCACCACCATAACGCTGCTGTTTGGTGAGCGTTTACTATCTTCGATGAAAATCCTTCCACCCATAAGTGGTAAATTAATGCGGAAGACGCGCGCGTTAGTCTAGCGGAATTCCCAATTCCTATCGAGAGTAATTTTTCGTCAGATTCTGGAAATACTTGGAGAGAACAAACATGGACTCCATTGTTGGAATAAACTAAATGGGTAGGTGTTTTTTTTTTTTTTTTTTTTTTTTTGTGGAATGCGTGCGGAGCTAAATTACAAACAACCGACGGACGTTAGTTTAAGGTTCGTGCCATCTGAAAGACAAATGGTGATGAAGCCGCAACTCTCCAAAGGTCCTAGTTATACGGGCTGATGGTTTTGGCGGTTGTATATGTCTCACGTTTATGTGAACGCGCAAGCGGTAGGAGGTGTGCAACATGAATTTCGCCAGTAGTGATGGAATCGTTTTGGTAACATTTTTTAACTACAAGCATATGTTTGATATGTTGTTATGTTATATACAAAAACAAATTAGATTTTAGATTTGTATTGAACTTGCGTGTGAGCAGCTGTGCAGAGTTTGTTTGAAGTAAAACTTCTTTGGGCGCGTTGAGAGTGAAATTTCAAGGTTGAATATTGTGAAATGAAAAAATGTAACGCCACATGTGCAACGCTGAGATCATTAATTAGCTAAGTGGTAAAACTAAAAATTTTTATTGATAGCCTAATATATTTTATAGTGCAATAAATTTGGATTTTTTGATAATTTATATTATTGTAGCAGATAAAAAGGAAAATGTCCTTTTATGTCTTTTTTTATAATTCCGTTAATTGAATGCTAGAGTTTTGAAATTTTTTCAGTGGATAGATAATGAAATTCTAAGAATCTTACTAGTTTAAGATTTTTAACTATCTCCTACTGGTATGGAGAAATAAATTATTTAAAATTTTTTTTCTCAAAATAGGCTAATTTCAAAAAATTGAATTAAATCCGGAGAGTCCGCTACAAATTTGAATTATATACGGTTGCAAAACACACAAAACCAAATTAAAGTTCTCATATACAAATTTGAAAAGATTTTGAGTGTTGGAATTTTTGGAAAAAGTCGGAAAACCTACTCAAATAAACTGATTTATATCTTTTAAATTTTCACCTCTTTTTACTTTAAATTTTCACAGATTTTATTTAATTTTCAAGTTTACAATCCGAAACCATCGATCATTTTGATATAGAACACATAGCTGCGTCTTACGCACATAAGCTTAATATCCCTATATATCGAGATTTTTAGATAGCCAAAGAAGTTTCACTTCTGCCACGAGTACTGAGTTACACGCGCTCTTTTTTTTTTTTGTGGAATGCGTGCGGAGCTTAATTACAAACAACCGACGACGGACGTTAGTTTAAGGTTCGTGCCACCTGAAAGACAAATGGTGATGAAGCCGCAACTCTCCAAAGGTCAAAAATAGTTAAAATGCATATTTTTTTTTATATTGAGCGCACATTAAAAATGATTTAGACAGTGCGAGTGTTAGGAAAATACTGACGGATTTAAGAGGAGATACCAATGTTTTTGAACACTTGAATAATTTAAAAAGAATCCAATATCTATGAAAGCGGGGTATCAAATCTAAGACTGGGACTGCGCCTTTAATAATCCAGTCCAACCTTTAAAAAAATACTCGGGTAGACGTGTCCCCGTTTGTTCAGGTATTTTGCGGTAAACATGTACCCGTTTAATTATCAAAAACAATCGAGTATCTGGATCCCAAGTAACCGTATGTTGTGGGGTACCTAGTTAATCAAGTGCTCCAAAAGTATCGGGTACAGGGGTACCCGAGTAATCGTATTGTGTTGGGTTCCCGGTTACCTTGCTACCAAGAGAGTGCCGGATAAGAATGGAATGGTATCCGCTTAGGTGACCGGACTTGGGGCATTTACCTGTGTTCTCGGGTATCAAGAGTTATAGCTCTAAACATAAATACGCAAAAAATGGGATATCCAATCATATAACTCCCTTATTTCGTTGAAATACTTAGCCCGAAATGCAACTGGTAACATTTTCGAACGGAAACAACATTTGTCCGACCAGCGGCCTGCTGAATGTTAAAATTTAAGCTATCGGTTGGTACTTTTTTTCAACATTCACAATAAGATCATTTGCCTTACGGCTTACCTCAGAGGAATATATTCGACCTTTAGCTACTAGCTTGATCTTGTACGTTAGGTACATTTAGAATTGGGAGTGACCTTGGTTGGTCGCTCTTAAAAACTCCATCTGTGTCTAATATGCGTTAGATTAAACGTCTTTCAGTTATAAATGAAATGCAATCTAACGGTTATAGGAAGCTCTATTTATAGTAAGCAGATTTTTCATTTGACACTAATTTCATTATTGGCCACGAAAGCCCAAAACTACGTTTTCTCTTTGCAATAATGATTAAAAAAAAGAGTTGAAAGTACTCTAAACAACCCTGAGGGTAACCCTGGTTCAGTGAGCGTGACCTAAAACCTCGGAAGCTTGCTAGATTCCACAAGTTTGCCAATAAAACATAAGTAGAATTTTTCAACATCTTTGGAAAAAATTCGAAAAATATTTAATTCTCATAAATCTTTTCGGAATTTGAGCACTATGCCTTTAATAAAAGCGCCACCCAAGTCATTATTTTCCAAGAAAACTGATGATAGTGGCACCGCTAGTTGGCAAATAATATCTTACCTGCTTAGACCTCTAAACTATATAACATACAATAATACATATAGGTCACTTCTGGACCAGCCCTGGATTTTTGTTATATTTGGAAAGCTATGTGATGCAGTGCAGTATTACCAAGAATTGCTACTTATTTAAACTACTCAAATCCAAATCCTTGTTCATGGATTTCGCAATTAGAACCCGGACGTTGTTGATTTGATCAACAGGTGTTGTACAAAGAGTCCCCTATAGCACGCGTACACGTGTGAATAAATTGTTCGTGTATGAACATTTTTATTAAATATGAAACGTGTATTTACTTTTGTCTGATTTATTTGTATCTGTAAAATGTATGAACTCAGCATTGCAAGGCGATTGACTTTAATCGCTGTATCGTGGTTTTCAGGACGATGAATAAAACAAAGAACTATTAAACTAAAATAGAAGGATATTTTATTAAATGGCTGGTCACATAGGGAAAGAAAAGAACATAGGCTTTATTAGAAAAAAAAACTACACCAACATTTTTATTTGTACGTGTATATTTAAAAGTAAAACGTGTAAATGTTTGTCATTAAAACGTGTACACATGAAAGCTTCAGTATATCGAACATAATTTATAATTGTCTATTTTTAATTTTTAAAAAGAAAATTAGGGACATGCTAAAATTCACCTTTCAACAACAACAACAAAAATCCACCCGGATGCTGTAAAAGATGCACCGCACACTATACACTACCTCTGCACCATTAGTGTGATGCAAGATCGAAATTAAGATCGTGCTCCGATTTTTTCGCATGTTTTTTTTTGTGTTATTCCACTTAGATGAGTTGAAATTCGATTAAGGCCACGTTATATGAAGAACGAAGAGTGGATAGCTACGTAATATTGAGGGTGGAATAGATATCGAAATTTATGCAAAATGATTTAATGTCCTATCGCGCAAGCCACGCACAGTACTTACATTTTTTCTCTCTGTAAGTATATAAAAGAAGGCTTATATTGTGGAAGGCGGAAGCAAGAGAATTCGATTTTCGATTCAGTGCAGGTGAAGAGAGTAGGTGTACCACACCAACTCGTATACATACCTAAATGAAGAAAATATACGAGCAGCCAGTTTCAGGAGTCTATCGTTAAAAGTTGTTGAAGGAGTATGAGGAGGCTGCGTGGAAACTCCCTCAGTGGTGGTTGAGGTAACAAACAAAAAATAAAAAAAAAAAAACGATAAAGAAATAGTTTACAACGTACTAAGTCGACGTCGTTGATGATGATGATGATGATTATGACGACGACGCATGTCTGTGAGTTTCTTATGTGCGCTGATTATTATCAATTGAAGTGATCTTAATTCGATCTCGGAAAAAAAAGCTTATTAGGATCGTTTGTTTGATGTAAAAATGATTAATGGTGTTGATCTAGGCTTGAAGATACATATTTCTGTATTGCAAATGCATAAAATATATTAAACTACATTCCTTATGCTGCTATGATATATTTATTTTTTGATTAATTTTTATTAAATTTTTGAGTTCGATATTTTTGGTGAGACTATAAAATTATAGTATGCACCGGAGGCTTGATTGGTTTACCGTTTACTATCATGCATAATAGCAAAGGACATTTTAATTTTGCAACGCATAGGTACATGAATGAGACGAAATAACGAAGATGAAGAAATTAAAAGACAAATAAAATTATTTATGTTTTAAGTGGAGTGATTGAATGTTATTCAATTTAAAGCTCAATTACTCAATTAGTGCCAGGTATTATGCCAGGTGGGCCATGGGCTCATGAGTTAGATGTTATTCGCTTATAAGACCAAAACTTGCGTCTTTGGGTATGTCTGACACAGGGGCGGACTGGCCCACCGGGCATCCGGGATTTGGCCCGGTGGGCCCCTGGCTGAGCAAAAAGTTCATAAAAGCCTCTGCAGGATGTACTTTTTATTCCCAAAATAAAAGTTTATGTTGATGTTTTCATGGGGATTTTAGAGTAATTACTGCGCTCCAGTGGCCCTGTTCGAGGCCTTTCAGCTTTAGTGGCCCCTAGATAACTTTTTGAGGCCACTATAGTTCTTTGGAGGCCCCTACAGTTCTTTGAAGGCCCCTTCAGCTCGGTTCAAGAACCTTACCGATCGAGTGGAGGCCTCTGCAGTTCTATTGTAGGCCCCTTCAGTTTTTTTGGAGGCCCCTACAGCTAGGATGGGAACGCTAAAGTTTTTTTTTTTTGGAAATATCTTCAGCTCTGTTTGAGGCCTAACAGCTTTGTTAGAGGAACCTAGAACTCTGTTGGAAGCCCATATAGTATTTTGTAGCCCCTTACAGCTCGGTTCAGGCTTAACACTAGGGTGGAGGCCCCTTCACCGCTATTGGAGGCCCGTGTTTGGTTGCAGGACTTTATAAAAAGAAAGGAGGCCCCTATAGTTATTTTAGAGGCCTTTACGCCTTTTACAGCTTTATAAGAGGCCCCTAGATCTCTGTTACAGGCACAAATACATATAGTACTTTGTAAAGGCCCCTACTGCTCTATTGGTTGTCCCTTCAGTTCTTTTGGAGGTCCCTATAGCTTGGTTGCAGGACCTTAGAGCTAGGATGGAGGCCTCTTAAGTTGGTTTGCTTCTTCAGCTTTGTTGGAGGCCTTAGAGTTTGGTAGATGCCCCTAGATCCCAGTTGGAGGCCCCTAGAGAAGGGAAAATACATATACGCATGTATGTAATACTCGTATGTATAGCAATTAGGTATTTTATGCCTTTAACTTTTCCGAAACATAAGGTAAGGTCTTGAATCCATCAGTGTGTTTTCGACGGAAAATGGCGGCTCCAATATAGGTTTAACACCCAAGTTTTTAAGTTTTCCTAATTTTCAACTCTCTCAAAAACATAATACCTAAACCGTCAGGCTTTTAGAACTCAAAGAACTAATTTTTGTGGATTTTTTTAGGGGTTACTAAAACTAGCACAAAAATAAAGCATTTGTTACTGTCTATGGGTCAGTTTCTCAGTGCGGCGTTAAAGTTCAGCTTGAAACCCGAGTTCACTCACAAAATTTGGCGAGTTAAGTCTAGATTAACTCAACAAATACTATGATATTTTATCTGCCCTGTTTTGTTTTAAGACTTTCTGCATTCATCCTCAACCTTAAAACAGTTTCTTGACGTAACTGTAGACAAATCTATTTAAAAAGTAGGTTACTTATTCTGCCTTAACTCACCATTGAAAAACTGGACATTGATAGATAAAAAGTGAAATTTCAATAAGAAAACGACAAAAGGAACAGTTAACACTCTCTAATTTCATACATGTTTTTCTTTGTAAACAGAGATCTATTTAAAAGTTTTTTATATTTTAGTTTATAATATACATATATTTTACCTGTAATATTTTAGCTTATAAACGAAAAAATAGTATAGCAAAATCTTTTAATTCGAATTATTATTTGGGCGTTATGATGGTGGTTCTTTTAACTCATGTTTTACTTAACTAACATTTAATTAAGATCAGTTCTTCCAATTCGATCTCTGGGGGATGAAATGTGTGAAATCGCCTGAAATTGGCTGATTGCAAAGGAACAAAATATGCTAAACACATACATTTCAACAAAGGATTTTTCGGGGAGTAAACAATATGTTGGAAAGATTTAAACTGATTTATTAAAAGTTTAAAATTTAAGAAACATTGAAATGTTTATTGAAAAAAAAAAAAAATAAAACCACGTTATTACATAACGTCAAAAATAGAAAAAATAACCTTTTTTTTATTTTCAAATGGCATTATCTGAAAAACCTGACTCCAAGGGGGAGAGGTTGTAGTTCGGATTCATGTTAATCATACATGAAAAACCTTTTGAAAATGTTTTACAAAAAATTACTCGTCGTTGTTAAATTAAAACCTCAAAAAAAGCTAAGAAACTTTTTTTATTTTCAAGCGGGAATATAACGAATACCTGACCAAATAGAAAATTTTCACTACAGTTTCTTTTACTTAAAAAACTCGGATGTTGTCATCGAGCCTCAATTGCCTTTGCCAAAAGTTCGAAGAAAAAAACACGCCTGGAGAAAAAGCTGTATAGGAACCGATTTTAAATGCCAACAAAAAATTCGAAGCTGAAATATACAATGTCGTATTGGAAACGTGTTTCAATGCTTTAAGATCTCGATTCTCGGTTCACGGTACTTTAGTAAATTGCGTAAATTTGCGTAAATTTTGTGTTGTCAGTTTTGATGAGTTGCGCGAAGAACTGACCCATTTTGATTCTTCTTGGCCCAAAAAAATATATATCACAAAGTTGTAGCTGTGATTCAAATGAAGACGAGATCGAAGATGAAGAAGACATCAAAAAACAAAAATGTCGAACATTGTAAGAACTGTGAAAAATGTTGCTTTAATGTTATTTTTTCGATTCCCAGTCTTACAAAAAGTTTTTCTTAGCTTATAAGCTTTTGTTGACATTGTCATGCATACAAGTAGCTTGCGAGCGATCATTTTCAAAACTTAAATACATTAAGAACAGGTTGCAAATACATTGACGCAAGAACACCTGGAAAATTCAATGCTTATGTTTGTGGAGTTTACTGTTTAAAAAAAAAAATCACAATTAGGAAATTATTGATCAACTGGCGAGTAAGAGCGAATTATTAAAAAAATATTTGAAAACCTAAGAGGAAATAAGATTGTGTTAAATACCTATACCAAATGAATCTATGTATTTACTTTTTATGTTTGTTGTTAATTTATTTGTTATATTTTATAAAAGTATTTATTTGCCTATTTATAAATGTAAATTAGATCGTCAAAAAGTTAACAAACGTGCTAAGCTGTTTTTTTCATAAAAACTAAACAAAATTGAGTATCGATGAATATGTATTTTTTTACCACCTTCTTTTTATAAATATTGATCCATATGTGGTCCTTTTTCTAAAAGTCCCTGGAAGGCCCTTCGAGTCCCAGTTCGCCCCTGGACTGACAGCATCTAACTGATCAGCCTATCGGTCATCAAACCTGGGAGAAATGCATGGAGCTAAGGTAACTTGAGCTTTAAATTGAATATGAGACGAAATAAAATTTTGTATTTGAGTCTCCAAAACAAAGTCAATAGAAAATATTTCCAAGCTCTTTTAGATAGGTTTGGTGTCACGTAACATTATACACCCACCTACCAAAATTTTTCAAAAATAGTTTTTTTCTTAAATTAAAAATGAATTTAATTGAAAACTATTGCAATTAATTTTTGCTCTAATTGCAAACTTTTTTTCTATTTACTGCCTTAGTCCCATGGTTTACAGCTTTGTGTCCATACAAACAAAATGATGTACTTTTTTTGATATATATCTCATTCTGGGGCAATAGGTAGACCAAAATGTCCATTCGCTTTCTCCTCTCATTTTATATAAAGTTATATACTTAGTACAAAATTTTAATAAGCTTTATTTTTTTGCTTTATTTTCAGGTGAGTTTGCTTTATTATGAGGATGTATTTTCGTAAGTAAACCTTTAAAACAAATTATTTCTAAACACAAATCATTTTGGAATTCATTCATCGAAAATGAGATGTTATCATCTTTTTTTAGGTCTTTTGTTTTTCAGTGCCAAGATTAAAGTTAATCTTGAGTTAACTCACAGAATTCAGTTGATTTGCTCAAGATTAACTCCGAAACTTGGGTGATCTCCCACTTCAAAATTGGACCTAACGACTGGCGTACGCTAAATTCGTCTTTGGGCAAAGTATGCTTGGTTCTCTGTAACTAGTTGATCGAATCAGACTTATGAAAAAGAACAAGAGCACGTACAAGACTCCAACTAGCATCGTCCGATGACGACTTATTTTTACCGACAAACCGATGAATTCCAACTTATTTGGATTTTTCGTCATTTTTCCAGTTACTTTTTGCCAAAAATTATAATGGTCTGTTCGTTTACTTACAAAGTGTCCAACGTTTTGCCAATTTATTTATTTTTTTTTTTCAATTTGAACTCTGAAAGAATTTTCGACAAATTCTTAAAATCATGTGAGAAGGCAGGAGTGCATGCAGTTCAACGTGCTATTGACAGAGCGAAAGAAGTAGAACACTCTACAAGTAATGTTGTAGATTCATGATAACTATATTTTCAAACTGTTCCCGGCCTTTTTTTATGAGAAAAAAATGTTGTCTTCTTCAAAATGCAAGGTCAACATAAAATTTCAATAGGCTTCCTGTATTTTTCCAACGCTCCTAAGCACCGAGATTCTTACTTCTGTTACCAGCTTACTGCGGAAGTAACATATCAGAATGTACATGAACAAAATCCAAACTTTGGCAAATACTTCCTTCAAACATTTAAAAAAATCATCAATCCTTTTAAGACTCGATGAAAATTCTGGAATACTAATCGCTCAAGCATCGACACTTAAACAACACTGTTAACATTCCACCATTCATTATACAATCTTTTCTTGCACACATAAACTTGATGAGAAAAAAACAAAAATAATTTGCATACCTACCACGAGGAGTGCAATTAGCTTGAGGCAGTGAACATTTTTATTTCGAATCTCTATCCATAAAGAAATATACTTAGACAATGTTTATGCTCGTTCGAAATCAGACTTGACAACTTGAAGTCCGAATTTAACGCTCTGCGTCTGCGTCTGCGCTCAGTTCAGTATATTGACCACATCGACGATAATTAGCCTTTTTCGAAATTACATCGTGCGGTGTGTGTCAGAGTGTATTGTATATGTCAGTGCCACATGGTGCGACTTGGCCGTGCGGTGCAAAACGTGGAGCTCAGTGACCGGTGCGCACTCTGTAATCAAAAATTCCACACACCAATGGTCGGGGCTAGAGTGTGATTACGATTAGTTTCATCATCAGAAACAAGTATCTCACCTCTAAAGCTCAGGTGCATGTGCATTTTATTCGTTGTTCTGGTGGTTGTTGTTGTTGTTTTATTCGATGATTTCAACTTTAATTGGTTTATTGGAAGATAAAAAATAAATAGTGAAAAAACAACGGTGGGGAGGAAGCGCAATAAGCTTACATACCAACCATACGATACAACACTTCACAGAACAACTATTGTACGTGTTGTCAATGGCGATCACGTTTCCGCTGATATCTAACAAACAGTATCTTAGCAAAAGTATCTAGCAGAAAATGCGTTCCACACTCGGTGCTGTCTAGCAACACCTTTGTGTGAAACTTCGTCGTCGTTGTTTTAAGCTTAGCAGCATATGGAATGCCAACAAACAGCTCTGACAGCTCACAAAACTGACTGTGCAGCTTGAACTTTTTGGGGAGGTTACGACCTAAGCCGCTGCTGCTAAAAGGGGATACCGCAATATATATGTTTCCTTCACCCGATTTGAGTCAGAGGTACCTAGGCTTCGTTTTCAATTAACCGCCAAGATCTTCTTTAAGGCGGGCTGTGCATGTTCGATTGCGAAATATTACGCGCAAAAATGGAACTGCATCTTGGTGGAAATTAACAGCAACAAATCTTCAACACAGCATGCGGTGTGTTTGAGTGAGTACCACATAATGTGGTTCAATTATTATAATTATTTTGTTCATTTTTCAACGAAGGACAAACACAAAAAACGTTTACTAAACGAGAATATAAGTCCAAGGATTATGAATGTGAGCCGAAACAAAATGATGCGATCAAATAATAATTATCTACAATATCACCGAACTCATTGATGGTGGTATTTTATTGAAATTTGTTTTTATTTTTCTCTGCTCATACATATGTATCCGTATGCGCACAATGCCAGTTATAGTAACAGCAGCAATTGCTGAGCTGCAATTTTAAATTAAATTTCAAATAAACTACGATGTTGCGAAATAAGTTTACAACGTGTGGTTATCTCGAAAATGTAGGTTTTCAATTAAATTTATAATTATTGCGAGTTATTAAATTGGCAAGGTTTAAATACAAAAAAATATATAATTTTGTGGGTAAAAAGTCAAGTCTTATACCATCAATCTTAATCATTGTTATTGGAAAGTGATTTTTGAGATAAATTGATACAAGGCCTATCTCTTAATTAGTTAATATTAGGTTATATTATGTGTTGAAGAAAGCTTAATTATTTTAAAATCTTGAAAAATTAAATTATTATTTGTAGAATAATATTTTTTTTTAATTTCCCAATCAAATACAAAGGTATATTTTATGTACACTTAAAACTGAACTGTATCCCTTTTTTTTATTATTTAGTTTTCTGTATTATTTTAAAATGTTTTCATATTACGTTGGGCGCCACTTTTTTTAATTATAAGCTAAATTTAAGGTAATATAACTTTAAAAAAAAAAAACTATTTTAAATAAAAAACCCTTTATAAACTATAACGAACCTGTTTTATTTGTTAACTTCATTTATATTTAAAAATCTAATAAATTTACGTTGGGTACCACTCCTTTACATTTTCTTAACTAGGGAAAACTAGACATGGCTTAAGAAACACATACATTTCAAACTAAGAACTCTTGACATAGCAGATAATCTTAATTTTCTTCTATTATCTTCATTTAAAATTTAAAATCTTGTAAATTCACTTTTTTAAATTTCCAGTTGTGACTATGTAGTAGTTTTTGAAACACTAAACATTACAAGTCAATATCTTGACAAATATAATACGCCACATTTTAACATTCATAGCTTTCGAAATACACAACATTTTTATGCAACTGCGTAAAACATAACTTAACTCAATTTTCTTTTGTTATCTTTTTTAATTTTGATACATAACAAATGTTTAGAATTGTTAGCTATACCTATAGAAACTTAAAAGATTTTAAAACATGAAAAATTTAAAGTTAAGAACTCTTGACAAATTAACTAATGAAAATTTTATTTTGTTATCTTTGTTCATATTACAATAAAATAATAAACTCGCGTTGGGCGCCATTTTTTAAATTATTAGCTGTGGATAATGTGCTGATAACTATTGGAACGTGATTATGTCAAATAAAAAACTACGGACAAAATTATAAAAATCAGTTTTGTTTTGTTATATTTATTTATATTTAGAAATGAAGTTACAACACATGCGAAATTCTAAATTAAAAACTCTTGATATAGGGGCTTATTGCGAGAGTCTATTTGACTTAAGTCTATTCGACTTTTTTCAATTCTATCAAATTTGAAATTAGTATCGCCTTTCTCAGTAGACTTAATGAAATAGAATCTATTTTCGAAAATAGAATAATAAAAACTCTCGACTAGAGCTTTAGGGGCTTATTGCGAGAGTCTATTCGACTTAAGTCTGTCCGACTTTTTTCGATTCGACTTTTTTCGATTCTATCAAATTTTAAATTAGTATCGCCTTGCTCAGTAGACTTTTTGAATAGGATCTATTTTCAAAAATAGAATATTTAAAATGAACTCCGGTCCTTTGGAATTTAGACATTGGATGAAAATATGAAGACATACATTTGTATAATATTATTATGGTGTATACATATTTATGATAACGTGGTAGCTTCACAGACTCCTTTAAGGGTGCAGTGGTGATTTGTGCGTCTTCAAAATGCACTTTCTCTAAAAGCCTTAATAACAGTTATAACAACTTGAAAAATCATTTCGCAGTTGAATGTAAAGCTCCTTTGTACCAAATATTACATTGCAGCTTTTTGCAAACGGATGGACATTGAGAAAATTGTTGGACATCCATATAAATATCAATAAATACATTGCGGGTGGCAATGGCACAGTGGATATAGTGTTTGACTGCTAACCTGGACGTGTGTGTTCGATCCCCAGTCTAGGTAGCATTCTTTTCTATATTCCCCAACTTCAACTGGATGCCACCCGTGGAATTTAATGAGATAATTAACATCTAATTCTCAATCCACTGTGCCAACAAAAAACTTTCCTTTCCTTCTATTCCTTCTAACTAGTGCCGTGCATTGCATTTAAAAGACCTTAGGTCTTACAGGCATATAGTTAAAATTATTATTAAAATTATTATTATTACATCAGCATCAACTATTAAGACTTTTGGAAAAAAGTGCATTTTATGATGCATTTTAAAAATGCATAATTTCTAAAGAATGTATAAGAAGTGTATAAACATCTTTAAAAAAATGTATTATGGTAGCAAATTTTATAGTGCAGCACATGTTAAGATGATTGAGAATCTTGAAGGAAGGACTCCAAACATGGATGACGATATGAAAGTTCATATTGTACCAGAAGATATTCTTTACCACTAAAATACATTCTTATTATAGGTTTAAACAAAAATGTACACAAAAGTCGATCAGAAATTCTTGATCGGAAAAAAAAATTCTATTTAGTAGACAAAAATTGATTCTAATAGAAATTCGCAATACAAAGTCTATTCGACTTTAAGTCTATTCTGAATAGACTCTCGCAATAAGCCCCATAAACTCTTTGTTATATGTGTTTATACTTTAAAATCTTATACATTAACGTTGGGCGCCATTAATTTACATTTTTATCTGTGAACAACAAATTTTCCCATCTCTTTTTACATTTTAAAATATAGTAAATTCACGTTGGGCGCCAGTTTTTAACATTTTAACAGGTGGAAAACCTGAAAGCTTTTCAAATAGGAACAATTTTAAAACGAAGAGTTCTTGACAAATAGCTTGAGTAAATTTTCTTTCGTATCTTTGTGTATATTAAAAAAAAATATATACTAAACTCAGTTGGGCGCCACTTTTAAGCATTTAGCCTGTGGTAAACGTGAAAGCTTTCAATAGACACAAAATTTGAAATTGTGAATTGTCAAATTTATTTATATTTAGAAATATAATAATTAGCCATTCAGTTACATTCTCAGCTGTGAGTACCGTAATAGCTTTCAAAACGCGAGAAAGGACAAGATTATTAACTCAAATTTTTATTACCTACGTTAACCTTAAATAAATTGTTAAGTTCAAGTTGGGTTCCACTTTTTTGCATTCTTAAATGTGAAAAACGTGATAACTTTTGAAACATAGGCAATTAAATATCAAGAACTCTGTAAAACAAGACATTTTTTTGTGTGTTGACTTTATTTTTTCTTTAACAAATATAATGAATTCTCGCTGTACGTTCATCTCTACTACCTTTGTTATAAAGATGTACCATGTTTTAGTTACATATTTGATTTTCCAGTAAATTATATTATCGAAACTAAGATTTTTTGGAAAACAACTTCAGTTATAAATCTTAAGAGTATGTAAATAGGTACCTGCGTTTTCAAGGTCCTTAGTCGAATGACTTTAAAAACAAAACATGAATATTTGCGAGAAGAAACTACTTACTTTTTTTTAATTTTATTTCCATCCAATTTTATCTTCTCTGAAGAATTAAACAGATTTCTCAACAACAGAATTCAACCTTGTTCTTTGTTGCTACTGAATACCCATGACGCAGTAATCAAACTCATACCCAAGCTAAGCTATACATATAGTTTGAAATCCAAGCCATACTCTGCGAGTGAAATCGTTTAATCAAAAACCGTTTTTTCTTACAAAATATTTTTCTTAACCCAAGTTGACCCTAATCCCACATACGGATGACAAATCCACACCTAATCTTAATAACATAACGCCTTACAGCTGCACCATACCAAACATATACACACTCACACACACAAAATAAAGAAAACAAAAGATCTGGCTCTGACTCTGACACATGCGCCCGGAGCTGAAATCCAAATCAAGGAAATCTTTTAACAAAAAATAATAAAAGGAAACAAAAAATAACAGGAAAGAAAATCCAAATATTTATTCCTTCTCCACGCATATAAAAACCTCCTATTACACCACAGAGTGTATGCAGGTATATCATTTGACACTTCATTTAAGGCGACAAGAAAATTCGATTTATTAATCCGACTTTCTGCCTTAACGCCCGGGCGTAGTGCGCACACCAACAACGGACGGGTGATCCCGATTCCGATCCCGAAGCCTGTGTTACAACAACAACACCACTATCCTTTCCAATCAAGCGACGTGCCGATCATTAATAAGTTCGCTTTGGTTTCCCTATACACAACACAACCTCTAGGACTGTGCAATGTGCTTGTACATTCATATTCAGTAGCGCCCCAAAGGAAATCCAGGAGGATAATTAATGACATTCGGTTGTCACAGAATAGATTTTGAGTAATCTTTGAGTTACTCACGGTCTGTATAGCTGTAATGCAGCTCTAGTTGTTCCACAACAAGCATAACATACTCAACGCATGCTCTCAGATACAATGCAAGCAGCCTTTTGTGTGTACGCGCGGGTAACGTAAGCATGCCAAATCAGAGTTCAAGTCAATTATTTACGAATATTTCCCCACCAACAACCGCATGCCACAAGGTTCCCTTCGTGGACCACTTCTGTTTTTTTTTAATTTTTTGTTTTTTTTCAATCTTTCTTTGCAAATGCAGAGTAATGGGGCTTATGTTGGTAGAGAGGCATGATTGTATCTTTAGTGAACTGTCCGACCTCCAGAAATGAGTCGCCAAATTAACACCTTATTTTCGGCTTCCCTATATGGAGCGAGCTTGTCACCGTGTCGGCGCGAGGGCGGAAATAAAGGTTATTTGGGTCCAGCTTTGTCATAATGGACTTCGCAACTGTAGATTGCGACCCAATTTGATTTAGAGGCCAATTTACATAACCCAACGCATTGTGTGGATAAACAAAACATAAATCAATCCAGATGAAAGGTTAAACAAAAAAAGAAAATACCAACTAGCAGAAGTGGTTCGGAAACGGCGGCGCTGGCTGGTAAAGGTGGTTGTTCTAAACTCGGCGTGCAGTGGTACAGATGTTCAGAGCATCTGAACTGCTTTTTGCTCCAACCAAACACCGCCTTAACTGGTCCCTGTTGACTTCTGGGTCTAATTGTGGTGCAACTCCTGACTATAGATAGCTATTCACCATTCTTGCAACAGAGCAGAGATACTTCTGATAGTGATGTTAGATGCCACTTGGAACGATTGAGAGATTTATATTGCGTGTGCTGGTTAAATGGAACGCGCGCACATATGCAAAGTGTGTTTTTTTTTTACTGACCACATGGAGGACGGACTGAATGAGGCAGCATACCGCTGGCTAGAGGTAGTAGGTACGTTAAGCAAGCCACTGGACTTTTACTCTTCTAGCGGATGTTTGGTTGATTATTATTTTATTATCATTATTATTGTAGTTAGAGTTGTTGTTGTTCGATTTAGTTTAAGGCCGCGGGAAGTTGGTAGCTATTATACTTCGTCCAAGAAGCTATGTGCGTTTGAATGCAGGCTTTTTGTTATTTAAATAGAAAATGTTAAGCGGAGTATGAGAATATGTATCTAGATACAATAATTAACTTTGGGAGTGTATACTCAAGAACATGTTGAATTAGATTATTATAGGGTGTGGGGTGTGGAGGGAGATCAAAAGCGATTAAGAAGTAAGTACTAACAAATTAGTGTACGTGATCGTTTGCGATTAAGTACGAGGGTGCGTTCGCATTTAATTATGGTGATTTGTATTGTGCGGAGAGATATTATGTACATAGGTATGGTTTTCGTTTCGTGTAAAATGGAATGAACGATATAACTGGGAGGAGCTTCATTGGAGAAAAGCTTCCGTTCAAAGTTACACGATAATAACGTGTACCTAGGTGTAATTCTTGGTTCAATACCGAAAACTAAATACAAGTTGATCAAATTCAACAGAACTCATTATTTAAAGCATTTGAAGAATGAATACTGATTGGCCAAATTCTATTGAGCGGCTTCCGAAGAAATTTGTTGGCTTCTTTTCAGTATTTTTTTTTTCCATAAAATTATTTATTGAATTTTTGTAGTAATTTGTATTGGGCTCCATTTTATTTATTATAAGATTATAACATAATCCAAAATGAAATACTCGAACTTCACTTATTTTTTGTTTTATGAATGAACTTTATTTAAATCCAGAGTGAATGTTTAAAGTTTTTCTTAATCTAAGGCCAAGTTTTTCTGTTTGATATTAAAATTAACATCTTTTTTGCTGAATAAAATTGAAATCGGTATTAACTCCGAAATTCAAGTGATCGGTTTTTATTAAACTTTTTGGCTGCAATTTTAATTGATTGTTAAAAAAGTGCGTTTTAGATTTTTGCAAACAAAAAAATCATTAAACGGAAATAAGATTTGTACGCTTTTTTAAGATAATTGTCTTATTTTTTGGTTGCTCCCGTATATGACTTATAAGTAACTGAACTTATTTCATATTGTACATTCTTCAAAATAGTGCAAATTATATTGCTTTCTAAAGTTCTACATAAATAAATTTTTTTAAATATAAAAAAAAAAACAGATTAAAAAAATTATTTCGTTTTTTTTCACATTATTCGTACCACATTAGGACACACTGAAAGAGTATATCTGATACAATATGGTACAATCTTTATCGTTCTAAGACTCGATCCTTTTCTTCAAATAAATTATTATTTACTATTAATTTGGTCTCGCATTGGGCGCCATTTTATAAATTATTCGATACATAATTCAATATAAAATGTTTAAGCTTGACTGTTGTTAAATGAACAAACTTTCGTTAAATCCAGAGTGTTATTTCTCTACAATTTATTATCAGCCAGATTATATTCCTGAACCAAAAGTGCAAGTGCATGTGATCCAGTCCCATTTTTTTTTTTTTTTTAACTATTGTTTCTGCTGCTTTACAACGAAAGACGCCATTAATCGTTAGATGCTTGATAAGGAATCAAAGAAGCATCGTTCATTGATTGGATTTATCACATTGTTGGTCCTACATTGGGCGCCATTTTTAATTATTTTCTCTATGAATGTTATTTGGTTTAATGTGTTATTTGGGTTTTATGTTCTCGGCTCGTTGGTACAATCTCTATGTTGCATACTTATCATTTTCTCATAGGCCTCATGCTTGCCATCTTCTAACAGAGTTGGAAGGCTTGATGTTTGTCCAAAAAGAAACAAAACCCGAGTTTCTTTTTTCGACTTTGGAACAGAGTGTGCATTTTGAAAAATTAAAGCCGTATAACTCCCCAATTTGATTATTTGTCATAAAATTTTATGTTTAAACAGCTGATCTCGAGAATCACTCTTAAAATTGTAAAACGGAAAGTTTTATTTTATAACTCAACTCCTCGGGTAGGTATATGTAAGCCATAGGGGCATCTGCGTCCTCTAAGTCAAACACTATTTTGCATTTTCTTTTTTTAGTTTCTTTAATTTGTAAGCTGTTTTGCCTCTTTAACCTGATCTTAATTAACTCGTTAGCTGATAGACCAAAATATAAAACTCGAGCCATATAACATTCATTATTTCACATTTGCCCATTCAGAGTGTGCTGTTAAGTTTTTTTTTCCTTATCAATTCTGCTTAAGTAATGGTTGGTAATATTTCTTGAGTTATAGTTGTTGGAAAACTTTTTTGAGTTCTTTTTGTTTTCAAACTTTTTAGTCTCTGGAATCTGGTTATATAAGAATATCATCATTGGGCATCCCATTTATGCTAAACACTTGAGGGACAGCTTATGCGCATGTAATAAATCCTCATCCAGAGATCTCATGCAGAAAAACTCTATAACCAAACCAATCTAAAAGAAACATATCTAAATACGCGATCCAAGGACCACCTCAGGCTAACTTTTCAATTAACCTGGTAGCCCAACAACTACGGGACCCTTTTTTTGTTCAATTCTTAGAGATACTCAAACTCAAGACTTTGCGAGGTTCTTATGTAGACGCACACACTATTGTTTTTTTTTTTTTTTTTTTTAAGTTCGAACCACTTGCACTCCATAAACTGCCATTTGCCACAAGTGCTAAAGCTGCAGTTGTATATCAATGCAAGAACTCCTAGTACTACCCAATCTACTTGAGATCTTGTTTAACTCTTATACCTACCAAAGCCGTGCAATTGATTTTTAACCTGTGCAAATGATTGACGTGGAATTGCACCGTATGAACCCAAAACATAACTAGTGATAGAAGCAACACGCGAGTTCCAGATACATTTCCAAGGAATAAATAAAAATTATGACTTTTCAATTTATCTTCTTCCAATATAAGTGAGCGTATGTAGCTTGGTCATGGTTAGTCTGTCTGTAGATATCTTCTTTCTCAACTCTCGACACTTTTTTTGTTGCCCATGGGACTCGGACGGGGATGGATTGAGTTTGGCGGAAAGAGAAAGAACAAAACAACAAAAAAAAACGAGTGAAAAACTCAGGAACACTTTTTAACAACAACAACAAATCGTAAATAACGCGAAACAATTTTCTTCCGTTGTTCTATATAGCTTACAGAGAGAGAGAGAGCGAGATTCAAACACACAGTGTCGGTTTTGGTTCTGATGTCGGCAGTAGATACAACTTGTGTATTTTATATGCATCTGAACTTCTGAACATTATAAGGCCGTATTGGCACTAGGTTTTGTCGGGATAACAAACTCCTTCGCTGTATATACTCGACTCAACTCGACTCGATCTAGCTTAAAGTCTATCACAAATTACACACGGTTATAGTTCCTATAACATGAACTCGATTTATTACCCATGAGTTTGTTATTAACTATAATATGAAGAAAGGGGAAGCGCGTAGCATGCCACATTCTCATATTATACTACATTATCTTTACGTGGCTATAAGAATGTACCTATCCGTATCCATCCATACGGCAGCAGCAGCTTCTGTTGTACTTCTACTCCGATCGTGACAGCAAACATAAAGTTGGTAGTCGATGAAACCTTATTATTATCCTTTCATTTTTTAAACTAATAAAAACCTCATTTAATTACAAATGTCTAACAATGTTTTATGCGGAATATAGCTGTGTGAGTCTGAGTGAGGATAGAGTAAATTTAAGAATCGTGATTGAGAAAGTTTTTTTGCCCTAAATTGTTATCGAACAGGGTTTTTTTTTTTTGAAAATCTGCTAGAACCCAGATTAGATCAAAACTTGTAGGACTGTAGTTGTGGTAGTTCTGTTCTGATTATTGAAAACAAGATTTTGGTCTCGATTTTGGAAAAAAACCAAGTCCGAAAGTATTTCCCCTATATTCTTGGGGTTAGGTACGGAAGTAAAGCAGACAATTTTGACCACTTGACAGTTTTGCTGAATTTACCAGCTGCTTTGTTGATTTCAAATGGAGAATGCTTGCAAAACACCGAAAATTCAGCTTATACTTTATCTTCACAATTAGTCAATCTCTCTCCAAGACAGAGTGGCGGACTTAATTCTTTGGAGGCCCGGACCACTTTTCGAAATCGGCGGCTAATAACGAAATTCTGTAATTCTTTTTTGTTTTAACTTGAGTTTAACTTTGGCTGATTTTTGTCGTTGTATTTTAAAACGGTTCTTTTATAATCATTTCGGCTGAACGACTTGAAACAACTTTCATGATGTGTGTACCTTTTTAAAGCCAAAAGAGAGTCTCTAAAATGGTGTGGCCCCGAGTAGTAAAGTGGTACTTGGTTCCATTTCTCATTCGGTTAAGTTATGGTATCATGTTGGGTACATCCCCCTGACCACCACCACTGTTTAAGCCACATAAAAAGTGATGTCATTAGTTTCTGTTGATATTGGATGGATATGCAGGAACTAACTTCCGTGAATTGTACATTATTTTTGTTAATCTATTTCTATTATAATATATAGATGGAAAATTTGTTTGTTTGGTTGTGAATATACATGTGTGTATGGGCTAATCTCTCGAATCATTTAACTGATTCTAAACTTGCTTGCATTAACGGAAAGCTATAATTTCTTTGAGTAATATTGTTTTAACTAATAAGCCCTTCAAGTCAGCTCTGTCCCAAGATATCCGCTTTCAATCACGCACCGCACACCAAGTTGATTGAAGTCGTTCCCCACTTATGCGCGCCACCTATAATGGGTTCTTCCTCTGCTGCGTACACCATCAGGGTTAGATTCAAAGACTCGTCGAACAGGTACGTTTTTATCCATATGTTCTACGTGCACCAGTCCCACAGCCGCTGTATTTTAAGCTTTTTGACCAGGTTGTATAGCTTTCATTGAATAGCCCGTAAAGCTCGAAGCTTGAATCGTCTGGTCCCCTGCACAATCCTTTGATGCAAACTGGACCAAAAATCTCTCAAATAATCTTCCTCTTAGAGCATCCTAGCAAACTTTAAACCTATCTTTTCAAGGTCCATGCTTCTGTCCCAATAGAACAGGACCAACCAGGATGGTTAAAGTCTTCGTAGCCCAAAGATATAGCGGTTTGCAAGAGTAGTTTTCGTTTTATCTCTGCACTGCCTTGACCTTTCCCAACATCAAAAAGGAAGGTGGTGTTTTACCAATTTTGATGGAGCAACAAGATTTCTCCAACGTCATCCTGCACAAGCGGGCGAGTTTGGCGGGGATGCGGAGGTACGATATTGCTCCGTTCAATTCGTCTCTATTCACGCTGTCAAAAGCCACTTTAAAGTCAATAAAGGGGTGGTGTGAATCAATTCAGGGATTTTTTTTCCAAAATTTGTCGGAATGCGAATATTTGATCGAAAGTTGACTTACATGGCCTAAAACCACACTGATTGGAGCCGATCAGATTGTTATAAAAGTGATCACACAGGATAGCCGACTAGATTTTATTTGGGGCATTTAGGAGACTATTTTCTCTGTAGTTGGCACACTTCAGAGCATTTTTTAGGAGGGGGCACTATACCGAGGTTCCATTTCTCCTCGGGAATACGATCGTCCGACCAAACTTTAAAGATAAGTTGTTTTGTGATTCTTACCAATTCATCTCCAGCTGCTTTGAATAGTTCAGCAGGAAAGACCCAGCAGCCTAGTACGACTTTTGTTTGGATATCGCCAACCGTGCTTCATTAAAAACGGGTTGATGAAAATGTTGGTCATCATCATCCAAGTTTGAATGGAGTGATCTACTTAGCAGTTGTATATTGGCTGTCTTCGCCGTTTAGTGGTCTAAAGACGTGGTCTTTCCAGAATTTTAGTACTGATAATGTATTTGCTACCATATTCCTAATCTCATCTTGGCAGGTTTTATAACCTTAGGCAGATCATTTCACCCTTTGATAGATAATCCGTCTCTCGTAATTATTGTTTTTCTTCGTGAAAAGTCAACGTTCCTTCTCTTTAACTCTCAAGAGCTGCTGGAACAAATGTTTTTTATTTATAATCATCGAGAAAGCTAGCAAAGTGAGCGGGTATTGGCTATTATTTTATAAGCACGAACAAATTATTTTGTTTGTCACGCATAGTCTCAGAAAGTATCCAACTGATTAAAGTAGAATACATTTTATAATATTTTTTGTTTATTTAAGAATGTTTAAGGCTATTAAGATGTTTCTTTAATGTTTGACGTAAATCTGAATTTTAAAATATCTAATTTGAAATTGTGCTAACTTATAAAACAAAAAGGTTAAGTTTTTCAGTTATATGATTCAAGTGAAAGTCAAACTAACTCACAAAATTCAAGGGGTTTACTCGAGTTTAATTCTGAAACCCGGAAGATCTCGCACTGAAAACTAAGCCAAGGGGTTAACTCGAGTTTAATTCTGAAACCTGAAAGATCTCGCACTGAAAAACTAAGGCTAAGGCAATTTTCTGCACTAAAATTTAGTCCGAATTGATCTTCCTTGAAAATGACACTAAATTCTCTAAGCTCATAAGGCATTGATAAAAACGTTAAAGAAATGATAAGAATCAAGTCATGTCAAATTATATCAGTGGGGCCAAAATATGATCATCACTAGACAAACCTTGGGAACCTATAGTTTTTTTTTTTTAGATAGAGCATAACAAGAATCAAGTTTTGTGTAGAAGACTGAACTCTCACTAGATTCAGTTTTTCAGTATAATTTTGGGCATTCCCGAAGTCCACTTTATATTTTAGGAAGTTACTTTAGACTTATGTTAATTTATAACAGATCTGAATGTGCAAGTAGTAGATACTATTTATGCGGCCCGCAGTGCCATCGGGGATCATCTGCGATACATACAAAAAAAATGTCAGCCTTACCATCAATAAACCTAGATAAATGTATACCTTTGTATATCTAGGCAACCTTCGTTATGCTTGCATTTAATTACTGCTCATGTTCGATGTCCAATTGCAAATCAATATTCAGGGCGCGCACTATATACCTTCTATGCGACCGATGACTATACAACAAACGCAAAGCAGAGCCGCCTAACTCTGGCTGGTGTAACACGAGAAACTAATCCAGAAAAAAGCCTCCGCACCGTTTCGCACATGTGGAACACGTTGCGCATCAGGATGAAAGAGACACCTTAACATGCTCGCACATGGGCGCATACAATATGCAATAAAGCTGGTAATTAAGCGTGTACGCGAGTGCAATTTGACCGCTTTAATTATTGTGTAAATGCGTGTCGAGATGATTGCACGCAAAAGTGGTTCTGTTCTGTATTTTTCATTTCGTTAAAAAAGGGGAATCACGATGATGATGAGGACTATGAAGGAGAAGCGTTTTGGATAGAAGTAAAAGAACATTATTCGAGCCACTATAGCTACAATAAACATAAATGGAGGAAGAAGATTCTTTACAGACAAAGAGGAGGGAAGAAGATTATTTAGAGAAAAAAAAAAAAAAAAACATTTGGAATGGAAAAAATGTTTTTAGTATTTGTTTGTACTTGTTTATGCAAATGTATCAATGTGATGGGTTCTGTTTTGAGGTTATGAATTTGAAAACACGAGGTTAAAGAACATTTTCAACAAGAAGTGGGATATAATACGTATTTGAATTGGAAAGCAAAAAAGATATTTAAAATTATGTAACCATTACATAAACATATCTAGGCCTATTAGTATTGATAAATTTGAACAAAAAATTGCACGAATGTGTCGAACGTAAACTGAATACTATTTTCAAGTGGCTCAGCATTTTTATCTTTCGCTAAGGTTCAATTTAAATCCTAAGTTAGCCGAACTTACAGGGAGCATTATAAACAAACTTTAAATTTTATATTTACTGTCACCGAAATGTCACAACAAATCTTCCCTTTTGGTCGTTTATTTTAATTAATTATTTTAATTTTCTAAAATGGTTAAGGAAATATAGTAAAACAACTTTCTAAAACCTCATAAGTCATAAATATTAATTTGGGCTCAGACTCTATACCCACCTATGACTTATTACTAATTTTCTAATTAAGCGTGTTTCCCTGATGATGCTGATTAATATTATATTGTTTTTTTGTGTGTGCAGCATCAGGTAAAAAGCTTTACAGAAGAGTGATGAGTGCTTAAGGTGTTGGTGACTTTAACTCAAAATCTCCCAACTCAGCATAAAAATAATGAGTAGCTGTTGAAGTGGAGACAGTAATGGCTATTTTGATGATGCGATGCCATCACATCGTCCCTTTCGCCAAAGACATAACCTAGGTGCATGTTGCAACTTTATACAGTAGGTTAGACATCATGTAGTGGATATTCAACTACAACAAAAAATCATCACACTTCTTGAAGTGCAACAAAATGTGCACGCTTGATGGATTGTTGGGCTTTTTTATGTCCACAGTAATTGTGGTTAATTATAATTGGATAGTGAATGAGGCATTTAAAGGTGATGCAAAAGGTTTATGTTTTATAAAACACAACAAAAAAAAAACACGAACAACCTTTGCACTACACTTTCATCACCATGACCAACACGAAAACTTCGCCACGACCGCAATCCACGCAGAGATAAAGGCACATCGCTTGAGGTGCCTCCCCAAGAGGTACTCTTAATAACCACCAACAGACCATTTATCATTTCTATAGTGCAGCCGGGTACCTCTCTCGAGATGTGAGATGTGTCCCGTTCTATATAAAAGTATACACTATACCTATACTTTAGGTTCCCGTCCAGAGTTGCAGCGCATTCATCAATAAGCCACCTAGATACAAGCCGAAGTGCAGTCCAACATGGACATGTACGCGCTTCCGTATAATTTTTCTAAATCACATCGTCAATACATCATTGCTGATGCGCTGCCCTGGAAGACTGCAAGGAGTCGTGTCCAGTGGCATGTGTCTTCTTCTACGGTCAAGGAGTACCTTTAGAAGAGTCTATAAAGCGAAGGGGGAAGGGGATACGTTTTAGCACAGAATGCCTAGAATATCGGAAATTAAGTCTTTATCTTGAATTTTTTTGTTCTGGGTGCACTCACGCGGTATCATGAAGCCGGCATCTTTTGAAAGAACACGCACAAGAAATAGACAGACCAGACAGACAGAAAGACTGGCAGAGGGCTATAATAGTAGTGGACACAATATACCTACACAGAATTGATGGCTGTCATAATAAATTATTAATCGACTTCGCGGACTTTGAGCGAATATTTGAATCAAGAGTAATCAATTATAATAATAATAAAAATGCAGTCGATAGCAGTGAGTGAGTGTTGCTGATGTAATAGTTGATGAAGTTTTTGTTTACACTAGACAGCTGAGGTTTGCATTTTATTTTTTTTTTTTAATATATTTATGTCATTCAGCCTTATCGGCAGTTCCAGGGGAGATTGTTCTCCCCCAAATTTTAATTTTTCCCAGGAGTTGAATACTCCTATCGTCAATCTCCCCCGGATTCAATCTCCCCCGGATTCAATCTCCCCCGGAAATAACTTCCAATCAGTTTCGAAATACTCTGAGAGAATTTATATTCTGAAATTATTTATCTGTCAAAGTTTGAAAATTATTTTCTGAAATCAAATTAAATATTTGAACTATTTTTGGTGATAAAGACCTATTTTGCATCGTAAATTCAATTCTCATGTTTTGGAAACGCGTAAAAATATTTAAAAGTTAAAGAAAAAAGCATTTTTGGTATATTTTGTTGTTGTAATATTTATGTTCTCTTTCTCTGAGCAAAACTGTGTTACTTCATGAGAGGGAAAAACCCGAAAGTGTTAAGTAAATTTGTTCCAAAATGTGTTAAAAATGAAAAGAAACAAAATCGAAATATAGATCGGTTAAAACGAAACCAATTTCTCCTCCAAGCCGTTTCCCCGTTAAGTCTCTAGCTTGTTGTAGAGTGGACGTACAACCACACATTCCAATACTGATGGACTTCTCAGTAAACGTAATGTTGGATTTTATTGAAATGCCTATATTTTTGAACCGAAACCAGAACTTGTCCTTTAGAGCAAGTAAAAAATTATAAAACCTTCAAACATAGTTAGTAGTATTTTTAAAATTCTCCAACTAAATTGAGGCGAGTTTTTTCCAGGGAAACATAATTTATTTTCCCCCGGAAAATAGATTTACGATATATACTTTTTTCATTGGAGTTTTTCCCATTTTTCGAACATTGTTTATGGTTGGAGAGTCTCATACGGGGGAAATAATCCGGGGGAGATTTTATTCCCGATAAGGCTGATTATGTTGATGAACTGATCTTTTACCAAATTTAAGAATGCCGGCAGCCATCTTGAATTTAAGGTAAATATGAATTTCGTTACAGAACTTCAATATGCTTAACATTTTCAATTCTCTATTTTGCAACGTCTGGTGGATGAGTTTGATAGATCCGTGGTTTGTGTATGTGTCTGATTTGTTTTGTAATATTAACTAAATAAGCCGAAGGGGCTGTCCCTTTCCTCAAGAGGATTTTACCAACCTTAGGGAGAGGCTGCCTCATCAACTTGCTGATGCTTGTATTTGAGAGGCCATTTCCAACCTGTTGATCGGCTAGTTGATAGAGTTTAGGAATTTCCAAGCCATTTGGAAGCGTTGATAAATGTTTGCTTGGAATAAAATTGGCTGTGAGCGACCCACCCTATTAACTTCCCATTGGTGTCCTTGAAAACCATTTCAGCTATTTATAATCAGCTAGCTAGGTACGTTCCCAAATTCAATTTCTGTCCATGTTCTATACTTCGATCAATTTCATAATTTGGAAAGCTTTGCGAAATCACTTTAAGTGAAATCAAAACCAGCTCACATTTGTCATGTATGTATATATAGGACGTTCTTATTTGTTGTTGATTGATAATAGTTCTTCAATTTCCTTATTATTTTTTTTTTCTTCTAATAAAATTTTAAAAATAGGGCGCTGTTTTCATTGCTGCAGTCTTAGAATTTGAAAAGAAAAGATTTGCAATAAAGAAAATTGAAAGACGAACATTGGGAGACGTTTCTAAACCATTAGAAATTGCTGAAGTAGGTACCTGCATGGAAATTTTCAACGAAAGCTTTTTTTATTCAAATTTATTATTTAATTCAGGTTTGTATCATATTATCGCTAAGGAGGCCTTTAAAATGTTATGTTGGAAACTGTTGCGCCGCATCTAGCAAAATCTTCATTTCCCTGCATATTGCAGCTGGCTGCTGTTTTGCGTTTTTTTTGTAGGAGGGAACTATTAACGATCGGTTGGAAAAGATGCTGATGTTGTGTTGGTATGGGCCGAAGCACAGTGTCCAAAATCTTATCACGCGTCCTGAAAATTTTAGAAAGACAAATTTGCCCAAGATGAATTAAATTCTCAATGTCAGATGCCGAACGAAGTATATCAAAGACATTTCATGACTAAATTTAGTATTCCTGGCGTCATAGGATGTGTCGACAGTACACACATCAAAATGTCGCAACCACATCAAGATCCTATACTAGCACGGAACACGGAAATTCGCTCAGTTTAATCTTCGAAAAAAAAAAATGAAATTGATATCGATAAAAGTGAAAAGTGGAACATCAAATTAAATTTTGTATCGATTTTAATTACATTTCGATGGAAAGTGAACTGTAGAACCTAGCTGGAAATTACAGTTATAATTTTTTTTGTGAATAGATTATATACTTAATTCTAATAATCTTACTTATCCAACTTCACAGTAGAAAATATGCTGCTCGATGAAAAATTATGGAGAAAACACCAATGAAGTCATCTAGTACTATCAAGAAAGAGCATCGGCATCGTGCTATGATTTCATTAAATATGGGTATTGCCTTATTCATACCATCTACCCTCTATTTTACTTTGCACACAAATTCAACTCAAATCAATGCTTCCATGTTCCATCTCAGTCTACTATTCACGAAAAAAAAATCAAACGATGATTCTACCGACGAAGAGTAATGTATAGGTTCATGAGTTCGTGAATAAAGTTGGGTCGTCTGCGTTGTTCATTCTTCTTCTTCAATTCTTAAAATCTTCATTCTTAAAATCAAAAGCATTGCCTTTCTTTATACCTGTCCCGAAAGTACGATGATTTCAACGATGCATAGTAATGTACATTGTCATGAGTTTGTGACCTTTTTTGGATTGCGGTGCTTGGTTTTTGGTTTCGATCATAAACATTGCCCTTCCTCTACCTGCCTGCAGAAACACGGTGATTTCCACGATGGACATTAATGCAAAGTGTCATGAGTTTAAGATTTCAATTGGTTCGTCTACGACTAGTTGGAGTGTTTGAATTTAGAATAATAAAATTCACAGTATCTTCATGCTGTGATTTCTATAACATTTGGTAAACATCGACCATATTTTAAGTCTTTGCCGCATCACGCTTTCGGATTTTATTTTGAAAATAAATGTTTCTGATTATCATTATGATTTCCTTTCATTACAAATACATACACGACATTTTTCAACTTAGGGTAACGGTCTGGTGATGGCGAACAAGAAACTACTACTTACCTGTATCTAGTGATATCACTGGTAAATATTCATGGGTTTTTTCATCAAATACAATTCAGATAAGATTAAACGATTTACATTAACAAAGTGAAGTAATGGGTGAGCATTCATGCCATTTTTCACCTGATGAATAAGCAACTCTAAGTTAACGAGTGATTTCACAGCTTAACATTCATTATATTTTGCATCACATATAATTCGCTTATGAATAAACTAGTTACCCTTACTTCGTGATTTCACTGGTATATATTCACCTAGAAAATCACTTGGTGACCGCCTATGACAGCCTCATGTTAAATTCACCGATGTTTTCATACCCAATTCATGGGGTCTAGCTTCCACTTTTCTCTTTTTCGAAACCTTCGCGTAGTAATTTCGAATAAACCCGCAAAAGTAAGTATAAAATTTTGTCCAGTCGTTTTTCAAGTTTTAAGCTTCTGCTCAAACCACGATCCATTTTTATATTGTGTGCTCTTCAACTTTTGTTTGAAGAATAGTTTACGTAAATTTCTAAAGAAAGGAGACAAATTGCGAAACACTTAGATTAAAAAAGAGACATAACCTTAAACACATTGCCCACGCTGAAACAAACAAATATACGTAAAACTGAAAGATAGAGCGAATTCGTAATCGTCTGACTTAGATCTGCAAAGTTTGTGTTCGTAAACAAAAATTGAAATCTGACTTCAGTAGGTCTGTAAAACAAATTACGCTCGTAAACATTAAAAGTACAAAGAAATTAAGTCGGCGTCGGATAAAAAAAAAATTGAAATTAAAACAGGAAAACATGTAAGTCGAGGGTGATGGGCCATCTAGTGGTTTCTTTTTGAATTATTAGAATTGACACTGACAGCTGTTTCCCAATCGAAATCTTGACAGAAAGTCAGTATTATACCTCCGCGGAACAAAATATGTCCCTTCTTGCTTGAACAACATTGGGAAATATTGAAAACTTTTCCAAAGTGAGTGCTGTGTGAAAATCATCTTTTCTAACGGGGCGTATTTTCATCTCGGTGGCTTTGTTAAGAAACGAAATTGCCGCATCTGGGGATAGGAAAACCCGCACGTTACTGTCGAGAAGCCAATCCACAGAGAGTGACAGTTTGGTGCGGATTGTGGTGTGGTGGCATCATTGGACTATCTTTTTTCAAAATGAGGCTGGGAACAACGTTTCGATTAACAATGGTCGTTACAGAGCCATGTTAACGACTTTTTTTTACTAAAATTAAAGACATGGATTTGGACAACACATGGTTCATGCAGGATGGTGCGCCATGCGACACAGCCCATACCATAATCGATCTTTTGCGCACCAAATTCCGAAATCGTGTTACCAGCCATCTTTGAACTTTTTTTTTTTTGTTGGGGACCGTAGGACCGATGTTATGCCAACAACAATTTTATTGCATTTTTAAAAAGAAACTTATATTTGGCCCACCCTGTATATGAAATGGCTTCGAAGTATCATCAGGATATTTGTCTATCACCCAAAAGCCATAAATGCACTTTTTACCGCGCGAAAATTTAATCTCAAAGATTGTTTTTTTTTTATAATCCTGATTTTTTAGAAATAATTTTCTGCGCTGCGATGTTTACGAATACAAATTTATTCAAAAACTACAGTCTGCTTAATTTCTGCGGGCAAAAGAAAAATAAAATCGATACGCAGAAGCTAAGCATACATGCCGCAGATCTGTCGCAGATTTCTGCGATTACGAACTCACTCATAATTAGATCTCCTATACAACTTTGGTCTTAATTACATTTTTTCAGCTCAAACCATTTTCTCCAATGGGTATGTCATTTCGTCCCGAATAATAGCTCTCTTTCAGACATGGAAAATCAGCTGTTCTATATACATACATATTTCGTTCCACAAAAAGGTCTTTATTTCATGTGCTAGGTATCAGAATATTCTAAGTTATAATATAGTTAAACATCTAAGACAAAAACGATTTCAGTGCCTTATATCGTGTAAAATTGTGCCTAAACAATCCTGCTAAATTAAAAATATCTCCTATTAAAAATTGGATATACCATGTTTTTAGTTGAATTAAAGAACTGCTGATGTAGCTTACTTTCTAACGAACCGAAATTTAATTATGGATATGAGGAAAAACATCATCGGATGAGACTTAATGACCTGGATTGTACAGTATTATTATAAATTGCATGTTGTCAGTCAGTATAAAACTGAAAAAAAAAAATAAACATTTTAGCTGGACAATATTTTAGCAACAATTTTTATAGTCACTTTTGTTGTTGATTGAAAAAACTTCCGACAAAAGAAAATTCTTCTTTGCATTAAAATAAAAAGGAACCATTAAAATGGTTTCACAGAGGAGATGTTGTCCCAACATCGAAAAATACGCCATAAATTTGTTTTTTTTTTTTTTTTGTAAAAGAAACATCATACCATCAGGCGACGATGATGACGAATTACCTACATCATAAACAATAATGATCATATCTACTACTTATACCTTTTGCAATCCTTTTTCAGCACGAACAGACTTCAAAGGTTCGTATACACAATATATAGAAATAGTCAATGTCGGAGTTTAAGTACTTCGTCAGCAACTACCGGGCTTTGTTTATGACAAACTTCAGGCAGTTAATGGGTTCATTAAAAAATTTTGCTTACAACCCGGGAGACCAATCTTACCTTTCCTGCTCTTAAAGGTATAGGTTATATCTTCCGCAATATTTACTCGTATAAAGAGATCCAAAGGTTCAATGGGTAGTAAAAGAAAGCTGTACAAGGCGTATGCACCTACCTGCTGCTGGCTTTAAAACTCTCTTCCCAAGTCTTCTATACCATCACTGCCTTGACTATGCCGGCCGACCGTCCCGGTCCGGTCAGCCAGTGCTGTTGGTTAATGATCTTGCATGTTCGATTGCAGTTAAACAGAGAATTTTGTTAATAATAATAAAATGCAATCTTAATTATAATTGAAATTAATTGTTTTTTAAGTTGGAAGGGCAACAGCATGTGCCCGCCATCCACCAAAGTTATTTCTACTTGACGGTCATGTACATATATGTGGTTGGTTTTGTGCAGACCTCTTCGGCATTTTTTTTTTTGTTTTTACCAATGATGATGGTCAGTTGGAATTGCACATTGCTTATATAACCGCCCCTGGAATATGTTAATGCTTTGAAAATAAAATAAAAAAAAAAAAATTTAAAAAAATGAAGACGAAGGTTAAGATGATGTTTTCAGAAGACATTTCTATGTGCAAACTCTTGTTGTCCCAGGTAGGGGTCCATATATACTCATTTGGAATTGATTAATTAAAACGGAAGGCGGTTTTATGCTCTCTATACTCTATACCGCTGCAGATGCAGAGTTTATTCTTCAGCAAAGAATGTTGTAGTGAGTTCTTTTTTTAAGTGTGTTATTAAAATTTGTTCACGACATTCTGCATCACAGTTATAGTCATGAGAGATTCAGTGTAATATGGCATCAAGATAAAGTTTAATGGTAAATACTTTTTCGGGTCGTCTGTACCTTTGTTATTGTCGGTCTTTGGAAGAAAATACGTCGATTGAAAGGTTTTAAAACAACTATTTTTCCGAAAGTCTTGTTCATAATTATTTCGATGTCCTTTCTGAATTTTACTGGTGCAAAGATGTATAATTTAACTGCTCAAATAAATATAATGGTTAAAAAGATGACTTGGTTTCGAGTCGAAAAAAGAATCATGATTTTAACCAAATCTAACTTCACAATGATAAATCAAAAATAAATTGGGCGGTGGCGCTACGGCTCGTGAAGAACCAGGGCCTAGTGACAAACAACTCGCAAACATTCATTTTGCGCGTGTCCGACAGGAGTGAAAGGGACCTACAATTTTATGCCGAATCCGAACGGCTAGACGAAAAGTTATACTCTTGGAGGATTTGTCAATTCCTCGCAAAAGGCAGTAGCCATGACGAAAAAACTTTTTAGTTTTTAGGTGGACGAGGCTGGGAAGTGAACGCAGACCTTCTGCACTAGCCATGACGCTACGGACTTAACGAGGTCCTTCAGTAGGTTCGTGAGTGCGTCGGTGTTTCTTAGCTTTAATTATTATGTAGCTCATCTATAAAGGTTAGTTGTCATAAAACAGTTTTAGTTTGCCCATATTTCTCGAAAATGCCTACAAAGATTTCCTGAGTTGAGGTCACTTGTACTTTTTAATTTAATTATATTTATTCACTCCACTTAAAACAGAAGTAATTTCAATATTTTAATTTATTGATTTTCTTATTGCAAAGATTTTGGTCAAACTTCGTACACTCAATCTCTAGAACAGTTTTAATAATGCTGCACATAAGGTATTTGCTCAGAAAAAGTCGAATAGCGGATAAAGAAAGGTTTTTCATCAAATTGCTATTTTTTGTTTGCATACTCTCAAATATCTCTTCAATCGCAGGGTTAAATTTTAAATTACTTTAGATTCTGGATTTTCTAAATTTTTCAACAATTATTGCATTTACAAATATTGTGTAAATAATGCTTCCTACGAAAAAATAAAATAAAAGAAAAAATCATATTTTTTTCTATTTTTTCTTTAACTTTTTCTGCATTTGTTTATGTTAAAATTAAATTAGAAGACCAAATCGAAAAAAAAGTCAAACCAAAAATTAAATAAATACATTTTGAAAAGAAAAAATAATAATTTAAAATAGTTTTTCTCCATTTCTTTCAAAACTGTGAGATTAAAGTTGTTTGAAAAAAAAACATTCTCTACAATAATTTGATTTAAAATTTTTATAGAAGCTTAGACTTTTGATTTTAATTAAAACAATTGCTCAATATTCTGGGAATGTATTGCCCTTGTTTTTTAATAATTCGTTTTCCATTTAAAGTTCTTTGCCTAAATGAGGGGAAAGATACACCCTACCTTTTTTTGTCATGTCTAGAAGTATACAGAAGTACCCTTTTTTCAACATAATTTTGACGGTTTTTGAGTGATATCTGTATAATTAATAATTCTTCGTGTGATCAACATAATTAAAGCAACTTCGTTAAATTATACCCACCCTATAGCACACATATTATATTCTTGTTTGAAAACGGTGCGAAAATCTTCATTTATGTATCCATTACATAAAATTATACACAGCTGATTGTAATGTGTACAGTCAATTTGTACTTACTGCACATTTATGTAAGGGGTACGGTACATTCTATTTATGTAGTGAGTTGTGACTACATGAAACGTACTGAGTACATATTATTATTTAAGTGACCAATTGGACCGAATCATAAAATGTATGGAATGAGAGCAGAAAATCTACAAAAAAAAAGCTGTATTCAATCCATAAGGGGCACATTAAACATTTGTATGTATTAAATGAGTGCATAGAGTATTTCATATCAACTTTACAAAATTATAATAATAATGTTCTATCACAGATAGCTAAAACATATTTATGCGATGGCTGCATATAGAATTATGTATATTAAAACATGTATGTACTTTGTACAGATTTCATGATGCAATGAGTACAAAAACTAAATTTATGGGATAAGACAATGATGATTTATGTGCTGAGTGCATACATTTTTCCCTTAGGCTACAGTGTACCTATACATACAAACATTCTTGCTGAAAAATTGTCAAAATGTAATTGTGCAAAAAACCTCATTTACATACATATTTGATTTCTTGCCAATAATTTACACAAACTCATCCACTCATTGACCGCTTTTAAATTAAATTCGCATTTGAAAATAACATATGAAACCATCACGTCAATTGATTCATATATTGCCTGTATACTTTCAACAACATATCCATAAAACATAACCTATATTTATTTGCTTTCTAAAAAAAAAAACACCTAACCTACAGACAAATGAGACTGTTTGCAAAGTCATTACCCAACATCAGTCAATGTGGAATTTGGAAAACCTACAAAGCATATCTTTGAATTAGCTTATACCCATGTTGGACATTCGGTGGGGGCACCCACCTAAAACTAAACTATACCTCTATCTCCTATAATTACTAACTAACGTTTGCTTGCACGTACTCGTCGAACATCACAGGTGAATCCTAATTCCCCTAATGTGCTCTGCACTTAATCACATCCACTCTTACATGCCACATGCGAAACATTTCAACAAATGCCCCTGCTATTCATCATCTCAACAGTTCTCCACCTCAATGTTGTTGTGTGGAGAGTGTGGGCCATTTCCTCACACAATTCTTCACCACTGAGCACACCGCCCCATCAGTCACTCTTCCATTGAAATCGGCTCAGTTTAGCTGGACTGAAGTGGTGCGGTGCGGTAAGCTGGCTAGTGCGCAGTGGCCACTTGCAAGCACTCTTCGCGTCTATACAAAATCCGATTAGTTTGAAGACAGGATATAGTATCTCTCCTCCAACTTCTCAAAATTCGATCCCATATGGCAAGTCAAAAAGCGGTTCTGGGGCTTTGGACGGGCATTCGAGCTGGAACTGTATATGTAGCTCTGACTTGGACGGACGTATTCTATAGGACTGACTTGGGCACAAGCCGCCTTCATTTTAACAAATTACTTTTGTGTTATTGTGGCGTACACATGGTTCATTTGCGCCGCATGGCACTCGTCGTTGTCGTCAGCCAGCAGCAGCGTCTCTCTGGCCCGTTCCGCTCTGTAAATCTGAGGTTATGTGAAAAACTAGACGCACAGCTTTTGAGACTTGAGTTCACCACCAAGGCCCCCCTCCTCACCAAAAAAATACAAAAATTAAAACCAAATCCATATAAATGGAGATCGTGCAATTTCGGATCGCGATTAGTGTTCATGGTGTGCAAAAGTGTCTACTTTATTATTATTTGCAAGCCGAAGTTCGCTTTTCCTAAATTTTCTATTTTTATAGCCTTATTGTTATTGGGAGAGCTCCAGCTTAGGTTTGAATGCTGGATCGAGATCTGGTTGAGCTGAGCCTGGCTTATAGTCTGGCTACATTGGTTAAATTGATTTTATTGTGTAAAAATTATAGAAATCGTGGTTCCACAATCTCCTACATTCCACACCAAGCCAGTAGTATAAAAGTATACACCTTCAGCTGGAGTGAGAACCATCAAGTCTATATTGAATATCTAAGGAGGTTTTTAAATTAGAAGCAGTGAAGAGGGTTTTGGTTTTTTTGGTGGGGTGTTTACTTAAGTAATTAGTTCACGCTAAGGGTTCCGGGCATATTGTGACATGGACGGCGACAGTTGTTGTTGGACGCCATTCAGTTTTGCAAAGCAAAATTGATTTATGCAAGTTAGTGGCCAGGTGCATGGCGCATGGTTCGTAGGTATTCAATTAGTTATGTTCACTGGCACCCATAGCATTTCTGGGTGGAATGGAATTTCAAGTGGTAGATACGAGTATATACCTACTTACTTCGAGAGCAAATAAATCAGCGATTCTGGTCAGCCTGTATGCAGATAAATGTACTTATAATGTGTGCCAAATAGGTGTCGCTAGAGTGCTGTTTCTAGAGTGCTGCACCAGTGCTGAATGAAAAGAAATAAGAACACAAAGGCTTATTTTTTTTTGTGTTTACTACTTAATGGACATTTTATGATTTTGGTATTTGATTCTACAATAAACTTTGGCTGAAACATTATATATTTATAATAAATTGAACTCATGGTTTTTGACAGGAATATGAGGTTGGGCTTGGGGTTACTTGAGCTTTTGGCTTAAAGTGAAATTTGGATTTGAAAAGAAAAATTTACTTAATTTTAATGAATTTGGTCGATTTTTTTTTTAATTTGGCACACAACAGTTTCCAAAATCATCTCCAACATCATATTGCACAAAAAAATTGTTCTTAATGTGCCGTCACATCACTGAAAGGAAAGTGTAGGGCTGGCCACGAGACGAGTAAAGTCTCGCATGACGAGACCGAGACAAGACCAGACGAGACTGGCTTTTAAGCAACCGAGACGAGACCGAGACGAGACTGCATATTTTGACAGAAATTTACAGAGAGTCTAATAAATTAAAAAATCCAATTTCAGTAAAATATTAATTTTCTTCTGCACGCATTCAAACTATATTTTAAAATATTTTGTTCAAATATTTTTGGACGGAAATCGTATTTTTCGGAGACGAGAGCGAGACGAGACCGAGACGAGACTTAATTATACGAGATCGACTTGAGACCGAGACAAGACTGAAAATCGATTTTAACGAGACCGAGACGAGAGTTACAAAAGTCTCGCAGAGTCTCGTCTCGTGGCCAGCCCTAGGAAAGTGCTTTCAGAAAGCGTTTTGAAAATTCCCATTTTGAAATTTTATATTAAATATTTTATTTTATATAATTTGATTTGCGGAAAGTGATTTTTACTGTCCGACTGTTTGACCCTGGCTCGAGGGAGTTAAATCTTTTGAACCCTTTAAAGGTTCACCCAAGATACTGTTGATATTGTCGTCTGCCTAGCAAATTTCCGCCACAATTTTTTTCCCCAAAAACAATTGTAGACTTAAGAGTATAACCCATTTGTTTATAATATTAAGATCGTTGTAGATTTTTGGCCCGAAGTGTTTTCAAAGTTCAAATGCAGCTGATTGAAGACCAATAACTTGGGTAAAAAACATACGCTCGCTTTCAAAAAAGCGAAAATCTTTCACAAACAGTTTCTGAAACCAGAAAGCGCTTTCTGAAAGTTCAAGTTACACAGTGAAAGTGGTTTTGAGGAATAATTTTCAGAAAAGTGTTTCTATTTACACAAGAGTTAGAAGCCTTTACCCGCTCCAGAATTAATTTTTTTAGTGATAACTGTTTCCTTAATTTAATACCAAACCCATTTTGTCCTGACATTTTTATGTGTTTTTTGCTATCAAATTTTTTCACAAAAAGACATCACCAATTTTCTTTTTTGTTATTGTGAAAGCCCAATTTACACTTAACTTATTTTCAACAAAAAAATATACAAAATAAAAAAAAAAAAATAAAAACTACGTCTTAGGTATTGAGTGTTAGAGTGAGCCAGCAGTTGAAAAAAATTAGTAAAACCGCTTAGAATAGTTTTCTATTTGACTTTTTATTCAAATATTATCTAATAATTCTAAAAGTATTTTTTTCTTAGGAAAATATAATTTTTATAACTTCTTATCGTACTCGTACTTCACAATACAAAAATGTGACTAGATTATTTTAAAGCTTTTCTAGCTGCATATTTTGATTTATTTTCAATAAGCTCGGATATGTTTTGTCGGAACAAGAACTCAGATGAACTCAAATTGTATGGGTAATTATTTCTGAATTCAAAAATCTATTGAAGTTTGCATTTTATGCCATTTGCAAGCTCATCATAGTCAGCCTAGTTCCTTTCCGCTTTTAAAACAAACAAGCAACTTGCAAGTCACAATTGAAAACCCTTTTCAAAATTTGAAGACAAAATTTACATACTTTATAGCAAAATAGCTGTCTTAAGTTGACAATTCGACTAATTACCCCTGACAGCTACTGCGCAAACAACATGGCACACTTTGTAGCTCACTCTCTGTGTGCACATGAGGACCCTCAATCAATGTTAAAAGTCTCCGATCTGATCCCCAAAGAGAAGCAAAGACCTCCTTTCTTTACGTCTTCAAGAACAGCTTACCGCTGCTTATAGCCTTCGATCCGAATGCGATAATTTATTAGCACAATTAACGCTGTTTCAACACACACAAACACAAGCTCACATGTGATGTTCCTGTGCCTGGTGCTGTGCGGGACCCTGTGCTAACCTGCTAACAGTAAAATGTTGCATTGCGGATGCTTGTTTGGGGCTCATTGTGGAGAGGGTGCAGCAAAACAGTAACGGTGCGGTGGTGGCGGGCGTGGTAGGCAAGTGGCAGCAGCTGATTTTGGTGCGGTGCGGTGTTGGCTGGTGGTGTGGTGCAAAGCCAATTGACGCTGCATGTTATGCGCTTTTGTGTTCCGACCACACTCCATCCTTTGGATAGGTTTCGCTTTGGGTCTTGACTGAGCTAGCTCGCTCGTGTCATCCCACGCTGGCTGATATAAGCAATGAACCGAGCGCTCCGTTGCTTCCACTGAGGTTGCATCTGTGCAAACTTGAAACACTCTCCCCAGTGTTGGTGTGGGTGCACTCTAATCAATTTACCTTGCTGTGTCCCGTTCGTCTTTTTTTATTTTGTCGTTTTTAGTTCGTAGGCCCCGCGCAAATTGTGCCCATTACGATGCGTAAACGTAACCCAACAGGTACCAGGTATACCTATTTCGAGTACACTGCAAGCCGCGCTGTTACAACAACTAGGTAGGTATACCTCGCGGTGGCAGCAATAATCCGCCCTGAGAGAAGTGCTCGTAGATCTATCTCTGGGCACAGCATTCCGCGTTCGATTAGCATTCATTTGGCATAAATCTCGAATGAGCATAAAGCATTTCGAGGCCCGTTTGTGATGGCTGTAGTGGCGCGCAGTACCTACCACCACCGCACCGACTAAAGAGGTTTGTGCCGTGATGCAGATGCAGACTCCGCACGTCCGCGTCCGGCTTAGACGATTGCAATACCGTGTTGTTCTTCGGTTGCTGATGCCTGACACTGCTCCGTGTGTATATCTATCTATGCAGGCATCCGTTAATTCATAAATCAGGCGTGGGATACTAATTTTCTTAATTAACGCATATGGTGGTGGTTAAGACTTTTATTTTTTAATCTTTGAGGGCAGGTGGTCATGTTGGTAGTGGGCAAGAACGTAAGCATAATACTAAACTCCTTCTTATTGCAACGTTTACGGATGTAAGGTGAGACCTTATTTTCTGTTTGTTTGTTTGTTTATTTTGATCGTTTGCTGATGTTTTGGCGTAAATCAGTTGTTGTGTCCGACGTTAGAGTTTTTTTTTGGAAAGCTAAGTGCGAACGGAATTGATTAGACCTTATAACCTTTTTGCCACAGCTATAGAGGTTGATTACGAATACGTTCACACCATGGGTGCGTTTACAGAATAGAAATCCAGACTTTAAATAAATTGCCATGTATAAGAAGTGTAAATTACCTACATGCGTACAGATATGCTGCTGAGTTGCAATCAGAAGGTGTTGAGATTATTGTTTGAGAGAAAAAAAGGGACCTTTAAATAAAGAGAATTGGATTTGATTTAGATTTTAAAGCTTAATGCATACTGAATCATAAGAGGTATCGAATGAACTGGACAAAAAACTTGAACTGAAAATTTAAATTTAGCAAACTTTCTAAAAGCTCGAAAGCTCGGTTAGTGAATACTTTAGAGAGCTAACTTAATCTCAGAAGAATCCAACATCAAGCAGTTGGAGAATCTTTGTTTTTTTTTCAAAACCTCCCAAATCTGCTAGTATGATGTACTTACCAAGATGTAAGAACTTGACTATACTTTATTTCTTTTTTTTTAATTTTTTCAAGGATGTTCAGTAAAACTCCCTTAAAGCATTATTAAATTTTATAATAGCGGATAATAGCGGGTTAAATGTGAGGCTGCATTTTAACATGAATATTTACATTGTAAAATGTGTAACTCATTACAAAAATATGTATTTCCTATTTCTGTGATCTTTCTTAGGCTATAGGACTATTATTTAAACTCATTACATAAATATGTACTGTACAAGTGCAATTATTTAGCTATTTATCAAATTCGTAATTTACTAATTTATAATTCAATATAAAAACTCAAGTGACCTAAATTCCAAGATGCGTTTCGCAAAGGTTTAACATTAGGCTTATCAGTTAGATGATGTCATAACCTTCTAGGACGCACAATTTGGTCGATGATTAAATTTCACTAGAGTAAAAAAAAAAATATTTGTAAAATCATGCTGAGATGTTCATTAGAGGGGTTTGGCTGATGAGACCACTGTAAAATCTAGGCGAAACGCATATTGGGAGTTGATCCACTTAACGGAAGTACGTGGATTCAAATCTCTTCATTTTCGTTTTACCCTTTTTTTAAATTCACTTTCAAACATAAAATAATGGTCATATGTGTAGAAATATTAATAACGTATAACAATTTTTTTTTTCTTTTTTTTTTACAGCAGCGTAAGCTGTCACCGACATGGGCAGTGAGCACTACTGCTTGAGGTGGAACAATCATCAATCCAACCTGTTAGGGGTGTTTAGTCAATTATTACAGGACGAGAGTCTGGTGGACGTCACGTTAGCTTGTTCTGAGGGCGCCCCCATCAGAGCCCATAAGGTAAGTTGTATAATTTTGTTTTTATATAGAATTTAATGTTTCTTCGTCGAACTGCAGTAAAAAATAAATCCTTAAGCTATATCTATTACATACCCAAAAATTTCAACAACTCCTTTGGATTTTGTAAGCTTTAAATAATTAGCCTCGTCTTATCCTTTGATTTTTTCATGAACTTTACAATTAAATAACGCAAAGCTGTAACTACGTTAGTAACTATATGTCGAGTGCTAAAAATATCAAGTTAAAGCAATCTGTCATACCTTTTTGACGCTTCTGACGGATGTATTAAATTAGCAATGCATTTTTGATAATTCATATTGAGACTAAATAAATAAATATAAATTGGATGGCGCAACAGCTCGTGAAGAACCAGGGCCTAGTGACTTACAACTTGCAACCATTCCTGTGTGCGCGTGTCGGCAGGAATGGAAGGGTGTTACAATTTTATGCCGAATCCAAATGGCTAGACTAGAAGCACTTATTCACGACAAGTGATAGTCTTGCAGCATTTGTCATTTCATAGCAAGAGGTAGTAGCCCTGAAAAAACTTTTTAGTTTTTAAGTGGACGAGGCTGAGAATTGAACCCAGACCTCCGGCGTGACGGCCCAACCCACTAACCATTACGCTACGGGCTACAACTGTTCAGCCAGTCTCATTCAGATTGAGACTGGATGAACAAAATCTGTTCCCATCCACTCTAAAGTAGACCAGTAGAACATCGTTGAAGAACACCTCTTCAGAACAATGAAAAGGATACTATCCGGGTCAGCGGATTTGTGTATATCGATATCTTTCATACCTCTAGCAACTGCACGAGTGCGAAAGAATATTTGTCGTATTTACGCTATAAAAGCAAAGGGAGGAATAAACGTCAAATTAACAGCAAATTGACTTGCAGCACAGGAAATTGGCTTTGTCAACAACGTCAGATGTGAGGCGAGCGTTGGAACCAAACACGAAGTATAATTACGAATCCTTTTGGAATTGCCAACATTCTTACTACCATTGCGAGACATTTCGGTACAAACTGTTTGCCTTAATTGTTAGTCATGCAAAAATTTGGTTGTTTAAATAAAATTTCTCATTGCACAAAAAATTAAGTTTTTGATTTTATCTGCATTTGAGTCTTTGGGACTATCGAGGAATCATAGTGATGAGTTAAAATTCGTGAAGAAATCATTGAGAACGTCGCGTCGGGGCGTCCGTCGGCTTTCTCATATTTCCAATTCCCAAACGCTTCTCTTAGAAGTATTTCTCGAACTGGACTTTGTTGGCATAATAAATTGCCAGATATTAAATGCGTTGGTTTGATGTGTCAAGAGGCAATAATACACTAACAGCCGTATTAATAAAAAACGCTTATTCCACTTTTATTCATGAGTTTACAAAACCATAGAATAAGAGTAAGTCCATGGAATAAAATTTCCTATTAATAAAAACAAAACGAAAATCTATTACAATAAGTAGATCACGTTACCGAACACCTAATAATTCTGTCAACGTTATTATGAATTGTTTGACACGTCTGATTTGTATTCCTTCGCTTAACCTCTATGTTCGGTGGTTTAACTTAGTAACCGTCACTTAGACGAAATTTTGTTTTTAAATAACATTTTGTACTTAGTCCATAGTATAAGGTTAACCCTTCCCTATTCCACGTTTATAAATTTGGTTGTAATAGTGTAGTTATCAGGGTAAAAAAAAACATTGTCAGGAATTCGAGTCAACCAGCTGAGGCAGGTTGATTAACTCAGCAAAGTCCTCAAAATATCTTTCTTCGGGTGTTGTCTGACCCGAAATGCCAAGCCGATAAAATCTATCAAAAATATAAATACAAGTTATGTGAGTTGGTAGATTTTCAAAACTTATCGATATCCGATTTTGCAAAAAATATAACTATTTCTTTTTTAAAGTGAATTGTGTGTCCACTGTTCCTCAAATATTCCTATGAAATCGTTGAAAAAAAGGAGTTACATGCAATATTCTCATAAAATTCCTATTTTGATACTTTCAAAATAAATATCATTCCCAGCAATCATTAGGCTCTATCTAAATTTCAACAAACACCATCACCATCACCATCAAGGTCTTTAAAACTTCACCATCGCAATTTATCCATCCATGTGTATGAGAAAGGACAAACTAGTTAGTAACAACTACTGTAAGCACTCGTGTTTGTTTGCGTTTTCTTATTTTTCATTTATTTTTTTTTCTTCATCTGAAAGTTAATTGGATAAAACGCTGAAGTTGATCCCTCTTAATTGCTAAAGTTTCCTTCTCCATTACACCCACTTAGTTTTTTAAGTTTTTTGCAACCTGCAATCAATCGATCAGCATTTCTATACAAACACAAAAACAACAACAGACGAAAAAATCATCTTCCGCACCTTTCCTTATGGCTAGGCCATTCATGCATATCGAATCCATTTAGTGACAAATTTAGACTTTGCATCTGCAAGGAACATCAAGAGAGAGAGGAAGCGAGAACTCATTGGCCCAGCTTCTGTTGGCTGTATTTGCATCGATGATGCGTTGCTCTATTTGCAATCAACTTCTAGAGCACCAAAACATGCCTTCTGCCATACCATACTCGTTCAAACACCCACAATACATCGGTGATATATTCCTACACCATCAATAAGAAAAAGGATGAAAATCCGGAACACACCGTTTTAAGAATAAATTAACTTCAAAAAGACTGAAAGCTGAAATGGTGGTGAAAAAATAAAGAAAGAGACAGAAAGAGTGACCCGGAATCCGATATATTCATATGCATTCCCCTTATCAACCTCCACAGGTGTCCTGAAAAAATATTGTAAAACAAAAAAACAGTCCCAACCCAATAGCAATCGCAGTTGTAAAAAAAAAACTAAGATCCCCATCACCAACACACTTCACTGACCATTGATGCATTCCATCATTCTGTCTCCTGGACCGATAGGCATCATCATCACCATCGGCATCATTCAGCATCCAACATCCAGCATCATCACCAGCCAGGCAGCCATCGCCGTCGTCGTCGGTTGGCCGTCCAGAGAAAATGGAACAAGATGTAGAAACACGCAGACAAGTGTCTTCCCAGTTGTGTCCGACTGGAGAAACAGAGGAACCAATATCCTCCAGCATCATCAAGCGACATCATCTGCAAACGCTTGCAAATTGAGTTTGGTCACAGAGTGGGGATAGAATGAGGACGAAGAGCGAGGAATACCGTTGATGGTCCAGGATGCTTCTAGTTTTTTTTTTCTACATCTTTTTACCTACTGGAACCGGTCTTCTGACTTCATGGGATGACCGAGGGACGTTGACGGATGACGACGAAGTGTGTGTATGTTTGAATGGATAAAAGTTGATAATGGAAACTCTTTGATCTACCTATATGGAGTCAGTGGCTCCTTCGATAATTTTGGACAGATTTTCACCCATCGGCATTAGTGCAGTGCAGTGGGGTGGTGGTGGCAAATTCTAAGGACACCTGTGATAATCAATTTTTTTCCTTCGTTGGTAAGCCTTGCCTGTGCTTAGATGGATAATTGGAAAATTGGTTTGATCAAACGTCATCCCATTGCCAACTCTAATGGAAGATGGTCAAAGATTAGACAAAAAAAATTTCGAGTTTTTTCTTCTTGCGATGCATTTTTTGTCACACTGTTGCTGTTCGGTTAGGTCAGTGATGGCCATGGCCGCATGATGCATTAATCGTCGACAATTTCCGACGGTCTTCCTTCTTCGGTTTTCTCGTTTCTCGGCCATTATACGACAACTTGTGACATATGGAATAAAACTCTCATTCGGTTTGGCCACTTTCTACCACTAGATGAACTACTCTGTTTTTTTTTTTTTTAATTCTGATGTTTCTTTTGTTTCGTATAGGGGGAGGCGCCCTCTGGCGTGAGTTTATGTGTGTGGTATATTTGGTGGTATGGTTATGGTTTGATTGTTGCGCAGTGTTTTGTTGTCACTTCTTGCTTGCAGTATGGAACTGAGAACTGACTGCGGTGTTGGGCTGGCTGGTTGGGTGGGATGATAATAATGACGATGATGATAATGATGACTGACATTGGGTGTAATGGATTCTGAACATAAATTATCGCTTTGTGGTTGCTGTCGCTCTAATATTGTGGATGTGCATTGACATTTCAATTCAAGTCAACTCGACTCGACTCGATGCTGTGGAAAGAGAGACGAAGAGGAGTTTTTCTATGATGAGGGGAGTGGTTCTTGTGATTGTGATTATTGTTTTGTAAGCTGTCAACTGTGATGACAGGTTTATTGGTGGCGCTCGCTTTTGAAAATTTTTGTGTTGCCGATTAAATGTTGAATATTATATGCAAATTGAAAGGGTCACAATTCAGTGGGAATATTTTTGAAATTGACTGCAGATGAGAAAAAAAAACAAAAGAAGGCAAAATAGAGTCTGGCAAAGGAATACATTATTGGTGGGTTTTTTCATCATAATTCTTTTACTTTAGGGATTCGAATTATAACAATTGGGTATTGGCGATATTTCGAATAGAAATGATTTTTCATATCGATAAGTGTTGGAATTGTTTGTTTTTCTCTACAGACTGGAGACACTTCAATAAATTCGGTAACAAAGAGCTAAGGACTCTTACCGCACGAAACGAAAATCACCGTGAATTTCGGATAATTTGGCTATGAAAGATCAACTAATGATTTTTCTTTCTTATTTTTCACATTGGGGGAAGTTGATATTTTTAATATTTTCCCATAAGGTTCAAGAGCAGCAGCTTATGAGGTTTGGTTCTTCTTGGTCTTTAAATATACTGTCGGATTATAATGACTTTGGAGTCGCTGATTCTGTGATACAGCGTGTTTTTTTAAACAATACTTTTGTAAGCATTTACAAAAAAACATGTTTGGACCATCATACCCCCAGAGGAAGCGGTCCCGAGACATAGCTAATGTTTCCAGTGACTCACACCAAAAATGGTTAACGTCACTCTGTAATTGTGTGTGTAACCACAAGAAACGCTTTTCATCTGTTATGAGTTTCAGAGGTTAAATTGGAAAAATCGGACATAAATTATTTAAGAACAAACAACATTTTGACGGCTGCTCTTCTGCAAAAGGTTGGGGTAAGATACCCGAAAAATAAAATCGTGAATCCCTAAAGTACTAAAAATCGAAAACCCAAAATCCGAATGGAATTGAAAATTGGGGGTTTTTAGGAACTTAGGATTTAGGGATTTTTATCTTTATCGTTTCTGGGTTAATTTTTGTGTTATCTGGATATTTGGGATTTATGATTTAGTGCTGGTTATTGGTTTTTCGAGTTATTTTAGGGTTTCTTGATTTCGGCCGTTCGGGATTTAGAGTTTTAATGATCACGGGTTTTATAATTTCGAGTGTTATACATTTCTTGTTTTGGGGATTTTGGGTTTTAGGAGCTTAAAGATTCTGTCCGGTTTGCCGCTTGTTGTTGAGTTTTTAGAAAGATTTTGGGTTTTCTGGATTTTGTTTTCGGTAAAATCAGTTTTCGAGAATTTGGATGTTATGGGTTTTAAGGACAGTGGTATTTTGAGTTTTCTCGATTTTATGTTATCGGAACTTTGTGTTTTTCTGGGTTTTTGTAATTGAAGATTACGTAATTCTTTAAAACTGTTCGCTACTATTGGTGCTGGTTGTTTACTTTCTGAGACAATTTGGGTTTAATCGATTTCGGTCGTTCGGGGTTTTCGGGATTTTTTTTTTTTTTTTTTTTTTTTTTGTGGTGATTTTGGAAGTAGATATGTTTTTTTGACTCCCCTCTGCAATGCTCTTAATGTTTCGGAGATATTTTTAATTTTCTGGATTGTGGCCTTTTGGGATTTGGGGTTATTGGGATTTGGCTTTCCACTTCAATTGGCGCAGGTTGTTGGCTTTTTGAGAGCTTTTGAGCTTTTTGAGTTTTTTTAATTTCGGTCTTTTAGGATTTGGGATTTAAGATAATATTTTTTTTTTTTCTGGGGAGCTTAAGATTCAGTCTGACTGACTTTTTAAGCAATTTTAATTTGTCTGGATCGTGGTATTTTGAGATCACAAATTTTCGAGATTTTGGATTTCAAGATTCTTTCCGACTCCCATATCTGCAGTTGTTGTTGGATTTTGTTTCAAAGTTGAAACTATGTAGCTGTATACTGTGGAATACAAATTCTTATATGGTTATAAGAATTCATAGGCCCTTTAATTATGTACTGACAAGAACCTAGTGTCAAATAAATCTTGGTTGGCTTTGCAAAAAGGGTATGTTGCCATACAACGATTTCATTGTTCTTTCAAATATCTCAAAAACGGCTTTAACAATTTTAATTATTTTTATTTTTGATTTTTTTAACAGTGTCAAATCAACAATATCATTATATTATTGAGGAAATCATAAATTTTATATGTCCTGCAACTAGGTTAATTTTAGTTGCTACTTACAAGAGCAAGTTCGTGCAATTCAGTCGTGCATTTTATTTAGGTTTGCAATATAATTTGCGTTTTCTTGCAATTTCTTATATTGCCTCAATATGAATTTTAAATTAAATATGTTTTGCTTTAAAAAGAGCATGGCATAGGTTCGCAGCTTAAAGGTGGCTCCTTTTTTAAAATCTTCTATTACTAAAAATCAAAATATTTAAAATTTACAAAAAATGTCGGATAAGTACATCACATTTTATGTTGCATGCTAGTCGATGACCCCACCTTACATTGTTGCTCATTCTAATGTATCTGTTAGCAGAATATGTTGTGGTAGAATGTCCTTCAGTTTAAGTCATAGAATATCAATGAATTAGCACTGAAATTTCTCATCTAACTAATCCAGGGTGCGACTTAAAATATATACACTCGTATTGCATGCCCTAAATATATTATAATGATTGACAACCATGACCAAAGTATAATCCCTTCTTTATGGAAACTTACTAGAGTTCATAATATGTATTTTTATATTGAAGGATACTCCCAGCATTTCACCTGGAAGCATTAAAAAAAAAACAAAGCCGCACCTTGTGGCTGGGGTATAATATTGTATACTGTGTGTGATAGCATTCTCATTTGGGCGCATTAAGATGCTAAACACTGACGGCGGCGGTTGTTGTCGTTGTGTTGAGCGCATAGTCGGCGTCACTCGTTTGTTAACTCTAATATATCCGGACACTAATTCGCATTGTGTAACAATTTGCCAACAAAGCTACATGACAGCGTTTAGTAGCTGCATAGCTTTGCATACAGGCAATGACAACGACGAAGCCACGCGTGCACCTTCACATCTATCTGAATATGCGGGCGCGGGTTCATATCACTTGAACGCAATCGCTTATCCAAAACCAACAACAACAACAACAAAAAACCACAACTTAAGAAAAAATCTCAATTTATTTAAACAAATTTCACACCTAAGTGCCCCAAGGTGCTGTTAGTTGGCCGCTTTTGTTTTTGAGCCACAGATATGGATACACAGGCCCACTCCTCCACAAATCGTTCAGCAAATGAATTCAAAGGATCTTTGTTTTGGTTTGGTTGGGTTTTGTGTCTATGGGGCAGGCGAATGCAAATTTTTCTTTTCGATTTCTAGCCGAACTAATCTGATTTATTTAAGACAAATTGTGATGGAGAAAAACGGTACGGTGCGGTGAAGGCTGCACACTGTAGCAAAACCGATTCTGAATTTGGCGTTTTACTTCTGTTTTTGTTGCGCGATATCGCATTTAATGCCTAAACTATGACTACAGGTATTCAACATGACAAGTACACTTTCGCATAGTGAACACTTTGAGGCGAAGGCGTTGGCTTTTTATGGGTTGGGATATTTTGGTTAATAATAATAATAATATTTGTTGGACTTCATTTTTGTTGTATGCTTAACTCCATGTTGCACACTATTTTTTCGTTACTGATTTGTTCCTTTTGGCTAAAATGGATATTTATTTCTTTTTTTTTTGTTTCTTATTGCAAAAGGAACAACCTGAAAGATCACCGATACGAGGATTAACATTTTAATTAGAAAAAAAAAAGGAACACAAAACATTTTCGCAAGCAAAAGGAGCAATAAAAAGAATTATGTTGCAACCAAATAATGCACATGTTATATGCGCGCATATATGCAAGACAATTTCAAAGATACAAATTAGATATTAGAGTTTTGGACATGAATAAAATAATAGATTATAATCTTTTTTGTTTTGAATAAGGCTGCAATTATTTTTACAGTATAGCTCCGGGGAATGGTTGTTACCGGAGAGAATGGCGGGTTCGGGTTATAAAAATACATAATCAGATGTATATCTGGTTATTTTGATTTGATTGATGTTTCATTGACATTTAAAATAAATCTTGAGGGGACTTGTAATATTGGAAGGTTTAGGATTTCAGAGATACTTTGGCAGAGAGCGATAAATTATATTATGTTTATGCTGTTAGGTGGGAGGTGTTTAGGTTATTTTAGATCGATTTATCATCATATTTACCTTTTATACAGAAAATCTTATTAGGATCCTTAAAATCTTTTTAATACTCGTTTTAAGTTAATTAGACTTGATTGCAAAAATTATCGTTTAAGGCGATTCCTCTTATGAAAATCAAAATGTAAGACCCAATTTGGCAAAAGTATATTATCGTTGGAATACTAACATAAATAAGTTCATAATATGTCATAAGGGGCGGATGAAATCGTTTACTGCAGAATGTTATGGCATGACATTGACTTCTAACAAAAATTTGTCACACCATGTCTGGATTTTGAAATATATTAAGGTCGTTTTGACTAGAGTCAGTGGAGACGAAATGATCTTCATTATTTTTATTGTAGTTTGTACATTGCATTGTATAGACAGATTTGAATCATAAACGACTTTTATAAAGTTGTTAAGTGTTAAGAAAAAAATCAAAGGTCCGAAGTGGCTCTCCTGAGGTACACCCGATGAAGCATATGGGATCGGATATTAAAAAATTCAAGATAACCCTCAAGGTATTATCATGAGAGGAAAAAAGGTGGAAAACGAATGGCAATAATTTTAGGATAAATAATTTGCTTTACTAAAATCTGTGGTTATAAAGTCTAAATTTTGTTTTTAAATGGCATTTCAAGCAATGTACAAGCGTTTTGTGAAGAGAGTTGAGCTTTTGTTTAAATTTTCCAAGAGATATGTGGGGGAAACCCTTGGGTTTAAATAACTCCATATTCATTGAAGGGCCTCTAACAGAACTCTAGTATACCGTCAGTATACGTGTAGCCTCTAACTGAGCCTTAGGGCTTCCAACAGTTCTGTAGAAGCCTCTCAAGATCCTTTTGGGGCAACTTAAGATCTTTTTACGGTGCCAACCCTCAAAAGATTATCAGGAACTTTTTAACTAAATGCAGTGTCTTTTAAATACTATATTGCTCACCCAGGGGCCCACAGCGCCAAATCCCGGAAGCATTGGTCGTTTAAAAACCGAATGTATTCGAATATTATTTTTCTCCAGAATATTAAAATCTAGAAATCAAAAAAAAAAAACAGTGATCCGTAAATTGAAGTTTCTGAATTTACTGTATTTATCTTGCAATTAAAAAGTACAAGTGACCTCAACTCCAGAAATAACTGTGTTTCGCCCAAGGTATAACAGTGGGCTCTTCAGTCAGTCTGTTATACCCTACTAAGACACAAATTTTGGTCGATGTTTACCGACTCTTATAAAAATCACAGCAAAAAGATACTGTCAATTTTATTATTCTAGGGGAATTTGTTTAATTTCGTGCACCCAGAAAATAAATACCCGTGGTCTTAAATACCCTTGTGTCTTAGTAGGGTATAACAGACTGACTGAAGAGCCCACTGTTATACCTTGGGCGAAACACAATTATTTCTGGAGTTGAGGTCACTTGTACTTTTTAATTGAATTTTATTCATTCACTCCACTTAAAGCAGAAGTAATTTCAATATTTTAATATTTAAATTTCTTCATCTTCTTAGTATTTATCTTGCTATTATTGATTTTAAATATACCATTACAAAATGTTGCAACACATTTATACCTTATATTTCCAAAATTTGTATAAACTGCCTTTAAACAAAACACTTCTACTTTAAATTCTGCCCCTTAATCGAAGCAATTTCTATATAGAACTGCTCTTTAACCAAAGTTCCCTCAATTTATATCCAACCCACGCAAATCAATGTGCATCATTTTAATTAATAGTTCTGCACCCAGCCATATGTGCCTTAAGCAGTTAAGGTGTCAAAACACTTGCCACTAAATCTGCGGGGCACTACAACTGAAGGTACATAGTAAAGAATATGAATAGAAGGTTATCCTTTCGATTAAAGAGATATTGAACATCATTTTTTAATTTTTTCGCATTTGCATGAAGCACTTACCTACTCGACTTTGCTACTGTCAATGTGCTATGTAACCATAGTGCAGACAAAAAAAAAATAAAAAAGAACAGAGCACTCCTCCCACACATCCCTGTGTCTTTCAATAACTATATGACGTGCAATGCTGGCCCTGGAGGCATTCAAAGATTAGATTTTTTTGCTGGAAATGTCCATGAACCTTTTATTTTAAGGTTTGCAACAAGGAAGACTCGTCTCCTATCCTAGCATCGACAGAACAGAGAGCACACACACACCTATTCTGCACGTCGTGTTAGATGTCATTATTTCTGTCATCGTAGCACTGTTCGATTTTTGTATTATGCTCTTTTTTAAGGTGTGTGCACACACAGTGTTTCTCTTATATTATATCGTCTGTGGATGTGGATTAAAACCAAGATTCAAATTGGAGAAAATAGAATATGACAGCTGTGACAATTTGAGGGAATTATGGGACACACTGTTTTTATCATGACCCCTATTATGTCTATGGTCACCTACTACAACGCATTATATACCAGAGAACAAAAAGAGTCTATATTATATCTCGCACAATGACTGAGTTTGTAGAACATTCGAAATTAATTAGGTGAGTTTCAATAGATTTTTGCAGATCCGAAATCCGATAACCGACAAGCGTAACAAAAGGCGTGTAAGCACACACAAATATAACGAATAAACAAATTTAATTTGACAGTTTAAGTTAGTTTAGGTCACAATGTTTTTTTGGCGCCAATATTTGAACAACGCAAAAATGAACGAGGGACGGATGGTAGTTGGTAAATGAAAAAAAAAAACTTGTTATGACACGAATACTGGAATGACAAATAATAAAAAAAAAAACTGTTTAATGCTGATGGTGTTTGTTCAAGTCATTCAATCTATTTTTGAATTTGAACAGTGATGCGAGAGAATAAAAAAGGCATAGGTTATAGAATAGGGACAGTTTATGTGAAAAAAAAAACACACAAAAAGAGGTTTGTGTTTAAAAAATAATAATTGGATTTTTTACGAATTCATTTACATTTAAGAACAGAGAATTAGGTGTTAGAAAAAGCATGTACATACATTTAAATGCAAAAAAATTGCAACACTTGAATTGAAATTTCAATCGTCAGCTTACTGCAAAACAACAACTTTTAAAAGAATTATTTATTTTGAAAGGAAAACTTGACTTATATTTTGTTTAACCAGCCAGCGCCAGCGCCTAATCAACTTTAAAATATTAAATTTGCATCGGCCGGGAATCGAACCCGGGCCGCCCGCGTGGCAGGCGAGCATTCTACCACTGAACCACCGATGCTTGTACAAAATGATTCATTATCAAATTCTAATCATAAATCCCATTCAAAAATGAAAAATATTTATAAACATATTTCCAACTACTTAGCAATAGGTACAGCCTATAAGTTCGTATAAAGTTTGATGAGATACGAACAATATTAATTGAAATCAGTAATATTAGCAATCTTATCTCATTGATATAGTCCAAGCTACACGTGTGCGGTGTGCGCGTGAATGTGCGTATGAAGTTAGGTTGATTTATCAAATAGAAAATTTGTTTGCTGCAAACTTATCATGGTGGGTGTATGTAGATTTATAAAAAGGTAAGGTTATGTGCCCGTAAAAAGTCGAAGGTACCATTTAGGCTCCTACGTCTTACAATAGGTATACGATTTTTATATGAAAAAAGGCAAATTTTTGCGGTGCCGTGAACTATACCAAAATTTTGACAACAGAAATCGATTGTTGTTAAAAAAAAATTAAAACTAATCTTTTTTAGCGACGGACGGCGAGCGGCGCTGGTGAATGAACAAACATTTTAAAAGTTTTTTGTTTTTCATTGGCACTTTTTACTTTTATCATCAAAATTTTTTGTAACGGTAAACAAAAAGAAAAACAATACATATTGCGATATTAAGAAGAAAAAGTGGTTAGCGTTAAAATATTCAAAATCGAACTTTTTATACGGAGCTTTGCTTTGCTTGTTTTTACTATTTTCATCATAACATCAAATGAACTGTTTAAGAACTTTTTGAAATCGAACTGCTGAACGTCCAACATTTTTGTTTTTCCTTATTTCGTCTTGTTGGTTACCGTAAATTATAATAAAAAAAACAAAAGAGATTGGGTGCCATTCAAACATTCAAAATTGAACATTTTGCTGGTAATGCTAGGTTTTTACTTCTTATTGAAAAGACGCAAATTGGCAAACTTTCCAGGACAGGGTGGCTTTTACCAACACAAAAAGCAAAGAAAGTAGTAGTAGCGAGCAACTATAACCCACCCTGTCTTGGAAAGTTTGTCAATTTGCGTCTTTTCAATGACAAGTGGAAACCTAGCACAAGAGTCCACAAATTATAAAAGTTTTTCTCTTCAGCACTTTTTACTTTTTGTATCATACATTTTTTCTGACGGTGAATAAAAATAAAATGGCGTACTGAGGCATATAAATCAACTATCGTCTTTTTTTAACGGCACTTGTGGAAGTACAAATCAAACAAAAACCTAATTGATTGACTGTAGCAAAAAAGCTATGATCATACAAACCAAAATTGCCAGATAAAAGACTTATCAAATATGTGGACTCTAACCGGCATTAGTGCCGTAAAAATTATTAGATTTTGAAAATTTTGACAACAATCGGTTTCTCATATGGCAAAATCTCAAAATGTATTTTTGTCTTTTGTTTAACCATAGGTACCTACCAATAAAGTTATGATGTAAGAAGTGCAAAGAAAAAAGTTGAAAGTTTTTGAACTGACACCAGCGCCGCCGCCACACGAACCTAAAAATTATTCGATTTTAATTTTTTTTGTACCGCAATCGTTTTATATTTTCAAAATCTCAAAATGTATTTTTTATATTTTATTTAACCGTTAAAACAAGATTAAAATAAATAAATTGTAGAAGCAACTAAAATTTAGCTAGACATTGTCACTTGACAGTGTATACTTAGGGTTTAATAATGTTGTATGTCGCTAACGAGAAAATGTTAAGTACAAAATAGCAATTTTGAATTTTAATGATTTAATGCAATTAAAATTAACGACTAGGTCGCAGGTACTTGATCTTATGTTCAAGTGGCTCATGTGAAATTGCAAAGAAAACAATCCAAAAAGCATGAATATGTTTTTAATTGCTTGAAAAGAATATAAATTTTTGCAACAAAACTTTTAAAAAACATTGGAGCGGTTTTTTAAAAAAAAGTAGTTCTGTAGGTAGGTAAACTAAATCGTCACCTGATGAGTGCAAAACCTACACACGTAACTTGATTTTTGAAATTTTAAAGATTGCATCGTTCTTCGGCAGAGAACGATGAATATATCCCTAACATTACTGTGTCGTAATTTATTGCACAAAAAGTTTAATGAACTGTTTCCAATAAATACGTCCTTGTCCCAAAATTTTAAAAGTTGAAATTCCAGTTGCCTAGTTCTTGTACTCACAAGCGATATAAAGTTTTGAAAACATTTTTGGGAAAACAACGTGGAACACTAATGTAAGTAATTTTTAATATTTAGATAAAAGTTGAATTGCAAAAAAATTTCATCAACCCGTTTTCGAAGAATCAACTTTTCAAATAAGGATATTTTTTTAAATCAAAAAAGCAAAAAATTGATTTTTTTTATATGCAATATTATTGATACTGTTTATGAGCTCATGTATAAGAAAAATAATTTCAATTTGTTCATCCAATGAGACCAAAAAGTCTCAAATATTAAACGGGGTACTATAGATAGTACTGTTTATAAGAGCACAATAGAAAATAGTTTTGTTTTACTTAAGAAGATAACGCTAATTAACACCTACATTTTTCTTTTAGTCGTTTCCGAAACATAGAATTTTTCTTTAACGGTCTTTCAACATTTATATCGTTGGTAGGTACTGTTGTTATTTTCATTCAAAGAACACGATTTTTTCAAGTATTCCAGAAAATGTTTAAAAATCACATAATATCAAGTTTTAAAAAATTGTCGTTTTCGAAATTGAGCTTTCAAATAAAAAGTTTTTTAAATTTGTTTGTATAAACTACTATTTAACTTAACTAAAACCTTAACTATAAAGAATGTTTAAAATCAATTGAACTTTTTTCAAGAAAACCAAACAAATTGTTCTACTAAACACTAAAAATTAAATAAATAAGTCGGGTGGCTCATGAAGAACCAGGGCCTAGTGACTAACAACTCGCAACCATTCCTGTGTGCGCCTATCGACAGGAATGGAAGGGACCTACGATTTTATGCCGAATCCGAACGGCTAGACGAGAAGCACTTATTCGTGACAAGTGATACTCTTGGAGGATTTGTCAATTCCTCGCAAGAGGCAGTAGCCCTGAAAAAAACTTTTAGTTTTTAGGTGGACGAGGCTGGAAAGCGAACCCAGACCTCCAGCGTGACAGTTGAACGCACTAACCATTACGCTACGGGCTACACTAAACACTAAAGGAACCAAAAATAATCAATTTTCGAAAAAATATAAAAAGTGAGTTCCTTTTCTTATGTTAATTGACTGATTTTTTTTATCAAAACCGTTGGAGCTGGAACCTACCGTAAATGTTGGCCTTAAAAAAAAAAAATGATGACAGACCGACAGAAATACCAGAACCATTTTTCACTATAATCGTAAGAGCAAGTTTAATCAAAATCTCGAGTTCCATTTTCCTTACGAATTCATAACTTGTCATATAGTACCTACTATAAATCGCAAGTTTAAAATGTAAAGAGTTCCGAACTCTCACCAGTAGGTGCAGTGCCGTAAAAATTATTCTTAAAAAAAGTCTGTAACACCCACATTACTATAATGAGAAACAATGAGCAAGTGTATGCGCCAACCGACGAATCTTGCATTTTATTTTCAATGTCAATGTCAAGCTTTTGTATTTTAGTAATATTAAGTATGTATCCGATTTGACTTCGCTATAAAAAAAGCAATCAAGTATCCATATGCTTTTAACACTTTCGCTCACATGTGTTAATACTTTTTTGTACATACATATTAGATAATGACTTTAACGTTATCTTATCAATATTTTCCATCACCTTGTCATAAATGACCTACCTTGTGTGTTGAAATTATAACCGATACTCCTATAGATAATTGACTACAGATAATAGTAGATACCTTAATATATATATTTAGATTTTAATATATAGATACAAAAGCATTTATTGATTTATTACTCTATTCGATTTTTTTGGTCTAAACATAGGAATTATTTCAAAACGTTTTTTAAACCAAACTTCTGAATACAAAAATGCAGGCTAATTGTAATACGATAGGTACACTTTATTGTGTCTCTAATTTCTAAATCAGACTTAAATTTCTTATTTTTCTCGAGGTTCTAGATTTGAGGAGGATATTTAAAAACTATGTTTTATTTGGCAATCATTGTCACCTAAATGGCATATTTTTGTTTTAGATACAAATAAATGTTTGATCCTTGAGTTTGATTTTATCCCATCAGGCTTGTGATATCTTAACTCCAAATTATTTAAGAGAAAACCTTATTCCAAATTTACACGAGTGAAAAATTGCAATTGTTTCTTTCATTTTCTTATTATTTATTACGAAATTGAGTAGGTGTATGGTCGAAAATCCGTCATTATTTTTTGTCATAATATTTTCTGGCAGCAATAATGACAATTTGTCACTCGTGTTAATCCGTTAACACGCTATCATGTTAATTATGTGTTTTTATATAATGTTATGTCACCAAGATTTTCGAAATTTATTTTGTTTAAATTCGTTTGTAGATAGTTAGTGTGGTAAAGACTTCTTTAAAATTATAAACAATGTTGTTTTGTAACTTTCTCTATTTAAAATCAAACCATAAATTCAAAAACACGTTATTTATTTATTATGTATTTGCGCGTGCGAAAATAAATAATAAAATCCACTGCAGGAGAGATCTTCTAAAAACAAATCACTTTGACCCTCCGCAGAAGGAATCTGTGGTTCAAAACAGGATTTAACATTTAATTCAAATTAAGTTTGCTGCATCTATAAATAAAAAAAACAAACAGGCAAATTATATTCAAAAATGCGTGGGATAATCAGTGACAGACGGTCGCAAAATTTATATTCTCTAATATGCGATTAGAAAAGGACAATGAGAACTAAAAAGAATAGAGATGCGGACGGTCAATGGCTATAAAGTTGGTCAAGCAGGTATTTCTTTCTTTCTTTTCATAAATAAAGTAGGTAGGATAGGTATGGCTAACCATATATAACCACATTTGCCCGTTGTACCATTTGCAGTGGTCATTTTTTGGGGCTTTTGTTTTTTTTTTTTCGTCACTTTTGTTAGAATGATATTATAATCAGGATGTCCAGCTTTGCATTTTAATATATATATGATCCAACATGCGGGAACTTAATTATAAAGATCAGGTTTATGTTTTTTTTTTTTTTTTGGTATCATTTTGTTTGAGGGTGAGATTCAAATCAGGTAGAACAGCTCGCTACCTGATGTGTTTGTGCGTGATTAGAACTTTTAACTTCTTTATGCAATATGCATAATATACATACTTGTAGGGAGATGATGGTCAAGCAGGCAGAAGGTATATTAATTGAGTTTGTCGTTTTGGAAGAGCGTATATGTACTTCTGCTTCTTATTGGTGTTTTTTTTTAAAGGTTTCCTTGCACCCGGAAATGTGTTAGACTCTTTTGTTAAAATTCATTTTCTTGCTGCTGGTCATTTGATCATTATTATAATTCGGTGAGAATTTTTGGGTTCTTTCAGAAAACAATTGTATAGAACAAAACATACAAATAAGGAATGAGTGAAATATATATGCACATGAATTCTAAACTAAAATATGGAATCTTCAACTTTTAACTCTTGCGTGATTAAAATATTATAATGTATTGTAGAGTAGTAGCCCGTAGCGTAATGGTTAGTGCGTTCGACTGTCACGCTGGAGGTCTGGGATCGCTTCCCAGCCTCGTCCACCTAAAAACTAGAAAGTTTTTTTTTCAGGGCTACTGCCTCTTGCGAGGAATTGACAAATCCTCCAGGAGTATCACTTGTCACGAATAAGTGCTTCTCGTCTAGCCGTTCGGATTCGGCATAAAATTGTAGGTCTCTTCCATTCCTGTCGAAAAGGCGCACACAGGAATGGTTGCGAGTTGTTAGTCACTAGGCCCTGGTTCTTCATGAGCCGTTGTGCCACCCGATTTATTTTTTTTTTTTATAATGTATTGTAGACTTGTTAAAACAATTACTTAATTTCAAATCGGTCATTGAACTCAGTTATTATTTATTTATTATTTTAAAGATAGCTTAAATGTTCACCTTAAATATACTTAAATCTGCAGTTATAAATTCAAAAATTTGCATTTCGATTGGAGTGTTTGCTCTTATATCGTTAAATTAAGAAATATATTTTGATATTAATTTAGCATCAATGATATATTTATGCGTGAAAGCAGCTGACTAAGATACATTTTGTAATGTCACCAATATTTTTAAATTTACTTTCGTTTCCAGTTCGAAAAAAGAATGATTTTTGTAAATTATTCACTTTGAAACAGGCGTATACGTTAATTAGGATTCAATGCTAACCCTTCAGAGAAAGAAAGAGAAGTATTAACTAAATATAGACACATTTGTAAGCATCTTTAAAGTGCGAATACATTATTCTTGGAACAAACTGCAAAATATCATTTAAAAATGGCAAACAAAGAAAAAGCGATACAAAAAAAATTACGCATACGCCCCAGTGCTTTATATTGTTTTATTTATAATTTTGAATAGTAAAAGTACAGGACCACTTTATCACGACATACGACCAGTTTATTGAAGTACAATACTTCTACCCTCAAAAAAAAAAATAAATCTGCTTTTACGTGGTAACTTTTCATTATCTTACTATTTGTCATTTCTTGAAAATAAAGAAAAAATTCATCAATAAAAAATAAATTTTTGAAATTTATTTGTCAATTCGCCTGATTTCAACAACATCAAAAACCTATGGGGTTATTCGCAAAAATAAATTTTAAAAGACGGATTTTAGCACCTAATCCGAGATGGTAAAGGGTGGTTTTCTCAGCTAAATAAAGGGAAATAAATTTTAAAAACCTCATCGGATCGAGACCAAATACATTTTAAAAAGTAATAAACGTTAGAAGGCTTATTAATATACATATATGTTAACAGGAACATGAAGGGAAGAAAATAATAATTGCGTTCAAGGGTTTTATTATTGAATTTGTTTGTTTGGTGGAAACTAAGAATGCTTAAAACAAAATATGCTTATAAATGTATCCTTGTATTTTTGAGAGAATAGTCACACTGCTAACTTTTCAATATTTTTGATCTAACTCGGAAACTATGCCGTATTTGACTCAATTAACTTTCTGTAGAAAATTCCATAGAAATACATATGTACATAGATGTTTAATTTCAAGAAAACAATTTTTAGGCAGAAACAATTAACAAAAAATAGTAAAATGGAAAAAACAATTAAAATAAAAGAGATCAATCTTTTTTACTAAATTAATCATAACTTTTTTCGGAGCTAGGATAGGCATGAGATTAGCAGTAATAATAAAATAAATTCTAAAATCACATTTATTGAAGATAGAGATTAATATTCTTTCAAACTCAACTATTTTTGCTAAGTTTTTGCACTTTTTTCGCATAAGCCTCTTCTTTTGCTTGCAATTCATTGCAGTTTTCGCATTTGTAAAAATATTCGAATTCAAAAATTTGATCAGATATGACATTCCGTATATAGTGTGTATCTGTCTGCTTGCATACAAAATGCATCGAGACTGAATGGCGGGGTTGATTTTCTAGAGCCCAAATGTTTGTTCGGCATTGTGTATAGGGATTTCAAAATGTTTGAGGTAGGATCAAAATTAAAGGTATCTGCCATAGAATCAAAAAAATATTTTTTTTTCTCAAAAATGGCTTCAACGATTTTCATAAAAAATCAAAAAATTAAAATAGGAAAAAGCTAATTTTTTGCATTTTTTTTGATAGATATTTTTCTATTATTTACCTTTTGATTTTTACGAAAACGGTTCTGTTGATATTTTTAATTTTTGTATTAAATATTATTATTATTATTTTTAAACGAAATTTTGAAAAAAAACTTTTTCAAATACAGGAAATAATATTTTTTATCCAGATACACCTTAAATAATATACATACTTTTGATGGCGCTCACAGCCCAGGATGGGCTTCGGCCTCAACTAACAAGCCCCTCCAGCCAGCTCTGTCCCTAGCTAGCCGCTTCCAGTTGGGCACACCGAGTGCTTTGATGTCGTCATTCACTTGATTGCGCCACCTGTTACGGGTTCTTTCTCTGCTGCGTACCCCATCGGGGTTGGATTCGAAGACTCGTCGGGCAGGTGCGTTGCTGTCCATACGCTCCACGTGCCCCAGCCATCTCAGCCGCTGTATTTTCAGCTTTTTGACCAGGTCAACGTCGCTGTATAGCCCGTATAGCTCGTCGTTGAGTCTTCTCCTCCATACTCCTTCGATACACACCGGACCGAAAATCACACGAAGAATCTTCCTCTCAAAGCACCCTAGCAGATTTTTATCCGAATCTTTCAGTGTCCATGCTTCTGACCCATAAAGCAGGACCGGGATGATTAGGGTTTTGTATAAAGTCTCCTTGGTTCTCTGAGAGTGGGCCTTACTACTTAAATGCCTTCTTAGACCGAAGAAACAGCGGTTGGCAAGAGTAATTCTTCGCTTGATCTCTGCACTGATGTCATTCTGCGATGTAATAGTGGAGCCCAGGTAGACAAAGTCCTTGACAACTTCGAAGTTATATCTGTCCATCGTGATATTTTGCCCGAGTCGACGATGTTGAGATTCCTCTCTCGATGACAGCATATACTTCGTCTTGTCCTCATTAACCACCAATCCCATTCTAGCCGACTCCGATTCAATGCTCGCAAATGCCCCTGCCACAGCTCGCTTCGTTCTGCCGACAATGTCTATGTCATCCGCATATGCAAGCAATTGAACGGACTTTTGATAGATGGTACCGCTGGTGTTGACATGTGCGTTGCGTACAATGGCTTCAAGAACGATGTTGAATAGGTGGCATGATAACGCATCGCCTTGCCTCAATCCTTTCTCAACATCAAAGGAATCGGTGGTGTTCTTACCAATTTTGACGGAGCAGCGAGATTTCTCCATCGTCATCCTGCACAGGCGGAAGAGTTTGGCAGGGATGCCGAGACTCGACGTGGCTCTGTATAATTCGTCCCTTTTCACGCTATCATACGCGACTTTAAAATCGATAAAAAGGTGGTGTGTATCGATCTGGAATTCCCGGGATTTTTCTAAAATCTGTCGGAGTGTGAAAATTTGATCGACGGTTGACTTGCCTGGCCTAAAACCACACTGATAGGGACCGATCAGATCGTTGACAAAAGGTTTTAAGCGGTCACCCAGGATGGCCGACAAGATTTTATAAGCGACGTTTAGACTAATTCCTCTGTAGTTGGTACATTTCAGAACATCTCCCTTTTTATGGATGGGGCACACTATACCGAGGTTCCATTCATCGGGCATACTTTTCTCCAATTCATCTCCCGCTGATTTAAATAGTTCGGCTTGTAAGCCATCCGCACCAGCAGCCTTGTACAACTTAAGTGTGGATATCGCCAGCCGCACTTCGGTTAGGTCGGTTGGACGGAACTCTTTGCCATCATCGTCCAAGTTGAATGGAGCGTTCTGCCTATTAGCGGCATCTTGGCTGTCTTCGCCATAAAGCAGTCTAGAGAAGTGTTCTTTCCAGATTCTGAGCACTGACTGTGTGTCTACTACCATATTCCCACTCTCATCTCGGCAGGCTTCCGTTCTAGCCTTGAATCCTTGGGTGGATCGCTTCACCCTCTGATAAAATTTTCGAACATCTCCCCTACCGCTACAAGCCTCAATAGACTCTACCGCCCGCTTCTCGTGCTCTCTCTTTTTCCTCCTGAGAAGTCGGCGTTCCTCTTTTCGTTTCAGCCCGTAGAGCTCCCGGGCCACTCTCTCAGCAGCTCTTGTTCGAGTCTGCAGCATTGCCTGGTAGGCCTCGTCCTTAGCTGCATGCGCTAGCCAGCACTCTTCATCGAACCAGGGGTTTCGTTGTATTCGCCTAGTGAAACCCAGCACTAGCCGAATACAACGAAACCCCTGGTTCGATGAAGAGTGCATATAAAATGTTCAAACAAATTTTTTTTCCGAATTATTTTTTTTTTAATCGATTTTTCAAAAATTTTTTAAATGAATTTTGTGTGTGTATATAAATAATTACTTTAAATTCGCGTTCCAATTTATTTTGTAACTTTATTATTTTTGTTATCTTTAAATCCAATACAAAAATTGGTTTTCAATAGTATGATACTATGGACGGGAAAAGATAAAATATATCAGAGAATTATCTCATAATACATCACACTTCATTGTATAATGAAATAAAATAAAATAAAATAAAATAAAATAAAATAAAATAAAATAAAATAATATAAAATAAAATCATTTAAGGGTTCAGGTCCGACTCTGTATTTTGTTCCGAAAGTCAATCCTATTTGAATTTGTTTGTTTATGTTACATAATGAATTACCACCTTCTTTGTATCTATAACAAAACAAAAACACTGATTTGAATTACAAACTTATAAATGACATGGTGCCTTTTCTTTTATTTGTTTAGAGTGAAAAAAAACCTTAATAAATATGACTCGTACCGTTTGTTTTGTTATTCAAAAAAAATTCAAGACACCTCTTAAGTTTGATCAAAATCTAGAACTAGATAGATATTTGTTAACTTATTTGCAAAATATTTTATTCATTTACCTTACTACAAGCATATCAAAGTGAAAATGTTTAAATAAATTTAAATTAATTGTTCTGATAGTAAAAATTTGTAAAATAAGTACAAGATGAAATTTGGTATAAATTAACAAAAAAAACATCAATTTCAACTCTAGTTTCAATTGGCATTTTAAAAAATCTATACTGTCAATTATAAAAGTTAAGTTAAAAAAATAAAAAATTGGAAAAATTAAAATTCTCAAACCGCACACAGGTGAATTAATAACAATCGTCATGTGCTCGTGCCACAGCATGACAGTATTCCATTAATACCGCAAACATTATAAACAACTACCTACCTATGTGTATTAAATACAAACCACACATCATCCACGTGTATTTTAACAGCTAGTAACAAACAAAAAAAAAATTCAAACCTTTAGCCCTATTATAGATATCTGCATCTTTATAGTTTTTTTTTCACCAATTCTCATTTTTGCAACAGCAGCAGCCAGCAGCAACAGGCAAACAATTCTATCATCGCTCATTCACTCTCTATGTGGCAATAATGCGATTACATTTACCAATTATTATTAACTTTTTCATTTTCACTCTTTATCTCCTCACTCTCCTCCCTATAAGAACCTGATCGATGGCTGATTCCTGGTGCCAGTCGAGCCTGGGCTAGCTGACATATTCAATAGCCACAGAGAACATATTAAATACATAGATATAACCCACAGGCTATGGGCTAAGCCGCATCGGGGAAGTAAAAGGCAGAAAGGCACATGCATCAAGCAGGCACTGCCATAGCCAAACAGCAAAAGCAGCAACAGCAGTTCCAGCTTCCATTAGCTATAGGTATATTTTAAACGAAGGTATATTATGCATGCGGAAAGATATAGAGAGAATGGGGTTGTAGAATGCAGATGCAGATGCAGAACGTAAACGTTGCGGTGCGCGGCCAGCAGCGGCATCAATGATGCCAAAGAAGGCGGAAGAGGGTGCATAAGGAACAATCGTGCCAATTGCGACCTTGGATTAGCACACCACAGCAGAGCACACAATCAAACTGCATCAGAAACACAAATAGATATGCAAGCTGCTGCTGCAATATTGCTGTAGCCCTACTCTTGTATACATACCTAGTTGCAGCGGTTTTCAGCTACTGACAAGACTCTCTTTTCTTCTAGTGAGCACAGACTAATCGACACAACCACAAAACGGCATAGAAAAAAAAATACAAACCGAAACACGTTACGAACGAATGAATGACATTACACGATTTCGTTTGTAGATACATTCTGTATTGGCGCACAGGCATTGGAGTCACTATAAGACCCCTCTAACCCCTCCCCCTGTATATGAATTACACAATTATCGTTATTATCATGACGATTTTATTGAATTTTAATCGCTGTTTATGTTTATGCTGTGTGAAGTTGGTATAGGTACAGATGCAACGTAAAATGCAGCTATACATAAAGGCTTCTTCTTATGCTTCCTTCGTAGATATATGAATAAAGTAAGTATGAAAAAGATGTTAGTTGTTGAACAAAAGGGAAATAAATATTGACATTGGCACGTGTATAGTCTGATGTATAATGTGTGTCTACCAATCTAGCTTTAATGGATAGATTCTTTAAACACTTTAATTTTGTAATTTATGACTATTTTTGTTGTTGTTTGTTCTGTAGCACTTTCAGTTTTTTTTTTTGCAGTAGTGTGAATGCAGAAAGACAAGTAGACGAATTCTCCAACACTTATTTCCATCGTATGCTGAAATGAGGGCTTGTGTGTAATATGGGTCGCTGTTATCAAAGAGCATGGGAGTACTCAGTCAAGTTCTGGCACTACTCCATTTTTACAGGGTCAAACACAGGCGAACCCTCCGTCGAACGTCATTACCAATAAAGTCAGAAACTTCAAATTCGCAATACCTGTTAAGCTCATCAAGACACCAACTTTCAACTCTTCAAAATTTGTAGTTCCTGAGATATAGGACTACACAAATCACAAAAACTTACTAACTCACTCACGGACAGGTCATTATTAATTATGGAGCACTTCTCATCATCCCAAAATCATGTAATTTCGCAGAACAGTACGGCTTGTGGTGCAATCGAAGGACAAAATCTAAATTTTAGATGTTCCACCTGACCCTGTGATACAAATTATTTAGAACATTTCTCAAGGACCAAATTTTGGCAAGACGAAAAATGTAAGCCAAAACATACTTAACTGTCCCAAATTACAAATTTCTGGTAATTTCCTCTGCTCCAAGCTCCAACGATTGTCTTCAACAATACTCTTTGGTCAGCTCACTATAGAAAAATCGAAATTTGTTTGCGACGCTGCCAGAAGGTAGTATGACTCCTCCTGTACTTGAGAGCGTAAATGATTGTATGGGACAAATCTTCTTTCGGACTCGTATACATTTGCTAGGGTTCTGAAAGACCTTGGTATACACAAATCCGCTGACCGGATAGAATTCCTTCCATTGTTTTGAAGAGTTGTTCTTCAACGCTGGCAAAAGTATACTGTGTAAGCTTATCCATCTGTCGTACTCTTCCGGTCTCTTTCCTAGTTGATGGAAAAAAGCATTTGTCCAGCATAACTAGCGTATCTTCTTCACCTTTAAGTTATCTACCAATTGTACTTACGTTCCTTTTTTCGAGATCATCAAATCGCTGAGAAATATCTCACAGAACAAAATCTTCTCAATGACCAGCAGTACGGGTTTCGTCAATCACTGCTGATCTGACAGTTTATTTTACAAAACAGTGAAACTATTCTTTACATCGTTTTGAAGAAAGTAAGATTATTGCGCTTGATAAGATCTCTTATCGAAAATGTGCGCATTTGGTATATCGATGAATCTCTTCTTCGTTGGATTAGAAATTACCTTTCGGACCGTTCAATACAAGTTATATTGGATCGTGTTAAGTCTGAAATTCAGAAAATAAATTCTAGTATGCCGTAGGGCTCTGTTTTTCTCCGACTCTCTTCCTCATGTTCATTATTGATCTGCTCTCTGAAACTTCTAATCCATTAAACTGTTTTGCTAACGACAGTACCATCAGCTTTTCATATTCATTTTTAGATAGCATTGTCCAGTGAGAAATTAAAAATTTCGTTTTGATGCGAAACCTATAGTTGCTCTTTAGAGCAAGTCAAAATTTTATATTTTCCATTTAGGGGCATGGCAAGTGCCCATTTTCACAGAATTGATATCATGAAAAAAAAATAGAAAAACTTATGGTTTCTTTTTAAACATTTATGTTTTAATGATCGCGTTTGATTAATGGAATCAAGTATTTAAATAACATTTTCAATTCGGTATCCTAGAAAAAAGAGTACGTATGCGTTTAAAAGAAAGCAACGCGGCGGTCTTAAGAGAATATAAAACATCTGCGATTTCATGATAAACTGAAATCTCGTTTATATACGATCTGATGTTATGTTATCTTTTATTAAAACGTATTCAGAAAAATTATTTATTTAGCTATACGAGAAGGTACTTTACCTAAGAATCCTGTATCTCTTTTAATCGATCAAAGTCCCAAAATTTTTAATTTTGTATTTTTTTCGATGAGGATGACGAAATTTAGCAAATCTAAAATTTCTATTTCTATATCTACTGTCATCAACATCCATCAGCACACCAGATTAGACTTAAGTCAAAAAAAAAAAATAAAAAAATTATACAAAACAAAAACCCAAAGACCATTAAAATTTGTTCCGGTTCGTGTGTTTAACGTCTAGACGGATTCAATACACGCAAAAAAATAAATAAATGTAAAAAAAAATTATACACACATTAGTCTCTCAACCAACAGATGATACGAGTATGTCCATTCTATAGGTACATATATAATTTTTTTTAAATTTATTTAGCTTGTAGTTTCATGCGTCACAATGACCTTCGCACAAACAAAGAACAAATAAAAAAACAACAACGTGAAATTCAAAGGCCTTACGAATACAAACAAATTCGCACTACTGAACGAATTATTATACGGATACCTACCTCTCTATACACAGAACAGCCCAACGATGATATCAACTTCTCTTCTTAATTAATGCTGTTGTTGTAGACTTGGAGAAAATATACTTTGAAGTTTAGTGTATTTGATCGAAAAAAAAAGATAGATCATCAGCTATGGGAAGGGATACTGAACCATACATACACTGAGTTATAAACAGTGTTGGTTGGCCTATTTTTGGGAATGTACGTATTTGATAATTTTATTTTTTTTTTTTTTTTTTTTTTTTTTTTTTTTTTTTCATAAAAGTATGCATAAATGGGAAGATTTCAATTTTATCTTAAAATTTTCTTAAAATAGTTCTTTATCAACAGGAACAAATTTAGATCTAAGAGAATTTGAGTAAAAACTTAATCGATACTAAACATTTTACATATAAATGTAAAGGGAGTTAACCTTAGGCCTGGTTCACACGAGATTACGCCACACGTTTTTAAGCTGTACCAGGGGCGTAACTTCTTCTTCGAAAGCTTCTTTATTCGAAGTCATTAACCCCGTGTACAAAGCCTTACAGCATAAAGACAATGATTTACAAAAAGCAAGTATTTTACTAAGTAATCTTTTAAATAGACTTAGAAAGAAATCAAAAATTATTCTTAAGTTTGCTTCTCGAGTCCAGAGATTTAGGAAATGAGTGGGGCGGGTAACAACTGTTTTTAAAAATAAAAGAAAATTGAATGCGCCACTGCTTATTTGTTCGGATGTTTACAGCTAAAAACCGTGCGGTGTAATCTCGTGTTAACTAGGCCTAAGGTGTTTTTGGTGTTTTTCAATTGGTGCGGGAAGATTTTGGAGGCCATGTTGCTTTAGTGACATATGTCAAATCTTTTGTTTATTGTTTAATTACTGATGCCAAATCACCGTGGCAAATTACACGATTCAACATAGAGCACGTCCAATTTTATTATCAAAATGAGTTTGGAAGAGGACCTCAATTTTGGCCGAAAAACTTTAGCGACGACGCGACGCACGAGGCGCATTTTCAGATGAATATGAATGGCTATGTTGTCGTATATGGGACGACACAAAACGACGTCAAAAAGTTACCTTTTTGATGTGGATTGGTCACTGCGTCATTGGTCCATACTTTTTCGAAAATGAAGTTGGATATTTTTTGTAGACAAAAAAGCAAGAATTTGCAAAAATATGCTAAAATAGGTCAAAATATGAACTCTAAAAGAAAATATGCATTTTCGTTGAATTATTCAAAAATATGACCTAATAAATGTGGCCTAAATGTGAATGCGAATAACCACAATCGACATATACCTTTAAAGTGAACATGGGCCTTTGGTGCACGTTTTCTCCAAAATTTATAGTTCTAATGGAAAATATGAAATGCTCTATTTTGTGTAGAATTATTTTATACGATTTTTAATCATATTTTCGAATATAAAACATATAAAAAAACCTGATATTTTTGGAGAAATTTACTAAAACATGAACTGTGTTCTTTTGCCCTACAAAATCAAAGGCCAAAATGTAGTATAATTTCAAGAGAATGCTTAAAGACATCGAAGAACAAAATTAAGCTTATCAAACTTCATAGACTATAATGTCATATCTAGGTATGTACCTATTTTGTCTCTCCCAATTAAAAAAAATCTGTTAGTAAGAAACAAAAGATGCGTTTGATTCAGCCCACTCGATTAGATATGTAGCTAAAAACACAGCCAAATAAACTTGGAGCAGACATGTTATAACAAAAAACCTCAAGGTCAATCCCAAAATAATGATTCAATCTTATGTTTGTTTGTTAGCAATCACAACTCGCTGTTGATAGGATTCAAGCTTAAGAAAAAATACTTCAGGCACTGAGAGGTGAGGAATGGTTATGGGGTATTATATTTAAAGAAAGAAACAAATTTAACTCGTTAACAAACGGCATCATTATATATACCATACCAATACGATCACCTCCCAAGGACAATCTACTGAATCATAAAAAATTACCACTACTGGTTGGTTATTGCAATTACCTGCATGAAAGTGAAATGGATTCGTAAAACGAATTTTACGAGAAATATATACATATATATTTTTTTTTTCCTTAACTTTTTTTGCTTCTTTCCGGTGGTTGTGTGGTGTGTTTGCAATCTATCAATGTCGGCTTTAATAAGCAAAAAAAAAAAAAAACGGGAATCATAAAAAATATTCAAACAATACCCGCAAAAAAAATATAACACAAAGGCCTTGAATTTGACTTTTTGTCAAGTTTTGAATTCGTGTGAATGTATTGTGCGATGCGGTGCGTTGCGTTTGTCGCCGTGTCGGTCGCTTAGAGATAAAAAAAACTTAATTTAATTAAAAACAAAAAATAAAAACAAACAAAAATTAATAATGAAATTTTGGCTTGTTTTCTTCCAAAATTTATAATGTATAGACATGATGTGGAACAAAACTGGTTTATAATTTTGGATATAAGCATGTGATGTGCAGTTTTTTTTTTATCTTAAAAAGAGACTTAGAATTGGCTGACGCAGTCATTAAAAAGAACGTGTCATACAATGGCTATTTTTCTATACATACATATCTCTATTTTTTAAGCCACAATGATTAACTGAAACGGTGATGTGTTCAGAGATTATAAGAAATAGGATATACCTACATACGTATATTGGAAAATGATAAGTTTCAAATTCACCAGAACAACAGTAAATGGTGGATTTTTTCCGTCAGAGTTCTCAAAACATGTAGACCTTTACGAAATCTGAAATCGTAATTTTTCTCAGGGTTGCCAGTTAAGGGTTTCCAACAGATAGAAAGGTTTTATTTTTGATGTGTAACATCTCAACTCTCCCTTTGGGGCATTTCAGTGCTACTTTTTTCTTTGATGGCGATAGTTACAGACACCCGCCTACAAACTCTCAGTTGCTGGCAACTCAGTTTCCTTGTGCAGTCATACATTTTGTGGGAAAATTAAGCACAGTTTAATGACACCATACAATTTTTCAATGGAAAACATTTTTTCTGATCTAAACCTGTGATTAAGGGATGTCGAATTCTTAAAAATGAGTTTGGGAAATAACCCCTAGTATAGCTACATGAGTATTTTCTAAAAACTATGAATAGATATTAAGAAAAAAATTCAAAACACTAAATTTAAGTTTTAATTGCTTAGCTATTGAAGTTCGAGTTAAGAAAATTATAAAATTCCACAAATTATGCAAATAGAATTTAAAAAATCGTCAACAAAAATGAATTTGGAATGCTAGCTGAAATTTATTATTAACATGAAGATAAAAATTCAATTTGAAATATCGAATTTTCAAAACAAACAAAAATAAATTAATTTTATAAAAATAACAAATGGACATAGGGTCAATTTTTCAATAAACACTTAAGCCTTAACTAGTACTTATTCTTCAGATTAAACAAAAATGTTTGCATGTTGCTATAATATATATTCCTCTGATAGCTTAACTGATGATTAAAAATCAGCTCTTAGCCGAAAAATTTCTACTTATTAGTTATTAGATCGTAAAGAATTTTTGTTGTTTTAAATCTTATAGATAGTTTTAAAAATTGCTTGAGACCAAATAAAAAACAATTGACGTCATTTCAAAACTGATTTTTTTTTTTTGTAATTTTGTACATATTTTAAAAATGTTAGTATTAAATATTAATACTAAAATTTTAGTAGGTACAGTTCTCATCAAATTGCAAAATTTCAGTTTGGATATTCATTTAAAGTTTTGAAAAAAAAAATATATTTTTCGCATACATTTTTTAAACTTATGCAAAAAATATTTTTTCTGAATTTTCAAAAAAACATAGCTATTACAGATTTTTAAAAGTTTAATCATAAAAAATATTTTTTTTTAAAATTCCATAATACAGAGATCGGATACTGATATAATTTTGAAATTAGACTTTAACAAGGGAGTTGAGCAGGGAGTGAGTTTTAGTTTTAGTCCAACTTCTTAAAATTATTCCCCAGAAGGAAAGTAAAACGATGATTTTGTATTTCAATTCACACAACAATTTATTCAGCAGTATTTATGTAGTTAGATTCGTATGTGTATATGTACAAATGTGTTTGAATGCTTAAGCAGTAGAAGTTGCAATGCAATGTATTTGGTTTACCCTCTACGCAGGATATGCGAAATGACGCATTAACCCCCTGAATAGGCGATAAAACAAAATAACAAAATTAATGAGAATATAAAAATATGGTTCAAACCAAAAAGACGAAATAACTCCGTCAATGGGAACGAAAAAATATTACTCAGTCCTCTCGTTGTGAAAGCTATAGTACAAAAGGCAGTAGTGTACCGTCGAAGTATACTGTTCGCAATCAAAACCAGAAGTGATTTTATTCTAATTTGGCAGCTTTTTCATACAAAAATTATAATTATTTTTTATTTCTTATAAATGCAAAGCCTACTTATTTTAATTTTTATATGAAAATTATTTCTCTAATTGATAAGTACAGTATTGTTAACATGTTAGGTTTAGATTTTATTACAGTGTATTTGAAAATATATTATGAAATAATTATATAATTATGTAAAGGATAAATGAATGATTACGTTATAGAAAGATTGCATTAGAATTATTAAATAAAAGAATGAATGATGAATGGTGAATGAACAAAAGAAATAATAAAACATAAATAATAACAGAATTCATAATGATTTTGAGTTTGGTGATCGTTGTTGAATGTTGTTGTTGTTAAACCTTTCAATTCCAAAAAAAAAAAAAAATATTTAAAACTGGTGTACCAAAATGTTTTCCTAAAAGTTTTAGGACTCCTAAATATCTGTTTTGCAATTAATAGTGTAAAAGAGTTCTTGTTTTCTTCAGTATATTAAATAATAATTACTAAGAGTTATCATAAAAATTAATTGCCTACTCATTTTCATAACAATTATTAAATTTTAAATTTTTTTTCGAAAATTAGTAAATCAAGAAATGATAACTAATTATTTGAATAAAAAGAAATTAGTAGAAACAATTTTTCAATTCCCAAAAATTGGGTAAATACCGGAAATAATAATGAACCTAGAAATTGTTTTTTTTTTTCCTATATAGGTAGATATTTTATAATTTTTCGAAAGTTATTAATCAAATACAAAATATCTGGGGGTCAATTCTCGATCTGTGAAGCTGTGAAGTGATAAATTTTCCAAAACTTCACACGTTAATAATTCGATTCTGGATTGAATGTCAAAACTTGATAAAAAAAATTACGAAGTTTTGACATTTTATTTCACTTTTTCATACTCATCCAGAATCGAAATATTATCGTTTGAAGTTTTGGAAAATGTATCACTTCACTGCTTCACAGATCGAGGATTGACCTCCTGTTGTTTAATTTTTTTTTAAATATCAAAAATACTCGAACATTCATTTTAAGAGATGACATCAAACTCTTAGAGTAGAGGTGTAATAAAAATCTTAGCACGAATATTTGTAGGAGTGTTCTTCTTGATATTTTGATTTGATATTGAATTTTTGTTCCTTAAATATTAATTTTCTAAATATTTTTTTCCAAAATTTCTAATTTTCTATATACATATATTTGTTTCTAAAATTTACAATTTTACGAGTATTAAGAAATAGTTTTTTTTTGTTTAAAATTAGGTACTTAATGCTTTTCCTGAAATTTTTTTTTTTTTCTTTTCATTTTCGAAATAATTAGAAATATTCGTTTCGAAAATTACTAATTTCCTAAACCAGAAAAAGTTTTTTTATTGATTTTCCTAAAAATAAAATAAAAAAATATCTTGAATTAGGTAGATACTTATTCTCTGAATAATTCGATTTTTTCTGTTCATCATATTTGTTTTTGATTATTTTAATTGTCTAATAGTCTCATTATTAATTAAAAAAAATTATAACTAATTAGTGCAATTGACGACAAAAGTCGATACTTCCGATCACTTTTCCATGCAAATCTAGGCTAAAAAACTTTTCTATAGAAATTAGAGCTATTTTTCATTAATTTTAATTTTAAATTTAATTTTCCAAAAAAAAAAGATAAAATTCTTATTCCAAAGAAAAAACACCCATTCATCATCATTTAATGTTTTAAAGGACGATGAAAATAAAGTATATTAAGAAAACCTTATGGCCAATTTTTGTGGTGCTTTTTTGAATGTGCTACATTAAAGCAACAGCATCTATCTATCCTGAAAACAATTAAAGTAATATTAAAGATGCAAATGACTTTCAGTTTTGCCCCCAAAAATATTTCCAAATCTGACCTAAAAACCTTTTTCTAAAGTAAAAATATAATTAAATATAAGATTAACTTGAAACCCCCTCATTTAAAAAAGATTCCAAATAAAATTGAACACAATACATCTCCATTTAAATAAATTGTTCGAAAAAACAATACTTACATGTATAAAACATTATTATTAATCTTTTAATATAAATCGATTAAATAAAATTTGCAACCCATAGCCCCATGTTGAAAATCGATTTACCTACCTACTATATTATTTTTACCTCGAATTGGAGCACTTCATATAGAAAACCAATAATTTCTGAAAATTACCAATCCTCGGTCAATTTATAAAGAAACTCCCACAAACCATTAACAACAATGAAACCAGATTCCATTTCCATCTCAACGACAAAAGATACTACATTTATTACTTTCTTTTCCTTGGGTTTGTTGCAAAAAAAAATTAACGACTGCCAATGTGGTTACAAATGGATTTGTTTTGCAAACATTATCCGACTTATATTATAGCTGAGCTGTGGATTGTGGAGTCAGAGGCTGAGCCAGAGTCGAAGTCAAAGTAAGTGAGACCGGATTGCGAATTGTGGGACCACCGCGCACCACCAACACATGACAGAGAACAGACAAAATGCCAGTTCCATTGCGTTAAGCGCCTCATTGCGTGCGCCACTAAAATATTTATCGTATATGATCTTGGAATATAATTTGAAATTTTATCGCCGATTAAATGGTGAATTTGAAAACATTAAAATCATCGCCCCGTGCGCTGCGCTGCGATCGCTGTTGGTCATCATCAGCGGTGGTGAGTTAACCGACAGACGAAACGACTGACGGACGCTACGATAGCGACGCCGACGCCACGCGTGCCGAATGCCGTCGCCGCAGTAGGTGAAGAATTCCAATCTGTTTCTTATAGGCAACAACTATTAGAGCCGGAAAGATATGTAGATATTTTGTAGTTTTTTTTTTTGTTTAATTTTTATTCAAAAAATCCTGTTTTTCGCACGCGTCGTTGTCGTTATTGTCGCACGCCTGCGCTGTGCGTATAAACCGTTCTTACAGAAAACACGCTTTTTATAAACGATGATGCGTTGAAAGTTTATTTCGCATCTTAAATACTAGAAATGGGATTTTTATCTTTATGGATAAATTTGTAATTGGGTATTTTATGAGGGCAGCCGTTTAGTGCGGGCATTTTGTATCTGGATGAAATTGATATTTTATGGTAAAGTATCTGTGTCTCTCAATCCACTGGAACGATATGTTGATGATGCTGGTTTGCTGCACTGCGCTGCGCTGGTGGTGTCACAGATGGTTGCAAACGATTGGTGAATGGACACTTTATTGTCACTTTAACATGCGCTGGCGCTGGATGCAAAATGTATCTTTTAAATTTTGGTTTTTTTTTTTTTTTTTTTTTTTTTTGCTAAAATATATACAAAGTCGAATGGATGTTAAATATTAATGCGCTGCGAATCTATGATCATGAAAAAGTAATCATCACGATTTTGATAGCTTGATCTGGGACTACGACTGCGCGACTGCAACTTTGACTAGGATAGGTATACATAGGACTGGAACTGGTGATGTGATGATGGCGATGATGATGATGGTATATGGTCGAAGGTAATTTCCACTTGTCTTGTCTGCCAGTCGTTAGCAATTATTATGTCAGCTAACTTTTTTTGCAGTAAAATTGCCCACAGCTCCATTGGCGATCTGGAAAGGGGGAAGGGGAAAGGGGTGAGTGGTTAGGTAGAGAGACAATCTTAGCATCAGTGATTGGTTATATAGGAAAAAGTCGTGCTAGGTGGTAATAGTAAACAAAAAAATAGATATAACTAGTTGTTGGTGATTCAATGGAAATTAAAATCTTACCATGCATAAGGGCAATGAATTTCAATTGTTATTTGCTCGCGCATATTTAATTACGATCTATCTCTGTCTTTACATAAACCGATTAAAATTTGAATAATCGTCTTATTAGAGTTAACTTAGTAAGGAAATAATATGTGGGCATTTACATTGCTGTTTGAAGTATTTTTTTATAGGCACGATTTATAGGAATTTCTTTTATATACATATGTACATAGTTTTGGGGTCCCACGCTATTGCTAGTGCAACGCCGTGTTATTTTTTTTTTTAGCGGAAGGCAAATTTAGTGTGAATGAAATTAATTAAGTCGACTATTGTGTGAACATAATTTTACACAATTTTGAAAAATATTACTTTAAAATATTCGTTCTCCAATTATTTGTTCAAAATATGTTCAAAAATATTGAAAAACATAAAACAATTCGACAAAAATTAAAAAAAAGGAAGATGCTATAGAACAAAATTATAGGTGTCTTTAATTATTTATTGTCCATCAAATATATATTCTTTTAGAAAATTGTCTCCTATTCGATTGTTTTCTTGTCTTGAACCAAAATCAACGCCCTACACTTTGTTGCTTGACAACTTTACTTTGAAGTCAATTTTATGAAAGCAAAATGGGCATTTTGGTCTATTTCCCACGAATAAGATATATATCGTTGGAAAGCTTAGCCCAAGTACATAATTTTTTTGTATGAACTCAAAACTGTAAACCATGGGGCTTAGGCAGTATATGGCAACAAAAATTGCAATTAGGGCACAAATTAATTGCAAGTTAGAAAGACCTGTAACGTTCATATTCGAAGAACCAAATTTTTACATGATCAAAAATTACGGCAAAAAATACTACAATGTCCCAAAAGTAGTAAAAATGTTTGGTCATTTGTAAAAAACATACGAAATACCACCTCGTCCTCGGTTCCAACGCTCGTCTTCAATGATACTCCTTTTGTCAGCGCGCAAGATAAAGCCAATTTGTTTGCAGCACAGTTTGCTGTTAATTCGACGCTGCCAGAAAGTGTTATGACTCCTCCTGTACTTGAAAGCGTAAATGGTTTTATGGGACAAATCTTCTTTCGCACTCGTGCAGTTGCTAGAGTTCTAAGAAATCTCGATGTACACAAATCCGCTGGCCCGGATAGTATCCCTCCCATTGTTCTGAAGAGGTGTTCTTCAACGCTGGCAAAACCACTGCGTAAGCTTTTCCATCTGTCCTTCTCTACTGGTCTCTTTCCGAGTGGATGGAAAACAGCATTTGTCCAGCCTGTCCCTAAAAAAGGCGTATCTTCTTCACCCTCTAACTATCGACCAATTGCACTTACGTCCCTTCTTTCCAGCTCAAGAAATATCTCGAGGAACGAAAGCTTCTTAATGACCGGCAGTACGGTTTTCGTAGCAATAGGTCCACTGGTGATCTGATGGTATATCTCAGTGAACAGTGGAACAAATCTTAACATCGTTTTGGAGAAAGCAAGATTATTGCACTTGATATTTCAAAGGCGTTTGATAGAGTTTGGCATCAAGCTCTCTTATCAAAAATGCGCGCATTTGGTTTCGACGACGAATCTCTTCTTCATTGGATTAGAAATTACCTTTCGGACCGTTCAATACAAGTTGTATTCGACGGTTTCAAGTCTGAAATTCACAAAATAAATGCTGGTGTGCCCCAGGGCTCCGTTTTGTCTCCGACTCTCTTCCTTATTTTTATAAACGATCTTTTGTCTGAAACTTCTAATCCATTAAACTGTTTTGCTGACGATAGTACCCTCAGCTTCTCATATTCGTTTACAGATTCTCATCCATGTCCTTCGGATGTGGACCTTGAACGGCAGCGTATGATAAGCTCATTAAATTCAGATCTCGACAGCATTGTCCAATGGGGAATCAAAAACCGCGTAGAATTTAATGCTTCTAAAACTCAATGCTGTCTCCTGTCGTTAAATTACATCTCTCGAACACCGACGTTATGTTTCGTGTCTTTCTCTATTTTATCGTTATTATTAAAATCAGTGGTCTAGTGAAATTGCTAGTTGCATTCCTCCCCTTAAAAAATTCAACCGTAATACTCGCGCTTCTAGGAATGCTCATCAGTTTACCCTTGAGCCCAACTTCGGACGTACTGTAATGTACAGAGATTCTTTCTTCAGTCGCACCACACGAATGTGGAATGCTTTACCCGACTCGACTTTCCCCTCTCATTTCGATGTGCAAACATTCAAAACCAATGTGCATCTGTATCTCCTTCTAAATCCTCTCCTACCTAATCGCTCGTGCTGTGTTAAAAACATTTTAAGGGTAGCCATAACCCCTTTTGCGCGCGTGGAATATAAAAAAAAAATAGTGTTCCACAGTATAGGTCACTTTCGATTAACTGAATAGACCACAAAATAAGGAGACTTTTATATAAATGGCCAATAATAGCGAATAACATTATGGTTGCCGAATAATTCGCTTAACCGTATACAAATTCTACTTTTTTATTCGATTTAGCGAATTAAATGAATGGGAAAAATTCTGCGTCTAGTGCCCTCAATTTAAAAATACAACGTTGGAAAACTTAGTTCAAGGGCATGATTTTTGAATATGGACACATAACTGTAAACTGGGGCTAAAGCTATGTTTATTGTCTATGTCTATGTTTATTCAAATTGGCAAAGTATTTTTCTTATTTTTTGGGTCGCTTACATTAGCCAACTCCCATTGTTTAGGACAAAAAAATACTCGTACGTTTGTACACGGAATTGGGACTAGCCCACTCTTGAAATTCAAATCTGGAGCCTTACTACAAGTTTCTAGCAAGCTTGGTTTACGAAATACACCGCGACCTGCTAACTTCACTGTAAAGTAAGCAAGGTAGTATGATTTTTTTTTAAATTAGCGTTTTCAAAATTTGTACCAGTCTTTTCCGGAAAAGCAAACCAAATCTGGAACCTTACTGCAAATGCTTAGCATGCTTAGTTCTTGAGATACACTTTGTTACTCGTCAACTTCACTGTGAAGTCAGTTTTATAAAATTTCTTAAAAATAAAGACTTCAAAATGCGGAATCAGCCTTTAACTTTAAAATTTGGGCCTAAGTATTGCATATTCTTGAAATTTAGAGCCTGACTGTAAATTTAAAGAAGAATGCATGGCTTAGATTATGTCCATGTGACCTGCTATAACTTCACCGCGAAGTTATTTCTGGTCAATCGATTATACCCACTTTTTTAAGAACTGCAAAATCAGGAGTAGAAATGCAAACAAAATGCAAATAAACTGCAAATTACTGCGTTGGTCCCGTTACTCTATAGGTGAAAGTTGCCCTGTCCCCTTCATGGACGTGTTATATAGATATCATAAAAACCCAAAGCAGTAAACAAAATTTGGAAGATTTCTTTTCAAGAAGTAATAGCAATCTTTAAAAATGTCTATCATTGAAAAAACCACTTAGCTATACAACAAAAAAAAAAAAAAAAATTTGAGGTAAGAGTTGATTTTTGAAAGAAAAGGAAGAGAATTGAACAAAATGCCACCTGAGCATTGAAAACAATTTCCAACGTTGAACAAATAAAAGTGATATCGGAATATGAAAAAGCAAAAAAAAAAGTTAACTAACAAAATTGAAATAACTAATAATCTTCATTTTGATACAAAAAATTATTTAGTTTCATTTACATCGAATCTAAAAGAAAAAAATTTCAATTATGGGTTTCAACAAAAGCTTTAACTGTCACTGGCGCCTAATACTAGGATTAATAGCTCGCCAAGTTAGAGAATTACATTGTCCGAAAATAAATGGAACTACTCTCTTTTCAGGTTTCACTTCGACAATATGCAATTGGAAATTTGAACAATCTCCATGCTAATCGATTTTGATATCATATAAATCTCATTCATATCAAAACTACTATACAACTCCATTTATTCAACAAACAAACATTTTTTTATTTATCTATATATTCAGCATAATAATTGCTCAATTACCCATCTAGATTTTTATTTCTGCAGTTGATATCATAATGAAAACACAAAATTAATTGGAACAGTATTTCTATTTCCCGAACATAATCGTTCGATAAAACATACCCATCGAGACTGCAAGCTTAAGAAGCGGAGCGAGTATAAATAAAACGATTAACCAAGGCTAGATTCCAATTCCACATAAAGAGTAGACATATATATCTTTTCTGATATACGTTTACCTACCGCCATTTCAGTAGCCCAAGTCCCAGTGCAAGTCGTCTCTGAAGAATTTTCTTAAAAAAAAAATTATAATAAATGCGCGGAGTTGCAGATGCAGCTCACTTCTTCTTTAAGTAGAGCTCAAATTTATTGAATTCAATGTTTATCTTCTTATAACTTCCCTCCTTATACTTATAGTTTGTTTGTTTTGCTGTTGAATCTTGGCTGCGATTCGTTTCAATTTTCTGTTGGTCATGTTATCATATGTCGAGATTGCATATCGGGAAATTACCAAAGTTTTTTTTTCATTTACAAGCACAATGGAGTATAAATTTTTTGTATAAATAATGTAGCTAATGATTTAATAAAGAGCAAGCATTGTTTAAGTAATAATTAGGATAAAAATATGTAATATATTCATATTTTTTGAAATTCGAATTGTTCAAAAACTATTTTTAAATCTTTTAGAAGCTTTAAAAATAATGTGAATCCGTTCATCCTATAATAATGGTTTGTACTAAAATATGAATAAATATGCTTCAAAAATTTGTTGGACTTAAAAGTGGAAGCAGGTAAAAATTGTGAAAATTATTTATGAGCTAAATACAATTTTTGAATTTTTTGAAAATACTTTATGACAAAAATTCTGTATCTCAAACTTCTATAGATCCTAATTTCTGGATATCCAAAATGCTATAGGTGTAAAATTATGTTTTACAAATTTCGAATGTATGCTTTAAATCTGTGTTTTGAAAAAGTATAATAAAAAAATGATCAACAAAAATGCTAAGCACATGCAAGAACAAAAGGATTTGTTGTAATTATATTTGTACAAATAAATCATTAAAGAACAATCTAAGATTCACTTGCAAGTTTTGTGGAACAACCAATAATTTCTTCATTTTATTGTATTTGTTTCTAAGATTATTGATCTAATGAGATTTTCACAACTTTAGCATCATAAAATCACAACCTTATAACACTAATCTTGTGTTACAATTGTTATCTGAATGTAAGTGCTTGTGCATAAGTGATTAGAAAATAAAATACAAAATAATGCAATGGTGCACTTGGGCGTATACGTACTATTTTTTGTATTTGTTTTGGAATTTTTAATACTTTTAGTAAACATCATGTTGTATTGTATTGTATAGCAACAATTTCAAATAGTATTCTTATAAATCTATTGCAATATACATAGATAGTACAATATACCTATTTAATGTTCGTTTTGTATTTAAAAATAAAATCCTTTTGATAATGTAAAACAGTGCTTTTTAAAGGCGGTCACCCAGAATTTCTCGGGGGTCGCGGTAACAAGGTGGTAATTGAGGTACTTCATTGTGGTCATAAAGTCTATTTTTTCGGTTTTGCCTTCCTATCCATTTTATGCTCATCCGTAAAGATATTTTCCGACAGGTTATATACAACACTTATTTGTTTAATCAATAGGCGTTTTTCTTTTTTAGCTTCGAGCAGAGCATGGAGCAAGAGCGATCGCAGTAAGCTCTGATCAGAGTGTGACCAGTGCTCTCCGATAAAATTTTGAAACACATCTTACGCTTAACTGTCATACGATGCTGACTTTTACTTTTCATCTGACACCTGGCCAATCAAAACTTTGAAAAATTCTGAAATGTGAAGCGAAATTCGGTGTGTTGTGAAATGTTTTGAAAAAAAGAAAAAGAGTGAAGTTGGCTGCGCTCAGCTTTTTGCTCCATTCTCGAACGAACATAAGAATTAAAAAAAATGAAAATTACTGCAAAGACTGCTACGATTTTTGTTCAATTTTTGGCAATATGAGAAAACTTCATCTCGACAAAGGGTCACCAGAATATTTTTACTAACAAATGGGTCGCGTACTCAAAAAGTTTGAAAAACATTGATGTAAAACTCACTCTTTTTTATAATAAAATCGGTTTTGGGCATACAGAATTTTGGTTAAACAAAATTTAAATATACAGAATTTTCTTCACGAGTAATTTTGTGCAACCAGAATTCTTAATTAAAGTATTTTGAAATACATTATATAAAAACAGCATTTTCAACCTAGACAATTTTTTAGATCATACTAATTAAAGAATACACATCGTACGAGCCGTTTTGGTGAAAAAATTGTTTACCTGTTTCAGCATTTTGTTTGGAAGGTAAAGTTATTTTAAATTCTAGCAACAAGTTTCTTTTTAAGTAAACTAGAAATCTCGTTTAAATTGAAGCGTTTTTTGTAATACGTTCGGAATACTGCACTATGAAAATTTTTACTTAACTTCGTAAAGGTTTGAACAATTTTGAAATATAGTAGGTTAATTAAAACAAAATAGGAAGAATCTTATTTTCGTTTTATTTGAATGACCATAATTTTCAAAAGCAGAATTTTGCAAGACTGAATGGAATGAAATCTGAATATTAAAACCATTTATTTGGGAAGGCAGAATTTTTAAAAGCTGAATTTCAAAAGCAGAATTATAAAAAAGTATTATAAATCAAAAAATAAAATAAATAGTACGTATACGCCCAAGTGCACCATTGCAATGTTTTGTGTTTTATTTGGTATTCACTTATGCACAATATTTCTAAACCTACGTTTAACAGGTGGGTTGGAGCACTTACACTTAGATAACAATTAAAGAGTAATGTTTTAAAGTTGTGGTTTCATGACGCTAAAATTTTGAAAACCTCATTAGATCAATGCCAAACATCAGGGTTCAAAAAATCAAGCCATATCAATATTAATACATACAATATTTTATTGTTTTTCTTGATAATCTTAGAAATAAATACAATAAAATAAAAACAAAATTTGATTGTTTCACTAAACTCGCACGTGTGGCTTTTTTAGCTCCATTGCGGAAAGTACTAAAATCTTTTCATCAAAAAATTTAAAATAGTTAATCGATAAACTGGTTTTACCATATGTAGGAACATAAATTTTTTTAGAAATATCTTTTTTACTGAAAAGTAGCCTTTGGCGACATATATTATAGTCTAGTAACTAAATACACATCGAACCTTGCATCAAACCTGGTAGTTTTAATATAAGCTGAGTTGCTTATGATGTTGGCTTAGTTTTCAAAGTAGTAGACACGTTTTCTGAAATACTTTCGTTGCTAAAAACCTTGCTGTTTACCGAATATGCCATTTAAGTACCAATATTGCCTGGGGATGTATTGCATTGCGTTTATCCCTTACAACGCGTTTATTCAAAAGAAACACCTTCTTTATCAGGCATTTAAGTTATTGACTCAAATCTAAATATTTTATTTCTAGTGTCAATAGATATTTGCTACTTTGAATAATTTTCTCACTCTTTCTTATAGAAATAATGTAAATTCTCCTAATGTACTACTAGGGTACTACGGCTATATTAAATTTGGCCCCAATGAAAAATGGCCCCAAACAAAAAATGAAAAATGGCCCCAAACTTATCAAAAATGGCTCCAAACACAAAATGAAAAATTGCCCCAAAATTAATATTAAAAGCAACAAAAACAGAAAAATTACAATCGTACCAAAAATGTTTTGCGTCGGTTTGGGAGAGCCTTAAAAGTACCTTGCCTGACCAGCTTCGCGGGTTCAAGGATTTTAACTCCCTTTTTGGGTCCTCTGTCCCACCCACATATTGTCAGTCTGCTATCAAAGTTTTTATTGTAAAAGTATTTTAGTTTAAGAATAAAAGTTTGGCGCCATTTTTCATAATGAAAGGAGAATGGGCAAAAATATATGAGACCTGGTCAACCTAGTGCCCAGAAAACTTTGCAAATTTGAATAAATATAGGCGAATTGTTTTATAATTTGTCATATACTGCCTAAGCCCTATGGTTTACAGCTCTGTTTCCATATTCAAAAACGATGCTCTTGAACTAAGCTTTCGAACGTTGTATGTCTCAATTGTGGGCACTAAAAACACAATTATTCCCATTCAATAAATTCGCTAAATTGAATAACAAAAAGTATAATTTTCACACTGTTGACCGAATTATTCGCAGACCATGAGAGCAATGAGTTCCTTTATTTTTGGGTCTATTCAGTTTATCGAAAGTGACCAATACTGTCATTTCAACAGAACACTATTGCAATGCATTTTTGATCTTATTGCAATCTTTGTTGCCGTATACTGCCTAAACCCCATGGTTTACAGCTTTGTGTCCATACAAAAAAATGATGTACTAGGGCTAAGCTTTCCAATGATATATATCTCATTTATGGACAATAGGTAGACCAAAATGCCCTTTCTCCTTTTACCCCAAAAATTAAAAATCAAAAAAACACCCCAAAACAATGAAAAATGGTCCCAATTTACAAATTTTAAACTATTTTTCTTTTTCCCCATATACATTTTGGGGGCCATTTTGTATTTTATGTTTGGGGCTACATTTCATTGGGGCCGAATTTCATGTAGCCGTGTACTCTATGTAACGCTTCTCTATTTTCATTTAAAATACATTCAATATAACTGGCTTGAAATTTAGTTCAATACAATCTTGAGAGCGACCATTGAAAAAATATAGTCCCACTTCCCATCTTCTTTTTTAAATAATAGTAGAAATAAATCTTCAAAACGCCACTAGATTTAGAATAAAAGATTCAAAATAGCACACAGCAGTTGCGCTGTTGTCGTTGTCGTCGTCGTCGTCGCTTAACAAAAACTAAAGAAAATTTCAAAACACGGCTCAATATATATATTGTATATATAATATATAACGACGAGCAACCCAAGCGACGACGGACGGATGAAACGCACCACAAACAAAACTTATAAACCCACTCGCTTCGTATTTTTTTGTTTTGTTTTTGCATCGCGGCCATTTCTCGGCGCGCAATAGATCCCGAAAATTCCCATGATTCAATATGAGTCAGGCGCATCTCAGGAAAATAACTACGACGACGACGGCCAAGATCTTCATCATTACAAGCGAAGGGAAAATTACATAGGAAGGCGCACATTGGACTTGTCACGATTGGCCATAAATTTTCGCTACGCTGCGCTGCTCCATACCTATGTGGTATAAGATGCGCGGTAAGAGTGTCCACTTTCCCCCTGCTGATGCCGGGCGCGGGCACTTGGTTGGAATTTTTCTGCGGTAAGGTAATCTTTCTCTCTCTCTTTTCAAATTGCTAAGGTATAAGGAATCAAAGACCGAAGCACCTCAATGCGCGCATCTTGTTGTCGTTCAAAAGCTGGAATTTGTTGTTGTTGTTATTGGAGTTACCATAGTGTACGCGCGTTCTTTCAATAGTAAAAGATTTATCCTCGCAAAGTGAAGGAAGATAATACGAACAGGTACCACGCGGGCATAGGCAGAGGAGAGAGGAGGGATATGAAGAAGTGTACTTTGATAGAAAAAAATAGGAAGACTTAGCAGAGGATGATGATGTTGTTGTCACACACAAAGTTCCCAGAGATCATCACATTGGATTCGGCTGAGTGGTGCGCGGGAAAACATAGTTTTGTATAGCCAGAGGGTTCCAAGCCGGAAGGTAGATAGATATTGTACTGTTCAAAAGTATTTTGGCGAACAAATCGAATTGAAAAGACAGAAAATGTAATAATTTTCCGCAGGGAAATTTATGGAAATTAGTTCAACTTCAAAGAGAGAGGGGGAGGCGAAAGAGAGCGGCAAATAGATATATTTTTTTTTTTTGTATTGAACATTCGGTTTAGAGACAAACCCCCATACCAAGAAGAGATATAAAGAGAGAGATTTGAATTTCACGTTTTTTACAATTTCTAAATTGATGAACCGTTCGGTTTCACATCAGAGAAAGAGGGCGCCTCTTCCCTTGTGTCCTTTAGATAAATTCCCATTGTCAAATAGCTAACCTTACTCTAGAGCTCGAACTATTTCTTGGACACTCCATTGGTCGTGTGTATAGCCATAGAGTCTTGTTCTTTTTTTTTGTATGATTTAGGTCATGTTCCATGATGATGATGATGATGACGTTTAATTTCATTTCGTGCTCAATGGACAGGATTATTTTATAGAAATTAATGGACGAATTGGATTTTTAGGATACACTGATTGATGGTTAGTTCTTTAAGAGAGTTACATATTGGAATTTTTGATATTGTAATGTTACAGAGGGATATAGATAGAGATATATTATTTTAACGGTACCTATATATTGAAAATAAAATATTAGCCCGGTAATGGAAAATCAATTCTTCTCATTTTTCTTATGTCACTTAGGAATTTGATTGTTATAGGTGAATCTGAAAAGATTCAGTGGGATGATCGTGAACCTTAACATTTTCATTTTGTACCTTTACATTTATGTTTAAGCATTTCTACAAGTCGCACACAGGTAAATTTTCCCAAAAACATGGCCAAAACTATGAAAAAAAAATTTCAGATTTGTTGTTGTTTTTTAATGAAAAGTTGTTAAGAAATAGTTTGAGCTTCAAACCGCATTGATCATACGATGCAGATTATAACGGTTTAAGCAGTCGATGCTTTTAAAGTACCAACTTTAGATAGACGAGTGTAGTAGCAAGTTTGGTCTGTGATATGAGGTTGTTTTGGTTTGTTTTTCTTTATTTTTTTTTTTCGGTGGTTTGTAAAACAATTGAGCATAGATTCTGCTACTAGTGGTATGTTCAATCGAGGATGATTTTTTGTTTGGAATATGTTAAGTGTCCTCGTCCTTCATCCATAAGGTTCTGTAGACCAATACGAATTCAATTCGTTCATGACACAACCGATGTAAATGTTAGAGAACTTGATTATGTATATTAAAAATCATATGTCTAATTTGACTGAAACTGTGGTGGTTGAGCATAAAATGCTGCTTACAATGATTGACGGGAAGGTTTGTAGTGAAATTACGGAAACCACTTCAAATGAAAGATGTTTCTTGGTGTTGAGCAAAAAGGTCCAACACAAATCGAAGCTCAGGTTTGGGTTATCCGCCTTGCATGCCTGGATTAGATTTTTTGAATGTTTACTTCATGTCTCCTATAAGCTGTCTCTAGGACGATGGCAAGCTCGTGGTCGGTCAGAAACAAAAGAGAAAATTTAAAAAAAAAAAACAAGAAAAGAATTCAAGAAGCTTTCCTGAACCGAATGGGGCTGTTAGTGGACAAACCAAAACCAGGTTATGGAAGTACGAACGATGGCAACACTGCCCGTCGATTTTTCCAAGACTCTGGTGCTTCGACGGAAATAACAAATATAAATGAAGACATAATATGCCGATTTCGCGTTATTCTATTAACAAGATCGAGTGAATTTCCCATTCAAATAGGTCGATTTAAAGAATATTGCATTGGCCCCGCTAATTTGTTTGTTTCCAATTGGGCAGCTCGGCGAAGAAGCGCAAGAATTCTAAAACAAAGACATTAAGCGTTTTCGATAAAGCTTCGCAAGAAAGTTTTCAGACAGCAAAATATGGATGATATTTTCATAATATTTTAGTTTCTTCTGATCCATTAATTAGAAACTTAAGGAAACTAATCCAACAAAAACGGGTCTTCCATCAGAAGTACTTCAGTTTTCAATAGAACCAGAAGTTGAGTTACCAAAGTCATTGATTAATGATTAAATAATTTGTTTATTTATTTTTACTTATTTATTATTATTTATATTGTATTTCGTTATCTTTTTTAAACAAATTTAGTGTATAAAAATTGTATTTAAAATTGTTCAAATAAGAAATTCTATGCCTTTTTTACAAGAAAACGCCAAATTTCAAAACTACCATTTTTATCCTTTTAGCTTGTTAAAAGTTTTTAATGTTTTTTGAAGAGATTCTTATCCTTTTTTTTATCCGAGATGAAACAAAAAATTCTGGGGTTTTAGGTTTTAAGATTTGTCAGCAGACTTTTTTTAACGTACCTGATGAGTTAACTCTGGTTTAACCTTAAAACCCCTCACTGAAAAACTTGCCCCATAGTGTATGTTTTGTTGCAGTATGTATATGTTGCTACTAACTATACTAACAATTTATGTGTTGGTAATTCTTTAGTTGCTAGATACAGCTTGATTTAATATATGAAAGTGTATAAGAAAAAATAAAGGTCGGTAAAATCTTGTAGATTTGTCCGAAGCAATATTTAAAATACAAAGACATTAAATTTTTGAGTTTTTTTTTTTAATAAAGTCTAGTTCGCTGCTGATGCAAAACAAAAAAAAATAAAAAACTGGCAAAACGAAAATGTAAACAAAAAACTTCGGTCTGCCGTTCTTTCAGTTCCCCTTCGACAAGCAAAATTGCTTTCTATAGATACCAAATTATTTGGAAAACTCTCCAATCTTTTTTCGCACCTCTTTTCTATTTCTGCGCACGGGCCTGTGTCGGCTCAGTAATAAGTGTTAAAAAACACAAACAATTTTTTTTATTTTCTGGTCCAAATTTTCAACAAAAAAATTAAAGTGCAGTTGTAACCATTGAAATTATCCTATTTTTCAATAATGATATTTTAAATGACTCTTTAAAAGAAAATCGAACACAAATGTATGGGAAAACGGATTTAAAGTTCGAATTTACTGCAATGACTTCTCCATTCGGCTAACTAAGAACACACCCTACTGTTAGTCAATCGTTTTCAAAAACAAAGAGAATAAAAGGAGTTCAATCAAAATTCCGGCGGCTGGCAGCGGCGGCGCTTACATGTTTATAAATTTCATAAGAATATGGCAAAAATATACCAACAACAAAAAAATATACCACTTTCAACGCCAACGTAGAAAAAAATTTGCGTGTGGTCAATCGGACTGTGAGTGCAGTACGCGCACTCGCCTTACAAGAAAGATGGTATACATTTTCTAAGATACACACTGCACTGCATTGCACTGTACTGCACATTCACTTACTCAAGACGGAATTTGGGGCAAGAGGCAGGAGTTTCTATAAGTATTTTGAGTTTTTTTTTATATCTTACCCCCGGCTGTCGCGGGTTCAGGAGTTTACACAAAAGATAAGGATTTGCCGCGCATCGTGTATGTGCAGAAGACTGAGACTGCAGAAGTTCAGATATATTGATGGTGGTCTTTTATTTCAACAGCCCGAACGACGATGGATGGATACATTTGTATATATCTTTTGAGTGAGAGGGGAGTAATTTTTGCAAATAATTTTTTTTTTTTGTTTTGTTTAGACGCAGAGATAAGGAATATAAACGGCTTCTAGGAAGAAGATCCAGTAAATCGGTGTTCTTGTGTGGCATTGGGTGGGATGGTTATATGATGATGATGGTGCATTATTGCATGCAGCATGTACATATGTATGTGCATTGGGGACACAATCTTATTGTGGGGTGGGTGGAACGATTTTATGCTGAAAGATTGCATAGAAATTGATGGGCATCTACTTTTTATGACATGTTTTTTTTTTTGCTCTTTTCCATTTTGTTGCTGGGATAGTGACGAAATATGAGTTGCTATATGGTGGATTAAGGCTTGGCTATTGAGGAATCGATACCCTCTAATCATTCCATACGATTTTTTCTCTCTCAACCCAGCCTTTTGTTTCGTCGCATCTTATATGCGAATCACCCTCTGTATATTTGAGAGAAGCTAAATTTTCAAGATCTTGGTGAGATATATATGACTTTGAGTAAAAACAATTATCCTCTTCTTTAATTTTGTATTTGTTATGTACATATATGTATATCTATGTGTATGTACTCATTTTACTTATTGTATTTTTTGGTTTTCTCGAAAACAGTTGTGTTGTCATTTTTCATTTTTTTTTTTATATTGAAGCTTCTAAAAAGATTAAACATTATTTTCAACCAAATTTTGTTTGAAAAGTCAATATTTTGAAAAAGACTTGGTCAATTTTTTAAAACTTGGTTTAAAATATTTTTTTTTTTTATTATTTTTTACAATATTATCATCATGTTTCTAAATTCAAAATAGCGGTACGTTCCATTAAAATGTTGACAAATTGTTAAGAAAAAAAAATATTTTTTTTTGAAAACGGCTCCAAGCACTCTGATTACAAAGATGTGTGTGATTATGTAAGTAGTGCAATCTACTTTCAAATAGAAAAATATTTTATTTTGCATTCTTATTAACGGTATCAACTGCCTACAGAACTACTTTTCATATTCTCTCATCATTGGATAAATCTATTGAAAAGCAATAGTAAATTCATTATACAGACTGACCAGATAGCAATGATGGTTTCACCGATTATAGTATGCTTCAACAGCTGTTAAAGTTTCCAATGACAGATATCTGGGATTCACTATGCTTCGCTTCACGCTTGTTGAACTTGTGCAAATTGTTAAAAAATGTTGTCGAAATTCCGACTCAGTTGTGAATTCGGAGTTCCAGAATTTGGCAAATGGCTGTTATTAGAGCGAACACAATTCTCAAGTATTCGATCAAGCATCAATCACATCCACAAAGATTAACTGTTTGGTGCGGTTTATGGCTTGGTATTATATTATTTCTTTCAAACCTTACCGCCAATGGTCTCTAATATAGAGCGATGTTAACCAACTTTCTGTGCCCAGAGCTTAACAACATCTATATATCCGTCATCACACGGCGAGCGTTCATCAGTTGGTTCAAATATTGGTCCTTAGATTTTTCTAAATTCTTTATCATATCCAAAATGTTCGGTAAACCTCTTTCCATTTAGGAAAAAAGGCGAATCTTAGTTCACACTTGAAATGAAGATGGCGGGAACCCTGCAAGTAATTTATGGTCCTAAACTCAGTTTTAAGCTTCTTATTAGATATCAAAACAATTGCAAACACACAATTTCTTCCCCAAAGCGACTTAAAGGCGTTATTATCTAAAACCATACGAAATTAACTAGGTAGGTATTTCACAAAAGATAAAAAGTAAAGTCAGTTGATAAATTTAAGCTTCAAAATATTTTCAGCCTCAAGCGATCAATTATTCCCAAACGCACATTCCATACCTAACCTCTCTTAGATCACTTGCCATAAAACAAACCAAACAAATATCAACATTTCATTCATTTTTTTTTTTAACTAAGACAAAGTTGAAAATTCCACAAAAGTCGCGTAATTACAATTAATGTCCTCGTTAACAAGCGCAATTTTAATTTTAAAACAATTTGCATGTGCACTTTGAGGCTATATGAACAACCACGCGCGGACAAGTCCAAAACGATCTTTCAACCTTTCCTTCCTTCTGAGAGATCACAGAGAGTGTATAGAGGTACATTGCATTCAGACCCAAACCAAGCTCATAGTTTCCATTTTAATGACCAATGCTCGCTCACTCAGAGGCTTTTAACATTTTTCACAATTATCATTGTGTGGCTAGAAAATTGTCTTTGAACATTTTTGTTGCTATATATTCAAATAAAACTAATTTTCCAAACGTGATACAACAAACATTTGCCCTCCCCCAAGACACACACCCATCGCAGAAAAATATTGTTAAAAAAAGAAATATAACATAAAAAAGTCGTTTACAGGATGAGGAAAATCTAACCAGGAAATCGACTTGCGGTCGTGTTGTGGCACTGTGAAATGCTGTATCTGCCTACATCTGCATTCTCTGCTGCTGGTGCTGGTGCTGGTATAGCGAAGCAGTCGAAAACATCCTTCGGGCATTTTGAAACTTTAATTTGAAAAAACGTTCGCACATACGATAGATGGTGTTGGTTTTGTATTCGTATATTCGCTTTGAAAACGCCCGGAAGGAGTTTTTCCTTTCGGAATTAAATGGGAGCGTTTGGCATCGCATAGTGATGGCGCTGGGAAGAGCTTAGCAAACGACCGGCCGGCGATCCGCACCTTAACACCAGTTAACTGTGCTAATATTAGATCGTATATTGTTGATAAATGCTATAGTCTGGCTGAGAAGTACAAAATCGTTTAAATTAATTCCTTAGGATACATCTCAATTGAAGAAACATAAATTCAAATTTCTTTTGAATTTTAGATTTTTGACACATTTTTGGCTAATTTTTGCATTTGTTGTTTCTTTTTATTTTCAGGTGGTCCTCTCGGCCTGTTCATCATATTTCCAGAGCCTATTTCTGGACCACCCCGAACGACATCCAATTGTGATATTGAAGGACGTCCGTTTCACTGAATTGCAAACTTTAGTTGAATTCATGTATAAGGGCGAGGTGAACGTGCAATATTGTCAGCTATCTGCATTGCTGAAGACTGCTGAATCGTTGAAGGTAAGTTTTTTTTAGTTCTCACACACACAAAAATATATTTTTTACTATGCAACATCAACAACAACAACTAACTTAAACCAACAAAGATCGATGGTGACAGGTGTCAATATATATTCTTTTTAAGTGACAGGTGTCAGGTGGCCTACTGACAGGTATTGCACGTATATTGTAAATTATGTGTGTTGGTGTTAGAATGAGGAAAGAATTTAAAAGTTAAAGTGATGAATGATAAGTCCACGAAAGAGGATAGGAATAAAATGGCATATAGGTAAATGTATAGAGAAGATAATTTGAAAAAAGTTTGTTGCAATTTTACGCACCACCTGTGCTGATAGAAAGATGTATTTATTTTTATAGTATTGCACATGTCTTCGTTGAGTTTGTGACATTTAAAAAATAATTTGATTAATGGCTGATGCATGCATAGGTATTTTTTATGTAAATATATTTTTTGTAGGTGAATTGCAAGTTGAAAAGTGTTGAAAGTTGGAAACAGTGCATTATTGGCACGTAGAGGGATATAGAGAAAATTATTGGTCACTTGAACTGGCATTCAATTGATGACAGTTGTTGTGCGCGATTTAGTGGTTTTAGATAATAAGTATGAAGAGGGTTTGAAACCGAGTTATGAAGGTGACTGATTTGAGATAATCAAATGAAATTCGATCAGAGTTTTAACTGATTATAATTTAAAAGATAAAATCCGGTGTACAAAGTAAAAAAAAGCTTTTTGTAGAAATATTTGAACCGGGGTTTATCCTGCCTAGGTTTAAGATTTTAAATCATCGATTTAAGTGGATTAACTGATATCTTACCATTTTCCGGGTTCAATTAAGTGATTATATACAGGCTGAAATCGGTGGGACGAAATCTTTGATAGAAGCTAAATGAGCAGAATTAACTCATTGGCCGCATTCAGATTTGTATGCAGAGCCCGTTAAGACACAGCTGATGACAAAACAGCTGTTGCTAACAAACTATATTTAAAGCTATCCAAAATAGTTTGAGATACACAGCTATCTCTTAATAAATGCCATATACATCGATACTTAACTGAGATAGAAAGCTCTGAATGCAGCCATTACTGTTTGAACTATAAGTTTTTGTTCTGCTAATAAAATAAAAAAAGTGAAGAAGTTCGAAAAAACTCGGCTATAACCTAAAAAATATTTCCCACTAACACAAAAAAAACTTAAATAACTTTTTAGCAAAAAATTAATAGTTTTGAAGATAATGATCAACTTGCGTTTTGCAAAATGAAGAAATTCTCCAATACAATGATGTGACGAAAACTTCGACGTAATCTAAATAGCCTTTTTTAATGGTACGAAGAATTCTACGAATTTTGTTACACAAAAAAGACTGCGTCTGTCATTATTTTATCTGTAATTATAAATTAATTTTGCCTTTTCAAACTGTCTTTTTGAATAAATCAGACTAATTGGTTCCTTGTTTTATGGTTTGTCCGCGCTAATCTAAAAAACTAAAAGTACAAATTTAAAAACTTTTTTGGTTTTTCAAAGCATATCATTTGCGAATGGTTTTAAGGTTAAGTGTTTTTGAAAATTTAGCTTTTTCGTGGGTAAATTAGGGTAAAATCAAAAGGAGATGACTTTAGTAAAGGATGCCTATACAAATTTGGCCATTCCTAGAGTAAACTTGGGTAAAAACAAAAAAGAAGTTATGACAAGAAAAACAAGAAAGGGCTTAATATTTTTAAAAAGTTAGCTTGGTTCCTTATTATAAATTATACTTGTCAATGCAATAAACAAACTTAATAAAAAAAAGTAAAATGTTTCATCTATTAAAAAAAAGAAAACACATTAGACTGTTATATTCATTTATAATTTTGTATGCCCGAGCCATACCGGAGCGGGCCAGCTAGTTCATTTTTTTTCAAATATTTCTATTTTAATTTTTTTTTTAATCAATTTACATATTCTTCTAATATTAACTTTACTATCATCTACTTTCTACATATTAAAACTAAATCTTCTATTTCCTTGTTTTAGGTTAAGGGCTTGGCAGAGATGACAAATCAAAATACCGCCTTGCGAGAACCTGAACGTGAACCGGACCGCTTGCGGCCACACTCACAACCAAAACCATCAACCTGCGATAGCCCCTTAGGGGGTTCAGCTTCAGCGCATTCGGCTGCCAACTCAACAACATCGTTGCATCATAATTCATTGCAATCGTTGAAACGTGAAAGCACTGCTGCGGAGCGCTGCAGTGTGTCGCCTCCAAAGCGACTGCAACAATCCTCTCCTGTACCGTTAGACCTCTATCAGAGGCGTTGTCCCAGTAATAGTGGTGGCGGTGGTAGTGGTGGTGGTGGTGGCGGTAGTGGTGGTGTTGGTAGTGATATGTCGGCCATCTCTATTTGTGGTGGTGCAGCGCGAACATCAAGCAATATTAGCAACAATAATAACAGTAATATTAGTAGTAATAATAACAACAGTAACGATGATCCTCTACACCAACATTTACTGCACCATCATCATCTGCAGCAGCAGCAACATCAGCAACAGCAACAGCAGCAACACCACCACTTGGTTACCTCGCCCCCGGAAGACCACGATCGTGACAGACCAAGTTCCCCAAACGATGATAATTCTTCAAATGACCCGCACTCGATTGGCATCAATATGAGCCTGAGTGCGAGTACTGCCGCCGCTGTCGCCGCCGCTGCTGCAGCATCAAATAGTAGTCAACAATCGTCAACCTCACAATCGGTGGTTGTTCCTCCTGTCAACTCGTCCAGTACGTCAACTGCGCCGTCAGCTACTGCAGCCAGTGTTGCCACAGCATCATCCTCTTCTTCTGCAGCAATACCATCAGACCTCACGAATCGACCACCATCCAGCAGCGGTGGCGTTGGCTGTAGCGTTGGTATCGATCGTCCTAGCAGTAGTGGCAATCTACCACCATCCTCTCTAACGCACACGGCCACTTCATTGTCCAGCAGGCTGGCAAGTCCAACACCAGCTGGAAGCAGCAGTACCAGCGTCGTTGGCGGCGTTGGCGTCGGTGTCGGCGTCAGTGGAGAATCTATAGCTGGACCCTCGGGCCTTGGGCCGGTGCAATCGGTTCCACTGGTAAGCATCCGAAATGATATATCTATGTGTTCCTTTTGAATGGATTAAGTTATCTTACAGCAGCATTTTTTGTTACAGTCTTTGAAAAAGGAAATCGACTGGGACCGCAACGATGAGAAAATGTCATTTGGAAGTAGTGGCGGTGGCGGTGGTGGAGGTGATCTCGATTACCGCACGTCACATGATTCGGTAAGTGATGGAATGTTTTCCTTTTTTATTTTTTTTTTTTTCTCTAAAATATTTAATATTTTTATGTTATCTTTTTAAAAGAGAAAATCGCTTTAAATGTCCTTAGAAATTATTTTTTTTTTTCAAGTTTTTGTGACTTCTTCCTATGCCTTTGATTTACAAAAAAAAAATAAATATAAATTACAATGTTATATTTGAATTTATGTATATTAATTTTGATTTTATATAAATTGTGTGTGATTGTCAGGATTCGTGCACATACTTTTTGGTTTATTATTAATTTTGTTTTTGAATTTTCATTTTGCATGGATGAAATAAGTGATCAAAGGATCAGATTCAGCCTTTGAGTTTATCACTTCAAGGGCTTGAATTATATTGAGCATGCTTACGTGTCTAATCTAAGTGTTTATATATAGCGCGTTAGATATATATTTTTAAGACTAAAAATTAATAAACATACAATTATATATCTTTTATTTTTTATTTTTCCTATAAGTAAATATAAAGGGGCGTATTCATAGTCATTTTAGACCTGGGTCTAAGTTAAACATAGGTTTAGTTGAATTTGCGGACGTTGATTCTATTTTTTTAAATTTATCATTTCAAAATATTTGAAGCTATTTGTGTAGTATACCAAGCTAATTATCTCATAAAAATATAAAACCAACAATTTGTAATTAAAATCGGTCTCTATTCATTAAGCCAAAATTGTCTTAAACTGTAGTTTAGTAAAACTTGGGTCTATCTGCGACTATGAATATGCCCCAATATATTTAAATTTTAAACTTAAGCTTCAAACAAAATATATAGTGAAATTGCGAGACTCTGAATAAATTGGTAGATATGCATTGATGATAATTCAATTTAAGTCTTCATCAATGTTGGTTTTCTTTACGGGTGTAGCTGGTAGCTCCAACATAACCACGCTAGAGTGGTTAAATTTATCGTTAAAGACAAAAACTAAATATAGAAATAAATACAATTTTAAATTTAAATAAAAAAAAACTCTCAAACAATTAAATGAAAAACATAAAAAAGCAAGCACTCACAATATGGAAATCTACTTATTGACTGGAAATAATTATAACTTTATTTATGTGGAGTGCAGTAGATTCATTTTGTTCTTTGACATCAAACAAATTACAAGTAAGCTAATTTTTCATACATACGAGTACAAGTAGGTATATGCTTCTACCGGTTGTTGTATGCTTATTTGTTCGCTCAGGTGGTACGACTATAAGATTATAATGATAGTTTCAACGAGAACTTAATCTTACATTTAGATTGGATTAAATACATCTGTATAAAGTTTCCATCGCGACAAATGGATGTAAACATGTAGATTTGTAGATTTTGTAGATTTACTTTAATAGCAGCATTTAAAATACAGATGGTATTTCATGTTTACTTGTGATATAGGGTGAGCTTTTCGTAAAAAATCGAATTAGAGATATTGTCAGACCTAACCGAAATAGTATGCGTCTGTCTATACCCTGTACCTTGTCCTATAGCATAAACCAGTGAAGCAATTTTCAACAATCTTTGAACTAATGGGGTTTTCCATTGGTACAAAATTTCAATACTTTTTTGATACATATCTGTCAAAACACTGATTCTGACAAATAAAACCTTCCATTGGCCAAAAAATATTGATATTTTTTTGATTCTGAATCAATTTTGCAGATCAGTATTTTTCGGTGGATCTACCCCTCCTTTTACTAACACCAGTACAATTGCCAGCTGTTATTTTGATGGAAGTGCATGTTTTCATTAATTCATTTCAGTAGAGAAAGAAACTTTTTGTGAAAATATAAGGACTGAAAAGTAATAATTGAATTAGAATGGAAGCAGTTTGAAATGAGTCGATAGCATAGAACTTCCCTCATAATTAATTACAACTTTGTAATCGTCTGGTAGTAGCCCGTAGCGTAATTGTTTTATTTTATTTTTTTTTTTTTGTAATCGTCTATTTATAATTTAAAAATTGAAATCCCATCAAATGAAAAAACAAACTTGAATGTATAAAAACTGTTGACTGATTTTTTTGTATTCGTCAGCCGATACCATTTACAAGTTCACAGACACAGAAATATACCAATACCATATCAAAAGAAAAATCAATTCAAATATCATTCCATTCGTCACGAAAAAAATCAAATTTCGCATCAAATTCCTTATTTACCAATGGAAAACCCCATAAGAATTCTTACGCGGGGATAGAAATTTGTGAAAGCTCCACAAATAACGGTACATGCTGTATATTCGTTATGAAAACAATTATTTGTCTCAAAAACTGCTGTAATGATTTGGAAAAACAATTTACGAATTACTGTTAAAGACAAGGTCAATATTTTGGTTGAACAACGAACAACGATTAGATATTAATGGGTACCTAAGAACGGTTTTTGATTTTCAAATTTCTCGTTAACGCGACCACCAATTTGAATCAAATTTTTAATAAAAAATTTCCATAGGTACAAAGGTAGAGATAGCATCCTCGCTCGTTGACCCAATTAGCGTTGTAGTGCACCGGTTCGATACCATAACTCGTTTGACCTGTGGGTTAAAGTCGGTTTTTAAAGAAGAGAAGGGATTTAGGGACATCCCAGTGAATCATCACCTACGCCCTGAGGTCAGCTGCATTATGCCAAGGTAGGCCATTTGCGTATTTGCTCAAGACGCGTACGATCTGTTCCCTCAGAGTGATCATCAAAGCACACAATCGGATGTGGTAATCTCTGTAAATTCTGTCTGCTTTCTCAGCTTGAAATATTCTGGTCACCAGAGCAAGAACCACCCGCTGTAAGTAGGGCTGGCCACGAGACGAGAAAAGTCGAAAAGTCGATCGCGGTCTCGCATGACGAGACCGAGACGAGACGAGAGTTCCTTTTAAGCAACCGAGACGAGACTTTATATTTGGACCGAAATTTACAGAGAGTCTAATAATTTAAAAAATCCAATTTCAATTAAATATTTATTTTCTTCTGCACATATTCAAACTATAATCGAAAAATATATTTCGTTCCAATTATCATCAGTTTGTCCGGAAATCGAATTTTCCAGAGACGAGACTTAATTATATGAGACAGATACGAGACCGAGACGAGACTGAACATTTTCGATTATAACGAGACCGAGACGAGACTTACAAAAATTTCGCAAAGTCTCGTCTCGTGGACAGCCCTACTCGTAAGACCGGACATCTTTCTTGTATTTGGAATATGAAAAAGTCTCAATATAGGATGGCAGTCTGCATCTAAAAACCATCTTCTGTGTGATCGTCCGTTCATAAGCTCCCTTAAGAATACAGTAGTCTGCTAGTTAACAGCCATAGAAGTTTGACGAAGAAAATATTGCAAAAGAAACCGAAGGCAAAGTTGAGGAAAGAAAAGAAATCAAATCTTTGATCTTCATTTAGGAAAGTTCGTTAAGGTCGTCAAGAAATGCATTTCCTCTGAACATATGCCACTAGAACAAGCATAATGCAAAATGCGGCAAAGTCTTCTAAAAGTCATTAATGACAGATGTTGAACGATTGACACTTCTTGTGAGGTAAACAGGAATTTGAGGCTTGACAAAAAGAAGACCACCTTTTACTTACTTAAGCTTATCACCCAGGTGATAAATTTTCACAAATCTTATTTAAAATGACCAAATCATGCCTTCCTTATTGCATTTAGGTGTCGGGATGTCATTTTGACAATAGGGTTTCTTATTTAATTTGATGTGAGTAACCTTTTTATTCAACTACATACATAAATTCCATTGGAATTTTTTTCTCAAAAATTTCTAAGCGCCTGCTTGATGGCATGCATCGCCTTATTTAGTAGGTACTAACTTACTGGTTTAGGCTCTAACAGTTCGTCTTGTTTGGCATGCCAACGTGTCACAACTAAGTCCATATCTTTCAAGATGTGAAAGCGGAGGAGGGCTCATCTCATTCACTTGTGAATACCGTATCCTAGCTAGAACAAGCAAAGCAGCTCACGTCAAACTAGCCAATGTCTTGTATTTGACACTATGGAATCTCCAACCAGAATAAAGTATGACTCAGGGAGGCTTCATTCGCCATAACTTGTTTGGATAGTGATACCAGCGGCATCATCTAGAGCTTAACTATTTTAATCAGCCAGTCATAGTTACACTATTTTATTAAAAAAACTCAAGTTGAACACGCCTAAATGAATGGCACATCGTTTAGAAGAAATATAACAAATTTCTTAGCCGCTAGTTGCGAGAATTAAAAAATTTAAATCAGACTTTGACGGTTTTAATTCAATCGTGGGTTCGTCTTCATATATATACGTGTTAGAAAAATATCAATTTGTTATTTTGTAAGTATCAAGTGAACTTCACTAAAAGAAAATGTTTCGATAGCCAGTTAAACCTCCAGATAGTACTTGTTCTTCAGATAAAGCATATTACAAAAATATCAATTTGGTCTAGTACCCATCACTGTCAATTTTTGTAAGTATCAAGTGAACTTTTTCGGTAGCTACAGTTAAACCTCCAGATAGAACCATTGAGTTTATAAACACATAGAGGAACCACCTGATTGTTAAGTTATCACCAGTCTAGGCGGCGCCCTTAATTGTACCTAGAACAACAACCAGTGATAATCAATACAGGAACCATTTGCTCTATAAGACAGGCTATTTCTCCACTATTTTCACAAATAGTCTACCTTAAGGTGGAAATAGTCTACCTTAAGGAGCAAAGGGTTTTTATATTGATTAGAAAGAACTTATTATTCTCGATTTTCTGTTAAAAATCCTGGTAGTTCTAGAAAAAACTAATAAGCTATAAAACGTCAAAGAGCATTATATACTTAAACACACTTTTTTCCCAGGGCAAAAGAAAGTTTTCAGTGAAAATCTTTTGACTTTAAAACTCCGAAATTGCGAAATTCTATTAATTACTTTTAGAACTCGAATTTTTCAGCCCCATTAGTAAATGTACGCATGTGATGCATTTTGAAAAGTATCCGTTATTTAAGGTCTAATTAAAGTTAAATTTCAAAGAATTAATTAAAAGTTAAAAGTCAAAGAACTACAATCAGCCACCATTTTTATTCTGTATCTACCTATACATACATACAACCAAATAAAGTTAACCGACATCATAAAATAAAACTCAAAAACCTTATTGAAATGAAGTTCAAATAAATATAAAAGATTCCGTTTTTCTTATTTTTTTTTGTTTTAATTTTAAATCCCATATGCTGGACATTTAAGTGCAATGCATTTTTATACATAAACATATGTATGCCTGTTGTGTTTGTATATCTTTCTACGTACATATATAAAATATGTAGGTAGGTATATATCAAAATAATATACAAGCATACTTGTAGGATTTTGCACTCATTTTCATTTTTATTTTCACTTTTTATATTTTGTTCGTATTTTGTTTTGTTTCTCGTATTTCTCTCCCGTTCTCCTGTATACTATTGACTTTCGTTTTTTATTATTTTTCTTCTTTATTCCGCGCTTCGTTCATCATTCATTTTAGCTCGAAGCAATTTTATATACAACACATTGAATCAGAGCCATCAACCTTCGTAAAATTAAAAAAATAAAAACACACCATCCCCACATTTGCTCACCCGAAAAAGTATACACACTGCTCACGTTCGAAATCTCCCTTCTCAAGCCCCGTCCGTTACTCAGTCGATTCTCACTGACATTCAACGCTACGTGGAAAAAATGTTTTCCAACGAATTTCCATCAACCTCTGTACGTAAAGTACCTCCACTCCACTCCACACCACACCAACCTCCCTATGGTCGAACGAAAGCATCAAGTACCTCCAGTGCCACACGAGAATTGCACCACACCATATGCAATGAAAAAAATGTTCGAGGATAAATGTATCCTTTACCCAAACCACCATCTGAGCACTCATACACATATAATAATTAAGGAAGAAAAAGAAAAAGACGCATTTTTGTTAAATTTGTTTTTATTTTTTTGGCGGGAAATTTTCACAAAAAAAAAATAAACCAAAGAAAACAAATCAAATTCACTGCATACTTTTATGCGAAAACAGAAGAATGATGATGGAGCTTTTGCTGATGCTGCTTCTGATTCTATAGTGAAGTTGCTGCTGGGGCTGCTGTTTTTGTTGCCCTTTTGCGATAAGGCAACGCTCGCATAAAACACTTATACATTGAAACCGGGTGTGAATACATACATACATAGAATTCCATTAGAATAAGACGAAAAAGTAGGCAACAACAAAAAAACAAAATAAGAAAACAACAAACAATTTAAAACGACACAGAAAAGGGAGCTGGGGTATTTTTGATGGTTGACGTCTGGGCACGTTTCCTAGCTTTCGTGGTGGGGTTGTTGTTTTTGTTGTTGGTTGTCAACGTTGTAGTTGTCATCGGCGCGGCGGGCGTCGTTGTGGCTTACACATACTATATCTTAATTTTATTTTTTTAAATTTAAATGTATATGGATTACTTGTGTGCATAATACACCAGGTTTTCAGGTGTATGTGTATTCACTTAGATGTCCTGTCAATTTATATGAGTAATTGGATGGAGAGAGAGAGAGAGAGAGAGAAAGAAAGAGAGAGAGGAGGATGCTGTCAGCTCAATGGAATTTTCAGCATCATCATCATACAGGTAGAAAATACTTAAGTTGCAATCTTCTTCTTGTTTTTGTTGGGCAAAAGTATATTAAATATTGAAAATATCATTTATGGGTCTGCCCCTACGTGTGAGTTCTTGAAGTTGTTAAGCTTGGGAACCGTTCGAAAAACTAGTAGGAACATGTTGGCTCTTAATGTTAACCACCTTTTTATTTTCCTCCAATTGCATTTACAAAAATACATACCCCTTGATTTACTTTTCGAAACAGAAATTTAAGTAAAAACTTAATTTGTGGAATTTAAATAACAACTCAGTGAAACACTTTCTAGAATTTATTATTTTCATTGCAAATACGTAGCTAGTAGTATTGGGGCCTTTTTGACAGTCCAATGAACAGAAAATCTATTACAAATTCTAAGCCAAGAAATACAAACTAAACAGGATCCCAACTAATTTAAGTTAACTGCTGCTTATTTGTTAAATAATCGGGAAGGACTCACATTGGGCGCCATGCAAATCATGATTATTAAAATCATAGATTTAGGGGATGTCTCCCCAATTCTTCCGTTCAAACTTTAAATCGAGTTAGATTTTAAAATTGTATCAAAATATCGATGCAAAATTGCAAAGTGGTGCACTTTGTATGATTAAGTACAATAATCTAAATAAAAACTGAACCACTTAATCGATGTTGAAGAAATTTACAGAAAGATTAATAATTAGGATGAAAATTAAACCGCTTCTACCCCAGGAGCAACAAATATTGTTAGTTCTTGAGTCGTCGTGGACGACTCACATTTGGCGTCCTGAAAAACATGATTATAAATAATCATAGATTTATGGGCTGTCTCCCCAATACTTGATATTTAATATAAAATTGAGTTAGATTTTAAAATTGTATCATAATCTCGATGCAGAATTGTAGGCGCCACAGTGGTGCACTGTGTATTATAAAGCGGAATAAACTCAATAAAAACTGAACTACTTAATTGATGTTGAAGACATTTTCAGAGGTGAAAATAATTAGGATGAGAAATCAATCCAAGTTGACCTCAAGAGCAACAAGTTTCACAGGTTTTTTCCTGAAAGTCTTACTTTGGGCGCTATGCAAAACATGATTATAAAATATCAAAGTTTAAGGGATGTCTCCCCAATATTTCATATTTAATTTAAAATTGTATCAAAATGTCTTTGCTGATTTTTAGGCGCCATAACGGTGTACTTTGTATGAGAGACCGGTAAAAACTCCATAAAAACTGAACTACTTAACCGTTGTTGATGAAATTTTCAGAGGGAATAATAATAAAGATGAGAAATCAGTCCGCGTTGACCTTCATTCATCGTGAAGAACTCACCTTGGGCGCCATACAAAACGTCATAAATTTTCCTAACGCTCGCACTGTGCTTAAACATTTTAAGGGTAGTAAAAATCCCTTCAGTGCGTGCTTAATATAAAAAAAATTGGGGCTATCTGTTCCTTGTATGATAGACGACTGTCACGAGTTAGCCTTTTGTGAATAAATAGGTTGACAAAATCCTTCAGTTATAGCATTTTTGGTTGAGTTCTGTCAAATATGTCATTGATGGTTTAAGTGTTTTTGTCAATATACCGACGTTTGTCGAAGGAGTATGCCGCTAATAAAAGGCTAATATATATTCAGACCTTCTGACTTTTTTCCCACTTTTCCATAATAATGCAATTGAATGAATATACTTATACTTCTTTATGTCTACAATATCACATTAAAGCTCTAAACTACAAGAAAACTAGACTTGATTTTTGTTTGTGGAAACCTAACATAAAATACACCCTCGCACAAAAGTAATTTAGATGCGTTTTTGGCTCTAACGAAATTCAAAATCCCCATGCCTGCATCATGTTTCATATTTTTCTATGGCTGAAATTTCATTATTGTATGAAAAAAATTCAATTTGGTTACCAAAATACAACTGAAAGGATCTCATTAAACGTTTTATTGTCGTGAAGTACCCTTAGGTAAATTTGGAATATTTTTTTTATTTGAAAATTCGATAACTTTAAGAGGTTAACGAAAATTTAAGACGATGGATATGTGGTATAAAAAAAATCCATTGAATAATTATTTAAATATCAAAAACTCCATTACAAAACAAAAAAGCATTTCAATTCACGTAAGTGGTGTGAGAGATTTTCAAATGATTTATCGTCCTTAAGGCTCACCGTTTTTTTTTTTTTCAGCCATTCCCAATAATGAGTATAGGTATATTTTTTTTTGCAAATGAAAGACCATACTAAATTTAGAAGCAGACTTACCATAATGTGAGACTTGTGGTTCTTCTTTGTCATTCTCTATATAATAATCTCTAGCTTCATGGCTGGCTGTCTGTCAGTCAAAACTTGAACATTTTTGAGTTTGCAATTCAGGATTTTAAGGATAGTAGGTAGGTACTTTTGCTACATCACCTAAACCTAACTATGATGGAAAAAAAAAATCAAACAAAAAAAAATAATATTCATCATCAACCTGTTTAACATGAACGCGCCTCATGTGTATACTTATACTTTACGTGCACGTAGGTACTCCTCGCAGCGCGTTCTCGTTATCGTCTATGATGTGTTTTTCTATTCAAACACACTTTTGCCGACACATCTTCAACCCAACCCCAACTCTCAACTTTGGAGAGTTTACTGGGCGGCCTGAAGTATAATTTTGTGTGTAATCTACCCTGATTTTCAAATATTTTTTTTTGTTTCCATTGCTGTTACGACCGTTGCCGCCGCCGACGACGATGATGATGCCGTTTTTTGGTTCATACACTCGTTTTTTCGTATTTTCGTACGCGTCAACGTTCTGTATCCGGATCCTGTGTGTGTTTTGGTTTTGGTGTGGTGCCTTCTGGAAACGCACCCATGAAGTGTACACCACCATTGTCTGTCGTCTTCTTTTTATTTTGTTTTTTATTTTAATTTTTTTTTGTTTTTGTGTATTAATTACCATCAAAACGTTCATGCAGACGTGGATTTATTTCTCTGGGTTCTGGAAGCTGTTTTCTTTTATCCTGCCTGAATCAATGTTCAAAGTTGCAAGCTTAAAAAAAAAAGAAATACTGATATATAAATGTACCTCTTCCTACATAAATATAAATTTAAAAAATAGAAAAATCAAAAAAATGTTCAGTAAAATAAAAACGGAAAGCAAAGAGAATATTGCACACACAAAAAAATGATTTGATATACCTATATACGAATTCAAAGTTGAAAACAAAAATGAATTGTATGCAGTTCCAACTTCCTTTATAGTAGATATAGTAAGAAGAACCAGAAAGAACCCTGACTAAAAAAAGTAATGCGTTCGATGTTAAATTAAAATTATTCGCAGTAGAGTCGACAAATTAGTGAACAAGGATATTGAGTTTTTTTTTCAAAAAATAAATAAACAAGGTACATAAATGTTGATTCAAATAATATGCAACCAAAGTGTGGCTAGGGCCGAGATGAGATAAGTGCTAGTTTTGTCGAAAATAAGCCCAAAATAAGTCCTAGACCGAAACGGCACCGTACTGTTAGGCTGGAAATGTTGAAATTCATCAAAACTGCCGGAAGTTTAAGTTTACCCTGCAGAAAAAAATAAAGAACCAAATATTGCATTCTAAATTATAAAATTGAATTTTTCAGTGAATTTTATTCCATATTCTATATCCAAGCTCTAATTAGATATTTTTTTAAAAAACATTCAAAAACAAGAAAACAAGACGAAACCTAGACAAGATTCATTTACTATTTGAGTTGGGATTTTTGTTATCAAAAACTTTTCGACAATTTTATTTTATAATCAAAATTAACGGTTTTTAAAACACAAAAACATATTTCGAAAACGACTGAGTAAAGTTTTCTGAAACTTGGTATATGTTAAAAAAAAACAAAAAATCTTTTTATTTTTAAGTTTATTTCAAAAATTTTTTAATTATTTAATTAAAAGAAAAAACTAAATTAATTATTATTTTGTTTGAATATGTGAAAGTTAATCAACTGTCGAGCATTAGTCTCCAAAAAGTCGATAAAAATATCTAATATTGGCAATATTTATTAATTTCAAGACAAAATATTAAACCCTCACCCTGATCGGTGGCAATGTTGTAGAATTATAAGCAACTCATATATTTACATGGAGTACAATAACTCTTATTCACAAGACATAATGTTTGTTTTACTGTCAACAAAGTGGATGCACCCTAGAGGATAAACGAATAAACTTTATCAAGCTGTATTTTTGTACTCTCTTAATTCGACAGTGGTACCTTAACTTGGGCGTGTTGGCGATTTTTCTTTAAATCTTGGAATCAAATTGAATATATTTGTTTGTATGCCCTAAGTTTGCTTATGTCATGTAGAATATTTAATTGACCGAAAGGAGGCGCTGTGATCGATTCTTCTACAAAAAAAAAAAAAAGAACAATACTGTTCGTAGATACTACATCACTTGAGAACTACACTACCGATTTTTTCTTAATATTCGTTTTGGCTAGAAAAAAGGTTTTACGGAAATTTGATAAAAATGGGAATTTCTTTTTTTCATTTCACTTTTGAATGAACTCACAACACAAACAAGCATTTTCGTATTTCTTTTTTTCTAATCCATTTTAACGATCTTTCTTTTGTGATCTGTTATTGACCGTTTTTTAATGTTCGTTATAATTTCACTTTTTATTTTTTTAAATTCAATTTTACCAATTGAATATTTTGGGATTGCTTTCAAATATTCCTGACATCAACAAATAAAATTCACTAAATCACTTCTTGTAATTTATTTATAAGACTCTACTGTAGTTTGTGGGTGCGAGTTCACTTTTTACTTATTTGGCCCTGGAATTCTTAAAAAAAAAATACTAGTCCATTTTCCAATAGTGCGCGTAGCACTCCTATTACCTACCATGTCCTCCGGAGCATGACACACCGAGATCCGCTTGCCAAATACACCCGTCATCCCATAGCGCGTACACACTCAATGCTTGATGAATTTTTTCTATACAGATTTAAGGATGAAAACGTATAATTTTGTTTTTTTTTTTTTTGATTTTCGTTCCTTCTTTTAAATAAAAAGTTAAATAACAAAAAAAAAAACTGTTAAAAATAGAAATATTTTTAATCAAAATGTCAGTATAAAGTTTTTTTGTATGCTGCTATCGCGGGGCTACATAGGGCTATGCAATTCTGAGCTGCAGCATACACTCCCCCCACCCCCTTACAAAAAAAAAATCACCCAAAGTCCTGACAAGTCTTAGGGAGTGAGAAACGGGTTTTATACACATAAACAAAATTGTTGAGCATTCGTATCCTTTTGTTTTGTGCGGGCTACGATTCGTTTTGTAGTTTTGGTTTATTTCTTTTTTGTTCATTGCGCGCCTTTTTCGTTTGTTGTCGTTATATTTTTCGCAGGATTTTCTCTTGTTGTTTTCTAGGTTTTGTTTTAATTTTTTGGCTGAGTTGCCATTGAGTGAGTTGAGTAGAGTATATGATGGTTGTCGTGTCCTACTACAACACCATCAAAAGGGATCATATTGGCCGTTGAGTCGTTGGCGTTGGTATGAATGTCTGGTATGGTGCGTTTTTTTGATTTACGAAAGCGATGTTTTATTATTTTTTTTAGATACATGCAACTTTCGAAACACAACACAAAAATAAAAAGTTTTGTTTGCCATTCTACAAAAAATAATAATAATAATAATAAGAACCTATCGTGTGTCTGTCCATCAGCATCATCAGTAAAAAATTGAAGAGTTTGTGATGAGGCATTGTAGATGAGGATTTTTTTTTTAATTTTTTTTTTTTTTGAAAAAAAAATATATTGCGACGCACTAGCAATATATAAATATATACAACATCCAATACATGCACATACATATATAAATGAGAAAATAAAAGGACACTTGAAACAGTCAGTCAGACAGATTGCATTCTGTTTTCTTTTTTTATTTCATTTGGGTGTTGATTTGTATATATAAACCAAAAAACAAGAGAAAAATGAAAAAATCCTTTATGCATTATATTGACGCTATTGCTATCAAAAATCATGACAGACTCGAACGGATATTAAAATTTTACTTACGCGAAGACAAAATTCGCTTTTGAAATTATTTGCGATGAGAATGATGGATGTAAGAGTTTGTTTTATAAAATGTATTGTTCGCGACTTAAATTAAAAACTTAAATTTTTAAGGAGTGAAGTTTAACGAATAAAAGAAAACAAAGCGAGGTAACGCAATGTTCTTTAAACTCATGTCTTAAGCATTAAGCTTTTAAGATCTATGACCTTCTTAAGATTCAAACCTTTGCGCAAGGAAGCCAAGACACCATATTATGAAAAAAAAGATGGGGAAATATTTTAAAACATCGAGTTTTTGAGTTTTTCGAAAGTAATGAATCTATGATTTCATCTGCTGCAATCCTAATGTCACGATAGAGCATCCAAACCATTCAAGCCGCACTCAAAAAAAATTAAGTAGACAAACTTGAGTTTTTTCTTATGCACTGAAATTCAGATAATCTTTACGATAAACAAAACTCATTTTTACTTGCGATATAGCTAGGGCCCTACCAATAATCAAATTTAGTAACGACTTAAATATTTAAGTAAAATGGAGCATAATGACTTAAATATTTTGGTGGGCCCTAAATAATGAATAGAACATGGTATGGACTCTAAAATATGAAACGTGTATGGTTCATTTTTTATAGTCTATACCATTATGGTCTATTTTCCTTAAATATTAAAGTGGTTCCTTAATTTGATTATTGGTAGGGCCCAATATAATTGCCCTAACATTACTATTCTGTCTGTCTGTACCTCGAACTGCAGCCTAAACCACTCAATCGATTTTCTTCATACTTTACACTAGACGTTTTTAGGTAGTTCTCTGTAGGGCAAATTAATATTTGTTTAGCTCCATAAATAACGCTACCTGCCATACAACCAAAATAGAAAAAAAAATTAATTTCAAAAACGGCTATAACGATGAAAAAAAAAATTACGAGATTATTTTTAGTGTATTTTAAATTAAAAAATAAAAATAATAAATATTTTGGTAGAGAAAAATATACTTATAACGGTTATTAACGGTACCATCAGTAGAACCGATTTTTGATTTTCAAATTTCTCTAGAAACGAGATAAAAAAATATTTATATGAAAGGTGAATATGGTATTTTTTATATACAAACAACTACAAAAGCAAACTTTTTAAAGAAAAATTATTTTTTTCTCAAATGAATACCTACCAATAAAGCTATCATGATTACATAGTCAAATCTCAATGTCAAATTTTGTGTTGACCAGTGTTATTGAGCCAAAAACATTCATGCCCAATTTCTAGCTGCTTTGAAGTTGTTAGCTACGAGAGCAAGTTTGTGCAGAAAATTCGTGCAGTGAACTCCTTCAACAATAATTTTATCCCGAACGCAAGTCGATCAAGAAATAAGAGATTTGAAAAACTTGCAAGCCCAGCTTTCTTTTATTATTTAAAATAGCTACTTATATCATCTATGTACTCCAACCTCAACAGTTTTTAAAAAAGGAAGAGGTCAAGTTGCAAAATAGAAGTACTTTTCCATCGCAGAAAAGCATTGGCACTTCTCATTGTTTCATTGTTTATTGTTAATTTAAAAAAAATGTTTTCTCAGTAATCCCTATGGAGAGTTACAATACAGTATACACGCCAAAAAGGATCTCTCACGCTATTTCATTTCGCGTCTACCAATGTACTTGTACATATATCCCATGACAATGCTATATAGATTATTCTTCTATACGGCACTGCTGCACCCGTCTAGTAGCGCTTTAATCCTTTATTTTATCTTTGCGTTTCTATTTTTCACTTTTTTTTATATTGTTTTATTCAAACGTTAACCCTATACCTATCATATGAAATCCTTGCGATATGCATGGGGTTCTATAGCCAGTGCATTAATGCAATAGGACATTGGGGATGCGATTAGAAATTCTTTTTCTTATTTTATAAACTGCATATGTACATACATACATCGGTAGGTTTAGGTGTAGTTTGTTTCTATAGGTTTTTAATGCTTTCAAAGTTTAATCGTTTAGTTTAAAAAAAAAGTCAGTATAGGTGCTTTTATATAAAAGAAAAATACGTTTGAAAATGTACGCATAACAAACCATGCCAAATGTTGAGTTTTATACTAAACGCCCACGGGAGGCTCTGAAAGTCTTTTAATTGGTAGTTATGGTCCCTGAGAAATAATAAAAATAAAGTATGAGCATGAGATTAGAATTCAAGTCGGGTAATATAACCTATTATCAAGAGATTTAACAAAGAGATACCCCATAGAATTTGTATTTAAATAAACATTTGATTTTGTTTTTCTGCAGAAAATTTGTTTAATTTGTAGTTTTTATGATTTGTATGCATTACACTATATACTATTTTATTACTGAGAATTTTTTTTTTTTTTTTTTATTTGTGCGCGCACTAAAGGGGTTGTGACTACCCTTAATATGTTGAACACAGTGCGAGCTTTAGGAAAATAGGGAAGGATTTAAGAGGAGGAACCGATGCACATTAGTTTTGAAGTTCTGAATATTAAAATGGGAGGAAAAGATAGAGTCGGGTAAAGCATTCCACATTCGCGTGGTGCGGGAAAAGAAAGAATCCCTGAACTTGACAGTACGTCCGAAGTTGGGCTCAAGGGTAAACTGATGGGCATTCCTAGCAGCGCGAGTATTACGGTTGAATTGTTTAAGGGGAGGAATGCAACTGGCTATTTCGCTAGAGAACTGTTTATGAAAATAACGATAAAATAATGAAATACAAGAAACATTGCGGCGGTGTTCTAGAGAAGCAAATGTATCAGTTATATTTCTTTCACCTATCATTTTCATAGCTCTTCTTTGAATTCTATCCAATAGGCTTAAATGGGTTATTGGAGCACCTGCCCAAACATGAGAGTTGTACTCGAGTTTTGGACGAATAAAGGCTTTATAGATTACAGCCAGATCAGAAGGGGAGAAAAATTTCTTGCATCGCCGAAGAAAACCTAAGCACTTAGCAGCATTTTGGCGACGTCGAATATGTGGTCATTCCACAGAAGGTGGTCTGTTATACACATACCGAGGACTGAAAGCTTTTCGGTTTCCTCAATGCAAGTGCCACTCATGGATAGTGGCATGGGGGGTGGGTTTCCACTAGAGATATTTTTATAAAAAAAAAACTGAAAAACGAAGTAATAAAGCTGATTCAATTTTTTGTATGCTTCTTTTGTTAAATTTTTTTTGAAAACACCTTGAAAAAAGTGTCAAAAATGTGAAAAGTAATTGAAAATGGGTGCAAGCAAATATTTTATTGAACATTTTGGTATGAAATTTTACTTAGTGTTAATAAATAGCTTACCTATGCCATCGGTATAGCTATTAAGTAGAAAATCGAAAATTTAAAAATTGTTTTATAACTTAATTTCGAGTTGTTTGTAAAATATAGAAAATTTACCAATTTCACAATCTTTTCACTGCGGATTGGGAAACGGTGCTAGGATAATAAATATAAATTGGAAAATAGACTCCTGTTCCTAAGAGAAAAATTGGAAAAACACAGACGATATGTCGGAAGATAGGTCTTGAATAGGGTTTTAGTGTTTCTACTTTTCTAGAAGTAAGTTTTTTTGAAAGTGAAGACTGAAGTTGCCAACCAAACTATTTACATATGATTACGCTCATCCCTGTCTTATTGACTCACATAAAATATTGAACGCGCGCGCCCAGCAACAATCTAGTTACTCGGCTTACAGATCTTTTTCATACAATTTCATTCAAAATTATTACCAATTTCTTATTTTTACTCGCACCAAAAGAAAGTAATGGTTTCGTATATAAAAAAAAGGTTTTAATCATAACTATCTTACCGATTATAGAGAAGTCAAAAATAGTAATTTTCAGCAAGATGTCCATCGCTCTGTTTGTCTAAGCGTCCTGATATACATCGAGCTATGGCCTTAACGAATAGACGGCTCTGCTTCAAATTTCCTGTGATGCATTTTTATGTTATTCCCTAGAGGTAGAATTCCAATTTTTGTTGTAACTGACTTGCTGCAATGCTATGATTTCGGTTTTATAAAGTTTTCTCAAAAACAGCTCTAACGATTTGGATTAAAATTCGTACATGTTACTTTGAATACGATTGCAATTAAACTGATTACAAGTTTTTTACAAAAAAAATTGGAAAACAGAAATAAAGTTGGATTTTTTGATCATTTTATCGCTTTTTAGGGAAATTACCCAAAATCTCCTGGCCTGCTTCATTTTGTCCAAATTTTGCAATTAGAAAGTTCTTAATTAGTAAAAAATAATTCCATTTAAAATTTGTATAAAGCAATTTTTTTTTTGGGAAAAACTAAAATCAAATAAAAAAAATATTTGTTTTTATATTTTTGACTCTTTTTACAAAATTTTTGTATTAAAATTTTTATTTTAACATTTTTTTATTATTTTATCGTTAAAGATATAAAAATATTTTTGACCCATTACTATAAATCGTCAATGGTTAGCTACAAGAGCAAGTTAATAGGATCCAGTCCTGAACTTTATTTTCCTTTTAAGTATCTATGTTTTTTTCATTTAATCTAATCAATTTTGCCTACCCCAGCTACTACTCTTAAATCTACCAAAACATCAAATAAAATATCAACAGAGAAGGTGACCTTAGTTCAAAAACCCTATTGTTCATTGAGCTTTTGATGGAGGAGAGCGAAGAGTATATGCAGTTAATATAGATTTTAAAAGGATACAACACACTCGTACTCTACGTCTATACTGTAACTCTTACCGTTATGTGAATCATTCTCATAGGACATTCTAGAATGTCATGTTCAATTGGATTGAAAAGTCGTGGTATCGACATCGACACAACAGTGGCACCGGTGACAGAGTCTCTACAATCTGTTTTCTAACCTTCGTTTGACTTCATTTTTTTTTTTATTTTTTTGTTGTTCCAATCGAACCAACCCTTATACCCCAATGCGATTCTCTGGGTGTGTCATGGGTAGAAGGTATATATTCGAGTAGTGCGAGTATGGAATATTTGAAATAGGACTATTTATTTTAACTTTAAGTGATTTCTTTTCGAATTTCTACTTCTTTTTATATGGGATTTTTATAGTAGTTCTCTCTATGGAGGAAACCTGCATTTCTGCATTCAGCACTCAGTGGTACCTACCTATTGACTTTATAAGTGCCTTTTTTTATGTGTTTCTTTTTTTTTTTTGATTTTCAAAGAATGGATTAGCTAGAATATATTTTTATCTTTATTTGTTTTTTAGAAAGCTAGTCAGCTGCAGATTGAGGCAGCTGCAAAACATTTCAAACATTTGATTTATAAAAAATAAACATAGGCACGAGTAGATACCTAGTGTATATACAAAAAAAAAAAACAGTGCAGGATTACTGCTGTAACATTTGTGAAGGGTTTTTGTTTCCTTCGTTTTCTGTTCATTGTTTTATAAAACTATATTGAATAGAATTTCTAAATTTTTACTCTTTTATATATGTATACACATATCATGATCAGACGGATGAATTCTTTTTAAGATTATTTTTTTGTTTAAGTTTTATTTTCTAAATTGAACATTGATTGTGCAAATATCAAATATTTTGAATGGATTTAGTTTGTAGGTAGGTACAGCGTTACAGGTATTCAAAAGCGTCTGGTCGATTGAAAATAATATTTTATACAAAATATTATAGTTACTTTCAAAGAAATTGCATCTGTTAAAAAAATGTTCCGCTAACAATGTACCTCTCGTCCATAACAAAATTCTGCTTTATATAAAAACGCCATAAAAATCGTTCCTAGGAATCATCGATAAAAAAAAAAGAAATTGAAATTCCAGTTTTAAATATGTGTGCACTTTATAGCTTTTATGAAAATTAAAGGCAAGGAAACTGTTTTCAATGGGGCAGAAATATCTGTTTAGTAGGTAAGCTTAGAATTAAAGTTTTATGATGGAAGCTTAAAAAAATGGAGATTCCTATGAATTGCATACATTTAGCGGATAAAGTGATTTATTTTATTTAGATGGTAAATTCACATTTCAAACATTGGCTATTCATGATTTCTACGTACCCATTTTCTCCGAAACATTCCAATTAGAATTCTTAGTAATTTTTTTTTTTTTTATTTTCTTCTTTGTTCAAACATTATTCCAATAACTTTCAATTGAATATAAATTTTAAATAATTTGTCTTCAATTCTTTATTGATAAATGTACAAATGTATATGAAAATACACTCTCTAATAGTCACCACTGTTTTTACAATGACAAACAAAAAAAAAAGTTAAGGAAACAAAAATAATCTTAAACGAAGGCTACTACGGCGTATACGTACTTTTTTTTTGTTCCTTTTATTAATTCAGATAATTCGTTTAGACAAAACAAAGAAAGAGGTAAAACCAACTTCCAAGCAGAGATTGCGATATCCTCAGGCATCATCAATAGGAAGCAAATAGGAAAATTGAAAAATTCACTTGCACTTAGTATTTATCCTTAAATCCTTTTACATCCTGTTTATTCAAACAAGAGTAGTATCTAGAGAAAAAAAAAAGAGGAATGAAAATTTAAATTTGAAATAAAAAGAGAACACAAAAAATACTAGAAGGACGAAGAAAATCTTCCGGTACTCATTGGAGTGGTGAGTAAAATCGAAATGAAAAAAAGAAAAAAAACAATTCAGCAACAAGAAGAAAAATGAAAGCCTATAGAATCTATAGAGACATCGTTTTTCGTACATTTTTTTTTTTGAGACAAACATGAATTGCACGTCCGGATAGTGATGACTGATGATAGTTAATAAAAAAAACGATAAGGAAAATTGAAGTCATATATCATTTTCATTACCGTCATCGTAGCACTAAGGAGGTGAATTACGGTTTGAGAGAATATAAATTCGATATACATGCATGCAATACAATATATTGTACAATGAACATCATGTAATATTATAAGGGGCAAAGTAAATTTTTTCTGAGAACATACTTTGCTGAAGAGTTGTTTTTGAAATGTTAGGTTAATTTAAAAATTTTAGTTAATCATTTGAAAATAAAAAAATCCAATCCAATCGTTAGTGTTTTAAGTATTGAAATAAATAAATAAATAAACACTTACCTACATGATCTTCTCTAGAGGTTTTGGCTCTTCTAGAAGGGGAAGGTACGAAGGATGACCCAATTGGCGCTGTAGTGCGCCGTTTTGATACCATAACTCGTCTGACCTGTGGATAAAAACTTGTATTTAAAGGAAAAAAAATAAGGGGTTTGGGGATAGACCTTCCAGTGGATCATGGCCTTTGCCCTGAGTTCAGCTGCGGTATGCTAAAGTAGGCAATTTGCTGATTTTCTCAAGACGATCTGAATCTGATCCCTTACACCCTGACTCCACAGGCCATGAACAATGTCCATAATCCAATCCACAATCCAATCCACAATCTGAATTGTATGGATATGTCACTGCTTAGACATGGATTTTTGTGAGTCCATTGGATTTTTTTTAGACATGTTCCATAGTCCGGCCATCGTTCATGGCCTGTGGAAGCGGCATGTTAAGGTTGATCATCTAATACATATCATATTCGGATGTGGTTATCTCTGTAGCCTCCGTCTGCTTTCTCAGCATGACTGGGGGTCACCAGAGCAAGTATACCACTCGCTTGTAAGATCAGACAATCTGTCTTGGATTTGGACATAGGGTAACACTCAATAGAATCGGCTTTCGCATCTGAAAACTATCTTAACTGTGCCAAACTATAGTCAGCTTGATTATTGGTATTGAAGCGATCGTCCGTCCCTCTGGTACCATATGAGCTTACAGTCATAGGAGTCCGACGAAGAAAACTGTGCAAAGGAAACCAATGCCAATCCTAGATCCATTTTGTCACGTTGAGGAAAGCATTTAAATCTTTGATCTTTATTTTGAAAAGTTCGTTAAAGTCGTCAAGAAATGCTTTACCAAAATATTGGCCTCTCATTCTGGCCAAAGCGGGACATTTACAGAGGAAATAAAAGACTGTTTCATTTTCCTGCTGGTACCATAAACTACGATAGTGAATAGATGGATGCCCAGCTTCGCCGCATGCTCTGCTATTAGCCAATGTGCAGTGCTATATCTTGCCTTGGTCTGCATATTAAATTAATAGTTCGCTTTATTATAGGTAGGCCAAATCTTTCTAGAAATTATGCAGTTGATTAAACTATATTCCACCTACGATTGGATTCGTTGAGAAAAATTGAGAATATATTGCACTTCCGAAAAGAATGCTGACTCTTTCTGCAAATTGAGTTATGAAGGGCTGATCCTTGCCTGGGCCAGTTTGTCAGCCCGTTAATTTTCCTCAATTCCACTGTGACCCTGAACCCGGATAAGCGAGTGACCCTGAGGATAATGTTCAGACTCCAGAGCTCAGTACCAATTTAGAGGATGATGTAGCCGAATTATTGGATTTAACAGTTACTTGACTGTCGAACAATATAGTCGTGTTTTAGTTCTGGTTTGGATCTTGTTTAAGTTACTTGTATACTTTCCTAACTGTCAGTAATTCAGCTTGAAAAAACACTAGCCTAGATACATGTTGAGACTCGGAAATATTCCCGAACCAACACCACACTCCATCTTTGATTCATCTTTCGTCACTACGTCATCATGCCACTCTTTCTATAGTAGTCAGTGGGAGTCGAAAACATTTCAATTGGATTCAAATCCATGATGTTGATGTGTCCATAGGGTTTGGCAAAGCAGAAGTTTGATTCTTTTAGTTCTTAACGCGCAGCAAGATACCAGGTATTTAATGTCAAAATATAGTATTAAAAGGTGCAGAACAACGCTAAAGATTCCATCTTAATTTTGTCAAAAATAAATAATAATTAATTTGATGATGCAACCAACAACAGTGTATAATTTGTTAATTTAAGTTGTCAAATTGTTTCATCAGCTTTTAATTTAACAATAGAAGTAAAATGCACGGCACATAACAACTACAATTAAGCTTATCGAGGAAGTATTAAATCAGTTTTGAAAATGTTTAATTTAATACAAGAAAATGTGTGAAAAGGTTAAAAATAAAAAGAAAATATTTCTTTGATTTTATTTTTCGTAAACAAATTATTTTCATTTATAAATGTACAAATTTAAAAATCTTTTTTTTTTTTGACTAACTTAAAAATATCGGAATGTGAAAACATGACAAAATCAACCAATTCTTTTGGTTGATTTTGCTAAAAAACAAAAATTTGAATGTTTTCTCTACGTAATCGCAAAAAACGCACATACCAACGCACGTCTTGTCGAAAATCACTTTATTTGACTTATCCATCATTGAAATGTTAGTTTTGTTTAAAACTTCTAAATTTTGTATTGCAAAAAGAGCTTTCTACGGCTCCAAATTCTTATCACTAAAGCCTTGTGCCTATACTAACTAGAATCCATCGGTCTGGCAGCAATAACACAGACCAATGACCACAAAAATGCGTTTTGAAAGTGCATTTTGAATTGATATTTTACTGGTGTTAGGTCCACGGTATCGCTGCCAGACCGATGGATTCTACTTAGTATAGGCGCAAGGCTTTAGTGATAAAAATTTGGAGTCGTATAAAGCTCTTTTAGAGAGATTATTTTTGTTGTTGCACTTTGAAAGTGCATTTTAGTGGTGTTGGGGCTGCGATATCACTGCCAGACCGATGAAATATAGCTTGCACTGATACAAACGGCAAAATTTGAAGCGGTATAAAACACTTTGAGTAGACGTTCACTAGCTCTCGGACTAAAAGCTATTAACATGAAATTAGCCTGATATTTAAGAGTTCTTGAAAAATTCAGACCTTTTTAACCGATTTTAGGATTTTTTAAAGTTAAGCTAGCATTTTGGTTTAAAATTAAAGTAAATAAAAAGGAAATAACAACGGGGAGGGGATGGGTTCTGACACAGAATGGTGAATGGTGTTTGACAATCGACCAAGCAACCAAATTTGATTGATATTGTTGTTGATTTTTTGATTTATTTAAAATTATGCTTGTGACTGTATAAACTGTCATCAACTTCGCATGGTATCTTAAAGTTCAAGTTCTTCACAAAAATCATAGATACCAATCAAATAGCCACCATCCATTAACAAATCCCTTACAAAGTTACAACGATGCAAATTAAATCCATACAAATTCATACAGCTCTATACATATATAGTTTTTCAATTTTAACGCTTTTATAGGATAAACAGGAAGGAAGGAAATCGCAATTTTACATTAAATTACTCTTAAAATGCTGCATACCGATAGCAGATTCATAAAGATTTTGCATACATTAAGGGTTATATTTGGAAAAATTATAAAATACCTATCCTACCAATTTACTATTTTCGTAACTACTTTAAAATATTACACTATCTTTAAAAGCTTTAAATTCAAACGCCGCATCTATCTATCTATGTGTTATCTACCCCATTTTCGAAATTAATGTCTTTTTTAAGTTCATTGTTCTGCAAAGGTACTTATATCATGTACGTTTTATAAAATGTTCCAAAATTGTGTGTTTATAAGTTTACGCATTTTCAAAACACTCTATTACACACAAAAAGAAAGTTCAATGCATCCGACATAGAGGACTCGCCTTTTGTGTCTCAATTTTCTATAGGATATAAACTTAATTTCTACCCAAAAAAAAAGGAGGCTAGACATCCCCAAACCTAATTTTTGTAGAAAATAACGCACACACACACAACCCAAACCCCATAAGACCCAAACCATTTACAAAAAAGGCCAAGTTGAATGTCCTGAAGGTTGGTTATGAATTTTGTGACTACCCTATATATCTTTATATGTAGTAGCTACCTACATTATTTCCTTATACTAGGACTATACTCTCTTTCTCTAAAAAGGAACCAAAAAAACAACAAAATCATAGTAAAATATAAGGACTAGGAAATAAAAAAAAGATGAAAATATACTCCCTGAAGAGTTCGTTTAGGGATGAACAGTTTTTTTTTTTTTTATTTGGGAATTATATGTATAAAAATACATAAAGAAGTATAAAGTATATCTTGAAATATAGTAGAGAATGTTCTCTTCTTCTTTGATGAAGTTTTGTTGTTGATTTGTATTTTTTTCGTCATCTCCTTCTTTATATTCTATTTGTTCTATATATGTATGTTCCTGATGAAGTTGCAATATGTCTTAAAGGAGCAGACTAAATCAATATTTCTCTTGTATTTTATTGTTATGTGTTTGGTCCTCTGTGCCTGTCACATGGACTGCATAGTATTTAAATTTACAAATGGGCAAAACTTAATAGAACCAATTTTTGAAAATATCATGCAGGCTTTTCCTCGAACTGTAACTCAAAAACATACATTTTGGTTGTATGTTCATAGAAAGGAATTTTAAGGATATTCCTTTAAAGAGATGTCCAAGTCCATGCCAATTTCGATTTTGTTTTTATATAGATTCTTAAAGGTTTTCTTGAAGAGATCTTTTTCAACTAAGCCTTCTTTCCATGATAATAATCACCCAATTCTATTAGACGTAGTTATTTTAATATAAAAGAGGTAAATGATAAAAGACAAGAACAACAATTTCTTAAGGAATGTTTAAAAAAAACTTTATAGTTTTCTTTTCGTCTTGGGACCTCTGCACACGAAGCGTCTCGGCATAGATGCGTACTACGCTTGTGTGTATAGCTTGTATAGAGCTTGAGTGAAGCTCACGTTCGTTTTAATAAGCGAACGCATACGAGGCATGTTAAACATATTCGTCGCAGCACACAAGCTGCAAATCGATGAGAGTGCAACAATGTCAGTCGCCAGGCGTACAGTTTCATGTATTGAATATTTTGCGGAGATGTCAGATAAATTGATAACTTTTTGTGAAATTGTTAGTGTTTTGTTTCGTGCACAGAGGGCTAGTTGTAGAGGAATCATCACTGCATCAAAAATTTTGCCGAGACGCTTCGTGTGCAGAAGGCCTTAGTCTTACATTTAACTGGCTCTAAAATCGTTTTTTTATTCTTATATTTGTCAGTGTAATATCTCAAAAAAAAATCATCATTGAGAGGTTGTTTATAAAATAAATGTGTTCTCATGCTTAGTATCTTCTATATATAAATAGCTTAAAATTTTGTTTGTGGTACCATTTTCTCAAAAAGTATCCACCCGATTTCGATAAATTGTATATGGTTGTAAAGCCATACGTGCGTAGATGTGCAGAATATAGCTTAGAAACGCATTTAGTCACTGTGGGCATTTTTGTTTTTGCACTGAAGATCACTGTGCATATTAAAAAAAAAGCTACATATTTGCTTCAATCAAATGGTTTAGAGAAATTGAAATTAGTTTAAAAAATTTCAAAAACGCCAAAATCCGAAGCTAGTTTCCCTATTTTAGATAGGTATCTGGTATCTACTGTTTTACATTAGAAAACCCGTCGTAGAATTGCATAAAAAGTTAAACTGAAGTAAGTATTTTTCAATTCCCTATAATTAAGTTGCCTTAACGAAACTTCCAGTTTCTCAAGAAGGGTTCAACCGATTTATTTACATCAAAAGGACATAATTTGAACAAACCACCCAAAGGTACAGTACTGAGTGTGTTCTACTATTCAAAAGTTGCTACTGTCTTTTGTGCTAATATTATGATGTTTATACTTTTAAGAAGTTTTACCATAAAAAAATTAAAAATGTTCAGCTTAACTGTTTTCGAGAAAATCAAAAACACAAAAAATGGTTGTACTGGAGGTACCCAAAATATTCAATTTATGAAAATAAAAAAATTATTAAAAAGTAGCATTTCCTTACTGAATTTACTCGATTTTTTTAACAAAACCCTCGGACCCGTTTTTGAGAAAAATATTATTTTCCTTTTTGGCGAGAAATATTGTAAGGCAGGTACCGTTAGTTTTGGTCATAAAAAAAAATAAAAAAAACGTCTGGGCACATTAGTCAAAAAACACTATATACCAAGTTTGAAGAAAATCCCTCCAGCCGTTTTGGCTGTACGGGCGAGGACAGACAGACAGACAGAATTGCGGGACTCACTTTTTTCGCGTTCTCTATAATCGTAATGTTAGAGAAAATTATTATCATAAGAAGATGAAGAAATTTTTGATATTAAAATATTGAAATTACTTCTGTTTTAAGTGGAGTGAATGAATAAAATTCAATTAAAAAGTACAAGTGACCTCAACTCCAGAAATTATTGTGTTTCGCCCAAGGTATAACAGTGGGCTCTTCAGTCAGTCTGTTATACCCTACTTAGACACAAATTTTAGTCGATGTTTACCGACTTTTATAAAAATCACAGCAAAAAGATACTGTGACTGACTGAAGAGCCCACTGTTATACCTTGGGCCAAACACAATATTTTCTGGAGTTGAGGTCACTTGTACTTTTTAATTGAAAATTATTATCTACAGTTCGATTTTTGTTACGAATCCATAACTTACCATACAGTACTTATATCGGAATCAATGCAGAATTATAATCAATTTCAATTCAGATTTTATAAAATACTTCTTGTTTCATTTAATTTTAATTGAAACTATACAGTGCATCCTTAAGGCATCATCCCATCATTTTTTTCCAATCCACTTATCTTACTTATTGCTGTCTACAAACAAAACAAAAACCATTTTTCTAGGTCAATTATCAATCCAAACCAAATTAAAATCATAACCATTAAAAAAGACGAAAATTAGACAATCCTATATAGCTGCGTATACATTATATGCAACTGTATAATGATTATCAATTTCAATACATTTATGTATGTATGTACCACCTACATAAGTATATATTTTCTGTTGGTACATTGTTGAATGCATAATCTATAAACAAACATCTATATTTTTATATTAATAAAAATCCTCAAAATAACCGCATAGTAGTCCGCATATATACAAATGCAGTGCATAACAACTGCAGATATCCATTATGTAGATGAGATGCGAACTTAATGTGTGTTACTCTCTAAATGAAATCCATAAATTGACTTTTCGGAAAGTTATCATCATCCACATTTTTGACATCATTCTCATGCTTTTCCTACTCCGCCACTAACACCACCGCCACCACTACCATCACCAACTGCAAAATAGACTCATTTTCTCTTGCACATCATCATTTTCTTCCCCCTTGACTGAATATGGTGGTGATATCCTCTAGATCAAGGATTCAATGGAAGCAAAAACAAATAATCAAAAACAAAAAAAAAACATTTGAGTAGGTAGTCTCGATTCCTGCGACCACAGTCATCGAGAGAATAAGAGAGTAGGAGTTGTTATACTAGTACGAATAAATTGCTCCTCATCTCCTTTGATGCGGAGGAGCATCAAACATCCTGCCCATAGGTCTCTTTGTATACCTACTAGTAGTTAAACACACACTTATTCTTGTTTTTCGTCTCTATTTTTTTTTTTGATTTTTTTCTGATGGTCCAGCATGAGTCCTTTATCCTGTGTCTTTCGGTCTGAATATATTACCTTCTGTTGTTTTTTTTTTTTTGTTTGCATTTTTGGACTTGGACTTTCCCTTCCAAGGACTTGTCTCTTGTCGGTTGCCATATAGTCAACTACAAGGCAGTATGTATTTATCAATGCTTTTGGTCTGTATGGAATGCACACGAAAAGGACACTATTCTCCTGCAGTATATTTTTGGACATGAATATCATCCACATCATGATGATGACGATGTGCAATGTTAGAATGACGACGATGGGTCATCCGGAGTAGCTTCAGTGCAATCTGTATAATGGGGTCAGTGGATATTCGCAATATACTGCCTAATATGTGTCTCCGCATATCCAAAGCCAAAGCACACCACAAACACTCTTGATAAATCCAAACAACAACCAAAAAAGAAAACACCAAATTCATGCCAAATTAGTATTGTCTGTCTGTTCCTTTAAATCCTTTTTGCGAAAATTGTCCTCTCTGTCTCCCTCTCTCTCTCTTTCAATGTGACATAGTTGCATCAAAATTTCGACGCAGTGGATTTTTGCGAAAACCCCTTTAGGCACTCTCTCCCGCAAATTGATTAGTTGAATATTTTAGATTGCTGCATTCGGTCGCTGCTGTGGGGAATTGAGGGCACGTCTACTATGTCCATTTCTATACATTTATCCTTCTAATCCTTTATGTGTAAGGTATACCTACACGCATTTATGTTTAACTAGAACAAACCTAACATTGATTTTTTTTCTTATTTTGAAAATGTTTTATCGCTTTTAGAGGAAATTGGGAAACTTTCATGTTGAGATTTAGGCCAGTTGCAATTTTTGGGTGTGTAAATGATTTTTTTTCATTTTTCGCAATTTAAACAAAAATATGACAATTTTCAATTTCCGATTTTGTAAGGTATATTTGTATTCAATGTTTGCAGATGAATTAGATTTGATTTGATGATAAAAATCGATTTGCAGTTGTTTTTTTTTTTTTGCAAGTCTTTGTAAAAGTCACTCTGGCGTATGCGTACTTGTTTGCAATATTAAAATATTCATAGGTACAATATAAGAAAAGAGAAAAATATTTGTTTAAATAAATACTTTAGTTAAAGTAACTTCATGTGCACCTATGCCTCAGTGCATCTGTGCGTCTGAACGTCCAATGTACATCGAACAAGAGGCTCAGCTCGTTGACCAATTTGATTTAAATCTAGTATGTATATAGCAATTTTATGTGATTTCGTAGAAAAGAAATTCGAAGTATTCACCCCAATTACGAAATTCGTATTATTAAGTCGTATTTGGTTTCATTAATGGTAAAGTATCATCTTTTTTGGTTCAAAGGTTTTGAGAATCTACGAATAGAGACTTTGCGATGCTGGTATTAAAACTTAACAACATATTTATCAAAAGACATGGCGAAAAGAACAAAAATTGTTCAAAAGAACACAAATTGCTCTTTTCGCCATGTCTTTCGATGGTGATATTGTTAAATTTAAATACCACCATCGCAATGTTTCTATTCGCAAATTCTCAAAAGCTTTGTACCAAAAAAGATTACATTTTACCATTAAGGAAACCACAAGCCCAACATACGACCAAATATGACTAAAGCCTGATCCACATCTGTGTCGTGTGTTGTGTTGTTGAGTCGTGTGTCGCTATCGCTACAATGTATTTCATATGCGTAGAACCATATTTGTCTCGTGTGTTGTGTTGCAGTGTGGCGCATAAAATATATGGAATGACAGCGACACACGACTCGACAACACAACACACGTAATAGATGTGGATCAGGCTTTAGTAATACGAATTTCGTAATAGGATTGATTGTTCTACCTCATCTAGAACGGCGAATAGCGACCTACACTACACACTAGTAACTTCCCATTGGTGCCTTTGAAAACCACATACATATACATATTTACCTTACGAAATCGGGATGTACCTTAGCTATTTATAAAAGCTGTGTTTTTTGAGAGAGTGTATACTGCCGTCCTAAGTAAAAAGGGCCTAAGCGCCAAAAATCAAAAATTGAGTTTGAGGCATACTTTGAATCGTTAAACATTGTCTTATTTGTGTGTGAAAAAATATCATATTTTCAACTGCAAATGTCTCAAAATCACGTATGAAAATGGGAATAAATCCATTTTCGTATAGTTTTAAAAGAAACCAAAAATAGTAAAACGCATTTATCTCTAAACTACAAAAATGGAGATGTGCCCTTTTCACTTAGGACGGCAGTATAGCAACTCAGCAAACATTTTACACGCAAACAAAAAGAAACAAAAATGATTATAGAGAGTTTTGTTATTGTTTTGCAAGTAAAATATTTGCTGAGTTGCTACACTCTTTCAACAAATACGGCTAAAAGTACAGTTTGGATTTTTTTGGGAAAAGCTCATAAAATTCTAAGAATCTAACCTGTGAAACTTTTTTTCTTATAACTCTCGGTATAAAAAAAATTACATTGTTGCAAAGAATATGAAAGACAAATTAAGTGTTCTTACCAAACTTTGATTTTGAAACGATGTTCAGTGTTAGAATTTTTCGAATTAATTTATGTGTACATTTTTAAAAAGCTGTTTTTGGCAACATTTTGATTTAAATCTTTTCAAAGGGTAGTTTTAAAAATCTCAAAATTATACATAATATAGATGGTATTGAAATATAATACTGTTAAAAATTTGAAGTAGATAACGTGGTTTGTTTTCAAGATATTCAAGTTAATTTTTTTTAAGTTTTTAGTAATTTTTTTGCAATTGAGTTTTTTTTTTGAGTACTTTACCAATTGTTGAAAACGTCATTATGTGTAGAAAAAAAAAACAGACTGGACTCGGAATCATTATTTTTTCTTGAAATATTTGAGACGGAAAATTATTTTAAATTGTTTTTCTTTGTTTAAAAAAAGTGTTCGTTGATTTTTTTTAAATTTTTACCAATCCTTTATTGCGTTATTAAGTGTAGAGTTAGAATAGTCCGAAGTCTATATCTTTTTCCCTTCTCGTTATATTCGAGACGAATGACATTTTACAGCTTTTTTTTAAATTACCGTAGAAAAAACGGTTAATTAAATTTGTTAGAAAACCTATTCGGCACGTTACGACTTTATTATATATAAAATAAAATTCATCCGGAGCCGAAAGCCAATTCGTTCTTGAGATATATTTGACGAAAAAAGGACCTTAAACGTACGTACATATACGTATACAGACATGTTTCTAAAAACAACGGATTCTGATTCTAAAGACCTAAAAACGTGAAAATACGTCAAAATTTTCAATTCGGAAATTCGCACAAATTAAAATAACTTCCAGTGGGAAGTTAAAATTCGATATCAACTTTAAAAGGTGTTAAGATGGTCTTCTACCACTTTCAAAATAGACGGCTCATATTAGAAAGTAATTTCAAAACTTTGGAGCCAAGTTTTTGCTTTTCCATTTCAATCACTTGATTAACAGGCGCCAAACTTCGGAAAACCACGAGAAAATATGGGAGTACTAGGAGCCATCGCATTGACTATAAGTGTTTTTATATTTTTTGATAGAATTTGTGCCAGGGAATATTTTCCTTTGTTGAAAATTGAAAAAGGCTTATTATAATAAAAATATTCTCTCCGAATTTGTTGGTATATCGGTAATACAAAATTTTCTTTAATTTTCATTATTCAAGTTTCCATAATTTTCGAAGGAGAGAAACATTTCCAAGAAATTGGCTTCAGATTCTGGATTTTCTATTTCAATGATTTTTACACATTTGTTTTTGGAAGGCTTCAGCCTTCTTTCATTCTAGATTATAGAAAAAAGTAGAAAAAAAAATTTTAGGCGTGAATTTCCCCTCTCAATCTCCTTTTATATATTTGTAATCAATAAATCTATCCTTATTGCCTTTTTACTGGAGTTTGGACAAAAAATTAAAAATCATCAATCAGCAAAAAAAAAGTCTCTAAGAAAAAGCTGATAGGGAGCGCTTCAAAACAGTTCAACTTAACTTCTTTAAATCAAATCGTCAAGATAAAAGTGTTTTTTTCTTAGGAAAATTTACAAAAACTCAATACATTAAGAACAAATTCATTAAAGTTATTATAAACCTGACAAAATACTCGGTCAATCGGTCACCCCCTCCAAGGGTCCCAAAAGTAGCCTACTGCCTGACTTTTGCTGATAATATCACTATACATGCCGAAAATTTGGCCTTGGACTATAACTAAATTTATTTCAAATTTATTATTCTCCACAAATAAAATGTGGAGTAGTTAGAATAGTTTCAAATGTCTTCAGTGTTTTTTTTTTTTGAATTAAAACTTCAATATAAAATCAGAGTCTCGCAATAAATAACAATCAACAAAACTATTAGGTAAAGGTATACCTACTACAATTTCTGTAAATATTTTTAACTAATAGATTTTTTTAGCTATTTATATTTATTATATTTTAATCAGACAATTTTCAAGTTTTCTTAACTTTATTAAATCTAAAACCTAAAAAAAACATTAATCAATTTTTTTTTTATTTTATCATCAAAACTCACATTATTTATTTATAATAATTTGATTTCAACACAAAAAACTAAAGCTTACTCTTGCATAGCTAATAACTTAGGTAATATATATTTATAATTTATTTATATCCATCATATAATATACATACATAGTATAATTCGTTTCTTAGTGAGAAATTCAAAAGCAATTGTTTTGTATATACATAGCTAGTACATATAAAAGTTATTTATCGCTTAATCCCCCATCCGAAAGCCTACTTAGTTCTTTACTTTATTATCCTCTCCTTACCCCAAAAATAAATTCGATTTTCTTAGCACATTAAAATATATAAACAATTACTTTTTTTCTTAATTTCATTGCACACAAAAAATATATATTTTATTTACAATATTATTAAAACCAAAAAATGCAACAATAAAACAAGAGGGGTAAAGTTAATATAAAGCGAGTTAAAAACAAATTTAAAAAAATAAATGTGTATGCTAAATAATACTTCTACGCGATTTCTTATTCATCGAAACGATGTTAGAGCTTTCGGTGTTTCAAATTAAATGTTAGTTTTTTTCAGTTCATGACAAAAAATCAAAATAAAATTTTCTGGAATCGAAAATATATATAAACAATAATAAATGTTGTTATCAAAAATCTTTTTGAAAAAAGAAAACAAAACAACAAAAATAAAACAATTGAATTAAGTCTTGCTCTTTATGTGGAACGCTTTTCAAATTATTTATTACTTTAAGTGTATTTTATTTCATATATATGTGTTTTTTGTTAGTCGACATATTTTCAAACTATCTATATGTGTATTATTATTATTTTTTAATTATATGATATATATAATTTTTATTACAAATAATAAAAAACTATTTTAAATCGATGTATTTCTTTGATGTATTTATTCATATAAATAAATGTATTTAATTTCTATTTTTTTTTTTTGTATTGTATGACATTTTGATGTGATTTTGAATTGAATTGTTTTTTTATCCTACCATATTGTTCTGTGGATATACAGTGTTTGTTCAAAAGTGATAAAGTTAATTTAACTTAAAATTTGTATTTTATTGTAAGAAACATAAAATGCTAACTATAAATATTAAAAAAAAAAACTAGCCATTTCCTCAGGTTCAAAATATTAGTAGATATTTATTTTTACAGTGATGGGATTAAAATTTTAGATACATAAATAAATGTAATGTATGTAGATAGAAACACTAATAAATGAGTGAAACAAATTTAAATTTTTTCTTTTACACAATGGGTACTAGGTGCGACTGATTTTTCTTGATAATAATGAAAATGACTTGATCTAGGAACTATGATTTACTGAAATCTAGCATATTAAGCACTCTTCTTCTGAAGTTCAATTTATATTAAATTGCTTTTTAAAATAGATTCAGTGTTTACATTTTTATTAAGTTTTCATTAGGGCTGGCCACGAGACGAGAAAAGTCTCGGTCTCGATCTCGGTCTCGCATGACGAGACAGAGACGAGACTGGCTTTTGAGCAACCCAGACGAGACTATATATTTGGACCGAAATTTACAGAGAGTCTAATAAATTAAAAAAATCCAATTTAAGTTAAATATTTATATTCTTTTGCACGTATTCAAACTATAATCGAAAATATTTCGTTCCAAAATCAACAGGTTGTCCGGAAACCTTTTTTTTCTGAGGCGAGACCGAGACGAGACTTAATTATACGAGACCGAGACGAGACTGAAAGTTTTCGATTTTAACGAGACCGAGACGAGACTTACAAAAGTCTCGCAGAGTCTCGTCTCGTGGCCAGCCCTAGTTTTCATAGACGATTGTCAAGTTGGACAGTGTCAACGATAAATAATGTTGTTGTAATTGATTAAAACGCTATCCTATTACTAATTGATAGGTTAAGAGAATAGGATTTATTTTTTACAAAAAGCAATCATTCTAAGCTGTAGGATTTTTAATCATTTTTTACGAAAAGTTTTGTGTTGAATAAATCGCCGAGAAAAATATAAATAATTTTTTGTCCAGCTAAAATTTTTACTAGCGAAACGATTTCGAGTACATACATATATTTGTACCTGTTCCTACATATGTGCATATACATATATGTTAGGTTAGGTTAGGTTAAAGTGCCTGTCAGGAAAACGGCTGACACACTTAGACCATAATTAGGTCCGTTGTGATACCACATGATAGGAATGAGGAGATTATCCTCATTACGAAAACCATTCGGAGCTTTTTATGAAGCGAGAGAGACAGTGTATGTCTGTATTAGCTAGATCGCTTGGATCATTGAAAAAGTAGTCCCCAAGAAGGAGTCTGCGCCTCTGTGAAAGAGCAGGACATGTGCAGAGGAGGTGAGGAATTGTTTCCTCCTCCTCTTCGTCCATGCAACTTCTACAGAAGTCATTTGAGAAAACGCCAAGTCTTGTGGCATGTTTTCCTATAAGGCAGTGTCCTGTTATGACACCTATTACGGAGCTAATTTGTGATCTGCTAAGTGATAGCAAACTTTTAGAGCGCCTAGGGTCTAGCGATGGCCAGATTTCTTTTGTGGCCAGACATGTAGTAAGGTTTGTCCATCTAGAGTTTGCTTTCCTTGCAGAGTTTTGTTTTAGCAAAAGTTTACACGTACCGATCGGTATACCTATGTTCCACCTGTTAGGCAAAACGGGCATTAGAGTTCCATTTCTGGCAAGTTCATCGGCTTTACAATTTCCCGGAATATCTCTATGGCCCGGCACCCAAAGAAGGTGAATATTAAACTGTTCCGCCATCTCTTCAAGAGACGATCGACAGTTTTGGGCCGTAACGGAGTTGGTAGAGACAGAGTTGAGAGATTTAAGTGCTGCTTGACTATCTGAGAAGATGCGTATATCCGATGTTGATATCACGTTTTCTCTCAGCCAAGACAGAGCTTCTTTAATTGCCAGAATTTCCGCTTGGAATACGCTACAGTGGTTAGGGATTCGGAAGGAGAGACTTAAATTAAGTCTGTCTGAGTACACTCCGCCACCCACACCTTCCTCAGTTTTCGACCCATCAGTATAAAAATGAACTGAATCACCTTTGAGAGGGTCCCCAACGTCCCAAGATTCTCTTGAGGGTATGGTGACCTGGAAACTTTTGTCGAAATTTAGTTTGGATGTGGTGTAGTCGGAATGACAAGGAATAGATTCATATAAGTCTAGAATTTTAGTATGACCGATAGAGTTGTTGGTCCATTGAGAAATGGCTTTAAGGCGGACGGCTGTGTTCGCAGCCATTTGCTTGCCATATATATCGAGGGGTGTGAGGCTGAGGAGTATGTCTAGTGCAGCTGATGGTGTCGAGCGGAGAGCTCCACTTATGCACATACTTGCTGATCTCTGGACCTTGCTCAGCTGGTCACAGTACGTGACTTTATCTAGAGCAGTCCACCAAATTGTTACCCCATAAGTGAGAATCGGTCTTACGACCGCAGTGTAGAGCCAGTGAGTTATGGCAGGGGATAGACCCCATTTAGTACCTATAGCTTTTTTACAGGAGAATAAAGCAACAGTGGCTTTTTTAATTCTCTCTTGAATATTAGGTTTCCAACTTAGTTTCTTATCCAGTATAAGACCTTAATATTTGGCTTCATCTGAAAAGGAAAGTGGAACACCATTAATTGTTGGATGTTGCATGTCGAGAATTTTTAGAGCTTATAATCATAAATGCAATTTCATTGATTTGTTTACAATTTTCATTTAAAATTTCTTTAAGAATTCTGTAAATATATGTACCTTCATAATAGGTGCGCGAGTTAAGGTAGGAAGTGTAGCGCTTAATAAAAAAAATCAACCTTTGTTTTATGAACAGCTCAGTGCTGTGTTTATTATCAAACTCAAACTCTTATGCTATGCATTACAATTTTTATATCAATCAAATGATGAATCGGCTATTTTACAAACAGAAATACGTTTAAGGAAAATGTGAAATAGAATTGCAAATATGAAATAAAATGAAATAAGATCTTATGAAATGCTTTTATAAATTAATTGTGGGAAACTGCTGATGATGGTTGTTGGTGCCGTTGGTGCCGATGACCTGGGTTGAGGCATGTGTCGTCTGAGGTATGTAACTCCTCCCGCCCTGGAGAGAGCTACGGTCGAAGAGGCTGTATGCGTCTTTAGCCGGAGCTATCATTAGGTTTATTGCTGGGGTATGTTGACTATTGTTATCGAGTATTGAGTGTTGTTGTTGGGGTTGGTTGGCCCTTATATGTAGGTGTGTGAGGTATATTTTTCCGATGAACCTTCGAATTTTTCTTCCGTATACACTTGTATTATATTAGAGTTCTTTTACGAGTTGGATTTTCCGATTAACCGTCGATATAATCTTAACTCGTTCCGTTCGACTGCGCCAGTTAAGGTAGGAAGTGTAGCGCTTAATAAAAAAAATCAACCTTTGTTTTATGAACAGCTCAGTGCTGTGTTTATTATCAAACTCAAACTCTTATGCTATGCATTACAATTTTTATATCAATCAAATGATGAATCGGCTATTTTACAAACAGAAATACGTTTAAGGAAAATGTGAAATAGAATTGCAAATATGAAATAAAATGAAATAAGATCTTATGAAATGCTTTTATAAATTAATTGTGGGAAACTGCTGATGATGGTTGTTGGTGCCGTTGGTGCCGATGACCTGGGTTGAGGCATGTGTCGTCTGAGGTATGTAACTCGCGCGCCTTATTTATTTGCTTAAACAGGCAACTTATTATGAAACACTTAATATTATTTGAATAAACAATTTTGTCCAATAATGACCGTCTCATAAAACAAATAAAAACAAGGCTATAAAAGCAGTTTGCTAATTGTATACCGTTTTGATTAAAAAATCGTGCTCGTAGGAAATTTTGATCATGCACTCAATTGTGAGTTGTACCTACAGTGTATTTACTGCCTTAGGCTGCGCGTATATTAGTGCGACAAAGCAATGCGATGCGAGAAGGTATTCGAGATTCGAGCAAAAGTGGTCAAAAGAGTTTGTGAACGTGATGCTTCCGATAAGTATGTGAGAAAATTGCAACACTCGCAGCAAATATCGCTTCACTGTGCCCACATTTATATGAATAAATGTAAATATTTCTCTCGTACGCAAACTTTCTCGAATCGCATCGCTTTTTCGAACTACTATACGCGCAGCCTTAGACTACGAACACACTTGCTTTTTTTCAGTCGATTTTCAGGCCATACTCAGTCTCAAGAAAGAGAACCTATTAGTTTTAAAGTTCATAATTGACATTTAACCAAGAAATTAAACCACTTTTTTTAAGCCGTGAATTACAACCTATTGAGCGTCCTGATTTCAAGCGTTTATTTATTTATCCGGAATTGTGTGTCTAATTTGTTTAGTCTATATTGGTATAAAATTTCTTGATTTGTATGGTTAAAGTTATTGCAAGAAAATATTTGCCAACAAAATTCATAACTTGGAACTAGAGACTATAGTTTTTTGAGGAAATTGCTTTTATTTTTGGTGTATTAGTAATCACCAAATTAGTCAATAACAAATCTATAATAGCCACGTTATACTGAACCGCAAAAGGATACTCAGGCATGTTCTTATTTTTGTTTAGATTTAATATAATTAACTCATATTGACATTCAAACAAAAATGAAATAATTCTATAATACAATATTTGTTTAGAAAAACAGTATTGTTACAAAATTATAAAAAATACTAACGAATTCGTCTCTTAAACGATTTGGAAATAATTTTTTTTTAATTTCTTTAAATGAATACTCAAAGTAATTAATCCTGACATTTACGTATAGATATATTGGAAACCTGCTGCGCTTTATTTTTGCAGACTTTTATACAAAAAAACTTTAAATGTATTCAAAACTCGAACTTAAAACAATCAAACTTAGTATTTGTCGAAGTAAAAAAAGATTTTTTTAATCACAAGATATTCCATCAATCAACCACTGCAAAAAGAAGCACACACAAAATACAGTTCAAAATCTGGAAAAAAAGGAACAAGACTTTAAAAAAAATACGATTTAAGCCTGCTTGAGCTAAATTTGTTTGAAAAAAGAAATTGTTCAGGTGCCAAGTACCTATACTATTTTGTTTATATGATTCACATAATATGCCACAAAAATCTAGACTAAGGGTCTATTTTCCTACATTTAGGCAGAAAGTGAAATTTAAAAAAAAATTACTTAAAATAAAAAATCATTACTGAAAAACAACGGCAACGTTTAAAATATTATAGTATCTTTTTCTTAAGCCACAAATCCATTCTGTAAACAATTTTTGTATAATTAATTTTTATACTCAAAAATTTTCATTTTTAATTTAAAATGATCATTGGTAAGGTAGTTCATCATTGAAAAATTAAAAGTTACGTTATGGGGAAGATATGGGTCAAAATTAATTTTTTTCGAAGGAGAAATAATTTTGAAGTCGTAAGCTATATTGCTGCATTAAAATATTCAATGATTAAACTTTCGAAAGGTCTCAAAATCAACAGTTAACTTTTTCAATGATGGTTTTCAATGATAGTTATAACTGGCACCTTAGAACCATACAGTTTTCTGTGTTTGACTAAGATGAAATAAGAGCATTGAATACTAAAACAAAAAATAGTTTTACAAAATTCAAATGAAATGAATGAAAAAAAACTTGATTGAAAAATAAAAATAAAGAATGGATTTCTGGCTTAAAAAGCAGTTTAATATTTCAAGTCTTGCTGTTGTCTTTTTATAATTTTCTTTTTATTTTAATTCAATGTTAATAGAAAATTTCACCACCCGTAACCAGGAGGGAAATAGACCCGCAAACATACTTTTCTGTAGCCTTTTCTGTATTATATGTATTATATTTGATAATTATCAAAAACTTAAATGGAAATTCATCAGAACACATACAATTTTCTTTAGTTCAAAAAGATAGAGATAGTCAATGTGGAAAACAATTAACGATAAGTTTTAAGGCCTTAGACAACTAAAGTCAGAACAAAACCTAGAGCAAAAAGTCAACAATAATACAAAAATGGTCTTTTTAGTTAAAATATTCAAGGAATAGGTATAGGGGCTTTAAAAAAATAGAGACTGAAATAATGTAGTAAGAAAAGTGTTAGCTTAATATTCGCAATATTTTTTTTATATTACGAACAACTGAGGAAAATTTTATTAAAATAAATTTAAAAATAAATATGTAGCAATCAAATGGACAAAATAAGGTTCACCTTGTTAACACTGTATATCCAACATTTAAACTTTAATATAAGAATATTCAAAAAAAAAAAAAAAACACATTGAAAAGCCATTTAAAATACAAAAAAATAGTAAATTAAATTACATCAAGAAATAATTGAAAAAAAAAAAATAATAATAATTTTATTTTATAAAATACTTTATCTTAAAATTATTGTCAAGAAGTTGATCTACGTTTTTTGGAAATGGCTGTGCTATATTATTATAATATTTAAATACAACTTTATTTATATATAATTAAATGCATAAAATATATTTTTAAACAAATATATACCTACTATTTTAAAGTTAACAGACAAAAAATGTTAATTAAGAAAAAAGAGTGAATAAACTCCACTTGGAAACTAAAAACAAAAAATATTTTTTTAAACAATCATTAAACAATATTGTGGAAAAACTTCTTGAAAATATACGAACAAAAAAAAAATCGAATACCAAAAAAAAAAGTTTATAAATTTAGAATAAATTATTAATTACAAGAAATAAAATAATTTACGCTCTTTTTTCACTCTGATTTTCAACTTAAAAAAAAGAAATAATATTAACATATTATTAATAAATTTAAAAAGAAGAAAAAAACAGTTATTTGAAAATCTAAAAGCTCTTATATGACGTTTTCCCAGCGCCCAAACAAAAATCGAACCTCAACTTCTTGAAAAATATAATATGAAAAAAAAAACAAATACATTCATAAAAATGTCTTATTAAAAATAACCAAAAAAAAAAATATTTATGGATTACAATACGAAACGTATCCACAAATTCTCATACAATGTAAATATCGCTGAAATGTAAATTACACATATTTAAAGAAAAGTATAAAAAATATATCTAACTCTGCCCCTCTTGTTTTGGCATAATTTTTTTTAACATTAAAAAAAGTAAATAAAATAATACATTTTTAATTTACTTAAACAACTTTAACTGATATTTTCTTTGTTTTACTATTATTTCTTGTTTATTTTTGATTTTTTTTTTTAACAAAATAGAATTTAGTTTGCAAAACTTTATTTCTATCGAAGAATTTATAAGAAAAAGTCACAAACTATTAGAAAAAAAAAATAAAATAATTAATTTAACAAACAATTTTTTCTATATACAAATTAAAAAATTAAAATAGAAAAGAAAAAAAAAATTAAGAAAAATGAAAAAGAAGTTGATGTGGATTTTTGTTTGGTTGTTGCAGGAAACGTCCGAATCGCCACACGGGGGCGGTGGCGGCGGTTGTGGTATTGGTGGTGGTGGCGGCGGTGGCAGCGTCCCATCTCTGGAGGGTGCACCCGCCCCCCTATACCCCTGTATGTATTGTGGCGCGACATTCCCCCATCAAAGCAAACTAACACGACACATTTTGTCACACTCACTGGAAACGCTTAAGTACCGCGAAACGGTTGGACCCCACCTGCTGCACCCCGGTCATATGATGAAACATGAACCGCTGCCGCAGCATTTTCCGCGACCAAATCTGCTGCCAAATTTAGAGAGTTGCCTTGACGCTCAGGACGGTTCACCGACGGGAATGGATATGGAGTATGCTGCCGCAGCAGCTGCTGCTGCAATGAGCAGTGGCGTTGGCGCGTGTAGCAGCGGTAATGGTGGCATCGGAGGTAGCAGCGGCATCGGCGGTAGCAGTAGTGTGTTAACGATGGGTGGTTCATCGTCATCATCGATGTCGAACGATCCAAATAGTGTTGTTTTGTGTAAGTTTTGTGGTAAAAGTTTTCCCGATGTTGCCTCACTCATCACCCATTTGCCGGTACATACAGGTGATCGACCATTCAAGTGTGAGTTTTGCGGTAAAGCATTCAAATTGCGACATCACATGAAGGACCATTGCCGCGTGCACACGGGTAAGTCAATTTATATATTACCTACAAAAAAAAAAAACATAAAAGAGAACAATTATTCCAAAGCATAAATCTCTAGCATAAAGGCAAAGACCAATATTTGACTAATTTGAAAACGTTTCGCCGGCAATATTGAAAAAAAAATACAATTATTTGAATCGCATAGAAATTTAAAGATCAATAAGTCTTATTAAAATACGATATAAAAAGTCACATCCATTTTATGGAAACAAATAATTTCCCAGCTTCGGCCTTTACACTGCGCCTGCACAAGCAACAAATTGACTTCAGTAGATCGGGCATGGGTAATTTCCAATGCAGGCAATAATTGATTTCCACAATTTTGTCTTACCATCTCTGTGGCAATAAATGAAGAAATAATTTGACGTCTAATTTCAGTTCAATTGTCATTTGTGCTGCCCTTCACCTTTACGTAGATTGAAGGGTTTAATTGGAATTCCAGGCCGGAAAGTCTGTATGTTTATAGTCAATTTTAACTGTATACACAATAGTGTTGTTTACTCGGCAGTATAATTGCAATAATAATTGTCCCACTGAACGAAGAAATTAAAATGCCTGCAATAATTGCTAAAATAAATAAGGAAATAAAAATTGCTTTAGGAAATAAAGATAGCATTTGCATTAAATGCGTTCAGAATATGGCATTGAAATAAGTGCAGTTTTGAAAAGGTCGAATAACTTTATTTTTATAAAAAAATATAGGAACACAATTAAATTAGGAAAAAACGAAATTTTTGATATTTCATATAATGCAGTTTTTCCAAATTAAATAAGACGAATTCAAAAAATAGTTATTAATAAATAAATAAGATAAATTATGTTTACGTTTAAAAGACAATGTTTTACACTTCGTAATAAAGTATTGGACCATTTTCAAAACCAATGCAGATCATCAGATCACAGTTTGCAAATCCGTTATCAAGCTTATTTTACGAAGGATTTTTAAGTCATCGCATCGGCACAAATCAATGCCATATAATTTTGTAGAACTGGGGGAGTAGTCCAGGTCTCAGATCACGTAAGACTAAGGCCTAGTACACACGAGATTAAACCGCAACGTTTTTAAGCTGAACTTTAGAGGTGAACACGTTTTTTGCAGAGAAATCATAGTGTGAAAAGTTTTATGTAAATGTATGCGCCACTGCTCATTTGTTCGGATGTTTACAGCTAAGAAACGTGCGGTGTAATGTCGTGTGAACTAGGCCTAAAAGGATTGGTTGATTTAAATAACGTGTCGTCTTGACGATAGTTGTCTGTATATACACAAGGGTGGTTCTTAGGGGAACAAAATTGACGACGCTCCCGAGATTGGTTCAAATTCATAAAAAAAAAATTCCCTAATTTTTTCAGCATTTCATTCCTAACCCTTGCTGACCCTATTTCATTAGCAATTTTTTTTTTTTTAATTGTTTTTTATTGGAATTTTTTTGGGAAAATAATATCCTTTCCTCCGACTTCAATTGTACTGACTGTGTTATTGTTTAAGTAGAAAGTGCATAAAAAAAAGAGGCAGATAACGGTATTACCTATTGAAAATTACATTTTCAATACTATGGCGCGCCGCCGAGCCGTCGCCGCTATACCCGTTTTCAGTACAATGACTTATTATCATATTAACATAACACATCGAAACGTTGATAGTGTCGAATATATAAGGAAAAATCTCATTTACTTCAGATTAATGAAAACGATGGAGAGATCATCAAAAAAAAATAATTTATGTCAAAATGTTGCTTAATTTTCGCGTATTGAACGAAACAAAAAATCTGCCTTTTTGTTTATTAACAATAAAGTTTAAACAATAAATGATCGAAATTTTTTTAAACATGCACTCGGCTGTAGAGTTTTCAGAGACGCTTCATTTGAAGTCTTTTCATTGATTAGTTCAAAAATGACACATAGTACAGTGTTTATATAGTGTAAATCCAAAAATAAAAAAAAAATTGAAAAATTCTTATCAAAACAGGGCCAGGAAGGGTTAGAGATACAAATCTGAAAAAAATAGGGGATTTTTTAATCATTTTTTAGACATGATTTAGGGGGCGTCGCACTCAATTTTCGCATAACAGATCAAATAAGAACCACCCTAATATACACACATGTAGAAAAATAAAGAGAGAGCGATAGTCAAAACGACGATCGTTCAATCGAAGAATTGTTTTAGTCTTACGCGATCTTTGCCCAGGAAAACTAGACTAAAAAATGTCATTCCTTCGAAAAAAATTCCGAAAACGCTGAATTTTTGTGCACAGATTCATTTGTACGTCCTTAATACTTCCTTGAAAGTACCTTAAATTTGTAGTGGAGCAACAAAATTTAGGGGCAAAAAGGAGGTAAAATTCAGTTTTGTTCAAATTACTCAAAAACTGTATAGGTTCTTTTGGACAAAAAATATAACCCTTTTTTTGAAAATGTTGTACATTTAGTAATTTTATTAACTAATAAAACTATATATTTTGGTGGGAAAATTTTGTTTTTGGGTTATGATTCCAAAAATATTATATATTTAAGAGTGGTACCAAAAGGAAAACGCCGCCATTTTGAAAAAATTGATTTCTTTTATATTTTTTAATAATGCCCAATAAGTACATTTTTTCACAATTTGACCTTAAACTAAAAGTTAAAAAAAAACTAAAAATTTTGAACAGTACAATTATCTACAAAATGACATATTAACAACCCCTTTATGTCAATTTGTTCTTAAGTTATAAAGGTCAAAAGTTCAATTTTTCGTTTAAATGGGGGTTGGAAACACTTTTTCTGAAATATCTCAAAAACCTTTGTTTTTTTTTGGATAATGCTTAACGATTTTTTATAGTGCTCTTATAATAACCTTTGAAGTGGACTCTATATCATGAATATAGGACAAATTATGTACCGTTAATCTAATGCCAAAATAAATACTGCGGCTGCGGTATTCAGAAAAAATTTTGTTCGTTTCTTTTTTTTTCTATTTTGTTACAATATCCCCAGTAGGCATCCAAATCCAATATTAAATACAAGAGATGTAAACAAAACAAAATTTATTTAATCAAAGTAAAATAATAATAATAGTGGCCACAAACAAGTGAAAGGGAAATTCTTGCACGCAATATTATTTCACGCTTGTTAGCCTGTTCGTCCAAAAAAGTGTTTTTCGTCATGAAATCGCGTCGTGTCGATCGGTCTGTCCGCCCAGTTCTTTTTTTTTCAAAATTTCTAAGCTGTTACGATTCTGATTAACTTTATGCCTTTAATTTCTAAATAAGTAAAAAAAATGTGCATTTCAAAAGTTTGTCAAAGAAAACATATAATAGAAGTTTGAAGTTTTTTGAAGAAATAACCTTATTTTTAAAATGTAGTCCTTTTGATGTCTTCATTCTACAGTCTACCCCAAAAGCTGACAATTTGTAACTTACATTTCATATTTCAAAAGAACATGTGTGTGACTTTTTTTATTTTGAGAAATATTTAGTAGGTGGTGCTGTAAAGCGTGGCACAATGCAGTGGCTTTTTATGCATTCAAAACTAATTATTCACAACATGGCAAATTTGAACCACTTTTATTCGATTGTCTTGTGCTCTTTAGGTGTATTAAAATTTTGAATACGAATAACAGATGCAGGGTTGATTTTTCAATAGCCAGTTAAACCCCAGATAGTACATATTGTTCGACTAAGGGCCAATTTTTCAATATTCAGTTAAACCTCAGTTAGTTTTTATTCTCCAGATAAAACAAAAATGTGTTCGTGTTGCTATAGTATTTATTCCTTTGATAGTTTAACTGATGATTGAAAAATCGGTTCTAAAACAAAAATTTGTTCCTGTTACTATAGTATTTATTCCTCTGACAGTTAAGCTGATGATTGAAAAATCGGCTCTAAGTCTGCTTAAACAACTTTATTTTACCATGCTCTCAGAATTGTTCTCTTTTAATGGATATTGCTTAAACATTTAACAAAACAAATTATACTAAATTTTATTTATTTTTATAGGAGAACGACCCTTTCGATGTCACATGTGCGGGAAAACATTTTCCCGATCGACAATATTAAAAGCGCACGAGAAAACTCATTTTCCAAAATATGTGCGAAAATTTCTGTCACCATCTCCTGTCGACACAAAAGATGAATTACCGCAATAGTGAAAAGATATTAGTTTATTATTAAATTATTATTACTATTATTATTATTATAATTACAGCATACAGGATAATAATTAAAAAAAATAATATTTTTTAATGTAAAAAAAAAACAAACAAACAAAACAACTACAATGATACATTTTGAAAAACAAAAAAAAGTATCGTCTTACCCTCAAGATAAAACATATATTAAATAACAAAATACTAGAAAACAAATAATATTTTTTAACAGAAGAAACCATAATTTAGAACAAAAATACATATTTTGTTTTTCTCTTCTAAAACAAAAGCAGAGAAAATAATAGAAAAAAACAAACTTACTTAAATTTCTAATAGAGGAAAAGTTAAGTAAAATTGCAAAGATTATTTTAGTTAGGCTTCGTTTTTTTTTTTCTTTTTATTATCATTTTTTTTTTCGTGTTAAAATTTTTAAAAATTACACAAAAATTAAATTAAATTAAATTAAATTGTAAAAATATATTTTATTTTGTGTACAGTTGAACCTTTAATTTAAACAAAAAAAAGTTTTAAGCAAAATACAAAATAAAAAAAAAATAATCATAACACAAACAAAAAGTTTTCTTCTAAGCAATATTATCATTATAATTATTATTAAAAATAATATTAAAGAAAACAAAACAAAACACAATATTAACTGAGATCTCATGTGATCCGCAAAAATCGGTTGTTGAATTTAATTCAGATATTTTAGTTCATTTTGTTTATATAGTTTTTATTCTTTTCTATTTAGAGTTACATTATTTTTTTTTATTATTTTAAGTCCTTGCAAATAGTTATAAGAGATATTCATCTTTAAACAAAACAAAAAAATAATTGGTGCTACACAATACACACAGAATTTTTTTTTAAATAGAAAAAAAAAACTAAAATTGGTTTAATTTTAATAAAACTCACAATCTGTTTTCTTTTTTTTTGTTTGTTATTTTATTTGTTTGTTTAAATTAATACTTGTTAATTTGATTTTATTATAATAATATTATAATAACTATTTTTTTTTAATTTCTTGTTTTTCATAAATAAAACAAAACAAATAGATAAACTATATTTACATCCTTAAAAAATATATTAACAAAACAAACCATACAACTACAATAGACTTCATGAATATTTACACTCAAATAGCAATAGTAAATTTTTTTAGTAAAAAAAAGTACATACAATAAAACAATAAATAAACAAACCAAACAAATAATTAACAATTTAACTGCAAAGTATTGATGAAAATTAAGTTTTTTAAATGAATTCAATTCAACATTTTGGTTTTGATTTTTTAAATAAAAATTTAAAAATTTTGTTTTGTTTTAAATTTATCTATATAAAATATTTCAGTAATAGACAAAAATTATTTTATTCTTAAAAAAAAAAAAAAATGTATAATTTCATTTAGCAAACAAAAAACACCACGTTCAATTATTACCAAATTCAACAAGCAAAGTTATACATATTAGTAGGGAGTAAAATTTATAAAAATAAACTTGTAAAATGCATAAAACAATAAAACAAAAAATATGTATATGAATATATTTTTAATTTAAAAAAAATACAATAATTAAAAAAAAAGTAAATAAAAATTAAAAGTAAATAAAAAAAAATAGATATCTGTGATCTTAACGATATTTAAAATTCACTTATAAATTTGTTTTATATTTTTGTTCATTATATATGAAAAATAAAAAAAAAAACAATTTTAAAACAACAAAATGTCAAAGCAAAAATTTTGAACTAATTAATAATAATGATTAAAAATAAAAAAAAAAATCATACTTGATTAATTTTAACTTAACAATTAATATTAAAATTTTGTTTTGCATGAAATTTTGTTGATAGTGAGGCATGTCTTTGTTTAATTAAATAGAATGTTTCCAAAGGATTTGAAAAAAATATATGCAAATGAAATTTGTTTTCTAATAAAATGACAAAAAATGTCGTGCTTATTTAAATACAAAATTAAAGTTTTTTAGATAATATTTTTTTGTTAAATTTGTTATATGTATTTTCCAAAAGAAAAACAAGAAAAGAATAAGCTTCAACAAAAAAAGAGAAAAACTTAACTGAAGACGATGATGGAAAATCCTTTGATATATTATATATTTTTTTTAATATTTAACATAGTAGGTACAATTTATTATATTGTTTATTTAATTTTTTATTATTATTATAAGAAAAAAAAAATATCTTTTCTCTTAAAATTAAAAATGTAATTTTTTGCTTATGCCATCATGAAAATATTTTTTAGAATCTAAGAATTGAATTAGGTAAATACCAAAGGTCGATTAAATTTTCCTTTATTTTTAATTTAAAATGTCATTGAATATTTTGCGAACACTTATGTTATAATTAAGAATTTACTTAACATTAATTTTAGATTTAAAAACAAACAAAAAACACAACAAAATAAACACTCATTGCAACAAAATTCGATCTCAAAATTTGTTTAGTTCTTACAAAATATTTAATGATATTTGAATTAAAAATAAAATTTAATAATGAAAACAAAAAAATAACTCAAGAAATAGAAAAACTGTGGAAATTAAGAAGGATAATCATGTAAAGAGAAGGAAGAGTAAATTTATTATTTTTCTTAAATAAATCATCATCAAAAGTATTTTTCATTCGATTTTACTTATAAATTTTTGTTTAATATATTATATGTGGAAGCTTTAAAAATGTGTTTTTTTACTTTCTTAGGTATTATAACTTTTAAATAAAAATAAAAAAAAAGAAAATATACATGACAATGAAATTAAAGAAATTTATTTTATCAAAATTCTAAATTTAAAAAAAAAATTAATAAAATATTAAAGAAAAACAACAACAAAACAAATTAATTATCTTTGAGAAAAATTTTTGGAGAAAAATTTGGCTGTGATAGATTAGATTAAAACAAAATTTAAACAAAATTTATTAATTCTTATTTATGAGTGTTGTAAAAAAAAAACTAAAACTAAAATATATATTTAATGGGTCAGTATTAGACTGTCAATAAAAAATTTAAAAAAATTAATAATATAATAAACATACTAATTACGTATGATTATAAATTTTGAAATAAAAAAATTAACAAAATTGTGATTCCTTTCGGCCTTTTATAGTAAAACACACAAAAATCATAAATCTTAAATGGATATTAAATTTAAAAGAAATTTTTCTAGAACAAAAATGAGATTTTCTTTAGTCAATTTGTAAAAATATATTTTTTTTTCTTTCTATTTTTAAATGTAATTCAAAAGATCTCAAAAAAGTGATGTGATCAAGAAATAATTTTAATTTTCTTAAATAAAAAAAAAATCAATCAACTGTGTTAAAATTTTTAAAGTTTCCATAAAAGAAATTTTATTTTTCCATTTGTTTTTATTTTTTTTTTATTATAATTTCTTCAACATTCCATTTGATTTTATCAAATTTAGAAAAAAAAATATATGAAAATGATTATTTATGTGTGAGTTGGGAACCTTGATATAAAAAACAATCGATCTTTGGTATTATACAAAAAAGAAGAATTATAAAAATATTATTTGATAAAATTTTAATTTTGTAAATTTTATTATATTTTATTTTTTTTTCTGTTTAAGTTATACATAAATGTTGATGAATTTAATATGTTTTGTTTGTTATTACTTAATATATAAAATAAAACAATAATTTCAAATGTGAATTATAAAAACAACAAAATGAAATTATTCTGCAAGATAAAATTTTGTATAGATGATACATTAAAAAAAAACAATTTTAATTAAATAAAAAAGAAAGTGTTACATTGAAAACAAAAAACAACAAATACTTTTTATTTATTTGATTTTTCTTTTACATTTTGGCAAGCATTTTTCATTTGAAATTCATTAAAAATTCATTCAATATAAATTCATTTCTACATTAATATTTTATTCATATCAAGATCATTGAATTCATCAGCATCACCTATTTTCATTTTATATGTGTGTATGAATGTGCATTACAATTTAAGTTCCTATTAATTTTTAAACAAAATATTTAAATAATCCATTTGCATTGATAGAGTTTTTTTTGTAACATTTGAAATCTCTACAGCAAAGTGAGAAACCATTTTTGTTTTAAATTCTACCTAATTAAAATTTATAATTAAAAATAAATTTAACGATCGATATGCATCTTACGTTTTAATTTGCTTGACCCTTGAGTGTGGTCCACCGGGATGATTTATATTTTCGTTTATAACGTATAATTATATTTTTTTTAAATACGAATATATGTAATGGGATATTTTTCTATTTCACATTAGAAATGTAACATATAAATAGATTTTTTTTTTTGTTACGTAATATAAATCTAAGGGGTAACAAATTAAAATAATGTTAAGCCTTTTACTTAGCTGACTTATTTCAGTAGTACGCTGCGCCTAAATAAAAACTTAAGCAAATATTCCTTTTTGAAAGTCGTCAGTTTGATAACTATCAGATTCACAGACACAAATACTATGGCAAAACATCGATATTCCATTCGACATGAAAGAAATTAAATTCTATGTACATATATCGAATAGTTCAGCAATAAAAAAAGTGATGTAAGTTTTCAAAATTAACAAAACTGTCATGACAATCTCTGTTGTACGAGAATGAATATTTAACTGGCAATTATATGACTCATAGTCTAAGAGCCAACGACATAAAAAGTCAAGTCATTTGCGTAATGTTGAAACCCATACCAGTACATAGCTCTGGAAGTTTTAAACCAGGATTACCTTGTCTGCCTGCCCATACGAATTGGTGGGGGTTGAAAATGTAGATTTTCTAAAAATTTTATTAGGGGTATTATCACTTCAGTGAATTTTTTGAAAATATATCATGATGCTCTGTCTCTTACATCATGATGCTCTTAGTGAACCTTATATTTGTTCTCTTGGAGATTTTTAAAACGCAAGAAATCAACAAAACAAAGTCTTCAAAAAAGTAGATTATGGTTCGTTTAGAAAGCTTATAACTTAAGTTCTACTAGTCGACTCATCAAGATCAAGGTGTTTAGAAGTAAGAAAAATGACAGAGCATCATGATATATTTTCAAAAAACTAATTGAAGTGATAATACCCCGGATAAAAAATTAAAAAAATCTCCATTTTCAATCACCCACCCCCACCTCTTCGTCAAGGGTATGGGCAAGCAGACAAGGTTATCCTAGTTTTACACTTTCAAAGCTATGTATTGGTATGAGTTTCAACATTACGCAAATAACTTGAATTTTTATGTCGTTGGCTCTCGGTCTATTACTAATATTTTATGAACTAAAAGTTTATTTAACAATTTTGTATAATTCTCACCTTAGTCTTGTCTAACACAACGGCTCCATTGGCAACATTTGCCTCAAATTGTAAATTGCCTCGCTAATTGCCCAAAAAGGTGAAATTCGACGATGGAAATCAATAATTGTCTTTAACCTACCGGGCAATATTGCCCTTGCCTTGCGTCTTAATTTTAAAGAAATGTAAATGAAAGTGACAATTTACTGCCTCAAAAATTGCCAATGAAGCCGCTGGGGGACATTCACCCCTATTGCGATTGTCAATAATTACTGATTGAGAGTTGGTAAATACTGAAATTCTGTATTAAACAAACCAACAGCGAAAAGTTTTGGTCATTGAGAATGATGCAAGCCGTCTATAGTTACAAGAAAATTAGCAAAAATCGTTGAATTGTTAATGGATTTTGAATAAATTGCCTTCTAAAATGCAAAATTTCATTATTTATCAACTCCTTAATTATGATTGTGACCTTTTATAAATTACTAGTATCGCCCATTGGCCGAAATTCGACCACCAAAACCTTCAAAGACTCTAGAGTCAAAACATTTCTTTTTAGTTTTTAATTTGTTTGAAAATTAAATCACAAACATTTTTTTTTTTTATTTTTTTTTTATATGCACAATGATCGGCAGTGCAAAAACAAAAATGACCCAGTGTTTAAATACATGTCTCAGGTATATTCTGCACATCTCCGCTCCTATGGCTTTCCAACCATATAAAATTTATCGAAATCGATTGAATACTTTTTGAGCAAATGGTACCACAAAATTTTGTTAAGGCTATTTATATAATAATTTCTTGTTTTGTAGGCTATAGTTTAATTGAAACAATTTTTTTATTTCGACGTTACGGGTATGTTTATACCCTTCATCAGGTCTTTATTAAGATAAATACATTATAGTTAAATAAACTAAAATACAAATTATAAATACTTCCAAATAATTGAGCCTAAAATTTGTACATACATGTGTATGATATTAAATAAATTCAATTTAAAATTTAGAAAATTATTGAAAACAAAATAAATAATTAAATTAAAAAAAAAAAACAAGTTAAAAAATCACTTAAATTTAATTTTATATTTAGAAAATTTTTGAAAACAAAATCAAAATTAATTAAATTTTAAAAAACAAGTTAACAAATCAAGTTAAAAAATCCCTTAAATTATATTTTTTAGCAAGTTGGCTATATATGCTGCTTAAGCAGCTGCTTCAGATGGATTATAGTGCCAGTTCTGGTTCTGTAAAAAAAAGTAAATCGAATAAATCGTTTTCACATTCGCCGTATTACTTTCAGTTTTTCGATTCACTGTGTACAAAAAAGCGTTTCTGGTTCAATGAATGAAACTATATTATCGATCATCAAACCACCTTACCATCCCTCCTGAAACGTTTATGTAGTTTACTAAATTCAATGAACTAAACTATATTATCGATCATCAAACCACCTTGCCATCCCTCCTGAAACGGATGTGTAGTTTTCTATACTCTCGCACTAGATACACTATTTTTGAAAAGAAAATAGAAATATAATAGTCAGAAACATTGTTTTCTCAATGGATTGGACATGGAATTGGATTGGAAATTAAATTAAGTTAAATTTCTCATTGTTTGATATGACAGCCAGCGTGAAAGAAAATTAATAATATATGAAAGTGTTTTACTTTTTTTTCCACAGAAACGCATTTCATGTGGAAGGGTAAAACCGTTTTCGTTTCACTTTAATTAAAAATAAAAGTGACCTTAACTACAGAAACTAATGTGTCTTACGTAAAAATTACAGTGGACTATTTAGTAAGACACATGGGCGAGGCACATTAATTTCTGGAGTTGGAGCTTAGAATAAATTAATCTACCAGAAACAGCAAACAGTTGAGCACGGTCAACTTCATATCATTTTGCATGTAATTGACAGTTAATTGCTCATAGTCATAATTAAATCGTAGATCTCTGATCATACTCTGCTTCGAAATTTCTCGAATCGCTTAGACTCTGTTCAGAGCAATATTTAAATAGCAACCAAATATCTGATACACCTACAATACATACAATATGTTTTTTTTTTTGCTGCATTTATAAATACTTCTACCCCCGATTAAAAATAACTTCCATGTTAAATACAACAATAATTTAGAATTAATGTTGTATTTTATGTGTAGATAATTTGTATGCACTAATACTAATTTGAGTCGAATGTGAATCGAAATACTCTATTGATAATGCCTACATAAGAATTCAAATTTCCATTTTATTTAATCACACTAAAAATATGCAAATGGATTTTATAAATATTGCTTAAAAGCTTGGTCGCAAACAACGCATTTTTTTTTTAATTTAATTTAATTTAACATCGAAAAAACTAATATAATCATTTACTAACATAAACATTCAAAAGTTCCTTATTTTCAGTTCCCCATTGATTTATAGATTATACAAATATATCATTGAAAATCATGTATTTTCATTTGAGCCATTTATTTTTGTTTAGTTTTAAAATATTTATTTTATATGTTCCTGATGGATGGATTTTCCATCCGCCAAGCAAGTAATTTTTTTCTCTTAATTTTGAAGTGAGTATATAAAAAGAATAACAAAACAAAAAAAAAAACATCAAGAAAATCCAGAGTGGGAAAAGATCATGGTCGATTATGGTATTTATTAAATTTAAATAATTAACAAAAAACAACATTAACAAATAATATCGTTATATACACACCCAATTTTTCCTAAGGAAAAATTATATTAATGCAAAACAAAAAGAAAAACAAAAAACCTAAATTAAATTTTGGTATTTAAATGAAATTTTTGGAAAATATTTATATATATACACAGACGTAAATTAAATTAAAAATAAAAATTTAAGACAAAAAAAAAACACATTTAGAGCAATAACTGAAATAAATTAGTCATTTTGGTAATTTTTAAGGACAACAAATATTACAACAACAAAAATTTAATTATATATAAATCAAATTATATCTTTAGGGCTTAAATAATTATTTCTAGGAACTTATGTACATTAAAACAAAATAACGAATTATTATTTTTGTTTTTGTGTTTTTCGTCTTGGATAAAAAAAAATTAATAATTTTTGGATATTTTTTGTTTGTCTGTATTTTATATTTTACCATAGAACTTAAGTTCTCTATAGTTATATAATTATATGAGGAAAGCATATATAGCATTAGAGGGCAAATAATAAAATAAAAACAAAAATATTTAAACTACACACAATATCATTAGAATACAAACAAAAATTTAATTGTAAAAGAAAAGATAAAGCAACTATAACTAAAAACTGACATTTTACTATGAAAGAAGTACCACAACAGGAAGAACAAAAAACAAAATGATTTAATTAAACAAAAAATAATGAAACTCTTGAAGTGCAAGACTAAATTAAATAAAAATTAAGTGGATGGATGAAGAAGGAAAAAAAAACAAAACATTAACAATAAAGACATATTAAGAAAAAAATTACAAAATCAATATCACACATGCATTACACAATTATTAAACAAAACAAAACTTTTTGTATATTATTATATATATAAATTATATACATATATATGTATATTATATACCTAAAAGAAAAAACCGACACAGAAAAAAAAATTATATATATTTAAATATGTAATTTAATAATATGAAAAAACAAAACACAAAATCAATTCCCAACACAATAGTCGTTAATGAAAATTTATTTTTCATTCATTTACTCGTATTCTTCTGTTTTATTGCAAAAAAAAAAAACATAAATAAAAACCGAGGGAAACAATGACACGCGGGATTTACACAAGACAAAAATAAATTCTCGTTACGACTTATTGTAGCTTAGAGTGCCTCTACTATATTAAACAAATATTAAGGATATTTAAATAATAATAACAAAAACAAAAAAAAAAACAAGAACCTTAACATTAAATGCATATATATTATCAGAAAAAAAATCATATTTATAAACAAAATAAACTGTAAACGAAACAATTTAATGGATATAAAAAAAGTATTTCTAACATAAAATTCGACGTAAGATTAGTAAAATAAAATTAAAAAAAAAAAGACTTGAAGTTATTCATGATTTATCATAATAACTATTGCTGTTCAAAGTTCACTTAAACTCAAATTGCATTCGGTGAGGTACAGTTAATTTCTTAAATAAATAACAGTTGACTTCATCTCAAAATATTTTTATCAACTAGCTACTTATTTTATTTCCTTTTAAATAATATAAATTCTGACCGATTTCACCCAAGATTTGGACAGGAACTGTAGGCTGTTCTCCTTGGGGAATAAGAAGGCAAGGCTTTCGCAACTTGCCTTGTTGGAATCCTCGAAATAAATTTATGATTTAAATTTTTCAAAAGTCTATTAAAAAGTCTTAAGGTAGGTAATTATTTAGAAATTATTTGGATGTCTTCTATTAGTCCTCCATAATTTTCGAATATCCTATTATTGCGCAAAACTGATTACTAATTTCAATTTTGTATTTTTCCAAGAGGTTCAAATATTAAAACAAAAAATTTAATGGGAAACATAACTTTCAGATTCCCTAACAATTTTTGTATGAAAAAAAAACGTATGCCAATGTGCAGTAGGTAAGCATGCATCGATGCTGCACCCAAAACACTTATGCTGCGCTACTCTTAATTGCTTGTGACGCAAGAGAATTAATCGCTTCTCTAGTGTAATTTTTCTGGCACCTTCCAATAATTTAAACTTTGATATAGTACCTTAGTCTTACAGATGCTACTATTAGAAACTATTTAATTAATTATGTTCCATTCACACTAAAAAAAAACTACCAAATTTGACAAACCTTAGGTAAATCCCCCTGTATATAATGAGGTTCTTGGTGTCGATAATAGTAAATAGTGCTTTTGAAATTCAAAGTACGGTCGTGTCTTTTATTTACGCCTTTTTTAATTAAGAGTTAAATATGCCATAAATAGTTTAAATGAAAATCAGCTAATGCGAACAAAAAAGTCGTATGGCGCCTTTTTCATGGAGCATTTTAACTAAGTTCTAAATCAGTTATACTTATAAAATCAGTTAAGTTCTAAAATCAGTAAAATAAAGACATTTGCTGAAAATAATTGCGTTATACAGTAAGAGTCCTGGGCCGCCAGACATACGATATTTTATCAAAGATAAGACTTTTTCTGTGAACATATATGTACTATGAACAAATAGGTACTAAGAATCTTCATATAATAATATATTTTATTGAACTGAAGTATATACAATTGGCTCTTTAATCTAATTTACATGATTGTACATTGATGTTTGAATTTGTTTTGGCATTTAAGGGGCCTAATTTTATACATTGTTTTTTTATTTTTTTTTTAAATTATTGGAAAAATTGCATTTGATTGTCTTATACTATTTACATTATTATGGATGGTTCATCTCGGGTTGTTCATATCCGCTTGTCTTTGTGGTGAGATGAAGGGTAAGGGTGGCTACTAGCCACGGTGGTAGTTTGACTCTGCGTCCTCGTAGAATTGTATAGCTTCGTCGCCATTGATAGAAATAATTCCTTCGTCCAGTTTAATTGCTGTTACATCTAGGTATCGTGGCTCGGGGTATCTCTCTTCGCTTGTGATGGTTCTGACTACTGGGTTTGGATGATTGCAAGGATTGCTCGTCAATTTTTTGCCCACATCGATCATGTATTTGTCCAGGGGTGTTATTCCGGAAGCTTCGTAGAGGCGCTTGTTGCTGTAATGTTTTCATCGTCCGCAGGATTTTCCTCTCAATCCAAGCCAAGCTTTCTTATGGTTTTGGAAATAGTAAACTATGAATCTTCAATCCGGGGATAGTTAGGAGACAATGAGGGTTAAAGTTTACATACAAATGTTGCAAACACAGTGGTATTTTAACATAGCTGAATTTTTAATATGTCTTAGGGGATGGTAACATTAGCTTTATTTGACACTTCCAAGACATCTACAGTGGGGTCTTACGTCATCCAGACACCTTAAATCTCTTAAACTATTCATGCCATTTACGTTATAGTTTTAAAGTTAGTTTGTTAATGTTCTATGGGCAACTCTTTAAAAATAATTCCCCATCAGAAATACATCTACGGTGAAGCGTATTCATCAGCCAGAAATTAAAAAAAAAGATTAAATAAGCGAAAAAATCACGTAACAGTTTAAAGAAAGATTTTTTCGAATGTTTTAAAGTGGCGTAATTCTCCACTGTAGGTATCTGACTGATTGGAAAATAATGCTAGTTATATTTGTAAGAAAAACATATAAAAGATAGATTTGATACTATAACGTAAATGACACGATTAATTTTACAGTGCCTGGCTGATATAAGATCCACTGTAGATGTCTTACAAGTTCAAATAAAGTTAATGATTCCATTTCCTAAGACACATCAAAAAATCAGCTTTGATAAAATATCGCAATGTAAGCTACTTTAATACTCGCTACCCTCCTTCTAAGTATCCATTTGTTCTTAGTAACACATTACCTGCTCGCAGAAAAAAATGTTGGCTTTTATAAAATAACGTATGTGATGCGGCCCTGGGCTCTTAATTTATATACAAAGTTTGCATTTTGATCTCACTGCGTATGTAGGTAAGATTATACAATATTTTTAAAGTTTATTTCTTGATTTTAAATTGAAACAAGAATATAAGTTGTGGACACCTAAAAACTTACGTTGTGGAACTACTGTACGCGTTTTTTAATTTAAGTAATTGAAACAAAAGAATTTCTTACGAGAATAAGAAGTTATTTTGTTTTAATTATTTAAACAAGAAATTAAGGTTAACTGTCTGCAGATATGCTTTGAAAAACACTTTAGATATAATAATCTACACTCCTCACTTCTGCGTCCCTTATAATAATGGTGACATTACGATCTATGTTCCATTAATAAAAAATGCCTTTTAAAAACTCTAATTTGACTTATGTTTAATTATTAGCTTCAAGATTATCATATCCTACATTCTATTCTTTCATGCTTTGTTACTTTTGATTAAGTAAAGTAGTTATGTTTTATCTCAACAAATTTCTCTTCAACCATTAACCAAAAAAAAAAAATACCTCTATTACATTTGATAAACTTCGGCGAATGCAAAACAAATTAAAAAATAAATCCAAAGCAAGTTTGATAAATTTCAATAAGAAAAAACAACTTTGAGTGAACAGTTAGCATGATAAAATCATTATCTTAAAAACAAAATACAACATTTTATCCATTATTTATTCATACATTAAAAAAGTATCTACTTATATAACAAAAGCAAAGCGTTGGCACATACAAAAAATTAATATTTTTAATATCAAATAAAACTCTTTATAATTTTGATTTTTATTTTTAAACAAATAAAAAAAAAATAATTCAAAAATAAATCACTATTAAAAAAAATAAACCAAAAAACTAAGAGTTTCGGCAGACGAAAATTTAATTTCTGGACAAGCACTCATTCTGATAATTTATTTTATTAAGTAACATTTTCATAAAAAAAAAAAACAAAATTAAACCCCACAATAAAAGAGCAATAGTAACTATTTAAATTGATTTTTTTTTCTTGCAAATAAGTTGAAATACATAAAATGGAAATATTAAAAAATAAGGATTTAAAAAATAAAATACAGAAATATGAAAACAATTAGCTCAGGGCAACTCAAATTCTTCCACAATTATACAATATACAGACAAAAAAAAATAAAATAAACCAAAATGCAATAGAACCATATTTTATTACATTTAAACAAAGCAAAACAAAAAAATAAAATAAATAAGAATATTTTTATTTTACTAATTAATAATTTAAACAGGAATATAAAAAATAATATTTACACCAGATCAACAATAGCAAAGTAAAAAAAATATTTTGTTAAAGCTTGACAACAAGAATACAAATTTTTGTTTATTTTATTAATTGAAAATGAAATATGTTAATCCAGTTATGTAATTGTAAAATGCAAATACGTTTCTATGTAAACTCTTAAATTTCTGCAACAACTAAAAACAAAAATAAGTTTAATTTTATTTGAATTTCAAACCCATACCTATCTAATGAATAAACAATATTGAATATTTAATTTGAAAAAAAAAATTAAAACAAGAAATGCCTCAAAACTCAATAGTGAAATATTTTAAAACAAATTTTAATTTTTTTGTTATTACAATTTTATAAAAAAAAAAGAAGAACAATATTAAAAAAAAAAACAATAAATAAAATGTCAGCTTATTTTGTTGGTTTCATTTTTCCGTAGCAGATTTTTTACAGAAAAAATAGTAAACAAAATAGAAAAAAAATATTTTTTAACTCAAACATAATAGAATTGAAAAACGAAAAAAAAAAATAAACCATATAGTGAAAATAGTATTTTTTAACAAATAAAACAAAACAGAATATATTTATATTTACTCAACCACACAGAACTGTTGATATAAACTATAAACAATCGTTCACCGAAACAAAATAGTGTTATATTAAACTTAAAAACAAAACAAACAAAAAAACTAAAATAATTATTTGTTATTAATTTTTTTTGTTTCTTAAATACAACTACAAATATTTGTTAAAAATTCGTTTTTGTACAAATAACTTATAGTTGAAGAAATACAAACAATTCGCTGCTAACTACAAAGTAACTGAAAAAACTGCAATAGAGTATTTTAATTTTGTTTATAAATCAAAAAAGACTATTATACATTAAAAAATAAACTTAAATTATAAACAACAAAAAACAAACAACAATAGAACTAATTTTAATCTAACATATATAAATGAATTCTTAATTTTTTTGTTTTGTTTATCAAACCCCATAAATAATATTTTTGAGTGCCAAGCTAAAGTTATTTAACAAAAAAAAAAGGAAAAATCAAATAGAAAATAACAAAAAATAAATACCTACACATCAAATATTGGAAAGAACATAATTTTTAATGAATCGTTGCTGAAGCAGATTTTTTCCGAAACATTTTGAAATTTACTTTAACTAAAAAAAAATATTTTTAACTTTAAAGTTGTATTTATAATGATGGGGGATCCTTAACAGTTGACTCTAGTTGACGACGAAATTGTATCACAGGTCACAAAATTTGACAAGTTTTAGATGTGAAGCGGTGATTTTTAGTAATTGGTATAAACTGGTCAAAACAGTCGAAATATTTAGTCCCACATAATATTAGTTTCAGGTAAGCTGAAGAAGTTTTTTTTTATTTTTAAATTTGAGAATCAAATTGAATAAACCCCTCGAACGTAAAAAACTTGTAACAAAATTTGTTTGTTAAGCAACAAAAGTTTTTTTTTAAATCTTTTCGAAATATGTTTTAAACTAATTGTTTTCTATTTGAGTATACCTACTTGAAGCTTGAATTCAGTTCTAAAAATTAAAAACAAAATCCAGCGTTAGGTTGCACCAGCTAAGCAAGTCCAAAAAATGACAGCTCGTGCAAAAAATTCCCAAACATATCCTATTTTGACATTTATAAACTCAAACTGTCATATGGATTAATTACGATGCTAAAAAGATAAAATAGCCATTTGGTAATTTTAGTTTTAGTAAAATGTTAAGAGAAGTAGTACGATACTTAACTCGTTTAAAATTAGTAAAATACAATTTCTAACCTAGAATCTTACATAAAATGATTTCACATCACTTAAATTGACTCAAATGTTGCCAAAATGAATTCTCGATTTTAGCTTAGACTGGTTTTTGTTAACATTTCCGGATTATTTTTTTTTTTTTTATAAAATGTGAAAATCTAATTTTCAACAAAAAAAACTTTTAAACTAAATTCTTATCAAAACTGTTAGAAGCAGTTTTTAGGAAAAATAAGGGTTTTTTCGTAAGTGATCTTTGGCAGGGCTAAGCAAGAAACGATATTAATTTCATCGTCTTCAGTAACCGATACTACATTTTAAGCATCTGGGACGAGACCATATACATATGTATATCTAATTTTGGATCGAACTTTGCCGAGAGTCTCGTCGGTCCTAAAAATAAAGACCATATAAAATTAAATTTGACAATATTAATTCAAACATTTTTTCGATAATTCTTTCAGTCCAAAAAAACCCAAAATCAAACTTAAAAATACCTAGACGAGACCTACAAGTCTCTCTTTTCAGTCACGTCAACTCCTTCACTGTATCGAATTGATCCAAACGTGAGAAATAAGCAGTTTAGTTAAATTGAAGACTTTTCAAAATTTCTCTTCGGACTTATTTGGAGCCCGGAAGAACCAAATATTATTGTGTTTTTTTTTTTTGGTTTTCACGACAAAAAGATAACATGCAGCATTCTGTGAAATACGCGTTATTTTTTTTTTATTTTTAATATTTTGATGTCAGTTAGACTTGGTCCCGCAAGTCGGATTTCAAAAAGAAAACTATTTATATAGTTTCAGGGATGATTGGTGAATTTCTTTACAAAAAATATGACCGGTAAAGTAAGAAATATCATATTTTAAAATACATATATAATAATGTGATCAAGAGCATTTAAAAGATTCTGATTTCCAGCATCATTTTCAGTTAAATTATGATCTTTTTATAATTTCTTTCGACGAAACAAGGCTTACTTTCGGTATAGGACGCTAGAATCTTTTCAAAATCCTTGAAAACATATTTCCTCCGACTTTGAAATAAATTCACGCAAATGACACACAGTAGGTCAGAGTGGGAGCTGGTTAAGTTTGAACTGCAATTTAAGACTAACCTCTCCTGCTTGTTCAAGATCTTAATTAATGATAGATGGCGTGATTTGGATCCTTATTTCTAGCGGGAACTTTTAAACAAAATTGTCCGTGGTTACAATGTAACAGTTTGTCATTTAATTTTTGAAATGGCAATAGTTCGAAGATTGCTATCAAAAATTATTAAACCCAATCATTTTTAAGAGTAAATGTAAATGTCTGTTTCTAATTCACGATAACTGTAAGAATATAACTTTGTTCTAGTAACATTGTAAGGCTTATCTGTAGCTTGGTTTAATCATAATTAAAACCCAAACTTGTACATTGTACGTGGGTAAACATTGTAGATTTAACAACTTCTTATAACTAGATAAGCAGTTTGTTAATTGTACTTAGCATATGTTGTGAATATCATTTTTTTGAAGCAAAATAATTCGCAGTTATTTATTTTTGAGTTCGTATGGTTTCTTCTTTTGTTTTGGACGTAAGTTTTCTATTTAAACTCAGCTTGTTCTTTACTTTGTTATCATCATACAACGGTATTTGAAGCTTGATAAGGTAAATTGATTATGAATTTTGTAGCAAAACAAGGTGTTGATTTCTAACCATTAAAAGAACAATACGTTATTATCATTTGGCTTTAAGAAAATTATTTGTAAGGTTCAGTTCGCGATGTTATTTTTTTTTAATTTAAGACGTCATGGAAATCTTGAAAGACATCGAGAGATTATCATGAAAATTATAATTTTTTTTTACTTCTATAGGGATTCTTATTATTTAATCTTGATAAAAATATCTAGTGTGATTTTTTCAAGCTTAAAAACTTGTCCTTCTTTTACGTTTTAATTATCACAAATAACAACCTAAAAAATCAAATAATTTTCAACAAAAATAGTTATGACCACTTTTAGACTTACATAAAAAATAGCAAACGTATTTGGTGGCATTGAATTTTCTTCACAGGCAGGAGAGTTAGACCAGTTTATAACAATCAGAATATAAATACGTTAATAAATAAATACACAAATCACATTTCCTTGTTTCTACTTTTTTCAAAGTTTGAGTAGAAAACTTCATAAAAAAAATTAAAAATTTCCTATTTTAAATATAATAGAGCGTGAAGAATTGTAACTTAGTTATGTGAATTCACTTGTATTCATATTTATTCATTCATCTATCGAGTTTCCTCTTAACTCTGTTCCCATTAAAAAAAAAAATTCTTAAAAATTATTAAAAATAAACAAGGACTTTTAAAATTTTTGTTTGATTCTTTCAAATAGTATAAATACAACTTCGAAAATTATTTAACATCACAAAAAGCATATACTAAACTGATAAAATTAACAACTAAAAAAAAAACCCCAAAATCTGCTGACTGCACACAGCTCGTCTAAATATTTAATCAAATAAAATCCTGGAAAATAAATAAAAATTTAAAAAAAAAACTAAAATATAATTGCAATATGTTAATATACAAAAAATAAACAAAATGGTTAATAAATCTGAATTTATATATAATGATATAAAAAAAAAATAAATTAAAAAAAGAACAAAATATCCAAGGGTAAGAAATTGTTACCATATGAAACGTATAGAACCAATTTTGTAGTTAATTTTTGTATTATAAACGAAGAAAAAAAAAAAAAATTATTAAATATAAACAAAAAAAAAAACTGTATAACAGAAAATAAAAGATACAACACGGAAACATATTATTAGATTGTAAAGTAAAATTATATATACTTATTAAACAAACAAACAAATAAAAATACTACAACATCAAAAAGAAAAAAGAAAACATATTGCAAGCTTATTTTTATCCCGATTTCAAAACAACAACAACAACAAAAAAAAAGTATACTAATACAAAAAATCTTACAAAATAAAAAGTAAAAAAAAAAAAAAAAAAAACAAAAAGTAGAACATGGCTTGAATCAACATTAAAACAAAAAAAATCAAATCTTTTTCTTTCTGTTTTTAATTTAAAAATCATATTTTGTAAATGTAACCTATATGCTCAAAATAGATTATAAATCTTTATGAAAAATAATGATAAAAAAAATCATACATAAAAGTCTTCTTTTTCAAGAACATTTATTTTTAAGTAAATCGAGTATTTAGTATTTATTTTGTTTCTTAATTTTTGTTTGTTAATATATAAATTAGCTTATACACAACATTATATATTAACACAAAAATTATAAGTAACAAAGTAAAAAAAATACACTGTAGTGCCTAATCCCCTTGAATATTTAAATGAAAATATAATTTCAAGACAAAAAAGGTAACAAAAAATAAAATATTAAAAAAAAAAAACATATTAAAACAGCAATTTTATATAGATTAAAGTCGAAGATCATTTGATGAGAAAACGCAAGTGAATGACAACAACTTAATATTAAAACATATAAAAAAAATATGTTTAAAATTAAAAATTATAAAAAAGAATTTTACCTTCCAGTAAGTAGTTTTATTAGATTTGTTTTTCTCCATCAAAACACTTTCCTTGTTTGTTTTTTATTTTTTACCTTTTTTCCCAAATTAACCTTAGTTCAATTTTATTTTTTTATTACTATTTTATTTTAATCAATACATTATCAATAAGTCTAAAAATATAGTTAAAGTAATTAATTGTTCCTTTTTAAATTATCAATTTATTGCCGTAGAATACACAACAAGTATTCAATTGTTTATATTTTATTGATTTTATTTTTTTTATAATTTTTATTGTACTTTTAAGTTCTTATAAAGTGAAATATAACAAAATAGTACCTACGGTTGAAATTTTAAGTTTCCTATGAGGCTCTTTTTATTACAAAACAAAAATACATAATAATACAAAAATAGAAACAAAAAAAAAATAAACAAACACCCAACATATTTAACGTTGAACACTTAACACGTTGACACTTAATAAACAAACAAAATATTTAATTTTCGGAACATACCAAAATTTCGTAATCAAATCTTATGCACTTGATTGTTTTAGATTTGGCAAAAAAAAATATTTCCAAGCATGAAAATGTCCTTGGCCTTAAATAAATCAAATCTTAAGCAATCCATATATTTCTGGATATAATTTATTTGAACTTGATTAAATTTAAATCCCCAAAATATTAATACATTACATACATAATAATTTACAGAGCAACAACAGAACAAAACAAACATATAAAAAAACAACAACAAAAAATACCACAAAATAAAATAAAGAAATAGCTGCAATACGTTATTGTCATATGTTCCTACAAAATATATATTTATATTTATTATTACAGAAAAAAATAGAAAACAAAAAAAAAATTCATAAACAAAATAGACAGAGTAAGCTAAAACAAATATTTGTATTTTATATAAATATATATATTTAAACTGCGGTAGACCATAAATTTGCTTTTAAGTTGTTTTAATTTTCTTAATATAAACATGTTTATGTTTTTTTTTAATTATTCAATTCATGCATTTTTTATTTATTTTAATTCCTTTTTATTTCAATATTTGTATTTAGTATTAATTGTAATTAAAAATAAAAAATAAATACATTTCTATATATACCGACAAGATTTTACATATTATATATATAATATTTAGACACATATATTTAATTTATTAACATTATTAAACTATTATACAAAGTAAAAATAAAAACAAGAAACAAATGTCTATAATATATATAAGGTATTGAATACAAATATTTAAATGTATTTTGTTAAATAAAATAAAACCACAACAACAACAACAACTATGTTATCAACAATTCAAAGATAAAATCCTTTTGCTTTTATTTTGTTTTGTACTCCTTATTTTTGAAATTTTAAAAATAAATTCAAATAGTTTTGCATTTTTTTTTGTTTGTTTCTTAAAATTTATTTTCCTTATTTTGTATTTAAGTAAAATAAATAAAAACAAAATGACACAGCATTTTAGATTGAGACATAAGTAATGAATATTTCTGAATTCTAAATGAGAAAAGATTTTTGGTTATAAATACTTCTGGAAGTTAAAAATTTGTATTTAAAAAAAATTAAAAACAAAATTATATTAGTGAACAAAACTCATTTTCGAGTTTTTGCTGATCTCAAATGAATACAAAAAAGCTGACATTATTGCGTTTTTTCGATAAATAAAAAAATAAAAACATAAACCAATTAAATAAAAAAGGCTATATTAAAAAAAAATTAAAAAAAAAACTCACCAAAGAAGCAAAACAAAAATAAAAAAACTTAAAAATTATTTCTAAAACATGCACGTTCAAGAAGACAACAAAAATAAGAATATACAAAATGTCAGTTTATTTTAAAATGCAAACATAAAATTATTTAAAGAAAACAGAAAAAAAAAAACAAAATCGGAAGTAAAAAAGAAAAAACAAATGAATGCATATCATAGTTGTAAAAAAAAAAAAAAAAACAAATACAAAATACAAACTGAAAAAAAAAATAAACAAAATCATACAATTTTCAAAAAAAGAAAAACAAACAAAATAAAATGGGAAATTTGACAAAAATATGAAAAAAATGCTGTATAAACAAACAAACAAACAAAAAAAACTTGAAAATATATTATAAAAAATATAAAATAAAAAAAAAAATATTTCTGAGTTTTATTTTTGTTGACAAACTTAAGCGCGCTCGCAATATTCTTCTTCACTCTAAATGTTGCTTGTGCATGTGTAATCGATGTTATATTGTTTTCTCTTTTCTCTCAATTTTTTTTTCTTTCTCTCTGTTCCTTTTAAAATGTTTCGCGTTCTTGTGGAACAGTAAGATTTTTTTTTTATTTACATAATTTCTAAAAAAGAAACACATAAGTAATATAATATTTGTTTTTAATTTATTTTTAATAGGTTGACACGGAGCATATTATACCAAATTTTGTTCGTTCAATAACAGCTCATCAAACCAATAGATGTCCGACTCCGTTTGCTTTTCCTTTTACACCACTTGGTCTAAGTCTATTCGATACAGATCCGTCCAGAATATTAAACATGCTACACCATCAGACGCTATTAGCGGAGGAAGCTTTGAGGTAATTCTTAATTTTTCATAAATTTGGTTTATGTTTTGGCACTAGTATTAGGCTAAAAACAGATTTTTGGCATGAAAGCCAACCTAATTTTTAATTTAACAGGCTTAGAAAACGTAAAACGGTGTAAGGTAATTTAAAGAAAAAAAAAGTTGATCTTATAAAATAATCTCCACACGAAAAGGAATTTCTCAAAATATATCGACTGGAAATTAACAGTTAAGTACACTCAAATGAAGACTTCATTCTGTCTCAAAGCATTTTCTTTGGTTAAAAAAAAAAAAAAACAATTTTGACATAAACTATTTAATTGCGAATTCCAATAACGGTGTTCTCGCTCTTTATTTTTATTATTTTCAAACAGGATTTTATTAATTTCTTAAGTTGTTATTATAACAACTTTGATATCATTTTATTCAAAAAAATATGTTTTTTAATTTTTAAAACCCCACTGATTCTCTTAAAACTTATTAATTTTCCGTACACAAAATAACAAAATCCATGAAACACAAAATAGCTTATTAAAATTAAATTCTTATTTCAATAAAACATTTAAAAAATCTAAATTTTCGTAGAAACAATATAGTGCATTTATAGTAGCCTATGCGAATGGGTTGCTTTTATTGATTGTACATAAATTTGTATGCACAGCGCTTTTGGATACCATATAATATTTTTTTTTTTCAAAAACGACCCCTGCCCTGACCTTTAAAAAAAATCAACCACTTACTGAATAGGTTATATTCTTATTAATTTTGTTTTCATCATAATTTATTACCAGCACATCTTCTTATACCGCACTTATTTTGACTGTCGAATTTCACGGAAACAGGGTTTAAGAGTTGTGGTTAAATTTAAATTTTAAGCTTAGCTTTGAAAAAAATTTAAAATTGTTTGTTTAAATTTCGATATTTTAAAAATGACTTAAACCTAATTTTTTCAAGTCGCTTTAGAAAATTATAAATTGAACGATTTCCAATATTTTTAGATTTAGTCAACCTCCTCACCCTGTTTAATTAATTTAAAATCTATTTCGGGCTAAAACGCAAAAATCTACCTTTTAAGAAGGATGGCCTTCATAGAGGTTAGGAAAAACGGTTCCGTTTTATTTACTCTCAATTAGCGTTGACAGTCAATAATCTGTTTGCTTATTTTGTTTGTAATCATAAAGTAAACACCTTCTGATTCAAAAACAATCTATAACCATTATTAATGTTTTTGATGCACTGAATAGGAATCAGTTTTGCAATGATTTTTACAGAAAGATTTGGGATTCTTAAAAGTATATTTTGATTTTCCACCACCAGGTATTTTCAACTTTGCCGGCTTTCAGATTACAAGAAAATAAGCAAACAAAAACTGACTATTAATGCTTATTGATACTGAATAAACGCCCTATTAAACCTTGTTTAGTGCTAAATTGATAAGTCACCATAAAGATAAGTCCCAAGGTTATTTTTCAAAAGCATTAAAATTTTATGAAGCCATTTGAAGCGAGTAGTTTAATTAAAAGTCTATTAAAAATTAATGAAGTACATATTTTGAATGACAGTATAATATTAAAAAAAAAAAATAGTTAAATCCACACAATCCAGTTTTTAATCGAATTCAAACTTAACACTGTTAGCCCTATTAAGGGCGTATGCAAGATCGTGTTCAGGGGAGGGGGGGGGAGAGGGCTGTCTTACTCATTTAAAAACTATCCGCTTAATTAAATATTTATTTAATATTTTTTTTTTTTTAATTTATACCTACCGGTCGAAAATATAAGTAGTTCCTATGTCACACTGACAATTGAGACGCTACTTCGATAGATTTGTAAGCTAGTTGTGTGATTTAACGTGATTTAACATTTGAATCATTGTTTTGTCATGAAAAATAAGTCCACTTAAATAAAGTTTGTTGCAACTAGTTCCATGAGTAAAATATTTAAACTCACCTATTTCAGTGGTTCTTATGTTCAACCATAGTTCCTGTTTCATGTTTAGAATTGGCCTTCAGAGCATTCTTGAAACTTGAACACTAAATTATAACTGAGGAGATCGTTAAGTTAAAAGACATTCATCCATGGTTCCATCCAGTACTAAGTACGTATTAAGTTGTACTTACTTTATCAAAGTCGCATGTATAAAACAATAAAGATTTAACAAATAGGTAAATCTGCAGTTATTACTTTGATTATTTTGATTAGTTTTTTTTTTTTGAATTCGCAAGTAAAATAAAGCAATTTTTCTTAAAAGTACTGATTTAAGGTCTTTTCATTTGAAACATTATTTAAGGTTCGTCAACAAAAATGCAGCAAATAAATTTCAACTAGGAGAGCATACATTTCATTTTAATCGTAATTTTAGTCCACGTTTTGGATCAAGAAAACATCATCAGAATAGGGAAAAGGGACGTATCTTAAAGTCAACAGTTAAAAAGGCTTTAAGCTTACTATTATTTTTTTCTTTCAAAAAAAAAAAAAAAAAACGCTCCCGCGATTTTAATGTAAAATAATATCTTCTTCTTATTTAACCAGCGATTGTTATGATCTCAACTAAGACTAAAATTAGTATGATATAGCTTTTTGTAGAAAACAATTTGACCAGAGAAGCCGTTTTTAACAGATTTTCGACCTCTTCGAAATATAAAAAAATCGAATAAAATAAAAATTCGAAAATGATTTTTTTAATTTTAGTTCATTATATATTATTATATATATATTGGGGCATATTCATAGTCATTTTAGACCTGGGTCTAAGTTAAACATAGCTTTGGTTGAATTTTCGGACGTTGATTCTATTTTTCTTAGGTTATCATTTCAAAATATTTGATGCTATTTGTGTAGTATACCAAGTTAATTATCTTATAAAAATATAAAACCAATAATTTGTAATCAAAATCGGTTTGTATTAATTCAGCCAAAATTGTCTTAAACTGTAGTTTAGTTAAACCTGGGTCTATCTGCGACTATGAATATGCCCCATTATATTTTAGTTCATTATATAAAAATAAATAAATAAGTTAATAAAAAAAGCGTACTAAAATATTTTGTTAAAAATGTGTTACAAATTTAAGAGATACAAAATTATTTCTTTCTAAAAACCGTTCCAATGATTTTTAAAAACAGTTATGCGTAAATTTACTAAAATTTGTTCTATATTGAGCTTTAGGCTAATAAAAGAATGAATTTCATGCTTTTGAACATTTTTTTCTAAGCCAGATTTTACAAACTTTTTAAAATATTCTAAGCCACTAGAATACCTACTACTGACCAAGTCATACATTGTATTTTTTTTTTATTTTATCGTTAACGATTCAACCGACTGATGATAACTGTAATTAGGATGATTAAACTACGTTGCTGTTTCCTAAAATAAAGCCACTTTGGACGAATTACTTAAAAACATCTTGTTGGTTTTTGCTTCAGTAGAATAAGTCATATATTTAATAACTTTAAATGATATTGTTGAATAGTTTTGAACCATAAACGTAAAGTTAAACAAATAATAAATGACATAAGTATTTGTTTTATTTTTATTTAACAATTTTTTTTTTATTTTGTGTTGTCTCTTTAGATATCGAGGTCTTCTGTTCGCGCCCAAAGATCATCCGCTCCGTTTCAACTCAATAAGTGATATACTCCCAAAAGACCACCAGGAACTAATGTCCAAACGTTCTCCAACAACAATGTACAAACAATTGAATAATATTAATAACAACAACAATAACAACAATACAAACAACAACAATACTAATCACAATAATCGCTATCCGTCGGCCATAAGCATTTACCAACATCACCAGCATCACCATCACCATCACCAACAGCAGCAGCAGCAACAGCAACAACAACAACAACAACAACAACAATTCCATCAGCAAAAACACAATCATCATCGTGATGCATCACCAATGGCAACAACAACAAATCCAACTCCATCGCCACAAAATCAATACACAAAAGATACGCTCCTCGAAGAGCTCAAGCGGAAGTCCGAAGAAACCGTCCAAAGGGAGGAGGAAGAAATTGAGATGCTTGAAAATGGTGGCGGCAGCATAATAAGTGGTGGTTTGAGCGCCAGCTCTAACGTGCTAAGTGCTCTTGGCGGCAGTGTCAGTCTTACGTCCAAAGAAACTCTCGGTCAATATTTACGCCGTCGTTCGAGTTTGTCGCTGGCCGACGGACTCCGCTATGGCACCTGTCATTTGTCGAGCACCGAAACGTCCAGTTGTAAGGAGAAAAGTTCCTCATCATCTACCTCGTCGACACCGCCGCCCCTACTGCAGCCACCGCCATCTACTTCCTCGTCCTCGTCAACGTCCACTTCATCTTCGGCCGCTCATCTCAAATCACTCGCTGAAGCAGCACTCTTCTCCGGTGAGCCCATTGAAGAAGAGACCCGTTGTGTCGTTTGTAATGCTAATTTCCCCAATGTTTGGCTTCTCGAGCAACATGCCGCCCTGCAGCATGCCAACATGGGTCCCAACGATGAGAAACCCTTCATTTGTGAGCAATGTGGCCAATCCTATCGCTATAGGTCAGCCTACGCCAAGCACAAGGAGCAAAATCACAGGGCTCGACTGCCAGCCGACAAATTATTTACTTGCGACGTTTGTGGAATGCAATTTAGATATCTGAAATCGTTTAAGAAACATCGCTTGAATCACGCCTTGGAGCGGCTACATGGAAAAAAAGATCGTAAGAATGCAGATAGCTGCCAGGATGTGGTGACCAGCTCGAATGAACATATTCCCGAAGAGGGTTGCGATCTAAGAATTAATATTAAGCGTGAGAACGAAGAAGAAGAACAGGATAATACGATTGATTCGGCTGGTGGAATCTTTCATGACAGCGCTGCAAGTCACATGCTGGAGCAGAGTATTACCAGCTCCGAAGGAATTCATAGTACAAATAAAAGGGTAAGTTTTAGATTAATTGACAAATTTTACTTAAATAAAAGGTGTATAAACGGGGCTGAAGAATTCGAATGCGTACCTATAGAAAAAGCAAAAACTAATAGATTTCTGCTTTATTTTCAGCACCGTCTTATTTCACCCATGGAATCGGAACCCTCCCACCCAACAACATCGATTAACAGCCTAATCAATGCCGAACGTATTCCAAGCGAGCAATTCCTCGGCCTTAATCCGCAAGAAGCGTCCATTTTGAATTTCTTGCGTGTAGATGCAGCTGAAAGGCAGCGTGACAAACGGTAAGTTTGTATAGCACATTTTTTTTTTTTGATTTATGTGGGATTTACACGAATGACAAAATGTCATTATTCCTGTCATTATGTACCTATTATTTGACATCATTATGACAAAAGAATGAATTTGCTCATTTGTTTGTCATAATTATGACAGAAAAATGGCAACTTGTCACTCGTGTAAATCCGGCATTACTTTATTATTTGGAGAATTAATTATACTTTACCTATATGAAAAACAGCCCGCAGTCATCACGTTTTGCATGTCCATTCTGTGGCAAGTGTGTTCGTTCGAAGGAAAATCTTAAGCTACACGTTCGCAAACACACTGGCGAACGACCATTTGTGTGTCTCTTCTGTGGCCGGGCATTTGGTGGAAAATCCGATTTAACTCGCCATCTTCGAATTCATACCGGTGAACGTCCATACCATTGTGAATCGTGTGGTAAGTGCTTTGCTCGAGCCGACTACCTCTCAAAACATCTAACAACGCATATTCATAATGCCCCACGCTGAGATGAGGCGCGAAGGAGACGACTCCTTCGCAGATAATAAACTAATATCTACAAACAAAATGAAGGCATAAATCAAAAATAAGAATATTATTTAATTTTTTTTTTGTTTGTTTGTTTAAATGAAACAACTACAATCTCTTCTTTTTTGACAACACAAATTTAAATAAAAAATGCTTAATTTAAAAATAAAAAAAAATAAGATTATATTTGTTTATGCTTAAGGATTTGAACTTTTTTTTAATATTAATTTAGGTACGTTTGACACAAAATTAATAATTAATTTGTTCATAAAATTTTAAATTTGTTAACAAAATTCAAATGTATAAATGTGTAACTCTAGGTAAAATTTAAACTACTATACCTATACATTATAAGAATAATTTCGGATATTTTATTACAAATAAAGAAGAAAAATTAGAATAAGATTGAAATTTGTTGATATGGAAATTTAGTTTGTTATCATTGAAGAACGCGCTTAAAAACTTAAAACCACATTATCTTAGATAAACAACAAGAATACGGTTTAAGTTGTTCGAAATTGTAGTTATTTATTGAAAAAGAAAACAAATTGTGTGAAAACAAAAATTATTCTTTTCGCAGGAAGTGAAATTTAAAACTTAACATTCCATCTACTCTATTTAAAAAAAAAAACTTCATGTATTGCCTAATGGTTATTTTGTCCACACTGCCTTACCTTTTCTATACGGTAACGGTAACACTCACAATGACATGTAATACTTTTCTGTAAGGGCTGAAATTCCCCCTTTTATTGTCTTTTTAAATAAAGTTGTTTCGTAAATAATTTTTGATAAATTAATTTCCAAGCTCAAAGTTTTGAGACAAAAAAATTAAAACTAATTTTTTTCAAAATGTTACGTTATTTAGTACTGTAATTTCAAATACTGTAATAATCAATGCTCCTATACATTTTTAGTCAAACACTGAGTACTGGGTGGTTCTAAAAGTTTTACACTTCAAGGTACTCAAATATATAACCAACTTTCCCATAAAAATAAGAAGAATACGGCTAAATTCATTTTAAGAACCGCATCATCAAATTCATATTTTCTTGTTTTTTTATTAAGAAGTGGGTTTCTTTATTTTTTAATATCTTAAAGTAAGAGTCCTAGAAACATGCGGCTATCAATTTTTAGCTATGGATTTTTACGAGGATTGAATTTTGAAAAAAAAAAATTAATTACGTAAAATCTAAAAAAAAAATAGTTTGAATTTAAGTTTGCAAATAAAATAAGAAAGGGATTTTCTGGCTTTACAAAAAAGTATAACTGGGCATTGTAAATGTTAACGTTTATTTTTAATAATTTTTTTTTTTTCGTTTTAAGTCAATTTTTTTAGAAAATTGCCTCTACCTCATAAGCGGAGGGTATAGACGATATTATAATGTATTGATCCAATCTACACATTCTAGCTCCTTGCCACATTTTAGGTCAAGCAATCTGTATACAATGCATGACAAGTTATGAATTCGTAAAGAAATTGTACTCGAGATTCTGATAAATCTTTCAATAACGATGATAGGGAAGACGAATAAATTGAGTCTCGCATTCTGTAGTCTGTTTGTCCTCGCAGTTTCAGCCTTTATAGCTTGATGGATTTTCTTCAAACTTTGTACCACCTATTTTTTTTTTTTCTCAAAAAAATTAAGTTAAACACTATTATAAAAAGAGGCTTCTTTCCAGTAATTTTTTTCGAAAAATTGTTTTTCATTTTCTCGAAAATGGTTTAAATGATTATTTTCAATTTGCCTCTGAAGAAGCTTGTATTGCATACAAACATTTAAGAAACAAACTGTTTTTTTTTTTTAATTTCAGCAAAACATCATTGAAAACTCAATGTTTCGAAAACATTACTGTTAGGTGATTTTTTTAACAATTTTAGAACACCGGAGAAAATCCTGTTTCAAGAACCAAATGTAATGGTTCCAAATATCAAAAAAAGCATTGAAAAAAATTAACTTTTTAAAGGAAACAATTTCAACAATTTTGTTAAAAACAAATTTGTTAGTCCCTCATTAAAAAAGATACTTTGAATTTTTATTTAGAGTAGTAGAAAAAGCCGATTCAAATGTTTGCAGGCACTTTTCGTTTATTTTTATTTTGTATTTATTTTTTTTTTTAATATTTTATAAATATGTGGAATTTAAAGTCAAAAATTTCACTTTGAAGATTTTATATGAACATTTTCATTTGCAATCGATCTTAGTTTGCATCGGGTTTTTCAATAAGAGCGATACAAAAGTAGTAGTAAATTTTGTATTCCTGTGAAAGAACGTTCGATGCCATTATGTAAGGAACTCGATTTCTTTTGCATGGCCACCACGGGCACGCTTGCAGAAGTCCAGACGCTGAACCCAATTTTCGACGGTTTTCAAGCATAAATCGGCTGATACTGAAGTTCATCAATCGTCGCTGGCTTGTTGGCATAGACCATAGACTTGACGTAGCGCCACAAGAAATAGTCTAACGGCGTCAAATCGCACGACCGAGGCGGCCAAGCGACTGGACCATTTCGTGAGATAACACGTTCTCCAAACTTGGTTTCACGGAAGAAGTACGGCCCAATGACGCCGCCGCCGGCCCATAAACCACACCAAACCGTAATTTTTTCGGGATGACTCATGTAGTACGTGTGAATTGCTGCCTGACCAATACCGCATATTTTGTTTATTGACGAAGCCATTCAGCCAGAAATGAGCCTCATCGCTGAAGATGATTTTTCGATGAAAATTCGAATCATTTTCAAGTTGTTGCTTAGTCCAATTCACGAACGTACGACGCTTTTGGTGGTCGTATATCTTTCCATCATGAAATGGCAAACCTTACTGAAGAGAAATGTCAAAAGAGCGGCAAGAAATATTGCTAATTGCTGTCCCTGTTGCTCTACTTTTGTAGCGTCCCTGTTGAATAAAAACGTCCCTAAGCCTAAGCAACTAATTTTGTATATCAATTTAAGTATTTTTTTTTAATATTATGTTGCATTCATGTTGTTTAGTTGTAACCGTCAACATCAACATTAACCTTTACACTCGTGGACTGCGATAATACTCAATAAACCTATTCTACTTCACAAACACTGCCAAATTTGTATTCAATCAAAATACCCAAACAATTTAAGGAAAAGCAAAACATTTAGTTAATAAAGCCTTTTTTGTTAAATTAAAACCAAAATACTGTGTAATTTAATGACATCTGAATTACAAAAAATCTGAATGACACCTCTTTAAAAAAAGAAACATTAGAAAAATAAAAGTTCTTTACAAATGATTTTAAATTTGATATGCCTAACAATGTTTTTTTTATTAATTCTTAATTCTTACAAAGATCAAACCCTTTCGAAATCAATGATTCCAAAATAATTTTCGTATCAATATTTTTTTGTTTTAATAAATTAAGTGTAAAATTTAAATAAAAATTAAATAAATTGGTGTGTGGGTCAAAATTGAAATTCATAGAATAGGTATGTATTTTTTTTTTTTTTTTTTTTAATTTAATTTTAATAAAAATCCAAAATTTAATTTTTAAGAGAAAAACAAAATGTGTTCTCCCATTAGTTATTTAAAAAAAACACACATAAATACGTTAGAGATTATTTTAAGCATATAAACATCACGGTTGAGAGTTTGTTTTTTCAAAGATCAAAACTAAAATTAAAACTAAAACCTATACAAAGTCAAACTTATTTGGAATAAAAATGCAAAAAAAGAAGAGAAAAAAAACTACTTAAAAAATAAAACAAACAAAAATAAAAGCCATTTAAAACCCAACCAATTTTTGGTTTCAAAATTGTATAATCACATAAAAGCAACCTCTTTGTAGCAATAGATTAAAAAAAAAAAACTACAGAAAAAAAATAATTTCTATTACCTACAAATTTATTTACAACAAAAACATAAATACAAACCTCCATAGACAAACAAAACAAAACAATTAAAATAAAATAAACTTAATGTTATACTTATATTACAAATTTGTTTACTGTTGAATTTAAATAAAACTATTTACACACAAAAACAACAAAACGCGCCAACAAAAAAAAATAAAACAAAAACAATAGCTTAGATAATATTTATTGAATGTATACTTAAAGTGCCCCCGCCCCCCACGAATAAACAAAATCAATAGACCCAGCGTTTTTATTAATTTACAAACTTATATAAACAAAACAAAAGCAGTTTATGTATAAAACAACAATGAAATTATTGAATATAAAATTAAGAAATTTATATCACTGATTGTAAATTTATTTTTTATGAATTATACTTAAATGTTATTAAATGCAATAATTGTTTTATTAAAAACAAAAAACATTTCATCTTATTTCCACATTTTATACTTTAATAATTTTTAACTTAAAAAAAAATATAAACTGTGATTTCTACACTGCAATAGTACTACTACAACTAAGGAAATAAGTTACTAATACAATAATACTAAAGAAGCATACTTATTTTATACTATAAATTGCTACGCTTAGCCCTCCTATTGAAGATAAGTTTGCAAGCTATATAGTGATAACTGTTTAGCGTTTAAAACAAAAACAAAAATAGCACAAAACAAGAACTTTTCATTTTACTTTTATTTGCCTAACTCCAAATTTAGCAAATGCATAAAAGATTTAAACAGACAATTACAATAAAAAATATAATCAAGACTATATTTTCTATGAATTAATATTTATACATACATACATAAACCCACGATATATGTTGTACACAGTATATAGCAAACAGATTTATCTTCAACCGCCTGAAAATAAAATAGAATAAAATAATTTTTCTACAAAAATACAGAAAATAGTATATATTATTTTATTACAATTTTTTAATAGCAAAATTAATTTAAATGTATTTTGTAATTTAAAAAAAAAAAAAAAAATATTTCAACTGGAAAAAACAAGTAACAAATACTCTGAACCAAGAACATCGAATACCATGTAGTTTCAATATTATAAACTAAAACTTAACTTAACAATTGCCGAACCAATAACAAGAAAAATTTATATATACATATATAAAAAAGAAAAATATAAATAAATACATGAACCGAAGCAAATGTTCACTAAATAAATAAATTAATTAAAAAGTATTTATTAAACCATGTAAAAAGCAAAAGAAGAACAAAACTTTCACTGTGCCAAAATATGATGTACCTCATAAAAATAGTAATTTAAAACATTAAAACAAAACAAAAACTAAACCTTAACCTTAATAAAACAACAACAAAAACGATGCTAAATGGAAAATGTTATGAACAACAATAGTTTAAATATAAAAAAAAATTGCATTAAAACATACACAAGAAAAACACAGTGCAACACAAAATTCAAAAGCAAAACAAAAAATTATTTTATAATTTTACACAATATTCAAAGGAAAACAAATATACATACATACATTTATTTTTTATTAATTTTTTATAAATCAAATTTTATTCAAGAAAACAGAAAAACAATATTAGCGAAGAAATTAATAGAGTTTTTGAAAACAAAAGATGCATTGAAATATGGATGATTGCGTTGTAATGCTTTATGGTTAAAAAAATAAACAACAACATTTTGTTTTAAATTTTTAATATAAAATATATTATTTCTTCATAAAAGAAAATAATTTATTTTAATTTGTTTCAATTTTTTTTTTTTATTTAATTTAAGTTTTCTGTTTGTATAATTTTTAAATAAATAAATCATTTTGTTAGCTTAGTTTTGTTAAGATGCTGTGAATTTTATTTAAAAATATAAAAAAGTTAAATTATATATATAAATACAAAAATGCACATTTTAAATATACTATATATACAAATATATTTTTTTCTTTGAGTTATAATAATAATATATTCTTAATAAAATTATTTAATTTTAATTTTTATTGGTTGTTTTTTATTTATTTTTTTTTTAGATTTTTGATTTTTGCTGGGCGAACGACTGGTATAAGACTATGACAAAGAAAAAAGGGATTCTAGTTTTTAATTTTGTATTTTTTTATTCCGAAAATTTAACTTCACAATAGTCCTCTCCTTGAGTCCATTTTTACCAAAGTCACGAAAACCTTGACAGGCATTTCTAAACCTCCACCATCAGGGATATCCTTTTTAATAATTAACAATCAAGTAAATAAATATTTTTATTTCGAACTTTTAAAGTACAGCTTGAAATTTGATAATTATTTTGCTAATCGTTGGTTTTCCATTAATTAAATTTAAATTAAGTTGTGGAAGGAGAAGCAACGATTTGCATTTCTTAAATTTTAATTCAATTAAAAGCATACGATTAACCTCGACTCCAGAAATTAATGCGTTTCGCCCAGTGGTCTCTTTAGATGGGCTCACAAATTTGGAACGCAAATTTTGGGCGATTCTTACCGACTCTTCTAAAAATCACAGTAAAAATATACTGTACATTTTAATATCTGGTAAACATCGATTAAAATTTGCGTCTTAGAAGGATAAATATTAGTCTAACTGAAGAGCCCACTGTCATATCTGGTAGAAACGCATTAATTTCTGTAAGTTTTACTTTGATTTAAATTATATTTAGACACTCCTCCACTTGCAACAGAAGTAAGTTTAATTTTTTAATTTCTTCATCTTCATTATTTCTTCAACTACCATTAAAGATTTTGATGTACAAACAAATCTAAAGCATATAATTCAAAATGGAAAAACTTTATTAGAGTTTTAGGGTCTAACATATGAATAAATAAATAAAAATAAATTGGGTGGCGCAGGCTCGTGAAGAACCAGGGCCTAGTGACTAACAACTCGCAACCATTTCTGTGTGCGCGTGTCGACTCCATTCAGGTCTAACACAGTCCAATAGTTTTATTTTTTAAAGACAGATTCTCATTCTTTTATTTTGTTTTTTAAGTTGTTTCCATCGCACCGGTATAACATAATAACTAGAGAACAACAACATACATAAAACGTCTAATGAAAACGCAGAAAAAAGATTTATTAATATTAAAAAAACAAAAATATTTAAAAAAAAGTTGAAACACGCTTCATAAATCTGTGCCCAGAAGGAAGAGTTTAGAAAAAAATTGACTTTTTAATACCATTAGATTCAGCGTGTTTGAATCTTTAGCTTTGTATCATAAAAAATGAGGCCACAATTTTACAAAAACAAAACAACTAAAGTCAGATTCGTACTTCCTCCCCAAGTCAAAACAACTAAACTCAAACAAATTTGAAAAAAGTCCTTGGGGCGTATTCATAGTCATTTTATACCTGGGTCTAAGTTAAACATGGCTTTGGTTAAATTTTCGGACGATGATTCTATTTTTTTAAGTTTATCATTTCAAAATATTTGAAGCTATTTGTGTAGTATACCAAGTTAATTGTCTTATAAAAATATAAAACCAACAATATGTAATTAAAATAGGTCTGTATTCATTGAGCTAAAATTGTCTTAAACTGTAGTTTAGTTAAACCTGGGTCTATCTGCGACTATGAATATGCCCCCTTATGTGTATTATCTAAAGTTGACTTTAGATTTTCTTTCATTCATTTTTCCCCAATGAATAACAACTAAACTTTAATTTATTTGTTTTTCCATGAGAAAAATTTGGGATTTTAAATCAAAAGGGTGGACCGTCAGATTTTCCAATAATTTTCTAGATCAATTTGTAATTTCAAACTCTTTCTAAAAACTTCAAACTTCTCTCCTGAATAATGCTAAAACCACACAGAAATATAAAAATATGTCTCATGTCGTTCAAAAATATCAAACTGAAAACTTTTAGAAAGTACACTTTTTTCGTACGCTGAACGAGGTAATTTTGCTTAGCAAAATTTGTAATGACTCCTGAAAATAATGTTCTTATTTAAATCCAAGTTTAAATATTTACTTTCTTACCTCAAATTGTTACATAACCTAATCAAATCTAAAATATCGATGAAAAAAATTGTTTTCATCATGATGAGATTGGTGTGCAGGTGGCCGGTTTTGCATTCTCCTGAGTGCACCTTGAGATCATTTGGCCCCATGAAAAACGTCTTGGACCCAGTTTTTTTTGTTATGAGAGGGGAAGCTTCACTTGTTGCACTTGATATCACAATTTATTAAGTAATAGGTTTTAAGCTCCTCTTTGAGTTCGTCTTCCATGCAACAGCCTCCAACTATCAGAACGTCTTGGATACCCATATTCATGTTTAGTTGGTTGTCCGTTTTTTTCCCAACTCAGTTGTTGAGATTGGAAAAATTCGACAATAAATTCGCAAAGTACGATGTAGTTCTGCATTTTTGATATGTTGTTGGGGCATGTAAGAGTAGTCCGTAGCTAAGTTTGCAACTTCGAAAAACCTGTGCTCGCTGCAGGAAAAATGCAACAGTGAAAAAAAAACGCAAAAATCACCCCATTTATTCCGACATTTACCTTTATAGCTTTGGAAATATGCAACTAAGGAAAAAACTATCCACCATATCCTTGTTTGTTATAAAATTTCTACAAGACAACATTAGTTTAAATTCATTTATGTTATATTTGAGTTGCTATCTAACCATGAGTAAAAACACAAATTCTGACAAACTAAGTAATTTTGAAGCCCTCAAAAAATAGGTCTAAAATTGTCCAATTGTGCTCGAAATTTGCAATCAAATAGACTTCAGTATTATAAGACATAAGACAAAATTTGAAAATTCGATCCAAATTGGTCAAATAGTTGTGGCAAGAAACATGATGTTAACTAAGTGCAACAAGCAATGTTTGCATCATTGCTGTGGTCAAAGTAGGACACTTAAGTTGGCTTTGATTTTTGTACACGTACTTGAAACCCTTAACTATGATAAAATATAGTTTTGATATTTCAACTTTAATAGCGATTTTAAAAGTTCCGAAAATTGTTCACTTGGCATGTAAATATGTTATTTCGTGAACATTTTCGAATCTTTTAAATTCACTACCAAAGTTGCTTAAGAAAAGATATAAATATTGCTAAATATCATAGTTAAGGGTTCCAAGTACGTGTACAAAAATAAGTGCCAACTTAAACGTCCTACTTTGACCACAGCAATGATGCAAACATTGCTTGTTGCACTTAGTTAACAAAATGTGTTTTTTGCTTGACCGATTTGGATCGAATTTTCGAATTTCTTCTTATAATACCCTAGACTATTTGATTCCAAATTTTTAGCAGAATTGGACAATTTTTGACCTAATTTTTGAGTGCTTCAAAATAATTTAGTTTTTCAGAATTTTTGTTTTACTCATGGTTAGATAGCAACTCAAATATAACATACATGAATTTTAAACTAATGTTGTCTTGTAGAAAATTTTATAACAAACAAGAATATAGTGTATAGTTTTTTTCCGAAGTTGCATATTTCCAAAGTTATAAAGGAAAATGACGGAAAAAATGGGGTGATTTTTGCGTTTTGTTCACTGTTTCATTTTTCCTGCAGCGAGCAAAAGTTTTTCGAAGTTGCAAACTTAGCTAAAGACTACCCTTACATGCCCCAACAACATATCAAAAATGCAGAACTACATCATGCTTTGCGAATTTAGCCCTTTTTTTGTAATTATTGACTGGGCTATTTATCTAAACGATTTATTCTTTTTGTTGTTTTAAATGTTTTTTAAATAACAACATTCAAAACTGTATGTTTCAAAAATTTTTAAATTATATTTAATTTATGTAACTATTTCAATTTTATTTTTACGTACTGTAAAGAATAGAGATTGGTTCTTAGCCACCCTACCCGAATGTGGAATGATTTACCCGGCACTATTTTTGCCCTGCAATTTTTATATTCAGATGTTTAAAACCAATGTGCATCGGTATCTCCTCTTAAATCCGTCCTTATTTTCCTAACGCTCGCAATGTGTTAAAAAAAATACTATTTTGTATTTTTACTTTTTACACTTTTTTATTTGTATTTTTCTTTCACACGAGTAAGGCAGTTAGGTTCTATTTTTTTCTTGTTAAATATTGGTTTATAGATAACAATTAAAAAAAAAAAAAAACATTCAAGATTCAAACTTTTATACTGAAAATAAAATTTATAATTTCTTTCGATTTGTAAAACTGTAGCATTTGCTTACTTCTTAAAAATTAAAAAAAAAAAATAACTTGTAAACATATGAAATAATTTAAAAACTAGACATTAATCAAAAAATTATTTTCTATACCAAAAAAAATCCTTTATAATTTTGTTTTTGTAAAACAATGATTTCCATCAACATGTTCATAAAGTTAATACTAATATTAACAAAAAAAAATAGCTTTCCCAAAAATTTCATTTAACTTTCAAAATTAAAAAAAGTCGAAAAAGTTTGTTGTTTTATTGAAAAGTTATTGAACAAAGCTATCAGTTTGTTAACCCGATGGAGATACAAAAAAAAATTCTTATAACGAATTAAAAAAATATAAATATTATGGGCAACAACTAGTGGAGAATCAGGGCCTAGTGACTCATAACTCTCACCCATTCATGTGGGCACCTGTCGACAGGAATCGAGGGGCCTACAATTTTATGCCGAATCCGAACGGATTCAATTCCTTACAAGAGGCAAAAGCCATGAAAGCCTATTTATGAACACGCTCAGTTCTCTCAAATTTATTTTAAATTAAATTTATTAAAATTAAATTTTGTTTTCTTTTCTTTTTTTATATTTTATATTTAAAATATTATTTCACATAAACTGTCCATACCTTAAAAAATAGTCAATTGACATTTTTTTTAGAAGATTTTTAGTAAGAAAAAAAAATGCAACTAATTGTACAAAGGAACAAAATTTAAAGTAAAATTAAAATGTGTTAGAAAATTAGGAAAAATTATTAAAATAAAAAAACAAGTAAAAAGCAATATATACATTTTGCATTAAATCGGTGTCCAATTTCTATAAACTTATATTATATATACATACACTAAAATTTAATAAAAATAAATCAAAAATACATATATATAAAAAAAAATAATTAATAAATTGATGTCTGGACTTTAAAAAATTATTAAAATACATTAAATTATCAACATACATCATACATTTTCGGATTTCAAAAAAAAAAACAAAAACAAAACAATTTATTATATTAACCATTTTTGGAGGGGTCATAGACTTTGGTAGTTAAATAAATTTTCGGTGTTGTTTTTTCTCGTTTTCATGATAAAAAAGAAAAAATTAAAAAAAATATATCAGAAAACAAAAATAAAGCAAAAGAAATAATAGACAAACATAAACATATAATTATGTATGAAAGTAACACAATTTCGATCAACGAACTTTTTTGAAGAAGAAACAAAAAAAAAGTAAAAATATATTTAAATAAAAAAAAAATATAAATGTATATTCAATGTAATTTGTGTCTAAATTTTATTCACAAAAATAAAAATCAATGACAAAATGTTAAATAGAATTTTAAAAATTATTTATATTCCTGAAAGAAATGAAAAAAAAATGATGAAAAAAGGTTTCAGAAACAAAAAACATTCGGCAAAGATTTCACATAGTTTTTCTCTCTCCAGATTTTACTTTAACCAAAAAAAAATTAAAAAACATTTTAATCAAAAATTATTATATAATTAAAAAAACGTTTTCAAACCATTTAAATTTCAAATCAAAAAAAAAAAGTTACATTAATAAAAAATAAAAATATTTTTCGGTGTTTAGACGTCTTTTTGGAATAAAAATCTAAATAAAAATTAAAAAAAAAAAGTTATTAGTATATTGTCTACCTAAAATTATATTTAAAACAAAAATATTCACGTTGATGTTGTGAGCAATATTTTTCTCTCCTTTTACTCGTTTTACATAAGTGTCTACAAAATACCATAAAATAGATAAAATCATAAATAAAAGTTGAAAAATAAAAACTCAACAAAAAAAAAAGAAACGATTACAATTTTTTTGTTTTTGTTATACTGTAAGGTTTTATGTATATTGTATATTCACAAATTTCGGTGTTAATTTAAATAAAAGATTTAAAACATTAAAAAAAAATAATAATTCAAGTGAATATAAAGAAAGAACTTAGCAATAATTCTAAAATGACCTCAATCAAATATTTGCAAGAATATTTATATATAAAGAATTAAATTTATATAACAAAACAAAAAATATAGTGCATAAAGATATATTTTCACAATTAACCATTTTTGTATATATAAAATAAAATTTAACAAAAAAAAAAACAAAAACTGAGAAAAACAATTTATTTATACTTTTAAAAAAATTCAATTAAAAAATATTTGAAAAATGTTTTTATTTCAATAATTTTTAATGTTTTTTTTCCAACAAAAACAATTTTAAAAAATTATTTCAAAAATGGCAATTTTAATATACATATGTATAATAAAAATAATATAAAAACGTATATTATTCTATAAATGTCTCTCGATCGAACGAAGAAAGAATGTGATATTTTTCTAGAGCACACAAAACAAAAAAAAAATATGAAATATAAAAATCTATTGTTAAAATGAAAAATAATAATAAATAAATAATTCAAATAAAAATAAAAGTCACACACAACGCAAAAACCCCCAAAAAATAACTAAGCAACTTGTATTTGAGAAAACTAATTAAATGTGTTTTTTACAATCTAACCAAAAATCAAAACTACATACAAACTACATAAAATAAAAACTATAAAAATGTAAATGTTGAAATAAAATTAAATACAGCCAGACAATTTTTTTATAAATATAAAAATAAAAACAATTTTGCAATAGAGACTGATTTTAATATAAAATTTATTAAACTGAAAACAAAATAATAATTGATGGTTTTATATAGTAAAACTTAAACATTAAAAAAAAACGAAATAGAAGAGGAAAAAATAAGCAAACATAATTCTTAATAAATTAAATTTGTTGCTGCTTTAGATTTTTGGTTTGAAAATACTATTTTTTTTTATATATAAAATTACACAGTTGTCTAATAAACAAAGCTTTAGTTACAGGAATCAAAATACAAACAAAAGAACTATAGTTTCAGTCCAGTTTCCTTTTTGGGAAACGTTACGCAGTAGATTAATAAATGGGCACATATTAAGTATTTGGGTAGAATAGGGTGATTCGGAATAAACTGCCATTTTTAACATTGAATCAAAACTTGTACGTACATTTTTTGTATGTTAAATTATTTCCTTAGGGACATGCCAGAAATCTCTTCTTTTTTTGTCGATGTTTTGAATAGAACTGCATCAACTTTAGTCATATTTTCAAACGAAAAGTTAAATATACCTATTTTCTGATTTATTTAATGTGAAAAAAGGCAGTCTCTCCTAATCATCTTGTAAAAAAATATGTATTAAATTTGACTGTCAATTCAATAATTTTTAAATTTAAAAATAGATAAATATTAGAAATAGTCTAAACAAGAGTTAAAGCTATTATTGAGGATTTTATTTACTTTATTTGAGAACTTGAACAAAAAGATTATTTTGATATAAATCAATTAAAGATTATTTTGATATCAAATTCCCGATTATTGCTCAATAATTAATTCAAGACGAACAAAATTTAATCTGGGCCCAACCTTCCACCAAAAATGAGTTTAATTATTTCAATGAATAAGCTCATTGAAGGGCAATTGTTGTTGTGTCAAAATTAAATATTTGTTTCGCTAAAATTGTTAGTAATTAAGCCATTAGGTATTCAAAATGTGACTTAAAATAAACAATTAATATTTTCAATTGTGAGTAAATGCTATAACTGGCATGCTTTGTTGGTTTTCAATGGATTTTATAATTAAATAGACTACCTACTTATTGTATGTCCGAGTGCCCGAAATTCTGCAAACTTAAATTCTGCAAATATTGAAACACTTGCATCTACACTCAAAGGAGTCTAGATAAGCCCGTAGCCAGAGAAATACAATAAATCGACAACCGGAAATCACATAGGTACCTACTAATTTATTATTATGTGTCCCATACCAAATTGCCAAAATACCCAAATAACCAAACATAGATCACATTTGATTTGTAAATTCTGTCTTCAGGTATAAGAATATAAAAAGTGAAAAAAATCGCTAAAATCACCCCATTTTTTTCGACATTTTCCCTTATAACTTTGAAAATGTGCAACTTAGGAAAAAATCATCCACAATAAACTTGTTTGTTATAAAATTTTCTACAAGACCACTGTTAGAGGGAGAAAAACCTATATACTATTTGCCGATTGCAGACATAGAGACAGACATCTGCATCTATCAAAGGGTTACAGTTGAACTCTTTGCCAGTTTGAATATTGAAGCCGAAGAAGACGGTTGACGCGAAATGCCATTTAAAAACGAGCCTAGCACTTACGAGCCTTAACGAGCCGAGCCTAATAATTTTTAATACCTTACTTCAAACTCTTTTATTTTAAATAAATAATATCGTGAATTAAATAAAGTTTGCCTTTTATCGTTTGAAATAAGAAACTAATTTCAGCCGCCGCCTTTACAACCACATTAGTTTTACGTTCAAGCATGTTATATTTGCATAGCTATATAACCAAGAATTAAAAAAAAAAAATCTGAAAAACTAAGTAATTTTGAAGAACTGAAAAAATAGCTCAAAAATTGTTGAATTCTGCTTAAAATTTTTAATCAAATAGTCTAGTCTAGTATTACAAGACGAAATTAAAAAATTCGATCCAAATCGGTAAAAATTAAATGCAACAAGCAATGTTTGCATCATTGCTGTGGTCAAAGTAGGACACTGATTTTTGTACACGTACTTGGAACCCTTAACTATCACAAAATATAGTAGTTATTATATTTATATCTTTTTTAAAGCAACTTTGGAGGCGATTTTTAAAGTTCCGAAATGATCACGAAATTACATATTTACTTGCAAAGTGGACAATTTTCGGAACTTTTAAAATCGCTATCAAAGTTGCTTTAAAGAAGATATAGATATTTTTCATTTTCATATATCCTTCGTTTTTTTAAGAACATTTTCTATTTTTTTACAAATAGATTGACCCATTGGAGACTATACTGCATTCATTTTTGAAACTGCTTCCATCCATTAAATTTATCTGTTTTTTTTTAAAGCAAGTTCCAACCCTCTAATTTTACTATAGTCTCACTGAGAAACACATAGTTTGAACTAATGAAAGCCAAAGTTTATTTTTTTGAAATACGCATTTATTGTTCAAATATGCTCAATAAGTCAAAATATGCATTTATATCAAAATATGCAAAAATATGTACTAACGATTGAATGCCATTTTAAAGCAAATTTCTTAATTCGAAAAACTATCTGATTCTTTTGCTTCTAATGCCGCTTTCCATTGGTTTCACTCAAGGTTCCACTCATTCTGAAATCCAATGGAACAGTTTGTAATGCTTCTGCTCAATTCTGAAATTTTATATTTGTATTGGTGAATCGTCAAAAGATGCGGTGTTAGGGATGAGCGATATTTGAAATGTTTGGGAACTAAATTGCGTGCCTTTCAATATTTGCCAAAAAACGAAGATCTAAGGATAGACCAGAGCCAAACTTAACCAAATGCTCTTCCTACTACCCACCTCTAAATTTTCATATTTTTTTATCAAAACACCGGTGGATTACGTACTAAACTACAACAAGTGCTTCTTTTTTCCTCTTCCGCTCAATATGACATAATTGTCTTCACAGAGAATTTGGTAAAAGATGAACATCATGATGCTGAAATGTTTAATGATAGTCAATATACAGTTTTCCGTAAAAATCGTAATTATGAAGTCCTCGATTGTGAAAGAGGAGGTGGAGTACTAGCGGCCGAGCGTTCCTCATTTCATTGTACTCGAGTGGAATTGTTCTTACCAGCTTCTGCACCTGATATTGACCAAATAGTGCTACATATAAGATTTTATTTTATTAATGAAATCTTTCTTATTGTCTCTTACATTCCACCAAGTAGCTCTTTTGAATTGTATAAAGCTCACATTGATAATTGTAGTTCAATTTTAAAAAATCGAAAAGATAATCAACATGTCATTATTGTTGGTGATTTTAATTTGCCAAATGTAAAATGGATTTATGATCCGGATGAAAAAATTCTAGTTCCTTTTAATGTAATTTTCAATAACGACTGTGAAGTGGTGGATACCTTTGCACAATTTGACCTGAAACAAATCAATAATTTCCAAGACTCTTTTGGAAATGTACTTGATTTAGTCTTCGTGGATTCTGAATTGAGTATAGGTATAAATAACTCATTGGTCTCTCTGTTTGCTAATACAATCCATCATGTTGCATTCAGTTTGCATTTAGAGTCTTATACTTTTTTTACACCTGCAAGATCAAATTCTAATTTTAATTATAATTTTTCAAAAGCAAACTTTAATGCAATTATAGATTTTCTAAACGCCACTAATTGGCAAGCTTTATTTTGTAATACTAATCTTTATGTGTGGTATGATCTATTCTTAAAAAGAGTGAATTTATATATTCCAAAAGTAAAATCTTTAAGCGGTTCGAAACCTATATGGTTTAACAAAAGAATTATAAATCTTAACAATAGAAAGCGGTTTCGCAGGTCTAACAACAATCGTGAACTCTTCAATCAATATCGTGCATTACAAAAGGAATTTGATACGTTGAACAAACTTATCTAAAATCAATATATGATTTTTTTCGTCGAAAGTAACATAAAGGCGAATAGTAAAAGTTTTTGGAATTTTTTAAATAGTAAAAGGAAATCGAACGGTATACCAAGCCTTATGCGTCACGAAGGCTTTACATCTTCCAATCTTTATGTTATTTGCAACTTGTTTGCTAAACACTTTCAATCGGTTTATTTAGATAGTTCCTCTTCTTCTTTCAACTCTGCTGATACAAACTCTACTTTCGAGTTTCTTAGTACAGGAAGCTTATTCTGTACTGATATTGAATCTGCTTTATCTGAGCTTAAGGCAAACAATTGCCCTGATTTAAATGGAATTCCTCCAATCCTTTAACAAGTGTGTAGGAAAGCATTTGCAGTACCTCTGCATATGATTTTCAATCGTTCTCTGGAAAATGGGGATTTTCTTAATACTTGAAAACGATCAACAATAACACCAATTTTTAAATCTGGTAACAGACAAGATATTTGAAATTACCGTCCTATATGTAAAATTTCTACAATCCCAAAAATCTTTGAAAAACTGGTATATGATAAGTTAGCCCCAATTCTCAAAGGAAGTATTTCTCCCTGGCAACATGGTTTTGTAGCTGGTAGATCTACTTCAACAAATCTTACAATTTTTCGTAATGAAATTTTGAATGGACTTGAGCATGGTTCTCAATACGACGTTGTGTACACAGACTTCTCAAAGCATTTGACAGAGTCAATCACCACGCTTTTTTATTGAAATTAGATAGAGTTAGATTTCACTCAAATTCCTTAAAATGGATTGGTGCATACTTAAAGAATCGGGTTCAGTACGTTTGTATCAATGATATTCTTTCTTTGCCAGTATATGCTACATCAGGTTTCCCTCAGGGTAGCCATCTAGGCCCTCTTCTCTTTCTTTTATTTATCAACGACATTCCTGATATAATCAAAATCTCAAAATGTCTAATGTATGCCGATGACTTAAAAATTTTTCGTAGCATTAACTCAGAACAAGATAGCTTTCTATTACAGACAAATCTTGATAGCTTATTAAACTGGGGTATGATTAACTCTTTGCATCTAAATATTTCTAAATGTCAAAGTCTAACGTTTTGTCGCAAACGTTCACCGATCAGTTTCACATATCAAATAAACCAAAAAGCACTAGCTATAATAACCTCCAAAAAAGATCTTGGTGTAGTTTTTGACCAAAAACTTAACTTTGTGAAACACATAGATTTTTTAGTCGCTAGAAGCAATTCAATGCTAGGGTTTGTCTTGCGTAATTCCAAAGATTTCTCGGATCCGCAAACACTAAAATGTCTCTATTTTGCCTCTGTAAGATCTATTTTGGAATATTGTAATACCATATGGAATTCTTCTTATGCAGTTCATTCGCTCAGAATAGAAAAAATTCAAAAACGATTTACTAGAGTTGTGGTAAGAAGACTTAACATAGATATGCCTGTTTATGAAACTAGGTGTAAATTACTTGGATTATGCCCTCTTTACATTCGAAGAAAATACTTCGCGGTAATGTTTGTTCGCGACATACTAGCTGGTCATATTGATTGTCCTCACATTTTGTATTTAATTGGCTTTAAAATTCCTGCAAGACTGCTTAGAGACAGATTGTTTTCTAATGTTCCATACCATAGAACTGTATATGCTTAAAGGCCTTCCACACTAGCCCACTGTGTATTAATACATGTCAAAAAAGTGGGAACAAATCATGTAGAATACTGTGGAAACAAAATATGAAAACCCAGCCTACACAACCCGACATTCTATCCCACACAATTTGACATGTGTTAATACATGAATAATTTTAGGAATGGTTCTTATTCTATCCCACATTCTAGCACACTTTTTTTTAGGTTAAGGTAATGTATTAATACAAGCAAGTGTGGAAGCAAAACATGAAAAGTCATTTCTTTCACACAAATTTGGCAGTCGCGTGGAATTCGTTCCCACTTTCAATTTGACATGTATTAATACACAGTGGGGTAGTGTGGAAGGGCTATTAACAGTAGGTGCTTAAGAGGAACAAATACTGTTTACGACATGATTGATTTTAATTTGAGCAGGGTTATATTTAAAACACGTTTGTTATTAATTTTAAATTCCTTATTTTGATGGTGGTAATGTCTTAATGTTGAAGATATACATAAATTAACTACAAAAATCGCAGTATCGCATGTTGCTAATTATTTATCAGTAGTCTATAAGTTTGTACATTATTTAATTATAATGTATTACTGTTTGGCGAAATAAACTAAACTAAACTTAAAATTATCGATGTTAACATCGATACGACAAACATCGAAAAACCAATCTCGATGTCAAAAATTATCGAATCAGAAGCACCGATTTTTTTTATCAGCTACATATGTTTTTAATACATTTTTTCAACATGAAAATGCAATACATTAAAAATTCAAAATGCCTTCATTGTTTTGAAAATTATAGCCATGTTTTTGAACGTTATTTTCTTCCATAACATCGATGAATTCAAAATATTAAGATCCAGGCCAAATTTTCTATACAAAAATATATCGAACAAGTTGCCATGATTTCTTTTATTTTGCTGATTATAGTGTTTGAAAATCGATCTTAAATTATTTAGCATGAATGAGCACCTGAGCTTTCTGAACATCGATGATTTTAATATTTCAAAAGCATTGAAAGCTAAAAAAAAATGTTCGTCCGACATCGATGTTTTTTCATCTAACATTGATGTTTTGCCAACATCGATAAACATCTTAACAATTTTTGTTCATCTCTCACAAAACGCTCTCTGTCAAAACGCTTGAGTGTTTTTTTTTTTTGAAATTTGATTTTGAATGTGTTAGTGCTTCTTGAGTGGATTCTGATTTTAAATCAAGAATCGAATTTCTCTTCTCAGAATCGTCAGAAGCAAACTTTTTGTGCCAATGGATTGGTTTCAGGAAAAAAAAAAACTTCCGGACTCTTTTGGGCGCTTCCAGACGGCCAAAGGAAAACAGCATAAGGCTTTCTAAAAGAAATATGCATTTGCATAAAAATCCGGATCCTGCTTATAATTATGGAGCGATTTGCTTCAAAGTGGGTATTTAAACTTAGAGGGGAAATTAAAATTATTATTTTAGCTCATCTAAGACGGTAAGCTGTCATATGAAATGATATTTTGCTAAAACGGCTCAACAGGTTTTGATTAAGCTTCCCGTATCTATAATGATTTAAGTTATTTTAATAAAATTGCATTTTATGATTTAAGCAATCAAATTGACTTAAAGGAAAAAGGTGTGTGGCGTTTTGCTGAAAAAAATGTTCTTATTTTTGCTTAACAAATTTCGTTATTATTTTGCACTAACATTCTTACTGTATACTTTTTAGAAAAACTAACAAAACTGAATTTCAAAGTGTTACAAAAGTATTTTTGACTTCTTTCACACTTTTCCATAAAAATAAAATTGTATTAATAAAAATGAATACTTTTTATGTCTACAATGATACATAGTAATCCCTGAACTACAAGAGCAAGATCTTGCGATCCAGTCGTGCATTATATTTTCTTAATAACTATTATTAACGGTACAATCCATAGAATCCCTTCAATGGCGGAATTGTATTTTTATATTCTCAAAACCGCTTTCGCGTTCTATGACTCCTTTCACACAAGGAAACTGAGTTGCCAGAAACTAGATATTTTGTAGGCGAGAAGGGTGAGAGGGGAGATTTCTATTATTTCCCTTACGCCCTTCTAGCCTACAAACTCCCAGTTGCCAGCAACTCAGTTTCCTTGTGTGAAAGCAGTATATTCGACGTCGACCTCGTGCAAAGCGATTTACATTGCCCGATTTTTCTACGAAGATTTTTCCAGAAATCGTGTGAAATGTACACACAGTACGATTTTCCTTGTTTTCTTCTTTTTTGTATTGCCGTGCTTTTCATTTTTCATTGAGATTATTTTACACCATCAAACGCAACGATACACTGACACCGAACACACTCAAAAAACTGGAAAGAAAGTTGAATAGAACATAAACAGACTGAAAAATCGTTCGAGTTTTGAGGTAAAAACGATTTGGTTGTTACCCCTTTGCTCTTCACTCCCTTAACCTATGAACAAAAGATCGGCATTGGAAAAATCGTTTAGTGTAGATTGAGACTTTTTCGCTTTAAGCCTAGTACGCTGCTGATGCGAAACGAAAAAGACAACGAAATGCTTACGAAAACACAGCGGAAAAATATTCATGGAGAGTTTCACAAATTGCAAATAAATAAAACAAAATTTAATGAAAAAATCAAACAACAGCCACGCTGTTATGAAAGTAACAACAAATAAAAACACGAACAAACCCAAATGTCATTTTCCGCACACAATTCTGTCCGGTCAATTAATTCTGTGCGAAAAAAGAGTGGAGACTTGTCAAAGCGATCTGGTATAATCATCAATTTCGTTGGTCGAACAGCGTACCACAGAACGAAATTTTTCGTTTATGATTTCGTCATGTCATTTTTATATGGGATTTTTCGTTTCACATCCGCAGCGTACTAGCCTTTAAAAATAACCCAACAAGCGAAGAGTATCGCTTTCCATACAACCCTCTTTTTTGGAATAGGCTTGATGTTGTCACCAAAAAATTCCCCTGCGTTTTGTATAAGTTTAAGAAATTATGCGTGAAAAACTAATTTGCATGCTAAATTTTATGTATCAAATTAGATTGGAGATTGAAAACCATTAGCTAACTGACAATTGCTCCAAATATAGCTTATGAAAGGAGACCATAAGTAAAATTTTAAAAATGGACATAAATATAAACTAAACATGTTAACGTCGATTAAATATAAATATATCGATCGAATCGAATAGCGAAATAGAACTGTTAGACTTCTTGATAAAAAAATAATATTGTACTAGCGCCTTACCCTGTTAAAATTAACAGCAGATTAAATGCAACCTTAATTTCTGTTTTCTTTTTTCAAAAAAAAAAATATTGAATTGACAATTAAATATCATATCGAGTATTCGGGTTTTGTAAGGCTTATAAGAGTGAGATAAGGGTAATGAAAAGTTAAGTCAAAAACAGAAAGAATTAAATATTTTTGTGATAGTGTAGAAAGATAAGCATATAATAATGATTTTTTTGTTTAACAAAAATAAATCAAAAATTATATATGAGTATGATAGGCTAGGAATAAATGAATATTGTGTAATGAAAGAAGGTAATGTTCTGCTATCGAATGAGCGAATGAAACCAGCGAGGTGCTAAGACAAAACGTAACATTGTGATAAATATTGTAAAGATTAAGGCAACAAATACACAACAAAAATAAATTCTTAATTATTTATATTATTTTAAATATTTTTTTTTTTTTAATTTTCCCCTATTACCTATGGAAAATGCAAATAAAAAAATTATATAACACATACAGATAGAGTTTAACCCGGTTCAGACATAATATGGTTTTATAAAAACACTTTATATAGTTTTTGAAAGTGAAAAGTCGATGAATTTGACATACAAAAAAAAAAAAACAAAGAAGAAGAACAAAATTAATACAAAATTATATAAAAATTGTGTAAAAATTTTAGAAACAAAATTAACTTTAAGCTTTTGGTGTTTAAAATTAATACAAAAAAGTATTTAAAAACAAAAATACGTTTCGATAAAATAAAAGAAATAAAAAATCTCGGTGTTTTAAAAATTATATTAAAAAAAAAAAAGTAAACGTTTGAAAAAAATTAAATTAACATGAAATGATAAGCATTACAAAAACAAAAAAGTATAAGGAAAAAGATAAAAAAGCTCTTTCACTTTCGTGTCTTTTATGCAAAGTAAAAAAAATATTTCTAGCACAAACCAAAACAAAAAAAAAATATTTTTAAATTATGATCTCTATATATTAAAATTAAGTAAAAAAGAAAACACAAACGCATTTTTAAATTTCAAAAAAAAAAAGAAAACAAAAAACATACATTAAACTTAAGGAAAGTATGATATACAAAAAATTATTGATGTGAATTATATGTGTTGTATCACTATTGAATCTCTTTTATCTATAATCCTTTTCACAAAAAAAAAAAGAAAATCTAAAAATAAATACAACTACCCTCCCACTTAAATTATAAATGTTTGGTTTTCTTTAGTTTTGTCAAAAAAAAAAAAAAAAATAGTCGCATTGTAGTGTGTAGATTGATATTGAAGAAAATATTGAAATAAAATTAATTTTCTTTTCAAAACAAACGTCTTCAAATTGTTTTATTTAATTTCGATATTTTATAAGTCGAGAAATCATTTAAAAGGTAAGCTTATTGATTTCAAAATCTACACAACTACGCCATATTTTAAGCTAAATTTGGTTTGAAGAATTTACTTTTTTATCAAATTGTTTTATTTAATTTCGATATTTTATAAGTCGAGAAATCATTTAAAAGGTAAGCTTATTGATTTCAAAATCTACACAACCACGCCATATTTTAAGCTAAATTTGGTTTGAAGAATTTACTTTTTTATCAAATTGTTTTATTTAATTTCGATATTTTATAAGTCGAGAAATCATTTAAAAGGTAAGCTTATTGATTTCAAAATCTACACAACTACGCCATATTTTAAGCTAAATTTGGTTTGAAGAATTTACTTATTTACTTATAGGGTTAAATGGCGTAAAGTAAAAAACTGGTATCCGATTCAGAACACTCTTTTGTTTCACAGCTTTTTTTCAATGGATGTACTTCGATGATAAAATAAGATAAAGAAAAACACAACTCTCAACGACTTACTGTTCGCTTACAGCAAAAACGATGTCATATTCCATACATAATGCCCTACACACATGGGCAGGGCATGTACCTTTATAATTGTTAATACCTCACACACAGCTTGTTTTATTCCATTTCAACATCTATGTATGTCCCCCCCCCCCCTGGGAGATTAAAATTTTGTTTTTCTATATGAGTGGGATTAAATTAGGAATAAAAGCTAGATCTTTTAAGGACATGTCCCCTCCCCCTTGAGTGTCATGTTCTTTTCATACATGATCTCAATATCGGTAGAATATTTATATAATAATTGTTTGGCTGATGACATAAACGTTAAGTCGATTGTAAATTTGTTTGCATTCATCAATGGTAGAAATTGACCTTACAGGGCCTGCAACCTGCATAATATGTCCACAAAGTTGTGTCAGTTGACCCAGAGGGAGTTAATGATGAAACATTCATTTAATACTTTAAGGACATTTACAAAGAGATTAATCGTTTCAAAGCCGAAGACATACTTATGTACCTAAGATGCACGGAAAGAGAAAGAACCCGTACAAACAACAACTAACTTGCTAGTAAAAATGCCAGTTGTCTCTAAATTCGATTTATAAAGACAAAACTCTAAATTGGATGGGCACGCAGGTGGTTTCGGTGGCACTATGCGAAGCGCATAGGCCTCAGAGGTGGCTGGTCTAGGTTATGTTTTATTGGATTCGTATGTACACAGGTGTTCTTTGACCCTCCCCCCTGGCTGAATGTCTTGATCCGCCCTTGATGGTTCATCGATTTAAGGATTTTATTTTTTTTAAATACTTATTGATCCTTGATTCTTGGGTAGTAAAATATTTCGTGACAAACAAAATTCCTATCAAGATCCCAAGATATTGCCCATCTTAATAAATAAATTAAATCAATTGTTAGTTGTCCCTTCCGTATACTTTTATGACAAATGAATATGAGGAAGCTATAAAATAGTATAGATGCACAGATAAAAAAAACATGGAATTTCAGTATTATAAATTTTTATTATTTACAGAACTAATAAAAATAACACTTCACTTTACAATTAACCGAAAAGAGACAGAAAATTAAAATACACAGTTTAAAAGTGCGTTTATTTCGTTAATTAGCCTGGCACTTAATAATAATTATTTACATTACTTATATTTTTTGTAATATTCCTTAGTAATGATCTTATTCTTTGTGTACTAATTAGAAATTCCTACATTAAAATTATGTTTTAGGATTAGAATATATACATATATAGTAGGTACATTTTGATATTAAATTTTACATTATAGTAACGAATGACAGCATAGGTCTCTCACAAAATTATGTACATAATAACCGACTACGGACATAAAGAAAAGAACCAATACAAAATTCACTATCAAACTTTTTGTTAAAATAGTGCCAGAATTGGTAAAAATATTTTGAATTCCAAAAAATTTAATTTAATCAAAATTAAGTAATATCGTCTTCTATTTTATTGGATCTAATAAAATTAAAAACACTATAAAATTGTACATATATTTTAGAATACATTAAGAATCTTCAAAAAATTCGATAAATATAAGGTTTTATTTCATTAAAATCTTACATATTTAATAATACATACATATATGAATAATTATAATAAGTCGCATAAAATAATTACATATATACACGTTTTTTTTCTCCATTTTAATCAAGAGGAATATATTAATTAATTTACATTGAATGTACATTGTGTAACTTTTATTTCGTAATAAAATAATAATGTCAGTACAACGATTGGAATTCAATGGAATTCAATGATAATAAACAATAAAATAATTTATTTCTTTTAACTTAAAACAATTTATTTTGATTCTTTAATAATTAAAATCAAAACTTAAAGCAACATAGTCACAACTTTTTAACCATGTAATTTAGAAAGTATTACATCTATGTCAAGTGGAAGTTCATTTGAGCTTTTAGCTTCAACTAAATTTTGATTTGAAGTTGAAGAAACTGAAGGGGATTTTGATTTTAAATCGACATTGGGTTTTGATTTGGTTCTAGAACTTTTATTACTTAATTTAATATCATTTTCTTGAAATTGATTTGATGAAGATGAATTGGATTCTCTTGAATTGGATTTAGAAGGAGGGGATGTCATAGGTGGAAGCGGTTGCGTTTGGCTTGGAGTTTTAGTGGTGTGTGTGATTTTTTTGTCATCTTTAGATCGGGTTGTGGTAATTTTTCCGCTATTAGAAACGAATCTGAAATTGCAAAAAAATATTGTTAAATTAAACAAAAAGTGTCAAGAAGATGATAAAAAGTTTGAAGAAAAAATTTTGTTTATATAACTTTTATAAGAAAAAAAATGTGTTTTTGGCATTTTTTCAGACCTCAAGAACAAGGCGCGGCGAAATGTGGCGCCTTTTTGCAAAAGTGCTTGCAAAATCAAAGGGCACGGTAGTGCCCAGCCAAGTTCTGGCACTACACCCTTTTTACAGGATCAAACTCAGTCGATTTTTGACCCACCTCTAACTTCAGTACCAATAAAGTCAGAAACTTCAAACTTGCAGCATTTGGTTTAGACAACTCACCAAATTTAAATTCCTTAGCATCAGTGGTTCCCGAGATATAAGACTGCCGAAATAGCAAAAACCGTAACTGACTGACTCCCTCACGCACTCACAGATCATCAAAATTATGAAGCACTTCCGGACATCGTAGAATCTTGTAATTTCGCACAACGATAGGCCTTGTGGTGTATACAAAGGAAAAATTCAAAAATTAAAGATTTTTAATTCAGGGTGGCGTGGTATCCGCCCATTTTCATAGAATTAATACAAATTACTTGGAGCCCTTCTGATTGTTGTAGATTGATGAAATTTAGTACAGCGGTAGGGCTTAAAGTGCGCGCAAAGGATACATTTTAAAATTTGAGATTTTTCATTCAGGGGGCGTGGTATCCGCCCATTTTCATAGAATTGATATAAATTATTTGGAGCACTTCTGGCTGTTCTCGAATGATGAAATGTGGTACAGCGGTAGGGCTTAAAATACGGGCAAAGGGAAAATTTTAAAAGATTTTACATTCAGGGGGCGTGGCTTTCACCCATTTTCGCAGAATTGACATCAATTATATGGAGCGCTTCCGGTTGTCGTAGAATGATGAAATTTGGTTGATCGGTAGAACTTGAACTGCAAACAAAGGCTAAACTTTAAAATTTGATATTTAACATCCAGGGGTCGGTCATCTGCCCATTTTCTTAGAATTGTTATTAATTATGTGGACCACTTCGGATTGTTGCAGAGTAATAAAATTTGGTAGACGGGTAGATCATGTGGTCAATACAAAGGAGATATTGGAAAATTTTAAATTATTCATTCAGGGGCGTGGCACCCGCCCATATTCTCAGAATTGATATCAACTATGTAGAGAACTTCCGATTGTCGTAGAGTGATGAAATTTGGTAGAGCGATAGGACTTGACATGCAAGCAAATGGGAAATTAAAACTTTGAGATTTAACATTCAGTGGGCGTGGCAACCACCCATTTTCACAGAATTAATATAAAATATATTGAGAGCACTTCCGATTTGTGCAGGATTATGAAATTTGGTAAAGTTGTTAGTTTCAGGTGTACCTATCGAAAGAAAAAGTTGAAATCATGAACTTTTTCATGCAGTGGCGTTTCATCCACTTACTTGTCTTGATAAAAAGAATCTTTTCGAAAAGTAGTGAAATCACATCAAAAACATAAATGTACGCACAACGATAGGCCTTGTGGTGTATACAAAGGAAAAAATCAAAAATTAAAGATTTTCAATTCAGGGGGCGTGGTATCCGCCCATTTTCATAGAATTCATATAAATTTTTTGGAGCAATTCTGACTGTCGTGGAATGATGAAATTAGGTACAGCGGTAGGGCTTAAAATACGGGCAAAGGGAAAATTTTAAAAGATTTTACATTCAGGGGGCGTGGCATCCGCTTAATTTTGCAGAATTGATATCAATTATATGGAGCGCTTCTGGTTGACGTAGGATGATGAAATTTGGTAGATCGGTAAAACTTGAACTGCAAACAAAGTCAAAACTTTAAAATTTGATATTTAACATCCAGGGGGCGTGGCATCTGCCCATTTTCTTAGAATTGTTATTAATTATGTGGATCACTTCGGATCGTTGCAGAAGAAAAAGCTTAATCTAGATGTTAATCATAACGCTTTAGACAACGGTTACGAAGTTTATCTTCGCAAGCTTAAAGTAGGAAGAAAAAGGCATTTGTAGCAATCCAAAACTAAGGAGAAAGTCATTGCATACTATTTAAATTCGCAAAACCTTATCTCCAATAAAAACCATATAGAATTGTTGATAAAAGATTATAAGCCAGATATTTTATTACTTTCGGAAACACGTATTACGGTAGACATACAGGAATGTGAATATAAAATTAGTGACTATTCACACATAAATTGCTTTTCGCATTTAAGACATACAGGAGGAGTGATGGCTTATGTTAAGAAAGGACTACGATTTGAAATTGGAAACGTTACTCAGCATAATGATGTTGTATGGATGTTAAAATTGTATGTTTGGTTTGAAAGTAAAAAGTATGTGTTTGTGGTGGTGTATAGATCACCAAGCTCAACGATAAGTGATTTTGTAAACTTTTATGAAAGATGGTACGTGGAGCATTTGGAAAATGAGAATAGTATTGTAGTGATTGGTGACTTTAATATTGATTTATTGGCGAATGATAATAACAAAAAGAAAATGTTAGAGTTAATAATTGATCAAAGTGACTTTCAACTTATAAATGAGCCAACAAAAATTACAGAAAACTCAAGAACACTAGTTGATTACGTTATAGTAAAAAATGATCAAAGAGAGGAGTTTATTGCGTGTGTGGATAAAAACTTTAAAATATCTGACCATGAAACGATAAGAGTGGAAATCGAGTGTAACAGCTATAAATACGTTAAGCAGAAAATAAAAATTTTAAAATACTCTAGACTTTTGAATGATATGGACTTTTCTGAATTATATCACATGGAGAACTTAAGTGATCTTACAACACAATTTAGTAGTAAAATTGAATTGGCATGTGAGGCCATGGCAATTGAAAAGGTAATGAGTGTAAATGTGGATTGTCAGTGGTATAATCGCGAACTGTGGAGGATGAAGCTGCAAAAATTTGCTGAGTTTAGATCAGCAATTCACAGCAATGATATAACTTAATGGCAACGATATAAAATAACACGTAATAATTATAAAAGTGCAGTTATGGAAGCTAAAAACGAACATATTCGTCGGCAAATTCAGGCAAACAGTGGTAACCAAATTGGGACCTGGAAAATGATCAAATCTTTAATATTTAAGAACAATAAAAGCAAAGATATTATTTCGGTTAAGTTTGATCAAGAGACGTTTAGTAAAGAAGTGCAAATAGCAAATAAGTTCAATTATTATTTTGTTGAAAGTGTAAATGATATAAATAAATCAATTCCCATTCAACACTATGTTGCCCCGAATTTGCGGATAGATACTGTTTTTATATTTCAATATGCAAGTGTAGAGTCAATGGTTTCTTTGGTAAAAAAACTTAATAACAAGAAGGACTTAAGTGGAATTAACAAGGATATAATTTTTAACTCTATCGAAATCATTGGCCCGGTGTTGCTAAAAATTGTAAACAATTCTTTATGTGCTGGAATATTTCCAGATAATTGGAAAGAGTCAATAGTCATACCGGTCGAAAAAGTGGCGAATACGACCAAATGCGAGGAATTTCGCCCAGTTAATATGTTGCCAACATTGGAAAAAATTATAGAGCGGTTGGTAGCAAGTCAGCTACAAGCCTATATTGAAGGAAATGGGATTTTGATACAAGAACAATCTGGATTCAGAAAGGGTCATTCTTGTGAAACAGCTTTAAATTGGTTGTTGTGTGAATGGAGAAGAGAGGTTGATTGTAATAATTCAGTGATAGCAGTGTTTTTGGATTTTAAGCGTGCGTTTGAAACGATTGACAGAATTATATTGCTGCAAAAATTAGAAATGTATGGAATACGAGGCAAGGAATTGAATTGGTTCAGTTCATATTTAACCGGAAGGACGCAGAGAACAAAAGTTGGCAGTTCAGTTTCTAGTCCACTAAGTGTAGACCTTGGTGTCCCCCAGGGTTCTGTTTTGGGAGTGTTGCTTTTTCTTTTATATATAAACGATGTAAAATGTGTGTTGAAATATTGTAAGATAATGCTGTTTGTGGATGATGCCTTGATTTATATAAGTGTATGAATTCGAAAATGTTGCTTGATTGTATGAATGCAGACTTAAGTACTATAAATAAATGGCTTCAAATGAACAAAATGAAATTAAACGTGAAAAAGACAAAGTGCATGAAGTTCAGAGTGTTTGAACCAATAACTATATGTATGGATGGAGATATTATTGAGTGTGTTAACAGTTTTAAATACCTTGGTGTAACTTTAGATTCAAACTTGAATTTTAAAGAACATGGAAAGAATGTGTGTGCAAAAATCGCTAAAAAGATTGGTTTTTTAAGAAGAATCCGACGTGATTTAACATTTGAAAGTTCGTTACTGCTTTATAATGCCATTGTGTTACCTCATTTTAACTATTGTTCGAAGTTATTGTATGCTTGTCAACGGGAAAAAATAAATCGGCTCCAAGTAATACAGAAAAAAGCAATGAGAGTCATATTAAAAGTGAATATTTATACACCGATAAGAGTGATATTAAATGCCTTAAATTGGATGAATGTAGACCAAAGACTAAAGTACAGTGCAATGATGTTAATTTTTAAAATGAAAAACAATTTGGTTCCGGACTATCTGCAATCTTTTATTGTTAATGTTAGTGAAATACAGCCCTATAGCTTGCGAAACAACGAGGACTTAAGACCGAACAGATGCATCAGAAGAAGAACCAAGAATTCTGTTATGCATTCGGGATTTAATTTGTTCAATAGCCTACCAACTGAGTTGAAGTCTGAGCTAAGTATCAATGTTTTTAAATATAAACTTATTTGTTATTTGAAAAATAGTTAATTATAAAATACATTTTTGAATTTATTTCGTTATAATTTTAAAGGTTTCTTATACCTCATAAATTGAGTTTTTTTTATCGCGGTCTAGGGAAAATATAGAGCCTAATCTCTGCAGCGCAGAAATAGGTACTCTTGGCTTAAGCCGAGATGGTTGCTGAAACTCTATTATTATTATTATCAATAATAAAATTTGGTAGACGGGTAGATCATATGGTCAATACAAAGGAGATAATGGAAAATTTTAAATTATCCATTCAGGGGCGTGGCACCCGCCCATATTCTCAGAATTGATATCAACTATGTAGAGAACTTCCGATTGTCGTAGAGTGATGAAATTTGGTAGAGCGATAGGACTTGACATGCAAGCAAATGGGATATTAAAACTTTGAGATTTAACATTCAGTGGGCGTGGCAACCACTCATTTTCACAGAATTAATATAAAATATATTGAGAGCACTTCCGATTTGTGCAGGATTATGAAATTTGGTAAAGTTGTTAGTTTCAGGTGTACCTATCGAAAGAAAAAGTTGAAATCATGAACTTTTTCATGCAGTGGCGTTTCATCCACTTACTTGTCTTGATAAAAAGAATCTTTGCAAAAAGTAGTGAAATCACATCAAAACATAAATGTTAAAAAAGGAGCCAAGTTCTTCTATATACCAAAACCTTTGCGTAAAAAGTCAGCCGTAAAAATTATAGAGATCTAAAAGTACGCCAAGTTCTAAGTTTATTAATGTTAAATATCAAATATTTTAAGTAGAGTAATATGGAAGAACCTCAAAATTATCAGAGAAATCTGTTGTTTAATAATTACTGTTTTGATTGAGTTGGTTTACTAGTCTTGTTTTTATTTTAAAATCAAGTAATTTAGCAGTAAAAAGAAACTTGCCAAGTAAACTAACTCAATTTAAGTCAGTATCATTAAATAACTGATTTCTCTGATAATTTTGAGGTTCTTCCATATAACTCTACTTAAAATAATTGATATTTAACATTAATAAACTTAGAACTTGGCGTACTTTTAGATCTCACTACTTTTTACGGTTGACTTTTTACGCAAAGGTTTTGTTATATAGAAAAAACTTGGCTCCTTTTTTAACATTTATGTTTTTGATTTGATTCAATTTTCGTGTGTGCTCAAAATCAAAAAATAATTTATTTACTGGATTAAGAAATATTGTAAGCTTCTAAAGCTGAAAGAAATTTTAAAATCTGTTTTTGACTCAATTTTTTGACTTTGAGTTAAGTTATAAAAAAACCTTTTGTGCTATAGGGCAAGTTTTGGATTCGTAAAAAAAAATTGAAGTCGAGATAATATTTTTCCCTAACATTACGATGAAATTGAATGCGAATTTTGTCTATCTTGATTCCGTCTATCTGTCTGTCTGTTTATCCATCGGTTTGTCAGTACCTAAAACTGCAGCCTGAACTACTGAAGGGATTTTATTCAAACTTTAGTCTTAAGGTTTTTAGGTGATTCCCTAGAGGGGAAATTGAAATTTATTTTTTAGCTCTAAAAATAACGGTACTTGCGATACAACCAATATACAGAGAAATATTTATCTCAAAAATATTCTGGTAAAAAATTATTGAGAATAACGACCATCAACGGTACCTGTTATAGAACCGGATTTTTGATTTTCAAATTTCTCTTTAATGGCTTCACCAGTTTCAAACACTTTTTTTATAAAAGAGGTCCTTCATTAACAATTTTGCATTACAAATTTTTGAAAAACCCATTTAAGAAAAAAATAAGTAGACATGAAGCCAATTTTCTAATAATTGAACTAGCATCCAAAAAAAATATTATGAAAAACCGCAATCAGCATTTCGTTCTTATTTTTTTGTTTTGATTATCAGAAAAACGGTCTGGGAAACATGCTTAAATGTTTAAAACAAAATAAAAAATAATGAAAACAAAAAAAGTTCTACACTCACTCAGTCTTCTTGCTATCCCGCGTTGCAGCCGCTTTTTGCAACTCTGACAGTTTTAGTGCTGGAACAATTGGAGTCGATGTTAAACCAGGTGGTGAGTTTAATTGTTTTCCACTACCTCTGCTTGTTCTCCTAGGAGATTTATGGCTATCATCTTTTTTTGCTATTCTGTCGTCGGTTAAAGGCAACTCCCCTGCTAATGTTCGATCATTAACTGCATCAGTAAGCGATTCCTGTTCACAAATTGTCACTGTAACTTGTCGTTTTTTTGGAATATTCCGAACGACGTTTTTGTGGTTAGAATGAGTTTCGTTGGGGTCCCATGAAAACAAAAGAAGTTCATCGGAAGGTTTAACACAGTGTTTCTCATTTGGATTCAAGAATATATTCAATTCATGAGATTTTTTAGGAGATGTTTGAATTGGTGGCTGGGCACCATCAACACCAGAGTATTTCATAAATATGAATCGCTTTGAATCAGATTCGCTTATTAAAACTCTCTCACAAAGTTCATAGGGATCGTCTTCGTCTTCATCCTCATCATCACTGTCATTGCTTTGTTGGGGAACTTCAGGGGACTGTAATGTCGTCTGTGAAGAAGATTGCACCGCATCCTGATTTACTAACACTTCTTGAACCTCCTCCTCTTTGGGCGGATCAATTTTCTCCGTTTTCATTTCAATTGGCATAATAATGGGTTGCAAAACTACAACTGGATCCATAGCCGCCGTTTCAGGTTCGATATCTTTGGATTTTCGCTTCGTCACTTTGACATTCTTTTTAGGGACAGACGTTGTTACTCCATTATTTTTTTTCGATACGGCTGCGTTAGTCGAAAAGTTTTCAAGAGCTTTCGGGGTTCGAATGGACCGCGATGATTGCCTAATGGCTGACACATGTTTGGGTGAAGATTTCAATGTATTCACTTTTTTCGAATTAAATAGTGTTTTTTTACCAGTTTTGGATAGAGTTGGTTTGGGATTTTCTTTGGCGGCTTTGCTTTTCGCCGTTTCTTTAGGCGA